>CM048745.1:177071184-179571184 GCA_026315105.1 Locusta migratoria
TTTTTGAATGTATCTATCCATTTCTTCCTCCAAGACAATTCAAAGCTGAACAAAGTTTCCATGGCCATTTCTGGGTCTCCACTGATTTTCTCAGGGAAGCCAAAACAGTCTTGGTCCAACCTGCCACTGCCCGCACCGAAACTAAGTTTATTGTGTGGTATGTCTCCACTGAAAGTATTGGTACTGTGTTTTAGTTCCATCATTTCATTCTTGGATGTACTCTGTTTTTGTTTCCTCTTGTCATACAATTTCTAGGTGTTCTGTTCCTGAACCAATGAAGTGTTGTTCTTATATGATGGAAGAAGCCAGTGATTACTGTTGTTTACTTCTTTCAAAGTGACAGTCACTGTTAAGAACTTCAACCCATCATGGATCACACTTGTTGCATGCTATTCAGAAATAGTGGGAATGTTAGATACCTTGGCAGTCATTTATGATTTTATAGCAGAAAAATAACAAATGATGGTCGCAGTACAGATGATATAAAATGCAGAATGGCAATGGGTAGAAAGGTGTTTTTGAAAAAGAGAAATTTGTTAACATCGAATATTGATTTAAGCCTAAGGAAGTCCTTTCTGAAGGCATTTGTATGGAGTGTTGCCTTGTATGGGAGTGAAACATGGACGATAAGCAGTATGGACAGAAAGAATATAGAGGCTTTTGAAATGTGGTGCTACAGAAGAATGCTGAAGATTAGGTGAGTGGATCGCGTAACTAATGAGGAGGTACTGAACCGAATTGAGGAGAAAAGAAATTTCTGGCATACCTTGACTAAAAGAAGGGATAGATTGGTAGGACACATTCTTAGACATCAAGGAATTGTGAATTTAGCGTTGGAGGGAAGTGTGTGGGGTAAAAATCGCAGAGGGAGACCAAGAGACGCGTATAGTAAGCAGATTCAAGTGGATGTGGGTTGTCGTTCTTATGAGGAGATGAAAAGGCTTGCTCAGGATAGAGTAGGGTGGAGAGCTGCATCAAACCAGTCTCTGGACTGAAGACCACAACAACACAGCAGAAAAATTGTGGTCAATTTTAGTGGCTGGTGAAGTATCTTTCAGGCTCCTCATATACTTATTTTAAATGGTCAACATGTATGTTAAACATTGACTAACCAGTTTACTTTCACTTTCTGTAATGTCTGTATTAAATTTGACACATACAGCCATATCTTAAACCAGTTGGGATATGTACTCGTGAATGCTTATACCTAACAATTTTGATTTCTTGAGTTTATGGAAGTAGGCATATTAAGAATATGCAGTGTGACAATTCTAATACAATGTACTTTTTATGCAAAATGTGGATCATCTCTCTCTCTCTCTCTCTCTCTCTCTCTCTCTCTCTCTCTCTCTCTCTGTCTGTCTGTCTGTGTGTCTGTGTGTCTGTGTGTGTGTGTGTGTGTGTGTGTGTGTGTGTGAGTGTGTCTTACTGAAGACATTTCACCTTCCTCAAACACCACTGTTATTCATGAACAGAAAATCTAACCAGGGTGTCATCTCTCCAGTGAGCCATGTTGTGGACTCACAAAAAAAAAGTTTGCAGAAAAAGAGACTGAAACAAAGACAGTGATGGCCACTATTAAACAAGTGTTGTTCACACCTCTCCATTGACGCTACAGTGGTAAGTGATCTGGGGCGCAGGAAGCTACTTGCCTGCTTGCTATTCAGATTAATGGACCAGGTTCAACTAAAGCATTTTATTACCAGCTGTACTAAATAATGCCAGTGAGGCACTCGTCTCTAAATCATGCAACAGTTGATATGTTACTGGGTTAGTGTGAACTGGCCTCAAGATAGTACTTGTAGTTGGTCTCCTAGATGCTGGTTGGAGGAATCATTGAATCATTCTACACAGTATCAAGAAGAAAATGGTCAACCTTAATAGAAACAGAATATTAGGTCCATTGGCAGAGGGGCACTCAGAGCTCCATCACTATCACTGATCTAACGTATACCTGGTGCTCCAATGAGCACAAGGGCCATTGATAGGCAAGTGACAGCAAGGGGGCTAGGCTCTCTTCACTCATTGCACTTTCTACTGTTGACTTCTGCACACTGACAAGTCTGTCTGCACTGGTCCAACCAATAATGATGGTCTGGGATGCTATTTCTTATCGTAGCAGAATACAGCACAGCTGTATACAAACACTATTCTGAGTGCCTTTGTAAGCCAACCTGGGCTTGATTTTTCAGTAACATGTTGCACACCCTACGTGGTAGAAGTATCTAATGTTAGTCTTTACAGTTGATTAATGTCTTTTAACCATTTCTTTGCCTAAACAGAAAAACTTTTGATATAAAATCTCAATACATTTGGTCACAGGACGAATTTACATGATAACACCGTGAGAAAGACACAGTACATGTAGTCCTATTATGGTTTGTTGTTTTACATGGGCATGATAACAGAAGGTAAATGTAATTCATAAAGTTCTTTGAAAGCATATAACATGATATCATTCTTTTAGTTCAACATAGTTTGCAACACTGGAACTGTATGTAAAGCATGGCATATTACTGTATCATCCCAAAAGTCTTTGTGAACTACTCGTTATAAACAGGGTGGAAAAAATATAGTCTGAACATAACGTAATACACTGCATTGTGTCACAAATTGGCACCATTGCGTACTTTTTAACACTGCGATGTGAGTCCAGTGCTCAATCGATGTACGAAGTCTTGTATGTTACCGTACAGTATATTATACATTTTATTCTGTGACTGTCAATGCGAGTGATTGTAGACGTGTGATCTCTTGGACTTCCAAAGAGGGCAAACCGATCTGCATAGTTAATGGGAACATCTATAACAAAAACACTTACACCGTTTTAATGTTTCACTAGCGATGTCAGCCACAGTAATGACAGCGTGCACAAAACACACTGAAACATCATTGGTGGAAACGAATAGTGGGTGAAGGCAAAGTTAACTGACATTGACTGACGAGTCAAAGGAATGATTGCTGCAAGACGGTGTAAAACTACTGTGCCAAAAGCGACTGCAAAACTCGACACACACTCCAGTAATACTGTTTCGATAAAAATATTTTGACTGGGGCTTAACATTAGTAGAAGGGCTGTAGTTTCTAAACACTTAATAACATAAATTGGTCCAAAGTTGCGAAGGAATTATTGCAGTGATGATAAAACCTGGACAACTGATGGCTGGAGTATGTTTTAGCATGATGAATCATCTGTCACATTGCTTTCTACAGTAAATCAGATTTATATATTAAAAATACCCCAAAAACTGCTTATGATAAGGCATGTATGTGTTCTACAGTCAAGTGTGGAAAAGGTTATGTCATGATTTGGGCATCTATGATGTGGTATTCAATATATTTCTAACAAGTACCACCATATTCCAAGATGATAAATGCACTAACAGCACAGCCAGAAAGTTTCAGGCATGGCTTATACACCACTAGAAAATTATCACACATTTCCCCCAGGCAGCAATATCACCACGTCTCTACAAAGTTGAACTACTATGGGGAATTTTAGAGTAGAGACTGAGAACAGATTTTCTGTTCTACATCATTTAAGTAATTAATGAGTCTTTTGGTAAAAATTGGATACTTCTTTCCACTGCTCTCTCTCTCTCTCTCTCTCTCTCTCTCTCTCTCTCTCTCTCTCTCTCTCTCTCTCTCTCTCTCTCTCTCTCACACACACACACACACACACACACACATAATTTTTTTTTGTAGGTTTTGGAGTGTAAAGAAACCACATCTACTCAGTATTGAATTTTAACTTCAATGTAAAGGTATTAGTATTTAAGACACTCCTAGAAATTTAATTTGTATTGCCAACCTTGTTGTGGTGAAACAAGATGTTGTACAGTCCACAGAAAGATTATTGGTGTGACAGTCTTTTGGGTAACTTCATAAGCCACACTTCAACAGATACAGTTGTGAGATTGTGTCTGCTTTAAATGAATCAAATCATTTTAAAAGATGGCTACAGCTTTGCTTCACAGGTCAAATTAGTATAACTAAAATTTTTCCTTTCACCAATACTGATTTTCGTTTTATCGTAGAGTATTAAGCCTCTCAGGTATTTAATAATATCAGGTATTTGTTAGAAGAAGTTATAAACACTGAGTTTTATAAAAATTGTATCCATGAAAATTCTAAGTATAAGCCAAATTTGCTTCTGTCTACAGGGGGCATCAGTGTAAATAATTTAGCATCAAATCATTCTCTGCACAACCAGTCACTTTATTGCCTGATTAACTTCAGGATTTCCTTTGTATGCAAATTGATAGTAGTAGATACTACTAGATAAAGCCTTTCAGAAAGCTAATAATTTCCATGCCATGTGTAATCTAACACATGTCCTGCCATCCTTCCTTCATCTTGCCTTTTCAATATAGTCCTTTCTTGTTCAGTGCCATAGAGAACCATCTCACTCATCTTGTCAGTACACCTAATTTCCAACATTCTTATGTAGCACCACATCTGAAATGGCCAGATTTCTTTCTATTCTGGTTTCCTCACTGCCCATATTTCACTTCCGTACGAAGCTGTGTTGTGAGAAAATTCTTCCTCACATTAGGGCCGAGGTTTGATATTGGTAGATTTCTCTTTGCCATTAATGTCCTGTTACGCTATGTCAGTGTATTTTTTATGTGCTCATTGCTTTATCTTAGGTTATTTTACTTCTAAGACAGCAGAATTCCTTAACTTCATCCACGGCACGCTTATTTTTGTCATTCTGTGGTTTACTATTCATCCAGATTAAATGTTGCCATGGCAGCGAGATTAGGGGGTATGACAGTGGACCATCAGACTAAGTCTGAATTATCTGTTCTGAATATTGCACAGGCAGATTCTTCATTATTTTGTATTGAAAGTTACTATCAAATAATCTTAGAAGACTGTGTGTGTGTGTGTGTGTGTTTTCCGTAAAATTTGACCGATGTGACAGAAGGACAAAGCTCGCCATTAAAACTTAGTGGTTATTTCTTAATTACTGTAATTTGAAAGCATTGAAGGACTAGTTGTTAAACTCTGATAACACTGAGTTCTAATAAGTAGATCTGTTAATTTTTGCCTATTAAGATTATTTATTATCTGGTGGTCTACATCAGTTGTTACAGGTACATACTGCGGAAGATACAAACAGTATAATTACATGAAAATGGTAAGAAAAAGATCTTTTGCTTTTCCCCCCAGCTCTGTCTCGTGAGTTGCTGCTCTTGTGAGCGGAGCTACCATGCCGAGTGCCTGGATCCTCCTTCGGAGAGGCGCCCAAAAAACCCGTGGCGGTGTAGACACTGCATTGCTCAGCAGCAGCAACAGCAACAACAGGATAATCAGGAGCAGCAAGCGCAGCAGCATACCATTAAGAAGGCGCGGAAGATTGACATTGCCAGTAGTGTTATCAAGAAGTACTCCAAAGTCAGAGAAAAAACAAGGGACATAAAAAATTACAGGTAAGGCATGCTTTGATCTCTCTCTCTCTCTCTCTCTCTCTCTCTCTCTCTCTTTCTCTGTCGCCTGCCTCCCTTTTCTTTTTAATCTGGCAGGGCAGCAGATCTCTTGCAAAAGTCTCTTAGGGTATTAAATGTTTAGAAAATGAATTTTTGGACCAGGTTAAGAATGTGGGTAAAATGATTTGTCAATTTTGCAAATAGGACTGTGAGGGCAACGCTACATGCAATACTTAAAATTAAACACTCTCTAGGTTGTTTCAGAATTATGTTACTTTCTTCATCTGCTGTGTCATGACATTAAATGGATTTGTACATCACATCATTTATTGAATCAACAGTTTTGTGTAATAGGTTAGTGTGGGGTGAGTGGAATGGAGGGGAGATGTCAACACCCGTAAAGGCTTATGTTGATTTATTATCTTATATGAGGTCATTGATAAAACTTACCATCACCATTTATCTATATATTATTTACTTCTGTATGCCTCACCAAACAATTGCACACATCATTGTGACATTTATGTATGTGTTGGATCTATTGCTCATTTACATTAGGCTGTGCATTGTGTTTCTACCTTTTGAACAAAATAAATCTTCGTGTGTATCTGTACAAGAAGATATGTAACCTCCGGAAAGGGAGGTGTTAGTATCAAGTCAATGTCTGTCAATTAGATACTCACCAAAGAAGACAAAGCAAATACTCTAAATTCGAATCAAGAACAGCTGCCAGTGTGCATAATTTAGTTCCTTTCACAGTATGCTGATGCAATATTCTTCTACCTAGCTATCATATACAACTGCTCGCTTAGCAAAAGATCCATACCCAAATACTGGGAAGTTACACTGGTCACTCAAATTTTCAAGAAAGATAATAGGAGTGATCTGCAAAGATCAAGGTCTATATTATTAATGTCAGTTAGCAGCAGAATTCCTTCAAACATTATGAACTACATTGCAGAAAACTACCTATTGACCCATAGTCAACACGGATTCAGAAAGTATAGTTCTTGTGAAACAAAGCTAGCTCTTTACTCACATAATATTGTGATTGCTATCGACAAGGGATGTCAAATAGATTCCACATTTCTAAATTTCCAGAAGGTTTTGGACACTACCTCACAAGGGTCTTCTAATCAAATTGCGTGCTTATGGAATATTGCCACAGTTTTGCTATTGGTTTCATGATTTGCTGTCAGAAAGGACACAGTACATTTTAATTGATAGTAAGTCACAGAGTAGAACAGAAGTGATATCTGGCGTTCCCCAAGTAAGTTTTGTAGGGCCCCTACTGTTTATAAATGATTTAAGAGACCATCTGAGCAGCTCCCTGAGACTGTTTGTGGGTGATGCTGTCGTTTATTGGTTAGTAAAGTCTTCCAAAGATCAAAAGCAACTGCACAGTGGTTTAGATATCTGTGTGGTGTATAAATTGTAAATTGACCTAAATAATTCTGTTTGAAGTCATTCATATGAGCACTAAAAGAAATCCATTAATCTTCATTTACACAATAAATCAGTCAAATCTGAAGGCTGTAAATTCAACAAAACACCTAGGAGTAACAACTACGAACAACTTAAATTGGGAGGAACACACAGAAAATATTGTGGGGAAAGTGAACCAAAGGCTACATTTAATTGCCAGAACAACAGTTCTTACTAAAGAAACTGCATAAACCACACTTGTGCATCCTATTTTGGAGTATTGCTTTGCATTTGGGTTCCGCACCAAGTGGGACTGTCAGACAATTTAGAGAAATTTCAGAGAAGGGCAGCTCGTTTTGCATTGTCACGATATAGGGAGAGTGTCATGGCAATGATGCACGAGTTGGTGTGTAAATCATTAAAAGAATCTTACAATTTGTTGTGACGAGATCTATTTGCAAAAATTCACCAACTTTCTCTTCCGAATGTGAACATATTTTGTTAGCACTCACCTATCTACATAGGAAGACATGATCATCCAAATAAAATAAGAGAAATCAGATCGAAAAAGGAAAGTTTTAGGTGTTCCCCCACCCCCATGATATTAGAAAATGGAACAGTAGAGAAATACCATAAAATCTGTTTGATGAACACTCTGCTGTGCACTTGTGATTTGCAGATTATTTATGCAGATGTAGAAGATCTGTGCTGTAATTTGACCTATCTTCTTGAAAACAGTGAATATTTTTCTGCAAAAAATGACTTCCACAGTGAGAAATAGTTTTTAGAAGTAATAACTAGTTGCCAAGTTAAGTTATGAAGTCTTTAGGGGAAGGAAATAATAAACTAATTTATATACATATTATTTGTAAACCATACACAATATGATATTGTGATACACGACAAAAGACTTGCTATATGAAATGTAGGATATGTAGTTTTTTGTTTGCAAATGATCAACATGACTTGTTTGCAACTTTCTCAAAATCTAAGTCTACGAATCTGTATAAATGGTATGTGAGGTGATAAGAGCTAGTCTGACATATTCTCATCTGCTTGGATTCATTGGTCAAAACATTTGCATTCTTTCAGTGCAGTATTTAGATTGTTTTCAAACAATTAGAAACTGCATACAGAACCCCCTCCACTGCATCTAGGGTAGCTTGTCAACATCTCTGCCTATATTACAGAATATTTGAGAGAAAACTGATCACAAAATGAGTTGCAAACCAATGTGTTCATAATAATTGTGAACTTTATGGAAATAATGATAAAGATGACGTAATCAAAGATTCATAAATAGTGTGTAAAATGCGGAGACAGAAAAAGGCTGCTATAGAATAAATAACAATTGCTGGTCAAGTGATCCTTCTTACAGTTGGCCACACTATTTCAGAATTTTCATTATTTATGTTCAGTGTTTCTGTGGTTAGATTGCTGCTAAGCTGTATCTCATTAGTTAAAGGGTAGAGAGAAAATGTGGATGCTACCAAAACTGTAAATAGTACCTTCCATATCATGAGTATCAGTGAACTGACAGGATTCAATGACTGTCACCAACAAAACCTGTAGCAACACACCACAGTAAATGGAAATCAGTTTTATTTAAGGAACAAGGGTAAAAAGTATTGGATAGTAAAAAGTAGAGGTGTTGAACTGTCAAAAGGTACATCAACAAGACTGAAAACAAAACTTAGAGTGTGAAGTTAATCTCAAAATAAAACTTTCTGATGTGGGTACAGTGATAAATTCAGTGTGACCTTGATAAGCTGGAGTGCTCTGGGATCCATCAGTACTAGATTACCAAACAAGCCAGATTATCAAGCTCACTATCAAAAACAATTTTTTTCATAAATAGTTCAGATGAAGTTTTTGTATGAGCACTTTGGGTATTTGAGAAACTGTATACTGTTGTCTTGGATTGAACTCTGTTTTGACATAACATATTTTGTATGATGTTTAGATACAATTTCAGAAGCTTTGTATTATTAATACTAGCACAGATCACTTAATATCTGGAATACTAGCTCATACCTTAGAAATGGAACTAGCGTGTCTGGGTGATAATACAGTTGTTCAGTTGATTCTTTTGTGTGTGCCATGGTTCTGATGTTTTTCTGCACTGCTAAAAAGAAGGAAAATTGTGTGATGTGTGCCAGACTATAAGATCTGCTGGATGATTGTGGTCGTAGTATTTATGGTAGGAGCATATGTTTATGAACATACATAATAAGAGTAACCTTTGGTTTGGGATGCGACTTGAGGCTTTGTATTCTTCTGCATGCTGCTGATAGTGAATGCTATTTAGAAAGTGCCTTCAGTCAAGTTTTGCACTGGTGTTTGACTGGCCAGAAGCTACGTTTTCATCTTCTTTGTAAGAATGCAACTAAATTAGCTGTTGAGCAAATATTAAATTAATAAATTTCAGTGTTAATTGTTGTCACACCTATTAAAATACTTACAGTTTGTTTAATTGTTTCAGGTTATTGGCAGGTGTTCGGGCAGCAAAAGAGCCCGCTCCAAGTTCCGCAAGCCCCAGCAAGAAAGGAAAACGTGTATCTGATCAGTCTCCCGCTAACGACTCGAGCTCTGGCTCAGAGGAGGGTAATGACACAGCCGCTACCAGCTGTTACTCCTCTTCCTTCCTCTCTCAATCATCTGGTGGCTGCGGTGGTGGTCCACACCTATCCTCAGGGCCTGGGGAACAAAGCAATAGGGAACAGAACAGGCTCGAAGAAAAATATGACCGGATCTCTAAGGAGAAGCAGAAATTTTTCCGTTCTAGTGCATTTTATGCTGTTCACAAATCAAAACGGGTAGCATCTCAGCATCCGGGCACAGGATCAATGTCTGTTACCCAGAAAGTCAATGTGGGGCCAGTGGTAGAAGGGCATTGTACAAGTAGTAGTAGTAGTAGTAGCAGTAGTAGCAGCAGCAGCAGCGGCAGCAGCAGCAGTAGTAGTGAGGATGAGTCAGACTCGGGAGGCTCGAGCACAGAGAAGGGTAAAAGTCCAGCCAGCGCAGTAGGTGCCCTTAGTGCCTCACCGCAGGCAAACAAAGTGAAAGTTAGTACCTCTCTGTTTCACCCGTCATCTCAGAGTGTGCAGAGGCCCAGGCCTCCTAGGACTTTCCTGTCCCCAATTACCAGTGTCCCATCCACAAGTGCCAGAAGCTGTGCACCTTCCAGCAGCCCTCCTTGGGGTTTTGCTGCAGCTGCTGCAGCCGCAACTGCTGCAGCGACAGCTGCTGCAGCTTCAAAAGAAGAAAGAAAGGAACCTTCCAGTACAAAATTCACTGGATCTTCAGAGACAAAGTTGCCATCATTTCGTGGCAGAACAAGTGGGGAAGATAAGAAGCAATCAGCACACACATCTTCAGCCAGCTGCTTGAAGCAAGTGTCACTACCTCGACAAGAAACTTGTCAGAATGAAAAGAGGACTTCGACAAGTGCTTACCGAGTGCAGCCTGGGTTTGGCCAGTTGAAAGGTCTGTTTGATGGATTGAGTCACCTGTTTACAGCACCTTCTCAAAACAGGACACGGACTGTAGGTAGTGTGAACTATAGTCTCAGCAGGCGGAAGAAAGACAGTAAAGAAAAAGTACAGCTGAAGCCTGAGGACAAACAAGTTCTGACTAATGAAACAAAAAAGACTACCCTTGAGACTCCCAGAAATGAAATGGCTTTTGTCAGTACAACAAGAGATGTGAAAAAATCTCTTGCGTGTCCAAAATCTGATGGTCTCTCTCCTAAAAAAAGTATTACTGCTCCAAGTAAACAGAATTCTGTTCTCCAGCGCGACTCTCCAACTGCAGTGTCACCTGTGTTACGTGCATCTACCAGCTGTAGAAAATATCCCAGACCTGGTATTTTTGCACCCAGCAGTGATTCTGAACAGTCTTCAGCAGCATCTGTTTCTTCTGCATGGAGTCAAATGACACCGTCTCGTTTGGTGAAGACAGCTGTCAATAGCAAGAGCTTAGAACAAGAAAGACGAAGATTGCTGAAAGGAGGTGCTTTCTTTGAAGGTGGTCTTGTGTCTGGCCTAGGATTATTTGGATATATGATGGGACATACTCTCCCTTTCCCCTTTCTCCCTCCATCATTGTCTCAGCCTTCTCAACATTCTCAGGAGGATTCAAAATTGAGAAATCGTCATCTCTCAGAGGAAGCCACCCAAACCCACCATCGCTACCACCATCACCACCACAGATACCATCCAGTACCAGTGCCATCCACATCCATCGTGCTGCCACACAAGCAGACGGGTAAGAAACCCACCATTCCTACTGCGGGTTTATTTAGCCTCCTGCTTCTTGTAATTCACTTACTCTCCCCTGTAAAACTTACTTGCTTGGAGAAAATCCCTTTTATTTATCACATAGAAGTGCAAGCAAAGTTCTCCCTGCAAGGAGTGAATGGAGTCTTGGAGCGGAATGGTACTGTGTGTGTATGTTTTGAATACCCTAGCATGCTGTGGTGTGCGGTGGCATTGTAGAAAACGTAATCCTTTCCAAAATCATCCACTAAATGGGAAAGACGGGGAGGAAGGTCACTTGGTTGGGTGCTGGCTGGCAGATTTGATAACAAAAATCGGAAGGAAATAAAACAGTAATCTCTTCCCTGTGCTCGTTCTTGGCGTGGCTTGACTTGTCTGCTTTAAATGTGGATCAGCACTTTCTTTCTTGGTACTGCTTGATTATTGAGGAAAGGTTTTGGTATAGGCAAAAGCTGTTCTGCTTTGCAGGGTTCAGAGGGCTTTTATATATGAGCAAGGAATTCATCGTCCATTGCTATCACTTAGCCAGTTACCATTCGTCATTTGAAGTCTAATAAGTGTATTTTCGGTATGGGTGTGTGATTGTGTGCACAAGTGTGTGTGAGCATGCATTTGAGCATGCTTGCATTAATGTTTTGTGTGCATCTCTCTCTCTCTCTCTCTCTCTCTCTCTCTCTCTCTCTCTCTCTCTCTCTCTCTCTCTCTCTCTCTCTCTCTCTCTCTCTCTCTCACACACACACACACACACACACACACACACACACACACACACACACACACAGATACGTACGTATGTGTGATTTGGTGATTTGTGTATATAATTGAGTGTGCACGCACTAGGTTCCATTGCTTTCATTTGTCACACTCTTCATTGGGTCGAACTTGCTTCCCGAATTCGTGCTTCTTTGTCCTGTTAAGAGTTCACATTTCAGTGATTAGATGATTTGCATGTTCATTATTTGGCAGAATGGTCTAACTCATCTTTAACATTTGACCCTCGCCTTACATAAATAATCCACTTTCACCATACTAAAATAAATGCTGCTTGCTGGCACCTATTCTCCAAAATATACCACCAGTACCTGCACTGAATTTAGTTACTTAGACCTTAATACAGTAATGAGTTTAAATGTTGTAGATTATTAATTGGCATACATGCCACTAATAGGTATATATATTGCTGTACTTGTATATTAAAAATGGTTTATTAATCCATTGTAGCTTCCTATGTTAAAATACCATTTTTCATGTGATAGATTATCAGGAAAAAAGTAAATTGTTGTAGAAGAAGTAGTACTACATATTTAGTGTTACCATTATACTGATAAAACACTTTTTCATTCTAATTGTTTAGACTTTATAATATGAGGAGCAGAGAAATTTATTTTGCAGTTGCTTTACTGCACTTTTTACCATTCATAACTTGAAACATCAATATGGAAAATTTTGTTTGCACTTCTTTTCTACCATGTTACGCTGGAGTGCTCTTTGCATAACCTTTAATGCATATGACATAGACTTTAGGCTCTGACCAATGAATTAAGAGTGAGAGAAATGACACTGTTTACAGTATTTCTTTTCAATTGTTTAATAGCCAGTAAAGAAGCAGTCTTTAAATATTCACACCAATTAGTATTACAATTAAGTTGTGCCTGATTTAAGTCTATTCAGTTGTATCATGTAACAAAAAGTGTCAACTAGTTTGAATAGAGATCATTCGAGTAATTCAGAAATATACTTTTAGTGTATTTGAATTCTAATAAATTAGCCACATAACCTTGAGAGAAAGCAACATAGAATTTGACACACACAATTAAAAATTTTGTAGAGTAAATTTTTTTTCATATGAAACACCAATTGTTTCAAATTGTAGATATGTGTGATTTTTAAGTCACATGTTTGTATAATGTAGGCAGTATCTTATTTTTAATATCTAGAAAATTTCTGAAAACTCGCTACTCTTGCATGCTACAGTGTGGGTATACAGTTGCTGTTCTTGTAAAATAAGATGACAAGCTATCAATGGAAAATCTAGTAGTAGAGGATAGATAATCATAAGGAGAATCGCTTAGCTGCTCACAGGCACCTAAAATACACTTATCAAATTTCACAACTTAAATTTTCAGCCTTATCTTCATTAGAAAAATGAATACATACATTCACACAATCACTGAGACATAACTAGTACACACAACCACTACCTCTGGCTGTTCCAGCATTGGAGAGGTTGAAGATGGTGTTCCTTTTTCTGATGATTGCCATGGCCGAAAATTTCAACTGTAGAATTTGATTATCTATTTTATAGGCCTGTCAACAGCTCAGTCATCATCTTTGTGGTGAGTTGTTATCGTACTCTATTAAGATCACCAACTAGTTATGTTCATCTTCTCCCAGTGAATTTTTCTATTGGAAGGTTTAAGAAAGATGATGATCTTCACTATCAATACCCGAACATTTATAAGTATGGTTTGGGGCAAGCACTGTGTCCATTTGGAATGAAGAAAGTGCACAGTACCTGCTGCCTTTAAATTGATTTTGTTATGTTAGAGATAGAGCCAGCAATTACACTGAATGAGTGTTGCTGAGACAGATAAATTACTGTGATGGGAGAACTCTCAAGAGATTGTAGCCAGTTTCAATCCTGTCCAAAATAGTGAATATGGGTATTGTGATTTACTTTTTGAAAGGCTGTTGATGGATGCCCCCACTGATCATTCAGGAAGAGTTCTTGCATGTCTCAAATTGTCAAACCACCACAACAAAGACCACAAAGAAATATATCTTTCACACTCCATTTACAAGAGTAGAAAGACTGCATCAGAGCTAGCTGCTGATGGAGAACGGGTGAGGCATTGATGCCAAGTCCATGGTACTTAGAAATCACAAGGTGTCGCCACACAAAAATATTTAAATTTTAGTTCTTTGAAAACAGCAACTGATGTCTTGTTGATCATGACATTTGAGAAAATGTATACCACATTTAATACTTGCATATATTTCTTTATATTGGCAATAAATATATTAATCATCATTCTGCAATTGAAATTCAGTCTTCAGGGCAGATTAATGAACTTGAAAACCCAGAATGACATCCTTACATTAAATTTTTGTGTTGTTTCATTTTAAGGTAATTGCACACAAATATATTATTGTGTGCTGTTGTTAACATTACTTTATTTTTCTATTTTAGATGAAATTGTTCCCGAACCTAAGACACTTCCTCCAGGGGTAACACAGAAGGATGTGACATTATACAAAGAAACACGCGAAAGAGCAAATTCAGTAAGTAACATTTGTTTTTTGTATTTGTTCTAATTGAATTTGCTTTATGGTATATTCAGTCGCCTAAATGTTGAACTGATAATTTTTAGCTGCAAACTTATAGAAGGAGATTAGTTTTCTTTTTAGGTAATAAAAAATCATGTTTTTCTTTTGTATGGTGTAACTAAAGCCATTCTTTTCTTTAACATGGAGATGAGTTACAAAAGATTGATAAATATCTATGACTAGCTACAATAAACAAATTACCTTAAAATACAAAATTTTTACTGATTGTTAAGTTTTGTCTTTACATTTCTTTAAATAGTTGTCCTGTATAGCAGCAGAGTTCTTATGATATCATTGTTAATAAAATATTATTAACTTAGAGAACCAGAGCATTTGGCACATACTGTTTCACAAAAGAGCTTCTCCAACCTAAAATGTGCAACCTACAGTCAATTCTTGTATATAGCAGAATACATCTTGTTTGAAAATTGAGCAGCAGATGGTGCATTTGGAGTGGGCAAACTACTAAAATATTCAGGTCCTAGATGAAGTGCAGTGGAAGAACATTGACATGGTGGATGCTACTCCAATTACAAGGTGTTTATGGACTGCTAAAACGTTTTTGAACCACATATTTGGCATCCATGTTTCACTAAGGACTGTTAAATGTTAAAAACAGCTCCGAAAACAATTTTTTTGCTGTTAAGATAATATAAATACTATTAATCTACATATTTCTTCGTTTTTTGGCCTCGTTTTCCGCAGTTGCAGTTATACAATTTGTATAGGTTATGGGACCATCTTATGCAACTGTAAATTAGTCTACTTTAGACCAGACGCGTTTCGCTTTATTCTAAAGCATCTTCAGTGGTCAGCTGTACAATAAATGGTTTGTATTACATTATTTGCTTGAGTTTTTACTAGATTCGATCTGTAACAGTTCTCAGTTCTCTGAATAAATTGGACTATTTATATTACTCACGATTTTTTTATGTTTTCGTCTTCATGTGTTGTTTGTAGCACAGTGTCACTTGCTGTCACTGCTTATATTTACACTATTTACACTTTTTTACAGTAACAATTCTTATGAAAGTTTTTGAAACATAGCCATTTCTATGGCCTGGCAGGCTCTTTATGTCGTTTGTTTTGTTTGTCTATTGTCTGTGTGTGTGTGTGTGTGTGTGTGTGTGTGTGTGTTCTTTGCTTTCGACTTCTTTGGTTTGTGCTGTGAGGGGTGTTTTTGTTTCGTTTCTGTCAAAACAGGCATCTGCTAGCAACTTTGTGTGTGATGTTGTGACTGTATTGTGTGTTTATAAAATTGATTTTATTATTAATCTCATCACTTTATTTTCCATATCTTTCAGTAGCCAGGCTTGCAGAAAAAATTAATGGATATCAGGTCCACGTGTTACATGAACAACAGTTCTTTTATACAGACACAATGATTCTGAAACATGTTTGGGATTTTATAACTACCCCACAACAGGTGGATCTGATATCCAGTCATAAGAACATGTCTCACTATTGATATTGGAATGACAATTTGCAGAGTATATCCTAAAATGAACAACAGATTGTCAAAAACAGTTCTATTTGTGAGCGAGTGCCAGTTTACAACAGATGTGAAGTGAGTAGGTACGAAAATTAAATTCATTGTTCAATTATCCATGAGAGGGATGTCATCAGGTGAGGAATGTGTGTCTGGTTAGTTCAAGACACAGTGACCTCAGTAGTTTTCTTTGGTACTAGCCAGTGTTCATCTTTACAACAATAGTGTGTGTGTGCGCCCAAGAGGGTACCTTAGTCCCTGAGCTAAAATGGGAAGTTAAGATATGAGAATGCAGGCTTTTTTGGCGAATCTCTGTGATGAAATATTCTCGGGACGATAGCAAAGTGAGTGCTTTGTTCTTTGGCAACGTTTTATCATCTTCAGGTGAAGTTTTGAGTTCATGTCCTGTCCAGCTTCTTTAAAGAATGCTTCTCTATGTCGATTGGGCCAATCGGGCGTGATGGGGATTAGTGCTTTGGCTCGTGCAGGGGGGGTTAGGTGGGACTGGTGGTGGGGGAGTACTCAGAGAGTGGGGTCCCGGTGTCTCGCCCTGGTGGAGCCTGTTCATTCCATCTGCCACCACCATTGTGTTCTCATTGGTGTGCTCTAGGTGTATTCTTGCCAGTGTTGTGTCCCAGACAGTGCTTAGATGGAAGCCATTATACCTATTGATAAAGTCATTGTGGACCAATATCTCCACTTCTTCTTTAATAATAAAGTCCCAGAAACTCTTAACTAGACACAGCGTCTTCGTTTGTTCAAATTGGAATGTGTGGTGTTCAGTAAAGCTGTGCCCCAGAATAAAGATTTTGTCAGAGTTGAACACTTCTCTCATGCTCATTGTTTCCTACATTCACAGGAAATGCTGTAGACTCCTACTACTCTTAATCTCAGTTTTTTTATTTTTTTTTATTTTTTATTATTATTATTATTTTTGCTGGAGGCGGGTAGGTGGCTTTGATGTTCTTTTACTCAAGTATCCTGGCAATCTGCTGTTGGTGGCTCACCCTATGGGGGGAATGCCCAGTACTTTTTCCAGAAGGTCTTCTCTTCTGCCTCTTGCTTGCCTTAAGAACATGTCTTCATTTCAACAAGGAGTGTCTATCTACTGATATTCAGCACCTGAACAAAACCTTCCACAAGAATGGCTACACCAAAACACAAATAAGACACACTCTCGAGATACCAAGAGGCAGAAAGAAGACCGCCTGGTACACAATACTGGCACGGTTCCTCGAGAGCACACTGATGTCAACACGATGGTGGCGGTTCTCAGAGGCGAGACACTGGTACCCTCGCTGGGAGTACCCCCACCACCAGACGTGCCCCTCCACCCCTCCATGTGCTGCAGCACTGATTCCGCTAGCGCCCGATTGGCCCGATCGATGCAGAGAAGCATATGCCTCGGCATCTTTAAAGAGCTGGACAGAACATGAACCTTACACATTTGCTTGAAGATGGCAGGAAAGAAACTTGCAAAGTTGCATAGTGTTTCCCATAGTCAACTGTCATTAAGACAAAACCTTCCACACATTTAGAAAGTATTTTATTTGGTGCTATGATACGTGAAAACTGTTAACTCTTCCAGGTCACTCACTGAGACTGATGGCATTCACAGCGAGTATTATCAGACACTGTCATACCTTACATTACTGCTAGAGGTGGTCACACCCGAGCACAGCATAACATAGAGAGACCTTATAATGACAGTGAGATGAAGTGGGCAGAGAGCGTGACACCCAACTAACCTGGTGGCTGCAGATCATCAATCATCCTAGTGCCGAGCACCACAGCTGAGTACTACCAAGCCACTGCTGTAGGCACAGGGGGTTTTATTGAGTTCGCTGTCCCTGTCGTTACGACACTCAACCATGTTGTACTCTTTAGTTGCCACTGTACTCGAGGAGTACTGAACGTATCGTCATGCGGTTTCTTTTAATTTCTTCTTTACAATCATGGGACAAACTTAGGCTATAGGAGGGTGGATATGTAAGGCGAACTCAACACTCCACACCTCCATTGACCTGTCCATTAAATGATGCAATCCTTTGTTTTCTGTTTAGTTGGCTCGAGCCACTTGTCGCATGTGCTTACTGCACGGAAAAAAAGGATGTTGTTGGTACAGATGCATTTAATTGACACTCAAGAAATCAAAAAGGAAGGGGCTTGGAAGAAAAGTCATTCTGATAAAGAATACATATCGGGATGTGTGTTTTCAATGGTACCAGCATGTAAAATTGGTGAGCCATGTAGCTGCCAATGTTTCCAAAAAGTAGGCCAATATAATGTACAACAGATTTTTAATGCTCTTTGGAAACTAGATAGTTATGATTACAAACTGCCTACTTACCAAAATTGGTGCAAAGCAAAACCTGAACAACTTTGGATCATTTTCTCCAGGCTTCACAACAACGATTCCTGCATGTTGAGTGTCTCTTGTGGAAGGCTACCAACAATTGGTTTTTTTCTTCGTATGGTGGGGATGGAGACTGAAGAGTTTCATTATGGCTCCAAAATGTTTAGAAATAAGCACTATACCAAATAAAGTACCTGCGTACGTTCTACAGTGCTGCTATGTAGGAATATGTTTAGACTGTCATCTACCCTGTCTTCTGTGGCAACAAGACAACAATTACTTAATGTACTCTGTCTACTCTTCACAAGGGGTGTGTGTGTGTGTGTGTGTGTGTGTGTGTGTGTGTGTGTGAGTGAGTGAGTGAGAGAGAGAGAGAGAGAGAGAGAGAGAGAGAGAGAGAGAGAGAGAGAGAGAGAGAGAGAGAGAGACCGACCGACCTTCAGAATTAATGATAGTATTCTTACAGATGTTGAAGTACAGTAATTACATATTTCCTATTTTATCTTATAAGACACTTTAAAATATATTGATCATCAATGTGTGTTTTCTTTCAGGCAACACCAGCAGTATTACCTAATGTAGATGCGCCAGCAACCTCTAGTGGAGTGGTCTCCCCCTCAACAGCTGCAGCCCAGCAGAGGTGCCCTGCAGCTATTGAATTTGGCCAGTATGAGATACAGACCTGGTATTCCTCACCGTATCCACAGGAATATGCCAGGTGCATATCTGAAAGTTTTATTTATTTATGTATATTTATCATATTCAGCCGGAGAAAATTGAGGAGCAAAACTCCATGTTCATGCAATGAATCAGAGTATAAAAATGTAAGGAAAGAGTAATAATAGGTAAAGTGAAATGCATATCAATCATATTACACGACAGAATAGAAAACTTTTTTAATTAGCCTTGAAAGTCTGACGATTACTACTAAGCATTTTGAATTCTTGTGGTAGTTCATTAAAACTGGATGCTGCACAATACTGCATGCCTTTCTGCACAAGGATCAAGGAGGTTTGATCCAAATGCAGATCAGATTTCTGTCTAGTATAAACTGAGTGAAAGCTGCCAACACTTGGGAATAGCCAACTGCTGTTACAACAAACATCAAAGATAATATGTATTGAGAGGCCAATGTCCATTAATCTCTATACAAACTGGGATTATAACCTTTGTGTCTGAGCATAGAACTACAGCGTGCCTGTGCATTCAGACGTTTTCCACACGTTTTCGCATTGTCCGCCATGTTTAAATTTGGCATACGAATTTCCATCAGTTATTATGTGACAAAGAATTACCTGTGTACCTCTTGATTTAAAATTTATGTAAATACGAGATGTTACAGGTTGACATGGAAGCATAATTGAAACACATTTTCTTCTCATTTTCTTGTAATACTTCACAGCAGCCATATTTGAATTTGACAAGAAATGAAATATGAATGTCTATGGCTGGCACGCTCAAACAACTGACGTTCAACATCCAGGTCAAATAGAGGTCACTGACAATCTCAGAATTTACAGGCTACTACACAGGGGTCAACAACAAGTATGCGAGCTTACCCCACATATTGCTCAAACCGCCGATTTCTGTACAATAAATACCCATTTTGAACCATAGGGGTTATCCCAATAAATAATATCATACATCATAAGTGATTGAAAATGAGCAAAGTAGAGTACTTTTCAGAAACTGTTTGAATGGTAAACACTGCAGCATTTAGTTACTGAACAAGATCCGGAACATGGTCTTTCCACGACAGCTTACTATCTGTCTGAATGCCTAGAAATTCGAACTGTTCAGTCTTACATCATGACCATTCAGTGTAATTGGAATGTCAGTTTTTGTTTAATTAAAAGGAGGGTAAACACATACACCCACACCCGCACATATACACAAACGCAAACACACCTAGGTAGACATACTGTAGTCTACAGTATGTCTGCCTAGGTGTGCTTGTGTTTGTGTATATGTGTGGGGGTGTGTGTGTGTTTGTTTACCTTCCTTTTTCCCCCCCAAGGTAAGTCTTTCCTGTCCCGGGATTGGAATGACTCCTTACCCACTCCCTTAAAACCCTCATCATTTCCTTTTCCCTCTCCTTCCCTTCTGCCTGACGAAGGAGCTAGGCTGCGAAAGCTAGCGTTTGTGTGTGTGTGTGTGTGTGTGTGTGTGTGTGTGTGTGTGTGTGTGTGTGTGTGTGTGTGTGTGTGTGTGTGTAAATTTATTAATTTATTTGTGCAACTATCACTTCCTGTGCTTCTTTGCCTGGTAAGTATTCTTCATCTATTTTTTATGTACATTTTTACTGCTAGGAATTCCTCCTCTATAATTTTCATATTAGAAACTATAAAAACTAAGTCTCAAACACACAATGGAAATTGCAGGTTAGATTCAACATTATTTTCGTGAAGGATAGGTTACTGACTACAGAGATGTTCGATGAGGAGCGGAAAGGCACATAAAACAGAAAACAACTTGATAGCTCAGTCAGTCAGTCACTCAGTCTGTGTGTGAGTTTCTCTCTGACCGCCGAAGGTCTTAATGGCTGGGAGCTATCAAGTTTTTTTCTGTTATTTGTGCCTTTCCGTTACCCATCGGACGTCTCTGTGGTCAGTTAGCAATCTATCATTCAGGAAAAAATCTTCGTTACAAAGCTAGTGTCATCGGCAAACAGAAAAATCTCGGAACTGTCTGTTATACTTGAAGGCCTTTGCTGATCGATGTGGTCTTGGAAATGGAAGGTACTGCACACATGGTATGTCCTGCTCGCTCGCTCCCCCTCCGCCCTCCCTGCCCCTTACTTGAATCCAAAAGTGCATGCCTAGGGAGGCAGAATATCTCATGTCAGAATCCACCAACACTCTTCCAAGAATGAAATTTTCACTTTGCAGAAGAGTATGAACGATATGAAACTTCCTGACAGATTAAAACTGTGTGACAGTTGGGATTTGAACCCAGGATTTTTGCTTTTCCTGCTCTACTGTCTTAACATCCCATATCCTGTGGCTAAGCCATGTCTTCACAATATCCTTTTTTACAGTAATGCTTGACCTACAAGGTTAGCAGAACTGTGGAGTTTGGAAGGTATGAGGCCGAGGTGCTGACGGGGAAATACAGGTGTGGGACGGACTGTGAGGTGCGCACAGGTAGCTCAGTCTATACAGCACTTTCCCATGAAAGGCAAAGGTCATGCATGTGATTCGTGGTTCGGCACACAGTTTTAACCTGAGGAAGTTTCTCTTTTTCAAATCTTGTAAGCAGCTTTGTAGGAAGAATGGGCATTATTGCCTCAGAATGAGACTGATGGCATTCACAGCGAGTATTATCAGACACTGTCATACCTTACATTACTGCTAGAGGTGGTCACACCCGAGCACAGCATAACATAGAGAGACCTTATAATGACAGTGAGATGAAGTGGGCAGAGAGCGTGACACCCAACTAACCTGGTGGCTGCAGATCATCAATCGTCCTAGTGCCAAGCACCACAGCTGAGTGCTACCAAGCCACTGCTGTAGGCACAGGGGTTTTTATTGAGTTCGCTGTCCCTGTCGTTACGACACTCAACCATGTTGTACTCTTTAGTTGCCACTGTACTCGAGGAGTACTGAATGTATCGTCATGCGGTTTCTTTTAATTTCTTCTTTAGAATCATGGGACAAACTTAGGCTATAGAAGGGTGGATATGTAAGGCGAACTCAACACTCCACACCTCCATTGACCTGTCCATTAAATGATGCAATCCTTTGTTTTCTGTTTAGTTGGCTCGAGCCACTTGTCGCATGTGCTGTGTTCATGAGCGTTTTTAATCTTACTGCACGGAAAAAAAGGATGTTGTTGGTACAAATGCATTTAATTGACGCTCAAGAAAACAAAAAGGAAGGGGCTTGGAAGAAAAGTCATTCTGGTAAAGAATACATATCGGGATGTGTGTTTTCAATGGTACCAGCTTGTAAAATTGGTGAGCCATGTAGCTGCCAATGTTTCCAAAAAGTAGGCCAATATAATGTACAACAGATTTTTAATGCTCTTTGGAAACTAGATAGTTATGATTACAAACTGCCTACTTACCAAAATTGGTGCAAAGCAATGGTGTTAAAAGGTCTTATGTAAAGGGAAAGCTGAGTCGTACTTCATGGCATCTTGACTACAGTGTAGTGATAAACAATGTGAAACACAGTGTGTAGCGTAAGGCATTTTACAGTATTTATGGTGTATCAGAAAAACTTGTGCATACTGCTATTAATAAAACTACGTGAACTGGAATTGTTTGCGACCAAAGGGGGAGAATGGCATCACATCGTAAAGTGTCAGATGACAAGAAGGCTAAATTTAAAAAAAAAGTACATCATTATCAACTGTATCAAGTCATTGCAACTGTGCAAAAAGCCCTCATCGCATATACCTTTCTGTTGGATTAAACATTAAATTATTGTTTTTGATGTGGATGCATGAAAAATATCCGGAAACAGCCGGTCACCATGCATTATTATCGTGATGTTTTTAATGCAAATTTAACATTGCATTTGAGCCTCACTGGTAGTGACACTTGCAACTTCTGAGATAAAACTGACATCACTATAACTTATCCTAAAAAGAAAGAAAGAAACTGTGACTGCTTTTGAAGTCATAAAAAAAAACCGTGATCATGAGAATCCTTGCATCTCATGAAAGCCAAAAATCTCAAGTCTCAAAATCTTTGAAAAATTGTACCAATGAAGCAGTTATTGCCATTGCATTTGAACTTTCCTAACATTAAAACAGGAGTTGCTAATATGTAATTTGCAGGATGAAATTACAGCAAGACGTGGTTCATATGAAGTGGCAAGATGTGTTGTGCACTACTTGTCTTAATGTCGATGATTGTATTAAAACAGTAACAATGTTTAGTGATAACTGCTTCGGGAAGAATAAGAATTTTAATGTAGTTTTGGAAAATTTGTCTTTATTCCACCAGGATAAATTTCATGAAATCAGACATTTTTAGAACACTGGTCATTCCTATTTTCCCTGCGACTGGGGCTTCAGGCACATTGAGAAAGAGGTTCTACTTGCCAAGGTGTGCACTGGGGATTATTATAGTACCGTACTTCATTACAAAATGCCGTCAGAAAAAGCCGTTCACAATGGATGCGTCAAATCTGTGGTGCAACTTCAGAAAGGAAAGGGCAGCTGTTGTGACCCATCCAAGTTTAATCTGGTGAAGTTTAAGCTAATGCGGCTTTATACTTCACCTGGTCCTGTGCCCCCTGCAAAACTTAGATATTAGAGATCTCATGCCGTACATTCCAATACCATGGTCAATGTACTTTACAACAATTCTTGCAATGCACCAATCAGCTAACCCCCACACCCAACGAGGAAACAGAGGATGACCTTATCTGATTATGACAACTGATTGTAGCTCATTAAAGCAACTCGTGTTCAAACTAATTTGACAATTTATTGTATGTATGTTTGTAGCAGAACACAGACTTTTAATTAATTGTATTACAAATAAAAAAAGGGCACTTTTATTTGAAAGTGAAGTGACATTCATACAAATTCCTGGTCAGTTATTATGTAATATTTTTATTGTTATAAATTAATCAACAAAAATATTTTGAGAGTACCTCATGGAATTTGCCCTTTTGGAACATTGATTCAAACGCATTTTCCTACAAATGACCTGTTGTTTTCACCCTTCATGTTCTCAACATCTCAGTTAGTGTTTGTTGTGGTCTTCAGTCTGCAGACTGGTTTGATGCAGTTCATCAGTACTGTAAATTTTGATAAATCTAAGCTTTTACATTAATATAAACAAGTCTCTCTCTCTCTCTCTCTCTCTCTCTCTCTCTCTCTCTCTCTCTCTCTCTCTCTCTCTCTCTCTCTCTCTCTCTCTCTCTCTCTCTGTATGTGTGTGTGTGAGAAAATATTACATATGTCTCTCTTGTTTGTTTTTAGGTTACCAAAACTCTTCCTTTGTGAGTTTTGCCTTAAATACACAAAGAGCAAGGCTGTGTTGGAAAGGCATCAAGATAAGTGTACTTGGAGACATCCTCCAGCTACAGAAATCTACCGCCACAAAGATCTCTCCGTTTTTGAGGTATTGTAAAAAAAATTGGTTTTGTTATTGTTCCTGGCCCTGAATGTGAATCCTTCCACAACCCCGACCTTATCACATGCATAATCAGATATTGTCATCTGGTTTGGATGTAGAAATAAGACAAATTGGGAAAAGTTTGAGTAAAATTCATAAAACTGTATTTACAATACTTTTGTGCTTCTGCCTTTTATTACTTTGTGTGTGTGTCCTATCCTTTTGGTAATAGTGTTATATGTTCTAAAAATTCTGGAGTGGATTCCTCTACATAATTCACTTTATGTGAAAATATCGGATAAGAACAGATTCCACGTCACTGAATGTTGTCATGTGAATATTCATCTTTTTGCATCCAGAGGAACTGCTAGATTCGGCACTTAACAAAGCTTCCCTCTTACTAAGAATGCCGCGCAATGAATAGGGTGCAAAATCCTACTTCTTTTCCATATCAATTTGAGATTGTTGTCGACAGCATGCATGTTCATCAGCTTCTCTTGAATTGTAAGTTTTATACGCTTATAGGCGCTATAATTCTGCAAAAGTAAAACTGGAAATAAAATAAAAATCTACAATAACACATACCAAGAATTTACATCTCGCTTTTCATAATTTTCGACTGATGTCAGAGCACATGACCATAACACAGGGAAGATAAGATGGTAACTGCTTGCTAATATGTCAAACGCTTTTAAAGATATCACTCCACTGGTATTCAATATGATAACGCATCTCCTGAAAGAATTGATTACAGGCCCCTTTTACTGGTATCGCTCCAGATATATTTGATACACATTGATGGAAAGAATAGATTACCGACATTGCTTAACACAAATAAAAAAGCAAAACAAAAATTAACACTCACACAGCTAAGAATTGCATATAAACAAAATTTTAATTTGCGGAATGTTTCAGGTTTGTTTCTGAAAATTTCCTTAAAGTGGGGTTCGTTAAAGGTGGGGAAAAATAACATTATTCTAATGAAAGTTTCACCAGGACCGAGGGAAATATTTGTTAAATCTGGGTTCTACTGTACTTGCAGATCCCAATTTTCATATTGCCAGAACTGGACAATTTATTGCCAATTCCTCATTTAAATGCCTTTTTCATATGTTCTTATCTCAAATCATAGGTTTACCCCCCTTTTATTCATAACAGAATACACACATTTCCTACTGCTTCCTTTAGCACAAACTGTGGTGTAGTGTCGTATAAAGCTGTTATCTGTACTCGGAGAGATCAGCTAATATTAGATGCTGAAGTTTGTATGAGTTACATGAAGCTGAACTTTTCAGGCGCTTTTATTCATTGATATCACAGGAGCCTTGAGTAATAGTGAGACAATTTGATGGGGTAAGCTGTAGTTAACATTACAGTCTATCATGCAAAAGATTGTGCTCTTGATTCTCATCAAATGCATTTGTTTTTTCTTTCTAGTTATTGTGGAAAAAATCCACTTCAGTTGTACAAAGACTCTTTTTATTCAAGCCACTACCGATTTCGGCATGTTATAGTCCCATCTTTAGCTAACAAATAACTATGTCCTAGATTCTGAGATCCTGCCAGTCAGTTCATGTCCTGTGACACAGTGTTTTACTGATGGTATACGCGTCAACTTACCTTGTCTATGGAATGCATCATCTGCCACAGCCTGACGACACTCTAGTTGTGAATGTTGTGGCAGCCCACGAAACGTTAACTGTTTGAAATTATTTTAATCGAACTTAACCACCCGTCTTCTGCTGCATTGAATCCAAAAGTTATTACCGGCTGAGCCTGCGTAGTGGTAACACAGTGCACTCGTATAAGTCAGTGATTCATATCCACCTACTGGCAAATGCCGGGATGGTTCCTTTTAAAGGGCATGGCTTATTTCCTTCTTCATCCTTACCTAAAAATCGGAGTGTGAGCTCCCTCTCTATTGACCATGCTGTTCATGTGATGTTAAACCAAAATATATCTTTATTCTTTGTAACAGAATTCCCTTTACTTTTAGTGATACTTCATTATTATAATCTTAATCTATTCCATTGCTTTCTAAATCTTTCCACATTGTAGCATTCCTATTATTTTGTCTTCCCATTTGTCATGTATATCTGTAATCTAATTAATTGGCTTCATATTTTATTGTTCCTATGTCTTACATGGCTGCAAATAAATGCTTTAGCCTTAAACGTGTTGAATAATATGTGTTTTTTTTTTTTAATACATATAATTCCATATATTTTCCAAGATGCATCATTTTTCTATCTGATGCTGTTGTAATGGATGAACGGAATTACACAAACACCATACTACTATTATAGTGTCACAGCAGTAGACAGCTAAACAACTTCTAAAGTCACCTACTGAAGGCTAAGAAATTATCTCTTCAGGTCAAAAATTTAAATAGTGATTAACTAGTCATTATGATACAAGAACGTTAAACGACTTTGTTTGTTCAGTGTATAATGTATGTAATGGTGTTGGATAGTACAAATCAGTTTAGTTTTTAAACTAATAATCATCAAATATGTAGTTGTGTCAAGTGACATTCTAAGACGCTATTACTCTTCAATATTGTAAGAGTTTCACACAACTTTGGGGCAGGAGGTAAAAAAATTGGCACACCATATGTGTTAGAGCCGTGTTATCAACCTCGAAAAGTATTTATTGTATGTCTTACTGTGTCTATGTCAAATTATATTTCGTTCCTAGTAATCTATAAATTATTTCATGTACAGGTATATTTGTTTTACTGTAATGCTAAGGGGTTAGATTTTGTGAGCAGGATGTGTAAGAATAATTTTTTGTTTGTTTGCACAGGTGGATGGAAATGTTAACAAAATATACTGTCAAAACCTCTGTCTCTTGGCGAAACTTTTCTTGGATCACAAAACTCTTTACTACGATGTGGAGCCATTTCTGTTTTACGTGTTAACCAAAAATGACAAAAAGGTAAGAACGCCATTTTTATTAAAATATGGAATATTTTCACATACAACATGCTAAAACAGTGCCATATAATTGTGCTAGTGTTCAGTATGTAGCAAGGGTAGTTGTCAAACAATGGAAATTCCAGGGAGGATTAAACAATATTTTCGTGAAATATAGTTTGCTTACTCACCACAGAGACATCTGATGAGTCGTGGAAGGGCACAAATACCAGAAAACAATGTGATAGCTTTCGGCTGTTAAGGCCTCAGTCAGTCAAATACGCGTGCGCTCCCACACACACACACACACACACACACACACACACACACACACACACACACACAGACACGACCGCTGTCTCCAGCTGCTGTGGCGAGTCTGAAGATTGTTGTCAATCACTGACGAAAATCATTGTGATAGGAGGGTGTTAAAATTAATAGGTATGAAACGGCATTGTGTTCATAATTGAAGTCTTTATTCAGAAGTAATCATTAGAAGCTTAAGCACATGTATCCTATTGTTTCACATGCCAAATGATTTCCTGCTCCCAGAATTTCTGTGGCTATTATGATATTTCACAGAAAATGTCTGTCTAGGTGTGTTTACGTTTCGATATGTCTGAGTGTGTGTGTGTATTTGTTTACCTTCCTTTTTTCCCCTAAGGTAAGTCCTTCCACTCCTGGGATTGGAATGACTCCTTTTCCACTTCCTTAAAACCCATATCCTTCCCTTTCTCCTCCCCTTTTTTCCTCTTTTTCCTGAAGAAGCTGCCAGTGGCGGCGAAAGCTTGTATGTGTGTTTGTGTGTGATTTTATTCGTTTCTATCGACGAGTCGGTCCTTTTGGTAAGACATCTCTTTTCAAATTTTATATATATTTAATCCCACTGGGATTAAAACACACACACACACACACACACACACACACACACACACACACACACACACACACACAAACACAAGCTTTCGCAACCCAGTTGCTTCTTCAGGCAGAAGGGAAGGAGAGGGAAAAGGAAATGATGAGGGTTTTAAGGAAGGGGGTAAGGAGCTATTCCAATCCCGGGAGAGGAAAGACTTACGTTGGGGGAAAAAATGGAGGGTAAACAAATGCACACGCACCCACACATTCACACAGACACAAGTACGTTAAGTCTTTCCTCTCCCGGGATTGGAATGGCTCCTTACCCCCTTCCCTTCTGCCTGAAGAAGCAACTGGGTTGCGAAAGCTTCCGTTTGTGTGTGTATTCATTTATTTGTGATGCTGTTACACCTGTGCTCCTTCGCCTGGTGAGTAATCTTCGTCTATTTTTTATGTTTAATTTTTTTTATATTTAATTTTTCTATTTTTTATATTTAATTTTTCCTGCTAGGAATTTTTCGTCGAGAGAGAGAGAGAGAGAGAGAGAGAGAGAGAGAGAGAGAGAGAGAGAGAGAGAGAGAGAGAGAGCTGTACTGAAGACAATCTAACTTACCTTCTCGATAGTAGAGGACTGTATATATTTTAACTGTTCTTTATCTTCTGCTATTGGGCAGTATTTGAAGAGATTTAGAAAATAATGTACTTCTTGACTTGTCCTGCATCACGTTTTACATAAAAATATTTTTGTGTCTATGCTATTCCAAAGATGTGATGGAGTAGTTCAGGATGATAGTCCTGCTGTGCAAGAACATCTCCATAACAATTCTTGTACTTAAACTTTAAATTTACACACACTGATCACAGACTAGACCCTACATTTGCTGTTTTGATAATACCCTGTGTGTAGGCCATTATAAATTATCAGATACAAATAAATAGAATGTATGTAAGCTTGATCTTGTAATAGTATCTTAAGTGAGTTCGTGCCTTAATAGTAACTGCAATGTTATGTTGAAACAATGTTTGTTATTGAATGAACTCTGGTGGTGGTTGTGATTATTTTTACATCCCCTCTGCACAGCCCATTTGTCTTAATTTGGTGATTATTGTTGTTATTTACAAGTGATAATAGTGGAGGAGTGTTGTTATGAAGACATTCAGGTTTACTTAAAGATTCTTCTAACACAGGTGATTAACAACAGTTTTTGTCCCCCAGAGTTTTTGCACTATATGAAAAACCTCATTTATCATTTATGCTTCGCACAGGGAAATGCTGTAGCCAATTTGTACTAATCTCAGACAATATTACTTCTAAATGGTCTGTTATATTTTAATTGTATTTGTATTCCCACTGCTGCTAAGCTTTTACTTCTCAGTTTTCATAATTGCACAGAATGTAAAAATTAAAATAAATTTTCTATTGTAATTTCCTTTTATTTCAGGGATGCCACCTCGTAGGCTACTTCTCAAAGGAAAAACATTGTCAACAGAAGTACAATGTATCATGCATAATGACAATGCCACAATACCAAAGGCAAGGCTATGGAAGATTCCTCATACATTTCAGTAAGTGATGGTATTTTATATATTTAGTAATTGTTGCACATATGAGATCTAAAGGCTGTTTTTGATACATTGTATTGTGTATCAATTACCTATTGAACTTATTTGATGGAGAGAGTTAAGTATAAAGAATAAAAAGTTTCACCCTCATTTTATTACAAGAATGGCCAGGGACAGCTGAGAAAAAATAATTGATAATATGATTTGAAGATTTATTAAGTTATTCTTAATCTGTTTCTAATAGGAGTGTGTTGTGCAGTAAAACAAAATTAAATAACAGTAGTACTTTGAATTAGGGATGGGTCGAATCCTGATTTTACCGAATCGAATCCGAATACCGAATCTTAAATATAACATGCGCCGAATCCCGAACCCGAATAGAATCTCGAACCCAAATAATCTGTCAACTCAAGTATATGCATTTAAAAAGAATTACTAGTGATGAAGGTAAAGCCTTCTGCGATGGATCTCAAATGACAATATTACAGTAAAATTTAAGAATTAAAATTTCATTTCGGTTTTTATTTTAAATTTTAAGAATTTTTTTAATACCCCCTTACCCTCTTGAAAGAAATTTTTATGAAACCTTGAGATATATGTTGTTTAGATGCTCTAAAAGATAATAAGAAACTTTCTTCACTCTATTACCAACTGTTTCATTTTGATGAAATAAAAAATAATTGCATAATGAAGTCTTACAAAGGACAGAATTACTTTTTTTTCCCTTTTCAAAGGTGGAGAAAAAAAAACCTGAAAATGTGAGTAGATATTTTGGAAGTTTGAGAAATAGGTTCTTAAAAAATAGGATGTGTAAATGTTTAATCATTTTATAGTCACTTATATAAGCCGTTATAAAATTTATTATACATCCAAAGCTAATTTATTTTGTTGGTTAAATTGTACACCGCTTCTCGCTGTGCTGCAGTGGTTATGTTGGCACCAATGGTAATGAAGGCAACTCATGTGACCAAAAATTTTTTTTTCGTGGCAACTTGAATTAATACAAAAATTATTTTTTTCTGAACGGCCAAGGGTACATACAAGAACCTGTCAACCATAGAGCAGGTACAGTATCAATTTAGCTGCGAGTGAAACGAGCAGCAATAACACCTACTCTGTACCTCGTGAAAAATATTAACGCAATTCTACACTTCATTGTTCATCTGTTGCCAACACAGAAACTGGAGCCCGGCGAGAAGCGTCGTAAAAATTTTACCGAATTTTTGTATTAATTCAAGTTGCCACGAAAAAAAATTTATTGGTCATCTGAGTTGCCTTCATTACCATTGGTGCCAACATAATCACTGCAGCCCAGCGAGAAGCAGCGTACAATTTAACCAACAAAATAAATTAGCTTTGGATGTATAATAAATTTTATAACGGCTTATATAAGTGACTATAAAATCATTAAACATTTACACATACTATTTTTTTAACAACCTATTTTTCAAACTTCCAAAATATCTACTCACATTTTCAGTCCCCCCCCCCCCCTTTTTTTTTTTTTTTTTTTTTTTTTTTCCCCCACCTTCGAAAAGGGAAAAAATAATTTTTGTTTTAATTGAAGTTGTCACGAAAAAACATTTATTGGTCATCTGAGTTGCCGCCATTACCATTGGTGCCAATATAACCACTGCAGCCCTGCGAGAAGCGTCATACAATTTAACCGGATTTATTGAAACAGACGTCAGATGTTTGTTGAATTGACGTTATCCAGCCTGAATGGTGCACGATTAGAACTTTTTTTCCACATAAGGTAGTAAATAACTTCCTTCTTGAAATCCTAGTGCTTCTCTAAGGTTCACATACTCCAGCACTTCACAAAATTCGACGAAAGAATACGCGAAATTAGAATGAGACAACTCATGAAAGAATCGTAGGTGATGTCCTAGGAGCCGTGTACACCGAATGAAGCGGCAGTGCGATCGATATATATCGGATAGTGTTTCATATAGAAACGATAGGTCTGTGCGATACATATTGAAGAAGCGAATGTAATGATTTTTACGAATATGTCATGATTTTAAAGAATGTGTTTAGTCAGGAACCTAAGAGTACAACGTAACTTGTGAGTGAACAAGTTGTAATCTTAGGTTCCTGCCTAGCCACATCCTTTAAAATCATGATATATTCGTAAAAATCATAACATTCGCTTGTTCGAATACTGGTACCTATAGTTTAGTCTAACGACCATAGCTTTGACTGAAAAGTCCATTGACAATGAATTAAGTCCGATTCTCACTATCCGTCACATCACGGATCCGTCACATCAAGTTGTATTCACACTGTGCGTCACGTCAATTCGCTTTTTCCAGTACTCCATGTTGAAAGTGAGGTTATGAGTAGCGAAGTGTTATGTAGAAAGTCATATTATAATACTGTAATTGAAGAAACAACAACGTTAAATGTTATTGATTGCCAAAATCAACTTTACAACTTTGGGCTAACTTAATGTGGTAAAGTGCTGGGAACTGAAACATGTCAAAACATCGACATTATTTTAAAGCGAAGGAAAAAATAAAGTTTCTTGCTACTGCTAGCGGAGCGAGAGTTGAATGCCTGATATATATTGACTGTATTGCCGTTTCATTCGATGTATACGGTTCCTAGGAAATTACCTGTTACCAACGTGACCTGCTACATTTGAAGTTGAGCAATACCAAAGTTCTATTTCCTTCGTTGAATGGTGTGTTAAAATTCAATAGTCGAAAATAAAGTGGAAATTAGATTCGACTTCCTTTTTTTATTTTATTTTTACGAGTGCAAAAGTTTTAGCGCCAGTATTTACATTTGCGCCTACGAAGCAAGACACTCACAACGTTTACATGTAACACATCTTCTGGAAGATGAAAACCGATTTTGGTAAACTGTTTTTCGCTTTTGGTGTGTTTACATGACCAACCAAAAGCGGAATTGGGAAATAGTTTACGAAATCTGGTTTTGGGAGCCCATGTAAAGGGGGTGTGTGTAGCACTGCTTAGACGAGACGGAAAACTTACTTGTGGCGGCTCCTAGTGCCATTTTTCAGAACTTCGTTTTGTACTCAATTTAACCCCGTTTTATGACGTCTCTCAGCGGATCTATGAAACAATAATGTAAATAACGCAAACGAAAGCGCACTGTTATCCAAAGTTAACTACAACAGTTGTAACTGAAGTTTTCCATATAAACTTTGGATTCGGGTCTCGGTAGTATTCGGCCATTATGCATCGAATCTCGAATCCGAACCCAGCGTGCTAGATTCGGCGAATCTGGATTCGGCCAAACCACTCGGACACAACCCTACTTTGAATATCAAATAAATAATTTGCAGTGACATATTTTCTCAATATCAATTTAAGACATTAAATTGAATTAGAGGTCTTTAATTAAAATTTTAATTCAATGCCTCTACTTTAATATCTTTAATAATACTTTGGTTAGCTTATTCACTCGTATATTTTTCCTGTTAGGAATTTTTTCCTCTATAATATTCTTTATTATTTTTGTGTGATAGTATGCACTGTGAAGAGGCAAGAAACACAATTTTGTATTGAAACATGAAAAAAAAAAAAATGCTTATTACTTTTAGAGTCTCATTTAAAATAATAAGTATGTTTGAAAAGAATTGTCTTTATTCATAGACGAGGTCTTTTAAAATACATTCCGGAAATTCCAAATTGCACGCCAATTGAGCATTGGAGTAAAATAAAGTTGGCATCCTTGCATGTGCCTGTACTGATTGTGTAAGAATTAGATGTAAGTGCTACAAATTATTGTATGTTTACAGTATAACAAGGATAGTTCGCAACTCATTGTAAATATGTACATTCAGCTGTGCCAGTCAAATAAGAGACACTCATACACACAAAACCTCAGTTTTCAGCCATTATTCTTTGTTAGAAAGAAAAACATTATTCAGACAATCATGCTTCACAGACACACAACTGTCATTTCCAGCTGCTGCATTCTTGGAATGTGTGTGTGTGTGTGTGTGTGTGTGTGTGTGTGTGTGTGTGTGTGTGAATAATGTATTTTTTCTGATGAAGGCTACTAGCTGCAAGCTGAAGTTTTCTATTTATGAGTGCCTTCTTTTTATGTGCCTATCACGTCTCGACATTGCGTTGTGTTGTTAAATGTACTCATTATATTGTTGAATTCGGACATTTCATTGTTACATTGTTGTGTGTCTGTTATTTATTGTTCAGTGCCATACTGGGTAAACAGTTTTGTTGCACAGTCAGCGAATTTTTATAACGGGGGGTGAGGGGTGTTTAGAAGAGCAAGAGAATCTAACATTCAGTTGCATCATGTCATCAATCCCTGACACATTTTGGAATGCATTATTTTGCCACCAAGATTGTCATGCACCTCATAATTTATGCCAAGAAAGGCCATTTTCCTGCAATCTATAAAGGGTGTATGGGTCTAAAGTGTAGTTTACACTTACGCAACTTGCACTTAATATGTAGACATTGGCTGTTTGACCAGATGCAAATTACAAAATGCTTCAAGCACATGTTCTTTAGCTGTCAGGGGGACACTAATCAGCATGATTGCCTTCTTTGTAGTTTTTTTTTCTCTCAAAGATATGAGCAGCGGTTTGACATTTTTAACCCACGAGAACTCGTGCCTTTAAAAGTTACGCAATCGATCGTATGTATAGTATTTTTCTGACAGCAAAGAATGGTATGTAATGTATTTAATATGTCAAAATAAGTACTTCTAGTTGCGTTTATATGAAAACATAAATATTTTACTATTTAAAATTGGTAAAAATGCCAATTGTTTTAAAACTACTGTGAGCAAAATGCTCATGCGCAAGTCCTTGCGGGTTAAATGGCACCCTGTATTTTTTATTCGGTGAGTTATTTCCTCTCCTAAAGACCTATTCAAAAACACATCACAGCGTACCATTAACTGAAATACAATGTTATTAATTACATAACCCAACATTGACTTTGAGTCCAGGATCACAAACTCGTCCCCTGGCTCGAGTTATCAAAAAACTAATGAAAATCAAGTAAAAACATAACACAAAATTGACTTTGTCCCTCCTGTACCATTGCCCAGGAGTAGAACATTCAAAGGTGCTCAGAGTGGTGAGCCTGGATACCGATACACTGGTGCACTCATTGACTGAAATAATTATTTACTGCTTTCATTGTTGCCTGCTGAAGTGTATTTCAAGCAAGCACAATATGCTCCTTCATGTGCTCTGGACAATTTTCTTTCATGCATCCCCAAAGAAAAAAAGTCCAGAGGATTTAAATCAGAAGACCTAGCAGGTCAAGTAACTCTTCCTCCCCAACCAATCCATCTGGCAGGATATCTTCAGTTCAGAACACAATTTGCACACAAGGCATTATGTGCTAGACATCCATCATGTTTATACCACATAAGCATTCTGGTTCTTAATGGCACTTCATCCAGAAGAGAAGGGAAATTTGTCTGAGGAAGTTGGCATACACTGTGCTGTTTAGACTGTCATTGATGAAATAAGGGCCAATAATTGTAGTACCCACACCAGATGTTAACTCTCCATTGACGCTAGTGTTCCACCTATCTAAGCCATTGTGGATTGTCACTGGGTCAATAATGCATGTTCCTTGTATTTACCTGTCTTTTGTTTAAGAAGGGACATTCATTGGTAAACAGAACAAGGAGAACTAGTTAGTTAATGAGGATTTGCTGCTGTGCCCACTGACCGAACTATTCTGGAAATCATTTCCATGCAGGTATACTTGGTAAGGATGGAACCGGAGATGTGTAACAATACGCTGTACACTGGTTTTAGGAATTCCAAGCTTCTGTTCAAGCTGTTATGTGCTCACACGTGGATTCATAGTAACGGAAGTGAGAAGAGTAACTTAGGCAGTTTCGTCTGTGCGAGTGCTACGACAATTGCATTGTTGTGGGTTGAAACTTTTCATTTCCTGTAGCGTTGCAACAAGACAAGCAAACATCCATCGGGAAGGAGGGTTCTTGTCAGGATATCGTTCTCTGTACAGTTCCTCTGCCTGAGTAGCATTTTGCCTAGCTTCAACAACAACAACAACAACAACAACAACAAAAGAAACATTACATCAATGCAGTTTGTAGGAAGGACAGCCTTTACTGTATGCCAACTCTACACAAAAGATTTAGAAGGACTAAACACTACTGTACTAAATGTACCCGTATTGCACATAAGAAAACAGTATTGCATTTAGTGTTCTGCTAACTTACATTCCCACTTGATGAGTAGCATTTCTATCTTTTCTACATTGGTGTACATTCTACTCACACAACTCTTCAACTGATGATGGTTGATGGAGTGATGGACGTGCAGTTTACTTATGTTTATATTTGTTCTCTGTCAACATCAGAATATGGATGTGTTCCTGCTCTAAGCACTGGGAGTTTCAATGTCACTTGTGTTTTATGTAATTATAGGAGAGGAAATTACCAAACAAAAAATACAAGGTGCCATTTCAAAAAAGTCATATCGCTGTTCATATCTTTATAAAAAAACAAAGCTACAAAGAAGGCAATCACACTGATTGCTGTCTTACTGATGGCTAAAGAACATGCAATGAAATTTCTTAGAATGTCTTGGATGTATATATTTTATTTTTATAATTACGGGTTTCGAATCATCATCTTCAGTTCTGTGGCAGATTTTAATAAAAATTAAATTACATTACATTAAAGATTATAAAAATTGATGTCAAAATATTCACAGAATATTGTTCAAATGTTTGTGGAGCTTATGGGACTTAACTATGGGTCATCAGTCCCTAATCTTACAAACTAGCTTATACTAAAGCTTATACTAGCTTATACTAAAGACGGCACAAACATCCATGCCCGAGGGGGGGATTCGAACCCCCGACAGGGAACGACCTTGCACATCATAGCACAACACCTCAATGCGCTTGGTCGCTGCTCCGTGACAAGTATTGCATGCCAACTTATGGCCGCTTGTCCAAAAAATAAGGGAGGATTTTATCAGCCAAGTGGAAAAAAAAGGGGGGGGGGGGGCTAAAGAACATTTGCTTGAAACATTTTGTAATTTTCATCTGGACAAACTTATTTAGGGTGGTCAAGATGAATGGGACATCCTGTATATATGGAAGGTGCAATTGTGACTGTGTAATACCGAGCAACTGACTAATGACATGTAGTTAAAATGAGAATAATTATTTTATGGTGAACAGAAAAGGTGCAGGCTCTTTAAAAACCCATTGACAGTGAATGAGGGGGAATAATTTTTTGTGTCCGCCATGAAATAAATAAATAATGCTGTTCCTGCTCTATGGTTGACAGGTTCTTGATGAACTCTTGTCCATTGAGTTTATTAACCATCCTTGTAAGTACTGCATTTTTACGGACCATAAAGACTGAAGCTATTTATATTGTAATAACAGCCCAATTCTCAGAAGGCAAATTTTTTTTTATTTAACCGGCTTCAACGTAATATAGGTCATCAGGGCTGCCACATGGGCTGTTTCATTATTTCTGAAGAAGACCTATATTAGGTTCAAACTGGTTAAATAAAAAAAATTACCTTCTGCAATCAAGTCTGTTATTACACTGTAAAGAATGTCAAGGAAGATCGCTGTCTTCTCCTAAGACAATTATCAAAATCCCCCTGAACACGACTCCTAATTGGCTGTTTCATCTCCTGTCATTCATCACACCACTACCAATGTCTAAAAGTCAAGTGTCGGTCACAGTATACATAAACTGCACTTTAACAGCTTTTGGATTGCACAAATGGGAATGATGTGATCTATGTGGACTTTTTTATTTCCAATGTTGAAAACTTCTTCGAAAGGATGAAAATTTTATACGATAGACAGGATAAAGAAAATTCTCAGGCGACACTTAAAGCATTATACAGCAAGAGGTGTACCAGGGCTGATTCCGGAAGTGCCAATGCCATTGGGAGTATACATCAATCATCGTGGAGGAGATTATTTCGATGGAGATGATATGAAATAAGTATAAGGTAAAATTAGAAAAATTTTGTGCTTAAAGTTCTATAATTATTTTAACAGGCTTGTTACATTGTGCAGCCTGAACCTATTACCATAGTAGATGAATGTCAGACAGGGCTGGTTCCAGCGATTTTGCTGCCCCGTGCAAATTTCAAGCGCGGCCTCCCCCCTCCCCACACTTACATTTTTTGACTTTTTAAGCTTTATTCAGATATGGCGTCTTATTTTCACTTATTACACTCATGCGTCTCTTTGTAGTGAATATGTCTTTAAGATCAAAGCAGCGTCAATGTCACAGAATACAACAAATGTCATGGGGCCTGTAACATAGTTTTACAGTTTTCATTACTAGATACCAATATAAGTGTTTCCAGGCCGTAGTAAATAGTAGCGTTCTGTTCCTTTGTTGTTTTTGCTTATATCATACGTTTTTTCTTAAATTAATGTTAATTAAATGGATCAGTGCCGTAGTCGAACGCAAGAATTCACCTCGCCCTTCTACCACTTCTCACAATACACAGTGACGTCATGCGGAAGCAACCGAACGCTGCCGAACACATTGGCTCAATCTTCTACATAGTAACCGTGCACATTTATTTTGCTTGTACGGTGACATATTCCACTGTTGTCTGTATTAATGTCTATAAATCTGTAACAATTCGTATTTCCAACTTATTTTCACATTTTTACATTTATGCAAGACACTTCCACTTTTCATTGTCTTGTTTAATTTAACCTATTGGAACTATATAAAAATTCAGGAATATGCTGCCCCCAAAAATCTGCCTCCCTGGGCGACAGCACGGTTCTTCCCTCACTACAGCCGGATCTGATGTCTGTTGTCAGTTGTTGGTAGGGGTAGTTGTTCTGAAAACAGCAGAGGAAATGTTTGTGCTACGATGTAGCAGTAAAAGTATTAAATCATACAACATTAAAATGTAAAATTTGTTTTGCAATAAATAAAGACAGGAAGAAAATATTCAAACAACTTAAGAGTATGCTGACAGGTGACGTCGTTGACAACTGCCGATATTTCGACAGGACACACTGCCATTCTCAAGGCACAACTGCACTCAAGGAAGAATGTGTAAGCGTGTTTAGTACCTCGGTTTGCAAGTGGCAAACAAGGAAGCTAACACACAATACAAGTCACTACAGAGTCAAAGCAACTAAAGATGACCAGGCATAAAAGATATCGATAGTGACTATAAATCAACTGGTGAGGCAGCATTAATTCTGCCTCTCTGTTTTTTTACGAGAGACAGTGCCGGATTCCAAGCAGAATTTAAACAAAAAACCACCATCTCCGTTTGTAAGGTCACTTGCTAGGTTAGATTCAACAGCTTCCTTAATAAGACTATCCCAATAGGTGGAAGTGCATGCCAGAATCTCTGTGTTGTTGTACTCCATAGGATGACCGGTGCCAAGACAGTGTTCTGCAACAGCAGGTTTGTTTGGCTGTTGTAACCATGTGTAACATTTGTGTTCAATACACCAATCTTCCACAGTCCTGATTGTTTGCCCAATATATGACATACCACAACTGCGAGGAATACAATAGACACCAGCCTTATGAAAAAACAAGGTCATCCTTTATGGACCCCAACAGGACCTTTATCTTGGAAGGTGGTTGAAAAACACATTTCTGCAAAATATGACCTATCTTGTTGAAAATGCTCCCTACTTAAGATGTAGATGCCACTTCATTACTATTGTCACTCACCTGTTGCACAGTAGTCTGATAGCACAACACACATTTCATTTTTTATCTGCCTCCCACTATAACCATTCTGACGAAAGGTGACCTCGAGGTGGGACAACTCAGCTGACAAACTTTCAGGATCTGAAATGACATGGGCCCTATGAACCAAAGTCCGAAGTACTCCTTCACGCAAAGCTGGATGGTGGCAACTATCAGCTTGCAGTTAGAAATCGGTGTGAGTAGGCTTGCTATAAACAGAATGTTCCAATGTACCATCAACCTTCCTCTGACCAACACATCAAGGAAAGGAAGACAGCCATTCTTTTCCACCTCCGTAGCGAACTGAATATTCGGGTGGATTTAATTTAGGTGTTCCAAAAAATATGTTTAAATTCTCACTACCATGAGGCCAAATGACAAAATTGTCATCTACGTATCTGGAAGAAAGAAGAAGAAGAAGAAGAAGAAGAAGAAGAAGAAAAAAAGCGCTGGTTTCAGGGTCACTGACTCTAAAGCACGTTCCTCGAAATCCTCCATAAACAAATTAGCCACAATAGGTGGCAAAGGACTTCCCATTAAAGCTCCGTCAGTTCGTAGTACTGACCATTGAATAAGAAGTGAGTGGGAGTCAGTACATGTCGAAAAAGATTTGTTAACTCTACACCAAACTTAACCTCAGTTAGCTGCAATCAGTCATTCAAACGCAATCCATGCTGTTGACGTAAGAAATCCGCTGAGTTCTTAATGTGGTGTTCACACCTACCTACCATTGGATTCAACTAACTAGCAAGATGTTTAGCTACACGATATGTTGGAGCACCAATATTAGATACTATCAGCCTCAAAGGAACATTCTCTTTGTGGATCTTAGAAAGACCGCACAATCTAGGTTGTACAGCACAGTAAGAAGTAAGACTTTTGATAGTCTCCCATGGCAAAGGACTTTTCTTCAGGAAGTTATTAGTCTTCCTCTCAACACTCTTTGCAGAGTCAGCACTGATTCTATGATATGCAGACTCAGAAAGTAGGCATTGCATCTTCTGAATGTAATTGTCATTTTTCAACAAAACTGTAGCGTTTCCTTTGTCTGCAGGCAAGATAACAATGTTAGGATCCATTCTGAGAGAACGTAAAGCGGACGCCTCCAGAAGAAACATTGCAAAACTCAAAGCCAGTATGTGCTTACAGAATGAACATTATTGGCAGCCAGTGCAGTAATGGAGGGGGATGCGCACAACGGCTGAAAACTGGGCCGCCTTAATAGGTGATGCCAACTATAGGCGTGCTCCAGTTGCGTATATTTTGGTATGTGCATGCTCGGCAGGTCAGTTGGCATCTAGCCGTAACATTTTGATATTTGAATTTGAAATGTGCAATGCAATCGAAAATGCTGCCAGTTCTGAGGTGCGGTGTGTGATACATTTTTTGTTGGCAGAAAAACCTATAGCAATTTATCATAAACTGTGCAAAATGTACGGAAACAACGTAATGAGTGTGATTTTCGTCCAGATATGGTGCATTTGGTTTAAAAGTGGCCAAACCAACGTGGACAGCCGAGCATTGTGACTGACATCTTGTCCCTGAAGTTGATGAAATGATTCATGAAGACTGTCAGACTTCCACTTGTTTCCCAAGATGATGAACTGGCTTGCAGTGCAATAGTTTGATGATGACACGGAACTGTAGATGGGCATGACACACTCGCTGAAGCCTCAGGCAGCAGAATTTTACGACAAAGTTATTTAAAAGTTTTTTTTCCACTGCTATGATAAGTGCCTCAATTTGTTTGGTGACTATGTGAAAAAGTTATATTTTAATCGCTCTATCAAATGTGCAGTGCCAAAACGTTCCCTACTTTCTGAATAGCCCTCATAACAAACAAAACTTTACACCTAAACAATTTTGCAGGCTTTTTATCTGAAAGCGTTGCTATAACCTCAAAATTCAGGTGTTGTGTTACTAACACTTCCATATAATGCGAAAACTATTGCTCAGAGTCTGTATTCGAACATAGCAGACAAACTGCTGTCTGTATAAAATTGACATTTGACAGTGTCCATATTTTTTACTGGCATTAAATTTTTTTTATATATATATATATATATATATATATATATATATATATATATATATATATATATATATATCAAAAGTAATTATAGAGGAACTCGTTTCTCTTCAGAATATCTGCACTGCAGAGACCTGCCATTCCAGACAAGCATTAAAGGCTCTTCGTCAGTCAATTATTCTTAGAGTTAATGTTCAGTGTGATATTTCTGTAACAAGATATTCTAGCTTTGAGACAGACTTGCATGTATTTGCAGCTAGAACAGTGGTGTATTCATGCAATCCATTGTTTACTTCATTGTTGCTTGAAATATTTCTCTTCATGGTTTTCAAACAATTGCTAGTTTCATCTTGTATAAAATTCCCTTTTTTGTAAAAATGAATCCAGCTGCAAACCATTTTAACTCTGGGTAATAATATATTTCTCAACACTGCAGCACAACAAATCGTTACAAAACTGACCCATTTTGGCCAGATCTTTAATGCTCCACATAACTGAAACTGTGTGTTTTTTAAGATAGAAGTGTGAATCTGAACACACACAACACAAGGCACCACCTCGGTTTGCTTCTGTTAGCCAATCACAGCATATATCATGTGAGATAATGACATATTTGTTGCTGGTGGTACAGCAGTACATACAATGTTTATCGCAGTCTGTATTCAAGATTACTCAACTATGTAGTGAAACGAAACTTGTGATGATGGCCTTACGGTACTTATGTGCTGAGGTGGGTGGGGGGAAGGGGTTAATTGATGTCCTACATTACAAAATCTCTCCAAAACATGAAATTGTTTCTGTCTAAGATTTGTTATACAAAGGGTCAGGAAATAGACAGGTAAAACAGGTAACACCTTAAGTACTTCCTAGGCACCTGTTCATTGAACAGGAAATGAATGGCAATTTTAAAGTTTTATTGACGTCTTGCTCTCACTGCCCCAAAGCAAATCAAGATACAGTTTTGATATATTAGTAAACTGCTGCCTTCATATTTGCAAGATTTTTACAAGTTAATAACAAAAATGCAGAATTTCTCAATATTTTGTGAAAACTGCCTAATTTGTGTTACATTTGTAAAAATTACAGATCTTGTGTTATCAGTTATGCCAAATTTGCCTGTCTGTAACTGTTAAATGTTATTTGCTTGGCTTTTAGGTTATCTCCTGTCAAAGCAAGAAGGTCAACCTGGCACTCCAGAAAAACCATTGTCAGATTTGGGTCGTGTCTCTTACCATGCTTACTGGAAGTCAATAGTACTGGAGTACCTGGACCAACATCGTAACGAGCCATTTTCTGTAGATGCTGTTTGCCAGGAAACAGGAGTTTATAGTCACGATGTGGCAGCAACACTACAAATGCTCGGGATGGTCAGACGCTGTCCTGATGGCCGTCTCATACTTGCTATTGACTGGGCACAAGTTGATGCGCATGCATCACGTGTTCGTGCCTCTCGTACCCGCATACCTCTGGATCCTGAGTGCCTTCGGTGGACTCCTCTTGTTGCAACAGTTCCCACCAGGGATGATGACAAAGAGGTATGGAGTGATACTTTAAGAACATAAAAGGAAAACATGTGTTACACATGTTATTTATTTCTCTCACCATAGTACTGGCAAGATACAACCAGGCCAGTATTTGATTTCTTCACGTTATTGAGCCTCCAGTCATTGTGCTGCATTCTGCATGTTTTCAACTCCCCTTAAGGTCACAAGGAATTTTCTTAACAAAAAAGAATCTTCCATATTTTCTGTCATTTGATTTATTATAATGTGGCATTATGTTAAATCTGACTCTCATCTTATTATTGTCTGCAGGATGATACGGATTCTAAAGGGGAGAACAATGACAGTCAGGAGGACATAGCCAAAAGTGAGAATGAAGAGGTCATTGAGAAGAACACAATTGATGCAGATATAAAAGAACAGGCAACTGGTAATCAACAGCAAGTTAAAGACGATACGAAAACTAATGAAGTGAAAGAGGAGGTCCAACATAGTCAAAGTCAGCGAGGCAGGAAGCGCAAGACCCAAGTTCGCTTTAGCCCAAGCCCAACACCAGCTCCCACTCCAGTAACTACATCATTAGAAGCAAGTAACAGTGCTGAAAAAGATAGTACCAATAAAACACCTATTGTGCAGAAACGAAAAGTTGGAAGACCACCTAAAAAGAAGTTAATAGTTGATGCAGATGTAAAAGTTCCTGAAGTTCAGCCCCAGCCATTTCTTGAAGTACGAACTGGGAAAAGGAAACGGTCAGGGTTTGAAGCAGTGACTGATAAAATTGGCTTAGATGAAGAGCCCGATAGGAAGAAACTGAAAGTAGAGAATGTTTTGAAGGCCAGCAGACTGTTGGTTTTAAAGACAGATTCTGCTGCATCAGAGGGAACTGCAAAAGGTTCACCTCCGAAAGCAAATACCCAGATCCATTCCGACAATGGTTCTAATAAAAATAAAAGTAGTAGGCAGCTTTCTGAAGAAAGCCCTACAAAACCTAGGTCAAATGCTAGGGCAAACCAGGTGGAAGAGAGTCTTCCTAAACAGAAAGCAAATACAAGACAAAGTTCGGGAGATGATGTACTTTTAAAGCCAAAAAGTTTTTCAAAATTGAATCAAGTTGCTGAATCTTCAGTGAAAGAAACTCAAAGTGCAAAATCACAAGATGACTATTCAAAACCTAAACCACCTTGTAAACCATCAACAAATGATGAGAGTGCATTAAAAGGAAAATTCAGTGCAAGACTTAGTCATAAAGAGGAACTATCTGCAAAATCAAAATTAAATAGCAGGATCAAGACAGATGTTTCTCATGGCAAAAGTAAACTGGGCTTGAGGCAGCAGCAGCAGCAACAACAACAACAACAGCAACAGCAGCAGCAGCAAGTGGGAAGGGCTGCTGATGTTGCATCTATGAAACTAAAGAGCAGACGGTCAGAATTTGATACACCTCTTCGAAATCCTGGAAGGCGTAAAATGTTGCCAGAAGATGCCAAGGATGTGCAAAGCAATACAGGTAATTGTAATTGAAAAACTGAATATTTGAAACAATAATACGTGATATTTTTGTTATAGCTTAGTTATTTAAGTTTACTATGAGAAGAAACTATAATCCATAGTAGCTATTTAAAAAAAATCTAATATAAACTTTTGACAATCCATGTTAATAAAATGTCACCTCCTTACCATAAGACTAACAGCCTACAAAAGCTGAATTGAGACAGTGGAACAGAGCTGACTGATCTTTCCTAATGAGAAGGATGCATTCTCTACCCAATTTTGGTCCACTCTCTATACTAATTTCAAAGTAACAAAATGATGGTTATAGCCCAATGTGAATAATTCACATGAGATAGTTCATTTCTGATTTTTGCTGCCATAAATCTTGACCGACAATCAGTGTGTGTGTGTGTGTGTGTGTGTGTGTGTGTGTGTGTGTGTGTGTGTGTGTGTGTGTGTCAGTCAGTCAATTTTAAGCAAGAAAAGTGGATCAGATGTTTTAATCTGATGCCTTTATAGACCACTTACTTTGGAGCCACAGCTGCTTTATAGAAAACTTTCAGAACTGCGATTGGAGACAGGTATTCATGAGAGATGTCTCTGGGCGATTTGTTTGGAAAATTATTTTGTGCAGTTGGAGAAGAAATGTGTGAGAGACCACCTTGTTATTAGATTTATTTTACTTGCTTTATATTTACGATAAATAATGTTAAGAACAGGAATAGTAAGTCACATAATGCAACTGTCAGAAATTCTTGAGGAAGTGAATTTTTAAGTGTTTTGAACTGACAGTGCTGTAATCATAGGGTCAGTGGTTCAAATACCACCTCTTTTACATTATTTTTGTTCGAATATCGACACCATTTAAATATAAAACTCATCAAATATTTGGTAATTTGCTTACAGCAAATTGTAATTTTTTGTGGAAATTCTTGTTATATATTCTTAAGTTTCAGTATTTTACAAAATGTTATTAATGATGATAAAATTAAAACAGTCCAGATCACAGATGTCTTGTTTAATTTTATTACTGGTTTTGGATTTCAAAGACTATCTTCAGGCAAAGACTTCTGTAATAGCAGGCATTGGCAGTGGATGGAGCATGCCGCACAAACATCAGCTATTCAGTCCATTATCACCATCTGCCGTTATGGTGGTCTTGTTCTGAAGATGGTCTTTATAGACCAAAACTGGTAATCAAATACAAAAAGAAATATGTTATCTGGAGTTTTAATTTTAATACTACAACATGGTTAGTGTAACTCCCCCAAAATGCCTTAAAAATCATTGATGATTATCCAGATGTTAAAATTTTTGGAACAATAATAATAAATCAATTGCTCTTTCTTTGTTCATTGTTTATATGTCATGTCTTGCATATGCCAGCGTGAGAAACATTATAAAAATATAGAAGTGTGTTGGAGTAAAATCCAATACCAGTGCAGGACCTTTATGGCGATGTGTCAGTCAACAGTCTGTCAACATTGTTTAACCAGACTCCATTCTGACCATTGTTGCAGTGAATTCAGAAGCTTGATTCAAAAAAAAAAAAAAAAAAAAAAAAAAATAATAATAATAATAATAAATAATAATAATAATAATAATAATAATAATAATAATAATAATAATGTTGCACTGCTAGATTGTCCGTGCCTGTTGTACATCGCATCATACTTGGACAAATGCCTTGTGGTGTTACTGAGCATTTGATGCCTCATAAATAGTACACTTCGTAGCATCTTAGATACTTACTGACACTGTTTGTTGCATAAAGGCCTGTTTACATTGAGTTCAAAACATTGTTCACAGCATTGTTTGCAAAATTGTTCTTGGCTGCTACTAGAATGCTGATGTATACAACATGTTACCAACATGAAAATAGTGTTCCGGGGCTGTGTCGGTCGAGATCAAAGGAGCATTGTAATGTCATCTGCTACTACAAACTTCCGCTACGCAGCACTAGTGTTTGTTCTCATTTTGCTACTGATTCGAGTACTATGTCATGTGTTGTGGTTTTCGGTGTACTCTGCAAGTGTTCTGTGAGATGGAATGGAGCAGGGTGAAAACTTACCATATTGTTATATAAGAAAGAGCAGTCCTTGTGGAACACGTGTTGCGAAAGTATAAGAATATAAGAGAGAAACAAGATACTTTCCAGTGACATAGATAAGAAAATAAAATCTCTCGTGTCTCAATACCACCAGGAGAAAAGGAAAATAGAGGAAGAGGGGGAACCCAACATGAATTGAGTTGGGGGGGGGGGGGTGGTTCCGTGTACGATAGTAAGTGGTTTGCATTTAAAATTTCCGGACGCAACACTGCAATCATTCAATTTGGGTCATAATTATGGCTGTGGATGTCAGATGTTTCAGTGATATTAAAATAACTGAATTATCTTTATATTATCCTTCAATCCTACAACCAAAGCTTCACAAACTGCAAGAAGTATTTTAGACATAGCTGGCTTTGAAATATGAATATTTAGCAGAATTCAAAATCTGACGGTGACATTACGAAAGCCAGAACCTTCATCCAAGTTCAAATGTGTTTTGATCCACCACTGATGGCTATGTCTTCTTAATTCATATAGCCATAATAACACAGCACCACAAGCTAATTTCTTCCTCCTCTCTTGAAGCAGTGTAGCTCTGAGAATTCCATAACACAAATATGTGCACAAACTCACTACAGCAGATGATATGAATACAAATGTTAGTTGCCAATGTAGCCGCAGACCTGAACAACGAACAATGTTGTCAACATTGGTAGGAAAAAAGTTGCAAACAAATCAGGTTCCAAACTTCAGTGTATGTGCCATTTCAGAGAAAACTTGTTTTTGAAATGCGCGCGCGCACACACACACACACACACACACACACACACACACACACACACACACACACACACTAGCTTTCGCAGCCTAGCTGCTTCGTCAGGCAGAAGGGAAGGAGAGGGAAAGGGAAATGATGAGGGTTTTAAGGGAGTGGGTAAGGAGTCATTCCAATCCCGGGACAGGAAAGACGTACCTTGGGGGAAAAAAAGGAGGGTAAACAAATACACACACACCAACACATTTACACAGAGACAAGTACACCTGGCAGATAATACTGTAGAAAGCAAAGAAGTTAGACAGAGATACCACTTGAGGCAGAGGCTCTATCCAGAGAACCAATGCAAAGATGTTAAGATGGTGGGTGGGAGGGGGGGGGGAGTTTAGTGGCACCAGACGTATTGTTTGCCACAAATGGTAAGGCAGCTTGAGAAGTTGAAATGCAGATTTAAACCCTGTTTAACATAGACATCTGAAACTTTAATTTGATGTGACGGAATATTGAAGGAGTTGGTGATACGGTTGGGATGATCTTATCACTACTTCTTAAATAATATTCATCCACTAACTAGGCAGATTAAAAGAAGAGTTTGAGAAATGTTATAGTATTTTTGCTTAGTTAGAATGAAAAATGTCGTACACTGTTTAGAGCCCTAGTTTTAAAACAGAAAGAGGACACAGTCTAAGATGTGTGAAGAAACATTCTACTCCATCTAAAATAAATTTCCCACATGAACCTTGTCATTAACATTGAAATGAAGATTGTTGCGTAATGTTCCCTTCCTTCACAGTACTTTCAGACAGTGCATGACGACTCCCAATAAAGATGTAGGAAGGTAAAAGTTTACAGTAAAGATATAAAAAAATTATTTTTAATATATTCTTAACACTATATTTGTAATATATTACTAAAGCTGTAACTTTGGCATTGCACACTGAAGCATTTTTTCAGTGTATGATAAACTACCTAATTAAGTAATACGGTATGTTGCAGTTCCTCAAACACAGAAGGAAGATAGACTGAGAAGGGAACCAATTGAAACACCTCCAGGGCCATTGCCAAGAGGCCGAAGAAAGTCACAAGTTCTGCAAAATTCTGCAGAAAAGGCAGAGCCAAAGAGAGAGAGATGGTCACAGCGAAGAGAAAAGAGACTGCGCTTAGAAGAAGCTTCAAAGTAAGTGAAATAACGAAAAGGTGCACCCCCAGACCCTTTGTCAGTAAGTTACTTTTATTTTTAATTGGTTGGGTGCAAAGTGTAATTTCATAATAGAACTATTACGTGAGATAAGGAGAAAATTGTACAAAATTAGTATATGTTCCAAACTATCTCTTGTTTATTAGTGTACTTAAACATTAGTGCACATCTGTTAACTTAACAAACTATTAGAAATTTGATACAAGTGTTGCCTATCTGACCGTCTGCAAATATTTGAGACTTATTTTAAACTATTTGGCAGTCTTAAAAGAGGGTTTCAAAAGTTTGTTTCTCTTGTGAGGGAAATTAGTTTTTTTTAAAAAATACTTTGACTTACCCATGGTGTAATAATCAAACTTTTTTAGGAGCACCTCTGAAGATGCTGAAGATTGTCCAATGCCTGAATTGAAGCCTGAAGTCCAGTTGGAAGGTGTAGGAGTATTAAGGGAAACAGCTGTACCTCCACCATTGTCACCACCTCCTCTGCACCAGCAGCTTAGTACTGATATCCCTGAAAGAACCAAGAAGGCTGTGGATTCCAACACGAAGAAGAAACGAGGGTGGAAAAAAGGCAGGCCCCGCCGTAATTATGTACCAGAACCAAAGCCTCCCAAACTGCCAAAATTAAAGAAGAAGGTACTTACACAATTTACAATTTCCATTCATATTTTTCTTATCTAGCCCCCAAACTCACCTATCTCCCCTCACATTAACAAAAGTGCTAAAATATTGCCACAACTTCATTTGAATGTATGGGTAAGCGAGTATCGTGTTATTGTATACTTATAAGATTTAATTTATAAGTTTGTTTTTCCGAGATATCAAGGAGAAAATAGGTTTCAGTTAACTGGATAAAATATTACAGGATAGTAACTGTGAATAATAGAGGGTTTGTAGCAATGCACTGTAAAGACAATTGATTAGCCAGCAGACATGTAGAGTAGAATGTCACCTTCACACAGCTTCACAAATTAAATTTTCAACAACAATCACTTAGACATAACTCAAAACTCACATGACCACTAGCATTGGCTACTCCTGTGCAACAAGCATCTTGACAGTGAGTGAGGAGGGGTGTGGAGGCGGAAGGATACTGGCCGAGGGTGGGGATAGAACATTCGACATTGGAATGCAGTAAACAGAAGGGGTCAGGAAGCAAATATGGGAGAATGTGTGTGTGTGTGTGTGTGTGTGTGTGTGTGTGTGTGTGTGTGTGTGTGTGTGTAAATTGTGAAAAGACATTAATAAAAATAAATTCAATGAATATCGAAATAGAAGAGAGAGGCATGAATTGGTAGGAGATCCAGGATAGTTGATAGTGGTGGGGGGAGTACTGTTAGGGTGCGTTCACACTGCCGGCCGTGCCGAGCCGAGCCGGGATGTGCCAAGCTGGCTGGCGCATGCCGACCGCCTGGGTGTTTACACTGTGCGCCGGGCCAGGTCGAGACAAAAAAGAGGGGGAAAATCAACTTTTCTGATTTTCAAGTTAAAAAATTTTGACGGTATATAAGACCAGGCCACATTGTTTTATGAAGTTATTTTTTCCTTAAAAGATTTGCCTTGCCTGTGAAAAAATAAAAAGTCTATTTTTCATTCCGCGTGAGTTTTTAGTTTTGTAACGCTCCTCACTTGATTTTGATGAAAGCATGCAGTTAAAAAATCTGATTTTTGGACGCATGGTAGTACATCATCTTAGCTTTCAAATGAAACATTCACCTTTTCGAAATTCGTAACAATCGTTTTCAAATGGTACTTTTTGTGCAGTATGCACACTCAATTTCCAAATCGTGTATTGAAAAAATTCGATAGTGGGCATCATAGAAATGCTTCATTGATAGAATGGCGTGATACCACAGCATAGACATGATATACATAACATACAAAGTAAACTCTAACATTGAATACAATAAACAAATATAAAAAATAGAAAACGGATGACTTACCCAAAAGGACACAAATAAAAATCACACTCAAAACACACTTACTAGCTTTCGCCACCACTGGCAGCTTCTTCAGGAAAAAGAGGAAAAAAGGGGAGGAGAAAGGGAAGGACATGGGTTTTAAGGAAGTGGAAAAGGAGTCATTCCAATCCCAGGAGTGGAAGGACTTAGACAAAAGGAAGGTAGACAAATACACACACACACTCACACACATCCAAACACAAACACACCTAGACATACATTTCCTTCTATACTTTTCGTTCCATTGAATACAATAACCTTTATAGCTATCAATATGCAGTTTCCAGTAATTGTATTGTAACAATTCATATCTAAAATGACACATTTTCAAAATTTTCTCAATTTTCTGCTACTTTAAAGATGATTATATTCATACATCACTTTCTACAATGAAAGAAGGCTCCTTATACGTTCTACTTGTAATGTGAAAACTAAGTTTCAAGTTACATCTCATTGGCCACATTCCACTCCACGAAGCAAAAATCTAACAAGCGAGATCCTTCATTCCACACTTTGCACTCTGGAAGTGGAACATGGAATTCCATGTTATGATGTCCTTTAGTGTGTTTCCACGTCTCCTGAGAGGAAGCTGTAAGGATTATCAAGAATGAGGCAGGAGTGTGAAGGATGCTAGAAGAGGTAGTGTGAGGAGAGGCAAGACTATGCTTGGGCATGTGGGCTATTGACATATAGGGAAGTGGTGTCAACAGACACAAATAAGGATCTATAGGTACTGAAGTGGAGTTGATAGTGTGTCACTGAAGTAAGTGGTTGTTATCCTTTATAGGGAAGGCTAATCTCTACATCTCCCAATTTTATCTCCTCCTTCCCCTTCCCTTTACTGCATTCCAAGCTGTGTCTCAAACACTTTGTGCCGTGCAAAGCAGATCGTTACACCTCTGTCCTTGCCCAGCATACTTTTCTCTCCACTCCAATCTGCTTCCCTCCTCATTCACTGCCAAGATTCTTTTTGGACTGCAGCCAGTGATGTTAGTCATGTGTGTTTGAGTTACATCTGAGTGATTATGTATAATTTACGGTAAAAATATAAAATGGACTTTCGTTGTTAGGATGGTAATTGTTCCAAGTAGCATGCTATGGTTATAATGTAATGATTGGTTATCCAGATAAATTCATAATGAGCTGTAAGGTGCAAACTTATGCTGATGTACACCACAAGCATGCAGAAGTGCCCCAACATGACTAGTGTGGACTCGATTTATGTATGAAGTAGTGCTGGAGGGAACACACCATGCATTCTGCAGGGCTGTCCACAAGAATAGGAGTGGATGCAGATCTCTTCTGACCACACATTGCAAGCAATCATGAATATTCTGAATATTGTTCATGTCTTGGGAGTTTGATGGAAGGTGTTTATAAACTCTTTTATGAGTGTTCTGGAGGCACTGTGTATCAATTGTGGACATGTTGAGGTGTCTCATTGTTCTGCTGGAATTGCCCAAGTCTGAAGGAATGCACAATGGACACAAATGAATGCAGGCAATAGCTATGATGTGAACATACATTTCACCTCCCAGTCATATCTAGGCATATCAGGGGTCCCTTATCACTCCAACTGCACATGCCTCACACCAGTACAGAGCATCCACCATATTGAATAGTCCCCAGCTGACAATCAGGGACCATGGAGGCACATTTTCTCCGTGCCCATACATGTTGATCTGCTGGATACAGTTACTAACAAGACTTGTCAGACCAGGCAACATGAGTCCAGTCGTCAGCAGTCAATTTTGTGTTTTTTGGGCTCAGGCAATGTATATAGCTTTGTATTGTGCACTCAGCAAGAATACTTGAGTGGGCCTTCAGCTCCGAAAGCCCATAGTGCTAATGTTTTGTTGAATGATTTGCATTCTGACATTTGTTGATGGCTCAGCATTGAAAGCCGCAGCAATTTGTGGGAGGGTTGCACTTCTATCTCATTGAATAATTCTTTTCATTCGCCATTGGACCCATTCTTAAAGGATCGTTTCTTGTTGCACTATGTTGGATCTTTCATGTTTTACTAGATTCCTGATATTCAGGGTGTACTCGTGAAATGGTCAAACAAGAAAATTCCCACATCGTCATACCTTCGATGTGCCGACAGTAACACTACTTTATATTATGATAACCTGCCATTGTAGCAGTAGTAGTTGATCTGATGCGTGCACCAGACACCTGATGGATGTACAATTGGGCAGGAAAAAATTATCTTAAAAATATTTACATTTTAAAGGACATAAAACTTCTACCACATACTAACATACTTTCAACTTCTACTATTTCCTTGTTGTCATATTTTAGGCATATACTGGCAGGAAACCTTTTACAAGTCCTAAATGTCATATAGTGTGTTTTTTCAGACACACATTCGAGCGATCATTTTCCGTGTGTAATTCACCTAATGATGCTTGACACCCTTGAGCATCCACACCGCTGGCAGTTAACGAAAGCGGACTGGGAGCTCTACACGCCACTGGCGGATTTTGGTACTTACCATTATCCTAGTATAGACGACCAAGTGGAACACATTACCACAGTTATTCTGACAGCCGCGGAATGTTCCATCCCCTGCAAGACTTCCCACGCACGTCGTCCCCTTGTCCCGTGGTGGACCGCGGAATGCCGTGACGCTCTGCGAGCACGGCGACGTGCCCTTAGAATCTTCAAACAACGGCCCACGCTCGACAACTGCATCCGATACAAACGGCTGCGGGCCTATTGTCGTCGCCTCTTTCGCGACTGTAAACGCGCCAGTTGGCGCTCATTCACGAGCTCTTTTACTAGGTCTACCCCTTCCTCCATCATTTGGGGTAACCTTCGAAAAATTTCGGGCACTATGGCTCATTCCCCAATTCCCGGTCTGTGTGTCGCAACTGACACCGTCGTCGATCCTCCACAAATAGCCAACGCACTGGGTCGACATTTTGCAGAGGTCTCTAGCTCTTCACATTACACTGACGCTTTCCTAGCTAGGAAACGGACGGTGGAGGCGACTCCATTGCCCTTTACCTCTCAGAACCGTGAATGCTACAATACCGAGTTTACTGTACGAGAGCTTCACCACGCACTCTCGTCTTCGCGGTCCTCCGCTCCAGGACCAGATGGCATTCACGTGGCGATGCTGCAACACCTTTCACCAACGAGCTTGCACTTCCTACTGGCCACCTACAACCGCATATGGATAGAAGGCACCTTTCCGCGACGCTGGCGTGAAGCCATAGTCATTCCCATACCAAAGCCTGGGAAGGACAAATGTCTCCCTTCCAGCTACCGCCCCATTTCCCTCACCAGTAGCATATGCAAGGTGATGGAACGCATGATTCACGGGCGCCTGGTATGGTGGCTTGAAACGCGACATCTTCTGTCTAATGTCCAATGTGGGTTTCGCAAGCACCGTTCTGCGGTGGATCATCTTGTTGCCCTATCTACCTCAGTAATGAATAACTTTTTACGGAAGCGCCAGACAGTAGCGGTGTTCTTTGATCTGGAAAAGGCATACGACACCTGCTGGAGGATGGGCATCCTCCGCACTCTGCATACATGGGGTTTTCGGGGTCGCCTGCCAATTTTTATCCGCGAATTTTTAACAGACCGTGTTTTTAAAGTGCGTGTTGGTTCGGTTTTATCGAGCACTTTTAATCAGGAGAACGGAGTCCCCCAGGGCTCGGTCCTGAGCGTTGTTTTATTTGCAGTGGCAATCAATTCTATAGCCGATCACCTTCCACTGGGAGTGTCGGCGTCCCTATTTGTTGACGACTTTGCGATCTACAGCAGCTCTGAGCTCTCCTGGAGCGGCGCCTCCAGCGGTGCCTAGACAATCTCCACGCGTGGAGTATGGACACTGGCTTTCGATTCTCAGCCGACAAGACAGTCTGCATGAACTTCTGGCGGCGGAAGGAGTTCGTTCCCCCGTCCCTTCGTCTGGGCCCCATAGTACTTCCATTTGTGGATACCACGACGTTCTTGGGACTTGTTCTCGACAGGAAGTTAAGTTGGTCTCCCCACATATCCCGTTTGGCAGCTCGCTGTACCCGCTCTCTCAATGTGCTGCGGGTGTTAAGCGGCACCTCGTGGGGAGCTGACAGGTCTACTCTCCTCCATCTGTATCGCACCATAGTTCGGTCCAAACTGGACTATGGTAGCATCGTTTATTCTTCGGCTCGACCGTCCATACTGCGCCGCCTTAATACAATCCACCACCACGGTCTCCGTCTGGCGACAGGAGCGTTTTATACTAGCCCCGTTGAGAGCCTCTATGCCGAGGCCGCCGAACTACCCCTTTCTTACCGTCGGGAACTCCTGCTTAGCCGTTACGCTAGTCGTTTGTCGTCCATGCGAGGACACCCGACGTACGCAGTTTTTTTTAACGACTCACTTGACAGTCTCTTCGCTCTGCGCCCGTCTGCTCTGCTACCACCGGGAGTACGCTTGCGTTCGCTACTCGGCCAGCTTGGCGTTACAATGCCTGCTATCTTCTCGACTGGAGAGAGCACCTCTCCACCGTGGCGAAGTCCCGAAGTCCGTGTTAACTTTGATCTTCATTCTCTTCCAAAGGACTCCACACCTCGTTTCGTCTACCAGAGAGAATTTCACGCACTCCGGTTTAAATTTGATGACAATTTGTTCATTTACACTGATGGCTCAAAGACAGACCAGGGTGTTGGGTGTGCTTTTGTACTTGGCAACGTCTCTTTTAAATATCGTCTTCCTGAGTGGAGTTCCATTTTTACAGCTGAGCTGTATGCATTATACCAAGCCACACAATACGTCCGGCGACACTCGCTCAGTAAGACTGTCATTTGCTCGGACTCTATGAGTGCTTTGTTGAGCCTTCGCATCCTATATCCGGCCCATCCCCTGGTACAAAGCATCCGCAATTGCCTTACTTCTCTTTCAACTAGCGGAACTACGGTGACGTTTCTGTGGGTCCCTGTCCATGTGGGAGTGTTGGGGAATGAGGCTGCGGATATGGCTGCCAAGGAAGCAGTTCTCCTTCCTCGGCTATCTACCTTTTCCACCAGCTCTGATGACCTTCGCGCTGGTATCTCCCAGCGTATTATCTCCCGTTGGTATCTACATTGGTCATCCCTGTCAGGGAACAAATTGCGAGCCATTAAACCTGTGCCTGATCTCTGGTCAACGTCATCTTGACCCTCCCGCCGAGAGGAGATTGTTCTAGCCCGGCTTCGTATTGGCCACTGCCGTTTTAGCCACCAGCATTTATTACGTGGTGGTCCTGCTCCCTTATGTGAGCACTGTGATGCACCTTTTACTGTGAACCATCTTTTAGTGCAATGTCCATTTTTTAACCGTCTCCGTCATGATCTGTGTTTCCCATTTGAATTGTCTGACATTTTAGCTGATGACCCGCAATCGGTTAACAGAGTTTTACTTTTTATACATCGTGCAAATATGGCGAAAGCCATTTAATTTCTAACCCCGGTTCTTTTTTACTATGGGCAGTGTTGGGCGCTAATGACCACAGCAGTTGTGCGCCCTAAAACCACAAAAAAAAAAAAAAAAAGTGTGTTTTTAAAGGTTTAGCGACGGAGAAGTGGCTAAGAACCATTTATTTAAAGTCCCTGAAAATTTCATTAGCCAATCTTTTTTAGGTTATATTTTATTTACTATTTATTGCAATATTTGTGTCATCTACAAATAAAACAAACTTGGCATCCAGTAATGTTGCTGATGAAAAGTCATTGATGTATAGAAGAAAAGCAGAGGCCCTAAGATAGACTCCACATGTTCCCAATTTGATGAGGCCTGATAGTTCAGTATACATCTCCTTCCTATTGACACCCTTTGTTTCCTATTAGAGAGATACGATTTGAACCATTCTGTAACACTTCCTGTTACCACCATAATATTCTAATTTGCTCCAAAAGGATATTGTGATTTACACTGTCAAATGCCATTGTCAGGTCACAAAATATACGAGTCACCTGTAATTTATTGTCAAATGAATTCTCACTGTATGTGTAGATAGCCTTCACAATATCAGAACCGCTTATAAATCCGAATTGACAATGGATAATAGTTTATTAGTGGAAAGGTGTTTTAAGATGACAACTGTACATTATCATTTCTAAAATTTTTGTGAATGCAGGCAAAAGTGAAATTGGATGGATATTTGATGGAATCTCCTTTCTTATGTAATGGCTTAACTTCAACGTATTTCAACCATTCAAGAAATGTTCCACTGATAAGACTGGCCACACAAGTAACGTAAAATATCACTAAGCTCAGCTAAATCAAATTTATTTATGTATTATCATAGCCACTTGACTTTTTGATTTAAAGGATTTTATGATGGACATGTAGTGGTGTTGTATCATATTCAAATTACTGTAGTTTTGAAGTTGCAGGTGTGAGATATACCATTGCAACATTTACTGACCCTGCTAACCCCATCCTTTCAGTAATAGTTGAGAAATGCTTATTGAAAATTGTAGCAACACTGCACACATCTGTTACCCGTGTGTCATCTACTCTTAATGCTATGTGCTCCTCTTCATCTCCAGTTCTATCAGTTTCCTCCTTCACTATAGTCTGATTTAAATTAGTTGTCACTTGAAGTTTGCGGGCCAAAGCTGCAGCGTTGTCACGTCAACTACTGGCTGGCGGCAGCCGCCACAGCGCATCGCTCCACGCGGCGATAGAAAATCGCTTTAAAGCCTCTAACTTCTACAAGAATCGAGTAAAAAATTTCAAATTCACACACGATGTACGTATCTATAAAGTCTCACAGTATGTCAAAAATCTATCCTTGATTTTAATTAGGGCAAGAGCTACGTTAATTTGTTTGAAACTATTAAAATTTTTCTAGTTCGCTAACAGCTTCAAACTTATCACTTCATATCTTAAAAACTATTGGTCTCAAAACAATAATTTTTTTTTTTCCATTCATTGCTAAAGTAACACGCTTTGCAACGAATCTTTAAAAGTTTTTGTAGTGCATTGCGTTTCCGGTATGTAAATTTCTGAAAACTACGTTTTTACGCATCTATGTCAATATTGAACTCGTAACAAGTATGATGTTTAAAATCTCTATTTCCTACAAACTTTACGTAAAATTTTTGAAATTTACATACAGTATCAATCTCAGTGATATTTCTAAGCACAAAAAAATATTTTCTTTATTTTACTTAGCGCCAGTTTTACATGGGCTATTGAAGTACGAGATTTTGGCGTCCGAAAAATTTTCCTTCTTTTCATTGCAGATCACGAAAACTATTTATTACACACATTGAATAACATCTTAGTGTCTACAAAAATAAATTTTAATTAAAATGCAGTGTAACTTACCATACAGAGGTGACGGGAGCTGGCTGAACAGTAATTTTTAGTCTCACAACAAGAATGAGATGTTAAACTAAATAAATTCACAAACACATTATTTGCTGGCAGTACGTACACTATACACTAATCAGAGAACGGGAAAATACCGCTTAATTCAGAGTCACTGGAGCTATCTGTGTCGCTGCTGGTATTGACGGATATTATTAAGTCTTCGACGGATTGTTGTAAGACATCTTCATTCTTCCAGGCTTCCTGAATCACTCCTTTCACACGATGCACTACCTTTCGCCAGTCTTCTGGTGTCACTGTTTCAATTGCCTCTTTCAACAGGCGTTCCACTTCAGTTAATGTGAATTTTCTATTTTCTACAGCAATATGCTGTTTAACCTGTGCTCAAATCATCTTTATTGCGTTAAAGTGGCAATGGTAGGGAGGCAATCTGAGCACTTTATGCCCGTATTTTTTGGCTACTTCATCCACAATGTAAATGGGATTCTTTGGTTTGTGTTGTGATACAAGTTCTAATAATTCCGCCCTTGTCAAATTGCCGTCGAACTGTATCTTACGTTTCAGTAGCCAGCAAACAATGTCGTTTTTCTTCGTTGCCTTTGTGGGTGCCTTGTCCTGTATAAGTGAATGGTATGGGGCGTTATCCATAATAATTATAGATGCCTTCGTTAAGTTTCGAAGCACAGAGTCTTCAAACGATTTCACGAAAGTGTTGTTCATCTCTTCGTGATAGTCGGAGGTCTTCTTTGAACTGAATAAAAGCAGACAATTTGGGATGAAACCTTTTGAGTTTCCGGCATGCGCTACAATTATTCTCTTTCCTCTGCCTATCGGGGCTGCCATACTACCGTTGATGGTATCGTCCGTCCAACCTTTTTTTAAAGTGTGTCCTGCATTCACCCATGTCTCATCAAGCCAAACGATATCGTCAAAATTAGTCCCTACTAATTCTCTAAGAAAGTGGCACCGCCAAGCTGCAATATCTTGCCGTTCCATTAACAACTTTCTTCCAGAAATTGATTTATAGTGAAAACCTAACATTTTCACGATTCGTAACAAGGATGATTTACTGCCTTCAAACAGGTCCGCTGCTACAAGAGTAGCATGTAGTTTTTTTGTGTTGGATACTCCTTCCTCGAATAAAATGCGTATATCTGCCGTCGAATCGCATCTTCCTGAAAAGAGTCGAGTTTTGTTACTCTCTTCTCGAGCCGCCTCTTCTTCCCAGGTGTCTCCAACTTCGATGATTCACCTGCGTCTTCTTTTGCGAATTTCTCCTTGCAGATCCTGATCACTGATCGCTCGCTGATTTGCAGAGCAGCTGCAGTTCGCTCCACCACTTTATCCAAAGGAGCAAGAGGCCCTCCTGCATCCCTCTCTCTCTGAAAATACTCCCTCAGAGAACACACGTATTCACGCGCCTGACTCCGTATAACTACGCCATGACCGCCACTTTGTGGAAGTTTCCGAGGTGAGTGCAGCCTCGGTCTTCCTCTCTTTCGACTACTTTCGTCGCACATGGTAAAGCACGCGAAGCTAAATTCACAGAAATCTGTCACTCGCACGTCTACAGCGGCTCACTGAGGACTGGCTGCCACATGCCTTGGGAAGCGCGCAGCGGAACGGAACTGGCAACACAGTGGGACCGACCGCTGACCGGGCCGACCACCCATTGGTTTATGGCTGGTGGGAGCCGTGCGGCCCGCTGCCTGTCAAGTGACAACTAGTTTAAATCAGACTATATATCTCTCTTTTTTTTTTACTGAACTATTCTGATAATGATTTGCTTTGATGTCAGTATTACTGTCTTCAATATCTTACATTATGTTTTGTAATGGCCTAAAGCATTTACATCTGAACTGTTTCTAATTGATAGGTATAGTTTCCTTTTTGTCTTACAGGAGACCTTTATTCTTCGAGCAATCCATGGTTTCTTTGTAGATTTTGGTCTAATCTTGTTAGTTTTGGGGGAGAGCAGTTTTCAAATAAGTTGAAGACATTATTTTATCAGATTTAATCGTTTTTATATTCTGATTAGTATTAACATCTAGCAAAAGTAACTCATGTCATGGTCTGAAAGGCTGCTTATTATTGCTTTTGTAATACAGTTTTTATCATTTGACATTTCTATAAAGATATTATCAATGGCTGTCTTTGAACCCTTAGTTATCCTAGTCGGAAAGTTAACAGTATGAATTAGGTTGAATGACAATAATTTTTTACTGGGAGAGTTTTCAAGGAAGTTTACATTCAAATCACCAGCCAACACTAACTCTTTCTTTCTTGTTATCAAATAAGCCAACAGAGCTTCAAAGTGATTTATGAGCAGATTAAAGTTACTATTTGGTACTCTGTATGCGCTATTATGATTTATTATGAAATTCTACTTCTGTTGCTTCCACATGCTGCTCCAGACAAAATTTATGAATGTCAATGGCATTTCATTTATTTCTAATGAATGTGGCAACTTCTCCATCCTCCATTTCCACTCTACAAAAGTTGAACGCTAACCTAAATCCTGGAATACTTAGCAAATCTATACCAGTGGTCACATGATGTTCAGATCAGTGCAGATAAGTAGTTCATTGATTTTGCTTCTTAGACTTCTAATATTTTGCTGCACTAAAGATAGTTTGCATTTTACATTGACTGCTACAGAACTGGGTGGAAATTAAATTTCTGATCATATTTGGTGATAATTTTTACCTAACATCTGTGTTTCCTGATCAGTTGTGTCAGAGTTATGTTGTTTAATTGCTTTATTAAACTGGAGGTTTGTTTCAATATTGACCTACCTTACAACTTCACTTCTTCCTAAAAAAGGAACTGCTTCATAACACATATAACCACTGGTATTTTACCACTCAATGTTTACTCGTTTTCTCGAAAAATACACAAAGCAAAGTGGAACCTTTAATGGTATGCTTCAAGAGGACACTAATACACATTATTAATTACTTATAACTATTAAAATAAGTCTTATTGCTGTCTACAACACTTAAATTTGCTGGAACACAAAAGTTGAGAGTGTCGTCTTGCCATGTCTTCTCTTCTCCTCTCTCTTTGTCCATATCTTCTCCTCTCTTCCCTCCTCTCTCTTTGTCCATTCCTTGTCCGTCTCTTCTCCTCTTTCCTCTCTTTGTCCATCTCTTCACCCCACCCTTTGGCCATCTCTTCCTATCCCATGTTTTTAATGATCGCTTCACCTCGCACTTTGTCTATTTCCTCGTCCTGTTTCTGTCCAGCCTCAGAGTTCTTTGTCTTGTGTTTATTTCCACTTGCGCATGGTTGGTGTTGCTGACTGAATTGCTGTGGTTAATTTTAAGTGGTGGCTGGCGTTCTCTTCCTCCGGCTCTCTATTTAAAATCACTTGAATATATCAGCTTTCATAGTCAACAGTGAAACCGTATAAAAATTATTGCTATATACTACCCTCTGCCATGCACCATACGGCTGTTTGCTGAAGATAAAGTCTACAAAATTTTGTCAAGATCAAAATAAAAGTTTTGATTTTGGTGAAGTCCATAAGTAAAGTACTCTCTGCCATACACTACATGGAATTTTATATATACAGTGATCTACATTTTGTTTGGATTGTTAAGTGTCCAAAATGTGATTAATATGGAAATAATAATGTAGATTTTGTCAAGGTCTGTAGGTAAAGTAACCTCTGCCATGTAGCATATGCACCATATCTGCTTAATTGTGTGTTGATGTGGTTCTTAACCTGTATTTAAAGATTTAAAACCAGACTGAAGAGTGCAAGTTGTAAAGTGTGAGCAATATCCTTGAGTAATTCTGAATTTGTGTAGTGATATCCATTAATTCTTTGCCTTCCCTTAGTGACACACAGTCTGTCACAATGAATTGTATTCATGACATGATGAGCTTCATTTGGTTTGGGAATTGTGAGATGCTCAATAGCTCTTTAATAAAAATTGTATTTCAGCTGTTTGTTTATAAATGAGATGCTGAGAACAGTAAGGCGCCATTGGTTTTTAGGTAGTAACGTGTATGGATGTTCCTGTTTACCATTGGCCAGGTTTATCTTTGGTGTGGGCCCATGAAAGGCTTCCACATCGGTGTCTCGAATAGTAACTTTCTGAGTGGCCCAATTACAGGGTACTTTAGGCTCTTCATATATTAAAAAAAAAAAAAAAAAAAAAATTCTGACTTTTTTTATTAACAATCTGTGGGAAACCTAGATTCCAAGAATTGCTAATGAATTAATCCCACAACCATTACCTTGTAACATTTACATTCTTGTTAAAAATATTCTATGATATTCATTGTTAATTGAAATACTATTTTGGGTTATTTGATCATGTGCTGTGTTTAACTGATATCCTATTTAATCATGTGTTGTTGCAGCGTTTAATTCACCACAGTACTGTGGAGGCAGCAGTGAAATTACATGATTCTGAGGAGAATAAGAATCAAAGTGCTGTGATAATTCCTGAATCTCAAGTTGAAGAAGAAAGTGCTTGTGAGAAGGAAGAGCAGGTGGATGCTACAAAATCTGAAGTTGCAGACACGGTTCCTGAATTGTCAGAACCCAAAGAACAAGAATTGGAACAAAGTTGCAAAGAAGAAAACGGAAATGTCACCAACATTATCAATGAGGAACAGAAGGCAGATGAAGTTGAACCTGTTAAAGATATTGTTGAAGAGAAAGAACCGAGTGAAGCTCCTCTGTTGGAAGAGAAAACTGAGGAGGGAACTGTAGATCCCCCCATTGTAAAGAAGGAAGAGGTGAGTTCCTCAATTTTCACTATGTCATGTAACATTCCTTAACTTTATTGGTGAAGTTTTACACCACCTGGGCAAAGAATTTAATCATTGTTATGAATAAATAAAATTCAGTCTATCAACATAAATGTAATTGTGATGAGCTCTTCCTAGTTGTGAAAATTATAATAATTTTTTATTTAAACGGGTGGGAAGTTACTTGCAAACAACCACCACCTGCAGGTCATATACTTAACTATGTGATATCAACAATATAGTAGGATACTTTACAATGTACACAAAAGCATACAATGAGCTGCGACAGGTGACATGTCTGTCGTGGCTCATTGTAAAACTTTGCAGTGAGTTGTAGACTATCCTATTATATTGTTGAATTCCAACCTGGACTTTTCATTATTAGATTAGGTGATATATTTACACCAGTAGTAATGACATTATTTTTTTTTAAATGAAAAATTGTCATGAAATTGGGATTCCATTAAATATAGCAAATTAATACTAAACAAGTGAAATTGTGACACACTTAGTTATTGTTGTCTTCAGTCGAAAGACTAGTTTGATCCTGTAGAAGCCTCATCATCTCTGAATAACAACTGCAACTCGCATGGACTTACATGTGCTTACTGTATTTGTCTCCCTGGCTCCATCTGCGATTTTTATCCCCCCTCCCCCCAATTCAATTTGCAATCCGTTCTTTTAGTGAGAATTTTTGTTCTCTCTCCCCAGTACCTCATCATTAGGTATGCGATCTACTGATCTAATCTTCGGCATTATTTTGTTGCACCTCCAAAAGCTTTTTCTCTCTTCTTGTCTAGACTTCTTATCGTCCATGTTTCACTCCCATACACGGCCATATCCCAGACAAATGCATTCAGAAAAGTCTTAACCAGATTGGCTAGAGAGCAGCTGTGAAGCTGGGTCAAGGTCAGATGCGCAGTAGCAAGCGGAAGTGCACGACGTGACTTTCAGCCAACCACGCGCCAGTGGCATTCCTGCCTTCGTACTGCGAGGGTCGTGCTGTGTTCATGAAGTTCGGTGTTTATTAGTGTCTGTGTTAAGTGATTATTTTGCCATAATAGTGTACATTATGAGTGATGTTAAGCAATCACGCCAAGTTCTGCACAAACAGGCAAGAGGAATAGTGTACCGTGTGTATCAGTACTTCAAAAGTCTGTCTTCTGCTGAGGCTGCGCCGGCACAAGGTGCGGGTCGCGCCGTTGCCAGGTGCCAGGAGCAGACGGCCGAGGCTTGCGGCATAGGCTTGAGGACTGTTCAGAGGATCTCCAGCGAAGCTAATGCGTCTCTGCTGACGTGTGGCTCAGCTGTTTTTAAATCGCCAGGCAAATGTCACAATTGCAAAAAAGAAGTGGGTGAGCTAGATGATTTCGCGAAAAACGTTTTGCACCGCATAGTATTCAGCATGTACGCTAGAGGCGAATATCCGACTGCTGAAAAATTGGTTTCACATATGAAAGAAGCAGAAAATTTTAACGGAAGTAAATGGACCATGTTGAGGATACTGAAGGACATGGGGTTCAGGTATCAGAAAACAAATGACGGGAGGAAATTACTGTTGGAACGTAGCGACATTGTAGCTGCAAGGACTGTGTTTTTAAGAATAGTGCAGCAGATTAGAGAAGTTGGCACCTTTCGAATTTATTATTTAGATGAGACTTTCGTCAACCAGAATCATGCAAGAGCTATGTGCTGGAAAATGAGTGATGGATATGGTGGACTGTAAGTTCCAGTGGATAAGGGCGGCAGAATTATAGTGCTTCATGTCGGATCAGCAGAAACTGGCTTCATTCCCCAGAGTAAGCTGATTTTTAAGGCTTTAAAGGCTAAGAATTCTGAAGATTACCATTCTGAGATGACATACAGTATCTTCAAAAAGTGGTTTAAAGAATAACTGTTGCCATACATACTTTCCTGTTCTGTTATTGTCATGGACAATGCGAGCATCCATTCCGTGCAAGTCAACAAAGTTCCCTCCATGAATTCCAGAAAGGGGGACATTATAGCATGGTTAACATCAAACAGAATACCTCACAGCTCCTCACATACCAGAGCAGAATTGCTGGTTCTTGTCAATGCAAACAAGCCTGCATACAAAGTTGATGAGATAGATGAAATTGCAAAACAGCATGGACATCGTGTTGTTAGTTTACCGCCGTATCATTGTCACTAAAACCCAATTGAACTGGTATGGGCTCAGGTCAAAGCATATATTGCAGAAAAAAACAAAACATTTAAAATAGCAGATGTTGAGAGACTTATGTACGAGGCAATAGAGAGCATCTCAGAATCTGCATGGGCAGCTTGCGTAAGACATGCAGAGAAATTGCAGGAAGAAGATCATGAGAGAGAAATTGGGAGGGACACTATTATGGAACCATTCGTAATAAATCTTGCAGAGTGCGATTCCTCGACGTCCGTCAGCGAAGAAGACGATGGTATTGATTTTTTACCGTGAAGTATGTAAGTAGCTTATCACTTACTAGTACTTATGACTTTGTTCCTATGACTGACTGCAATTACTTTAAAATTATTAATAATTATTCATAAAACAATTTGTTTTTATAAGTTGCACATGTTGTAGGGTGCGATCATTATTTGGATTATTAATATTATTTTTTTATATTTAAAGAACAGAACAACTGTGACTGTTAAAATCCCTTATTAAATAATACGATCGGTTTCGCAATTTACAATTGCTTTCTCAGGTGTTTTATCAGTTTAAAATGAATAAAGAACTATTACAGTTAAAATGCTCTTAGTATTTTTAATATGAAGGCGGAAAGGTCTGTGTCTGTTTATGTCAAACCATTAAAATATGCTGTTATATAATGATTTAACGCAAGTCAACAAGACCTTCCCGCCTATATATTAAAAATATTGAAATTCTGACAGTTCTTTATTCATTTGTAAATAGATGAAGCACCTCAGGATGCAATTGTAAATTTCGGAACTGGCCGTGTTCTTTAATAAAGAATTTTAATAGTCGCAGCGGTTCTGCTGTCCTGTTCTTTGAAATATGGAAACTGGACTGTGGTGGTTGTGTGTGTGTGTGTGTGTGTGTGTGTGTGTTAGGATCACGCTGGTTTTAATTTCCACATAACTAGTTTCAACAGACAAGCTACCATCTTCAGATATTGTGGAATACCTATTTTATAAAATATGCTGCTGTATTAATATTCGGATCTGCTCTCATTATGGGAGTGGGATCTAAATTTATAAATTTGGTATTCCACAAGATCTGAAGATGTTAACTTGTCTGTTGAAACTAGTTACGTGGAAATTAAAATAGAGCGCGATCCTAGCAAGAGAATATTGTTATTTCTTTCTAGTAGGCCTACATACATAGATCGTTAAATGGTTTACCAAATACTGATTTTCTTTCACTGTGCAACCTATTAAACCATTACGATTTGTCATTGATACTCTTACGGTCATACATACCGATGACTGAAATACTTCAAGTATCAGTACTTTCGATCACTGTGGATGCCTAATGTAGTTATACAAAGAAATCTTTTAATTAGATGAACGTTATTCTTGTTCAAAATACTAAACTATTAAAATTTTATAGTGTTTAAAGAAAGGAACTAAATCGTGGACACTGACAGCGTGCGCGCTCACTGTGGCATAATGTTTACGCTTGCGTGCGCTGTCAGCGGCCAGAGTGCACGAACTGACGGAAGGAAACTGGCATCGTCGCAAAGTATCTCCCCCCTCTCTCTCTGCGCAGAACGCTCGCCTCGCCCGCCTTCATAGCTGCTCTGAACTCTAGTGACCCTTGAATGCTTGAGAACATCCAGTTATACATAACCTTGAAAAGCCTGGAATTTCAAATGAAATCCTGGAATTTAAAAATATTTTACTCATATTATTACTATTGTGATACAGTACAACCCCATTTTTACATTTGTGGATTTTAGGTTTTCCCGACATTTAAAGAATTTACACCATTTTTGTCAATCCCATCAAATTTCCTGTGTTCACAATGTTAATCTGCTTCCGTTTTTCCCCGCGTTTTACACTTTATGAAACCATGTTCGTGGAGAAAAAAATGATGTAATTGACATAAGTTGACACTGGCATGGCTTTCATCATCAGCTGGAAAATGCTCCTATTGGAGCACAAAAAGGCAAATATGTTCGCTGACAGAAAAGGGCGGAACCAGCTGCCTCATTCAGATTTCTCACCTGGCATGTGAACATATTTGTGCTCTTTTAGCACAGAACATTGTAAATACTTTTCCCCAGCTAAGCCCTCATAGTTATCAATGCTGTCTGTCTTCTGTCTTTCCCATTGCCACTTTCTTCTCTGTCTGTGTCAAACTTTCCATGTCTTCATCCCTTTCTCTCACTTACCACTGTATGTTTCTGCCACTTTTATTGCCTCTCTGCCCCAATGACATTGTCCCATTAATTTTCTGTGTTGTTACTAGTGTTCCTTTCTTTCTACAGTCATCTATCATTCTCTTCAATCACAATTTCCTCCTTTGCAGATATACCCATGTACCCATGGAGATGGTTTGTTTGGGGTTTGACCTGTGTACTGTGAAACTAACATGCAGGTGCTGGGGATGGAAGAAACTGGACAAATCATTTTGTGCTAAAATTTGCTGGTATTTGAAAGCCACACCCTCATTGTTTATGTATGGCGTCCATTTGTCGCATTTTCCTCAATGTTTCCACTCTCTTTTACTCCATTTGCCACTATTTGCATCTATCTTCGTTTCTTACTGCCACTGTTCCTGACTTACATCATCTCATTTTGCCTCGCACTGCTACAGTCTTCATGCATATGTCTTTCTCCCCAGTTGCCACTTTCTCTGTTTCATCATATGTGGCTCCTCTTTCTGTCTCTCTCCTGCTCACTTTGAGACAAAAAATGTGTGAATATGTTGCTCACGAGTCAAAATTTTTTGTGAGAAATTGAAAAGAGGATTGAGGGAGCTGGTTCCACACTTTTGTCGGAGAACATATTTGCCTTCTTTCAGTGGTTTCCCATCTTTTACCTGTTACAGCAGTGTGTACTGCTTATATAATTAATGGTGAGTGAAATTTTGACAGTTACATTTGTATGAACGTCAGGTATAATGAATAATGTACATTAAAATAGCTACGCAGGCTTAGTATTCTTCTGAATGTGAAACTGCTATACTACGTAGTCCACCACTATCCAAATGGTTCCATAAAAAGCATGTGAACTAGGCCAGGTGAGAATTTAGTTATATATGATGGTATTTCATGATAATTCAAGTCGTTCTCATTGATCCAACCATTATCATTGTGAATTTTGCACGTCCACTGGCCTGAAACACATGAATCCTCCAGGGACCTCACAGATCTTTCTTGAGTACATGGGTGCTGAATGCGGGGGTCCCGAGCTAATGCAGTATTTCTTCTTTCTTTCCTCTCTGGACTCCATTTTCTTTCCTTTTCCCTCCTCACTCCTTCCCCTCCACACTGGGAGACCGATAACCTTAGCAGTTCGGTCCCCCTATCCCAAACAATCAACCAATCAAACACGTGAATGTTGACTGTATTTACTCAATTATAAGTTGAGGTTTTTTCACAGATTTGTCCAAATCAAATGTTTGTAAATCTATCAGACCAAACTGCACGGCCATCAGTCCGTAGCTGACAAACTACTTAAACTAAGATAAACTAACCTAAGGACAAGACCCACACCTATGCCCTAGCGAGGACTCGAATCTCAGATGGCAAGCAGGCGCGCGCTCTGTAGCGAGGCGCCTTTGACCGCTAAGCTACTCCATCGTGGTGCAGATTCGTCATTCAGAAAATACAGGGTTGCCTTATATTCACTGACTAGCGAAAGTTGACATTTTTATGATATGTAATTAAGTAAAGCTTCAATGTACGGAAGTCACACTTCCTTCCAGTGCAGCTCAGTAAATCATATTAAGTAATATGTTTTTAATTTTTAATGTGGTGTAGCATTTGAACTGCTGTAATTTCGTAATATGCAAGATTAATACAAAAACTGCATGCAGAATTGTTATCTTCAGGACCGAAGAAATCAATATGGCAAGTACACACTGAACTGAGTGCACTTTCTTTGTTTTGAGTTCTTTGTGATTCTCGTTTACTTTGTGCATTTCCATATTTCGTGCTTAGTTTAATTTCATTAGGAAGTCTCCAGGACATTTTTGAAATATGAAGGCGAAGGAAGAAAAATAAAATGGAAACATTTCACAAAAATATATCCTGATAAAGTTGTGAAACTTTGGACGATAAGAGATGTTTGTTTAAAACATATTGTACTGAGAACAGGGTAGTTTTATTCTACCATTAAATAAGGCAATACATGAGCATGTCACTTTTGCACAAGACTGTAATTGTTCTAGTAATGATATTTATTAGATATGGTAGCTTTTCAAATAAACCATTACACTATCATATCACGTTTGCACCAAGTTATTTGACTGCAATTTGATAGTTGTTGGTGCGGTCTTCGATACAGCGTGTGACCTAAAAATGACGTCATGTTTGTTCCATGTAGTGTGAGCACATGTTGCCCACAAAAATCAGCTGTTAGTCATCTTGCCTTCCCATCAATTCTTTCAGCAGGCAATACCAACATAACATTTCAAGGAAAGAGTGCAGACAGCACTTTATAAAGTCTTACAGAGTTTGTGAAGTGGTTGGGGTCTTTATAAAAATACCAAAATGTTTTACTGTTTCATTCTTTCCCTTTAGTGATGAAATTCTGTTTGAAAATGTCAGGTGTTAGCAGCAAATTTGTTTGTTTGACGTCCAATTTCATAAGTTTCCGTGCATCTGTTCACTCTGCTGCTTACACATTTGATGTATTGCTGCTTCGCCTTCAGCTGTGTTTGAATTATTGTTTTCCATTTATGTTGTGTAGTGCAGTTAGAATCTGATCTTGGATCTCACTTGTAGTTGGGTATTGCAAGCTGTACATTGTAATCTTGGATCTCACTTGTAGTTGGGTATTGCAAGCTGTACATTGGCAATGTATTTTTTGGACATAGGAGAACAAACACATTAATGAACCTATAGGGAAGGGAACAAAAGTGAACCTGAAGGGAACGATTTTGTAAAGTTTTGGCTAAGGTGTTTATTTAGGTTGATATGTGGAAAAGAAAAATTAGTTATTAAGAAATAACTGTGAAGACATTGCCATAAAACTAACAAAAAAGCAATGAAACTTTTAGGATCCCCAATAGAAAATATGCCTAAATCTCAAGTAATGGAAGTACAGTTGGTGTACTGAAAGTCATGAGCTACATTTATAAAGAATCACATATCCGGCTGAATTTACTATGCTAAATTTTCATATCTTTGCTGTAGCAATATGCCACCTCACATCAGAGTTAACAAATTGTGGGCGGAGCTTGAGCCAGACTCGTTCAGCAGCAGTTAATCAGGCGGATGGCGCCCAAGTCTGACTCGTACAATGCTAAAAAATTTGTAGCTGTCATCGCACAACCTGCTCTCTGTTAAATGTAGTAGGAAGATTCTCTGCATTTTTCTGCCACATAGCGAGTCGAGTTTTTACTATTTGTATGCAACAAAAGGGCTTTGTATATTCTGTTCTCCACTGAGCCCAATACCGCTTTCGTCAGCTATCTGTGTTACTGTCTTGTCAAGTGCTTACACTCTGCATATACTTGACGCGGTGAATTTAGATGAGAGTGATGTTGTCAATGTCCTGCAAGAGAAAATAGACAATTGCAGTTCAGATGGAGAAGCTGACTATCTGTAAGAATAACATGTAAAAGTTTTTCTTAGGAAATAAAAACTTGAGTTGCTAAAAAAAATTGTATAGCTGCTAATTTTAATATTCACTAACTAATTTTTTTTCACTAGTTAAGAGGTTTTATTGTTTCAAGTGAGACAGTGAACTCAATTACTGGATTCATAGTTAGAAAGCTGTAATTTGTTAGAAACAGCAGTCTGGGTGCCCCATCCAGGCTGACTTACGCCAGTCGTGAATGTATCACGTGAAATGGTGTACTTGATCTATCACTATTGTGGTTCTATTGTGAAGTCCATTGCTTTTGTGCTCCTGTCTGGGTAGATATTTTTCTGAAATTCTGTTCTCCATTTATGTATAATTTCATTATGTAAATTTTGAACAACATTGGAGAGATGCAGCAGCCGTGTCATACTCGTTTGTTACTTGGTATCTCATTAGTCTTTTTTTCAATACAATTCCGCACTTCGAAGCGTGGACCATGTTTTTGCATTGAGTTATAAACTGTCCGTACTATATTATTAATTCCAACCTGGACTTTCCATTATTATATAATATTGTAGGCTAATGTATATGTAAAAGTTAATGTCTGGCACTTGGAACAACAGTAGTGCCCTTAGCTGAAAAAGAGTGTACCATATTGGCATTATCCACACAGTCATGGAAGCGACTCTAGCACTCTGAGTGACATATACATTAATAAATATTTCGATCCAATTGCTACCAAACTTCACAGTATCACCCACTGGGCTAATCTGAAGATCAAAATTGCTCTGACTGACTTAAAGGCCGTAGGGAGCATACATACACATATATCCATTTTTATAGATACAGAACCCAGTTTCATCTGCATATATATAAGCCCATCACCCTATAACAGTCATGGCAATGTTGATATTCTTCCAATAGTTTTCATTGTCTGCACCGACAGCTTTGCTTTCGTCACATGCAGTCAAAGAGGAGGGAAATTGACATTTAGAAACAATATAACTGTACATTCAGAGGCGGGCACAATTTCTCTCTCTCTCTCTCTCTCTCTCTCTCTCTCTCTCTCTCTCTCTCTCTCTCTCTCTCTCTCTCTTTAAATCTGAAACATTGAGAGAGAGAGAGAGGGAGGGGATGATAAATGTGTGTGGAAAAATGTTGTCATTTCTTACTGAACTAAGCTTTTCTAACTTCATAAAAGTGTAAGCTATCATAAATTTTCCAAATTCGGAGGGGGTAGGCCCCTTATCACCCTCCCCCCAATTGTGTCACTACTGTGTACATTCTATACAATGAAATTTGCAACTGTGAGCTTCTCATTCCCTCTAACTATTTGAAATGATATTTTCCATGTTATCAAATGTTAACAAGTGGATGTTCTTCTTTTCGGAATCTAGATGAACCACGAGCTTTATGATTTAACATTTCCTTGTTTGTCAGTATGCTGAACAATGAAGATGGTGTTGAATCCTACTTTTTGTCAGGAGAGGTTTTATGTTAGGATTGTCTTTAACAAAATTTATGATTCTCAACTTCTGAATTGTAAGTTTTCTGTGTATCGGATAAATGCAGCATTAATGAAGACTTCATCTCGTGTGTCCTGTCCAGGGGTAGACTGAGGGTTTGATTCTGGAGGGGGCCACAGTTGTTTTTGGTCCCTCCCCAACTCTACCCGAAAAACATACCTTGGTGACAAGCTCACTTTCAATGTATCATATATGTGTGTGATTTTTATAATAATAAAATTAATAATTTTAATATGACTATTTTTAAATAATTTTTCCATAATGATTGGCAGTTTAATGTAATAATAATAGTTGTAATATGTAATAATTTGTTTATGCCAATAAATATCACAAAAAATTGAAGGTTAGGGCTTAAGCCCTTTCGCCAAAAATGCTACACTTTTTCAGCATAATAATAAATTGCACTTCGATAAAATAATGTTTTTGAAAAATGTGACTAACACTTTACAAACTACATCTGTCACAGATTTAATGTAAGAACTAGAATAGCATCTTTGATAAGACTTAATTTGCACAGTGGGAAATCGAAGTGTATTTCAATTAACACCAGGATTGAATTTTGATATGCAAACTGTGGCTATAAGGTTGAATTAAGGAGAAGAATTTGATGATCTCAGTAAAGCGGTTTTCCAATTCCACAATAAATTTTCGTGCCCATATGGACGCAACTGTTTTTGATATATGCTTGGCTTGTCAGGTTGCGCCTTCTTGTCAAGATTTTTCCACTGATATGGACAGAGAAACATTTTCTGCCATGAGAGAGAAATATAAATATTAGGCTGAACATGAATCTGTGAATAGCGATTGTACTTACTAAATCAGGAACTGAAACAACTGTTTTTTAGCTGCCATACTGAGTGGGCTAGGAAATGCGCTTAAGTGTACAACATGTAAAGAAGACTGCAAAAAACGTTATACAAATTCGGTTTTCATCTTCTGGAAAATGTGTTGCATGTAAACGCAGTTTATTTTGAGGGGGATGCATTCGGAAAGGCGTTGTCATAAGTGAGCAATGTGTACTGAGGATATCTGAAGTGGTTGGGGGGGGGGGGGCATGATTCTCCCCTTGGATGCACCACTTCATATCTCTGTGACTGATATCTGAACACAAACCTGAGTTGCATAGTAGGCAGGTGGAAATAGCTTTGAAACATTAGTCATACCTTTGGAATTAGACCAGAGAACCAGGAACCAGTTTAGACAACCAAATGGTTTACTATATAATTCCAAAGACTTACATGCAAACAAAAAAAGACACAAATTATGTCCTATGTGAACTTAAGTTCTGACATTTTGGGATTGGTTACAAATTGATTTGTAATTGTTTAGAGTGTTTCTTGTTTATTGCTTAAAATGGACTTCCATTCTTCAATTACACAGTGGGAAGGAATTACATTGTTCTTATGGACGTTCTATCATGCCTGGCAAATATAATCATTAAAATGGTATTTTCTTAAAAGTAAATTCATTAATTTGGAGTTTTAGTGTGTGTATAGATGATGGCTGTGTGTGTGTGTGTGTGTGTGTGTGTGTGTTAAATTGAGAACACTTAAAGTATTTTTGGTTAAAGGAAAACAATGAACTAAGTGTCTCTGTTGCAGTTAATAAAATTTGTTTTCCTTGAAAACTTAAAAGTGATCGTGGAAATGTTTTCATCAGTCATTTGCCTTAGTGTTAACGATACATGAAAAAGGTCTTCATAATTTGCAAGTCGCAAACCACTAGATTTTTACATATTTACATCCTGTGTGCAATTCATTTTGTATTCAATATGATACCACAACAAGTTTATCTATTTGGTGGTTTGTGAGACCGTGTGTCTTTGAAGCTGTTAAAACTGTATGTATTGAAATCCAGCACTGTCAGTGTGAGAGAATATGCATTTTCCAGTCATCTTCGTATTTATGTTATAGAGTTAATATATCAGAACAGAAGACAATGTCTTAGAGAAATCTTTTAGAAGTGGAAAACCCAAAACTATTATTTCTGTAACCATTGATAACTGTATGCTTATTATTTAAGGAATGTCAGTTTGTATTCATAATCTGAAATGTTTTTCCCCCCCACAGGAAAGTGTGAAAGAGGTCTCGACACCAGTTGAAGAAAGCTCAGTAGAAGAACAGAGAGAGAATATAAAATCACCAAGTGTTGAGCTGGTTGAACAAGATGCAGACAAGTTTTCAGCTCAGGAGTCCAAAGAAGAGCCTAAGCCAGTTGCTGAAATTGATGAGCAGTCTCCTGTACCATGTGCGAAATCAGCCTCAGAACACGAGAAGGAGGACATAATACTTCTTGAAGCAAATGAGGAGGAAGATAAAGGAACTGACACACAGTCTAATCAGGTGAAAACAGATCTCGATGAAGTAGATCTTACAAAAAGTGACGAAAAACATGATGATAATTGTGAGGATCGTGATGATGGAAGTGTCACAGAAAATAATGATGCTGATGCTGTTATGTTAGTTGAATGTAGTGATAACAAGGAGAATACGAGTGATAAATCACAGGATTGCTGCAGTGTTTCAGGTACTTCGACAAAGAATGAAACTGTGGAAAGCAGTGAAACAGATGACAGAAATGAACCATCACATAGTGAAGCAAGTTCACAAGTTGATACATTGAAAGACTCAGAGAGCAAAACACCTAACTCACCTCAAACTGTAATAATATTAGAGGAAAAAGAACTTAATTCAATGTCAACTCAGACACATTCCAGTTCACTTGGTAACATTATGGATGACAGCAGTGATGGCTCCAATTGTGCTACTATTGAAGTCAGCCAGTCTTCAACTATGCTGAGTAATGAAGTGAGTCAGCATGACCAAGCTGACAGTGGCACGCCGTCCAGTGATGACAAACAGTCATCACAACAGTGTGAAGTCGTTGAAATCCCTAGTGGCAATACAACACCTCGTCTAGATAATAGTGTTGAGACCATCCAGCCAGCAACACCTCTTAATCCAGGATCTGTAAAGCATACACCACCAACACCTTCACAACCAGACATACCTAGTATGGGAGTCTATACTCCAGATTCCACAACTAACTCTGTGCATTCACTTCATGGGTATGGTCAGTGTGATCTTGATGTCAGCCAGTTGGGATTAGAATCTCCTACTTCTATATCATCGAATGATATGACAGCACAGAACTCTGTTGAAGCTCCCAGGCCACCATCAGTCCTTCCTCAGACAACCAGTCATACAACCCAAACTTCATGCCAACAGACTTATTCTGAATGTATACAGCACCAGCCACATCAGCAGATTCAACCACAACAGCAAATTCAACCATCTCAGCAACCACCACCGCCACAACAACAACAACAACCACCGCCACAGCAGCAGCAGCAGCAACAACAACAACAACAACAACAGATACAGCAACACCAAACCCAGCAACAGCAACAACCACCCTCTGCTCATCAGCAGCAGCAGCAACAGCATCAGCAGCAGCAGCAGCAACAACAACACCACCAGCAACAGCAACAACAACAGCAGCAGCAGCAGCAACCTCCATCACAGCACAGTCTGCAGCAGCTCCATCATCAGCAGCAGTTAGTGCCTACATCTTTAGGGCAACAGCAACATTTGGCAATCCATATTCCCATATCACAACATCAACAAACTCAACATACCATACAAGTGCAACAGCCTCAGACAAAGACTCAGCGACAGATGCAACATCACCGCACGAAGTCAAGTACTGGCACACAGCATAAACATTCTAACACTCCAGTACAAACACAAAGATCTACTCCACCATCAGTGCAGCAGCAGACTCAACCACAGCAGCAGCAGCAACCGCCGCCACAGCAGCAGCAGCAGCAGCATAATCCCACACTTCAGCAACAGCATGCAGCTCTTCAGCAACAGCAAGCAAGGCAAAGATCTACTCCACCATCTGTGCACCATATGGCAAGTACAATACCACAAGCTGCTCAGCAACAACCCCCACCTCAGCAATTATCACTACAAGCAATTCATCAAACAGCTTACCATCCACATCATCATAACATCATATCGTCCCAAGCGAACTACATTAGTGTGCCACAAATGGCAGTCAGTTCTCAGGCCTTTCAGCCAAGTGCAGCTGGAACTTTCGTAAGCATGCCAATGACAACAGTGATTCAGCATCGTGTCGCTGCAGCCCAACAAGGTGCCGGAGTTGCTGCTCATCGCCCAGCTCCTGCGTGTTCTGTTACAGCTCCTGCTAATTTCACTACAAATTTCTATGTACAGACACCCGCTGCCCATCCACATTCTCACACACCAGCACCTGTTCCTGCACCCACACCTACACCAGCACCAACTCCTGCACCAACACCCACCCCACAGGCAGCTCCAGCTTCTGGTGGTGGGCAAGGCAATGCAGCTTCCTCGTGCAGCCTAGCAAAGCTACAACAGCTGACCAATGGTCTCGAGGCTATACCACAGAATACATGTGGTACCATGACTCCTCCACCACCAGTTGATCTGACACCACCACCTCCTGTCCCATCTGCTCACCATCCACATGCAGCAATGACTCCACCTCCAGCAGCGACCCACCAAATGATGCAGCAGCAAGCTGTAAGGAATCTGCCAACACCACCTGCTGCAGTTCCTAATATACAAACACAAATGACACTTGCAGCAGCTAATTACTACAAGTATCACCAATCGAATGTAAATGTGAGCAATTTGGGGGCTGCTGTTGCGCCACCTGTCGCGACGACTGGTGGCCGTACGTCTCGTACTCCTGCCGGCACTGGTGTCGCAACAGTTCAACAGATGCAAGCTACTCCTGCCAGAGTTAGTCCCAATGTCACAATAAATCCTAACTTGGTAGCAGCAGCTGGTTACGGAACTTTAAATGGCTACCGAATGACAGCTCAGCAGACACCTGGAACTGTTGCAGGTTATATAACAAATACAGCAGCTGCAGGTTTTATCAACCAGGCACAAATTCCTATGCAAATGGGTGTGATGAATATGGCTCAGACGCAATATCAGGATCCTGCAGCTATTCAGAGGGCTGCACAGCAGAACACTATGTACACTACGTATGGCTATATAAATGGCAGTATAATGCAGCCACTTAATGGGACTATGCGTCGGTAGGACCAGTAGTGTGGCATGGCCATGTTCAAATTAAACTTCGTTTGGATTGTCATTGCCATGCACTATGTGTAATGTTACTTTGTAAATAGTGTAATATTTTTACGCCCGTATTGTACATTGTCTTATATCCACAGCTGTATGAAGTTGTTCCTGTGTAGTATTTGATCTGTTTCTCAAACAAGCATTTAAGTGAAAATCTTTAGAGACTCCACAATGTTTTGTTGGTGATATGCACTTACTGACAGTTACATCAGACTAAAAGACCTATTTCTGTTGTTAAAATTTTCATAAAATGTTTTCCCTTCCCCTCTTTGTTACATCACTAATTATAAAAGTTCTCTTATATTTAAAATTTATTATTTCTTTGTTACATAACCCTTAAATGAGGTAAATTGCAACAAATATTACAAGAGAATAATTATGCTGGCTCATACTATTAGTGAGAGTTCTAACAATTGAGAATCATTCAGTCTGTTATATTATCAGTTCATTTTCAACAAATTCGATCATTCCAGGCAGAAATTTAGTGAATATTCTGCCATAACAATTAACAGCTATTGCTGTTAGTTCAGACATCCACTGTGTTAAAACTCTAGGCCATGGTATGATATATACAGATAGATCTGTTGTGAAAGATCCTTAGTGATGTATGTATCCCATTATTGATGTGATATTTTTGGTCCAAATTGTAGAAGTTGTATTCTAATTTTGTAGCTTGAAATATCCTGCATTTTTTGCAGTTTTCCATAAAAATATTTTGAATATAATAAACTCAAAAATTGAAGATAATGACCATCTGGTGATACAGATTGGATCAGAGCAGGTGTCTGTTCCACAAGAATGACTGAAATCAGACAGAAAATCTGGCTACAGTTTGCTTAATAATCATAATCACAAAAAACCATAATCATTTCATTTGTAATGGGATTGCAGTGTAATTTTTTTTTTTTTTTTTACATCATCACTGCTTTTATCAGTGAATGCTCCACAGAAAAGTACAGAACTGTTACTTGTATCACTCTAAGTAATGGAACTCAGTAATTATAGTGTCATTCTTTGCTGTGTTTTGCTTTCTGTCTTGATGACTTGTAGAGATAACTGTAAAAATAGATAAATAATTCTCAGGGTATGGCTAATGTATACAAAGGCTGTGACAAGCATATCTAGATAGAATTGTGCATTAAGCAAACGATCCTGAGGACTTGTCATTCATTGTCATTTTCTAACAATGTGAAAACCTGTTATATAAGAAGATTCAAACACATCATTTCTTTTGTATTATTTTAGGGCAGTTGTCATAGAAGACTACATGATTACAGTAATATCGTAAAGAGTGAATTTCTTTTGTCTTCTTGTCACTGTAATTGTCCTCCTACTCCAACCTGCTCCTCACCTTGCCAGTGTGTGCGATGCACAAACCGCTTACAGTTTGTTGATAGCTTTCAAGTTACCTAAGTTATAATGCACACCGAATACTATTATTGTTTGTGAGTGCAGATAACATTATAAGACTTACTTCATCTTGGCATTGGAAGTGTTAAGAGACTTAAAATTGCAGTTGTTACTGTTTCTTCAAATTCAGGGAAGAGTTCTGTAACAGAAATAAAATAACAGTTTCTGTGACAAAAATATATTGAATCTCGGCAAACTTCTTCATGAATTTACTGAATTACCCTTATTGTACCTACAGATGGAAAAAGGAATAACACAAAAAATGGTTAACACACAGAAATGCCCATCATCATGTGATGTTCAATAATCTTCCCTGTAATTGCCAGAATTGAATTTTTATGTAATTGAGGATCAAGGTTTTTTCCCCCTTTCAGTTATTCAATTAAATTGAAGTATTATTTTGTCAGCTGGGTGTGATCTTGAAAATAAAACTAATTTATTTTGCATTGCTTCTGAGAAATAAAACTTAATTGAATTTCATAACAGATTAGGCCTATAACATCAGAATGAATGCTTCAATGCAGTCACAGAAACAGCATCCCATTGATTTCAGTGTCAGGAAGAAACATTCTCTTCATTAACAAAAAAGCTACTCTCAAAATGGTACATTATCAAGGCTTTTGTCGTCTGGGAGTACAATAGTTAAACATTTTGCCATTCCTGGTTTTATTTTCAACCTTTTTGGTCTCATTACATATTAATTTGAAATAAAGAAAAGCTTATAATACTCCACCAAGAAAAGTACCTATGGGCAATGAATATAACACCAACACTAAAATATTTTCTTAATTTATGTTTGATTTTGTTTTAAAAAAATTGTTTAACTATATAGCAGTGGCAGTGCACAACACTGTGTTGTTTTACTCTCTTGGACCTTATACTCCCATCTTGCATTTCTTTCCCATTTGCTGATTGAATTGGTCAAATATATTCAGAGGCATTCAAAATGTTGTCAGTATGGTCTGTACAGCGTGCAAAAGTGCTATTAATGGCTGTGTGTGCAGATAAAACTGCCATTTAATTGTGAAACTTCGAGAGGTCATGCGATATTGACAGTCTGTTGTAAGAATTTTGTAATCAGGGTTACTGTATTAAACGTGTGCTATGGTGCATAGCATGTATATATGGGAAGTAATATAAGACTTTGTGGTTGACACCATGATCATCTACTTTTTTTTTAATCCACTTATTGATTGCAGTACCCGTACTGTGGCAAGTGTAGGCACACAATAGTTTAGAAACATGCTAACAGAACTGTATAATTTTTCTATGCTTGGATCTTCGTTTTCTATTCAAGTTGTATATTAAAAAGAGTTTTATGCCTTTTAAATCCACATGTGTGTGCTATATATCTGAACCAACAATGACTTCTGGCTAACGTATTTATTTGTGTGCATGTGCAGTTCAAAAAAAATTGAAGAATGTTGAGCAGCCATAAACATTGTTTTTGTTGCTAAGGTAAATATGTTTAATATTTATGTTTATGTCACCAGAAGACTTAAAAATTTTTTAGATGATAGTTTTTCACTATCAACTAAACTCTTACTGCATAAATCTGTACATTAAATGTTGCAGTGTTAGGTTTTTAATGTAATTTTATAATCATTGTAAATAAACACTGTTCTACTGTTCTTATACGGGAGCAGTAATCCATTAAGACTGTGATTAGTGATACTTTTATGAGCAATTGTTGTTTAATGATGTACATTGTGTTCCATATTGATGACCGTATTTTGAGGATGTCAATAAGAGATGTGTGATCATTGTACAAATTCTGGTATGTGGTGTGCAACAGATATGAATGGAATGTGATATTCTGTGTGGATGCTGTTTTGAGTGAAAGGGCAAATGAAAATGTAAAACAAAACAAAACAAAACAAAAAAAAATGAAAGTGAAAAATTGGTAGCTCACATGGTACAAATTTTCTGCTTTGTGAATGTTTTTATCTGTATAAAATGAATGATTTGTTTTTAAGACATTTCCTTTATCTGTAATGTGTGAACTGACAATTTCTTTGACTGTCCTGTTAAAGAACTCTATTAATAAAATGTGTTGTGTAAGGCACTCAACATAATGTAATTTAAAGAGAGACTAAGAGGTGTTGACTATTTGTTAGCTTTTGTTGACATTTATTGACTGAAAGAGGGCTGTTGTTTTGAAGATAAATGTAAGTCATTGGTCTGTCCCTGCTGTCTAGGGTTACTTTTTCTAGAACATCTGGGAAGGACTCGATGCTGTCCTTAGTCCTAGATTTATAGAGCAAGAAATCACTGATAAAATAGCTTGTTGTGCTATGTGTAATATTTATATGGGTAAAAGTGATATTAGGTATACAAAAAGTATTTGGCTGTAAGCTATATTTATCTAAGTTTTTGTCTCTATATGTACATTTCTTATAATAATTATTTTTATGAAAACAATATTAAAAGAAAACTAAACAATAAATCTTAGTGATTCTTTTTAATGTACAGACTCTGTGTAATGCTGAGGTAGGGACATCACAAATACATGTAATAAACATTAGAAGCCCTGCCTTGTGGCACAAATTTGTGAAAATGTTCTTCATAGCTGCTCATGTTAGTGAGGCTGTATATACGCTGAATGATTAAAAGCTGTTAATACATTCACACTGTAAAGTTTAAAAAAATGGAAATGTTTCATGAAATAACCACCAATCCTAATTCCATAAAACCTCTTCCTGAATGTACACTGGAGCTGCATTCACACGTGTTCAAATCATCATACATACATCTTGATTGGTGACAACAGGGCTTACAAGTTTTTTGTGTGTTTGTGGAACAAAGAATAACGATACACTATTTTAATAAGAAAACTTGAAATTACAGTAGAACCTCCTTTTTACACTTTTCAAGGGACTTTAGTAAAATAGTGTAAAATGCAGGAAAGCGTAAAATGCAGGAAGTAGTGTTTTAAATGGTAAAATGTGCTTACTGGATCAGCCTCACATTTTTGTAGTTTATTTGTGATATATGTACATAATACTCGCCAGGAAGTTTATTATACAATAAAGGTTATCCAAATTTTACTATTTTAAGCACAGGGCAGAACTGGTAATTTTGTGGGAAGTAGAAATTTGAGATGTAATTTCATTCATTATAATTGAGGACGCCACTGCTGGGCTATGTAAAACATCTTTAAAATTACTTGAACCAGTTCGATAGATATCGTTTGGACGCTGCTGCCAGGCTATGTAACACATCTTCCAAATTACTGCCTTTTACTGGCATTAATTATTTACGTAGTAAAACTCCTAAAGTTCCGTTCTTTTTGTATTTTTCGATGTTTCACTCGACAATATTAGAGAATTTATTCATGTTCTCGAGTGCAAACATATGAGTAAGTATTTTTGTGATGTTTGCATAGGATTGGCATCTCACACTATTACCGCGTTTTTGAGGTTGTGGGTATTATGATACCAAACTTTAACAGATAACGTTCTTTATGAATCAGAAATATGTATCACAAAAACAATGCACCTCTTTATTCTCACATCAACAAAGCAACTGGTTCCGATTGTTCGAGTACACGCCAGCCACTGTGGCAAAGAAGCTGGTGGAAAGAGGAACTACATCGTCACAAATTGGCGCGTCGTACGTCAACTAGATACGTACTGCCAACAATGATACGCGAAATATACGTTTGATTAAATGCAAAGTGTCAAGAAACTTGAATGCGAATAATTTTTAAGTGCTATACTTTAAGGGGAAAGCCATGCTAGCATCAATTTATGTAGAATACATCATTTTTCTTCACGAACAGGCTTTCAAAAAGTGTAAAATGCAGGAAAAGTGTAAATATGATAATCCAAAAATGAGGGCGAGTTAACACTGTGAACATAGGAAATTTGACGGGACCAACAAAAAATGGTGTAAATGGCAGGAAAATCTAAAAACCGGGAACGTAAAAACGAGGTTTTACTGTATAGCATTTAGCTCCAAATGTTGCATTTAAAATATACAATTCCTTACATTATGGCATAGACAGTAAAATTTTAATCATTCAAAGAACTTACAGTTTGCTGTCTTCAGTAAGTGTGGACATAATAAACAAAAGTGTGAAACATGGAAGTTTGGGTCTGGCTGACAAGCCTGTTTGGATGGCTGAGAGATTAAGGCAAACACTAAAAGTGGGAGATCCAGGTTCGAATCTCAGTCTGTCACAAATTTTCATCTGATTCAAAATAATAGTCCAGCTTAAGAAGTGCATCAGGCCGGAAGATTTTGTGGAATACTGAATAAATATGTAATTTTTTTTTTTTTTTTTTGCATTTCTGCTGATTACTGCTAATGTCTGTTCCTTTGGAACAGACAATGCACAACGAATTGGGAAAGCTACACTGTAGAATACTATTTGGCAAAAGCTGTGATAACACTGGTGTAATACTTATAAATATATAAAAATGTAATAAGAGAGATGTAGGTATAATGTACAGCCTGACAAAATGTTTCTGAAAGATACCAACAAATTTTACTCTAGTTGTAGCTGGCTAACAACTTGATCATCTTTGCCCACTTTTGTTTGACAGCAACAGTTTACATTGATTGGTGTTGGACCACCAACGGATATAGTGTGGTACTGTGTGACTTGAGATGGAAGAATACTAAAATCATTACTGAAGCAGATGCAGGTTCACACATTGGGTAATTTTTCAGGTGGCACAGGCAAATCTTATTTTATCTATTGCGACTTTGTATATATCTCTTTTTTTTTTTTTAACGATTAGGGGTGGCTCATGCACAGTGCATCTGTTCACCAGAAATTTTGTGTGCAATTTTATCTGTGTATTTTTGTAGTGTGAGTGACAGAGACCAGAGGTCCACTGCAGAGACACACAATTTCACTATGTGCTGCCTGTACCTTGGCTATGCCATCACCAGGGAACTGGTGGTGTTGCCCAGGCCATGCCATCTCTCCTCGTCACACCCTGCCACAGTGATGATCCTGTTTTCCTCACCCGCTATCTAGTGCAGAGGACAAAGTAGTAACTGGCCCAGCTCTGAAAACTATAGTTGCGGTGATGTTACCAAGTCATTTTCGCTGCCTCACTTCACCCTTGGCATAAACAGAGTTTGGGGACCCCTCATATGGGTTCAACTCAAGCATCCCCCCAGGGGGCCCACAGTTCTTTTGTGGGTACGTGTGTGGCGCGCACGGGGCCCCGAGCCGGAGCAGCCTTTCTTCTGCCCCAGGCTGCTTCGCTTTCCCTCCCGGTTTATGCCTTCGCCCGGAGACGGGCATATTTCGTGAGATACGGTGGTTCTTGTTGTGGTTTTTCTTCCTTCGTTCCTTCCTTTCTTACCCTTCGTTTTCTGTCTTTCTCTCCTTGAACTCTCCTAGCCTTCTTCTCCTCATTAGTCTCCGCCTCGGCGTTTGAGACACTTCTTTTCTTTCCTTCTTCCTCTTCCTTTCCTATCCTCTTCTTCTTTCCTCCCTGTGCGTGTCTGAAGGCCGACCCACGCATTATCGTGTGTAGCAGGTGACGGGGGTAACGCGTAATTCCCCGCCCCGGGTAGACAAGTAAGGCACGTACGTACCCCCTGGTAAAGGCCAGGCCCAGGGAGGGGTGATTACCCGAGCTGGTACCTTCCGAACGTGCCGATTGGTCCCTCCGTCAGTTCTCGGGAGGTGTGACCTGAGGTGTGAACAATCACCTAAGGCGGGTAAGCCCTCGGAGAGGGCCCCCACTAGGAAGGAGCGCGCCATCGGAGACGCCGGTAATCACGGGGGACACTTCCGCGATGACTTCCTTATCTTCTTTCGTGACGTTGACCCATAAACGTAAGTTAGACTCGCCTCAGCCTAAAAAGACTCTGCCTAATGTACCTAAATTTCTGGTTGTCTCTCGCACCGACGGAAAGGATTTCAATTCTGTCAATCCTTTCGTTATACAGAAAGGTGTAGATGCAATTGCTGGCCCCGTTAAAACCTGTTCACGTCAGCGCAATGGCACATTGTTGCTGGAAGTGGAAAGTGCCTTCCAAGCCCAAAAACTGATACGTACTACGTTGTTGCACACTTTTCCAGTTAAGGTCGAAGCGCACCGCACACTCAACTCGTCACGGGGGGTAGTCTTCACGAGATCCCTTGACGGGTTGTCTGATGAAGATATCCAATCGTATATGTCCGATCAGGGTGTGACAGCCGTCCACAGGGTCATGAAAAAGGTCGATAACCATCTGACACCGACTCGTACTGTGTTTTTGACGTTTGACAAAGTTGACCTCCCGTCGAAGGTCAAAGCAGGGTATGAAGTCATCTCCGTCCGCCCTTATGTACCTAACCCAACGCGCTGTTTTCAGTGCCACAGGTACAACCATACCCGTGAACATTGCCCAAATGCAGCAAAGTGTGTCACTTGTGGTAGGGACGCCCATGAGGGGGATTGCCCACCTCCGTCCCCTCACTGCCTAAACTGCAACGGTGACCATGCGGCTTCCTCTCGCGACTGCCCTGTATACAAGGATGAGAAGGTAATCCAGCAAATTCGGGTTACGGAGAAGGTATCGACATCTGCCGCTCGTAAGTTGTTGGCGAGTCGAAAGCCCACTGTCCTCCCGGCGGGTACATACAGTAAGGTACTCACCTCAACTCGACCTACCAAGGATTCCAGTACCCAGACATGTGACTTCACTTTCGCTGACACAGTTGTGCGATCCGCCAGCCCGAAGATTGCCCGTTCCACGTCCCTGCTCCCTCTTGCTGCTTCTAGGGTACAGTCTTCGTCAAACTCTAGTAAACCGCGGGCACCTAAACAAGATGCCCGGACCTTGAAAAAGGAACCCGTCCGTGAGGATTTTCTGCGTTCTCAGGCTTCCCAACCGTCAACTGCCTCTTCCCGCCGTCACTCTTCCAGAAGAGCTGACAAGAAAAAGAGTTCCTCTCCTTCCCCGCCGAGGCGTGACCCATCTGTCACGCCGTCCAACAGTTGCCGGCCTCGGCCGTCTTCTGTTTCACCGGGACGCTCCGTTCGCCGGGCGCCCGGCCCTTTACCGGCGGTGGAAACTGCCCCTCCTGATCAACTCAGGGAGGTGGCAAGCGCGTCGGTCGAACCAATGGAACATGACCCTTTGCCCCCAGACAGCGATAGCAGTGCTCCCTCGAAATCCGGTCCTCAGCGGCCGTCGAGGTGACCCCGCTCGCTACTTGGTTTTTATCCTTATTTCTTCTCTCATTTTTATCATGGCGCTCCTTGAATGGAACATTCGCGGCATTCGTTCTAATCGGGAGGAGTTAAAACTACTCCTTCGATTGCACTGCCCGCTTCTAGTCTGCCTCCAGGAAACTAAGTTGCGTCCACGTGATCGTGCAGACTTTCCACACTACACCTCTGTGCGGTTCGACCTGCCACCCGTGGAAGGTGTCCCAGCCCATGGAGGGGTTCTGATGCTCCTTCGAGACGACGTCTATTTCCATCCCATTTCATTGCACACTCACCTACAGGCAGTTGCCGTCCGCATCACCTTATCCACATTTACCTTCTCCCTCTGTAATTTATATTCGCCATCGTCATCTGCCCTTACTAGGGCAGATGTGCTAAACCTTGTTGACCAGCTCCCTTCACCTTTCGTGTTGGTAGGCGACTTTAATGCCCACCACCCCCTATGGGGCTCTCCGGCACCTTGTCCGAGAGGCTCCCTTTTGGTGGACATTCTCCACCACCTCGATCTTGTCTGCCTCAACACCGGTGCACCGACCTTCCTTTCTGACACCACAAACACTTATTCCCATATAGACCTCGCAATATGCACTCCTCAGCTTGCCGGTCGGTTTGAGTGGTATGCACTTTCTGACACGTACTCGAGTGACCATTTCCCTTGTATCATCCACTTCCTACATCATTCCCCATCTCCACGTCCCACCAGTTGGAACATTTCTAAAGCCGACTGGGGGCTTTATTCTTCCATGGCTGTTTTTCACAATCAGAATTTTCCCAACTGTGACAGTCAGGTCGAATACCTCACAGAGGTTATTCTCGCTGCTGCTGAACGTTCCATACCTCGTACATCCTCTTCTCCACGTCGTGTCCAGGTCCCTTGGTGGACTGCAGCCTGCCGCGACGCGCTTCGAGCCCGGCGCCGTGCTTTACGCGCCTTCCGCCGCCACCCAACTTTGGAGAATTGCATCAATTACAAACGTATGAGAGCGCAGTGCCGTCGTATCATAAACGACAGCAAGAAAGCTTGCTGGACTGCTTTTACTAGTTCTTTTAACCGTTTTACTCCCTCCACGGTTGTCTGGGGTGGCCTACGCCGTTTGTCCGGCATCAAGGTCCACTCCCCGATTCCTGGCCTGACCGTGGAGAACGCAGTCCTTGTGGACCCAGCTGATGTTTCAAACGCATTGGGTCGTTTCTTTGCGGAGGTTTCGAGCTCTGCCCATTACCACCCTGCCTTTCTCCCTCGCAAACAGGTAGAGGAGGCACGGCCGCCTTCTTTCCGCTCTTTTAATCGTGAAAATTATAACGTCGCCTTCACCATGCAGGAGCTAGATCGTGCTCTCGCCCTGTCCCGGTCTTCTGCTCCCGGGCCCGATTCTATTCATATTGAGATGCTGAAGAACCTCTCTCCTGCGGGCAAGTGCTTTCTTCTTAGTACCTACAATTGCATATGGACTGAAGGTCATGTTCCCACAAGTTGGCGTGAAGCCATTGTTGTCCCCATCCCCAAACCAGGGAAGGACAAACACCTTCCTTCCAGTTATCGCCCCATTTCTCTGACGAGCTGCGTCTGTAAGGTGATGGAACGCATGGTTAACGCTCGGTTGGTCTGGCTCCTCGAATCTCGCCGCCTCCTGACTAATATCCAATGCGGTTTTCGTCGACACCGCTCTGCTGCTGACCACCTCGTTACGTTGTCGACCTTCATTATGAACAACTTTCTAAAGAAGCGTCAAACAGTAGCAGTGTTCTTCGACTTGGAGAAGGCATACGATACCTGTTGGAGAGCGGGCATTCTCCGCACATTGCACAGATGGGGCCTTCGGGGCCGCCTTCCTCTTTTCATTCAAGCGTTTTTGGCGGATTGCAAGTTCCGGGTACGGGTGGGCTCTGTTTTGTCAGATACCTTTTGCCAGGAGAATGGGGTACCACAGGGCTCCGTCTTGAGTGTGGCGCTCTTTGCCATTGCAATCAATCCGATCGTAGATTGCCTTTCAGCCGACGTCTCCGGATCTCTTTTTGTTGACGATTTTGCAATTTATTGTAGCGCCCAGCGGACGTGTCTCTTGGAGCGTTCTCTCCAACGCTGTCTTGACCGTCTATATTCCTGGAGCATCGCAAACGGCTTCCGATTCTCCACTGAGAAAACTGTGTGTATCAATTTCTGGAGATACAAGGAATTTCTTCCACCTTCTCTACATCTCGGCCCTGTTGCTCTCCCTTTCGTGGAGACTACAAAATTCTTGGGACTCATGTTGGATCGGAAACTTTGCTGGTCCACACATGTGTCCTACCTGGCTGCCCGTTGTGCCCGATCCCTTAACGTTCTTCATGTCCTCAGTGGCACGTCATGGGGAGCGGATCGTACCGTCCTGCTTCACCTTTACCAGGCCATTGTTCAGTCGAAGCTCGACTATGGAAGCCTTGTATACTCTTCAGCACGGCCGTCGATTCTCCGCCGTCTCAACTCCATCCACCATCGTGGATTACGTCTGGCGACCGGTGCATTTTATACCAGCCCTGTTGAAAGTCTGTATGCCGAGGCTGCTGTATTACCCTTGACCAATCGACGTGACATACTCTTGTGTCGGTACGCATGCCGCCTACGGTCGATGCCCAACCATCCATCCTACAGATTATTTTTTGACGACTCACTCGATCGCCAATATCAGTTGTCTGCGATTGCCTTCCTTCCACCGGGAGTTTGGTTTCGCCGCCTGCTACAGCGGCTCGATTTTACCCTTCCTTCCACCCTTCGGTTGAGCGAAAGCCCATTGCCATCGTGGCATCAGGCCCAGGTTCACACACACCTCGAACTTCGTTCGCTCCCCAAGGAGAGCACTCCGGATTTGGTATTCCGCTCGAGGCTTGTCGAACTCCGTTCGCGGTTCGATAATGCCGTATTTATTTACACTGATGGTTCCAAGAGCACTGCCGGTGTCGGATCTGCCTTCGTCGTCGGGGACAACCGTTTCCAATACAAGCTCCCTGACCGGTGCTCAAACTTCACGGCTGAGCTTTTCGCCCTCCACCAGGCCGTTTTGTATACCTGCCGCCACCGCCACCCTTTCTATGCCATATGTTCTGACTCCCTTAGTGCCCTGCAGAGTCTTAAGGACCCTTTCTCGAACCATCCTCTCGTGTATCGGATCCAACGCTCCCTCCAGTTGCTGGCGGATGACAGCTGTCACGTTTCTTTCCTGTGGGTCCCTGGCCATGTGGGTGTGCCCGGGAATGAGGCCGCCGACACAGCAGCCAAGGCAGCAGCTCTTTTACCTCGCATGGGTACCTTTTGCGTCCCATCGGACGATGTTCAACGGGCTCTTCGCCGGAGTATCGTGTCGCAATGGCACAGTGTGTGGCTTTCACTGCACAACAATAAATTGCGAACTGTCAAACCGATCCCGACCGCTTGGAGGACATCCTCACGCCCCTCTCGGCGGGAGGAGGTCATCCTGGCTCGGTTGCGGATCGGTCATTGCCGTTTCAGCCACCGTCACTTGCTATCCGCCGAACCTGCACCGCTATGCTCCTGCGGTGAACTGCTGACAGTGCGACATGTTTTACTGACTTGTGTTAATTTTAATCATCTCCGTGTAGCCCTTCACTTTCCGTCTACTCTGGAGGAAATTTTAGCTGATGACACACGAGCAGCTGCTCGGGTTTTGCGTTTTATCAACTTGGCCAACTTATCCAAGGATATTTAACTCTTTTAATTGTCTTTTATCTTTCGTTTTTAGCCCCTTGTTGATGTTCTGACAGTCTACATTTTTTAGATCATAGCGAATCTATAGTCTTGGCTGGGCGCTAATGACCATAGAAGTTGTGCGCCCTAAAACCACAAAAAAAAAAAACTCAAGCTTCAAGTCTTGGCACATTGAGCCATGCTATCTTGCACCCCTCCTTGTCCATGTCAGCACAATTTCTGGGCCAGCTACCTTGGCCCAAGACCAAATTTGGAAGTATTTGAATCCAAGTCTTTTGAGTGCTTGTTAAACAGCTGTTAGTTAGTCTGCATTTTAATAGTTGCATTTCAGTTAGTTATTTGCAGTGTATTTTTTGTGGAGGTCTCATTGTTCACTAAAGCCACCTTTTCCCCAAAAGTACCTAAAAGGTATCTATTTTTTCAGTTTGGTCCCTAAAGTACCTTTTTTACCAAATTGGAACATAACATTTTGTCGTATTTAAATATGTTCGCTGTGGTCACCAGTGCGGGTCGCTAACGCTCTAGGCAGTCTAGGCAGACGCCTGTAAGCGCATGTGCACTGAGAGCTGAAATTCCTGTGAAGCCTGTAATATTGAAAGCAAATATAACGTCTGCACAAGAGGTGGTGGTGGATATAGAAATTAAAGTACGCTTTAGCTGCATGCCGATTATGGGATAAGTGCTGCAAGCTGTCTGACGCTTAAACACGTCATATGCATTTATTGCAAACAGTTCTAACAATGACTCTGATTTATTGATTTTATTGAAAACTGAAAAATGAAATTCAAACAAGTGATAAATCCACTTCATTGCGAAAGAATTAGTCTGAAAACACCAAAAGATATATCAAACACAGAAAATGAAACTGGTCTCATCTGCAATGTGATGCTATGGAAACCCAATCCCATATAACAAATAAGTTTGCAAAGTGTATAGACAATGTTTTTATACCAAACCACTAAAGATAAAAACACAGAACTGCAGACAGGAAAACGTTATGTGATATTTTTTGGTGGCTTGTACTAACACGATTGCACAGCCAGAGTACTCAGCTAGCGAATGCGTTAGCCGCACTGGTATGTTGTTTGCGAAATGCTTGTGTCAATCGCAGCGAACGTATTAATAACTACAATAAAACTTAACCGAGATACCTTTCATATTACAGCAGGCTTTAACCTTTGTCTGTTATGATGAAACCACAAATGAAGCCAGCAAAAAAGAAATGCAAATTGCAATATGCTACTGGTCAACAACTAATAAGAGGTTGTTGAAAATCATCTTTCATGGTCCATGGTAAGGTGAAAGATCTGCATCAAAAGTTTGTTTCTGCAGGAAGAAAGCAAATGTTCCTTTAAGGAATTTGCTAATGATCAGTTGTGATGGCCCAAATGTGAATAAAATCAATAAATCAGAGGCGTTGTTAGAATTGTGTGCAATAAATGCATATGATGCTTATAAGTCGGAGAGCTTGTAGCATTTATCACATAATCAGCATGCAGCTTAGCACTACCTCTTTTGTAGACGTTATATTCACTTTCAATATTATATGTTTCACTGGGGTCTGATTTCAGCTCTTGGGGCATGTGCGCTTACAGGCATCTGCCTAGAGCGTTAGCGGGCAGCACTGGTGACTGCAGCGAACGTGATATTTTTGTTGTGTATGTATTCTCCCACTCGATACTGGCTGAACATAGCAACTGTGATAACGATTTGCAAATTAAAAACAGCCTTGCTGCACTTACTTTATATACTGAAAACTCGTCCCTTCCTTTTTGGTCATCTTCAGAGCAATAGGTCTGTGTCTACAGATGTGCATGAATCAAACTACGAAGTCGGAAGTATTCAAGCCCCAAGACCAAGATTTGTGTATGTATCTTTCTGAAGATGCTCAAAAGGGCAAAACACATTAGCAGTAAAGAAATGCACCCCAAAGTACAATCAAGACTTCCTTATTAAACAAATAAAGAAAAATAGGTCATTGGGTAGGGCTATTCATTAAAAAGAAATTTGCAACAAATTATATATTGTGGGCAACTGCAGCTGCAGACTTCAGTCATATTGAATGAAAACCGTTTCAGCTCTATGGTACTCATTTATTTTCAACCAACTAGTTTAGAGCCACATCATCAGGGTTATCTGTATGCAAAGAAGAATAAGTGCCACAAACAATTACGTTATGGTATTTTACATTTGGCTATACAGAAGAAAACTGTAGGTGAAAAGTAATTATTTCATATTTTTCTCTCTGTGACTCTAGACCAGCCATACTAAACCTTTTTTTCCTCAGACCAAATTCTCCAAAGTTTTATTTCAAGTGGGCCACAACATTATAACAGGACAAAATAAGCTTGGGAAATAACTACTCCTTTGTTTTATAGTCAAAGTATATTTATAAAAGGCCATGTCCCGACAGACTGACTGACTCATCATCGCCCAGCCCAAACCACTGAAGATAGAGACTTGAAGCCGGCCGCAATGGCCGAGGGGATTGAGGCGCTTCAGTCACGGTCTGCATGGCCACTACAGTCGGGGGGTTCGAATCCCCCCTCGGGCAAGGATATTTGTGCCGTTGTTAGTTGTAGGTAGTTCATAAGTAGTTTGTAAGTTTAGGGACTGATGACCCCGTAGTTAAGTCCCTTAAGCTTAACAAACATTTGAACATTTTAGAGACTTGAAATTTGTAGAGGGTGTTGATCTTACTTTGTAGGCGTCATTGAAGAAGCGGTTTTTCTGATATTCCGTCCGTAAGGGGGTGAAATAGGGGATGAATTTTTGAAAATACGTTTCTATTTAGGCAATTTCTAAGCCAGGACTCCAAAAGTTTGGATTTTAATTCAGGGTTAGAATTTAAAAGATACATGTTTCGGCATTTTTTGAAATTCAACCAATAAGGGGTAAAATAGGGGACGCAAAAAAATGATTTTCACAAATATGTTGCTTTTAACTCAAACTTTAAGCTACAACTACGAAACTTCGGATAAGGAATCTTGGTCAGGATTAGAAAAACATGAGTGTCTATTTTTGGAAAGTGAACAAGTAGAGGGTAAAATAGGAACTAAAAATTCTTTTTGAAAACACGATGCTATTAAGGCAATTTTGAACCCAGAATATTTGCATACTTGGTTGGAATTTAAAAGACACATTTTGGGCTATTTTTCGAAATTCAACTATTAAGGGGTGCCATAGGGCGTTACAGGTTGTAAAATCAAATGTTTGTAAATCGTAAGAGACTTAACTACGGGATCATAGCCCCTAAGGCTTACAAACTAATTAAACTAACTTACATTAAGGACAACACAAACACCCATGCCCTAGGAGCGAATTGAACCCCCGACGGCGAACAGCAGCGCGCACCGCAACATCTACATAGGTAGAAATCATCATCAGAATAAAATACGAGAAATCAGAGCTCGAACTGAGAGATTCAGATGGTGTTTCTTCCTGCTATTCGAGAATGGAATGGGAGATGAATAGTATAAAGGTGGTTCGATGAACCCTCTGCCAGGCACTTAAATGTGCATTCCATGGCGCCTCCATACGCACGGCCATTCTGCTGCGGCTACAAGTAGTATCACAACATTTCATTATGATAGTACTTAAGGTATATCGATGAAAATGTATATTAAGAGGGAGAAACAACTGGTGCAGACCAACCAGCCTACGCATGCGAAGCAGCGGGCATTAAGCAGTTTTGGTATATATAATCGTTAACAGAAGAGTACATTGCTTTTGAAAATATTGCTGAATGTATTGTTAGTTAATATTTTCTTAGTTTTCAGAATTTGTGCACTTGTTCTTCAGACAAATCATAATTAATTTCAAAAAATGAATGTAAGAACTTAAAAAAGTTTGAGTAGCCATCTGAAACTCAGCTCAACCTTTTGACAGCCATTTCCAAGCAGTTACGATTTTGTAAAATATCTTTTTTAGTAACGTACGTTAATCAATGAAATATGACATGTAGCGATTTTTTTTAAAGGCAAATAGGGCGAGTGATTACTGTGAACTGCCACGAGGGTACTTGCCAGAGCTCGACACCGTTAACCAAAAAGTTAACTTCATTAATCATTAACCCATTACTAAAAATGTTGACTTGGTTAAACTTTAAAGCGTTACTTTACGGACAATTTAGCGGAAGTTAACGTTCATCGTTAACTCGGAACTGTATTGTGCAGCCATGAAATCTCGCCTTCAGTATCTGAATTTATATTCGTGTGTTGTTGTACCATTGAAATAGAGCAAATTAAGTAAAACATATTACCCTACCTGATATAAAAGAAACTGAAACATCTTAAGATAAAATTAATATTCATTACTGCACCCTGCGATCTTAGTGCTTGAAAGTACTGAAGACATAGGGATATAAATAAAATATACGTTATAGTGTATTAATCGATTACAAACTTTGGGCCAGTAGTCACCTTAACTTCTTGTCTATCCCGAGTGCGTCTCCCGTCTGCCAAAAATTCTAACTAGTCCCACGCTACGAAAGTAGCGTCTCTCGACCATATTCCTCAATGTTCATCGTCAGGAATTCCAACACAAGGTCTAACGATTTTATTACATTAGCGATGAAGACTGGAACCCACAACGCCATCGTCGAAGTGAATTCTATTTATATATTGGTGTGATGTCTGTTCTTTCGAAAGACATCACACCAGTAAGTATTTACAATTAAGGTTGATTGTGTGAAAGAGTGTGGCGGAAATAGTAATTTCGGTATGCAAAGTGGCATATATGTATGTATTCCTCTGACTTCCACATTTTTTTTTATTCTAATAATTGCCAGTTAAGGAGAAAATATTTGCAAAGTTGGGTCCAATTTTATAACTCACTACTCAAAATAGAACAATGCCCTTTGATTGTTATACATTATTGAAGCTTACAATGAAATGAGTAACAGCACCAAATCACAATACAGCAAATATAACATACATATATTAACAGCTACTGTGTGAGATACACTCAAGTATTAAAAATTAGTACAAGTCTTGTTTATGTAACTTCAGACAGCTTTTGACACTCTCCCTCTCATGTTTCAAAAGTAAATAAGTGACAGTGTTTGAGAGGTTGTTTTTTTTCCTTTTTTAATTAGATTTAACTTTTATATCTTCTACTATGGAACCGAGCGAGGTGGCGCGGTGGTAACGCACTGGACTCGCATTCGGGAGGACGGTGGTTCAAATCCACCTCCGGCCATCCAAATTTAGGTTTTCCGTGATTTCCCTAAATCACTCCAGGCAAATGCCGGGATGTTTCCTTTCAAAGGGCACGGCCGATTTCCTTCCCCAAACCTCCGAGCGTTAGCACCGTCTCTAATGTCCAAGCTGTCGACGGGACGTTAAGCCCCAAGCTTCCTTCCTTCTACTATGGATGTTGACATCTGGCTTTTATTTAGAACTCTACAACTTGGTACTACCTAACTTGATGTAACTGTTATTCATTAAGTAGCATATATCAAGAGAGAACGCTGGCGGTAAATATTGTTACTTGGCTGCCGAAATGTAAATAAAGGTTTGTCATGATTGGGGACGATCTTTTAATCAATTCATTGAAGACAAGAGCCAAGATCGCTTTTTATTTTTTATTAAGATTACCGGTTTCTGCAGTTTAACTGCCATCTTCGGATCTTAGATTACATTCTTTTAATAATAATCTTGTGAAGAATGTAATCTAAGATCCAAGATGGCAGTTAAACTCCCGCAAATGGTAATCTTAAAAGAAAGCTCTCTTGGCTCTTGTCTTCAATAAAATGAAATTTAAGTGGCTGAAGAGACTTTTAATGTACCGTAGTTTAAAGAAAAAAAAAGCTTGTTTTCAAATCGGATCTACAATACAATCTGTGTACCACATCCAATAGGGACAGCCTACGTCAGTTTACAGTGATTTATCAATTATCGAACAGAAAAAAATTATAGCTCTCTGAGACATGGTCCATGGTTAATTTAAAGAGAAGTTATATTACACGGTTTTTGGCACTAAATATGAATTTGTCAGTTATTCTGAAGTTCTGAATTGAAAATGCAATGTCGTTTGGGGATATGGACGTTGGTTACAGTATATAAGCAAAGTGAGTAAAGATTCCGTGAGTTGTATGCTACAATACTCATGCTGTCAAAAAAATCACGAAAAGCAGTGCTATCGCTAGACAAATCCAGCTCAGCAGCACCAAATTCAGTGGAAGTGTTATTGCAAACCTCTTTAATTAATGCGCCATCACGCAGGTCGTATAAACGCAATCTGAATTCGATACGGTTCGTTAGGTTTATGAAATAAAGTATATATACTTTTACATTGCTAAAAATATGTGTTTTGTTGTAAAATGGCGATAAATAATACAACACTTTTTCGGCAAATTAAACAAGTTTCTGATCTATGTTCATTTTGCATTACAAAACAGTCAATTTCCCACCGGTTTTAAAACAGTCTTATTTCAAGAGAGAGTTTTCGTTTTCTTTTAGAAGCAGTTTCTGACATGGTGAATAATTATTTTCTCACTCTTCAGTTCTCACAGCACCCGCAAGACCAAGCAAAACAACGTACTGACTTGTCTACACATGAGCTTCAATCATCCGTTTAGCCCCCGCCCACCAGACTCAAGCTCCGCCCATCAGTGGTAAGGAACTCAAGCCAGTGCCTTGTAGGTGACACTGGTTCACCCAAACCACAAGGAACTCTGAACGTCAGAGACACGTTACAGAGAAACAACAGTTCGTAATGCACTGTTTAAGTTTTTAAGTATAACATTTTTACAGATACTGTCTTTATAAAATGAAATCATATCTCTGATGTAATGGTAATAACAGTTTGTCACAACTGAATCGCACGGTATGTTTTGTCAACTCAGATCGGACTCTTGATGGGTCATCCTGTGGGCACACCGAAAAAGGCGCCACAAACTCTCTGAAAACTTGTTTTCTTTTCAAACCAATATTCAAATTCTTTCTTCAGTGCCCGTAAATTACGTAAATTCAAGGATTTTACTGAGGGAAAAGTGTCGAAATTCTTTTATTGATGCTGACTTTTTAAATAAGCAAAAACTGTAATTTGAAACTTTCAGCACAGTCTCGCATAGTACCGATTAATTTACACGAAGCGCGTCCATAAAGTATGTTCCGTTTGGTTATATAAAACGAATGGGTACAGATACAGAAAAAAAATATTAATTGTACAAAAATCTACAACTGTTAAACAACTTTTCTACATAGCTTCCGAAATTTTGTAGGCAATTTACATAGCGTGGCACAAGGTTTTGTGTGCCTTTTTCATAGAATGTTGCCGCCTGTGTATTCAACCATGTGGTAACATGTTCTTTCAGCTCGTCATCATCATTGAAGTGTTGTCCACCAAGGACAGATTTTAGCTGTAAGAAGATGATTACTGTCAAAAAGACTTTTTTTTTCCACGATAATGCCTGACCTCACACACCGAATGTGACCAAACAATTCTTACGGAAATTTCAATGGGACCTGTTTGATCATCCTCCATACACTCGGACCTCTCTCCTAGCGACTTTCGTCTCTTCTTACACCTAAAATCTGTCGTTGGTGGTAAACACTTCAACGATGATAAAGAGCTATTATGACATGGTTGAATACACATGCAGCAACCTTCTGTGAAGGATGCATGCAAAAACGTGTGGCACGCTATAACAAGTGCCTACAAAATTTCGGCATTATGTGGAAAAGTAGTTTAAGAGTTGCAGAATTTTGTGCAATAAAAATTTCTTCTGTATCTGTGTACAATTTCATTTTATTACCAAACGGAACTTACTTTCTGGACGCGCCTCGTATTTACCTTGCCCCTCGTGTGTAATTTTGAGTTGCGTATTAAGCACAGTGCTTTTCCCAACACGTTTTAAAAACCAATACGAATCTTCCCTGTCAGCATAAAAAATGGCAGACTTATGTCCGGACCTTTTTTGCTCATGCTGAACACTCGCAAGACTGATTAAGAGTGTCACACTTGATAGGATTCAGAAGAGGGATGGCAAAAACCGACCGGTTAAAACCGATACCGGTATTTTAGTTTCGAATAACCGGTTTTTTGGTATTTATTTGGTGTCGGTTGTAACCGGTTTTTTTAGTTACTGCCAAGAACCGGGTAAAAAACTGGTACGACTACTTCCTGTAGTAGTGGTTCAAAATGAGTTTTTGTAAATAATTAAAAAAATTAAAACTAGTAGACCCTAATATTTAGGGCTATTCCTAAAATTTCCACTGCTGTGAAATATTAGGTCAGTGCAGTAACTAAGAAAAGCGATCAGTGATAATTTAAGAACAATCCCGACAGTCAGAAATGCGCAACAAACGCGTGGCATAAGAACTTAAGAAATGGTGCAGCTATTGAGGCATCGATGCACCTGTTGCCGTGTGGCGTGGCATATTAGACGACGCGCGTGCACCGGCAGTGTATGAGACTTGCCTCCATCTGGTCATGCGGCAGTTCCTTGCTGTCTTCGCCAGACATCGGTTGTGTCTTAAATAGCACCATCCTGAGTGTAGAAGTACTTCACGAAGAATTTATGGAATAGGACCAGAGAAAGTTGGGTCGTCTAGAGTCACCGAGAGAAAAATATGAAATAATTTCAAAAGAAAATCACGTGACGTGAAATGCAGCAGCCAATGCGAGGAGAGTACCAGTAACATAGGCCGGCTTTCCCATGGGAACCAGCACGTACTGTGCCATATGCTACTGCTCCCTACCCCACATTTCAACATATGCTGCACTCCTGTCTTTCTTCCACGTTTAAGACACGTACGATGGTAGCAAAGAAACGGCCAGCGGCCAGAAATATGAAGTGGCCATAAGCCAGGAATATCACAGTAGATGAAGATTATGTAGGAGTTACTACGTATCAGTCGTTGACATCTTCTTGCCTTAAACTGTGGTGTCGCACAAGTACAAAGTGCGCGCCACTTACTTTCGCCGCGCGCGGCCATGCACGCACGGCGCGGCGTTCTCACGACGACAGCCACGAGCGCCCTCTGCGACAACTCCGCTCGTGGCCACCGCTGAACGACTTGCCACTTCGGACTGAGATAGCAACCAGTTAGGACCTTCGTAATCAGATAGGCACCAGTGAAGACTTTGCTATCGTACAGGCACTAGGCAGGCCTCTAACAACTATGTATCAACATTCTGCAGTACTATGTAAAAGTTAAGTATTGTTACATTCTGTGCAATATATATATATCTCTTTCTAATTTACTCCAGTGTTTATAGTTTCTGGCTGCTCCCCTCCGTACCTGCACCAGCGTGCTATTTTTGTTCCTGTGTCGGTCTCATTCCACTCGGCCACCGACACCTACGACGAGGCTGGGACACAAAAGCGGCGACGAAGTTGGGACACAAAATAAACCAACAGCGTCCATGTCTGCCCTGAGGTTGTCAGACCATCTTTTTGCCGGTATTCCTCATGGTGTGGAGTGCTGCCTTCGCAACTGAGTTATCCTGCTTTCTGATGACGTGGCCCTACCAGCGGAGCTGGGCTTCCCTCAGTTTGTCTGTGATGTGCGCCACACCAAACTTTTACTGGACTTCTGTCTTTTTTACATGTTCACATTGGGTAAGCTCCATGGACCAACGAAGCATCTTCATCTCCATCGTATGTAGCATTTGCTCCTGTTGTTTCATCATAGGGTGACAGTCCTATAGCTTTCTGATGGACATACCATGATTTTTTAAACTTTTGTCTTTAGACGTTGAGGCATCTTTTTATTGCAGGGGACTCCAGTGACCTGTCTCCACTTGACCCAGGCTGCATTCACTCTCATCCGAGAATCGACGTGCAGGCACAGAAAGGTGTGAAAATACAGAACCATCTGTTTAATAAGTCATGGTCACAAAATTCTAACATGAATTGTTTGCAGAAGAATGGAAAAGCTTGTAGAAGCTGATCTCGCATTTAAGAGAAATGTAGGAACACACGAGGCAATACTGACATTACTACATATCTTAGAAGATAGTTTAAGCAAAGGCAAACATACATTTCTAGGTTTTGTAAATTTGGAGACAGCTGTTGACTGGAATACACTCTTTGAAATTATAAAGTCAGCAATGTAAAATATAGGGAACGGAAGTTTATTTTTAACTTCTACAAAAGCAGATAGCAGTCATAAGAGTCAAAAGGTATGAATGGGGATAATTGATTGGGGAGGGAGTTAAGTAGGGTTGTAGCCTTTCCCCAGTGTTATTCAGTGTAGCCTTTCCCAAGTTTTATCCAATTTGTATATCCAGCATGCTGTGAAGGAGAAATTTGGAGAAGAAATTAAAGTTCAGGACGAAGAAGAAATAAAAATATTGCAGTTAGTTGACGACATTGTAATTCTGTAAGAGACAGAAAAAGGATCTGGAAGAGCAATTGAACAGATTGGACTGTCTCTTCAAAGGAGCATATAAGATGAATAGTAACACGAGTAATGAAATGTAGTATAAGAAAATCAAATGATGCTAGGATTTAGATTAAGTTATGAAACAATGAAGGAGGTAGATAGATTTTGTTACTTGGACTGTAAAATAACATACAATGGTGATGGTATATAATGAATAATGGCAATGGAAAGGAAAGATTTTATGAAAAAGCGAAATTTGTTAAAATCGAATATTAACCAAAGTGTTAGGACGCGTTTTCTTGAAGGGATTTGTGTGGAGTGTTGCCTTGCTTAGAAATGAAGCACTGGCAGTAAATAAGGTAGTTTAGACAGCATGAGGGCAGAGGGGTGTGAAATGTGGTGCTTCAGAAGAATGATGAAGATTAGATGGGTAGATTGCATAACTAATGAGGAAGTACTGAATAGAATTGGGGAGAAAAGGAATTTCGATTGATAGGACTCATTTTTAGACATCAAGGAATCGTCATTTTAACATTGGAGACAAGTGTGTGGGGTAAAAATCACAGAGGGAGACCGAGAGACGAATACAGTAATCAGATTCAAGTGGATGTAGAGGCTTGCTCAGTGTAGAGGAGCGTGAAGAGCTGCATCAAACCAGCCTTTGGACTGAAGACGATGACGATGATCCACTCACTACAGTGCACAGACCGGGAGTGAAGACAGAGTATACAAAATCAATTGATCGCTGTATGTTATACTGATACATTGTCTTTATTCTCGGTTTCAGAACTGTTCCAAGACAGGTAATTGTTAAAATATACAATCATGAGCACAAGACTTTTGCTTCAAACACTGACGTGGTATACACGTTCAAAGAAATCGGCAAGTGCATTCTATGTTTGTTAGTACATTAGCGTGCAAAGAAAATTGTCGAGACGAAGAAAATTTTAAGTTCTTCAGATCCTACCATGCGCAAAAATATCCGAACGACCTGAATTGCTTTTCGCCTGATGTGCACGCAACCCAACTAACGTACGTGTCTTGCGGGTGCTGCAATCGCTCCGCGGTATAGTCGTTCGACTATTCAAAATGGATCCACTACAGACAACTGCTCTTTATGGCAATCATTCCAGTTGTAAATTAACACCACGATTTTGCAAATAAAAGGAAACACGTTATTAAGTTCTTAACTTTTATTAAATTGAGTTTATTACAATGATATATTTAATATTATTACAAACAACAGATTTTACTATAGTATCGGAAATCCTAAAGTCCTGTAGAAATTTGAAGTACTTTTGTTCTCTAAATCGTTTTCTCACAATTGCGAAACGTCGTTCCACGGGCGATCGGATTTTTATTAACCGATTGTTGAACTAACCAGATAATAAAAACTCAATTAACAGCAGCAAACGCACTATGGAAACTTCAATATTAACTGCGTATCACCAACATTTTCTCTGTATTCATACCTGAAGAAATATTTGTACACATCTTTGAACTTGAATTGATATGACAAACTACCTTGTTCTGGAATCAAACCAACAACCTGTAGCTGTAGCTAACCAAGCAATGAATTCATGTCTTATAGATACTTGATTATGTCTAAGATTGTCAGAGCTGACGAAGCATAAAGATGTGTGAAATATTGGAGATATCCTCACAAATATCAGAACGCGCAAATCAAATCATATAAAATGCCAATTCTTAAAATATTTTTATTTATTTATTTATTTTTTACTGAACCAGGAACTTAATAATCACCGTTATGTCCCTAATCACAAGTGCCCAGACTCAGTTCTGTGTGGGACTTACATACGAGGCTGTTCCTGTCGGAGGTTCGAATCCTTCCTTGGTCAGAGGTGTGTGTGTTGTCCTTAGATTAGTTTAAGTAGTTCTAAGCCTAGGGACTGTTGACCACAGTAGTTTGGTCCCATAGATTTACAAACATTTTATTTTTAGTTACATACCTAGTATCTAAACGGAAGATAACTAAGTGAAGTCAGATGTTAGTAGTCGAATTATTTCACCAGCAGCGGGGTGTTTGAATCTGTAATCAGGATATAATTTCGTCATGAGTCACCGGGAATCGAACTCTGAATCTACCGATGTCCTTTCTAAGCACGAAAGGACGTTAAATCTGAAATGTTAACTCAACAGGAATGACGATGCGTGCGTGTCTGACTAGTAACAACGGCTCCTATCGTTGTTATAATAATAATAATTTCGTGTGGCTCAGTGTCCTGGTGCAAGTCATTCAACTGTGCTCCACTTCAGAGACTAACCTGCCCCAATTATCCAACCGGGAAAGGCGACCTACAGTTTAACGTGGAATCCAAACCACGTGTAGTTTATGACGACTCCTCACATTGTTGAGACGTGAATGCTGGGTTAAAAAACAGATTGAAAAAAATCGGTGATCTGACTAGGTTTCGAACCCGCGACCCTTCAAAAATAATTTTTTACTAGTAGTCCAGTATGCTCTATATAGGGCGTAAAATGATATTATGAATGTTTTGTGCTGGACCTGGATTCGAATCCATATACTCGCCTTTCGTGGAGACCTAGAGGAGTCGGCAGTCTCGGAGAAAGCAACGAAATGATTCAACTATATGATTCCCAAAGGGTCGAGTGCGGCAAAAGAGGAGATCCGAATTAGAATCCCAGTCCAGCCCATAATTTTTAACGTCTCAAGTTAAATTCAATACGAGACACGTGACCTTAAAGGACCATTGGTTTATAAAATAAAATAAAGTTTTGTAATATAAGAAAAGCTTTCTAGAGACAGAATTACTGATTGCTGTGTATTCTGCCTGTTACTGGCAAGGATGAATCGGCTCTGTCCGAATTGATAGCGAACTAATTCGGTTTAATACGGATTGTTAACTACCGTGCAATTTGACGTTCTTCACTTGGCGTTACCAGAGGTGAAGTAGACATGATCGTGCTAGTTAAAAATATACACCTATAGGGCGCAATCGAACGCACACATGACAATTACTAAACTATAACCGATCCACCAGACCACACGGAAACTGCGCTTAGCATATCGACTAGACGCAGTTAAGACAATTTGGTGTTCAATGAAATGATCAACTATAAGCAAGCATCTGACACAGAAATTATACTAGTCTCATGTTAAGACTTTTTACTCATTTTTGGAACTAGTTGTCCAACCGTCAAGAAAATGTATTTCTGGACAAATTGACTTCAACATGGTTCGGCGACAGCTTTAACTCGAAAGAAATTGGTTTCTACACGCACGGAATCGGTAAACCACCTGAGAATTGTAAGTCACTTTCAAAGTATATGAGAGAATGCCCTCCTGGAAACAGCTAAACACCTTTTGACTGAGTAGTTTTGTTAAGAATTCCCTATTGATTTTCAATCTGGATACCTGTAGCTCTGTCAGAGAAGAGCTAAAAATTTTTGCTCTCACCACGATTGGCATCGAAAGTCGACAGCACGTTCGTTTCACAGCCGACTACCTTACCCGAAGTCTAGCGAAGAATTCCGGTATTTTGTACTTCCTTAGTGGCCGACTAGTTAGGAGAACAGATCAAGCGTAACCTTAAAAGAAGAGAGTGGTTGCAATTTTCGCGTGGAACGAATTTCCTGGACTCAAAAATATGAATTAAAAACTTCATGTCACACCTGTAGCCATTTCACGAATCTCAAGAGGTTGTTCTATATTTTGTAGTCAATGTATGAAACTATTTGTATCACCATGTCATTTGCTACATTCCCTATAGCAATGTGTCCGCAGTTTATGTGCCGGTAGTTCAGGAGACAATATTTACAATTCGTTGGTCCATATTTAATGGCATTTACACTAAATAGAACAAACACACTTTTAACACAAAGCGCTTGTATACGTAAATAAGTCGGAATATCGCAACACGTAAATTCTATGTAATAAATGTGTCAGAAAACTTTTGGGAGTCAAGGTGAAAAATAAAACTATTGTCGGAAGCGAGAAACGAAGTACCGCCCACACATACATTCATTCCTCACCTTCTCGCGATTTTTCACTGCACTACATGAAGTACTTATCTGTTTCTCTTCACCAACATTTTCACGTGTTACCCGCCAATATTAAGGGGCCAACTTTTTCAAAACTCAATGTGGGACATTTCGAAGATGTAATTGAGGACTGATATCAAGTGACTCATGATGTCAGTTATTCTGAAACTAGGAAAGAAATTTAGGCAAGCAGAGTAGACCTACTCTTTTACTTTTAAAGTAACATATCTAACATGAGAGACATTTTTTACTTAATATTCAATCTTTATTTACAGTACGTAAATATTTTCTCTTGCTCCTATTTTGTATGTTAGAGTCTGACAGTTTTTACATAGTCTTTCTCCGTTAAGTTTTTCCGAGTACTCTCGTTGTCTGTTTTATTTGTTCCAGCTCTAAGATTATCGTGCTCCACCCATTCTGAAAAGTAGCTTACTCCGACCAAGAAATTATGTTTTGCGACAACCTCGAATTAAATTCGATATAAACTACTTTTTTAAAACCATTTGAACTTCTTTATTATAGTAGTTCATTCGATGAAGTGCAGAGATTAATTGTGCCTTACTACATTGCAATGCTAACTTACTTTCGTTGTTGCATTTCACCACCTTTTTATTCCCGAAGGAAGTTACATTTCAGGCGGTACAGACAAGCAGTCTTGCGAGCTACTTTTGGACACATTCTCCGAAAATTGTCTTGAGCAGTTAAACCGGCAACCCACGCGCAATGGAAATATTCTAGACCTTATAGCCACAAACAGGCCTGACCTTATTAACGATGTCTGTGTAGAGACAGGAATTAGTGGTCATGATATCGTCATAGCGTCGATGGTGACCAAAGTTCATAAACCAATCAAGAAGGCTAGGAGCGTGTTTTTGTTGGGAAGAGCCGACAAGCAAATGTTACGATCGCCCTTAGAAAATGAATGGGCATCGTTTAATTCCGGGACTATGGATGTAGAGGAATTGTGGACTAAATTTAAGTGCATTGTTAATAAAGGGTTAGAGAAACATGTGCCAGTAAAGACGATTAAGGATGGAAAAGATCCACCGTGGTATAATAATAATGTTAGAAAGCTGCTGAGAAAGCAAAGGCTGTTGCACTCTCGGTTCAAAAAAGAACACGCAAATGATGACAGGCAAAAGTTAGTAGAGATTCGTGCGTCTATAAAAAGATCGATGCGTGAAGCATACAATAATTATCACAGCCACACCTTAGCAAAAGATCTTTCCGAGAACCCGAAAAAATTCTGGTCCTATGTAAAATCGATAAGCGGGTCAAAGCCCACTGTCCAGTCACTAGTTGATCATTCCGGGGCAGTAATAGAAGAAAGCAAACGGAAAGCTGAAGTTCTAAATTTAACCTTTAAGAAATCTTTCACGCAGGAGGACCGCACAACGTACTAATTCTGAAATGGGGGACATAGCAATAGGTATTTCCGGTGTAGAGAAGCAGCTGAGAGAGCTAAATACGAAAAAGTCTGCTGGTCCGGATGGAATACCAGTTCGGTTTTACAAAGACTATTCTGCGGCGTTGGCCCCCTACTTAGGTCGTATTTATAGCGAATCTTTAATTCAGCGCAAAGTTCCTAGTGATTGGAAAAAGCGCAGGTGACTCCCGTGTATAAGAAAGGAAAGAGAACTGACCCATACAATTACAGGCCAATATCGTCGACATCAGTTTCATGTAGAATTTTGGAGCATATTCTCAGTGCGAATATAGTAAATTTCCTTGAAAGGGAAAAGCTTCTTTCCATGAATCAGCACGGGTTTACGAAACATCGTTCATGTGAAACTCAGCTTGCCCTTTTCTCACATGACATCTTGCGAGCCATGGACGAAGGGCAACAGGCGGATTGTGTTTTTCTCGACTTCAAAAAGGCGTCGACGCGGTGCCACACTGCAGACTGCTAACGAAGATACGAGCTTATGGAATAGGTTCACAGATTTGTGACTGGCTGGAAGACTTCCTAAGTAATAGAACGCAGTACGTTGTTCTCGACGGCGAGTGTGCATCAGAGACGAGTGTGTCGTCAGGCGTGCCCCAGGGGAGTGTGATAGGACCGCTATTATTTTCTATCTATATAAATGATCTGATGGACAGAGTAAGTTGTAATTTGCGACTGTTTGCTGTTGATGCTGTGGTGTATGGGAGGGTGTCGTCTGTAACTGACTGTAATAGCATACAGGTTGACTTAGACAAAATTTCTAGTTGGTGCAAAGAATGGCAGCTAGCTCTCAATGTAGAAAAATGTAAGGTGATGCGCATGAGTAGAAAAAACAATCCTATAATGTTCGAATACAGCATTAGTAGTGTGCTTCTTGATGCTGTCGCATCGTTTAAATATCTAGGCGTAACATTGCAGAGCGATATGAAATGGAACGAGCATGTAAGGACAGTTGTGAGTAAGGCAGACAGCCGACTTCGGTTTACTGGGAGAATTTTGGGAAGATGTACTTCACCTGTAAAGGAGACCGCGTATAAAACGCTTGTACGACCACGTCTTGAGTATTCCTCAAGTATTTGGGATCCGCAGCAGATCGGTTTGAAGGAAGACATAGAGGCGGTTCAGAGGCGAGCAGCTAGATTTGTTACCGGTAGGTTCGACCAATGCGCGAGTGTCACGGAAATGCTCCGGCAACTCAATTGGGGATCGCTGGAAGAAAGACGACATTCTTTTCGTGAATTTTTGTTAAGTAAATTTAGAGGGCCGGAATTTGAAGCTGAGTGTAGTACGATCTTACTGCCGCCTAATTACATTTGGCGTAAAGATCACAAAGACAAGATAAGAGAAATTAGGGCTCGTACGGAGGCATATAGGCATTCTTTTTTTCCTCGTTCAATTTGGGAGTGGAAAAGGAAAGGAAATGCCTAGTAATGGTACAGTGTACCCTCCGCGACGCACCTTACGGTGAATTCCGGAGTATGTATGTAGATATAGAAGTAAGATGAATGCTGATATTGTATTTACATATCAGATTTTAAATACGTTTATACAGAGCCGGCCGCGGTGGCCAAGGAGACTGAGGCGCTCCAATCACGGTCTGCACGGCCACTACGGTCGGGGGTTCGAATCCCCCCTCGGGCATGGATATTTGTGCCGTCCTTAGTATAAGGTAGTTGATACGTAGTTTGTAAGTTTAGGGACTGATGACCCCGTAGTTAAGTCCCATAAGCTTAACAAACATTTGAACATTTGAATCTTACTTTGGGATTGACACACGTTTATGGTCTGTGCAAACTTTCCTGCCCCCGTTTGTATACTAATTGGCGAGATGTCCGTGGTATTGAAATGGGTAGCTGTCAACGATACGAGAGGTTGGCAGGGCGTGATAATATTACACTATGTTTGTCACCTTGAGCACTGAAAAATATTCCATTACACTCATTATAATAATTTTGTATGACTCATAGGCCTGGTTCAAGTCTTTCAATTGGTCGCCACTTCGGCGACTTGTTTCCCTAACCTACCCCAGTTATCCAACAGGGGAAAAGGGACGTACAGCTTAACGTGGAATCCGAACCACGTGTAGTTTCGAAACGTACTTAAAAAGTCACAGAAAATATGCCAAAGACAGGTTTTTTTTAAGAAGTCATCCTATCATGAAATGCAGTTCCAGCTAAAACAAAAACAACTTCCACTGCAAGCGAATTTGTCATTCTGAAATAGTTAGCCGATGCATATCGTCTTGTTTTCTTTTGTATTTAATGTAACAAGACTGTCATTTATTCGTACAGTAGATGATGCATTGTGGATTAGCAAGCAGTATGACACAACGTTCCGTGCACAGATAGTTACGGCTTGTGTTCTTAGACCAACAACTGTAAAATTAATGGAATGCGGAACAATTTTGCCATTTTGCGGGACATTTTCAGTAACTATCCCAATGCGGGACAACGAGTCCAAATGCGGAACTGTCCCGCAGGATCCGGGACGGTTGGCCGTCTTAGCCCAGGGCCGGCGCAAGGCACGTGCGAAACGTGCGGCCGCAAGGGGCGGCACTTCCAGAGGGGCGGAAAATCTGCTGTCCCGCCTTTTTTAATTTTGTAGGACAAACTGCACGTTCATGCCCAAGAGGGAATTCGAAAGCAAACCTCGGAAGGAGCGACTTCGGGAACTGGCTAGGTGCTTCGACTACCTGCCGGTCGCCCCTGTTGAATAAGGGGAGGGAGGAGGACTGATTTCTTCCTCGCCACTGTGGCAGCGCCGTCGTGTTTACGCCGTAGGAACAGAGAGGGGGAAGCAGTCTGGCGTACACGCCAGTATTCTTATGGAGCGCTGCCAGCCTGTTACGCGCCGTGCGTTTACTCACAGCTAATTTTGCAGAAGACGAAATCTAATATGGAAATTCCAATGCAATGTTCGATACCGCGATTATGTGTTAAGCCTCAAGCAAATTTGCTAAGCCCTACAATGGCAGTTTCCGAGTTTTTTTATTCTTCCCGCATTATGGATAAAATGGTTGAACATTACTAATCAAACATGTCCAACACCTACAATGGCTAGAAGTATTCCGAATGGGTAAATACGCAGCGAGCAGTTACAAGAGATAAAGACATTGATAGTAAGCCTGGCATAAGTTGGGTTTCGACGTATTTTTTTCAATATTTTTGCTATCCGTTTCTGAGTGATAGTCAAACGTTTTGGTATTTGAGCCATGAAACACCTGTCTGCGCCTGCATGAACAACAATTAAACTCTGACCGACACTTTTGTTTGACAATACTACTCGGACAGTATCACTCTGCCAACATTTATTTACTGTATACGGTTTTCCTTTGAATACCTTATCTTTTCACAACAACTGAAAAATGTTTATTTACGTTAATTTTGCAAGTTCATGTTGCGCGGGATTAGCCGAGCGGTCTATGGGGCTGCAGTCGTGGGCTGTGCGGCTGGTCCCGGCGGAGGTTCGAGTCCTCCCTCCGGCATGAGTGTGTGTTTTTGACCTTAGGATAATTTAGGTTGAGTAGTGTGTATGTCCACTCCTATGAACCACAGACATTGCCGAGGTGGGGTGGCTTGCGTGCCTCAACGATACAGATAGCCGTACCGTAGGTGCAACCACAGCGGAGGGGTATCTGTGGAGAGGCCAGACAAACGTGTGGTTCCTGAAGAGGGGCAGCAGCCTCTTCAGTAGTTACAGGGGCAACAGTCTGGATGATTGACTGAGCTGGCCTTGTAACATCAGCTAATGTGGCTTTGCCACACAGCTACTGCGAACGGCTGAAAGCAAGGGGAAACTACAGCCGTTACCTTTCCCGAGGACATGCAGCTCTACTGTATGAACATATGATGATGGCATCCTCTCGGGTAAAATATTCCGGAGGTAAAATAGTCCCCCATTCGGATCTCCGGGCGGGGACTACTCAGGAGGATGTGATCATCAGGAAAGACAATACTGGCATTCTACGGGTCGGAGCGTGGAATGTTAGATCCATTAATCGAGTAGGAAAATTAGAAAATTTAAAAAGGGAAATGGATAGGTTGAAATTAGATATAGTGGGGATTAGTGAAGTTCGGTGGCAGGATGAACAGGATTTCTGGTCAGGTGAGTACAGGATTATAAATACAAAATCAGTTGGGGGTATCACAGGAGTAGGATTGATAATGAATAAGAAAATAGGAATGCGGGTAAACTACTATGACCAGCACAGTGATCGCATTATCATTGTCAAGATAGATACGAAGCCAACACCGACAACAGTAGTACAGGTTTATATGCCAACTAGCTCTGCCGGTGATGAGAAAATCGAAGAAATATATGAGGAGCTAAAGGAAATTATTCAGACAATTAAGGGAGAGGAAAATTTAATTGTTATGGAAGACTGGAATTCGGTAGTAGGACAAGGAAGTGAAGGGAAGATAGTAGGTGAATATGGTCTGGGCAAAAGGAATGAAAGAGGAAGCCGCCTGGTAGAATTTTGCACAGAACATAATTTAGTTATAACAAACACCTGGTTCAAGAATCACAAAAGAAGGTTGTATACGTGGAAGAGACCAGGAGACACCGGAAGATATCAGATAGATTTTATAATGGTAAGACATAGATTTCGGAATCAGGTTCTACAGTGTAAGACATACCCAGGGGCAGATATAGACTCTGACCATAACTTGTTGGTTATGAACTGTAGGCTGAAACTAAAGAAACTACAAAAAGGTAGGAAAATAAGGAGATGGGACCTGGATAAATTGAAGGAACCTGAGGTTCTTAAAAATTTCAGAGGGAGCTTTAGGCAACAATTGACAGAAACGGGAGGAAATAAAACAGTAGAGGAGGAATGGGCAATAATGAGAGATGAAATAGTGAAGGTAGCAGAGGACAAAATAGGTAGGAAGGAAAGACCTACAAAAAATCCTTGGGTATCACAGGAGATACTAAATTTAATCGATGAAAGGAGAAAATATAAAAATGCAGTTAATGAAACAAGCAAAATGGAGTACAGACGACTAAGAAATGAGATTGTCAGGAAGTGCAAAATGGCTAAGCAGGAGTGGCTAGAAGGCAAATGCAAGGATGTAGAAGAATGTATAAATAGGGGAAAAATAGATACAGCCTACAGGAAAATAAAAGAAACATTTGGAGATAAGAAAAACAGCTCTATGAATATCAAGGACACTGATGGAAAACCAGTTCTCAGCAAAGAAGGGAAAGCTGAAAGGTGGAAAGAATATATAGAGGGGCTCTACAAAGGAAATGAACTTCAAGACAATATTGTAGGAAGGGAAGAGGATGTAGATGAAGATGAAATAGGAGATACTGTACTGAGAGAAGAATTTGACAGAGCCCTGAAAGACCTAAGTCGAAACAAGGCCTCTGGAATAGATGATATTCCCTCAGAGCTACTGAAGTCTCTGGGAGAACCAGCCATGACAAAATTGTTTCACCTGGTGTGTAATATGTATGAGACAGGTGAAGTACCCTCAGACTTTAAGAAAAATGTTATAATCCCCATCCCTAAGAAAGCAGGTGCAGACAGGTGTGAAAACTACAGAACCATCAGTTTAATAAGTCATGGCTGCAAAATATTAACGCGAATTATATACAGAAGGATGGAAAAGCTGGTAGAAGCCGACCTCGGGGAAGATCAGTTTGGGTTCAGGAGAAATGTAGGAACACGGGAGGCAATACTCACTTTACGGCTTATCCTAGAAGATAGATTAAGAAAAGGCAAATCTACATTTCTAGCTTTTGTAGATTTGGAGAAGGCTTTTGACAATGTTGATTGGAATAAACTCTTTAAAGTTCTGAAAAAAGCAGGAGTAAATTATAGGGAGCGTAAGGTTATTTACAACTTGTACAAAAACCAGACAGCGGTTGTCAGAGTTGAAGGGCATGAAAGGGATGCAGTGGTTGGGAAGGGAGTGAGACAGGGTTGTAGCCTTTCTCCAATGTTATTCAATTTGTACATTGAACAAGCTATAAAGGAAAGCAAGGAGAAATTTGGTGAAGGAATAAAAGTTCAGGGGGAAGAATTAAAAACATTGCGTTTTGCCGATGACATAGTAATTCTGTCAGATACAGCAAAGGACCTGGAAGAGCAATTGAATGGAATGGACAGTGTGCTGAAAGGTGCATATAAGATGAACATTAACAAGAGCAAAACTAGGGTAATGGAGTGCAGTGTAAGAAAATCAGGTGATGCAGAAGGAATTAGATTGGGAAACGAAGCAATAAAGGAGGTAGATGAGTTTTGTTACTTGGGCAGTAAAATAACAAATGATGGGCGCAGTACAGAGGATATAAAATGCAGAATGGCAATGGGTAGAAAAGCGTTTTTGAAAAAGAGAAATTTGTTGACATCGAATATTGATTTAGGCCTAAGGAAGTCCTTTCTGAGGGCATTTGTATGGAGTGTTGCCTTGTATGGGAGTGAGACATGGACGATAAACAGTGCGGACAGGAAGAGGCTTGAGGCTTTTGAAATATGGTGCTACAGAAGAATGCTGAAGATTAGGTGGGTGAATCGCGTAACTAATGAGGAGGTACTGAACAGAATTGGGGAGAAAAGGAATTTCTGGCATACCTTGACTAAAAGAAGGGATAGATTGGCAGGACACATTCTTAGACATCAAGGAATTGTTAATTTAGCGTTGGAGGGAAGTGTGTGGGGAAAAAATCGCAGGGGAAGACCAAGAGATGGATACAGTAAGCAGATTCAGACAGATGTAGGTTGTCGTTCTTATGTGGAGATGAAGAGGCTTGCTCAGGATAGGGTATTGTGGAGAGCTGCATCAAACCAGTCTCCGGACTGAAGACCACAACAACAACAGTGTGTATGTGAGAGAGCTCATGGACTGATGACTTTAGCAGTTAAGGCCTACAAGATTTCACACGCATTTGAACATTTTCGTAAATTCACAAGGCTTGTTACAATTAGCTATATTTCTTCAATCAGGTTTAACTCTATTTTTGAGCTGGTGCCCAGCGACTGTTTTGTACAAATCTGTAGAGAAGGTCGCATATCAGTCGAATTTTTTGTTTTTATTTTCCAGATCAACATATATTTCGGGTACAGTGTTGCTATTCTCAATGCTTTATGTTTACATCTATAGCGCCAAGCTGAACGCAACTGTCAACCTGGCGGTTTACTTGTAAGCACATATTAAATGCTGTTGAGACTGACCACTCAGCGGCTGAAACCTAGGTAGATCTGAAAAGTAGAAACAAATATTGCGATTCATTGCTGACATTTCCTATACATTTGTTTAACTGAAATTCCACAAACGTTTTGAAAAACAAAAAATCGTGTGGTTGGAGGGGCGGGGGCGGCAATTTAGCAGCTCGCACGGGGCGGCACTTGGGGTTGCGCCGGCCCTGCCTTAGCCAATATGGCATTTATTGACTCTAGCTTACAATTAATCGTACTAGGAAATACGACATGCAAGATGGTGTCTCTGCAGGACAGAGCTTGCATCCGAACAAGCCTCGGGATGTTTCACAGGAGCGGCCGGCTACGTCAATTTGACGTCACTTCCTCGACCCGCTCGGGTGCAAATAGACCCCGCTCCCCACCATACCTGCGACAGCAGAACCATCAGCAAGTCTAGTTATTTTTACAAGTTCTTTGGTAGATCCCTAGGAATCTCCACTACTTTATTGCACAAGAACACACGAGAGAGGCGGCGCGGGCCGCCCCCTCCGCCATCGCAAACTAATAAAGTATTAAGGTAACATGCTCGTGAATCATGTTAATAAAATCGATATTTTGGTTTCCTTCTTAAATTAAAGTTTAGACTTTTCTGAAACACAATGGTGGTCAAAACATTGAAACTGGACTACGGGAAGTTGTTTAAATATCAATTCAAATATGACTTTGTGTGCAGCCATACCCGTTTTCCTGCTACTTTCAAATGCCAATTGTTGTCATTAGACTTCTCTCCCAAAAACATAAGAACAATTGTTTTCATGTTGGCAGACATATCTCGATTCTCTTATGTTTTCTCTTGTATATCTTTGATTATGGAGCATTGTTTTGTTTATTAACGTTTCCGTAGATTGATTTAGTGCTACCTTGACTTTCTCGGAAGTTGTTATGCTGGCTAAAAAGGGTTTTGGTTCTGGAAAAGGTAAGTTTTACGGCAATCAGTTTGAGCTACATTCTTCCATAATGCATTGAAACCAGCTGCGTCCAAATCAATTTAAAGTACATTCCTATCACTGTTAGTTTGGGAGCTACAACCATTCAAAGTTTAGGGGGCAGAGGCTACGACAGCGTAGCCAACTGGCTGGTGGTCATGAGACAGTGGGCCGTGACCCAGGGGATAGCCACTCGGCCAGTCTGCTACGCTATCGCAGCCTCCGCCCCCGGAACTTTGAAGGGTTGTAGCTCCCAAACTAACAGTGATAGGAATGTAGTTTAAATTGATTTGGACGCAGCTGGTTTAAACGAATCCAATACACGATAGAAAAAACTATTGCTCCATTTAAAAAATTATATCGTTGTGCTGTAACTATTTGGAAAATGATACAATAAACTATGTTCATAGCTCCGCAGAAAGTGTAACATTTCTTGTGTTGACCTACCGCATTAAAATTTCCCGTCACCTACTATTTTATAAGTTACAGAGGCAAACACACTTAGTGAAACACTCTGTATGTACCTAACGTTTCAAGTGTCTAAGTAAGACGGTTAGTCAGTGCATAGAATATAAGTATGTACCGACAAAAAAAGAAAATCATTTACAGGCCTTCAAAAAAAAAAAAAAAAAAAAAAAAACCTCAAATGTTTAATATATGCACTAGAGTGCGCTCCACATAACTTGGCGGGTGGACTGGCTCTTCTGCGCAGGTAGCTGTGCAGTGGTGGGGGAAGCTGCTGCTGCAGCGTAGCCGGACTGTGCGTTAGGTGCGCTCCGTTCCATTCCGCACTCAGCTGCTGACTGCCTCTTAGCTTTAAAGTTACGGCCGCATACAAGCGCAAGGAAACGTCAAGCTGCGAGTCTTGAACACACGCGGCTGCATAAAAAGTGTAATGCAGAGAAACAACGCTCGTTTGATTGTTGGGAAAACTGTGGCGCATTCACGAGTATTTATGAGTCTCTTTCTCTTGTACCTATCATGTTTACATGGCAGGGCATAATTTTCTGAGCGACACAGAAATTAATTTCGTAGCTCAGTCGATTAATATGAAATATCTGTAAATTGTATACACAGTTCTTCTAGGGAGATCACTCTATCCATTATCACTGAAGAACCACATTGGACGTTCACGACAGATTACGAATTCAAAGTAAATTTGTGAACATAAAAAAGTTATAAATTAGAAATTGACAAATTTTATATTTTTCCCTTAATTGTATCTCGAAATCTGGATTTTTCGAAGCAGTTATTAAAATAATCTATCAATGACTTAAGTGACATATCATATGAAATGATAGAATAATTGTATGTTTGACATTACACAAGACAAGGAGATTATCTAAAAACGTTACAAGCGACACATGTTCAGTCTTCGTACTGATGACCATCAAGCAAGTGCTTACTGATCAAAGCAAGGTGTTTCACATTTCCTGATTTATTTTTTGTAAAATTGATTCTGTACAGGTAAATGAAAAATACTGAAATCCATGCAATAAAGATCAGATGATGGCAACCAAGAACTGTCGAAATCGGCCATGAATAAAGGCTTTTGTAAAACATTTTTGTCTTGCGATTTTCGTACAATTTTTTCAAAAGTGAAAATAGATCGCCCACTAGCATAAATAAAACAAAGAGATATTTTACAGTGGAAAGTTCAGGTTGTAATAACAATAAAATAATGGGGATTGCTTGCTATACACCGCAAAGACTATCGTCGAGGCACAGTCAGGAAACGGATAATACTCAACGTTAATAGAGTTCATAACAAAATCGTCAAAGCTGTTGAAGCCGGAAGACAAGCTTTAAACAAAATCCACAACGAAACAGCATAAGTAAGAACAAAAATCGTGTTACAATTCCTTTGCCAGGGAAGCACACATAGTATAAAGTTACACAATACAGGCTTAACTGCCACAAAATAATTTTTAACGTGGTAATAAGTAGAGGCTTTGTGATCAGCCGCTTCCGACTCCCGTCTAAAGAATTGATATTCGCGAAACACTATTTCTCTTGCCTGTTTGTGTAATACAGGTTGATATTTGCTGTTGCTACTCATAGTCAACTGAATGCTCCGAAATAATTCGCAAAAAGACACAACGCAGAATGCCAAAACCAGTTGTCGCTCCGCACAGTACGACACGAACTCGACCGCGCGCAACGACTGACAGACGGCTATTGGCCAGCAGGTCACGTGGCGTGACGTAGGCCTACCTGTGCTTCTACGCATCCAGACCTCACCCCCCAAGTTATGTGGCACGCGCTCTAATGAAACTACCTGTATATCGAATTGTTCAGAAAGAGAGATGAAACATTGTCCTGCAATTTTTTTCTATTAAGAGTTAGGGGTTTTCAGTTACAGCTGTGTAAACTTTAAGAAAATTTATCGCATTTTTTGAGGCGCTCACAGGCAAGTTACCTTAAAAGAGAGTCCACGTTTGCAGAGCGAGCACGTGGTGCGCTTCCCGGGTCACGTGGCCTGCTGATCCTGACTCAGAGACCTTGGCGTCGCGCGCGCATGCGCAGAGCGCCGGCGCCGAATCGGGGCCATGTGGGCGCGTTGCGTGGCAGAGGCTGCTTTCGTCACGTCACGGTGCACCGCATGCATAATAAAGGGATCACTCACGCTGCGCCGCGTGCATCACGCTAAAATCGTGTCAGGCGCGTGTGTGCGCGCGCGTCTGTGTGAGCGAGATTGTAGATTTTCCGTCCGAGTTAAAACAATAGCGCGCTCTCAATACTCGTTGTGCAATGCGTGTGGGCGTCGGATGGTACATTACGTCATGTGGCGAGCTTTCGTAATGCTGGGCAAAGCCAGGTCACCTTCACTTCCAGCCACTATTGTAGTTTCTATACCGGTTTCTATTGTGTAAGAAATTCTCTCATTTTGTGAAACAGTGTTCGTTTGGAAGTATTCTGTATTAAGGTGCTGCCAGTAAAAAGCAGTTACATGAAATATTATTGTTGGCTTACATTGTTGCAAATAAAATACTTGTTAATTAACCCTAGGAATCTCCTAGGGTAAGGCGGCCAACGTTTTCAAAACTCAGTGTAGGACGTTTGAAGGATGTGGAGGAGGATTAAGATCACGTGACATATTGCGCCAGTTATACTGAAACCAGGAAAGAAATTCAGTCGAGGAGCGTAGGCTTCCCCATTTACTTTTAAAGTGTCATATCTAACATGAGTGATATTTCATATTTAATTTTCAATCTTTATTTACTGTTCATAAATGTTTTCTCCCGCTCTTATTTTGAATTTTTGAGTCTGACAACTTTTACATAAACTATCTCCGTTACGTTTTTCCAATCACTTTCGTTGTCTGCATTACTTTTATTTGTTTCATCTGTAAAAAACATCGTGCTTCAAACATTTTGATAAGTAGCTAACTCCGCCCAAAGAACTATGTTTTGTAATGACCTCGAATTAAATTTGATAAAAACTACTTTTAAAAACCATTTGAACTGCTCTATTATAGAAGTTCTTTAGATGAGTTTAATTGTGCCTTACTACTAATTTGATAAAAACTACTTTTAAAAACCATTTGAACTGCTCTATTATAGAAGTTCTTTAGATGAGTTTAATTATGCCTTACAACATGCAATGCTCACTCACTTTCGTTGTTGCATTTTCAGAATTTTACCAACTTTTTATTCCTGAAGCAAGAAAGATGAATTCTGATATTATATTTGCATATCAAATTTTATTCACGTTTATACAGACTGTGAGACTGGACGAAAGCGATAATCACGCCAAGTTTCAAACATGGAAACAGAAAAGATTGAGGTATCTCTTTAATTAGCGTTGTAGGCAAAATATTCTCAGGTATTGTTGAAAGGAGAGTGCGAGTATTAATTGAGGGCAAGTTAGATGAAAATCAGTGTGGGTTTACGCCTCTTAGAGGCTGTCAGGACCAGATCTTTAGTCTACGACAGGTAATGGAAAAGTGCTATGAGTGGAACAGGGAATTGTATCTGGAAAAGGCATATGACCGTGTTCCAAGGAGGAAGTTACTGTCAGTTCTTGAAGATTATGGTATAGGAGGCAAACTTCTGCAGGCAGTTAAAGGTCTTTACGTAGACTGTCAGGCAGCAGTTAGAGTAGATGGCAAATTAAGCTCATGGTTCAAGGTAATTTCAGGGGTACGACAAGGCTGTAACCTGTCACCACTGTTGTTCATACTATTCATGGATCATATGTTGAAAACAGTAGACTGGCAGGGCGGGATTAAAACAGGTCAAAACAAAATAAGCAGTCTCGCTTATGCGGATGACTTAGTTGTAATGGCAGATTCGATTGAAAGGTTGCAAACTAATATTTCAGAGCTCGATCAGAAGTACAAGGATTATGATATGATGATCAGCATCTCCAAAACGAAAGTAATGTCTGTGGGAAAGAGATTCAAACAGATTGAGTGCCAAATAGGAGGAACAAAGTTAGAACAGGTAGACAGTTTCAAATACCTGGGATGTATTTTCACACAGGATGGCAACATAGCGAAAGAACTGGAATCGAGGTGCAGCAAAGCTAATGCAGTGAGTGCTCAGATAAGATCTACTCTCTTCTGCAAGAAGGAAGTCAGTACCAAGACTAAGTTAGCAGTGCACCGCCCTATCTTTCGACCAACTTAGTTGTAAGGGAGTGAAAGTTGGGTGGATAAAGGTTACCTTATTCATAAGGTAGAGGTTACAGATATGAAAGTAGCAAGAATGATTGCAAGTATTAATAGATGGGAACAATGGCAGGAGGGTGTCCATAATGAGGAAATCAAAGAAAAGCTAAGAATGAACACCATAGATGAAGCAGTTAGAGCGAACAGACTGAGATGGTGGGGTCATGTTACACGCCTGGGAGAAGCATGGTTATCTAAGAGACTCATGAGCTTTTCAGTGGAGGGTAAGAGGAGTCGAGGTAGACCAATAAGAAAGTACTTAGATTCGGTATAGAATGATTTTGAAGTAAAAGGTATAACATCAGAGGAAGCATCAATGTTAGCATTGAATAGGGGATCATGGAGGAATTTTATTAGAGGTACTACGCTCCAGACTGAACGCTGAAAGGCATAATCAGTCTCTAATGATGATGATGATGATGATGATACAGACTGTGATAATGTAATATCATGTTTGCCACCTTAAATATTCTATTACACCTACTGAAATGTACTTAAGAAGGCACAGAAAAGATGCCAAAAACATACTTTTTTAATAAGTCATCCTATCAGCAAATGCAGCACCAGCATAGTCATTTTAAAATATTCAGATGATGTGTATCTTTATTTATTTATTTTGTTGTTGTATTTAATGTAAGAAGACTTATTCTTAGATGATTCATTCTTAAGCTGACTGGCAAGCAGTATGACGTAGAGTGCCGTACACAAATAGTTTCGGCTTGTGCTCTTAGACCAACAATTTTAAAATTACTGGAATGTGGGACGCTTTTTCCATTTTGCGGGACATTTTCAGTAATTATCCCAATGCGGGACAACGAGTCCAAATGCGGGACTGTCCCGCAGAATCCGGGACGGTTGGCCGCCTTATACTAGGGTCATAAGTGACCCTAGCGTATTTAGTATGAATAAAACAATATTTCCATTTCTTGTAAAAAGCTATAATTTTATGACTTTCACCATACAGAATTACAATTCCTTCACAAAAGTTTTTAGAGCATTTGATGAAATATGTACATCAATAATTAACTCCTGTTGGGGTAAGTTATGACCCCAGGTAGATTATATGTAACATTCATAGTCTCTTTCTTAGGCATTTTCAGTGGGTAAGAATGCACTACAAGATTTGCATACAGCGCAAAACGCTAATAGTTTCGTATGTCCCAAAAAGAAATAAGGCTGTGCTACTCCTGTCAACGAAGCATACTCGTAAATCATTTGTAGGGCCCGATAAAAACAATTTGAAACGGAAATAGGAAGTAGTGTTGTATTACAACTCAACAGAATCAGGTGTGGATTCGCTGGATCAAATGAGCTCTTCCTATACTGTGAAAAAGGGTACAAAACGTTGGCCATTACCAGTATTTTACGATCTTGTCGATGTAGCTGCGCTCAATGCCTAAAGACTATTCTGTGTTGCTGTTGAAAAAAAAAATAAAAAACGTCTTTTTATAATGAATTTGGGAAAAGAAATGGCAAAGCCCCAAGTGGAACTTCCAAGCAAGGAACAAGGAAATTATTAGTAGTATCAAACGGTGTGGATTGTGATCTATTACACAATGGATATCCAGACGAAATACCCGACAATCAGAAGAGAAAGCGAAACAGATGCTCCATTTGCCCTCGATCGAAGGACATAAAATACAGTACAACCTGCAAAACGTGTAACAAATTTGTATGCAAGGAATATTTTGAAATGTTTACTACATGCAAAATTTATGCAGATGGCCATGGTACAGATTCCGGTTAGTGTTTGAATTATGTTTCCTGTTGAGTTCATCACATTTTCTGTAAATTTAAAGCCATTGTGAAACATTTATCAGTGAAACAAATTATGACTAGAGTAATACTGTAAGTTTTGATACGTAATTACTCTGTCACATTTAATTTAATTCTACTATGTGCATACCTGTTAAAAAGGCTGTGAAATGTGTGTAAATAATGAATAAAATGTAAACAAACAGTATTAAACCATAGTACAGGGTGAGTCAAAAGTCGCAGTACACCCTGTTATTAAAAAAAAATAATAATAAAAGAAAATTATGGTCAAATGTTTGTAGAGCTTATGGGATTTATCTACGGGGTCATCAGTCCCTAAACTTACAAACTTCTTATGAACTAGTTAATACTAAGGACGGCACAAATATCCATGCCCGAGGGGGGAATTCGAACCCCCGACCGTAGTGGCCGTGCAGACCGTGAGTGGCGTGCAGCAGACAGCTCGGCCACCGCGGCCGGAATTTCAAAAACCCTGCGGGATTTGGGAAACCTGAATATTCCAGTCAAGTATGGGTGAGGTAGTCTATCTTTTACGGTATGTATCGACCATAGACCCCATCTTTAAATAGGCCATCTTGGTTTTAAATGGAAAGGGGGTCATGTGATACATCAAATAACAGCAGCATTTTACGAGAAGTTTATTCCTGTAAACACATTTGAAGTAGCACTTATGGTTCAAAAGTTACAACACATTTTGGTTGGAAGTACTTTTTGGATGCTCCTCATAAAGGACAGTTATTTAATGTGTTCAACATGGCCCCTCTCTCTCGGTCAACGCACAACTGAAGGCGCTGAATCCAACCGTCATGCACTCGCGCAACGATTTCCGCAGAAATGCTGGTACACACTTCTTCAGTGGATTATGATCTATTAGACAATGGACATCCAGACGAAATACGCGACAATCAGAAGAGAAAGCGACGCAGATGCTCCATTTGCCCTCGATCGAAGCGTTGCGCGAGATGGTGTCAATTTCTAATTTCCTCTGCATATACGAGTTGTTTTAAATGACCCCACAGATAAAAGTCAAGCGGTGTGAGATCAGGTGATCCTAAGTGGCCATTCCACAAAACCACGTCGGCCAATCCAATGACCAGGAAAGTGATCATCTAACCACTGGCGAACAACTGCCCCATAGTGTGGTGGAGCCCCAACCTGTTGAAAGTAACAGCGAAAGTTACCATCTTGATTGATAACTGGGGGAAACACCACTTCTTGCAGCATTTCCAGGTAGCGTTGGGTATTTAGGTTCTGGTCAATGAAAAGGGTCCAATTTCACGTGTGCCCCATATTCCACACCACACCATAATCTTTACATCACCAACTACCTTGGTAGGTTCAATCCAGTGTGGCTTCTGGTCACCCCAGTATCTGTGGTTGTGACAGTTGACTTCGCCACTGACAAAAAAGTTTGCCACAACACTGAACAAGATACCGTGTGCAAAAGAGGGATCTTGTTGAACTTGCTCTAGGGCCCACGTGCAAAACTGCATACGTCTGTCCGGATCATCCTCTGCTAGGTGCTGGAGAAGCTGCATCTTGAATGGGCGCCATTGATATGCATGAAGGATTCATATGTTCGATGACTGGCCGTTTCCACATTCTGCTGTCATACGCCGTGTGCTGCGCTTTGGGCTCTTCAAGAAGGACGCCAAAACGATTGTTGAGGATTTCTCGCCAGTAGCACTTTTAGGATGGTCACTCCATGCCTTATCAGCCACAATCTCGGTTTCTCGGAATTTTGAAATTAAGCACCTGACACTGTTGTTTGAAATTGGAGGTCTTTCTGGGTGCCGTTTGTTAAAATCCGCTGCTATCACACCGAAACTCCGTTCTCCAGACATCAAAATGACCTCAGTTTTTTCCTCCTTGGTTAATGCCATCTTCGGTTACCTGAAACAAGAAAGTGTTGTAACTTTCGAAACATAAGTGCTACTTCAAGTGTGTTTACAGGAATAAACTTCTCGTAAAATGCTGATGTTATTTAATGTATCAAACGACCCCCTTTCGATTTAAGAAAATTGACTTAGAATCAAGATGGCCGACTTAAAGACGGAGTCCATGGTCGATACATACCGTAAAAGATAGACTGCCTCACCTATTCCTTACTGGAATATTCAGGTTTCCCAAATTCCGCAGGGTTTTTGAAATAACAGGGTTTACTGCGATTTTGACTCACCCAATACTTTGTTTTCTGAATAATTAGTACACACAATCAATTATATACTAATTGGAGTCATTTATGACTCCAGATAGAGTACTAGGGAAATTTTAGCAGACGGGGTCCTAGGGTTAGTTAAGAGAAAGACAATATTTAGATTCCGTCTGTTTTGATGGTGTCCGCAGTGTTTTCCTACATACAAAATGCTCCATACTCTGTTTTATGTATTTTACTCCATACTTATCCTTACTTTTTTAATATCTGTTCTTACCTGCACTTCGCCATTTTTATCTTCTTGCGTCCAGGAGCGCCAACTCCATGGTGCCCCGGAGGGCTCGTGATCGCCCCACGAATTTTTTGGGCTGCTGAGCACCCTCATAAAATGGGGATGGGAAGTAAATTGTAGGAATAAAAATAAAAAATAGAAAATTTCTGGGGAAAATCAAATATTTTCCTTATCACCCAAATATTAATGCAAAACGTGACCATAGTGAGAAACTATATTTAAAGCATGAAATAAACTATCAGTTTTTTATGCGGGTCTCCAAATGAGTAGCAATGCGTCTCTGTGATTTACCCGAGATAATCCTGAATCTCTTCGGCCTTTTTGCCCTTTCAGTTGTATTTGTAGTGCAACTTCAAAACTATTTCCAATATTTATGAACAGGTAATTTTGTTCCTTCAGGAACTCAAGCATGAAAATTCCGGTGCTGGTGCTACAACTAATCGTTATGATTTTATCTTTGTCACTTCCCTTATTTATACTTCAGAGTCAATTGAAATTTTGTACACTATTTTTTTTTTTTTTTTTTTTTTTTTTTTTTTTTTTTTTTTTTTTTTGTAAAAAACTGTCATCAATCTGTCGAAAATATTTTGTTTATTCAGATCTAGATTTCGGACCACTGTATGATCATTATCTATGCTAAAAACAAACAGTTAAAACATGTAAAGCCACACTTCTCTGCAAAATTCCTCTCTCCAGATTATAAAAAGTTCACAGACTATATTAACCCTTTCGTGACCGCATTAATTAAAATTTCGTATATTACTGTAGCAATTGGTTTCCTACTTTTGGAATGAGTAGTGAGTCAGGCCATGTTTCTAAATTTCAGTTGTTATAGTTTTACAGTTATTTTCTGTGGGACGTATACTTTTCACTGTTCTCGAGGAGCAGTAAATTTAGGGGGCCAATGTTCTTTTATTAGGCATTTGGATCTGTACAAATAAGAATGTTAGTACCATTATTATGTGGAACATATTTATTTATTCAGAACTTAAAATATTTGTGAAATTTTTCAAGACATGAATACACAGCTGTACTTCGGCTGCACACGAAATTTGTTCGTGTCTCTCTTGCTTCCGTCTGCTGCATTGTCTGTGCCGCTTCCTCCTGCTCCTTGTTGGAAAATGTTTTGCATCTACACATAAGTGCACATAATCAGGAACAACAGAAACTTCTCTTTTTGTGACAGTCCTTTATAGCCCTCGCTGTCATTCGCAGGTTCTCCTGTAACACATTTGAGTCATCAGATGCTATACGTTTTTCTGCTGCCTCTTCATCACATTCGTATTCAGACAACACTTCACCATTGGGCAGAGAAAACGAGTAGTTCAAACTTGCCTCTTTTGTCGATGACGACATTTCTAGAAACAGGAAATGATAGGATATTACTTAAAATTACATAATTTATTATCTTTGTGTGTTCTGGCGAGTGTCAGATTCAATTCACTTTCTCAGTTTTCAACAAGACAGCCGAATACAAGGTCTTGGCTTCCCAGTATGTATCAGTAATAAGTAGCCAGCCAAAATATGCCGTTTCCCCCCAGAGAATCAAGAGAAGTCAAATAATATTACAGAATCGAATAAAAATAAACATGTAGGCATTTTGACACAAATATGGACAAAAAGCACAATAGTAATTTGTTCAAACGGTGACCATGACGAAACCACGAATGTAGAAGTGTTTTACCAATAAATATTTTGCATAAACCTGTATATTTCTAGCAAACAAACTAAAGAAAAGAATAAATGTCTTTACTGTGCATATCTATTTCAGACAAGACAAAGTAGTACATTAAACTGCCAAAACACGAGTCACACTATGCACAACTGCAACAAATAAGCGAGAACAAGCGCAATGGACGCCAAACAACAAGCTAGTTGGCTCCATACTGTTGATGTATTCAACACTAAACGGCAGCACCACACGGATGTGGCATATTTCCCTATGAACTCAGGGACACAAATTCGTATGTAGGACACAAGTCCCGTTGGTCATGAAATTGGTTAATAGTGTCCGAGAGTAATTCCATTTAAAGATCTTGCGGGAACCGTCACTATTCACAGTAACTTCTACGAATTCGAAAACTGCCGAACACGTCACAGCGAACCCAATCCAACGTGTGGGCATGTGTTTACAGTCGTACGCCAAAAACAGTACAAGTTTCTATGAATAGTGATGGTTTCCATAAGTATCTTTAACTGAAAGTACTCTCAAAACTGCGTGTTTTGAGAGTAAAGTGAAACTGGCAACTTACAGTAGCGTTACCATTACTGACATTTTAAAAATTAATATCGCATGCTGTGTCAGTTAAATACAAAATTTACATCTTTAAATATTAAAAATAATTGTAGTAGATTAAAAATATAACTAAAACTTGCGTATAATAAAAAGAAGAAGTAATACGATATTTCATTAATTGGAAAATATTTTAGCGATTTCTGGCGACTTTCGAGGACGGATTTAGCGACATTCTCGTTCAAAGAGTTGACAACACTGGTCACAGGGTGCGTCCTGTCTGGCGGCGTTGTGTCTGCTGGATCAGTACTATAAATTATGGCTGCTTTAAATCTGTGTATTATCTTGCGCCCTAATAGGAAAAAAGAAAAAAAAAAAGCTTCGATTTGTTATCCAAGGCAGCAGAGTAAAGTGAGCTCTATTATTAGTATGATCTTAGGATACACAGCAAAAGTGTCTTCCATGCGGACAGATTTGTTAGTTCATATGCTGGCTACGCGAATCCCTGTTCTGACTCGTTTGTTGTAGAGAGCCTGTATACGGAAAGAGTGGCCAACCGGCCGGTGTCCGCCATGTTTTTACCAGACTGCGAGTGAGATGTGCATTTACACAGCGATTCAGGCAGATGCAGCCGCTTAACGATTGAAATAAGGCATCAATTCCGTCCATGATAATACCAAAGCACATCTTCTAGCTTACTAATCAGCACGTCATTAAAACGGTGCACAGTGGTAGAGTGCCAGACTACAAATCCAAAGGTCGATCCCCGCGAGGTCCTAGGATTTTTATCTGTTACTTTCCATTTCTTTCACCTCTGGCAGTATTCCTCATGTGAAAAATACCGAGTAGCACCGTGGTTCGGAACCCACGTTAAACTGTAGGTACCCCTATAACTGGCTGGGTAAGTCAGTTCGAAGGTCGGAGGAAGGCAACGGCATACAACCTCCAAACTGGACCATGCCTAGTAAAGCACTGTGGTGTTCAAATCTTCGGATTGTTGACTGATTTACGTTTTTTTATATAGGCCTAATCAATTTGCAAGCAAATAAGTCTCGTGAAGCAGTGTCTAGGTCTGCCGAATGTTGATACCATATTTCTTGCGAATGCGAAAATATATTGTTGACTCCCACTTACATAGGTAGAAATAACCATCAGAATAAAATAAGAGAAATCAGAGCTCGAACGGAGAGATTCAGGTGATCTTTCTTCCCGCGCGCTATTCGAGAATGGAATGGAAGATAAATAGCATAATGGTGGTTCGATGAACCCTCTGCCAGGCTCTTAAATGTGATTTTCAGAGTATCCCATGTAGATGTATGATCTTCTGGTAACTTCGTCAGTTGAAAGTTGATTAATAAGAAATGTATTTCATGTTATGTATCTCAAAGAAAGTAATGCTATTTCAGATTTTTCTGTCTGGATATCCAACGCTGAAATTAGAACACGATTACCGCTTTCCTCCCCCATGTAATAAATTTTAAGCGTGTTCCTGTCGTTCTTATAACATTTTCCTTTACTGGGAAAAACCAAAAACGTGATTCTGTACCTACTTTTAGGAACACAGTACCACAGAAAGTCGGAAAAATACGAATACTATCTGTACTGAAGCAACAGAAACTGACTCAAAACATGTAACTGAATGTCTACAAAGAGTCAATAGTCCCAACTCTGTCCCTTTTTTCATGTCACATCCTGTATTATAGGATTGTGAACAGCCAATAACATAGAGCCAAAGGGAAGGTGCAATAGCCATTAAAAAAAAAAAAAAAATAAAAAAAAAAAATAAAAAAAAAAAAATGAACTACCAAAAAGCTAGAACATACTAGTTAAAAAGGAAGGAAGGAAGCTTGGAATTTAACGTCACGTCGACAGCGTGGTCATTAGACGGACATACTAGTTAAAACAGTTTACCGGTGACTGGATTCGAACTAGTGTGCGTCCCATTACTATGCAAGTAGTTTATATGCTAGGCACTAATAACCAAGCAATTGAGTCCCATAGATTTACAAAACAAGTATGCAATCCCTACACCACGTGCGTACGAGGCAAGATAGAATTTATTTACCGACTTTTATTAGAGACTTTCTTGCATTAGGAGGGGTCATAGAAAATATTTACTTCACTCAGACAGGACTGATTCGTTGGTTTCCATAAGTCGTCTTTACCATTCCCGCTTCTTCGATTAACTTTCACCGCCCACTGTTCCCGTATTTCTTCATTCCTTGCGAACACAAGCATCATATAGCAATCTTCACTTCAGTTTTTACAGCCAACAGCGGAACAACGAGTTCTTTCTTTTGAATTTCCTTAATGATTACGTAAACGTTATCGACAGTTAAATTACAAATTTGTCAAGGAATAATGAACAGTGGTAAATTGAATCCATTGTTTCCTCTAATGGTTGAGCTCAAGTAACCCTGAATTACATTTCAAAACTTATAATGTAAAATTAATGTCGGCTCAAGTAGCCTTTAAAATACATTAGTCTGCAAAAGTGTGTTACTGTTTGTAAAAAGTAGGTTATGAAACGGTTTCCTAGTAAATACCAAATCACCCAAAATGGTTACTTTTGAAGAATATTTTGTTCTTTTCAAGATATTATTGGAAAAATAAAATATCCAGAACTTGTGGAGAAGTCTTTTTGCAATCACTTTGAAGCATAATATATATAAATGTGCAAAATTATACAGAATTCTTTAAATTTGTTCACTGTTTTTGCGACAATGTTTGTTAGATTCAGCACCTAACGTTTCAGCGTCAAATAAAATATGTTGTATAACCCTGCTTCATAATTTTTCTAAACAAGCTTTCTTTATATTTCTTTTACTTTTGTAACTAAGGCGTTCGTTTAACACAAAGGTTAGGCTTGTGCCCCCAAAATAGAACAGATGGTGACTAAATCACTGAGAAAAAGTTATCAACTGTAAAAACTACCTTTACGACGAAGGGAGCACAGCAACAGAGAATCTTCTCTTACGTGAACACTGGGCTAGCGTGCTCTCTACTTCGGCGAAAATAGTATACAAAGCTCTTGTCTATTATTATATCGTGCATTAAGTGAATTGTTGCAACTTTGCCGCTGTATTAAGTTTTTCGTCACTTTCAGTTGTGATCATATTACTACAAGTACTGGAATTTCTGGAAATAATGAAAAATAAAAGTTCTGATTAAGATATAACAAATTTTACTTATTGAAATACTGAATGCCAACAACCTTTCGATAAAGAAGGAATGCGGCATTACTCAGTACTTTGGTGAGAAACTGGAATAATGCTATCACCAGATTACAAAGGTCATAATTATTGTGAGCTAGCTTATTGGTCTTGACCATGCGGAGAATGCATTGCAATTAATGTCGCTACAATAGTTAATGTTAAAACGACAGACTCTAACTTCGAGTAACATAAAACAAGTCGCAGATTCTAGGAAGATGATTAGTTGGTAAGTTGCATATAGCAGTAATAGTGTAATTGTAGGGGAGTTTCACGAATAAGTCAGCTCTCCTTAATAACTTAGGTACACAACGTAAATAGCAACAAATACAGGAAAATTAAGTAGGGTGCTGAATAAGCCATATGGGATCTGAATATTAAATAACGAAAATTTCGAAAAAGGGAGGATCATTGAATGAGCAAAACATTCGTAATTAGTAACACTACACACACACACAAACACACACACACACACACACACACACACACACACACACACACACACACACACATCTGAGACATCAATCTGGAGCCGTCACAACATCAGACGGCGCTAACAGATCACAGAAGATAGATTATAGAATGTCAGTTAATTCATTAGAAAAACTTATCTATGGGGAAAAGCAACACAATCACGAGGAATTGCGATAGTGCAGAAGAGAGACTAGAAATTACTTTAAAGTAAGTTTCATTAATAATTAGAATCAAATGAACACAGTCACAATATTTATTACAATGACAATTCTTACCGTTATGAACTGACGAATGTTATGATAGAATCGTCAATATCCCACTTGGAACTTACATTACTTCCGGTTGGGGATTGTTTTTTATTGTAGTTTGGTTGGAGCACGATGGAAGGCATCAGATAAAACTGTTATATTGTGCGGGTGGATGTACGGATCTTCGTGATTAAGACTGTGATGTATGCGGTTTTCTTATTAGGTCCTCGATGTTTCTGGACTGATTTGACTTTCGCTCCAGTATAATCATTGTTTCCTTGCTCTCATCTACTACCAGAAGGTTTCTCATTGTTCTCGTTTCCTGTCGTGACAGCTCGTTGCTGTTATTTTTATCCTACTGTACGAAATGTGTCTATGGGAAGACAATCTCTTGTGCATGGTGAAGTTCTTCTGAACCCAAAGATGCCAGTTTTAGATGATCATTCCCATGCACAGGGCCTTTTTTTCTCTTATAGTTGTGTCATCTGGCGAGAAAACCAATGGTCACCTAGGCCGCAGTGTCTATTGGAAACCCACGCATACGGATTGATATCTGAATGCACTCAGTCACGAACACCCTACTTCATGGCGCAAAAGTCTGCCACGGGAGTTAACCTGTCTCCAAAGAGGCTTCAGAAAAAATGGGTACAGTCACCACTAGAGAGAACGAGACATTTATGGCAGTAAAGGAAGGAAAAGTACGACAGAAGAAGAGAGCAAGAATCTCGCTTTTTGCCTATCTGTGGAACAGCGTCGGGAAAGATTAGCCGGCTCCTGGAGAGATGCAAGCAGTTGATGTAAAAGCCGATACAGGGCTCAAAACACCAGGAGTTTAAGATGCCATATGAGTGTGGCTGCTATTACGTTGAACAGACTGTACGCACTCTGGAACACCACCAGACAGAGCACTTGTGTACATCTTCGCTACTCGGAAAAATCAACTGCGGCAGAACATTCAAAAGAAAATCTGCACCGAATTCGTTTCAACGAATCATTTGTCATTGCTAAGCCGAAAGGATATTTGGATAGTGTTATAAAACAAGCCGTTGAAAATAAAATACCAGGGAACACCATTAATAAGGACGTCGGTTTGCAGCTCTGGGCAGCTTGGGAACTGGCCATAGCGAGGCTGAAGCGGACGCGGCGTGATATGGCGAAGAATCTATCCTCAGTGACGTCACAGCCAGCAGCCAGAAGCGGACGCGACCAAATCGGGACATAAACATTGCCACAAATGGCGAGGAATCTAGGTTCAGTGACGTCACAGCCAGCAGTAAGACTCCTATAAATACGAGCTGATGCATCCGCCATTTTCCCCCGTCCCTCGCTCGCTCCCAACATCTCCTTCAGTCCCATCTCTCCGAATTTTCCTCCTGGTGTAACCAGTCGCTCCTTACTGTAAACCCTACAAAATCCCAGGCAATCATCATAGGTCGCACCACCCCTTCCTTTCGCCACCGAGACCTGTACCTCATCCTCCATGGTTGCCCCATCCCGCAAACAAAGACCCTCCGCTACCTCGGATTAACCCTGGACAGAGACCTTTCCTGGAACCTTCACCTCAAAACCGTCCGACAAAAAGCCCTCTCCCGCCTTAACCTCTTAAAATGCCTCTGTGGCCGGACATGGGGACTAAATCTTTCCACCATCCTGTATACCTACCGTTCCCTCATGTGTCCCGTCCTTTGCTGCTTCCATCCCGCCAGGATATCTGCCCCCCCCCCTCCTATTATGAATCCCTCAAAATCCTCGAACGCCACGCCCTTCGCCTCACCTACCGCATCCGCCTCCCCTCCCCCACGCGGATCCTCTACGACCTCATCCCATTCCCACACCTGGTCAAATTCCTTCAACACATCCACCTCAAGTACATCCACCGAAAGATAGAGTCCCATAACCCACTGGTATCTCCTCTCCTCCTGGATTCCAGGCCCCTGCCACGCCTTTACCGCCACATCCCTCCCTCCCTTCACCTCCACACCCTCTACGTCCTCTCCGAGGGTGGCTTCCGCCACCTACCTCTCCCTGACGACGTTCTCCAAAACCGTCCCGACATCTATCCCTCCTTCCAACTTTGGCCCCTCTCTGTGGATTGCCGCCGCCTCCTCCCTCCCCCTCCCCTCCCACTCCCGTCCCCCGCTTGGCTCACCCCCTCCTTTCTCCACCTCCCCGGGAGCTTCTTCCGGTTTCTTCCACTCTCCCTTCCCCCACCTCCTTCCCCTTCCCCCGCGCCTTCTCCATCCTCCCCGCCCCCCTTCCCCTGCAGGGCCAGTACAGTGCTGTGTTTTAAGTGTTCAGTGCTTCGTGTGTATAGTGTTTCATCGCCCAGTGTTTTTTAACGTTGCGTACACCAGTGTTCAGTGTTTTTTACCTCAATGTCGCGGTCTTGTTATGTCTCGTCGTCTGCAGTGAGTGTTTTTTAGCCACCGTGGCAATGTCTTGTTTTAACAATCATGTATGTTCTGTCCGCTGTCATAGTCTTTTAACTTTCTCCCAAATTTTCATCTTGATATTGTAAAATCGCCTTTTATCACCTTTCATTTTATATTCTGTTTTGTCCATTGTTTACATTCGCTCGGCTGTAGAGCAGCATCATTGGCTGCTGCCAGCCTGCCTTCGGGCATTAAAAATTCAATAAAGGAAAAAAAAATCCGCCATTTTCATTCTCGTGGCTCGTAAGTTAAACGCACTGCGGTGCTATAGGATTTTGCGTCACGGTACTTTAGCACCACATTACGGGTGACTTTGTTGCCATAAACTGCTCAAATCATTCCAGAGGTGGCTACAAAACGTTTAGTTTCCCTCAATTCAATTTCTTATTAGTAAATGTCAGTATTGACGCTTATCTATAAGAGGCTGTAACATAACTGGCAAAGAATACTGGGTAAATTTTACTTACGGCTGCGGCAGCGTAGTGTGCTAATGCTCGCAACGAAATGTTTGCTTTATGAGGATTATTAAATTACTCACAAGACAAGGGTACTGTTACATACGAAAAACTGTCAACCTTAGAGACGTAACAGAATTATTTATTTATTTCATGGTCAACACATTCTATACGACTAGGTTTTCAAATAGCATTCAAAGGTTGTCGTCAACATCGGCACCGCGTGCCTCTACGACCGTAAACTTCAGATCCTGTACACTAATATTCCTTTTAGTTTTAGTGTTTGTAATACATTTTGAAACTTTCTCAGTACCATAATGGAAGTTCTTTCAGCAATTTGAGTACAAACATCCGACGTGGTGAATTTGTCACAGCAGACAACAAACACTTACTGAAAAACGGCAAACAAACCTCGCATATTGACAGTCGTTATTCAAATAGAAGCCAAGATCGCTTAAAATTTTTTTCTAGATGACCAGTTTTGACCAGTTTCGGCTGCACTAAACGTTGTACGCAATTTTTATCAAAGAAATATGTTTCTTGCTCTTTTTTCTGTATTTGGACAGAAGCAGCAATAAGTAAAGAAAACGCGAGATTTTTGTATCTAATCCACATATCGATGTAAACAAGAGCGGAATGCAAGCTCAAAGTAGCACGATCTAAGGCTCTGTGCCTGGCACTTGTAAAATATTTCACTAAACTTAAATAAAACAACACTGTTCGTATAAGCTGCGTACTGTGTTTAGCATTCGCAGGAATGAAAATGGCGGATGCGCCAGCCTGGGTATTTAGGAGCTCTAGCCAGCAGCATGCCTTATAACGACAAGGCAACGAAATGCAGCTGTCATATAGCACTTGACAATGGCCAAGGAGTGCTTGGCCGAAAGCTCGTGGCCGTGGTGGAGTAGCCGAGCGGTCTAAAGCGTCTCGCTGCGGAGCGCGCGGTTGCTCGCCGTGGAGGTTCGAGTCCTCCCTGGGGCATGGGTGTGTGTGTTGTCCTTAGGTTAGTTTACCTAGGTTTATGGGACTTAACTAGGGGGTCATCAGTCCCTAAACTTACAAATTACTTATGAACTAGCTAATACTAAGGACGGCACAAATATCCATAGCCGAGGGGGGATTCAAACCCCCGACCGTAGTGGCCGTGCAGACCGTGACTGGAGCGCCTCAGTCCCCTCGGCCACCGCAGCCGGATTCACGTATCGCAAAGAAAAAAATCACAAATGTCGGGAGACCTTGAGGGACAAATAACCCTGAACACATCGCCCAACCCACTTGTCCGGAAGTTCCTTGTTCAGATGGCGAGGTTCTTCTCTATGCCAATGAGGCGGAACTCCATTTGGTTGGAATATGAATGTGGCTTATCAGCTACCAGTCTCTGAAACGAACAGCCTTGTAACACGTGCGGGTACGTCATACCCGTTACACATTCCCCAGAAAAAAGCAGGGGCCGTAAACGCTACTGCCTGACACAACACAGAAGACATTCACCTTCTTTCAGTTTCCACTGCAACGTTGGGGGTTTCCGTGCTCCATATGCGGACGCTGTGACGATTCACTTTACTGCTTGCGTGACGTATCGCCTCGTGACTGAGCACGAGTTGGCAGGGATATTCGTCATCTGCCATTGCTTCCGGGAAACGTTTACAAAAGACACGGTCGTTTGGCTGTAAACGCCGCCAACCGCTGCATGCTATATGGTTTCTGAAGTTATCGTTTCCGCATAGTTGACTTAGGACTGGTCAGTTCGTGACTTGCACGACTTCATTGGCCTACGAAGGAATACATCACGGTGTCCGTTTCCTCTGCGACAGGTTCTAACCGAAGCTGTTACCTTTACAGAAGTAGCATGTGGCCTCGATCTGTCTTCACCCTGCAGTATACCTTGGTGGCTGTATATTGTACTGCCTTCAGAGCGCGCACTACGTGGTACTGACGGCTTCTGTCTTCTCGTGTTGCAATACACAAAGTGCTGTCTGTTGATTGGTCATCAGTTTGCAAACTGTTATCACCCTACCACCTGCAGTGACGTAAACAAAACTTTGAACGATGATATTTCGATTGGTTGCTAGTACAAATGGGTGGGTATATTTGAAACTATAAGACTTCAAAACGCGATCAATAATTGTGCTCAACGTGTATTTAATTAAATCTACATCTAATATATAAAGCAGAGTGTCCGTATATTTGTACGTGTTGCATACAAATCTACAGTTTTCTTCCAGTCTTTATGAAATTTTGTACACGTGAGCTTCAATCAAATGTTCAAATGTTTGTCAAGCTTATGGGACTTAACTACGGGGTCATCAGTCCCTAAACTTACAAACTACTTATGAACTACTTACGAACTAGGACGGCACAAATATCCATGCCCGAGGGGGGATTCGAACCCCCGACCGTAGTGGCCGTGCTGACCGTGACTGGAGCCCCTCAGTCACCTCGGCCACCGCGGCCGGCGAGCTTCAATCCATGAGGACGGCTACATTTTACGACAATGCTGCTCATTATCTCCTAAACAATTGGACCGGTTTCAACCAAATTTGGTACACACATTCCTTACCGTGAGGTAGCAATTGCTGCTTGGTTAAGAATCACATACGGCACATGGTTGAAAAGATATTACGTCATAACCAATAGAAATCGCAAAAAAGCCATATAATGCGGCGAGACTTCTGAAATACACTGTATGAGAATGAAGTACTTAGCGACTTGCAACAAATTTTAACATAAACTACGGCTATCGGTATGACGTTACAATTTATAATATCTACAAATTGTAGTTGCAGCAAATTTTACAGACAATATACAAGCATATAGTTAAACGGACCTTCTAAATTGTATCACAGTACGACACGTAGTTCATGAGATATGAGCATATAAACAGTAACGTTCATGGAAACCGCTCCATCACGCATCAAGTTTTAATCTATTACTTCTTTACTACTAATTGTATTCCCAAGAGATTTTACAGACATACAGTCCTTATACAAATGAATATATACCTGAAAAATGGCAGGAATAAATAAATAAATCTCCGGGCAACGCCGGGATTTCAGCTAGTCTACATCTACATGGGATACTCTGCAAATCACATTTAAGTGCCTGGCAGAGGGTTCATGGAACCACCTTTATACTATTTATCTCCCATTTCATTCTCGAATAGCGCGCGGGAAGAAAAAACACCTGAATCTCTCCGTTTCAGCTCTGATTTCTCGTATTTTATTCTGATGATCATTTCTACCTATGTAAGTGGGAGTCAACAATATATTTTCGCATTCGGAGGAAAATGTTGCCGATTGGAGTTTCTTAAGCAACCTACGCCGCAGCGATAAACGCCGTTGTTGTAATGATTCCCATCCCAGATCCTGTATCAATTTCCGTAACGTTGTCTCCCCTGCATCGTGACAGTAAAAAACGAGCTGCCCTTCTTTGGACGCTTTCGATGTCCTCCGTTAAAACCACCTGATAAGGATCACACACTGGGCAGCAATACTCCAAAAAAGGACGGACAACCGTAGTGTATACAGTTTCTTTAGTAGCTCTGTTGCATCTTTTAAGGGTTCTACCAATGAAACGCAGTCTCTGGTTCGCCTTTCCCACGATATTATCTACGTGTTCTTTCCCGTTTAAGTCTGAAGTAATAGTAATTCCTAGGTATTTTGTGGCGTTTACGGCCTTCACTTTTGATTGATTTATCTTATAAACAAAGTTTAACGGATTTCTTTTCGTATTCATGTGGACGACTTCGCACTTATCATTATTTAGAGTCAATTGTCATTTTTTACACCATAGTTATATCTTATTCAGATCGTTCTGCAGTTGTTTTGATCTTCAGATGATTCTACTAGACGGTAAATGACGGCGTCATCTGCAAACAACCTAAGAGAGCTACTTTGATTTTCCCTTAAATCGTTTTTGTAAATAAGGAACAGCAGAGAACCAATAACACTACCCTGTGGAACACCCGATATCACCTCTGTTTTAGTCGATGCCTTACCATCGATTACTACTACCTGTGTCCTCTGACAGGAAATCCCCCATCCAGTCGGAAATTTGGGGCGATATACCATAACCACGCAATTTGATTAAAAGCCGTTTGTGAGGTACGGTGTCAAAAGCCTTCTGGAAATCAAGAAATACGTAATCGATTTGCGAACCCTTGTCGATAGCACTTATCACTTCGTTTGAGTAAAGAGCTAGTTGTGTATCGCATGAAATATATTTTCTAAATCCGTCTTGTCCTTGGGTCAATAGATCATTCTGTTCGAGATAATTCATAATATCTGAATACAGGATATGTTCTATAGCCCTGCTGCAAATTGACGTCAATGAAATAGGCCTGTAGTTTAGTGGGTTACTCCTACTGCCTTTCTTGAAGATAGGTGTGACCTGTGCAACTTTCCAATCTTTTGGTACAGATCCTTCTTTGAGAGAGCGTGTGTTTATGGCTGTTAAGTAAGGAGCTATCGTTTCAGCACAATCAGATAGAAATCTAATGGGTATACAGTCCGGACCAGAAGACTTGTTCTTGTTAAATGATTTTAGTTGCTGCACTACTCCGATGATATCTACTTCTACTTTGCTCTTTACGGCTTCTGTTCGTAATTCGAAATCTGGAATGATAATGATTTCCTCAGGAAACCGACAGATTTATGTGAAAACTTGAACTTTCCCGGGCAAAAATCGGAACCTCTCGTCAGCTTAGAGTTACAAAACTAATAGCGAGCGGATATCGATGCAACATTTATATAGAAGAGGATGAGGCGGATCAGGGATTTGTATGTGTGAAGGATTTTTGGAGGGGTGCAATCCGCTGATTTAATGAGTTAGTACTTTTAGTTTATTGTGGGTTTACTGTTGGTGGTTACTAGATGAGATTTCCAATTTAATTGGCTATCGACGGGTGGTGCAAGTATTTTGGTGAGTTAACTAGCTTAAATGTTGAAGCGGAAATCATGGAGACGGTAGAGGCAGGTAATGTGTTCAGCTTCTGTTTAACACAAACGATGTATGCGTAGCTCAACCGATTTCTAAACCTTTTATGACGTTCGTTATATTTCTTAAGATTTTTGTATACGCAATATTAGATTTTTATACGTATATTAACGTTTTTATATTTGGGAAATTATTAGTGTATATATGCAGTTATCATAGTAGGAAATTAGTTTTTTCGGTCATAAAGAATATTTAAATGCAAAGTAACGAAGGAAGTTACATCATGGAGGATGCAATATTCTCTGATATATTCTCCATGTTGGGGAACTTCCGAGAGTGTTAAAAAAAAAAAAAAAAAAAAAAAAAAAAAAAAAAAAAAAAAAACCCTCTATCATTTCGGTTTAGTTCGGAAGTACGTTTTTGAGACGTTTAGATTAAAATTTCATTTCAGTTAGTTTGCGGCTGATGAAGATACAACAGTCGAAATCAGATCGCGTCTAAGATCGATACGAAATAGCGTGAGCAATGTGGCAAACATTATAAAACACCGACAGATTTTAATAAGATAATTTATGGATTTGAGTGACTTCAATAGCAATGAGAACTTTAATTTAAATTTTCAAGGATGATTAGGTATCATCATCAGTCATTTCATCTGGAGACAACTGTTAAAATATACGGAAGTGAACTTTTACTTATCGGTACAAACATTACTTCGCGAGTGTATGTTCGGTGCGAACATTATCCGAACATTTAAAATAAGGAAATCTTGTTACGGGATAGTATTATTGTACAGTATTATTAATTTTGAATATGTTGAATATAAAATAACAGTGCCTTCCGTCAAATGATAGACCCGCGGTGGAGTAGCCGAGCGGTCTAAAGCGTCTCGCTGCGGAGCGCTCGGTTGCTCGCCGTGGAGGTTCGAGTCCTCCCTGGGGCATGGATGTGTGTGTTGTCTGTAGGTTAGTTTACCTAGGTTTAAGTAGTTTGTAAGCTACGGACTGATGATCACGCAGTTTGGTCCGATAGATTTACAAACATTTGAACATTTTTCAAATGATAGAATTTAAACCGGACCGGAGCGAGAAATGTGTTAATAAGTGTTCTAAAGCTACTAAATGAATGTATGGCCACGCAACGACAAGGAATATCTCTGAATAAATAATACAAACGAAATACGGACTAAAGTTTTCTTGAATCAAGGCATAAAATTCAGAAAACGGAGAATTCTGATGAACTTTAATTCAGCGAAGACTCGTCTTGCCTTGTCCATCGAGTGTTATGACCCAAATCCTTGAAAACTATAACTACATGGTTGGGGTTAAGTGCAGTGGAAAGGAAGGGAGGAGGGTCATACTTTTACAATGAACAATGAAATGATGGCTCAATTTATTTACACGGGAACAACTCATTCCATTACAATCAGTCATCAAAAGTATTTCTGGAGAAATATTTTAAAACTGTTTGCTAATACTGTTAATGTATAATAAAACGTGGGTGTTCAAACGAAATGTCACTGTGGATGTAACTGAAGGCTTGATTCAAAAGTAACCACAAGAGGTGTGAGCACAACTATCCCACTGTTTAACCAGACGAAAGATTCCGTGTTTTCAGAATTCCTGTGGCTGTGACAAGAGCTAATCCTCTACTGTCTCCTTCAGTTCGTCGTTCAAATTGAAGCGCTTCCTTTTGAGATGATTTTTTAGCAGCCAAACGGATGGAAGTCACACTGTGACACGATCAGGCTGTAAGGCGGATGCACAAGCTGCTCCCACTTGAACTCGTCCAGTACACTTTGTGTGCCCCTGAAGATGTGAGGACGTGCGTTATCATAGAGCAGAACCACTCCCAGGCCGTTTGCTGTTGGTGGACTTGCGTAGGCTACAGAGTGTCTCACAGTACACATCCCAGGTAATGTTTCTTTCGTTATAGAGGAATTCCACGAGTATCGGACCTGGGAAGTAAAAGAAAGACGGTGAGCATCACCTTACCTGTTGGGGGCACATCTTTAAATATTTTAATGGAAGGTGACGACCTATGCTTCGCGTCCCTAGATGTCGCACTACCTTATCTTAGAGCGGCACCTCGCACGTTCAATTTCAAATATTTTATTGAACTGCCTGTTGCCAAAGACCACAAATATACTCCCAAATGATTGTAGACTAGGAATACCTTTCTCATTGCTATGTTTTGAATTTATGTTATAAATAGTATTTGTTTTTCCCTTGTGGAAAAAATGAAATGTTCAAATTTTTGTAGAGCTTCTGGGACTTAACTACGGGGTCATCAGTCCCTAAACTCACAAACTACTTGTGAACTAATAATAAGGACGGCACAAATATCCATGCCCGAGGGGGGGGGGGATTCGAACCCCCGCTCCGTAGTGACCGTGCAGAACGTGACTGGTGCGCCGCAGACTGCTCGGCCACCGCGGCCGGCTCCCTTACTACTAATTGCATTCGCAACAGATTTTATAGACATACAGCACTTATACAATTGAATATACACCTGAAAAATTATACAATTTAGAAAATATAACTCGACAAATATAAGATCGTACGAATTTTATATGGCATTTGTATTTTGATTACTAACTTTCTTTGTTTGGATACTGCACTTACAATTTTGTACATTATGCAAGACAGCCTAATTTTTTTACATATTCTGCGATAAATATAACATGTTTTTAGAAGAAAGGAGACGGACAGAATGAGAAAGGATAGGAGAAATATTAACTCAAGGCAGGAATAAATCAATACCCAGCCAACGCCGAGTTTTCAGCTAGTTATAAACTCCAACGATAATGATTATCATTTATTCGAAGATTGTCTTAATATGTAGCAGTTTTTTACACGTTAACAGATAGAGGAATGGAGCATCGAAAGAACAGCCCCTGGTATGCGCTGGGTTGAAATGTTCCAGTGCTCCACATTTAAACAAATATTTCAAAGCTTATGGAATCTATGTTATGTCTTCCAGGTACAAATGCGGCAGTCGAATGTGTCTTCTCTCTGATGAATAAGACACGGATACGTGAGACAATGGCGAGTACGGGCGGGGGGGGGGGGGGGGACTATGGGGCTGCAGCCCCCCTTCAGAGCGTGAGGAATACTTATCACGTGTATTAATGAATTTTCTTTGTTTTGTTTTTCTTTAGAAATCAGGTTGATGATCTTATGCTGCTTTTGAAAACGGGTTAACCAAAGTACAGTTTTGCCGCGGCGGAGCGGTCGAGCGCATTGAGGCGCTATGTATGCTACGATGCGCGAGGCCGTTTCCCGTCGGGGGTTCGAATCCCTCCTCGGGCATGTATGTTTGTGCCGTCTTTAGTATAAGGTAGTTCATAAGTAGTTTGTATGTTTAGGGACTGATGACCCCGTAGTTGAGTTCCATAAGCTCTAGAAACATTTGAACAGTATTTGAAAGTACAGTTTGAGTACGATGCCACAAAGCTTCTATGCGCTCAGTCCCTAGCCCCCCGCCCCCATGAGACCAAAATCCTGGATTCAAAACTGATCTGAGAGAACTCAAATGAAAATAGAGACCTCAAAAGCAATTGTGATGGTAAAAATTAATTTGAAATACAGCTGTTCAGAATTGTATGACTTTTTAAAAGGCTGCAAGTGTTTGCTCAATCAAATTCATTCATCACAGAAATATGGCGGAATAAACGACTGAGTGCTGAAAGCTGTGTATAGTTACCCAGGTATAATAGTACTGTTCTAATTGTAATTTTGTGTAATGTGTTGCGTAATGTACACAGACACATTAATAGAACCAGTTTGTTTTTTGCCAGCAGTCTGCACTTCTGTTATAGGCTGAAAGAAGAAAGAAAATTTATAGGATGACTTGTAAACGATTTTTGAAAGATATTCGTCGCCGTGTCTAATGCAGGTTCGTGGATCTCTTCGTTCAGCGCCACACAGACACACTGCTAACGAAGTCTTCTGTAACTTACTTCAATCTGAATAGTAAATAAGAGCATCCAGAACACTGGAATATATATCACCTTCATCAAATTCTTGAAGTGGTCGTTTGAAGTTGTTTGTGTACTTTATATAAAAAAATGACTTCGCAGACTCTAATTAATTTCAGGTTAATATTCTTTTATTGTTGCTTCGTAAATAATAATAATAGTTTTTGCTTAACCAAACGTACATTCAGTTTTGGAACATGCCACAACATATCTTCGTAAACCACAACAAGAGAACAAACATAAAAATCTCTGACAAAGAGTCTTAAGCTCCACAGTTCACAGCACTACACGAAATATATCTTAAGGAATATCTCTGCCACTATATATTCGAATTCACTGTCACATGAATTACTAAATTTACTAAATGTACTACTACACAGGCATGATTTTTAATTTTTAATATTAGGGTGTATTGTAATTATACAATAATCGTAGGTGTCCATGTTTTACGTATGTCATATCATCATTTGGCGCCTGTTATCCATTTCGGTGTAAGGGTTTGGGGGAGACTCGCACAGAATCACGGATTCACCACTGGTGCCAGCTAATGTCGTCACTAAGGACCGACCTAATGTTCGGCCTGTTTCGGCCAAAATATTGGTTTCGCCGGCACTTTCGGTTTCGACGAAAAGTGAGCCGAATCTTCGGCTTGGTCAAAACTAGCTTTCGTAAAGGCATGGATGTATTCTGGTCGTGCTTGGAACTGATGTAGTGCGCGTAAAAATGGTATTTTGTTGTTCATCACAATATAACGAAATCGAATCTTATAGTGATATTGTTACACTGTGTTTGTAACGAATTAACTTGTTCAGTATTTTACTTAATGGAACGGGTTATCATATTGTTACGCTGAAAAGTTTAATTAATACGGTTCCTTGAAAACTTTTTCAGTGACCAAAAAATGTTCAAATGTTTGAAGAGCTTATGGGACTTAACTACGGGTTCATCAGTCCCTAAACTTACAAACTACTTATGAACTACCTAATACTAAATTCGGCACAAATATCCATGCCCGAGGGGAGATTCGAACCCCCGACCGCAGCGGCCGTGCAGACCGTGACTGGCACGCCGCAGACCGCACGACGCAGACCGCACGGCCACTGCGGCCGGCTTCAGTAACCAATATGAGATTGGGAAACATTGATCTACTATACAGCTTTTCCTGTTGCGTTTTTCGTAAATTTACGCCGCGGTGGAGTAGCCGAGCGGTCGAAAGCGTCTCGCTGCGGAGCGCGCAGTTGCTCGCCGTGGAGGTTCGAGTCCTCCCTAGGGCATGGGTATGTGTGTTGTCCTTAGGTTAGTTTACCTAGGTTTAAGTAGTTTCTAAGCTACGGACTGATGACCACGCAGTTTGGTCTGATAGATTTACAAACATTGAACGTAAATTTACACTGACAACAATCGTATTATTAGTTGGAACAGTGACATATACTTAATGCACCACTAATTGACGTCCATTTACTGACAGGAACGAAGCCTATTAGCATCACTACATAAAAAACAACTTTACTTCGCTTAAATCTAATTGCTGTTATAAACAAATGAAACAACGTTAACGAACCGATACGAACACCCAACGAAATTTTACGGCTGGCAGCGGTGGCCGAGGGAACTGAGGCGCTCCAGTCACGGTCTGCACGGTTACTGCGGTCGGGTGTTCGAATTCCCCCTCTGGCATGGATATTTGTGCCGTCTTTAGTATAAGGTAGTTTGTAAGCTTAGGGACTGATGACCCCGTAGTTAAGTCCCATAAGCTATTTGAACATTTGATTTGAAATTTTACGACGTATATACGAGGTAACATCTGCGCGCGATTCACGTCTGTAGGCGACAGGACCTAATATAGTCTGTTATGCAGTGACAGTGCTCCACAATTTTGCTTACATATCAGTGTTAGGGGAAAGTGTAAATGTTATTTCTTTATTACAGCGTCGACAGCAATAAACGTATCTTAAATGGGATCCTGGACTTTATTTTGAGGAGAATACCTACTAGCAACAACTTAGTATATTTTCAACTATTCTCTTCTACACCGTTTTTGAAATACAAAGCGCTACTTGAACTGTGAGGAGAAAACGAGATAGCTTCACTAATAACACGTACGAACTATTCGTAAGCACTGGCTCACAAGTCCAGCTTGAGGGGTGGTTGGCTTAATATTTGCAACTGCCGGGTGGAAAGTTTAGGCCAATATAAATCTTTAGGCCTTCTTTGTCAATTTCTAGAGGCTCCTGCTTAGGCTTAAAGCACCCAATAATACTTAGTACGGGGACTATAACGTAAATGTACCGAAATTTTAACGTAATTCAGTAAGTTAGGGTTTCGGCCGAAACTAGAAGAGGAGCCGAATATTCAGTTACGGTTTCTGTTTGGTCTCAAATCATGTTTCTGTCTGACCCTAGTCGCCACCTTAAAATAAATACCTAGGCAACGCAGGGTTTTCAGCGATTCCCTACAATAAATTCACTTAGTGTGACCAGATACAGTCGCAGAAAAATGAGGCAAAGTAAGGAAAAAGAGGACGCTCAAAACATATGCTCAAAATAAGTGAATGAGTTTATTATCAATCGACAAAATATGTATTTCTTAATAATTATTGTTACTTCCCTGACGATCCAATTTTATGCAGAGGCTTAGTGTTGATTAACTGATAGTTGATAAAAGATGAAAATTCTTTTAAACTGTGTGGGAGCATCAACATATTTTTAACAGATTCAAGGTTCAACCTGCCTTTGTCCTCAGTCCACTCTCTGACAATTAGTGAAAATATTCTTCCTGCAATTGCATTGTGCACTGATATACTGGAAAAACAGTTTTGCATTATTACTCGTAAAAAGAATTATGTTCACAACACTGAACCGCTTACAAACCGAAAAATATAAACACCATTTTACCTACGACCAATCATCACACCGTTATCAACATCTACAAGTGCAGCTGCAGACATGAAAACTGCACTTGACCTTCCGAATATAAAATTTGAACTAAGAAGAAATCATTAAATAAAACCAAGACCAATCTGTCGAGCTATTTCTTATTGTGGTGTCGCACAAGTATGAAGTGCGCGCCACGTCCTTTCGCCGCGCGCCGCCATGCACGCACGGCGCGGCGTTCTTACGACGTCAGCCACGAGCGCCCTCTGCTACAACTCCTCTCGTGGCCACGACTGCTGCATCGCTCACTTGGGATTCAGATAGGCACCAGTAAAGACTTGGCTATCGGATAGGCACTAGGAATCATCAGTAGACAGGCCTCTATCTAAACTATGTATCAGCATAATGCAGACAAGAACTATGTAAAAATTAAGTATTACCAAGACTCTACGAAATATATATCTGGTTCTAATTTAGCCTAGTGTCCCACTGACTGGTCACCTCCGTACCTGCACAAGCGTGCATCCTATATTCCTGTGTCGGTCTCTTTCTACTCGGCCACCGACACCTACGACAACCGGCGGAAACGAGACACAAAAGTGGCGACGAGGCTGGGATACAAAACTTATACTATTTATTGGCCTCTGAGACGTTAGTTTCAGCTCCACATATTTTACATTCTTCATGGAATTCATTTCCCTCGTTCTTCAAAGTAGGGTTTTTATAAGGAAACACATCTGAGTCTGTACACTTGGCGTTTAGGCATTGCCATATATTTTATGAAACTCACTTGGCTATAACGAGCAACAATTTACACTCAGAAGTCACGTGTGCCCAACATGATACCTATGATGCCAACTGCCCAGTCAAGCCAATGTGATCGGCCACTGACAACTGGAGATACGGAGCGAAAATTTTAAATAATCGATATTATGCACTCGCATACGGCTCGTTCCACGATAAAAATCGACAACCCTCCTGCTACATCGAGCACTACCTCCGTGTTTATTCATGACGAAGGCCGTGCCTATATATAATAGGATGGGCCGAAAAAAGAGAATTTTTGAGTATCGAGTTGTAATAGGGCTCCAAAGTTGCGTATTTATGTGCTGATTAACGAAAAAATAATTTAAAAAAACTAACTTAATAACTTCAGTTCGCGCAAAGGGCTTAAAGTTTCTAAAAAAACGATAAATTTATCGAATTTCCGAAAGGTCATATAAAAATATATCTTTCAGTACCATGTCCTAATAGGACTCAAAAACTGTGTATCCATGTATAGTTTAACATAAAAATATTTTTGATAGTCCCTGCGTATGTAATCAGTTCGCGCTAAAGACCTTAACAATCGAAATATGACAACATTTCTAAATGTTCAAAATGTTACGGAAATTTACTAATATCTCGTATTAATATGTATGTTATAAATATTTTAGGTTTTATTTATTGTGATTTGATTATTTAAAGAGATAACATCGTAACTTTGCAGCTCTTCACCCATTTCACCAACAAATTTGGTTAAATGACCCAGAACTCACCACGAGGAGGTGGCTGCAATTCGAGTTCCACTCACACCTTACCGAACCAACCAACCGTCCAAGAGGTCATACTATTTATATATTCATATTTAGAATATATACATTTATTTACATTTTTATACCTTTATTTACATAGTTGGCTTGAATTCTGATTTGTGTCCAAATTTTGGCATTATAGATCTTCACAGCAGAGTCGTCTTAATGAATCCGTCTCTGCTATCTTGCCCACATACTTTTTCTGCAACCTCTGTTACTAATTTTACACACCTTTCTACAGCTTCAATCTTAATAGATTGAAGCAAAGATCAACAATACCTCTTAGATATTGTCAAAACTATTCAAAGTGGAAAATGTACTCCAGATCTGGCTAATCGTGATCCTTGACCTCTTACTCCCGTTGGTTGACATGTGCGAATAGAGTGTTGCGCTTGTATATTTCTGAAGTAAATCGCACAAATGAACTCACGATTTTAGTTGACTATATTCTAAAGACATATGCGCCAGTCTGGTTCGATATTAAGAGATACGCCTCAGTAAAGTATGGTCCAAAGCATGTTTTTAAGGTTATTAAAATTTCCAGACATCTTCCAGAGAACATAGAAAAGCAAACTGATCCGGTGATTCAACGAAACTCGTTTTTCTGTCACCCAGAAAACGTGTTATTGGCTATGATAGTATACGAGAAATCACATTTTAGAGAGTTGGGTTTTAGAAGAGTCCTAAAGGCAAAAAATATGAAAACTAACCGCAATGCTGCAGTAAGAACGTTTACTACACAAACACTAGATTTTGAGGCTACTGACTACAGTGAGTTATATATTGGTTGGTTGGTTGGGTAGGGTGTGAGTGGAACTCGAATTGCAGCTACCTCCTCGTGGTGAGTTCTGGGTCATTTAACCAAATTTGTTGGTGAAATGGGCGAAGAGGTGCAAAGTTACGATGTTATCTCTTTAAATAATCAAATCACAATAAATAAAACCTAACATATTTATAACATACATATTAATACGAGATATTAGTAAATTTCCGTAACATTTTGAGCATTTAGAAATGTTGTCTTATTTCGATTGTTAAGGTCTTTAGCGCGAACTGATTACATACGCAAGGACTATCAAAAATATTTTTATGTTAAACTATACATGGATACGCAGTTTTTGAGTCCTATTAGGACATGGTACTGAAAGATATATTTTTATATGACCTTTCGGAAATTCTATAAATTTATCGTTTTTTTAGAAACTTTAAGCCCTTTGCGCGAACTGAAGATATTAAGTTAGATTTTTTAAATTATTTTTTAGTTAATCAGCACATAAATACGCAACTTTCGAGCCCTATTACAACTCGATACTCAAAAATTCACTTTTCTCGGCCCACCCTAATATATATTTACGAAATTAGCAATACAAAGCAAATAATTGTAAATGTAATTTTATTACGCTCAAATTTGCGAAAAAGGAGACAATGTAAAAATCCGCCCGCACCCAGGACAAAGAGCTGAAAAGGAGCACACGTCCGGGGTGTCGTGGGGTTTCCTTCAAATGTTCAAATGTTTGTATAGTCTATGGGACTTAACTACGGGGTCATCAGTCCCTAAACTTACAAACTACTTATGAACTACTTACGAACTAGGACGGCACGCCGGCCGCGGTGGCCGGGGTGACTGAGGCGCTCTAGTCACGGTCAGCACGGCCACTACGGTCGGGGGTTCGAATCCCCCCTCGGGCATGGATATTTGTGCCGTCCTAGTTTGTAAGTAGTTCATAAGTAGTTTGTAAGTTTAGGGACTGATGACCCCGTAGTTAAGTCCCTTAAGCTATACAAACATTTGAACATTTTTTTTAGGACGGCACAAATATCCGTGGCCGAGGGGGGATTCGAACCCACGACCGTAGTGGCCGTGATGTCCGTGACTGGAGCGCCTCAGACTCCTCGGCCACCGCGGCCGGCCGTGGGGTTTCCTATCGTGGGGTTTCCTACTGCCCAGGACCGGCATAACAAATTGAGGCTCCCTTTGCCGCTTCCTCCCCATTACCCTTACGTCCAAGCACAGCAGTTCTTCGATGTCTCGTTCTCGTTGACAAAGAGAAATGTCTCGTTCAGTTTACAAAGTTGCCATCCCCACAAGTCTTTCTTGAGTCATTATGGATCGAAGATATGTTTTTATAGTTTTAATTTCGTAAAAAGCCGCGCTCACCACTCGCTACAACCACAGGAAGAGAACGCAACACTCTTAATGCAGACACTAAATTACGAACAATGCCTGCTAATTCATTTTTACGGCTATAACCCAGAACGTCCTGTGGCCCTGCATTATTGGGTACTCTTCTACCAATGACTTGTAATTCATTGCACAGATCAGTAGCATCAATATCTTTAGATTCTCTGTGAGCTAGACTCTTGCAAATTAACACATTCTTCAAGAACAGCTTTGGGAGTTTTCTTTTATACATCATATATTTTGTACAGATGTCCAGATACACGATTTAGGTTGTTAAACTGATGAAACATCTCGTCAATTGAATTTATTGCAATATCCAATCTTACAAAATAAAAAATTAATTTTGAAATGACTTTGCTCGTCACGAATAGGTTGATCATTTGCTTCAAAACCAAACAGTATTTTCTTGTGTCTTAGACGGACTGGTTCCATATCTGATGAAAATGATGGGGACATGTTGTCTGCTTCTGAAATTTCTCTTGCTTCTAACAGCATTTTTTCAAATCCCACATCACTTGTACAGTCTTCAAGAAAGATTTTTGTTTTTAGCTGAGCATTTGTAGCATTCAGAATGAAACTTTCACTCTGCAGCGGAGTGTGCACTGATATGAAACTTCGTGGCACATTAAAATTGTGTGCCGGAACCGGGACTCCAACCTGGGTCCTTTGCCATTTGCGGGCAAGCGCACTACCGACTGTGCTATCCCGACACGACTCACGTTTCCCCTCACAACTTTACTTCCCCCAGTACCTCGCCTCCTACTTTCCAAACTTCACAGAAGCTCTCCTGTGAACCATGCAAGACTAGCACTCCTGGAAGAAAGGATATGGTGGAGACATGGCTTAGCCACAGCCTGAGGGATGTTTCCAGAATAAAACTTTCACTCTCCAGCGGAGTGTGCGCTGATATGAAACTTCCTGGCAGATTAAAATTGTGTGCCGGAACCGGGACTCGAACCTGGGACCTTTGCCATTCGCGGGCAAGCGGCATCGTGAGTCGTGTCGGGATAGCACAGTCGGCAATGCGCTTGCCATCGAATGGCAAAGGTCCCAGGTTCGAGTCCCGGTTCCTGCACATACTTTTAATCTACCAGGAAGTTTCATATTTGCGCACACTCCGCTGCAGTTTCATTCTGGAAACATCCCTTAGGCTGAGGCTAAGCCATGTCTCCAACATATCATTTCTTCCAGGAGTACTATTCTTGCATGGTTCGCAGGAGAGCTTCTGTGAAGTTTGGAAAGTAGGAGGCGAGGTACTGGCGGAAGTTGTGAGGGGGCATTGTGAGTCGTGTCGGGATAGCACAGTCGGTAGTGCGCTTTGCCCGCGAATGGCAAAGGCCCCAGGTTCCAGTCCCGGTTCCGGCAAACAATTTTAATCAGCCAGGAAGTTTCATTTGTGGCATTGTTTATGTTGAGGCAATTTATTGTTGAGAAACGTTCCCACATGTACGGAAGCCAGTGCCGTGGAACTCTGTATCTACACAAATGCTCCGCAATCCAGCGTCAGGTGCATGGCGGAGGGTACCTCGTACCACTAGCAGTCGTTTCCATTCCACTCCCAGTTAGATGCTAGCCCAAATTTTTCTATCTTATCTTTACGCGAATTGAAAACTGGCAGCAGGAGAATCCTTCTTAGGCTGTGGTCACAGTGGCTCCGATATCGGTGGGTTTTACCGACGACAGACATCTGCGGAAAACGGCCGATCGTTTCAAATTTGTACTCCTCTATGGGCACGGTCACAGTGTAGCCGATTTCATCGCCCGAACGTAGACATTTCGGACGACAGTCGGTGAAATTCAAATCAATTTGTTTTCTTCGGTCAAACCGACCGACGTTCTCACATGCTAGATATGGACAGTGAAAAACTGATATGCTTAGTGAAAGAAAGAAAGATCCAGAAGACGATAAATATCACAATCGGGATATACTTCGGAATCTATGGTCTGATATTATAGTTTATTCATGGCCGGATCTAGGACATTTATCAAGGGGGACAAACTTAAATTTGCCGCCCCTTCTTTCACCCTCTCTGTAAGAATCGACTTTTTGACGCTAATTGGATTACATATTTCTAAATAAATGTCACGATCTCACAACATGAACTTATTTTATTGACTGAATTAAGATAGAAGGAAAACAGAACAATTTTAATACATACAAAATATTACAAGATTACTCATCGTACAAAAATCAATTCAAATTTTCGCTTTTCGAGCTTTTTATTGCTGCAAAACTGTTTTTGATATCATCATGGTTTAGAGAAGCAGCTCGTTTGTGCTCTGTTGATATTATACTCAGATTTGTTAAGCAGTCGTGCTCCTCAAGTGCATTTAATTAGTTTCAGCTTGCTGAAACTTCTTTCTCCAGACGAAACAGAAACTAGAATGGTAACGCTGTAGTAAGGTTGGGATACCCCTCTACCAATTTCTTTTTATAAATTAAACTTAATGTTGATGATGCAGTTGAATCTTGCAATGCTCTGTCTACTGCCAGCGCATGTTGTCTGAAACTTTCAACGTCAAGTTCTTCCTCGCTAAGATCTTCTGCCAGTTCCCCTGCGGCCTTCAAGTCCTCCACTTCCATTTCTCGAATTTGCACAACACACAGAAAACTAATTTTTGCACCAATTTTCTCAAGTGCGGTAAACCTGGTACTAAGCTCTGTCAATTATTTCTTCTTGTTTTTTTTTTTTTTTTTTTTTTTTTTTTTTTTTTTTTTTTTTCTGTGAATGTTGGATACTTCATCCTCACGAAGTTCATTTACTTCTTTCTTCGAATCCTTTTTTCGGAGAATACCGATGATACCTCATCTTCTGCAAGGACTTTGGCCTCAAAAATAGCTTCAGAGGTACAAGAATCCCGGGATGTTTTGAGAAAGCCCAAAAGTCCTTGAATGTTTCGAACAGCTTTATCAATTGTAAAGTATTAACTTCACAGAAACTGATTAACATGAGCAATTTATTTTAATATTGCATACCAGAAACAAGTTAAAGTAATGAATTTGAGTTTTCTTATATTTTTTTCAAATAGATCTTGTCTCTGATTTTGTTTCTGGTGTTGACAATTTATAAGTTTCAGTTTCTTCCAGGGCTTTCAAAACTTTATGAAAATGCTTGTAAACAGCTTCAACCGCATCTACCCTTGCAGATCACCTAGTCTTGCTGAATGTCTGCTGAATTTGCTCCTACTAAATTTAAAGAGTGAGCAGCACATGGTACGAAATAGGCCAGTTCATTCTTCTGAAGTATTCTTGACTGGACCCCTTTGTACTTTCCAGCCCTGTTTGCCCCATTGTCATGAGACTGCCCCCTGCAGTACATATTGTTCAACCCATCTTGTTCCAATTTTTGCAGTATCTCTTGACTAAGGCCTTCTCTTGTTTTGTCTGTAATTGTAAAAAAGTCAGTAAAAAATTCCACAACCTCAGAGTCATTCGACTTGACATATCGAATTACTTGTCATCTGCGCATTGTGGCTGATATCTGGAGTGCAGTCAAACATCAGTGAAAAGTATTTAGCAGCTAAAATATCTTTAATTATATCTTGTTTTATTTTGTCAGCGATCAAGTAACGGAACTCATCCTGTATATTTTTATAAAAATAGCTAATCTGGCCTTTCTTGTGGCGTTCAATATGCAGACGAAGGGGGACACTATTGTATGAGATCAATTGTATTTAGAAATTTTCCGTTATGTGGATCACCAAAATCCCCATCTTCTTTTGTTCCTCTAAAAGGACTTCCTTGCTTAGCTAGAGAAAGGACAGCATCAATAATACAGTGAGATTCCTCCTGTTTTATCTGGTCTTGCTGCCCAGTATGCGATATCAGGTGGGTTTGTCGGAGGACATCGAAAGAGTCGAAAGAAGAGCAACTTGTTTTGTATTGTCGTGCGTCACGGAAATGATACAGGATCTGGGATGGGAATCATTAGAAGAAAGGCGTTTATCGCTGCGACGTGGGTTACCTACGAAACTCCAATCGTCAACATTCTCCTCCGAATGCGAAAATATATTGTTGCCTCCCACTTACATAAGTAGAAAAGATCATCTGAATAAATACGTGAAATCAGAGCTCGAACAGAGAGATTCAGATGTTCTTTCTTCCCGCGCGCTATTCGAGAATGGAATGGGAGATAAATAGTATAAAAGTGGTCCGATGAACCGTCTGTCGGGCAGTTAAATGTGATTTACAGAGTATTCTGTCTAGATGTCTATTAATTCCACCGCTACCGAGAGAGGACTCTAGATCCTTAATGCTTTTGACTTTCAATAAGAAGTGTGCGCACCTGAAATACTTTATTTTTATTTATTTTTTTTTTTTATAAGGACTAGAACGTTATTCAAATTCATCTGTTCTACAAATATTACCTTGATATGAAATATGAATATTCATTTATCTGACAAAGGAAATCTATGCTAATTAATAAACATTGTGCATTTACTTATGCAATAACGCAAACATCTCCCTCATTCTGGCTAATATCTAGTATATTTTTAAAGTTTGATGAGCTGAAGTACCTGTGACAGGGCAACACTGAAGTCAGCAACCAGGAATTTTAGTTTTATTAAATGATTTCGGTATTTCTTGCAGTCATTTTACTTTTAATAATTCTGTGTCAGTTAATTTTATTAAATTGTACCAGAAAGATACATTCTGTGAAAAAAAAGAAAAAAGTCGGTCAGAACTTGCCGCCCTCTAAATTCTGCCGCCCGGGGCAACTGCCCCCTTTGTTCCCCCCTAGATCCGGCCCTGGTTTATTGGGAACCCCAGTTTGATTAAATCCTTTATCGAAAATTTGAGGTGTAAATTATAACCTCAAAAATGTGTTCTATTCAGGATTGTGGCTTATCTTAATGTTATTGTAGTGGCTCTCCTACGTTGTTTTACACTGTGATAATCGGGTATTAAATTATTCGTACTGGTTCTGGCGTTCTTTTACAAGGTGATGAGTGTTCTAGGAAGTGACCTGCAAATGTGGTGCAGGCCTACGTGTGCTTCCGCTTTTCAGTGGTTTCTGTGTTCAAAATTATTCTTAATTTCACACTAGTCTTTCACAAATATCTTGAATGACAGTCATTGAAGTTCAGTGCCGTAACTGCAAATCTTTCTTCAGAATGGGATGTTTCTGGGTAGCCTTATACTATGTTCTTCATGGATTTAAATACTGAAAAACTGCATCTGTTATGTATTTTTATGCTTAGCACAACGCATTTCGAGAATTTTTCTTGCCTTTAGTGCATTTGTTTACATAAATACATCGTGACGTTTCCATGTGTGATTTTATGCAGCTCTTGCACAGATGTAGTCTTCTTGAGGTTATTGTAATGAGGGAAATCGTAGCATACATAATAAAATCTTGGCAACTTTTTTTACATACTAAATAGTACGTCCGTCTATACTTGCAGGTATTGTGTCTGTTCCATTAAACTGGATATTACAACATAAAAATCGTCACACTGGTTTTTGTACACAGGTAGGTCTAAGTCACGATTATTATGTTGTACATTCTGAGTACCGGTAATGGAAGAGGCATAATACCTTTAAGCAGACAGAAAAAGTTATGGTTTCTAACATTGGGATAAAACACACACCTCAATATTTATTCTGTCCGATTTTCCGAACTTATGTAGCTAACCTAAAAGAGAGAACTGCAGTGCAAGTGTGTCAGGAAATCACACATTGAAACGTCGAAAGTTGCTTACTTATGTAAACAAATCTACTAGAAGATGCGAATAAATCCTCGAAATTCGTTGTGATGAACAATAAACTTCCCTAACTGGTGTAGTTTTTCATTATTTAAAGCATGGAGGTTAACTGGTGTATGTCTGCACAAGTTCAAATAAATTCAACAAAACTGTAATATTGCTTGTCAGTGTCACCACGAAATATCAAGTATGTAATAGACATTTCTCCTTTTACCGGTACCTCACATATTCGTAAAGATTGTCTGGGAGTAGCAGTAACTGAGAACAGTACACAATCGTCACTTTCTTCGATCCATACAGGTGTAGCTCATTCGTATGCATTTAGAGTCTTTATTAATAACAAAAGCCATATTGTAGCACCAATTTCGAAACATAAAAATGTCTGTGGAATCCATTGCACCCCAGGGAATTGAAATCTAATATACATCAGAGACAATACATTCGCACCTAACCTAACTTTCTCCTTTAACCGGACCAAGTAACAAGCTATATCGGATACAGTGTGACCACACCCTTGGTCGATGTTTTCAGTCGAAAGCGGTCGACGACGTCTGACGAAGGTCTGTCGGTGCCACAGTGAACACAGCCTCAGTCAGTTTCAAATTTCGGCTTTCTAAATTTCCTCAACAGTGCATCTCGAAAAGAACGTCGCCTACCCTCCAGCGATTCCCATTTGAGTCTCAAAACTCTCGCACTGATCGAACCTACAAGTAACAAGCCGGAATTGCTTCTATGTCTTCCTTTAAATCGATTCGTTGGGGATCAGAAACAGTTGAGCAATACTCAACAAGGGTTAGCACAATCATTATATACGCAGTCGCCTTTACAGATGAACCACATTTCTCCAAAATTCGCTCAATAAACTGGATCTGACTATCTTGTTCAGAATAATTCTCACAGTAGAGAAAAAAAGCGGTCTCCAAGATGTCCAGACAAGTGAGGCATGTAGGGGTCAGTAGTACACAGTGAAACAAAAATTACCCTTTGATTGTTTCGTATAAAATACTATTCACAAAACAAATTTTCTTTGTTTACTTTAAAGAACAATACTTTGTCAATATTTTGGAACAAAAAATAATAATTTTGCTACTTATTAGTAAGTGAAACAACAATTATAAACAACCTCCGCAAACGTTTCACTGTGTACCTTGTATAGTACACAGTGAAACATCTGCCATTTTTCATAGTTATTACTTGCTGAGTGACTTATAAAACATAAATATCTTTGTTAAATACAGGTATAAACATTAAGATATACTAAATTTAGTTCAGTGAATATTAAGTGCACCAAAATTGATTGTAAAACGAATATACCCGTGGTATATGGTCTCTTAGTAACCATAGGTAACGCAGGTGGCAAAATCATTGCAATGTCATGTGAAACACAGACTATGTTTTCTGCAACCGGGAATACAAAACCAGTAACTTTTTTTTCCGAAGGTACGAGACATCATACTCAGTACCACAAACTACTGACTTCAAGACTTTATCTTCAAAATATACATTGTTTTGGAATTTCACCAAAATGTTGTCACTAATCATAACGTCCCGCTTCAAGTTAAAAAGATGTAATGATACACTTATCTCTGTTTCACTGGATCTTTGTCACTTTCTTCATCACTTTCACTTGAAACTGTTTTACTTACACATCATTTATTTTTTTGATTGTTGACTCTCTTCATACTTCTTTTTTCTTTTTCTTCCAGCTCTGTCCTTTTTCTCAAAGTATTTTCTTCAATAACTACTCACTCTGGTGTTATGAGGAGTCAAACATGCATCTGAGGCCAATGGTCCTGTTTCACCGGGTACCAAAGTCACCATAAACTAAAAAGTTGGTCACAACTCTTAATCTACGTATCTAGCAAATTTAATACTGGTCAATATATAGCTAAAGATGAGTATCTTCTCACAAAACTTAATATTTCTTTTAGCTGTATGTTATATCTAAGAGATGTTAACTGTAACTTCTGACCACCGAAAACCAATAATAACGTATAGAAACAAGAATAATCAACCAAACTGTCCACCATTACAGTCAAAGATGTATCTTATCATAATAAGCATCCAAGGAAACCAACAAGTCGAAAAAAATTACTAAAAACAATTGAGATGGAATGTTTCACTGTGTACCGTGTTTCGCTGTGTACTACTCTCCCCTATACCAAAAAATGTTCAAATGTTTGTAATCTATCGGACCAAACTGCGTGGTCATCAGTCCGTAGCTTACAAAATACTTAAACTAAGGTTGAAACTTCCTGGCAGATTAAAATTGTGTGGCGGAAGCGGGACTCGAACCTGGGACCTTTGCCTTTCGCGGGCAAGCGCCCTACCGACTGTGCTATCCCGACACGACTCACGATGCAGCCTCACAACTTTACTTCCGCCAGTACCTCGCCTCCTACTTTCCAAACTTCACAGTCGCTCTCCTGTGAACCATGCAAGACTAGCACTCCTGGAAGGAAGGATATGGTAAAGACATGGCTTAGCCACAGCCTAAGGGATGTTTCCAGAATGAAACTTTCACTCTGCAGCGGAGTGTGCGCTGATATGAAACTTCCTGGCAGATTAAAAGTTTCATATCAGCACACACTCCGCTGCAGAGTGAAAGCCGGCCGCGGTGGCCAAGGGGACTGAGGCGCTTCAGTCACGGTCTGCACGGCCACTACGGTCGGGGGTTCGAATCCACCTTCGGGCATGGATATTTGTACCGTCTGTAGTCTTAGCTAGTTCATAAGTAGTTTGTAAGTTTAGGGACTGATGGCCCCGTAGTCAAGTCCCATAAGCTCTACAAACATTTGAACATTTGAGCAGAGTGAAAGTTTCATTCTGTAAACTAAGGTTAACTAACCTAAGGACAACACACACACACCCATGCCCCAGGGAGAACTCGAACCTCCGTCGGCGAGCAACCGCGCGCTCCGCAGCGAGGTGCCTTAGACCGCATGTATACCGACAACAGATTAGTGGCAAGGTAAAGTTTCGTTACGTACTTTAAATTTTACTCCAAAATCCTATGTTTAATTGCGCAGAAAATTTAACCCAGTAAAGTCCATTGAGGCTTTTCGAAATCCCCTGTGCTACCCGTGGCCTCGACAGCGAGACGCTTGTACTTTCACGGAGCCCGCTTTGTGTGTAAACAAAACCCATTTCACTGGCGCTAGTTACGTCAGACGGCGGTTGCAGCCAGCCTGCATATCGGTCCGCGATTTGCATACGGCCGTAGACGCGTAGTAACCTATATTCCGCATGCAGCTCTCTCGCCTACATTCTCCGGACGAAAAGTGAAAACACCGCCACAGGTCACATCGATTCCACTAGCTGGCGACTGGCCCGGAAAACAGAACTGCCGGCGCACGTGTCGGCTTCCGAGAACTGAGCCAGACCCAGCTCGCGGCCACGTTTGCGACTTCAGGTACCGCACCACAGAGCGGGGCGCTGGTCTAGGTTTGATAAAGTGGCCAGACTCCCCGATTTAGCCGGGACAGTTCCAATTTTTGGAGTCCTGTCCTCTTGACCCCATCGGGCTTTGCTGGGACGCCTAAATGTTTTTAGCGCTTTAAAAGTGTTTATAAGGAACACATGATTGGGGCGATCTAGAATTGTTCAATAAGAGATCAACTGTATCTGACGGGAGGCGTGCTTAGGTAGTCCTTGCAGGTGCGGTGATCACTGTGTCCCCAGTGGTGTAGGGGTCAGCGCAATTGCCTAGAAAGCAGGAGACACGGGTTCGAATCCCGGCAGGGTACACTTTTTCAGCTTTGCCCAATCGCAGTTGATGACATATATTCTGTGAATATTAAATAATAACAACTGTAGGATCAGAAGTGGCGTCTGTTCTTTCGGATATATATATATATATATATATATATATATATATATATATATATATATATATATATATATATATATATCCGTGACGGGCAATGATCCTATCGTTAGTGGGGAGGGGTGGGCAAGTTTGAAGCCCTTACTCTTACGGGAATTAGTTTCATAACTACGAGTTTGAGTACTGTGGGCATGGCGAAGCTGGGAATTTGTATCTGACGGGAGGCCTGCCTAGGTAGTCCTTGCAGGTGCAGTGATCACTGTGTCCCCAGTGGTGTAGGGGTCAGCGCAATTGCCTAGAAAGCAGGAGACTCGGCTTCGAATCCCGGCTGGTACACATTTTCAGCTTTGCCCAATCGCAGTTGATGTCATATATTCTGTGAATATTAAATAATAACTGCAGGATTAGAAGTGGCGTCTGTTCTTTCGGAACATACGGCACATGTATATATATATATATATATATATATATATATATATATATATATATATATATATATATATATATATATATATGCCGGTGACGGGCACTTATCGTTAGTGGGGAGGGGTGGGCAAGTTTGAAGCCCTTACTCTTACTGGAATTAGTTTCATAACTACGAGTTTGAGTACTGTGGGCAGGGCGAGGCTGGGAATTTGTATCCCACGGGAGGCGTGCCTAGGTAGTCCTTGCAGGTGCTGTGGTGTAGGGGTCAGCGCAACTGCCTAGAAAGCAGAAGACCCGGGTTCGAATCCCGGCTGGGTACACATTTTCAGCTTTGCCCAATCGCAGTTGGTCATATGTTCAGTGAATATTAAATAATAACAACTGCACGATCAGAAGTGACGTCTGTTCTTTCGGAACAGACGGTACATGTATATATGTTTAATAAGAGATTTTCAGCCAAGATCGCTTTTTTATTTTAATTACATGACCGGTTTCGGCGTGCTAGACGCCATATTCAGACCTATTATTTTTTTATTATTTATTTTGCAAATGAGCTGCATTATATAGAGGCAAAAAATCGTATCTATCTACAATTATATAGTTACATACCTGTAGTAATTTTTTACAGGACTTCACTGCTATTGTAACAATTTTAACATAGCAAATTGGTATACATCAACATTGATGTGTCATCCAAATAAAATTTACACGTCAATAATAAAACGAATTAATCCATCTTTCTCAAGGTCTAAGTCAGAGGCACTTCAGAATCAAGTTCAGTAATGAATGAAGTGAAGCACAATATTGACTATTAGGTGGGAAACCATATACAGAGATGTTACATGTACAATAGATTATATATTACATATGCTCTTTGCCTCTGAGGCAGTCTTTTTTACATTAAATATCGTATATACACAAATTACATGACATGATTACATAATATACCATTTCTTATACATTGAATGTCATACATAAATAATTTGTATAACGTACAATGCTATGCTCCACAGAGTATGGGGTGCTCTGTCAAGTATCAAATATAGAAGTGCCATGTCAGTTGAAATAGAAGGAAATTTAAAATTGTTATTGCATAGAATGTGCTATCCACATTCTACCCTTTGTATAGCAGACAATGACAACAAGAGCTTATATGTATAAACTATTGGTAAGTGAATGTATAGGTCATTGTCCTAGATGGGTTCTATATAAGATAGATAAGATTTTCTGGCTATATATAATGCAGCTCCTTTTGTAAAAAACTTGATGTATTAGGACTGAAGATGGCGTCTAGCACACCGAAACCGTCATGTAATTAAAAGAAGAAAGCGATCTTGGCTGAAAACCTCTTATTAAAAAAGTGTTCATACTTTTGTTCAGCATCTTATCTCAAACATGACGTAGCACATTGTAGAAAGCGTTTACACAACCTGCCTGATGATGTTCTCAAGACTTACGCTGAAGTTGGTTTTTCTGAGTTGGATTTGCCTAGCGGTAACCCCAAGGAGGTTAGAAACTCTGGAAATGCCCTAACACTGAAAAAGTGAAGCCAGCTAACTAGGAAATCTGGTATTTGTTTGTGCCCAAAACATTTATCGTAGTGCGTGTATGTAGTAGTTCTAGTCGTTGAAATTTACGTCATACATAACTAAATACTCCGATGTGACTGTCAATTTAGTAACAATATTAAAAACTGAAATACGTAGTATTTTTGTCTCACAATATTATTTGTTTGCTTATTATTAGCAGCTTTCGGCTTCTTAGGTCATCGTCAGAGAACAAAACATGTTCAAATGTTTGTATACCTTATGGGACTTAACTACGGGGTCATCAGTCCCTAAACTTACAAACTAGCTAATACTAAGGACGGCACAAATATTCATGCCCGAGGGGGGATTCGAACCCCCGACCGTAGTAGCCGGGCAGACCGTGACTGGAGCGCCTCAGTCCCCTCGGCCACCGCGGCCGGCCGTCAGATAACTTTGTACTAAACAGATACTCCACACGTAACATTGAATTTTTAATGTGCCATTGTTACTCCAAGTACCGACGGAAAATTCCATAAACATGATTAGTGACATTACGTAAATAGGATACTATTCACACAGGGTTTGTGTTTTGGCCACAAAAGCATGGCTTTTGTGGCTTCAACCAATCCTGTTCTCAGCGTAGAAAACGCCACCTCCCTTTATTCTAACCTTCTTGGGTAGCCCTAATACTGCGCTTATACCTTCGCGATTGTTTTGTTGGAATGAGTATTGTATCACGTATGGCACAGGTTTTTTATTCATTTTATTAGACTGTAGCCAACTTCGCAATGCCCAAACGGTACTGCATTTTCAGTTGAAAGCTTCATGAGAGGTAAGTAACGTATTTATTATTGAATATCATAAGCAATGTGATTGTGGTTTTCATTAACTCTCACATTCTATGGACCGTCTCTCAGAATTCTTCTAATCATTTCTCTCGTAATAATTGACACGTCCTTGCAAATCGAAAAGGGCTTTTCGAATTGGATGTGACATACGGATCTCATTGACATGAAATACAGTGTTCACAATTCTATGACTTTAAAGGGGGAGGAATATTTATTGAACCAAATTTATTCATCACAGAAGTGAAGGCACAAGCAACTGAGTGTTGAAATCGAGATTTTTACTAACTTTCAAATTCTAGGTGCTTATAATTATACAGTAAATGTGACATTCCATGTTTTATATTTGTTATATTATCTTTTGCGGCTATTAGGCTATTTATTTCATTGTAAACTTTATTAATGCGTAACAATTACCTGGCATTGTTGCATTCCGAATAGTGACGAATTGTAGATCTGGTCTCAACTTCGGCTTTCAGTAATATGGTCACCCTATGTCTGATGAAAGAACGCTGTCATATATATATATATATATATATATATATATATATATATATATATATATATATATATATATATATATATATATGAATTGCTGTTCGTTAGTCTCGCTAAAACTCGAGATCAGCTGAACCGATTTGGCTAATTTTAGTTCTGAAATATTAGTTTCAATTCAAGGAAGGTTTCAATGGCGTTAAAATATGGAAAGTTGTCCGCAAAAGATGAAAATCGGGAAAAACCGAAGCAGCTTTTTCCAATGAGCTATAAATACCGTTCGTCAAATTGCGATAAAATTTTGTACAGTTCATGTTGAAAGCAAGAAGAAGGTTCGCATCAAATAAAATTTTGGAAAAGTAGCCCGGAAAATAGGAAAATTTAGGAAAAACAGAAAGCGATTTTTTTCTATGAGTACAAGTCAATTGCAAATTGGTTGTAAGAGCATCACTTGAGTACGGCATTCGCACGACGGGTGGGGTAGTTCTGTTTTTGTTTTGTTCATTATGGTCTTGAAAATGTGTTCAGTAAAAAAAAAAAAAAAAAAAAAAAAAGGGGGGGGGGCAGTTAAAAAGACAAGTCGCAAAATTCGAACCAAGTTCCTTTTTCAATATGTTTCAAAATGTACTCAACACTTAAAGTCGATAATCGTTCATCCGATTGCGATAAAATTTTGATCATTTGACGCTCAACGGAAGAGTAACCTTCTTATGAACTAAAAATTTGGGAAAGTTACAAGGAAAATTTGAAAATTCCCAAGAAACTGAAAGAGCTTTTTTCAGTGGGATATCAATATAACTCATTTAGTAGGCAAATGTTAATTAAGTATAGCTCAGCGTCGATCAACTGCAGCAGTAACGTCCTGTTATATTCTCTTGGAATTTTTTCATTGACAACGAAGCAAAAAGTGTTTTCATTTCACTTCAAATTATATGTTATGTGTAAAGCTCATTTAATAAAAAATTGGACAACAAATAATGCATATTATTAACTTCAGATACCGGTATTTACTCTTTTGTGAGATACACGAAAATAAACAAAAGCATACCTTCTGTGGCAACTGTTGCAGCCCTGCTCTTTGTTTTTCCTAGTTTACATTTAAAACCAGTTCATACAGTATTCCAACAAAGCAACGAGAAAATATCTTGCAAAATAACGTTAAAATAATTAAATCTTGTTGTTCATTTCTGGACTCAAAACATTCACTGATACTTTTACTCTCTTACATAATAATTTTCTCAATTAACTAATTTCTTGCTTAACGTAAACGTTTTCAGAGATTGTACTGATAATGATCAAACTCTACTCTGCCGGAAATTTTCCACAGAGAGGCGAAACAATTATTTATTCAAAGGAGTGCTGGCCAGTACTTACCTCAGTTCAGTACCACCGCGCTGGAGTGGACGAGCGTTCTAAGGTGCCTAGCTGCGGGATGCACCGCGCTCGTCGTCGGAGGTTCGAGTCCTCCCTCGGGCATGGCTGTCTTTGTTGTCCTTAGCATTAGTTAAAGTAGTTTGTAAGCCTAGGGACTGATGACCAGAGTAGTTAAGCCCCATAGATACACAAACATTTGAACATTTGAAGTTCAGTACCTCCAATAGTGACACTGAAAAGATGATAATAAACGTCGAAACAAACTTACAGAAAACAAATTTCCTTCATCAGGTAGGAAGGAGGAGAAAGAGGATAGAAGGGACAGCGATTTTGGGTTACTCACAACCTGGACCGTGAGGTAGGTGGAAGTGCATGATTACTACCGAACCAAGCCAGTAGCAAACCAAAGAGGATAGATCAAGCATTAATTGACTTTCCTTCGGTACATGATAGAAAATGATGAAATATTACAAGGGGAAAACACTTCCAAATGTTCTGCAAATAATATTTATTTATTTTCTCTGTCACTAACGGGTTTTCGGCTTCCTCAGACATCTTCAGGAGACTGACAAGCCACGGCGGAGTGGCCAAGCGCATTGAGAAGCTGTGCTCCGATGCGCGATGCCGTTACCAGTCGGGGGGTTCGAATCCCCCCTCGGGCATGGATGTTTGTGCCGGCTTTAGTATAAGCTACTTCATAAGTAGTTTGTAAGTTTAGGGACTGATGACACCGCAGTTAAGTCCCTTACGCTTCATATGCATTTGAACATTTGAGACTGCAACTGAATGTCGTAGACAGGGATTCGAGTTAGAAAGATACTACGACTGAAGACACGAATTTTGACCGCGGATAATATTACATTAAATTCTTGAAGAAATAAATTTAAAGGTAAAAAGGTAAAGCAGTCAACAATCCGAAGATTGGTTTGAACACCACAGTGCTTTACTAGGCATGGTCCTCTTTGAAGGTGGTATGCCGTTGCCTTCCTCCGACCTTCGAACTGACTTACCCAGCCAGTTATAGGGGGACCTACAGTTTAACGTGGGTTCCGAACCACGGTGCTACTCGGTATTTTTCACATGAGCAATACTGCCAGAGGTGAAAGAAGTGGAAAGTGACAGATAAAAATCCTCAGACCTGGCGGGGGATCGAACCCGCGACCTTTGGATTTGTAGTCTGGCACTCTACCACTGTGCAACCGAGGCGCACTGAAATAAATTTATCAACTACAAATTGAAATCTTGTACATTTAACAACTGACGAAATATATTAATTTATTATTTTGACAAACTTAATTTAAGAGAGTGGAAAATGGAAACTATCATTTACGTTCTCATCCTGTATAATAAGTTAGTTAATTTAGAGTATTTCAAGGAGGGTCATTTTTCTACTTATCTTTATAGAATTAATGCTTTTAAATCTGTATAATAGGGGTGGTTTACTAGTATGAGATGGTTGTCAAAGGTGTTCTTTAACCTGCAGCTTCTCTCGTATTCTATAATCTGACACAGCTCTACCTGATTGGCCTACATGTACCATTCCACATTTTCTACATGTAATTTTGTGTACACCACTTTGAGCCAAGGGTTGATGTTTATCTTTACTATTACATCAATATTTTGATACGCTGATGGTGTTGTAAAATGCTGGTCTATGGTTCCGTTATTTCGGCTTTTTGCTAACTTATTCTTAAATTTCGCCCAAGTATGGGATGGTGCACCATTTTTGTTGTAACTACTAATTCCTGTTGACCAGCATACAGAAGTGTAGAAATTTTAATTTTAAATTTAATTTCTTAAATATATAACTACCAGGCAGAGTTGTGCCCTTTACTTGAGGCAATACGTTTACTTATTTCCAGTTTTTTATATATTTTTATATATATATTTTTAAATACACGCTCAGATAACGATATAGAAACAAGGCCATGCATGCTGGGATCACTGTATCTGAGACTATGATTTTCCTGCAAATGCCAAATACGTGTATGTCAGTGCTAATATCTACACTGGTCAAAACAATTGAGATATGTAGGTTCTGAAATATTGTCATCGGCAGAATGAATTAAAATGGTTCGACATCTTTCTGGCGGTTCTACGGAACGGTGACAGCAACATTATGGCGAACGAGATAGTGGTAATAACGGAAAGTTGCTGCAAAGGGGGTTGGTGTTGACTAATGTTTACTCTTCCAAACGAATTACACGAGCAGTTGGGTTCAGATAGTGTAGTGAGCAGGTAGTGCAAAGCAACAATAAAGTGGATTATCCAAGGCTATGGCATGGGAGCCATAGGAACACTGAAAGCGGGACAGACACAGAGGGAGGTGGCTGCAGCTATAGGAGTGTCCAGAAGTATAATTTCCGGGACCTGGATTCGATTTCAGACAACAGGAACACTTAAAGGAAGATATGGTTAAGGTCGTCCACGGGTAACATCAGCAAGAGATGACCGTTATCTCCAGTTAACAGCCCGTCGAGATAGGAGGCTAAATGCAACTCAGTTGAAACGTATTATCCAGGCAGCAACAGCACGCGTAATATCAACACAAACGGTTCGAAATCGCCTTCAGGAATATAGCCGATACCCATGGAGGCCTATGGCGTGTGTCCCATTGAAACCGTAACACTGTTTAGCCCGCAGAAACTGGGTCGATGAACATCAGGATTGGAGTCGTAACGAATCACGTCGTTCCTTCATCTGGAAAGATTGTGGAACTCGTAAAAAACGTGCTTATATGCAGAAAACATTACCATATCATGTGGGTGGACGACTGGTGTGGGCTTGTTTCAGTACTGGCGAACGTACGTACCTCTACGTCGTTCAGAATGACGCTTGGATTGCGTAGAGGTATAGAGACGAGATACTTCGACTTTTTGTTGTGCCCTACGCTGGTGCCATAGGAGATGGGTTCCTTCTGGTGGACGATAATGCTCGTCCCAACAGAGCTGCACCGGTGGACAACATGCTTGAAGCTGAGGGAACTGAACGAATGGAGTGGCCTCCTTGTTCACTGGATGCAAACCCGATTGAGCATTTGTGGGATGCACTTGGCAGACGCATTGCAGCCTGACCACCCCCTCCCACAACTCGCGTACAGCTGGATATTGCACTCATGGAAGAATGGGCAAATATCCCTCAAGAGCTGACTGATAACTTCACTGTCCGTGCTACTCGGTTGTGCAACTGTACTGGTAGTTCACGATGATCAGACAACATATCAGAGAGCAACGAGAATGACTTCTTCACTGTTGTGGTAGCCCCATGGTCCCTCGCTTTAAGTAAACCCAAGTAAACCTCAAATAAGGAGTTGAAGCAGCAAAATATCGGACTATATCACGTACAAGTTACTTTTGTAACCAATATCTGAATAAAATACGTTCCCGTATGTATATTGTGTATATCTCATCTGATCCCCTAATTGTTTTTAGTATTTAATTGTTATTGTATTAAGTTCGAATAAATTTATAGGTGAATCCCTAAGTTCCATTCTGAACTTATTTTTCTTGTGTTGTGAGTTTCATTTCTTCAGTAATATACATCCGACTTGTGAAACCAGTTCATAAACACAGTATATCATCCACGTATCTGAACTAATACTTAATTTTTACTTCATTGGCTTTCTGTGTGGAAATTTTTTCAAAATTCTACTTCATAATTTAAGATAGAGAACCCATAGTTAGACCATCGGATGGACTATAATATCTATTCTGAAATTGGAAATAATTTTGTTCAGTACAGAATATATGTACGCACTCCCCTCTACAACACCCCGAAGTTCGTAAAGGAAATTTCCAAACATCCAGTATTATATATTAAATTTCAATAATAGTTTGACATTTAATTTTAAACGCATTTTCGGCAGACAAATTCAGCACAAAATACCGTATTTGTCGGTCTATAAGACGCACTTCTTTTTCTACAAAATTGGTCCAAAAACTAGATGTGTCTTATACGCCGGTTGTCAGTTAAAGTAGATATCCACAAGTTAGATTTCTTTTAAGGCTTCAAAAAAGGTGTAAAATGCGGGAAATGTTGTTTTAAGCGGGAAAATTTGCTTTTCAGTTTCTCTCTTACATTTTCGTAGTTTTTATTTGATATATGTAAATACACTACTGGCCATTAAAATTGCTACACCAAGAAAAAATGCAGATGATACACGGGTATTCATTGAACAAATATATTATACTAGAACTGATATGTGAATACATTGTCACGCAATTCGGGTGCATAGATCCTGAGAAATCAGTACCAAGAACAGCCACCTCTGGCCGTAATAACGGCCTTGATACGCCTGGATATTGAGTGAAACAGAGCTTGGATGGCGTGTACAGGTACAGATGCCCATGCAGCTTCAACACGATCAAGAGTAGTGACTGGCGTATTGCGACGAGCCAGTTGCTCGGCCACCATTGACCAAACGTTTTCAAATGGTGAGGGATCTGGAGAATGTGCTGGCCAGCGCAGAAGTCGAACATTTTCCGTATCCAGAAAGGCTCGTACAGGACCTACAACATGCGATCGTGCATTATCCTGCTGAAATGTACGGTTTCGCAGGATCGAATAAAGGGTAGAGCCACGGGTCGTAGCACATCTGAAATGTAACGGTCACTATTGAAAGTGCCGTCGATGCGAACAAGAGGTGAGCGAGACGTGTAACCAATGGCACCCCATACCATCACGCCGGGTGATACGCCAGTATGTTGATAACGAATACACGCTTCCAATATACGTTCACCGCGATATCGCCAAACACCGATGCGACCATCATGATGCTGTAAACAGAACTTGGGTTCATCCGAAAGAATGACGTTTTGCCATTGTGCACCCAGATTCGTCGTTGCGTACACCATCGCAGGCGCTCCTGTTTGTGATGCAGCGTCAAAGGTAACCGCAGCCATGGTCTCCGAGCTGATAGCCGCGGTGGAGTAGCCGAGCGGTCTAAAGCGTCTCGCTGCGGAGCGCGCGGTTGCTCGCCGAGGAGGTTCGAGTCCTCCTTGGGGCATGGGTGTGTGTGTTTATCCGTAGGTTAGTTATCTAGGTTTCAGTAGTTTGTAAGCTACGGACTGATGACCACGCAGTTTGGTCCGATAGAATTACAAACATTTTTTCCGAGCTGATAGTCCATGCTGCTGCAAACATCGTCGAAATGTTCGTGCAGATGGTTGTTGTCTTGCAAGCGTCCCCATCTGTTGACTCAGGGGTAGAGACGTAGCTGCACGATGTGTTACAGTCATGCGGATAAGATGCCTATCATTTCATCCACAAGGTCATTTATACATAACGTGAACAGCAACGGTCCGCCGCGGTGGAGTAGCCGAGCGGTCTAAAGCGTCTCGCTGCGGAGCGCGCGGTTGCTCGCCGTGGAGGTTCGAGACCTCCCTGGGGCATGGGTGTGTGTGTGTGTTGCCGTAGGTTAGTTTACCTAGGTTTAAGTAGTTTGTAAGATACAGACTGATGACCTCCCAGCTTGGTCCGATAGATTTACAAACATTTGAACATTTGATTGGACCAACGGTCCCACGACACTCCAATGTGGCACACAAGACATCACTCTTACTTCGGAAGATTTTTCTAATTGAATGACATGCTGCGTTCTGTTATCTAGGAACTCCTCAATCCAATCCCACTATTGGTCTGCTTGGTCTGATAGACCATATGCTCTTACTTTCTTCATTAAACGACTGTGGGAATTATATCAAGCGCCTGGCAAAATTCAAGAAAAACGGCATCTACCTGGGAACCCATGTCTACGGCCCTCTGAGTCTCGTGGACGAATATCGCGAGCTGGGTTTCACACGATCGCCTTTTTCGAAACCCATGCTGATTCCTACAGCGTATATTTCTATTTTCCAGAAAAGTCATTACACTCGAACATAAGACGTGTTCTAAAATTCTGCAGCTGACGGACGTTAGAGATATATGCCTATAGTTCTACACTTCTGTCCGACGTCCATTCTTGAAAACGGGGATTACCTGCGCCATTTTCCATTCTTTTGGAACGCTACGCTCTTCTACAGACCTATGGTACACCGCTGCAAGAAAAGGGGGGGGGGGGGAGGGGCATGCATCTATGAGGTTTTCTCCATACACGCACACGTCGATCCGCTCGATGCAATTCGAAACGAGACGAAACAAGGCAACAAGTTTCCACCCATCAACGTCGGTGTTGACGGACCCAGGCGAGTCGTAAAACTTTGTTTCGTGCAGTCAGCCTTCGGCTCTAAAAGTCCAGATCGGTGAAGAATGAACGATTCTCTTCAGTCGTCATTGGTCCCGTGCTTGAAGCATCTTTTTCCGGCCACTGCGATGTCGCAGATTTGATGTATTACCGGATGCCTAATAATCACGGCGCACTCGTCAAATGGTCATACAAGAAAATTCCCAATTCATCGCTACCTCAGAGATGCTGTGTCCAATCATTAGCGCCGACTATAACGTCACGTTCTAAATTACTTAAATCGTGATTTCTTGTCATTATAGCAGCAGTAACCGAACTATCGCCTGCGCCAGAGACCTGTTGTGTTAGATTGGCGTTGCTGGCCACAGCGTTCTCCCCTGAGTGTTAACTTATCTCTTTGTTTGCATACGTATGCGTATACGAGTTTCTTTGGTTCTCCAGTGTATAAAACGATTACAGAAAGGAAAGAAACTGGAGGCGATCAGTCCGTCGCTTTCTACTGCCTTAGGCTCTCCGTCCTCACGCAATTCTTGTTGCAGCAAAATGCCCAACTTTCTCCGCATATGTTACAGCGGAACACAACTGCGTTATTGAAGTAGCTTGGGAAATGCTACAACGCTTCTGATGAGGGAAGTAGTCGACTTCGTGGTAGCGCTGGGCAGCTAGTTTGAGGGTTAAGCAGAACAGTGACGTTACTGGCGGATCGTTAGAACGTCGTCGACAAACGTTCGGTGCTCAGTGCTCGCTTCAAAACGCTCCCGAACACTCTGTTAGGTAACAGCACCCAGACTGGTGAGGGTAGTCAGTAAATTCAAGTTCCACAGTTGCACATTCTGGTTTGTCGAATACAGCGAAAACAAAACTGCCTATAAATAACACAACGGATTTTTGTTTGAAATTTTAACAGTCAAAAGAAAAGGGGGTATTGAACAAGAGAGATCATACTGATCAGCGCGAGAAAACGCCAGAAATTTTGCGATTCAAGGGAAAATTGAAATATTTAATTGAAAACTCGCTGCTATCTGTGTACATGGTCAGAAAAAACGGATTCACTGCATAAATTGAACATTTCTACTGACTCTTGCTATATATACTCTTAATAATAATACCGACAATATTTTTTTAAAATGCTTAATTTCGTCCTTTGAGAGAGCCAGTGAGCAAGACCACAGAGGATCATATAAGTAGTAAGACATGGCCTAATAGAAATCCTTGGCTAACACGGGAGATACTGAACTTAATTGAAGAAAGGAGATAATATAAAAATGCAGCCAGTGAAGCAGGCAAAAGAGATTACAGACGGCTAAAATAGGAGGTTGACAGGAAGTGCAGATTGGATAAGCAGGATTAGTTATAGATGCCGCCTACAGAAAAATAAACGAGACATTTGGAGAGATGAAAAGTAGCTGCAAGAATATCAAGAACTCGCCAACTAACCGAGTTTGAATAAGATCAAAATTTGGCCATCCCAATGGGGTGGATGATCGAAAACGTTCAAATGTTTGTGATGCTAATGGGACTTAACTGCGGGATCATCAGTTCCTAAACTTATAAACTACTTTTACTACAGACGACACAAACATCCATGCCCGACGGAAGATTCGAACCTCCGACGCGGGAGGCCGTGCGATCCGTAACGTGGCGCTCCAGACTGCTCTGCTACTCCCGCTCGGCGTGGATCATCGTTTGGGAGAATTGACATACACGTTCGAAGTGCTTTCTCAGTTGACTAACGATGCTGACTGCAGTGGTCAAGTGAACATTCTCACACCCGTAGATGAAGTTCGTGATGTCTGGCACTAAGACGTCCGCTTAGATCGTGGTATTGTAAGGGCAGGTGTGGTAGAAGGCACAACTACACTCTTGGCCATTAAAATTGCTACACCACGAAGATGACGTGCTACAGACGTGAAATTTAACCGACAGGAAGAAGATGTTGTGATATGCAAATGATTAGCTTTTCAGAGCATTCACACAAGGTTGGCGACACCTACAACGTGCTGACATGAGGAAAGTTTCCAACCGATTTCTCATACATAAATAGCAGTTGAGCAGCGTTGCCTGGTGAAATGTAGTTGTGATGCCTCGTGTAGGGAGGAGAAATGCGTATCATCACGTTTCCGACTTTGATAAAGGTCGGATTGTAGCCTATCGCGATTGCGGTTTATGGTATCGTGACATTGATGGTCGCGTTGGTCGCGATCGAATTACTGTTAGCAGAATAAGGACTCGGTGGGTTCAGGAGGGCAATACGGAACGCCGTGCTGGATCCCAACGGCCTCGTATCACTAGCAGTCGAGATGACAGGCGTCTTATCCGCATGGCTGTAACGGATTGTGCAGCCACGTTTCGGTCCCTGACTCTACAGAGTGGGACGTTTGCAAGACAACCATCTGCACGAACAGTTCGACGACGTTTGCAGCAGCATGGACTATCAGCTCGGAGACCATGACAGCGGTTACCCTTGACGCTGCATCACAGACCGGAGTGCCTGCGATGGTGTACGCAACGACGAACCTGGGTGCACGAATGGCAAAACGCCATTTTTTCGGATGAATCCAGGTTCTGTTTACAGCATCATGATGGTCGCATCCGTGTTTGGCAACATCGCGGTGAACGCACATTGGAAGCGTGTACTCGTCATCGAAATACTGGGATGTCACCCGGCGTGATGGTATGGTTTACACGTCTCGGTCACCTCCTGTTCCCATCGACGGCACCTTAAACAGGGGCCGTTCAAATGTTCAAATGTTTGTAGAGCTTATGGGACTTAACTACGGGGTCATCAGTCACTAAACTTACAAACTACTTATGAACTAGCTACAACTAAGGACGGTACAAATATCCATGCCCGAGGGGGATTCGAACCCCCGACCGTAGTGGCCGTGCAGACCATGACTGAAGCGCCGCAGTCGAACAGGGGCCGTTACATTTCATATGTGTTACGACCAATGGGCCTACCCATCATTCGATCCCTGAGAAATCCTACGTTTCAGCAGGATAATGCACGACCGTATGTTGCAGGTCCTCTACGGGCCTTTCTGGGCACGGAAAATGTTCGACTGCTGCCCTGGCCAGCACATTCTCCAGATCTCTCATCAAGTGAAAACGTCTGGTCAATGGTAGCCGAGAAACTGGCTCTTGACAATACGCCTGTCACTACTCTTGATGAACTGTAGTATCGTGTTGAAGCTGCATGGGTATCTGTACCTGTACACGCCATCCAAGCTCTGTTTGACACAGTGCCCAAGCGTATCAAGGCCGTTATTACGGCCAGAGGTAGTTGTTCTGGGTACCGTACTTATTTCACAGGATCTATGCACCCAAATTACGTAAAAATGTATCACTTATAGTATAATATATTTGTCCAATGACTACCCGTTTATCATCTGCATTTCTTCATGGTGTATTGTAGCAATAAGGACAGGGTTCGATATCTTATTTTGCAAAATGAATCTTCAAGTTACGTTAGTTCGCGGCATATGAATGAGCGATGACATTTTTACAGCTCTTTTTATGAAGCATAAATGTTTGTTGGGTCCGTTTGAGTACAATCTGCTTGAGTCGCCACTGGCTCTCGAACATACTTATTCTTTCACAATATTAACGTTACGTTGCGAATTTGCGCCAGTAGGAAATAAATTGTTAAAAACAAGGTAAAGGCTTCTTTAAGAAATTGGCAGCTATATTTGGAGTTGGGGCCCGTCTTACTTCCTGCCCCGGGCCCGGTGCTGGCTCTCAGCGGCCTTGGCTCTACCCTTCATTCGATCCCTGAAAACCCTACATTTCAGCAGGATAATGCATGACCGCCTGTTGCAGGTCCTGTATGGGCCTTTCTGGATACGGAAAATGTTCCAGTGCTGCCCTGGCCAGCACATTCTCCAGACCCCTCACCAACTGAAAACGTCTGGTCAATGGAGGCCGAGCAACTGGGTCGTCCAATACGCCAGTCACTACTCTTGATGAACCGTGTTGAAGCTGCATGGGCATCTGTACCTGTACACGCCATCCAAGCTCTGTTTGATTCAATGCCCAGGCGTATCGGTTATTACGGCCAGAGGTGGTTGATCTGGGTACTGATTACTCAGGATCTATGCACCCAAATTGCGTGAAAATGTAATCACATGTCAGTTCTAGTATAATATATTTGTCCAATGAATACCCGTTTATCATCTGCATTTCTTCTTGGTGTAGCAATTTTAATGGCCAGTAGTGTACAATGGCACAGATAAGAAAGTTCAAATGTTTGTAATTCTATGGGACCAAACTATGTTTGTCATCAGTTCATTGACTTACATACTACTTAAACTTACTTAAACTAACCTAAACCCATGGAGGATTCTAACCTCCGACGCGGAAGGCCGCGCGATCGCTATTTGGCGCTCCAACCGCTCGGCTACTCCCGCGCTGCAAATAAGAAAGTATCAACATCAGTTGTTGCCATGGTTACTAGCAATAGAAGTAACGCCACGCACACCTATAGCACGTCTTCCACTCACGCAACACAGTCGTCATGGACGACTCGACTGGTGCCGTCAGGGGATCACTTGGAAGATGAAATGGTGCGCCGAGGTCTCCAGCGAGGGAACCCGAATCTGCCGGCACGCAAGGGATGGTCGTCTGCCATAGGACGTAGACCTATCAAGCGCTGTCTCGAAGAGTCCATTCGTCCAAAACACAGTGGCAGTCTTAATGTGTGGGACGCGATAAGCTACAACTCTCGAGCATCTCTGTGGAGGGAACGCAGAATGTTGTAAGATCCGATCTTTTGTCATTCTTCCAAGAAAATGGTGAGTTATTGTTCGGACAGGATACTGCTCGCCCACACACTGCGTGAATTCGTCAACTGCCAAATTCAGCGCCTGTTCAAAAATGTTCAAATGGTTGTTAAGCATAAGGGACAACTGTGGGGTCATCAGTCCCTAAACTTATAAACTATTAATGAACTAGCTTATACTAAAGACGACACAAACATCCATGTCCGAGGGAGTATTCGAACCCCCGACCGTAGCGGCCGTGCAGACCGTGACTGGAGCGCCGCAGACCGCTCGGCCACTGCGGCCGGCTCAGCGCCTGTCTTACCACGCGCGGAGGTTGCGCTATGCACTGATATCGGAGTCTCAGCATGGATGGGCCATCAGTACCGCTTGACTTAAGGTAAAGCAGTCAACAATCCGAAGATTGGTTTGAACACCACAGTGCTGCACTAGGCATGGTCCTGTTAGGAGGTGGTATGCCGTTGCCTTCCTCCGACCTTCGAATTGCCTTACCCAGCCAGTTATAGGGGGACCTACAGTTTAACGTGGGTTCCGAACCACGGTGCTACTCGGCATTTTTCACATTATTAGTTTCTCCATCATTGGATGGTTGCTGTTGCCGCAACTGTGGTTCAAATTTAATGAAAGTCCAGCTCCAGTTGCTTTCTCTATGGCATAACGTCTGTCACACTTGAAAATGGCCTAACATAGAGGCCGAAACCGGTAGTGTGGGCTTAAATAAAGCACAAATATTTGCAACTGGAGCTGGACTTTCATTGAATTTTTCACATTAGCAATACTGCCAGAGGTGAAAGAAGTGGAAAGTGACAGATAAAAATCCCAGGTCCTGGCGGGGAGCGATCCCGCTGCCTTTGGATTTGTAGTTTGGCACTGTGCAACCGACGCGCTGATATGTAAATGTAATAATTTCATGTAATCCAGATGCACTGTACCAACAATCAATTTTCAGTTTGGAACACATTAAGAGGGTGTCCTATCTTTTATTTCGGCATTTAACTCATTAACTGTTTGTTATAGTAATGTGAAGCTGCTTTACACATTGGGTTTAGAGTCTTTAAGGAAAGGGGCTTGATTGATATCCTGTAATAATGTTCAAAAATTCTCATTTAAACATTGTATTTTGAGACAACTCCTCACTAGCTGTACCTGGTTTCGTGTATGATTCATAGGGACCCTTGAAAGTTTCTTTAATCCATTCCACTTCTATTTTTAAACAAACATTTCTAATAAGGCGTGATTGATGTTTCTTTTCAGTTTATTTACTTTCAAGTTTGTTTTTCAGAAAGGATAAAATTCCAGAATGAAACTTCCACTTTGCAGCGGAGTGTGCTTTGATATGAAACTTACAGCGTTTGCCCGCAAAAGGCAAAGATCACACCTTCGAGTCTCGGTTCCGGCACACAATTTTAATCTGCCAGGAAGTTTCTTTTCAAGGATAAAATTGTTGTCCTGTTCTGGTCTTCAGTCTGCAGACTGATTTGATGCAGCTCTTCACACTAACCCGTCCTACGCAAGCCTCTCTATCTTGAAAGGAGAGTATAAGATGAGCTTTAACCAGAGTAAAAGAAGGGCAATGGGAATGCCATAAAAAGTGATGAAAAGTTCATTACCTCGCCAAAAACAATCGACTTTGAAATTTTTTCAGAACGTTAATAATACTTATGAAGGCTGACAATGTTAGCAGTCGTCATGCCCTACTGGTGGCGTTTTTGACTGTCAAACACGGGGTCCAAGGTTCAAATTACGACGCGGAGCGCCCTAGCGTATTGAGGCACTAAGATACCATGCGGGAGGCCGTTCCCCGTCGGGGGCTCGAATCCCCCCTCGGGCATGGATGTTTGTGCTGTGCTGTCTTTAGTATAACGTAGTTTGTAAGTTTATGTACTGATGACCCCGCAGTTAAGTCCCATAAGCTTCACAAACATTTGAACATTTTTGAACGACGGTTCTTGTTTATATAATTTTTCCGTTGTATACAGATACCTACCCCATTCCAATGTAAAATTCATCAACTAGTTGTAATTTTTACATGAAAAATATTACTTTTGTTATTTTTTCCAATATTTTTGGAAAAGTTGTTGATAATTACTGTTGCAATTCAGAAAACCATCACAAATAACATTTTACATAATAGACTTCATGATTAATTTAAGACGGTTGTCTTTCGTCGTTCACTTTGTGAAGAGTTTTCCAATATTGCTCTAAAATGTAATTTGTTATGTTTTTAATTGAAACTATAATCGTTAACAAACATTTAACAATAAACAAAAAACAAACATTTTTCATAAACAATACAATTAGATATGTATTAATTGGCATATTATTGATTAATTTAATATTTAAAGGGTGTAGGTATTCGAACAAGAACCAAAACAAAATAAAAAGAGGAATGGTGCAATTCCAACCTACAATCCTACAATTTTATAATTAAGATATTTCATCGCTAGCAATAGGAGACTTTCAGTGACTTTGTCGGTATTAGTTATATGTAATTAGAGGTACTACAAAGATCCCAAAGGCGATTTTCTCGAGAATTTTTGAGAGATGTATCAAATGGCTCTGGGTGGTTGTAGTTTGAGTTCTGAACTTCACATAATGAATATTAACAATTTACAGAAATCCCATCTCCATGTGGTCTCCAACACTAATGGATTTACGCTTAATATTGTCTTTGTTTACAATTTTAGGTCCAATTATAATGAATATTTAATCCATTTCCATCATTATCATTCTCATAACATTTCAGTACTGTTGTTGATATTCCTTCACAAGCTCTACAATAAGATTCTTGCGTGCCAAAAAATCATCCCGCCATCTTATCACTTTTCTGTATCAACAGGAACGCGGTCGTTCACGTTTGTTTATTGGTACCAAATTATTAAAAGTGCAGCTTCAGTCCGACGCTCTTCCATCGCAAATTCTTCCTTCACTCACAAAATTACGACTGAAAATCACAAAACATCTGCTCTTTTAAGACTCTCAGACACTTACAGAAAGCACTCGCACGTAACTCTCTGATAGAAACTGATAGCGAAAATTCATTCCTGGTCTAAACCATTCTGAGAGTACTATCTGAGAGTGGCAAATTCTCCGAGAACAAAACATTCTAACGTTTATCCCAGCTCTAAGACAGTTATGAAAGAAAGTAACGTATGCATGATGTGCAGATTACGATATCTTAAATTCCTGGACAGTATTTAAAAAAATTTACACATACATCGTCGAATTACAGGATGGTTTAAAGAGTTTCTCAAACTTTTTGCGTCGCGGAGCACCTTTAAAGGCGGAGCATTGAATTTTACGTGGCAGATATGTACTGCATTTGGTAAATTCAGTGACAGTATTAATGACGAAGCAAGATAATTTCACAATTTAAGCACACAAGACATGAAGATTAATCACTGTAAATGTTCATTTTATCACATTTTCACATTACACAGACTTTCACGCATTTAAGAATAAATTCAGCAGAACAGGTATTGCAGGCGCACAATTTTTTTACACAGACAGATAAATAGGTTTTTAAAAACATAGTTACAAGCTTTCCTTGGTTTAGAAAAAAAAAACAAGGATGTCAGTGAGAAGGGTGAGACTGTTTTAATTTGCACAATGAGACTATATCTGGTTGAATATGGGACACGTGGAATCTCTTTTGCTCTACATTGAGACGGGATATGTATTTTGTTTGAAACATATGTAGAAAACCACGATTCGCATAAATATGTGGTTGAGAAAGGCAGAAGAACAAGTTAAGCTTTATCTGATAAGATTTTAAACCCGTCCTTTAGCGTACACCAAAATTCCGAGACTAATTGCTTAGTTTGAAACTCTTCGGTTATCTCGGAATGATGTCAAATCAAGCAAGCATTCAGACTGCTGCGACGCCAAAGAGTCTGTTTATATATATATATATATATATATATATATATATATATATATATATATATATATATATATATATATATATACGGATTTACAACGCAAGCATTTTCTTTATAATTTTCTTACAACCTGTGCGGAAAATTTTAGCTCAATGAATCAGGCAAACATAAGAGGTGAACTTCGAACTCATTTACGATAATCTCAGGAATGTCTGATTCAAGTTCATCTCTGAAGACTTTTGTCATTGTAAAACCATCCAGGCTTCCATTTTTGAGTAATTCTGCCCAAAACTTTAGCTTCTTTTTATATGCTTAGACATTAGTATTAGCATAAGAAATAGTCACTGCTTTTCCTTGGATGGACAGACATAAATCATTACGTTTTGTAAAAATATCAGCTAAATACGCCAACATCATTAGCTAACGATCGTCACATGCATTCTCTCCAAATGGGAAGTCATTTTCAGTCAAGAGACCCTTCATGTCTCAGTTGAAAGAGGCGCATTAAACTTTTACCACGGGAGAGCCACCTTACTTCTGCGCGAAGAAGACGTATACAGACCACCCATCTAATAACACAAGATTTTGAACAGTATGTTATTTTTATGTCGTGATTTTATAAAATTAATTTTTGTAACTGTTCCGTTCAAAACTGCTTTCACAGAAGGTGGTATTTTCTTCATTATAAGAGAGTGACTCGATATTTCTCTACAGGCCGCTGAAGAGCGCAAAAAATCTCTAGATCGAAATCTTTGCCCCACTCATTTATTAAACAAAAAAATCTTTATCTTTTCGCGGAAAACCTGGAGTTCTTTCGCGGAGCACCAAGTGCTCCGCGGGGCGCAGTTTGAGAAACTCTGGTTTAAATATGTTGTTGTGGTCTTCAGTCCGGAGACTGGTTTGATGCAGCTCTCCACAATACCCTATCCTGGACAAGCCTCTTCATCTCCACATAAGAACGGCAACCTACATCTGTCTGAATCTGCTTACTGTATCCATCTCTGGTCTTCCTCTGCGATTTTTACCCCACACACTTCCCTCCAACGCTAAATTCACAATTCCTTGATGTCTAAGAATGTGTCCTACCAATCTATCCCTTCTTTTAGTCAAGGTATGCCAGAAATTTCTTTTCTCCCCAATTCGGTTCAGTACCTCCTCATTCGTTACGCGATCCACCCACCTAGTCTTCAGCATTCTTCTGTAGCACCATATTTCAAAAGCCTCAATCCTCTTCCTGTCCGCACTGCTTATCGTCCATGTCTCACCCCCATACAAGGCAACACTCCATACAAATGCCTTCAGAAAGTACTTCCTTAGGTTTAAATCAATATTCGATGTTAACAAATTTCTCTTTTTCAAGAACGCTTTTCTACCCATTGCCATTCTGCATTTTATATCCTCTGTACTGCGACCATCATTTGTTATTTTACTGCCCAAGTAACAAAAATCATCTACCTCCTTTATTGCTTCGTTTCCCAATCTAATTCCTTCAGCATCACCTGATTTTCTTACACTGCATTCCATTACCCTAGTTTTGCTCTTGTTAATGTTCATCTTATATGCACCTTTCGGCACACTGTCCATTCCATTCAATTGCTCTTCCAGGACCTTTGTTGTATCTGACAGAATTACTATGTCATCGGCAAAACGCAATGTTTTTAATTCTTCCCCCTGAACTTTAATTCCTTCTCCAAATTTCTCCTTGCTTTCCTTTATAGCTTGCTCAATGTACATATTGAATAACAATGGAGAAAAACTACAACCCTGTCTTACTCCCTTTCCAACCACTGCATCCCTTTCATGCCCTTCAACTCTGACAACCGCTGTCTGGTTTTTATACAAGTTGTAAATAACCTTACGCTCCCTATATTTTACTCCTGCTTGCTTCAGAACTTGAAAGAGTTTATTCCAATCAACATTGTCAAAAGCCTTCTCCAAATCTACAAAAGCTAGAAATGTAGGTTTGCCTTTTCTTTATCTTCTAGGATAAGCCGTAAAGTGAGTATTGCCTCCCGTGTTCCTACATTTCTCCTGAACCCAAACTGATCTTTCCCGAGGTCGGCTTCTACCAGCTTTTCCATCCTTCTGTATATAATTCGTGTTAATATTTTGCAACCATGACTTATTAAACTGATGGTTCTGTAGTTTTCACACCTATCTGCACCTGCTTTCTTTGGAATGGGGATTATAACATTTTCCTTAAAGTCTGAGGGTACTTCGCCTGTCTCATATATCTTACACACCAGGTGAAACAGGTTTGTCATGGCTGGTTCTCCCAGAGACTTCAGAAGCTCTGAGGGAATATCATCTACTCCAGGGGCCTTGTTTCGACTTAGGTCTTTCAGGGCTCTGTCAAATTCTTCTCTCAGTACAGTATCTCCTATTTCATCTTCGTCTACATCCTCTTCCCTTCCTACAATATTGTCTCGAAGTTCATTTCCTTTGTAGAGCCCCTCTATATACTCTTTCCACCTTTCAGCTTTCCCTTCTTTGCTGAGAACTGGTTTTACATCAGTGTCCTTGATATTCATAGAGCTGTTTTTCTTATCTCCAAATGTTTCTTTTATTTTCCTGTAGGCTGTATCTATTTTCCCCCTATTATACATTCTTCTACATCCTTGCATTTGCCTTCTAGCCACTCCTGCTTAGCCATTTTGCACTTCCTGTCAATCTCATTTCTTAGTCGTCTGTACTCCATTTTGCCTGTTTCATTTACTGCATTTTTATATTGTCTCCTTTCATCGATTAAATTTAGTATCTCCTGTGATATCCAAGGGTTTTTTGTAGGTCTTGCCTTCCTACCTATTTTGTCCTCTGCTACCTTCACTATTTCATCTCTCATTTTTACCCATTCCTCCTCTACTGTTTTATTTCCCCCCGTTTCTGTCAATTGTTGCCTAAAGCTCCCTCTGAAATTCTTAAGAACCCCAGGTTCCTTCAATTTATCCAGGTCCCATCTCCTTATTTTCCTACCTTTTCGTAGTTTCTTCAGTTTCAGCCTACAGTTCATAACCAACAAGTTATGGTCAGAGTCTATATCTGCCCCTGGGTATGTCTTACACTGTAATACCTGGTTCCGAAATCTATGTCTTACCACTATAAAATCTATCTGGTATCTCCCGGTATCTCCTGGTCTCTTCCACGTATACAACCTTCTTTTGTGATTCTTGAACCAGGTGTTTGTTATAACTAAATTATGTTCTGTGCAAAATTCTACCAGGCGGCTTCCTCTTTCATTCCTTTTGCCCAGACCATATTCACCTACTATCTTCCCTTCCCTTCCTTGTCCTACTACCAAATTCCAGTCTCCCATAACAATTAAGTTTTCCTCTCCCTTAATTGTCTGAATAATTTCCTTTAGCTCCTCATATATTTCTTCGATTTCCTCATCATCGGCAGAGCTAGTTGGCATATAAACCTGTACTACTGTTGTCGGTGTTGGCTTAGTATCTATCTTGACAATGATAATGCGATCACTGTGCTGGTCATAGTAGTTTACCCGCATTCCTATTTTCGTATTCATTATCAATCCCACTCCTGTGATACCCCCAACTGATTTTGTATTTATAATCCTGTACTCATCTGACCAGAAATCCTGTTCATCCTGCCACCGAACGTCACTAATCCCCACTATATCTAACTTCAACCTATCCATTTCCCTTTTTAAATTTTCTAATTTTCCTACTCGATTAAGGGATCTAACATTCCACGCTCCGACTCGTAGAATGCCAGTATTGTCTTTCCTGATGATCACATCCTCCTGAGTAGTCCCCGCCCGGAGATCCGAATGGGGGACTATTTTACCTCCGGAATATTTTACCCGAGAGGATGCCATCATCATATTTTCATACAGTAGAGCTGCATGTCCTCGGGAAAAGTAACGGCTGTAGTTTCCCCTTGCTTTCAGCCGTTCGCAGTAACTGTGTGGCAAAGCCACATTAGATGATGTTACAAGGCCAGCTCAGTCAATCATCCAGACTGTTGCCCTTGTAACTACTGAAAAGGCTGCTGCCCCTCTTCAGGAACCACACGTTTGTCTGGCCTCTCCACAGATACCCCTCCGCTGTGGTTGCACCTACGGTACGGCTATCTGTATCGTTGAGGCACGCAAGCCACCCCACCTCGGCAATGTCTGTGGTTCATGGGGGTGGGGTTTAAATATATCAATATTCAGCAAGCCACCTTACGATGTGTGGTGGAGGGTACTTCGTGTTCCATTTTCGCTTCCTCCTCTAATTCCAGTTGAGTATGGTTAGCGGGAAAAACGATTGGCGGTAAGCCTCAGTGTTGGCCATAATCTCTCTCTATCTTTGTGATTGATCCGCGAGATATGCGAAGGAAAAAGCAATATATTGGTTGACTCTTCATGAAACGTATGCCTTCCGATCAGAAGCCCGTACCGCAATGCAGAACTTCCCTCATGCAGCGTCTGCCACTTGGCTTTCCTAATCATCTCAGTGACGCTTTCACGCTTACTAAATGACCCCGAAACGAAGCGTGCTGTTCTCCGTGGGATCTACTCTATCAAAGCTACCTGGCACGGCTCCCACAAGGATGAGCATTACTCATGAGCTTGCCGAACAATGGTTTGGTAACCTACTTCGTTTGCTGGCGGATTCTTCATATGAGTCTCAGTCTGGCATCTGCTTTACCAACGATTAATTTAATAGGGTCGTTCCTTTTCAAATCGTTCCATGTATCTACTCCCAGATATTCTATGGAAATTATCGTGTTTGTCGTGGTATTGCGATGTTACACAGGGTCCCATTCAACTGTTTCACACCACATAGCTCTGAAGCTACAAGAGATATTGAAAATCCACTTTCTTCGTCATGAACGTACGCTAGGGGCTTATGAAAGTAGGTAATATGAGACACTGAAACATGTCCGAGGCTCAAGCGAGACTCAAGGTTGAGTCTCAGACACCCGCTAGCAGCGCGCCTGATGTATTTCAAACGTCAACTTCGCTTCGCAGTATCTCCGGATGTAATTGACGCATCGCGATGCAACCGACACCATCATTTTTGTGCTGTTTCATCCTATCGATTGCTTAAGAAATGATATGGGGTATCCGTTTAAAAAAAAACATAAGTTTGTGTTGAAATTAATATTTCTTCATGTTTTAGAGTTTCTCATAGTACCTACTTTCATAAGCGCCAACCGTACGTTCATGACCGTGAAAGTGGTTTTTCAATATCTCTTGTAGTTTCAGAGATATCTGGGGAGAAACAGTTGAGTGGGACACCCTGTATAATAAATAAACGCAGCACTTTACACATGTTTATGTTGAGGTTTCGATTCACATTCCCTGCACCATGCGTCGATACGCTTCAGATAATCCTACATTCCGCTAGTCTTTGTCAGTTTTGTGACTTCTCGATAAACTACAGCCACACAGTGTAACATATACAGTTCACAGTACTCTCGCATAATTTTGTTATACATTGCGACAGCAACTCTCCAAGCCCTGGGCAAGCTAATTATCTGAATATGATATTGTATGTGCACGAATAGTATCGTTTACATTGATTGTAAAATTATACATTCGGGAAAGTATGTAGTGTCATAAAAATAAGCAGTAACTAAAAATAGCTTCGAATTTGTCTTTCCTAAGATCCATGACAGTCTATTTACATTATCTTGTAACCTATAAGCTTTTTGAATCATTTCATTTCCTATTGCAAATGAAAATGGCTAAAAACTCCAGAAGACCTGCCTTTTGCCAGAAAGGCGTCACTTTCCCTTTCAGGAACGTTAAGGTTTCTTCATTACAGTTCCAGTAAAATCGGGGAGGGTGGAACGAAAATGTTCAAATGTTTGTAAAGCTTATGTGACTTAACTGCGGGGGGTCATCAGTCCCTAAAGTCACAAACCGAGCGAGGCGGCGCAATGTTAACACACATTGGGAGGATGGTGGTTCAGATTCACCTCTGGCCATCCAGATTTAGGTTTTCCGTGATTTCTCTAAATCACCAGGCGAATGCAGGGATGGTTCCTTTCAAAGGGCACGGCCTATTTCCTTCCTCATACTTACCCAAAACTTCCGAGCGTAAGCTCCGTCTCTAATGACCTAGCTGTCGACGGGACGCTAAACCCTAAGCTTCCTTCCTTCCTAAACTAACAAACTACTTATGAAATAGTTTATACAAAAGACGACACAAATATCCATGTCCGATGGAGGATTCGAACCGCCGACGGGGAACGGCCTCGCGCATCGTAGCATAGCGCCTCAATGCGCTCGGCCGCTCCGCAGTGGCAGGGTGGAACGTGAAACCCACAGAGAAAGCTGTAACTACATTATTTAACGTACCAAATCAGCCGTCATAGCTGTAACTGAAGAAAAAACGTCAGACATGTGGGAATAAAACGGCAAAATCAAACTGTTTTCCAACGAAGAAGAACTTAATTTTACAGTTGTTGCTACAGTCGAACCACAAACGGCAAGAATCTTCAAAACATTGGCTTTTTAAGCTAAAGTAATTACACTCAAAAGAATATGCGCGTATAAATAAGCGAATGAGGTTGTGCGAAACATTCGACTCCACAGCGAATTAATACGCGTCAAAAACTGCCTGTCATAGTAACAACAGACCATAATAGAAATTTATATTTCTCTTGTGTTTATATTCTACTTACTTTCAGCGGAATAAGCTGCAAATATATACTTATTCATAACTATTTTTTCATGATGAAGTTGTTCATTGTTCCAATGAATCGGCTGTTTTACATTAATTTCCGAATTATATGTGTCTCTTGATATTTTACTGATGCTTTTAACACAAAAGTGTTTGTATTTCGTTAATTACGTATAAAATAATAAGAAACACACTCATCTCTCCTTCAATGGCTTGCCCACCACTAGGAGCGCTAGTGTCGTTGGAACTGTCAGTTGGTAACAACTTTCACAGCAGTGAGGTCGCTCATGCGTATGTTTGACTGTTCTACAGCATCATCCGCAAAAATCCACAATGAACTTCTCGATGTCTACGAGGTTATTTACATGAATTTTGTGAAAAGCAGCGGTCCTAAAACTCTCCCCTTGGGCACGTATGAAATCACTTTCATGTGAGAACACTTCTCTTCGTCGATAAGGAAATGCTGCGTTGTTTTAGCTAGCAAACCTTCAATCAAGCCACACAGATAGTCTGATATTCCAAACGCTCAGACTTTGTTTTATTAAGCGTCGGTACGGAACTGTGTCGAACGCCTTGCAGAACACAAGAAACCCGGCATCTAGCTGTGTCTACTACACTCTGCATTTCGTGGATAAACAGCGCGAACTGTGTTTCTCATGATCGTTGCTTTCGAAAACCATGTTGATTCTTACAGAGGAGATTTTGGTACCCAGAGAATTCATAATACTCGAACATAAACCATCTTCCAAAATTCTGCAACTGACGAATGTGAGAGATATTGGGCTATAGTGAATCGGATCGACGACCCTTTGAAAACTGGAATGGTCTGCGACTTTTTCCAATCGTTAGGAACGAACGCTTCGCTCCTCTTGGGACCTTATTTTTATAATTATTTGCATGCGTGACATGTTCATTTTCTAAAGAGGGTTTATAAACAATGGTATTGAAACATTTACATGCTATTTAAGTAATTACAGTTCATTCTACCACTTTCAAACAGAATACTCAGCTTTTCAACATAACGATGTATGGAGGTTCTGCTCGCTGTAACATTATTCTCCTGGGGCGTCGTGGTAGAAATAAATACTCGTAGGTACAGTTTTCACTTCTTCTTTAATTTGAACCAAACTTCTTCTCCACCAAAACATTACAAATTCAAACTTGCGTACAACAACAACACAGAGTGACATAGATTCCAAAGCACTTTGCGAAAGCCAGAACTCGAACTCCCCCACGCAAGGCGGTGAGGCAAATATATAACATCGGCAATAATGGCATTACATTACGCGTTGTTCATATCAATTGAATATACTGATTTACAATTAACAAACATAACAAAAAAACATTTCATGTACACAAAAATAAACACAATAAAAATGAAAACTATACATACAATAATTTTAGATGACACGTTTCTTTTTGAATTGAAATCTCCGATCTTGCTGTTTGACAACAAAGTGCGATGTTAAATGTCAATTAATTTGTTAATGAGTACATCATACATGTTCCTAACATAAACTGGATTATCATATATCTTGGTCATTCTCAAAATAGGTTCAAAATCTCACGTCAGTCAATATATACAAAGAATTAAAATATTGGAATTTCGACTTTTATATTAACTAACACAATTAGCTGGTCAACACAATGAGCCTGACATATATACAATGTTATTTATTTTAATGCCTTTATGTGGATACAAAAGTTTTTGCCATTTGTCTGTCTGTCTATTGAAATAACATACAATGACAAAACTATTGTTTATAGAACTGTCTGGAAAGCATCTAAACAAATTTCTTAATTAATGAAATCTATCACTTGTTTTAATCACAGTATCACCGAGACACTGTCCTACACTGATTTCTAGGCTGGCTATTTCGTTTGTAACTTCACACGCAAAATGTATCACTATTGAACCACACGATTACGGATCCGACGCAGACAGTATCGTACAATAGCACTGAGATAGAGGGCCGGCAGTATCGTCACAATAACCCCTTCCCCCCTCCATCAGCTCGACGATGCCCTCATAAGTCGATGTGATGTAAGAGTAGAGCACCTACTTTGGATGGCTTGGAGGCGGTGGCTGGCTTGGCTGCATCAGTATCTCACTTAGTCCTGTCTGGGGTTGGCACAGCACAGCCCACTCGCGCAGCATCACCAGATCCTGAAAGTTCCAAGTGCAGTAAGTAGGTGACAAGGGTATGGCCTCCCAAGAGCAGAGGGCAGAATCGGGAACAGCTGACACTCAAGAATCTGAAACTTCCTGGCAGATTAAAATTGTGTGCCGGAACCGGGACTCGAACCTGGGACCTTTGCCTTTCGCGGGCAAGCGCACTACCGACTGTGCTATCCCGACACGACTCACGATGCCACCCCACAACCTCACTTCTGCCAGTACCTCGCCTCCTACTTTCCAAGTAGTTTGGTTTTTTCCCTACGTCATCAACTTCCCCATTTGAGCTGTTCTAACCGACTTCCAACGTACAGCGCTCAGCCAATACATTTCTAAAACTTTACTTAAAATCAAAATAATTACACTACACATTAAACAAATTTCTTATGTTTTTATATTGGTACACACATTCTTTGCACTATTTATTACAATCGTGCAATTTCTTGTATCACAGATAAGTGATTTAACTGAATATTTCAAGATAAAATACACAAGATTAATTGAAAATAAAATGAGAAATAGTTAATATATTACTTTTATAAACAAACATTGCCATACTAGTTGTGTAACTGTCTTGTATTCATTGGTAATTTATTACGTTTCATTGTCAATTAAACATATTACGTCAGATGTGACTATATCAGCTAATGTATTGTTTATTTGTCAACAGGCTATTTTGTCATGAGGGCCTTAAAGGTTCCTAACTGCATCGTATTACTTCAAATGCAAGTAGTATTAGAATATTTTATTTCACGCTGTGCACTGCACTGCACCTGGCACTCGCCATTGTCCCTCTCTCCCCTCACAAGAAACGAACCTGGAAAATCCTAAGCTGGAACAAGCCACCAACGTCGGCCTGCTCGCTGGCCTCCCGTCAGCTACAAGCACATAGCAAATCTCAACGTGGAGAATTTTTACCTTTGGCCTAACTATAAATGTTGTCATCCAACTGCGTACATACATTGCTACCATAATTAATAAGATTAAAATTGTGTAACATTTAGTGCAATGGCATGGTCAATGTTTGCAGTGAACTTCATACTGTTTAATTATCAAATGCTATTAATTACCAGTATTTCTATTGGGCGGTAATCTCACAGGTGCTACAGGCGAATGATGAAAATTAGATGGGTAAATCACGTAACTAATGAGGAGGTACTTAACCGAATTGGAGAGAAAAAGAGTCTCTGGCATATCCTGACTAAGAGAAGGGATAGATTGTTTGGACACTTTCTGAGATATCAAGGAATTGTCAACTTAGCATTAGAAGGAAGTGTGTGGGGTAAAAATCGTAGAGGGAGACCGAGGGACGAATATAGTAAGCAGATTCAAAAGGATGTAGGTTGCCGAACGTATTCTCAGATGAAGAGACTTGCACAGGACAGGGGAGCGTGGAGAGCTGTATCAAACCAGTCTGCGGACTGAGGACCACAACAACAACAACTACTTCATTATCAAGTTCTGCTAATAATCTACACAAGTAATCCTTGTAAACTGAAGAAGTAAAATTTGGTTAACGACAAGAATATCATCCCTGCTTCATCTGTGTACTGAAACTGTCAGAGGTCAATTTTTGAGTTTCGAATGTGGCTCGCGATTGAACAGTAAATAGAACAGTTGGTGGACTCCACTGAAAACTGCTGGTCCAGTCCTGCGACCTCAGGTCTAGGATCAGTTTCCCAATGGAATTGTTTATCAATTACTAAATACGATGATCGTTTTGTTTACAAACGTTTCAGGGGACATATTTTGTGCACACCAGGCGATGGCTTACTTCCTCAGATTTAGTGAAGAAAGATGTGTAACTAGCTTCTATTTCCACTTTCAGTTCAGTCCTGTCTGTAGCAATGTACTAATAGAATCATTATATATAACTCTTTTTTCGACTTATTGTAAAAGTAGCTGAGTTTACAGAATAATTATTGCAAAACTTTTCCGTCATATTTAATTCAAATCAGATATCTTTTGTTGTTGTTGTGATCGTCAGAACGTAGACTGGTTTGGTGCAGCTTTGAACCATACAGTATCCTGTTCAAGCCTCTTCATTTCCGAATAAGAACGGCAGCCACATCCATTTGAACCTACTTGTTGTATTCGTCTCTCGTTCTCCCTCTGCCATCCCCCCCCCCCCCCCCCACACACACACACACACACGCGCGCGCGCGCTTTCCTCTAACACTATATTGACGATTCTTTGACACCTCAGAATGTGTCACGGCAATCGAGGCCTCCTTAAATCAAGAAATATATTATCTCCCCAATTTTATACAATACCTTATCATTATCTTAAGCAGTCATATGTAGCACTACAGCTTGCATTTTCTTCTTGTATGAACTATTTATCGTCCACGCTTCACTTCCAAACAAGGCTATATTCAAGACAAATGCCTTTAAAAAATTCGTTACAATTGAATTAATATTTGATGTTAATCTACATCTACATACATACTCCGCAATTCACCATAAGGTGCGTGGCGGAGGGTACACTGTACCACTACTAGGCATTTCCTTTCCTATTCCACTCCCAAATTGAACGAGGAAAAAAAGAATGCCTATATGCCTCCGTACGAGCCCTAATTTCCCTTATCTTCTCTTTGTGATCTTTACGCGAAATGTAAGTAGGCGGCAGCAAGATCGTACTACACTCAGCTTCAAATTCCGGCCCTCTAAATTTACTTAACAGAAATTCACGAAAAGAACGTCGTCTTTCTTCCAGCGATCCCCAATTGAGTTGCCGGAGCATTTCCGTGACACTCGCGCATTGGTCGAACCTGCCGGTAACAAATCTAGCTGCTCGCCTCTGAACCGCCTCTATGTCTTCCTTCAAACCGATCAGCTGCGGGTCCCAAATACTTGAGCAATACTCAAGACGTGGTCGTACAAGCGTTTTATACGCGGTCTCCTTTACAGATGAAGTACATCTTCCCAAAATTCTCCCAATAAACCGAAGTCGGCTGTCTGCCTTACTCACAACTGTCCTTACATGCTCGTTCCATTTCATATCGCTCCGCAATGTTACGGCTAGATATTTGAACGACGCGACAGCATCAAGAAGCTCACTACTAATGCTGTATTCGAACATTATAGGATTATTTTTTCTACTCATGCGCATCACCTTACATTTTTCTACATTGAGAGATAGCTGCCATTCTTCGCACCAACTAGAAATTTCGTCTAAGTCAATAAACTTCTTTTCCTTAGAAATGCCTTCCTTCCAATTGCCATATACATTTGATGTCGTAAGGTTACTGCCCAAGTACCAAAACTCATCTATCCCCTTTATTGTCTCCTTTTCTTAATCTAATTCCCTCGGCAACCTGATTTAATTCAATCACATCCTTTAATCTTATTTTGCTCTTGTTATTATATACCCCCTTTCAGGACACTGTCCATTCCGTTCAATTGCTCTTGTACGTCCTTTGCTGTTTCCGACAGAATGACAATTTCCGCGGTAAACCCATTTTTTTTCTTCACCCTGAACTGTAATTCCGATTCCAAATTTCTCCTTGCTTTCCTTCATGGCTGCTGTATTTACAGATTCAGTAACACTGGGAAAAGGCTACAAATCTGTCTTAATCCCTTCCAAACCAATGCTTTCCTTTTATACCATTTGACCATTTTAACTATTGTCTGGATTCTGTGCAAGTTGAATATGACTTCGCGTTCCCTACTGGAAATTCAAATGGGACAGACAGACGACCAGTCATGTGACTGTGGAGCAGACATACAAACTATGATCCACATACTTACTACGCATTACGATCATTCTCAGGAGGGATGACCGAACTCCATATAGTCAGTCAGGAAGCTGTCCAGTGGTTAAAGGAGTTGGACTTAGATCTGTGAAAGATGTATGTTTTATCTTATTAATTAGACACTAGTATATCTTACTAAAGTATTGTATGTAGCTGACATTTTACCATACGATATATATGATCAGAATTTAAAAGAGTGTATTCCAGTCAAGACTGTCAAAAGCCTTCTCGAAATCTACAAAAGCTATAAACGTGGGATTGCCTTTCCTTAATCTACCTTCTAAGATAAGTCGTAAGGAGAGTATTGTCTCACGTGTTCGTACATTTCTCCTAAATCCAAACTGATCTTCTGCGACGTCGGCTTCTAGCAGTTTTTACACTCTTCCGTAAATAATTCGTGTCCGAATTTTGTAACCTTCACTTATTAAACTGATGGTTCTGTAATCTTCTCACCTGCATCTGCGTCTGCTTTCTTTGGAATTGGAATTATTGCCGTCTTCTTGAAGTTTTAGGGTATTTTTCCCGTTTGATGCACCGATGTGGAATAGTTTTTTCAAGTCTGACTCTCCCAGAGACTTCAGCAGCTTTGAGGGAATGTCTTCTACTTCTGCGGCCTTGTTTCGATCTAGGTCCTTCACTGCTCTGTCAGATTCTTCTCGTAGTATCGTCTCTCCTACCACATCTTCAACAAGTTCCTCTGCCCTTTCTGCAATATCGCCTTGAAGTTTTTCATTTGTCCTCCAGCTACTCCTGCTTAGGCATTTCGCACTTCCTGACAATCTCATTTTTTAGTCGTCTATACTCCATTTTGCCTGCTTCGTTTACTGAATTTTTATATTTTCTCCTTTCACCAATTAAATTCATTATCTTTCAACTTTTTTGGTCCTCGGCGGTCTTCACTATTTCATCTTTCAAAGCTATTCATTTTTCTTCTGATGTATTTCTTTGTCCCGTTTCCGTCAGTCGATGCAGAAGCTACCTCTGATGCTTTCAAGAACCTCAGGTTCCGTCAATTTATCCAGGTCTCACCTTTCCCCCCTCCCCCCTAACGTTCTACAGTTTCTTCATTCTTTTATATGGATTATATTCTTAACTGATTGAATGTAGCCTTGTGAGTTAAAAACGATGTAGTAAAGATATGTATCAGAGTATCAGAAGCAAAAGTGCCTCTGAATCGGGTAATTCTTCGACTGACGACTTGCCATTTGCTCTGCCACTTCAGTTACGAGGCACGGACCTGTCCACCTGCATAAGGCAACTGAACAGTTCGCGGAACAGCCTTGCGCTGTCTGCACCAGCTGGTCGAGACAGTCAGATTTCACTTTTCCTGGAACGACCTGCACACGTTGTATCCATTAATCTCAAGATGCTATCGCAGCAGCTAAGTATTTAATACGCAACTGCGCGGTTGTGCAGAATGGACTCAGTAGTTCCCTGCTGTTGTGAGCAAACCTCAGTTGAGAATGACTTACAAGTTCGTGGCTCCCTCCATCGGTAATGCTGGAATTCAGTATCGTGATGGCCCACCCTTAGCCTTGATGACAACTTTCACTCTCACAGCCGTAGGTTTATTCAGGTGCTGGAAGGTTTCTTGGGGAGTGGCAGCCCATTCTTCACGAAGTGCTGTACTGAGGAGAGGTATCGATGTAGGTCGGTGAGGCCTTGTTTGAAGTCGGCGTTCCAAAACATGCCCAACGTTAACATTAAAAATACAGCTCATCGGTTACAAAGCTGCAGGTTGATTACTTACTCAAGGTTTCGGATTCAACTAAGGAAGCCTTCATCAGAAGTAAAAGAAATTAGTTACATGAAATGGGCAATGGTTATTGAGCAACACAGATCGCGTTCAAGTTACAAATGTACAATTACATTGATTGATTGATTTTGTCAGGGAAGCCAAAACAGTTTTGGTCCAAATCGTCACTGCCCGCAACGAAACTAAGTTTATTGTGCGGTATCGCTCCCTGTATATCTAGTAAAGCCAACCAATGCCCTTGAACAGTGCAAGGAGTCCCTTTACCAGTTCTTTATTAGACACAATTTCTTCGGGTCAGGTTGTCCGAAATGTTCTGTGCCTTTTGCTCTCCAATGCAATGCATTCGAAGATATGATTCATCACCATCATCACAGATCCTATTCCCATGGCCTGTCAGCAATCCAACCATGAGTCTAAGCTCTCTCCTGTTCAGACCCAGGATTGCAGAGCTGCTTTAAAACATGGCTTTGGCATCATTACCTTGCCATGTATTTTTATTTTTTTTATAGACCTTGGTACAATATTATACGTGTTGTCTTCTGAGCCAGTTACGTAGCCCCTTGTTGATTGTCAGGACAGGTTCCGGTCCAATAAATGGAGTCTCTGCCCCCATCCTGGCTAATCTGTCGGCATGTTCATTGCTACTGATCCCCGAGTGGCCAGGGACGCACAATAGGTTTACCCTCTTGCTTTCCCCTTGCTCCACCAAAACCCTGTGAAATTCTGCAACAATTTTAGATCTTGTTGCAGGAGCTGCCAGTTATCTAAGGGCTGCCCGGTTGTCTGAATAGATGTAGATGCTACAGTCTTTGTAGCACCTACGCAAATTCTCCTTCACACGCACCCTGATGGCAGTGATTTCGGTCTGGAATACTGAGGCCAGTTTCCCTAGAGAGATGACATCCTCCAGTTTTGGCTGCACCCTTTATACCTCGGTCCCAACGCCTTGGTCTGATTTCGACCCGTCAGTGAACCAGACGATGTCTCCCGTACGGTGTCGAACTATTTTCTCCTACTGCTCCCTACTTTCAATTGTTATATTGAAAGGCTTGTTGAAGCAATATGGGGTTATAATATAATCGGCCGGCATTTCTCCAACCTTTCCTATATTTTCCTGTTCAATTGCATGCTTCAAGATTAAAAAAACATAAATATGTTCGCTTTTTAATCCTGACGCATGTAATTTTACATTTGTAATTCGAACGCGAGCACTGTTCTCAAGAACCGTTGTCCATTTCATAAAACTAAAAATTTTTACTTCTGATGAAGGCTTCCCTGGTTGAAGCTGAAACCATGGATAAGTAATCAACCTGCAACTTTGCAATCGATGAGCTGTATTTTTTATATTCACGAACGGTTGCTGTTTCAACAGCCATGTTTAAAATTGTAACATTCCAAACGTGTTCTGTAGGTTTCAAGTAAGGGCTGGGCAGGCCAGTCCATTACAGGCATGTTATTGTCGAGTAACCACTCCTCCACGGGCCATACATTATGAACAGGTGCTCCATCGTGTTGATAGTCTCCATCCCCGAATTACTCTTCAACTGTGGGAAGCAAGAAGGTGCTTAAGCATCAATATAGGCCTGTGCTGTAATAGTGCCACGCAAAACAAGGGTCAAGCCCCTTCCACGAAAAACACGACCATAACATAACAACGCCGCCTCCGAATTTTACTATTGGTACTACAAACACTGGCAGATGAGGTTCAATGGGCATTTCCATACTCTCACCCTGCCTTCGGATCGCCACATTGCGATTCGTCACCCCACACAACGTTTTCCCACTGGTCGATCGTCCAATGTTTACGCTCCTTATACCAAGCGAAGCGTCGTTTGCCATTGACTTGCGAGATATATAGCTTATGGAGAGCCGCTCGACCATGAAATCCAAGTTTTCTCACCTCCCGCCTGTCATAGTACTTGTAGTGGATCGTGATGCAGTTTAGAATTCCTGTGTGATGGTCTGGATAGATGCCTCCTATTACACTGTACGACTCTCTTCAACTGTTGGTGGTCTCTGTCAACTGACGAGGTCGGCCTGTACGCTTTGCTTTCGTGCTGTATGTGTCCCTCCTCAGTTCCACTTCACTATCACATCTGAAACAGTGTACCTAGGGATGTTTAGAAGTGTGGAAATCTCGCGTACAGACTTCTAACACAAGTGACATACAATAACCTGACGACGTTCGAAGTCTGTGAGTTCCGCGCATCGCCACGATGTCTAATGATTACTGAGGTCGTTGATATTGAGTACCTGCAAGTAGGTGGCAGCACAATGCACCTAATATAAAAATCGTATAGTTTTTGGGGGGTGTCCAGATACTTTTGATCACGTGTTGTGTGTGTACTGGAATGGGACCGTTTGTGCTCGCAATTTTAACATTGATGCATACAAAATTTAGTTTTAGTAATTTTGTTATTGAGACCACCCAGCATGGTAAAATATTTTATAGCTTGATCACAATCCCATTTCAACGACGAAGATAACAGCTAGTTCTATGTAGTAAGAGCATCTGAGAATGGTCGCCAGATCAGCTGGAACTGGTAATGAAATAAACAAAAGTCTTTCAACACAAGCGGCCTTCGCAGTCATTATAACAAGTTCGCCTATTGATACAAAGTATGTCTCTGGATTGATACCAAAATTGTCATTATCACGCCGCATTAGTTAAACGGTGCCGGCCGCGGTGGCCGAGGTGACTGAGGCGCTCCAGTCACGGTCAGCACGGCCACTACGGTCGGGGGTTCGAATCCCCCCTCGGGCATGGATATTTGTGCCGTCCTAGTTCGTAAGTAGTTCATAAGTAGTTTGTAAGTTTAGGGACTGATGACCCCGTAGTTAAGTCCCATAAGCTTAACAAACATTTGAACATTTGAGTTAAACGGTGCTACTCAAAACAACTTACAGTCGGTCGGAATGGATAAATGCCAGTCACACAGTTATTCTGTGATTTTCTAGGAAATATTACAGCATTATTCCCGCATAATTACGGCAAGTTCACGTAACGACGATGGAGGAGAGGCCGCGGAGGAGTAGCCGAGCGGTCTAAGGCGCCTGGCTGTGGAGCTCGCGGTTGCTCGCCGGCGGAGGTTCGGGTCCTCCATGGGGTATGTGTGTTGTCCGTAGGTTAGTTTACCTTAGTTTAAGTAGTTTGTGAGCTACGGACTGATGACCACGCAGTTTGGCCCGATAGATTTACAAACATTTGAACATTTGATGGAGGCCGGCCGCGGTGGCCGAGGTGACTGAGGCGCTCCAGTCACAGTCAGCACGGCCACTACGGTCGGGGGTTCGAATCCCCCCTCGGGCATGGATATTTGTGCTGTCTTTAGTCTTAGCTAGTTTATAAGTAGTTTGTAAGCTTAGGGACTGATGACCCCGTAGTTAAGTCCCATAAGTTGTACAAACATTTGATTTTTTTTTGATGGAGGAGAGTCATACGCGCCTCTCTCTCCAAAACAGACCGCGAGGTCTGAATAATAGCGAGATATGATGTGGCACTGGCCACAATACCTCGAACCACAAAACCTGACCTGAACGATGCGAACAGTGTGCGAGTCACGCTAATTAGGGAACTTTCCTAACTCAATCCTGAACGGAAAACACGAATTCGGCAACTTATACTTGCTGCTATTATTTTCGGTGGTTTCAAAGTGATATTTAAAACAGCGGAACAATAAAAGAAATAATCGGTAATAATCAAAATAGATGCGTACCTACAAAGATTTTATTTAACTTTGCACACACTAAAATACTTCATAAAAATAATTTATGTGGTTATACCTAACTTGCGACTGCTTTGTATGATACGTACCGTACAAAGTTTACATTGCTAAGTGCTCAATTTTCAGTAAGTACTTTTTTATTTTTTTGTTTATTTTAATGCCTCTGTTTTTACATTCGTTGCGCTGATGTTGCCATTTGTGATATAGTTAATTCTCATCTACATATAGGTTTGTGCATGTTTCAAGCTTTTCAAAAGTGTGAAAATATTTGAGTAAGGGGAGTCACACTAACCACTGAAGAGAGAATGAAAATGATCCCAAATGTTAGTAATTCGCCACAATGACGCAAAAAGTAATGAAGTTCAAAGTTTAGAAGGGTAGCCACTGTCCTTTTCCACTCATACTGTCTTTGTACAACGACAGCAATCTAAGTTTTTGTATTTTTCGCTACCTAAAAAGTATAGAATAAAATGTTATTTTTGCAAATTTAAAAAAAAAACAATAGTTTTTTAGATGACGTCTGTGATGTAAGCAATGTTTGTTGTCCCAGATGAGGCTGAGAATTCGTTGTCCCAGATGAGGCTGAGAAGAAAAGGCGACGAAGTCGCTATGTTTTATATAGTTTTAGGAATAAAAGGAGAAAAAAATATATATTATGACCATATACTATGTCGTTATTTAGGATAAAAGTGTTGCCTTTTGTAGTTGTTACCTCATGTGGGATACGGCAATCTTGTCTTCCGTCACGCATCTTAACAGTTTCGACATACTCTTTCAAACGACCGTGAGGAATGTTGATGCATATAAATCCGACATCCTTCCTGATAAAAGTGTTTACCGTTGATGGATTGTCACGTACTTCTTCACGAATAAGTTTCGATGCTTTTTCATCCAAATTTTCATCTTTTCTTTTAATAGCACTTGATAACAGTTTTCTTCTGATTAAGAGATCTGGAACCGGTGTATTGTTATGTTAGCCTTCCAGTTGAGAAAATTTGTTTTCGCTGACATGTAGTGAAAAATTGCACTGAGCATTGGCAATCGTCCCCACAGCGTCGCCATCTACGTTCTTAAAATCCTAAAGGTTTTACTTTATAGTCATCACAATGATGTACTTTACTACGATTTATACTCACAGGGCGCAAAATATATCAACTTTCCACATTTTTCCCTTCTAAACCTTACGTTGAAGGAGACAACATAACACTGCAAAACTGTGCACAGATAGATCTACTCGACAGCTGACAATCACGGAAGGATACGTTTACAGCCAGACATTCCACCCCTGGTGCCTCAGAGGGTCCAGCCGTTCTGCTGCCTGAGTGCAGAGTTGTCGTATTCGAGTAACGGTTTAACTAACCCTTTCCCAGTACCCTTCTTATGCTCTTTAAAAAATTGCTGAAATCGAGTGTGCCCGCTGTCTCAACACGGGGATCACGTCTTTGAACATAGGAACTCCATTGTCGAACACATTCTATACCTCAGCATGGACTTATCAGCCAAAATGGCCAAATCATTCGCGTTAGAGCCTCAGTCTGGTACAAATTGTCGTGTGTCATCATTATGTAGTACATCTATACCTTATACAGGGGAGCTGTGAGAAATTCGTTATTTCGAAAACATTATTTCGACCACTGTAATTCGTCGTCATTTAGGAATATTCCCATGTTGGAGATTCGAGACCTCTCTCGGGCATGTGTGTGTGTGTGTGTTGCTCTTAGAATAAGTTAGTGTAAGTAGTTTGTAAGCTTAGGGACCAATAACCACTGCAGTTAGCTACCATATCTTTACAAACATTTGAACATTTTCTCCAACTACCATAAGATGCGATCTTTTTTACCCAAGCGTTTCGTTTTATTGAACAAAACTCTTCAATAGTCAGATATCTACAATTTGCTTTTGTTTCTTTAGATCGGAAAAAGTCCTTTAGGGGATGTGTAGAATGCTCTTTTTTTTTTTTACTTACGGAAATTTCATATGAGGTTTTTACCTCACATGGTGAAGCACCGACACATTGGAGAACTCTTGGTAGGTTTTTTCGTCCTGTACCAATGTTTTCCGTTCTAACTTACACTTCATTGTACTATGCATCTTTTCCACTTTTTAAAACCAATGCAACACTATTGCATGTACACTTTTCTGTGTTTGCGTGTGTGCCGTCTGTTTCTTGGACTTGCCAACATTACATTTTTTCATAATTTGATTTTTATTTCTTTCTTGTTTTTAAATTACATTTTGTATGTATCTTTGATATTAGCGAAATGATGGTGTAATGATAAAATGGTATGGTGTGGTAAGTGATCGGTCGTGGGAGGGTGAGAAGGGAAGTGGGGCGAGGGTTAGGTGACTAAACACTAAGTATAAAGTAGCATTGGTAAGCAGTGAGATGTAAAGACTGAGGGAGCAGAATGTGAGGTACTGTTGGTGGTGGGGGATGGGGACATGTGGATAAACAGGATTTAAAGTGATCATTTCGATTATTTTGTGTAATGAGTCGTTTCCAATATTTATTTCGTCATTGAGGAACTGCTTATTTGGTGTGTGTGGAAGTTTTCTTGGAAATGGAGGCGGTGTCTGTCTCTTATTTATTTCTATAGTTCTCCTACCTTCACAGCTTATTGTAGTTGCATACAGAGCAACAAATGAACAATTTTCCGTACGTGTTGTGTCAATGCTGAGAGGGTTCGTGAGTGCGATGTTGAAATCTACACTCGTATTTTTCGTCACAGTATTTTCCAATGACTGTTTTTCTAAATCACTAAATCCCCAATGTTGACCTCGTTGTGTCGTTGTCACTGCATTTGGTAAGAAAATCGATACGGTGGCTCTTGAAACACCAAAAACTTCGAAAACACTGAAAGTATCCTGTTAAATTATTTAAGCAAGATCTCGGGCAGTTGAGATCTGCAGATCCAAGTTAAAACGCTCACTGCTGCTCTAAAGTACTTTGCGAGTGGTCACAGTATTTGCGAATTTTATCTAACCACTCACTCCTTAATGGAGCAGCTAACGTTTTTACAAACACAAAAAAATGTTAAAAATAAATGAATAGATAATTAAACATGGGACAGGAAGCATGACATTATAAAGCAGAGGTTTGATACTTTAAATCATCATCTATTCAATAAAGTGAACAAGCAAATGAATGTGAGGAGACTAAATTAAGCACACACCTTGTACAAAAGTGAATTAAATCATAAAATTTCTGCCCAAAATGAATTGTTTCTGCCCTTTATGAATATGGAGGTAACGTGGGAGGAAAATTGCAAACACACAATGGATAGATGAAAGCACATTCATTCATTCAAAGCCAGACACATGCACAATGCTTGTGGTACATTACTCATGCAGGAGCAGTTCATAGCAGCAACAAACGAAGCGTCAGTGGCGTTTTGACGAGATGGTGGGTGTCTTGAAGAACAAATTTAAAAATCACTATGCACCAAACAAACTCATGTTCGGGGAGGCAACAGCATCCTATTCTTAAGTACCACAGGATGTGCGACGACGGCGAATAGAATTTACAAAAAGAAATTAATTTAGAATAAGCAAGTAAAGCACATGTGAGAATTCATAGAGGAGGAAAGCTAGTATCAGCATGGCTGAAAGCCAAAGTAACGACTGTTATGAATGCACGTGGTGCAGTCAGTCAAACCAGAAAATCTGAGAAATATTCTGCATACTCACATATACAGACACGACGTGGAAACGTTAGTTAAAAAACAGCAAGGAAATTCAAACATATTAAGTTTACACAAAGGCTGAAGGCCACACATGAGTATTATAACTTGCGAAAAACCAGACACAAAATCAATGCAAATACTAAATTTACACCGAATTACTGGACTTCTGTAAATTAAGAAACACTTCGTCTCACATAGCAAAAGAATTACTTAAGAAAACTATCACTGATAAATCAAGACTGCCTAATTGCAAAGAAAGAACAGTTCTAACAACATGCCTTTCCCTCAGCATGATTCGAAGAAGTACTTACTTCCATGGTCGCAACAAGAGTGAAGCCCCAAGGCCATGCCAAAACGTTCCCCACCACACACCGGATGTAGAACGCGCTGAAACCCATATAGAGCGCGTTCAGAGCACAGTGTCTACCAACCCTCTCTATCTGAGGAAGATAATACCCTCTTCAATGGCTCCCAGAGAGGTCTCTTGTCACCTCTTTCGTCCAAGATTAGGTTGGCACCACACTAAGAACATGGCCACCTCGCCATCTAAAAATAATACGGCTGGAACTTAACAGCCATGGAAGGGATGCTGTTGCTTAATCCTTAATAACGAAGACGGCGCAAACCTGCGAAGAAAGTGATGCAACGATCATGAAACGTAGGCATTATGTGACTGCAAGTATGTGCCAAGGTTCCATGAATCATAGTTTACATTTCTTCTTACAAGAAAACCCCAAATGAGCTTATGATATGAGGTACCTGCTTTCTATAGCCAACCTTTGTTGTGGTTCCTTCATGATTTGGACACCTATATTGTGGTATTCTTTTCTATCGTTACCCACACTGGTCAGATAACTGTGAATCAATATCTCGCCATCCTCTACAGCAAACTGCTTACTAACGAATTGCTAATAAACATAACCATATTCCTAAAAAGATGATGCGCTTGGTGCGCTTGGTGTTGCTGAGAACTACATCTCCCGTGCACAGCAAAATCGCCATGTCTCCACACACACCGCTCAAAACAATTAGATACCAGGTGATATTCAGATATTCGTTACAATGTAATTTGTGTGAGATAAAGTACGATAGTTTGCTGTCTTTTTACTTGTGATTTACATAGCGTTTACTTAAAGTCATTCTCGTTGCCTTCTAATATGGCGTGTGATCACCTCGGACGGCCAATACAGTTGCACACCTAAGTAGCATGGACAGGATTATGTTATCTATGAGCTCTTGAGATATATTTGGCCATTCTTCTATGACTGCAACATTCAGCTCTGTAGCCGTCTAGGAGCTGCTGGACTGACTGCAATGCATCTGACAAGTACATCCCAGACATGTTCAGTCCGGTTTAAGTCCGGCGATCAAGCTGACCACTCCATTAGTTCAGTTCCCTTAGCTTCAGGCATGTTGATCACCAGAACAGCTCTTTGGGGACGAGCGTTATCGTCCACCAAAAGGAACTCATCCACTATGGCACCAGCGTAGGGCACAACAAAAGGTCAAAGGATCTCGTCTCTATACCTCTGAGTAGACCAAGCACCATTCTGAACGACATAGAGCTTCGTACGTCCGCCAAAACTGACTCCTGCCCATACCATTCGTCCTTCACCACGATATGGACATGTTTCCTGCACCTAAGCAGGAATGTTCAGAGTTCATGTTGCTGGGGCCGGTGGGTTCCCAGCTTTATGTCAGGATGAGGCGTGGAACCTGGAGGAGCGCCAGAGGACGCTAATGAAACAGAGTTAAAGTTTACAAGTTTATTCCATAGCGTACAATAATTCGGATGAAGGCGCTAGCTCGACAGGAGCTAGAGAAGTAGGTGGCATCGCCTTCGGGCGCGTCCGCTCGCCATCTCGCTGCGACTTCGGTGTTCCGACTACTGTGAGCCTTCTGGGAGTCAAAGCAGAGACTGTTATTGAGAAGTACTCGGTCCCTTCTCCAGCCTATGCAGCTGCTACTGGATCCATGCATGGACCCCCCTCTCGAAGTCGGATGCCGTGCTGATACCCGACTCTGGATACTGGCTGGCAGTATTAGCACCAGAGTGCTGACTCGACGACAGGAACATTGGCCTTGGGTAAATAACCACTGAAGAATGCGCTGGCCTAAGGCAGCAACCGTAGTATTGTGAAGTCGTCAGCACAACGGATCATCAACTTCTCTAGATGATGGTTAGTGCGAAGTATGTCATCGACCAGACTCCATCTCCTAGTTGCCTCCAGCAGCTACCAGTATGTACAGCTATCTGTGAGCACAGTGATTAAGTCAGTGAATCGACGACTACCTCCTGAGCATCGTCGATCCCTGCTACTTCTAAAAGCGGGAGTATATATACATAAATTTTGCTGAAGCTATGACGTATGAAATGGTTCGAATGTGTTCCGTTTGAAAATGAAGTGTTCACCCGATGTCCCTTTACTGCTGATGCATCTGCGGTCTTATTCACTATTCTGAGAGAGTTACGTGCAGTTATGAAATGTTTAGTAGCTGCCTCTCTGTGTGACAGCTGTCTCACTCACTGAGCAGTTTGCTGACGGTAGGCTTTCCAACTTGCCGACGCAGCGTCTGCCGTCGTCACGAAAGACAAGCGAGCATTTATACTACAGAGCTGCTGACCTGATTCTTTCCAGCTACGGTGAACAATCCAAGATTTTAAACACGTTTCCCTGTCACAATTTTTGTGGTGGAACAATGTTATCTTCCGATGAGGGAACGATTGTGCAGCTGAACACAAAATCTTGACTCATCAGTGAACAGAACCCGACGCCATTCGTTGCGACTCCAATACTTATGTTCCTCCGCCCAGTTTCTGCGTGCTAAACGGTGTATTGGGACACAGGCCATAAGCCTCCATGCGCAGAGACGACATTGGCGAAGACCTTTTCGGACGTTTGCGTTGATATTCCGCATCCTGTTGCTGCCTGGAGGGTGCGTTGCAGGTGAGTTGTATTCATGCACCTGTCTATTAACCAGAGATAATGGTCATGGTGTTACCCGTGAACGATCTTGGTCTTGCCTTCTTTTAACGGTTTCTGTTGTCTGAAGTCGCGTTCAAGTCCTCGATATTACTCTGTGGGACACTCTCAACAGTTGCAGCCACCTTCCTCTCTGTCTGTCCCGCTTCCGCCCTTGCTATGCCTGACACCTTATTAGCTGCCACCACATCCGTCTGTGTGTGTCTTTCATGCCACAGCTTCGGGTAAGTCACAGTGTTGTTGCATTGCACTACCTGATCACTACAATGTCTGAACCCAACTGCTTGTGTAATTCGTTTGGTACTGTAAACACGAGTCAACACCAACCACCTTTGCAGCCAAAGTCTATTATTACCACTGTCTAGGTTGCCGTATTTTGTTGTCTCCATTAGTACAACCGACAGAAAGATGTCGAGCTGTTTTAGTTCATTATGCCAATTTCAGTACTTCAGAACCTACATATCTCCATTGCTCCCCTTATTGTTTTGGCCAGTGTAATTGAACCATTATGAAGAGCCTTAGATGAGAGAGTGAGGACTAAATTTATAGCTCCTACTTCGCTGAAGTAAATGGTGGGTGTTTTGCTACAAGAATGAATAATCTTCTAATTAATAATATATTCTCAAAGCCAATGGTGGCCCAATTCCATCTAGTAAATAAATATATCCATGTTAGGTATTCATGTTATTTTGTCCACCCAATATACTTCCCGAAAGTTACTTTCATCCTCACGTCTACTTCTAAGAGCACTGACCCAATGGAGATGTTACTGTGACATAAACTGTCTGCAGACGATACTGATACTTGTTATGTAGAGAAAGTTAATTAAACACGAAGTCCCATTAGCTCATCTTTCCGTGTAGTTTCTACATTAAACACAAGGAGCTTTAGAGTGCATATGTACTCTTTCTGAAAGCCTTCCAATTTCCATCAGTTTTACGGTGCTGGGACGGTCGAAAAAATTACCGTGTTATTTCAGTGCCATTTCTGCTCTAAAAGCTGAGCCATGAACTTATAAAAGTTCTGGGAACCGCTTCGTCACTCGAGAACCACTCAATAAGCAACAGATTATGCAAATGATGAGCTGTGTTGCCTTCCACAATCCGTAAAAGGGACACTGACTCTTATCCGGCGAATGTTTCCGAGAAGGGAAAATTCCGACAGACAGGCCTACCGCGCTGTCATACGATACGTCATACAGAGAAAGGAACACCTTGTTAGGATGAAACAGCACACCATTTCCCTGACTTACTTCATCACCAACATTGCAGCTGTTACTCTCCCACGACATATGTAAAATAATGATAGAAAACAAACAGGCCAGTGGCAGGATTTGTGAACAATTAAGGAGGCAGGGATGATTCACGAACATATGCAAATATTTTAATATGTTATTCTACAAGTAAAACTAAAGAATAGGTCCGCAAATATTTAGTTACGGAGTTACAGCTAATAAGATATTTTATCTGAAATTTAGCTACATTGCTAATTTAAAGCCATCGCAAAAATATACGAGTTGAATCTAATAAAACATGTCCCAGACGTGTAACTACAGTAGTAAGGCGATAGTGTGTGAGATGATAAAAAAATCTGCGACTGAGTTTTGGACGGCTCCGGCCTAGTAGAATTCTTGACCTGGGTTTCTCCGACCTGTAGGTCGAAAGATCCGACAACACCGACCGGCTGCCGTATCATCCTCAGGCCGCAGGCGTCAACCAAAGACCTCGTAAAAAATAATTAGACTCTCTAACGGCGCTGCTATCGCGGGATAATTTGAACCTTCGGCCGGCCGGCATAATAGTGGTAAGCGTCAGATAAATACGAGTGTTGTTCAGAAATAAATCGTGTCCTATATAGCTACTACGGTATATATACCCAATACATAGTCACGTCTGTACTGTTTGACTATTGCAGTGTACATAAAGCACGATTGTGAAGTGCTGCTTAGCGTGTAATTGCACAAATCGATTTAAGAAAGGAATAAAAACAACGGTCTTCCCATTTATATTTCTCAAGAATACAAGTATCCCTGCTACTTGGGTTCAGAGATAGTTACTCTTGCTTAACAGGCTGTTAGTCAACACAATATAGGATTGAATGATATAAATAACAGGCTTTTACAATACTGGTAGCTCTTAAAAACGAGCTACTTTAGGCAGTACTGGTGGACAGGAAATTCAAAAAGCTTCATTTTATGATGTGTAAAATTACTATTGGGGGCACGAGATCAGTTACCTCACTGCAGTTCGAATTTCTGCTTATGAAATTAATATGGCAACTTCTAACACAAAATTTAAAGGTCACCTGGTTTAACCGGCCGCAGTGGCCGAGCGATCTGCGGCGCACCAGTCACGTTCTGCACGGCCACTACGGTCGGAGGTTCGAATCCCCCTCGGGCATGGATATTTGTGGCGTCCTTAGTATTAGCTGGTTCATAAGTAGTTTGTAATTTTAAGGACTGATGACCCCATAGTTAAGTCCCATAAGCTCTAAATTTCATCTGCTTTACATATAGGTATAACAACTGAAAGGTGTTTGCAGAGCTGTGTATAGTTCCATATATGAATGACACACAGCCACACCGGATGCAAACTGTGAAGTTGAATCCTATGATGACAGTTGCTGACTTTTGACCAGTTCACGTTACTGTAAGGTATTTGGCTTACAGCATTAAAAATGTTAATATTCGTGCTAGATGCCCTAATGCTAATGTTACCTGCACTCAGTTAAAAAAAAGTTATGGGATACTTCGTGTTCTTAAAAGAATTTTGTAGTGGCTGGTTGCTGTATTCACAAGGTAAGAAGCTATTTTACCCTAATGTATCTGATGGAATATTTCATTTTCAGAGTCTATTTTTGACAATAGCTGTTTCAGGCAGATCTGTTTCATTATTTTGATGGTATAAAATATCTAAATATTGGAGAATGCAGGAGTCACTCAAACAAAGACGTAAAGTTTGTACAGACGTTTCTCCATCGTAGAATATACTGAGAAAGTGCCAAAAAACCGTGCCTGACGATAAATTCCATTCATATGCTGCACTTAGAATGCTAAAAAACTAAAGTTCTTGGCCGATTTCTACACCGATGTGTAATAAATTTACACACAACCAATAGTTGCTGTATATTCAAAGAGTCTGAAGCTGCTTTCTAGTTACGTTTTTAAATGAGACATAGTTTTCGCGACTGAACTCGAATGAATACACACGCTAATCAAAACAGTCTTACTCTCATTTAAAAGTTCTCGCGGAAGTTCCCCACCATAATGGCCGCCGAAGCGCTCTTCAATTTGCCCGCTGTCTGCAGTCGGCCTAAGGCTCCTGTAAATACGAGCTGACGCATCCGCCATTTTTATTCCCATAGCTCGTAAGTTAACACACTGCGGTGCTATGGGATTTGCGTCACGGCACTTTAGCACGATATTAAGGGTGGTTGTGTTACCATAAACTGCTCAGATCATTCCAGAGGTGGCTACAGAATGTTTAGTTTGCCAAGTGATTCCGAGAAAAGAAAAAATGGATCATTAACTGTCGGCCCAAAACCTGGAGACCCGGACCGAGCCCACAGTTATGTATTATAAATAAATATTTATTATTATGACTTGAAGCAATATTTAATAGTAAAAATCGTCTGTGATAATCGAATGTAAATTTTTGTTTAGCTCTTTTGAATGTACTAGCTCTTAACAGAGAAGCTGGCTGTAGGGAGTTAGCAGCCGCAAAATATCATAACACAGCAATACATCCCAGAACATACTGTTTTTAGAACACAATATGTGTCTTATAAAGTATATTGAGAAATACACCATATCAAAAAGTTTTGTACTGACAGTGCACATATTGTTGAAGATATTTCTATTACGTTATTGCGAGAAAATATTACAAACACTAAAACGGAAAATATAAATATTCTGGGCAAACAGTTTAGTTACGGCTGTGGCAACGTACTGTGCTGGTACAGGGAACTACCGTGAATGCTATGCTGCCAACATCGGCACCGTGTGTCTCAACGACCGTAACTTTAGATCCTATACACTAATATTCTTTTTCGCTTTAGTGTTTGTAATACGTTCTGAAACTTTTTCAAGAACGTGATGGAAGTACATTCAGCAATGTGAATATGACAATCAGATGTGGTGTATTTGTAGTATGTAATTTGAAAGAGTAGTACCTGATGTTTTATCACAAAATACACCCTCAATTCAATTTCTTATAAGTAAATGCCAATATTGACGCTTATCTGTAAGAGACTATAACTGACAAAAAATACTGGGTAAATGTTACTTACGGCTGCAGCGGCGTAATGTGCAAATGTTGGTAACGAAATGTTTGCTTTACAAGGATTATTAAATTACTGACAATACAAGGGTGCTGTTACATACAAAAACCTGTCACCCTCAGAGAAGGAACAGAATTATTTATTTATTTATTTGATGGTCAATACAAAGGATTAGTCCCATCATTCTATACGATTAGGTTTTCAAATAGCATTCAATGGTTGTTGCCAACATCGGCACCGTGTGCCTCCACGACCGTAACTTTAAATCCTGTACACTAATATTCTTTTTCGTTTTAGTGTTTGTAATACGTTCTGAAACTTTTTCAAGAACGTAATAGAAGTACATTCAGTAATGTGAGTACGACAATCAGATGTGGTGTATTTGTCACAGCGTACAACAAACACTTACTGCAGGACGGCAAACAAACCACGCATATTGGCAATCATTATTCAAATACAAGCCAAGATCGCTTAAAACTTTTATCTAGATGATCAGTTTCGGAAGACTTAAACGTAGTATGCGATTTTTATCACAGAAATATATATCTTTCTTGCGCTTTTGTTCAAATCAAATGTCTGTAAATCTATCGGACCAAACTACGTGGTCATCAGTCCGTAGCTTACAAACTATTTAAACCTAGGTAAACTAACCTAAGGACAAACACACACACACACCCATGCCCCAGGGAGGACTCGAACCTCCACGGCGAGCAACCGCGCGCTCCGCAGCGAGGCGCTTTAGACCGCTCGGCTACTCCACCGCGGCTCTTGCGCTTTTTTCCTTATTTGCATAGAAAAGAAAAACAGCAATAAGTAAAGAAAACGCGACATTTTTGTGTCTAATCCACATATCAATGTAAACAAGATCGGAATGCAAGCTCAAAGTAGGACGATCTAAGGCTCTATGTCTGCACTTCTAAAATATTCCACTACACTTAAAACAACACTGTTCGCATTCGCAGGAATGAAAATGGCGAATACGCCAGCCTGTATTTTTTAGCTCTAAGTCGGCCGCTTACGCAATAATTGTGGGGCCTTGGCGTCGACGGATGCGGCACGGAGGCTCTTGTAGCCAGAAGGCCGCTTTTTCAGTTGTTTTGTGAGACGGGAGCCGCTACTTATCCGCCATGCAGCTCCTCAACTGGTCTCATAAGGGCTGAGTGCACCACCGTTGGCAACAGCACATGGCAGACCAGGACAACCGCGCGGAAGTAGCCGAGCGGTTCTAGGCGCCCTGTCAGGGACTGCGAGGTGCTCCCACCGAAAGTTCGAGTCCTCCCTTGTGCATGAGTTTCTATTGTCCTTGGGTTAAGTTCAAGTAGTTTGTAATCCTAGGGACTGTTGACCGAAGTAATTTAGTCCCATATTGGTCCCATACATCAACAAAAACATTTGAATTTTTTTCTTCATTATGGTTTTTGGTTACAGTGGCAACATTACAATAGAATTGAAATTCTTACAATGTATATGACAATATTAATAGGTATCTCAGATTATACAGCCTTGGAATAAAAGTAGAAAAATCATATGTACAAGACATAAAACAAGACATATTTAACAGTACGAGTGACAGATGTAATACAACGAAAGTGCAAACAGCATAGGACCATATGAGAGGTGCAAAGACATATAAAAGTCAAAATATAATATAAAATTACTTATGCAGCTTCAAACTGTGCATGTTCAAGGTAAACACACCAGCTCTAAAATTAGAGCTGTATGCCGGTGACTTTGAGGTTGTCCTTCAGTAAACTGTACTTAAACTTGTCGAATCCATGAAGGAGGACAGTGACACTTGTGGGGAGGCGGTAACCCCTCGCAACCAGCGTTCTGTAGAATACACTTTATGCGGCCGTGTACTTGGTGCATGCCAGTATAATGTGGTCGAGATCCGCCACTGCCGTTGCATCTTTGTCGCAATGCCGAGAAGCGATGATTTTCAAACGGTGGAGGTGGGCAGGGTAACATCCATGTCCCAGTCTCATGAATGACAGACGTTGCATGACGTCTACTAAGCGTCATCGACGAAAACCATGGCCGAGAGGAGACATTTGGTTGTATAGCTGCCAGGTGTCCTCCCTTAAACGCTTGAAAGAGGTGCAATTCGTGGCCCCAAGTGCGGTAGGCACCTTCGGAAGTCAGTATATGGAATCGGCGTGAAGCAGTGTTGTCCTTCCGTAATACTTCTCTTGGTGAGGCGGTCTACGTTTGAATTTGAATACCCGGACGGTGACCATCCAGTTGCTAGCCAGTGCTTAACTGCGGCGATCGACAGGGATCGCAGAATCCGTTGTGGTACTGCGGAACTACCTCCGTTTACCATTAAAATATCTCATTCAGAAGGAGACTGCGACACTTGTTAGATGATGTGTAGAAAACTGACGTGAAAACAGTCTATTGTCTCTTGCCAAGTGATTATTCACTTCGAAAACAATAAAATAACAAGTAATCATTACTCAGTATAAGTACGGACTTCACCAGGTACGGCTTGTTCGCAACTTTTACCATAAGCATTAATTTTTTGGGGGCGCTTGTTTATTTGGGAGGTGAGAAACGACTGCATGTTAATGAAGTTTTCCTGCGGAAAATGTAAAAAGTATTACAATATGCTTTTGAAGAAGATAATCTTCTTCAAGATTATTGTTGGAAAAATAAAAAAATAAAAAAAGGGGGGAACAAAAACAAATAAGCGCACATTGAATGAGCTGTGCAGATTCATCACACATTCATATGCATACAAGAACCAATGGAAAACGAAAAACTGTAAAGATTAGCGATCGTTCGAAGAATATGTGAAGCTGGAATGCAATTTCACTGCGCACCTAGCAAGGATTATAAACCGGGGACATTTCGATAAAGCGGACACTCCGCTGCATGGTGAAAGTTTCATTCTGAAAACATCCCTTAGTCTGTAGCTAAGCCATGTTTCCACCATGTCCTTTCTTCCATGGGTACTAGTCTTGCAAGCTTCGCCGGGGTACAGTACTTCTGTGAAATTTGAAAACAAGGAGGCAAGGTATTGGCAGAGGTACAGTTCTGAGGACGGGCCGTGAAGCGTTCCGGGATAGCTCAGACAGTAGAGCTCTTGCTCGCAAAAGGCAAAGGTCCCAGGTTCGAGTCCAGATCCGGCATACAATTTTAATCTGCCAGGAGGTTTCATATCAGCGAACACTCCGCTGCAGGGTGAAAGTTTCAATCTGGTAATATACACTCCTGGCCATTATAATTGCTACACCACGAAAATGACGTGCTACAGACGGGAAATTTAACCGACAGGAGGAAGATGCCGTGATTGCAAATGATTAGCTTTTCAGAGAATTCACACAAGATTGGCGCCGGTGGCGACACCTACAACGTGCTGACATGAGGAAAGTTTCCAACCGATTTCTCATACACAAACAGTAGTTGACTGGCGTTGCCTGGCGAAACGTGGCTGTGATGCCTCGTGTAATGAGGAGAAATGCGTACCATCACGTTCTCGCCTTTGATAAAGGTTGGATTGTAGCCTACCGCGATTGCGGTTTATCGTATCGCGACATTACTGCTCGCGCTGGTCACCATCCAATGACTGCAGAATGTGGAGTCGGTGGGTTCAGGAGGGCAATACGGAACGCCGTGCTGGATCCCAACGGCCTCGTATCACTAGCAGTCGAGATGACAGGCTTCTTATTCGTATGGCTGTAACAGTCGTGCAGCTACGTCTCGATCCCTGAGTCAACAACATCTGCACGAACAGTACGACGACGTTTGCAGCAGCATGGACCAACAACTCGGAGACCATGGCTGTAGTTACCCTTGACGCTGTATCACAGACAGGAGCGCCTTTGCTGGTGTACACAAAGACGAACCTGAGTGCACGAATGGCAAAATGTCATTTTTTCAGTCGAATCCAGGTTCTGTTTACAGCATCATGATGGTCGCAACCGTGTTTGGCGACTTCGCGGTGAACGCACATTGGAAGCGTGTATTCGTCATCGCCATACTGGCGTATCACCCGGCGTGATGGTATGGGGTTTACACGTCTCGCTCACTTCTTGTTCGCATCGACGGCACTTTGAACAGTGGCCGTTACATTTCAGATATGTTACGACCCGTGGCTCTACCCTTCATTCGATCCCTGCGAAACCCTACATTTCAGCAGGATAATTCACGACCGCATGTTGCAGATCCTGTACGGATCTTTCTGGATACGGAAAATGTTCGACTGCTGCCCTGGCCAGCACATTCACCAGATCTCTCACCAACTGAAAACGTCTGGTCAATGGTGGCCGAGCAACTGGTTTGTCACAATACGCCAGTCACTACTCTTGATGAACGGTGGTATCGTGTTGAATCGTGCGAATACCCGTTTATCATCTGCATTCCTTCTTGGTGTAGCATTTTTATGGCCAGTAGTGTACATATTTCTTCTGAAGCCTAGATAAGGGAAGCAATCCACATCTATTTACACTCTCAACAGCTGTCCCTGAAGAAGCTAAAAGAGTGTTATTTCTTCACTCCTTCAATGGCTGTGACGACACTTCTACATTCTTTTCGACAGGGAAAACTGATTTATAAACATTTTTCAAGCCTTCAATATGTCACCTGACACTTCATGGATCACAACGACACTCCTGATAAGATAGCTAACGCAGGAGTGAAGTTCATTGTATGTTTGCACACTGGTAGCAGTTCAAAAGCTTTGAATGAAATTCGTCTCCAAATTGTTCAGAGAGTTACAACGAAAAATAATGTCTTCAACTTCGCATGTTTTCGTCCCACCGAAGCCGCCACTTAAGGGTGTGTTGCAGGTTCAGATCTGGAGCAAAAACCCAGCTGAATCCACTGAGATAGGGATGGAAGATCACAAAAAAGGGCCTGATCCTCACTACAGCGCCTTAGGAACCGCTCTACACAATATGCTGCACATGAAAGAAACAACTAGTTCATGCAGGAAAGCGTACATAAAGTGCTCAGCTATAACCAGCAATTGCAAGAGGCTTTCGTACTTTAATTGTCCAGCAGAAGAGCGTATCTTGCTTAATTCAACACTGGTAAACGAATAGATTGACTGATAGGGAAAAAAGATTTACATCCCACGCCAGAGAAGGACAAAAAAATTGGACTTTTCCTCCACAGAACCATCTTCGCCGAACGCGAAAAACATGAAAAAACTATAATTAAATGTAAATTCAGAACGATAATTGATATAAAGAACGTTTGTAAAAAAATTATCTCAACAGTTTAATATTGTAATTGAAGTATATTTCCATTAATAACACTCTACTTTTTTAGCATTTGTAGATTTGGAGAAAGCTTTTGACAATGTCCACTGGAATAAACTCCTTCAAATTCTGAATATAGCAGGGGTAAAATATAGCCATCGAAGAGATATATTTAACTTATACAAAAACCAGACAGCAGTTATTAGAGTTGAAGGGCATGAAAGAGAAGCAAAGGTTGGGAATGGAGTAAGACAGGATTGTAGCCTTTCCCCAATGTTGTTCAATCTGTACATTGGGCAAGCAGTGAAGGAATGCAAATAAAATTTTGGAGAGGGAATTAAAGTTCATTCACAGAGAAGAAATAAAAACTTTGCGGTTTGGCGATGACATAGTAATTCTGTTATAGACCGCAAAGGATTTGGAGGAGCAACTGAATGGAATGGACAATTCTTGAAAAGAGGGTATAAGATGAACATCAACAAGGTAAAACAAGGAATAAGATTAGGTAATGAAACAATAAAAGCAGCAGATGAGTTTTGTTACTTGGGTAATAACTTCTGAAGGTCGAAGTAAAGAAGATATAAAATGCAGAATGGCTATGGGAAGAAGAGCGTTTCTGAAGAAGCGAAACTTATTAACATCCAATATTAATTTAAATGTCAGGAAGTCCCTTCTGAAATCATTTGTCTGGAGTGTAGCATTGTATGGAAGTGAAACTTAGATGGGTAGATCACGTAACTAACGAGAAGGTGCTTAACCGAATTGGGAAGAAAAGCAGTTGCTGGCATATCCTGATTAAGAGAAGGGATAGATTGGTGGGACACATTCTGAGACATCAAGGAATCGCCAACCCAGTTTTATAGGGAAGTGTATGGGGTAAAAATCGGAGACCGAGGGACGAATACAGTAAGCAGATTCATAAGGATGTAGGTTGCCGAACGTATTCTCAGATGAAGAGACTTGCGCAGGACAGGGTAGCGTGGAGAGCTGCATCAAACCAGTTTGCGGTCTGAAGACCACAACAACAACATTTGATATATTGTTGTTTTTGTTTATTATCATTTTGGATTGACGTCGTAATTAATTCCTATTATACATAGAGGTAACTAGGTAGGTAGGTACGTAACTAAATGACATTTCATTTAATTTTGAATACTGGGACGACTATGTATGATTTTGGGTTCAAAAGAAATCTGACTTTGCACAAAAGTCCTCGCAGGATTTTAGCGGTATGACTATTTTGATGGTTTTATTGGCATCTATTTATAGGAGGGAGCAAATTTTAAGATTTAGGACCTCATTTTACGCAGAGTAATGCTCTACAACTGTGATACATAACAGGACAGCAAAAAGAGATGCCTTTTATAAATCACCCTTCAAGATTTAGTGGGAGTAGAAAAAGACAAATCCACATTCGTCTTGTGTAGGAAACAGAGTAATGTGCCAATGCCTACCCAGAGATTAATTTACACCTTGAAAAATTCAAACAGCATTTGGGGTTATTATCGTAATTGAAGTGCTGGAAGAAGCGGAAAAATGTTAGACGCGGAAACAAACGATCACACTGTGTCTGTACATTTTAATTTGTATACAGAGATCGAGTACCGACTAGAAGTATTGAGAAACAGTAGTCTTCCTCAGGAGGTAATGAACAGAACTGTGGAAGAAAGGTATTTATGGCACACTTTGACTAAAAGAAGGGATCGATTCGTAAGATACATTGTTAGACATGGAGGAATCGTAAATTTGGCATGGAAGTGTGTGGAGTAAAAATCGCAGAGGGAGACAATGAGACGAATACAGTAAGCAGATTCAAATGGATGTGGCTTGCCATTCTTATGAGGAGATGAGGCTAGCACAGGATAGAATAGGGTGGAGAGCTCCGGACTGAAGACCACAACAACAACAAATTTTTGTTAGTGCGTATTCAGGGTGAGGCACTTAAAATTGTTTTTCGGATTATTTAGAAAAATAGAAATCGGATATCAAAAAAGTTGTAATATAAGTTGTTCACATCGAAGAGAGACATCCATTAACATACATCTGGACCCCTCCCACCCCTTCACCACACTCGGGGGTGGGAGGGGGTGGATACACAACAAAACTACTATTGTCCAGGTAATAATTTCAATATGAGAAATGTAGTAAATAATTAATTCACTTCATCAAAGAGAAAGTCGTTTGTAAGGGTACTTATCTTTTTTAAAGTCTTTATGTTGCCTGGAATTCTTGCTATTTAGTGTTCACTGTGAAATTTACTTTGAATTTTTGTTTCAGGTTTGAATAATTGCGAGAATACAGTACTCTCAGTTTCATTATCTTCAAGTCTCACATCCAAAAATAATCTTCTTGTTACCCCAAACTCAGTTCTGACACTTTACAATTTACAATTCCACATTACAACTGTAACTCATAATTTACAACTGTCAACAACTCATAACTGACTTCTACCAACAACAACTGTCATCTCATAACTGACAACTATAACAAATTACCACCACTTACACTGCCTGCACATCAGCTTACATACACTGTTACAAAGGACAGTCTATATCATGTGATCAGTTACAATACGTGAACACATGATGATTTACATTATTAATTAAATAAAAGTTAATTATTTAATACAATAAAAATTGCAATGATATTCTGATCCCTTATATTCTTAATTTTTTAGATTTTAACATATCATTTCATATTAGGAACAAATAGTATTACTACCCATTTCCTTCTATAACAAATATTATTTTTATCATAAATATATAACAATTTAATTTAATTTACAAGGGTGACTAGAACTCGATAGTTGGAAAGGGAAAAGAAGGAAATGTATTAGGTAAATATATACTGAAGAAAAGGAATGAAAGAGGAGATCGCCTTGTAGAATTTTGTGCACAGCACAATTTAATCATCACAAACACTTGGTTTAATCATCATGAAAGAAGGTTGTATACGTGGAAGAGACCAGAAGACACTGGAAGATACCAGATTGACTTTATAATGGTAAGGCAAAGGTTTAGAAACCAGGTTTTAAACTGTAAGACATATCCAGGGGCAGGTACAGACTCTGCCCATAGCGTATTGGTTACGAACTGCAGATTAAAACTTAAGAGACTACAAAAAGATAGAAAATTAAGGGGACGGAACCTGGACAGATTGAAGGAACCAGAGGTGGCTGAGACGTTCAGAAGCAGCATTAGGCAAGGATTGAATAAAACGGAGGAAAGTATTAGTGTAGAAAAAGAATGGGTGACAATGAGAGATAGAGTCGTGAAGGCCACAGAGGATCATATAGGCAGAAGGACAAAGCCCAATAGAAATCCTTGGATACATGGGATATACTGAACTTAATTGATGAAAGGAGAAAATATAAAAAAGTATCAAGTGAAACAAGCAAAGAGGAGTACAGACGTCTGAAAAATGAGGTTGACAGGAATTGCAGACTGGCTAAGCAGGAGTGGCTTGAGGAGAAATGCAAGACCGTAGAAGAATGTATAACTAGGGGAAAGATAGATACCGTCTACAGGAAAATAAAAGAGACGTTTGGAGACAAGAAACGCAGCGGTATGAATATCAAGAAGGGAAAGCTGAAAGATGGAAGGAATATATAGAGGGCCTGTACAAAGGAAATAAACTTGAAGGCAGTATTCTGGAAATGGAAGGCGAAATAGACAAAGATGAGATAGGAAATACTATATTGCGAGATGAATTGACAGAGAACTAAAAGATTTGAGTAGAAATAAGGAATAGATGATGTTCCGTCTGAACAGGTATTATCGTTAGGTCTGTTCCACCTGGTATTCAGGATGTTGAGACAGGGAAAATACATTCAGACTTCAAGAAGAATATAGTGATTCAAATACCTAAGAAAGCAATTGCAGACAAATGTGAAAATTACATAACTATCAGTTTAATAAGTCACGGATGCAAAGTACTAACGCGAATTATTTACAAACGAATGGAAAACCTGGTGGAATCCGACCTTGGGGAAGATCAGTTTGGATTTAAGAGGAATGTAGCAATACGCGAGGCAATACTCACATTAAGACTTATCTTAGATGAAGGAAAGGGAAATCTACGTTTTTAGCATTTGTGGATCTGGAGAAAGCTTTTGACAATGTTGGCTGGAATACACTTTTTTAGATTCTGAGGGTAGCAAGATTACTTCTGATGGGCGAAGTAAAGAAGATTTAAAATGCAGAATGGCTACTGGAAGAAAAGCGTTTCTGAAGAAGTGAAATTTGTTGACATCCAATATTAATTTAAATGTTAGGAAGTCCTTCCTGAAAGTATTTGTCTGAAGTGAGCACTGTATGGGAGTGAAACGTGGACGACAAGGAATTCAGACCAAAAGATGAAAGAACCTTTCAAAATGTGGTGGTACAGACGAATATTGAAGATTAGATGGGTAGATCATGTGACTAATGAGGAGGTGCTGAACAGAATTGGGGAGAAAAGGAGTTTCTGGCATATCCTGACTATGAGAAGGGATAGGTTGGTGGGACACATTCTGAGACTTCAGCTTAGCATTAGAAGGAAGTGTGAGGGGTAAAAATCATAGAGGGAGACCGAGGGATGAATACAGTAAGCAGATTGAAAAGGATGTAGGTTGCCGTTCGTATTATAGGATGAAGAGGCTTGCACAGGACAAGGTAGCGTGGAGAGCTGCATCAGACCAGTCTGTGGACTGAAGAACACAACAACAGCAGGCTTTAATATAATTTAAGGAGATTATTTACATAAAATACGAATTTAGATCATTTATGTTTTAACTGGTATATCTTTTCTTGAATATCTTTGACCCTATGACTTAGTAAACAACAAGGAATTCTCGCCTGAGAACTCTCAAAATATGTGATTTGATTTGAACACACTTGTTTTTTTGTTATAAACACATCAAATCGTGATGTATGACTTCATATGTAGATTTTAAGGTAAGTTTAAAGCAAAATACATAAATAATACGCTTAACTATTTCTGAGGCGTAAAAGCAAAGTTCAAAATCGTCATGTATACATCGTTGAGACATAAGACGTTTGACAGTTATGTTTTTCGTGAAGAATACATGTCATATATATGAATTTAAAAGTGAAACAAATTTCGTGACAGCTTCCTTGTATCGTCATAGTGACTTTGAAATCTTAACTAGGAACCACTATTTTTTATTGCAGATTTGGAGTCTCCGCGAAAAATATGTAACCTTTGTATGACACATTTTTTCGTTTCATAGTATATGGCGTTATAATCGGTAAAAATAAAAATGAGTAGGTAATTTAAAAACGGTAATATCTCGAACACTGAACATCAGATTACCGTGTGAAGTGAAGTTGAGCTTTGTGTTCATGGATGTCTCTCTTTGAGGTGAAGACCTTAGATTGCAACTTTTTTTAATCAATTAGTATTTTTGAGAACAATCCGAAAAAACACTTTTGAGTGCCTCACCCTTTATCCTCTGTAAACCTCCGGTCGGAGTCAGTTCATCCTGTGCTCTTGAATGTGTGTCAAAAGTGCTAAATAACTCTTCGCTGAGTTCAAAACAGTGTTCTTCAATCAACTAGCTACGTCTTACAAGACCGCTACATGTCAGTATTAATCCTTTCCTATGTAATTACCCATAAATCTGACTTTTTTGGTACTTTGATTATGGAAGCCTGCATTTTGGATGTAAGGAAAAGTTCCACCTAGAAACTCCCATCGTGGTCATTATAAAAATCCTAGCAAGGCAGTGGTTTATTCGTCTTAAGAAAGAGGTAAAAGACACTGATTGCCATATCGGAGAATACGAAGAGTGAGGAAAAGTTTAAAAGGCCAGAGAAGCAGCGTGCGAGACTATTAAGTGCAGAATGAGCTGCAAAAGGAATAATGCTTCTCACATTTTCCTAGTTTGTGGTCTCCGTAGCATCGTCAGGAGATTTCGGCAGTACACTCCTGTGACGGATTACCCCTTACGAAAATAATAGTTTACAGCACACTGTGGCACTTCCATAAAACGCTCAGAATTTATCGCTTTGTCTCATGGTGACTGTATCCGCATGTTTCGGCGTGGTCGTATCTACGTTTCCGCTCACAGGCACCCGTACATTATAGGAGGCATTGGACTAACTTTTGTGAGGATCGGCAAATCTTCACACCCCATACAAGTTAATTATCACAAATATCGATACATTCTCTGTAAATATATCTGAAAGTCATCCATGATAGGCTACACGAAAATTGGTGAAAGACGGTTCTGAGTTTAGGAAAGGTTTAGGTACAAGAGAAAATAATGTTGCACTACAAGTTCTAGCGCAAAACTGCAATGATCACACTTTTCTTTTATTGCTTAAGGAAATAAATTCGATAGGTCACAATATAATAAATTTACAGAAAATCTCAGAATAACAGATACAGAGAATTTATATTGGAATCAGACAGCACAGGTTAAGTTTTATGTCACCCTTTATCGAGCTCTCACTTACCAGAAACACTGTTCGAACACCAATCAAAATGTGGCAGCCAGGAATAATACTATAAGGAAAATAATGGGTACTACCTGGCGGTGCATATCCCAATACTGTGAGAACCTCTTCCCTTGCTCTATGTTACTCTGCAGCCGAATATGCATCCCCAGTGTGGTACAAGTCATGTCACGCGAGGATGGCAGATGTTGCTCTTCATGATGCCTGTCGCATCAGTACTGGATGTCTAAGACCTACACCGTTGGACAAACTGTACCGTCTTGCTGGTATTGCCCCACCTGACATCCGTCGAGAGGTTGCAGCAAAAAATGAGAAGAAGAAGGCGGGAACATCTGAAGCTGACCCTCTATATGGATACAGGCCAGCTACTCCAAGACACAAATCTAGGAAAAGTTTCCTCAGAACAACAGAGTCACTTAACGGGACACCTCAGCAATCCCGAGTCGACATGTGGCGCGCAAGCTGCAGTCGATTCGTAGAATGGCTGACACCTAGCGAAGAACTACCACGCTGTCGCATGGAGAAATGGAGTACTTGGAGATTACGGGCAGGCGTGAAAAGATGTAAAAGCAACCTACAGAAGTGGGATTTCAATACCGAGCCCCCACTGCCCACTGTGCGAGTGTGGTGCAATCCAGACGACGTTTCATTTGTTGCAGCGTGGTTGGTGCCCTAAAACATGCACAGCATAAGATCTGCTTCAGGCTACAGAAGATGCACATTACCATAACTTTCTCCACTAACAACAAACTAGGTCACCTCTTGCCACACACAGGGAACACAAACACTCCAGTTACAGAACACAGTGGGATATATAAATTACAATGCATTTTACATAGGCAAAACTGGAAGAACTTTTCACACACGTTACAAATATCACACTTAATGCTTTTAGACTTAATCATTTTGACAAATCCACAATAGCTAACCATCTATAACTTAATAAACACGAACTAATTGATAACCACATGCCGGCCGCGGTGGCCGAGGGGACAGTTGGGCTTCGGCCGTGCACCGGCTCGGGCGTTGTTTACGTCCCGGCCACAGGCGCAGCGCGCGAGTTGTTTACGCGGAGTGCGTAGCGGTGTAATTTAGTAGTGCACAGATCGAACTATGGCTTTTTCATACCGTAAATCGACACTGCGATTCACTTTCAATAACGACTTTGCACGACCAAAGGCCTACGAAATAGAACGCTTTCTACGAGATGAGGTAAAAATCGAGCCGGACGTTCTGGTAGGAATACACTTGTCCATAGTCAGTAGCGTCGTTTACTGCAAGCTCATTGATGAAGCGGCATGTGATAGAATATTACAACGACACCAACAGGGTCTCCGTTTTTGCCATTCAGACGGAAATGTCGGAACGGTTACAGTGGATCACGCCGGAATGGGATTAAGAACAATCCGCGTCTTCGAGCTACCGTTCGAATTGCCTGAAAAACTGGTGACAGAGGCTTTGAGCCCGTACGGCACGGTTATCTCACATGAAGCCGAGAAATGGGCGACTTTTGCAACATACCGTGTCCTGAACGGCGTAAGACAGGTAAAGATTGAATTACGCAAACACGTTCCGTCATACCTGTATATCGGTGGCTGTAGAGCAATCGTCATCTACGACGGACAACCGAGAACTTGCTCGGGGTGTGGAAAGGAGGGACACGTGAGGTCTGAGTGTACGCAAAGGAGGCTATTACAACTGCCACTTGATGATCCACAACAACAGCAGCATGAGACGGTGCTCCCCTTGACGTATGCTGCGGCCTTTCGCGGTGATACGAGAACCACACCAGAACCGAACCAGCGTGTAACGACGGAAGACCAATCTAACGAATCAAAGCCAGAAGAGGCGGAGATGGATCATGATCGGCGGTCGCAGGACGTTATGACTTCGCCACAGCCCTTGCAGGACGCGGCGGAAATGGAAGTTGACAGTGCGAAGGAGCAGGAAGTGGACTTGAAAAACGACGATCAGGAGGCTGTACTGACCTCAGATTCGGAGGTCAGACAACGGAAGCAGCGAGCGCCAAAACGGCGGAGGAAACGACGCCTTTCGTCCGACAAAGACAGCAAGGAATCAGAGACGAATGACGAGGTGACCCACAGCAAGGAGCAACAAACAACGGCCGCGGGAGAAATACCGAGCGAAGAGAGAAGTGGGGCGGCGACCTGTGTTCAGAGGAACGACGTGACACAAGACGAGGTGGAAGCAGATAAAGGATCTTTGACTGTTGAGAACGTCAACCGGGCAACAGAACATGGCGCCGAAAGAACGCATTTGGACTGGGCAACAGAGGCGACTCAGTACGCAGACGAGAACGAAGGAGTAGCAGACCAGCACCCCGGCGGAATGAGTCCGGGCGGTCATTTCGACTAACGTATGACAGCAAGTGAGGGCGATGGGGGACTGGAATGGGGCACAAGGAGGATAGGAGGTGTTAACTGTCAGACTGTGACTCCCCTATGATACATGCTATGCAACAGGCGTACCGGATAGGGTCCATTAACATCAGTGGCATAAGAACGCCCGTCAAGAAGAAGATGCTCAGCGACATGCTCAAGGCGGCGGATATAGACATAGCGCTGCTGCAGGAAGTACGAGTCCTTCACAGCCAGGACTTCTATGGATACGACATTTACAGCCCACCGTGCGACGAGAGAGGCATCGGCACGGCAATATTACTCAAAGAAGGGATACGTGCTGTCGACATAGAGTATCTGCCCACAGCACGCGGAACAGCCGTCACCATAGGAGGCGTACGACTGATAAATATTTATGCACCATCAGGCAGCGATAAGAGGAGGGAACGCCAGGAATTTTACGCCCAAGAGGTGACCCCATTGTTCAGGGGCCAATACGAGGCTTGTATCATAGGGGGAGACTTCAACTGTGTACTAGACAGGAAGGACCAACATCCTAACTACACGACATGTCAAGAACTCAGAGCGCTGGTCAACGGGATGCAATTACTTGATACGTGGGACCTCAAACATCCTGGACAACAGGGATACACGTACATCACCAGCCACTCGGCGAGCAGATTGGATAGGATTTATCTTTCACGAAGACTGATGACGTCGACAGTGGATGCGGAAATTTGGCCTACAGCGTTCACCGACCACGAGGCATATATCTGTACAGTCACCCTCGCCCGGCAAAAGGTATGGAGGCGAAGAAGTAATTGGAAGTTGAATGTTTCTCATCTTCACGACGCAGAATGTCGACGTATGGTAGAGGAAACATGGCAAAATTGCCTAAGGCGCAGAAATGCATATGGTTCTGTTCTCCATTGGTGGGTCACGTGCGTGAAACCAGCCTTAAGAAGAACATTTATTTTTTATGGGAAGGAGGCTTCTCGTTGGCAGCGCATGACCTCTGAATTTTATTATATGACCCTCCGGGAACTCTATTCCCAACCTCCGTCACCAGAACGCCAAACAGCCGTACACCATGTCAAGGCAAAACTCATACAACTCACAACATCCAGAATGGCAGGTACAATGATACGTGCGAGGGTGCAGGATGGACTCCACAATGAACAGCCCTCCATGCACTATGTCATACGGGAGAGACAATGTAGACGTCGGGGATTAATTCACGAGGTTGAACACGACGACGGCCGGAAATATACAGCACAGAAAGACATAGCCCAGGCGTTCCAGGACCATTTCACCAGATTTTATGGGGCCGACGAGGTGGAACAGGAGGCAATGGAGAGCGTCCTTAATGAGATCCCAGACATGACATACGCGAACTCGGAAGCAGACATCCTACAAGCAATAACGGAAGAGGAGATGGTGGAGGCCATCCAACGAGGAGCTCCGAACAAATCCCCGGGTCCAGACGGTTTCCCATTGGAATTCTATCGCACGTTTGTCACTATTATGGCACCGATGTGGTTAAGTATGTTTAACGAGATAATAGCGCAGGAGTTACCAGTCCCCACTGAATTCACAGAAGGGTTGGTGATTCCAATTCGGAAACCACAGGGAGGCAAGCGACCATGCGATTATCGGCCTTTGACCCTCCTAAATAGCGACTACAAGATCCTTATGCGTATAATAGGATGTCGCTTAAAAACATTGCTAAAGGAGCGAATCAACAGGGATCAGACATGTCTCGGAAGTACAAGCAATATTCATACGGCCTTGGGAGACTATCGTGATGTTATCTGCCTTGCCAAGGCGTGTCGTCTACGTGGAGCATTGATAGGCATCGATTTTGACCATGCCTTCGATAGAGTGGATCACACCTACCTCAAGGCAGTGATGCTCAGGATGGGAGTTCCGCCTACTTTTACCACTATGGTGATGAAGTTATTGCATGGTGCCCGGTCAGCGGTGTTGATTAATGGAGGGAGAACAGAACATTTCCAGATTTTACGATCAGTCAGACAGGGGTGTCCGTTGTCCATCATCTTGTATGCCATCGCACTAGAGCCATGTCTTGCAGGATTGCGCCAACGACTCACAGGTATCACTCTACGGAATCAGTCCTTCAAATGTAGAGCATATGCTGATGATGTAGTGCTTCTAGTGAAGACAGCAGAGGAGACACGCACAGCAATGGATTGGCTACAGAAATACGGGGAGGCAGCTGGTAGCGTGGTTAACTTTCGCAAATCACAATTCATGAATGTAGGCCGAGGACTCGAACCAGAAACTGAAGGACCCTTACCTGTGGTGCAAACCCTACGTTGTTTGGGTATCACTTTCCATACGGAGACGGCACGAACAACAGCAGACAACTACCGTAAGCTGTTGTGTCAACTACGCACATCAGTACGACTCAACGCCCTGCGATCGATGGATATGCTGCAGAGAGTAACACTGGTCAACCTCCACCTCGCACCCAAGATGTGCCACGTGGCACACCTTCTCCCTTTGCCACGTACGATGGCCACGAGGATACAAGCAGCCTTTGGATACTACGTGAGCATGGGACAGCTCTTTAAGGTGCAATACGAGTCGCTCACGCTCCCGACGCGGGATGGTGGTGTTGGCCTAGTCAATGTCTACGAAAAGGCTCGGGCAATGTATATTAACACCATGTGCAAACTGTGGCGTAACAGGAACTACTCCCTAACGGGTGCGATAATCGAAGAACTAGCACCGCCATCGCTTCTTCCACCAGTTAGTGTTGGGCACATTACGCCTCCATTATCACACATCCGAAAGTTCTTCGTGGAACACAGTTATGTGCGTGCAGATTTACCAACTACCCGATCACCGACTTCCAAAGATGTGTATAGACTGCTTGTAAGACGCATGGAACGGAATAAGATGGAACGGAGGTACCCTGCGATTAACTGGAATGTTGTGTGGCGCACAGTGCACCACCCCCACCTCCCTACATCGGCCAGGTCAACGTGGTACATGGTGGTTAACCGGAAGTACCCGACGAAGGAGAGACAGTATGCTATCCACATGACAGACACGCCCATATGCCTACGATGCGACACGCTCGACACGGACGAACATCGGTTGGTCTGCGGCACAGCGCTGGGAGTGTGGAATCTGGCAAGGAAGATCATAGCGTTCATGATACACACAGTACAGTCAGAAATCTCAACGGACATAGTATTTTTCCCAGATAAAACATATTTCCCACGTCAGAAGACGAATGCGGTGGCGTGGTTAACGGGCATGACGGTACATTACATATATCATTATGCAAACACGAACAAACTGGACTATTGGCACTATTTACAGGATGGACACACGAAGCTACGACGACTTGGTAAATACAAGGAAAGTTACGCAAATTTTTTAGAGGTAGTGTTTACTGACCCGCCACCTGGCTGGGGTGTACTGGGTACGAGAAGATGATAGTGACAGTTTAACGAAGATACCGACCAATTGAACGGATCAGACCTAATAAGTTCGAGAAGATCACCCAAGAACACCGACCGGATGGTGCTACACTAACAGAGGAGGCCCCAGTTTATTTTACGTTATATTCCTTTAAGTTCGAAAATGTCACGAATGATGCAGCATGACGGAAGTGGCATCATTTATACAGTTATTTTTCCATTATGTATTAGTTGACAAATTTCTTCCAGATAGGGCACTGGACTTCATTTGATTTCATGATTATAATAAAGGCTTCAGTTTGTAAAAAAAAAAAAAAAAAAAAAAAAAAAAAAAAAAAAAAAAAAAAAAAAAAAAAAAAAAAAAAGGGGACTAAGGCGCTCCAGTCACGGTCTGCACGGCCACTACGGTCGGGGGTTCGAATCCCCCCTCGGGCATGGATATTTGTGCCGTCCTAGTTAGTAAGTAGTTCATAAGTAGTTTCTAAGTTTAGGGACTGATGACCCCGTAGTTAAGTCCCATAGACTATACAAACATTTGAACATTTTTTTTGATAACCACAGTAACCTAACTGTACTCCACAAACAAATCAATGACAAAAAACTTGATTTACTTGAACAGTTAGAAATATTGTTACACAAAGAAAAATATACTGAAAACATGTTAAATGAACAAACAGAATTTAGCAGCCACAGTTTTTTCAGTAATTTCAAAAGTTTTTTTCCTAGTAACACAAATACTTAGCATTACAAAGCAATTACCAACCTACAAGCATAATCAATGTTTCTACAAACCTCTTATAAAATAATAGCAGTTTATAAAATTATAATGTGAAAATGTAACAAAAATCTGTATCTTTTTATATATAAAAAACAAACATCTTTATGTATATTAAATTAAACACCTAGATTTGTATAGAGAATCTTAGCAATAGAGAAGTGGAACATCTTCATAGCTATAAGTCATTGAGTTGTTATTCCACAGTGTTGTCTCAAGAGGAGAAGTGTTTTGTGTTAGTGATCACTTATACATACAAATGTACTCCAATTATCGTACTGCACCAGATTTATTTGAGCACCACTTTTTAATAAGTTAAATATTTTATATCAAACTCTTTTTAAAAATTTCCATATTGTTACAACCTATGTTTTGATCTTAACAGGCCCACGCCTTTAAACATGTATAGTAAACCATAGAAGCACCTGATGATGTGCCCTCAAGCCTGGAAATGCATTGTGTGAAATAAAACACAATTTTTTGTGACTAAAAGCAAATTCACTTTATTTTACTGAAGTACAACAGTCACGGAACTTCACTGGCAACAGTGGACAAAATTAAGTCACCTTCATACTATTCATCTACCATTCCATTCCCGAATATCGTGCAGAAAGAAAGAACATCTCAATCTCTCCGTTCGAGCTCTGATTTCTCGCATTTTATTCTGATGATCATTTCTACCTGTGTAGGTGGAGGCAACAATATATCTTTGCATTCGGAGGAGAATGTTAGTGATTGGAGTTTCGTAAGTAGACCACGCCGCAGCGATAAACGCCGTTGTTGTAATGATTCCCATCCCAGATCCTGTATCATTTCCGTGACGCTGTCTCCCCTGTATCGTGACAATACAAAACGGGCTGCCCTTCTTTGGCCTCTTTCGATGTCCTCATTCAAACCCACCTGATAAGGATCCCACACTGGGCAGCAATACCCCATAAAAGAACGGAGAAGCGTAGTGTATACAGTTTCTTTAGCAGTTCTGTTGCATGATTTAAGGGTTCTGCCAATAAAACGCAGTCTCTGGTTCGCCTTTCCCACTACATTATCTACGTATTCTTTCCAGTTTAAGTCTGATGTAATAGTAATTCCTAGGTATTTAGTGGAGTTTACGGCCTCCACATTTGATTTATTTTGTAAACAAAGTTTAACGGATTTCTTTTCGTACTGATATGGACGACTTCACACTTCTCATTATCTAGAGTCAATTGCCAATTTTTACAGCATACTGATATTTAGATCGTTCTGCAGTTACTAATAATTAGTTTATGATGGTCTAGCCCGGGGGTCTACAAGTAATTTTAGAAGGGGTCAGAATACTATGTCCAGAAAAAAAAACCATTTATTTTTATTTTCACTCACAGAATAATATGACACGCGCTACAACAGAGTGCCATATTTGTATTAAAAACTCCATAAAAACTTATATTCTTCGCATTTTCTTATTTTAATTTTCACTCATAATAATTTGAAATACGATAAATAGGCATATTTGTAATGGAAAATCCAGAAGAAAACATATTCAGTACTTTTTTTCCTCTTACATAGTATAAAATACAATAAATAGGCATATTTGTATTAAAAATTAATAGTAGAAATTACATTTGCGGTCTTGAGCCACTTTCTTCCAATTACGTTCATGAGACGAGCAGCTTATGCGAATCTCTTCAGGGTGGGCATTACTTCAGCGATACTTGTTCTTAACAACGATGATTTTAAACGATATTTCACAGACTATATGTGGATCCAACATAGAAGCCAGGTATATTGCTATTTTTTGCAGTTTCCTCATTTTCCTGGGGTATATTTGCTCCAGATTCTTCAGGAGATGAGGTCTTATACGTTTGCAAGTACAATGTGCGTCTGTAAAGTTCGTTGAATGGTCTCAGGAAATAAAGGAAACAAGAGTTACAAACAAAATACGTTTACTGGCCTTCAAAGAAATCGCCATTGGCTACAGTACACTTCTGACATCGGTCGTACAGCTGATGGGAACGGTCAGCAAACGCTTCTTGTGGAATCGCTAGAAGCACTGGGGTCACGCGTTGTTGGATCTCCGCCACTCAAACACAACTTTTTTTACTCAGTGCATCAAAACCATACACTTGCACTATCATCCCATGTGTCTCCGCCGACGTTTTGCCTAATTTGAAACAAAACTTGAAGTTAACGCGTTGCTCCATTTTGCACCCCATGTTGCAGTGACACGAGTTCTCACACTGACCATTAGCTGGGTCGCAGCAAGTCGCAGCGTGTACCACGGCTTCACTGCTGAGCTTTGCACAATAGGGGGCGCTTGTTGGCATGTCCCTCAATATGTATGTGCGGGCACCTCATCCTCGCCATTGCGGTTTGTAAAATATGGGACCATTCACCCAACTTTTCAGACGCACCCTGTAAATGTCTTCCAGCATGTCTATTATCTCCCTTTGGAAAAAAGATTTTGAAAAACAGGACTTAGCAAGCTATATACGTCTATTCTGCCGCTGAAAATACTTCAAGAAGTGCAACAACTTATTTATGTACACTTGTTTATTTTTAAACTAATATCTGTCTCATTACCTTTCATGTAAAGGGATCTGTCGGCATCATATTTCAGTATGTCTGCAAATATACCTTAGCATAGGGAAGTAATGCATATAACACAAAATGCTTTACATTCGTGTTAAGTATAGGACACAGTGACCAGCCCGACTGCAGAGGACTCTTTCCTGCACGTCTCCCGCCACACCCAAATCTCCATTCGCCATTCGCCACTCTTTCCTATTACCACAGCAGAAACAAATAGGCTGTGGTTATAGGAAAGAGACAGCGTGGCGAATGGAGATTTGGGTGTGGCGGGAGAAGTGCAGGGAAGAGTCCTCTGCAGTCGGGCTGGTCACTCTGTCCTCGGTGGCGGAGTGGTCAACGCGACTGCCTAGTAAGCAGGAGATGCCGGGTTCGCATCCCTGCCGGACACAAATTTTCATTCGCCGCACTTTGGTGTTCCATCTAAACCTAGTACAGTGAAGCCACAACTGATCGCAAATTGCGATTTATTTCATTACTTAAACTAAGCTATACTAACCTAAGGAGAACACATACACCCATGCCCGAGGGAAGACTCGAACCCCCGACGGCGAACGGCCGCACGCACCGCAGCACGGCACCTCTGTGGGCACGGCTAATCCGCTGCGGCAGTTATGTTGCACAATTGTATAATTTTTCAGGTATATGTTCATTTGAATAAGTGCTGTAAATCTAAAAATCTGTTGCGATTACTGTTAGTCCAAAGAACTGATAGATTAAAACCTGATGCGTGATGAGACGGTTTTACATGAACGTTGCTGTTTATTTCCTCATATCTCATTAAGTACGTGTCGTACTCTGATTAAATGTCGAAGGGACATTCAGCTGTGTGTTTATACTGTCTGTAAAATTTACTGCGAGTACAATTTGTAGTGTAAAAATTATAAACTGTGACGTCATACCGAATGCTGTAGTTTTCCTCCCTGAACAGCGAAAAAGTAGTAAGCGATGTGGTTTCCAGCGAGAAAAACTATAATAAAAGTTTGAAATTATGTTTAAAGTTTGTTGCAGTTGGTAAGTACTCTCATTCTCATATATTGTATGAATAAAATCTCATCGCATGATGTAGCAGTTTTTTACGAGTCCTATTGTTTATGACATTATATCTTCTGCATCATCTGTCGTATGTGGTTCTTAAACCAACTGCAATTGTTATATCACGATGAGGAATATAATTATCAAATTTGGTTAAAATCGGTCTCGTGGTTTAGGAGGAACTGTGCAACATTTTCGTTCGTTGAAGCAGGTTTGTTTATGACGTCATATCTCGTGAACAATGTGTTGTACGTGTTCCTGACACTTATGGCGACCGTCCTCAGGGATTGAACCTTACGTGTGTTAAATTTCATAAAGATTGGAACTAAACTGTAGATTTGTATGCAACACCGACACACAAATACAGAAACCCCCAAACACACGGACACTCGGCTTTATTTATCAAGATGGTTTGTTGGATGCTATATTTGCCTTTGTTCTTTAAAAATAAGGTCCTCAAGTTCCGTAACTTTCCTGGTTTCCCTAGGAAGAATGGGTTGGGAAGAAAACCTCCGGAACAGATACATTAGCACTGAGCTGAAGTTGGCTCATGATATGCAACTGTTTGGGCCCACTCGTTTTGACTTGCAACAGCTGAGGAAGTTCACTGCAGCGCTTAGGGAAATGAAGAGCCCACCCAGTGACCCGCTTGTTCGTGTAATGACGCATCTGAAACCGGTCGCTGAAACCAGATTTGAGTAGCGCGCAGTTTGTGAGGACTCCCATTGCGACAACCGAATAGTTCGGTGGGGACGGCGTCGATTAGCACATCGACGGCGAGAGTGTTGGAAGAGGTAGGAGGGGTGGGGTTAGGAGGGGGGAGACATCTGCCGCGCGGTTAGCAGCGCCGCATCCGCCAATAGCTGCGATCGAGGCCACGCCATCCCCCGCCAGTCCGAGCCGCTATAAAATATTAACCCGCACTCCACGCATGCGTTACTAGTGTTAATCGCGAGGTCGCCGCTGGAACGAGGCACAAGGTTTCGCGTCGACCTCCAGCCTTCGTCGACCACGCACGCTGTGAGTAGTGTTCTCTACCGTACTACTTCTTTGCATCGTCGCTCGCTGCTGTTGGCGGGGTATAGCCAGTGATCTCTGGATGCAGTCAGAGATATTGATTGTCAAGATGAAATCAAGGATGCTGGATAACACGACTGTCACTACGTTTATATGCAACACATCTTCCGGAAGACGAAAACCGAATTTCGTAAACCGTTTTTCGCCGTCGTGTGTACATAGTATAGCCTGAATCGGATTTCCTAGCCCACTTAATATGGCGGCTGAAAAAACAGCTGATTCAGTTCCTGATTTAGGCAGCACAATCGCTGTTTTTCTTCACTTAAGTACACACATTCACGATCACTCTAATATTTATATTTCTATTTCACATTAGAAAGTATCACTCTGTCCATAGGTGCCGAAAGTTCTTAACAAGAAAATACAATCTGACAAGTCAAGAAATTTTCAAAAACGGTTGCGTTTACATGGGCACGAAAATCGATTGTGGAACTGGAAAACCGCTTTAGAGGAGTGGATTTCCAGAATCAATTTTGGAGTGTTTACATTACCAACAAAAAAGCGGAATTGGGAAATCGGTTTTCGAAATCCTGTTTTGGAAGCCCATGTAAATGGGTGTGTGTATTATGAAATGGGAAAATCCGGAAACACGTCTTCTCTAACGGCTTTCGGGCTCAACAAAAATTTTAAATTTGCTCATCATAGGAAGAGATCTTATAATAATATGATAAAAATGCCAAGATCGTAATATATTTTTTATTTAATTCTTTAAATAAGTTTACCGGTTTTGAAACACAAGGGTGTCATCTTCTGGTCTCTGTTACAATTGGATTTTATCTGGTTACTAAGGCACTCCACATATTATTTTGAAATTATGCTAGTGGATAGTCACATACAAAATAATTTTGTGATCGTGGAAACTCAAACATACCGTAAAATAATAAAATAGATGTACATGAAGAACCATCATAGTGCTGGGTAAGCGCCTCCACCTCAGCTCAGCTAGCAATTTGCACTATGGTGGTTCTTCATGTACATCTATTTTATTATTTTTACAGTATGTTTGAATTTCCACCAGCACAAAACTATTTTATATTTAAATATTTACAACCAAAATTTAAAAATATGTGGAGTGCTTAGTCAGCAGATAAATGCCAATTGTAGAAGAGACCAGAAGATGACACCCTTGAGGTGGAAACCGATCGTCTGGCATAAAAAATCAGAAAACAAAATACTACATTTTGAACTTTTTTATTATATAACGTAAATTTTATTTACAATATTCCAAATCATTAATGACCGAATTCAAAAAATTATAATGCAGTCATTGTCTACTCATTAAGAGATATATCTTATGGTTAAGGTTTATCAAAGTTAATCAAGAATATATTCTGAGGCAACGCAGCTTATTATCAATAATTTATCCAAATTTTATACAAATAGTTTAAGAACAGCATTTGGTGACTGTCGACAAACTTTACGCATAATTACAAAGCAGAACGAAGCTTTTTCTCGCAGATACCCCCACAAAATGACGAAAGGGAAAAATGTTCATCGTCTACTACAATTCCGCTACCCATACAGAAGAACTTGCGCTATAGGCATGATTTTTTAACTTATTACTTCTTTCCTGCTAACTGTATTCGCAATATATTTTGTAAACATTGTTCACATATACCGCCGAATGTAATTGCTAAATTATATTGTTGTACGACTCACAGTTTGGGAGATACGACGTCTTAAACATCGAGAAGCGTGAAAAACGAACTTTTGCTTAAAAGGGAGAAATGTGAACGACATCCAATAAATTTTTAAACGTAGCTTCAAACCTTTCCTAAACTTTTTTCTCGTTTCCATGCTTAATTATCAAGTATTTAAAACGGTAACTCATTAGCAGTGTAATCAGACACATGAAGATATTTTAGACATTCGATTCTTTAAAGAAATGGGGAGTTACTGGTTATGCCCTAATTCAGAACTCATGAACTGAGTCAGTGATTACAATGATTTCCCTCCCTTTTTGTCAGATCTATGAAACGTAGTGAGAACAAAAGTATAATTATTGAATGTCTAACGGTCCTCATTAATCATTTCAAGTGTTATAGTCTCTTACATGTTAGTTGGATAAACGTTTTTCTTTCTTCTGTAAGATAGTTGACGTTCTGAGTTAACAAATGGACATATTCTAAATTGTGACGTACGTGTGCCGGAATTTAATACACGGGAAGACATTCCTGTAACAAGCTTTCTACCGTAGTATGTCTAGAACATGCTGCCCTGCATTTTAAACTAATGGAACAATTTCAAAATTAACCACCCAATAATATGACTATTAACGTGTCAGATACCAAAAATAATTAGAACATACGGTTAAAAGTCTCAGGCTGTTCTCTTTTCTCCTTTGAATTCTTTTTTAGCCCATGATAACGTTTTATATTTTCATTTCTGATAGTAGCTTTTAAGTGGTTATTAACCAAACGGGTTCTTCCACAGTAGTATTTATTTGAGACTGAATACGTCTAATGACATTTTAATTAATTCTGTTTTGGGAAGGCATTCATACGGCCAGAATTTTCAAGGCAGAGAAAGAAAGTAATTGATGTAAAGCCTGTGGTTACAAGGTTGTATGCCATTATTCCGGCATAAATTCCAAGCCCCTTCACGTTATCAAGTGAAGTGCGGTCCTAGAATTCAAAGTTTTCAAATGTTTGTAAATCTATAGGATTTAACTTCTTTGGTTATTAGTCCCTGGGCTTACAAACTACTAAAACTAAGTTAAACTAAGAAGGACAACATACACACACACACACACACGGCCCAGAGAGGACTCGAACCTCCGACGGCGAGCAACCACGCGCTCCGCCAACAAGGCGCCTTAGAGCGCTCGGTCACCCCACCACGGCCGGTCATAGGATACTGTCAGGCAAAGACTAGGGCTTGGGGGTAGGGGTGGGGGAGGCAGGATATGTTAAGCCCAGTTTCCATCGTGTACTCAAGCCTAGCAAGTGTGCATGACAGTTATCCACACAACATAGGTGCACGATGACTCAACTTCGCAACCGAGTAATCATGTGTGTGCTCAATACGCTTCTATAACTCGGGACCACATGTCAACGTTTTTGCCTCTACAGCAGAGGTCGAACGGTGCGAACTGTCTCATGAGAAGAAATTAGAACCTAATTCATGCCCAAGTGGGTCAGTTCGAAATACGACATTAACGTTCGGTCACGATCTCGTCTACATACATGCTGCAAGGGCTGTTTGTTGCTACATAGTGCATTTAAGTTCCCTTCAAGATGCACAGCGCTATTCAATAGTCTCAAGATTACGAGACCTCCGTGAGGATTATAACATTAAGATATTTTGTCAACTCCGTGCTAATTAACCGCGAAGAACAGCGGCGTTTTCACTGGCATTTGGTTGCGTGTTTGCTGCTCATATAAGTCGTCCTGTGTTGCTTTGTGTGCGTGCATGTTAGTTGTAAGCGACCGCACGGGAGCCTGTTTTACATGAGCCGTCAGCTGCAGAAAATTTACAGCTCTGGCTGTGAGCCAGTTGTCTGTGTGTTCATCTACCAACGTCGCGGTTGGGCGGATGACGCCAATATTCAACTGATGTGTACAAAATCCTGAGACAGCTGAACACTGAGCATGCGCAGAAAAAGGTGGAGATTTGCTGATAACTACTAATGTATGTTCCATTTTTGTGCAATCGTGGCTTTTTAACATCTGTTTTGAACAATAAGATCTGTGGCGAAAAAAAAAAAAAAAAAAAAAAAAAAACAAGGCTCCTGAAGGAGAAATTGTGTCCACACGAAATCTCCCTTATTTCCAAGTACAATATGTGAGACACAGATACTTGCCGTTTTCGACATCATGTAAAATATTTTTCAGCCGTGTACATTTCTTTCACATAAGCCCGCAGGAAGAAAAGCAGAGGCGTTATATCTGGAGATGGTAGCTCTTTGTTTTTCCATCATGGTTGGTCCAGAAATTCACGAACATGTAGACGCCAGTGGGGTGGTGCACCAAACCATCCTGCTGGAGTAAACAAAAATAAGGGAAAGAAACAAGAAACTGAGAGAAGCAAATCGCTGAATCGCTTTCAGATAAACGGTCCGTGTTATTGTTTGTTCGTTGAGAAAAAGTGGTCCAACTATGCCGTCTTTCATCGCCGAACACCGCGCATTCGACTTTTCGCTGTTTCTGGCTAGGGAATGCAACATCGTTGATAAAAACATTGATGTTCATACAGAAAAAACATCGATGTTAAAAAATCGCCATGAAAAACGATACATCGTTCATATGTTTTAGAAGCATTAGAAACACACTGAAATGATATTATTTTTCAGAATGATAATAACTGAAAGTAAGCTGTGTTGTCAGAGACATTTTAAAACACAAACACCTGTTTGTTCACAAAACCGTACTTAAGACGTTAGCAGAGGAAAAACACCAACCGGTTTGCCTGTAATTGGGTATTAAAATGTAACCGCCTCTTATGTTCTTTGACTAAGCTACGAATGCACAGTGAAATGGCAGATGAGAATGAAAACGATGTTGGGAATGAGGTTCCACAACACATTGTGTTGATTTTAGTTAGGATTTAAAACGATTTGTTGCTTACGCGCGAAATAAGTTGCGTTTTGTTTACGTATTGCCTTTTTTCATAGCTGTCGACGTGAAAAAATTAAAGAGACATTAGTTATCTATCAGTTATTATTTCATTAAATATTTTTAAAATAAATATTCATCGAAGATGTTTATCAAATCATGTTCCTAACTAAAATGGTAGTCTATGCTATTTTTAAAGCTTGCTGGCTTCCGTCTCGGATTTTTGGCCGACGTTTGTTTGATGTTTTAACTCGCGTCTTGACAGGACGAAATCAGAGTCTGATTGGGTACCACTGTCAAAGTTTCGATTCCACCACCGTTGTAGGGTAATTTAGGCAATGCTGGGGGAAACATCTCGTCAATTCATCAGCACATAATTCAGTTGAGACGGTTTGACGTAAATGATATTATTGTGAATTTCATATGTCACTTACCTTCTACTTCAGAAGGATGATTTCGCGTGTGCTGTGGTATTAAAAAAAGCAGATTTTCCGAAACATTAATACAGTTTTATTTAATTTTATTACCATCATTTTGCAAAATTAAATTCTCTACAATTTTTGTTAACAACTTTGTATAATTGTCTTAATTTTTTTAAGAGGCAAGTAGTTAATAAATAACAAATTTTCCCAAATTATTCCCTTACTTCTCTGGAATTTCTGGAAAACTACTGCAGATTCACGACTGGGACATGTTTTATTAGATTCACCACATCAGTACCAATACAATAAATGGAAATCGTGCTTTACTTTAACCTCGTATAGTTTTGCGATGGCTTCATATTAGCCATATTAGCGAGGTTGCTAAATTTAAGGCAAAATCTTTTCTTAGCCGTAACTAAACACTTGCGGACATATCTTTATACGAACTTTTTTCGTTAGTTTTACTTTTAGAATTTCATATTAAAATATTTGCATATCATCGTGAATCAGTTTTAAGCTATAGTTCTAAGAAACCAAGTGGTTATGATTACAATGGACTTACATCGTACTGGCTGAATGGCATCGCTTACCCTCGTCACCGACAAACTCTGGGCTGACCGCGCTAGCAGACTCTTTTAACGGTATTGGTGTCGCCACCGTCTGCGTTTGGATGCAGGGCTAACAGCAACGGGGACATTCCGTACCAGTAGCGTTTGTACGAATTCATTAACATTCCTAACACGCAGTCATAAATATGAAGTTCATTAATTATACATTCGCGGTTTCCATCATCGCTGCATGAATTTAGAAGGCGTGTCGAGCAAAGTGACACAGCAGGGCTTAACCTCGGCACTAAACATCTGCTCCTACTGGGTCGTTCGTTATTTCTGCCATTACTCTTCGTCAATATCTGACTGCACGAGCTACTAGTTCATTTCGGTGGAAAGTACAGCCTCACAGAAGTATGGAAAACTGCTAGGAATTCTGCATCGGCAGATGAAGCTCGACCTGCAGCTGTGGTAAAACTGTGGATTTCTACTGGTGAGCCTCCAGATTACTGCCGAGAAGAAATTAAGACTCGTGCGGCTGCTCCGTGGCCCTGATAGAAATAAAGAAAACTAATACGTTTGCATCGTGTCCACCTTCACTATCGAACAAACACTGGACAGAAAGAGAAACGGCAGAAACGGGTGCTTTCTTCTGCGTGTCTGCTACTAAAGGCAGTTCTCAAGGCAGGAGTCAGTATTGGCGGAGGTATGTCGTTCAGAATGGCGCTTTGATTGCTCAGAGTTGTAGATACGAGATCGATCATTCGACATTTTGTTGTGCCCTATGCTGGTGTCATCGCTCGTCGCACACAGCTGCACTGGTGGACATGCTTAAAACGGAGGGAATCGGACGAGTGGAGTGGCCAGCTTGTTCACCGGACCTAAACCCGATTGGGCATGTCTGGGATGAACTTGGCAGACGCACTGCTAGAGTTGCCGGATCTCCGGGCGCCGCCCGGAGTGCCCGGGTTCGGAATGAATTTTCCGGGTCTACGGGCCAATGACTCTCATCTGCGGGCTTCAATGTAACCTTCATCTTAACTTTTCTTTTACGACGCTTTTTAAGTACGATCTAAATCGAAATTAACGTAATTTAAACTAAGGACGAACGTAGGCCGCCGTGGCCGAGGAGACTGAGACGCTTCAGTCACGGTCTGCACGGCCACTACGGTCGGGGGTTCGAATTCCCCCTTGGGCATGGATATTTGTGCCGTCCTAGTTCGTAAGTAGTTTGTAAGTTTAGGGACTGTGACCCCGTAGTTCAGTCCCATAGGCTTTACAAACATTTGAACTAAGGACGAACACAACATCCATGCCCTAGGGGGGGATTCGAACCTCTGGCGGAGCAGCCTCGCGCACCGCGGCAAGACGCCTCAGTGCGCTCGGCCATTCCCGGCCGGCTGCTCTCTCGTAATTATGAATAACTTTATATAAATGTCAATTTCTTATTGCAACAAAACGCTACTTTTCTATTCTTCCTCTGAAAACTTTTCATTGTTGCGTCGGTAGTAATCGGCTAGCGCATTATTAAGCAAACACTGTTGCGGTAACGTGTCAGCTGGCGACGTCTATTATTTGTGTTCGTTCGTTCATTGTTTATCAGTTTACCGGCAATTTTTGGAATACTCGGATCGTGAGTGACCAGACAAGCTTACATTAACTCAGATTAGTGAGTAATAACAGTGAAATGAAGAGACGATATCTAAGTTCGTTCCGTGAAGAATGGTTGCAGGAAGAAAATTATAAATAGTGGCTACAAAAAGTCGATACTGATGAGTATATGTGTAAGTGCAGTAGGACGGAGTGAAAGCTGTGAATAAACATTTACAATCAGAAAGACACAAAGCGAATATTGCCACTCAAAAGAAGAATCAGTCTCTTAATTTCTTGCCGAAACAATTTTCTGTAGAAGACGACAATCCTGGTTGGGGGGGGGGGGAGTTGGTCGCAGTTGGGGGGGGAGGGGGGGGAGTCATTGGCCAAAGGGGAGGGGGGCACGTCTGGTCTCCGGGTCTGCCTCGAGTTCAATCTGGCAACCCTACGCACTGCAGCTAGACCAACACCTCCGACAACACTTGCTCTCATGGAACAATTTTTAAATATCCCTCAAGACCTGGTTGATAATCTCATACAGTCCATGCCACGCACTGTACTGGCCGTTTGAGGTGATCAACCAGCATATTGGCGGGTACACTGACTTTTTCAGTATTACGGTAGCCCCGTGGTGCCTCGCTCTAACAAGGGACACCTTTGACCTCGAACGTTCGGAACCGCACGAAACCATGCTTGAAATTACAGGCAATCATACAAATGGACAGTGGTGTGCGTCACTTCCATGCAAAAAGTTGCGTTGCATCTCAAATAACATTTTAACACAGAGAAACAAAGTAATAATATGTCAATACCATAGGAAGGAAGTTATATATGCCGCGGCGGAGCGGCCGAGCGCATTGAGGCATTGCTTCACAAAAAGCCTGACATTTTTAAAAACGCCTGACAATTTATTTTAGAATAAAAATCGTTTATATTTTTAATAGTTGGGTTATAAACATGCTCTACTCTCAATAGAACCAAAAAGAAATTACTGAAAATATGCTACAGTTTAAACAATAGTATTTAATGCTTACAAATGCAATACAAGCACCTGGAAGTCATTTTTCAGTATTTTTCATTTGTGTTTCCTTTTCAATAGAATGTACTGTTGAGAGAAGAGGTAAATTATTATCTTTAACAATGTAGTTATTAAATTCCTCTCGCCGGCCGCGGTGGCCGAAGGGACTGAGGCGCTTCAGTCACGGTCTGCACGGCCACTACGGTCGGGGGTTCGAATCCCCCCCCCCCCCCGGGCGTGGATATTTGTGCCGTCCTTAGTTGTAGGTAGTTCATAAGTAGTTTGTAAGTTTAGGGACTGATGACCCCGTAGTTAAGTCCCTTAAGCTTAACAAACATTTGAACATTTGAAATTCCTCTCAAGACATGTAGTTATTAAATTCCTCTCGCCGGCCGCGGTGGCCGAAGGGACTGAGGCGCTTCAGTCACGGTCTGCACGGCCACTACGGTCGGGGGTTCGAATCCCCCCTCGGGCGTGGATATTTGTGCGTCCTTAGTTGTAGGTAGTTCATAAGTAGTTTGTAAGTTTAGGGACTGATGACCCCGTAGTTAAGTCCCTTAAGCTTAACAAACATTTGAACATTTGAAATTCCTCTCAAGACATGTCCTTTAAATTGTACTTGACAAGTAAAATTCCTTTTACTGAATCCATCATCAACCATTTCCTCTCTTTTGTCCACTGAGCATCTATGAGAGAAAAAACACGTTCAGTAGAAGCATTACTACCAGCAACAGCAAAGAAAAATTGGCAAATTTTCAAAATTTCAGAGAATGTTTCGATATTATAAAATTTTTTAAACATGCGACACCACTGTTGTTCTAGCTGAGAGTTCAGCACTGTAGATTTGGCACAATTCTTGATGCAGAATTGAGCAAACAGTTTTGAATCAACTACGTTTATACCTTTGTTTTGTAAATACTGCAGACATGGAATGTTACTGTAAATGCAACTGTAAACGAAGGCTTCCGCGGCCGTTGTCATTGTTGATAAAACCCTTCTGGGTATTGGACCGCGTTGTCAATCGTGTAAACACCCAGAAGAAGGCCGCTTGCAATAGTTGCCAAAACGTCGATGAAACGTTTGGTATATTGACAATGCGGTCCAATACCCAGAAGAGTTTTATCAACTATGAATGCAACGTTTCTTCAACAGTTACATCACTGGTAGCGAACCTTGTGAAAAAATATATAGCCAATTGTTGCAGCTTATACTTTGGCGCAATTACGCTACACTGAAACTCGTCAGATGATGAAATTAAAACTTTATTATCTAAAAGCCCGACATTTTCTGAAAACAAAAAATTCCTGCCTCACATTCAAAAAAGCATAAAAAAGCCGGACATGTCAGGAAAAAGCCGGACGGTTGGTAACCCTAACCCAGTAATAACTGTCAAAGGCTTCCCTATACCGCTGAGAAATCAATACCTAGCAAGAACACGCAGCAAATTCGCATTGTTTCTCTGATATCCTGCGAGGACATACAGATGAGGTGCGTCCCATTGGTGGTGAGAGAAACGGCATCAGTACTGAATGGAAACACTAGACGCCCATGGCGACGGCAACACTGCGTTGCCACAGAAACGTAAACAAAGTGTCGTCAAGTGGCCGCCCGGGGCAAAGTAAACACAGGGCCACGTGGATGGCGGGTTGCACGTGCGCGGCCTTGGTCTGCTCTGCTGTGACGTAACGACAGCGCGCACTGCCATCTGCAGGTGAAAGCGGCAGGAAGCGCCGGCGACAGCTGCGCAACGCCCGCACGACACACGTGCCGCCCCGGCACCGCTAGAGGAGCACGGAGACTCTAGCACAAATGAAAATTATCGATATTGTCGAATATCGCCGCACTAAATATCGATACCGACGATTAACTGAATGAAAAAGATCGATATTTAGATACACCGTTGCCAAAATTATAGTTTCAAAATTTACTTTAAAACCTATGATATTACGTGTTACTTGAAACAGTGAGATGTGGGTTTAATGAATTAATAAAATAAAATTTAAAAATGTGTTAATTAGGCATCATTTTACATATAGAGAAATCTTACGAAAAAATTATGTGTACTGCAGTAAGAAATTAAAAGAAGAAAACACTTAAACAAGAAACTCAAAATAGAGATGTAATTTTAAATAAAAATGATGAATTCGAAAATTTGTTTTCAAACAAACTTTGAGAAATTAATTTGCTTGCATGTTATGCTTCTTTGAGCATTAATCCCTTTACCAGCTTTGCAGAATAGTCTTTTTGCTGAAACTTTTGTGCCAGTAACAAATAAATATTTCCTTTCAAATTGCAATTGGAATTCTATTGAGGTATTTCCCTCCATATTTTAAATGGGCCATCTCGTAAACGAACCAAGAGGTGGTATTTGCAAATATACAGATAATTCTGGAGATGTGTCTTCCATGTCTAGAGTCATTCTCTTTATTTTTTGCTTCCGCGTTTCTTGGACAACAATTTGGTGACCACTCCACAGGGAAAATTTCCATATATAAAAACATAATAATTATTTGTTTCATTAACATATAGTTATTATGCATATTTTATCACATTTTCGCAATAAAGTACCAACTATATAAACATCACTAATTGGAGATCAATTTTGATGGTAGTTCAGAAACATAACTCTGTAACAACCCCAACAAAAGAGATTTCAAAAATTACTGGTGAACTCTATAGCTATAGTGATCACTGAGAATTCCAATTGACACAGTTCTACCAACCGAACTTTAGAGTGAGAGGAAATGATGGAAGTACTCAGCTGACAAAAATCAAAATGATCCTAAGACTCTAAATTAAACAATTGTAGCTTTTGTTGTTATGTTGTAAATACTTGAATATTAAAACGGAAAAAGACATGGGATTTCTGTTTTGAGTTAGATAATAATAATAGTAGAAATAATAATAATAACAATAATAATAAAATTTCCAATTATATCGCCTCATATCGATATTACCGATATAACGACTAAGTGAATATCGATAAAAATGTCTCGAAACTGAGCCTGATATATCGATATTCCGATACTTCGCTGTCCGATGTCCCATTCCTAGACTCTACTCCATATTTCCTCTCATCACAGTTGTGTGTGGTGTGGAGGCTTCAGCTTAATAGCATACTCCAGTCTACACATTGACGCCGGATTGGGGAATGGTTCCAGTTTTGGGGTAATATATTTTTTGGGAAAACAGTAGCCTTGGGAAAATTTCTGTGGAGAACAATTTCTCTATTGGGGGTAGTGGGGAAGTATTTTATCTGTCTAGTGTTACTATAATGCCCTTAGTATTTCAGTGCTAACAGCACATACTTCATATTCTTGATTCTCTCTCCCGCCTGTCCCCTTCTCTTTTCAAATATTAATACAATATGACAGATTGGCTTGATATTTTGCAACTTTACTTTACTTCTAGGCAATTGCCTCTTACGCTATTATCAAAAGCCTATTAGTTGTATCTTTTTCAAAAACTCAGTATAAACAATTACCAATTGTTATTGAATTCCCAACCAGTTTCATCCCTTCGACTGTAATGCCTACTGTCTGGTTTTTGTACAAGTTAATTAAAACGCTTCGATCACTACATTTTACTGCTGATACCTTCAGAATTTAAAATTGTATATTCCAGTCATCATTGTCAAAAGCTTTGTCCTGATCTCCAAATGCTACAAACGTAGGTTTGACTTTTCTAATCTATCTTCTAGTATAAGTTGTAATGTGAGTATTGCCTCCCGCATTCCTGCATTTCCCCTAAATCCAAACTGATCTTCCCCAAGGTCGGATTCCACCAGTTTTTCCATTCGTCTGTAAATAATTCGTGTTAGTATTTCGCAACCAATAGTTCTTTAATTTCCCATTTATCTGCACTTGCTTTCTTTGGAATTGGAAGTACTATAGTCTTCTTGAAGTCGGAGTGCATTTCCCCTGTCTCATACATCTTACTTACCAGGTATAACAATTTCTTCAAGGCTGAACGTTCACACGGATCTCGTCCTTTCCAGGGGCCTTGTTTCGACTCAAATATTTCAGTCCTCTGTCAAATTCTTCTCGCAGTATCGTATCCCCTTTCTCAACGTCCTCTACTTCCTCTTCCGTTTCTAGAACACTACCTCCAAGTTTATTTCCTTTGTATATGTCCTCTATATATTCCTTCCACCTTTCAGCTTTCCCTTCTTTGCTTAGTATTGGTTTTCCATCTGGTTTCTTGATATTCATACAGCTGGTTTACTTGTCCCAAAAATGTCATTTATTTTCCTGTAGGCAGTATCTTTATTTCTCATAGTTATACATGCTTCTATGGACTTGCATTTGTTCTCTAGCCACTCGTGCTTAGCCAGTCTGCACTTCCTGTCAACCTCATTTTCAGCCGTATGTAGTACCTTTAGCCCGCTTAACTTGCTACATTTTTATATGTTCTCCTATCTTCAGTTAGTTCAATATCTCCTGTGTTATCTAGGGATTTCTATTAGGCCATCTCCTTTTGAGTATGTGATCCTCTGTGGCCTTTACTACTCCATCTCTCAGAGCTACCCATTCTTCTTCTACAGTATTACTTTTCCTCGTTCCAGCCATTCCTTGCGTAATGCTCACTCTGTGACTCTCAACCACCTCTGGTTCCTTCAATTTGTGTGGTTTCTAAACCTATGCCTTACTATTATAAAGTCAGTCTGGTACCTTCCAGTGTCTCCTGGTCTCTTCCACCTATACAACCTTCTTTTGTGATCTCCTCTTTTATTCGTTTCTCCAGTCCATATTCACCTACTACATTTCCTTCTCTTCCATCTCCTGCTACCGAGTTCCAGTCTCCCTTCATAGTCAAGTTTTCCTCTCTCTTAACTGTCTGAATAATTTCTGTTATTTCCTCTAGATTAGTTCGATCTCTTCATCAACGACAGGGGTAGTTGGCATACAAACTTGTACTATTGTGGTTGGCGTTGGCTTCGTGTCTATCTTTACTACGAAAATGCGTTCGCTATATGGCTGATAGTAACTTACTCGCATTCCTATTTTCTTATTCATTATCAGACCTACTCCTCCATTACAACCAACTGATTTTGTATTTATAACATTGTACTCAACTGACCAGAAATCCTGTTCATCCTGCCACCGAACTTCACTAATCCCCCAGCAAATCTAACTTTAACCTATCCATTTCTCTTTTCAAATTTTCTAACCTACCTATCCGATTAAGGGATAGAACATTCCACACTCCAAGAAGACGCCATCGTCATATATTTATACTGTAGAGCTACATGTCCTACAGAAAAGTAACGACTTTAGTTTCCCCTTGCTTTTAGCCATTCGCAGTAACTGCATGGCAAACCAATATTAACTGATCCTTGTCTAATGCCAAATGTCATAATTCCAGATCAACAGAAAGTACTCTGTAGGTTTTGATGAGTGAGTTTGCGCGTGTCGAAAGGTGTGACATAAATTATAAAATGTTACGAGTGTTTTCACTTTGTAGCTTATTTTTTTTACTTTTCTAAGGAAACATAGATCTTGATATGTTACATAAATTCCAACTTCATACGTTCGTCCAATCCTCTGTTGCCCCGTTCTCATTTTACCAGCTACTCCCCATGTCTCTATCACGTGCTCCTTTCACCTATTCGTCACGTTCACCTTCCCCTCTCACTCGACCCATGTCTCTCCTTTCCTCTGTCAGTTTCCTCCTCCCTCTGTCTGTGGAAAATTTGATGTATCTGCCAACTTTCTGGTGATTGCCCAAACGTCGTAGGTACAACCTGCATCTTACATCGTACAGTGGCCTAAGAAATATAGCCTTTGTGTTTTTAGGGGTATAAGCTAACCAGATTCCAAAATCCATCCAAATTTGTCCAGCTGTTTCAGATGCGGATAAGTTGATGTTTTGGACACTGATCTGGACTTCTTGTACTAGAAAACTGAACCTCCTCCTTCCCCCACTCCCAAAAGAAAAAAAAAAAGTTTGTACGTCCGTCTGACATATATAAGGAATTCGCGTGCCGCGGCGGAGTGGCCGAGCGCATTGAGGCGCGAAGCCTTTCCCCGTCGGGGGTTCGAATTCTCCCTCGGGCATTTATGTTCGTGCTGTCTTTAGTATAAGTTAGTTTATAAGTACTTTGTGAGTTTAGGGACTGATGACCCCCCATTTAAGTCCCATAAGCTTAACAAACATTTTTTTAAGGAATTCGCATTTGCTTTAAGTCTTTGCTTAATCTAAACGCTTTCCAATCTATTTTAAATAACAATGAGTGGTCAACTTGCTTTTGTGGTATGTTGTCTATGGCGTCTGTTATGACGAAAGATGACCATATGCCCGAAATTGGCGGCAGATTACCTTTTTAATGATTAAAAACAAATTTACTATTTACCCACTGTAGATCCGAAAGATGTCATAACAGAGATATTCTTTGATAACGGCCTTTTTTTTCTTGGTGAGTCAGATGGTTTTACAACTTGTTATATTGTCGCCGTAGCAGACGGATGGTGGGTCCGCTTTAAGAAGAGTAGAGTCAGGTTGCTACATTCCACGCGCAATCCTGAACGAATTCCGGGTTAGGATGCCAGGGCAGGCCTTCATTCCTACTGCCGTTGCACACGAGAGCACAGTTTCTCCGCGGCTGTATCGCAGTATCACTCCGCCAGAGATTAGCATATACTAGCCCGGCGACTGACACTTCCTCCTGCGGTGCGCTTTCGCTGTTGGCTGATCGGCGTGCTGCATCACTGTATGACAGACGAGCTATCTGACCCTAGACCGTGTCACAGCAGCAGACCAGGAGAAAGTGACGGCGCGCATGCGCAGTCCTGACGCCCCGGGCTTTCTCCCGCGCTCACGCATGCGCACTAGCCGCAGCGGCTGCAGCATCCGACCTCCAAATCATGTAACCGTCGTGGAATGTTACCACATGTTCTGGAGTTTCAGAGTGTTTTTTTCCGTAGTTTTTTGGCTTCCTGGCGTTGGCCGATCAACGAGAACTACTCTTTTTCGAATGGAACGGTAAAGGAGAATTTGTAAGAAAGTGATAATAATTTCGTGTGGCTCATTGGCCTGGTGCAGGTCTTTCAATTGGACGTCAATTCGGCGACTTGCGTGTCCCTAGCCTACCCCAATTATTCAACCGGAGAAAGGGGACCCACAGCTTAACGTGAAATCCGAACCACGTGTCGTTTCTGTTGATTCCTCAAATCGTTGAGAGGTGAAGGATGGGTTAAAGTGCAGACTGAAAAAATCCGAGGTTCGACCGAGTTTTGAACCCGCGACCCTTCGGTTTCCAGTCGAGCACTTTACCCCAAGACCACCGGGCCCGCATATTCTTTACGTATTCTTAGCGTCTTCTGAAATGGATAGTCGCCGCGCTAATATTCGTAATCAAAAAAATCCAAAAGTTTGTAAATCTATGTGACTACCTACTCCGGTCATCAGTCCCTAGGCTAACAAATTACTTAAACCAACTTATGCTAAGGACAAAAAAACACCCAGGCCCGAGGGAGGACTCGAATCTCCGACGGCGAGCAGCGGCGCGCTCCGCAACTAGGCGCCTAGGGATGGTCGGCCACTCCACCGCGGCTATACGTAATCAAATAGTACGTTCAGTTGGTAAATAAAGTTTTTCAGTTCTGTCCAAAAGAAAAACGGAAAGGATTGCTAATACCATTAGTAAGAGAGCAGCAGCAGCAGGAAAGTTGAAGGACAGTGCTTAGTGTAGTGGACGGTGTTAAAAAGGCCAGACGGAGCGGTCATTATGTGGAATACTGTCATGTATTAACTTTGCCCCCCCCCCCAGGGGGCCCCGAGCTAATGCAGTCTTCCTTCCTTCTTTACTTCCCGGACTACATTTCCTTTCCCTCTCCCCTCCTTTCCTATACTCACTCCTTCCCCTCCCCACCGGGGGGACTGCTAACCTTTGCAGTTTAGTCCCTCTAACCCAACCAAACAACCCCAATCCTATTAACTTTGATTTAATTTCTTCTATTTTATTATAAATAAGATGTTCAAATCAATTAACCGAATAAAAATAGTTAGCAAAATAATTTCGATAAGGATGTGGAAAAGGAAAATAATGATCAAATAACGAAATTCGAACCTGTACATCGTAGTGCAAATGCCATACTCTCGTTATAGCAACTGCCAGGAATATGATTATAAATTAAAGCCCTGTGAGTATAAAGTGAAACTACGAAATTGTGTTTCGGCTATTATTCAAAATAAGCACTTCACTAGCTATCTGAATGTCTTATGCTTTAAGGTTCTAGAGTTTTGTGGAAAATTCCGACAGTTTTTTTTTTTTTTTTTTGTCATAAATGAGGGCTCACCAGGACGAATGACAAAAATTTACACCAGGGTATGATATATGGTTTCAAAACGTCGATCCATCCGGTGGGGACCACCTCTTCTTAGTCATTATATCGTACACAAAATTTCTATTTTATTTTAATTCATTTTGCTTTACTGTAGAATAATGTATTAACGGCAAACATATTTTTATCAACTACACGCCAAACTCCAGTTGTTAGATCGCAAAACAACAATTTTATTTTAAATTTGTACTCTTTTCTGTAGATGAATGTATTAATAGCAAATGTATTACAAGTTCGCTCAGTTCTTCGGCGGTGACACTTTTTTTCCATTTCATACGTTTTGCTAGAGAAGAATATATTAAAAGGGAATGGACTAACCGTTTTTTTTTTGTTTTTTTTCCCCTTCAAAAGCACTGCTGCATTGTTTGACCGTAAAACAACGGTTTCATATCCTTATTGTTCATTTCGATAGTTTTTCTGTGCAGGAATGACTTCATAGAATGTACATTTATTTTATGTGCTGCACGTATGCCATGTTCAGTTCAGGAACCATGTTACATAGTTACACCGCTCGTGCGTCATTCGAAGCAACCAATAGCAGAAGACATCAACAGTTCGCAGTGTCCTCACTTAAAACGGGTATTGTAATTGTAATGTATTGGATTAGCAAACGAGACAATAAAATTAGTACATGAGATTTTTATTTGGGCAGCAGGATAGCTTATAGCCGCGTAGATAAGATATAAAATGCTGAATAGCAATGGAAAGAAAGGCATTTCTAAAGAAGAGAAATTCAAATATTAATCTAATTGCTAGAAATTCTTTTGTGAAGGAATTGTCAGAAGTGTAGCGTTGTCCGGGAGTGAAACGTCGACGAAAAGTAGTTCATACAAGAAGACGAAGCTTATGAAATATGGTACTCACAAGAATGCTGAAAGTTAGATGATAGATCACTTAATTAATGAGGATGAACTGAACAGAATTGGGGAGAAATTTGTGGCACGTCTTGAATAAAAGAAGGGATCGAGTAGTAACATGTTCTGAGACATCAAGGAATCGTCAATTTAGTATTTGAGGGAAATTTTTTAGGGTAACAATCACACAGGAAGATCAGGGGAAGAGTATAGTAAGCAAGTTGAAGTAGATCTGGATTACCGTTGTTTATAAGAGACCAAGTGGATTGTACAGTATAGAATACCGTGGAGAGCTGCATCGAATGAGACTGAAGACCATGACGGCAACAACGACGACGACCGGCTTCACGTAGCAAATGCGCTTCTTCAGAATAATATGCGGCACATTACATGTCCAGGGCAACCATTGAATATCCTTTCCTCGACTCTGTGCACCGCACGGGAATGGCCGTGCGCTCTAAGGCGCCTTGTTGCGGAGTGCACGTCTACCTCCCCGTCGTAAGTTCGAGCCATCCCTCAGGCATGGGTTGTCTGTGTTTTGTCCTTAGCATACGTTAGTTAACTAGTTTGTAAGTCTAGGGACTCAAGACCACTGCAGTTTGGTCCAATAGCTTTACAAACATTTGAACATCTACGCTCTGCATGGACAGTAACAGCAACTCATTGTCTTTTAGTTAGGGAACCGATGTCGATTCCTGGTCGGATCAGGGATTTTTTTCCTTATACAGGGCGAGTCACCTAACTTTACCGCTGGATATATTTCGTAAACCACATCAAATACTGACGAACCGATTCCACAGACCGAACGTGAGGAGAGGGGCATAAAAAAATGCACGGAAGTTTTGTGCCGTAGTTATGTCCCATAAGCTATACAAACATTTGAACATTTAGTTAAGTCCCATAAGGTCTACAAACATTTGAAAATTTTTGAGTAAGAGAATATTATTCCCTTGTGCGACCGGTTATTACATATGGATCTGAAGTGAGGACAATGACGAGAGCGGGTATTAACAACCTAAGGGCATTTGAAAGGAAAATGTTGCGTAAAATCTATGGGCCCGTGAGAGAGACAGAAGATTGGAGAGTGAAAATGGTCAAATGTTTGTATAGCTTATGAGACTTAACTACGGGGTTATCAGTCCCTAAACTTACAAACTACTTATGAACTAGCTAACACTAAGGACGGCACAAATATCCATGCTCGAAGGGGGATTCGAACCCCCGACCATAGTGGCCGTAATTCGGTGATCTCCGATACACACGATCGAACAGCGGAGGAGTGGTACTCAAGCGTCAACTTTAGGTTACAATATCTCCGGATGTAATTAACATTTTACAATGCAACAAACGGCACTGATTACGTATTTGTTTATACGCTCAGATGTGCTAACAAAACTAACGGGGTTCCACTTAAAAAACGTAGGTTTGTGTTAAAAAAACATACTTCCGTGCATTTTTTTTTCTTTTTTTTTTGTGGTTTGTATTAACCAATTAACCTAGCCCATTTCCTCACGTTCGGTCTGAGGAATCGGTTCGTCAGAATTTGATGTGGTTTACGAAATACATCCAGCGGTAATGTTAGGTGATTCACCCTGTATAGTGTATTTATTCATCAACATCGTCTCACAAGTCGTGTGAGTGGTGTCAAATAAAAAACACTTGCAGCAAGCGGTCGAACACCTGAAAACGGGTCTACCGACCGACAAAGCCATACGCACAGTACGTTTTTGTGTATGGCCAATAAGTCAAGGCCCGGTTGCGGTTCACAGTTTGAATCTGCCCGGAAGTTTCGTAACAACGCATACACTGCTGCAGAGTGAAAGTTATTTCTGGAAACATCTCCTAGGCTGTGACTAAGCCATGTCTCGACCATATTCTTTCTTCAAATGTTCAAATGTTTGTATAGTTTATGGGACTTAACTACTGGGTCATCAGTCCCTAAACTTACAAACTACTTATGAACTACTTACGAACTAAGACGGCACAAATATCCATGCCCGAGGGGGGATTCGAACCCCCGACCGTAGTGGCCGTGCAGACCGTGACTGGCGCGCCTCCGTCTCCTCGGCCACCGCGGCCGGCTATCCTTTCTTCCGGGTTCCGGGTTCGCAGGAGAAGTTCTGTGAAGTTTGGAAAGTATAAGGCGAGGTACTGGTCGAAGTAAAGCTGTGGGGTTGGACGGACGAGGAGTGACACGATAGCTCTGTCGTTAGAGTGCTTGCCCCTAAAAGGCGAAGGTCCCAGGTTTTAATCCCGGTTCCGGCACATAGTTTTAATCTACCAGGAAGTTTCAAATAAGTAAAATATTGCATTTACAACTAACCCTGATGTTGTACTTTTAATGGCGGACAAATTACCGTTGTGCATACGAGGAATTTATGGCACGTCAAACAAAGGGACCGTCACAACTGTAAATAACGGATTTTCATGGCTCTAAAACCATTCAAATGTTTGTAGAGCTTATGGAACTACGGTGTCACCAGTCCCTAAACCTACAAACTACTTATCTACTAGCTAACACTAAGGACGGTACAAATATCCATGCCCGCGGAGGGGATTCGAACTCCCGACCGTAGTGGCCGTGCAGACCGTAAATGGCGCGCCGCAGACCGCTCGGCCACCGCGGCCGAATTTCATGACTCTCGGATACGTTGTAGAGGCACATACCCTGAGTATGAGGCAATCTGATTTTTTTTTTATTGACGGGTCTTGGTTTTCGAGAAAATTGATGTTGAATTCACTGCGCGATGTAAGTCGCGTAACGTTTTTAGCCATGTTCCAACAAAGCGAGCGAGGCGCAGCGGTTAAGGTCTGCAGCTGCCATGCTGGAGGTGCCGTGTTCGATACCTCCCAGTGTTTTAGCTTAAAAAACTTCTTAATTTACACTGTTTGTTCAGATTCTGTAGAAAAAAAACTGAAAATTGTAGGACTACTCTGATTTAAAAGAGAGAGAGAGAGAAAAGAAAAGAAAACCGAAAACAGGGATAGGAACACGGTACCTCCAGCGTGGTAGCCGTAGTTTATAAACTGCTACGCATGGCTCGCTTTGTTGGAACATGGCTAGGGTAAGGTGGTACAAATTCGATATAGATACAATTCCGATCAACATAAGTTTTCGCGCCATTTGTCTGTCTCGTAGTGTCTCGTTGTGTCGCGTTGTAGAGTTGCAGGTTTCTACAGCTCCTCCTGTCTTTTCCAAGAATACACCGCTTTGCGGTAAGGATATATATATATTTTTCCCCCTTTAAAGAGGTAAGTGAAGCTACTTAGTCTAACGTGCTCTTATAAATCATCTAGTTAAGGGTGACTGGATTCGCTGCCAAAAATGTAATGTTTGGTACCACGAAGTATGCGTTGGTGCGTGACAGAAAAAGTGCTTTTTTATGTGGAAGGTGCCCGTAATCAAAATTGTACGAGGAAGTGATCACAATTGTACCTAGTGTAGTACATTTTCGATCCATTTTTCTCAATTCCGTAACCTTTTTTTGTGTTTATACCAACTTTTGTAACTGTATAATATTTGTGTTACATATTCATTAAACATCCAAGAACAAGTGCCATAGTTAAAATTATTCCTTTTCTCAATTTATTTCCAGTTATAACAACATTTGTTCGAAATGATCGACGTTGTACCACCTCACCCTAACGTTACGCGTCTTACCGTGCGCAGTGAACTGCAACATTGATTTTCTCGAAAACCAAGGCGCGTCGCTAAAAAAAAGGCGGATAGCCTCGTACTCAGGGTATGTCCCTCTACAACATATCCGATCATCATCATCATAAGAGACTGAATATGCCTTTCAGCGCTCAGTCTGGAGCATAGTACCTCTAATAAAATTCCTCCATGATCCCCTATTCAATGCTAACATTGATGCCTCGTCTGATGTTATGCCTTTTACTTCAAAATCATTCTGCACCGAATCTAATTACTTTCTTCTTAGTCTACCTCGACTCCTCTTACCCTCCGCTGCCAAGCTCATGAGTCTCTTAGGTAACCTTGCTTCTCCCATGCGTGTAACATGACCCCATCATGTCTGTTCGCTCTAACTGCTTCATCTATAGTGTTCATTCCCAAGTTTTTCTTTGATTTCCTCATTATGGACACCCTCCTGCCATTGTTCCCATATATTAGTACCTGCAATCATTCTTGCTAGCCGACCGCGGTGGCCGAGGGGACTGAGGCGCTCCAGTCACGGTCTGCACGGCCACTACGGTCGGGGGTTCGAATCTCCCCCTCGGGCATGGATATTTGTGCTGTCCTCAGTATTACATAGTACATAAGTAAGCTATACAAACATTTGAACATTTGAACATTCTTGCTACTTTCATATCTGTAACCTCTACCTTATTAATAAGGTAACCTGTATCCACCTAACTTTCACTCCCATATAACAAAGTTGGTCGAAAGATAGAGCGGTGCACTACTAACTTAGTCTTGGTACTGACTTCGTTCTTGCAGAAGAGAGTAGCACTCACTGCATTAGCTTTGCTGCACCTCGAATCCAGTTCTTTCACTATGTTGCCATCCTGTGAGAAAATACCTCCCAGGTTCTTTCAAACTGTCTACCTGTTCTAACTTTGTTCCTCCTATTTGGCACTCAATCTGTTTAAATCTCTTTCCCACAGACATTACTTTCGTTTTGGAGATGCTGATCTTTATATCATAATCCTTGCACCTCTGATCGAGCTCTGAAATATTAGTTTGCAGCCTTTCAAAAATGTTCAAATGTTTGTACAGCTTATAGGACTTAACTACGGGGTCATCAGTCCCTAAACTTACAAACTACTTATGAACTAGCTTAGACTAAAGACGCCCGAGGGGGGGATTCGAATCCCCGACCGTAGTGGCCGTGCAGACCGAGACTGGTGCGCCGCAGTCCCCTCGGCCACCGCGGCCGGCTTGCAGCCTTTCAATGGAATCGGCCATTACAACTAAGTCATCCGCATATGCGCGACTGCTTATTTTGTTTCGACCTATTTTAATCCCGCTCTGCCAGTCTACTGTTTTCAATATATGATCCATGAATAGTATGAACAACAGTGGTGACAGGTTACAGCCTTGTCGTACCCCTGAAACTACCCTGAACCATGAGCTTAATTTGCCATCTACTCTAACTGCTGCCTGACAGTCTACGTAAAGCTCTTTAATTGCCTGCAGAAGTTTGCCCCCATACTATAATCTTGTAGAACTGACAGTAGCTTCCTCATAGGAAAACGGTCATAAGCCTTTTCTAGATCTATGAAATATAGATACAATTTCCTGTTCCACTCATAGCACTTTTCCATTATCTGCCGTAAGCTAAAGATCTGGTCCTGACAGCCTCTAAGAGGCCTAAACCAACACTGATTTTCATCTACTTGTCCTCAATTAATACTCGCACTCTTCTTTCAACAATGCCTGAGAATATTTTGCCTACAACGCTAACTAAAGAGATACCTCGATAGTTGTTACAGTCTTTTCTGTTTCCATACTTGAAAATTGGCATGATTACCGCTTTCGTCCAGTCAGACGGAACCTGTCCCGATTACCACGCCTTCTCAATTATCCTATGTAACCATTTGAGACCTGGTATTGCACTGTATTTGACGAGTTCCGAGACCCAATAAAATCAGTTATTTACACTGTTGACGGTCCCCTTGCTAACTAGAAGGTGGGATCGACTAGTAATAAGCAGTTTGCCTGTAGGGCGTGGGATGACAGCCCTGGCTGCAGTGCTAAGTATGTGCGATTGTTGTGCGGGACGGCGGCTGCGTTCGCAGAGTCACTCTGGCGAGAGTGAGTGGTGTTTGCGGCGAGAGCGCCTCCGCCGTCAGCCTAACCTCTCCGGCCCCCAGCGGCTATAGGGCAATTTCTCGGCCTAACTAGCTGCTTTCTGTTTGTACAATACGCGGCCCGAAAGCGGCGCCCGCCCACGCCACCTGACCTCTGGCTCGCCTTCTGCCGCAACCGAGCGGCCAGATGGCAAATGGGCAGATTTCAGCGCCGGGGAGGTGCACAGTCGGTGACGCTACAAAGCCTTACTCATCAGAAGTATATTCTTCTTCTTCTTCTTCTTCTGTAGCACTACGGCCCTCGGTCGGCCTTGGCTTCCTCAACGATTTTCCTCAATATCTCTCTGTTCTCAACTTTTTCTCTTCCATCCTCAGATCCCCATCTTGGTGAGGTCAGCCAGCACGAGCCGGCCGGGGTGGCCGAGGGGACTGAGGCGCTTCAGTCGCGGTCTGCACGGCCACTACGGTCGAATTCCCCCTCGGGCATGGATATTTGTGCCGTCCTTAGTCTGAGCTAGTTCATAAGTAGTTTGTAAGCTTAGGGACTGATGACCCCGTAGTTAAGTCACATAAGTTCTACACACATTTGAACATTTTTTCAGCCAGCACGATGCCCATCCATCTAGCTCTAGGTCTGCTTTTCCTTCTGGTCGAACACAATCTGAGATTTATTATCCGTTTGGGCATCCTATGTTTGTTCATCCTTTCCATATGTCCTAACCTACGCATTCTCCGAAATGTAACAAAGTTCCTATATCTTTTCCTTGTACAAGTTCTTGTATTTCATGGTTGTCTCTCACTCTCCAATGCCGACCGCGGTGGCCGAGGGGACTGAGGCGCGCCAGTCACGGTCTGCACGGCCACTATGGTCGGGGGTTCGAATCCCCCTTCGAGCATGGATATTTGTGCCGTCCTTAGTGTTAGCTAGTTCATAAGTAGTTTGTAAGTTTAGGGACTGATAACCCCGTAGTTAAGTCTCATAAGCTATACAAACATTTGACCATTTTCACTCTCCAATCTTCTGTCTCTCTCACGGGCCCATAGATTTTACGCAACATTTTCCTTTCAAATGCCGTTAGGTTGTTAATACCCGCTCTCGTCATTGTCCTCACTTCAGATCCATATGTAATAACCGGTCGCACAAGGGAATAATATTCTCTTACTCAAAAATTTTCAAATGTTTGTAGACCTTATGGGACTTAACTAAATGTTCAAATGTTTGTATAGCTTATGGGACTTAACTACGGCACAAATATCCATGCCCGAGGGGGGATTAGAACCTCCGACCGTAGTGGCCGTGCAGACTGTGACTGAACCGCCTCAGTCGCCGCAGCCACCTCGGCCGGCGTTTGGGCATCCTATCTTCTTTCATACTTTCCATATGTTCTAACCGGCGCATTCCCCGAGATGTAATAAATTTCACTATATCTTTTCCCTGTATAAGTTCTAGTATTTGATGGTTGTATCTTACTCTCCAATCTTCTGCATCTCTCACGGGCCCATAGATTTTACGCAACATTTCCTTTTAAAATGCCCTTAGGTTGTTAACACCCGCCGGCCGCGGTGGCCGAGCGAACTGCGGCGCGCCAGTCTGCACGGCCACTACGGCCGGGGGTTCGAATCTCTCCTCGGGCATGGATATTTGTGCCGTCCTTAGTATTAGCTAGTTCATAGGTAGTTTGTACGTTTAGAGACTGATGACACCGTAGTTAAGTCCCATAAGCTCTACAAACATTTACATTTTGTTAACACTTGCTCCCGTCATTGTCCTCACTTCAGATCCATATGTAACAACCGGTCGCACGAGGGAATAATATTCTCTTAATATAGTTTTTCTTGTAATTAGAGAATTCTTGAATACCCATAAGTACGCTTAAAAATGTTTGTAGTGCTTATGGGACTTAACTACGGGGTCATCAGTCCCTAAACTTACAAACTACCTATGAACTAGCTTAGACTAAAGACGGCACAAACATCCATGCCCGAGGGGGGATTCGAACCCCCGACCGCAGCGGCCGTCCAGACCGTGACTGGCACGCCTCAGAGCGCTCGGCCTCCGCGGCCGGCCAAGTTCGCATACTAAGCTAGGTTTCCAATTGTATCCTTTCTCTAATACATCGTCTCATATTATTATCATTCATTAGGAGGACACCTCGATAATGGAAGCAGCTGACGGCTTTGAAACATTTATCAGATCTCATCAGCTCATGTGGTGTTCTTCTAGCTTTAGAATTTGACATCACCTTATATTTTTTGTTACTTTTATTTACAGTGAGTCCAATTTCTGTTCCTTCTGCTTCCATTAGTTCATATATTTCTTGGTCTTTACACCTCTTGCCACAATGGCGAGACCATCCACATAGGCACATATCTGACTGGATTTAATCACTATTGTTCTTCTCTTGTCTATTTTTTGTATGACACTATGGAGTGCTAAGGTGAACATGACAGCAGAATGGCCATCACCCTGTTTCATTCCACCCTTGAAGTCAAATCTGCTGTTCACTTTCAGTTTTGCCTTTGTATCATTCGTTAACTCAACTAACCTTCTCAACTTATCACAGATGCCCAACGTTTTCATTGCCTTTTAACATTCTGGCTTATTTACACTATCAAGAGCTTGTCTAAAAGCAACAAGCAGGAAGTGGAGATTAATGCTATATTCGTAAAATTTCTCCATTATTTTTCTAACAACAAATAACTGATCAGATTTGCCTCTATTTGGCCGGAAACCACACTGGCATTCTCCTAGTATCTCGTCAGCGCACTTCTTTATTCTTTCATTCATCACCACAGAAAAAATCTTATAAACTGTATTCACTGAATTTATTCCTGTACAATTTTCACATGCTATCCATAACTAAGTACTCAACGATCAACAAAGAATTCGCACGATATCGAGTTCGCAAGGTACCGGTCTACCCGAGGCAAATAAAATAAACAAAATTAAAATATTTTAGGCGACCAGTGTTTGAATATTTCGAATTTATAAATTGCGGCTGGTAGGCTCAATCAATAGTGTTTGTTCTTTCGAAGATGTCCGAAAGGACATCGTATCTATAAATTATTTTTTTGTATTTGTCTAATTGTCTTGAGGAATGTAGGTGTCCGGATGCATTTCATCACTTAGTGTACGGAATCATTAGCGTACCGTAATGCGCCTTTATTCATATTTGATATTGGGAAGATTGATGCCTTTCTTTTTTTTCTTCCTCCCCCCTCTCTAGTCTCTCTAGGGGAGGCTGCAACAAGTTCTGGGGGGGGGGGGGCTCCAGGAGGGTCTGGAGCCCGACAGCCTCCCCCCCCCCCCCCCTGGATACGCCACTGTACGGAATGGAACAGAAAGTTGCTGAAATTGAAATTAATACAAACTACCCTTCACTATGTCCGGCGCAATTGTTTGAGTAGAATATATGTTCAGTACATGCACAAAGATCAACAATAATATTACAATGTCGAATGACACTGATGTGACTAATTGCCAAAAGCATGAGTAACCACCTTTTGCAGCACGGGGCAATATCTGATCTCAAGTGGGATCGCAGTGACTTCGAAATAATCGAAAAACATGCTACAAACACACATGTATACGTGATGGCTACCTACCCCTCAATCTAACTCAGACCTTTCTGCGCATGCGCAAATTGGCAGCTTGACCGCGCCAGAAATATTTTTCCGGGTAGCGTTTGGCTGCTTGCGGCAACTGCTGGAACACCAAACAGCCACACTCCACGTAGCCAGAAGCGGGAGAAGGCGCTGATGGAACACAATTACAGCGTTGCGCATGCGCGTTAAGCAGTCCTGCAGCTGCTGGAACGAATCTATAGTCGTGCTCGTCGAAGCCATTCTGCCAAGGAAAAGCAAATCGCCTGAATGAATTGTGCGGATCGCTAAAGATAGTTACATACTTGTGTGGGTCTATTGTGCCTTCCAGAATGGTGAGATCACACAAGTTATGCCTTTTCAGACAGTATCATTTTGCAGTGAGCTTATTTTCAACGTTTCACACCCTAAGCACAAACGACTATCTTTCAGATGGACCATAAAGCCCGATTCATCGAATAAGAGCACTGTTGCGACTCTTCGATTATGCAGTTGTGGTTTTTGCGTGCACATTGCAGCCTTCGTCGCTGATAAAAAGCAATTAGTGTTGCTGTATGTACCAGGTGCTTGACGAGAAGGCCCATGCGTGGCAGCTTTCGCAGGACAGTCGTTAAGGAGACATTGTGGGTAGTCGCTTGGTTCACCCCGTCCGTCAGTTGCTAAACAGTTGCACGTCAGCTCGCCCGAATATGTCTCCGCAACCGTCATCAATTTCTGTCGTCTACGTCCCATAATACAACACAGTCACTCTACCGCTTGTTCTAAAGAGCGTCATTTTGTTGCGAAATGTATACTTTAAGCACGACGGCACGCAATCAGACTTACTCATTTCGTAAATGATTCAATCCCTAACCCCAAAGCCTCAGAACATTATCTTTTGAATGTCAGATAAATCGCTCCGTAACAGTACTACGGCAAGGACTAGACCGTTTTCCCTTCCGGGACTTTTATACACCCTCCCCCGCCAGCTGATAGTAGTGCCATCTGCATCTGTGAGTGGTTGCTGCACGTTGACGTCGAACATAGGCAATGGTCCCATTAATGCGACTGAACTGACGGGAATAAAATACACTGATGGGCATCAGGAATGCATCAGCTTTGAGTCAAATTTATTTGGGAGATAACACGTTGCACAAAGTCGCATGATTGAAAATACAGGCCCCTACGAAATGAAATCAATATTGAATTGTCAGTAAATTTCTTCAGTTTGTGAGACCGCACTGTTATCTATAAAACTGTCAAACGTTTCAGCCATTGTTGCAAGTGGCCTTCTGAGAGTATTTGTCGAGTTTTGGCTGGCAGTAGTGTTGAAACACAATGAAAAGACAAAAAACTGGTATAGGCATACATTTGCAAACAAGGTCCTTACGCCTGTATAACAAGAGGTGTCTGACGCAGGCCTTAGATCGGTTACTGCTGCTACATTGGGAGGGTATCACGTCAGTTTGGACGTGGTGTTATAGTCGAAACGCGAGCGATGGGAGACAGTATCTCTTAGTTACCAGTTAGGTGGGGAATTTTCCCGTATGATAGAGTGCACTGTGAATATCGGGAATTCGGTAAAACATCAAATCTCCGACATCACTTCACCCGGAAAAAGATCTTGCAAGAATCGTTCAATGTGACGGAAGAGCAACCCTTCGGCAAATTGCTGCGGATTTCAATGCTGGGCCATCAACGTCAATGTGGAACTATCCAACGAAACATCATCGATATGAACTTTCGGAGTCGAAGTCCCAGTTGTGTACCCTTGCTGACTGCACGACACGAAACTTTGCGCCCGTCAGCACCGAAATTAGACTGTTAATGACTGGAAACGTGTCGTGTGGTGTATCGAGTTTATTTTCTAAATGTATCGAGGAGATCGAAGTGTAAAGGTATGGAGAGAACCCCTTGAATACATGGACCCCGAATGTTAGCAGGGGACTGTTCAAGTTGGTGGAGACTATTTAATGGTGTGGGCCGTGTGCAGTTGGAGTATGCCTGATACGTGTGGATACTACTCTAACAGCCGACGAGTATGTACGCATCCTGACTGATGACCTGCATCCGTTAATGTCCAACGTGTATTCCAACGGACTTTGGTAATTACAGCAGGCAATGCGACACCCCACACGTCCATAATAGTGGTTCTAGGAACATTCTTCTGAGATTAAACACTCCACTGGCTACCAAACTCCCCAGACATGGACATCATTGAGCATGTCTGAGGTGCCTTGCGACGTGCTGTTCAGAAGAGACCTCCACCAGCTGGTCCTCTTACGTATTTACGGACAGCCCTGCAGGATTCCTGGTGTCAGTTCCTTCTAGCACTACTTCAGACTGCAGTCGAGTCCATGACACGTCGTGTTGCGGCACTTCTGCGCGCTCGTGGGGGCCCAACACTAGGGTGACCAGATTTCCAAAATAAAAATAAGGGATACACATGGGTACCGATGAGTGAGATACCAAATGTTGCCTTTACCTGTGACATTGACGCATACAGAAACACACGAATAGATGCAGACACAGCAGTTCTCCCCCCCCCCTCCCCCGGCTGCCCAAGCTAACGTGTCGTATTTACATTGGCTTCTCTCGAAATCACTTTTTTTTTTCTTTTAGTACTGTACAGAAAGTGTGACTCTTGAGGACAAAACTATTACCACAACAGGAAAAGTATTAATTGCTAAAAGAACGTACAGTTAATGGGACAAGCATCGGAATTGTGTTTATTTCGGGACGGGACAAACTACATATACAGCAATCTCAATAACTAAGACATCCCAAAGTCAGATGCTAATACAAATAATTAACCAAACCTTCTAGATACTTGACCAACTAAAAGCCAAATAAATTTGCTTACTAGTTAAAGAAATACTTTATTCTTTTATAGTTCTCAGATGCAAACAAGTAAGACAGTTATTATTACTTACGTACTTTACATGTGAATTATATTTTGCAGGAGAATGTTTTTCATTCAGAATGACGGTATTTTCACTTAATGATCACCATATGAAGTACTCTGAAAATGAGTTCTTGTTACAATTACGTCCTTGACAGTTTTCAAACTAAATATATTGTTTTTGCAGCCCATAAAATATTTGTGACGGAAAACACTGTTTCCACATCAGCATTTGCTCCAGATATCCACTTCTTTCACCTCTGGCAGTATTGCTCATGTGAAAAATACCGAGTAGCACCGTGGTTCGGAACCCACGTTAAACTGTAGTTCCCCCTATAACTGTCTGGGTAAGTCAGTTCGAAGGTCGGAGGAAGGCAACGGCATACCACCTCCAAAGAGGACCATGCCTAGTAAAGCACTGTGGTGTTCAAACCAATCTTCGGATTGTTGACTGATTTACCTTTTATCCACAGATACAAGTACATTGAAAATGAGATACCATTTTTTACCAACTTGCTACACAGTTCTCAATTAATACATTTTCTCTTCACGTGTCTTTTAAACATGGTACACTTCCTCAATAAGCTGCCGCGGTGGAGTAGCCGAGCGGTCTAAAGCGCCACGCTGCTGAGAGCGCGGTTGCTCGCCGTCGGAGGTTCCAGTCTTCCTTGGGGCATTGGTGTGTGTGTTGTCCTTAAGTTAGTTTAGCTTAGTTAAAATACTTTGTAAGCGACGGACTGATAACCACTGAGTTTGGTACAATAGATTTACAAAAAAACTTAATTTCCTTAACTCAATAAGGATTTTTTCGTCATCTTTCTTGCAAGATAATTTCATCAATCTCAGGTAAACTTTACTGAACATACCTCCATAGAAGAGGATATTTCAACACATACTAGTTAAATTAAATGATTTCCAATCCATGGTGTATAACAGCAATCAGTTAGAATAAATTTTCTTTCAAACCGTCTTGATTGCAAATTTATTTATTAGTTAATGACGCGTTTCGCCCTTTAGCAGGGCATCTTCAGATTATAATGCGCTCTCCCTGGTGTGACACCGTAAGTTGTTATTGCGGTGTTTCTGTTTTCTTGGAATGTTTTTTTGGTTTTCCTTGTGGCCCTTAATCGAATCGGTGGTCTCTGATGACACAAGATAAGCCCATGTTTACAATTGCGCTCACGGGCGGTGGGCGGGCGTGGTGTGCTGCTCCGCCGACTTGTACAGACTCATTGGTCACTACATGAAATGGACAAGCCCACTCCGCTATACAATCAACTAACGTCTCGTGAAATGAACTTGAAATATTCAAGAAATCAAACACTTTCAGGACGCTGTCTTGTTGGAATGAACTTATTAATCATTGTATTTATATAGTTGGAAAACTTGTACATGCCGTGTGAAAGCATTACTTTAAAAAATCATAGGTTCCACAAGATCTCTTTAAAATTTATATAGCGATATTGGGGAACGTATGTTTTTTTGCATTTCAAATAGAAAAAGATATATCACCCCAAAGGTTGAAATATTATAAATATATGAAAGAATATTTTAAAAATCGTGCCTCAACCCCTTTGAGTTGGAACCTATTTCCTTTATTGCCCCAGTATGACTCGCTAACATTACATAAAAACATGTTCATTCAAAATATATGGGTCGGTTAGTAAAATACGGGACATTATACGTCCCGTATTTATTTTGTCGTGACAACGGGACACTTGGGCTATATAAGGGACGATCCCGAAGAATACGGGACGTCTGGTCACCTAACTCTACATTAGGCAGGTGTAGCAGTTTCTTTGGTTCTTCAGTGTGGTACTTCCGTGACGAAGAGCATGTTGACTACGGGAGGCTGCAAAGTAGGGTGCGACGAGTGCCAGGGTAGGAGAGGATAGGATGAGGGGAGAGGAGACGAGAGGAGAGGAGCTTGCCAATGGGCAGCTATGGACGCCACCGCCTGGGGCAGCAGTGGGGCACCAGCGACCGCACTTTCCCTTTTCTTTGCTTTCTCTTCTCCTCTTTCGCTCTCCGCCCGGCGTCCTTGAGCCGCGCGCGGCCGTCCCCCTTCGCACGCAGTCGCGGTGGACTTCCGCAGATCTGACCGCGAGATAGCGGCGCGCCATTCGCGGTCGCGTTACGTCGCCTGCACTTGGGGGAAAACAATGGCTGCTCGCGGGAACTTCTGGTAAGTGCTTCCCCATTTACATTTCGTTTCGTTTCTCTGGTAACCGTAGTTACAGCACGTTAGGAAACTAAATAAACCGGCATCCACATGTTTATTCTTTGTTTTTAAGCCTGTATTTCTGCAGTTGGAGTTATACAGTTTGTATACGAGAATTAGCCGACTTCTGTTACCTAGTATACACTGAAGAGCCAAAGAAATTGGTTCACCTTCCTAATCACTACGTTTACATGGAACACATCTTCCGGAAGACGAAATCCGATTTTCGTAAACCGTTTTTCGCTATCGTGTTTACATAACATAGCCTGAATCGGATTTCCTAGCCCACTTAATATGGTGGCTGAAAAACAGCTGATGCAGTTCCTGATTTAGTCTGCACAATCGCTATTTTTCTTTATTTAAATACACAGATTTATGTTCACTCTAATATTCATACTTCTGTTTCACATTGGAAAATATCACACTTTCCATATGTGCAGAAAATTCTTAAAAAGGAAACACAATCTGACAAGCCAAGAACGCTTCAAAAACGGTTGCGTTTACATGGGCACGATAATCGATTGTGGAATTGGCAAACCGCTTTAGAGAAGCGGATTTCCAGAATCGATTTTGGAGTGTTTACATGACCAACCAAAAGCGGAATTGGGAAATCGTTTACGAAATCCGGTTTTGGGAGTCCATGTAAACGGGGTGAATATCGTGTAGGTCCTTCACGAGCACGCAAAAGTGCTGCAACAGGGCGTGTCGTGGACTCGACTGATGTATGCAGCAATTCTGGAGGGAACTGACACGAGGCATCCTGCAGGGTTGTCCATAAATCCGTAAGAGTACGAGGCGGTGGAGATCACTTCTGAACAGCACGTTGCAAGGCATTGTTCCCAATAATATCCATGTCTGGAGAGTGTGGTGGCCAACAGAGGTGTTTAAACTCAGAAGAGTGTTCCTGGTGACATTCTTTAGCAATTCTAGACGCCTGGGAGCAGTGGCGGACTAAGCCTGTCCGAGGCCCAGGGTGGCGGCAAACAAAATGAGGCCCCCCCCGTCCTCTTGGAAATACATGAATTACTATAAAAAAAAAAGTAACTTTTGCGTTTGAAGGCCCCTAGGACGAGAGGCACGCGACAGTCGAACTTCGAGTTTTGCAGCCCCGAGAACGAGACGCTAAGGTACTTGGAAGCCCCCCAAAACGAGAGGTCCAGGGCGGTCCTCCCCCCCCTCTCCCCTTAGTCAGCCAGTGTGGGCATGAATGAATGCTGGTGATCAGTGATAAGCCTTGATGTTTATGTACATGTCACATCTCAAATTCGTGTCAGTAGTCCCATATCAGTCCAGCTCCATATGCTTCAATCATTACAAAGACTCCAGCAGCTTGAACAGTCCACTGCTGACATGCAGGGTCCATGCTTTCATGAGGTTGTCTCCATATTCATACACGTCCATCCGCTCGAAACAATTGGAAATGAGACTCATCAGACCAGGCATGTTTCCAGTCATCAACAGTCCATGTCGGGGTTGACAGGCACAGGCGAGTCGCAGTCGGCAGGGTACATAAATGGGCGTTCAGATCCGAAAGCTCATATCGATGATGTTTCGTCGAATGATTCGTACGCTGATGCTGATTAATGTCTCAGCAATGAAATCCGCAGCAGTTTGCAGAAGGGTCGCACTTCTGTCACTTGGAACGATTCTCTTCAGTTCTCGTAGGTCCCGTTCTTGCATGATCTTTTACCGGCCGCAGTGATGTCGCAGATTTGATGTTCTACTTGATTCCCGATATTCACGGTGCACTCTTGAAATGGTCGTAAGGGAAAATTCCCCACCTCATCGCTCCCATCGCGATAACCTACTACTGTAGAAGCAGTAATGGATAGAACGCCTGCGTCTGACGCATGTTGTCTTATATAGGCGTTGCCGATGGCAGCGCCGTCCTCTGAGTGCTTTCATTTGTCTGTGTTTGCAAACACATGCCTATTCCGGTTTCTTTGGTTCTGCATCAATATGCAAAAACTAACGTTTGTTTGTTCGTGTATTATGCACTGCCATGCCGATAATCCGATTGTGATGAAAGTTCGTCAACATATTGCTTGCGCTTTCCTGAAAGTTATAGGCATAATAATATCACTTTAGAACTCATAGTTAATGACATATGACGTCATGAACAGTGATACTCGTAAAAAACTGCCGCGTTATGAATGACATTCAATTTGGTTACTTCTTTTCTACTAAATATTTTGCAAACAATATCAATTTATGTCAATGAATGTACCTACAAAATTATTTCATTGTACGACTTATAATTTAAGAGATATGACGTCATAAACTCTGAGATGCGAGGGGAAACTGCCGCATCATGTTTGTTCGTTTTTCATGCGCTACTTTACCGTTAACTCCATTGTCATTCGACTTTGCACACTTCTAAAAGTCATTGTCTACGTAAAATTCCGTATGGTGTACGCCAGAAGATACTTTACCTTTGAATATCGACAAAATCTAACGTTGTATTGCCTTCTCGTGAATATAGTCTGATTATTACCGTACGCGTTTCGATTTATTTAAAAGCATAATCAGTGGGCAACTGTAACAACATATTTGCCTTACATTGGTGTATGATGTTTTGATTTCGATCCTGAACAGTTCTTATAATCAAAGACATAGCTGCCGGTCGCGGTGGCCGAGGGGACTGAGCCGCTCCAGTCACGGTCTGCACGGCCACTACGGTCGGGGGTTCGAATCCCCCGTCGGGCATGGATATTTGTGCCGTCTTTAGTATTAGTTAGTTCGTAAGTAATTTGTAAGTTTAGGGACTGATGACCCCGTAGTTAAGTTTTGAACATTTGAAAGCCATAGCTGTTTAGGTAAAAATCAAAAATGTAAAACAAATATGTTGTTTTATTTGGCCACGGAAGATACTTTTAAATGAATCGAAACGCGTCTCACATTAATTAGACTTATTTACAGTTGAAAAAGTCGATTGAATGTCCTATACAAACCAGCATCGTATACAGGGCGTATAATTACGTCGAAAACTGGCATGGATGAAAGGGTATTATAGTAGAAGTAAAACCGCTCCTATAAACTAAAGTCTTAATTTAATTATTTATTTGTGTCAAAAGCACCACCAAGTTACATATTATAGTATTTAGAACATCCAACAGAATAGTTGTCTCTCTAGTCTGAAAGCTGATGAGTAATATTTGAGTAATATGTGTCGATTCGAAAGCGTTGCGAAACTACAAAAGAAGACAGAGAAATCGGCATCAGGTTTATTCGACAGCGTTAATGTTTCTCAATAAATCGTAGAATCCGTTGGTAGACTTACCACTACAGTGAAGAATATTATATTTTGGTTTAATCAGAGCAAAAAGTAGGGAAATAAATCACGAAGCGGCCGTCCTGCAGTTCTGTCTAAGATGGAGAAACGATAGCTACTTAGAAACGTCTTCAAAACTCCAAGACGAAGTGCTCCAAATTTGCTTCTGCTTTTCGTATGCATAGAGGAGGTGTGTTTCAGAACAAACCGCAAGAAATACGCATCAGAAGCTGGGTAAGGAGGCCTAAAAGCCCGTAGAAAACCAAACACGAGTAAAGTCAACACAAGAAAGCGACCGGCATTTGCAAGAGAACGTAAATCTGCTGGGTTTGTTTCTGGAAGAAGGTTGTATTGTTGACGAGAGTTGATTTGAACTGTTTAAATTAAATGGGCAAGAAACACTGTGGAGAAACAAAGAACTGTAAACTTGAAGAAAGAAACATAACAGCCTCAGTTGAACATCATGGAGGTTCAGTACTTTTGTGGAGGTCCATGAGTGAAAATGGTGTGCGGAATTTGTGTTTTATTAATGGATTATTGACGTCTAGGTTTTCATAAATGTCCTAAATACACATCTGTCAATAGGTATGAATGATATGAGTCTTAAAGGGGACTATATTTTCACACAACTTAATGAAAACATTTAATGAAAGTGAAATGTCTTGAGCAGTGTTCGTATAATATGCATTTCTCTTTCTCAAAGACTGTGACCCAGTGTTTAACTTTTTATTTTTGACCATTCCTATTGTGTAATTTTATGTAACGGGAGCGATGTCGCTCTAATGTGCCTTTTTTATATGTAATTTTTAAAATTATGATGAAGGCACTGTTCGCTGGTTTAATCACTACAACCAGAGGGGTGAGATCCAAAAATTTCAAAATTTCTATACGGTTTCTGCCTGCAGAGCCATATTTTAAAAAAGGTTAATCTTAATATAATCTTTATATGAACACATGTACACGAAAATCGAAGTAGTGATTTTTAATATTAATTATTCAAGGAGCCGTGAGAGTGGTTAAATGAAGTCGATGTATTCGTTTGTAAAGGGGGTACTACATAACGATACGCCGCGAAAGGCACAGGGTAGAGAGCCTATATAGGGAGAGAGTAGCCATATGCGTGCGACCGCTACTGATTGGCTGAGAGCCCAGGACGCCATGTTTCTTTTTTATTTATTTATTTTTCAGACTTTGCGGGCTTTACATGTTTGTGGATACCTACAGTGTGCGTTTCTGTATTGTGGAGTGACTTAAAAGCTTATGACAGCGATTTCACTGTATAGTTACGTACAGGTTGTATAGGGTTGGCATTGCTCCACTTTTGCACATCTTTTGTTAGTTCTATTTACGTAAATTAGCGTGTTCGTTGATGTTAACCTTAGAACTTCCCGGCAATTTTTAAGATTATAGGGTATGTTGGTTTGAAGTGATTTACCGAGTGTAATTAATAATGTGTTTTACATCATCATTAAGCGCAATCAAGATAAATGGCTCGTTGTTTCTCTTCCTCTATTGGCTGTAAAAACCTAAGTAAAGATTGTTATATGATGCTTGCGTTCGCAAGGAATGAGGAAATACGGGAAAAGTGAGCAATGAAAACCGAGAAAGCGGGAACCGTAAAGGCGAGTTATAAAGCAAAAAAGTCATTAATGAAATTCAGTAATAGAACTACTGCCTGTTAAATTCCCGCGTGGTGTAGTGGTTGCGTACTGAATTCATACTGTGAAGAATGCGAGTTCGTATCCGATACGCGGTAATTTTTTTTAATAGTGTTTGCTAGCTTTTGGTTAGTTCATGGTTCTGGTTTTTGATATGTCGTGCTACAAGGTATGTTTTAACATTACTACGGCATATCCCCCTTGGCTGTTATAAGATAGACAGCACACTTAAAATGCATTATATCTCGGCGGAAAGCGATAACATTGTACTAATTTCGGCGATGGGTATCCAGACAAAAAATTCTGAAATAGCGTTATTTTCTTTTATATACATAACATGGGGGTATCTCTCTTCCTTATAAATCATCTGCCAACTGTCGAAATTACCAGAACGTCGTAAAATATGGTATTAACATTCGACAGTCATAGAAAATGTTTCACGAGACTTATTTGCTCACAAATTTATTAGGCCTTTATAAACATAGATGTGCTTTGGTGTCATGGGTGGAAGTGATGGCTTATTTCAGCCGTTAAGTGGCTGCACTTCTGCCTGGTTGTTGTTGTTGTTGTTGTGGTCTTCAGTCCGGAGACTGGTTTGATGCAGCTCTCCACGATACCCTATCCTGAGCAAGCCTCTTCATCTCCTCATAAGAACGGCAACCTACATCTGTCTGAATCTGCTTACTGTATCCATCTCTTGGTCTTCCTCTGCGATTTTTACCCCACACACTTCCCTCTAATGCTAAATTCACAATTCCTTGATGTCTAAGAATGTGTCCTACCAGTCTATCCCTTCTTTTAGTCAAGGTATGCCAGAAATTTCTTTTCTCCCCAATTCTGTTCAGTACCTCCTCATTAGTTACGCGATCCACCCACCTAATCTTCAGCATTCTTCTGTAACACCATATTTCAAAAGCCTCAATCCTCTTCCTGTCTGCACTGTTTATCGTCCATGTCTCACTCCCATACAAGGCAACACTCCATACAAATGCCCTCAGAAAGGACTTCCTTAGGCTTAAATCAATATTCGATGTTAACAAATTTCTCTTTTTCAAAAACGCTTTTCTACCCATTGCCATTCTGCATTTTATATCCTCTGTACTGCGACCATCATTTGTTATTTTACTTCCCAAGTAACAAAACTCATCTACCTCCTTTATTGCTTCGTTTCCCAATCTAATTCCTTCAGCATCACCTGATTTTCTTACACTGCACTCCATTACCCTAGTTTTGCTCTTGTTAATGTTCATCTTATATGCACCTTTCAGCACACTGTCCATTCCGTTCAATTGCTCTTCCAGGTCCTTTGCTGTATCTGATAGAATTACTATGTCGTCGGCAAAACGCAATGTTTTTAATTCTTCACCCTGAACTTTAATTCCTTCTCCAAATTTCTCCTTGCTTTCCTTTATAGCTTGCTCGATGTACAAATTAAATAACATTGGAGAAAGGCTACAACCCTGTCTCACTCCCTTCCCAACCACTGCATCCCTTTCATGCCCTTCAACTCTGACAACAACTGTCTGGTTTTTGTACAAGTTGTAAATAACCTTACGCTCCCTATATTTTACTCCTGCTTGCATCAGAACTTCAAAGAGTTTATTCCAATCAACATTGTCAAAAGCCTTCTCCAAATCTACAAAAGCTAGAAATGTAGGTTTCCCTTTTCTTAATCTATCTTCTAGGATAAGCCGTAAAGTGAGTATTGCCTCCCGTGTTCCTACATTTCTCCTGAACCCAAACTGATCTTCCCCGAGGTCGGCTTCTACCAACTTTTCCATCCTTCTGTATATAATTCGCGTTAATATTTTGCAACCATGACTTATTAAACTGATGGTTCTGTAGTTTTCACACCTGTCTGCACCTGCTTTCTTGGGGATGGGGATTATAACATTTTTCTTAAAGTCTGAGGGTACTTCGCCTGTCTCATACATCTTACACACCAGGTGAAACAGGTCTGTCATGGCTGGTTTTCCCAGAGACTTCAGTAGCTCTGAGGGAATATCATCTACTCCATGAGCCTTGTTTCGACATAGGTCTTTCAAGGCTCTGTCAAATTCATCTCTCAGTATAGTATCTCCTATTTCATCTTCATCTACATCCTCTTCCCTTCCTACAATATTGTCTCGAAGTTCATTTCCTTTGTAGAGCCCCTCTATATACTCTTTCCACCTTTCAGCTTTCCCTTCTTTGCTGAGAACTGGTTTTCCATCCGTGTCCTTGATATTCATAGAGCTGTTTTTCTTATCTCCAAATGTTTCTTTTATTTTCCTGTAGGCTGTATCTATTTTTCCCCTATTTATACATTCTTCTACATCCTTGCATTTGCCTTCTAGCCACTCCTGCTTAGCCATTTTGCACTTCCTGTCAATCTCATTTCTTAGTCGTCTGTACTCCATTTTGCCTGTTTCATTTACTGCATTTTTATATTTCCTCCTTTCATCGATTAAATTTAGTATCTCCTGTGATATCCAAGGATTTTTTGTAGGTCTTTCCTTCCTACCTATTTTGTCCTCTGCTACTTTCACTATTTCATCTCTCAATTTTACCCATTCCTCCTCTACTGTTTTATTTTCCCTTGTTTCTGTCAATTGTTGCCTAAAGCTCCCTCTGAAATTCTTAAGAACCTCAGGTTCCTTCAATTTATCCAAGTCCCACCTCCTTATTTTCCTACCTTTTTGTAGTTTCTTCAGTTTCAGCCTACAGTTCGTAACCAACAAGTTATGGTCAGAGTCTATATCTGCCCCTGGGTATGTCTTACACTGTAAAACCTGGTTCCGAAATCTATGTCTTACCATTATAAAATCTATCTGGTATCTCCCGGTGTCTCCTGGTCTCTTCCACGTATACAACCTTCTTTTGTGATTCTTGAACCAGGTGTTTGTTATAACTAAATTATGTTCCGTGCAAAATTCTACCAGGCGGCTTCCTCTTTCATTCCTTTTGCCCAGACCATATTCACCTACTATCTTCCCTTCCCTTCCTTGTCCTACTACCGAATTCCAGTCTCCCATAACAATTAAGTTTTCCTCTCCCTTAATTGTCTGAATAATTTCCTTTAGCTCCTCATATATTTCTTCGATTTCCTCATCATCGGCAGAGCTAGTTGGCATATAAACCTGTACTATTGTTGTCAGTGTTGGCTTCGTATCGATCTTGACAATGATAATTCGATCACTGTGCTGGTCATAGTAGTTTACCCGCATTCCCATTTTCTTATTCATTATCAATCCTACTCCTGTTATACCCGCAATTGATTTTGTATTTATAATCCTGTACTCACCTGACCAGAAATCCTGTTCATTCTGCCACCGAACTTCACTAATCCCCACTATATCTAACTTCAACCTATCCATTTCCCTTTTTAAATTTTCTAATTTTCCTACTCTATTAAGGGATCTAACATTCCACGCTCCGACCCGTAGAATGCCAGTATTGTCTTTCCTGATGATCACATCCTCCTGAGTAGTCCCCGCCCGGAGATCCGAATGGGGGACTATTTTACCTCCGGAATATTTTACCCGAGAGGATGCCATCATCATATGTTCATACAGTAGAGCTGCATGTCCTCGGGAAAGGTAACGGCTGTAGTTTCCCCTTGCTTTCAGCCGTTCGCAGTAGCTGTGTGGCAAAGCCACATTAGCTGATGTTACAAGGCCACTTCAGTCAATCATCCAGACTGTTGCCCCTGCAACTACTGAAAAGGCTGCTGCCCCTCTTCAGGAGCCTGGGGCGCTATATAAACGCACGTCCCACGCGCAGTCTGGTAAAAACATGGCGGCCACCGGCCGGTTGGCCACTTTCTGCCTATATGGGCTTTCTAGTACAGGGCTAGCATGGGAGCCATCTAGAGGTAGAATGGGTGAAACTACGAGGTCGACCGTATTGTCAATAGTGGAAATCAAAATTTCGCGATAGCGAAATATAGTTATTTCTTATTGTCGCTTACATTTAAAAAATTGACTTTCGTTACTTTGTAAACACAATTGGTCGGATTTCCACCACAGGCAACACTAGTATTTATTAACACGCGTAGTTTGATTAGTACTGGTACCGTAGTGCATAACACTTGGGTAAATTTGATCCATCTGAATGCTACTTGTTTGCTATGCCGAGGAATTGCAACTTAGCCGTCGTACTGCCTATTGTTGCAATGCCTATCGTTTCCGAGCCGTGTGAAACGAGTTCTATGGTGCCACACAGACGGCCGGCTGACAATGAGCAGCGGTTCTGCGAAAGGTCCCGCCCGTGCAGGCAGGGCTGGGCTGGCACGAGAAAGCTGCGGCATTTCCGGACCACCACCCGCAATCTGCACTCGACGCCGATCACATGGTGGGGTCACACGTCACAGCGCTCTTCTCCCAGCTCCAGATGCGTCCGATGAGGCACTACATTAGTCCGCAACACAATGGTAAAAACTGAAATACGGTATTTGACTGTTTTCCGGAATTCGTTTTTAAGTTGTTAATCTATATCTATAGATGTGAATGTCTGTTCGGTGTACGTTTATCACGTCTGAACCACAAGACATAAAGATCTAAAAATTTGTACAGTTACTAATGTCTACCCGGGGCAGGCTTTAGGCACGGTTTTATGGCGCTCGGATAGCTATTTATCTATATATATTAATATGAATGTCTGTTCGGTGTACGCTTATCACGTCCGAACAACAAGACGCGGAGACTTAAACATTCGTACAGTTACTAATTTATACCTGAGGAAGGTTTTAGGCACGATTTTATAGCGATATGATAGCTATTTGAAGAATATAACGCGAAATGCGGTACAATAATTACTCTTTGAAAATTATATTTCCTCTTTCAAAATGGTTTTATTGGTTGCATTGTTGCTTGAGGGTTGATAATGATAAAATGGTGGAGTATATTGGGATGGAAAGTTATCGGTGTATATAAAATTCTACGTGTGTGTGTGTTAATATTTCGCTTTTCAATGAAAACTACAGAAAGCAAACGAATGGTCTGTGTGTAATTGTTGTCCGAAGTCTCCCGTTGTACACCATAGCAGTTCCAAGGCGATAGCTATAAGGGCGTGGAAGGTATGGTGGTTGAAAGTCATCAAATTATAAAAAAATTCGGACTGAAGGCCAGCGATGACGTTTGCGACTCTATAGCAAGGAGGTTACATACAGCGAAATGTGATGCCACCGACGATATCTTTGGTCTATGCGTGCTACAATGTCTTCAGCTCTTTCTCTGTAAGGATAAGCATAAGGAAATAGCAGGCCGCGGTGGCCGAGGAGACTGAGACGCTCCAGTCACGGTCTGCACGGCCACTACGGTCGGGGGTTCGAATCCCCCCTCGAGCATGGATATTTGTGCCGTCCTTAGTTGTAAGTAGTTCATAAGTAGTTTGTAAGTTTAGGGACTAATGACCCCGTAGTTAAGTCCCATAGATTCTACAAACATTTGAACATTTTGTAACTTCCTCCGATAACATGAATGATTTCAGCGATGGCAATTCGTTTTTCAATGGTTTTATGTCCGTTACAGAACATGCAGAAGTAGAGTATTCTAGGTCACAGGTAATCTTCGTGCTTCCTGGAAAAAAAAGAGAAAAAAATTCTGCATTAGGCTGATCAGCATGTTTTGGATGTTAACGTTTATAAGATAGTAACAGTGAGTGGTTAAAGGGTATATACTAGAAACTCATTTAAAGAGGTTCCCCGTAACTGAAGTTATGCAACAGTGAATGAAAATTTAATATGTTTTGCAGTAAAATTGTTGCCATTGTCTTAAACAATAGACATCCTTTTCGCGGTTTTACTTTTTGTATCTTACTCAAAACACACTTCTTTCGATTATGTATGTTGGCAAATACTGAATTTGCATCTTCTATAGTTATTCTTTGCTCTGTATAGCCTCATATGTTTGCAGTCTTCTATTTCTTCTATTTTCTTATGTTGCTTTGAATGTGTATGGCTGGTAAGTGCTGCTTGCCCCATAGAATAAATGTTTATCAATGTATTGCACCATGTACACATCGCATCTGCTTCTCTGTTTCCTTTCTTGACCCACGGAAAATTCAGTTCATAAGAAGCTTGATATACAGTCGATCCCTTTACTTTTCCCATGATGGTATCACAAAAAATGTTCACGTTTTACCATGAATTGAAAGAATAAAAACTCGCACTGTACGCCAACTTCGTATACTATATTACACTGATAAGATACACAGCCAAACGCGATAAAAATCTACTGCCCACTGCACAGCGCTAAACCACGTGGGTAACTGGAGAGATCCAAAGAACAAACTACAAAGAGGTGGGATTTTCCCAACGAGCTAGAATTACTAGCTCGTTGGATTTTCCCTTGCTGTGAAAGGAAGTTAATACGTTCGTTTCAGTTGCGGTTGCAACCACGCAAAAGCGTTTCAGATGCGGTCGCCACGGTTTCAAACTATAATAATAAAAATATTATTATTCCATTTTTAATTTATGGTGGCAATAATTTATGTATTTATTTAAGTGGGCTACAAATGTAAATAATTATATTCTGTCATTGCAAAACAAAAATGGAAACGTAAAAGAGAACGGGCTCTATCATTTCATACATCTCGAAATCAGCAGATTTCAAAAAAGTTACACGTAGGCCTAATCGATAACCATTATTAAAATTTCACCAACTTTATTTTATTTCTATTTATTCTTACAGGTATGACGGACATCAGTTACTAACCATTTGGTGTGTGAACTATTGGGGCAATTTGATAACTTTTCTTTTACGTGTCAACGACAAACTTTGAGCACCTTAAAACCACAATAATATTATAATAATTATAACTGCTAAAGATCGTATAGCAGTGTCGTATCTTTTTAAAATATGCACACAAGTGATGTCACTGACTGTGCTAAGAGTTTGCAGTGGAATTCCGGTTTTTGTGGTTTGCTGATGGCGATGCTCGATTCCACAAATGACTCTTTTTCTGATACAGCTCGAGACTAAAGAATAGACCATTGTTAACAGTGAATTTCGGACATTGTAATGTTTTGAAAAGTACACACGATTTTCACATTCTAGGGGACTAGATTCTACATCGTCCTTTAAACCATCTTTTCACCTCGTCCTTGCTTCTGTGCCTTTCGTCCACCTATCACAACTTTTTAGCTACTTGGCAGGTATCAAACTGAATATCTTCAAGAATGTGACGTGCTAACATTAACAGCTTATATATGGACATATTTATTTGTAGCTATGTATTCGCTTTATCAAACTAGTAGGTAACCGACAAAATATGTTAGTATACAGGGTTATCATTTTTGTGAAGCTAATGCAGTCATTCATACCTTACTTTTGTTCAGCAGTAATATTATGAAATAATGATCAAGTATTTGCGATTCTCATTAACAGCAGAAGTTTGGACGTGAATGAATTGTTAAGGATTTGCTTCTATGTCTAAAAGTATAACTAACCACAGTAAACGAACACCTGTTGTTAATAACATTATTCTGAGCATCCTCTGCAAATGAGAGATTTCCGAATTATATTTTTGACAGTTGCTAAAGTTTATAGCACCACAAAAGCTCGTAAATACGAAGTTATTTTGGAAATGCCGCTTCAGTCCAAATACATATTCATTACTCAATCGCTTCGGGTATGACTTTACGACCCGGCCGCTTGGCAGCGCTGCAGTCGCGAAGTTGCAGAAAATCACTGGGAGTTTCGCGACTCTTTATGTTCGACTCTGGTTACACTACAAACAACACACACACACCTATGTCCGAGGTGGGACTCGAACCTCCGGCGAGAATGGCCGCCCAGTCCGTAGCATATCGCCTTAGATCACGCGGGAATTATGCGCGGCTATATGTAACGACTCAAGGGGAGATCAGAGACCATATTCCACTAATTATAGCGCACACAGGGGCGAGTAGGTAGTCAATATTCCCACTTTCTATACGGAACGAGAAGTAATTTTAATAAGTGGTAAAATGTCAAGTGCTCTTTGATATGCAAGTCATAGGCGTTTGCAGAGCATAGTTGTGGATAGAGTGGTACAGGGCAACTGTCTCGCGAAGGACTGGTGTGCGACCAAAGATGGTATGATGGCAGCAGACACGAGAGATTACTTCAGAGGTTTTCTTCGTAGAATACGTATGGAGAGAGCGCATTGCTGTGGCTACGCCGCTGCGTGTACCGCAGGCATCGGCAACAACACAGCCGCCAGACAGCTTGGCGCCGACTGCCCCTCATCCCCCCCCCCCCCAACCCTTCGTTGCGCGGCGTCCCCCCCCCCCCCTATCGACGCTTCCCCACTCCAAGAAACCCCCTCCACCTTGCTAGCTCCTGCACGACAGCATCTTACTCCGAGCATAACTTGACAGTAGTGGTGGGGAGTTCGGATCATTTCACTGTTTCGAAACATAAGGATCATCTGAGCCTAGTGAGTCGACTCACTGCTTCGGCACTCAAAACACTCGACGTGCCGCGTCCCTGCGTCCCGCTACCTCCGCTGATTCGCGTGAGCCGAAAAAGCTGCAGTAGGGCGATACAGCAAATACGAAACATCTGTGGAATATCAACATGGTTTTAATACGTTATGCACTAGGCTTAATTGAACGGCACAGGATTTGTTTGCTACTACGATTTTACAATCGTGTTAAAGCCTAAATGTTTCATAAGTTACTCGTTTTTTCCTACAAACAAATATTGTAACATAGGAAGCACAAAATAGTAATGTTCAAATCCCAAAGTCATGAAACTTTTCCTAACCTTCAAAATTCCATAATCAAGTTTAAATAAAACAAGAAAGATCATGGTTCAAATGTCTACATGCATCCACAAATGAATAACTTTTCTAACCAATCAATATAAATAAAATATTTAAGATTTGTTCCTAAGACATATTTAATGCAATGAACAGATATTACTACAAGTATTAAGACAAGAAAACACATATCACAATTTACATGACGAAACCACAAAACTGAACTCAACTTTTTCACTGTCCAGATAGGTATTCTAAAAATCAGATTCATTTTTCAGTCAGTCAAATAAAAGAGAATCAGTTACAGTTTAAATAACTAAAATTAAAAAAAAAAAATCTTATTTTTGACATCTTACTGAGAATGCGGTTTCGACTCACTGAAATTATATGCCCTTGCTTCGAAAAGATGCGTTCACCTGGCACAGTTGTAGCAACAATACATAACAACGCTTACTTCACGCGAAATTACCTTAGAACGGTAGCATAATTCAGAATCTCGCGTGGCGCGTTAGGGGAACAACTTCAAACCCTTTGCACGCCTGGGCGCTGTGGCGAACTCACCCAGGCAGACGGACAGCAAGACGCATGTTAAACGGTACCTAGCGTCCGATACATGAATCACAAGATTCGTTGTTTCGAAACAGTGCCGTTTCATGTTTCGACTCAGTCGAACAGTTCGCTGACTCGATTCACTGAGTCGAAACATCAACTCAGTAGCCAACTCTACTTGACAGTACCACAGTGAAACAACCAAGATATGAAACACACGGTCGCCGCCAAGGCGGCGTGGCCGAGAGCATTGAGGCGCTATGCTCCGAAGCGCGAGGCAATTCCTCGTCGGGGGTTCGAATCCTCCCTCGGGTTGGATGTTTGTGCTATCTTTAGCATAACTTAGTTTATAAGTAGTTCGATTAATTATGAAAATTCTCCTCAGAGATGATAAATTATTGTTCAAAAGAGATAGATTGGCTGGCCAGTACTTACCTTTGTGCTGTAACGCCATTGTGACACAAATGAAGAAAAAGAGAAAAGGGACGAAAAGGTTTCGGAACACAGTTCCTTTTCAGGTGGGAGAGAAAGGAAGAAAAAAGGATGGAACGGAAGGGAAAGGTAATTCTCTCCCACCTGAAGAAGGAACTGTGTTCCGAAAGCTTGTCCTTTTTCGTCCCTTTTTTTCTTCATTTGTGTCACTATCGGCAGTACATGTATAAATAGTTTAGGAACTAATGAGCCCGCAGTTAAGTCCCATAAGCTTCATAAACATAAAAAAAGGTCGCGATACTACTCATATTTTCTGTTATACACTGCGCAGCAGTATGCTAAGCATCCAGTAAGCTACACTATTGAACACGATAGCCAATGTATGCGAATGGATTGGTATTATACTTTACGTAATAGTGAGCTTTCATAGGGCAATAAACTGTACTGATAAAATAAAGAAGACACCAGATTTGTCATTCTATAGGTATCCTAACGAACTGGCAGTTACTACCGTTCAGTGTCACGAATTCGAAATATTTAAACATTTCGACTGCTTCAGCACACTGAAATAAGTCCAACGCCGAAGTTGAAAATTTGTGCTGGACAGGGATTCGAACCCGGATTTCCCGCTTCAGGCCAGCGGTCGCCTTAACCAATTAGGCTATCCAGGCACGCTTCCCTTCCAACCTAAATTCTCAACTTGTAGCACACTAAAATGGTAGTAACACTGCCTATTAGTTTCACTTGCTCGCAGCCTATACTTGATTTCCGTAATGAATCGGGCATAATAATGCGTCCACATTGAAATTGTCAATTGCCTGTTGGGGGCATGGTCCGAAAAGAACAGACTCCATATCAATAAAGGTTAAATGCTCCTTCAAACCGTCTTGATTGCAAATAATTTTATTAATTAATGACGCGTTTCGCCCTTTAGCAGGGCATCTTCAGATTGTCTGCATGACAGAATTTACACAAAATTAGAAGGCGGAATTACAAACGGGTATAATGGTACATTCCGCCTTGTAATTTTGTGTAAATTCTGTATAATGGTACATTCCGCCTTGTAATTTTGTGTAAATTCTGTCACGCAGATAATCTGAAGATATCCCGCTAAAGGGCGAAACGCGTCATTAATTAATCAAATAATTTGCAGTCAAGGCGGTTTGAAGGAATATTTATTCTCACTGATTGCTGTACACCAGAGGCGTAACTATGGGGGGGGGGATGAGGGGGGGATAGAACACCCGCCCCCCACAACCCGAAAAAAAAAATCGTATAACAGCAAACTGGTAAAGGTAAAGATTCCAAACTTGGAGTGTTTTACCATAATCTTTCATTGGATGGGAGTGAATTAGTTTCTTCAACGGGAGTGGAAGCTGGTAGTCTGGAAACTGACTTCGAAAATGTTCAAATGTTTGTTTAGCTTATGGGACTTAACTACGGGGTCATCAGTCCCTAAACTTACAAACTACTTATCTACTACCTTATACTAAGGACGGCACAAATATCCATGACCGAGGGGGGATTCGAACCTCCGACCGTAGTGGCCGTGCAGACCGCCTCAGTCCCCTCGGCCACCGCGGCCGGCTAAATTCCTCTCTCTATTGTGGTTTCCCTGGTTGTGACCCCCATTTCTACTGCCTCTGTTTTCATTGTGGTTCACATGCTGTGTCCCCCTGAGCTGTCGTTCCATAACTAAACCCTGGTCTGACTAAACTGACTAAAATTTTGCTCGTCAAGCAGACCTATCCCGCCCCCCCCCCCCCCAAAGCCAAGTCCTAGTTACACCACTGCTGTACACCATGGATTGGAAATAATTTTATACCAATAAAGGTTCAGTGTCAGTTTGACGAAGAAGAGAAGTGAAACATGTAATAGATACTGAGGAGTAGAAAGTGGTCTCAGAACCATTTGTTGTGTCATTCAAAATATCCATTGACCGTAAAACTAGTGAGAGTTCACTTTTGCTGCCTCCCTTCTTCCGCCTCCCTGGGCCGCTGTTCAGATTTCATTCTGGAAATCCGCCTTCCCCTCCTCGGGTACGGCGTAAGGTTTTGCTCCTAATGAGCAGCCGCCGGGGCTCTTGTAATGGAGAGATGGTCGCCTTACGCGGGAGTGGCCGCAAACCGGTCTCGGCGGAGGCGTGGGGAATGTAAACACAGCGACGGCGGCAGCAGAAAGTCCGCGAGAGCAGCAGCCCTCAGTTCGCAGCCCGGCGCGGTCGCCGCTCCTCCTGTGAGTACCGAACGCTCTGCGCTTGCTTTCTTTCGTTCCTCTCACTGCTGGCCACGTGCGCGCCGAAGCACCAGCTGATCACCCAGATGGCGACGCATCTTAAAAAAGATGAATACCGAATATGCCGTAGTTGGAACCAGTGTTGCCAGATGGCAGGGAGAGAAAATACCTACAGTCTCACAAAAACGTACCTACGTTTTCCCTACTTTCTCCCTACCACCTCATTAATGCCCGTACATCAGCGTCGTGGCCAAAATTTGGCTCTGGGAGGGGCTGAATACAGGAGTGCGACCAGCAGAGGTTAACCAGTTGATTAATGAGCCGGCCGCGGTGGCCGAGGAGACTGAGGCGCTTCAGTCACGGTCTGCACGGCCGCTGCGGTCGGGGGTTCGAATCCCCCCTCGGGCATGGATATTTGTGCCGTCCTTAGTTGTACGTAGTTCATAAGTAGTTTGTAAGTTTAGGGACTGATGACCCCGTAGTTAAGTCCCTTAAGCTTAACAAACATTTGAACATTTTTGTTGATTAATGTGACATGTTACATTTTTGAAAAACTTTAAAATAAATATTTGGCATCGTGCTTCACTTGCTAGATATGGCCGGCCGCGGTGGCCGAGGTGACTGAGGCGCTTCAGTCACGGTCAGCAAGGCCACTACGGTCGGGGGTTCGAATCCCCCCTCGGGCATGGATATTTGTGCCGTCTTTAGTCTTAGCTAGTTCATAAGTAGTTTGTAAGCTTAGGGACTGATGACCCCGTAGTTAAGTCCTATAAGTTGTACAAACATTTGAACATTTTTGCTAGATATGTTTTCCAGTGACTGATCGTTACTGATTGATGGAGTCAAGTGTAGATTATGTCGCGAATTCCAAGTGCTCTGTTACAAGGGGATTACTAATTTATCGATCGGACGAGGGTACATCAAGAACCTGTCACCCATAGAGAGGAACAGCATTAATTAGTTTCCCCAAATATCCCGCCAATTCCGAGTGCATTGCCGCGGAGGAGTAGCCGAGCGGTCTAAAGCGTCTCGCTGCGGAGCGCGCGGTTGCTCGACGTGGAGGTTCGAGTCCTCCCTGGGGCATGGGTGTGTGTGTTGTCCTTAGGTTAGTTTACCTAGGTTTAAGTAGTTTGTAAGCTACGGACTGATGACCACTCAGTTTGGTTCGATAGATTTACAAACAAACATATCCGAGTGCACTGTTACACGAGGATAACTGATTTATTGACCGCACGACGATACATAGAGACACTATCAACCATAGAGTAGGAACAGCAGTAATTAATTAATTCACAGTTACCACAAAAAAGGAAGTCCTTCACTCTACATGATTCGATTCTCGCCGGCCGCGGTGGCCGAGGGGACTAAGGCGCTCCAGTCACGGTCTGCACGGCTACTGCGGTCGGGGGTTCGAATCCCCCCTCGGGCATGGATATTTGTGCCGTCCTAGTTCGTAAGTAGTTCATAAGTAGTTTGTAAGTTTAGGGACTGATGACCCCGTAGTTAAGTCCCATAGACTATACAAACATTTGATTCGATTCTCAAAGAATAATGCTATGTTGACAACGAATTGTTCATTATAACGTTGGCTGTCGCAAATGCTTCAGCGTTTTCTTGTCAGCATCTTCTCACTTACAAGTAATAACTAGTATATCGTCCTGACGTAAATAAATAAGTCTAGTCAAGGTAATAAAACATCTTTCGTTGATGGAAACAATGAGTTTTTCTTTTGCTGACATTTTCTAACACTATTTCCAAACCGACTCTCCATTCCACTGATATACATTGAAATCATCATATTTCGCATCAATTGTAATGTGTCTGAAACAATGTTTTCAAATTAATATTGTTTACTATGAACAGAAACCAACTATGTCGTCTAAAATATCATTGGCTACTCCAAATTTTGCCAGCGTGCTAACAGCTGTTCTGTTGCCACCATTACCCACTAGGACTGTGTCGGCGATTGTAAAATTTTACCAAAGTACCTAGGCTTTGGGGACTTCTGGATGAAAATTTCCTACATGATTTTAATGCTTAAAAGTACCTACGTGTAGGAAAAATTCCCTACATCTGGCATCACTGGTTGGAACCAAGAACGACAGCGGTCGAGTTTAGACTCGTTCTGCGCATCTACGTCACGAAATCTCCGACAGCCAATGAGCGTTCAGTATTGCTATGAGCGCTCTACTGTGTATGTCGTAGCCATTACCAGCACATAATGTGACCGAAGCAACTTATTTAGCGGATTTTATTTGTTTGATGGAAATTATCATCGTTGATGGTACTGGTATGCGAAAACTCATACATAAGAAAGCAAGAGACATTATTTGTACAGAATAATCTATCTTCAAGTGCCAAGTACGTGTATACGCGTAATGCAATTGTTGCTTGAAACCGGCTGTGCCCGCCATCGTTCGTGAGTCGAACTATGGTGATTGAACACGTGCGGTTTGTGAAGCCAGCTTAAGCAGACTGAGTGACAAAACGAGTGAAGCATCCAGAAGACGTAGTTTGATGTCAGTGTAGCTTCGGACACGTACAAACCATTGACGGGTAAATGATTAGACTTGCAATTGTCTGCAACGGTGTCATGTTGTTCTTCATGTTTTTACACGTGGTAGTGTATACTCTGAGGCAGTGTTTCCCAAATTAGTGAGTCGTGAGATATCTTCAAGGGCTCACAGGATGATTTTTAAAGTATCTAACTGTAAGTAAAATGTTTTATCGACTGAAAATAAGAGTATTTCGTAAGTGTTATTATTTTCATTGTATTATTTTTCGCTGAAAAAAGAAAAGTAACAATTAATTTCTATCACTTCTTAATTTATAATGATAATGGTTACATGCTATTGTCTTAAAAATCGATATTTTACGTTAGACTCACTAAAAGTTGTTTGTTTATGCAAGGCTATTATTTAAAATTGATCCTTGATTTAGAACTCACTTTCCAATAATTTCTTATTAATTGTTATAGATAAAAAAACTCGTTTGTAGACCACAATCTTAAAAAGCTAAAACTTTCAGCATCTTATGAAGACTCCTTGATGAAACTCCTTTTTAAAAATCTGTTTAAACACTGAAACTGTATCCCAATAAAGATTGGGTGAGAAGGAATTAATCTGATTCTCAACTATTTACTAATACGACTCAACAGTTTCTAGCTTTTTAATTTTTAAATTTTTTAAACATACAAACAGGTGGAAAACAGCTTACGCCTAAAACTAACAATCTACGATCCAGGTGTGGAACGTATCATTTACACAAAAACTGAACAATACCACAAATTGTATTGACTTTACCATTTAAAGTTGTGTACAATGAATTTCTTACTGGTTAATGCTATTTTCTTTAACAATTTTCCATTCTGTTGTTGTTGTGGTCTTTAGTCCAGAGACTGGTTTTATGCAGCTCTCCACCCTACTCTATCCTGAGCAAGCCTCTTCATCTCCTCATAAGATCTGCAAGCTACATCTATCTGCTTGCTGTATCCATCTCTTCGTCTCCCTCTGATATTTTAACCCCACACACTTCCCTCCAACGCTAAATTCACGATTCCTTCATGTCTAAGAATGTGTCCTATCAGCCGATCCCTTCTTTTAGTTAAGGTATGTCAGAAATTCCTTTTCTCTCCAATTCTGTTCAGTACCTCTTCAGTAGTTACGCGATCCACCCACCTAATCTTCAGTATTCTTCTGTAGCAACACATTTCAAAAGCCTACATTTAAAAAAATATTACTTAGCGAAGATTCGCACTTTTTATACGACTACAACTGTGTAGTCGCTGTAGAGATTATGCTGGATCGCAGAAATTTTTTCAGAAAGATTGTAAAATATTGGGAGCCACTACTCTGAGGTGACAAAAATCGTGAGTAGCGATATGTACATCTACAGGTAGTATTGAACACATAAGCTAGAAAAGAACGTTGCATTGTCTGAATCACAGTACACCATTATATGCTGCTCAAAACAAATAGAGGATCAGGTGAGATATCATACACAATATACATATAGTAACTATTTTATTGCGATATTGGTTACAATATCCTTACGACTCCAATCCTGATATCCTCCGCCCGATTCTGCGGGCTAAACGGCGTCTTGGTTTTAATGGGTTGCTCGCCATAGGCCTCCTTGCGAAAAGGTTATATTCTCGAAGGCGATTTCGGACTGTTTGTGTTGATACTGCGCGTCGTGTTGCTGCCTGGAGAGTGCGTTGCAGCTGAATTGCATTCAGCCTCCTATCTCGACGGGCTGTTATCCGGAAAAAAGGTCATCTCTTGGTGATGTTACTCGTGGAAGACCTTGGCCTTGCCTTCCTTTAACAGTTCCTGTTGTCTGAAAACGAGTCCGGTCCTGGAAATTACACAGTGGAAGGCTCCAAGAACTGCAGCCACCTCCCTCTGTGTGTGTCCCGCTTCCAGCCTTCCTATAACTCTCCAGGCCAAAGCTTCGAGCAAATCGCCTTGTTGTTGCATTGCATTACCTGTTCATTATAGTATCCAAACCTGTTTGTGGAATTCGTTTGGGAGAGTAAAAACAAGTCAATGCCAACCTCCTCTGCAACACTTTCTGTTCTTACCACTATCTCGGTTACCGTAATGTCGTCTCCACTCCGTAGAACCGACAGATTGACGTCGAACCAATTTAGTTCATTCTGCCGATGACAATACTTTAGAAACTAGATATCTCAACTGCGTCCCTAATTGTTTTGATCAAAGTAAATATCTCGGTAAGTCCGTGTAATAAGGCGAGGGTCGGGGGTTCGAATCCCCCCTCGGGCATGGATATTTGCGCCGTCCTAGTTCGTAAGTAGTTTGTAAGTTTAGGGACTGATGACCCCGTAGTTAAGTCCCATAGACTGTACAAACATTTGAACATTTTTGAATAAGGCGAGTATATATCTACATTTACAATTTGGGCAATCAACTTCTTTCGCGGTATCACTGAAGAATTGAACACATGCGACTCGACGGCAATGAGCGTATGACATTATTGGTCAGAAACCCCGTCTGGAGTTGTTCGTTGCCTAATTAAATTCTTTCTCTCTAACGACACTAAGACGGATTGAGGGCTGCTGAAATGAAACTGTCAATACAATCACCGAGTCCCCAAACGAAGAAATTATCTGACCAGATTGAGAAACGATTTCAGGACCCCGTAATGTAGATCACGAACTGTTGTCTACTGTTACACTGTGTACATTTCAGTCCAATGTGGGCAACTCTACATTGAGAATACTTGCGCCTTGAATGCAGGCAGTTTTTTCGAGTTTTAAGCTGTTGTGATAGCATCCTCACAAGGCGTGATGAGTGTTGCTGAAATCACTGCAGTTAATGGCGACTGTGTTGAAAAATATACGGCATGCACTTATAGAGTCTCGTAAAGTATTCATGCATGTATTATCAAGTAATGGTATTAAAAAGTAGAGAAATTAGATTATAGGCACCCCCCACACATCAACTACATGCGTACTTCAGAACACTTAGTTATTGTATATTAATTTGAGTATATAATTTTAAGACATGTTGAGATCTCAACAGTGCATCTGCACAAACTTCGGCACAATTAAGAACTTTTAAAAAAAAATTTCAGTGAATATTATTAGTGTTATTTTCCTATGATACAAGTAGTACTTGTAGAAAGATCATAAAAAATTATTACCTAATGAATTCGTTAGTTTCAAGAGCGGGGAGGTTGGAGAATTTTAGAAAGAGAGGGAAGCAGGGGCAGATCGACAAAGAGAGGGGAAGGAGGAGATGGGTAGAGAGAGGGAGACAGAGATATTAAGAGTGGGGAGTGTAGAATGGGTATCCAATTCCCATTCACAAAGCACTGTGAAATTACACATATTACAGAAGTGTGCTTTCTCTTTTCTATTCAATCTGAAACGAGCTACAGCAACTTGTGTCCGAGAACAGCTTTTATTAAATACAATAAAAGACAAAAAAATCTACTGCAGTGTGCGTATCTCATACGTCATCACCGCAGCACGTTTGCGATGCATTTTAGAACTTAATAAGCACGTTACCTTGGGCCTAGAGCGAAATGCTTTCACTGAGAATGCGAGATTCACATCCTGCACTTGTGGTTATCGACAACTTGCTCCGATTATCTATGCTTCATCTGTAGCAGAAGTCTCTGGAGTTTCTCCCCGCTTCCTTATGCAAAGCTGTAACCAGATTTTAACGCGATATGCCACCGTAGATAGTTGACTTTCTGCTTGCTGAAAAGCCATACAGTGCTATCGGAAATCAAGCGAGCGTGCAGGCCATCAGAATCGCACTTCGAATATACAAGGTTTAGTTCTCTGTGTAATCTTGATTTGTGGGGCTGATAATTAGCTGAGTCGTCCACTGTGCATGCCAACCAAAACCTGCACAGTTTCTCCCCTAACTGCAGAGACCGTTACTTATGCGAAGGTTTCGATACAATCATATTCTAAACGATCATTACATCTTTCTCTTGACTTGATGTTTCGTCACTTTAGCCTAAATTTGGAAAATATATTTTTGTAGTAAACTAATGAATTTAATCTTTCGCGATATTCATTAAGACGAGATCTCGTGAATTTTAGCAATTTTAATAGGTGATGCAAGTTGTAACACTGGAATAGACACGTCTCCGACAGAAGGTATCACGACAGGAATAGTAATTAGACATCCAATGAAGAACCGTACATCGACCTATGTTTCACTTATGATCTGTCGATGTTTACCTATTGATGCTACGTCGAAAGACAATGCGGTCAGCATACATCGTGACTATTGTTTCTATTTCGAATTCTACTGATAGGCAGAATGGCGAAATAGGCTCCCCACGGACATAGAACGGACGCAAAACCTGACTAAACAACAAGAACTATTCAGGAGAGGTACTCGAGTTCCCCTACTCCTCGCGTTCTAATTTCTCTGTCCGCGACTGTAAAACGACTCAGTTGACACGTTAAAAGGAAGGAAGATTAGGGTTTAACGCCCCGTCGACAGCGTGGTCATTAGAGGCGGAAATTACCACATTGACATTTTGGCCAAATAACGCCATCAGTGTTAGCAATACATGAGTATTGTCTCAGTAAGATCACTACTCAAGTCGTCAGAATTAGAGACTTATGTATTTTCTTGCAAAACTAAAGATCAGAATATTTTTATTAACATTATACTCGTCACTTCGTTTATTTTCGGACAAACATCCACGTAACTAGACAGAAATTGTTCAGAAACACACTACGCTAACATAATGCGCGCACCATACAGAATTCCGGACGCTACCCCATAAACCAAAGCAAATCTTCGTTAGTGTTATGCTGCTACAAGACAGACACTATTGTAACTTTACTCCGATAGTAAAAGAAGGAAGGAAGACTAGGTTTTAACGTCCTGTTGACAACATGGTCATTAGAGACTGAGCTCACGCTCGGAGTTTTTGGGGAAGAAACTTGGCCGTACCCTTTGAAAGGAACAATCCCGGCATTTGCCTGTAATGGTTTTCTGGAAATCAAGGAGAAGCTAAATCTGGATGGCCAGAGATGGATTTCAACGACCGCCCCCCCCCCCCCTCCGAATGCGAGTCCAGTGGAACATTGCGCCACCTCGCTCGGTAGAAAATAAATTAGAGCTCTGTGCTATCACATTACGTTTGCTTTGCTGAGTTCCCCAATCATCCGAGATGTTTATTACAGTTAGTTCTAAATAGCTGATAGCCGTCTACATTGCTCAACAGCGAAGAAATCTAAGCTGCTAAATACTATCCGTTATCACTTGTATCCGACATGAATTTACTCTGAATGAAACAAAAAACACAAGTTTCCGTAAAATACTGAGAGATATTAATAACGAAAACTGTTTACAGATGCACAAAGATATGGATCCGTAATATTTGTATCGAAGAGAATATAATTTTTTGTTTAAAAATTAAATTAAACTAGCAAAATCCATCCAAAAAAATTAGGTATTTACTATAACATCGGTCAAAAAATTGTAAATCGTCAAAGCTAAAGGTTATTCGTCATTTAATTTGAAATTCCGTCAATTCAATTCAAATTTGTAGCGCTGTCCGTGGGGGTCCTATTTCGCCACTTTGCGCTACACTAGAACCCGATATAGAAACAATAGTTACAATATATGCTGCCCGCATTGTTAAAATGATTTATTGTAGCTGGAGCCTAGACGTACCTCGCTTATATTCAACAATACTTTTTTTGGGGATTGCTTCGTTACGGTGATGCAGGGTGTCAGAACTCTGCCCGAAATTTTACGCTGTTATACTGCGATCTAGCCCAGCATGTTAAAACGAAAGAGAAGATAAATTAAATTGATACTGTTGTTTTTAGGCGGCTATCTACAGCCGCGTTTTACTTTGAAAAGGTCATTCCTATGCCAAGGCTATAGAATATTTTTATTTGTTATATTCTACTGGTTTCGGCAGTTGCTGCCATCAACAGGAAATCAACAAGGTATTTTACATCAAAGTCAAAAAAAAAAAAAAAAAAAAAAAAAATTACTGAGTACAGCAGCGTCTAATTTACAATAAAAAATTGTGATCGTTTACTAAAAGACATTCCAGTTTACATCATGTAGTAGGTATTCCTTTAATTTTGAATAGTTGAAGATTAATTAAAGAAATACCTACTACGTGATGTAAACTGGAATGTCTTTTAGAAACGATCACAATTTTTATTGTAAATTAGACGTTGCTGTACTCAGTAAAAATGTTTTTTTTTATTTTTTTTATTTTTTATTTTTAACTTTGATGTAAAATACCTTGTTGATTTCCTGTTGATGGCAGCAACTGCCGAAACCAGTAGAATATAACAAATAAAAATATTCTGTAGCCTTGGCATAGGAATGACCTTTTCAGTAAAAATGTTATTTTATCAGCTTTGATGTAAAACACCGTGTTGATTTCCTGTTGATGTCAGCAACTGCCGAAACCGGTAGAATATAACAAATAAGAACATTGTGCAGCCTTCGCATAAGAATGATTTTTTTCAAAATAAATGGAACTCTGAACTTATGCAAAAACGCATTAGATGGATTCAATATTCCAGTGAAATCACGCTTCCTCCTGCGTGCCATCTCAAGGATTCGAGGTTACCGCAAGAAGACCAGTGGCGGTGGTGCGATGTACGGGCGAGAGATTCCTCTCTAGGGGAAAGGGGGCGTAACCTCAATTTGCAGAGATAAGGGCTGAGTGGGTAACTGGCTGTAACCGGTTCTGCTGCCCCCAGCTCGTTTATCTGCGGAGAGAGGTAATCGCCAATGACATTAATGCGCCGCGCGCCACGTACGCTCCGCGCCTTGCAAGGTTGTTATCGGAACTGGTTCCCACTGCAAACGGGAAGACCTTTCCCTTTCTGTAACAGAGGGACTCATTACAGCCACTTAGCACACGACCTAATACACATACGATTGCGATTTCAGTGCTGCCTTAAACAGGATTTTAGGATTTTAAATGTCATCTGTTCCTGCACCAGTATGCGCGTACCGAACGGTTCACGTGATAGGTCTCAGCTAACCAATAAATAAATAACTTACAAGCGGTACCTGAGTGTTCTTCTCTTCTGCTTACGAAAATATGTCACTCCACCAATCGGATAGTGGCTACTGAAGTTTCTTATTTATTCCATTTTGTGCTGACTGAGGTCTGAAGTGAGAGATGACAGTGAAGGAAGCAAAGCAAGCAAAAAATTAGGAATTTACTTGACCTCCAGTGACTGAGTTTGCTCCTCCCACGTTTTGGTTTCTACGATTTGCTGTGTAAATAAATAAATAATAAGAGTAAGCCTTATGTGGCTTTTTACTACAATAAAATAAAAAATAAATAAATGTCTCCTGTGTTATAAAAGTTTAATACTGAATTTATAACAGCTGTATTCTTTCAGCACAAAGATGGTGCAAGTGCATGCTGAATGATAGTGTTGTGCAGAGGACAGTTCAAATTATGAACTGCAGAAATGCTTGTGTTATATGTTTATTACTTCCAGTTTATCCTCCCACCTCTGCCCATTTTCTTCTCCACACCATTTCAGTCTCTTCATCTTCTACCCCCTAACTCTCTCTCTGTCAATCTCTTCAATCCATTCTGTCTACCCATCACTTCCTGACCTTTTCCTGTCTCTTCTTTCCCACCTCTCTGACAACTTACTCTTTTCCCCATCTTTTACTGTCCATCTCCTTCTGTATCCTCTTTCTTCCCCTCTCTGATCATCTCCTCTACTCCTCATCTCATATTCCCCAGTCTCCCTCTTTCCATCTCCTCCTGCCCCTTTCTCCCTATCCATGTGTGCCCTCTTCTCCCTATCCATCTGATCTTTGTACTTCTCCCTTACCAACTCCTCCTTCGCCTCCCTGTCTGCTTCATCCCTTAGTCCTCTTAATACTGATCACCTCCTTCCCCCTCCCCCCATTAATTGCCTTCTCTATTCCTTTGAGAACATTTCCACCCTCCTCCCTGTAAATAACTTTCCTGCCTCTGTCTCACTGTTCACCTCATCCTTCCACCTCTCTTTGGCCAACCTTGGCCACATCTCTGCCAATCTCATCTGACCGTTTCTATATTCATCTCCATTTCCTTACTCTATCCATCTCATCCTCCTCCCCTCTATTCACCCATACCCACTTCCTTACCCATTTATCTGTCCAGCACATTCTCTCCCATCTTCCATCATCCATCTACTCCACTTCACCTGCTATGCTCATCTACATATGTGTCCCCTGCAGAGCATCCTGATATGAGCAATAAAACTCACCTCCTCCCAATTCTCTCTGGTTGCTTCCTTGCCTCCCCCATCACCGCATCCCCCCAATACTGTTTTTACACAACATGCCTGTCATGCAGTGCAACCTAGGGACATATATAGGGAGGGTGTGGCCTGGGCCCCTCCTTAAATAATTAATATAAGAAAAAAATACTAGATTTTTATTATTTAATGTCAACAATAAAAAAAAGCTTGATATTGGTAAATTAAAAGGGGCTCCAGCACAATTTTTTCTTGGAATATGAGTAGCAAAACTTATACAAAATGTTATGGGTGTCTACTTAAAATTACTTACCTTTACATTGATCTTGGCCCCCTCCCCCAAAAACTATGTACTATATTTGCTACTGCTGCAGCCTTTATAGTAGAAGCTAAAGAAAAATGTTTTGCTTCTATTGGGATTAGGTAATATAAACCCTATAGGGCTGAGGCTTGTTGTTTGCCAAATTTGGTTGAAATTAATCCAGGAGTTTGGGAGGTGACCCTAAGCATACACACATACATTCATTTTTTACCAATGAATTCTGATTCTATCTGCACCACCATGATGGATGGATTAGAGACTGGGGCATGATGGGGAGGTACTATTGAATTGTCAAAGAAACATGATGATTCAGGCTCATAAAAGACTGAAATATGAAATGCAGATCAGTCAGAACCACTCTCTTCCACCCAATTTTTTCCTTCCATTCCCTTTCCTACTTACTCCAAACTTTTTCCTCTTTTTTCTTATACTAAAAAAGCAAACATGGTTCTGAAAATTATAAGTTTTCTTTACTTTATAAATTACATTACTTAAAAAGAAGCTCACAACTCTTTGGTTCATCTCTATATAAAAACTGCAATATAATACATACTGCAACCCACTTAAAGGTTAATTACATTAAGTCTTTTTGCATTTGTGCGGTAAAACTTTATCCCGAGAAGAAATTTATTTTCTCACAATGTCAGTTTCTAGATTTATTAACTATGTTCATATGTATTTCTTTATTTTGGTTTATAACAGTACCTTTTTCTGAGATTTGTAAGTAAGAAATGCAGTTCATTTGTGTGTCTTCAAAATATTAAAATAATTTCTTCTATAATTTCAGAAAGAAGGTCATGCTGTTCAACTAACAGCTCCAAAAGAAGATTATACAAGAACAACACTACATTATTTTTTGAAAATGCAAGTAATTGGTAAAATAACTGGAATTTTGTTTGTGGCACACTTATTATTGGCTGCACCACATGAAGATCTGACATACACAGAGGATCCACGTAAGTAAACATATGCTGTTAAATATTTTGTTTTAAACCAATACAATGAAAAGTGACTTACTGAATAATAAATATATATTATATTTGATGAACTTAATTCCTTGTTGCGGAACAGCCAGGTTACGAAGGAGTGGTGGCTATCCTAAATTTCCCTTTACAAACCCTGTGCCTGCTATCAGTTGTGGAACAAGGGAGGTTGAACACCATCCACACAGAAATGGAGCTCCTTATCCTAAGATTGTTGGTGGCACAGAGACCACTTATGGAGCATATCCTTGGCAGGTTAGTTAATAGCAAGTTACTAAAAAAAAAAAAAAAAAAAAAAAAAAAAAAAAAATGTGAGACCAATGAACTAGATTTTTCATAGGAATCTATTATGTAATTTAGCAATATTTTCCTGACTATAAATTACATACCTTTCTTGTATAAATATGGAAATAATGTTACAAAACATTTACACATTCTGAAAACTATGTTTAAATGATGGTGTACGTTCAGACAAAAATATAAGAATCTCAGTGTAGTTTTCTGTGTAATATATGCAGAAATCATGAGAACAGTCAATATACACTTACCTCTCCCATACAACTAACCAACACTACAAAAGTATTTTAAAGATATATTTCTTCGAGAACTAGCACAGTCCTATTCTGATTCACTTTCCTTAAATTCAAAATGTGTTCATGTGATTAACTATCACATTTCTAAATAATTTTCATAGTTTGATTAATCTTGTCCCTTTGTGTGTGTGTGTGTGTAAATCACTTCCCTTGGTCATGATTTCCAGTTTGCTGCTCACTGGCTTCAAACATCTGCTCATGTACACCACACAACAGACACACCTTAAATTCCAAAGTTACAATCCCTCTTTACTTTTAATAAAATAATATTTTCATTAAAGACATATTTGGTTAGTAGCCTTCAATAATTCTCTTTGAACAACTGACATAAGATATAAAGAGCATGTAAGGGCATGAAAATATAAGAAAAACCATTCAACTTTTGCACACCACTTACACCATAACCAACATAAAATCACCACACAAACAATAGTAGTATAATAGTATTTTCAGAAAAATATATTAAGAACACCAATAAAGAAGACACAATTTGGCACATTTCTTACATACTTTTGACAGAAACAGTAATAAATTTCTAACATGGAGCTAGGAAACTATTTTTGGTCATCTATAATGGAATTAAGTAGTAGGATTATAATTTTAGCTCTTTATAATGAAAAGTAATTTAATTCAATTGTTGTTTAAGGAATTTGCTTAACACTATTTATGTCAGATGTTAAACTGATATACTGACTGCTTTTTCTGCAAAAGAATGCTGAGAATGTCAGTTGCTCTGCTCATCTCAAGATGATAATGATTTTTTTGCTTGCAGGTTGAAATTGAAATACTAAAATATGGTGCAAAATCATACGAACACCATTGTGGTGGAGCTATAATAGCAGAAAGACTTATTGTGACTGCTGCCCACTGCCTTCAGAGTTACGATCTAGATCGTTTGCGTGTCATAGTGGGAAAACATCGCCGCAGCCAGCACAATAAATATGAACAAGTTTTCAGAATTGACAAGATGCTCCTCCATCCTAAATTTAGAAGAGGTAAGTTCTATAGTAACAAAAAAGTTTTGCAGGAAAGGTACGTAATTTTCTTTTACAAAAGCAGGAAATCACTATCTTGTTTGGAGTCTAAATAATTAAATAATGAATGTAACTCACCTAGATATAAAACAATGGTAGAGTAAAAATACTTAAAAAGCATGTGAAGTTTAAAAAATTAATTAGAATGGGACAGAAAGACACATAATGGATATATGCATACAATTGACTTAATTTTAATTGCAGTAAGATTACTTTATGAGCCCTTGATATCTCATTGTCGTACCTATTTGTATACATTGTTATACTAACCAAAGTGAAACAGAGGTCAAGAAATGGTCATATATTGAGGAAGAAAGTGTCAAACAGGGAGCTTAGATTTTGTTGTTTGCTTGGTTATCCAGAGATAACTTCAAAAAGACTGTTGTCATCTATATGTAACTAATTCGAAGTGATATTTGTCAGAGAGACACCAAAACAAGAAAAAATGTAGTAAATGTTTTTGAACATTTGTATACAGCAAAAATAATAATGATAATTCAGGCCTACTAATTTGGCCGAATGATGTGTGTTACTGAATATCTGAATTAGCATGGAAGCGAGAAAATGTAAATATTCTTAAAGTGACCAACAGTGGTACACCATAACATTATGCAATCAGTTTGCTAAAAATTAAGTTCTATAATGGTAGAAATCAAAATTTTGAAGAACATTTCATATACAGAACCCTGCAGCAATGTATCTCTGCTGAAGAATGGAAATCTGTTGTAGTATTAGATTACCTATAGTCTGCTAACAACTGCAATGACCCAGTTTCAAGATGGATACACAGACATTTTACAAAGAAACTTCTAAAAGAGCACTCATTCATATAGTTGTTACCATCCAATTAAACTATAGTTACAAATATATATATTATAGTGGGAAACTTTCCCCGTGGGATAAACAAAAATAAAAAAAGAAAAGAGATGACTTACCAAAAGGACCGGCTCGTCGATAGAAACAAATAAATAAATAAATAAAATCACACACATACAAGCTTTCACCACCACTGGCAGCTTCTTCAGGAGAAAGAGGAAAAAAGGGGAGGAAAAAGGGAAGGATATGGGTTTTAAGGAAGTGGAAAAGGAGTCATTCCAATCCCAGGAGTGGAAGGACTTACCCTAGGGGAAAAAAAGGAAGGTAAACAAATACACACACACTCAGACATATCGAAATGCAAACACACCTAGACAGACATTTGTAAAAAGCATTTGTAATGAATTTACAACACCTAGACAGACATTTGTAAAAAGCATTTGTAATGAATTTACAAATGTCTGTCTAGGTGTGTTTACGTTTCGATATGTCTGAGTGCGTGTGTATTTGTTTACCTTCCTTTTTTTCCCCTAGGGTAAGTCCTTCCACTCCTGGGATTGGAATGACTCCTTTTCCACTTCCTTAAAACCCATATCCTTCCCTTTTTCCTCCCCTTTTTTCCTGAAGAAGCTGCCAGTGGTGGCGAAAGCTTATATATATATATATATATACGTAAAAAATAGATGAAGTACACTTACCAGGCGAAGGGGCACAGGCAGTGATAGCAACAAATAAACACACAGACACACACACACACAAACGCTGATTTCGCATATATATATATATATATATATATATATATATATATATATATATATATATATATATATATATATATATATATATATATATATATATATATATAATGAATCTTTGAGTCTGTTACAGTTGCTTAAGACCTCATGAATACAGTATTATGTACCATCTGCACTTGGCTTAGAAATTGCCTTTATTATATTTTGTATTTGGGTGCTCACAAAAATTTTACTAAAAAGGATCAAAGAATCAGCATTAAATTTTGCTTGAAAAATGGAATTAAATAGAGCACCACATTCAAAAGGTTGACTCTGGCTTTTGACAAATCAGCTATGAGTAAGACAAGAATTTTTGACTGGTACTAAGATTTCACAGACTGTTGAGAAGACAATGAAGGTGATAACCATCCTGGATGATCTAGGATGTCACTTACTGATGACAATATGGAAGGAATAAAGAACAATTCAGGAAAATCGCCGAACGACCATCAGTGAGGTTGCTGATTATGTCTTCATATTCTTTGGCTCATACTAAGAAATTCTTTTGGATAGTTAGGGCACAAAATGTGCAGCAGCAAAATCTGTTCCAAAATTGGTGAATTTCAACAAAAAATGCCATGTACATTTCACTTGGTAATTTCAGAATAAAGCCATAACAATTGAGAACTGCTAAAGAAGGTTACAACAGATAATGAAACATGGGTACATGGAACAAAACAAAGGCCCTGTTGTCTCAGTGCAAGTTATTCTCACTGTTTTCACCAATTACAATGGGATAGTGCATTGCGGGTTCATACATTATATTCACACAGTTTATAAGGAACACTACCTGAAAGTTATGCATTATTTGCATGAAGCAATCCAAAGAAAATGACCATGATAGAGCTAGAACCACTCATGTACATTTCATCGAATAATATTCAGATCTCATTTCTTGTTCATGATATTTTGCAAAAAACAAAACTGTTATGTTGCCTCAGTCATTTTATCCAATGGGTAAGGTACCTTTTGACTTATTTTATTCTGAAGGCTAAAGAGAACCATGAAAGGATATCAGTTTGCCATGAGCAATGAGATAAAAACAGAATTATTGAAGGAGATGAACAACATTGTGAAAAGTGAATCCCAAGATTAGAAATGGAGCTGGCTCAGGTATATTATATCTGAGGGAAATTACTTTGAAAGGGACAAAGTTGATGATAATGAATAAATAAATATTCTTCAAGGAAATATATATAAAGATTGTTTGACTTACCCAAAGCACAGGCTTGCCGATATACACAAAAAACACAAATAAAAATGACACAAACATTCAAGCTTTCGCAACCGTTGGTCGCTTCTTCAGGAAAAGAGGAAGGAAGGAGGGGAGAAGGGTAAGGATACGGGTTTTAAGGAAGTGGAAAAGGAGTCATTCCAATCCCAGGAGTGAAAGGACTTACCTCCATTATGACAGCTGCCATCCATTCCATATCAAACGTTCCCTTCCCTACAGCTTAGGTCTTCGTGGCAAAAGAGTCTGCTCCAGTCCCGAATCCCTGAACCAGTACACCAATAACCTAATAACAGCTTTCACATCCCGCAGCTATCCTCCTGATCTGGTTCAGAAGCAAATTACCAGAGCCACCTCCTCATTCCTCCAAATCCAGAACCTTCCATCGAAGAATCCCAGAAGTGCCCCTTTTGTCACCGGATACTTTCCGGGACTGGAGCGGACTCTGAATGTGGCTCTCCAGCGGGGATACGACTTCCTTAAATCCTGCCCCGAAATGAGATCCATCCTTAATGACATCCTCCCCACTCCACCAAGAGTGTCTTTCCGCCGCCCACCTAACCTTCGTAACCTCCTAGTCCATCCCTATGAAACCCCCAAACCACCTTCCCTACCCTCTGGCTCCTACCCATGCAACCGCCCCCGTTGTAAAACCTGCCCTATGCACCCTTCCACCACCATTTACTCCAGTCCAGTAACCCGGAAGGTGTACACGATCAAGGGCAGAGCCACTTGCGATAGCACCCACGTGATTTACCAACTAACATGCCTGCACTGTGAAGCGTTCTATGTGGGAATGACCAGCAACAAACTGTCCATTCGCATGAACGGTCACAGGCAGACAGTGTTTGTTGGTAATGAGGATCACCTTGTGGCTAAACATGCCTTGGTGCACGGACAGCACATCTTGGCGCAGTGTTACACCGTCCGGGTTATCTGGATACTTCCCACCGACACCAACTTTTCAGAACTCCGGAGATGGGAACTTGCCCTTCAGCTTATTCTCTCCTCCCGTTGCCCACCTGGTCTCAATCTCCGCTAACTCAAATTCCCGCCCACCATCTTTAGCATCTTTGCCTTGGTTCTATGGACTGAGCCTCTGCCTCAATTGGTATCTCTGTCCAACTTCTTTGCTTTTCACAAATGTCTGTCTAGGTGTGTTTGCGTTTCGATATGTCTGAGTGTGTGTGTATTTGTTTACCTTCCTTTTTTTCCCCTAAGGTAAGTCCTTCCACTCCTGGGATTGGAATGACTCCTTTTCCACTTCCTTAAAACCCATATCCTTCCCTTTTTCCTCCCCTTTTTTCCTCTTTTTCCTGAAGAAGCTGCCAGTGGTGGCGAAAGCTTGTATGTGTGTTTGTGTGTGATTTTATTTGTTTCTATTGACAAGCCAGTCCTTTTGGTAAGTCATCTCTTTTCTATTTTTATTTTTGTTTATCCCACCGGGAAAGTTTCCCTCTATAATTTTCGTTTTGATCACACCTCTTAACTACAGTATTGCAGAGGAAAGAAATGAGTAAAATAGGAGTTAATTGAAATGTGTCAGTACAAGACAATAAGAGGAAAATTAAATTTTATTGCCTGACAACAGTGTAGAACAGTTCAAAACTAGTTAAATATTTGAGTTGGATGTTATATTTTGGTGATTATTTCTTGAAACAAATGTGTTACAATAGCAATTTTCACAATAAAGAAGACAATCATAATTTTAACATGCAATTGTGTTGTGAAAGCAATTTCCACAAGTTCCTAAAGCATTTATCTTCCTGCATATGCACTTAAAACTGATACTGAATGTAATTGTATATTAAGTTATTAGTTGATTAGCATTGTTTTTCTAATGGTTGTCCTTCAAAATGGAAATAGGCTAAAAAAAAAAAAAAAAAAAAAAAAAAAAAAAAACGGCAAATAAAGTATAAAAGTGCTTGGAACTACTTTACTTCAATATGGTTAACCACACAGAGTGTAAACATGTGCTACAAATGGTTTACAATACCATACAGAAAATAGATGAAACTGAAGATTTAATCTGTATCAAAAACAAGATTCAATATAAAAAGGAAATTATGAGATTATCTGCCATGTGGGCACTGAATTATATCAATGGGAAACATTGAAAATTTGGCTAGGAATTGAACATGGATCTCCTGCTTATGTCGTTGTATTTATTATGACAGATGGAAACAATGGACAGCACACCGTTCACAACTTCCATTGAATGACCTCTCATCCTATGAATCCTGACCCAACACAATTTTGCAACTTCCCCACTAATTTAATTCAATGTCAATTGGCAGCTAATATAATTTCCTTGGATCTTTATTCATAATGGCAGAATGATCAAAAATGATGTGTCTGAAAGAACAGACACTATATGTATTTAAAAAGAACTACCTGTATTAAAAACATTATTCTCTCTTATAAATTTATCTATGCAATCATTTTACTGTTAAAAGTTGAGAATGAACACACAGTACTTTTATTACAGATGGTTACTACAGTCATGATATTGGTTTGTTGAAACTGAAGGCCACAAGTGATAAAGGGATCAGTTTCAACTCACACGTTCGACCCATATGTCTCCCAGCTGCGCATACAAGAAATGCTCCGGGAACATGGTGCACTGTTACAGGATGGGGAGCACAGAAACGTAAGTATCTGATGTGATATAGTGGTCTACTGTGTGTTCCTCCTAAGATCCATCAGGAGTCTTTTGTCCAGTGTTTTGGCAAAAATACTGAATTTTCGTAAAATATCTTCCACTCTGGCAGGCCATCTGGTACAGCAACCACTGCAATATAATTTATAATAAAACACAGTCTTGTTTGTAAATATTTTATTTATATCAATGCTTTTTGCCTTTTGCAGCATCATCAGAATCTGAAAATAATACTTTACATTAGTCACCAGGCTTTGGCACCAAATCTTTTTAATGCAAACTGCCTGATGCAAGGTAACATTTGAAAATTCTGATGATGCCCCAAAAAGGCAAAACATGTTGATCTAAATAAAATATTCACAACCAAGACTGTTGTGGGAGGTGCTGGTCTGTCTGCAGTGCGTCTACCAAGTGCATCCCAGACATGTTCAATTGGGTTTAAGCCTGGCGAACATGCAGGCTACTCCATTTTTTGAATTCCTTCAGCTTCAACCATGTTGTCCATTAGTGCAGCTCTGTGGGGATGAGTGGTATTGTTCACCAGCAGGAACACATCTCCTATGGCACCAGTGTAGAGCATAACAAAAGGTTGAAGGATCTCGTCTCTATACTTCTGAGCAGTCGAAGTGCCATTCTGAATGACATAGAAGTTCATATGTCTGCCAATACTGACTTCTGCCCACACCATTCATCCACTACCATGATATGATGATGTTTCCTGCACATTAGCAGGATTGTTCTGGGATCCATATTCCCCCCAGATGAAGAAATGATGATTGTCTGGCCGAATACAAAATCTTGGCTCATCTGTGAGCAGAACCCACTGCCATTCACTATGAGTCCAATCCTGATGTTCCTCTGCCCAGTTTCTGAGGAATAAACAGTGTCAGGGCTTTAGAGGGACACACACCATAGGCCTCCACACATAGAGGTCACATTCACAAAGGTGATTTCAGACTGTTTGTGTTGATATTGCGCGTCCTGTTGCTGCCCGGAGGGTGCATTGCAGCTGAGTTGCATTCAGTGTACTGTCTTGACAGGCTGTAATCGGAGGTAATGGTCATCTCTTGCAGATGTTATCTGTGGATAAATTTGGCCTTGCCTTCTTTTAACAGTTCCTGTTTCTGAAATTGTGTTCAGGTCCTGGAAATTACACTACTGGACACTCCTCTGTGTCTGTCTCGCTTCCAACATCCCTATGGTTCTCCATGGCATAGCTTTGGGTAAATTGTGTTGTTGTTGCATTGGAGTACATGCTCACTACACTATCAGAACCCAACAACTTGTGTAATTCATCTGGTAGAGTAAACACAAGTCAACACCCTCTGCAGCAACCTTTTGTCCTCACTACTATCTCGGCTGCCATAATGTTGTTTTCTCCACTCTATAGAACCATTTTAGTTCATTCTGCCAATGTCAATAATTCAGAATCTAGATATCTCAGCTGATCTCTTAATTGTTTTGACCAGTGTATAAAACTGATGGCCTGTTTCCTGTTTTGATAGCAGCTATAGCTTGTTATAATATTGATTTAAAAGGTTATGACATTCTCTGATACTGAGATTTAATTGATAATATCCAATTTTACCTGATTACTGTTTTTCTATTACAGCTCATGATATGGAGAGCCTCTCTGATGTACTACTAGCAGCAGATGTTCCATTACTGGAACAAGAGACATGTCGCAGTAAGGATGTTTACGGTGACCGTGATCAAGCCATTCTAGATAGCATGCTTTGTGCTGGTCTCCTTGAAGGTGGTGTTGATGCTTGTGGAGGTGATTCAGGTGGACCCTTGGCCTGTGAAGTTGATGGTAAGAATTAATCAGATACATACATTTTAACAGCCTTTTAAGTACAATACTTGTTTAAAATAATTAGTTTACAATACACTACAAGATCTGATTTTTGATCTGATAGAATTTTCATGCACATATAAAAAATGAATTGAAGAGAAACAACTCACTTTTCAAATTACCAATATTTTGAAGAATTCATAAATTCTGTGAAACCTGATCTAGCATAAAGAATTAACTGTAACAGAACATTTAAAGCTGCACAGCTAGTTAATTATCTGATCAAGTTTTAAAAAAATGCAGATAACTGAAAACTGAAATTGATCTAGTGAAATTCAGCATTCAGGATTAAAAAGAAGCAAACTTGACAAATACCACATTCAAAATTATAATTTAAGTGTCACATAATATTTTATACAAAAAAGAAATATTATATAATTTTAAATGTAGCAAGGAGGATACCCTGCAACTCTCCACAAAGATGATGTGGAGAAGTAGACAGGTACACAGAAAAACGCACACACACACACACACACACACACACACACACACACACACACACACACACACACAACTCATAGCTCTTGGTCACAGCCTTCATCCGTATAGAACACAGTAACGAACTTTTATTCACATAATTACAGTCACAACTCACTAACACACAACCATCATCTCTGGCTGCTGCATTCTGAGTGATGCTTGAGAGTAATTATGACTCAGGAATGTGGATGGGAGGATAGGGGAGGGGGAAGGGGAAGAATGAAAGAAAAGGGTGGGGATAAATATTCTTTTTTAGAGTATGTTGGTACTGGTGGGTAGAGGAAGATGCAGCTTAGGAATGCAGAGCGGGTGATGGCCAGGGATGAGTGAGAAATGTAGAGAGATGAGGAGTAGAGAAGAGGGAAAAAATGTGTAGATAGTGATTAATGAGGTGTAGGAACTGTTAATTGGGGAGTGCTTAACAGCATGTTGTGCCACAGGGTGTGTCAGTGGCCATTCATCCTGGTGGACTGGCCCAGCTTTTGATGGGGTAAGATAAGCCAGTTACAAGAATTTAATATGAAGTGCTAAGTAGGCAGATTGCTCCAGGGCCTCCCACAACAATATGATTCATAGGGTAGAGGGCTGTGGGTGTGGGTGGCATAGGAATGGACTAGGATGTTGTGGCAGTTGGGTGAGCGATGGTACATCACTTTAAGAGGGGGAGTATGAAGGATCATGGGATCTCTCATTTCAGAGCACAATGAAAGCAAATCAAAGCCTTAATTGTTACAGTCCAGGGTAGTATTGGCGAGGGAAGTGCTCTTTTGTTTGGTGTATGGAGGACTGGGGGTGTTTGGGAATATGGTAAGAGAAATCTGTTTGTGGACTATGTCTGAGGGATAGTGCCTATCAGTAGAGGCCTTTGTAAGACCTTTAGCATATTGAGAAGGCAGTTCTTGTCACTACAAATACACCATCAACTGGTAACTAGGCTATATGGGATAGCTTTTTTGGGAGGCAACTGCACTCAGAGTCACACTTATTACCAAGCATTACTCAGAGTGCAGCAGCTGGAGAAGATGGTTGTGTGAATGAGAGTGTGCCCATACTGATGAAGGCTGAGGCTTCCAACCAGGATTTTCTGTTGTTAGATAATTACAAGTAGTTTACATTTAAAGTGAAATTCATGTATGTGGATAGTTATGTCAGTGTTGACTGCACAATGAGTAAACTACCATAACCAATTCATAATGTCAGTTATTCAAGAAAATTCAAATGTTAAATTAACTTTTAGGAATGCAAATGGATAACATTTTCTATTTGGTCATTGAGTCTGGATGTCTGAATATTTTTCTCAATAACATTGATATATGGGGACTAGCAACTTTCTTCCTTTAGCTTTTTGATTTCCATTTATTTCTGTTGATTCTACCTCCCTATACTGCAAACTAAGAACCATAATGTCTATGGCCTTGACACTATTGTATATCACCTCATCCACCAATGTCCTCTCAGGGAAAGGTATATAGACAAATCTACAGCACAGCCATGGGCACCTGTCTGTGACCCTCCTATGTCAATCTTTTTATGGAATGTGAAGAGGAAACCTTCCTAGTCTCTCCAAATCTTTTATATGTTTCAAGGATCATGATATCTGGACACAGAGCCAAGCCATGCTGTCTTCATTCCTCCATAACTGTAACACCTTTACTATCTTTTGCTTCATCTGGTTCTCTCTGAGGCGGTGGTGTGGTGAATTGAGTCATAAGCTTTCTGTAATTCTCCACACCATGTAAATCAACTCAGCAAAATGTTTTAGGTGACTACATTCATAATTCAAAACTTATTATTAACTATGTTCAATGATTAATGCTACTTGTAGTTAAAAGTCTGCTGAAGTGTTCTCCTCCTATTCACAATATGCACTGCAACAGAACAGAAACAACCACACACAATATAAATAACTGTATTTAAATCAGTTTAATTTTTATTTACTTACTCTTACAATTTGATTGCAGGAAGGTTCGTGCTAACAGGACTTGTATCATGGGGTGATGGATGTGCAAAACAGTCAAAACCTGGCGTTTACACCAGGATTTCACATTATGTTGATTGGATACATGCATCACTTAAAAAGCTGGGCTTGCAGCAAGAACTTTAGCCCAGTATACTACCCATCAGTAAATCAATAGCTGAATACCAAAAAATTGTTAAACCTAAAACTATTTTTGTAAATGTAATTGTACATATGATGTACATAGCTGTACAGTTAATTTATATGTAAATACTGCATAAAATTCCCAAAAGACTGCCATATTAATTTATAAATGAAATTTTATTTTTTGCCAATTTGTGTGTTTTTATTTCAATGTTCCCTCACCTTACAATCCTGATGTCACTTCAACAGTGTCGGGTTGAGTTTCTTTGCTTGTTCTGATTATCAAATGTAAAACTTTCAGCAGAGTTTGTTAAACTATACTGAACAGCAATGAGTACTATTACAAGATGTAATGCTTTCTGTGCACCAGATAGCAGTCACAGTCAAATACAATGTTTAAAAATCACCTGCATCACACAAACAACAATAATGCACACACTTAGGCCACCTCAATATTCTGTCACCTGCACTCATAAAACATTTATGAAGAAAGCTACAAAATACCCCCTTAAAATTATCAGTCATTACAATTCCAGATGGTTTGTTGAGTAATGTTACATTTCCTAAATGTGACAATACTGGGTAGAATAAGAGTCTCTGTACCATGAAAATACATTTTATAAAAATGTAGCTTAAACATTGCTCTAAACAAGAAAAGACATCCCTGCAGTATGGTAAGTACTAATAAGGACAATGAAAAGCTGCAATGCTTTCTGAACACAAGAGACCAATGTCAGAAAAAGACAATATTGAGAGTGTTCAAATGACACTATGACTCAAATTTTACCAGCCCTTTATGTGTGGCTTGTAAGAAAATTTAGTAGCAGAGAGAAAATTTCATATAATTTTCCCAATGCCATCAAAGACTTGTGCCATCAATTAAAAATATATTATACAATTAAATCACATTTTTTGTGTTGTGCAACAAATAAAAGTGGGCAACTGTCATCCTCACTTAGAATGACATTGACCCATTCAGTCATTTCTTGACGAAAAAGTGGAAATATAATATTGGAGCAAAGTATAATAAATGAAAATCTCTAGAACAGATATACAGGAACAGAAGGCACAAATAAAGCCATCAAGTTTAAAGCCATAAATAGAAATTATTGGAGTTTATTCACTAAATCATGTAGTTAATTAAGGGTACAATATTTCAACAACTGTTAAATGTACAAGGTGTGTTAAAATGAAAAGGCATGAAATGACACAGTGGGTACAATTGAAGTTTTTATTCAAAAGTAATCAACAGAACACTGCACACAACTATCCCAACTAGCCAAAGGATTCCACATTCCCAGAATCCCTGTCCCTGTGGCTGTGACAAGAGCCAGTCCTCTACTGTGCCCTTCAGTTTGTCGTCCAAGTTGAATCACTTCCCTTTGAGATGTTTTTTAGCAGACCAAACAGATGGAAGTCACAGGGTGACATGACCAGGCTGTAGGGCAGATGCTCAAGATGCTCCCACTTGAATTTGGCCAGTACACTTTTTGCGACTCTGGAGATGTCTGGGTGCATTTTATCGTGGAGTAGAATCACTCATTTCATGAACAGCCCAGGCCATTTGCTCTTGATGGATTTGTGTAGGCTGGAGAGTGTCTCACAGCCTTGTAGTGGAAGGTGACAATGCATACTTCGTGTCCCTTGATTTTGCACTACAATATCCCAAAATGGAATATTCAAATTTCAATTGGTTTGGTTAACATGTTCTATACCTTTAATTTGAACACCCCTAGTATTTTTCAAACATATGTTACTATTAGCAAGAAGAATCTCTATACTTTGTGCTGTCACCGTGTGTTTTTCTATCAGTATCTTCACAGCACAAATGGTACTTTTACGTGATTAATCCCTTGATATGAATATGTACAGTTCAGGGTGTTCCTTCCACAATGTCCGGCTAGTCCGTGCCTTGTATTAAAGGAAATAGTCGTTATGAATCAGACTAGTGACCGAAGCTGCTTGACATAATCATCAGAACACCTGGAAATTTCTTCCACAGCTATATTGGCGAAAGATAAACTCTTCTTTCCAGTAACACAGAACTTTATTCCATTCTTCACTAACTACTACATCAGTTTTACATATTTAAACCTGATGTGTTCTGAATGGAATCTCAATCAATAGTAACAATTGCTCCATATAATAAAAAATTAGATACTCAATTAAAGATGACCTTAGTCTTATCTCTTCCATGGCACTGTGCATTTCTTTTACTGCATACCAGTGAGCACAGATTCACCCACCAAAACCTGTGGAAATAAATTCTGCCTGGCAGTATTTGCTCACACAGTACCAAACCCTTTATGAAAATAAACTATTTCAATACCTTGGGTTGAGCTAGGAACCAGTAGTGTACAGTGTCACACTACAACTTATAAGATGCATTTATTGTCTGTCTGTCTGTTCCCTTATAACTCAAGATCCACACAACCAAATAACGTGAAAATAAGAAAATTAAATGGGGAAGGTTCTTAAACACGTTTCATTCCATTTTTTGGAAAATCGACCAGAAAATTTTAGAAAAAGTGAAGATCAAAACAAGAGGAAGGGCACTTTCTACATACAATTTCGTTCAGTGCATGGGGGAGAGTACTTTAGTTACAGACTTCGATTGCAATCTCTATACAAATAAGACGCATTTTTGTACTCTTCTACAGAAAAGCTTATTTTAAACCTGGGCAGAGCTGGGTACTTGCAGCTAGTATATTATATGCTATGTATGTGGCATAGTATGGATACACATCTACGTCTACATCTACATACATACTCCGCAATCCACCGAAGGTGCATGGCAGAGGGTACACTGTAACACTACTAGGCATTTCCTTTCCTATTCCACTCCCAAATAGAACAAGGAAAAAAAGAATGCCTATATGCCTCCTTATAAGCCCTAATTTCTCTTATCTTGTCTTTGTGAGCACTACACGAAATGTAAGTAGGCGGCAGCAAGATTGTACTACACTCAGCTTCAAATTCCAGCCCTCTAAATTTCCTCAACAGAATTTCATGAAAAGAATGTCGTCTTTCCTCCAATAATCCCCAATTGAGTTGCCAGAGCATTTCCGTGACACTCGCGCATTGGTCGAACCTACCAGTAACAAACCTCGCTGCTCACCTCTGAACTGTTTCTTTGTCTTCCTTTAAACTGATCTGCTGCGGGTCCCAAACACTTGAGCAATGCTCAAGACGTGTTTGTACAAGCGTTTTATATGCGGCCTCCTTTACAGATGAAGTACTTCTTCCCAAAATTCTCCCAATAAATCGAAGTCGGCTGTCTGCCTTACTCAAAACTGTCCTTACATGTTCGTTCCATTTCATATCGCTCTGCAATGTTACGCCTAGATATTTTAATGACGCGAAAACATCAAGAAGCTCACTAATAATGCTGTATTTGAACTTTATGGGATTGTTTTTCCTACTCATGTGCATCACCTTACATTTTTCTACATTGAGAGCTAGCTGCTATTCTTCACACCAACTAGAAATATTGGCTAATCATCCTGTATGCTATTACAGTCAGTTAAAGACGATACCCTCCCATACACCACAGCATCATCAGCAAACAGCAACAAATTACAAATTACTCTGTCCATCAGATCACTTATATAGATGGAAAATAATAACAGTCCTATCACACTCCCCTGGGGCACACCTGACGAAACACTCGTCTCTGATGAACACTCGCCGTCGAGAACAATGTACTGTGTTCTATTACTTAGGAAGTCTTCCAGACAGTCACAAATCTGTGAAACTATTCCATAAGCTTGTATCTTCATTAGCAGTCTTCAGTGTGGCACTAAGTTGAACGCCTTTTCGAACTCGAGAAAAACACAATCCGCCTCGCTCACAATATGTCATGTGAGAGAAGGGCAAGCTGAGTTTCACATGTACAATGTTTCCTAAATCCGTGATGATTCACAGAAAGAGGCTTTTCTGTTTCAAGGAAATTTACTATATTCAAACTGAGAATTTGCTCCAAAATTCTACATGAAACTGATGTCAATGATATTGGTCTGTAATTGTGTGGGTCAGTTCTCTTTCCTTTCTTATAAACGGGAGTCACCTGCGCTTTTTTCCAATCACTAGGACCTTTGCACTGAATTAAAGTTTCGCAATAAATGCAAGCTAAGTAGGGGGCCAATGCCGCAGAATACTCTTTGTAAAGCCGAACTGGTATTCCATCCAGACCAGCAGACGTTTTTGTATTTAGCTCTCTCAGCTGCTTCTCTACACCGGAAATGCCTATTACTATGTCCGCCATTTCGGAATTAGTATGTTGATCAAATGATGGTCCATTTGTGTGGTCCTCCTGCGTGAAAGATTTCTTAAAGGTTAAATTTAAAACTTCAGCTTTCTGTTTGCTTACTTCTATTACTCCCACAGAATGGTCAACGAATGACTGGACAGTGGGCTTTGACCCGCTTATCGATTTTACATAGGATCAGAATTTTTTCGGGTTCTCAGAAAGATCTTTTGCTAAGGTATGGCTGTGGTACTTATTGTATGCTTCGCGCATTGATCTTTCTATAGACTCATGAATCTCTACTAACTTTTGCCTGTCATCATTTGTGTGTTCTTTTTTGAATCGAGAGTGCAACAGTCTTTGCTTTCTCAGCAGTTTTCTAACATTATTATTATACCATGGTGGATCTTTTCCATCCTTCATCGTCTTTACAGGCACATATGTCTCTAACCCTTTATTTACAATGCACTTAAATTTAGTCCACAATTCCTCTTCATCCACAGTCCCGGAATTAAACAATGCCCATTCATTTTCTAAGTGCGATCCTAACATTTAATTATCGGCTCTTCACAACAAAAACACGCTCCTAGCCTTCTTGACTGGTTTATGAAGTTTGGTCACTATCGACGCTATGACAATATCATGATCACTAATTCCTGTCTCTACACAGCCATCTTTAATAAGGTCAGGCCTGTTCGTGGCTATAAGGTCTAAAATATTTCCATTGCGCTTGGGTTGCCAGTTTAACTGCTCAAGACAGTTTTTGGAGAATGTGTCCAAAAGTAGCTTGCAAGACTACTTGTCTGTACCACCTGAAATGTAACTAGAGAGGTCCCAATCTATACTCTTAAAGTTGAAGTCTCCCCTGACTAATATTACATGGCCTGGATACCTACACACTACCTGGTGTAGACTTTCTTTGAATGACTCTAAAACTTCTACAGCAGCACTGGGGGGCCGGTAAAAACACCCAACTATTAACTTTACTTCTTTTAGACCTGTTATACTTGCCCAGATAACTTCACAGTTACTTTCAACCTCGATCTCAGTAGAAATAATATCTTTGTCCACAGTGATGAACACTCCTCCTCCAGTTGTATCCGATCTATCTTTCTGATATACATTCCATGCAAATAACTGAATCCCTGGTACTTGAAAGAAGCCAGGAGGAGGGGGGCTATGGGGCTGCAGTCCCTTTCTGCTCCCCATAATCCTGAACAACACTTGCTTCTTTTTAATCTTTTCTTAAAAAATGAGAGGAAAAGAAAAAAATTGAGAGAGAAAGAAGTGTTCTTAATCTACTGTTACATGAAATCTGATACTGCCACCCTTTATTCAATTTTCTTTTATTATTATTTTTTTTAGAAGACTAAAGAAAGAAAAAAAAATGCTGGTGCATGATGACACGCAACGCCCCTCCTTCTTCCAGACCAAAATCCTGGCTGCACCACTGAAATAAAGCAATTTATGTTAGTTCAAATAAGAACAAAAGTCTATTTGTTCAACACCACATGATGCCTGAATGAAACTTTCACTCTGCAGCAGAGTATTGTTGATGTGAAACTTCCTGACAGATTAAAATTGTGTGCCAAATCCGGGATCCAAATCTGGGGTATTTGCCTTTCAGGGGCAAGCGCTCTACTATTTGAGTTATCCCAGCATGCTTCAAGGTCTGTCCTCACAACTTTACTTCTACCGGTACCGCACCTTCCACTTTCCAGACTTCACAAAAGATCTGTGAACCTTGCAGGACTAGCACTCCTGGAAGAAAGGATATGGTGGAGACATGGCTTAACTGCAGCCTCTGCAGCGGAGTGTGCGGCAATATGAAACACCCTGACAGATTAAAATTGTGTGCCAGAACTGGGATTTGAACCTAGAACCTTTGCCTTTTGCAGGCAAGTGCATCTGAGCTATCCTGGCATGCTTCACGGTCCATTCCCACAACTTCAATTCTGCCAGTACATCGCCTCCCACTTTCCAAACTTCCCAGGTTCGAATCCTGGTTCCGACACACAATTTTAATCTGCCAGGAAGTTTCATATCAGTGCACACTCTGCTGCAGAGTGAAAGTTTCATTCTGGAAACATCCCTTAGGCTGTAGCTAAGCCATGTCTCTGCCATATCCTTTCTTCCATGAGAGCCAGTCCTGCAAGGTTTGCTGGAGAAATTTTGGGAAGTTTAGAAAGTGAGAGGTGAGGTACTAGCAGAAGTAAAGCTGTGAGGGTAGACCGCAAAGCCTGCTGGGATAGCTCAGACAGTAGAGCACTTGCCTGTGAAAGGCAAAAGTCCCATGTTCGAATCCTGGTTCTGGCATACAATTTCAATCTGCGAGGAAGTTTCATCCACATGATGGTTGAAATTATGTGTGTGCATAGCTTACCATACTTACTTTAGTCATGCTATTAATACTATATCTACTATATATGAATTAAGAAAACTTTTTTTGAAATTAAACTGTTCTGCATTCTGAGAGCTGCTTTTTCTCCATGTTTGCCACAACAACTTGAAGTGTTCATCCTGTCTCACAGTTGAAACATGAAGTATTCTGGATGCTGATTAAAATATTTTCATCCAACCACAAACCAAAACTTCCATATTTAAGTTAACTTCCAGCCAGATTAAGCATGTGATTTAATGTAGCTGTTTTAAAATTTACTTAAGAGATCCAGCCTCAGCTGTGCCTCTGTAGTTTCCAAAACATGCTGTTATAATTTATAAGTTCCTTGATGTTAATTGTTCAACTGAGATACTCTCCATAAATAAATAAGAACTCAATTTTACTGCAAAACTTCTCAACTCAATTAATTCACCTTATTACATTTCTAGACAAATATTGTAACAATGAGTTCAACATCAACCAAGCATGAATGAATAATCCAAATTACCATGAACACACATATCAAATCAACAAGAATTAATGCTTCATTTGTCTTTTGTGTCCTTCTCAGCTACTCTTAGATCATGGAGAAACTTCTTCGGTTACGTTGTATGTCATCTGAGACTACTTCGCGCTGTCTTTCACCCCCGGAATCTGTAATAGACATTGATTTTGGCAGCAGCTTCTGTTCTGTGCAAGCCTAATATCAACTTGATTAATATTTAGATACCTCAATTCGATGTAAAAGATGTAGTAGTGTTCAATGTAACACTACAACCTCTTACCGTCAACTCCATAGCATATTCCACACCTGCACCACAAATAGATGTGTTGTCCTGCTGATATTTCATATTCTGGGACCTGAATGTATACAGTATTATGTCTCACAACTTATACTCCGTGTTTCCTATGAAAGACGCTGGAAATTTTGTCCATCTTAAATTTTATTTTTATCATTACAAGCATGCATAAACTCCATTTCCTTTACTGAGTCAGCAAGTACTAGTATCTCATCTGCAAAACAGATAGGCTACAGTGTATTCATTCCCTGTTAATTTTAATTCCTTTGGTTATTCTTTTCAACTTTTCAATAAATAAGTTGAACAAATATGGTGATAATGGCCATCCTCGCCTTACTCCCCTCCTTATTTTTTGCTTTCTTCTTCACACCATTCACTTCTATCTTTGCTTCCTGTCTTTTATACAGGTTCAAGATTAATCTTCTGTCACTCCAATTAAGATTTATTTCCTTCATTGTTCAGAATAACAATTTCCAATTAACCATGTCAAATGCTTTTTGTAAATCTATAAAAGTCAAGTATGTTTTTCTATTAACTCCAATTCATCTTTCTAATACCATCCTCAGACTTAGTATTGCCTCTCTAGTTCCCTTTCCATATCTGAAACCACATTGGTCTTCTCCTAAGTTTGCCTCAATTTTCTTTTTTATTTGATTTTGTTATTACATTTAACATTATTTTGGAAGTGCGGGATAGTAAGGAGATAGTTTTATTGTTCTCACGGGCCAGAGCAGTTCCCCCCTTTTTTTATTTATTTACTTATTTATTTATTTTTTATTATTACTGTTTTGCTGTTAAGCAAATATGTTGGTTCTTTTCCATCTTCACAGTACTCTTTAATAAGTTTATATAAGTACTCTTTTGTTGATTCTCCAATTTCCTTTAATATTTCTGCTGGGATGTTATCTGTACCTGTCACTTTACCATTACTTAGATCATTCAGGGCACTGTTGAATTCCTCTTTAGATATAGCAGGCACCTGCTCTCTTCTTCCAGAATACCCCCCTCATTAGCAATATCTTCTCCTTCATATAGTTCCTTAATATACTTTTTCCATCTTGCACAAACATCCTCTAATTTGAAAAGTAGGTCACTGTTTTTATTCTTGAACATATTTGTTTTTGTTCTTGGCTTTATCTACATCAATTTAATTTTAGAGTACATTTCTGTGTAATTGCATTTTTTAGTCTTTTGTACTTATCAAAATCTTTTTTCCTTAGCCTGTTTTGTTCTTCAATAAGGTCTAGTATTTACTTGGTCATTGAAGGTTTCCTCGATTCTAGTTTCCTTAATCCTACAAGTTCTTTAGCAGCTACTCCTATAGCTCCTGTTACCTATCAGATTATTGGTCAATTCTTTCATGTCTGCAGCTACTTACTTTTCCTTAAGTTTTTCTACAAACCATCTGTGTTGGGTAGTTCTCTTATATTTCTGAAAAACATGTGTTGGTGACTGATCACACTGATCACAGAAATCTAGCAACCTTTCTCCTCTAGAATTCATTTTTCCTAGCCGAAGCTTGCCATTCCATAATCCACTGTTATCTTCACCAATCAATGCACTGAAATTACAATAAGATTGTACTTCTCTTTAACCAGTTTCATTATGTCATCAATTTCCTCATATAATACTTCTACTTTTTATTGTGTTTAAAATTATATTATCATGTCCTAAATTTCTGAATGAACGAAATCTTCATGATCATGGCAGTGTAATGAAAATGGAATCAGCAGAATACAAGAGTCTTTCTGCACAAAAATCAAGGAAGTGTGAGCTAAATGCAGATTGGTCCCAATTGTATACCAATTAGGTTTCTTTCACAGTATCCTGATGCAATAGCTGCAAACCTAACAAACATATATAACCACTTGCTCAGTGAAAGATGTGTACCCAAAGACTGGGAAGTTACACAGGTTACTCCATTATTCAAGAAAGGCAATAGCAGTGATTCGCAAAATTACAAGTCAGTATCATTGATGTCTGTTTGCAGCAGCATTTTAGAACATATACTTCCCTCATATATTATGAACTACCTTAAAGAGAGTGACCTATTGACCCATAGTTACACAGATTCAGAAAGTATCATTCTTGTGAAATCCAGCTGGCTCTTTACTCAGATGATGTGATGAGTGCTATCGACAAGGGTTGTCAAATGATTCCGTTTTTGTAGATTTTTGGAAGACTTTTGACACTGTGCCTCAAAACTGCCTTCTAATCAAACTGCGTGCTTATTGAATATTGTCACAATTGTGCGATTGGACTCGTGTTTTCCTGTCAGAAAGAAAGTCATTGAGTAGAAAAGAAGTGATATCTGGAGTTCCCTAGGGAAGTGTTATAGGGCCCCTACTGTTCCTTATTTTTATAAATGATTTAGGAGACAATCTGAGTAGCTCTCTTAGACTGTTTGTAGGTGATGCTGTCATTTATTGGTTAGCATTGTCACCAGATAATCAAAAGCAACTGTAAAATGATTTAGATAACATATCTACACAGTGCAAAATTGGCAATGGACCCTTAATAATGATAAGTGTGAAGTCATCCATATGACCACTACAAGAAACCAATAAACCTCATTTACATGATAAATCAGTCAAATCTACAGGCTATCAATTAAACTAAATAACTAGGAGTAACAATTACAAACAATTTAAATTGGAATGAACACACAGAAAATATTGTAGGGAAGGCGAACCGGAGGATATGTTTCATTGGCAAACACATAGAAGATTGAACAGTTCTACTAAAGAAACTGCCTACACTACACTTGTGCATCATATTTTGAAGTATTGCAGCACATTGTGGGATCCACACCAGGTGGGACTGACGGACGATTTAGAGAAAGTTCAGAGAAGAGCAACTCGTTTTGTATTATTGCGATAAAGGGGAAAGAGTATCATGGAAAATGCATGAGATGGAGTGGAAATCATTAAAAGAAAGGTTTTGTGGCAAGATTTATTTGCAAAATTTCTTTTGCCAACTTTCTCTTTTGAATGCGAACATATTTAATTAGCATCCATCTACATAGGAAGACATGATCATCATAATAAAATAGGAGAAATCAGATCGAAAACAGAAAGATTTAGGTGTTCCTTTTCCTGTGAGCTATTAGAGAATGGAACAGTAGAGATATATCATAAAACTGGTTTAATGAACCCTCTGCCAAGCACTTCAATATGACTTGCAGAGTATCCATGTAGGCCTAGAACTTACAGAAAGCTTCTTTGTGAATGAGTTGATACTGTTAGCAACAAATGACATTAAAGAAAATATGTTCTTCTCGTTCTTCAAAAATACAGCCTTCAGTGGGCCTTGACCAGCTCAACAATTTTCCTCCATATCCCTCTGTTCTCAGCTTCTGTCATCAGATCCCCATCTTGGTAAGGTCAGCCACATATTGTCCATCCATATAGCTCTTGGTTGACCTTTACTTCTAGCGGAATACAATAAAGCATTTATTATTCATTTATGCATCCTTTATTCCTCCATCCTTTCCATATATCCTAACCAACATATTTTTAGGTATAAGAAAGTTCACTTATCTTTCCCTTGTATAAGTTCTACCTCTCTCAAGGGCCCATACATTCATCACAATATTTTCCTTTCAAATGCTCTTAGGTTGTTAATATCTGTTTCTGTCATTGTCCACACTTGAGATCCATATGTAACAAGTTGCACATTGGAATAAAATATACTCTTAATTTGGTTGTTCTTGTAAAAAATGACAGAATTCTTGAATACCTGGAAGTTCATGTAATAAGTTCTGTTTCCTGCTTGTATCCTTTCTCTTCTACATTGTCTGATATTATTATTGTTGGTTAGGAGGACACCTGATGGCTTTGAAACATTTATCAGTTATCTTTAGGTCATGTGGTGTTCTTCTAGCTTCAGAATTTGACAGCACCATATATTTTGTCTTACTTTAAATCACAGTGAGTCCGATTTCTGTTCCTTCTGCTTTCATTAGTTTATATTTCTTTGTGTTTACACCTCTTGACAGAATGGCAAGATCATCAACATATGCACATATCTGACTGGATTTCATCATTATTGTTCTTCTTTTGTGTATTAGATGTATGGCACTATGCAGTGTTAAGTTGAAAATGAGTGCAGTATGACCATCACACTGTTGCACTGCACCCTTAAAGCCAAATTGCCTGGTCATTATGCAGTTCACTTTTACTTTTGCCTGAGGGTCATTCATTGTTAACCCAACTTATCACAGATGTCAAACTCTTTAAGTGTCTCGTACAATCTGGCCTGTTAACACGATCAAAAGTTTGTTTAAAATCAACAAACAGGAAGTGGAGATCTGTATCATATTTGTAAAATTTCTACTTTATTTGTTTAACAACAAACAAATGACTGGATGTGCCTTTATCTGTATGTACTAAGAGGCTAATCTAATAATGGAAAGTCCAGGCCAGAATAAATAATATAATAATAAGGGCAGTTTATAACTCACCACAAAGACTTGGTGATGAGCTGTGACAGGCACATACAAAAGACACACACATAAAACACTTTTAGGTATCAGCCATGGCCTACTTCAGAAAATAGAACATTCATGCAGTCACACAGGCACACAAAACAGTCATACAACCATCACCTCCGACTGCTGCAATTCAAAGTTCTATTTTCTGAGAAGGCAATGGTCGATACCTGAAAGTGTTGTATGTGTGTGTCTTTTGTATGTGCCTGTCGCAGCTTGTCGCCACCTCTTTGCGGTGAGCTGTAAACTGTACTTATTACTATATTATTAAGAGGCTACTGACTCTTGGGCTACTTAACAGGGTTCAGCAAGAAGTTCATGAGCTTACACCACACATTGCTCAAACTGCCTGTTTCAGAGCCTTAAACACCCTTTTTCATTTCACAGCAAAAAACAACACTATAAGTAATTGACAAATGAAAATAAGTAAAGTATACTACTTTTCATGTTGAACTATCACTCATTTTAAATACTGTCCTAATGGTAAATAATGCATCATTTAGTTTTCAAACAAGATCCTGAACATGGACCTTCCAACATAACTTACTGTCTGTCTGAATACCAAGAAATTTGAACTGTCCAGTCTCACTTATCATATACCCATTCTGTGTAATCAAAATGACAGTTTTTGTTGTGTGTTAGGAACTGTAAGAAAATGGACCTCTGATAGTATCAATTTATTTGCGACAGTATCAATATTGCAAATAATATGTTTCACAACCAAGCTGGTGTCATCAGCAAACAGAAATATTTTATAATTATACTAGAAGGCATACCTTCATATATAAAGTACAGTGTCCGTGTGTTTGTATTGCATACAAATTTACATTTTTGATCCAATAATGATGAAATTTTTCACACTTGGCCTTCAAACCAAGAGGAATGTCACTGTGAGTTTAAGGATCATGAACAACACATAGCTAAGGAGATATGACATCATAAACAGGGAAATCTGCAAGAAACTGCTGCATCATGCACCAATGTTTTGCACATCTCCTCCTAAACCACTCTACGTTTAGATCTACATCTCCATCTACATACATACTCTGCAATCCACCATAAGGTGCATGGCGGAGGGTACACTGTAGCACTACTGGGCATTTCCTTTCCTATTCCACTCCCTAATAGAATGAGGAAAAAAAGAATGCCTAGATGCCCCCGTATGAGTCCTAATTTCTCTTATCTTGTCTTCGTGATCATTACACGAAATGTAGATAGGTGGCAGCAAGATCGTACTACACTCAGCTTCAAATTCTGGCCCTCTAAATTTCCTCAACAGAATTTCTCGAAAAGAACATCGTCTTTCCTCCAGCGATCCCCATTTGAGTTCCCGGAGCATTTCTGTGACACTCACACATTGGTCAAACCTACCAGTAACAAACCTAGCTGCTCGCCTCTGAACTGCAACGGATCCCAAACGCTTGAGCAATACTCAAGATGGGATCATACAAGTGTTTTATATGCGGTCTCATTTACAGATGAAGTACATCTTTCCAAAATTCTCCCAATAAGCCGAAGTTGGCTGTCCACCTTACTCACAACTTACTTGTTCGTTCCATTTCATATTGCTCTGCAATGTTATGGCTAGATATTTGAATGACATGACTGCATCAAGAAGCTCACTACTAATGCTGTATTCAAACATTATGGAATTGTTTTTCCTACTCATGCGCATCACCTTACATTTTTCTATATTGAGAGCTAGCTGCCATTCTTCACACCAACTAGGAATTTTGTGTAAGTCACCCTGTATACTATTACAGTCAGTTAAAGACTACACCCTCCCATACACCACAGCATCATCAGCAAACAGCTGCAAATTACAAATTTACTCTCTCCATCAGATCATTTATATAGATGGAAAATAATAGTGGTCCCTTGGGGCATGCCTGACAATACACTCGTCTCTGATGAACACTCGCCATTGAGAACAACATACTATGTTATATTACTTAGGAATTGTTCCAGGCAGTCACAAATCTGTTAACCTATTCCTTAAGCTTGTATCTTCGTTAGCAGTCTGCAGTGTGGCACCACATCAAACGCCTTTTTGAAGTCGAGAAAAACACAATCTACCTGTTGCCCTTCATCCGTGGCTCACAAGATGTCATGTGAGGAAAGGGCAAGCTGAGTTTCACATGAACAATGTTTCCTAAATCCGTGCTGATTCATAGCAAGGAGCTTTTCAATCTCAAGGAAACTTACTATTTTTGAACTGAGAATATGCTCCAAAATTCTACAGGAAACTGATGTCAATGATAGTGGCCTGTAATTATGTGGGTCAGTTCCCTTTCCTTTCTTATAAACAGGAGTCACTTGCACTTTTTTCCAATCATTAGGAACTTTACACTGAACTAAAGATTCATGATAAATGCAAGCTAAGTAAGGGGCCAAAGCTGCAAAATACTCCTTGTAAAACCGAACTGGTATTCCATCCGCACCAGTAGACTTTTTCGTATTTAGCTCTCTCAGCTGCTTCTCTACACCAGAAATAACTATTACTATGTTCTCCATTTCAGAATTAGTACATTGATCAAATGATGGTACATTTGTGTGGTCCTCCTGCATGAAAGATTTCTTAAAGCTTTCCGTTTGCTTTCTTCTACTGCTGCTCTGGAACAATCAACGAGTGACTGGATAGTGGGCTTTCACCCGCTTATCAATTTTTACATAGGACCAGATTTTTTTTCGGGTTCTTGGAAAGATCTTTAGTTAAGGAATGGCTGATTTCCCTCTCCGGGGGACACTACCTTGACGAAGCACTGTCCGTGCGGGTGGAGAGGCTTTCGTATCCGCGTGAAGCTGAGAGCTATTACCGAAGGTAGAGAACCTACTGCCGGAAAGGCCTCAGCTGATGGATCTGACTAAGTGTGTCCCACAACGTCCCGTCTTCCCTATCATCTCCCAGTCCTTTCCCAACCCAAAGTGTGATGCGATCCGTGCCGAGGGGTGCGTGGCACATGGGTGGATGTGTCTCGAACGGAGCCTCAGGGATACCGGGCGACCTCCCTAAGTAAGTAGCATTGCACCACGCGGGGTTATCGTGGTGTGGACCATATAAATCCCCAAATCTCATGGGACTAAGGTGAACACAGAGAAAGAAAGTATTTTAAAAGTATCTGAGGGGTAATCTGAGACCTCAGATACTCAGACATCAGGATCAGGACCGATGGAGTGCACTCCTACTTCTGAATCAGGGTCTAGACCTGAGCAAGAAGTGGGAACTGTAACAGAGAAGTTGGACCAGATTAGGATTAAGGCCTTGTCTGGGGCTCAGAAGAGGAAACTTCTCAAGGAACAGAAGCAAAAGGAAGGAAAAGAATGGCTTCCTAAGCATAAGTGGAGGGAATCAAAAGGGCTTGAGACCAAGACCCGCAAAAAGAAACTGCCTCAGGTAAAAAGGGATACACAGACGCTCTCGACGTCAAAGACAGGTGGCAAGAGGGTTAGGGAGGAATCTAAGACTCCCTCTTCTCTGGACAAGCCTGATCCTAAAAGGCTGAGGCAGGAAATAGGAAAATAGACCTATAGTACTGCAGTCTCGGTCTTTAGAAAGGCGGTTGTCCAAGAAGGATACCCACTGGTGAGCATCACCTCACAGCAGGAGGAGCTCATGCAGATGGCCCTCTTTGAAGAGATTGGGGGGGACGCTGGTCCAGGACCCAAATTCAGGAGGGTCTATCTAGATCGCGGTGCCCTCATTTTTGTCTGCGAGGGGGGCCACTCAGCAGTATGACTTAAAAACAAGGTGCCCATGATATCCCCGTGGGAGGATGCGAAGCTGCTGGTCAAGACAGCAACTGAACTCCTGAAGACCGCAAAGGTATCAATATGGGTACCAAAGATCCTTGAGGATGTCCCTCCAAAGACTGTTCGAGAAAATAAGGGTTCAGAACCCAAAAGTCTCAGCAGAGGATTGGAGGGCAATTAACCAAAAGGTCGTTCCAGAAGGACGAACCCTGGTGGTGGAGGTCGGAGAGAAGTCCCTGAAGGCAATGCGAGAGCAAGGCCTGAAGCCTGAAACTGTTTTTAGGATTCTCGCAGGTCACCGTCAGGGTAATCAAAGACCTTAAAGGCAATAATGGCAGCAAGATGGGGACTGGAAGTGCTGAAGATAAACCTGCACCACAGTAAAGGGGCCACTGCTACCCTGAGCCATCGCCTGGGGAGACAGGAGGTGGACGTGGCCCTGATACAAGAACCCTATTTATACTATGGGGGTGTATCGGGCCTCGGTGGTACTGGAGGTAAACTGATTTATGCTAGAAATCTAAAAAAACTCCAGAACATGCATTTTTGTTAGAAATGGAATACCTTTCATACCAATGATGGATTTTTGTTCCAGGGACCTGGTGACTATCAGGATGCAGCAAAGTGAGGAAGGTATCAGGAGGGAAATTGTTTTGGCCTCAGCATACCTTCCTTACGAAGACAGCTCTCCTCCTTCTTTGGAAGTGAGGAGACTGACGGAAACCTGCCATCGGCAAGGTGACGAACTGTTGGTGGGATGTGATGCCAATGCCCACAATCTATCATGGGGCAGCAAGGACACCAACAGTAGAGGTGAGCACCTTCTTGAATTTCTCCTATCTAACAACTTGGAGATTCTGAATAGGAGTGATTAACCTACATTCAGGAATAGTAGAAGGGAAGAAGTAATTGACATAACTTTTGGTTCCATGATGATGGGAAGTTACGTCAAACAGTGGCATGTGGTCCTGGAGCCATCCTCATCAGATCACATGTATATTAAATTCAAGGTTGAAATGGGAATCAGACAGACCATGGCCTATAGCAATCCCAGGAAAACGGACTGGGAGACATATAGGAGAGACCTTGACTTCAACCTATCGGAAATTAAAACTTCGATAAGGAATCCAGCAGAGTTTGAGGAAATAGCAGAGGCCATAACCTCTGCTATAGTGACCTCATACCAGGACAACTGCTCAATCACCAAGAATTGCACAAATAGGTGGAATAATAACCTGTAAATGCAAAGGAAACAGGTACGAAGACTGTTTAACCTTGCGAGGCGCAAAGGACAATGGGCAAAGTATTGTGAGGCCCTTGTCAATTACAACCTTTCCATCAGACAGGCAAAGGAGGCATCCTGGAAGGTATTCTGTGAGGAAGTGGAGGGCATGGCTGCTCAAGCGAGACTTCATAAAATCCTCACTAGGGTACCAACTAATCCAGGAGGAACATTGAGGAAGGAGGATGGGGAGTATACAAAGACAGCACATGAAACGCTGGAACTGCTCCTCAAGACTCACTTTCCTCAATATACTCTGGCGGATAACTCAGACCAGAATGCAATTCCTGAGAGACAACGGTTCTCAGGTATTCGCAAAGAGGACTGGGATCTGGCCAAGGAATATGTCGATTTCAGTAAGGTCCGATGGGCGGTGGGAACATTTCAACCGTTCAAGTCACCTGGCCCTGATGGAATCTTTCCAGCTCTCCTGCAACAAGCGGGAGAAAATCTTAATAGATTCCTATGCAGGTTATTCAGGGTTAGCCTAGCAGCAGGAATCATTCCCAATGCCTGGAGGGCAGTGAAGGTTGTCTTCATTCCAAAGCCAGGGAGAATTGATTGTACCAAGGCCAAGGATATGAGACCAATCAGCCTGTCCTCCTTCATTCTTAAGACATTGGAAAAGCTGGTTAATGTGCATGTTGGAGAAAGGAGGTTAAGTAGGGCTCCTCTTCATTCAAACCAACATGCATATCAGCCAGGTAAATCATGTGAGACAGCTTTCCACCAACTCGCTGGGAAGGTGGAGAAAGCACTACACTTTCAGGAAATAGCCCTGTATCTTCCTGGACATTGAGGGGGCTTTTAGCAATATGACCTTTGATTCCATGGTTAGGGCAGCAGAGGTGCATGACCTAGGAACCACTATATGTAGGTGGACTAGGGCCATGCTCAGTGGAAGAAAGGTAGAGGCTACCATGATGGATGAAAAAATGGTAATCAACACCACTAGGGGTTGCCCGCAAGGAGGAGTTCTTTCCCCTTTATTGTGGAATCTAGTGGTGAATGATCTCATTGGAGAATTAAACTCTAGGGGGTACTTTTGCCAAGGATACGCAGATGACCTTGTCATAGTAATACTTAGCAAATTTGCTGACACAATGAAGAATATGGCACAACGTGCACTGGACATTGTGCAAGACTGGTGCAGAAAACAGGATCTGGGGGTTAGTCCTAAGAAGACTGTTGTTGTACCATTCACAAAGCATATACAACATTCAAGTTGGAATCTAAAGCTTTTCAATGAAGCTCTACCTGTGAAGGGGACAGTGAAATATCTAGGGGTTACCCTAGATGAGAAACTGACATGGACCCCTCACATCAGGAATATTTGTTCCAAGGCAAAAGGTACTCTTGTGAGTACCAGGAGAGCTTGTGGCAAAAATTGGGGCCTGAGCCCCAAGGGTATGCACTCGATATACACTATAGTGATTAGACCCAGGATCACCTATGGGGCGGTCGTGTGGTGGAAGAAGGTAGAACAGCAGGTTGCTGCTAAGGAGCTTGGTAAGGTGCAGAGATTAGCCTGCTTAGCCATAACAGGCGGAATTAGCAGCACACCAACTGCTGCGATGGAAACCATGCTGGATATGCCCCCATTACACCTTTGGGTCAAGATGGAGGCAGTGGCTGGTGCATACAGACTCAAATCTGGCAACAACTGGTACTCTTTGGGATATCCAGAATCACACACTAAAATAGTGAGTGAGGTAAATATAGGAAAGGTTGGGGAAATGCCAGCCGACTATATTACTGCTTCAACAAGCCTTTCAATATAACAACTGGAAGTAGGGAGCAGTGGAAGAAAATAGTTAGACACCGTACGGGGGATATTGTCTGGTTCACTGACGGGTCAAAATCAGACCAAGGTGTTGGGGCTGGGGTATATGGGGTGCAGCCAAGACTGGAGGGCGTCATCTCTCTAGGAAAACTGGCCTCAGTATTCCAGGCGGAAATCACTGCCATCAGGGCGTGTGTGGAGGAGAATTTGCGTAGGTGATACAAAGATTGTAGCATCTATATCTATTCAGACAGCCTGGCAGCCCTGAGATCACTGACAGCTCCTGCAACAAGGTCTAAAATTGTTGCAGAATGTCACAGGGTTCTAGTGGAGCTAGGGGAAAGCAATAGAGTAAATCTATAGTGGGTCCCTGGCCACTCGGGGATCAGTGGCAACGAACATGCCGACAGATTAGCCAGGATGGGGGCAGAGACTCCATTTATTGGACCAGAACCTGTCCTGACAATCACCAAGGCAATGATTAAATTGGAGCTACATAACTGGCTCAGAAGACAGCACGTAGAATATTGGACCAAAGTCCATCAACAAAAACATGGCAAGGTAATGATGCCAAAGCCATGTTTTAAAAGAAGCTCTGCAATCCTGGGTCTGAACAGGAGAGAGATTAGACTCATGGTTGGGTTGCTAACTGGCCATGGGAATTTCAAAAAACACCTACATACAATGGGAATAACAGAAGAGGACCCTAAATGTAGGATCTGTGATGACGGTGATGAAACTGCATCACATCTAATCTTCGAATGCATTGCATTGTACAGTAAAAGGCACAGAACATTTGGGACAACCAGACCCGAAGAAATTGTGTCTAATAAAGAACTGGTAAAGGGACTCCTTGCACTGTTCAAGGGCATTGGTTGGCTTTACTAGACATACAGGGAGCGATACCACACAATAAACTCAGTTTCGGTGGGGGCAGTGGCAGGTTGGACCAACACTGTTTTGGCTTCCCTGAAAAAATCAAATCAAATCAAATCAATGGCTGATTTCAACCAAATTTCATGCAAATTTTCCTTACTGTGTATAAACAATTGCTGTAGGGGTATGAATCACCCACAGCACATATTTAAGGAGATATGACATCAGTAACATGAGATACATGATAAACCACCCACTCACTGAAAGATTTATTTTTAATGCAGACAAATCTGTAATTTTATTCCGATATTGATGAAATGTTGCAACATGACATTCAAAACAACAGGATGGTCACTGTCTCCATTAAATTTCATATTGTGCATGGCAGAGGGTACTTTACCTATGGATGTTGACAGAGTCTAGTTTTACTCAAATCTTGATGAAATTTTGCACACTTCATCTTCAAAACACGAGGAAAGTCACAGTTACATAAAATTTTGTATGGTACATGGCGGAGAGTGCTTATGACAGATTTCAACACCAATATACTGTTTTATTCTGACCTTGATGAAATTTTACAAATGTGAGTTTTAAAATAAGAGCAACATCACTGTCATATTTCATAAGGAGCATGGCGGAGGTTGCCTTAGACAGATGTCATCACCAATCTACAATACTATTCCAATTTAATTTTGCATCCTATAGCTTCTAAACAAGACAAACATCACTGTTAATACAACATTTCGTAAGGTGTGTGATGAAGGATACCTCCCAAAAACTTTGACACCATTGAATGCAGTGAACATTAATAGATACAAATAATTTTTCATAGATAAGGGGAGGAGAGATGAACTGAAAGAGGTGGAGGAGGAGATGAACACAGACAGCAGAGAGGAGGTGACAGAATGAGAAGGGCAGAGGAAACAGATTAACAGACAAAATAAAATAAATAAATGAACATGTGGTCAATGCTGGGTTTTCAGCTAGTCATTCATACAAATAAGACACAGTAGCAGCACAGAATAGACTCCCAGGCAATCACAACTGTGCCCCATTGTCAGTGCATATCATAACTATTTTCAATACATCAGAGAATTACCCTTTTGCTGCCTGTCATTAAATTAAGAGGTGAACCCGTTGAGCTAGTCCTTTCATTCCATAATGTTATAATAGTACTGTTCTAATTGTAATTTTGTGTAATGTGTTGTCCTAATGTACACAGACACATTAATAGAACCAGTTTCTTTTTGCCAGCTGCACTTCTGTTATAGGTTGAAAGAAGAAAGAAAATTTATATGATGACTTGTAAACAATTTTTGAAAGATATTTGTCACCATGTTTAATGCAGGTTCGTGGATCTCTTCGTTCAGAACCACACAGACACACTGCTGATGAGGTCTTCTGTAACTTGCTTCAATCTGATTAGTAAATAAGAGTATCCAGAACACTGGATTATATCTTACCTTCATCAAATTCTTGAAGTGGTCGTTTGAAGTTGTTTGTGTACTTTATATAAAAAATGACTTCACAGACTCTCATTACTTTCAGGTTAATATTCTTTTATTGTTGCTTTGTAAATAATAATAATAGTTTTTGCTTAATCAAACGTACATTCAGTTTAAGAACATGCCACAACGTATCTTTATTTTTTTTACTCATTTGTAAACCACAACAAGAGAACAAACGTAAGAAATCTCTGACAAAGAGTCTTAAGCTCCACAGTTCACAGCACTACAAGAAATATATTAAGGAATATCTCTGCCACTATATATTCGAAATATCACTGTCACATGAATTACTAAATGTACTACTACACTGGCCTCCCCAGGAGTACAGCTGAATGATTGAGTTTTAATGAAGCTGAACTCCTGCTCTGTTAGTTACTTCTTCTCTTTATTCATTTTTTTTTTTTTTAATTTTAAATATGCATTTGTAGTTCTATCACAGCCAACTCTCTCTATAGAATATTAACTTGAGAAAGAACAGAACTAATATATTCCATTCTAGTAACCCATAGAAATTCAGAATCTACTTATTTGTTCTAAATTTATTGTTTATTCTGTTTGCAGTAGATCAGCAGCTGTACTATAGATAATGCATACCTAACCAAGATACGAAAAAAAAATTACATTACTACATAACAATCATCTGAAAGAGAAATAAAAAAAAAATTAGACAATTAAATGACAATGTCTTATCAGGCAAACAGTTTGATGATAAGCCTAAAAAAAGAAACATAATTCATCACATCAGAGAAACATATTTCTAACTAAAATTTAGACATCTGATTCATATTCAGTCTTTAACAAAATATGGTTTAAGGTCCTGGCGTGGATAAACACCTTTCAAATTTCCACTAACAGGGTATGCTAATAGATATGCACCTGGATTGGATATTACCAATACAATAAATGGTCCTGCATATTTTAATTGCCACTTTCTATTTATCTTCTTCAGCTTTGATGATTTTCGATGACACCTTAACAAAATCTTTTGCCCCTTAATAAATTCTTGTATTCTCTTTAACTGACTGTCAAAATATATTTTTCTTTGTTGAGCCATGCTCTTGATGTTAATAATGGCTTGACGAATCTTGGCTTCCCTAGATTCTTCGTAACCTGTTATTTGAGGTAAACAGTTTACCCACTCATTGTCTTCTTTCATGTCATATATCAACTCTGTTGGTGTATAGTTAGTGGAAGTATGCGACAAATTGTTATATATCTCTTCAAATTGCTTTAAATACTCTACCCACATTGTTTGTTTGTGATGACAGTATGTCCTTATGAACCTATTCAACTCTCGGAACAATCGCTCAATAGGGTTTCTTCTCAGTGGAACCTTGATATCAAAATCTGCTTTATATTGTTATCTTGAAGAAATTTTCTCCACTTTTTTCCATTAAAGTTTGCTGCATTGTCTGATAACATCGCACATGGTTTACCAACACTCAGAATATATTCATGAGCAATCTTCTTGATGATTGACACTGCAGAATTTGTGCGTATGTGATATAATTGTATGTACTTAGTAAACAAATCATATACCCCAACAATATATTTTACATTCCCTTTGGAACAGGGCAGAGGTCCCATTACATCTATTCTTATTATTTTTAGAGGTTCCTCACAGGTGATATGATGTGACATTCCCCTTGCTCCATGATTAGAGGGTTTAGCTTTCTAGCATATTTGACACTTTCTTATAATGTTTTGTACAGTTCTCCTAAGGTTGATTACATGACAGTATCTTCCTATCTTGTCAGTACACCTTTGGATTCCACAATGTCCCCATACTAAATGTGTATGCCAAATCAACCTTTCTATGAATGCTGTTGGAATAGATAAATAAATAATGTTTATAGTTACTTTTATCAAGTGTGTGTGTTGTATAGGCAATTGTTTACAAGATTTTACGTGTCCTGTCACTAGGTTTAGCCAGTTTATAATATTATGCACTTGGAAGGGGTGCCAAAAGTTGGTCACCGATAGGTGAGGAGGTGAACGCCACTATCAAGATTATGCCCCAGTTGGGAACGTTGTACATTCAGAACAGCTTGTCCTCCCAGGCTGCAATTTGTTTTAGATCTTCTTGTATCCTATCAATGTAGCTCTTCCTTGGAGGTCCCAATGGTCTTTTTACTACTGGTATAATCTCCAAAGCCATTGCTATTTGTTCATCTAAGCCACATGTCCTGCCCATTCTACTCCTCCACTTCACATTAAACAAACAATATTTGGTAGGCTATAAAATTATATTATTTAATCTATCCAGTGCTTCAGAGCATAAAGAGAATATAGCATTTTTCAGTTGGTAAACTAATTCTAAAACAATACTGTGCATCTGACAGCTTCTGCCGCAAATTTCAATAATAATTACCTTCATTTATCTAAAGGGTGTCGAGGGAAGGAGTTCCTAATTTCAGAATTTAATATCTTGAAACCTAAGATGGATGGATGAGTGCCTCAAAAATCATTTTTATTGTAAAATCTGTAAGAATATTATAAATAAGTTCACAAAAGTTCTAAACTGTTTGAAAAGTTGGTAACAGATGTCATTGTACACAGCACAGATCAAACATTATATATAAAGTATATAAAACACTGGTTCAGTGTGATGTACTCTAGCATCATCTTGTATGAAGCACTTCATGGATGATTGATCCTCCAAATACTTCCAAAATTGCAATGTAATGTTCACTTGTCATCATTTATCACGTGAAAGAGAGCCACTAATGCATGTGCTGCATGCCACAACTCACACAATAGCTCTGGCAGAATACAGTGGTTTTGGTTCACATAAATAGTCATTTTCGAAACTCCAAAACCATGAGTTTTTCTCATTCATGACTACATATAGGTCAAAGCGTACTTTATCTGTGAATCAGATGCAGCCAACATGAATCACTTCTCTATTAACCATTATGAGAATCTGGTTTGCAAAGTCAGCTCTGGCGCACTGCTCATACAAGTGGCCTGTTGGCATTGAATTTTGAATGGGAACAGATGTAGGCTCTATCTCAGTATTTTCTACATGCTGGAATGCTTCAACCAAGCCTCTTCCACAATTTTTAAGATAGATTTTTCTGAATAATTTCAAAAATCAGTGCAAAATTTGCAGGAGTAAGTACCATTTGCTTGAGGCCAACATTCCCTGCCAGATCATCAGTGAAGCTGTCTGTCCATTGGAATTTGGCAAAAAAACTAGGGCATTGTTTTCAAATTGGTCCTTTAAATGTCTTAAACTGTTATTGATATCCCGTCAGTTCTTTTTGGACATGTCCAAAAGATAGACACCATTTGTTGACATCAACAGTCATAATTTTATGAATTTCAGGCATTGAAATAAATCCAATAGCAAAGTTGATAATTTGTGCTGGACCGGCATTCAAACTTGGATTTCCCACTTCAGGTCAGCAGTTTCCTAAACCAATTAAGCTATCCAGACACACTGCCCTTCCAACCTAAATTCTCAACTTATAAATACTATAAGTGTAGTGCCCCTTTCCCATTAGTTCCACTTGCTCGCAGCCTATACAGGATTTCTGCAAGAGATCGAGAATATTAATGTGTCCATATTGAAATTGTCAATTGCCTATTGGAAGCACATATACAATTATTGATATGGTGTCTGTTATATTCTGACGTGTCCAGAATCAGACATCTTTCATGTTAGTAGCATGTTATTTAATGCCATCATTTGTTTTTCTTGTTTCTTTATTACTATTTAAATGCGGTCCAGTAATAGCTATAGTAATTTTCAGTTGAAATGAAATGATAATATGGCATTATTCGCCAGGAGACACCATCTGGGGTTATTCGGCCATCAAGGTAAGTCTATCAAATTTACCATGTGGGCAACTTGCATACCAGTGATGATGACCACAACATCTAGTCCCCTCAGGAATTGAACATGGGCCCCGTGCATTGTAGTCAGCACTTAGCTATGGAGGCAGCCTTTTTTCCAGTTCTTTCTTTCTTTTTAATAAAATTCAAAAGACCTCACACACAAATACCCGCTTTATTAAATACTTTATGCAATCAGGCCCAAGGGAAGTTATAACCCAGGCTTTGCAGTCATTCCTGGCCACTTGGTTCCAGCCCCAGATCTGGGGAGGAGAGGGGACAAACTGGAGTGTCTGCTCTGGGCGGCAGTCACAGATAGGCACCACGCAGTCTCAAGGACAAGGCATTATGCACTTGGAAGGGGTGCCAAAAGTTGGTCACCAATAGGTGAGGAGGTGAACGCCACTATCAAGATTGTGCCCCAGTTGGGAACGTTGTACATTCAGCACAGCTTGTCCTCCCAGGCTGCAATTTGTTTTAGATCTTCTCGTATCCTATCAATGTAGCTCTTCCTTGGAGGTCCCAATGGTCTTTTTACTACTGGTATAATCTCCAAAGCCATTGCTATTTGTTCATCTAAGCCACATGTCCTGCCCATTCTACTCCTCCACTTCACATTAAACAAACAATATTTGGTAGGCTATAAAATTGTTCAAATTCCATATTATGTCATCTCCTGGCCCTCATTACAATGTCTTCTTTCCTTGAGCATCTCCTCTTAAAAACTGTGAGTGCATTTAGTTTCTGCTTCCGATTGCCCAAGCTTTGTCACCCTTTCAGAATTAAAGTTCTGTACACTATTAGTTTGAGTGCTCATGAGAAGCTCCAAGAAGTCAAATTGTTATTGACTGAATTTAAGCATATATTACCTGCTCCTATCCTTGCCTTTATTTCAATTTCAGTTGATGAATTCTCAGAGAGTATAATACAAAGATATTTAAATTCTTCAACTCTTTTGTAGATATTGTTATCTATTTTTAATTCCTAAATTTCTGGATTCTGAGCTATTACAACTTATTGTAATGTTCAATTGCAATCCTAATTTGCTTTCTATGCTTTCCACCATCTGCATTGTATTGGGATGCCCCTGGTCACCTTTTGGTGAAATGAAATAAGACTAAACTTTATGCTGTACTGTCAACAGTCACACAATTAAAAAAGAAGAACAAAAAGAAGAAGCTTTCGGAGTAGAGTTAAAAAAAAAAAAAAAAAAAAGAGAGAGAGAGAGAGAGAGAGAGAGAGAGAGAGAGAGAGAGAGAGAGAGAGAGAGAGAGAGAGATGGGAATGGTAGGGAAAGGTAATTCATGACCTGAGGATGGTGTTTGAGTAGTGTGGAAGTCAGAGATACTGTATATAAGTACTGAGCCATGCCAAAAGGGATATATATAACCAAAGAGGAAACATCAAGCAGTAAAGAGAAGACGAGTGAACTGAATGATGCTGAGTGGTGGAGGAGGTGGCTTGTCTAAACGTTTTTGATTAAGAGGGAAAGATGGGAAGATATAGAGAAAAACACACCTACCTACCCCTCACCCTCACACACACACAGAGAGAGAGAGAGAGAGAGAGAGAGAGAGAGAGAGAGAGGAAGGGGGTAATAAATGAGGAATGGATAGGTGAGTTGAGGATGGAGGAGGGGGAGAGGTTAAAGTAGATTTAGGCCAGGATGGTGGCAGAAAGAGAGGGTATGTTGGAGGGCAAGTTCCCACCTCCATAGCTCTGAGGGATAGGTGTTAGGTGGCAGTATCCAAATGGCATGTGTGGTGTAACATGTGCCAAGGCCACTGGAATCATGCTGGAGGGCATGCTCTGCCCCAGGATATTGCAGGTCCCCCAGACAAACAGTCCGTCTGTGATCATTCATCCACTCAGCCAATCTGCTGTTGGTCATACCAACATAAAAGGCCGCACAGTGGACACATGTCAGTTGATATATGACATGTGTTGTCTCGCATGTTGCCCTGCTGTGAATAGGGTAGGTTTTTCCTGTGGTGGGGCTGGAGTATGTTGTTGTAGGAGGATGCATTGGACAGGTTTTGCAGTGGGATCGGTTACAGTGGCAGGAACCATTAGTAAGGGAGGGTGGTTTTCGAATGTTGTAAGGTTGGACAAGGATGTTGTGGAGGTTGGGAGGATGGCGGAAGGCTACTCTGGTTGGTGTGGGAAGAACACTTCGGAAGGATGATCTCACCTCAGGTCATGACTTGAGAAAGTCATAGCCCTGACAGAGCAATTTGTTGAGGCATTTCAGGCGAGATGGTACTGGGTGACTAAGGGGATACTTCTGGGGTTAGGAACATTGTTGCTGCAAGGAGAGGAATGGACTGCTTGGGAGATCTGCTTGTGGACGAGGTCTGTAGGGTAGTTGCAGGAGAGGAAAGCATTGGATAATTTTGTTGTTGTAGGTGGTGAGGGATTCGTTACTGGAGCAGATACGTTTCCCGCGGATGCCTAGGCTGTATGGAAGGGATCATTTAATATGGAAGGGATGGCAGCTGTCGAAGTGGAGGTACTGTTGCTTGTTCGTGGGTTTAATATGGACTGAGGTGTGGATGTAGGACTCCACAAGGTGAACATCAAGGAAGGTGGCTTGAGTTTTAGAGCAGGACCAGGCGAATTTTAGGTTGGAGAAGGAGTTAAGGTCTTGAAGGAAGTTCAGAAGGGTTTCTTCACCATGAGTTCAGACCAGAAAAAATATCATTTATAAATCTATACCAAACCAGGCCGTGCAACTTCCGTGTCTTAAGGAATGCCTTTTCCATGAGCCCCATGAAGTTTGCATAGGAAGGGGCCATCCTGGTTCTCATAGCTGTCCTGATTTGTTTGTAGGTCTGGCCCTCAAAGGTGAAGTAATTATGGGTGAGGATGAAATTAGCAAGAGTGACAAGGAATGTGGTTTTTGGGAGGCTTTTAGTTGGGCATTGGGAAAGATAGTGTTCCAGAGTTGATAGACCACGGGTGTGGGAGATGTTGGTGTAGAGGGATGTGGCATCTATGGTGACAAGGAAGCTTTCAGATGGGAGAGGCATAGGGTTGGATTTGAGGTGTTCCAGAAAGTGGTTCATGTCTTTGCTGTAGGATGGGAGCCTGCAGGTTATGGGTTGGAGGTGTTGGTCTACCAGCAATGAGATATGCTCAGTTGGGGTTTTGAAGCCTGCTATGATGGGATGGTCAGGATTATTCTCTTTATGGATTTTAGGGAATAGGTAAACAGTCAGGATGCAAGGTTCAGGTGGAGAGAGAAGTTCTATGGAGGCAGTGGTGAGACCTTGTGAGGGACCTAGGGTTTTAAGGACTTTTTGCATTTCAGCCTGGAATGAGGGAATGGGGTCATGAGGATCAGGTTTGTAGGTAGAGGTGTCTGAGGGTTGACACAGCCCTTCTGCCACATGCTCCTCTAGATCAAGTACCACAGTTGTGGAACCCTTGCTTGCTGGGAGAATTACAATGGAGCGCTCTGGTTTCAGCTGTCAGATGGCATTGGATTCAGCTGGGCTGATGTTAGGAGTGGTTGGTATGTTATTCGGGAACGATTGGGAAGCAGTGCTGGATGTGAAGAATTCCTGGAATGCCTGCAAGGGATGGTTTTGGGGAAGAGCAAGAGATCTCTTTGAGAGGGAGGTCGTAATTGTTCAAGACAGGGTTCAACAGTGGCTCTGTTGCCTGAGAGTTCCTTCTCTCCTATCTGAAGAAGAAACCCTGTTCCAAAAACTTGTTCTTTATCATCCTTTTTCTTTATTTGTGTGACTGTCGGTGGTTCAGCAGCCAGCCAATCTATCTCTTTTGAAAAATAATTTATCATCTCTGTGGAGAATTTCCATCAGTAATTGAAATAAAACTAACAGTGATAGAAGCTGTAAGTGTGTTACATTAGGGGATTTTCATGTGACAAGGCCAACTTGTATTCTGTATGTGCTTGACATCATTCAAACCAGGGGGTGATCTAATAACTTGTAATGGGAATCTGCATAAGCAGAGATCGCTAGTTTCAAATCTCTTTACTGACCAGTTTTGGCAATTCTGTGTTGCCATCTTCAAGTCGATTTAAATATCAGTTGGGAATATTTTGTTTTGGCACTTTTATATTACTTTGACATGGTATTATCTGTTCTTGAATAAAGGTATATTACCATGTGATATTTAAATTTTAATAGAATTGTAGATGGCAACACAGAATTGCCGAAACTGATCAATGAAGGAATTTGTAACAAGTGTTCTTGGCTCCTCTGCTTACTCACATTCCCATTAAAACTTGTATTTTCTTACCTCTTCAGAAACTCAAAGTTTTTCAGGTCACATACCAAGAATTATCCATGATGTTATCAGAACTTTCCTTGCATATAACAGCTTGTAATATATGTGCACAATGATTCTCATGTACAGTGATGTGCATCATATACCTTAGTGTGTAATTATTTTTGGCACATATTTCATAATCTATTGCCTACTGATTGAATCATAGACTCCTTCAGGAAAGCACACACATACTTTCACACAATCAGAACTCACTAAGACATGACGGTCAATTCTAGTCATTGCTCCACCCTACCCCCTTTTCTCATTGTGTTTTCAAGCTGCATCTCTTTCCACCAACCTAGTACCTACAAGCTTTGTTAAGCAGTGCTGCTGTATCTGTCCCCACCTTCATCTGTGTAGCAAGTGGAAAAATAAGTTACTTTATATTGTAGTGAAGTGTGCTTTGAAACTGTAAATAGTAAAACTCACCTGAGAAAACAACTGACTTATTATGAATGTATTGAATCATTGGTCTTCTTACAGTTTAAAATTCTGGGACATCTAGTTCATGAATTTGAAATACTGAAATATTTTGACTGCAAACAGGAAAGCTGAATATTTGTGCTGAATCTTGATTTCAACCTAGATTTACCGCTACAGAGCAGCGGTTGCCTTAACCAATTAGGCTATCCATGCACACTTCCCTACCTGCCCAAATTCTCAACTTATAGCACACTACAAAGGTAATGCCTCCTACCCATTACTTCCTCTTGCTCACAACCTGTAATGGATTCCCACAAGGGTTTGAGCCTATTAATGTGTCCGCATTAAGATTGTCAACTGGCTGTTGGGGTTAGGCCTATATATACAATTATTGAAATGGTATCTGTTCTTTTGGGCATGCCCCCAACAGGCAGTTGACAATTCCAATGCATTAATAGGCTGGATCGCTTGTGGGAATCCAGTATAGGCTGCGAGCAAGAGGAAGTAATGGGCAAGCAGAGAATTTGGGCAGGAAGGGAAGCATGCCTAGATTTCCCAGTTAGTTACGGCAACTGCTGGGCCAAAGTGGGAAATCTGGGTTGAATCCCGATCCAGCTCAAATTTTCACCATTGCCGTTGAATTTATTTCATTGTCTTCAAACAGTTGAAATGCTTCAATATCTTAAATCCGTAAAATTATGGCCATGAATGTCAAACAATGCTGTCTGTTATTTCAGACATGTCCGAAAGAATGTACACTGTATCAATAACATCTAATTTAGACTCAAGGGATTAATATACATACATGGACTCATTTAAAATCAGTTTTACCGATGGCAACAAACAACAGAGCGTTAAAGATAGAGGTAATATTAAGGTTAATTTATTAAAAAACTGAACTGTGAAGTATGAGTGAATCAACATGTTGTCTTTGTGATTGTGTATGTGCGAGTAATGTCATTAAGAGTACTTGTGTCCTGAAATGCCATAATTGATGTTACTGTATATAATAGAATGTATAGGAAATAAAATTTTGTGGGGGAAAAAAAAGGGAGGAGGAGGATTAAAGTTTACCGAGATAGGACTAAACCATACATGGTTAGTGTACTCCTTTCCTCCAAAAGGACAAATGGGGAATAGGTCTTTTTTGTCTCCTCTGAATGATCAGTTCCGTCTGAAAATTTGTTAGCAGATATTCACAGTTGGCCATGCCTTAAAAATAATTTCTTATTAGTGTTTGACACCTAGAAGATATTTTTTTCCTATGGGAACATATATATCTTTATTGTGGTAGTCTTATTTAGCCATTTTCTGTGGCTATTTCCAGGCAGGAGTATGACTACCAGCATCATTATTCAAAATCTGGATACAGGCCCACACACAGGATTAATGTTTGGAGGGGGGATGTCCTAACTCAGAAAACTAATTTTACCTAGATTCTGACTATACTGATTGATGAGCCACAGATCAAAATCTGACTTCAGGCTAATGAAGGCTGTGGCCGAAAGCAAAGCAGTGTGATGGTGACTCTTGTGTATGTGCCTGTCTGTAGCTCAGCAGTTGTCTCTACCATGAGTTGCAGCATATCCTCATCATTGGAGCGGACGTCAGTTCAAGTTTTGATGTTTTGCAGAATAATAATAATAATAATAAAAAGTTATAAAGCTCAAAAATGCCCTTTGACAATTTAACCCAAAGTGTGTTAAATGTAAACCTACAGAGACCTCTGCTTGCTTTGGAAATATATTCACAAATATTAAAGAAAACTTCTGTGTCCTCAGATGCAGCTAAATAGTTTCCCATTTTTGGATCATGATGCAGAATTTGTCAGTATCAGTAATGTAATGTCAGATCGCACTGACCAAAAGTCTAAAACTATAACTACTAAGCCTAAGAGAAAAGAGAACATGGAAGATTTAGGCATGACCTCACTTGTTCTAGCTGGGACCACCTCTTTAGTTGGCTTTAAAATTGTCCACCTGATATTGTTTTATGTTTGAAAATATCATCCCTCTTAAAAATGAACTGTAATTATTAGTAGAGATTATATATTAAAAAAGGTACAAGAACATTAAATCTGAATTTTATAAAGGCTTGTATGCTAGAGCTAATTAATGAAGCATAAGATGTAAGTAATGTAGCAAACTTTGAAAAGTCCAAAAACAAATGTAGAAAAGCTTGGAGCGTAATCAATTCTGTCGCATACACACATACCAAAAAAAGAACAAGATTTTATTACAATTGTCATTTAAAAATCCAATCTATTGCAGAAATTAGTAATTCAATAAACACATCACCCAGAAAATGCACTTAGTATTTCAACACACTTCTGTGGAAGCGAATGTTCTTGGGAGAGGTAGGCCTACTACGAAGAAGTTATCCATTTCAAGACTTCAACTAATGTTGATTACTATGATTCATGATGTAATTTGTAGAAAGATATTATCAACTGTGTACTTTGTCATTTAATTTATTGTGTACATAAATGTATAGTCCCAGATATACTATGATTTTCTAGAGTTGTGCCCAAATATATAAAAAGGTGATAAAAACTGCACCCTACTTAAAGACCCATAACTTAGTTCTTTCAACAATTACTTATGATCAAGTAAGTGTTTACGTAGAAATATCAAATACAATTAGTGATAAACAATATGGAATCATGATAGAAAAATCCACAAATTGATTCCCTAGTGAAATTTGCCCTACATGTGCTTGAGGCTAGGGGCAAATTTCAGGCTACTTTTTGTGACATGAGCATGATACTTTGTTGACTAAACTAGTCTGTTTTGGTTTTGATGGTTTCAGTCTAAACATGTTCAAATTTTATTTATTTATTTATTTTTTCATAGAGAACTGCAAACAAGTCGTGTGCATTGGCAGTGAGAAGTCAAGTTTGGTTTATGTTAGGTCTAGAATGCCACAAGGGTGGTGCATGGGCCTCTGTTGTTTCTATTAATAAAATTCCTTTATTCACAAATACACAATAATGTCTGCTAATGACCCAAGTAAAAAAAATAATAATAATAATAAAAGCTCAGGTAAAAGCAGATTGAAAACATTACCTGAAGATACCCTTGCTCAAGCTTCATTACGGTTTGGAGTGAGTGGTTTCCTCATAAACTAAAGTAAAACCCAGGCACTTTTCCTTATTCCCAAAGAGATTCCTAAGCACCATGAATCAGGAACTATAGACCAAATTTCAAGGTTTTCTTACTGACATTTGGAAACCACACATTAAAAATATATCTGCTAGACTTTCAACAGTTATTTGAAGTTATTGAGTGAAGTGAAAGTGACACAGTGCCTGTCCACAACGGGAAAACAGCGCATATCCACCAAAATGACAAACTGTCAAAAAATCTCAGTGACGTTTTGTGAGTAGAACCACAAACATAACTACATGTGGTATTAAGATGATGCTGCAACGCCAGCAAAACACGTATGGGAGAAATCAAAAAAACATTTGTGTTTGCTCAAGGCGGACCTTACCTATAAAGCAGTTATTTATTTAATTAGAGATTTAACAATGGCATGTCCAGATTGATCTTCACACACACTCACTCCCCCCCCCCCCCCCCCCAAGATGTAGTCTGCTGCAAACAAGTTCCCATTTCATATCCCCACATTCTCCCTTCATCCTAAAATTCAGCTACAAAAATGTGCCCCTTTGTTACCCAATACCACCTAGAACTGCAGCAACTAAAACACATTGTTCATCTGGTCTTTCGTTTTGTCCTCATGAGCGTAAGTGAGACACATCCTACCCAAGATCCTTCCCACCCCATCCGTTGACCAACCCACCTCCACAACACCTTCCCACAACCCAGTGATCATATTCCTGTGCAAGACCCCAGTGCATCGCCTGTCCAATCCACACATCCAGCACTTCCTACTCCAGTCCCATCACAGGTTATCCTACTCGCATCAAAGGCCGGGCCATCAGCAAAATCAGCCATGTGGTTTACCAACTGTGTTACAATCACTGCACAGCTTCTTATATTGGTGTTGCCCTTGTATTTATTTATTCTATACTCTAGCATTCCATCTCCAATTCTCTCTCCGACCTCTATCTCCACACCCTTTCCGTTCATTCTGCCTCTTCAGTTAATCTTCTCCAATCAATGAAAACTTACATATATTTGTCAACTTTTGAACCGATCAGTGAAACATTACGAAGTACCCATTGTCACGTACTAATTTGCAATTTATAAAAAGCTCCACAAAAACAGTTTTACATTGGATTTTAGATTTTTTTAGCTATTCCTTTGGGTTTTCCCTTTTGTTTTCTCCTCTACCACCTCTGTACTGAGGGGCAGGAGAAAAAGAAAAGAAATAAGGAAATGAGGGGGAGGGGGTGAGAGAGAAAGGGGTGGGAGGGAGGGGGGAAATACTGAGTTTTCACATGATTAATCAACAGCTGTTCATTTTTAATATATAAAGATGACAACCAACCAGCTGTCCATAAGGATGAATGGCCACCACTAAACGGTGAAAAAAAAAAAAAAAAAAAAAAAAAAAAAAAATAAATAAATAAATAAATAAATAAATAAATAAATAAATAAATAAATAAATAAATAAAAAACAAGGTATACCATTATGGACACAACATTTGCTGAGCATATGCACGATTTCAACAGCTGCTTCACAACCCAGGCCATCTGGATTCCCCCCACCCAGCTTTTCTGAACTCACAGGTAGGAGTTATCTTCTCAGTACATTCTTCAGTACTGAATTACCCAGACCTCAACCTATTTTTCCCACACTACAGTTCTTGATGCAAGTCTTTCAAGTGAGTTGCAAACTATTGTTAACTAGAGATTTAAAATGATAAATCCCAAATAACTATGAAAGAGCAGCATACTTTGCCTTATTCAAGTATCACATTACACAGAATTTTATCTTAGGGTAGTAGTTGTCACGCAAATTACATTTTACTTTTCTGAAAGAAAGTAGTAATAAACCACTAAATACCTCTTTTTTTTTATGTTGAGAAAATGAACCTGACACCTTCCTGCACCTTAATGACATAGCTTCATCTGAACTTTGCAACATATTAAGTTTATACCATTTCTCTTGTGCCCCACATTTTTTACAGTTCAGCACTGTAAAATATCTTTCTTATATACCAAGCAATCACGACTTTCAAAATTTTCAGGAAGGTTTTATTTCTAGCAACATGATTTTTTTCCACCAAAAGATACCTCAGCACAGTGCCATCTATAGGAATGCAAAATGCATAAAGGACCAAGTTTGCGGAATAAAACTCCCTTCATCAAGCATGAGAGAGGAAGCAGAAGGGAAAGTGGATTTTCTTTATTCACACCTTTGATCAACACTCTTCATTTTTACCTGGTTGTCTGAGGCCAAAGAGATATTGTGTAAATACTGAAAAGTCAGCTGCAAATTAAAAAGCACAGATCAAGAAATCTCCCATACAGACAAACATATAACAAGAGGAAGGAACAAGAAACAGAACGGGGGGGGGGGGGGGGGGGGGGGTGTGTGAGAAATGAATTGAAAGCAATGGAGGGGGAGAGGCAGCTCTGACATGGGTTGTTAGCTGCCTCCATGTGAACAGTTTATCATGTACTAGAGCTGTGTGCAGCTAGGAAGGCGGGGTGGTGGGGCGATGCGCAGTAGCAAGAGCCAGTACACGACGTGACGACTGGTGACGACCCAGCCAATAGCGTCATTTCGGTGTCTCGCGCCGTGCCGAAAGTGCTTTCAACGTGTAGTCGTGATTTTTTCTCCAGTGGACGTGTGTCGAAGGTTATTTAGTTTGCAAAGTGTTCGTTATGGCTGACGGATCAGAAAAGCGCCAAGTGTTACACAAGCAAGCGAGATCTATTGTGTTTCGAGTATTGAACTACTTCAGAAAGGAGGCGGAAGCAGACGACTCGCCGCCACGTGGTGCTCACCCCAACGTTGCCAGCTGCCAGGCGAGGGCGGCCGAGGCGTGCGGCGTGGGGCTGAGGACTGTGCAGCGCATCGCCAGCGAAGCCAACTCGTCCATCAAAGAGGGCGGGTCAGCAGCCTTTAAATCGCCAGGGAAGCGACGCAATCGTAGGAAAGAAGTAGGCGATATGGACGATTTTTCGAAGAATGTTTTGCGTCGGACAATATTTGAAATGTATTCGAGGGGCGAATATCCGACTGCATATAAGTTAGTTTCGCAGATGAAAGAAAAGTTGGACTTTAAGGGCAGTCGATGGACAATGTTGAGAATATTAAAGGACATGGGGTTTCAATACCGTAAGATGAACGATGGTAGAAAATTCCTTATGGAAAGAAGTGACATTGTGGCTGCCAGAATAATATTTTTAAGAAAAATGCAGGAGATTCGGGATAGTGGGACATCTTGTGTTTATTACATCGACGAAACTTACGTGAACCAGAACCACGCAAGATCAATGTGTTGGAAAATGAGCGATGGACTCGGTGGTCTTAAAGTGCCAATAGGTAAAGGCAGTCGCCTTATTATTGTACATGCAGGGTCAGCGGACACTGGGTTTGTTCCTCAGAGTGAATTGATATTTAAGGCTTCGAAGTCGAAAAGAGCAGAGGACTATCACTGCGAAATGACATACAGTGTATTCAAGAAATGGTTTACCACTCAGCTATTGCCATACCTACGCCCAAATTCAGTAATTGTGATGGACAATGCCAGTGTTCACTCAGTACAACTGAACAAAGTACCTACAACACACACCAGGAAATCTGACATTATAGCTTGGTTATCGAGCAATAATATTAGTCACAATCCTTTGCAAACAAGAGCAGAATTGCTGTTGCTTGTCAACGCTAATAAGCCAGTGTACCGCACGTATGAAATAGATCAGATAGCGAAAGAACATGGGCACCAGGTGGTCCGATTGCCACCGTACCATTGCCATTACAATCCGATAGAAATGATATGGGCGCAAGTGAAAGCATATGTCGCTGAAAAGAACAATACTTTCAGAATTGCTGATGTTGAAAGTCTTACACGCGCAGCGATCGAGAGCATCACAGTTTCTGCGTGGGCTGATTGTGTAAGGCACACAGAAAAATTACAGGCTGAGGACTATGATCAAGAAATTTGTAGGGACTCTATTATGAAACCGTTCATAGTTAACCTCAATGAGTCAGAGTCATCAGACACGGGCAGCGAAGATGAGGGCGTCGATTTATTGACCTAAGGGTGGTAAGTACTAAACGCTCCATCACCTTTGTGTAGCTTTTGCCTTATTGTTGGTAGCTATTAATGTCTCCTTAAACATTGATTATAAAATTTTAGGTTTTAGTTGTGTAGCGGCAAACAGTAATCGCCAGCCAATATTGTACGTACGTGTGTGTGTGTGTGTGCGCGCGCGTGTGTGTGTGCGCTCCTGTGTGCACGATCGTTCATTTCACAGCTAAAATGTATGATAATTGGATATCTAAATGAATATGCTCGTTACGTTATTGGAGTTATCCATCTTGAGATACTCTAGTTCCCTTTGAACACGGGTTAAAAATATAAGGACGTCACGTTCGGCAGACAGTTGATTCGTTATTAAATGACGGAACCAAGCAAACGTCATATTGTGACATAATACACGCGTTTTCACATATACGGGAAAATTACTGTCACAGAATGTATACAGCTTTTCCTAAGAGTATTTATTGCTCTATTTCGGGGAGTTTTGTTCGTCACTCACCCCCTGCCACAGACCTTCCATATGAATCCTACCGTCCTTTGTTGAAAACCGTATGAAGGGGACTGGGACAGACAGACGCTGCGGGATAACTTTGTTTAGTGATCTCTATAGATTTTTATGTCTGGGCTTGGCTAACACCAAGTATAAAACCATTACACGAATAGTTGATGAGATTGATGTGTAATGTAATGATCGACAGATAGCATTATTTCCAGATACGTTACGCTACGTTAATGTCACTCTTTACTAACACAAAGAGTAATGTCCTTATTCTCAATCAGGCTTATTTCAATTTTGTTGTACGTTGATAAATGTGAATTATGTTTTTAGTCCCTGATATTTTCTTGACATCCTTGCTACGCTAGTCCAGCTATACTGTGATAGAATATTTTTATACATTGATGTTGTGACTGAAATTTATTCTCGCTGCTGTTATGTTCGCTTGAGCACATTCACTTTCGAAAACAAAATCATTTAAATTGTGTATCCGTTTTGTTGCCGTCTGTGATCATACCAAAGTGGCATAGACAACTGCACTCAGTACAGTACCGGTATTAAAGCGTTCATTTACGTGGATATGATATTTGCTTTCTATACACAATCTATGCAGCAAAATATCCATGGCAGTATAAATAAAAGATTTATTGACTCCTTGTATAAATTTTCAGTTGCTCTCTATGACAAGCAAAAATTAGCTTTTCTTGAACCGTTAGCATTGACATCTATGTCCCAATGAAACGATTAGAATGAAAAATGCATTAATTTTCATGTTGTATAGACGATATCAGAATTAAGAGATCAGAATGTCCAGCTGAGGTGTGAAGTAGAATTTTGTTCGCTGTGTGTGGAATGTATCCATTTGAAATGATGAAGTCGAGCGAATAACAAAACCGCCGGGGGCGCGCGGCCGCAGCCACCACCTCCTAAACAGGTGGTGGTGGTGCCGCAGCGGCCTCGTCAGCTGTCAGAGGACAACTGACAGCGGGCAGAGGACAGGAAGCGGCGATCTGGCGGCGTCGCCAAGTGTTCTCCCTCTCTCTCTGCGCAGAACACCTCGCTCAGCCCCCTTCCTACCTGCACACAGCTCTAACGTAAGCCATTTTTTTGGCGGTCATACAGATGAAAAAGGCTATATATTCAACATGTCGGCTGGTAATAGACATGCATTGTTTCACATGAAGGCCTGCCTTGAGTGGAGAATCCTGAAAATAGTACCGGTAAAGAATTTCCTCTCATTTCGTAAGACATAGTGTAACAACTATCAGCACTAAGTGATGGAGTAAGCTATAAAGCAGTAACAGCTTATCTATTGCCAACATTGCAGCACTACAACTTTTTAACAGATGAGATAAATATATTTATATGACTATTATCGTAACAAAACAATTAATTTACTGACTGCACAAACATACATCGACAAACTGTCAACCACAGAGCAGGAACAGCATAAATTATTTATTGGATTGAACAAGCAAATGTTAAGATTTTTATGGCTATGTCATAACTTTAAAGAATGTGGTACAGCTTAAAACATTGCATGTGGAAAAGAACGCTTGCACTGCGATAATTATATTCACTACCAACAATTTACGGCTCACGTGTAGATGGAGATACCGCCCGTTAGCTCTGACCTATGACACATCACAATGCACTAGTTTTGAGGCGCGTGTGTGTTTGTAGACGGCGTGAGTAATTATGTATGTGAGTGCCGACCTGTGATCGACGGTACATTCTGTTATCCATGATAACTACAGATCATTTGTATCTACAATACAGAAGTATTAAGATATCCAGTACACTGGTTTTCTGACATCTTGATGACGTCATGGGTCAAAGCAGACGGGTTGTATCCCAGTCTACAGGTATGCCCAATTTACACTGTACTCTTAGGTTCCTGTCTAACCACATCCTTTAAAATCATGACATATTCTATGTAGGCCTAAGTAGACTACGACATTTACTTATTCAATTTGTATTGTTTGCAAGCATTCTACCAAAATACCCTAACCACAATGTTAAATTTCTATGAAGTTATATGGTACCTGTAGAATCTTAATCTTTAGTCAGAGAGTAGGGATGAACCACTTATTATGCCATTATTAAATACTGGGATTTCAATAGTCTATGAAAGAAGTAATTACAACACAAGCATGGGCAACATATCAATGAAAGAACTCTGGACAGTTAACCTACTATGAATGTGAGAACTTAACTGTAAATTAATCAAAATTGGTTCACTATACCTTCAACATATTTCAGCTCATTTGCAGATGGGGATACCACCTGTCAGCTTCGACCTATCGCATAGACGCATTGTCGTGCGTTTGCATGATTATATTGCGACTCAGTTGAAGGTGATAGTTTGTTTACAGACAGAACCTAGATTATAGATTAAGATTTTGTGTTTAAAAAGTGGTGTGTAGCATCACTCTGAAAGTAAGGTATAGGTGAACAGTCCCCCCTCCCCACAAGAGTGTCAAAAGTGCAAAATTTTGGGCTGACACCTGTGATCAATGGATTGTTGTTGTAATCTGTAATTTATGAGGACAGCCATGGATTATTATCTACAAAACATACTGTAAGTATTAAGACAATATCACATATACAGGTTTTCAGACATGACGGCTTCATGGGTCAAACCTGACGGGTGGTATCGCTGTCTTCAGTCAAGCCATTATTTTAACTAAATAACAAAGATGTTGGCCAAGTTTGTACATTTCCACTCCCTGCTATCTCTGTACCCAAAGTAAGGCAAAGAAAATAATTATTCGTAAGACAATAGGAATAACTGGTAAAACAAGTAAATCCACTTCTCACAGAAGTCTCTTGGCATTATTACATTCACTCCCCAATACAAAACATTAACTCCAAAATGGCTCACAACTGACAGTACAAATGAGTTTTGGATTTAAAAAAGGAAAAAGTAATTTCCATCATAACTACATTAGAGAAATTTTTTTTTTATGAGTATCTATATGCCTACACAAATACTGCATTTTTTATTAGCAACAGGGCAAGTAACTATTTTTGTCAAATTGGAAATGGAAAAATTACTAAAACTATAGAGATGCCAGATTGGGTACATCACATGCCGCTTGGAATAGGCCTAAAATGAAACTAGAGACTGCATTAAATATGGAAGAGGAAAAGGTAAGAAAGCAAATTAAAAAGAACGCACACACTTACAGTATACGAAGTTTATTAAGCTTCTTGTTTTCTTCAATCAAACATTATTAGAAGTAAACTTAACAACACACAATACTATTCATTACACACGCTCCGATATCCTACTTGCAACTGTCCGTAGTTGCCCATACACTTTAGATGGTGGACTACCAAGTATCAGGTTGCATAATGCTCTTCTGGCCACTTGGATGTTTTGAAACGATCCCAAAATGTGAATTTTTGAATCTGCCAAAACAATTCGAGTTTTCGTAGCATTTTCTATTGCAAACTTAGTTCTTCCACCTTTTCCTGCTAGCCTACCGATTGCACGAGATAAGTGATCACCTTTCAGCGGTTTAACGTCATTGATCTCGAAGGATTCAATGAATAAATCATCTAAACGTAGAAGAGCCAAAGCATCTTCCACTTCAAAACCGTACACAAATGCTCTTACAAAATCTGCAGCTTTCTGTAGATTTGCTATGTCTTCCGTCTCCTTGCACGTACGTATTTCAACATGTCTTGTCTTCAGATTGAATCTTATCTGCAAATGTAAATGTTCGACGACAGGAGTAAATATTTTCATCCAGTTTTCCTTGAGCGGCGTGTAACGATGAGCTGGCACTGGCACTTTCCTAATTTCTACCTTTTCAGCAGAAATATTCTTTTGTCTTTTTGCTGGACCAGAATTAGGCTTAGCTTTTCCTTCGATCCCATGGTCAATTTCCATAGGACTGTCATTCTGGGCTCTACGTTTGACAGCTTGTTTTACTCCTGAAACACAAATTTTTACCTTATTAATAGTCGCAATATAGTATTTGTGTGTGATTAAAATTGAGTAGTGGATGCGTAATTTGCAGGACTTAGGAGTAATAAATATTGGATGTCCCTAGTCAGAGTTACAAAATATGTTAAATCAACACCCTTGACAGCATGATTGCAATGACCGGTAAAATAGAAAATCGTTAATAAAATACAAGGGGAATGAGACTAATGATAATATACAATCATGACATGACCTGAGACAATATTTAGGCAACACTGACACAGTAGGTGTATTTGTAAACAACTTTCCAACAGAACATACCAGCAACAATTTGAACTCATACACAATATACATGAAAGTTTGCAAACTATATACAACAATACAATAGCGATAATAAATAGAACAATATGTACCAACCTTCTATTTCTGGCATTTTGAGTTCTTCTGTAACATATAGCTTATTTCTTCATATTTACAAACCCACGTGCATGCGGACGCAAAGAGCTTGAAAAGAAAGAAGTAACGCTCAGAGATGTTTTTTGGTATTAACATAAGTAATCTCTGCCAAAAGGTCGATTTATAGTCCACGGAGCGGTGTGAAATGTGTAAATTTCTTCATCAACGAAAAGCAACGAAATCGGATGCAAAGATAGAGATTTCTTGGGAAGAATGTTTTTATATCAAAAATGTTGTGAGGACGGTGAAGTAATACCGAAAGTCGAAAGTTTGTCGCAGACTATTTTGTGCGTTGAATCTTCCTAATCTTCACGTTTGACTTATTTTCTTGACACGAAGATCTGAATATTTTTCCTGAACCTACTCCTCCGCAATAGAGATGTTACAAAATACTGGTATGCACAACAGAATTGCTTCACTGTGCAATACAATAATTTATTCATGAAATCACTTAAATGAAATATCGTTTCTAACAGTGTTAAGGTCAGATCTAAGGACGGAGAAAAATTTAGTTATTTTTGACGTTATTTATTGACTAGAGTGGAGAAATCATGCACTATATAACATGAAAAGACTTCATACATTACATTCTAAATATAGTGTGATACATGTAAAATGTCAATATTGTGAAACTTTGGGAGAGCACTTTTCGTATTTGTAAACTCTTGGCAGTTTGCTGTACGAACTTTGTTAACAACGTAAATTATGAATTTTGTTTTACCCACTAATAAAATTTATTATTCTATTTTTCGAGTATATTCCATCTTTACCTGGCTAAAATGGAATCTCATATCCTGATTTCCACCTGAGTATAAAGGCCAATTCACTCTGTGCATCACGTCACGTCACCGTCTGTCAGAACATTCTGCAATGTATTTGTAATGGCGGCATTCACACTGACCGTCACGTCACGTCAACGTCACATAAGCGCTTCTCGAGAAGAATATTTTGGCGAAACGGCCGTCTGCTAACATCGGAAGTTAACCTACTTTCGTCACACGAATTACACGTTGCAGTCGACGCTTTCACTGTTTAAATGCAAATGTGTCTTATTCATCTTTATTTTGTTGTTATATTTCGTTGTAGGGGTAAATCTCAAATGTTTCATGACGACTTAAATATTTTTGTCAATTGAGTAATGAGGACAGATATCTGTAACCAAAAAAAGGTTTATTTTACATAACATTGTAACAGAAAAGACTGAAGCAAGCTGTTTAGTTGAATCAGATTGTAATTTGATTACGCATTTTTCATTAAATAACATTTTAAATGGAAAAAGTCAGTTCTAATGAAAGATAAAAATCCAGCTGTTTACGACGGTATTAACAATGTCAGCAGGCAAATAGTAATGGATAAAGTAGACAGGCGCTAATCATGCTCTTATAACTATTGTTTGATGTTTTCATATGTTTATTGTTCGCTTAAAAATAGATGTCGATGTTTTGAAATGTTGTTTCAGTTCCCAGTAAGTTGTTCAAAAACATACACTGTAAAGTTTTCTTTGGCCATCAATAACCTTTAGCGTTGTTGTTCCTTCAATTCTAGTATTAAACTATGACTTTCTGCATAACAGATCGCCACTCATAATCTCACTTTCAACATCGCATATTGAGATGGACGAATTGATGTGACGGACAGTGTGAATACAACATGAATTGACGGTGCCGTGACGTGACTGACAGTGTGAATTGGCCTTAAAGATGTATATGCTTACATATATGTAGGCTATGTGTATATGTGTGTCCACACTAATAAGTGCACCAGCGCTTCTGTGTGTGAAACAGAGAAAACTAAATTAGTGTCTTTCAGCTATCCCATTGTACTAGCTGAACCAGGTAATCACTCAAAAAGAACTTCAGATTAAAGTTGTTATACAAATTGCCCAAGGTGAAGGCCAAGAAAGATCGGACCTAGTTGAGAGAAATGGTTACAGGAATATAGTCTACCTTTTATTAGTGGTCACTTTGAATTACATAGTAATTTAGATGAAAACAACACCAGTGATGTCTGTCTCTGTAGTCCAGGGGACAGCGTGGTAGATTACCATGCAGAGGGCCCAGGTTCGATTCCCAGTCGGATTGGAGATTTTCTCCACTCGAAAACTGAGTATTGCTTTGTCCTCATCATCATTTCATCATCATCGATATGGAAGTCACCCATGTGGCGTCACATAAAGACTTGCACAAGGCAGACCGAACACCAGCCCAGCTGGGGTCCAAAAATGCCACACGAAATCATGATCACAAGTAATGAATGTGATAGTCATTTGATGAACATGGCATTTGTGATTTGAATCGACTACATTTCATTACCCCTATTTTCCTATTAATGTTCATGTTGTATCTTCATTATGAACCCACTCCAGATTACCATGGGTAGCAGGCCATATATAAGTCATTGCCTGATGTATTGAGCATGTTTGTAAGATAAAAAGGTACATCATGTTAGTCCTACACATTATGAAACAATAACCACATTGTCACAGTATGGTAATGTTCGTAAGTCACAGAATACATAGCTTTTCTTAAGAATATTTATTGCTGTCCTTCGTGGGTTTTTGCTCGCCACACTCATCCAGTGCCACACACTTTATGGATTATACACCCAAACTTATATCATGACTCACAGTGTCCATTCATGAAAACTGTATAAAAATCCGTTCAGAAGCTATTTAGTTTACCAAGGAGAGACAGATGTGATGGAAGGATTTTGTTTTATAATATACATAGATTTCAGGACACTGACTACATCTACATAAATACTCCGCTAATCACATTTAAGTGCATGGCCACAACGAATAACGTATTTCTTTTAATGATTTCGAACCCAACTCGTGCATCATTTGTGTGACACTCTCTCCCAACATAACGATAGTACAAAACGAGCTGTCTTTCTCTGAACTTTCTCTACATCATCCATCAGCCCCACTTAGCTGGGATCCCACAATGGGCAGCAATACTCCAAATTAGGGTTGCTCTTCTATGTCCTTTGCTGTCAACAATGTCACCAACATATTGCAAGAGTTTTATATATTCTCTTTGAACTTTAATTCCATTCCCATATTTCTCCTAATTTTACTTCACAGCTTTTTCAACCTACAGATTAAATAAGTTCTAAGATGCCTGAGAAGGTGAATATTGCCTCACATATTAGACTTATTAAACGAATAGTTCTGTAATATTCACACCTGTCTACACATGCTTACTTTGGAACTAGAATTATTACATTCTTTTGTAGACTAAGAGTATTTCACCTATTTCATACCTCTTGCACATCAGGTGGAATAGTTTTGTCATGGCTGACTCTCCCAAGGATATAAGCAATTCACAACCAGGGAGCTTGTTAAGACTTAAATCTTTCTCTCTCAGATTCTTATCACAGTATCGTATCTCCTATCTCCTCTTCATTGTCCTTCCTCTTTTCTTTCTACAATTCTGCCTTCAAGTTCGTTTCCTTCTTATACCCCCTCTATAGTTGTTCTACCTCTTAGGTTTCCCTTCTTTATTACTTTATTACTATTCCTGTGTCGTTTATCAAACTGTGTCAAGATTATATACATACATATAACTATATATATAAAATAAAAAATAAAAAAAGAAAAATGTTTACAATTTGGACATAAACAACATAACATTATCATTTTGTCCAGTACTGGTCTTACATATGATTAATTTATGTTCATAGGACTACTTTTCTTGTTTGTAACCATGTCTTTTATTTTCCTGTAGGTGATATCTACATTTCATATAGTACACCTTCTTCTGAATTTGCTATCTAGCCACTTCTGCTTAACACTATGCATGTTCTGTGAATCTAATTTTTTATCTGTCTGTACTCTCCTGAGTTATCCAGGCTTTATCTTCCTACCCATTTGATCCTCTGTAACATCAGTATTTCATGTCTCAAAACTATAAATTCTTCTTCTACTGTTATTACTTTGTCCTCTTCAGTCAGTCCTTGTCTAAGGTTCCCTCAGAAACTTTCAACGACCGTAAGTTCCTTCACTTTATCCAGGTTTCATCTCTTATGTTTCTACCTTCTTGCCATTTCTACCGAATCTATAGTTCATAACCAGTAAGTTGTGATCAGCATCTATATCTGCCTCTCAATACGTATTTCAGTTTGAAATCTCATTCTGAAACCTATTTTACCAATATAAAATCATTCTGAAACCTTCTGGTGTCTCCTTGTCTCTTCTATATAGACCATCGTCTTTTATAGATATGAAACAAAGTGTTTCTGATGAGTAAGTTGTGCTCTATGCAAGATTCTAACAGGTACATTCTCTTTTATTCCTTTGTCCACTTTATATTCATCTACTCTTTTTTCCTTCTATTCCTTTACTTACTACCGAATTCCAGTCTCCTATCACAGTCAAGTTTCTTCTTTTCTACATCTACATACATACTCCACAACCCACCCAAAGGTGCGTGGTGGAGGGTACTCAGTACCACTAGTAGTTATTTGCCTTCCTGTTCCACTCCCATAAAGAATGAAGGAAAAACGAATACTGATCTCTCTAGTCATATCCTTGTGGTCTTTATGCAAAATGTAGGTTGGCAGCAGTGGAATCACTCTGCAGTCCACCTCAAATCCTGGCCCTCTAAATTTCTTCAACAGTGTTTCTCATAAAGAACATCGCCTCCCCTCCAGCGACTCCGAGTTGTGGAAGCATTTTGGTGACACTCGCACATGATTGAATCTACGAGTTATGAACCTTGCTGCCCACATCTGAACTGCCTCTATGCCCTTGTTTAAACTGATCTGGTGGGGGTCCCAAACACTTGAGCAATATTCAAGATGTGGTCGTACAAGAGTTTTATATGTGGTCTCCTTTACAGATGAATCAGACCTTCCCAAAATTCTCCAATAAAATGAATTAGACCATTTCCCCTCCCCATGACTGTCCTTATATTCATGGGGTTCTCGCCTGAGTCTCAGGATGTGCGCCAGCCGAGCGTTTCGCGTATTTCAAGCGTCAACTTCACATTGCAATATCTCGGGATTTAATTAGTGTATTGCAATGCAATCAACAGCATTGTTAATGTGATTTGTCATGTTATAAATTGCTGATGAAATAATATAGGTGTCAATTTAAAAACACATAAGTTTGTGTTAAAAACACATATACTTTCGTTTTAGAGTGTTTCAAACTATTTACATTCATGAGCTCCTGCCTTACATTGTTACTGGTGGAAGTCGTTTTACAATAGCTCTTGTTCTTCCAGAGATATTTTGGGTGGTCAAGATAAATGGGACACCCTGTATACTGGCTATGTAATGCATTAACTACACTTTGATAGTAACTTACCCACATGCCTGTTTCGTATTCATAACTAGACTTACTCTTTCATTACCCCCAACTGTTTTTGGCTGTATAAACCTTTACTCACGTGACCATAAATCCTATTTCTCCTGCCATCGAACTTCACTGATCCCTAAAACATCTAATGATCCTATGCAGTTTATTTTTCAAATTTTCTAACTTACTTAATTAAGGGATACCGATAGAACTATCCTCACCATCACCTTGTTTACATGGTCTCCCAAAACCGGATTTCGTAAACCGATTTCCCAATTCCGATTTTGGTTGGCCATGTAAACACTCCAAAATCGATACTGGAAATCTGCTTCTCTAAGGCCGGATCCACAGATTGGAGCCAACGTTGGCACCAACAGTTTTCGTCCAATGTATGGATTGGTGAAATCGCGTTGGAATCAAGGTTGGCTCCAACGTTGGTACGGCTCTGTTGCTTGTCGGTATTTTGACCAAACATTAAACGATGTTGGGCCAATATTGGTACGTCGTCCAGACATTGGCGCCAACGTTACATTCATTGTCGTCTGCTCGTCTCGAAAATGTTTCCGTTTATTTTGCTGTTTATTTTAAAGTTTCAAAATCTCTATATAAATATTAAAATTGTATCATAAAGTGACTCATTTGTGAAAGCAGCCACAAAAATCGAAAAACCACATGAAAACTTAGTCACGATTAGTGAAATAAAAAACTTTTCATACTTTTAACACCCTCATTTACTGTATGCAGTTTTTAAAATTAACATTACCTAACATTTCCTTTCAAGTTTCACATATTGTTTTGCAAAATTCAAGCATCACGAGTGATATAAAATACACGGTTATTTTGAAAAGGAAGTATAGACTTATAAAACGGTCTTCTGTAGCAAGAAATCGAAGTGCCAATACCAAAAGAACTTATAAAAAGTATCATTCTTTTCTTATTTTAACTTCAATCATTTAAAGTAGCAGGTCTAAGTTTTAATAATGTGTATCTATTACTTGTAACATTTATAAAACTTACTGGTTTCACAATTAATGTTCGGAAGGAAGTGATACAACACACCCCGCCATCTTTTACATATGTTTCCTTTCTTGGTTTGCAATGACAAAATGTAATTATTAACACTCAAAACTGTTAATACATTGGCTGCGATTAGTGCATCAGATATGTTTACATTGGCTATCGAGGTATTCAGCTGAATGTTGGCTCCAATGTGTGGACTCTGTCGCAAAAATATTGGCTAATGTTGGCGCCAACGTTGGTACCAATGTGTGGAAGCAGAGTAAAGCAGTTTTCCAGTTCCACAATCGATTTTCGTGCCCATGTAAATGCAACCGTTTTTGAAGCGTTCTTGGCTGTCAGATTGTGTTTTCTTGTTAAGAATTCTCAGCACATATGGAAAGAGTGACATTTTCTAATGTTAAATAAAACTATAAATATTAGAGTTAGCATGAATCTGTGTATTTAAATAAAGAAAAATAGCGATTGTGCTGACTACATCAGGAATTGAATCAGCTGTTTTTCAGCCGCCATCTTGCAACACTCTTTGTGGGTTGATAAGCTTCGCAGCTACCTATATTTCAGGTATTGATATCCAATATAACGTGGCAGAGTTGCTACATAACTCGATAACAAAACTCATTAGTTGCTACAAGCTTACGCCTACAACAAGATGCACCTCTGAGAGGATTTTTCTTTAACCGTGTGTTATCCTAATGAACAAGGGCATCAGTGATAACATTCAGTGTGGTGAACATCAGTTGCATTGCGAAACAAAACAGTGATAAAGTTATCAGGAGTCAGAAAGAGCAATATTATCAAACAAAATTACCACTAAAAAAATTCAATTTATGGTCGCCAGTCCTCAAATGACTCGATAATTACTGAATAATTAAAATATTTCCTAAAAATTTAGAGAACATTATCAAACTTAATTTAAACGCAACACTTATGTGGTGTGGTCGCTTTCTAAGGTAGAAGACAGCCTCACTATAATCTATACTTGTAAGTAAGCATTATATGGAAATGGAAAAATTCAATTAAAGCCCTTGCTAGATCTAACAACGTGCTGAATGGAAAAATTTACTATTCTATAGGTAATTAATAAACTTCAGACACTAACTTAGCCAACATTCAGTACAGGCCTACTTCACAATAAGAAAAAATGTTATTCTCTGTTACCATAGTGTAATCACTTCAAAATAGCAACCTCTTAGTAAAAAACTGTTCAAGAATTATTTATAACACTAGCAAGCTTATATTTTCATTAACTACTGAATGTAAGATTGTTGCGTAATAAATTACTGTCCTCTAAGTATTTAATTGTCTTCAGTTTAACAATTTGGCAAAGCAACACAGTTTTCAAGAGTGTGGTCCTTGAATCTGATATGCTACTCTTGTTTACGCACAAATTACTATGTGCTGAATTTACGTAACACCAAAGTTTATATCACTGCTCAACATATATTTTTAATGATCAGATTTAAATTTATCACTTCAGAAAACTTTGTTATTGAACTAACTGAAACTGCATTTACTCAGTAGAGTTACGATTTACTCTACTGTTCACTTTCAATGCAAACTCCACTATAAATTTAAGCAAAGCAAATGTTATTAGAATCGTTTATAGTTATTTTAGTGGGTTTCTCAGTATAATCACTGTACCAAAGGATAGGATCCTACTTGGATAAACGACATAGAACAATAATGGGATCACAGTCAATTCTCGTTAAAAGAAGTAATTATTCAAACTTCTGAACAAAAATGAGGTTCGGACTGTTATACATAATAAAAAACTTTCCTACTTGACTGTGGAAGTTTGGCGCTGCAGTGTGGCTCCATGTGGTGCAATATGTTGCTTTACTGGCTCTTGAAGTATGTGGCCAAAAACCAATGTTCTTAGCGTCGGAATATTAAACCACCAATTTATGTCAGAACTTACAACAGCAACAATACTTCATCCGAGGTCATATTATGATCTTCTTGTAGGTGAAGGCATCCAGAACATAGCCACCAAGAAACAAAGGCACTTCAGTACATTCCACTGTGCCTACCACCACTGCAACTGCACGCTATCACGTCTCAGACCGTAATCCCTTGCCACACACTAGCCAACTGCGCCAGCCAATAACTTCCCACGTTTTCCCACCCTTTCGCTCCCACACAGTCAGTATCCGTTATGGTGGGGATGCACCCCGTCTTTCCTACTCCAGTACAATTTACAAAAGCCCTCAATCAGATCCTCTACAAGTTTTTCAGCATACACAAATATTAACACAAACACATTGCATTAACAATATTACTTATATATTTAACAATACGCATTTTCTAAGGCATTTTCAATGAACATAAGTTTCAAAGATAGGTTACTCATTGCATACATTAATATCTTGTATAGTTTTTTTCAATAATAAATTGAAGCATAATAAAATAAATAAATCAAAAATTTAATTATGGTGTCACAATCTTAAGTGGGTTAGGAAATCCGATTCAGGCAATGCCATGTAAACGGTTTACAAAAATCGGATTTTGTCCGCTGGAAGATGTGTTGCATTTAAACATAGTGCATGATCCATATAATGTCTGTTTTATTTTTCCTGATGACAACATGTTACTGAGTAGTATGTGTCTGGAGAGCCCAAGGGAGGACCTATTTACCTCCAGAATATTTTAACCAAGAGGACCCCAGCAGAGCTATATGTTTTCAAGAAAAGTAATGACTAGTTTCCGCTTGGTTTCAGCTGTCATGTTAGCTGATGTAACAAGGCCAATTGGCTTGTGGTAAAATCCAGTTCAGTAATTTGGATGTAATTACTGAAATTCATTACCTCTGGAATATGGTAGCCAACAATAAAATTACAGTTCTAATTAAAATTGCAAATAGTCCAATTGCAAAATTGTTATGTATATTTCATAACCAGTTTCGGTGTATTGCAAACCATCTTCAGATGAATACCGGTGTAAAGCAATATAAAAGTTAAAGGACACATAGAATGACAGTAAACGTATAGGGAGATCTAAAATAACAATAAAAATACAAAATATTATTCCCGTGATGGCAGGTGGTGGTGGTGACATAGCAGGCCAGACAGAAATGAACTGCTGGTGAGAACTGATTTAAGTACTGAATGCCCGCCCACTGCTCATCATGTGATGTCAGTATTAACCAATCAGAAATATAGTATGTAATTAAAATAAAATACTTTTACACAGTGGATAAAAATATGCGAAAAGTTTCTTAAAGTTATATAAATACATGGCAATCAAAGGAACTAACTGAGGACATTTAAATTTCTACATGAGATTTTACACAAAAACGACAATTAAAATTGATTATGGAGACAGAAATTGCCCTCTATGGGCATTTATGGTAAACTCGTGTAGTATGTCTATCTCACAGATGAATCAGCAAGACGCAAACAGTTTCCATGGCAACAATGTGAAAGAATCAACAGGCTGGGCTGACTGAAGATGATGTCAGAGATGCGCCAATTTTTGGCTATTACAGGCTGCCACTAACAGTCACAGTGTTTGTGAATGTGCATTAAAACTCTTACAAAAATTTGTATTTTTGCTGAGAAGCTAATTTGTGACGAAAAATAAATAAAATTATATACAGAGTTATAAAATACATGATATATTAGCAGAACAATGGTTACTGGCACCGTGTTTGCATAAAAACATATAGACATTGCCAGTTTTAATTAATAACAACAACATAAATGCCAGCATTTAAAACTAAAACTGATCAGTATATATATATATATATATATATATATATATATATATATATATATATATATATATATATATATAAATTACATTAATAGTATGAAATTAATCATAAACCTGAAATGACAGTACAACGTATTTTATAAAACAATTTGCAAAAGAATAAAATGTAAGAATTAATATACTTTTAATACTGCACTTATCTATTAGGCAAACAAACTTTGTCGAAACAGTAGCAGTATAATTAATTGTTGAACCAATAAAGCGAAGTTTTAATATACTGAGTAATGCAGTGACAAATGTAAGTAGTTATTAGGACAGAAATATGTGCGACCATAAACAATAAAATATCAGATTTTTTAAAATATTGACAGGTCATAATAGTAAAAATAAATTCAAATTATCCAAAAACCATTTGCAAAAGAATAAAACGTAAGAATTAATAGACAGTGAACAGTGAAATTGATTGTTAGGTGAAGAAATGTGAGCAAAACGGTAGCAGAATTATTTTTTGTTAAACCAACAAAGTGCAGATGAAGGATATTAAATAATGTAGTTACAAATATAAGTAGTTATTAGGACAGAGATATGTCAAACCAAGAAATCACTGGAATATCAGCAGTTTTAAAAGTTTGTCAGGTCAGAATAGTAAAATAAATTGAAGACATCCTTAACCATAATAGAATAAGTTTTTACACATATGCAAAGATATATAAAAAAAAGCATTACAGACAGTTTAAATAACCATAGGTTTCTTTGCCAAAATGTATGTAAACCAATATGGTGAATCAGAGAATAGGAAAGTAAGATAACATGTAACACATACAGTTACAAAAGTCGTTTGTTTCTTTTCATTGTATACATAGACCAAGAATAAGAGAAGTAACAACTCTGGTGTTAAAAATACATGTCTATTGAACTATAGAAACAGAAGAGCAAATAATTCTACAGTAAGTCATCAAACAAAGCACAAAAATATCTTTCTCTGAATTCTATATGTTCATTCAGTAGGGATGTAGAATTAGTTTTGTAATGACTATAGATTTCAATTTCTTCCATATTATTTGATAACAAACCTTTTGACGCACTATGAAGAATTTTCATGTTTGTGTGATGCATCCTACAGAATGGTTGCAACGTATTAAATGCTGACCAAATACTGACTTTTCTAGTGAAGTGTCTGTTGTATGGTCTCTAAAACAGATATGAAAGTTGCACCCTATTAGTCCAATGCAAAGTTTTCACCGTCATTACACGACATTTTATAAAAAGCAGTGCCAGAATATTTATTACTGTTTATTCCAACTGTGTGTGTCAGCTTATGCTATAAAACATCAGTGGTTTTGAAAGCTATGGCCAGTACACTATTTTTGAATATTTTTTTTATTCTATCAGAAACTCTTCAATGTATTTCATTTTGGTGAATTTAAGACCAGGAACTTGACTATCACAGTTTGTTAAATAAAAAATGAACCTCACTTGTATTAAAACTATTGACTCTGGCAATTTGTTTTAGAATGTGTATTTCTTTTTGGATTCCCTCAGGCTTAACGGGCAATTTTAGTACTCTGTGGATCATGGGCTTAAAAAAGCTTTTTTTTTGTATTTAGATAGATGGCAAGAAGTTCCATCAATAATTACATCAGTCATTGTTTGTTTTTCTGTAGATGTTAAAACTGTGTTTATAGTTACATAGTGAAATGACCGTAGTTTTCACAACCACTGATCTTTTACAGCATAAACTGAAACTCTAGACTTTAGCCGCCAACTAACACCAGAAGTGACATTGTTCACAGAAGTTAGAATATCAGTGGAAGTGCTGTAAATTTTATCTTTGTGCATCAGGCATTTTCAAATGTCTTTGGCCTGTTTATGCCTACATGAGCTGTTGATTAAGTGAATATTGTACTGTTTCACTTATCTAATTCCTTCAGAATCGCCTGATTTTCTATTCCATTACCCTTGTTTTGGTCATGTTCATCTTATACGTCCCTTTCAACACACTGTCCATTCTGTTTATGAACCCATAAATGTCTGGTATGTGGAAAGAAACGAGACATGTGACTTCTACTGCAGATGTCAACAAAGCGAAATTTCTTCATCTACATTTTACTTGCAGCATCAGCAGTGTAGTGTGTAAATGTTGCCAACAAATAGTTTGCTTTATGACGATAATTAGTTTACTGCCCAAGGAAGTGTAAAAGCAAGAGTCTGTTATTGATGAAGCAAGGACTGTACTATTTTATTTCATGACCAACAGGAATAATTATTCACTCTCATTCTATGTGATTAAGTTTTCTAAGGTCGTTGCCAAAATCAGCACACTGCACTGCAGCTGCCATAAGTAAAGTTTTACCATTGAAAAGGATCAGAACCTCCATGCAGAATAGAATTCTCATCGTATTATGTTGTCAGGGCATCTGTTACTGTAATTTACTTACCAATGAAGCGTCATCCACTGTGTCAACAATCTTGGTATTACACAAGATAAATTTGTTTTCAGAAAAGTTTCGGCAATATGCAATGGTACAGATGTTAGCAGGTGGTGGTTATGATTGTATTAATGATGCTTAAGCAGATACCATCTGATATTATTTAATGATATCAAATCTCTTTAACAGGTAGCCTAATGTTCCTCCATCCCCGTGAAATAAGAATTTTCCTGAATTATTTAATAAAATAAAAATCGAACATATACTGGATACATTTTTTAAATTTTTTATGCCTCATTTATTTTAAGTGGGCATTTTACTTTTGTTCTTTACTGTACCCAGGTAATTTCTTGATATTGCCACAGTGCAGATTATATTACCATGCATCGCTCTCTAATGGAGGAAACATTAAACAAAGAGATATTGTACAGCTCTGCAATATTTTTGTCAGAATATGTGTTAATCATTTTTGGCATGGTATGGAAAAGAGGCAACAAGATACATCTCAAACAATTACAATAATATGCTGGATATCTTGTGATATAATGGAGGGGAATATCATTTAGTGTGCTATACCTCCTATGTAGAAAGTCTACACATCTGTGAGTTACTTTAAAGAGTACAGGTATACAATATGTTAAATTTATTTTAGGGACTTAACACCTACTGAAGTGTTATGTGATGGTGAGCCATAAGTGTAAAGACTGTCAACAATTTCCAGGTACACCATATGCCCAGTGTTTGAGGTATCATTCTCATGAAAACCTCCAGTGTGGTACCATACTAAACTTATAAAAATGTTAGTATATCTTACTACTTCAGTGCGCAACACACTTGTGTGATTAGTAGTTGATACTTCGTCCTGTGACATTAGTTTGAGAAAATCATGACAGAGCCTTTTCAAATGGTATACATGAGTTACATGTAATTACTTTTTGATCATATGCCTGACATTTTCTACTGTACTGAGCACATCAGTTATACACAAAAACTGTACAATGACATTCATACTTAGGACATGGACTATGTATGGCAAATTTAGCACTGTATGGAAGCATATTTTGAATGACAAGTGCTATTTTTGCAACTGTTAAGTTGCGTACTTCAATCAGTAGCATAACAGTATTAATATTCAATCACTTTTGCTACCGAGTGTAGTACATGTGCATACTATAAGGCATGCTTTCATAAGACACCCAATAGCTACAATGAATAGTATAAATGTCGTTGGTACTTTACTCGTTTCATTCACAGTAACTCAAGCTGTTTCCTAATTTTTATACCTAATTATGCACTTCGAAATCGGCATATATTTGGATATAAACAGCCAACTGTTTGTGAAAAGGGATATTTTAAATGTCACTTTGCAGGTTACTCATTTCAGCTGCAGTGATTTAAACTTTCTGTTTAGGTTCCTATCTTAATACAAACTCGGAAATCGACACATATTCTGAAATAGGTCACCAGTAAGGTCTTTGTGAGAAGGAAGAATGTGAATAACATTCATATTCGTTTCAGTCACACAAATTTAACCTGTACTGTCAGGTTCGTGCATAGCGACAAACATTCTGAAAAAAAAAAACCTGCGGAATCTTATATAACATATTTGTAATACATTACAAGATTATGGTCCCACATTCTGTTATGAAAGAAAAAATAATTCAGTTCTCACAGGACTCGCACCAACAATTTTCTGTAGTGTAGACTGTGACCTAATGCATCAAACCACAAAACCAGACTGAAATATCTGCAGTTGTACGATTTCTATTCATATATGTCTTGCTTTGGGTTTCATCGATATTGCATCACTGATAGACATTTGTTCTTCATTGACATTTAATGAACTATGGTGAAGCATCTGTGATATATCTTCAATGTACTATCGCCTTAAAATGGTGTATTCTCATGATTTGCATTTCAACATGTCGTCTGCATAGCAGAGACTGCAGACACTACTGCTCCAAGTTACCACAGATATGGTACAACAGAGCTTCTGGCAGTCTACTACGCCCACTCTCGGTATTTAGCGTCCACCTGGAAACTGATACAGTCTAGCAGGTTCATCTTTGAGACAGACATACTACATGAGTTTTCTGTAAATGCCCATGATGGATATGATTTCCTTCATATTTAACTAAATGTACACTAAAACTTACGAACCAGATACATCCGTCTTTAACAACAGAGCATCAGCTCCTGTAATAGATCCGAGAACAATACCAAAAACTTACAAGGTCTTACTCTGCTGGAGAATAAGACATTAAGAAGACAATCGAGCATAGATAGCTGTTATATTCTACTGTAATGATTATCTGGGCCCTTTTATATGATGATAACAGAAACTTTATATTATTGTACTATTTCTGATTATAGTTTCAGTACATTTTATTAGTTCTCTTTTTATAAAAATGTTTTTAACGAAATTTATACACTAATATTTTGGGACATACAAGGGGACAACATGATGGAAGATATGAGCCGAGAGAGAGGACATGAGGAGGAGAATGGCAAAGAATGGTGAGTGGTAATAACACAGGAGAAAGGGTATGTGAATAGAGGGAGTAGGAGGAGGGGCTGGCTGAGGGGAAGGAGTTGCTTGAGGAGACTGAGAAGGTGGCCCCAAGGAGAATGTTGCCTTTTGTTGTTTCTCGTCCCCGTCTAGTTGTCAGGAAAGGAACTGGTGCGACAATCGATGTCAACTGTAACAACTATTCAGATTAATAATACAATATTTATTGACTGAAAATTATAATACTCAACTGTAGAACATATGTTTGTTTCTTCTCTCTTCTTGCTTCTCGCAGTGTCTTCTGTATGATGTTAGCTGCGTTGAGAGCTAGTGACTGCTAAGTTCGTAGCCGCGTTCTGTCTCGGTACTGTCCTATTTCTGACTTCGTAGCTATCTAGTAACTGCCTGAGTTCTGACTAGTAACTTTCTGAGTTCTGGCTAGTAACTGGCGGGCCTTCCAGACATGTGGCAGTGGCGGCAGTCGTGTACAAGCTTGGCCAGCGATGACCCTTCTCGTAGATGCGAGCGGTAGGAGGAACAGTTGCAGAGCTGCCTCCCATGAATGCCCCGAATGAAGTTTGGACATCTGCTGCTTATATGTCCGGACGAAGCGTTTGACTGCAGGTGAAACGGTGCACTAGTTAGATGCTTAATGCCATTGCATTCACAAAAGGAGCGAAATTCTTGTGATGTGAACTGAGGGCCGTTGTCAGAGACTATCAGTTCAAAGAGACCTTCCAGACAAAAAGTTGAAGACAATGCCCTAATCGTGCTACTTGAAGTCATAGAAGACATTGGCATTGCAAGTGGGTAACCACTAAAAGAATCAACCACAATAAGCCACTTAGTGTTCCAGAATTGACCAGCATAGTCAATATACACACATTGTAACGGAACCATCGTTCCGCTTCACGACTTTCATTATTTTTAAAATGAGTCTAAAATCCAAATCAGATCACTTGCCGTTCAAATGGCGACTATTCAGGTGATCAATCTGTTGGTCAGTCATCCTAGGATACAGAAATGGGTTTTGTTTGTTTATTACTCCTAAAATTTCTTCTTTTTTTTTACGTGCGCCATACTTCCTTTCCCTTCCCTTCCCATCCTTTCTTAGGGCGAGAGGAGAGCATGCTGTATACTGAGGTGGTGGTAAGTTGCAAAGAACTGGAGTGGAGCTTGTAAAGACAGGTTGTCTGAGGATACAGGCAGCTAACGTCGATGACCGACTATAGCTGGTTCGTCAGGTGCATCTTGGGCGCCGACTTTGACAGGGAGGCCCTCAGCCAATGGCGTCGCTTTGCGCGAAATCTGGTTCGGTTTCGCGTGAGGACAAGGGAGATGACTAAAAGGGGAGGTCAGTTGCAGGAAGTCAGTAGAAGTGAACGTGTAAGGCGCTCGCCAGGAGAGCGTGAGAGCAATGGAAAGGCAGTCGGGTTACTTGTAGGAGTCTTAGTTGGTAAAGTATGGAATTTTAAGAATTATTAACCTCGACAGTCTAGTTTCATTTGTTGCTGCCCGCGCATTTCTCGGTGCCTCAACATTAACTGTAATTTTCTTGAGGTAATTACTTAGCTGACTATGTTTGCCTCTAGACAAGGCCCTTACAAACTTGTTCTTGTCTTCCCTAGTCTATGCTTTTCAGTGAAATAATGCTCAAATTAATTATTTTATATCTATGGAGTAATGCAATGGACCTTCGGTCGGAATTTATTTATCTGTGATTTAACTGTGCCTCTTTGTGTCATGCAGTCTCATCCACATGTTGAGCAGTGTAGATGAAGTACTGTTATTTGGCCATTTGTTCACATGTTTTGTGGGCAATATTAATATTAATTCATTTAACTTGAGTGTGACCGAAAAGACCGGCGATTTTATTATTATTTCTGTAAGTGGGTTTGTACTTTGAAAATTTCATCCACGTGTTGAGAAGCGTGGATGACGTTCTATAAATTGGCCACCTTGCTCATATATTTTGGAGAGAATACTGATATTTATTCATTTAAGTAGGTTGTGACCGGAAAGACCGGTGTTTTAATCAATATCTTAAATTTGTTCACACTTAGAAACTTTCATCCAAGTGTTAAGCAGTGCATTACCTTGCTTATTTATTTCGTAACAAATAACAATCTTTTTCTAATAACTAAAGTACGTTCCTAAGGAACGAGAATTTGACACAAACAACCACGCCAGTCACTCAATAAGCAGTTTTAGTTATGGTGTCCTCGGCGCAAAATATAGTTTGATTATGGTGTTGAAGCTATTGGATACGAACCTGTACCTCAGACAACTTGCCTCTGCTCCTATTTTAAGTAACAACGATGGTAGGTTGTGCATGCCAGTAGCTTCAAGGTGGTAAACCATTTAAGCGTCCTTTCTGTCCTTTTAGTATGGTTGCAAATCTTTCACGTTTAACAGATCAGATAGAGTTACGATTTGATACTGTTACCGTCAGTAATTCTTACCTTTGGAGCCCAATGTTAAACTATAGCAGCCAAGCCAAGTTTCTGTTAAATCTATGTACGTTTAATATGTTGTTATTCTGCTTCGTGTTTTAGTTAGCAATAAATAATGTCAAAAGGAAGCCTTCTATTTAAATCTACTTCTGCTCTATCCCACTCAAAATTATGAAAAATTTTGATTGACCAGTTATTCCCTGGAAATATATTTAGCTCTAATTTTGCTGTTGTCTATCGGATCATTCGATACCTGCCCCTTATTTTGTGGCTGCTCCTTTCATATCTATGTTATCCTTGCTTAAAATCATCTAGTCATGATACAGCGCCAAGGGTTACATTAATTTGGTAATTTGCAGTGCTGCAAGGAGCAGCTACACAAGATAAGGTCAGTCACTAAATAAAATTTTCTCCCATACAAGTTTTGATGGAATTTTGCAACACCATACACTATTGCTAAAGCTTCTTTCTCAATCTGAGAATAACGGCACTGTGTGTCTGTCAAACGTTTTGAGGCAAACGCTATCGGACGGTCCGTATCCCCAAATCTATGTGACAGTACTGCTCCTAGACCAAACGATAACATGTCCACTTACAAAAGAACTGTTTTTTCTGGATCGAAGTGCACCAAACATCGATCACTGAGCAAAGCATCTTTTAACTGCTGAAATGCACGTTGGCATTTTTACTGCGTCGCCGATGCAAAGTGGCTGCAATTTATGCTGCGTTTGGAATAAACCTTATATTGTTCATTAATTTTCCCAAAAAATAATCTCATAACTGGATGAACACTCAGATGAATGCTATTTTGCTGTTGACGAGTTAATGAATCAGGTGGAAGAGGAAAATCGCTCAAAAAGAAGGACAATGAAAACTGTTTGTTCAAACGGTTTGGCGATCATATGCTATATGTTGAACAAGTACAAAAATCCCAAGTCATTTTTTTCCGGAATGTTGGACACAAAATCCTCACTGAAAGGAAACATCAAAACTTTGAAGAAGAACGAAGCAGGACTGTGAAAGCAGCAGCAGAAATAGTTCTGGAAGACATTCGCTCTGTTGCATATGACTTAAAGCATTATCCACCTCCTGGAAACAACTTCCTGTCCAACGCTGAGTCTGCAATACCAGGCGCTTTGAAACTCTTCCTTGAAACACTGGTAGTGAAACACAAGAAAGGCGAGTTGGAAAAGTGGAGAAGGAAGGTTGTTACACTCTCGCACGCAATTATTGCTACAGCCAGACCCAGTTCCTTTTTATCTCCAGTCCTGATTGGAACAAGTGTTTATCTCTACAAAAGATTTGGCCCCAGGCTCCTCATTGATTTGTTATCGTCTCTGGGATTTTCTGCATCCTATTGGGAAGAAATTCGTTTTGAGACATCTTGAGTGCTTAGTTCGCAGACACTGTCAGTACTGCAACCCTCTTTTCCTCAAATCCTCTTTGACAATGCTGACTGTAACGTCAACACTCTTGACAGTTTGAATACGTTCCATTCAATGGGAGGCATCATGTGTATCACTCCTCATTCAGCAATAGCTCTGTTGAAACTATGAAGAGACTGCCCATCTGCTCCTCTGAAGAGATTGTTAAAGGTTCAAACACCGTTCAACTCCAGTCATGTAGAATGATGGACGGTTGGCAAATATAATTGCTTGCGACATAGATATTGCTGACGACATCCTACCATCATTTACTGAAATTATCTGGCAGTGTGGGAGGTGGGGGAAGCAACGAAAAACAACGTATACGTGCGTTCAGCTATTATATATCTGCCAGTTATCAGTGCACCACCTTCCGAAGACAACACTGCCTACACTTCTCTTCAGGAAGCGGTCAGAAAAAGTCAAGAAATTGGACAAAAGAGTTGTACGGTGACCTTCGATCAACCATAGTACATGAAGGCTTTGGATATAGTTCATAGTGGGGATCCTGATTTTCAAAGTGTGATCAGCTCGGAGGCATTCCTCTACTTAGGTCTTTTATGGGATCTATTGGAACGATAATGGCAGGGAGTGGGTTGAAAGAGTTGCTGTCAGTCATCTATGCTAAAATGTTCAAATGTTTGTATAGCTTATTGGACTTAACTACAGGGTCATCAGTCCCTAAACTTACAAACTACTTATCAACTAGCTTATCCTAAGGACGGCACAAATATCCATGCCCGAGGGGGGATTCGAACCCCCGACCGTAGTGGCCGTGCAGACCGTGACTGAAGCGCCTCAGTCCCCTCGGCCACTGCGGCCGGCATCTATGCTACAAACAGTATTGACAAAATGCTAAGTGACCATTTCTATGGACGAGCAGTCAGAGGACACATCCTCCTGCATGGAACGTGGTTGAGCTGAGTGAGAAGGAGAGAACTGAAATGGAAAAACTGTTGAGAGGAGATCAATCGCGGGTCCTTGATGAGAAAAATGTGTTACTGTCAGTCAGAGACAAATTTCGAAGCAGCCTGGAATCTCTTCAGAAAAGAGGACCTACTTCAACATTGTGGGTTATGTACTTCAAGTTGGTCACACTGATAAAAGAGTTCATAGAGACAGAACGAATGGGTAAATGGGATTTAAACCTGGTCATTACTAAAAAAAATGTTGCACTTCCTTCATGCAGCTGGGCACCTACCATACACTAAAAGTGCTCATGTTTACATACAAGACATGATGACCTTGGAAGAAAGAATGGACTCCACTGAGTTCGACGTTTTCACTAGAGGTGGCTATTTCACCATGAAGCGGAGTGAAAAATTTTGGTGTGGTATTTGGTCGGACATGACAATAGAGCAGACATTGATGAGGTCCAGCAAAGTTAAGGGGGGCCTCACTGGTGGTAGAGTGAAATTGTTCTTGCCAAGTGGACACAAGGGAACGTCAATCTGCAATATGTATATGACATCATGGAAATCTACTGCCAAGTAGCTGCTGTTTCATCTGAGCAGCACGTCGATGCAAGTACTAGCAGAGTGGCTCGAGACAATGTTGACTCACGAAAACTGAAGTCATGGTTTCACCAGCACCCTTCATTTCCATAAACTGATGTGATCATGTCAATATGCATTGGAGTAATTGGTGAAGACCAGGTGAATTATTATTCAGCCCAAGAAATAGGCAAGGCCCAAGAAAATGATCGGCCAAAACGTTCACAGCCTTCAGTTGAAATGCATGAGTAAAGCTGCTACATTCGCCCAGAGCACACAAATCATAAACGTTGGATCCAAAGTGCTGTCTGCTATTGATCCTACGACGTTGTTTTAACGGATCTGCACAGCAAAACAGTCAGACGAAGATCTGAAAGCCTTTTTCACCTATGAATTGGCACCTTATCCATTATCATTGTTCAAAGAAGATGGATTACGAAAGGGAACCAAATCACTGTTGTATAAGACTTTCAAGCCAGAAGATGTTCCCACCGGCTTACAAAATAAAATGGTTGTTATTGATGGAGGATTCATTCTTCATAAAGTTGTGTGGGATAATCACGAATATTTTGGTGACATCTGCAAAAAGTATGTCAGCTTTCTCAGCCGGCACTACGGATTGACAGTGATAGTTGTGTTCGATGGGTACCCAATTCATGCGAATCAGTGCGGCACGAAGAGTTCAGAAAGAGCTTGGAATTCAAAAATGAATACTTCAGCCGATAAAATGTTTGATGAGAGTACAATACCAGGAGAAATTCTTGGGAAATGAAAAGAATAAGAGTCGCCTAATTCAAATTTTGAGAAAATATCTGGAAGAAACTTCCATTCGAATATTGGAGACAGTAGAGGATTTATTTATTATGAAAACAGCTTGTTCTCAGTCACTGTGCTTGTGGTCAGTGAGGATATTGTCGTTCTAGGCATCCTGTGTGGGGCTCCCAGCAATGCCACCTACGACAACATCTACCTACTGAAGCCAGGAAAGAAGGGGAATGCTGACTCATAATATTCAGCCTCATCATACCAGTTCGATAAGAAACACCTCCTGCTTTATCATGTCTTTTCTGGATGTGAAACAACCTCCCCGCCATTCGGGCATGGTAAAATCAGACTATGTAGTCCCATCGATAATACCCCAGCATAGAAGGGAGCTGCTGTGGTGTTCTACAAGGCATCAACTCCAGCGGATATAAGTAGAGCTGGTGATAAAATCCTGGTGACAATGTATGGCACAGGAAGAATGACTCCCCCCCCCCCACAGCATCAATGAGCTGAGGTATCATCTCTTTGTGAAGATGTCTACAAAGGCGAAGTTCATCTTGCTGCGACTTCCTCCAACACTCGAGCTACAGAGCATTCCTCTAGGTTCATTGGTGGATGGGAAACACACTAGACCCACTTGAATGGGCTTGGAGGCGGGACAGCCTCCGACTCACTCCCATTCCTATGACAAAAGAAGCTGCTCCTAAAGAGTTTCTGAAACTCGTGCTCCGCAGCTGATGAAGTACTGGTGGTTAGAGTTCTTGCTATGAAAGTGGGTTCGTACTTCTCGAGTGCAAATTTTTTATTATTAAATTCATCTGGGGCTTTCTTATCGAGTATAGCGTATGTTAAGCAATATTCACCGTTATTTACATTTCCATCTCATTATAAAAAAATAAAAAATAAAATTAAAAAAACAAAACAAAGGAGGAGGTAAAAATTTAGCTGTTATTTCCGAATATGTATTGGAACTGTTTGCGGTGACTCACTAAATGAATTTTAAATAAGTTGTGACGTATGTAAGGGCCAGAAATTTAGAGTATGCAGCGTCTACAGTTAAATACACTTAAACAGATCAAGTTGGCAAGTGCAAAACTGGCAAGAACCTGCTACGTTAACCTTTCAGATTTTTCTGACGTATATAATATCATGACGCAGAGCAGAACTTATTGAAGAGGCGGCACTGCCATAAGCATATCTTTGAAGAACCAAGTGATATTTGCACGGCAGCAGCGCTGCTTGTATGATATCGCGAAATTCTTATCTTAAAGTTGTGAGTAGTTTCGGACTATTGTTCGGTCTTATTTTCGAACACCTGGACTATGCTTTAACCGTAATATACAAGAAATTTGTCAACAGGAATTTTAGATTAAAAAAATATTTGTCAAGCTTAAGGGACTGAACTGCGGGGTCATCAGACCCTAAACCTACAAACTACTTATGAACTACCTTATACTAAAGACGACACAAACATCCATGTCCGAGGGGGGACACCACTATTGCATAATAATAGATATGAATGTAATTAGTCTATTATCATTTTCTTTTCAAAATATTTGTTTTTCTTTTTTCTAACGTGACTAGCTGAAGTTAGAAAATAATTTGGTGCCGCAGAAGTTGGTTTAATTAGGAAATATTAATTAGTTCGTGCCAGAGGTATATTATTAGAGTTTAGAGAGTATGCTAATTAGTAGTTCTGTTAAATCTAATTAAATCCTTTTCTCATAATATTAAAATAGGTATTATTGTGTTTCACAAGTAATGTTAGGAGACTTTTCCCTCATTAGTTTTTGTATAAATACCTTTTATTACGTAGCAATTGTTTAAAAACCTATTTACATATATTTGAAAGTGAGACAATATTAATTTAACAAGAGTATTATTTACGCTATCTTTTACTATAACCAGTTGCATGTAATTGTTTACTTTTCCATTGTAATTAATCTAATGAACGCAAATACGTCATTTTCAGTGACATTGTTTGGCTGAAATAAATAGAATATGTTTGCGCCATGTAATTGAGTATTGTTTCGTCTGTGATCTGAGGCACAATCCACGCCAGTTCCGAGCATTGTTTTCAGTCTTGTGTTGTGGTGTACCTGAGGTACAACTCACGTAACTCTGAACTTTAATTTTGAACAGTTATGTAAAAGTTCTTCACTTTACTTGTATGGAAAGTGTTTCTACCATTATGATTAAAAGATAAATTCTTCTCTGCCACACTGTACACCTCGGACTTTAATATTCCACACACGAACTGTCTAAATTTGTATTTCTGACGTGTGGAATGTAAACTATTGGGTCGCAGTAATTGTAATTAATGAGACTTGACCGCATTGGAGTAGCCGAGCGGTCTAAAGCGTCTCGCTGCGGAGCGCGCGGTTGCTCGCCGTGGAGGTTCGAGTCCTCCCTGGTGCATGGGTGTTTGTCTGTAGGTTAGTTTACCTAGGTTTAAGTAGTTTGTAAGCTACGGACTGATGACCACGCAGTTTGGTCCGATAGATTTACAAACATTTGAATGAGTCTTGTTCGCTGGCCATAAATGGGGACAACTGGGCACTAATGAATCGTTAAAAGTGTTAAAGAACTATAATTCTGTGTGTCGCCTACGTTATTTGTAGCAGATCAGTTTGCTCCACAATATTTCAGCCAACCTCTAACGAGAGCGCCGATCAACAACATCAGGACTCATCGATCTACGACCCGGTTAGTTAGATATTGATTCTTCCTGGCAGATTAAAATTGTGTGCCGGAACCGGGACTCGAACCTGGGACCTTTCTCTTTCGCGGGCAAGAGCTCCACCGCGCCCAGGTACACCACAACACAAGACTCAAAACAATTCTCGGAACTGGCGTGGATTGTGCCTCAGATCACAGACGAAACAATACTCAATTACATGGCGCAAACGTATTCTATTTATATTATCCGCCGCGGTGGAGTAGCCGAGCGGTCTAAAGTACCTCGCTGCGGAGCGCGCGGTTGCTGGCCGTGGAGGTTCGAGTCCTCCCTGGGGCATGGGTGTGTGTGTTTGTCCGTAGGATAGGATAGGATAGGATGTTTTGGGCGCACAACAGCAAGGTTTTTAGCGCCCTGACAGGAGAATTAAACAACAGTAAATGAAGTAAGCCATGGCAACAACACGAACACGTATTGCAAATCAGCGATGTAAAGTGGCAGACCGCAGTACCCAACCTTACAAGTCCTTAAAAAGAAAATGTCGGAGTATAGGGGGACTCTGATCGCTGATGTGAGAGGCATCAGCGAGCCGTCCTTTAACACACTAAAATCTCCTGCCTAAGAGCTTAGGCCAGAGTCGGGAACGTTCACAAAATTGTAAAAAGTTCGTCACTCTCACCACGTCGTCAGCTAAAACAATGGGTAGGGCACGACCAAGATTAGCCGCTGCCCTCTCAGCACGATATAAAATACACTCAATTAAAATGTGGCGTATAGTGATTTGCACGCCACAAGCATCACAAATCGGTGGATTCTCCCGACGGAATAAAAAGCTGTGGGTCAAAGGGCTGTGTCCAATGCGAAGTCGCGTCAGTGTCACTTCGAAACGTCTACATGGCTGGCAGGAGGTTCGCCACGGTCGGACAGTTGGTTTAACCAACCGCAGTTTATTACCTGTCGCTGCCAGCCACGTCTCCTCCCACAACTGAAGTTGTCCGTAGGTTAGTTTACCTAGGTGTAAGTAGTTTGTAAGCTACGGACTGATGACCACGCTGTTTGGTCCGATAGATTTACAGACATTTGAACATTTATATTATCCAAACAATGATGTATTGTTAATTGAGTTCATTAGATTAATTACAATGGAAAAGTAAACAATTACATGCAACTGGCTGTAGTAAAAGATAGCGTAAACAATACTGAGTAAATTGTAATACAAATCTCTGTTAAATTAATATTGTCTCACTTTCAAATATATCTAAATAGGTTTTTAAGCAATACTTCGTAATAAACAGTATTTATATAGAAACCAATGGGGGCAAAACTTTCCTAACATTACTTGTGAAACACAATAATCCCTATTTTAATATTATGAGTAAATGTTTTAATTATTTTAACAGTAATACTAATTAGCATACTCTATTAATTCTAACAATATTCCTCTGGCACGAACTAATTAATATTTGCTAATTAAACCAACTTCTGCGACACCAAGTTATAGAAAATAACTTCAGCTAGTCACGTTAGAAAAAAGAATAACAAATATTTTGGAAAAGAAAATGCTAATAGACTAATTACAGTCATATCTATTATTATGCAACAGTGGTATCGGGAGGACCTGTAATACAAGCAGATGGGAATAAATCCAAACGTACTTCGTTACAAATAGTAGTACGGTTACAAGTACGTAAACATTACAAGTAAATTCAGTGTTTGTGTAAGGTGATTACCTTCTGTATCCTCTACAGTACATTTTAAAATATATCACTTTTGTTGGGCGTAGTGTTAAGCGCCGCCAGTGCCGCAACAGGCGACGCGACAGAGAAAAAACGTGACGGAGTCGGTGACTGAGCGGATGGAATGGCATTTTTTTGAGCTTGCTGGAAGGTCACCAGAGTCCGGCTGCAGAGCTGTAAAACACAGCGCGCTCGGTCACGCCAACTCAAGTAGGCAGTCACCAGTAGCCAGCCGTGTGACTTCACACACCACACTCAACGAATCCCGGACGCTTTGCAGCTTGCTTTAGCCGCCAATGCCTCCGCGGTTGATTCTGTTTTAAATTTTATCCGCGAGTGTGTATTTTACAAGCCCATTTAAGGTTTGTGTGAGTCTGTCATTATTCTGTCCGCCACCTGCCTAAGTCTTCTAGGTAGATGTTTTTAATGTGTCCCAGAGTGGCTGGATGTGTTACTTATATTTCTGTGATCACCCAGCATCAACACTCTTGTACTGTTTCAGCCCTTTTATTCCTTCTTCGACTTTACTTTACTAGTATCTTTTCTTCATATTTAGCTGTCATTTTTAAACTTTGACTTGTTAACGCATTCACTAAGGAACGCTTAACGCAATGTTTTATCTCTCAGACCGGAACAAGAGACTGATAACCATTGCAGTTTAGTTCCTTCAAAAAACCAACTACAACAACAACAACGACAACAACTTAACGGATCAGTTCTATAGGTGACCAAATCGCTAGGCCACGACGTCGGAGGGTTCCCAGCTTACATAATCACTGCCTTACGCTATTGGTTCTCACGTTTTCAGTCTGGTGAAGTTACCATGAGATCAGTACCAAATGCAAAATCATATAGACAAGATATCTGTATGATGCAAAAGTGTCAATTAGCTCTAAATAAAAATTAATTAAAAAACGAAAAAAATTAAAAAAGTGTGAGGTCAACCACAGGAAAGATGAAAGTAATACGTCAAATCTCGATAACACAATAAATCCTACAAATCTGAATGTTTTCAATTCAACAAAATATCTAGGAATTACTATTATGGAGAACGTTAACTGGGCAGACCACTTAGACATTACTATCTGAAAACCCGGCGTTGCCCGGATATTTATTTCTTTATTCCTGCCATATTTTAGGTATATATTCATATGTATAAGGGATGTATGTCTGTAAAATCTTTGGGAATATAATTAGTAGTACAGAAACGTTACTGTTTATGAGCTCAAATCTCATGATATACGTGTCGGAATGTGATACAATTTACAAGCTACATTCAACTATATATGTGTATACTGTCTGTAAAATTTCCTGTCGCTACAATTTGTAGTGTTCAAATTATAAATTGTAACGTCATACCGAGAGCCGTAGTTTTACTCCATAAACAGCGTTAAAGTAGTAAGCGAGAAATTTTTTTTCCTTTCATCATTTTACTATGGTTGCCAGCGAGAAAAAGTTTAATAAAAGTTTGAAGTTATGTTTAAAGTTTACTGCAAGTCGCTAAGTACTGTCATTCTCATACAGTGTATTTCGAAAGTCTCGAAGCATTATATGTCATTTTTGCGATTTCTATTTGTTATGACGTAATATCTTTTGAACCATATGTCGTATGTGATTCTTAACCATGCAGCAATTGTTACCTCACGGTAAGGAATGTTTGTACCAAATTTGGTTGAAATCGGTCCAATGGTTTAGGCGAAAATGAGCAGCATTGTCGCAAATGCAGCAGTTTTTCGCGCATCTCATTGTTTTATACAACATATCTCGTGAAATATATATCGTATGTGATTCTCACACTTACGGCGACCGTCCTCATGGATTGAAGCTTACGTGTACAAAATTTCATAAAGATTGGAACAAAACTGTAGATTTGTATGAAACACGTACAAACATACGGACACTCTGCTTTATATATTAGATTGTGGGAAAGACGAACTAACGACTGTGCTTTGCCGGCAGAATGTTTAGACAGTCTCTGTGCTGGATTTTTTTACATCTTCTAATACCATCCTTGTCCCACTGTATCACTGCACTGTATGGAATCCTTATCAGACAGGTAAGTCCAAAGAAGAACAGGTCGTGATATTTCGTTATTTTTCATAATATTGTGTAAATGAGGACGATTTAACGTTTTATTATCAAGAAAAGAATAATAAACTTATACATCGTTCTAAAAATTTCTTTTGAAATTATGATGTCTGTTGTGGAACAAATAATAACAACCACTATCGTTAAATGTTAGTACTTAGATAATATTTAATTTTTCACCCTCACAATTGTGCGGACAATAATTATTAGCTAAAAAAAACTTTGATTAAAATTCACTTCCACATTAAACGTATTTATGGCAAGAGCAATATCATTCATTTTGCTTCTCAGACGTCGAGGGGATGACGTATTTTGTCAGGAAGTGAAATACTTAGTATCTTAAACGACACTTCATACATAAGAGATTTGTCGGAGGATGACACTACTAAATGGTTCGTTAAGTTTATGGGACGTAAATGAGGGGTCATCAGTCCTAAACTTACACACTTATACTAAAGACAACACAAACATCCATGCCCGAGGGAGGTTTCAAACCCTCGATGGGGAAAATTGTGATTGCTCATTACAGCTACCAATGAGAAATACAAAAGGAACATCAGCAGACGAATGCTGAATGTAGTGATGAAGAAAGTAGTAGAGGTATGTGTTCACAACAATGTGAGATACCAATGTTGGTTCCAATGAATCGAATATCCAGTCTTCTAAACCGTGGATGACTCAGCGGAAGTGGATACGGTGAAGTAATTTTCATTTTCTACATTGCTCAAAACACTTATGGGATCAGGTTAGTCATCATACACAATATAATAATAAGTATTTACACACGAAGACGGCGTACGTTCGAACTCGCACGGAAATCCTAAACGGTGAGTGTAAGAGGGCAGGGGCCATAGGGGCGCTACAGCCGTAGCGTGCGACTTGTGGAAGTGAGATGGACGGGGGGCCAGCAAGGGCAGCCGGCAACGCCACCTAGATACAAGACCTGTGCGCTTCCCGCCAAGAGTAGTCACAACACAAGCAAACTATTTGTCTTATGCAGCGTTGTGCTCACTTTTGGAATACGTACATGTTGAACGTTGTTTTCAGAATTTTTTCGTGTTATCTATGTGATTCTCTGTGCAGATTTTGGTCGTATAAGACAAAATGCCTAATATGAATCGTCCGATTCCAGTATCGGTAAGATATCTTCCTAATAGTTCATAAATATCTTGTACCAAAACAATTTTGTCTGTGAATCACATAAATAGCATTAAGAACACTCTGAAACACACTGTGCAACATGTACGTATTCCGAAAGTCAGTACAACGCTACATAAGACTTGTGTTATGACTACTCTTGGCAGGCAGCGCACTGGCCTTGTATCTAGGTGGCGTTGTAGCCGGGCGCCGTGGCTCAGCGCGCCCGGCCAGAGGGCTCAGCGCCTTCTGCAATAAAAAAATGTGATCCCAGAAAACTTCGAAGAAAAAAAGGAAAAAAATGGAGAAAAAGAAAGGGGGCAACCGCTCGCCCAGGGCGGGAGATCCAAATTCGATTCCCGGCCCGTTTCACTTTTTGCCATTGCATATTAATGCCCCAATGCAGCCACTGTCAATCCTTTCTTTTCTAGTCTTTCTTTCTTTCCTCCCTTCATAAATAATTTGCAAAAATAATATTGTATTTTATTCGATATTGGCTACTAATGTAATTTGTGTGTGATACAATACGACATTTTGCTGTCTCGACTCTTTACATTAGGTTTACATGGCGTTTACTTAGAGCGAAACACTATGTGGCTACCATAATAGTGAACAAGTCATACTTGTTGCCTACTAATATGGTGGGTGATCATCTTGGATAGCCAGGACAGGTGCATACCTGCCATGGCACGGACAGTATGAGATTATCAATCAGCTCTGTTGTGGGAGGTGCTGGTCTGGCTGCAATGCATCTACCAAGTGCATCTCACACATGCTCGATAGGATTAAGTCCGGTGAACAAGCTGGCCACTCCATTCTTTCAGTTCCCCCGGCTTCAAGCGTGTTGTCCACCAGTGCAGATGTGTGGGGCCGAGTGTTATCGTCCACCAGAATGTGCCCATCTCCTATGGCACAGCCTAGGCCACAACAAAAGGCCGAAGGATCTCGTCTCTATACCTTGTTAGCAGTCAAAGCGCCATTCTTAACGACAGGTTCGTACGTCCGCCAATACTGACTCCTGCCCACATATATTGTCCATCACCATGAAGTGGTGATGTTTCCTGCACGTAAGCGTATAAGAAAACGACGATTGTCCGGTTAAACATAAAACCTTGACTCATCTGTGAACAGAACCAACCGCCATTCGTTACGACTCCAATGCTGGTGTTCTTCAACCCAGTTTCTGAGGGCTGAACGGTTTCTTGGTTTTAACGGAACATTCACCATAGACCTCCGTGCGTAGAGGCAACATTCACGAAGGCGATTTAGGACTGTCTGTGTTGATATTGCGCATCCTGTGCTGCCTGGAGGAAACGTTGCAGTTGCATTCAACCTCCTGTCTCGACGGGTTGTTAACCGATGATAACGGTCATCTGATGCTACCCTTGAACGACATTGGCCTTGCATTCTTTTCACGCTTCCGATTGTCTGAAATCGCGTCTTACAAATTACACTTTGGGACATTGCAATAGTTTCAGCTACCTCCCTGTGTGCCTGTCCCGCTTCCAACCTTCCTATGGCTGTCCATGCTATAGCTTTGGCTAAGTCACTTTGTTGTTGCATTGCCTACCTGCTCACTACACTATGTGAACCCAACTTCTTGTGTAATTCGTTTGGTGGAGCAAACACAAAACATCAAATGACATTAAAGTTTTCTGGGTGTTGTACCGGGTCATGATGTAAGGCTATTACTTAAATAACCGACGTTTCGGCCAACGTTACAGTGGTACAACACCCAGAAGACGACACAAACATCCATGCCCTAGGGGGGGGGGGGATTCAAACCCCCGACCGCAGCGGCCATGCAGACTGTGACTGGCGCGCCGCAGACCACTCGGCCACTGCAGCCGGCTAGTTAATTTCCAGGGTAAAAAATAAATACTGTTATGTAATGAAGATACATTTCTGTGAATATATCCAGTGTTATTTTCTACTTTGATGGATTTCGGGGATTTAATTTCTTGCTATTAAATCGAATCGGTGGAATCTATATTCATACTGAACCCAGAAAAAGACTGCATACATCGATAAAGTATATTTGGTTTACCTTTTAGGTTTCAAAATAATCTACTTCAAACATATTCAGTTGCAATAGTTTGACATGCAACACGTGTAGTGAAATTTAAACCTTTGGGCATCATATGATTCCATACTCAACGAATTTGCTCTATAAAAATTTGCAACTTTCGAAGCTTGCACCCACTTACAAAATTTCTGCGAATGGCAATGGAGAAGTATTTGACTAAAGCATATTATGCTCTGCTCTTCAACTTTGTCCACTGTTACTCAACGGTGTCAGTAAGGGAGACAAAACTTTCGTGTTGAGCAGTCAAGTTCAAATGTTTGTAAAGCTTATGGCACTTAACTGCGTGGTCATCAGTCCCTAAACTTACAAACTACTTATGAACTAACTTATACTAAAGACAACATAAACATCCATGCCCGAGGGAGGATTCGAGCCGCCGACGCGGGAGGCCGCGCGATCCGCAACGTGGCGCTCGCTCCAGATCGCTCGGTTACTCCCGCGCGGCGAGCCGTCAAATACTCTGAAATCTCTCTCTTGTCGCTGTTGCTAAGTTCTTCCTACAGCTGAATTCATTGATGCTCACAGATTCCCTGTTCTGAGTAAAAAATTAGGGCCTGTTTGTCATTAGCAGCCGCGGTGGAGTAACCGTGCGATCTAAAGCGTCTCGCTGCGGAGCGCGCGGTTGCTCGCCGTGGAGGTTCGAGTCCTCCCTGGGGCATAGATGTGTGTGTTTGTCCTTAGTTTAGTTTACCTAGGTTTAAGTAGTTTGGAAGCTATGGACTGATGACCACGCAGTTTGGTCCGATGGATTTACAGACATTTTTGTCATTAGCAGGGCTAAGATGTTATCTCGACGAGTTGATGACGGAGATAAGGAGTAAACTGTTTTGGTAGATATCCTGCAGTACAGGGTTAAAATTTGAACATTGAGAACATAATCTTATGTACTATGCTGCAATGGGTGTGTAAACTACCGCAATTCAACTGTTAACGTACTTACGCACGAAATAATTAGAAAAAAAATCGACGTTTGGCCGTTTTCTTACCGTTGAGAACAAATATCTAAATAACTAACTGCAGCGAATGGTTGAAATTTCAACAATATATTTTGTAGGCGTTTATCTAGAAACGCAGTTTTCCCGTACAGAAAAATATTTATCCGTTATCAAGATACACCAGAAAAAAAAAAAAAAAAAAAAAAAAAAAAAAAAAAAAAAAAAAAAAAAAAAAAAAAAACCAACATAATTTTTAGGTTCTAAAAGTGGCAATTGAAGTAAGAAGCATCTTACTGGTCGCTATCAAACATACAATCTGGTTTTAAGAAACCTACTCGGCGAAACAAATTAAATTTTCACACCTTACAGTTCGATATTTTCGCTCGATGAAGGACTGTTTTTATTTTCACTATTAGTTACAGTTACTATGCAGCATCAACTTACGTAAATTATTGCAATGTCTTGGACACTAGGTGGAATACTTTTGTCAAGACTGGCGCTCCCAAGGATATCAGTAGTTCAAAGGGAATATCACCTACGCTAGGGGACCTTATTTCGACTCCAATCTTTCAGTGCTCTGTCATATTCTTCTTGCAGTATCATATCTCCTATCTCATCTACTTCCTCTTCCATTTCTACATGTTTTATTTTCCCCTGTGTAGTATCTCTATTTATTCCTTCCGCCCTTAAACATTGCCTTCTTTGCTTAGTACTAGTTTTCCATCTGAGCACTTGATATTCAGGCAGCTGCTTATCTTGTATCCAAAAGTCTCTTGTGTTTCTCTAAACCGTATCTCTTTTCCCTAATTGTACATTCTTCTATGAACTTGCATTTCTTCTCCAGCCATTCCTGCTTAACCAATCTGTACGTTCTACCGACGAAATTTTTTTAGGCGTCTGTTCACCATTTGCTGCATATTTACATTTCCACAATTCAACAATTGATTTCAGTATCTGTTGTGTTGTCGAAGGATTTTTACTGGGACGTGTCCTACCTGTATGATCTGCGGCCTTAACTACTTTATCTCTCAAACCTCCCTATTCTTGTACTTATTTCTCACGTTTCAGTTAGTCCCTCCTAATGCACCCTCAAACTCTCGACAACCTCACTTTTCAACCTTTCTGTAGTGTCTTAAGTTTTGATCTACATTTAATAACCAGTAAGTTATGGTCAAAGTCTATATCTGCCCCTTGATATCTCTTACGATTTTAAACCTGGTTTAGAAATCTACGTCTTACCATTATAAAATCAACCGGTACCTTCTGATGGCTCCTGGTATCTTGTACGCCTTTCACAGTACTTAAACCAAGGGTTTGAGATGACTGAATTGTGCTCCGTGCAAAATTCTACCAGACATTCCCAGTACTGCATTGCCACTACATTCTACCTATTATTTCAAATCTCTTTAGTTTGAACTCCTATTATGATGCATGGTAACTACTCTGCAATTGCTGTGGTCACCTACTTACCGTTGGTTGTCCACAGTTATAGGTAATGGTCTACTTCCATCTTTGAGGTTCTCTCCGAATATTATAAATGACAAACAATAGTTTTACGAAATTAGTTAGTAGGTGAAAAGAGTAAATTTTATTTGCCTGCATATAGTGATAGCTTGCACAATGAGCTTCCCTGTTTCTGGTTGTAACGTTACTTTCAAGCGCACCTATAAGTGTTGTGAATTACGTATACTATTTATGTCTTAAATCAATTCCTGGACCATCCCAATTCCAGACACCAGAATATAAAGTTCAACATGGAAGTGGAAGTCGAAGGGAAGCTTCCCTTTCTTGATGTTTTGGTTAGAAGAAGACCTGATGGTATACTGTGGCACAGTGTTTTCCGCAAGAAGAAGCATACCGAATTCTACCTGCAAGGAGACAGCTGCCACCATCCGGCGCAAAGAAACGGTGTGCTGAAAACATTGGTACACAGGGCGCATACCCTCTCGGACAATGAGAGTCTCAATGAAGAACTTGACCACTTAAAGACTGTATTCCGTAAAAACGGCTACACAGAGTGGCAAATTCGGAGAGCCCTACGACACACACCAACTGCACCATAGGCGGAAACAGTTGAGGAATCTCAGGAGGATACTGCCTCTGCATTTCTCCCATACTGTGGCGCACTATCCAGCAAGATAGGACGGATTCTACGAAAACATCAAGTGAAGACGGTTTTCCGCCCACCAGCAAAAACTAAAGCTTTGCTTGGCAGGATGAAGGATGACCTGGGTCTACGTAAATCCGGAGTTCATGAGATCCCATGCCAATGTGGTGAAACTTACATTGGTCAGACTTTACGTACTGTCGAAGTTCGCTGTCGGGAGCATCAGCGACGTACAAGATTACAACAGCCAAACAAATCGGCAGTCGAAGAACACTGTCTTTCTGAATTACATGGCATGGACTACAGGAATACGAGAGTTCTGAACCAGACGTCCAGCTTCTGGGACTGTATAATTAAATGTTGTTGTTGTTGTTGTTGTTGTTGTTGGGTGTTTAAAGGGGACTCAACTGCTGGGTTATCAGTCCCCTGTTCCCTGCTAAGATTTAACTTTTAAAAGTTTCTTTTCGTCGCATAGTACTCGAAGTCCAGCGTACTCAGGGTACAGAGACACAGTCAATGGTAAAATGACGACATATATAACAAAGAACAAGACAGGAGTTGACAAGACAGACAGAAAACTAAAACAAGGCAGCAGAAGCGTGTGGCTGGCTGATCACAAAATAATACAGGATGAGCCAGCCACTCTGCACACTTTAAAATCCTTAATTGAAAAACAAGTCAAACCGTAAAATAACAGCGGCCTATTGTTCTGGAGGGGTTGAAGCCCGACAGGGCGGGTTTATAGGCCCCACCACTAAATAGACCAATAAAGGCCAGTTGCGCGAATAAAACCTAAAACACGATCGACCATAGAGGCATTGTCTGATAAAATCAATGGAAGCTCAGAAGGCAGTGTAAAAGACTGCCTCAAGTCGGCTAAAAGTAAGCAGTCCACCAGAACGTGGACCACAGTCAATAGGGCAAGTTGGTGGGTCCTCTCGTCGTAGGAGGTGGCCGTGCGTCAACCACGTATGCCCAATACGCAGTCTGCAGATGACTACTGACTCCCTACGAGAGGCTCGCAGGGAGGATCGCCACACGGCTGTGGTGGGCTTGACTGTGCGCAGCTTATTTGGTTCAGTCAAGGCAGCCCATTCCGAGGTCCAAATCCCCAGAACCTTACGGGTCAGTTGTTGCCTGAAGTCCTGGTCTTGGAGACCTATATTTAAGGGCCGTGATGTGGTGGCCTGCTTGGCCAGACGATCAACCCGTTCGTTACCCGGAATGCCGACGTGGCCCGGGGTCCAAATGAACACCACCGAACGGCCTGACTCGCCCAGAGTGAAAACGGCGTCCTGAATGGACCGAACCAAATGGTGCTTTGGCATAAACTGGTCAAGGGCGATCAAGCCACTCAGGGAGTCACTACAGATAACTATAGACTCCCCGGGGCAGGCGCGGAAATGTGTAAGAGCGCGAGAGATGGCCACCAGCTCAGCTGTGAAAACACTAGTCCCACAGGGTAAGGAACGCTGCTCAACATGATCACCGTGAACATAGGCGTACCCAACACGACCGTCCACAAGGGAGCCATCGGTGTATACTACTTCTGCACCACGGAAAGAATCAATGAGTGCCTGGAATTGAGGACAAAGGACCATGGGCGAAACTAACCTAAGCTGTAGGCGAGGTATAATTAAAGAGTCCATCGAGATCCGAGTGATGGAACCACAGATTAATCGCGACAGCGGCTACACACTTAGGCTAGGCGCAAATTGAGACGCGTATAGCACTCGCGCAGTGAAACGGCGCAGCACGCGTTTCTGTGACCAACGTGTTCTAATGGGGCCGCACAAATTGGCACGCAGTACGTCGCTGACGCGACCTGCGCTGCGTGGCGTTGTGGCTGAGCCATAGTTTCCAGGCAGAGCGACGCTCGCACCGTGGGAAAGGCGATGCCGGGAGGGGGAAGCCGTCTGCCATCTGTTCCCTTCCACAACCTGCGCACGGAAGTCTCTCATCCAGCAGTGTTTCCATTTTCGCCACGTAACCTGTCGATATTTTTGTTACTGTTTTCCAGTAATTTATATCGGTATAGTTTTGCTGCTTTCTTCACTGTTGGCCAATGCATAAAAAGTCAAATGTATATTAATTAAAATGTTTTTTGATTGACTTCCTCTCACAGGGCACACCTGGCTACCTATCATATACCTGAGAGGCACAATTCTCAGTTACAGTACACTGACCATCGTGTTCTGTAGTGGATCAACTGCTTACTTCTCGTAATGATAGAAGAAAAGTTAATAGAAGCAGTGAGAGAGCATAGGGAACTATACGATCCAAAACATGCTGACTATATGAAGATAAAACTTAAGTATCGGATTTGTAGTGCATTGCACACGACTTGAATTTTAAAGATGGTAAGCACCACTTAACGAAAAGTAAATATTTATTTCACATTATTATGATTATACATATCACCTTTAAATCACAATATTCATACAGTTATCGAATGCAGCTATATTGTCAATAATTGCCAAGCATAACTGATTGATGTTGCAATGGAACTGCTCCAGAAGTGTTGAAATATGCAGTGAAATTACTCCTCACTTTGAAAGCAGCTGATGAAGTCCTCATCCTGTTTCCATCCACACGAAGTAACTGAGTAGGCGGCAGCTGTTCTACGTCACTTAACTCATCAACAACCACTACAGATGACCGTAAATAGTTGTGTAGAACACAAGCTGCTTTCACAATAGCCTTTACTGTGTCCACTTTGGTTTCAAATGGTTTCCTGAACACACGGAACCGTGATGAAAGTATGCCGAAAGCACACTCCACTGTTTGTCGTGCTCTATAAAACTTTCGTCTGTTCATTCTGAAATAATTTTGTGAAACCAGCATCACTCATCTTATTGGTAATTTCAAACTGACCACACCATTTCCTTTCACTCAAAATATATTTGATCGGAGATTTTAACTTTTTATTTCTTAGTGACGCAAGAAAAGCTTCGTCCTCAGCGTTGGTATCCGAATCAGATTGGGAACTCTGCTGTAACAACAACAACTGCTTTGCCTGCGAATCACACACTGTCAGACTGGCGAGTAACCGGCCACTCCGCCTGGCTGTCGCTCTGGCACGCGCCCCAGTGTGCGCTGGTCCGGCGCAGCGCGTGTGGAAGGCGGTGTGTAGCGCTCGAGTGTAACGGCACTGCGCGAGTGCTAGACGCGTCTCAATTTGCGCCTAGCCTTAGTGAAGCATGGAAACCTGCACTCAGCATAGTTAAAAAAAGAAATAAGATGTCACGTAACAAACTGACGTCGGCCGGGGGCGGGGCTACAGAGCAGACGCCGCCAGTGGACGCCGCTGGGCGCGGACGTCGTAGGGAGCGAGAAACCGCGGTGTTTTTTTTTCTCCTTTCTTTTGTGTCGTGTGTGTTCCTCAAGACTAACTTCCTTTGGAAGTTTATTCTTGGTGGGTGAATGTGTGTGGGATGAGATTTTCTTTATTTATTTATTCTCATTACACATTAGGAGAGGTCCTTTTGTTCCTCAGAAGGATGTCCTGATTTGTTTGAACTCGGTCGAAGGTAATTTTTCCTTAGGGGCGAACTCGTGAGGTGCATCAGTTACTGGTGCTGGTCTCTTGTTCCTGGCGCTGAAGGTTTATGGTGGGTGCCAACGGACCAGGGCCCGTGGCACTTTGTGTTTGTGCCATCGTTGCGGTTGTACGTTTCCAATAAGGCGGAACTGTCGGATTTCTTCTCGTAGCCAGTCGACTTTGTGAAATAATTTGGTGGCATAGTCCTCGATTTTGTCTTGTAAGAGTTGTTCGTTATTTTTTTTTCCCTTGGTTTTAGGGCGCACAACTACTAAGGTCATTAGAGCCCGAATCAAACCGGGGATATACCCAAGAATAATAAGACTATATAAAAACAGCTAAAAACATAGAATAAAAAACAACAAAGCGAAGAGCTAAATGTCCCTCGACAAATTGGTCAAATTGATAAAATCCAATACTCGAGCAACAGCCCTCACGTCATCAGCTAAAATGTCTTCCAATGTGTCCGGCAGATGTAGTGCAAGCCGAACAGGAGTAAAATTTGAACACGACAATAAAACATGGCGCACCGACAGCGGGTGGCCACAGGAACATAACGGTGCGGGGTCACCACTGAGCAAGTGGCGGTGGCTGAACCGGCAGTTTCCGATCCGCAACCGGGCCAAGATTTTCTCTTCTCGTCGCGAGCAGCGTGATGAGGTCATCCAAGCCACCGGGAGCGGTTTAATGGTCCGGAGCTTATTATTAGTAAGTGAATGCCATGACGATATAAGGCGCCGCGAAAGAGCCCCTTGAATATCGTCCGACGTAAGAAAGTTGCAGTCTTGGCAGCGGCATCAGCAGCCTCGTTACCAGGCACGCCTGCGTGGCCAGGTATCCACAGGAGGTGAACGCGAGGGCCGTCAGAAGCTAATAACTGAGGGGAGCGGTTGATTCGGTGCACAATAGAATGGGCTGAAAAGGGGTCGCTCAGACTCTGGATGGCGCTGAGGGAGTCAGAGCAGATAACATAAGAACGAGAACGGTGTCGACGGATAAAGAGTACAGCCTGATAGAGGGCAAAAAAGCTCCGCTGTGAAATTCGAGCAGTGGACATTAAGCCTGTACTGGTAACAGTCATCCCCCACGACAAACGCACATCCGACACCGTCATTGGTCTTTGAGCCATCCGTAGATATGAAAACTGAGTTTTCGAGCTGTGCACAAAGTTCAAGGAACCGCGAGCAGTATAAAGCGTCCAAAGTGCTCTCCTTCGGGAGTGAGGCGAGTTCGAGGTGAACGCGAACTTGAGCCTGAAGCCAAGGTGGCACTGGGCTCTCACCTATTTGAAATGTGGAAGGGAGAGTAAAATCGAGCTGCCGAAGCAAGCGTCGAAAACGGACTCCAGGAGGGAGCAGGGCAATCGCAGACAGCCCATATTAGCTATCGAGGGAGTCGTTAAAGAACGATGGATGGGAAGGATGGTGAGGCATCGAAAGCAAACGGCATGCATACCGACACAGTAATATGTCGCGTCGATAGGTTAAAGGTAATTCGGCAGCTTCGGCATAGAGGCTGTCAACAAGGCTTGTGTAAAAAGCTCCTATCGCCAGGCGTAACCCCCCATGGTGAATCGAGTTTAGGCGGCGTAAAATGGATGGCCGTGCGGAAGAGTAAATGAAGCTTCCGTAATCCAATTTCGAGCGGACAGTGGACCGGTAGAGGTGAAGTAGGACGGTTCGATCCGCTCCCCATCACGTGCCGCTAAGAACACGGAGGACGTTAAGGGAACGAATACACCGGCCAGCCAGATAGGACACATGCGGGGACCAGCAGAGTTTCCTGTCCAATATAAGCCCTAAAATTTCGTCGTCTCTACGAAGGACAGAGTAACGGGGCCAAGATGGAGAGACGGTGGAGGGAACTCTTTGTATCTCCAGAAATTTATACAGACTGTCTTCTCACTGGAGAACCGGAAGCCATTGGCGACACTCCAAGAATAGAGACGGTCGAGACAACGCTGAAGGCAGCGTTCCAGGAGACACGTTCTCTGGGCGCTGCAGTAAATCGTGAAGTCGTCCACAAAAAGGGAGCCAGAGACGTCGGCAGGAAGACACTCCATAATTGGGTTAATTGCTATGGCGAAAAGTGCCACGCTCAACACAGATCCTTGTGGCACCCCATTCTCCTGGCGGAAGGTGTCCGACAGAACAGAGACCACTCGTACACGGAACCTTCGATCGAGTAAAAATGCTTGGATAAAAATGGGGAGGCGGCCGCGAAAGCCCCATGTATGGAGCGTGCGGAGAATTCCCGCCCTCCAACAGGTGTCATAAGCCTTCTCCAAATCAAAAAACACAGCCACCATCTGGCGCTTACGCAAATAGTTATCCATAATATAGGTCGACAAGGTAACGAGGTGGTTGATAGCTGAACCACAGAATAAGGAGTATACAGAAAGGAAACTCCCGCTGCAGTCTGTCGTCCAAAATTTAGTGCGCATGCGCGGAATCGGCCATCTTGAAAAGCAGTAAACGCGTGGTCTCTCCCTACTCTGTGGCGTGCTAATGCGCCGTCTTTGTTTGTTAATTGTGTATTTTTGCTGCCTGAATCGCATAAAAGTAAACAAGTATTTAGTAAAATGAAAAGAAAGAACTGTGTGTCAGTAGGTGGAGCTGTTCCGTTTTCATTACGAGCAGCAATGAAAGTAAAGGCGGCCGATGGTGTTCGGCACCTAATTTCCGCAATAATTCTCGTACAAATAAGGATATAAGCTTCTTCACCTTCCCAAAAGATGTTGAACGGTTAGTGAACGTCGCTATATGTGTGGCAAAAGTTAAATGTTACCAGTTTCGAATGAGAGCAATGTGTGCATAATTATTAAAAGTAGCCTTGCTTCTTCACTTGACGATAACTCGCTGTTGCTGTTGCTGTAGCAGTTCAACAGCATCGAAATGTTGAAGTACATTTATATTTTGTAATTATAAGTTTAACGTCACAGGGAATAATATAAAATGAAAGACAAAGAACAGTGCGTAAGTAGCGGGACTTCAACATTTTGCGCGTGCTTTCTCTTTTCCGGTTGCCCACATAGGGGAGATATTTCAGGAACTTTTAAGGCTCATCTACCTGCTCACCTTCACATAATTTGAAGCAAACGGTAAAATTTTACTAACGGCAACGGAGGCGCAGCTTGCTAATGTTAACGACCGTTGTTCCTCTTACAAGGGGAGGTCGGCAACCGGGACCCGCCGATTTCGCCCAAACTGCGTGTGTAGAAGGAGATTGGCCTCCCTATAGCGTGCCTGAAATATTTCTTTACGCTACGCCGTTTATTCACGAACAGAGCGCTGAATAACATGTACAGTGCTATCGGAAAAACTTTCGGAAAAACTTGTTACGATATTCAAACAAATGGAATGAGGGGAATAATCTTGCTGTTATAGCTCTATGGCCGGCTGTTTCTTGTATTTACATTTCTCTGGTCGGTAAAGTAATTGTCCTCGTAAAACGAATATTATGTTGCCAACATTAAACCATTACTCCTCCACTGCCGTAAGTAAAGCTAAACCAGTCAAATCGATGACACTCATCCTGCCTCCTTCCCTTGTTCTACACTGCTTAGGCAGGTAAAAATTTTACTTACGGCAATGGAGGCCTAGTGTGCTAATGTTGGCAACGAATGCTCTTCGGATACTCAGACAAATAGATTAAGGGGAATAATTATTTTATGCTGTTCCTGCTCTATAGATGACAGATTTTTCTATATGCCCTTCTCCGACCAGTAAATTTATTATCCTCCTAAAGCAAATACAACTTTTCCAACATTGAAACACAACTACATCACTGCCATAAGTAAAATATAACACAGGTATGTTTTAAAGGCAATATTTATTTCCAACGCTAAGAAACGGACTGTGAATTTAAGGAGCCCTGATTTACTTAAAAATATATTCTCCAGTATTTAGTAAAACTTTTTGTCAGAGTGAGAATTTTCTATTTCTTGAAGTTCACAAACAGAGACGTGAAATATAAAACCAAAATTGATTTTTTTAAAAAGTTATAAAAGTGACCCATCTGTGAGGTACAAATGGTGTGTAATGTTCTAGTGAATGCATATTGACAAGGAAGATAAGAGGAAAATAATGAATACTTTTTTCCTTTGCTATAATTGAAAAAATGTGTGCCACAATATGACAAGTACAGAGTAAGTGTATTATGTAGTTCTATGCTTCCGCTACCTGTCCTTCATTTATGTGTAATTTAACAGTTTTATATACGCCCAGACGTCATTACTTCTGTGTAATCACGTTTTACTGCTAAGTCTGACTCAATATTTTGTGCAAATTTATTCGTGTCAAATAAAATCTGGCAGTTGTAAAGTCACTTTCTTGTTTATAACTAATTTCCCAAACATAACTTCGCGTTACTTGGGATTATTCGGGAGATAAGCACCAAATAAAACTATCATTGATTTTATCGTACATTTTCGTAGTTGTATTAAACTTTAGGCCTACTTTTTTTCGTTGGATTACGGTTAGGTGCAAGAACAGGGCGCAAAATAGAGGAGAGCATAATGAAAATCCGTTTCCTTTCTTAAAAGTCGGTGAGGTTAGTTGCAGTTCGTAAAAAGTCCATTTCCAGGCAAAGTACTAAGTGGCTATAGTTCCGCGTTTACTGCTTTTCAATATGGCGTCGAGCGCAACGCTTGGTAACACACAGATCAAAGGCGCCGCCTCCAGCTTTCCGTTCTGTATGTTCCCTATTCTGTGGCTGAACGATGCCTACGAAATCCGCATTGGACGTTGGTAAGGAGACGGCGAGATTCGAGTAGCCAAATCAGCCGAGCATTGACCATGCATTCCATCACCTTGCAAACGCAGCTGGTGAGAGAAATGGGGCGATAACTCGAAGGAAGATGTTTATCCTTCCCTGGTTTTGGTATGGGAACTACAATTGCTTCACGCCAGCGTGTGGGGACCTGACCTTCAATCCATATGCGATTATAAGTGCGGAGGAGAAAACATTTACCCGCAAGAGAAAGGTTTTTCAGCATCTGTATATGAATTGTATCAGGCCCTGGAGCAGAAGATCGGGACACAGAGAGAGCACGTACAAACTCCTGCATGGTGAAGATGGCATTGTAACTTTCCCGATTGAGAGATTGGAAGGAAGGTGGCCGTGCCTCTTCTGTCTGTTTTCGAGGGAGAAAGGTGGGGTGACAGTGTGTTGAGCTCGAGACTGTTGCAAAAGATTGACCTAAGGCGTTGGATATAGCGGCTGGGTCTACGAGGACTTCATTTGCAACGGTCAAGCCAGGAATTGGGGAGTGGACCTTTGTGCCAGATAACCGGCGCAGGCCCCCCCCCCCCCCCAGACAACGGAAGAAGGAGTAAGTCTGTTAAATGAACTAGTAAAAGCAATCCAGCAGGCCCGTTTGCTTTCCTTGATGACGGCATTGCGCTCGTAGACGTTTGTAATTGATACAGTTCGCCTATGTTGGGTGGCGGCGAAAGGTGCGTAGAGCACGTCTCCGGGCTCTAACAGCATCGCAACATGCCGCAGTCCACCAGGGGACTGGGACTCGACGTGGAGAAGACGAAGTGCGTGGAATGGAATATGCGGCAGCATTGAGAATGATATCCGTGAGGTATTCAACCTGACTGTCACAGCTGAGAAAGTTTCCATCATGGAAAACCGCCAGTGAGGAGAACAGCCCCCAGTCAGCTTTCGAGATGTTCCAACTAGTGGAACCCGGAGGTAGGGTATGATGAAGGAGATGAGTTATGCAGGGGAAATGGTCGCTCGAGTATGTATCAGAGAGAGCATACCACTCAAACCGTCGCGCAAATTGAGCAGTACATATCGAGAGGTCCAAGTGAGAGTAGGTATGTGTCGTATCTGAAAGGAAGGTTGGTGCACCTGTATTTAGGCAGACAAGATTAAGATGGTTGAGAATGTCCACTAAAAGGGAGCCTCTCTGGCAAGAGGCCGGAGAACCCCATAGGGGGTGGTGGGCGTTGAAATCGCCTATCAACAAAAAGGGGGGAGGAAGTTGGGCAACAAGGTGCAGCACATCTGCCTTAGTAAAGGCAGAGAACGATGGGGTATAGATGTTACAAAGAGAAAAAGAAAAGATTGGAAGAATGATGCGCACGGCAACTGTCTGTAGTTGAGTGTGCAGTGGAATAGGATGATAATATATGTCATCTCTAATGAGCAACATAACCCCTCCATGGGCTGCAATACCCTCCACAGGGGGCAGGTCAAAACGCACTGAGGTATATTGTGAAAAAACTATGTCGTCGCGTGGGCGTAACTTCGTTTCTTGAAGTCCGACCACAAATGGACGGTGCAGTCTGAGTAGGAGTTTCAATTCAACTCCGTTGGTATGAATGCCACGAATATTCCATTGAAGGAGATCCATAAGGTGAGAAGATAGAGAAGAAAAGCGAGGGGAGATCACCTCGCTGGCCACTGAGGGTCTGACTTCAAGGGAACGCTGCTACTGGAATTTGTAGGTAAAGGGTCATGTTCCATCGCTTCATCGGGAGTTTCCGCCGCCTGCCTGGATTTAATGGCAGGGGCAGCTTCCTCCGCCAGTCGAGGGCCGGATGATCGGCCAGCAGTAGCGCGCCCCGGAGAGACAGAGGAAGACCGAGTGGTGCCACTGCTAGATGGCGTGACAGTCGAGTCGCGCCGTGGCGGGGAAGGAGAGGAACTCTTTTTCCTGTGTGCCTTCTTGGAGGAATGACGATGAGTTGTGTGCGCAGACGTAGGATGTGCAGGCTCAGATCTCAAAAAATCTTCACGGACAGGCTCTTTCTTGGAAGTCCGGGCATCCGATTTAGACGCCCGTGATTTGGGAGGAGCTGCTGATGGCTGTGTTTTTTGGTGAGAGGAAGTGAGTGGAGAGGTTGATCGGGCAATCTTTGGACTGGCCAAGAGCTGTTCGTGTAATACCTGAATAACCTCTCGTGTCCGGGTCCATCGTGGGACGCCTAGCGTCCACCAGAGGCAGCTGTTTTGTAGCGGTTGAAGGTTTTCAATGTTGGAAGCGCAGGTTACTCCCCATGCTGCACATCCATACAACAGCTTAGGCTGGACTGTCGACCTAAACAGTTGGTACTTCGTTTTCGAATTCAGGTTGCGACTAGTGAAGAACGGAATTAAGGCATTGATCATCTTCGTCGTGTCTTTTTTCCGTTCTTTGACATCTGGCGTGAACGTCAGCGACTTGTGCAACGTGATTCCTAAGTATTTGGTGGAAGTCGACCAAGGAATTGGTTGTCCCAGTACTCGCAATCGGAGACGCCGCCAGCAGACGTCGGCGGGCGCGGACGGCGTATGGAACAGCGCAGGGAGGGAGGAGATAAAAGCGTCGCTACCGCTCATAGGCAGTCAGTTCATCAGAGCGCCCGATGATGGCAACAGGTCTGGTTGTCGAAATATTGTGCCAGTATGACACAGGGATCCGGCCGCACACCCGTGAACTTTTTTTATCTATTAATGTCTTCCTTACAATTAATGATGTCACATTCATAAATTACATTTGTACGTACGCGTAAGTGTACTTGACCACCATATGGCAGCAGAAGACCTGATTTATGTTTCCAAGCAGTGTTCTTAATGTAATTACGTGCTTCTTATTTAAAGTGAAATTTTGATAATTACTGACAACTGGGTACATAGGTGCTATATGTTTACCAAATTTTATTTTTGTATTTAAGGGGTGGTATATATGTTGCAATGATGTTATTTGGTGAAAAATATTGTATATGCTATGCATATATAGGGTGACCAGACGTCCGGATAAATCCGGAAATGTACTCTTTTTTAGTAAAGAGGAGGGTAATTGTTGTTGTTATGGGGGGTTTTAGGGGGACTAGACTGCTATGGCCATCAGTCCCCCGCTTCATATCTAGGCGACACACAGAAAAAACAGAACCATAAAAAATGTGCCTGAATGAGATTTAAAACCAAGCAGAATGAAAGAATGCACCGTCAATGAATTATTGACAGAGTCAACACGAGACAATACGAAAGACACCAGACACACAGAAACAAATACGAGATAAAAATGACAGAGCCAGTGAATGTGGTTGACCGACCATGTGTATAAAAAGGGAAAAAGTCAACCACATGGCGTACAAAATAAAAAACTGTAGTCTAAAGACACGTCAAGGGGAACATAAAAAATTATCTAAAAGACCACAGCAACTGGTAAAACCCCGCAGCACGAAGAAATCGTAAAACCAAATTAGCCACAGAGGCATCGTCGCCGAGCACCAAAGAGAGAGTGTTCGGGAGGGTAAAAGAATGCCGCAGTGGGGCTAAAATGGGACAGTCGAGTAGGAGATGGACCACAGTCAATGGTGCACCACATTGGCACACGGGCGGGTCCTCTCGACGGAGGAGGTGACCATGAGTCAGATGGGTGTGACCAATGCGGAGTCGGCAGAGAACCACGGAGTCCCTACGGGATCCCATCTGCGAGGACTTCCAGACAGATGTTGTGTCCTTTATCGTACGTAGCTTATTGGGCACGTCCAGAGCGGACCATTCGGCGTTCCACAGGTCGCGTATTTTAGTGCGAAGCAACGGGCGGAAGTCTGCTTCTGGGAGGCCAATCACCAGAGGGCGGCAAGTGGTAGCCTGTTTGGCTAGCTGGTCAACGCTCTTGTTGCCCGGGATGCCTACATGACCCGGGGTCCAAACGAATGTAACACAGCGACCGGAGTCATTAAGAGCCAGTATCGACTCCTGAATGGCCCTGACCAATGTATGACGAGCATAACACTGATCAAGGACCTGTAAACCGCTCAGCGAGTCGCTACAGATCAGAAAGGAGGTCCCGGGGCACATGCGGATGTGGTTAAGGGCGCGGTATATAGCCACCAGTTCTGCGGTGAAGACGCTGCTGCCGGGTGGCAAAGAGCGTTGTTCAACATGGGCGCCATGCATGTAGGCATATCCAGTGTGGTCGCCATCCGAAGAACCGTCTGTATAAATGACCTCGGAGTTACTGAACTCACGGAGCAGTGCAGAAAACTGATGCCGTAGGACCAGAGGAGAAGTAGAGGTCTTCGGCTCACAGGAGAGATCCAACCGAATCCGCGTCCGATGAACGGTCCAGGGAGGAGCATGGAGAGTCGAGCGGAAGTCGAGAGGAAAGGAGTCCAGGGTCGATAGTAGCGATTGGACACGCGCTGCTATCGGGAGTCCCGACCGAGGTCGCCTCTGCGGCAAACGAGTGACCTCTCCCGGAAAGAGGAGTCTGTTATTCGGATGCCGAGGGGTACAGTGAACTCTGGCAGCATACTGGGCGAGTAGTTGTTGGCGCCGGTATCGCAATGGGGCGACTCCAGCCTCTGCCAGGAGACTTGTGACAGGGCTTGTACGAAAGGCTCCAGTGGCCAGACGGATGCCGGTATGATGCACTGGGTCGAGAACTCGCAGTGCAGATGGAGAGGCTGAGCCATAGACCTGGCTTCCGTAGTCTAGACGTGACTGCACCAGAGCATTGTACAGCTGCAGGAGGACAGGGTGTGCTGCCCCCCAGACAGTATGGCTGAGGCAATGAAGGATGTCCAAATATCGTAAACACCGTTGCTTAAGCTGGCGCAGATGAGGGAGCCATGTCAAACACGAGTCAAAAAGGAGACCCAGGAAGCGGTGTGCATCCACAACCTGAAGGAGCTCACCATCAAGGTAGAGCTCTGGATGCGGATGTACCGTGCGTTGGCGACAAAAGTGCATCACCCTGGTTTTCGCAGGGGAAAATGTAAAACCATGGGCAGAAGCCCAATTCTGCGCCCGATGAATGGCTGCCTGCAGTCGTCTTTCAGCTACAGTTGTACTAGTGGTAGAGTAGTACAGGCAAAAGTCATCCGCATAGAGAGAGCAAGAAACTGATGGCCCCACTGCAGCCACTAGACCATTAATGGCCACTAAGAAGAGGGGTACACTTAGGACGGACCCTTGTGGTACCCCATTCTCTTGGATATGGGAGGAACTGAAGGAGGTGCCAACGCGGACTCGAAAGCGGCGCGAAAATAAAAAATTCTGAATAAAAATTGGGAGGGAGCCACGGAGACCCCACCCATGTAGTGTGGCAAAGATGTGATGACGCCATGCCGTGTCATATGCTTTCCGGAGGTCGAAAAAGATGGCGACGAGGTGGTGGCGTCGGGCGAAAGCAGTACGGATCGCCGACTCCAAAGAGAGGAGGTTATCAATGGCAGAGCGACCTTGCCGGAAAGCACCTTGTTGTGGGGCGAGCAGACCCCGATACTCGAGAACCCATAGAAGTCGCCGGCTCACCAAACGTTCAAAAAGCTTACAAAGGACGTTTGTGAGACTTATGGGACGGTAACTGTCAACGTTCAATGGATCCGCACCTGGTTTCAGCAGAGGGATAACGGTACTCTCCTGCCATTGGGACGGGTATGCTCCCTCGATCCAGAGACGATTAAAGAAATCCAAAAGATGGCGCTGCGAGTTTGCAGAAAGATGTTTCAGCATTTGACAGTGGATTCGGTCCGGTCCTGGAGATGGATTGGGGCAACTGGCAAGAATACTTTGAAATTCCCACTCGGTAAATGGCGCATTGTACGGCTCCTGGCGGTTTGTGCGAAATACCAACTGCTTTCGCTCAGCCCGCTCTTTTAAGGTACAAAAACCTTGGCTGTAGGCAGTGGACGCCGAATTAAGAGCAAAGTGCGCTGCAAAAGACTCGGCAATGATGGTCGGGTCGGTATGAACAGTTCCATGGATAGAGAGACCCGCGATCCCTGCCGGTGGACGGTAGCCTGATATAAGGCGAATCTTCGTCCAAATCTGGCTGGAGGAGACACGGGGTCCAATTGTGGATACGTATTCCTCCCAGCATGCTTGCTTGCGCTGCCGGATAAGTCGGCGTGTCTGGGTCCAAAGACGTTTAAAGGCAACCAGGTGGTCAATGGTGGGGTGGCGCCGATACTGCTGCAAAGCTCTGCGGCGATTGCGAATTGCTGCTGCTATCTCCGGTGATCACCAGGGTACTGGTCTTCGCCGGGATACGGCAGAAGAACATGGTATCGCGGACTCAGCGGTAGAAACGACAACGGAAATAATTTGGTCTACTGCCATTGTTGCATCAGCAGGGAGAGGGGTATCCAGCGTTGCAGCTGACGTGTATGCTGCCCAGTCGGCCCTATGGAAGGACCAGCGGGGTAGACGTGCATGGCGTTGGTGGTGGGGAAGCGAAAGGAAGATGTGAAAGTGGTCGCTTCCACAAAGGTCATCAGGGACCCACCAGTTAAGGAGTGGACGTAAGCCCGGACTACACACAGAAAGGTCTATGGCGGAAAAGGTGCCATGGGCCACACTAAAATGGGTAGGAGCTCCTGTATTAAGAATACAAAGGTCAAGTTGGTTAAAAAGTAGTTCAAATTCAAGACCACGTCCTGTAGTCACGTTGCTCCCCCATATGGGGTGATGTGCATTAAAATCTCCTAAAATAAGAAACGGTGAAGGAAGTTGAGCGATCAAGGCTGCTAGGTCAGCTGGTGCCACTGCTGCATCAGGAGGGAGATAAAGGGAACAGATGGTAATGTCCTGCGATGCTCGAACTCTGACAGCGACAGCCTTCAGGGCTGTGTTAAGTGGCACTGGGGAACTGTAGGCAGAGGTATGTACATATAGACATACCCCGCCCGACACCCTATTGTAAATGGTGCGATTATTGAAGTACCCCCGGTAGCCCCGAAGGGTGGGGGTCCGATCACCAGGAAACCAGGTTTCCTGGAGAGCAACACAAAGAGGTGGAAATGCGCTCAACAGCTGACGCAATTCAGCCAAACGGCAGAAAAATCCTCCACAATTCCATTGGAGGATCCGACTGTCTCCTGGTTGACGGTGCATGAAGATGAAGATGGAAGAGGAGTGGTATTAGCACTCGTCTCTGGCTGTGAAGCCTGATCCTCCGTGTCCATGGTGTCCCCAATATCGGCAAAGGCTAAATCTTCTGGCGTCGCTAGAAGGATCACATCATCCTCAGGTGCGTCAGGTGCAAGGGCTGGGGGCACCGAGGCCACCAGTGTCTCCTTGCGCTTTACTGTCTTTTCTTTTCTTTCCTTCTTGTCTTCCCGTCGTTCCTTGGGCCTACCGGAGGAGGAGGGTTTCTCCGGAGGGGCTTGAGGAGTGTGGGAAGACTGAGGAGCTAGGCGGCTTTCTGGCCGAGGGTCCTTCAGCCGCTGGCTAGTGTCAGATATCTGGGGGGACATGGTTGGAAGGGCAGAAGAGGTTCCCTTCCCAGAAACAAAAGAGAGAAGGGGAACCCTTTTCTGGCTGGGGAGTGGGGGTAGCCACTCCCGACGTGGGGGGCAGTACCTGCCCCACAGAAGATTGTGTGCCTCCAGATGTCTGGGAGGCAGAGGTAGAGGGGCGGCCCATAGGGCCCACAGACGGAGGTAGAGCAGGGCGAGATGTAGCCACCGGTGGTGGCGCCATCGATGTAGCAGCAGCGTATGAACTTACTAATGAAACAGGATGCAGCTTTTCATATTTCTTTCGTGCCTCTGAATATGTTAGTCGGTCCAACGTTTTATACTCGACTATCTTCTTCTCTTTATGTAGAGCGGGACAGTCCTGCGAACAGGGAGAGTGGTGACCGCCGCAATTGACACAATAAGGTGGAGGGGCACAGGCAGTGTCAGGATGTAAGGCACGGCCACAGTCCCTACAGGTTGCAGCAGCGTTGCAACGAGAGGACATGTGCCCGAAGCGCCAACATTTATAGCATCGCATTGGAGGGGGGATGTATGGCTGGACGTCACAGCGATACATCATGACTTTGACCTTTTCAGGCAGATTGTCACCCTCAAAGGCCAAAACAAATGCGCCAGTGGCCACCCTCTTATCTTTTGGTCCCTGAAAGACGCGGCGGACAAAGTGTACTCCGCGTCGTTGTAAATGGTCACGTAATTCCTCATCTGTCTGCAACAATAAGTCTCTGTGGTATATGACTCCCTGTACCTTATTTAAGGACTTGTGAGGCGTTATTGACACGGGGATGTCGCCTAAATGGTCACACGTGAGGAGGTTTCGTGATTGAGCTGGGGTCTCCGCCTGTATCAGGACCGAACCGTCTCGCAGTTTTGACATTCCGGCAACTTCGCCAAACTTTTCTTCGAGGTGTTCGACGATGAAAGAAGGCTTAGTTGCCTGGAAAGATTCCCCATCCTGTCTGGTACATACCAAATATCGTCGTGTATATGGCTCAGTCTGTTTAGTGGGCCCACGTTCCGCCCATGAAGATGTTAGGGAAGGGAACGATTTCGGGTCGTATCTTGCAGCATTGAAATTAAACTTACCACACTTGGAGACACCTGACTTAGAGCCAGGATTTTCAGAGGGTTGTTTCATCTTCATTGCGGAGTGTCGTATCTTGCAGCATTGAAATTAAACTTACCACACTTGGAGACACCTGACTTAGAGCCAGGATTTTCAGAGGGTTGTTTCATCTTCATTGCGGAGTGTCGTATCTTGCAGCATTGAAATTAAACTTACCACACTTGGAGACACCTAACTTAGAGCCAGGATTTTCAGAGGGTTGTTTCATCTTCATTGCGGAGTGTCCGCCCCGATGCCACCCACTCCGAAACAGGGGCTCTCCTCAAGGGCGCCACCCAGCCACAGCAACGTCACCTGGCAGGATGACCGTTGCCGGGAGTCCTGATGCCCCGCAAAGACAAGCATCGACTCCTTGGCATTCATGAGGAGGTCACAGCTCAGGCATCGGCAGTGTGATCCCTGTGCGAGTCAGGGGGCTCAGCCATGAGGGTACATAACAGCCCCACCACACGGACTGGCTACCGTGCTGGTGACCTAGCGGGGGAGGGAGCTACGGCGAGGAAAGGAATGTGGAAGGAAAGGGCAGGAATCCGCGCCGTAGGGGCTAGGTTGGCAGTTCTTCCCCAAATGGCTCACACTTACTCAGAAATTTTGGTGGAGGTCAAACCACAATGGGGACCTAACTGGGCCGAAAACTGTGAACACGGCAAACAAGGACACAATTGCAAAACCAGCAGTACCATGGGAATAGCCGGGCCGTCAACACAAGAACACCTAGAGACAGGGTTGGAGAAGGGTAGGGTGGGAAAAAGGATTAGGAAGGGAGGGAACCAGGGTGAGGAAAAGCGGCCTGGGAAACAGGAAGAAAGGCCGCAATGGCTCGGGGACCCGTGTGCGCCACACACGTACCCACAAAAGAGCTGTGGGCCCCCTGGGGGGGAGGAGGGTAACAACACTATAGTTATAATTAGTCCCGTTCTATTGCTACTGAGTGTTGATTCTCCTAATAACATGTAGCTACATTCATTAAGCAACAATACTTAAATAGACCAGAAGAAGGGCACTTAAGCGTCCGAAACCGGTCGTCTAAAATAAATAATTAGAAGCAACTGGTTGCTGAATTTTATTAATTTATATTGCTATTCTCTTAAATACCGGTACTTTATCTATAGGCACTGCCTACGTGATACACAAGAACAAAGGTTGTGCTACATATGGCAGTAGGATCGTTTAAGCAGCCGGCCGCGGTGGCCGAGGGGACTGAGGCGCTTCAGTCACGGTCTGCACGGCCACTACGGTCGGGGGTTCGAATCCCCCCTCGGTCATGGATATTTGTGCCGTCCTAGTTCGTAAGTAGTTCATAAGTAGTTTGTAAGTTTAGGGACTGATGACCCCGTAGTTAAGTCCCATAAGCTGTACAAACATTTGAACATTTTTTTCGTTTAAGTACCCGATACTTGCACTCGCTTATGGATCGATCCATTATGAATTCAAATTTCCGTTTAGTATTTCAATTCCGGACTTTATTGTAAGCGATTGAGTTTCGTAAGAAATCTGGCAAAGCCTAAACGCAACTGTACATTCTCAGGTGTTGATAACTGCAAATCTTGTGCCTTCAAAAAAATAAAAAGAAATTTACAGCAGAATACCAAATAAGTGGAGCTGGAACCTACGTATCAGTGGCCAATAAAGTTAACAAATAGCTGCCATGTTTAAAAAGGAATGTTCAAATGTCTGTAGATCTATGGGAACAAACTGCTATGGTCATCAGTCGCTAGACTTACAAAGAACTTAAATATAACTGCGTAGGCTTCCGTGGCCGGAGTCAGCTGACACAAAAGGTTTACGGGTGTTATATCGCGTCATAATGTAAGATGGCTATTACTGTATTACTGGGTAGACCACTGTAACGTTGGCCGGAACATCGGTTATTAAAGTAATAGCCATCTTCCATTATGACGCGGTACAACACTCAGAAAACTTTTATGTCTACTCGAACTACCGTACATTAATACCACCACACACACACACACACACACACACACACACACACACACACACACACACACACACACGCCCAAGGGACTCGAACAAGGGAACGGTCCAATAAGACATGTCGAAACCTACCCTGAAAATTTTTTTACACAGGCAGAAGACAACGAAAGAAATGCACTGCCAAAATTTTAGCTGCTAAGAGGCACTAGAAGTATTTTTAAAAGATGCTAAAATTGCTAAGTTCGTAGCGCGCCAGGTGGCGGTAGAAATGTACACCCCTTCTGGCGCTGTAGCAACAGCGCATGCGCAACTAGATGCGCGCGCACACACACACACACACACACACACACACACACACAGACAGACAAACAGACGCACGCAGTCGAGGTCGGCGGTATATTGTAAAGAGGAAACACGGCACAACCCGATCGTAATTTGTAAAGGACGTTTCAGGCTATCGTTCGTCTATTACCTATTATCAGTTGAATTTTGAAGTATTGGTAAGTATTGACAATAAAGATAAAGCTGAATTAATATTTATTGTGCTTTCGTCAGGAATGCCTGTTTATAGTATCTTCTTTTTTCTTCTTCTTTCAGTTTCACAGTAATGTGGAATCCAATTAACGTTTTCAGTTTAGCAAAAATGAAATACGAAGAACGTGGTTTCTAGCCGTAATCACCTTCTTCTCCTGAGGACGTACATGTGTGTCATTTGTTGATTGATTTCTTTGACATTCATTCTAATAATATCGACATTTCGTTTGAAATTGTGGAAACGTTAGAAGAAATAGGAAATGACTGTGACGATTCCGCGAACTGTGACTCGGACGATAATAAAGATCACACCACACTACCAAAGATCCCACTATATGCAGTCACAAACAAACTGCATTGAGATCAATGACAAACTGTAACCATAGAGCATCGCTGGAGGATATGTCAAACTGACAGATTAGCTGTAAAGAATTAAGACCTGATTAACGTAATATATATACCATCTAAAGAACATGTATACTGCAATCATTATAATAAATTATACCTCCACGATGCTATATGGAAGTGAGTCTGAAATAATATGTCACGGAAAATGTATTAAAATGGTAAGTACCTTTATTTCACTCATTTTAATCATAAATATTTGTCCGCAGATAGCCTGATGATGGCCACAGTGCCGAAATAGGCCTATTGCGATAATAATAAACAGTTTTTAACATCTATAAAGTGAAGCAGCATTTTGGCATTTCATAGATTAACAAAATAACATACCGTTCGCAGGCAATGTTTGCTACCTCGTGTTCTCTTCTCTTCCCTCTAGTATAAACGATTCAACACATATACAAGCGAATGGTAGTGAATTTTCTGCAAATGCTCATTCGTTCGTGTTCGCTTTCATTCACTACATTGTAAACCAGACTTTAGGTGCTTAATATTGGTGACTGTGAACTCTGCATAATTCCGCTACGTGGCGCTGCGTGATTCGCCGAGTTGCGTGCTAAGCGGGCAGGGCTGTACAAACCGCTGTTATAAGCTGTTATTCGCGCGGCAAAAATGAGTACCTTCAGTGTATATATATATATATATATATATATACTTGCAGTGCCTTTTAGCAGCTAAAATTTTGGGAGTGCATTTCTTTCGTTGTCTTCTTTCTGTGCAAAAAATTACAGAGTATGTTTCGACATGTCTTATTGTACCGTTCCCTTGTAAGTGCAGTGATTTTATTTCATGGTTTCTTAGTTATTCTGTTTATATTTATTCGGAAGGATAAAGTGCAGTTTACATGTTGGTAGCTGTTGTTTGACTTGATGGCGGCACGATGGTTGACGGGAGGTGAACTGTCTTTACGTTTTCGCTTTGAAAACATTTCAGTGTTGTGGCGTAATTACTTTTTAGTAGTAATATTGGAAAACTGCTAAGAAACGGTGAATTGATGAAGTAAATCGAGAACCATTCACTACATGAGTGTAACAGATTTTCGTTACACATATAACTGGTTAAGGAGCCGTGTCTTCGATACATTTCCTTGTCAACATTACAACACGAAGCCGCCACCATAAAATTTAACCCCGAATTGTTTACAAAGCGAAAAAAAAAAAAAAAAACCGCCAAGTCGCATTTAGTCGGCTGTATGAACGCAGCGCTATGTATGTTTTGTGTATTAATAATGAACTTGTTATTAAATTTGAGCATATGTTTTGTGCGTCCTCTTTTTTTCTTACTTTGTCCTCCTTTTTGAGGCTGCTTGTCCTCTTTTTTTACACTACTTCTGGTCCCCTTTTGCATTTAGCCTCTATTATTCTACCTCAGGAGTAAAAACAACAACATTAATTATGTTGTAGCGTAAAGTCAGCGCCATACGCCAGACATAGAAGAACGATCGTGTAGAAGGCAGTGATCGACAGAAAGCCAATAGCAAGCAGGCGCCGCGCATCCTGGAGGGAGTCACCGAAGATTTGCGCCCTCTACAAGCGGCTGTATCTAGGCCGAAATACGTCTGGACGCCCGGCAGTTACTATTCAGGAATACGGCAGTTACTAGTGAGAACTCTGACAGTTACGATTCACAAGTCAGGCAGTTACGACGACAAAACTAGGACAGTACTAACAAGGGGAGGCCGCCAATTGTGAAATTCAGATTCGATTCATACTGCGCATAATGAAAGCTCATGGCCAGAGGTGTAATTTGGAAAAGCACCAAGATTCACTTCTCAGCCGTTGTCGAGAAAATCGACAATTAAAAAAGCCGTTGTGGTGAAATAGTCTCTACGATCTGTACGGTTGGTAATACTGTACAGAGGCGTGGCGTAGCGGTAAGCGCTCGGGTTGGTAATCCGAAGGTCGCCGGATCGAATCTCTCGGCATGCAACTTGTTTTATTGTTTGTTTTTTGTAATTCCAATGTACACACACGCACACATATATCAACTAGCGATTTCGAACATCATTATGTTTTCCACAAACAAAGTCGTCTTTCACAAATGTTATTGTCTTACCACGTATCGTTAACGGGAGAAGTATAAACGATATTCCGAAACGAATACGTATAGTGTAAGTCAAACCTGGGGAACGATAGAACAATTTTTTAAAATGTCAATCAGGTGTGTTTCACAACAGATAATTAAAAAAAATTGTTCTTGTAAAAACGCATCGTTTTTCTGACGTGCCCGATGTCGTGCTGTTTTCGGCTTTCCATATTTCTATGATAACTATGGTTCGTGCGATATATATATATTCGATCCGGCGACCTTCGGATTACCAACCCGACGCATACCGCTACGCTACGCCTCTGTACAATGTTACTAGTCGTAGAGATCGTAGAGAGTATTTCACCGCAACGGTTTTTTTTAACTGTCGATTTTCTCGACAACGGCTGAGAAGTGCATCTTGGTGCTTTGCCAAATTACACCTCTGGCCATGAGCTTTCATTGTGCACAGTATGAATCGAGTCTGAAATTCATAATTGGCGGCCTCCCCTTGTAAGTCAGAGCGCGGCTACGAACTTACCAGTAACTAGATCACAGCGCAGCTGGTATCATACGAACGACTCGACGAGAAGCAAGAAACAATGTTCTTAAGTTGAGTATTATCAGTTTCAATCAATAAATATCTTGTAATACTAACTATATCAGTGTTTTAGATGTCAAAGGATCCTTCACCAGACCGGGACGAGTAAACAACAAAAGTCGACGAGTTCACAACAAATTAAATGCAATAGATTATTTTTATTTTATTTTATAAATTTTTTAAATCTATCGGACCAAACTGCGTGGTCATCAGTCCGTAGCTTACAAACTACTTAAACCTAGGTAAACTAACCTAAGGACAACACACACATCCATGCCCCAGGGAGGTCTCGCACCTCCACGGCGAGCAACCGCGCGCTCCGCAGCGAGGCGCTTTAGACCACTCGGCTACTCCACCGCGGCACGAGATTATCTCAAAGCGTCAGTGTTACCAAATTCGATCCGGGCAAAGGGAATACAGCACCGTCTTGAAAACATGCGACGTCTGTAGCTGTCAATAGTTTGTCGATACTTTTACTACATCCTACTTGAGGCCGCATTGTATTTATAGTGGTGGCTTGTGACATCATTCCTATTGTGCTACAATTACAACCTGTCGCACGAATCAGATGAAATGTTGAGTCAAATTTGAATTATATTGACGGTCATAAAATATGTCTTCAGGTCACGGCTGACGGTGATTGAGGGAACGTGGTTTTGTAGAACAAGGAACCAGAGTCTGAAGAATAAATAAAGAAAAATTGAATGTGAGACTGTCATCGTCTTATCTGGAATTTTCTTGCATACAAACATTAATAGCTTGCGCTTCGTGTTTTACTTCAATAAAGTGTGTACTGAAAGTAGAATCAAGGAGTGCAATGTGTGTGGATATAATACGAGGCGACAGTTATTTCCCTGCCTCTTTGCCAGCACAAGTGGAAGGATATTTTTACCGATTGCAGTCAGTCAGTTCCATTTCTTGGGGGAGGGCGGGGGAACTGCAGTGTCTCTTTTGGCGCCCCTCTGCAAGTGCCGCCCAGGGCAAAGACAGGGTGACGAGCGGCGGCAGGGGTGCCACTATCAAATTTGTGCAAAGATTTGGTAATGTCTTGGAACCCGCATCTCGCCACAGGTAACATATCTTACGAAGGGCTCAGCTGCGGTATGTGAATCGTGTCTCGCGCTGCAGCAAGATATAAAGCGACTTGGTAATGGTGGTCAGAAGGCGGAAAAAGGGGGAAAATCAATTTCAGGCGATAAATGTTTAATCGATGAAAGGAGAAAATATAAAAATGCAGTAAATGAAACAGGCAAAATTGAGTACAGACGAATAAGAAATGAGATTGACAGGAAGTGCAAAATCGCTAAGCAGGAATGGCTAGAAGGCAAATGCAAGGATGTAGAAGAATGTATAAATAGGGAAAAAATAGATACAGCCTACAGGAAAATAAAAGAAACATTTGGAGATAAGAAAAACAGCTCTACGAATATCAAAGACACTGATGGAAAACCAGTTCTCAGCAAAGAATGGAAAGCTGAAAGGTGGAAAGAGTATATAGAGAGGCTCTATGAAGGAAATGAACTTAGCGGCAATATTGTAGAAAGGGGAGAAGAAGTAGTTGAGGATGAAATAGGTCTTTCAGTGCTCTGCCAAATTCATCTCTCAGTATAGTATCTCCTAAGTCGAAACAAGGCCCCTGGAGTAGATGATATTCCCTCAGAGCTACTGAAGTCTCTGGGAGAACCAGCCATGACAAAATTGTTTCACCTGGTGTGTAAGATGTATGAGACAGGTGAAGTACCCTCAGACATTAAGAAAAATGTTATAATCTCCGTTCCAAAGAAAGCAGGTGCAGACAGGTGTGAAAACTACAGAACCACCAGTTTAATAAGTCATGGTTGCAAAATATTAACACGAATTATTTACAGAAGGATGGAAAAGCTGGTAGAAGCCGACCTCGGGGAAGATCAGTTTGGGTTCAGGAGAAATGTAGGAACACGGGAAGCAATACTCACTTTACGGCTTATCCTAGAAGATAGATTAAGAAAAGGCAAACCTACACTTCTAGCTTTTGTAGATTTGGAGAAGGCTTTTGACAATGTTGATTGGAATAAACTCTTTCAAGTTCTGAAGCAAGCAGGAGTAAAATATAGGGAGCGTAAGGTTATTTACAACTTGTACAAAAAACAGACAGTGGTTGTCAGAGTTGAAGGGCATGAAAGGGATGCGGTGGTTGGAAAGGGAGTAAGACAGGGTTGTAGTCTTTCTCCATTGTTGTTCAATTTGTACATTGAGCAAGCTATAAAGGAAACAAAGGAGAAATTTGGAGAAGGAATTAAAGTTCAGGGGGAAGAATTAAAAACATTGCGTTTTGCCGATGACATAGTAATTCTGTCAGAGACAGCAAAGGACCTGAAAGAGTAATTGAACGGAATGGACAGTGTGCATATAAGATGAAGATTAACAATAGCAAAACTAGGGTAATGGAGTGCAGTCTAAGAAAATCAGGTGATGCTGAAGGAATTAGATTAGGTAACGATACAATGAAGGTGGTAGTAGTGTTTTGTTGCTTGGGTAGTAAAATAACATGCGATGGTCGCAGTACAGAGGATATAAAATGCAGAATGGCAATGGGAAGAAAAGCATTTTGGAAAAGAGAAATTTTCTAACATCGAATATTAATTTAAGTGTAAGGAAGACTTTTCTGAAGGCATTTGTGTGGAGTGTTGCCTTGTACGGGAGTGAAACATGGGCGATAAGCAGTGCAGACAGGAAGAGAATAGAGGCTTTTGAAATGTGGTGCTACAGAAGAATGCTGAAGATTAGATGGGTAGATCGCATAACTAATGAAGAGGTATTGAACAGAAATGGTGAGAAAAGGAATTTTTTGGCATCCCCTGACTAAAATAAGGGATCGCTTGGTAGGACACATTCTTAGAAATCGAGGAATCGTAAATTTAGCATTGGAAGATTCAAGTGGATGTGGGTTGTCGTTCTTATGAGGAGATGAAAAGGCTTGCTCAGGATAGAGTAGGGTGGAGAGCTGCATCAAACGAGTCTCCGGACTGAAGACCATAACAACAACAGCGTGACGTTTAACGCACCCGATCACGAAATGCGGGAAATCCCGTTCAGAGTCGGGGTCCGCCACACATTATCCACATCTTACCATTTAGTTGTACGCATCATGCTTAGTCCCACTCATAGTTGCGAATACCTTTCTTGTTAGCATAGGTAATTTTGGTACGATACACCTTCTGCCTCACGAATTTAGAGCATGTTCCGGTAACCGCTGAAAGTTCCTGGAAGGAGCCGGGACGCAAACTGTTAACGGAACTGCTGACGCTGACCAGGTGAGGCATTCCCAGAGTTCCAGGTATGTTCCGTCACGGGTCAGCCCAGCGTCTTAATCGAACACCCGCGCTGCCGTACACCAAAACATCCTCTGATCGCGGAAGAGCGCCCAGATGGATCGTCCTGAGTCAGCTTGACGAGAGGACGGTCTGGCACGAGGATTCCAGTTCAGCCCAAAATAGTCTCTCTCACAAGGCAGCCACGTGCGTTTCTGTTGCACTGTGGGCTTCCAAGGGGGACAAGCGCAGGAAATCAATGCTTAGAAGAGCACTATCATAAAATTAGCGTTCTGCGTAATTTCCGTGCATCTACATCCATGCATCTGCAAATCACATGTAAGTACTTGGCAGAGGGTTCAACAAACCACCGTTATACTATTTATCTCCCATTCCATTCTCGAATAGCGCACGGGAAGAAAGAACACCTGAATCTCTCCGTTCGAGCTCTGATTTCTCGTATTTTATTCTGATGACCATTTCTACCTTTTTAAGTGGGAGTCAACAATATATTTTCGCATTCGGAAGAGAATGTTGGCGATTGGAGTTTCGTAAGTAACCCACGCCACAGCGATAAGCGCCGTTCTTGTAATGATTCCCACCCCAGATCCTGTATCATTTCCGTAACGCTGTCTCCCCTGTATCGTGACAATACGAAACGAGCTGCCCTTTTTTGGACTCTTTCGATGTCCTCCGTCAAACCCACCTAATAAGGGTCCCACACTGGGCAGTAATAATCCAAATAACGACGGACAAGCTTAGTGTATGCAGTTTCTTTAGTAGTTCTGTTGCATCTTTTAAGGGATGTGCCAATAAAACGCAGTCTCTAGTTCGCCTTTCCATGACATTATTTACGTGTTCTTTTCAGTTTCTGAAGTAATAGTAAATCCTAGATATTTACAGCCTTCACTTTTGATTGTTTACAAGATAAATCAAAGTTTAACGGATTTCTTTTCGTACTCATGTGGACGACTTCACACTTTTTCATTATTTAGTCAATTGCCAAGTTTTACACCTTAGTGATATCTTATTCAGATCGTTCTGCAGTTTGGTTTGATCTTCAGATGATTTTACTAGACGGTAAATGAAGGGGCATCTGCAAACAACCTAAGAGGGCTACTTAGACTTTCCCCTAAATCATTTATGTAAATAAGCAGAGGCAGAGGACCAATAACACGACCCTGTGGAACGCCCGATATCACCTCTGTTTCAGTCGCTGCCTTACCATCGTTTACTACGAACTGTCTCCTATCCAGTCGCAAATTTGGAGCGATATACCACAACCACGCAATTTGATTCAAACCCGTTTGTGAGGTACGGTGTCAAAAGCCTTCTGTCGCGGTGGAGTAGCCGAGCCGTCCAAAGCGTCTTACTGCGGAGCGCGCGGTTGCTCGCCATGGAGGTTCGAATCCTCCCTGGGGCGTGTGTGTGTGTGTGTGTGTGTGTGTGTGTGTGTGTGTGTGTGTGTGTGTGTGTTTGTCCGTAGGTTAGTTTACCTAGGTTTAAGTAGTTTGTAAGCTACGGACTGTTGACCACGCAGTTTGGTCCGATAGATTTACAAACATTAGAACATTTTTGAACAAATTTGTTTGCCGTTTTCAAACAAGACGGACAACGCGAAATCGTGTGCAAAGCGTATGACATTTAGGCACACTGCAGTTCTGTGCTCAGATACCAATGTTATACATCCAGGTTGTATACAGATGACTACCTGAATGTGAAACTCCGACCATAGAACTGCAGCGTGCCTACTCATATTTCGCGGCACGCCATGTTGTAATTACGAAAACGAATTTCGAACAGTTTGTACGGGAAGATAACTGCTTAGTTGCTTCTTATTTGAATAACCTATTGCTAAGCGATTTAAGAGGTTGCTATGGGGTAGTAATTGGAGCTTATATTCTTTTGTATTCTAGCGGCTTTTCCAGAGTACATTTCCTTTCCCCCTACCATCCTTTCCTATCCTCACTCCTTCCCCTCCCCACAGGGGGACTGATAACCTCAGTAGTTTAGTCCCCCTATCGCAAACAAACAACCCAACCCATTCTAGCGGCCATATTGTAATTTGGCAAGAAACGAGTTATGAACACCTAACGACTGGCACACACTGATAGCTCAACATCCATGTTATATAGAGGTCAGTGCTGATTAGCCAATCATGTATGGCAGGGCCGTATTTAGGGTACGCGACGCCCCTGTGCAGTAATTTATTTTACGTCCTACCCTGGCATCTGAGATTGAAACTGTTATAAGCACTACCTCTTTGGATACGCCACTGCTATCAACACAACAACCTGAATTTTAAAATTTATTTCTGTCATCGAAACTCTGATAAAATATTATTTAATCAATTATTTGGGTAATATATACCATAACACTATTCTTTTCGATGGTAAAATTTTGACGCCCCCAAAATTTTGCTGCCGTGTGCAGCTGCGCATGTTGCACCTCTAATGACCACGCTGTCGACGGGACGTTAAACCCTAAGATTCCTTCTTCCTTCCTTCCCTCCTCTCTTTCTCTCTCTCAGCCCTGGTGTGTGTGTGTGTGTGTGTGTGTGTGTGTGTGTGTGTGTGTGTGTGTGTGTGTCCTTACGTTAGTTTAACTTAGTTTAAGTGGTTTGTAAGCCTAGGGACTAATAACGGAATTTGTTAACTTCCATAGATTTACAAACATTTGAACACTCTAAACTTCCGAGTGTGGAATATGTTAATGTAGGAAACGGAAAAACAAAACATTTTGTCAGTTTACTGGCTTGACAATAAATAATGATTTTTTTGAGAAATCTTTTTTTCAACCTTCCTTTAGCCCCAACAACGCAAATCAGGGTACATGTTGATTTAAATTACTTATTCTCCCAGTGCGTCAATGTAAGCAACAATTATTTGATATACTCTTCGACTCATTTCATATTAAGCCGAGCTATTGTTAGTCTTTCTAAATCTGAGTTACTACCGTAACTGAAATCACATCGTTTAGTGTCCTTACCTTTGGGTGTTACACATTGTAACATTACTTTTGTGTTATTGCTTGTACGCATTAAACTCCGCGATTAAAAGGTTAAGGATTTTTGTTAAAATTTCTATCATAGAAAAATCGGATCAAAATCTGATTAAATAATTTTTAAAAGGGTGAATGAAATTAATACACGAAATGATTGAATAGATGAAATGGCGGAATATAGATTGGGGTTGAGGCAACACACAAAAATAACGTTACACAGAAAACTTATGGAAAGTACCCATTGTAGCTTCTTTCTGGAAATGTTGTTCACAACTGTTAAACTGTTGAATGGTTTAGATAAACTTTATGATACTTTCCGCAGTAAAATAATGTTCAGAGTATTCGCCTCGGAAGTCATTGTTGACGGACCGTCTACTAAAGTTTGATTACGCAAATAACAAACAGAAAGAATATCTATAGGACTTCGCGAAACTGTTAATACATGTTCTAAAAGGAAGAAAGGTAATGATTTAAAGTAACTGACAGGGATTTAATCAAGGCAATAAACGAAGCGAAAGGAATAGCGTTGAACATCATGTTACGACGGAATATAGAGGAGCTGAAAATCTCAGAGAAAATGAATAATTAAGGAAGGATGGGACATTGGTAAATGAAAACAGGGTGGGGGACATGGCTCTTAACAAAAGAGGGTATATTCTAAAGTAAAATTTAACAGCACTCACACATCACAAAGCAGTCTGCGTACATGTCCACACTTAATAAGCTCAAACACAGTCGCGACACTAACTGCTGTGAAAGTTGTTACCAACTGACAGTAACAACGACACTAGCGCTCCTAGTGGTGGGCAAGTCGTCGTAGGAGTGATGTTTGTTTATAATTATTTGTTTGCGTAATTAACGAAATAGTTGGTATAGTTTTTGCGTTACAAGCATTATTAAAATATTAAGAGATATACATAACATGGACATTAATGTAAAAACAGCCGAATTTAACTGATTCAGACGTTTAATGAATAACTGCGTCATGAACAAATACTTACGAATATATGTTATTTTGCAGATTATTCCGCTGAAAGTAAGGAGAATATAAACATAAGAGAAACATAAATTTCTATTATGGTGTGTTCTTACTACAAGTGTTTTTTGACGCGTATCAATTCGGTGTGAAGTCTAATGATTCGAACATTTTTGGGCTTCACTCGTCTTTCTGATACGCGCATATTCGTTTGAGTGTCATTACTTTAGCTTAAGAAGACAATGTCTTGAAGATTCTTGCCGTTTGTGGTTCAGTTGTAGCAACAATTGTGGAATTTGGATTCTTCTTTGTTGAAAACAGTCTGATTGCTTTTTTCCGTTTTCTTGCCAGGTCTGTGACGTTTTTCCTTCAACTACAGCTGTGATGGCTGCTTTGGAACGTTAAATACTGTAGTTATTGCATTCTATATGCGTTTCCTACGTTCCACGCTCACCGATTTTACTGGTATTGTAGTGAAGAACCGCCGGCCGCGGTGGCCGAGGGGACTGAGGCGCTCCAGTCACGGTCTGCACGGCCACTACGGTCGGGGATTCGAATCCCCCCTCGGGCAAGGATATTTGTGCCGTCCTAGTTCGTAAGTAATTCATAAGTAGTTTGTAAGTTTAGGGACTGATGACCCCGTAGTTAAGTCCCATAAACTATACAAACATTTGAATATTTTGTAGTGAAGAACCCATAACGTTCCCGAGTAGAAAAGCGACGACTGTGTCAAAGGCAGGTCTTCCGGTGTTTCTTAGCCATTATTTTTAATAGGAAATGATGTTATACAGCAGATGCCTGTAGGTTACAAGATAATTGTAAATAAACTGTCCTGCAATGTATCGTTTCGTACCTCATTAGGGATCTCAGTAAACCTAATAAAGACAAAGGTGGAGCTAATTTTAATTTACTACCTATTTTATGGCACTACATACAGTCCCTAGTGTGAAAAATCTGTAAAAATGAATATAAACGATACTATTCGCACTCATCCAATACCGTACTCAGAAATGTACCTTGCCGGCCGCTTGGAGCGCTGCAGTCTTAGTGTATAACAAAAATCTGCGGGAGTGTCGTGACTGTATGTGTTAGACTATGGGTCAAACAAGAAAGTAAATGATCGCGGTTCCGTCCTCTCAACATGCCGGAAGAAACGAAAAACGAGCGAAAAAAAAAAAAAAAAAATCACAGATAACATATTTCGAGAAGGAGGGAAACACGCCGACAAGCGTCGCTGATTAATTAAAAAAAATTATGTATCGTTACAACATGTTTTGTAAGGATGGGGGATCACAAATAGTAAACACAGTATTTTACAAAACGTAGAAATTTTTAATGACAATAATAAATATTCATGCGCTTCGCAGTTTATGTACAACAGTAGGAGTAGGTAGAGTTTAGTTTGTGCTCGTGAACACGGTAGACACGTCACGTGCGGATGGACTTGACGAACTCCCAGACGTCGTTGGCGAGCAGGTTGGGCTCCTCGAAGGCGGCGAAGTGGCCGCCCCTGGGGAAGACGTTGTAGCGCACCAGGCCAGGGTGAACGTCCCGCGCCATCGACTCGGGCGTGAAGAAGTTGTCGTTGACGAACTGCGCCACCGCCGTCGGCGGGTACTTCTCTATGCTGCAACACAAACGGCGCCCCATCACCACAGTGCACAGGCAGCAGCAGCGTTTCAACATTTCGTCTTGTCATATTACAGATACAGGAGGAGGCTGATTGTCTCCATATGGAAGGCGGGTTTTGCCAGGCTGTTGGGTTTCCCAGCCGGCCGGCTACCAGTTCGGACCTAGTTAATGGGATACACAGGTAGTTAGGGTTTCCCTAATGTGCTCATAAACAGGAAGTGACTGTACTGAATGAGCGAGGGCAGCTAACCCAGATTGCAACTGAAATACAATATAGCCACACACATTGTCATGTATTGATTTTACTGTTGGAATTGTTGAGAGGCTGTGTGAGCCACAGAGACACACTCCAGGCTGAGAAGTAGAGACCATTCCAGATAACAGGCTAAAACAGACACGTATATCTTTACGGGATGTAGGCACTAAAGAAATCTACTAGCGAACTGCTGATGCCCTCACCCACCGTCCCAGGGTGGAGGCTACCTTTCCGAGAAGATGGGCGTAACTTCATATAGCGTCTAGACACTGTTGTAAGACATTACATTAGTACTTGGTAGCCAACAGGCACGTTTTAATGTACGTAGCAAAGTTGATACCAGTCTCTTGTAACAGCAACGTCAGTGGTGTCACGAGGCTAGAGTGAAGGGGTAAAGAAGAAAAACTGCAAGTTAGCAGCTCCCTGAGACGTGGCCTAAGGCGGAGCCTGAGGCGTGGCCAACTGACGTAAAACATTGTTGTTGTTGCCCATATTGGGTAGCGTCGTGACGTTTTACTTTCAGCTAAACAATGTTGCTACCAAGTATGGATTTTATTAGTGCACAAACAAGCCACCTCCCCACCCAGGAAATGGCAGAAGGGACAGGGCTGAAACGTGGTTCGCTAGAGGACTCAGAGAGAGGGCAAGCCACAATTTAGGTTGGTTGAACCAAGCAGCGGCCAATAGGAAATTGTTAACTGTGGGAAAGTGGGGGAAAGAGGTGCGCCCCACCGGCCGTTAAAACCCCCGGTTTTTGGATCAAGAGGGGAGTTCTCAGTCAGACGAGTCGGGCGCCAGCCCGTGTCTATCGCCGTCGGCCTTGGGGTGCTCCATGACAGTCTGTTTCTTGCGGGGAGTGCGTCTGTCTAGGGGATGCGGCTAGGGAACACAATTACTGGCTTCTGTTGTGGCAAACGATTTATACTTTTTTTTAAAATAACTAACCCAGTGTGGTAGACTTAGTATGGGTTGCAATAAATTCAATGCAAGGTACCTAGGAGTTCCATAAAGTTTCCTAAACAAGTATCCTCTCGAGTCCCGAAATCCGCATCTCTACTAGATGCCTGTACTGTCTCTCTGCAATCATTCCTTTCCGCTCGGGATATGCAGACTGACCTTGCTACCTCTTCCCTCTTTCCTATGTAGGACACGACAACATTATTATAAAAATCCATATAAAATCAGGGAATGACCATATGGCAAATATAATTGTATGAATGGATTCAGGAGAGAATCAAAGGCCGTAATTACAATTTCAATATACCTTACAGATAAAGAGCCGACAAATTTCAGTACTATAATCATAATATTATAAGACATATTTACAATTATTGATACATAGTGTTTACCAGTAACAGATTAAGACGCAAATGGGCAGCACTGCACCACGCTATCTATTTTAGAAGACGTACCACGTTATTTCCGTATTCTTGGAATAAACTTTGTTTTACTCTCTCGTTCTGCTTTTCGTTGAGGTAGTAATATTCTTGTGTCAGAACATAGATTCCACCACAGAAACTCAAAACATGAACCCAGAAACGCACATTACATTTATATACGTATTTTATAATATTTAATATTATTCTTAGTAACGTTCTTTTCTTATATTATAGACTGCCACTTAAATATTTCATGGTCGACTAAAAATAGTAGATATGCAGCAGATAATTTATATATAAATAATTATAAGTATTTGTGGACAATAACGAAATATATTTGTATAAAAAGCCATGATAAATATTATTTGTGTAACTATATTTCGACGGCGGCAGTATATTTGAACAGTGAGATGCCACGCTTAATGGCTATCTGAGCAAAGAGCTTCAGTCTCAACCGTTTTTTAATATTGTTAAATATACATCTGTTTGTTAAATGTAAACAACATTTGTAGGGAGGTGGTTAAAACATTTAATTCTGTGATATTCAAATGTATAATATTTTGGAGGGGACATTGCATTTTAAAGATGAGGCGCGGAAGGATACAATTTTGGGAGCAGGGAGAGAGTATGCTTTTCGAACGCTTACGAAGGGACTCGTAACTTGGACGCGGTGGTGAAAGGTTGTGACGCTGGGCGGTCTGAAGCCGCGTTACGAACTTGTGATTTGAAGAGATAAGCATGTGCGGACTTAGAAAATTTACGGGACTGTGACAGAAGAACTTAGTCTCTGCTTGAAAAGTGATAAACTATGCATGGTAGTAGGGCCGTGGAACTGTGTCGTCACAAGAGTACACGATTGCTGAATTAGCAAACTGTGTTTTATAACAAATACTTTTATCGCGTATTAACTTGGAACTGCAAAGTTTGATGGACTACACTAATTTACGAGAGACAATTTGGAACTTTTACTACCTAATGAGTGTGATATTTATTGTGCGTCTCATGAACAATAGTTGGGTAAATATTTAGTTATTTAACGATGGATAAAGTAGGAACACCTCCGTGTTTTACGTCTAATAAGAGTAATAAACTCCATTTATTAAGAATTTCTTCGTGAGTGAATCACTTCTGTATCTTAGAATCCATTTTATTGGTAATTCAGATGTTTGTTAAATATATTTTCACGTCATCATAAGCAGATTGATAGACTGGCTAAACTACAGATTAATTATTGATCTTGTTTAAACCGATTGCGTAGCTGTTTAGGGCATAGAAGCTGAGCTGACATACGTAACTCACCCATATGAACAGAGATAACGAGCCATAAACTTTTACTACCCTGAGTTATGTATTGCCCAAGTCTTATTGGTGAGCACCGATAGGCAGGACGCAGTCTCATGTACACTAGGAGAACTTTTCTGCCAACTTTGGATTTTTTAAAGTAATATTTTAAAAATTAAGGTACTTGATCCAGAGTTGATACTGTGGCATTTGTCCACCTGTGTGGTGTGCCTGAGGACAGGGTCGACTGCAAGGACTTTGCCGCTCCTCTTTGAGTACTCGTAGTGCCGCCTCCCCCTCCCCAGTCCCTCTCGTTACTCTCTCACAAGGAGACCTTCCTGTCTCGGAAATCCAGTTCCGGATGAGACTTGGCACGTTGGTAGTATACGGTAGGGATGTTCACTAGAGATGGCGTTACCGCTCAAACAACCAGTTTTCAGTTATACCATTTTCAGTTGGACGAAAAATGACGACCGTCAAAGAAATCTGTAACAAAGCATGTTGGGATTTGTTCCCATCTGCTTGCATTACTGAACCTCCCGATACCACTGTTGCATAATGATAGACATGAATGTAATTAGTCTATTATCACTTCCTTTTTCTAAAATTTTGTTGTTCTTTTGGCAGACTTTAGGTTACGGTAGTAACACTGAAAGTGGGCCTTTGCAATCGTCTTTTGACAGCTCGAAATTTAAATGAAAATAACGGCTTAACCATTCATCTGACACGAAAATTGAATTATCGAATTTGTAGAGGAGAAAATTCTCTACAACTTTGCTCTCTTATGTTTTTTATATCTCGTATCGTTCGAGAGATATTTGCAAAAATTACGGAGTTTTGACACCCTCCACTGAGTTAACGAAAACCAGCCGTTCGCAGATGTCACGTGACATTCCTCGCCCTGACCTGTGGCATACGCCATTTGGCGTTGCGTATATAATGATTTTCTTATTGTAAATTACACGTTGTCATTTCAAAGCAATGGCGCACTGAAGAATCAAGAAAAATACGTCGTTCTTCGTACGATAAATGATAATCCAGTATCTACAAATGCCATATTAGAATCAGTTAACAACGGCCATCAATGAACACAACTCCTAACTGTTCGCCGTAGCGTAGTGGGCAATGCGTTGGACTATGACGCTGGAGGTCAGTGGTTCGGAACCCGCCACTAACTTATTTTTTTTCCTTAAAGGGTTTCAGACACTCTAAATAATAAAAAATTAATTAATAAGATTATTATTTTGGTCCAAAATGTTTGTAAAAACTTATAAAACAACAAATCTAAAGTGGGCCGTAAAACACCTCAGTGCGATTTTTTATAACGTGACTAGCTGAAGTCATTTTCTATTATTTGGGGTTACAGAAGTTTGTTTAATTAGCAAATATTAATTAATTCGTGCCAGAGGTATATTTTATAGTTCAGTTAGTATGCTAATTAGTATTTCTGTGAAAATAATCTTTTCTCTTAATATTAAAGTAGGTATTCACAAGTAATGTTAGGAAAGTTTTGGCCTCATTAGTTTCTGTATAATTACCGTTAATTATGAAAGTATTGTTGATAAACATATTTTGTTAAACACGTAAAGGAAATACTATTTATTATCAGAAATGTGCAGTTCTATTTACTTAGTATTATTTACGCTATCATTTATTATAGCCAGTTTTTATAATTTTTTAATTTTCCACTATAGTTAAATCTACATAATTAACAATAAGCAATTTCCAGTATAATTGTTTGAAAGATATAAATAGGATGCGTTCGCGGCATGTAGGAGTATTGTTTCATCCTTCATCTGATGCTCAATCTATCTAAGGTCCCAGTATTGTTTCGGCCGCGATCTGAGGAATAATCCACGCTAGTTCAGAGTATTATTTCGTCCGTAAACTGAGGCACAAATGTTCAAATTTTTGTAAAGTTTATAAGACTTAACTGCGAGGTCATTAGTCCCTAAACTTACAAACCACTTATAAACTACCTTATACTAAAAACAGCACAAACATCCATGCCCGAGGGAGGATTCGAACCCCCGACGAGGACCGGCCTCGCGCATCGGAACGTAGTGCCTCAATGCGCTCGGCCGCTCCGCCGCGACAAACTGACAACCAGCGTATCTTTGAAATTTAATTTTGAACTATTATGTAAAAGTTCTTCAATTTAGGAGTGTAAAAGTGTATCTATAGTGATAAATCCATATTTGTGGCACACTGTACACCTCACACCTGTATATTCCACAAGAGCTGTGTAAAGTCGTGCCGGCCGCGGTTGCCGAGGGGACTGAGGCGCTTCAGTCACGGTCTGCACGGCCACTACGGTCGGGGGTTCGAATCCCCCCTCGGGCATGGATATTTGTGTCGTCCTTAGTTGTAGGTAGTTCATAAGTAGTTTGTAAGTTTAGGGACTGATGACCCCGCAGTTGAGTCCCTTAAGCTTAACAAACATTTGAATATTTTGTAAAGTCGTATTATTGATGTGTGAAATGTGCGTACCTGGTCATAATTGTTGTAATTAATGAGACTGTTAGGCTGACCATAAATCGGTACAACTGGACATTGATGAATCATTAAAAGTGTCACAGAACTGCAATTCTGTGTTGTTCTTACTTTATTTGTAGTGAATTAGTTTTCGTCCCAAGAGACTTCAGCCAGCTGCTACCGAAAGCAATAGCCAACGAGAACATTAAGAATCGTCGATCTACGACCAGGTAATTACACAAGTCTTACAGTGTTTGGAAAAGTGTGACAGGATGAGGGAGACATACGAGTGAAGGGAGAGTTTTCCAACATTTCACATGCCAGATCCTTCAGATTTTACGTTATTGATATATGAATGTTTTTCTCCCGCACTCCAGATCTTTCAATACAAAGTTTTTCAATGAGGTCCATTCGTTAGAAGGTTAGAATAAAATTTAACAGTTATTGTTTGATTTTTAGAAGCTAGGTAATGAGGGAACATGGATTCCACATCTTCCGTTATTGACATAGTCTTCGCCTTTTCCCTAGCGTAAGCACAGTTCACACGAAAGATTTCTAAGGCTGTTTAGATTGTAGTGTATTGAATGTGTCATATTGTAGAGAGTTGGATCAGAGTGCCATCGCCTTCGCTGGAGCTACGTAAACACCTCCAGTGTACCCTTTTCGTTGGTGTTTTGTTCAAATGTTTGTAGAGCTTATGGGACTCAACTACGAGGTCATCAGCCCCTAAACTTACAAACTACTTATGAACTAGCTAATACTAAGAACGGCACAAATATTCATGCCCGAGGGGGGATTCGAACCCCCGACCGTAGTGGTCGTTCAGACCGTGACTGGCGCGCCGCAGTCCCCTCGGCCACCGCGGCCGGCTTGGTGTTTTGATTCTGCTGTATAGTGTCCGTCCGTTTGCACAAACCGACGAAATAAATCGCTTTATTGTTACGAACACACTCGAAATTATTCGTGTGAATTTATTTCTGAACGCCGTGAGCGTAGCGGCACCCTTGTAATGCAAAAACTTTGTCTGGTGAGAAATTCTTCATGCAAAACGTAGCCGACAATACTTGGAAATTCACCTCAAACTTGGTAATTTCACGCAGTTTCGTACGCTAATCACCTAAAACTACGTCGTGCAGTTTTTCTGCGATTGCTGTTCTGTGTTTACTTTTCAAACGACGTTTACGTGGGTAACCTTGGCCCATTTCCTGGCCTCCTTTAAATACTGCTGGAGATTTCGTCATGGTGGAGAAAGTAGAAAAGTCACCACACTAATTTATAAAATGAAAATGAATTTCGGTCGGCTTTTACTACAAGCCTGTATTATTGCCTGACAGATTTTTTCCATTTCTAGGAATTCCTTGTTCCAGGCAGCAACCGACAGTTAACTAGTGCACAGAATGAATTGCTGTTTCACACAGGGCCGTTAGAAAGCTGGAGCTAAGGTGAAAAAAGAAAAACAAATCTTACACCTAGTGTTGCAATCTAAGGGCGCGACGGAACGTTCTAGACACATTTAGAGAGAGATAGGATTTATTTAAAAGCATTCCTTTCTCTCTCTGTTATTGATATTGCCAAACAACTATATTATTCTGCTGAATTTATCACCATTTTGTCTATTAGAGATCAGTATTTAATGTAAACATTTTCATGAAATGTGGTTTCGTTGTAATGTAACAGGCACTTGACAAAATATCAAAGCCTTTTGAAATTATTATTTTTTTCATAACACCATTTTTATTATGTTTACCCTATCAACTGTTATGTTGTTATATGAATTAGTTTTCATATTTAGTTTAGTTGTATGTTGGACGCCATTTACAAAATGGTTCCAGGATGCGAAATTTGCCTATAGTACGTATAATTATCGATCAATTTAAAATGCTGTCATATTCTACTCATTAAAATGTATATTCTTATGTAAAATTCACCGCTATGAGACAATTGTTACCAGGCCCGTACCCAGGTATTGGCAAGATTGGCATTTGCCAAGGGCGCAAAATTGACAGAGAGGAAAAAGTAAAAGAAGGGATACGGGAGTTCAAAGGACTATTCACGAAATTTTTTAATTTTCTGAATATGTTAAAAAATCGTCAGAAATTTTAGGCATGGGGGGGGGGGCAGTTTAGACTTCCGCCAAGGGTGCAGGGCTCTGACAACACTCATAATATTACAATTTCGTGCGTCCATTAATCAAAAATTGTAACATTTAGCTACTTCGAACAAACTGCACATGTAATTTCAAATCTTTACGATACTTTTTCTCGCTGATAGTCTTCATTACAGGTGCCAGGCGTCGTGGGCTGTGCAGACTGGTGTAATAGGACAGGTGGTGGACTGTGGGCGGAACTTAGACCGGTACAGCTGGGTACAGTAAAAATGTGTGTGTGAATAGACAGGGCGATGAACTTGTGGCGGTCCATCGCTAGGAGTGTACGGAGCACTTTTATCCAATTAGTCTTTTCATCAAATGTCTGGACATTCGTGAACGTTTTTCCAGACCACTTCATTACAGTCGTCAAACTATCATAAGAGGATGAAGATAGATTTTTGCCACAGATTCAATGTTTGTGAATCTATGGTCCTTAACTATTCTGGTCACCAGCCCCTAGGCTTACCAACTACTTTAACCGATGCTCAGGACAACAAATTGACCCATGCCCGAGGGAGGACTCTAACCTCCGACGGCGAACAGCGGCGCTCTCCGGCAGCTAGGCGCCTTAGTAACTGAAATGCCACGGTGGAGTGGCCGAGCGTTCTATGTCAGTATCTGAAATTATTGAAGAACTGTGGAAATTTTTTCAGCTATCAGTCGTAAAAATATATTTATTTATTCGCAAATCTAGATATCGACCACTGTGTGGTCATTATCAATGCTTAAAAACAAAATACTTAAAACATCTCGACCTCCATGTTGGAGATGTTTTAAGTATTTTAATTGTTTTTAAGCATTGATAATGACCACAAAGTGGTCGAAATCTAGATTTGCGAATAAATATTTTTACGACTGATTGCTGAAAAAATTTCCACAAGTCAAATACAGTCGTGGAGCACAAATTCCACCATGGAATCAAGCCTGATTATTGAAGAAGGCAAGTCGATTACGTTATAATTAGAAAGGTATCCACCGTTTCCGCTTTTGAAGAGGAAGTCTGCAAATTCACATTCACCGGTCTTAGCTCACATATTTCTTCAGCTTGAAAATTTCGAAAGGTGGCACTAGATGTGAACCCTTTAAATGAATTTTACACTATAGCAGCTTTCGATGCATGAGGAACAACAGGCAATACTTGTTGCAAATCCCCTCTTAAGACCTTGATGTGCTGAGTGTTCTGAGACCGAAACGAACCGCGTATTTTGATAATAACAATAGATATGCTTCCCGGAATGAAAAAAACGACATAAAAATTACAAAAAAAAAAAAAAAAAAAAAAAAACGAAAAACCTAAAGTGAAGTTTAATGTTAAAGAAGAAAAACTGCAAGTTAGCAGCTCCCCTAAGGCGTGGCCTAAGGCGGAGCCTAAGGCGTGGCCAACTGACGTAAAACGTTGTTGTTGTTGTTGTTGTTGCCCATAATGGGTAGCGCCGTGACGTTTTGCTTTCAGCTGAACAATGTTGCTACCTAGTATGGATTCTGTTAGTGCACAAACAAGCCACCTCCCCACCCGGGGAATGGCAGAAGAGACAGGGCTGAAGCGTGGTTCGCTAGAGGACTCAGAATCAGGGCAAGCCACAATTTAGATTGGTTGAACGATGCAGCGACCAACAGGAAATTTTAAACTGTAGGAAAGTGGGGGAAAGAAGTGCGCCTACATCAGCCGTTAAAACCCCCGGTTTTTCGATCAGGAAGGGAGTTCTCAGTCAGACGAATTGGTCGCCAGCCCGTGAAAATTGCCATCGGCCTCGGGTGCTCCACGACTGTCTGTTTCTCGCGGGGAGTGTGACTGTCTAGCGAATGCTGCTAGGAAACGTAATTACTGGCTTCTGTTGTGGCAACCGATTTATACTTCTTGCTTTTTAAACGAATAACCTCAGTGTAGTAGACTTACAAGGACAGTACATGGGCTCGAACAAACATATCTGTTTGAACGTTTGCTTACATGATCTCTACGTACACCTCACTGTGCTGGTGAGTGTCGTTTTTATGCAAAACTCTGTAGTGATGCTCTAGATGGCACTGTAGATATAATTGTAGACGCCATACGTAATGCAAATATCTTAACTATAACTTATGTAATAATCATCGACCATGTTCTCTAGCGTATTGTCATCAAAAGCCGTGATGATAGTTGCAACTTTAACCTCCTTCTCGGGAGACTTGTTATTCACTGCAACTGCTTCCATCGCCTCTTCCCGCACTTACCGTAGCACTACCGCTTGCAATGAGTTGTTCGTCATTATCATCCCTAATATCACCATTATGTTTTGGTGTCCCCTGTAAAGGCGACTGGTTGAAGTAATTCCTGAAACATATTTCAATAAACAGTCGCAGGTTCCAACACAATGGATAAAAGTATCTAACTTATGCTCATATTTCTGTACCATAAGAGATACGAGAAAGCGTGCAAATGATTCATCTTCTACACTAATACCATCTTCACGAATAAGGGTTCTTCGTAACTTCATCTCAACCAATCGCAATACATTAGCAGGATTGATTACCAATAGTCGCCCCATCTGACGCTACACCACACAAATGTCACAAAACGAAACTTCGGAGGCACACTGTAACGTCCCTACTGGCGAACCAAGAGGTCAAAGTGCAATGTGGCAAGGCACTGCAGAGGCCTCTAACGGACGACTGCAGAGTTCTGCAGATGCAGGAGTATCACTAGTGCAATAAGGGATCTTTACATAATCTCTCATACGATTTTGGTGTATGTGTGTTTGTTCGAGCCCAAGTACTTTCCTTGTTAGTATGGGATGCGATAAATTTAATGCCATATACCTATGAGTTCCATAGAGTTTCCTAAACAAGTATCCTCTCGAGTCCCGAAATCCGCATCTCCAGTAGATGCCTGTACTGTCTCTCTGCAGTCACTCCGCACGGGATATGCAGACTGACCTTGCTAGCTCTTCCCTCTTCCCTATGTAGGACACGACAGGTCCTCTCGTTATTCTGTGATGTAACATGTATGTGCATTTGATAGCCTTGTGCCTCAATACTGTCATACTTTGTCAGTACTGAAATGTAACGATTGTATAATCTTAAGAATTTTATTCAATGTATCTGTGCGCAGTTGAAACCTGATAATTAACTGTATTTATAAAAAATGATGCACCATACACTAAATAAATACATTAGCAGCTACAGCTTTTCCAATCGTAATTATTAACACTTTCAACCTGATGCTGAACTTGAGAGTGGGAAGTCAAGGAATTCCCTATCAGTCCTACTGTTTGGCTCGGTGGAGGTCGTTCTTTTCTAAATACCAGACTTATCAAGAAAGGACAACTCATCAATGAGTTCATTTCGACACGCCCAATTCTGAGTTTAGCATTTTTCGTTGTGGTGCGAAGCTTGGCCGTTACTCCATTTGTTGAGTTGGAGGTGACACTGGCCGACAGTGAGAAGGAGAGCAGGGTGCCGACTAGTATCTCTGAGAATAACCATCTGAGGATAACTCGTTATGTAACTCACTGTTCATTACTACAGTACCAAAATGTTTTACTTTTAGTTAATATGATATCGCGGGCCTGTAAAAAGAAATGGTTTATTTATTGTATTGGTGTGGTGTCTGTTCTTTCGGGCGTCCTAAAGAACAGACACCACACCAATACGATAAGTATTAAACGCGACGACGGCGTTAGCTTCAGTTATTTCACCGCAGATGCGGTCATACGTCCGACCTCGCACGGGAATCCGTAATGGCGAGTGTAAGAGGGCATGGACGATACGGGCGCTACAAACATAGCGTGCGACTGGTGGGAATTTGAGACGGACGGGAGGCGAACACTGGTGGCCAAGTGGTTAAGGCGACCACTGGCCCGAAGCGGGAGACCCAGGTTCGATTCCCGGTCTGGCTTACATTTCCGCTTGTCGCCATTGCTTACTATCAATGCCCAAATGCGGCCACTGTCAGTCCTTTCTTTCTTATCCTTCTTCCTTCCCTTCCCTTTAACATTTGGAAATGGTTTGTATTTATATCTATTCTTAGAGGCAACCGATTCCACAACAATGGCGAAACAGCTGGCCAATTGGAAATTATACACGCATAACAGGTAATGGGGGAAAAAAGATGTCAGAACTTACACCTTCTTTCTGCCGACTCTGGCAGCTAGGGCGAAGTTCTCGGCGTAGAGCCTCATGGAGGTGGTGATGGAGCCGGTGACCCAGTAGATCATGACGTTGTCCAGCAGGTCGACCAGGTCGTACTTGTTGGTGAGGCCTCCGCAGGGCAGACTCTTCCAGGCGGGCTCCGTCCACGCCGAGAACTTCTCCAGGATGTACGCCGCCAAGCCCACCGGCGTCGTCTCCAGAGCCAGGCCTGCAAACATCGCCAATTCTGACTCTGTGCGAAGAAAATAGACGCTGAAACTTCTAGCTGCAATTCGACAAGGAGGTATTCGAGGACTACATACAAAATTTGTTTCAACAGGACTACGATGAGGAATAATTCTATTTATCGCATCAGAAATTTAGCAATTCGATTTATAAAACAAAGAAATGTAATGCATAATGAAACTTTTCACTCTGCAGCGGAGTGTGCGCTGATATGAAACTTCCTGGCAGATTAAAATTGTGTGCCGGAACCGGGACTCGAACCTGCGAACCATGCAAGACTAGCACTCCTGGAAGAAAGGATATGGTGGAGAGCTTCTGTGAAGTTTGGAAAGTTGGAGGCGAGGTACTGGCGGAAGTAAAGTTGTGAGGCGGCATAGTGAGTCGTGTCGGGATAGCACAGTCGGTAGTGCCCTTGCCCGCGAAAGGCAAAGGTTTCAGGTTCGAGTCCCGGTTCCGGCACACAATTTTAATCTGCCAGGAAGTTTCAATTATAATGCATTTTACTTGGAATCACAAACTGATTTACTGAAGTGATGTCCAAATGTTTGTAAATCTAAGGGACTTATCTACTTTGGTCATCAGTCCCTACGCTTACAAACTACTTACACTACGAGCCTGGGACCTTTGCCTTTCGCGGGCAAGCGCTCTACCAACTGAGCTGTCCCGACACGACTCACGAAGCCGCCTCACAACTTTGCTTCCGCCAGTACCTCGCCTCCTACTTTCCAAACTGCACAGCTCTCTTTTCTTCCAGGGGTGCCAGTCTTGCATGTTTCGCAGAAGAGCTTCTGTGAAGTTTGGAAAGTAGGAGGCGAGGTACTGGCGGAAGCAAAGTTGTGAGGCGGCATCGTGAGTCGTGTCGGGATAGCTCAGTCGGTAGAACGCTTGCCCGCGAAAGGCAAAGGTCCCAGGTTCGAGTCCCGGTTCCGGCACACAATTTTAATCTGCCAGGAAGTTTCATATCAGCGCACACTCCGCTGTAGAGTGAAAGTTTCATTCTACTTACACTAACTTAAAAGTAACTTAGGCTAAGGACAACACAAACACGCATGCCCGAGGGAGGACTCTAACCCTTGACGGCGAACCGCCGCGCGCGCCGCAGCTGGGCGCCTTAGTGCGCAAGGCTATTCTGCCGCGGCGATTTACTGAGATAAGAAAACAAGATAAGGAATGAGGAAATTAAAAAGAAGACGGCCATTATGAAGGTTATCGTACGCACTGTTTGTTGTAGCACAACGTCCTTTGAATTATATAAAAAACGTAGTATTTAAGTGTGTACTTACAAGATGGTTAGATTAGATTAGTACTTGTACCATAGATCATGAATACGACACTTCGTAATGATGTGGAACGTGTCAGGTTAATGAAAGGTGTCTTTACAAATTATTACTTTGTACTAAATATTATATGACAATTTTTTTATTATTTTTTTTCACAGTTACTAATTTATATCTAAAAATTCATCTGTAGTATAGAAGGAGTTGCCATTCAGAAATTCTTTTAATTTATTTTTAAGTGCTACTTGGCTATCTGTCAGGCTTTAGATGCTGTTTGGTAGGTGACCAAAGACTCTTGTGTCAGCATAATTCACCCCTTTCTGTGCCGAAGCTAGATTTAACCTTGAATAGTGAAGATCATTTTTTATTATAGTGTAGTACACTGCTATTTCTTTTGAATTCGGTGGGATTGGTAATAACAAATTTCACAAGTGAATATATATACTGACAAGCTACTGTGAAGATCCCTAGTTCTTTAAATAAGTGTCTGCAGGATGATCTTGGATGGGCTCCAGCAATGGTAAATTAATATATGAACAAACAGCAAGCAGGCCCTCTTTAACGATTTGTTGACGCACCATATGAAATTTATCACACTTTCTCACGACTAAATGCAGTTTATTACTTTAGCAAGAGTGCGAACTGCAGCCGTACACAAAACTTACGAAGTGAAATGTCTTTAGCAGGAGGTTTTAAGCTCCATGTGTACCATGCGTGTGTCAAAAAGAGCAGCTGCGTTCTCTAGTGATAAAGAATGCAAATTGCGTGAGCTATCTGTTCTGAAAATGTAAGTTCCGTAATTTAAAGTCCATAATAATGAACACGAATCTGTGTAAGGTACTATTCGTTCTTTTCCCGAAATATTGGTGCAATTAAACGCCCCAAAGCTCTTCATGATTTCTTTCTAATATAACGTTCTTGGTTGCGAACATTTCATTTAGACTAAAGCTTTATGGGGCATCATCATAATCAAATAATACTTTACATCGGTCAGTTTGCATTAAAAAGATTTCGTGTTAAAGTCTGGCAGCGACAATCTTTAAAAATATTACTGTACACCCCTCAAAAGCCTGAAATAAGGTCGCAGCAATGGCCACCATAGCGCAAAGAGGGGCGCACATTCACCATTTTCACGCGTGTCTACTTTTACGAACAGATATGCCACTAATGCTGTCTTCACACAGAATATACACATCATCTTCACTGCTGTTACTTGAAGATCATATTATATACAACAGTATTCTCTCTCTCTCTCTCTCTCTCTCTCTCTCTCTCTCTCTCTCTCTCTCAGGCAAACATTCAGAGAAATACCGTTCAAACGTCACATCGCAGGCAGATGAGACTAGCACGAAGTCAAATTCAAATGTTTGTAAATTTATGGGACCTAGTTCTATAGGTAACTTTTTGTCTGCTCCATTGTACTTCAATTGACAGTAAAATTTTTAGCATAGAGTATTGCTATTTTTATCTTATTTTTAATGTTTTTGTTTGCAAGTGCCTCCTCACCGTCTACAAGGGGATGCCATAAGTGACTCGAACCTGAGACTTTTGCTTTTCACTGGCAGGTCCAGCAAGGAATGCAAGAAACATTTTGTAAAATTAGGAAGGTAGTAGGTAACTATCCCCCGTGAAAGGCAAAGGTCAACGATACGAGTCCCGTTTCTGCACTCAATCTGTGAAGAAGTTTCATATCAGTTGCGTTGATGTTGTTGGTTGTTTTAAGGGGACTAAACAGCTAGGTCATCAGTCCCCTGTTCCTAGCTGAGAGTCAACTGTCAAAGATAAAACAACGCCCTGAAAATGACACTGCACGAAAGGGCAAGTTAATAATAGACAAGTCACTGACAATACAAAACGGAGATACACACAATTAGTAAAAGAATGTCACGAATAAAACTGGATAGCAGAGGTCATTGGCTGGCTGATCACAAAGAAAAAACAGGATGAGCCAGCCACACTGCAGACACTAAGAACTCCAAAGGACGTGAAAAGTTAAAAAGCTGGGTTGGTGGCAGCCTAAGATGTCAGGCCACAGCACCTACCGTTAGATCGAGTCATAAAAACCAGCAGCGCGGATAAAACGTAAAACTTTGTTAGCCGTAGAGGCGTCGTCACCTAAAACTAAGGGTAGTGCGTCTGGAAGAATAAAAGAATGCCGCAGGTTGGCTAAAATCGGACAGTCCATCAAAAGATGGGCCACTGTCATTACGACACCACATCGACATACGGGCGGGGACTCACGGCATAGGAGATACCCATGGGCCAACCACGTGTGCCCAATACGGAATCGGCAAAGGACAACCGACTCCCTGCGAGAAGCCCTCAGGGACGTCTTCCATGCAGCAGTAGACGGCTTGATAGCACGGAGCTTATTCGGTTCAGTCGAATCTGCCCATTCAGAATTCCAAACCCTTAAGACCTTGCGGGTCAACTGGGTTTGGAGGTCGGAAACTGGGAGGCCAATATCCAGGGACCGCGAAGTAGTGGCCTGCTTGGCCAGCTCATCAACGCGTTCATTGCCCGGTATACCTATGTGGCCCGGAGTCCAGACAAAGGTGACAGAACGGCCTGACTCGCCAAGGGCAAAGACAGCATCTTGAATGGCTCGCGCCACTGTGTGTTTCGGTAAAAACTGGTCGAGGGCCTGTAAGCCACTCAGGGAGTCGCTGCAGATGACGAACGACCCCCTGGGGCGAGCTCTGAGGTGGTCAAGAGCTCTCAAAATACCGACCAGTTCTGCAGTGAAGATGGTGCTTCCACAAGGCAATGACCGCTGTTCGATGTGGTCACCATGGATAAAGGCATATCCAGCATGGCCATCGACCAAAGAACCGTCCGTGTAGATGATGTTCGCTCCGTGAAACGTATCAAGCAGTGCATGGAACCGACGACGGAGAAGTAGTGGTGAAATCGAGGCTTTCGAATCCTGGGACAAGTCCAGCTGAAGCTCCAGGCGAGGAATTTTCCAGGGGGGGATACGGAGGGAGTAATGGTAAGGTGGAGGAAGGGGTAAGGAATCAAGTGAGGAGAGAAGAGAACGGACGCGGACCGCAATCGGGAGACCCGACCTGGGCCGACGTCGTGGGGAAGCGAGTGCAGAATGTGGGAAGAGAAGCCTGTGATTCGGATGATGGGGGGAAGCATGAACCCGGGCAATGTAACTCACCAGCAACCGTTGCCGGCGATACCGCAAAGGGGGAACACCAGCTTCAGCTAGAAGGCTCGTTACGGGACTGGTGCGAAAAGCCCCTGTTGCGAGCCGCACGCCTGTGTGGTGAACGGGGTCTAGGTCCCGCAAGGCAGAAGGGGCTGCTGAGTCGTACACCAAGCTCCCGTAATCAAGCCGCGACAGAATAAGAGACTTGTAGAGCTGAAGAAGGGTTGAACGTGCTGCTCCCCAACTAGTATGGCTGAGGCATCTAAGAACATTTAAATGCCGTCAACACTTCTGTCGCAGCTGACGTAGGTGTGGCACCCATGTCAGCCGGGCATCGAAGACCATGCCCAGGAAGCGATGTGTTTCCTCAACCTGAAGTAGTTCACCACCCAGGTAGAGCTCTGGGTCAGGGTGAACTACCCGACGGCGACAGAAGTGCATCACGCGGGTTTTTCGGGCGGAGAACTGAAAGCCGTGAATAGAAGCCCATGAGTGGGCCTTTCGGATGGCACCCTGCAGCCGCCGTTCAGATACGCAGACGCTAACTGAGCTGAAACACAAGCAAAAGTCATCGGCGAACAGGGAGCAACTGACCGATGACCCCACAGCCGCAGCAAGACCATTTATCGCCACTAAAAACAATGGAACGCTGAGGACGGAGCCCTGTGGGACACCGTTCTCTTGAATACGTGGGGAGCTAAAAGATGCCCCAACCCTCACCCGGAACGAGCGATGGGAGAGGAAATTATGAATAAAAATAGGAAGGGCACCCCGTAGGCCCCAGTCATGAAGAGTTGTTAAAATATGGTGGCGCTAGGTGGTGTCATACGCCTTTCGAAGGTCGAAAAATACAGCAACTAAATGTTCACGCCTAGCGAAGGCAGTGCGAATGGCCGACTCCAATGACATGAGGTTGTCAATGGTAGAACAGCCCTGGCGAAAGCCCCCTTGTTGTGGAGCAAGGAGTCCGCGCTCTTCAAGGATCCACATAAGCCGCCGACTCACCATACGTTCGAAGAGCTTGCAGAGAACGTTGGTGAGGCTGATCGGACGGTAATTGTCAGCCACCAGGGGATCTGCACCAGGTTTCAGCACCGGGATGATAGTGCTTTCCCGCCACTGCGACGGGAAAGTGCCCTCTGCCCATAGATGGTTAAACAGGGCGAGAATGCGGCGTTGAAACTCTGGTGAAAGGTGTCGGAGGAATTGGCCGTGAATCCTATCAGGTCCTGAAGTTGTATCAGGACACGCAGCAAGGGCACTTCGGAACTCCCACTCGGTAAACGGGTCGTTGTATATTTCCCGACGACGAGTGCGGAAAGAGAGCTGTTTCCGCTCGGCCCGCTCTTTGAGGGAGCGGAAGGCAGCACTGTACATGGCAGTCGCGGAGCATTGTGCGTAGTGGTCTGCCATGTGCTCGGCGATAGCTGTCGGGAGCGTGCAGAGCACACCCTGGATGGTGAGGGATGGGATTCCTGTCGGCGGGCGGTATCCGAAGACGCGTCGGACTTGCGTCCATAACTTAGTCAGGGAGGTGCGGGAGCCGATATTGGCTACATACCGCTCCCAGGAATCCTGCTTACTCTGCTGTACGAGTCGTCGAGCACGCGCACGGAGCCGTTTAAAGGCCACCAAATTCTCCACGGATGGGTGGCGTCGATGGCGCTGGAGCGCTCGCCGACGTTCCCGGATGGCCTCAGCAATCTCCGGTGTCCACCAAGGCACGGACCTATGCCTAGTGGAACCGGTGGTTTGTGGAACTGCCACCTCAGCGGCCATGACAATACTATTAGTCACCTGCTGGACTACGTTGTCAATGTCATCTGGCAGCGGTGGAGCAATGACAGCAGTTGAAGCATACACACTCCAATCAGCCCTACGGAGACACCAACGGGGTAAGCTGTCTGCAGCTTGGTACCGCAGGAGCGACACAAAGATTGGAAAGTGGTCGCTGCCACATAGGTCCTCATGCACACGCCAACCGAGGTGTGGTCGAAGGCTGGGGCTGCAGACGGAGAGGTCGATCGCTGAATACGTGCCCTGTGCCACGCTAAAATGCGTGGGGGCACCTGTATTCAGGAGGCAAAGGTCTTGGTGCGCCACTAATGTCTCAACATCCCTACCGCGGCCTGTGGTCTGGAGTCCACCCCACAAAGGGTTGTGGGTGTTGAAGTCCCCCAATAGGAGGAATGGTGGGGGAAGTTGGGAGACCAGAGCGGTAAGGGTGTTGAGAGACACGGCCTCATCCGGAGGAAGGTACAAGCTGCAGACAGTTAATTCCTGCGTTGCCCGGATTCTAACAGCCACTGCCTCAAGAGTGGTTGTGAGTGGCATGGGGACACTGGGGACAGTGTCCAGGATATACAGGCAGACACCGCCAGACACCCTGTCGTAAAGGGTCCTGTTGCGGTAGTAGCCCCGATACCCACGGAGGGCAGGGGTCCGCTGTGCTGGAAACCATGTCTCCTGTAGGTCGATACAAAATGCAGGGTAGCTGTACAGTATTTGTCGCAGCTCAGAAGCCGCCGCAATTCCACTGGAGGATAACATGTCCTCCACGCTCTAAGGCCATAAAAGGAAAGAAAAGAAGATCATTCCATAGGACCGCCTGCTGCCTGATGGTCAGGCTCAACAGAATCTATGACCATAGAATCAGTTGATTCCGGTTGTGCAGATCTCCTATGGTCGAGTGAATCAAGGAGTGCGAGATCCTCAGCGGAAGCGAGGATCTCTACCTCATCCTCTGAGGCAGAGGATGCAGGTGTGGGTGGCTTGGAAGCCACCAAAGTATCCTTTTTCTTCTTCTCTTTCTTTTTACCCTCTCGCTGGCCTTTGGGTGTTAAGGGCCTTGGGGGCTTCTCAACAGGGGCTGCAGGTGCCGACGAAGAGGTGGAGGCCCCTCGATCAGCAGCCGCGGGATCCTTCAGCCATCGGCCGGGATCCACTTTCCCACGAAGAGAAGCCTCGGAAGGCAGTGTCCCGTGGGACCCCTTCCGGGCGAGAGGAGCCGGAGAAGGCTGTTGTTTCTCCGGCTGTGGGGTGGGGACCGACGTCCCCTGTGATGGCTTATCTGTTGCTCCCAACATGAATCGTGTGGGAGCAACTGAAGGTGTTGGGCCCCCAACTGTCAAGGGGGCAGGTGGAGTGGGTCAGGCCTGGGGGCCCGCTGGCATTGGTGGTGCAGGAATCGACGATGAAGCTACTGTTGAGTATGGGGTCGTCATGGTCACTGGGTGGAGTTTTGCGTACTTGCGCCTGGCCTCTGCATATGTCAGCCGGTCCAGAGTCTTGTACTCCATGATCTTACGCTCCTTGTGGAGTACAGAGCAGTTGGGAGAACACGGAGGATGCTGCTGGTTGCAATTGACGCAAACTGGAGGCGGGGTACAGGGGGCGTCCGGGTGGGATGCACGCCCGCACTCCCGACATGTTGAGTTGGCATCACATCGGGAGGACATGTGCCCAAACCTCCAGCACTTTAAGCAGCGCATAGGCGGAGGAACATAGGGCTTTACGTCGACCCGGTAGACCATCACCTTGACCTTCTCAGGCAATGAATCGCCCTCGAAAGCCAAGATGAAGGCACCGGTGGCAACCCTCTTGTCCTTCGGACCCCTATAGATGCGGCGGATGAAATGCACACCACGCCGCTCCAAGTTAGCTCTCAATTCGTCATCTGATTGCAGCAGCAGATTCCTGTGGAAAATGATACCCTGGACCATGTTTAACGTCTTATGTGGCGTAATAGAAACGGAAACATCACCCAGCTTGTCGCAGGCTAGCAAAGCCAGTGACTGCGCTGGGGATGACGTCGTTATAAGAACCGACCCAGATCTCATCTTTGACAGACCCTCGACCTCTCCATATTTGTCCTCTAGATGTTCGACGAAGAACATTGGCTTCGTCGTCATAAAAGATTCCCCATCATTACGTGTGCATACCAGATATTTCGGGGCATAAGCCTCAACCTGATGTTTTGCCCGACGTTCCTCCCATGGTGTGGACAAGGAAGGAAACGTTTGGGGGTCATAATTTGCAGCGTTGTAATCGCCTCGACCACGCTTAGAGACGGCGGTTGTACGTCCGCCAACGTTTCGTGTTCGTTTCATGGTGTTCCCACGAGCAGCTAGGGAAATAAGCGTCCACCCAGACAGAGCCCCGCTTGCCTGGGTAAGCCTTATACAACTGAGGTGCGGCAGGTTCCTCAGAGGTTGCTCGCTAGCGGCTGTTCAACCTCAACAGCCATGCATCTCCTCGGCACGTAGCACACCTTGAGATTGAGGTTTTTTTTTATAGAGGTTTGTACCGTCCTCGCGACCCGGGCGATTAAGCCAAGATCCCCGGGCTCTGAAACGTACAACGTTCCACCGTCGCGCCGAACGATGGTCGTTGAAGCATGCACAGAGCTTACGGTGTAGCGGACTGTTTGCGCGACACAGCCCACAGCTCAGGACCCCGGGTTCGCCAAGCCCGTACTCAGCAAATTAATGCTGAGCCCCTGAGGAGTATCAGTTGCGGTTTGCTACTGAGTGAAAATCGATTCCCTAAATTTACTTTTAATAATTTTGAAGTAGACAAATGTTCAACTATACTGCACTGCTAGAGACTGACAGCTTAAGTACTGTTTGCTTACCTATAGTATCTGGCTTTGAAGCTTGCAGGTGGAAGTATCCCATTTCCAGCAGTATGAGATTGAGCCAAGGCTTCCAGTAAGGGAAGACTTTGTGTGCATAGCGGCGTTCCACGAACAGTGTAGGCCAGAGACTACCGATCATTCCTTTAAGAATGGCCTTGGGCCCATTGGCGATGCACATGTTAGAGTGGAATCCCAGTACGCTAGAAAGGAAAGAGAAAAATAGGTGCAGTTATTATTTTTGTGCAACTGTCATCTGGAAAAACAAAGTACTGAAAGATATTGTATGGCCGTCCCAAAGCCCCGATTGTAATCCTACAGAAATGGTCTGGAATGAAGTGCACAGATGTGTCGGGGAAGGTAATATGTCCAGCAAGGAACATCTCTGGAATATTTTAAAGGATGTGTGCTGCTTGTTGTTGTTGTTGTTGTTGTTGGTTGTTTTGAGGGGACTAAACAGCTAGGCCATCAGTCCCCTGTTCCTAGCCGAGAGGCCACTGTTAAAAAGTAAAAAGTAAAAACAGAGTTCAGAAAATGGGAACGCACAAAAGGGACAGGCTAACAATGGACCTGTCGGAAACAATACAGAACGAAGACACACACAATTGGTAAAACAAAGGAAGGAACATAACTAAAACTAGACAGCAGAGCACCTTGGCTGGCTGATCACAACGATAAAACAGGATGTGTCAGCCATACTGCACACACTAAGAACCCCTAGGTCCTTCACATAAGGGCCTGTAAAAATCTGTTAAAAGTGCTGGATCAGTGGTGGCTTAAGACAGCAGGCCACAGCACCCACCACTAGATAGAGTCGTAAAAACCAACCGCGCGAATAAAACTTAAAACTGCGTTAGCCATAGAGGCGTCGTCGCCTAAAACTAAGGGTAGCGCGTCTGGGAGATTAAGAGAGTGCCGCAAGTTGGCTAAAATCAAAAGATGGGCTACTACACCACATCGACACACGGGCGGGGACTCACAGCGAAGGAGATAGCCGTGGGTTAACCACGTGTGCCCAATACGGAGGCGGCAGAGGACAACCGCCTCTCGGCGGATCGGCCGCAGTGAAGATTTCCACAGGGCTGTGGACAGCTTCACTGCCCGAAGCTTGTTTGGTGCATTCGCCATAGCCCACTCGGCACTCCAAGCCTCGCGCACTTTCCGGTGCAACACCAATTTCAGATCAGGTTCCATGACGCCAATATCGAGCGGTGGTGCCATAGTGGCCTGCTTGGCTAAGCGATCTACTTGTTCATTCCCTGGGATGCCGTCGTGGCCCGGGGTCCACACCAAGACCACAGAACGGCCAGATCGGCTTAGAGAGTGGACAGTATCTTGGATCGACCGTACGAATGGCTGGCGAGAGAAACACTGGTCGATCGCTTGTAAGCCACTCAGGTAGACAGAACAGATGACAAATAACCCCCTGGGGCACGCTTTGAGGTGTTGCAGAGCCCTGGCGACCAGTTCGGCAGAGAAAACGGTACTCTCACATGGCAGAGAAGGCTGTTCCACACGGTCGTCATGCAGAAACGCATACCCAGCATGGCCATCTACTATGGAACCATCTGTGTAGACGGCTTTGGCGGTATGGAACGTGTCGAGGAGTTGTAGGAACTGGTGACGGAGATGTCTAGCGGAAACTGAGTCCTTCGACGTACAGGAAAGATCCAGACAGAGCTGCAATCGAGGAAGGACGTGTGCAATCATACAGATACAAGATAACTACAAAAACTTTTGTGTCCCAGCCTCGTCGCCGCTTTTGTGTCTCGTTTCCGTCGTAGGTGTCGGTGGCCGAGTGGAATGAGACCGACACAGGAATAAAGATAACACACCGGTGCAGGTACGGAGAGGAGCAGCCAGAAACCAGAAACACTAGAGTAAACTAGAACGAGATATATATTGCACAGAATTTATACAATACTTTTACATAGATCAGTACTGCAGATAGTTGAGCTAGAGGCCTGCCTAGTGCCTGTCTGATAGCAAAGTCTTCACTGGTGCCTATCTGAATCCGAAGGTCCTAACTGGTTCCTATCTCAGTCCCAAGTGCCCGATGTCGTTCAGTGGTGGCCACGAGCGGAGTTCCAGCAGAGGGCGCTTGTGGCTGTCGTCGTAAGAACGCCGCGCCGTGCGTGCATGGCGGCGCGCGGCGAAAGTAGGTGGCGCGCACTTTGTACTTGTGCGACACCACAAAAACTGCCTCACAAACTCGTCGCATGCAGTCAGTCATTAAATCCAAAGGAGGATACTTTGATGAAAGTAATGGAGGGATGGATGGTTTGAATTTTAAAGGGACTAAACGACTACGGCTATCAGTCCCTTGTTCCAACCAAAGAGAGTAGAATAAAAAATAAAAAAAAAACCGCCTACAATTTAATGGAAAACGAATTGTAAAAACTCACCAAGCAAAGGGAGTTACATCAAGAAATAAAAGCACCAAAGTAGAAACTAATAATATTCATCTCGGGTTTGCAGCCAGATACCGTCGTCAATTAGACACGATGTTTCAGTAGACCAACTGGCTGCCATCTTCAGGTGAGAGCGCAAAACACTAACTCGCCGGAAACTGATAAAGAACAAGAAACAGCAGCCCCTTTATACACCGCTGACGACCCACCGCGCGTACGCGAAACCAAAGTAGAAGCCACTTAGGCGCAATAGAACCAGTAGCGCGCCGGTGGAGAAAAACGGCAAAAACGATGGGTCGAAAAAAGGCTATTTAAAAGAAACAGCAGGTCGAAATGAAGACCGTTGTTGCTTGATGTCAGATAAGATCGGGTTCCAAGTTTTACTTAGTGGAAAACCCTTGTCCCAATTAATAATATTATTAGTTAATAGCCAAGTATGGCCGATACGCAGCCGGTAGAGAACAAGAGAGTCTCTGTGAGAGGCCCGCAGAGAGGTCCTCCACACGTTTGTAGTATCCTTTACACGCCTCAGTTTGTTGGGCACCTGTAGGGTGCGCCATTCACTACTTCACAAACCGAGCACTTTACGGCGTAGTGCAGAACGGAGATCAGCACGTGGAATGCCTATATTGAAGACAGGCTTGTGAGTGGCCTCTTTGGCCAGCCTGTCAGCCAGCTCATTGCCGTCTATCCCGACGTGTCCCGGTGTCCAAAGGAATGCCACTGACTGCCCACGTTGTTTAATGATGTACAATGACTCTTGTATAGCAACAACCAGAAGATTGCACGGAAAACACTTGTCGATGGCCTGTAAACCGCCCAGGGAGTCACTACAGATGAAGGACTCCCCAGGGCAGGAACGGATATGTTGAAGTGCGCGGTGGATGGCTACCAGCTCTGCAGTGAAAATTGTGCAGCCATCTGGCAGGGACCGCAACTCCTTGTGTCCTGCAAGCGTGTAGGCAAAACCGGCATGACCATCTACCACCGAGCCGTCGGTGTACACTACCGTAGAGCCTCGGAAGCCGTCAATAATTGATACGAAGTGGCGACGAAGGGTCTCAGGGGGGGCTGAGGTTTTAGCGTACCGTGACAAGTCCAGCCGAAGGTGAGGCCGTTATATACACCATGGTGGTGTACGCGACTGGTATCTGAATGAAGAGGGGACAGGAACAGACTCCAATTGGCTCAGCAGAGACCTAACACGAACACCAACCGTCAACCCTGATCTCGGTCGCCTCTGCGGAATGTGGAGATCAGTTAGAGGAAAGAGTAGACGGTGGTTTGGATGGTTAGGTAAACCACGGATGGTAGCCGCATAATTCGCAAGCAGTTGTCGCCTGATATGCAGAGAAGGCACACCGGCCTCCACAAGGAGACTAGTCACAGGACTTGTTCGAAAGGCTCCTGTTGCAAGCCTAACCCCACAGTGATGGACTGGGTCCAACATCTGCAGAGCTGAAGGTGATGCCGAGCCATAGGAAACATTGCCGTAGTCCAGTCTGGACAGAATAAGCGCCTTATAACACTGCAGCAGCCTACTGCGGTCTGCGCCCCCAATTGGTGTTACTGAGGCAGCGGAGGACATTAAGGTGCTTCCAGCACTTCTGCTTGAGCTCACGTATATGAGGAAGCCATGTCAGCCGGTCGTCAAACACTAGCCCCAAGAAAAGGTGCGTTTCCACCACATTGAGCAGATGGCCATCGATGTAAAGCTCAGGATGTGGATGGGCTGTCCGACGCCGACAGAAGGGCATAACGCATGTCTTGGTAGCAGAGAACTCAAACCCATGGGCTAGAGCCCACTTCTGCACCTTGCGAATGGCTCCCTGCAGCAGTCTTTCAGCAAGGCGCATACTGCTAGAGCTAAAATATAAGCAGAAGTCATCTGCATACAGCGAGGTGGAGACTGAGGATGAAAGTAAAATATAATGATTGTGAATGTATTATATATGTATAAGTTAATATAATTATATTTTGTGAGAAATAACGTTTGATGTGTGTTGTGAAATGCCAGGAAGCATTGAAACTAATGACCGGTAGTGAAGGTGACAATGTACACATGAAGTTGGACTGAGAGGCTGCTCACCAGCTAGGGAAGTATTCGGTGAGAGCGGTGCCTAAGAGGGCGCCCCAGTCGCCGCCCTGTACGTAGAACTTGCTGTGCCCGAGGCGCGCCATCAGCCTCTTCATGATGGCCGCTATCTGCACTGGCCCCAGGCCGGGCCTGGCGGCGCCCTGCGAGAAGCCGTACCCGGGCAGCGACGGCGCCACCACCTCGAAGACGAAGCCCGCGCCCTTCCTGGGCGTCGTCAGCAGCGGCAGCAGCGAGTAGAACTCCCTGACGGAGCCGGGCCATCCGTGCAGCAGTAGCAGCGGCACCACTACAGTGCCCTGCGGGACCTCTGCCGGCTTGGCGTGGATGAAGTGCAGCTCCAGGCCGTTCAGCGTCGTCTTGAACTGCGGGAACTGGTTCAGGAACTTCTCGCGCTCCCGCCAGTTGTACTTGGTCAGCCAGAACTCCACCACCTCATGCATGTACTCAGAGTTGAAGCCGTACTCGAAGCCGATTCCTTCCAGAGGTGGCGTCAGCTTCGGCGTCGATTTTAGTCTTTGGTGCAAGTCTTGGATGACCTGTTTGAAAAGAACATGATTTATTTAATGGTCGTGCCAGTTTCACAATAAAGGATGAAAGACAACCGCCTGTCGTTTTCCATATATTTTTTGTATATTTCTGTAAAGTTATAATTTATTTAATGTCACTAGATTATCATTTTGTTAAAACTTGAACCACACTGTTTTCAAGGCATTTTTATTTCATATTTAATATTAACTAATATTTTATTTTGTTGTGTTAATAATTTATTCAATGTGGCATAAGTACGGCTTCTCCACTACGCCACTGTCCCTGTAAGAATGTGCAGTTGTTTTAAGTGGGTTCGAGAATCTATGGCTGTCTGAATGTGGGGAATGATAGCTCGTATTGCATCGTTATCTCTGGCTCAGTGTCGATAGCTGCTGATACTACTAAAGAGGTTTTCACACCCTTTGGTTGCGAGCTAGTTGGTGAGCCTTCCCTCTCGAGCGTGAGTCTACTCGTTCTCTGTCCCCACCAACGCTGTTTCTTGGATTTTCCGGCTTCTGGTGGCTTCCTGCGTCTCGTGGCTGCTCGGTCTGGTCATTCTGTGCTGGTCGTCTGGCGTTCTTCTCTTGTGTCTGCGATGTGGTAGCTTTTCATGGTCTAGCACATTTAACTTAGACTCATGAAATTTGAATAATTTTTTGGAATATTTTTTTCCGATCGTGTGGTGAGATCCTGTTTTTCAATTCAGTGATTTCCAATAGATAAACGCGTTGTGTCTGATTCTAATTGCAGTTTGATAACGGCCTGGTATGTTAAAACCTTTTGTGATCATTTGGTGCCTTATGAACTCTGTGTAAATACTTTCTAGCTTTTGTACAGTGCATGTAAAAATCTTCTCATCCTTTCCTTCTGTGAGATGTGTTCCACGTGGTTGGTTCATAGAACAAAGCTCTTGTTTCGACGTTTAAGGGATGTGTGTGAATGAGAAGTATAGATACATGCAAACGTGCATGAACAACAACATTTAACTCATTTTCTATTTGACAATGAGCGCACTTAGCGAACTGTAACAAGCTCCGATTTTCTTTTTTTCGCCATTTTGGTGGGCTAGTGTGCGAGAAATTTTGTAAACGTTTGTACTACAGCTACAGCATTCGGCGTTACGTGAAACAGTGCACATGGAGAACATGAAATGATTGTAATTACTGATCAATAGCTCAAGCAGTAATGAGGTATCAAATCTCTATCCATGCTGACACACCCGTATTACTGTCCGATGTAGCCTGCATGGGCGGCAATGGTGTTAACGGCATGCATTAGACCATACAGAATACGAATACCGCTTTGCGCTGCATTGTTCTACGCCTGCTTGACCTGCTCACGCTCTCCTGAAAGATTTGTAGGCTGACGAGCCTAACATGTCAGTTGTCATGGCACCATAGTCCCACAAGTGCTCCATTGGAAAGTGTACTGGTCACGGAAATTGCTGCACGTCTTGCAGAGCTCTTTCAGGTACACGTGCTGTGTGTGAGAGAACAACAAATTACCTTCTAGTTGCAATAATGGCAAAATAACTGAACAACCTGCACGTAGTTAGCGCTCGTCAGCGTTCCTTCCACAAAACCCAAGTTGAGCGCGATTTGGACCTTCTCGATATGTCCTCAAGGCAGGGGTGGGACCAGTGTGCCTTGAACTAATGCCAGGTCAACGTCGTACGCGCAGACTCCCAACGAAACAGACCGCAGCCTGCCATTCCAAGTGATACTCTGATGGAACCATTGAGCCATCTACATCAATGCTGTATCATGAGTGGAATTCGGGATGGAAGTGTGCATGTGTTCGTGGCATGACGCATGTTTGTTTCAAACATTCATATCAAACTGCTGCTAAACGTTTCCTACTGAAGGGTAAAAACAGACAGAGCGTAGTGACACAGCTACCAGGGCTCAATGTTGGTGTACGCCATTGAAACCATTACCCATACTTGTCCTATACCCTACGTGACATCTGCCGTTATAGGATCAAACTCTACTCCTTCTTTCCAGGCGTTTTACTGTTTTTCCGGCAGTGTATTTTACACACTGACTTTACATACGTACATAAGGAATTGTACCATAACACAAAGATACGAATATATGAAGTCACAGCCAGTGAGATGTATTAATCCCCCCCCCCAGTCACGCATCAGGATTTAATTTATAACGTTTCTACTACTAACTTTCGCACAACAAGTCGCAAACAGTGTTCAAACATTCCACTGTACGTACATAGAAAATTACATTACTGTTGCATAAATTCCTCAGGATATATCAAGTCATAAGAATTTAGCTGAGTGAAAACGAAACTACTTGCCAAAATGCCCTACAGACAGTGGTGCCCCCACTTGCCCAACAACTCATGGATTACTAGTTTATTACCTAATAAAATGGTTTTGCCATTTGATATAATTAAATACCTTTCATTTCACATTTTGTAAATTGTTTTATAAAGCCCCAGCCCAAGACTGGCCAAAAGTTCTTGTTTTTCACCCCCCCCCCTCCCACACACACACACACAAAAATAAAAATTTCAATGACGCAGTTTGCGCCATGACCCTCCTCACTTGAGTACCTCGACCTACAAGAACATGTAAAACGGAAGACTGTGAGGCAGGAGACGATGGACAGAGGGTTATGACTAAATTGGTCTCGCATAAGAATTGAATAAGTATATGTCTGCGCAATGACGGCTACTAAGGCAATGTTTCAATTCGGATTGTCTTCCTGGAGTATTACGCACACCGTATAACGTTTACATTCGATATGGAGACACTTTTTTCATTAAATCCATGTCCTCCACACTGGGACAAATGAAGCCCGGCCTGTGCGACATTTCATGTTGCACTGCGATGCGAAACTGTTCCTTGTGGCTTATGGTGCGCTATTTTTCGGAATGCTAGCGCCCACTTCCATTAGCTACATTGTATTGAAGAATACGAAAATTTCGTAAAATTCATTTCAGTATCGAAATCAATACAGGAACTGTTTTCAAATCGTTTTCAGTATACTGCCAACATTGACTCTCTCTTTGAGAGTTTTTAAAGACTTTTTGGTGTATTAGTTGAAAGTGCCCCTGTCCATCAGCAGAGGGAACTTACAGATTTGCAGTATAATTTCCGACTGAAAGACAAATTATATTACAGGAAATTGTAAGGAACCGTAAGAAGTATTTCCTTGAGAAGAGTTTACATGTTTTTTATGTTTGGCTCAACGTATGTGTGAAAGGTTTTTTTTTTTTAGTAGTGAATGTAAATAAGCCACAATTATGAGGCAGCCTGAAAAATGACAATCTGATAAACTGCCTCCACCTCTCAGTGTGCTCACTGTTTGTACAAGATACTAATTAGGTCTTCAGCAAATCAAAATTAATTAAATTGTTTTCCGATATATTTTATTAAGAACTGTTGTCATGATATTGTCGATAGAGAAGTGGTAAGTAGTTGTTTCTTTTTCTTCTTATTCTCTCCCTAATATCAATGTATAGAAATTACATTTAGTATTTGCCCATGTGTATGTAATGTAGTAAACAATTAGAAGATTGGTTAGAATAACACAGGGCTGTAGTACGTATGTTCCAGTTTGGAGGTGGTATGCCGTTGCCTTCCTCCGACCTTCGAACTGACTTACCCAGCCATTTATAGGGGGACCTACAGTTCAAAGTGGATGCCGAATCACGGTGCTATTCGACATTTTGGCCCACTTTAGGTTACGGTAGTAACACTAAAAGTGGGCCTTTACGAACTGTCAAAAGACGATCGCAATTTAAATAAAAATAACGGCTTAACCATTCACCTGACACGTAAACTGAATAACCGAATTTGTAGAGGAGAAAATTCTCTACAACTTTGCTCTCTTATGTTTTTTTCATATCTCGTATCGTTTCAGAGATATTTGCAAAAATAACGGCGATTTTGGGATGTATCTGTCCGTCTGTCTGTAACGTGTTCCCCGTTTTTAAGACGAACCGTTCAACCGATCAACACCAAATTTTACAGACAATTGTTGGCTACCAGAGACCAGAACCTCGCTTTTTCAAATATTTCAAAGCCGTTTGTAATGTAATTTTAATTGCATATAAACCGTTCATCTGAAGTTAAAATTGAATAACCGAATTTGTAGAGGACAAGATTCTCTACAGCTTTGTTCCCTTATGTTTTTTTCTCATAACTCGTATCGTTTGAGAGATATTTGCAAAAATAACGGAGTTTTGACACCCTCCACTGAATTAATGGAAACCAGACGTTCGCAGATGTCACTTGACATTCCTCGCCCACAACTCTCTCTGGCATAAGCCATTTTGCGTTGCGTATTTGAAATGACAACGTGTAAGTTAAAATATGAAAATCATCAAAGGAATGGCGCTCTGAAGAATTAACAAAAACACGTTCTTCGTACGATAAATGATGATGCTAAATTAGCATCAGTCAACTACGGCCATCAACAGTATGAGATTAAAGAACACAACTTCTAAGTGTCGGCCGTAGCGTAGTGGGTAATGTGTTACGCTGAAGGTCATTGGTTCAAAACCCTACCTACCTAAATTTTTGCCCTAAAAGTATTTCAGACACTTATTAATTTTTTATTGTTTACATTATTATTTTGTTCCAAAATGTTTGCAAAAACGTATAAAACTACAAATCTAAAGTGGGCCGTAAAACATGTCAGTGCGATTCTTTCACATCAGCAACACTGCCAGAGGTGAAAGAAAAAGTGACATAAAAATCATAAACCTTGGAACGGTTAAAACACGCGACCTTTGGGTTCATAGGCTGCCACTCCACCACTGTGCTACCTTGCCACACACTGTGCCCATCCCTTAGGCTGCGTTTATAGACAGCGGTTCCTCCGCGGCGGAGCAACCGCTGCGGTTATGCGGAGGCTCCGCTCGTCATGCAGCCGCTGGTATTTTGACGCCGCAGCGGAAGAGCGGAGCTGCCGCGCCTATAAACAGGGTCCGCGGTGCCTTGTGAGAAACAGCGTGAAACGTGTCCATACAAAATGTATGTTGCTGAATTTTTAAGAAAATGTCTAATATTGTGCGTCCTGTTTTGTGTCGAGTAACTTGCTTGCAAGAAAATGTATAATATTGCATATACTGTGTGTTTCGATATATGTCCATAAATCTGTGAGGTTGTGAAGTTTCATCTTTGGCAAAGATTATGTATCGCATAGCACTGTAGCTTGTGCGGAGAGACAAAGTCAGACTTGTGGTTCAGCTCGCTTAGAGAGCAGTTGTGTATGTGGCTCCGATGTAGAGCAGAGGCTGCAGTGCCAGCAATTGGTTTGATTTGGATTGATTTGGAATATATTACATTTCATATAATTGTGAAAAAGGTTGTTCCACCTCTGGAATGAAGGTAATAGCATTTCATGCAATTATGAAAATGTATCATTTAGGTAATATAATGGTGATTATTAATAATAAGTAACAAAGTTGACCTTTCTTTCCTGTTTCATTTACGTAGTTAGAAGCTTAACCTACTTCCTTTATTTGATAATTAGTTATGTGTGGATTTAAAGCGCAGTACTGATTTTGGTAATCTTGTTGAACAGATTTCTTTATTGGTAACATAGTAAATGATTATTATGCAACACTGCAGTTAATTGAGTATGTGGTGTCGCACAAGTATGAAGTGCGCGACACTTTCGCCGCGCGCCGCCATGCACGTACGGCGCGGCGTTGTTACGACTTCAGCCACGAGCGCCCTCTGGTACATCTCCGCTCGTCGCCACCACTGAACGATACAGTTAACACTTCGGACTGAGATAGGAACCAGTTAACACTCCGGAATCAGATAGGCATCAGTTAAGACTTTGCTATCGGACAGGCACTAGGCAGGCCTCTAGCTCAACTATGTATTAGCATTCTGCAGTACTGAGCTATGTAAAAGTATTACTAAGTTTCTCAGAAATATAGATCTCGTTCTAATTTACTCTAGTGTTTCTAGTTTCTGCTGTCCCACTGGCTGGTCACCTCCTACCTGCACAAGCGTGCATCCTTTATTCCTGTGTCGGTCTTTCTACTCGACCACCGACACCTACGACGGAAACGAGACACAAAAGCGGCGACGAGGCTGGGACACAAAAGAGTATGATACTGAGTTTTGATAATCAGGTACTGATGTGCATAAAATTCCCGTAGTCGAACATTAAGAAAGTGGTTTGTGTTTTTAATATCTTTCTCGCAGTCAAATTTTTCGAGTATAGTCAGTGTGTGTTTCATGCAGGTTACACATGTCACAGTCGCTTTGTTAACTGATCCGTTGCACACATAATCAGTTTAATGCACTGTTTTCTCATCCAACAGTATATACATCAATATCAGGGCCATAATTAAACCAAATTACTGTGTTAATGAACAATGTAGATGTTCAGTTAAATTTTGATGAAGTTATTTAATGACCTAGTAATCTTGACTGTTAAACATCAATATATGACAATTATTTGGACTGTAATGTCAAATCAGATTTTGAATGAGTAACTTTAAAGTAAACTACTTTTGCTGTCTGATTAAACGATATATTCAGCTTTAAACTTCACGTACACCTTTTAAACGCACTGCCAAACCGCCGCGGGCTATAAAAACAGACTTAGTTACTATGTAAAAAGTTTACTTGGAACAACTTGACTCTCCCAATATTATTGGTACAATGCAGTTGCAAAACAAACTCAACTATTTCTTTTCTTCTGAACCAGAAATCAGTATAATACAGCTCTTTACGATGTATATCTTCAACTTCTGAAATTCCTAATCTGGCATAACATGAAACCTATCCATATGCAAGAGAATGTCGTGTTCCGTACGTGACGACTCTGCCGCCTGCGCGGCGACTGTTTTATTGTCGGATCTGTGAACTGCAGGTAATAATAAGTGCAGCTTACACTGTCTGGGACGTCGATGGTGAAGGGTCGGATGGACTCGTCCTCCTTCCTGGGTTCTCCAGGGCCCCACCAGGCTTCCTCCAGCTTGCGCTGGTTGAATGACTCCTCTTCTGGAGCATTCAGCTTCTTCCAGACATATATCGCCAATATCGCCGCTACAACCAAACACAGCCACATCTTCAAAGGTCACTGGAATGCGATCTTCTGCGGAGACGACGGCGTGTATCTGCAACAAGACCATCACTCACTGTTCATGAAAGTTCGGAATGTTGCACAATTCGGAACAGTTCTATAAAAATAGCCAGACCGACAGAATGTGAAAAAATATAAATGAACAGTAAAGAAGCAGAATGAAAAACGCTCAGATCGTATCACAATAAGGAACCAATATACCCTGTCCAGAGAGAGAGAGAGAGAGAGAAATTGACTCGGTAACATCTCGCCACGAGTTGGACGAAATGAGTCATTTTATTTTCGATAACGTTACATGATACAACATGACAATATCTCACCTGTTAGCTTAATTGTCACAATATATAATACTACATGGAATAATGTGTCATATGACAGAAGGTCAACTATGTGACACAAAGTGGCGTAGTAATTCATTCAGTATGACGTGATGCAATGTGTTAAAGGGACTTTATGGAAGTATATATTTATTCTCATAACACAACAGTAAAGTTTACTTTTTATGCATAACCTCAATGGACTTTGGTATTTTTTTTTTATTTTGTCGGAAAAGTTTTTTGGTTATACTTCGTCGATCGTCGGTAGGGTTACAATATGTCTAATTTCCAACTGGAGGTCATTTCTACAGGATAATTTGTTCCCCATCAATTTATCAAGGAGAGGATGTGGAACAAAACAAGGTCTTATAGTTACTTGACATTATTATTCAGGTTTAGGAGGTGATCTAAAAATTGGTGATGATTCTCCTGTGAGATTTATTTGCCCAGATCGCTTATTTACATAATTGCTTGATTACTAGTTTGAACTCATTAAAGAGCCATTTTCGAATCTGTAATATTTAAACAACAACTACGGTGACTTCCTGATATCTACAATAGATGTTATAAATTGCAATTGTCAGTCCAATTTGAATTAGTTTTATAATCAAAAAGAAGAGGACGTTTTCGTATTGGAGGATTTTTAGGGTAAAAAAATGGACACGTCCAGGTAAAAAGAGGACACGTCCGGGTAAAGGGGTATGTCTAGTAACCCTAATCATTCGTGGAAAATCTTCTTTCCCATAGCGATTCATTAACTGGCTAAATGAATGAAAATCGCTTGGAGACAAGTCTGGACTGAATTGCTGGTGCTCCAACACTTCCAACACCTATGTGGTATCGGTCGTGCATTTGGTAAAATGTTGTTGTTGTTGTTGTTGTTTATAGGGGACCAAACTACAAGGTCATCAGTCCCCTGTTCCAGGCAGTGATGTAACATGTGGTAGAACGAAAACACAGAGAACAAGGATTAGAGAATTCCTGGAATGTAAAATAAAGACAAACACTACACTTATACACAGAGGAGTGCACAAAAGGGATAAAAATACAATTTCACGGCAGAATGCTATGGCCGGCTGATCACTAAGATAATAACGGATGAGCGAGCCATGCTGTACACACTAAAAAACCACCTCAACCGAAAAGGCAGAGGCTATCAAGTAACTTAAAAACAGTATAAAAATGAGGGTCTGTGAATCACTCAGAAGCGCCTTCCATTAAATGGAAGGGTAGAAACCAGATGCGCGAATAAAATTTAAAACAGTAGTAGCCAAGGAGGCATTGTCACCTAAAACTGTTGGCAACGAATCTGGTAGGCTAAAGGACTGCCGCAAAGAGGCTAAAAACGGACAATACAACAGTATGTGGACCACAGTCAGCTGGGCGCCACAACGGCAAACTGGTTGGCCCTCTCGACGCAAGAGGTGGCCGTGTGTTAACCACGTATGGCCAATGCGTAGTCGGCAGAGTACAACGGACTCCCTACGAGAGGCTCGCAGGGAGGACCTCCACATTGCCATAGAAGGCTTAACAGCACGGAGCTTATTCGGTGCATTCGATTCAGCCCACTTTGTATTCCAAAGGCTTAATACCTTCCGATGGAGCACCGCCCGGAGATCCCTCTCCTGGAGACCGATTTCCAGCATGGTTGAGGTAGTAGCCTCCTTCGCCAGTTGGTCAACACGTTCATTTCCAATTATTCCAATGTGGCCTGGAGTCCAAAGGAATACCACAGTGCGACCAGATGTACCTAGTCTGTATACAGTTTCCTGAATGGACCGTACCAAAGGATGTCTTGGGAAACACTGGTTAAGGGCTTGCAAACCACTCAGGGAGTCAGTACAGACAACCACAGACTCCCCGGGGCAGGCTCTGAGATTTGAAGGGCCCGCCAAATGGCGACAAGTTCCGCCGTAAACACACTACTCCCACAGGGCAATGAATGTTGTTCTATATGTCGGCCATGGGTATAGGCATACCCAACATGGCCATCGACTAGGGAGCCATCGGTGTATATAAATTCAGCGCCATGGTACGAATCCAGAAGGGCCTGGAACTGTCGACGCAGAGTCGTTGGTGCAACAGAGGCTTTGGAGTCTCGGGACAAGTCCAACCGAAGCTGGTGGCGAGGAAGGACCCAAGGAGGAGTACGAGAATGGTACTGGAAGGTGAGAGGAATAGGAAGGGACTCTAGAGAAGAAAGAAGGGAACGAACACGGACCGCAACCGGGAGGCCCGACCGCGGCCGTCGTCGTGGGGAAGGGAGTGCGTCAGCTGGGAAGAGGAGCCTGTGATTTGGGTGGTGAGGTACGGCATGAATACGGGCAACATAAGAAGCCATTAGCTGTTGCCTTCTGAATTGCAGGGGGGGAACCCCAGCCTCAGCAAGAAGGCTTGTCACAGGACTGGTACGGAAGGCCCCTGTTGCTAAACGGATACCACTGTGATGAACCGGATCTAAGGTCTGCAGTGCAGTTGGAGCTGCAGAATCATACACAAGGCAGCCATAATCCAGGCGTGACTGGATAAGTGCCTTATACAGTTGCAGTAAAGTGGGGCGAGCAGCTCCCCAACCTGTGTGGCTGAGGCAGCGGAGGATGTTTAGATGTCTCCAGCATTTTTGTTTTAATTGGCGCTGATGCGGTATCCAGGTCAGCTGAGCATCAAAAAGCATGCCTAAGAAGCGGTGTCTCTCCTCAACGCGAAGGGGTTCATCATTCAAATATAGCTCAGGTTCTGGATGAGCTACCCGACGGCGACAAAAGTGCATGACGCGGGTTTTCTGCGCCGAAAATTGGAAACCATGCTCAGAGGCCCAAGACTGTGCCTTTCGAATGGCTCCCTGCAGCCGCCGTTCTGTGACGTTAATGCTGCTGGAGCTGAAGTAAAGGCAAAAGTCGTCGGCAAACAAGGAGGAAGAGACAGACGTTCCTACTGCCGCAGCTAGTCCATTAATAGCTATCAAAAATAATGGTACACTTAAAACGGAGCCCTGTGGGACGCCATTCTCTAAAACATGAGCGGAGCTAAGAGAGGTGCCAACCCGAACCTGAAAGGAGCTAGCGACAGGACGTTCTGTATGAACGTTGGTAGGGGGCCACGTAAGCCCCAATCATAAAGTGTGGAGAGAATGTGATGCCGCCAGGTTGTATCATAAGCTTTGCGGAGGTCAAAAAAGACTGCGACAAGGTGTTCTCGGCGAGTAAAAGCGGTTCGAACGGCTGATTCCAGGGACACGAGATTGTCTAGAGTGGAACGGCCCTGACGGAAGCCTCCCTGTTGTGGAGCCAGGAGACCTCGATCCTCCAGTAGCCACATAAGCCGTCGACTCACCATACGTTCGAGGATCTTACACAGAACGTTGGTGAGACTTATGGGGCGGTAGCTCCCAGCGTCGGACGGATCTGCGCCTGGTTTTATCACTGGGACGATAGTACTTCTCCGCCATTGTGACGGGAAAAGGCCTTCTGTCCAGAGACGATTATAAAGGGCGAGTAGCTGCCGTTTAAAGTCCGCTGAGAGGTGACGGACGAACTGGCTGTGAATACGGTCCGGAGCAGGACAGGTATTGGGGGATGCAGCAAGAGCAGTCTGGAACTCCCACTCACTAAATGGAGCATTGTACGCTTCCTGTCGACGTGTGCGGAAGGACAATTGCCTCCGCTCAACTCGCTCTTTGAGGGCGCGAAATTGTGCACTGTAGGCTGCGGTTGCAGAGCAACGCGCAAAATGACCTGCCATTAGCTCGGCAATAACCGTCGGGTCAGTACAAAGTCTACCTTCGATTCGGAGTGACGGGATTCCGCTTGGTGGGTTGTACCCGAAGAGGCGCCGTACCTGCGACCACACTTGAGAAGTAGAGGCGCGGGAGCCTATGGTGGCTACATATCGCTCCCAACAGTCCTGCTTACTCTGTTGGATCAGTCGCCGGGCTCGGGCCCGGAGACGCTTAAAAGCAATTAGATGTTCAATACTGGGGTGGCGCCGGTGGCGTTGAAGCGCCCGACGTCGCTCCCGGATAGCGTCAGCTATCTCCCGCGTCCACCAAGGCACCGACTTGCGCCTAAGTGAGCCTGTGGTAGTCGGGACATTCGCTTCAGCAGCAGAAATAATGTCCGCAGTGAGTTGTTGTACTGCCATATCAATGTTATCTGGCAATGGAGCAGTAACCACAGCTGTCGAGGTATAGCCATGCCAGTCAGCCCTATGGAGGGACCATCGTGGCAGGCGTCCTGCAGGGTGAAATTGTGAGAGCGACAAAAGGAGAGGAAAGTGGTCGCTCCCACAGCGGTCATCATGGACTTTCCAAGATAAATGCGGAAGGAGACTCGGGCTACAAATGGATAGGTCGATGGCGGAGAAAGAGCCATGCGCCACGCTGAAGTGTGTGGGTGCCCCACTATTCAAGATGCAAATGTCAAGCTGTGTGAGAAGGTTCTCAAGGTCTCTACCACGGCCCGTGCTCTCATTTCCACCCCATAGACGGTGGTGGGCATTGAAATCACCCAAGAGGAGGAATGGTTGTGGTAATTGGGCAACCAATGCAGTGATGTCAGCAGGGGAGACAACAACATCCGGGGGAAGGTATAGGGAACAGATAGTAAATTCCTCTATTGCCCGGAGTCGAACAGCCACCGCCTCCAGGGCCGTGTTGAGAGGCACAGCAGCGCTTGGGACGGTTGCAAGAACATAGACACATACTCCGCCAGATACCCTGTTATAGATGGAACGATTGCTGTAATAGCCCCGATAGCCACGAAGGGCTGGGGTCCTTTGTGCATGGCGGAAAAAACCGCCACAGTTCCATTGCATGATCACAGATGCTCCTGGTCGCTGGGACATGCAGATTGGGATGGTACACTAGTGTCTGCAAGATTGTTTGCCGTCGCTGATGGCGGAGGCAGAGCCTCAACGTCCATCGCGTTTGGGGACTCAGCAAAAGCCAAGTCTTCAGGGGACGTGAGAATTTCTATTTCGTCCTCTGAGGCTGACGTTTGTTGCGGCGGCTCAGAAGCCACTTGGTGTTCAGTCTTTTTGGGCCTCTTTTTCTTCCTGTCCCGTTTGTCTTTTGGTCTCTCCTGCTGGGAGGGCTTGTCTGCCACATCGGGGACAGAGGATACCCTCGAGGCCCTGTGACCAGCAGGTAGTGGCTTTTTCAGCCACTCACTGGTATCTGCTGTACCAGCGTCAGAGACTTTAGGAGGAAGGGCATCGAGGGAGCCCTTCCTTGCAGGAGGAGCCAGAGATAGTTGTTGGTTCTCTGGCTCAGGGATGGGGACCGTTGTCCCCTGTGGTTTTGTATTCGTTGCTCCCAAAGTAAGGACCTTGGGGGCAACAGAAGAGGAGGCGCCCTCTGACAGTATGGGGGCAACTGGTAACTGTTGGGCCAGAGGGCCCAGGATGGTAGATTGAACTTGAGTTGAGTTTACCATTGATGTTGCTGTAGCATATGTCGACTTCATGCTGACAGGATGAACCTTTACGTATTTGCGCTTGGCCTCGGAATATGAAAGTCTGTCCAGGGTCTTGTACTCCATTATCTTTCTCTCTTTTTGAAAAACTGTGCAGTGTGGCGAGCAGGGAGAGTGGTGCTGGCCACAGTTAACACAAACTGGAAGCGGTGTACATGGGACGTCTGGGTGTGACGCACGTCCACACTCGCGACAGGTGGGGTTGGCATCGCAACGAGATGACATATGGCCAAACCTCCAGCACTTAAACAGCGCATAGGGGGAGGAATGTAGGGTTGGACGTCACACCGGTAAACCATCACCTTGACTTTTTCGGGCAATGAATCACCCTCAAAAGCAAAGATGAAGGCACCAGTGGCGACCCTGTTGTCCTTCGGACCCCTGTATATGCGCCGAATAGACTGCACACCTCTCCTCTCCAAGTTCTTCCGGAGTTCTTCATCGGACTGGAGTAAGAGATCCCGATGAAAAATAATACCCTGGACCATGTTCAAACTTTTATGTGGTGTGATGGTAACGGGAACGTCACCCAGCTTGTCACAGGCCAGCAGTCCCCGTGACTGGGCTGGGGACGACGTCGTTATCAAAATTGCCCCGGATCTCATTTTAGATATTCCGTCTATTCCGTCTAACTCGCCAAACTTGTCTTCAATGTTCTCAACAAAAAACAGAGGCTTAGTTGACATAAACGATTCGCCATCTGTTCGACTGCACACCAGGTATCGAGGGGCATACGCCTCACCTTGATGACGAGCCCGACGTTCCTCCCATGGCGTATCCAGGGATGGAAACGATTGGGGGTCATACGATACTGCATTGAAAGAAACTCTTCCTCGCTTTGAGACGCCGTTTTCGCGGCCGGCCACGCTTTTGTTTGCTCGTTTCATGATCGTCCCAGGAGCAGCTAGGGAACTAAAAGTCCACCCAGGCAGAGCCCCGCTTGCCTGGGTAAGCCTTGTACAACTGAGGTGCGGCAGGTTCCTCAGAGGTTGCTCGCTAGCGGCTGTTCAACCTCAACAGCCATGCATCTCCTCGGCATGTAGCACACCTTGAGATTGAGGTTTTTTTTTTTTTTTATAGAGGTTTGTACCGTCCTCGCGACCCGGGCGATTAAGCCAAGATCCCCGGGCTCTGAAACGTACAACGTTCCATCGTCGCGCCGAACGATGGTCGTTGAAGTACCCAAGAGCTTACGGTGTAGCGGGCTGTTGGCGCGACACAGCCCACGGCTCAGGACCCCGGGTTCGCCAAGCCCGTACCCAGCAAATTAATGCTGAGCCCCTGAGGGGTTGGTAAAATGTAGCCAGGATCATCCTTGCCCACAATTTTCGAAAATTTTGCCTATTGTGTAAGATCCATTTGTAATTACTTTTAATATCATTATTTACGTCCATAATCACAGAATTTCTCGTCGTTCCGACGACCGGCCTCTGTCAGCGACGACCATTTTCAAGTCTACGGCAAATCAGTGACAGAAGGACACATTTAGTAATAGAGTACCTTTGTAATACCTTATTTATGTTTTATAAGGTAGTCTAATACTAAATGTGTCCCTCCGTTTCTGATCCGCCGTACACTTGAAAATGGTCGTCACTGAAAGAAACCGGTCGTCACAACGACGAGAAATTTTGTGATTATCGACGTAAATAAGGATATTAAAAGTTGTATCGTGTAAGATAGTATTTATTGAACCAAGACTGATGTCTAAAGTACTGGCGGTTACTGTAATACGTCTGTTTTCAGCTGTTTTCCATTTTTGATTGGGAAGGCATCGACATCAACCACTGACGACAATCTTTTGTCATCACGTAAAACGTTATTACCTGCTGCAACCACACTTTCCATTCGTAGATCTTGCTGCGCTCTAAACTGCTATCACCACACTGTGATTTATCTCAAAGAATAACTTCCTCATGTCGAACGGCTTCTACAAACAAAAATCTAATCACTGCCCTCATTTCCTCCTTGGTGAAGATCGACGATGTAACATTCATCTTTAGCGCCCAAACAATAAAACTAAGAGTCATTGACAAACCATTTAATTCCAAACAAGCTGAATGCATGAAAATGTTCTCTCTGAAAATTAGAATTGCAGTGTGCCTGCATATTCTTATGTTTTTCAGAAGATTTAGCGTTGTCCACCATGTTTTAATTTGGCAAACTAATTTCCGCGTTACCGCTTGCTTACTTCTGGTTTTGAACTGTATGTTGTTATGCGATGTAATAGGCTCGTTTGCAAGTAGCATCGAAACGCATTTTCGTTTCATGTTTTAAGTACCATTTCGTAGTTAAAATTGGGAAAGAAACTCAATGGCTGGCACGTTCACACAGCAGAAGTTCGACATCCAGGTAGTATAGGTATCAATGCTGCTAACTCAACAATAAGAGACCCGCATTCTATATGCAGTTAAATGTTGGAGACTACAGATACTCAAAGCAGCGATGAATACTTGTAGTGTGGGAAATTCCAATCTAACGGAAGCAAGACTAAAGAAAAACGAAGGGCCTTTGATGGGCTCTGTCGACGTATAATAAACTTTCGGCAATGTAAAATGGTGTAAGATGTTCGAAATTCTTAAGGGTATATTGCACGGAGCGTATTTGGTCGCTAGTCGCTGGAGTCTGTTGTCGCTCGGCGTATGGGCGAATAGCGAATGAAAACGCTGACGCAATGACACGCAGCTACTTCAGACGCTAGCGTATTCGTACAAACAATTGAAACACGACGTACTATACGACATATTACTTGGGAGGTTAGGTGATACCAAACAGGTCTGTTTCCCAAGGTACGATATAGTCGCGAAATTATATCAGTGATTCATTTTGTAATTACTTTTAATATCCTTATTTACGTCGATAATCACAAAAATTCTCGTCGTTTTAAGACCGGTTTTTGTCAGTGACGACCATTTTCAAGTCTACGGCAAATCAGAAACAGAAACACTTATGCTATGATGACGTCATTATGGCTTTATTACATTAAGGAATGTAACAGGTATGCTGTATAATTTTTTCAACACGTTTTATATATTGATGAATGTAATGCCTTATTTATGTTTTATAAGGTAGTCTGTTACTAAATGTGTCCTCCTTTTTCTGATTTGCCGTAGAATTGAAAATGGTCGTCACTGAAAGAAACCGATCGTCTAAACGACGAGAAAGTTTGTGATAATTGACGTAACTAGAGATATTAAAAGTTGTGTGTCCCACCAAACAAACTATGAAGTGGAATTGTAATCAAATTTCTGAAAATTTATGGGATTATTGAAATTTTATTCTTGGCGAGATCGCCATCCTCATGACGGTATTCTGTTTCCTTACCATGTATAGTGAGGTATCAAAATTTTCTTACGTCATTCTCATATTTTTATAGGCAGAAGGACTTTCATACGATAATTCTCTCAAAATATTTGCAGAAGCACCATATTTATCCCTCCTCGCAATCCAACTTATCCATTTTCTTTTATTTTTCCTACTTTTTCATTTTGTTTTTGAGAGATTGTTCTTTCAAGACTATTACAAGAAACACAACGCCAGCATTTATTATCTCCTTCGACATCTTGACTCGACTGGTGGCTACTTTATACGCTCCTGCATATGACACGCGACGACGAACACTTGACAGCGATCAAAAACGCCAGCGACCAGCGCCTAAAGTAGCCCAACCTTCAACTTTAGACGCTCCAGTTTCGGAGCAGCGACTTTGTTCGCTGTCCTTGTTTACACGGAGCGAATTCAGCAGCTGCGTCCAAATACGGCAGCGACTAGCGACCAAATACGCTCCGTGTAATATACCCGTTAGCCGATACGTACAAGAACAGAATGGGAAAAATAAGAACAGCAGATCCTGACCGACTCGCTCTGATTGTACAGCAATGACCAGCAGCAAACAAAGACTACGCCTCTGCCTCATAACCTTTTTCAGAGGAAACAGAGACAAATAAAAGAAAGTTTAAGGATTGGCGTTAAAAATTTCATTCGTGTAATTCGCTGGTAATATTGTCATCTTCAGCCAATTCCAGGAAAATTTACAATGAACTGTAGGATGAACAGTTTACTCACCACAAAGTTTTGATTGAAAGTAAATAACAATTGAGAAAAATAAGAAAAAGTATCAGAAATAAGATTAAGGAAATATTTTCATCTGAATTGTTGATCATAATGTCCACAAAATTAAACTATTCCGCTACCTTACATTAAAAAAATAAATAAATAAAAATGGAAAAAAAGAAATAAAAACTAAAGAAGCACAGACGAAGTGGGTAATAGTGGTCAAGAGAAGTCTACTGGGCGCAAGAAGAGAAAGAAATGACTAAAAATGCAAGTTTGAATGGTAGTGAATGATAGAAATTAAGATTCTCTTCTGTTTTGATTTTCTTACAGTCTGAGACAGTGCTGCAGAAGTAGAATGAATATGAGGTGTACTGGCAAGAAAAGGAATAGCATAAGAGTAGATTTATTTATTTGGAAACAGATTTATAGTTCGTAGGAACGTGTTTGTTGAATTTTAGTGCCTGAATGCTACACAGTAACTATTACGTTTTACGTTTCATGGAAATAAGTTAATTCAGAGAATCGTCTATTTCATTTTAAATGCGTGCACTACATCAAAACCATAAAAACTACTGTTCTCTTAGAACAGTAGGACCCTCAGCCTGAATAAAATTAGGGTGAGTGATTTTTGCAAGCGTTGGAATATATATTGTAACTTTGATGAAAGGTTATCTTACACGACATTCACTCTTGCCTACAATTACCCTCTTCAATCATGACGTACACTGCTCAAAACAAGTAAGGGATCAGGTGAGATCGTACACATTATACACATGGTAACGTATTTTACTCAGATATTGGTTACAATTATAATTTGGGTGTAGTACAGTACGATAGTTTGCTGTAGCAACTACTTTCTTCTAGTTTACTTGGCATGTACTTAGAGCGACGAACCATGGGGCTATCATAATAGTGAAAAAAGCATTCTCGTTGCCCTCTAATATGGTGTGTGATCACCTCGGACGCTCAACGCATAGGTACACCTGTGTGACATGGACAGTAAGAGCTAATTGGTAACCTCATGAGGGATCTTTGCCGTTCTTCCACGAGTGCAATATCCACTTCTGCAAACGTTGAGGGATGTGGTGGCCTGGCTGCAATGCGTAGGCCAAGTGCATCCCAGACATGCTCAATATGGCTAAATCTGGTGAACAAGCTGGCCACTTCATTCGTTCAATTCCCTCAGCTTCAAGCATGCTGTCCACCAGCGAAGTTCTGCGGGGATGAGAAGTTTCGTCCACTAGAAGGAACATATCTCCTATAGCACCAGCGTAAGGAACAACAAAACGTCTAAGGATCTGGTCTCTAATACCTCTGAGAAGTCAAAGCGCCATTCAGAACGACGTACTGAACTCTCACTGAAACGTGGCCCCTGAGCGGAGAATGTTGGGAGCTGAAGCTTGCATTCAGCTCGTAGCGCATTGGCTGTTAGAACAAGCCCCGCCTGTTTTTCCCAGTGCTGCCAGCTTATGGCCTACAGCTCACAGGTTTTAAAAGAAACCTGTACGGGCTTAAAGCGTCACAATTGGAACACGAAATTATCACTTTAATGTTTGAGTAATAGAAAACTGGAACGTTTATTTTTAAGGGCGTTATTAATCAGGTGTAGGAATGCTTTCTGCTGATTTGTATTGTCGCAAATGAATAACAAACGGAAATAACATTCCTCACACCTCTTTCAAGAACAGCATTCCTTTTTGTAAAAAGTCGTCAGGGTATGCGGACTTATTTTAGCAAATAACAAAGTGGAAGACAATAATCAATACCAAGCACAAATCAACAATACATTGACGATGTCTACGGTGTACAATGCTGTTACGAGGTAAGGCTGGTAGAGAGCATAAACATTCCGTAGACACACGAATTCAGCCGACTTCCGCCGATCACAGAGGGACCACGAAAAAATGCGCGACCCTTAGAGGTCCGTACGACCGCCAATACTGACTCTTGCACACACCATTCATCCACCCACATGATATGGTATTGCTTCCTGCACATAAACAGGGTTGGTGCGAGTTCCATGTTCCCCCTAGATTAGGGAACGACGAATGTCCGGCTGAACACTTCTAATCTTTGAATAAATCCGGCGTCATTCGTTACGACTCCAATCCTGATGTTCCTCCGCCCAGTTTCTGCGGTTTACACGTTGTCGTGGTTTTAATGGGACACACACCAAGGCTTCAACACTTAGAGGCCACCGAAACCGATTTTGGACTGTGTTGATATTGCGCGTCCTGCAGCTGAGTTGCATTCAGCCTCGTCGTGCTGTTAACCGGAGATAAAGGTTATCTCTTGCTGATGTTACCCTTGGACGACCATGACCTAGCCTTCTTTTAACGGTTTCCGTTGTGTGAAGTCGCGTACAGGTCCTGCAAATTACACGTTGAGACACTGCCATAGCTGCAGCCACCTCTCTATCTGCCCCGCTTTTAACTTTCCTATGGCTCTCCATGCTATAGCTTAGGAAGTCATGTTGTTGTTGCATTGTACTACCTGCTAAGTGGAATATCTGAACCCAACTGCCGCGGTGGAGTAGTCGAGCGGTCTAAAAGCGCCTCGCTGAGGAGCGTGCGGTTGCTCGCCGTGGAGGTTAGAGTCCTCCCTGTGGTGTGTGAGTGTGTGTGTGTGAGTGTGTGAGTGTGTGTGTGTGTGTGTGTGTGTGTGTGTGTGTGTGTGTGTGTGTGTGTGTGTTTTGTCCTTCGGTTAGTTTATCTAGGTTTAAGTAGTTTTCCAAACAAATTACACAAGCAGTTAGGTTAAAAAAATAACGAAATCAGTAAATCTATCGGACCAAACTGCGTGGTCATCAGTCCGTACCTTACAAACACAAGTTAACAGAACATTTCTGTTATTACAAGTATCTCGGTTACCGCACTGTTATTGTCAGCACTCCTTAGAACCGAAAGAAAGATGTCTAACCATTTTAGTTCATTCTTCAGATGACAATATTTCAGAACCTAGATATCTCAACTGACCCCGTAATTGTTTCGACCAATGTATGTTAAGCATTAAGGAATAATCTGCAACGCAATGGTGGAAGCTGTACGGGAATGAAACTGAAGAGGATGAAGAGGAAGATAAGGATTTAACCAAATACCAAAAATATTTGCGGCTTAGGGCGCAAGAAAAAATGGGAAAAAAAAGTTTGCACAGAAGTGGGTTTCGAGGACGGTCGTATAGATCCAGTCAGAGGAATAGAGACCGAAAAGAAAATTTAACCCAAGTTCAATACTAATATTCGACTCCTTCGATTTTAACACTAACTGCCAATCCCGTCAATTGACGGGATACAAAAATTTCCGTAGACTGCCGATCCCGTCAATTGACGGAATTCGATTTTTCATGTTTGTAAATAAGAAATCCCGTCCATTGACGGTATCAGCATCTCTTAATTGTGCCGCAAGGGGTAAGTAGAATGTTAGAAAAGGAGAAGACAGGTCTTGTTCGAACTGTAATGAAAAACAGGAAGGGAATGCCTTAGGCTTTGAAATCACCCAACATACAAAGAAGGGAACAGATATTCCGGAGGAGTCGAAATCTTTTGTCTGTGTGCTGGTAAGACAAAACATATGTTTATATTCTAAGTACAAGACACAGGGAAGAAATGATATAATTATGAAGACAGAAGAGGTAAACAAAAAACAAAAACTTGCTTGTGTTGTGGAGTACAACAAAAAGAAGGCCTGGGTCGATCTATGTTCGAAAGCCCTGAATGACATCCTTTGATCGGACAGAACAGTGAAATGGTGGAATAAACTTTCATTTCACTGTCTCCTTATGGTGCCTGGTATATGCATGTATTCTCCATAACCAAATAAAAGCTGAGGAGATGCCTCTGTCCAAGTTCATAAAGGTGTTGTGTGCACAATTGCCAGTGTGTGAAGACGATACTCCCAAACCAACTTCCGATAGAGGCCACCTGAGCAGGTTATCTGCAGCAAAGCATTTTCTAGAAAAAATTCCACCTCACACAGGTAAAAGTAGAATTCAAAGGATGTGCAAAGTATGCTCAACCAGAGGAAAAAAGGAAACTGGAAAGGCAGTAAGAAAAGACATATCATACCAGTGCAGTGAGTGCAAAATCGCAATGTGCAAAGAACCATGTTTTACATTGTATCATACGAAATAAAAAAAATTACACTGTGTGAAAATAATGTGTGTATATATGTGTTTTTATCAGTGTTTTATTATTGAAAGTGGAATAAAAGCTTTTCTACTACGATAAGCATGATGTAAGAACTTTATGATTTCCGTAAACTTTTTTCTTTTTCCCAAAAAATGACATTGTTTGAAAATATGTGGAAAAGGAAGTAAACATTCAAAGAAACTGAAAGTAGGTAATCAGGAAGAAGAAGTCCAAGGCTTTCAGAAAAGGTTATTACCACATTTAAATGTTGTCTAGTTTTTCTAATACCAAATACTAAATATTGCTCAAAACACCTGGCATTCTTAGAAATGACAAAGCTTACAGGGCCGGCAGTCAAAGTGTTAAAGAAAGTGTAAACTGAGATGAGGAAAGTTCTTACCCGGCTGCGAGAGTTACTGGGTCCCCTGTAGCGTGGTGGTGTCTGCGTGTAGTGGAGAGCAGTGGCGAGTATTTATTCATGAGGAACGCCGCATCATCCCGGCAGAGATAACAGGCCGCCCGCTGCGTCGCGATAAAGCCAGTCTCGCCGACAGCTGCGGCCATTCACGTTACGCAACCAAAGCGTCTCTCAGTCAGAGTGTTATCGACACCACACAACTATGCCAGTAGCTTGCGCGTAAGTGCATGGCCAGTATTTTTGTGCGGGATGCGTCAGGGAGGACATACCATCAGAGCGAGTAAAGTCGGTGCTCAGTGATGTGGCATTTGTTTATATGGCAACTGAGCTTCTCGCCTTGTTTCGACTCAACTGCATAGTTTATCCTTCTGTTAAAAAATAAATAAATAAAAAAATAAAAAAAATGTTCAAATGTTCGTAAATATTACGGGACTTACCTACGGGGTCATCAGTCCCTAAACTTACAAACTACTTACGAACTAGGACGGCACAAACATCCATGCCCGAGGTGGGATTCGAACCCCCGACCGTAGTGGCCGTGCAGACCGTGACTGAAGCGCCTCAGTCCCCTCGACCACCGCGGCCGGCACCTTCTGTTTCACAAGTCTGAGAAACTTCCAATGAACGTTTCAGTGCCCAGGTGCTCATTCACGGTGACATGGACTTGTTTAATTTTTCAATTATTTTTTGTAGTTTACAAGGAAGTTATAAACGAGCCTCTTTCTACAAGCGCATGCTGCATATGAAGTACTATTATTTATCACCCATCCTTATTTCTCCTTTTTAAGAAGCCATCATCAGTGTGTGTCTCCTGAAATATGGCACGTGTTTTTTGTTCCTAGATATAGGTTAAGGTTTCATACACATAGGCTACGATTTACATCTTATAAAATAGGCTGTATGTGTGTATGTATTTATGTATGTTCCACATCTCCTCCTAAACTACTGGACCGATTTCAACCAAACTTGGCACACATGTTCCTTAATATCAGACAACAATCGCTGTCGGGGTAAGAATCACCTACAACACATACGTAAGGAGATATGACGTCAAAAACAATTAGATGCGCGAAAAACTGCTGCGTCAAACGACAATGCTGCACATTTTCTGCTAAACCACTAGACCGATTTCAACCAAATTTGGTACACATTTCGTATGTGAGGTAACAACTACTGTGCGAGTACGAACCACGTACGACACGATTCAGGAGATATAACGTCATGAACAATAGGAATCGCAGAAAACTGCAACATAATGCGACGAGACCTTACGTTTAAAGTTTATTGCAAGTCGCCAAGTACTGTCATTCTCATATAGTGTATTTATAATTTCAAACCTTTATTAAACTTTTTCTCGCAGACAACCACATCAAAATAATGAAAGGAAAAAAGAAGTTTCTCGCTTACTACTTTTCCGCTGTTCATGGATCAAAAATATGGCATTCGGTATAGCGTTACAATTTATGATTTCTATAGTACAAATTGTACTCGCAGGAAATTTTGCAGACGGTATATACACACGTTCGAAATTGTATCACAGTACGACACGTAGTTCATGAAATATGAGGACGTAAAGAGTAACGTTCATAGAAAACCGCTCCATCAAGCATTACGTTTTGATCTATTACTTCTTTACTACCAACCATATTCGCAACAGATTTTATCGACGTACAGCACTTGTAAAATTTTGCAGGAATATATTGATTTGTATAATTGTACAACATATCTATATGTAGGCCTGTCGCTGTTCGCTTCAATCTTCAAAACTACTGGACGAATTTTCATGCGGTTTTCACAGGAACATACATCGTTTGGGACAATGACTTTTACTTACACTTGACATCTTGGCTAGGACAACTGAGGATTCCAATTTTACTGACTGAGGTCCGGAACCCTAAAACGCCATGATACACACGTCCTCCTTCAACGACCGTTGCGAAGCACGGGCATATCAGCTAGTCAGTTATACATCTGAAGGAGACGCAGTGAATTAAATTTCGCACCACGGCTGGAATTTGAACCCGGGACCTCCTGCTTAACAGGCAGGCGCTATACCACTATACCACCGTGACTTAATAAATACAGCGACTGCACGGATTGTCTTATGGCACGTCACAACACGAACTTTACTATCGCCTCATGTTTCCTTACATTCTGTGGTATGTGAGTGTATACTGTATGTAATATTTCTTGCCTTTACAATTAGTGATGCAGTAATAAAAAATAGTAACAATATACCGAATACTGTAGTTTTACGGCATGAACTAGCGGAAAAATATTAAGAGCTAAACTCCTTTCCTTTCTTCATTTCGTTGGGGTCCTCAGAGAGAAAAAGTTTCTTATAGATTTGAAATTGTATGGGAAGTTTGTTACGAGTCACTAAGTGCTCACTTTCTCAAATAATTTATAAACATATACTCGTTATTCACGAGTCGCAGGATGGAGCATTTTTATTGTTTATGGCGCCATATCTCCTGTACTCTGTGTTTTAAATGGTTCTTAGGCCCACAGGCGATTGTTTACTAATGTTGAAGAAATTTTGAACTACGTTCCGTTGAAATCGGTTCCTGGATTTAGGAGGAGATGCGGAAGACTGCCGCATGATGTGGCAGTTTTTGTGAATTTCATTATGATGTCGGATCTGTTGTATTATATTGTCGATGGTTCTTAATCCCACAAAACCTGTTGTCTGATAGTAAGGAATAAGTGTACGAAGTTAAGCTGAAATCGGACGTTTAGAGGTTATGGTGAAACTAGATTAATTCTCTCTGCTTCGCACATGTTGACTGGATGGTCTGCATTGGTTGTTTCCACTTCTAAATATAAATTTTCTTAGATTTAGCTTTAAAAATGCTTTGATAATCAAGTAATTTGATACAACTTACCACTCCCTATTCCACCATTGTTGGCAGGATTCAAAACTTCCAGAAACACATTTTTTTAAAATTCTAACCATGGTTACAAATAAAAATTTTCGCATTTCTAGCATCAAAATAGTCTTCGTAGCACCCTTCAAAGATTTTTCTTTATTTCAGCCGCTTAATGATTGAATTTCCAAATATTGTGGCATAAAGTCAGCGCCACACGACGGACGTAAGAGAGCGATCGTGGAGAAGGCAGCGATCGACCGAAAGCCAATCGCATGCAGGCGCCGCGCATCCTGGAGGGAGGAACCGAACATGCGCGCCCTCTACAAGCGGCTATATCTAGGCCGACATACGTCTGGGCAGCCCGTTAGTAATTTTCCCATTTTCTAACTTCGTAACTGGCTAGTAACTAAGTCAGAACTTAGCTGTCACTAGGTCTCAGCGCAGCTAGCATCATACAGAAGACGCCACGAGAACCAAGAGAGAAGAAACAGACTTGTTCTAAAGTTGAGTACTATTATTTTCATCAATAAAACTTGTATTATTATATGAATAGTTGTTACAGTTAACATCGAATGCACCAGAACCTTTCCTGACAACTAGACCGGGACGAAGGAAACAACAAAAGGCGACGAGATCACAACACTAAAAATATCGAAACACTTGTTTTTAAAATTCCAATAAAAATCTACGACTGAAGTTTTTTATTTCTTGCTTCAAAATTGCCTTAATAGCAACGTATTTTCAAAAAACCGTTTATTTCCTGTATCACCCCCTTAGGGATGGGAATATCGAAAAATCGCTGATGCTTACAATGTAAGATAAACAACGCGTACAAATTTCAAGTTTCTATCGTCTGTAGATTCACTTTTCAGCGCTTTCTCTGTCTTTTTAAAACAGACCAAGAACTCTAAATTTCTTTCTTGCGCTTTGGCACCTTTCTTCGTAGTTTTACTTTTCAAACTGCAATATGCACTTATTTTTCCTTTATTCGTATGCTCGTTTCAGAAAAACAACCGAAGAATGTGCATAACGTTTTGCTGTATATAACCTCTTTGCTATTATAGTGTCAGAAGTCATCGCTGGTCTTCAATCCGAATTTTATGTATGGTGCTGACTTTTAACCACTATATCTTCCATCCTGTTATAGCTATCGACACGGATCTGCTATGGTGTACAACGGGAGACTTTGTATTACAACAACACAGAGAGAGATCGTTGGTCTCAGTGTTTTGCTCTTCAGCAAAAACTACAAAATTGACACCCACACTTAGAATTTTATATAAGTCGGTAACTTTCAACTCCGATACCTTCCACCCCTTTATCTTTATCAATCTTGAACCACCATAGTGCACAATGGGATACTGATACCTACTACCACAAACAAACACTATTCGTTTGCGATGTGTAGTTATAGCTGCAGAGTGAAATATAACAAGACCAACTACAATATCTCAGACCTGAAGGCAGGTATCGATAGTAGACAATATGGCGGCAATCGTGGGGGGAAACAAACCAGCGTGCTTCCTGTTTACGTTAGGCCTACACGTGTGTAAAATTGTATATGTGAAGGTGCTGCGATTATTTACTGAAGTATAGTGCCTAGTATTTATGTGATTTGATGCGAATTTTGTGCTACACTGGGATTTGTTTCTTAGAGTCTACCACCCATTATACTTCAAATTATAAATATTTTACTGTAGTTTTTAAGTGCCAGGCTGTAAGTCTAACTACGATACATCAACATTCAAGTTTCCCAAAGAAACAACGTTAAGGGACAAATGGATTAATTCACAGGGACAATTTCCAAGTGAACGATAATATTGTGGTATGCATTAAGCATTTCGAACCCAATCTTGTGGTTAGGCGAAGATTTTTTCCTGTGGAAAACGGCGAACCTATACGTGTTCCATGAAAAATTCCAAAACTAACGAATGATGCATATCCTACCATATTTCCCAATCAACCATGTTATCACATAGTACCAGTTCCTAAGGAGAGAAAGAAACCTGAAGAACGTTTTCAGCAACTCCTGCAACGTGACGAATGTAGTTTCAGTAATTGGTGTGAAAATGACAATACATCCGACTTTGACCATTTTAAAAGTGAAGTGCAGAAACGGAATGTTCATTCATTTCCAATTTTCGTGAAGGAGGACGATGTTTCTTTTATTAAATTCAAGTATGATGCATTTCCTGATGCACCGATAGTTACAGTGTGCTTCAAAATATCAAGTGCCTTAGAAGTACAAGTGTGCCACAAGAATGTGTGTTTACCCACAAAAACCTTCAAATGGATTTTACAGTCTGGGGTTAAGACATAATGTTGCTGCTAAAGTTTGATATTCTTAATAAGGGAGGGAGGAAGGGGGGGGGGATAATTCCTGTTGTTACTCAAGATTGAATTTTCAGAAAGATTAATCACTGCTTTTACATTTTTTTTAATAAGTAGCTGTTTTTGACAGTATTGGTGGAAATGTTTTGGTACTGTTATGCAACGAGATGTGAACTTGTGTTTATGGTCTAGCTCAAAGGTAGGTTGTATTAACCGAAGGGATGAAAATACATTCAAAATTCCCACAGCAGTTTACACCATAAAGGCCGACAAGACGCTATTCAATTTCCCTGCTGGTCACGGACGGCCACTGACGCGAAATGTGAAGCCTTGGCTTGGCCTAAGACTGCCGCCATCTTGGATTCTGCCTTCAGGTCTGATATATTGTAGTTGGTCTTGAATATAGGCACAAACACCTCAATTTTAATGTATCAGGATGTGACACACAAATGCGCGCGCGCACACACACACACACACACACACACACACACACACACACACAGACAGACACAGACTCTTATAGTATGTATAAATTTTGCGGTGGCATGAAAGTGCCAGTTACCGGTTACGAGACCCCGCCAGTGGGCCTACGACAGTTACCAGGTCACGATCAGTCAGCTAGTCGGCCCCACTGTAAACAGGCAGACTGAGTGGGCGTTGAGTCAGCGTGACCGGCATGACTGGCGACACGGCACCTTATCACGGCCGCAGCGATATACACTGCTGATACATCATTGCGGTACATCGACACGGTATTCTACTCGTGGTCATGATGCCTATCAGACTGTTCAAGGGCCCTTAATATAGACGCGTCTGGTCAATATTCCCTAACAAAAGCCTAACAACCATAATTGATATAATTTATTTAATTACGCATCCAGTTTTGATGCCTCAATACCGAATATTCAAGCTTCCACACAAGAATCTTAAAAAGATATGTTTATAAATAGAAAAGCCGTGAAAAAATTGTTTTTAGTAACGAAAAAATGACGTAGCGCATAGTGTATGATAATAGAAGAATAAACGTTTCACAAAACAAGGTCTCATACACGATTACCCAGATAATTGTTACTGAAGTCAGTAGCAACTATTAACCAAGCATTCGCAAATATTATACTCATTAGTACGATCAAATGTTTTATAAATTGGGCATCCACTGATCGGCTTTTAGCTGTTGCCTATCCCCAGGGTGGTGCGGCGTTACACACTGTAAATGTATTGGTAAAATAATAAAGTTATTGGAAAACAATCGGCTATTACAGATGATCTCTATGTATCGATAAACCCAATAGCGCTCCTCTTTAATGATTTCACCATCAAAATTCTAGCTCACTTTCTAGGTTCAATTAACAGCCGCGGTGGAGTAGCCGAGCGGTCTAAAGCGTCTCGCTGCGAGTCGCGCGGTTGCTCGCCGTGGAGGTTCGAGTCCTCCCTGGGGCATGGGTGTGTGTGTGTGTGTGTCCGTAGGTTAGTTTACCTAGATTTAAGTAGTTTGTAAGCTACGGACTGATGACCACGCAGTTTGGTCCGATAGATCTACAAACATGTGCACAATTAACAGTGACTTCAACCCTATAGCCGCGGTGGAGTAGCCGAGCGGTCTAAAGCGTCTCGCTGCGGAGCGCGCGGTTGCCCGCCGTGGAGGTTGGAGTCCTCCCTGGTGTGTGTGTGTGTGTGTGTGTGTGTGTGTGTGTGTGTGTTTGTGTGTGGTCCTTAGGTTAGTTTACCTAGGTTTAAGTAGTTTGTAAGCTACGGACCGATGTCCGATATAATTACAAACATTTGAACATTCAACCCTATAGACGTCCACTTAATGATGTCACGAAGAAACCTATTTACGTTTTAAGAATTTTAAGGAGGGGCCCCACAAAACCCGGCACCCAACATGAATTTGGGACGTCACAATAAATTTTCCCACCTCATGTACTAAGAAAGATACCTGAAGATGCACCGTCAACGGTGCGAAACAGGTCGTGACCTAATAGATGTAGAAAAGACAACTCAGGCGGATTATGTAAAATCATTGAAAGGAATCCTGGCATAATTGTGTTGCCTTCTGGAATTTCTTAACAATCAGTAGCACAAATTTAACTGACATGTAAACTTCCAGTCTCAGAGTTCTTACGTTTTTCATCTTCGGTCATTGACAGAAATTATTATATAAATTTTTTAAAATAAAATATTGAGTGATGATTCAATGAGAAACTTTATTCCGAGATTAAATCCTGGATATTCCTTCCCTCCTTCACTTTACAGCCATCGGCAGCATGGTCATCGAAGACGGAGCACGAGCTATGCTTGTTTTACAGTTAAGGATGGGGAAAGAAATCGGCCGCGCCATTTGATAGGAACCGTCGCGGCATGTCTGAAGTCATTTAGGGAAATCACAGAAAAGCTATATCTGGAACCGGGTTCGAACCGCCGTCCATTTTAAGCGAGTGTGCCAACCTCTGAGTCACTTCGCTTTTACATAAAGTCACAAATATAAATGGTAGTCAGGGCTGCACATTTGATATTTTATTACTTTCGTAGTGAAAGACGATATGCATCCATTTGTTTGATTTCTGTTCCACATTTAGAAAGAAGCGCACGCACATGGTCTATAGTCACCACTGCATCTAATTGAACAAATAAGCTGGACTACTTAAAATCAATTAAATTAATAAGAATTCTACAGCCATGAAATTTTATCCCCAGTATACTTAAACGTTGTACGAATCTTTAAGAATAGTGGGAAGGAAACAGGAATGTAAAAAATTGCTATTATTTTTTAAAGAATGATAATCACATTTAAAGTCGTGTTCCCAGACAGGTTCTTTTTTTACTGTCGCAGTCCACATTATTTTTGTAAGACCTGCTTCACATCTAACTCCATTTCTTAAGAGCGAACAGGTTAAAATATTACGATAGTTCATAAAACTTACGGGTACGCAGCCGATTGTGATTATGGAAGTCCGCCATTGTTTCGAGCCGAGAACACCCAACCATTTTCAAGGCAACAGCAGAGAGGGGAGAAGTGTGCGTGGGCATGTAATGCCTTGGTTTTCAATGAAAATAGGAAAGACAACGTGACGAACAAGTAAGAAGCAGCAGTATCACAGCCAAATAAGGCAAATATCAGAAGTGTCGATAATAAATATCAGTCATCAAAGAGTGAGGCAACATTTACTCTGTGCCTCTTATGCTCTTCCTCTTAAAAAACATCCACATAGAATTTAAGCAAAAACCTCTGTTTATAACGTTACCTGCTAGTTTATAGGGAACTGTTCCCTTCATACCACAATCCCAATAGTTACAAGTGCATGCCAGGATCTCCGTGTTGTTATATTCCACAGGCTGAACTGTGTGTAGCCAATGTTCTAGAATAGCAAATATGCTAGGTTTTTGTAAATTGTGTGTCGCTAATGTTGCGTACAGCGGACCTCCTCCGTACTAATGGTACTAATACGACCTCACAACGGCATCAGATACGATAGACAATCGTCTTTTTAGAATATTCCGTACATCGGAAAAAGCTCAGGCATCAAAGTTATGAGCCATCGCAGCGTGAAATATTCTACGTTGAAATGTCGCCTCCCACCCATGTATGTGGCAGGAAAACTGGCTACAGCCGGCCAGGCTACACTGAGCCTCACGTCGACATGAAATCAGTGGGAAAGTAAATAGAAATTCTTGCAAACATAGATGCACCGAGGACAGACATCAGTCCAATCAACACAACAATAAGTAATTTTCTAAGTTTTTGTTTCTCTTCTTTCTGAACAAACAAAGATCAGACAGCTTACCAACTGTGGAATATTTGCTGTCGAGGAAAGCAATAGTTCTATACGTCAAATTTAATTAGACAGTGCTATTAGGGACGCTGTAGGAATATAAAAGCCAAGTGGTGATGCGGCTGTTCATTTATTGACGCGTATCGAAATAATTAACATCACAATCTAAATCTGGACTCGTATTCGGAAGGATGGTGGTTCCAACCCACTTCCGGCCATCCAGACCGGACCGCGCAGTTGCTCGCCGTCGGAGGTTCGAGTCCTCCCTGGAGAGAGAGAGAGAGAGAGAGAGAGAGAGAGAGAGAGAGAGAGAGAGAGAGAGAGTGTTGCCCTAAGGTTAGTTTACCTTAGTTACAGTAGTTTGTAAGCTACGGACATGACCACGCAGTTTGGTCCGATAGATTTACAAATATTTTGAATTACTGACAATGATACGATTTTTATATTAAAATTGTAACACTCAGGTTTATCAGTAAAATAACATCACTATTTACAATAAAAGGGCAATTAACAATGACGGGTATTTTATCGGCTACTCCACCGCTGCGTGTAGTAGTGTAAAAGACTCAATTACAGCTGTACTGCACTACGGTACTTCTTTCAGTAAAGCTTTATATTTTAAATCCATCTTTTTTACTTAATTGATGGGAAGTTTCCTTGATAAAATGACATACAATTAGTATGAAACTTTACCCCAGGCTTAGATTCTGATGACGAGCATTTCGAAACGCGTCAATAAGTGAACAGCCGGATCACCACCTATGGGAATCATATTCCTACAGCGTCCTGATAGCACTGTCCAATAAGTAAAACTGAGAAATGTGCGCCGGCCGCGGTGGCCGAGGGGACTGAGGCGCTACAGTCACGGTCTGCACGGCCACTTCGGTCGGGGGTTCGAATCCCCCCTCGGGCATGGATATTAGTGCCGTCCTTAATCTTAGCTAGTTTGTAAGTAGTTTCTAAGTTTAGGGACTGATGACCCCGTAGTTAAGACCCATAGACTTTACAAACATTTGAGAAATGTGCGCTTACCTCATCAAGCACTTTATGTCCCCTCTGGAATATGTGCCACCTACCCAGCCCCATTCTCTGCCCTTCTCCTCGTCCCCTCCTATTTCCCCTTTCCCCTCCCCTCCCCTCTCCTCCTCCCATCATCTTGAACAGCTGGTTGTCAGTCATGCTGCGTCGCACGCTTCAGCGCCCCGCCTAGAGTGAGGCCCCTTATCTTTCCGCTGCGTCCTATCACACGCTAGAATCCACTAGTCGACGTGTCTCAGCTGTTCTACAGTACAGCTTGTTACCCATAAAGAGCCAGTTGACCACGTTATGGGCTTATCGCGTAAGTAGCACAACGGTACTATACTGATGGCCTTCAAAATTGCTATGCAGAATGAGTCAAAAGTCTTAGTACACCCTTCTATAAATAATAAAAAAAAAATAAAAAAATAAAAAAAACAAAAAAAAAAAAAAAAAACCACACACACCCCTGCTGGAACTGGGAAGCCTGAGCATTCCGGTAAGGTACGGGTGACGTGGTGAATCTTTTACGGTATACACCGAGCACAGGCGACATTTCAATCTAAAAAGAAGACAACATGGGTAACTGATTTTCGAAGTTTTTTCTATTTATGTTACACGAAGTTCAGACCTGAAATACTAAAGTCACAGGCATTCGATTTAACTCCAAAATGTTATCGAGAATATAGATTTTAATCCGGCTATAATTGTTTTTTCGTTGCGTTCGAATAATTCAACCATTTAAATACGAAATTCGTGTGTGGTAAATAGCACGTATCTAATCCTTATTTTTATGAGAAATGGACACCTTTCGTTATTCCTCCGTTATACTACAGATGCCACCTAAGTCAAACAAGTGCTTACAACTGTAAGAGTTAACATCTATACAATCTATAATATTATGATCTACGCATTTGTATGTTGAAACTTAAATTTTAGGTATAAACTGGAATCTATGGCACTCCAAAATATTATTTGATTAAAATTATATCAGTCTTTTCTACCTCCACCCTCCTGTACATATTTTTATAGTTTAATTTCATGTTCTCAATAGTCCCCCCATTCAGGTTCATCTACTATAGACGTTTCCAGGTGCATGTGTTTTGAATATTTTGGTTGTCAGAATAGGTGTACTTGTGTTCAAATGTTTATATAGCTTATGGGACTTAACTACGGAGTCATCAGTCCCTAAACTTACAAACTACTTATCAACTAGCTAATCGTAAGTACGGCACAAATATCTATGCCCGAGGGGGGATTCTAACCACCGACCGTAGAGGCCGTGCAGACTGACTGACGCGCCGCAGCCCCCTCGGCCACCGCGGCCGGCGTACTTCTGTTCATTTAAGGCTATTGATGCTACTTTAAGTAACCAGGGCTTACAACTGCAATAGATTATATCCATACAAAATAACCTAAATTTTAACCTAGCCATTTATTTATCTATATACCTAGTAGATGAAAGTCAGACAGTCACAGTTATAACATTAATTCGAAAAACGGATGCCTTGTTTATCCCCACGGTCCCACATTCCAGTGTATTTATTATGATTTATTTTTAAGTATTCCAATATTGTCCTAGTCCAGCTTACCACATTTCATCCATTTTCAGCTACCTGAAGTTTTGGAATATTAATTTCATTAGACAGAACTATTTTAGTTTACTCTAATCCAGTAACTATTCCACACTGTAATTCATTTTATGTTCTCGATGCTACTCCAAACCTGGCCTTACAACTGTCACATGCAACACCTATCTAAAATTATCGCCCAACGGCATTATCAAGGCACTTATTTATATTTATTAGCATTATCTGTTTATAATAGGTAGTTCCACTCCCTAGGTTATGTTCAAATTTATTCCTTGTTTTATCCTCCATACACTGTATATTAATTTATTACTGTTTATCTTTTAAGTTCCCAATTATATATGTCAATTTAAGTGTAGACGTATGTCATCTCTTTCAATACAGTATCAAAACATTGTAACCTGTTTGACACAGCATCAAAACTCTACAGGTTTTCGGGTCATAAGGCCATCTTCACAGTATCAAAAAAAAAAAAAAAAAAAAAAAAAAAAAAAAAAAAAAAATAAAAATAAAAAAAAAAATAAAATAAAAAAATAAAAATAAAAAATAAATGAATAAAAGTAAAAAAAAAAAAAAAATAAAATAAAAAAACCCTAGTTGAACCCACACGAAATTGTGTTATTTTTATTTATTTCATAAAACGTTAATGATAGTTTCGATTAAAAAATAAAAATATCACAAATTAAATTTTTTAGGCAATACTGTAAAATCAGAAACCTTTATTTGGACTTTTAATTGTTTTATATCACAGATTTCAGGGTGAGTATCATAAAGACATGGAAAACAGCGTCGAGCACATCGAACAAAGGCTGCGTTTTTACAGTCTTAATTTTTCTCCGATATATCAACTCTAAACCAAACATTTACGTTCACGAAGATTTTTCACAAAGTTCAGAAGTCAACCCCCAACACCCGATTATTTCACCGAAGTTTAGAGAGGACAGCTGGTAATGAACAGTGCAGTTTTATGCACTCCTACACCAATTTCACGTCCTTGTTCGATCGGGTGTGCACACAACAAAATAAAGATAAAATTCCGTGGGATTCGATCCACCGAACCTATGTTAACGTGATCGACAATCCACAACGCTACCAAATGAACTACGCCGACAATTGAAATAATTGACAGAACAGGTATTTAGGTGTGCTTATAAATCTTCAAAGCCGATTTTATCGTCGACGTTTTGAGAGCTGCATCTAATGGCATTGGCCGGTTACTGCTTGAGGTATAAATTACACACACTCTACAAATAATTACAAAAATCCGATCCCCACGTGGTTTCCTTGTAGGTCAATCTTTTAAAATGGAAAGTGATGTTGTGGTATATCAAATATCATTTTTGACAAGGTCATCCCTGTAAATAGATTCTACGTAGCAATGACGGGTCAAAAGTTAAAACAAGATGCCTGTTTTCCAAAATGAGTCTTGTTCAGTGATGAGACGAACTTTTGCTCAGTGGTGAAGTCAGCCGTCACAACCACAGATACTGGAGCGGCCACAAGCCACACTCGATGGAACCTTCAAAGGTAGTTGGTGATGTAAAGGTTATAATGTGTAATTTCACCAATTTTTATTGACCAAAGCCTAAATGCTCCAAGCTACCGGAATTGCTGCAAGAAGTGGCGGTTCATTTAGTTCTGAATGAAGATGGCAGATTTCCATCTTACATTGAACAAGATTGGCCATCACAATGCCGAGCAGTTCTTAGTCAGTGGTTATATGGTCTTTTATATCTCCGGGATACGGCGGTAGAAGCAGGTGGGCCGTGGCTAGCAATGATACGGACAATGTCTGCAACTAAAAGAATTAATTAGTGCACATATACTTGTATTACAAATGAAAGAAATACTCAACTTATAGGTGCTTGTGGCAGTACAAACTCTTCTATTACATCTACATCTACATACATACTCCGCAATTCACCGTAAGGTGCGTGGCGGAGGGTACACTGTACCACTACTAGGCATTTCCTTTCCTATTCCACTCCCAAATTGAACGAGGAAAAAAAGAATGCCTATATGCCTCCGTACGAGCCCTAATTTCTCTTATCTTGTCTTTGTGATCTTTACGCGAAATGTAAGTAGGCGGCAGCAAGATCGTACTACACTCAGCTTCAAATTCCGGCCCTCTAAATTTACTTAACAGAAATTCACGAAAAGAACGTCGTCTTTCTTCCAGCGATCCCCAGTTGAGTTGCCGGAGCATTTCCGTGACACTCGCGCATTAGTCGAACCTACCGGTAACAAATCTAGCTGCTCGCCTCTGAACCGCCTCTGTCTTCCTTCAAACCGATCTGCTGCGGGTCCCAAATACTTGAGCAATACTCAAGACGTGGTCGTACAAGCGTTTTATACGCGGTCTCCTTTACAGGTGAAGTACATCTTCCCAAAATTCTCCCAATAAACCGAAGTCGGCTGTCCGCCTTACTCACAACTGTCCTTACATGCTCGTTCCATGTCATATCGCTCTGCAATGTTACGCCTAGATATTTGAACGACGCGACAGCATCAAGAAGCTCACTACTAATGATGTATTCGAACATTGTTTTTTCTACTCATGTGCATCACTTTACATTTTTCTACATTGAGAGCTAGCTACCATTCTTCACGCCAACTAGAAATTTTGTCTAAGTCATCCTGCATGCTATTACAGTCAGTTACAGACGACACCCTTCCATACACCACAGCATCATCAGTAAACAGCCGCAAATTACAATTACAATTATACAGATAGAAAATAATAGTGGTCCTATCACACTCCCCTGGGGCACGCCTGACGATACACTCGTCTCTGATGAACACTCGCCGTCGAGAACAACGTACTGCGTTCTATTACTTAGGAAGTCTTCCAGCCAGTCACAAATCTGTGAACGTTTTCAAAAAGCTCGTATCTTCGTTAGCAGTCTGCAGTGTGGCACCGCGTCGAACGCCTTTTTGAAGTCGAGAAAAACACAATCCGCCTGTTGGTCTTCATCTATGGCTCGCAAGATGTCATGTGAGACAAGGGCAAGCTGAGTTTTACATTAACGATGTTTCCTAAACCTGTGCTGATTCATGGAAAGAAGCTTTTCCGTTTCAAGGAAATTTACTATATTCGAACTGAGAATATACTCCAAAATTCTACATGAAACTGATGTCAACGATATTGGCCTGTAATTGTGTGGGTCAGTTGTCTTTCCTTTCTTATAAACGGGAGTCACCTGCGCTTTTTTCCAATCACTAGGAACTTTGCGCTGAATTAAAGATTCGCGATAAATGCAAGCTAAGTAGGGAGCCAACGCCGCAGAATAGTCTTTGTTGGTCCGGATGGAATACAAGTTCGGGTTTACAGAGTTTTTCGTACTTAGCTCTCTCAGCAACAGGTATTTCCGGTGTAGGGAAGCAGCTATGTCCCCCATTTCGGAATTAGTACGTTGATCAAATGATGGTACATTTGTGCGGTCCTCCTGCGTGAAAGATTTCTTAAAGGTTAAATTTAGAACTTCAGCTTTCCGTTTGCTTTCTTCTATTACTGCCCTGGAATGATCAACGAGTGACTGGACAGTGGGCTTTGATCCGCTTATCGATTTTACATAGGACCAGAATTTTTTCGGGTTCTCGGAAAGATCTTTTGCTAAGGTATGGCTGTGGTAATTATTGTATGCTTCGCGCATCGATCTTTTTATAGACGCACGAATCTCTACTAACTTTTGCCTGTCATCATTTGCGTGTTCTTTTTTGAATCGAGAGTGCAACAGCCTTTGCTTTCTCAGCAGCTTTCTAACATTATTATTATAATACCACGGTGGATCTTTCCCATCCTTGATCGTCTACAGTGGCACATATTTTTCTAACCCTTTATTTACAATGCAATTAAATTTAGTCCACAATTCCTCTACATCCATAGTCCCGGAATTAAACGATGCCCATTCATTTTCTAAGTGCGATCGTAACATGTGCTTATCGGCTCTTCCCAACAAAAACACGCTCCTAGCCTTCTTGACTGGTTTATGAACTTTGGTCACCATCGACGCTATGACGATATCATGATCACTAATTCCTGTCTCTACACAGACATCGTTACATAGTTCTGCTAGTATACTGCTGGCTGTTCTCTGATGAACTTCCTGGTACTGACTGCTATCCTGACTGGTACTGACTTCTACCGACTGTCGTGGCTATGGTGCGCCGGCCGGGCGCCTGTCTTCCCATTGGCCGGTGCGCGAAGCAAGGGGACTGGCGTTGAAATCATCCAATACCAAGTAAGGTGGGAGTAGTAGGGCCATCAGAGCAGCCAGCACTTGTTGGTGTACTTCTCTATCAGCAGGGAGGTAGATGTTGCAGATGGTAATGTACACTGCAGCCCTTACCCTGACAGGGCCGATTCTGACCAAAGGGAAGAGCTGAAATTAGCATAAATGCGTTTTATCAGGTAACAGAGTTGAAGCGCATGAAAGGGATGCAGTGGTTCAAAAGGGAGTAAGACAGGGTTGTTGTCTTTCTCCATTGTTATTCAATTTGTACCTTGAGCAAGCTATAAAGGAAAGCAAGGTGAAATTTGGGGCAGGAATTAAAGTTCAGGGCGAAGAAATAAAAACATTGCGTTTTGCCGACGACATACTAATTCTGTCAGATACAGCAAAGGACCTGGAAGAGCAATTGAACGGAATGGACAGTGTGCTGAAAGGTGCATATAAGGTGAACATTAACAAGAGCAAAACTAGGGTAATGGAGTGCAGTGTAAGAAAATCAGGTGATGCCGAAGGAATTAGATTGGGAAACGAAGGAATAAAGGAGGTAGATGAGTTTTGTTACTTGGGCAGTAAAATAACAAATGATGGTCGCAGTACGGAGGATGTAAAATGCAGAATGGCAATGGGTAGAAAAGCATTCTTGAAAAAGAGAAATTTGTTAACATCGAATATTGATTTAAGCCTAAGGAAGTCCTTTCTGAAGGCATTTGTATGGAGTGTTGCCTTGTATGGGAGTGAGACATGGACGATAAACAGCGCGGATAGGAAGAGGATTGAGGCTTTTGAAATATGGTCCTACAAAAGAATGCTGGGTGGATCGCGTAACTAATGAGGAGGTACTGAACAGAATTGGGGAGAAAAGAAATTTCTGGCATACCTTGACTAAAAGAACGGATAGATTGGTAGGACACATTCTTAGACATCAAGGAATTGTGAATTAAGCGTTGTAGGGAAGTGTGTGGGGTAAAAATCGCAGAGGAAGACCAAGAGATGGATACAGTAAGCAGATTCAGAAATATATAGGTTGCCGTTCTTATGTGGAGATGAAGAGGCTTGCTCAGGATAGGGTATTGTGGAGAGCTGCATCAAACCAGTCTCCGGACTGAAGACCACAACAACAACAGGTAACTTTCTGTGGACGCGCACTGGGGTGACTAATTTTTTTCTCCGGTGAACTTTGTAGGAAAACAATATCAGCTCGGTTGCCAAACAGATATTTACTGTTCAGTTTGTTGCGACGTTGTTAGATGAGAAAATCAATGTGCAACTTTTTTCTTTATTTGTTCTGCCGATATTGTTTTCTACGAGTAACAGATTTTGTGCCGTATGCTTATATAAGTGATCTAGCACCCCGTTTCCGTAGACAGTGGCAGCCAGGAGTCAACAAGTTCGCTGCCGTTCACGCTCTGGCGCGATGATGCTAGGTGCCACTTCACGCTCTGGCGCGTGATCGTATTTTGACAATATCTTTTCATAATTTTGATGCCACTGAATGTTTTGGTTTTAGTTTTCAGTTTTTTGATATGGTTTTTTATTTGCATTTGTATTTTTGCGAAAACAACAAATGAACAATATAAACAGTATATAAAATGTATTTCATAAAACATATGCTTATTATTCATACTTATATTGCCGATGATATAGAAATATCAAAACTAAGAAGTATTTTTTTTATAAACTGGTAACTAATCGAAATAAAATTAAAATCAAAAGATTGCTTGCTTGTTTACATGTTGTTGTTGTTGTTGTTGTGGTCTTCAGTCCGTAGACTGGTTTGATGCAGCTCTCCACAATACCCTATCCTGAGCAAGTCTCTTCATCTCGACATAACAACGACAACCTAAATCTGTCTGAATCTGCTTACGGTAGCCATCTCTTGGTCTTCCCCTGCGATTTTTTTCCCCATACACTTCCCTCCAACGCTAAATTCAAAATTCCTTGATGTCTAAGAAAGTGTCCCACCAATCTATCCCTTCTTTTAGTCAAGGTATGCCAGAAATTCCTTTTCTCCCCAATTCTGTTCAGTACCTCCTCATTAGTTACGCGATCCACCCACCTAATCTTCAGCATTCTTCTGTAGCACCATATTTCAAAAGCCTCAATCTTCTTTCTGTCCGCACTGTTTATCGTCCATGTCTCACTCCATACAAATGCCTTCAGAAAGGACTTCCTTAGGCTTACATCAATATTCGATGTTAACAAATTTCTCTTTTTCAAGAACGCTTTTCTACCCATTGCAATTTCTGCATTTTATATCCTACTGCCCAAGTAACAAAACTCCTCTACCTCCTTTATTGCTTCGTTTCCCAATCTAATTCCTTCAGTATCACCCGATTTTCTTACACTGTACTCCATTACCCTAGTTTTGCTCTTGTTAATGTTCATCTTATATGCACCTTTCAGCACACTGTCCATTCCGTTAAATTGCTCTTCCAGGTCCTTTGCTGTCTCTGACAGAATTACTATGTCGTCAGCAAAACGCAATATTTTTAATTCTTCACCCTGAACTATAATTCCTTCTCCAAAATTTCTCCTTGCTTTCCTTTATAGCTTGCTCAATGTACAAATTGGAAAGGGAGTAAGACAGGGTTGTAGTCTTTCTCTATTGTTGTTCAACCACTGCTTCCCTTTCATGCCCTTCAACTCTGACAACTGCTGTCTGGTTTTTGTACAAGTTGTAAATAACCTTACGTTCCCTATATTTTACTCCTGCTTGCTTCAGAACTTGAAATAGTTTATTCCAATCGACATTGTCAACAGCCTTCTCCAAATCTACAAAAGCTCTTGTTTACATAAGAATCCAATAAATCTATCATGACATCATGAGAAGCATGTGTGGCTCGTAGCCGATAATGCATACGCGAAAATCTGGAACCACGTACGTGTGCATATCGCTTATACTCTTCCCTGAGTGCCTACCAGAGTATACAGCTTTATTAGACGATGCCAGTTTACAACAACCCATAATAGGTCGCAGCACGCGCCACAGCGTGAACGGCAGCTAACGTGTCAAGCGGAAGTCTTTTAGCCGTACGTCGGTGTTGATGAAGTGAAATTCGCCGTCTCTCAGACCCTGTCGTACGCAGGCCTCGATGCCTGACCTTGCTCCCGCTGTGCCAGCTTCCTGCGCCGGCAGACGCTGTGAAAACAAAGTCGGCCGAGAAAACAAACACGCTCGCTTCATTGAACGAACGGGGCGGGGGCACCGCTGCTACCAGAGAGAGTCTGACTGTGTGCGGTAACCAGATGTTAACAAGCCAGACGGCATTAATTTCGCAATGAAGTTGTTGTTGTTGTTGTTGTTGTTGTTTAGAGGGGGCTAGACTACGTGGTCATCAGTCCCCTGTTGCGAGCTAAGTCGATACAGCGTAATGCATCCTGCAAAACAATGCGTGACTCACACAGAAGACAAACTCATAATGGGCACGTAATGAGGGGAAATGAGTTCAGGACACTCAAAGAACAAATCCTAAAGAGGAAAGAAAAGTAGAAAGAAGAAAACTGAAAGAGGGGAAAAAAACTGTACTAAAAGGTTTCAGCAGAAAAGTGTGGCTGGCTGATCGCGAGAATAATAAAGGATGAGCCAGCCACTCCGCACATTCTAAAACATACGAGTAAAAGCAGGGAGACAGCATAAAAGAAGAAGAGTAAAAATTTGTGAAAGATGGGTGCCTGAGATATCAGGCTAAAATACCCACCTTTAGATCAAATGATAAAACCCAGCTGCACGGATAAAACGTAAAACACAATCAGCTGTAGCAGCGTCGTCACCGAGAATAAAAGGAAGTGCAGCTGGCAGGTCAAATGACTGTCGTAAGGCAGCTAAAAGGGGGCAGTCCACAAGGATGTGGACCACTGGCAATGAAGTGCCGCAGCGACACTGGAGGATCCTCCCGTCGAAGTAGATGGCCATGTGTCATCCACGTGTGGCCAATACGCAGACGACAAAGGACAACTGACTCCTTCCGAGAGGTCCTCAGGGAGGACTTCCACGGAGCTGTAGAAAGCTTCACTGTACGGAGCTTGTTTGGGGTAGGTGAGTCAACCCACTCAGTGTTCCAAAGCCCTACCACCTTCTTTTGTAACTCTAATCGGTGGTCCCTCTCCTGAATACCAATTTCTCAGGGGCTTGCAGTAATCGCCTGCCTCGCCAGCCGATCCACGCGTTCGTTCCCCGGAATTCCTATGTGTGCCGGGGTCCAAACGAAAACCACAGTGCAGCCAGACTGAACGAGAAGGTCAAGAGATTCCTGAATTGACCGCACCAGTGGGTGTTTTGGAAAGCACTGGTCAAGGGCTTGCAAGCCACTCAGGGAGTCGCTGCAGATAACATACGACTCCCCGGGACAGGTTATAAGGTGCTCCAGTGCTCGATGGATAGCTATCAGCTCCGCAGTGAAGATAGTACTCCCACAGGGTAAGGCGTGTAGTTCAGTATGCTCATCGTGGGTGTAGGCATACCTACAACGGCCATCGTCTAGGGACCCATCGGTGTAGACAATTTCCGCGCCATGGAACGAACGAAGTACCGCCTGAAACTGGCGGCGGAGAGTCATCGGTGCAACAGAGGCTTTAGAGTCACGTGACAAGTCCAGCCGAAACTGCGGACGCGGTATAGACCAAGGAGGAACACGGGAAGGGTAGTGGAAAGCAGGAGGAATAGGAAGGGATTCAAGTGAAGAGAGAAGGGAACGAACACGGACCGCGATCGGGAGACCCGACCTTGGCCGCCGTCGTGGGGAAGGAAGGACAACATCCGGAAATAGAAGCCTGTAGTTTGGATGGTGGGGTGAGGCATGTACATGGGCAGCATAGGCAGAGAGTAAGCGCTGCCGGCGGAAGCGCAGGGGCGGAACCCCTGCTTCAGCTAGCAGACTTGTCACCGGACTTGTGCGAAAAGCCCTTGTCGCCAAACGGACGCCACTATGGAGGACCGGGTCCAATACCTGTAGTGCTGACGGTGCTGCAGAGTCATATACGATACTTCCGTAGTCCAGGCGCGATTGTATCAGAGCCTTATAGAGCTGCAGAAGCGTTGGGCGTGATGCTCCCCAAGCCGCGTGGCCGAGACAGCGAAGGATATTAAGGTGTTTCCAGCATTTCTGTCGCAGCTGACGGAGATGTGGCTGCCAAGTCAGCCGGGCATCGAAAACCATACCTAGGAAGCGGTGTGTTTCTTCAACTCGGTTGGTTGGTTGGTTTGATGTTTTAGGGGGACAAAACTGCGGAGGTCATCAGTCCCCCATTCCATCACAGAGCTAGAGAAGTGTGGAAACACTGAAATGTCCGCCCAGAGTTAAAACTGTTACGGGAGGAAAACCCCACTCAATCAATAAAATGTAAACAAATTTGACAAAGGACTACAAGGCGGGAGACAACATGATAGGACACAATCACACGGAAACAGCAAACAAGTGTGGAAATGAAATGACAAAGTCAAAGTTCGTGGTTGACCGACCATGAGAATAAAATAGGAAGGGTCAGCCACGGGGCAACACAAGCTTCATATAGATTTGTAAAAACCGCTGTTACGAATAAAACCTAAAACAGAATCAGCCATATTGGCATCGTTACATAAAACGTCAGATAAAATTGCAGGAAGATTAAAATCCCGCCACAGGGTGGCTAAAAGACGACAGTCCGTTAAAATGTGGGACACTGTCAAGGGAGAACCACAACGACAACGAGGCGGGTCCTCACCGCGCAGGAGAGGGCCGTGGGTCAGCCAAGTATGGCCAATGCGGAGCCGGCACAGGACTACTGAGTCCCGGCGAGAGGCCCGCATCGAGGAGCGCCACGCAGCCGTAGTCTCCTTGACAACCCGAAGCTTGTTGGGCGTGCTCAGGTTGCGCCATTCAGCATCCCAAAGCTGATGTACCCGACGGCGCAACAAGGTACGGATATCTGAAACTGGGAGGCCGATCTGTAAGACAGAGGCAGTAACCGCCTGTTTGGCAAGCCCATCGGCACGTTCGTTGCCTGGGATGCCGACGTGACCCGGAGACCAAAGGAACACCACTGATCTGCCAGACTGAACAAGGGCAGAAACAGTCACTCGGATGGCCATCACCAATGGCGAACGCGGATAACACTGTTCCAGAGCACGTAAACTACTCAGGGAGTCACTACAAAGAAGGAAAGACTCACCTGAGCAGGAACGCATATGCTCGAGAGCACGGAAGATGGCCACCAGTTCTGCAGTAAGAACACTGCAGCCTTCTGGCAGAGACAGCTGCTCAACATGGTCACAATGTACGTAGGCAAGGCCAATGCGGCCGTTTATCATCGAGCCGTCCGTATAAACAATGTCGTAGCCGTGGTGCTCAGCAACGACAGCAAGAAACTGGCGACGGAGAGCCTCAGGGGGAAGCGAGTCCTTGCGCCCGTGGGCCAAGTCTAAACGAAGACATGGCCGTGGCAGGCACCATGGAGGTGTGCGTGAATGGGCCCGAAATGGAGGTGGTAGAGGATAGGACTCAAGCTCCCCCAGGAGGGACTGCACGCGGACGGCTATTGTGTGTCCTGACCTGGGGCGCTGCTGCTGGTGACGAACAGCCACAGTAGAAAAAAGTAGGCGGTAGTTGGGATGTCCTTTGGAACTATAGACGCGGGCTGCATATGCTGTCAACAGTTGCTGGCGGCGGACCCGTAGCGGGGGGACCCCGGCCTCCGCTAGAAGACTGGCCACAGGGCTGGTTCGGAAGGCTCCCGTCGCAATTCGAACCCCGCAGTGGTGAATAGGGTCCAATAAGCGCAACGCTGAAGGTGCTGCAGAGCCATAAGCGAGGCACCCATAATCTATACGTGATTGCACCAAGGCTGTATAGAGCCGCAGCAGGGTGGAGCGGTCAGCTCCCCATGTGGTATGGCCCAAACATCGAAGGGCGTTATGGTGTTGCCCGCACTCCCGTTTCAGAAAACGAACATGAGGGAGCCAGGTCAGTCGGGTATCAAAAATCAGGCCGAGGAATCGGTGGGTGTCTACAACAGGAAGCAGTTGGCCGTCAAGATAGAGTTCAGGGTGGGGGTGCACCGTCCGACGCCGACAAAAGTGCATTACACGTGTTTTTCCGGCGGAGAACTGGAAGCCATGATGCTGAGCCCACATGTGTCCCTGGCGGATGGCCGCCTGGAGTCGGCGTTCAGCAGCACTTGTTGTGGTGGAGCAGAAAGATATGCAAAAATCATCGGCGTACAGGGAAGGAGACACCGATGACCCCACAGCTGCAGCCAGGCCATTAATGGCCACCAAAAACAGTGAGACACTCAGCACAGACCCCTGTGGGACCCCATTTTCTTGGATGTGGGGCGAACTATGGGCAACACCGACTCGGACCCGAAACGTGCGGAGTCGGAGGAAATTTGCAATGAAGATGGGTAGTGACCCCCGAAGGCCCCACTCATGCAGCGTAGCGAGGATATGACGCCGCCATGTGGTATCGTAGGCCTTCTGAAGGTCAAAGAAAACTGCAATGAGGTGCTGACGACGGGAAAAAGCTGTCCGAACCGCTGACTCCAGGCACACCAGATTATCCGTCGTAGAACGACCCTGGCGAAATCCACCCTGCAATGGCGCCAGAAGGCCCCGTGACTCGAGCACCCAAGTCAAGCGACGTGTGACCATACGTTCGAGCAACTTGCAGAGAACGTTTGTCAGGCAGATGGGACGATAACTGTCAACCTCCAGTGGGTCCCTGCCAGGCTTCAGCACCGGTATGACGACGGCTTCCCGCCACTGGAACGGAAACTCGCCACCACCCCAAATGCGGTTGAATATCTCTAGGACATGGCGCTGAGAATCCCGCGAGAGGTGTTTTAGCATCTGTGCGTGGACACGGTCGGGACCGGGAGCCGTATCTGGGCAATTGTCCAAGGCACTAAGCAGCTCACTTTCGGTAAATGGGGCGTTGTAGGACTCCCGACGGCGCGTCGCAAAGGAGAGGCGCTGTCGCTCCACACGCTCCATGCGGGAGCGAAATGCTGCACTGTAGTTAGCAGATGCAGAGCACCTAGCGAAGTGATCAGCAAGATGTTCAGCGATCACACTCGGGTCTGTACACACAGCCCCATGGATAGAAAGACCAGGGACGCCAATAGGAGTCTTGTGGCCATAGAGGCGCCTGATCTTAGTCCACACCTGAGATGGAGAGACACGAGAACCTAAGGTCGCAACATACCTCTCCCAACATTCTTGTTTGGCTCGTTTGATAAGTTGCCGAGCCTTTGCACGAAGTCGCTTGAAAGCGATGAGGTTGGCCACTGATGGGTGCCGTTTGTGACGCTGAAGAGCTCGCCTACGTTCTCTGATTGCGGCAGCGATTTCCGGCGACCACCAGGGCACGGACCTCTGCCGGGACGAACCAGAAGAAGACGGGATTGCAGACTGAGCTGCAGAGACAATGACGTCTGTTAAATTATCGACCACCACATCAATGTTAGTGTCCGGCAAATATCGAACAGTGGCAGCAGTTGTAAATGCATCCCAGTCAGCTTTGTTAAGAGCCCAACGGGGCAAACGGCTAGGGCAATGACGCTGGGGCAGTGACAAAAAAATCGGAAAGTGGTCACTGCCACACAAGTCGTCATGCACTCTCCAATGAAGAGATGGTACGAGGCCAGGGCTGCAAATAGAGAGGTCGATGGCCGAGTAGGTGCCGTGTGCCACACTGAAATGCGTGGGAGCACCTGTATTTAAAATACAAAGGTCGAGCTGGGAGACGAGATTTTCAACCTCCCTACCTCGGCCAGTAGTCATGTCGCCACCCCACAAGGGGTTATGGGCGTTGAAATCGCCCATGATGAGGAAGGGTGGGGGGAGCTGAGCTATCAGTGCAGCTAACACGTGGCAGTGGACTGCACCATCAGGTGGAAGATAAACACTGCAGGCGGTTATAGCTAGTGGCGTCCTGATCCGAACAGCCACTGCCTCCAAAGGTGTTTGAAGGGGCACAGCTTCACTGTAGGCAGAGTTGATGACATGAATGGAGACGCCACCAGATGCTCTGTCATATACAGGACGATTCGTGTAAAACCCACGATAGCCACGGAGGGCTGGGGTTCGCGTTGCCGGAAGCCAGGTTTCCTGGAGGGCAACGCACAGTACATGAGAAGAGCTTAAAAGTTGTCTTAACTCTGCTAGGTGGGAAAAATAACCGCCGCAATTCCACTGGAGGGAAGTGCTGCCTAAGAACTGGGGAGGCATGAAAGCGATTAAGAGACGCGGTGCGCCTCAGTGTCACTTGCCGCCACCCGCTGAGGATCTGTGGTGTCCATATCCATTGAGTCTAGGGTGTCTGTAAGAGCGAGGTCCTCTTTAGACGCAAGGATTTCGACCTCATTGTCTGAGTCAGAACTGGTAGCGGACGGCATCGAGGAAGCCGCCTTTGCCGCCAGCTCTTTCTCCTGAGGGACATCCTTTTTTCTCGCCCGCTCCCGCTTGGGTTTGGGCTTCGGTGCTCGAGCGGGCTTCCCAGAAGTGGCGTCGGATGTCGACGCAGATGGGGACGCCCGGCTACCAGCAGGTACCTGAACTTTGAGCCACTGGCTGACGTTTGGCTGCGATGAAACTGGCGTTTTGGAGACCTCAAGAGACCCTTTCCGTGCAGCAGTAGGTCTACTGACATTCAGGGTGTCAGACACAGTGGGAACTGCAGGAGGTGGTAGAAGGGGCTCGTCAGGCCCTTTCCCTGAAGGAAGAGCCAGAGAAGGATGACATTTCTCCGGCAGAGGGACGGGGTTCAAAGACCCCGTTAAAGGGGGAGGCAAAAGCCTCGCAGAAGAAGGTGCGCCCCCTGGGGTCTGGGGAGCGGAGATTAACTGATGGCCCAAAGGGCCCACAGAAGGTGTGATAGGGGGTCGGGAAACCGCCCTCGATGGAGGTGATGACACTGTGGCAGCAGCATATGTAGTCATCATGGATACCGGGTGGAGTTTCTCATACTTGCGGCGGGCCTCAGAGTAAGTTACGCGATCGAGGGTCTTATATTCTATGATCTTGCGCTCCCTTTGGAAAGCGGGACAGTCCGGTGAGCAAGGCGAGTGATGGCCGCTGCAGTTCACACAGGAAGGTGGTGGGGTACAAGGTGCGTCGGGGTGTACGGGACGGCCACAGTCATGACAAATAGGGGCTGCGTCGCAACGGGAAGACGTGTCCAAACCGCCAGCACTTGAAACAGCGCATGGGTGGAGGGATGTACGGTCGGACATCACATCTGTATACCATCACCTTGACCTTCTCGGGCAAGGTATCGCCGTCGAAGGCCAAGATGAAGGCCCCGGTTGCCACTCTATTGTCTTTTGGACCCCGAAAGACACGGCGGACGAAATGGACACCGCGTCGCTGCAGATTTTCGCGCAACTCATCAGACTGCAGCAAGAGGTCACGGTGGAAAATGACTCCCTGCACCAGATTCAAAGTCTTATGTGCCGTTACAGACACTGGCACGTCGCCAAGCGTAGTGCACGTGAGCAAAGCACGAGACTGTGCAGGGGACTCTGCCTGTATAAGAATAGACCCGTCTCGCATCTTGGAAATTCCCGCAACTTCACCGAACTTGTCCTCTATATGTTCAACAAAGAACATGGTTGCCTGGAAGGATCCCCCATCTGTCCTAGTACATACGAGAAATTTCGGGACATACGACTCATTAGGACGATCCCCACGTTCCCGCCAAGAAGAAGTCAGGGAAGGAAACGATGAGGGATCATAAGTAACTGCATTGAACTTTCCCCGCTTAGAGACACCTGTCTGACCAGGATTTTGGGGCTGGATTTATTTCGCTTCATCGCGAATCATCCGCCCCGATGCCACCCACTCCGAACAGGGGCTCTCCTCATGGGCGCCACCCAGCCACAGCAACGTCACCTGGCAGGATGACCGTTGCCGGGAGTCCTGATGCTCCACGGTGACAAGCATCTACTCTTAGGCCTGCATGAGGAGCTTACAGCTCTGGCATCGGTAGAGCGATCCCTGCGTTGTCAGGGGGCTACAGCCAAGAGGGTACATGACGACCCCACCACAATGGACTGGCTACCGTGTTGGCTTTCTGGCGCTATGTGAACCATCATAATCGAGAGTGCTGAGATATCGGTGCACAATGGACGCGACTTGCATGAAAAAGAGATGGCATCCCCGATGGCAGAATAGAAGCTGCAGTCGCAACTCCATTCCATGATGGGTGCGTAGGATGGCATGGCACGAGAATTACATGTAGCACCACGTAAGGTGTCCTTCCCCAAATGGTTCGCTCTTCTGAAAAAATTTTGAAAAATGGAGGGTCAAACCCAAATAGGGGACCTCAGACGGAAAGCCGAAAAGTATGAAGACTCCTTTTAGTCGCCTCTTACGACAGGCAGGAATACCGCGGGCCTATTCTTACCCCCGAACCCGCAGGGGGGTAGAGACTGGGGATTCCTGTCAGTGGACGATGCCCAAAAAGGCGCCTAACCTGCTTCCACACCTCCGTTGGGGAGGCCCGGGAGCCGATAGTGGCTACATACCTCTCCCAGCAATCTCTCTTGCTTTGCTTTATAAGCCGACGAGCGTGGGCACGGAGCCGTTTAAAAGCAATCAAGTGCTCCAATGAAGGATGGCGGCGGTGGCGTTGGAGCGCTCGACGACGCTCCCTGGTAGCCCCAGCAATTTCTGGTGTCCACCAGGGCACCGATTTACGACGGGGAAAACCAGAGGATTTCGGGACTGTGGCTTCAGCAGCGAAAATAATGGCCGTAGTAACTTTATCGACAGACAAGTCAACATCTTCTGGGACTGGAGAAGTTGCTGTAACAGCCGAGGTGTAGGCCGGCCAGTTTTCCCGACGGAGTAACCATCGAGGCAGGTAGCTTGCACGTGATGACTGTGGAAGCGACCACTTCCCTATCATACTGTCGCTCCCACAAAGGTCATCGTGGACCCTCCAAGTTAAATGTGGAAGTAGGCTGGGACTGCAGAGCGACAGATCTATGGCTGAGTAAGTGCCATGGGCCAAGCTGAAGTGAGTGGCAGCTCCGTTGTTAAGCAGGCCAATATTTAGCTGCGCCAGGAGGTACTCCACGTCTCTACCACGGGCCGTAATATCATTTCCACCCCACAAGGGGTTGTGGGCATTAAAGTCCCCCAGCAGCAGGTACGGCGATGGGAGCTGAGCAACCAAGGCGGCGAGTTCCGCATAAGACACTACTATCTGCTCTTTGTACCTCCCTCCAGACAAGGCAATCTCCTGTCCTGCCCGAATCCTCACAGCCACTGCCTCGAGTGCAGTGTTTAGTGGTACCGGTGCACTGGGAACATTGGCGAGAACAAAGATGCAAACACCTCCGGAAACTCTGTCATAGACTGCACGATTTTTATAATAGCCCCGATAACCACGAAGGGCGGGGGTCCGCTGAACAGGAAACCAAGTTTCCTGGAGTGCTACACACAGCACAGGGAATTGGCTCAATAAATGGTGCAGTTCAGCGAGACGGTGGAAATAACCACCGCAATTCCACTGGAGGATATTGCTGTTGGCGTACTGGGATGCCATGAACGTCACGGACATTTCGTTTACGCCTTAGTATCACCTGTTGCCGCCGCCTTATTGAGTGTGGCATCTATGTCCATCGATTCTGGAGGGTCGGTGAGTGCTAGGTGCTCAGCGGATGCTAGCATCTCCAACCCATCGTCAGAATCTGAAGTTTGAGAAACCGACGGCGGGAGTGCCGTCGGAAGAGATTTTTTCTTAGATCTCTTTTTCTTGTGTTTCTCCTCCCGCTGTGCTTTCGGTTTAGACCGCTGGGAGGGCTTCTCTGAAGTTTCAGGAGCCGATGAGGATCGGGAAGCCCTGCGACCAGTGGTGTCTACATCTCCCAATGGACGGCTTGGATCCTCCGGTCTAGTTTTCAAAACTAAAGAAGGGAGCGTCCCAACTGACTTCTCCCTAGCGAGAGGGGCCGGGGAAGGCTGCTGCTTCTCCGGCAGGGGAATGGGGACTTCTGTCCCCGATAGTGGGGGTGAGGTTGCCCCCACCAATGGTACTGGTGGGGCAATGGATGGAGGCCCCCCCAACCTTCGAGGAGGCAGACTGAGGTTGATGGCCCTTAGGGCCCACAGAAAATGGTTGCACCGTTGGTGCCATCGACGCCAGGGTAGCTGACGACGACGTAACTGTCGCATATTCTTTCATACTTTATCCTCGCCTCGGTGTATGTCAGTCTCTCCAGAGTCTTAATTTCCATTATTTTACGTTCTTTCCGGAAAATGGTACAGTCTGATGAACAGGGTGGATGATGCTGCCCACAGTTGACACATATTGGCAGGGGAGTACACGGAGCGTCCGGATGGGCTGGACGCCCGCATTCCCTACATGTGGGGCTAGAGGTGCAGCGAGATGACATATGCCCAAATTTCCAACATTTAAAGCATCGCATTGGGGGAGAAATGTAAGGCTTTACATCACACCGGTAAATCATGACCTTGACCTTATCGGGCAACGTATCGCCCTCGAAGGCCAAGATGAAAGCACCGGTGGCAACCTTACAATCCTTCGAACACCTATACACGCGCCGGAAAAAGTGGACGCCCCGTCGTTCTAAGTTGGCGCGTAACTCGTCATCAGACTGTAGGAGGAGGTCTCTGTGGTAAATCAGACCCTGGACCATGTTCAGCGATTTGTGGGGTGTTATGCTGACAGGGACATCACCCAGCTTGTCGCAAGCAAGCAATGCTTTCGACTGAGCGGATGATGCAGCTTCTATCAGCACTGAACCACTCCTCTTCTTCGACATTCCTGCGACTTCGCCGTACTTATCCTCTAAATTTTCGACAAAGAAAAGAGGTTTTGTCGTCATAAAGCTTTCCCCGTCTGTTCTGCTACATACTAGATACTTTGGAGAGTATAACTCGTCCCTCTCTTTAGCCCGATGTTCTTCCCGTGATGTACCAAGGGAAGGAAACGATCGGGGGTCATACTTCGTGGCATTGAAATTGGTTCTTCCTCGCTTAGAGACGCCATTGGCAGAGTTTATTGCTCGCTTCATCTTGGTCCCACGAGCAGCTAGGGAACTAAAGGTCCACCCAGGCAGAGCCCCGCTTGCCTGGGTAAGCCTTGTACAACTGAGGTGCGGCAGGTTCCTCAGAGGTTGCTCGCTAGCGGCTGTTCTACCTTAACAGCCATGCATCTCCTCGGCACACCTTGAGATTGAGGTTTTTTTTTTTTTTTTTTTTTTTTTTTATAGAGGTTTATCCCGTCCTCGCGACCCGGGCGATTAAGCCAAGATCCCCGGGCTCTGAAACGTACAACGTTCCACCGTCGCGCCGAACGATGGTCGTTGAAGCACGCACAGAGCTTACGGTGTAGCGGACTGTTGGCGCGACACAGCCCACAGCTCAGGACCCCGGGTTCGCCAAGCCCGTACTCAGCAAATTAATGCTGAGCCCCTGAGGGGGTCACTAATGAACTAAACACAGAGTACAAGAGTTATCAAATACCGTAACTTAAAGTTTCCCAACCTGAACTACATTAAAAACAGCAAGTCAACGGTTGAAAAGTACTAAATTTAATAATTCAACTACAATACACAAACACTTATTGGAACTTAGCTTTCGGAGACCGCTACGGCTGGAACCACTCGCCACCAGATGTAAACAAATCCTCAAAGCCTTAAATTTTGAGATCTATTCCATAACTTCATGAAATAGTTAATTATTTCTTCTTTTTTTTGGCCTTTGATAGAGGTTCATTACCTAATGTCTTTCAAAGATTACCTGCCTGTCCATCCGTTTTGGTACTTAAATAATCGCAACAATATAGAGACGTATTGCTAAGATGACAGGAAATTACGTCTGTCTAAAAATTCTGCGCTTGGGAGTCGAAATAACTCCAGCGGCCACACATGCAAATTTGTGCCGGTGTGGAACTAGCTCAGATTGCAAACAATTTCATACCTCTACACCACGCCTAATAACAATTGTTTCCTTTCGCGTTGTATCTGCAAACGAAACAACTATACACGCGCTGTTCGTATCCTTGGAGCCCCCATAGGTTCTAAGTAGTAGTTACGTTCGGTTTTGTTTCCAGGGATTTTTTCCGACAAATATTACACATGCAGTCGGATTGAATTGGTTGGTTTGACCATATCCGCTGCCCTAACCTAGACGACATTATTATAATGCCATAAAAGAGTCTCAACATTTCTTTTAGCTTGTTTTTTTAACATTTTACATCCCTTCGCGGTCCATTTTCACATCTTACGTTTTTTATTTTAGGGACCTTGATTTTAATATATCCCAATATTTTACCATGGAAAATGCTATTTTAATATAAATACTGCTGGGATTGTGTGTCAGTGCCCCTCCTCTGAACCCTGGAACATGCGGTATCAGTTTTTATGAGAAACTAGAATGCCCACTAAGTTTTGAAAGTAACTGCTCAATGATTTTTAAAATAATGGGTTTCATCTCAAGTTTTATAAAGAAGTTTAAATTGTATGTATAAAGGTAAAATTATTGTGTGTTTTTAGAAGTTTTTAACATAGCATGAGGAAATGAAATATGGGAACAACTAAAATTATTACAAAATTAGTCCTCGCCAATCACCTGATGATATGTCTATAAGACCGGTTTCGGTTAATATACCATTCTCAAGCGCCAGCAGCCCTTAGCCAACATATCATATTACAAAATTGAAGACCTTCACTTCATATAGATGTTTTCCCAGTGAGTGATCGTTTGTAAGGTTTTCAACACGATATGTTATGCAACTGGTTAAGCTCTGCTGGCGCTTGAGAATGGTACATTAACCAAAACCGGTAGCTTTCAGCTAATAAGCATCTGTGCTCAACATGTCATTTTACAAATTTGATCGACGTTTGTTATAATACATGACCACTAATGGATAGCAGACGTGTGTGTGTGTGTGTGTGTGTGTGTGTGTGTGTGTGTGGTGTGTGTGTGTGTGTGTCACATATGAAAGTTGTTTTGATCCGTGCTGACAGCTTGCAGTGGATAACGTGACGTTTAACGCCCCCTATCACTTAAAGAGACGCGGTCCGGCACACATTTTCCTCATCTCACCATTTAGTTGTACGGAATATGCTTAGTCACATTCGTAGTTGCGAATACCTTTCTTGTTAACATAGGTAATTTTGATACGATACACCTTCTGCCTCACGAATTTAGAGCCTGTTCTGGTAACCGCTGGTACTTCCTGGGAGCCGGGACGCCAACTGTTAACAGAACTGCTGACGCTGACCAGGTGAGGCATTCCCAGAGTTCCAGGTATGTTCCGTCACGGGTCAGCCCAGCGTCTTAATCGAGCACCCGCGCTGCCGTACACCAAAACATCCTCTGATCGCGGAAGAGCGCCCAGATGGGTCGTCCTGAGTCAGCCGGACGAGAGGACGGTCTGGCACGAGGATTCCGGTTCAGCCCAAAATAGTCTTTCTCACAAGGCAGCCACGTGCGTTTCTGTTGCAATGTGGGCTTCCAAGGAAGACAACCGCACGAAATCGTGCTTAGAAGAGCACTATCATAAAATCAGCGTTCTGCGTAATTTCCATGCATCTACATTTACATGGGATACTCTGCAAATCACATTGAAGTACCTGGCACAGGGTTCATCGAACCACTGTTACTTTATCTCCCATTGCATTCTCGAATAGCGCACGGGAAGAAAGGACACCTGAATCTCTCCGTTCGAGCTCTGATTTCTAGTAATTTATTCTGATGAACATTTCTACCTATGTAAGTCGAAGTCAACAATATAATTTCGCATTCGGAGGAGAATGTTGGCGATTGGAGTTTCGTAAGTAGCCCACTACGCAGCGAGAAGCGCCGTTGTTGTAATGATTCTCATCCCAGATCCTGTATAATTTTCGTAACGCTGTCTCCCTGTATCGTGACAATACAAAACTCCTTGCCCTTCTTTGGACTCTTTCGATGTCCTCCGACAACCCACCTGATAAGGATCCCACACTGGGCAGCAATATTCCAAAGAAGGACGGCCAAGTGTAGTGTATGCAGCTTCTTTTGTAGTTCTGTTGCATGTTTTCAGGGTTCTGCCAATGAAACGCTGTCTCTGGTTCTCCTTTCCCACGACATTATCTACGTGTTCTTTCCAGTTTAAGTCTGAAGTAATAGTAATTCCTATGTATTTACAGCCTTCATTTTTGACTGTTTACAAGATAAATCAAAATTTAACGGATTTCTTTTCGTACTCATGTGGACGACTTCACACTTTTTCATTATTTAGAGTCAATTGCCAATTTTTACACCATAGTGATATCTTATTCAGATCGTTCTGCAGTTTGGTTTGATCTTCAGATGATTTTACTAGACGGTAAATGAAGGGGCATCTGCAAACAACCTAAGAGGGCTACTTAGATTTTCCCCTAAATCATTTATGTAAATAAGCAGCAGCAGAGGACCAATAACACTACCCTGTGGAACGCCCGATATCACCTCTGTTTCAGTCGCTGCCTTACCATCGTTTACTACGAACTGTCCCCTATCCTGTCGCAAATTTGGGGCCATATACCATAACCACGCAATTTGATTCAAAGCCGTTTGTGAGGTACGGTGTCAGAAGCCTTCTGGAAATCAAGAAATACGGAATCGATTTGCGAACCCTTGTCGATAGCACTCATCACTTCGTGTGAATAAAGAGCTAGTTGTGTTTCGCATGAACGATATTTGCTAAATCCGTCTTGACCTTGAGTCAATAGATAATTCTGGTCGAGATAATTCATAATATTTGAATACAGGATATGTTCCAAAACCCTGCTGCAAACTGACGTCAATGAAATAGGCCTGTAGTTCAGTGGGTTGCTCCTACTGCCTTCCTTGAATAAAGATGTGACCTGGGCAACTTTCTAATCTTTTGGTACAGATCCTTCTTTGAGAGAGCGGTTGTATATGGCTGTTAAGTAAGGAGCTATCGCTTCAGCATAATTAGATAGATATGTAATGGGTATGCAGTCCGGCCCAGAAGACTTTTTCTTATTAAATGATTTTAGTTGCTTCACTACTCCGATGAAAACGCTGAATTACCGAAACCGTGGTCAGGCAGAAACCTAACGAGGTAATATTTTTTTCAACAGTATACATTTGCAACAGAAAAGTTATTACATCTGGAAAGACGTCAGTTTTGATCTGATGACGAAAGATACTGCCTGGAGCATAGCTGAAGTAGTGATAATGGTTTTAAGATCGACCGTCAGCAGAGAACATAGTGACACAGCTATCAGAACGCCATCCGTTCGTACCGATTAATGGGAAATGTACACAGCAAGGCTCAGTGTTATATCAATATGTGAGGTAAACAGTCGACATGCCGCGGAGATGCACTCGAGATTCCTACAGATGAAAGTTTTACTCTGCTTCAAAATAAGGGAAGGAAAGATATTACAAATATGAGAATATTACCAAGAACGTCGAAAAACTAACCAAAAATTGCCGTGATGGAGGTTCGAAACTGGATTCGCGGTTTGGCAGACGAGCAGGGAGGATGGTTCTGACCACAGTTGACACAGATGGGAGGCGGTGTACATGGGGCGCCCGGATGTGCTGGACGCCCGCAGTCCCTACACATAGCACTGGACATACAACGGGACGACATGTGGCCGAACTTCCAGCATTGGAAGCACCTCACAGGGGGAGGAATATAAGGCCGCACGTCAACACGGTAAACCATCACCTTGACCTTTTCGGGCAATGTATCACCCTCGAAGGCCAAGAGGAAGGCACCAGTTGCGACCCTATTATCCTTGGGGCCCCTATGGACACGCCGGATAAAATGAACGCCTCGTCGTTCCAGGTTCGCCCGTAGCTCGTCATCCGTCTGTAGCAATAGATCCCGATGAAAAATTACACCCTGGACCATATTCAGGGACTTGTGTGGAGTAATAGTCACTGCAACATCACCCAGTTTGTCACCAGCGAGTAACGCCCGTGACTGGGCAGGAGATACTGTGTGGATGAGGACAGAGCCGTTGCGCATTTTAGACAGTGACTCCACTTCCCCAAACCTGTCCTCCAGATGGTCCACAAAGAACTGAGGCTTGGTCGCTGAGAATGAGTCCCCATCAGTCCTGCTGCACACGAGATATCTTGGAGCATATTCATCAGTCGGATTTGCGCCCCGACGTCCCTCCCAAGATGCAGTCAGGGAGGGGAACGTTTTGGGGTCATACGTGGAAGCATTGAATTTTCCTCTCTTAGAGACGGCGGTTGTACATCCGCCAACGTCACCCCATTTTTGTCTCTTCATTGCGGGTGATCCGCCCCGATGCCACCCACTCCGATCAGGGGCTCTCCTCATGGGCGCCACCCAGCCACAGCAACGTCACCTGGCGGGATGACCGTTGCCGGGAGTCCTGATGCCCCACAGAGACCAGCATCGACTCCTTGGCTTGCACGAGGAGTATGCAGCTCTGGCACCGGTAGAGCGATCCCTGTGTTGTCAGGGGGCTACATCCAAGAGGGTACATGACGACCCCACCACAACTGACTGGCTACCGTGTTGGCTTTCTGGCGCTATGTGAACCATCAGAAAGGAGAGTGCTGAGATGGCAGTGCACAATGGACGCGACTTGCACGGAAAAAGAAATGACGTGCCCAGTGGCAGAATAGAATCCGCAGTCGCAAGTCCATTCCATGATGGGTGCATAAGATGGCATGGCACAAGAATTACGTGTTGCACCACGTAAGGTGTCCTTCCCCAAATGGGTCGCTCTTCTGAAAAATTTTGAAAAATGGAGGGTCAAACCCACATAGGGGACCACAGATGGAAAACCGAAAAGTATGGAGACTCCTTTTAGTCGCCTCTTACGACAGGCAGAAATACCATGGGCCTAACTCGCAGGGGGGAACAGTGTTTTGGCGATACGTTGATGACACTTTTATAGTGTGGCCTCATGGCGTAGACCGTCTCCAAGACTTTTTACTTCATATGAACTCCATACAGGAAAACATAAAGTTTACTATGGAGATTGAGAAAAATGGTTGTTTGCCATTTTTAGATGTTTTCGTGCGACGCATAAGTGATGGATCACTTGGTCATTCGGTATACAGGAAGCCCACTCATACAGATTTGTACTTACAAGCTACTAATTGCCACCATCCGGTATAAACAATGGGCGTCCTCAAGTCTTTAATCCATCGAGCCCATACCATCTCTGATGCCGACAGCCTTCACATGGAACTGGAACACCTGAAGACAGTATTCATAAAGAATGGATATCCAAGGAAGCAAGTAAATCGACCGATGCACACCTCCTAACGACAGAACAAGGAAGAAGAAGAAGAAGAAGAAGAAGAACAGGCTTTCAAATCGACTGCTTATCTCCCATATATTGGGAATATTTCATCGCAGATAGGCAGAATACTAAAAAAATATACAGTAAGAGTCATCTTTTGCCCTCCTCCTAAAAATTCATCGCTGTTGGGTTCTGTCAAAGACGATCTGGAGCTGCGTGAAGCAGGTGTTTACAGGATTCCGTGCGAGTGCAGCTGTCATATATAGGGCAGACGACGCGCACTGAGCAGGAGCGCATTGTGGAACATCAGCGTCATACTCTGCTAGTCCAGCCCACTAAGACCGCAATCGCCGAACAGTTTATTCAATGAACTACAATGAAACGAAAATTGTGACCCACACATCAAACTTCTGGAGCTCAATTATTAATGAAGCTGTGGAAATAAGATTGTCGGACAGTGAGACTCTTATCAATCGAGACAGTTGTTTCTAAATAAATGCTGCAGGGAATCCTGTCATTGAAAAACTTCGTAGCCGGCGTAGTTTTCTGCAACTGGATGACAATGATAATCGAACCGCTATCGAAGCGGCAAGCCTCCACCATGCTCTGAGCAGCGTACGTAGTTGTAGTGCACGTGCACGCTAAGTACGCGCATGCGCAATGTCGACTGAATTGGGCATAAGTAGCTCGGTGCGTCTTCGCCAGTACTTCGGCGGTACTCACTTGAAGATGGCCAAAAGACTCTGCGCCGAAATATCGTGGCAAGAAGTTACGGACATCCGGCAGTTCGCCCGAGATGTTATGGAAATATCTGTACGCCGGGAAATCTTGAAACATCACATCTTGTAAAAGCCTGTTTATTTCATTCAATCGTATATTGTCTTGACTAACAGACAAGCAAGAGTAACTATCTCTGAACCCAAGTAGTAGGGCTACTCGTATTCCTGAGGAATATAAATGGGAAGACAGTATTCGATCTTTTTATTCCTTTCTTAAATTGATTTATGCATTTAAACGCCGAGCAGTTCTTCAGCATCTTGCTTCATGAACACTGCAATAGTCAAACAATACAGACGTGACTATGAATTGTGTATGTATTCCGCAGTAGCTATTTAATACACGATTTACGTGCTGTAACGATACACTTTTTTTATCTTTGATCAGCGGTGCTTATCCCTCCGGTTCCCTCTGATTCGCAATGCAAGTAATTTAATTTCGTCCGTCATTTTTTACTTAAAAACAAGCGAGAAGACGGAATCGTAATAGTAGTTTTTACTCACTCTCTTGTCTATGTTCGTTCTGTACGGACGTCTTCCATTCATGTATCCATGCAGTGTAAGTAATTGTGATGCAAGTTGTTGTAAAAATATATTACTTAAATTTAAAATCATCCCCTCTCTTTTTCTTTTATTTAAATGAATCCCTCCATGTCAAATACTTATTTTCTACTGTTTTCAGCTCTTCGACGTACGTAATAGTTTAATGTTCAGACGCCATTACAATCGCTTCGCATTGTCTGCAAAATTTCAATCAATCAATCATTATACTATACTTTGCTTGAATTTAGAACCTGCAGTCATTTCTTTTGTAATTTCACGAAGTCCGATCATTTTTTTAAAAAATATTCTACCATTATCAGTAACTTCATAATCCACCCACGGTCACACAACAATGAAAGGCGAAGTGAACAGTCTTAACATTGATCGACTACGGAAAGTATCTTCAACGTTCATATATTAAATAAAAAAAAGTTATTTCCAGCTTCTACAATACAAAGCGCAGGATCCAGCTAGATGCTTTCCGTAAGTGTTATAACGTGCTGTTGCTTGTATGGTGCCCGACTTTAAAGGAAATAAACCGCGGGTTGCATATTAAAGTTCATTTTGTGCTGTACTTATTTCAAATTAAAAAATTCGGTACCATCAATTCCTTCTCCAAAATATAATCGCGGAATCTACTTTAACAATTATGGCATCATACGAAGCAAGGGCAACGTTATACTGCTAATACCACTCATTTATGTGACGCTTGCCACCACAATGGCGGCTGGCCAAAGGTTCAAATTATCCCGCGACAGCAGCGCCGTTAGGGAGTCTAGTCATTTTTAGGTCTTTCGTTAGCAGTGTGCTGAGTGGGGGCGCCCGCCACACGCAACCACAGGATGGGCAGCGCCAACGCCACCTAGACACAAGGCCTGTGCGCTGCCTGCCAAGAGTAGACATAACACGAGCAAACTATTTGTCTTATGTAGCGTTGTGATGAGTTTAGGAATACGTACACGTTGCACACTGTGTTTCAGAATGTTTTTCTTGTTATCTATGTTATTCTCGGTGCATATTCTTGGTGGTATGAGCCAAAATGCTTAATATGAATCGTCCGACTCCAATATCGTAAGATTTACAAATAGTTCTTAAATACCTTATACCAAAACAAATTTGACTGTGACTCACATAAAGAAGTTTAAGAACATTGTGAAACAGTGTGCAACGTGTACGTATTCCCACGCTCAGCGCAACGCTACATAACACGAGTAGTTTGGTTGTATATACATGTGGCGTCTATTCCGAAAGAACAGACGTCACTTCTGATCCTGCAGTTATTATTTAATATTCACAGAATATATGACATCAACTGCGATTGGGCAAAGCTGAAAATGTGTACCCAGCCGGGATTCGAAACCGGGTCTTCTGCTTTCTAGGCAGTTGCGCTGACCCCTACACCACTGGGGACACAGTGATCACCGCACCTGCAAGGACTACCTAAGCACGCCTCCCGTCACATACAAATTCCCAGCTTCGCCCTGCCCACAGTACTAAAACTCGTAGTTATTACTAATTCCCGTAAGAGTAAGGGCTTCAAACTTGCCCACCCCTCCCCACTAACGATAGGATCATTGCCCGTCACCGTCACCGTCACCTTCACCGTCACCGTCGTAGGGGTCAGCGCAACTGCCTAGAAAGCAGGAGACCCGGGTTCGAATCCCGGCTGGGTACACATTTTCAGCTTTGCCCAATCGCAGGTGATGTCATATATTCTGTCAATATTAGTTTGGTTGTGTTGTGACTGCTCTTGGCAGGCAGCGCACAGGCCTTGTATCTAGGTGGCGTTGGCAGCGCCCGCGGAGTGTCGGTGAGGGAGTGCGGCGGGCGACTGGCGTTGTTTATATAAACGCGGCAGCGGCGTGACATTGATATTCACAAATCTTTCCTGTGCTCTGCAGTATACGATTTCTAACTAACATAGGGTGTCATTGATGTATTATAGAGATTGGTAAGTGTGAAATTTCGACTATAGCAGCTGCTAGGATGCAGCTCATAAGTAAAAACAGTAGCGAATATAGGCTCTAAGTAAACGATAGCAATCGCGATTTAAAATTCTAGTTCTGCGATCTAGCGACGCCTGTTGATACTACTTACACAGCAGCTCTTGCACCGTTTATTCAATGGTCGCAATCTGTTCATTTTCTTTCCGTTACTGGGTATTAAAATTCTAATGTTTTCCCTATTTCATCTCTTTTAATATTGTTTTCAAGGCGATTAAAAGGTGGTAACATTCTTATGTTACTGTACCGTATGAACAGGAAATGGAACGGTCATTTCCAACCTATCTGTTATAATCACGTTAAACGTAATTTCTACTTATGAAGGATTCACATTTTTTTTTTCCATTGAATGTTAGCCGTCAGTAATGAGGTGCAGTAGTTCTGTTCTAGTAGCAGGTATTTTGTATATCAACGAATCATATCTTGCAGTGACACCAGACACACACGTATGCACTGTTTTAAACAAAATATACAGTTTTTTCATGGTGTTTGTGGTGTCGCACACGTCCAAAGTGTGCGCCACCTACTTTCGCCGCGCGCCGCCATGCACGCACGGCGCGGCGTTCTTACGATGTCAGCCACGAGCGCCCTCTGCTACAACTCCGCTCGTGGCCACCACTGAACGATATCGTTCACTTGGAACTGAGATAGGTAGCAGTTAACATTTCGGAATTAGGCACTAGGCAGGCCTTCTAGCTCAACTACGTATCAGCATTCTGCAGTACTGAACTATGTAAAAGTTAAGTATTGTATAAATTATGTGCGATATCTATCTCGTTCTAATTTACTCTAGTGTTTCTAGTTTCTCCTGTCCCACTGGCTGCTCACCTCCATACCGCACAAGCGAGCATCCTTTATTATTGTGTCGGTCTATTTCTACTCGGCCACCGACACCTACGAAGGAAACGAGACACAAAAGTGGCGACGAGGCTGGGACACAAAAGTGTTGCCCTTTTATTTTACATCTACTTGTACTTCCTGTGAAATTAGTTCTGAGCAAAGCGATAGCACGCTAACTTTAAAATTTGCCGTGTATCGTTGGCTGATACGCAGCGCCAGTCATTTATAATCAGTGTGTTCGAACAGTTCGACACACTATCGAGTTTTCCGCTGCATCGGGAAATCCCGAACATGTTCGAACGCGAGTATTAATTATAAAGGTGAATAGATGAGGCATAACAGCTTTCAGATAATTGCAGAACGACATGTTGACCATAGTTGTTTATTAATTCTCAATGGTACCATTGAGAATTAATAAACAGCTATGGTCAACATGTCGTTCACGGCTGAGCTTTTTGCCCTCCACCAGGCCGTTTTGTATACCTGCCGCCACCGCGAACCTTTCTATGCCATATGTTCGGACTCCCTTAGTGCCCTGCAGAGTCTTAAGGACCCTTTGTCGAACCATCCTCTCGTGTATCGGATCCAACGCTTCCTCCAGTTGCTAGCTGATGACAGCTGTCACGTTTCTTTCCTGTGGGTCCCTGGCCACGTGGGAGTGCCCGGGAATGAGACCGCCGACATAGCAGCCAAGGCCGCAGCTATTTTGCCTCGCATGGCTACCTTTTGCGTCCCATCGGACGATGTTCAACGGGCTCTTCGCCGAAGTATCGTGTCACCATGGCACAGTGCGTGGATTTCACTGTACAACAATAAATTGCGAACTGTCAAACCGATCCTGACCGCTTGGAGGACCTCCTCACGCCCCTCTCGGCGGGAGGAGGTCATCCTGGCCCGGTTGCGGATCGGTCACTGCCGTTTCAGCCACCGTCACCTGCTATCCGCCGACCCTGCACCGCTGTGCTCCTGCGGTGAACTGCTGACAGTGCGACATGTTTTACTGACTTGATTAAAATTAACACATCTCCGTGTAGCCCTTCACTATCCGTCTACTCTGGAGGAAATTTTAGCTGATGACACCGGAGCAGCTGCTCGAGTTTTGCGTTTTATCAAATTGGCCAACTTATCGAAGGATATTTAACCCTTTTAATTGTCTTATCTTTCGTTTTTAGCCTCTTCTTGATTTTCTGACAGTCACCAAATTTTTTTGAGATCTAGTGAATCTAAGTTCTTGTCTGGGCGCTAATGACCATAGAAGTTGTGCGCCCTAAAAACCACAAAAAATGCCGTTCTGCGAGTATTATTTGCCCAGCCCTACAGTTTAGTATTGAGCTGAGTGGTGGACGCCCGCCACAGGCGACCACGGGACGGGCAGCGCGGTGAGGGAGCGCGGCGGTCCGGCGTCGTTTATATAAACGCGGCTGACATTGAGGCTGGCTGGCTGCCGCTCCCCTCGGGTGTCCCCGCGGTTGCGCAAGCGCGGGCCCGCTGTCGCCTTTCGCTCGATTAGCGCCGCTCGCCGCCGCCGCCAGCGCTGGGCCGGACACGGCGCGCGCTTACGAGAGGCGGGCACACGCCCGGGGACTTCCACCTTCTCCGCAGTCACGCCGCTTCACGGCCGGGGAGCATTCGGGTCGCACGACTACCCGGTGACAGGCGCCGCCAACACGGTCAGTGTACCAGCCCACCGGTTACCGTCTATCTCCTGTACGCTTCCCTCGTAGAACTTACACTAGCGTCGCCAAATGTTCCGTGCAGTGAGGGATTCCCCGTATTCGATGGTTAAATACAGCGGCTCACACCAAAACCTTCAGATGCCACTCACAAGGGAAGTACTTGGGCTCGAACAATCATTGCATTTCAGTACTGACAAAGTATGACAGTACTGGTAGCACAAGGCTATCAAATGCAAATACATGTTATAGCACAGAATAACGAGAGGACATGTCGTGTCGCACATAGGAAAGAGGGAAGAGGTAGCAAGGTTAATCTGCATATCCTGTGCGGAAAGGAGTGAATGCAGAGAGACAGTACAGGCATCAACTGGAGATGCGGATTTCTGGTCTCGAGAGGATACTTGTTTAGGAAACTTTATGGAACTCCTAGGTATATGGCATTAAATTTATTGCATCCCATACTAACAAGGAAAGTACTTGGGCTCGAACAAACACATATACACCAATATCGTATGAGAGAATGTAAAGATCCCTTATAGCACTAGTAATACTCCCGCATCTGCAAAACTCTGCAGTCGTCCGTTAGAGGTCTCTGCGGGTGCCTTGCTACACTGCACTTTGACCTGTCGGTTAGCCAGTAGGGACGGTGCAGTGTGCCTCCGAAGTTGCGTTTCGTGCCATTTGTGTGGTGAAGCGTCAGATGGGGTGGCGATTGCTAATCAATCCTGCTAATGTATTGCGATTGGTTGAGATGAAGTTACGTAGAACCCTTACTCGTGAAGATGCTATTAATGTAAAAGATGACTCATTCGCACGCTTTCTCCTGTCTGTTATGGTACAGAAATACTTGGATACTGTTGTAACACCAATAGGGATGATAATGACGAACAACTCACTGCTAGCGGTAGTGCTACGGTAAGTGCGGGAAGAGGCGATGGAAGCAGTAGCAGTGAATACCAACAATATTCCGAGAAGGTTGCAACTATCATCACGGCTTTTGATGAAAATACGCTAGGGAACATGTTCGATTATTATTACATAAGTTATAGTTAAGATATTTGCATTATGTATGGCGTCTACAATTACATCTGCAGTGCCATCTAGAGCATCATTGCAGATTTGCATAAAAACGACACTCACTATCACAGTGAGGTGAACGTAGAGATCCTGTACCCAAACGTTCATACAGGTATGTTTGTTCGAGCCCATGTACTTTCCTTGTCAGTTCGGTACCAAACGTATATCGATAGAGTATCAATCGAAACTTATGTAATTTGTGCTAGGTGCTACTGTCCAAGACAACGTGCGTAAACGGGAAATAGTATGTAACGTGTCCTACGGAGCACAGGAAAAGCGTATCTGGAGCGGCATGTCGCGCTGATCTCCCGTGGGGTAGTCGATAGAGCGAGTGTTTGTCGTTACCCCTAAGCACCATGTTATGAACTAAAAAAAAAATTACGATCACTTACTTAACATTTCTTGAACTCTTTCTTCCACATCTCGGCAGTAACTGAGCATCTGTTCCTCCAAGTTCACACCTGACCACCCAAGGCAAGACTTGCTCACTCACTCACCACACGATTGTGCCTGTGTGTGTACACTTCATGTGCAGCACTAATTACATGACAAGGCATTTGGCTACCTTAAGAGAGTCATAGTTACTGCAGCCGTAAACACAGCAGTTTAGATACCTTAACACGTTCGCTGCCGTTCACGCTCTGGCACGTGTTGCGACTTAGCATCCTATTATGGGTTGTTGTAAACTCGCATCGTCTAATAAAGCTGTATACTCTGGTAGGCACTCAGGGAAGAGTATAAGTGATATGCACACGTAGGTGGGTCCAGATTTCCGCGTTTGCATTACCGACTACGAGCCACACGCGCTTCTCTTATGATAGATTTATTGGATTCTTATGTAAACAAGCATCGTTTATGGAGGAATTACGATCATAGCGGTGTTTTGGAACACACTGTATCACATGTTGAATTATGCATTCGATATTTCACGTCTCTGATTCAAGTACTTACACTATATCCTGCTAATTTCCTTGCCAGCTCTCAGAAAGTATAAGAGTGCAAAATATTTTCCGATTTCACTTTTTGACTCTCATATTGCAAGGTTGCAGATGCTTTATATTCAGTAAAAGAAATACGTACAAAACACTTATTTCTTGGTGAAACTATGGCAAATAAAGATGAACCTCTGCCTGGCCCGTCAGACATGTCGGGTAGCCGAAAAATAAAGTGGTGGGAAGACAAGAAAAAAATAATGGATGAAGAGTTAGAGAAGATACTGCAAGAAAGTGAAAGTGACATCGAATCTTTAGACTGACTGATTTCCACCCTTCTGATCTATCTGAAGATGAGTCATTCGAGCATGAAGACAATGATGAACTGGAGATGGAGCAACAACCAGCAACACCAGAACCGGAACATCGCCCAACACGAAGAAAAACTCGTCTGGAGAGCGGATATGTAGAGTGGAGTGATAACTCTGATAGTATTAGAAACTATCCTTTCTGCAGAAATGAATTGTTTATTCCTCCTCCTGAAAACGAACCAATAAGTTATTTCTGGCATATTTTGACAGATAGCTTCATAGAAAAATTAGTAGAGGAAACTAATGTTTATGCTGTAGAGGTTTTCTTATTGGAGAAAACTAAAGATAAATCTAGAGTTATTGCGTGGAACGAAACAACTTTGGATGAACTATTGATTTTTCTAGGACTGTTACTGCATATGGGCCACATCAGATTGAATCGACTGCAGAATTACTGGAAGAAAGACCAGTTTTGTTAAACATTCCAGTTTTTTCACAAATCTGAAGCAGGATTAGATTTCTATTGATCTTGAGGCTTCTACGTTTTGAAAGAAACCCTGAAGGAGAACCAGCTCTGGATGACCGGCTTTATAAAGTTAGAGGTATAATACACTTATTCAGTGAGCGAATGAATGAAATTTATTATCCCGGCCGGGAACTCAGCCTAGATGAATCTATGGTTTTGTGGCGTGGTCGTCTTACATTTCGACAGTACATAGAAAACAAAAAACACAAATATGGCATAAAGCTATACATGCTTACAAATCCTACAGGAATCATCTTGAAATTATGGTATATACCGGCATGTTGGACGATTCCAGTGATAAAAGCCATGCTGACAAGGTTGTACTTAAACACAATGTTGGGCACAGTGTATTCTTGGACAATTACTATAACAGTTATGCTCTTGCACGGAAGATATCCCAAAATGAAACTCATACTACAGGCACGCTAAGAATAGACAGAAGAAGTTGTCCGACAGACGTAAAGACAAAAAAGCTAATGAAAGGAGACAATAGCAAAATATGCCGATGGCGTTATGACAGGAAAATGGAAAGAAGTATGCTACATTTCTAACGAATACAAAAATGAAATGGTCGACAGCGCAAACAAACGAGGTGAAATAAGGCAGAAGCCACTTCCAATAGTACAGTATAATACATTTATGTCAGGCATTGACAGACAAGATCAAATGCTTGCCTACTGAAAATTTTTTTTACACACATTTTACAAATGATAAGTGCTCACAGTTTATGTAATAAATACTCTGGAAAGAGAGCCAACCTCTCATTTTCGTCTAGCAGTGATAAGAGAATTACTAGGGCAGCAACCTGAAAGAAAACCTGCCGAAAAGCTTACCGACAGGTTGACGACACGCAAAGAGAAGACAGCTTCTGGAAAAATGAGAAAATATTGCAAAGATTGTCATTCTAGGGGGAAACGCAAGGATACAATTTATGTGTGTGATTCGTGCCCCAATGCTCCGGGTTACTGTTCATGCCTAAAGCTTGTGAGTTATCACTGCGCAATCTAGTGTCCTTTTTTTGAAATCTACCTTGCAACATTCTTTAGAGGGACATGTTGTGTTATTCATGTAATCTTTTGTTTCTGATTTCATAGTTTTTGATTATTTTAATTTTATTTCGATTAGTTACCAGTTTATAAAAAAAACCACTTCTTAGTTTTGATATTATTCATAATTATATTGTCTATGATATAGAAATAAGCATATGTTTTATGAAATACCTTGTATGTACTGTTTATATTGTTCATTTGTTGTTTTCACAAAAATACAAATGCAAATAAAAATCCATATAAAAAACTGAAAACTAAAACCAAAACATTCAGTGGCTCAAAACTATGAAAAGATACTGTCAAAATACGATCACGCGCCAGAGCGTGAAGTGGCACCTAGCATCATCGCGCCAGAGCGTGAACGGCAGGGAACGTGTTAATTGTGTCATAGTTACTTCTAAAGTTACCTCGTACGTCTTTCGAAGGTGAGCATCGATGGGAAGAAGACTAAGAAGGAGGTCCATTTTAATACGAACGCTAACGAGACGCATTTAATGATCACTTTGAAAGTGCGCCCGATTTATTGCATGTATATGCCACTCGCCTTTACGAGCTGATGTGTATGCAAATCTCAAAGACTAATACAGCTAATGGAGTGTATTCTAGGCCCACTGCTTCAGAAACGCATTGGATATTAAGTGGATTACAGGAAGACATCTGAAATCTTGTCACTAATTCGATGACAAGTAATTGGCTATAAAAGCCGGTTTAATTGCAACATGTGCAAAATACAGAATGTACTTGCGTACTAATGCCCACACAGTGGGTTTACAAAAACTTGGGTTCCCATAATACAAACAAGTACATGCACACATCTTACAAAATGAAGTGGGTATTGTGTCTGAATTGGAGTGCCAGGCAGCAGCACATCAATAGGAGATGTCTTCCCAATGCCAGTACATGGCATGTCATGTCATCTGCTACTTGACAGCTGTCATCTGCTAAAAACCGCCTTGCCGCAATAATGGTGCCCAGAACAACACGTGTTGCCATCATCGCCAGTTGCAACTTGGTATATCCTAAACCCCGAAGAGACATTGCAGAATCCGGCACCCAGACACCACGCCAATTGTCGCTGATAGTCTGCTGGACGGTGGTGAACTTTATCTTCAGGTCAGTGGACGGTGGGACGATCGTAGACCGCGACTTTGTTCTGGCGACACTGGTCGAGATCCAGATGGTCGCCCACGACCTGGACGTCGACGACATGGGCTGCATCGCCGCAGACCGTCACTACATCTGGCTTGCGGAGACCTCTGATGTCCTGAGGTGGGGTTCAACATGGACATCGAAACCTCGCTTTTTGATGCCCGCTGCAGCATAGGAGACCAAGTTGTCGTGCCTTGACATGGGCCTCATGACTCCGCCAACACGACTGAACCAGATGATTAGCGGTTTCCACGGCGCTACAACCAGCTCGACATCTTGTGTCACCAACACGCCCACACTGAAGCCTTGCCCGAGTGGGCAAGGCATTAATGCACGTGCAAACAATTGATAAAGTCGCAGCCCGAGAGGGAGCTTCTGTTGGTCGAAAGCCAGTCATGTTGCCCATGTGTTCGGGCTGACTTCCTTAATGCCGCGCCATCCACCGAAGTATGGAGCCATTCCACCCAGCAGCGCCCCAGTTGGTAGTAGTACTTGACTACGTCACCTCGCCACTGCAGCTGCTGGTCCAGCCTTTCTAGCTGCTGCTGTATACTGCCGTACGCAGGATCATTAGGAATTCCAAGGGCCTGGAAGCCCATAATACGCCTTCTATGAAGAAATGGATCTTACCAGCGAGCAGACAGCACCCCCAGCCCCCCCTCCAATGGAATAGGGGCATGGAAGTAGCTGATAGTGTCCACAGGAGGCGCAGCCAAGATCTAATGGCTGCACACACGCAGGCGTCCATGGAAGAAAGGGCCCCAGGCGAGTCCTTTACAGTGCTAGACCGTGATGAAAACCTGGGATAACAAGTGTGCAGGGTGTGGATCCGTTGCTGTGGCTTTAGTGGCGCCCACGTCAGGAGCTGTAGCTGTTGGCCAACCTCGTTCCTCGGGTAGAAGAGGGTCCTGCCACTGGGGAGATGTCAATCCCAAGGTACCGGAATTGGCTTCTGATACCCATTGCTGGGATGGCCACATTACCAGCTCTGATGTTTGTAGCAGCATCCACCTTTATCTTCTTATTCCACCCTGATGCAACAAGGGCGAGGGTGAAGCACTTGGCAGGTTTGAGACCCAAGTGCCCCAGGGTGGATACTGCACTCTTAACTAAATACTGCAGGCCATCCCTTGTGGTGGCAAAGAGGAGGAGGTCGTCAGCAAAGGCGGCGGCATTAACACACCGCCCCAAGATGCGGGCGCCCACATAATCGGGGACGCTGGGCAGCACGAGGTCCAGGGACATGTTGAAGAGGATTGGGGAAAGTGGATCACCCTGTCAGACACCTCTAGACCTGTCGACTTCCCAGAGCTGCATATCATCGTGGAGCTCACCGCATAGCAGTCCCAGACATACCCAATGAACTCGACCGAGGGCCATGGGTCCTGAGGGCAGGCCCCAGGGCACCATGGTCAAGCGATTCTAATGCCTTGGATACATCCAGAGACGTCACATAAAGCGAGCTACATGACTTAGCAGCCTATCCCATCCTGAGGAAGGCCCACTGACGCCCATCCAACACACACACACACACACACACACACACACACACACACACACACACACACACACACACACACACACAGTCGACTCACCAGGACTTTATGAAGGGCCCTGGCAAGCACTGAGCAAACGGTGATAGGACAAGTCAGCAGGGGATGTTGGGGCGGCCTTCTTAGATAACAGGGTGGTCTGGGCACGAAGAAGTCGGAATGGGAGTGAATGGGAAAGGAGTAAGAGATTTAGGATCTTAAGGACCACCTCATGGGGGAAACGATGTAGTTGGGTGGGGCCAAGGCCATCCGGTCCGGCTGCAGATCTGCGAGGTGGGAGTGAAGAAGCAGCCTCCTCCTTCATAATCGGCGTCCAGAGCTGGTGGAAGGGCACTCCTCTACAGAATCGGAGCACCCTGCTATCCAGGCTGTCTACCTGGCCAGTTGGGCGCCTGGTAAATAGATCAGCCCAGGAATCAAGCAGCCGCAGAACTTGTGGCGGCGGCTGGAGCTGGGTGCCATTGAGGCGGCCACGAATACAGCTTGCCGGGTGGTTCTTGTATGCACGCTGACACACCGAATACTCGCACCTCCGTCAAGCTCACTTCTGCTCAGGTAGCTGGGTTATTCTAAGGGAGGAAGATGGATGTAGTCCTGCCTCTCTTCTACCAACAGCATCCAAGGCAACTGGGAGCATAACCAAGATAACTGAGCTGTCGGCTCACGGATCCAATGCTATGATATCATCGAGGGAGCAGAAGCAGGCAGCAGATGGTGGTAGGGCAGCCAAAGCGGACCAGATGGCTGAGTCAACATCGGCGACCTCGCTGCCAGAAACTGGAGATGGCAGCAGAGGTGGTGGCCCAGAACTCGCATCCTGCAAGGCAGATGGAGACGCCTGGGATAATGAAGGATCCTCACTGGCAGTCGAGAGGACAGAAACAAAGCAGGTCTATGTAGGCTCTGACCCTTGATGGACTCCAGGGTGTGGTCAGGGAACGAATTCTCAAGCTCTTGGTTCAATAACCGGACGCCCTGGATGGTAAGTTCTGCCTCTCTATGGGCCAGGTGCAGGAGTTCTTCCTGGGACCACCAAGCCACCTTGTGCGTGGTGTCTACCTCTGCATTGGCTTAAGAGTCCATCGTCGCTGGCTCACCCCGAGGTAGTCAGTGTTAGTTGTAAACGATCGGCTGCATTCTGGGCTCACGTGCAACGGTGGCGGTTGCTGTTGAGACGTACTGGATGATTGGGCAGGCATCTCACCAGGTGGCTCGGACCCTCCAATGGGAGGCTGTCCGGCACCTTTTTCTTTACTCTAGTTGGCACACGACCGAAAGCATGGGGTAGCAGGCTGGCAACCCTACTACCCCCAAGAGAGAGTCATAGTTACACCCGCAGTGAACCCGGCAGACGTGGCAGCACCGCGCGGCGGCCAGCGCGCGACTGAGGGGAGCAGTGCGCCCCCCTCCCACCGCTGCCCCCTCCACACCGGCCGCACCGCCGAGCACGCGTCCACTGCATCCCCACCCCTCCCGCCACACCGCAGCCCAAGCGGTCGACCGCACACTATTGTGAGGAGCGCTGTTGTGCTGTGACAAAGAGCCTGTCACAGCACTTTGGACTTGCTGGGGTGTGTAGAAGGCTGTCTTCAGACTAGTCCTGGCTCCCACCAGCCTGCGGCCACCCCTCTGCACCTGCAGTCAAATCTCGTGAACAAGTGGTCCTGCCTCCAATCTGGCTGGCGTCATGTCCACAGAAGCTTTCAAACCAGTCCGAGTTAAATGAAACTTCTCTCTCAATCACATACATTTACAATCTGAAGAAACATCTCACCAAAAGCTTATGAATATTTAACAGCTACATTCAACAAATCCAGAGTTTGTTACGAGTCATAACGCAACGATTAAGAACGCAATGCTTGATACCAGTTTAAAACATCTAATATCCTAACACCTCTTTCATAGTTACTCCCACCGTTTACACCGGCGCCTGAGCAGTGTCACTAACTATATGATGAGGCATTTGGCTATTTAATACATGTATTGATACAAAAAGAGAATACAGAGTTTAAAATAGGAAGTTAAAGGCAAACATTTTGCCGCATTTACCACATAAATGGAATCTAAGTTCTTGCTCCTGCTGCTAAGAGAGTCATAGTTACTCCAGCCATGAATGCAACATCAATAATAGATGAGGCAGTTTGGCCACCTTATGAGGATCATAGTTATTCCTACCGATATCACGCGCCTCATTCGAAGATGAGCGTCGACGGGAAGAAGGTGCGTTTACAGGCATCGATAAGCACTTAGGGCAACAACTTACAGTTATCATTCGATCTAAGAGTCCAATGCAAGAAACATCAATTTGCTAAGCTGGATAGCCAATACATACAGAAAGTAACCTCCTTAAAGGCTCAACTAAAATACACAACTCAAACATTGCACTGCACTACTGACGAGAAGAAGAACCAAGAACACTTTAACGATCCTACTATGACATGCGATCAAGAGAACTGATATAAATGGCTGAAGTGCACAGCTGATATACATACACACCATCTAACCTGCTTAAAGCCTCATCTAAACCACACGCTACCAGTAGTCCAACCAGTCGTTAAAAGTATGTATCATTACCAGAAAACACCAAGAGCCACGTACTTAGAGGTTCCCTGTGTCTAAAGACCCTTCTTGTAATGATATCCACCTAAATTCGTGCAGCAATACTCTCTCCCATGTACACACTGATAATACAAACCGTGCTGTCCAACTCTTCAAAAGTAATTATTCTAATCAGTACTTTGAAAATGTTAATATCGTGCAATTAAAAACAATCAGGTATTCTTACGACGATTCACAACATCACACATTCGGTGTAATGCCATTCGTTACAACCGATAAACAAACATAACACCCAACCAATAACATCGTGAAATGATCCAGCACTTCGATAGAGTACCGAATGTGTTTTTAGACGTTTTGTAACTATATTACTTTACAACTCCATACATATAACAACTGCACCATGTAAACAACAACATATCTTCTTTCGATCCTAGTTATGTAATGCTTATTTAAGTATCTAAAGTAAAAGATTGTCATCAGCCATCAAACCAGACAGACAGTGCTTCGATTTATTAGAATAATTTTAACTAATTGACCATACTTCGAACCTGATTTCTTTAGAGTCCATCCTATTTGGTAATAGCAAATAGGCGTTACCTCAATAATTTAAAAGTAATTCCACCCATCTTACTAAAGTTCTAACCCAACTATCCTATCAGACTCTACGTAAGAGACAATAACAGCAGCCAAATCCAATCAAGTGACAGGTCTATCATTACAGTCATCCTTAAGCTACAACAAATGGATTGATCCATTATAGAAGACAAAGTACTGCAGACACCCCCGCAGACAAGATTTAGAGCAGACCCAGTGCATCTTATTATAACCCAAATCAATATAGTTCAGAATCTGAATGCCACAAACAATCCTGTGATCCACTAAGACCTTAGGCTTCTCGACTGAAGAACAATTTTCCACCACAAACACCATCACAACGCTAGCACGAGCAATCCAATCGCATCTTAAGCAAAAATATCAGACGAGATGAATACACAGAATCCCAAGTACAACCATCACACTTTGTTTCTATGTGTGCATCTGCAACTACGTGATACCTCTGCTTTACAACTAAACTCCTTGTAAGAGGCCGTAACAGCAGTCAAAAACAACCTACAACGCCCGAAAATTGTTATCAAATGACAAGAGCAATCATTTAGAGACTAAATAAACGATTAAACGCACCTCCCAACATAGGTAACTACCCAGCTTTAAGTTACATAGCCACAGGGTTTATTGAAATCGATGCTTCTAGATTGAAGGGCAATAATTTACTGCCTCAAACATTTCCGCTACGCTAGCGAGAGGTGTCCATTCGTAAAGTACGCACCACTAAAAGACGAGATAAATATACCACATTACCATACAATAAGTATCAATATGAAGTCTACAGATGTAGAACACCTAGAAGTTGCAGCGAACTGTACGACTAAACTGATAGAAATCTATGTTTTGCACAAGCCAACATACATCATCAGCATCAGATTACGAATACAGGAGACCTAATTTTACAAAGATAGATTATTGCACTACCTTTGTCAACAGCCATAAGAATAAAAAACGAACTTGCCACAGCTACACACACACACACACACACACACACACACACACACACACACACACACACACACAGAGAGAGAGAGAGAGAGAGAGAGAGAGAGAGAGAGAGAGAGAGAGAGAGAGAGAGAGAGAGAGAGAGAGAGAGAGAGAGAGAGAGAGAGACACACGGAAAGCACTAAATTGTTAAACTCCAGTCCATACACCGACGTATCGCACAACATCGGTTTCAATGAACGCTTGCTTAGCTGCAGACTAGAACAGCACAGAAGTACATCTCAGATAACTGACCAACTATCAGATACTCTTCCAGTCGAAGCATTGCTCTTCTGACACGTAACCGGTCTTCCGGTATTTTCTCATAGACCTGTAAAAAGGAAAAGTTCTACACGAAAAGCTGTAAGTGTTAACAACAAATAGCTGTTGCAGATGCAAATTATTACATATTTTAGGTAATCACATAGATATTTGAGTATTCCTCAGCACACTTGACCCCATACAGATCTTATGATCTACAGCGAACACCTCGTAAGGGTAAAATGCTCTTTCTACAGGTGGAAGAAACCTAGAATGTGTAACTCGTTCCCCACATCACGAAAAAGATACTGTGCTACAATAGCTTACAACACATGAGATCCAACTCTAACCCTTTTTAGGGTAAAGCGACCCACAGATCGGGCTTAGGTGAATAAATAATACGCACAGTTTCATAGTTAAAATTTATTTTCATTCAACCACCCAACATAGGAAAATATACACATTAGCTGTTTTGTATAACCAGCAACACTTTTTTCTTCTTCCTCTTGGGTTAGTGGATGGAGGATCCAGGTAACCTTCTCAGCACATCCGACGTAAATTATTGTCCCAAGGTAGTAAAAGGCTTCTTCACGAGGAATTCAGTGAGTCCATGTTAGTTACAAGTCAGACACTGAGTTCCTCCAAGCTATAATTTAGATAACTTCCTTGTAAGTTTTCAGTGCGGTAAGAAATACAGTCCTCCGTTTATGTTTACTTGGGGTGGTTTTAACATCCACAAGATTGATTTTTATCTCATTCAACAAATTACGTCAGAGGCCTCCAACTCCTCCTCAAGACAGTAATTTGACAGATACAGAGACGAAATACCGTTAAATCTCAGAACATACCTATTTCTACCTCTATAACATACCTGTCTTGTAGAAGTAACAATCAGTTCCTGTCCTTCCGACAGCTGTTCCAAGCGCTGACAACTAAAGAGTTTAACGTGACACGGTTCCTAGAAGACTCCCGAGACTGGTGGGGTTCTAGCTCTCCTCCAGTGCTGAAGGCATCCGAGGACCTTATGTTCATGTGCGCCATGACTACTAGTAGACTCCAGGGACTGTTTATTTTGAGTCTTGACATCCCGACAGAGCTCCAGCTCAGTTCTTTCATGATCGGAGTATTCGTTGAGCTTACTTCCAGACAGAACTTTCTTATTAAAGGCGCCAATGTGAGGTTTCAGGTCATGCGGTTTAACAAACTTGTAATCTGCACTTGATGCAACACCTCTTCTGCCTCGATATGGGGTTTTCACGGAACTTCTAAAAATAAACGCCATCACTACTCGTCTCCTCGACAACACCAAACGCTGATGTGATAAATATCATGAGATCGTTCAGCATACATCAAATGCACACATATTGGATCGTGATCTAAAATTTCGTCAGTTGTGTCACTGGCACCTTCTCATAACAGTAATCTAAGTTTTTATTTACACACCTCTCACCCTAAAACAGATTGGTCGAGCGTTCTAAGGCGCTAGTTTTAAGATCTAGTACCCTGAAAGAGAGTGTGAATTCGAATCCTGCCCATGACAAAACATTCAGCTGAAACGGGACGATGGCGAGCCCCAAAGCGCGACAGCAGGTGAGGACCTCCCGGCTACAGCGAAGACGCATATCCGCGTGCTGCCCAGAGAGGTGCCGCAGCTCCTACCAGGTGTTGTGTGTTGGAATATATAAGCCCAACGGTTGTGATGGCCGTAGAAGCCTCCAGTTCACATCCTCGAAAATTACAAAATAGCGTTGGCAACACAATGCTGAAACGAATGAACTAGTGTCACGCTAAAAGGTTAAATCCACAAAAAGCCCTTTCTTAAAAATGCATTACAATGAAAATCTAGTTTTTGACCATGACAAAATTTTTAGACACTCAGAGTCAAATAGGAAGTGCAATGAGAAGGAAATGTTCAGTTTCATGACGAGTCAAGTTAGGAAATTATGTGGTAAAAAAGAAGTGATAAACAGCCATCTATTTCAGGCTCATGGAGACGTTGCTAACTTAGTTACTCCGATTATGTTTGATTATGTTTGACCATTTTGTACTAAGGCGAATGACACAGTCAACAGGGTACTAAGTGACGTACAACGTAGACAGCAAAAGAAAATTATTGAAGGTTAAGACTGAACAGATTGTTACAATAGACAACTTCGTTTTTTACCTTAGAGTTGTGAATTTCATTGATGTCTCTTTTAATCATGAAAAAGAAAATCTTATGTAGAGCGCTGAAATACAATGTGAACACTAAATTTGAGCATAAAGCTTTCACATGTGCTAATGTGTTACTGATAATTTCCATGGATACCTATGAAATTAATAGGATTGAACAGAGTAAAATTGAGGCAGCTATGGAAAAAATATTGCAATCAGAAGGTAGGGAGGTATGTAGACATAATAGCAATGAGATGAGAATAGTAAAACAAGTAAGAAACTAATAGAGGAGGGCCGGCCGCGGTTCGAATCCCCCCTCGGGCATGGATATTTGTGCCGTCCTTAGTCTTAGGTAGTTCATAAGTAGTTTGTAAGCTTAGGGACTGATGACCCCCGCAGTGAAGTCCCATAAGTTCTACAAACATTTGAACATTTTTGAATAGAGGAAGAAGCTATCGTTAGAAAGCTGATAGGGGTAATTCTGTTGTGGTGATTAAGAAAGAAGCACATGTTGATAAAAACTTTACAATTTTTTGCTGCTAATAACATCAGTAAGGATCCCATGGGGGACATACAAAAGAAACTGTGTACGAAACTTAGGTCTTACTTGAAATTATTTCACCTTATGAGGTACAGCATTTGAAAGTTATGAATCCCAAAGCTCCCGTATTGCGATCACAGGTTAAGGTACAAAAGGAGGTGAAAAACCGATACGCCCATTTGTAAATGGGAGGGAGGGGCCGTTATGCAAAGTATAACTAAAGTGCTTAAAAATTCTTGAAAAGCAGATAAGTTTCGACAACAGTTGTTGAAGATGTTCTCACTGACACCATGACATTTGTTTCATTAGATATTGTAAATCTTTATACTACTACTATCCCGGTGATTGAAACGATTTGATTGAAAGAAACTTATGGGAGCAAAATAGTATATCCGCCAATGAAATCAATGAATTTTTTGAGCTCTTGTTCTTTTGCTTAGATTACAATTATTTCGCATTCAATGAACAAATATACGTCCAAAAAGGACTAAGTCTGGGCAGTGCAATTTCAGGAATGCTGGCAGACATTTTTTGGAAAATCGTTGGAAAATAAATTCCTCGAAGAGCATAGCCAGTAAAATTATATACTATTATAGGTGTACGTTGACGACACACTGTTACTTGTAGATGGCAACCATAAGTACGGATACGAAATTGTCCATACATTTAACTCCTTACATAAATATATGCAGTTTACAGATGAGCGGGAATCTATAGGCTCCATATTTTTAGATTTAACTATCACAAACGAAGAATGCAGGCACAGTTTTAATATTTACAGGAAACCTACTTTCACTGACATTCTTGATTATAGGTAACAACATCCTAATCAGCACAAAAGAGCTTTTACTTTGCATTTAATAGGCAGCTTAAATATCATCTGTCTCAAATTAATCATGATAAAGAGCTGAAAATTATTCAGTGCACTGAACGAAATAATTACCCAATGGGTTACGTCATGAGTATAACAGAGTAGCCAGAAAGTACAATCAGGGTAGTGTGAAAATTGAACAAACCAAAGTTGAACTTAAGATATTCATAACCCTACCTTATTATGGCGAGGTTAGTGATACAATTGCACGTATTTTGAAGAAACATGATATGACGGTGGCATTTAGTACTAAAAACAGGTTTGGATCATTAATAAAGAATAATATACACAAGTAAAATTTATTGCAGGATTCAGGGGTGTACAGGTTGTCATGTTCCGAATGCAATATACGTGGGACAGACGGGAAGGATACTGGAAATACACGCTCGAGAACATTTAGCATTAGATAGGAAAGATATTTCTGACAAATCCAATTTCGCAGCACATTTAGTTCGTATAGGATATGCTCCACCCGACCAAGCATCCCAACTAAAGCTTTTGCACAGGGGAGAGAAAGGTAGGTTTATAGATATCAAAGAAGGGAGATTTTCAACAACCAAAAATCGTCCATGTGTGTTCTGCTGAAGGAACACTATTTCGAAATACCCATTTCTTGGAATTTTTCGCAAGATAGTAGTACCTGGCATTAAAAATGCTATTTCTGTCCTAACAATAGACAGATAAGAAGTCCAGCGCAGGGCGTGTTTATATGTTAGAACTCTAGTCATTTAGAAACGAGCCCAAAATTTGATTTGGATTTTTAATCAGTTTCATCTGATATTTGTTAACTAATGAGTTTCTAAAAAAATTCTCAATTTCAGAACAAGAAAAGTTTCATAATAATGCATTTTTAGAAAGGGCTTTATGTAGGTTAAACTAGTGTCATGCTAAAAGGATAAGTTATTCGTTTCAGCATTGTGTTGCCAACGCTATTTTGTATTTTACAAGTCACTTTTCTTGTAACTGGAAAGGCTGATGTTTGTTACCATATTATAAGTTGCCTCAAGATACTATTTTTATAAACGTATTTTTGAAGATATATAAACTTATTTTCTGTTAATGGTTTTCACACTTTAAGGTTGTTCACAACGTACTGATTAGTACATTTTGATATTCTGTTTAAGGATGCAGTGGAGGTTTCCCGAGTTAAGTAGCATTTTGTGATTTATGAGTCGCGTGTATTTGGATTGTTTTCTATGCTGAAGGGACATTTTCAGATGTTGTAATTTCTTGTATTAAGTTATTGATCAGTTTGACAGAACGTACTTGGCCCTTTTTTTTTTTTCGTATTCTGTATTTCTTAGTTGTAATGAATATTACTTCATTTGCAAATCATGGACTCCTCATGTAATTACTGTTGATATATTTTTGTAATTTTTATCCTTTAAGTTATGGCACTTTTTACATACTGTTATAGAGGGCAACACTGCACAATGTAAAACTTTAAAACGAAATCCACAGTAAAATTTCAGTGTAATATGGACTACTATTTGTAAAGATTTTTTATTTTTTGCTGACCATATGTCAGGTTATGTCTTCTAAAAATGTGGCTTATTTTAACTTACAATTTGTACAGAGAGCGCTGGGTGCTATCCGCACACACGCAACAAAGTTTGCAGCTGAGAAATCAGTATATGCCTGCATGTTAACATAAGAAGTACATATAATGGATGTCAAAGTGCTAGTATTTGTGGGCCCACAGGGTTGGTCTATGTATGATATGTTCAACTTTTCATATTGTGATGACTTACACGTTCGCATATAGTTTATGACGTTCCTTAATTTTGTAACGACTTCACGTCTAGAGACTGATTTAGTACTTTTCACTTTTTGCAGCACTGACATATTTGTAATAAAGGTTTCATTGTCTGAACATCTTCAATGTGGCCAAATCTGGTTCTCCCTATTTTAATAATTTTAGTATGGTCGCTCTGCATGAGACTCCAGATGGTGCCGTCTACATAGAAATAATTTTGTTTCATAAACCAATGGTCATATGGCTTTTATTTAATATAAATTTGAGACGTTGAAAATTATGTATTGGACTGGAAATCTAATTCAGATATCCGCTTCTTCAGTATTTGACCCTCTCAGAACAATATAGTTTCATCATTTCGTCACCGATTCCTTTAAGTCCCCACGAAAGGCTGGTCAATGGATTCCAATCCAGGTTACTACTAGTAAAAACTAATTGCGCCGTTATTAGACAGACAGCAACTTTATTCCTGTAAATGTGAGATTTAACGTATATTCATCCATAAAAGGACGGTAATAGATTAGGAATTCAATTATTGGGCAGGCATAACGTAGTTATATCCTTATTACTGCTTCAGATATCTCGTTGCTGCTGAAACATTCCACTACCAACATTTGACTTAAGCTAGTTGTTTTCCATTTAGATACTGCGTATGTAACTCCAAATCAAATGCTTTTAAATCTTAGGGACCAAACTGCTGCTGTTATCGGTCCCTAATCTTACAAAATACTGAAACTAACGTAAGGGAGGACTGTAACTTCCGGCGGGAGTAAGCTCGAATATAACTCGGGCATAGGACTAAGTCTCTCACTTTGTTAGTTGTAATTAGGGCCATTGAGGTCTTTATGAAGTGCCTGGTCCAGTAAGAGAAATTATTTCAAAAAATGGCATTTTACATATTTAGATTTGCGTTCTGATACTTGTACAAGCTCTACTTTTTTGCGTTACACAGCAACAAAGGGACACGTTCGGGAATGACGCTAATATTTTAGAATTAGGTTAATCATTTACGGAACTACATGACAGTTTGATTTCCTTTACATTATCATGCGTAGAAATAATTATTTAAGAAAGACGAGGTTAATTTCTTATATTTCCCTCAGATTTGAAATGGAATAACCCAGACATTATTACAATACAACTGGTTTCAGCAGAAGAATGGACAAACAGGGGAGTGCTGTACCTCCTCAACTATTCGTAAGTGTAATGGATGAAATAATGTCAGGGGTTGCAGCACGAGTAGGAGAGGGTATGACAGCGATGTTTGCAAATGACATAATGGTCTGGGGTACAAGAAGTACAAGAGATCCTTAGTAAGAAAAGGTTTGACGCTTCAGATCGAACGGTGGAGAAGACTGGCGCTAGTATAACCTTGCTTCCAGATGAAACTAATAAGGGCTGATCTAGATACCACAAGATACCATATGTTGGTCAGGTTTCGGAACGTTTTGGTAGAAAGTTAATAAAAGTATCAGACCAGCGTTCTTTAATCCTATGAGTGTAGGCAACAGATACAGACATAGGGAGAAGGCCGAAAACGATAAGTATAGAAACTCGGGTGTTTACGAGATTTCTTACAATGATTGTCCACGTAAATATATTGATCAGACGGGGCGTAGCTTTGCTGTTCGTTTTAAGGAACATGTCAATGTGAAGGGCTCCAAATCAGCTCTTTCAGTACATTTAAAAGACAATGCTCATTCAGTTTCCAATATAGAGAGTAAAATGAAGCTTTTATTTAGGGGAGAAAAAGGAAATGTTTTAAATTTCATGGAGGAGATACACATTATTAAGGCGCTTAAGAAGGCTCCGGGTTCATCCCTTAATAACCAAGTAGAACTGAGACATTTTAACACCTTATCAAATTTTTATTATTTGTATTCAGGATAGCGTTGCGCAAGTGGCTCAAGTTATGTCTTTCATGTGTTCCACATTTTGAGGGAGGAGTATACAATTTCACTAGGCCATTTTATATTTTATTTGTAATTTTTAAATTTATTATTTTTTATAAGGATGTCATTTTATTAACACTGTAGCATATATTCTGTACGCGGCGCCCAGCCTTCATTGTCCTTGTTGGGAGAGCCCTCTGGTGGTCAACGATGTGGTATGTGAGGTTTCTTGGCTCACATCACACATTTGGCACTTCAATCTGACTATGCACGTGCTGCTTACCGCGTCGCATCACTTCCCTGTCTTGGAAATGCCGTCTGTTTTCCTGGTAAGCGATCATTGTGGCATTCTTTATCACACAATAGTTCACGCGACTTAGACTGACCTTTCATTGAGTCTTGACCGTGGGTAGCATATCGCACCCAATCTGTTTTTCGATTTTAGACTCCCATCAGTGGCTTCTTTATAAAGGATAAAGCGGGAATATTATTTACCTAAAGACTATCCCACCCTGTTGTGGGAATGTTAACAAGGTACCCCGAAAGCTGGATGCTGTTCCAATTATTATGTAATCTTTTTCTTGTAAGTACTTTCGATATTCTCCTTTTTAAAAAATTTTAAGAATTTTTTTCGTTTTGAAAAGAATGTTTGTCAAGTATTTAAAAAAATAATTATTTATTGGCCCTTTTACAGACTACAGTTATTAGTTCAGATGTTTCCTATTCACAGATGTCATCCACCTGAAGATGCATCTCTACTGATGAGAAACCGGTAGTGTCGGAATAAACACATCTTGACAGCAGTTGCTATTTCATTCTTTACACACCTCCACCTAAGACATCATTGAAGTCAATTTTAATTTTCAATCTTTATTTTTGTGGTGATTGTGTAGAGAATTTCATAAATATGTATTTAACTGTGGTTGCCCTTTTAAGAAAATTGTAAGTACAAGAGAGACTAAATGCATGGGGAGGGGGGTTATGGATCAGTATGGAATGAAGTTTAGTACTAACAAGTGTGAAAGTATGGTGACAAGGAATAAAAGAACAGCAGTAGATGTAAAGATTAGAGGGGAAATACTGAAGAGTGTGGATAGTTTTAAGTATGTGGGAAGTGTGATCGAAGAAAGTGGGAGGAATGATAAGGAGATCAGTAAAAGATAAAAGCCAGCCTACAGATTCCTGCAAAGTGTATGAAGTCTGGTGTTGACCAAAGACGTACCCCACAAGAGCAAGTAGGCGATACGCCAACAGTATGTACGCATCAGAAACGTGGGTTATGAGGAAAAGGCAGGTGACCAGAATACAGGTGACAGGTGACCAGAATACAGGTGACAGGTGACCAGAATACAGGTGACAGGTGACCAGAATACAGGTGACAGGTGACCAGAATACAGGTGACAGGTGACCAGAATACAGGTGACAGGTGACCAGAATACAGGTGACAGGTGACCAGAATACAGGTGACAGGTGACCAGAATACAGGTGACAGGTGACCAGAATACAGGTGACAGGTGACCAGAATACAGGTGACAGGTGACCAGAATACAGGTGACAGGTGACCAGAATACAGGTGACAGGTGACCAGAATACAGGTGACAGGTGACCAGAATACAGGTGACAGGTGACCAGAATACAGGTGACAGGTGACCAGAATACAGGTGACAGGTGACCAGAATACAGGTGACAGGTGACCAGAATACAGGTGACAGGTGACCAGAATACAGGTGACAGGTGACCAGAATACAGGTGACAGGTGACCAGAATACAGGTGACAGGTGACCAGAATACAGGTGACAGGTGACCAGAATACAGGTGACAGGTGACCAGAATACAGGTGACAGGTGACCAGAATACAGGTGACAGGTGACCAGAATACAGGTGACAGGTGACCAGAATACAGGTGACAGGTGACCAGAATACAGGTGACAGGTGACCAGAATACAGGTGACAGGTGACCAGAATACAGGTGACAGGTGACCAGAATACAGGTGACAGGTGACCAGAATACAGGTGACAGGTGACCAGAATACAGGTGACAGGTGACCAGAATACAGGTGACAGGTGACCAGAATACAGGTGACAGGTGACCAGAATACAGGTGACAGGTGACCAGAATACAGGTGACAGGTGACCAGAATACAGGTGACAGGTGACCAGAATACAGGTGACAGGTGACCAGAATACAGGTGACAGGTGACCAGAATACAGGTGACAGGTGACCAGAATACAGGTGACAGGTGACCAGAATACAGGTGACAGGTGACCAGAATACAGGTGACAGGTGACCAGAATACAGGTGACAGGTGACCAGAATACAGGTGACAGGTGACCAGAATACAGGTGACAGGTGACCAGAATACAGGTGACAGGTGACCAGAATACAGGTGACAGGTGACCAGAATACAGGTGACAGGTGACCAGAATACAGGTGACAGGTGACCAGAATACAGGTGACAGGTGACCAGAATACAGGTGACAGGTGACCAGAATACAGGTGACAGGTGACCAGAATACAGGTGACAGGTGACCAGAATACAGGTGACAGGTGACCAGAATACAGGTGACAGGTGACCAGAATACAGGTGACAGGTGACCAGAATACAGGTGACAGGTGACCAGAATACAGGTGACAGGTGACCAGAATACAGGTGACAGGTGACCAGAATACAGGTGACAGGTGACCAGAATACAGGTGACAGGTGACCAGAATACAGGTGACAGGTGACCAGAATACAGGTGACAGGTGACCAGAATACAGGTGACAGGTGACCAGAATACAGGTGACAGGTGACCAGAATACAGGTGACAGGTGACCAGAATACAGGTGACAGGTGACCAGAATACAGGTGACAGGTGACCAGAATACAGGTGACAGGTGACCAGAATACAGGTGACAGGTGACCAGAATACAGGTGACAGGTGACCAGAATACAGGTGACAGGTGAAATGCCATATAAGCATTATTGGTGTATCTAGAAGGGAAAGAATGAGAAACGAGAAGGTATGGGAAATGGTGAAGGAAAAACCTCTAAAAGAGACTGCAGAGCCGCCAAGGCTGACAGGGTATGGACATGTCAAGAGAATGAAAGATGGCAGGATTCCGAAGAAAACGCAGGAGGTGGACATGGGAGACGAACAGGAAGACCAAGAGAGATGGATTATGGGAGTAAAGGATGGAGTGCAGGAGGAGGAATGGAACAAAGTGCAAGAAGATAAGTGGTGGGAGGATAGGAAGCAACGGAGAGGCCTATGTTCCAATCAGACCCAGCCAGAGGCTGAAAACAGGCCAAGACCTCTCCACTGATTTAAAAAGGAAACATACTTTCAGTGTATCATCCCTCTTCTAGTTTTTCGATTACATTACGATTATCTACAAGAATATCTGTACTTTAAGGTATTCATTCTCATCGAGAATCACCTCCCTAATACGTTGTTCGTTCTTATTGCTTAAGTCAATTTTGGTGCTATCTAAAAATTCACTTTTGGACTGACAAGGAAAGTACTTGCCCTCGAACGAACACACACACACATCAAAATCGTACAAGAGATAATGAATGTAAAGATCCCTTATTGCACTAGTGACACTCCCGCATCTGCAAAACTCTGCAGTCGTACGTTAGAGGCCTCTGTGTGAGCCTTGCCACATTGCACTTTGGTCTGTCGGTTCGCCAGTAGGGACGGAGCAGTGTGCCTCCGAAGTTGCGTTTTCTGACATTTGTGTGGTGAAGCGTCAGATGGGGCGGCGATTGCTAATCAATCTTGCTAATGTATTGCGATTAGTTGAGATGAAGTTACGAAGAACCCTTCTTCATGAAGATGGTATTAGTGTAGAAGATGAATCATTCGCATGCTTTCTCGCATCTGTTATAGTACAGAAATATGAGCATAAGTTAGATACTGTTGTAACACTAACACAATGATGATAATAGGGATGATAATGAACAACTCATAGCTAGCGATAGTGCTACGGTAAGTGCGGGAAGATGCAATGGAAGCAGTGGCAGTGAATACCAACAGTCTTTCGGGAAGAAGGTTAAAGTTGCAACTATCACACGGCTTTTGATGACAATTCGTTAAAGAACATGTACGATGATTATTACATAAGCTATAGTTCAGATATCTGCATTACGTATGGCGTCTACAATTACATTTACAGTGCTATCTAGAGCATAAAAACGACACCCACCAGCACATTGAGGTGTACGTAGAGATACTGTAACCAGACGTTCATACAGATGTTTGTTCGAGCCCTAGTACTTTCCTTGTGAGATAATTTTACATCATCTTCTATCATGTTCTTTGGGCCAACTAGTACTCTGAAAGGCCACTTCCTTACTTTCTCAGTGGTGAAAATGTGTAATCCTCCTACATCAGAATTAAGTATTAAACTTCGACATGAGTTTATGCTTGTTTTATTTTGTGTGCTTTATTTGGGCATTATTACTTATGTTTTCTATTTTACATTTCATCGTAACCAATAAATGTGGTTAATTTTTAATCGTTAAGCAATGAAAACAATTGCTTATTGATAAGAACGAAATTCCATTGTTTTTAATTGAAACTTCTCTGACGCGCTATCATCTCAGAAGAGAATTTCGTTGAAAATGACTAAAGCTCATTTCATGGACCTTATCTCAAATAGCTCACTTCTTGGATTAAAAAATTAAACAATTTAGAAGACAACGCCTAAGGCAAATTATCCAGCTAATAATCAACGTCATAGTACTAGTACGTCAGAACATGGGGTCACTGAGTGTAATGAATAATAGTAATAGCCCAAATTCATTCCATTTTAGTGGGCGTAAGGTAATGGATACATTTTGCGGATGATACATTTTCCGGTAGTCAATGTTGGGATGAGAGTTTCTAAGTAAGAGAATTTGCAAACATGCAGCAAGGTTCTCATGACTCAAGCGTTTACATTCGTCAAGTTGGAAAAAGCTTTCGTTTTGGAGACGACTCAATTTCGAGCTGTGTTGTCACCATCAAGTAGAAAATGAGGTCACTGTTAGCTTAACTCTGTAAGAAAGCGATCTGAACCAACTGTCTACAGTGCTCCAATTATAACGCCTACTTGCGATAGACAATTTTCTTTTTTGTGGTGGTTAATTCAGGGCCTAGTTTGCAGCACTCATAATGGCAGCAGATCTCCATCCGGTATATCTATTTTCTCTTCCTTTCTTCATAGATATTCTACATCTTTCATCATTTCGTCCATGAACCGCAGTCGTGGTCCTCATTTTTTATCTTTTGCTATCGACGTAATCCTCTGTTCAGGACTCCATGTTATTAGATGACGTGTAAGTTGTAGTCTTTTTCAACAATTAATCTCGAGAAACTTCTATTCTCACTCACACTTTCCAGGAACGTTTCATTTGGAATCTTTTCGTCCATTTTATTTCGAGTATGATCCGAAAACACGTTTCCGAGAGTTCACGATTCACAGGCACAATATGCCACGCTCCGAACATATGAGAAGTAATTTCTATCCTAAGAGCATTTATCTCGAAATTAGGAAAATAAGATCTTTTTGTTTTTACTTGAGCCGTTTCTTACTTCAGCCTTGCTCCTTTCATCCCTGGTGATGTTAACTGCCTATATAATAATTTCGTGTGGATCAAGCCTTTCAACTGGACATCCTTTCGGCGACCTGTGTGTCCATAACCTACCCCAGTTAAATAGGGAAAGGAGACCTACATTTTAACGTGGATCCGAACCACGTTTCGTTTCTGTCGACTTATCACATTGTTGAGAGGTGAAGATTGGGTTAAAACCCAGATTGAGAAATAACGAGATCTTACCAGGCTCTTCGCGGATGATGCTATTACTTATCGGGTAGTAAAGTCACCAGAATATCATAGCCAACTGCAAAATGATTTATATATTTGCATGGTTAAAAAAATGGCAATTGACCCTTAGGTGTGAAGTCATCCATATGACCACTAAAAGAGGCCCGTTAAACTTCATTTACACGATAAATCGATCAGTCACAATTACAGGCCATAAATTCAACTAAATACCTAGGAATAACACGAACAACTTAAATTTTGTAGGGAAAGCGAATCAAAGACTACTTTACGTTGGCAGAACACTTAGAAGACGCAACTACTAAATAAAATGCGTACATTACACTTGTGCGTCCTATATTTTTTTTATTTATTTCATTCCACCCCATATGGGGATGGTGGGCCCATATTCGAACATTAAGTTCGTTTCAAGCCAGGGAAACGAACTACTGTTAGTACTGTGGTGACATTTTATTTTAATACAAGGGGGATTTGGACTCTTGTTAGTTCTTATTGCTTAATGATTTCTCTTGGGAGGTTACCTGCTATTGCTAATCTGCTGAGGAAAAACCTCCCACAAAAAACCTCAGCGCAGGGATAGTATTGTGTTAGCTATACATCTGATTGCTCTTCTTGGAGTAGTAAATGGTTGTATAAATCCTCTTCTCCTATAATTGATTGCAGATCATATTTACCTGGATATAGTTTTTCAATAGCTTGCGCTATGGCACTAGGTGGATAGGGGTATTTATACTTAGGGTAATTAATATTAATTGGACTTCTTTGCAGCAACTCGGTTGTTTTAGTGCTTGTTGAAATTCTATCAATTCCATATTTTGCTGTCATCTTTATAAGCCTTTGTTCAAGTGGCTGAATATTAGCTATTTGGTATAAATCTTCCCTACTGGTGCTAGGGCTAGCTCTGGCAGCGATTCGAAGAATTCTCCTCTCAGTGCTTAATATTTTATGGACATGAGCTCTTGACGTTAGGCATATAGGTGCTGCATACTCAAGGTTGGGTCTAATATAACAGCAGTAGGTGTAAATGAGGGCTGATGATGCTCCATTAAATTTTCCTTTTATCATTTTTAGTAAGCCGAGTCTCTTTCTAGCTTTAGTTATCAGATCAGAAATTGTAAATTTACAAAGTTAGAGTAGTATCAAAGATAATACCTAGATATTTGACCTTATTCTGGGTCTGAATTTCTTTTCCCCATGAATGGAGTTGGAACTTATGTGTTCTGTGGCTTATACTGCGTTAAGTTCTTATGATGGAAAGCTATCAACTGACTTTTTTCAGGATTTGGGCGTATAAGGCACTTTGCAAACCATGGTTCTAAGATTTGAATATATTGTGTTGCATTTCGGTAAAGTACCTCGGACGTAAATGCATGGCACCAGTATGCATTATCATTTGCGTACATGGCTATATCTTCATTCCATCTGGTAGGTGTTGGTATATCAGCTGTATAGATTGAATAGAGTAGAGGCGAGAGACACCAGCTATCGGAAAGAAAGGTGTTGAGAAGATTCCATTTATTTATATTCTAGTTGGTCTGTTATCAAGACAATTTTGTAACAGCTTCACTAATTGATTAGGGAAGCCCATTTTAATCAGCTTATAATAGAGTCCTCTGTGCCAAACCTTGTCAAAGGCACGTTCTATATCTAATAAGAGTGCCATAGCGCAATCTAAATTTAGAGCTTCGGTGACACTTGTGGCCAATCTTAGTATTGGGTCTAAGGTAGAGTGACCCTTACGAAAACCTGCCTGTATAGGCGGTATAAGATTTTTCTTATCTATAAAATGCTGCATTCTCGTTCTTAATGTTGTATCAAATGTTTTTCCGATGACATAATAATGTGATAGGCCTATAAGATTTAGGATCATTTGATGCTTTTCCAGGTTTTAATATCATTATGACTTTAGCAGTCTTCCATTGTGTGGGTATATTCCTTTGGTGTAATGCTTGGTTAAATAACTTTTGTAGAGATATAATAAATTCTTTTGGAGCTAAACGTAAAATTTTTCGTGTTATTCCGTCAATACCTGGTGCATTATTCTTGCCATTCTTTATAGCTGCAATTATCTCATGTTGGGTAATTTCTTTTAGTAATTGAGATTGATCTAGATCCATGTCTGTCTATCAACCAGGGATTCTATCTCTTGATTAACCAATTGCTCGTGCTCTAAGTTAAATTTTACATCGGTTGGATGTTGATGGATCTCGTTCAAAACATTTCTGAAAATCTCAGCCTTTTGTTGGTCATCGGCTATTATTTGACAATGTTGAATTGAAGGTGGAGTTCCTTTATTATTGTCACCAGTAATGTTTTTAAAAGTTCTCCAAAATAGGGTTGAATTTTTATGATCCAGGTTACGAATTGTTTTCGTCTCGAATGTCAAAGACAATGATAAATCTGAAGCATAATTTATATCACCTTAACAGGATTGTTCCAATATGTCCATTGCCGAGGTGCTATTCCGCTGCATGGAGAGCCTTGGCAGTAGTGGCAGTTATCTTTGGAACAAAGAAGCTGAATTAAAGTTTGTAACGTGGAGGGAAATCATACTTAGACTATTCTGAGGCGCCTTAATCGTTAGTGTTGTGGTGGTCTAAATGCTTGGTGGTCTAAATGCTTGTGGTCTAAATGCTTGTGGTCTAAATGCTTGTGGTCTAAATGCTTGTGGTCTAAATGCTTAATCAAGTATCAGGGACAGGAAAATACGTTAAGAATGAAAGCCAAAATATTTGGAAATTCAATATCAGTAGCAATTGCGACATTTACTTTTGAGGAACTACATTTTCTTTTATTATTTATTTTGTTGTTAAGTTAGCCACTGAAGAGGCATTTCTTTATTTAACATTTTTCTTTTCAACTTCACAATGGATGAGTTACACTAACAAAAAGAGTTGTGTTAGTGCGACAGGCCTTCACAAAGACAATCCTTCAATAAGAACAGGACAAAAACAATCGCACTTAGATTGTGGAATGCACTGCTAAAGCAGCACAGAAACGAGAAGACGAACTTTGAAACTGCCACTTTGAAACGACACATAAAAGAGGAAACAATATTTTGTTACAAACCATAGCAAAGAAGATGTCGAAGAAGCCGGAAAGGTAAGAGCATTAAACAAAAACAAAAAAACTAAAAACCGTAAGACGCGTGCCTAGTAAGCATGGAGGTCCGGGATCGATTCCCGGCCGCATCACAAAATTTAATTCTATTCTTCAGATTTACCATTATAAGTAAAACTGTTTTACTGTTTTTGTATTTATATTTCGTTTGATACGTTTCTTGTATTTGGTTGGTCGTATTATGTTGTTACAGGACTGTTGCGTGCTATTCCGCTGTTGTACCAGCTGTCGGTAAGGTTCGCTCGGTCGCGGCCACACTCCACTCGTGAAGGGTCTAATCGCTGCCGTAAGGGACAATAGAACCAGGGCCGGGCCGCACATGACACGGTGCAGCGGCGAGCGGCGACAGTAACACTTATCAGATAGGCTGTTAAGGGGCGTTATTCGGCAGTGCGGTAGCCGGCAGTGGTCATTAAGTCGTGCCGGGCGTGCGAATGTGCCGTAACGGCGGCCGCTTTCGCACACGGTCCACGCGGAAGCTATCCGCGTATATAAGGGCCCGCCAACGTTGAGCCAGCCACACACCGATCACCCGTGTCACAGCAGCACAGCAGCATGAGGATCGCCGCCCTGGTCGCCCTGGCCTGCCTGCTGGCCGCCGCCCACGCCGGGCTGCTGCCCCACGCGCCGCCCCCGCCGCCCCCACCGCCCCCGCAGCACGAGATCATCTACGACTACGTGGCGCCGGCCAGCTACCAGTTCGACTACGCCGTCAAGGACGGCCACACGGGCGACGCCAAGACGCAGTGGGAGCACCGCGAGGGCGACACGGTCAAGGGCGCCTACTCGCTCGTCGACGCCGACGGCACGACGCGCATCGTCGAGTACACGGCCGACCCGCACAACGGCTTCCGCGCAGAGGTCAAGCGCCTGGGACACCCCGCGCCGCCGCCCCCGCAGCCGCCCACGCTGCCACCCCCGCCCGCGCCCCACCCCTACCACGGCTGAGCGGCCACCAATGCCGCCCCCCTCTCCTCTACGACGACCTCCGCCACCGCCCCGCTACCATCTCGCTGATCTACTGCTTCTCCCTCCCGCCTTAAAACATTTTTTTTCCTCGCTGTGTGTGTATTTTGTGTGCTGTGCGCCCGGGTGACCGAATCAGGGGATATCGACGACTTTGTAAACATGACCGTTGCTCGTTATTCGCGTGTTTGTACACGCTCCGTAACGTTTGTCGTCGAACGACGACGGACGGTTGTTGTATAAATCGATATTGTTCTGGTCAACAAATATGTGCAATATTTTTTAAATAAATGTTACTTTGTTTATTAGCGTCTTTATTGTTTCTCCCAGTGTAGCCTCTACTTGAATACCCTTTCCGAAAATCAAACATTTCACAATAATGTACAGCTACTCTCTAATACAGTGTGTAAACTGTTAGATGGCACAGTTTTGAGGGGGGAGTGGGGAGCAGAGGAAGCAAGCCCCGCCTCACACCCTGGCTGCCGCGGGGAGAGAGGCGACCGGGGGAGACAAGCCACGTTTACGTCCTGCAGCTGTGTTCACAACCATACGATAATTATCGTACATGCACGATAATTTCGTGCCTGCGTACGATGTACGAAAGAATGTTACTATCGTACGTAGATGTACGATAATTTCGAACGTAATAAAATGTAACAATACATTGTCTCTTCAAAGATTTTTCCTCGCAGCCCTACTGGTAAGTTACTTTCGTAATTAAACTTGTCGCTTTAATCATCTCAGTAGCTATGAACGGATACTTTCGTAATACAGCTCGTCGATTTAATAATCTCAGTGACTGAGCGTCTACCGATCGGTGAACGACTATGTAATGCCGTTGTCGGGATAAATAATTTGATTGTTGAAGTTCGCTCTTTATATATTTGCGTTACAATGCTCGTAGTTACGTTAATGTGCTTGAAGCGTGCTTAGTGGTGCTGAAGTTTCTCGCATTCCCTTAAACAAAGCGGCGTTTTAACAAATTTTAACTGGACGAGTGATTGCTTTTGGCTTGAGAAGTATATCTCTCAAATACGTTAGTTCTTCGGCTGCGTATTATATATTTTCTCTCATTTATTGTAGCATATCATAAGGAAAGGGATCATGTGCTATAGCTTATTTGTCGGTACGTGCAAGAAAACATGTGAGCGGAAATGATGACAATCCACAGTGTGCGTGCGACTTGTCCGCCTAACGTGTCGCGCACTAATCAGGTGCTAAGGTTTAGACTGATGCCTAACTAACACTGATTTATGAACAGGCGTTTGCCAGACGATCGTCTACAAATGCATAAGTACTGACTAGGAAAACGACTAGGAATACGACACTTAGTTCCGTAACAGAACTATTGTGTCCCAATTGTTAGATCGGTGGCATTGGCAGCAATCGGAGGAAGGAGAAGGTAAACGCAGTCTTTCCGATGAAGCCGATATCTAACGTAATTTAACCAGGAGCAGTCGCACAATTTTTCCTGTAACGGTTTTATACGTCCGGCATAAAACAGTTTTTTTAAAAACCGCTCTTCATTCGAAAAAAGTAATATATTTTGCAAGATACTGGCAATCTTTTACTGAAACTCGCAACCTAGCGCGGACTTCAATGCGAGAAGCCTATAGTAGTTACCACAAAGAAATCCTGTCTCGTAATCTTGCAGAAAATCCAAAGAAATTCTGGTCATATGTTAAGTACACTAGCGGCAAAACACGAAAAATACCTTCAATACGCGATAGCAATGGTAATACTGCCGATGACAGTACTGCTAAGGCAGAGTTACTAAACACAGCTTTCCGAAATTCGTTCACCAAAGAAGACGAAGTGAACACTCCAGTATTCAATCCAAGAACAGATGCCAGCATGCGAAACTTAGTAGATGCACCTGGAGTAGTAAAACAACTCAAGTCACTAAACAAAAACAAATCTTCCGGGCCGGATTGTATACCAACTAGATTCCTCTCAGAGTATGCTGATGCAATAGTTCCGTACTTAGCTATAATTTACAACCGATCACTCAGCGAAAGATCCGTACCCAAAGATTGGAAATAGTGAACACACTAACGCTGTATGGCTGGTTCATGAAGCTTTGTCAACATTTGAATGTCAATAATCTACGATTAAAACTAACATCTACGAGCAAATTCGAAACAGAAGTAAATGCTAAAAACAAATTATAATTTCTCGCCTTAATTAGTTACATGAAACTGTCCTCAATTAGCTGACTCGTTACAGCTAATAGATGACAGTCACGACACATACATTACAAAACGAAGCTCACCGTCTAAAATTAAGGAAATTTTCTGTGTGTACATACCTTCACCGACTGCTAACTGCAAGCTGTTGCATCATCGGAAAGAGGGTAGATACTACTCATTTGCGAATCACTAAGTTTCCGAGGTGGATGAACCGCTGAAAGTAATAAGTTCCGACACACTGCCTTCCAGAAGACCTTCCTTTTTCCATGCTTTATCTATTACTCGCTTTGTATGCATCATAATAACCCCCCAGTCCAGACATTACGACGACACCAAAGAACAACACACACTACGACAGCAATGAAACCAGTTGTTAACGGTTCCTAACCTAAGACGCACGCTTCCACACAGCACTAGGCAAACAATGGACGCGATCTGTCCACCTGTTGCGGCAGCTTGGCAACAGGGAGCAGTCTGGGCGTGACGTTGAGCGCTCTGATTGGAGGAAGGGAGCTCCAGCCCGTGAACTGTCAACTAGCAAGTAATTTTAATCAGAGAATAACATTGTACCTGTCTTAAACGCGGAAGTAAGACAGAAGTGCAGCATATGTTGGAATGTGGGGTGGGGAGCAGTAGCATATGGCACAGTACGTGCTGGTTCCCATGTGAAAGCCCGCCTATTTTACTAGTACGCTCCTCGCATTGGCTACTGCATTTCATGTCACGTGATTTCTTTTGATGTTTCATTTATTATTTATTAATTAATAATTATTCAGAGCTAAAAATTTGTTATAAATATCCTCATGGACAGGCTAGGTTTTGACAGTTTAAGAAGTTTAAGGTGTCTTATTGTAACAAGACAAGAACGATATTACAGAAGGCGCGCGACGGCCCTGTTTTGGCGCTAAATAGAGCGTCAGGTGCCCTCTCGCACCGCGCCGCAGATTCAGTCTCGAGCTGACAGCTATTAGACTTGCGCATAATAGTTCGCGATCGGGAGCGCTCACTTTATTTATACGAATGGGTGATTTAACTACTTTGCATACAGAGTACTCTTAGTACTTTATTTTTAAAATGGATTTCTTGTGGCAGTGAACTATGAAACTACAGCTGAGCTGCATCTCAGCTCGAAATGAAGGTAACGGGCAGAAGGAAATCACGCGATTCTGCGCGCTCTCGCATCCTCTCGCTGTTCCCCGTCAGTCTTCGGAAAAGAAGCGGACGAACTAAGAGGTGAGGAATCTGCGAACTAGTTCGCTTAGTTCGGCTGTGGGAGCGCTGTTCCGAACTAGTTCTTTCGCGAACTACACAAGACTAACCGCTATATGCGCAGGTCGTGAGTAAAGTTTAATGTTAGCACTCGAGGTTTCACTATGAACTACGGGCAGCATAGGCCGTCTAAACGAAATAAATGGCATCCCTGACAATTGAATATCTCGCGAGTCACTTCTTGTACTTCCATCTTTCCGAACTTATTTTAGCCTCACTCGTATGCCGAAGAATAACCAACGACCTGTGTGCCGTCTTCTGCGCTGGGTAAAAAACTATAGAAAGCAACTCGTTAGAACTCTGTGCTTTCCACAAAGTTTTTGACAGCAACTACGGCACCTCATGCGTACTGTAGGGCGGTACAAACGCACACTGCTACGCATCAACATCCGTAAGGTTGTTGAGGTTTAGGGGATTTGTGGTAAGAAGCAGGTAGGAACTTTGTCTTCCGAATCTAACTTCTCCGTCCGCGACCAAAAACCCTAAGGAAGCTTGTAGTGTGTGCGAGATAGAGAAGGTGCAACAGTTCTACAATCTTCCGACGACGCCCGTCGACGTGATTCGCGCCTTCGCCGTTAGAATTTCCGGTTTCAACGACCTGAGTCGAGAGGACCAGGAACTGCTCTTCCAGTCCGCATTCTTTGAGCGCTTCGTTCTGCGGATAGAACACAGAAAGCGCCCAGATGACACCGAGCTTTTTGCAACTGGTCAGAGAACCTCATGGTCTGAAATAGCCACAAAGTGGTGCAACTACAGATGCAGATTATAAACTCACTGAGGGATTATGTCACAACGCAGAAGCTCAACATAAGCCATATTACTTATACCACTTTGCTTGGCAAACTTACCGAGGGAGTGTACTGCGACTCCCGACCTCGATTCTGCCCCTCCCATTGATCGAAAATGTTTATGGCAAGCCTGCCATTTTTTACTTGAGGATGATATTTTACTGTGTCTTGTTTTTGGAACTCGGCACTGCTTCTAGCAACAAGCCTTTTCCGTTGTCTGAAGCAAGTGTATTCCTTGGAAATTTCAGGCAAGTGAGATACCATACAATTTGAGCACCTGTATATGTATGCTGATAGTTTAGAGTGTAACATGTTTGTTCACTTCTTGTTGTGGATGTGAATAGAGTTATATGTAGATAGAAAAGATATCTCCAATTATATTATAGATTCAGTGGCAACCCAGCAGGTCTGGTGCTTATGGATTTCATTTTTGCCTATAGCTAACTTTCTTATAAACGAATCTGAAGCAATCTGTTCTCACTAACATGTATGATGTATGTGTGTGTCTTCGTGCATTCACATTTGTGTTTGCACTCACCAAGTGAATAGATGTTGATGTGACAAAGAATAGATTAGCATCAACAGGTGCTGTTATATGAGAGGAATGACATGAGTACTTTGGTTCTGTCAGACGGATTAACCATCTGTGTTTGCTAAAATCTGCGTACAAATATTTACATTTTATGTAATGGAAGCCGTTTATGCCTTCTGCCACACAAAATGTCTGCATCTTTCTTATGGTGTTTAAAGAATTGTGATTAAGAGAACATTGTTCTGCCTTTTATACACACATATTACACCTTGTGCAGCTACTGCGTTAACTTTGTCGACAGTAAAAAGCTCTTTTGCCTAGTCGAGTGATGAAAAGTTTCATTTATCTTTTGAATGTGACCTCAGAGTAACTTTGATGATGCAGTACTGCAATTTGATATGATCTGAAACGATAAAATTTTAAACCTTTTAATATGTCAACACAAATTTTAACATTCGAAATATATTTAAACAAGTAAGAATATATTTGTGCACATCTACAAGTTTGACTTCACACGCAATATTTTTGTTCGTCATTGAATTTACATTTATTGAAAATTTTAGTTACCTAGTTATGGCAGAAATTACTGTTACTAACAGTACCATTATAATTATTACCATTATAGTTATTTTTATTATTACCACCACCATTTTTTATGTTAACTTCCTCCTCCTCCTCCTCCTCCTCCTCACAGACTGAAGTTTCATGACCAGCTATTTTACATTTCATAAATTAGTGAAAATGAAAAATATAATTTAACATAATTTTGTCTTTCAATGTTTAATGAACTGTCCAGTGAGTGTGGGATGGACAATACATACAAATTTATACTATAATTGTGTGTACCATTTTGTTTTTGCAATCAAATCAACATTCGTGACACTGCATTACTGAATATGGATCTTTATTTACTTTCCGTTTTTGTCTACAGTACTGGTCCCAGACGATCCCTCTTACCTTCAATTATATAAAAAAACTAGCTTATATGCCCGTGATTCGCAACGGTGGTTGTAGGAAGGCCTGTGTGTAACATGGCTTTTTAGGGTTCCGGACCTCAGTCAGTAAAAATAGAATCCTTGTCGGATCGCTCTGTCAAACTCAGTTGTCCTAGCCAAGATGTCAAATGTAAGTAAAAGTCATTGTCCGAAACGATGCATCTTCATAAAGTTATTGATACAAAAGCAGAAACGTGCCAAAATAAGCAAAGAAATGTTAAATACTTAATACACACATATTCATTGTTTGTTGGTATTCGTAGACATAAGATTGCTTAATTCTGCCACAGACGTTCGCCTCCTTGTTGTACTACCCCATACTTATTATGCAGCAGCGGTGTTTATTAGTTCTTTGGTGCACTACAGCGCCTCTATCGCTTGTTTTGTTGTACTGCGCAATCCGTACTTCAAGCATAACCTTCATCTAAAACAATTTCCTAGATTCTACTTTTATGAAACGAAGTTGCTCCATGCAAATCCGTGAAGTAGTTAAGGAGATTAGGTGTTTCTAATAGATGAACGGACAGTTACTGAAAACACTTAAGATTGCTATTTATCTTTTTTCCGTGATCTGATTTTGATGAAATCATGCCTATATGTTGCCCCAATTTCCTGTAAAGTGCATGAAAACATGTCAGTATTTTTTAATACGTTTGCGAAACTTATTAGAAACGCTGAAATATAATAAGTAATAAGTATTTCCTTCATGAAATAGAAATATCACTAAAAACTATTCTTCTTACGGTTGGCTCTTTACGTTAGATGCGCTATCGTCACTCCAAGTGTGAAACTTAAACTTCCATAGCAGTTGTACGTATACGTTAGACTGTGATATCAGTATGTAAATATATGGATTAAACACGGCGAAGATTGTATCAGTTTCATATTCATTGCGTTGAATCATATTTCGTAGAACATGGCAACCAAGAAAACGATTTTGAGTAATATGGTAAATTTGAAAAGTCAAGGAGTAAGTATTTTCAAAGGCTAATAATCCGATCGCTGCCCCGAACTTCACACGAACACCCACAGCGCTATCTATTAGTTCTATGCTGCATTACGCCGTTCTTTCCAAGCATGAAATACTCCTAAACCTTCAAATTACGATATATTTTACTTTCCTGATCTGATTTTGATGAAATGAAGCCTATATGTTGACCCAGGATATTCTGTCTGTGATACCCTCATGAATGTTCATTTAGTAGTTTTGGAGATTACAAAGAGACACATGCGATTGCTTTAAGAGAAATGTTTAAATTGTGATCCGATTTTGTGAAATGAAGCGTTTCTGTAACCGCAAGATACCCTGAAGTTTCTTTTGAAAACCCCCTGAAAATTCGTGAAATAGTTTTGGAGAAGTGGTTTCTAATAGATAAACAGACATGACTGTCTATGAAAACACTTCGTGATTCTATTTTAATGAAATGATGCCTAGAGCCTGAACCAATCTTCGCTCATGTTTCCTGTGAAAACCACATAAAAATTCGTCCGGTAGTTTTGAAGACTGAAGCGAACAGCTAGAGGCCTATATTTACAGATTTATTATTAGATACGTTGTACAGTTGGAAAATTTTGCGGGAAAGTATTGATTTGTATAAGAGCTGTATGTCGGTAAAATCTATTGCGAATATGGTTAGCAGTAAAGAAGTGAAAGCTTAAAACGTGATGCTTGGTGGGTCAGTTTTCCATAAACTTTACTCTTTACGTCCTCGTGCACTACGAATCATACTGTGATACAATTTCGAACGTACATTCAGTTTTAAGTGTGTATTCCGTCTGCAAAATTTCCTGCGAGTACAATTGGTAGTGTATAACTTATAAATTGTAACGTTATACCGAAAGCCATAGTTTTGCTCCATGAACAACGGAAAAGTAGTAAGCGAGAAACTTTTTCCTTTTATTATTTTGATGTGGTTGTCTCCAAGAAAAAGTTTAATAAAGGTTTGAAATTATGTTTAAAGTTTGTTGCAAGTCGCAAAGTACTGTCATTCTCATATAGTGTATTTATAAAGTCTCATTGCATTATGCAGCAGCTTTAATGCTATTCCTATTGTTCATGACGTTATATCTCTTGAACCACGCGTCGTACGTGGTTCGTACTCTTACAGCAGTTGTTACCTCACGTACGAAATGTGTGTAGCAAATTTGGTTGAAATCTGTCCAGTGGTTTAGGAGGAAATGTGCAGCATTACCGTTTGACGCAGTTTTTCGCGCATCTCATTGTTTATGACGACGTATCTCCTTACGTATGTGCCGTAGGTGATTCTTACCCCGACAGCGATTGTTGCCTGAGATTATGGAACATGTGTGCCACGTTTGGTTGAAATTAGTCCAGTACTTTAGGAGGAAATGTGGAACACACACACACACACACACACACACACACACACACACACACACACACACATACACACACACACACACACACACACACAGTCTATTTTATAAGACGTAAGATAGATTTTTAAGACATTTTTAATGATTTTTATTGTTTGTTAGATATTAGTATTACTTCTAATTATCAAATTTACTGTACACTATAAGGTATTACTGTAATTGTTACGACTTTGCTACCCCAGCGCTCTCTCTCTCTCTCTCTCTCTCTCTCTCTCTCTCTCTCTCTCTCTCTCTCTCTCTCTCTCTCTCTGTGTGGTTTTTTTTTTGTTTTTTTTTTTTTTGTTTTTTTTGTTTTTTTTTTTTTGTTTTAGGGCGCACAACTTCTATGGTCATTAGCGCCCAGCCAAGAACATAGATTCGCTATGATCTCAAAAAATGGAGACTGTCAGAACATCAACAAGAGGCTAAAAACGAAAGATAAAAGACAATTAAAAGGGTTAAATATCATTGGATAGGTTGGCCAAGTTGATAAAACGCAAAACTCGAGCAGCTGCTCGTGTGTCATCAGCTAAAATTTCCTCCAGAGTAGACGGAAAGTGAAGGGCTACACGGAGATCATTAAAATTAACACAAGTCAGTAAAACATGTCGCACTGTCAGCAGTTCACCGCAGGAGCACAGCGGTGCAGGATCGGCGGTTAGCAAGTGACGGTGGCTGAAACGGCAGTGACCGATCCGCAACCGGGCCAGAATGACCTCCTCCCGCCGAGAGGGGCGTGAGGAGGTCCTCCAAGCGGTCGGGATCGGTTTGACATTTCGCAATTTATTGTTGTACAGTGAAAGCCACACACTGTGCCATTGCGACACGATACTCCGGCGAAGAGCCCGTTGAACATCGTCCGATGGGACGCAAAAGATAGCCATGCGAGGCAAAAGAGCCGCTGCCTTGGCTGCTATGTCGGCGGCCTCATTCCCGGGCACACCCACATGGCCAGGGACCCACAGGAAGGAAACATGACAGCTGTCATCTGCTAACAACCGGAGGGAGCGTTGGATCTGATATACGAGAGGATGGTTCGAGAGACGGTCCTTAAGACTCTGCAGGGCACTAAGGGAGTCCGAACATATGGCATAGAAAGGTTGGCGGTGGCGGCAGGTATACAAAACGGCCTGGTGGAGGGCGAAAAGCTCAGCCGTGAAGTTCGAGCACCGGTCAGGGAGCTTGTATTGGAAACGGTTGTCCCCGACGACGAAGGCAGATCCGACACCGGCAGTGCTCTTGGAACCATCAGTGTAAATAAATACGGCATTATCGAACCGCGAACGGAGTTCGACAAGCCTCGAGCGGTATACCAAATCCGAAGTGCTCTCCTTGGGGAGCGAACTAAGTTCAAGGTGTGTGTGAACCTGGGCCTGATGCCACGGTGGCAATGGGCTTTCACTCAACCGAAGGGTGGAAGGAAGGGTAAAATCGAGCCGCTGTAGCAGGCGGCGAAACCGAACTCCCGGTGGAAGCAAGGCAATCGCAGACAACTGATATTGGCGATCGAGTGAGTCGTCAAAAAATAATCTGTAAGATGGATGGTTGGGCATCGACCGTAGGCGGCATGCGTACCGACACAAGAGTATGTCACGTCGAGTGATCAAGGGTAATACAGCAGCCTCGGCATACAGACTTTCAACAGGGCTGGTATAAAATGCACCGGTCGCCAGACGTAATCCCCGATGGTGGATAGAGTTGAGACGGCGGAGAATCGACGGCCGTGCTGAAGAGTATACAAGGCTTCCGTAGTCGAGCTTCGACTGAACAATGGCCTGGTAAAGGTGAAGCAGGACGGTACGATCCGCTCCCCTTGACGTGCCACTGAGGACACGAAGAACGTTAAGGGATCGGGCACAACGGGCAGCCAGGTAGGACACGTGTGTGGACCAGCCAAGTTTCCGATCCAACATGAGTCCCAAGAATTTCGTAGTCTCCACGAAAGGGAGAGCAACAGGGCCGAGACGTAGAGAAGGTGGAAGAAATTCCTTGTATCTCCAGAAATTGATACACACAGTTTTCTCAGTGGAGAATCGGAAGCCGTTTGCGATGCTCCATGAATATAGACGGTCAAGACAGCGTTGGAGAGAACGCTCCAAGAGGCACGTCCGCTGGGCGCTACAATAAATTGCGAAATCGTCAACAAAAAGAGATCCGGAGACGTCGGCTGAAAGGCAATCTACGATCGGATTGATTGCAATGGCAAAGAGCGCCACACACAAGACGGAGCCCTGTGGTACCCCATTCTCCTGGCAAAAGGTATCTGACAAAACAGAGCCCACCCGTACCCGGAACTTGCGATCCGCCAAAAACGCTTGAATGAAAAGAGGAAGGCGGCCCCGAAGGCCCCATGTGTGCAATGCCCGCTCTCCAACAGGTATCGTATGCCATCTCCAAGTCGAAGAACACTGCTACTGTTTGACGCTTCTTTAGAAAGTTGTTCATAATGAAGGTCGACAACGAAACAAGGTGATCAGCAGCAGAGCGGTGTCGACGAAAACCGCATTGGATATTAGTCAGGAGGCGGCGAGATTCGAGGAACCAGACCAACCGAGCGTTAACCATGCGTTCCATCACCTTACAGACGCAGCTCGTCAGGGCTGTGTGTGTGTGTGTGTGTGTGTGTGTGTGTGTGTGTGTGTGTGTGTGTGTGTGTGTGTGTGTGTGTGTGTGTGCGCGCCTTTACTGGATTTGTATTTTGAACTTGTTGTTACTCCCTTTGTAGCAACATACATGTTCTAATGAGAAGTATACTATTTCATGTATCTAACCAGTTTTTAAGCAACAGATGTATATTTAATATTGCGTCTTCCTTTTAAATTTGCGGATTGTGTCACTACTTACAGATGGATTTCATTTCACGGCATTCATCAGGAACTGGACACTAGAACTGGGATCTTGCAACACACTAGAAGTAATTGGCGTCGGACAAGTCCAAATAATACTACATTAAATTTTGTTTACTGTTATTTTGGTAATGTCATTTTTTCTCAGATATAGGTAACATAACATTTAGGTTCAACTACCTTCGTTGTTTTTCTACCTACTTCTAGTCCATTCCCACAATCCGTTTCTCTTTGAAAATGTCACTGTGGTTGGTATGACACATAACAAAAAGTTGAAAGCTTATTAACTGTGCATCAGCTCCTCAGAATCCAAATTAAGCTTTCAGAGATCAACGGTTAACATGTACATTAACAAGAGCTATTTAATGAAGTATATTAACATGACAGAAAATTCACAATTAAAAAACTGGAACAAAAACTAATGAAGTAAGAATTTCTTGTTCGACATGAAATATGTATGCATGACTTAAGAAGAAATAATTTCGAACGTAACAATTAGGGGTAGTCAGACAAGCTACAATTAAGACATCTACGATATTGATGAAGTATTTGTTAAGTCTTGAGTGTTGGAACACATTTCAATAATTGTGAGCTATTTTATATTTGACTGATGGAGAAATTTCAGGGCCAGGTTCCGCGAACACACGTGACAGCCTTTGACACTTATCGAAGAAATAGAGTATAACGTGGTAAATTTAAACAATGCAATTAACGTTAGAAAATTTTGTTGGATAGAAGAAACATTTGTCGACAATAGCACCAGACATAATATTAAATAACCAGCTGGAATATTGTCAGATTATACCATTTCTGAAAATTTATGAGGGTGACTAGGTCTATGTTCGTATCCTGTTATTTTTAAGCGCTTAGAGCACAAACACATTGCAAGTAGTGTAAAGTTAAAAGAAATTTTGTCGTACTTTCATGTAAAGAGAAGCCTTTCCAAAATATCAGAAGTTTTCATATGACAATATTAAAAAAACCCGAAGTGGATTTCTTTCGTTGAAACCGGTAATTGAGCTGCTTGCTTGCGATCAAAGCGTAACAGTCCTTTATGTAAGCTTTACGTAATAAAGATTTAATCATCGCTCTCCATGTGGAAAAGTATGCCATGTAATTTCTATTTCCAATTATGGTGAAAGGAACATAATTTGTACAGAGTGATGGAAACTTGCGTGACCCATACGCATTATAAAATGAATATTTGATTGAACAGGCATATATTGCTAACAATTCTTTAAAGGCAGTAATCAGTTTCGCACCGTTACGATCAGATGCGAATACACCATTCATAATATTGATGAATTAACTAAACTTTAATCCAAAACAGTAGACTTACTACTTTCCAGCTGTATAGTTAACTTCTACAAAAACCAAAAAGGGAATCTTATCCAATGAGTGTGAGAATCACCATGGTAAATGTATATCGGCTACGCGGCGTAGCAGTAATCCCCCATGCGTGACAGAGCAATGACTATCAGCGAATTATAGTATCACGAAATTCAGTCCGAAGTCACAAAATGAACAGGCACGTACTCAAACTGTCAATGAGACATTGAAACAGATTCCAGATTAAATGATCAGCTGTAACTTTCTGTAGATGGTGATACAGCACAGTTTAGTATCTACAGGTAAGACATGTTTCAAATCTCGCACAAAACCCAACGTAACATTGATTTGTACGGATTCACTTCAGACCTACACACCTGGTATCAGGGCACGAATACTTTTCAAGGTTTGCTAGCAGTACAATTACATGCATGACGATTTTCAATGTAAATGCAGAGATATTAAAAATAAGAGAATACTGAAAATCACTAAAGTTGATAGAACATGGCGCGGTTCATATTGTGTTTGAGATTCATACCTTGTGGCTTTGACATGCCTGTGAGGTGATCTTGGGTTCTAGATATATGAAGATCAATCTTACAGATTATCAAGCTCCTGCTGTTGATGGAATATTTTACCACCGAACAGCATGTATCAGTCACGTCTACGCTGGAAGACTGAAGTAATGCATCCCATCAAGCTACGTGTAGAACATGTATATACAAATGCGAAAGTTTCTCCTAATATCTATGGCGGTCAATGGGAACCGGCCCGTTATGCACGAGGTGGGATATGGGATTCCGCATAAAAACCACTTCCACTTTGGCGGGCCCACCAGGCACTGTTTTTAATGACGGCCGCAGCATCTCCCGTCCCGGAAGCTGCTGGGATAGCACACGTGGCTATCCAAGCTTCTCAGTTTGTCCCGTAAGGAGCGTGGTGGCACCAGAGTGAAGTGCTGGGACATAGTCCAGTCTGAGGTACCATTAACCATGTTCTGCATGTAACCTGCACTACCTAGCTGATGCAACTGATATTACCAGTATTTAAGTTAACCACCTTGCAAAATATTGCCAGCAAGACAAGTTATTCGACTGCCGGCGTGGCGCAATGGATAACGCCCCGATTGCGGTGCTGAAGATCGCCGGTTCAATCCCGTCCACCGGCAAAAATGTATTCCTTTGTGTTTATCATTTCCAGAATGCTCTACATGTTCATGTTAACTAATTTCTGGTATATTCTGTCTGTGTATAAATAGAGCACTCTGCCCGAGAGTTAGTCAGTGCTGCGTGTATGTTTCAATTCGCAATAAACGTGCTTTCAGTGTAAGTGCTGTGTTCAGTTGACAACCCTGCCTTCTAAGTCAAGCCTGCTTCCATTTCCACGCGACAATGTTTGATGGAGGCGCCGGGTATCTTGTGCAACAGCTGCATCAACGTGGCTCCGATTAGACAACGTAAAAGCCGTCGCTTACACATACTAGAGCCGGAATACAAGGGATATACCGAGTACATCCGAAAGTCCGTATCATCAGAAGACCCATGGTCACGAAACCAGCAGTAAGCCATCTGCGCATCAGACACACATCGGTGTTCTCTGGAGACGCTGCACAGGACCCCAGCAATTGGCTAAAAGGATTCGACCGAGTCGCCAAGTATAACAGGTGGCACCATAAAGTGTGCTTGGCCAACGTTTATTTCTACCTGGACGTAACAGCCCAGCAATGGTTTGAAAACAACCAAGAGAAGCTGAATGACTGGGAAACTTTCCAGACGCAACTCTGGAAGACGTTTGGAGACCGCCAGCGACAAATCCGCTCGGCGGAAGAACTGAAGAATCTGGCCCAAAGACATGGTGACACAGTCGTACATAGAGAATGTTCTGGCCCTAAGTAACATACTTAACCAGATATGACTGATGGCGACAAGAGGTATCGATAATAGTCTGTACCGACTACGTCACACACTACGCTGTCACCAAACCTGTACCGACTGCAGTAGCTCCAGAGATCGCAAAATTCCTTGACATTTTGAAGCATGGAGCACCACGTCTGATATCTGATCGTGGTAAAGTATTCCAGTCAAAACTTATCGGAGGTTGTATCGCGTTGCGATATTGTCCACACAATGACAACTGTATACCATCCTCAGACAAATGGTCTTACAGAACGTTTTAACAAGACATTAGCAGATATTCTGTCGATGTACGTCGACGGTGAGCAGGATTGGGATACAATACTGCCAGTCATGACATTTGCTTACAATACCGCAAGACAAGACACCATAGGCTTCACGCCGTTTTTCCTGCTCCATGGCCGTGCGCAAGACGACGCTCGCAACTTTTGTGCTCCGGCAAATTTAAGTATTTTAGATGCTAATAAGACCTTTTTAATAGTTATAAGTTATTAATAACGTGTATTAGTGTTCTCTCTAAGCGCACTATTGAATGTTTCACTTTGCTTTGCGTATTTTTCGAGAAAACGCGTATAGATTAAGTAGATTTGCGGTCGTATTTTTGCTTGCGTCTTTTTGCACAGTAATTTTAAATAATCTCGGTAATTCTTGTTGTTTTTTTTCCTCCGAGAATATTAAGTACAGCGTATCCCCGCATTGTTTTATTTATTATTTGTAAAAACAGCGTAAAATATGTTTTGGAGACTTTGCGCTACACAGGTAATAAGCGCAGTCGCGAGTAGGCCTAAATTTCGCGTACACGTTTTGTTTTTTAAGGTAATATGACTACTTCTAAATACAATACTTTTACTATGAGTGCAAAGTGTCAGACTTGCCGTAGAATTGTCAGTTCCGGAGTATGGTGTGATGGGTGCAGTAATTTTTTTCATTGGGGTGACTGTAGCAGCGCGGGAATCGGACAAGTGAGCGAGACTCATCAGTGGTTTTGCAGGCTATGTACTAGGGATAGGAAGATAGTGGAACAGGAGGGGAAAATTGCTGCCCTTCAGGCAGAGTTAGGTCAGGCTAAGAGGGACCTGAACAGGTTAAAGAGGGAGGAGGGTAACCAGATGGGAAGTGGCAACAGGTGGAAGGTAAAGCGCCAGAACTCAGCTTTGTGCTGAATGTAAAAAATAACTGACCTGTTGCTTCAGTTATAAACTATGAGCCTCAGAAGTAGACGTAGACAGAGCTGAACGACCTTTTAACACGAATTTCAATAAGAATGTAGGGAAATCAGCAAAAAGGAAGAAAGTTTTGTTACTAGGTAGCTCGCATGCCAGAGGTGTGGGTCAACTCCTGCAGAATGAGCTAGGAACAGAATACCAGGTCACAAGTTTCTTCAAACCAAGTGCTAGTTTGGGTCAGGTGACGAGGATTTAGGTTCATTGTGTAAAGATTTCACCAAGGAGGACACCGTGGTTATTGTGGGTGGTCCGGGGAACAGTATTGACAGAGATCCCGGGTTCAACATAGTGTGGCCTCGCAAAGATTGCATCAGCAACAAAGCATACCAGTGTTGAGTTCGTGTCTGTTCTGGAGCGCAATGACCGGCCTCATATGAACGCTTCTGTTAAGAGTTAATTTGGAGTTGGAGCAGCTGCTTTGATCAGGTGTAGGGTCACATTGGTGTGGTTCCTGTTTCACTCAGTAGGCGGGATTATACTAGATATGGCCTACATCTCAATAGGAAAGGGAAAGGTAAACTGGCTGGGATAATAGCAGGAAATTTAAGGGGGAGGCACTGAATTGAGTGGTAAAATACCAGTGGTTACATGTGTCAGATCAGTTCCTTTTTGGATAGGCAGGACAAAAAGAAATAAAGTTCTAAAACAAGTCAATATTCAAATCTTCAGTTTAATAAAGCAACTGAACAGCATAACTCTGACATAACCGATCAGCAAACACAGCTGTTAGTTAAAAATCATCAGCAATTATCAAAAATTTTATCTCCACCCAGTTCTGTATCAGTCTAAGTAAAATGCAAATTATCTTTAGTGCACCAAAATATTAGAGGGCTAAGAAGCAAAATCAATGAACTACTTATATGCATTGACGAATTACAGTCATCCAACCCAGTCGACATAATCTGCCTATCTGAATATCATGTGACCACTGGTACAGATTTGCTAAGTATTACAGGATTTAGGTTTGCTTCCAACTTTTGTAGAGTGGAAAAGGACGGAGGAGTTGCCACATTCATTAGAAATTGTTATAAATTTAATAACATAGAAATTCATAAATTTTGTTTAGAGCAGCATATGGAAGCATTTGCAACAGAAGTAGAATTTCATAACAAATCTTTTATAATAGTAACTGTGTACAGAGTACCAAATGGTAACTAATTTGTTCATAAATCACTTTAAAGCTCTGTTGGCTTATTTGATAACAAGAAAGAAAGAATTAGTGTCGGCTGGTGATTTTAATGTAGAATTCTTTAAACTCTCCCAGCAAGAAATTATTCCAGTCATTAACATTGTCATTCAACCTAATTCATACTGTTAATTTTCCAACTAGTGTAGTTAAGGGCTCAAAGACAGCCATTGATAAAATCTTTATATAAATCCCAAATTATCAAAATTATAAAACCAATAATAAGCAGCCTTTCAGACCATGACATGCAGTTACTTTTACTAGATATTAATACTGATCAGAATATAAAATCTATCAAATTCAGTTTAAGAGGGTAGTCAGTAAGGGAAAAATTGATCATTTTAGAAAACTGCTCAAAGACATAAATTGGAGTCATGTCTACAGTGCTAATAGTATGGATGAGAAATACAACACTTTCATAAATAATGTCCTCAACTCATTTGAAAACTGCTTTCCCCAAAACTAACACAGATTAAAGTCCCATAAGACAAAAAGGAAACTATACCTATCAATTAGAAACAGTTCAGATGTAAATGCTTAAGATCATTACAAAACCTACAAGATATTGAAGACAGCAATACTGACATCAAGGCAAATGCATTATCAGAATACGATAGGCCTATCAGACGCCAAAATAAAAACCACATGGGATCTAGTAAAGGAAGAAACTGGTAGAACAAGATACGAAGAGGTAAGCGCACAGCATTAAGAGAAGATGACACACGGGTAACGTGTGCAGTGTTGCTGCGATTTCCAACAAGCATTTCTTAACTATTACTGAAAATATGGGATTATCAGGGTCAGTTACTGCTGCAATGGAATGTATTACATATGTGACTACAAAGAACTGCAGTAATATGAGTGACAACACCACTAGAAGTAATGTCCACCATAAAATCCTTAAAATAAAAAAATCTAGTGGCTATGATAATATAACAAATTTGATTAAAAAGTGTGCTTCTGAGCTTAGTGATATTTTAAGTTACTTGTGTAACCAGTCTTATCAGTAGAACATTTCCTGAATGGTTGAAATAGGCTGAAGTTAAGCCATTACATCAGAAAGGAGATTAAGAAATTCCATCAAGTTTCCGTCCAGTTTAACTTTTGCCTGCATTCTCAAAAGTTTTAGAGAAGATAATGTACAGTCGTCTTCTTAAACACCTTACCACTAAAACTATGATCCATATACAATTTGGTTTTCTAAAGGGTTCTGATGTTGAGAAGGCTTTCTACACATACAATGAGAATGTACTCACTTCATTAGACAATAAATTACATGCCACTGGTATATTTTGCGACCTGTCAAAGGAATTTGACTGTGTAAATCACAATATACTTTTAAGCAAATTAGAATATTATGGCGTAACAGGAAGTGCTGCAGAATGGTTTAAATCGTATATTTCCAATAGGAAACAAAGGGTGTCAATAGGAAAGAAAGGTGTACTGAATCATCAGGCCTCATCAAATTGGGAACTAATAAAATGTGGGGTCCCCAAGGCTCTAACTTAGGCCCCTGCTTTTTCTTGTATATATCAATGGTTTTTCATCATCGACATTATCGGAGCCCAAGTTTGTTTTATTTGCAGACGACACAAATATTGCAATAAATAGTAAATAGCAAATCAATAGATCAGCTAATGAAAGTTTCATGGACATTAATAAATGGTTCTTAGCAAATTCTCTGTCGCTAAACCTAGGGAAAAAAAGCACTATATGCAGTTTAGGACTTGTAAAAGGTTTCTTGCCAGAATATGCCTAGAGTATGAGAACAAGGAAATAGAAGTTGAAAGTGTCAAATTCTTATGATTACAACTGGATAATAAATTTATCTGGGAAGAGCATACAACAGAACTGCTGAAGCGCCTAAACAAGTCCCTGTTTGCTACACGAATGTTGTCGGATATAGGAGATATAAAAATAAAAAAGCTAGCATATTATGCATACTTGCACTCTATAATGTCATACGGGATTATTTTATGGGGCAACTCATCAGGCCAAGCAAAAGTTTTCAGAGCACAAAAACGTGCGTTACGAATCATTTGTGGTGTCAATTGAAGTACATCATGTAGAGGGCTATGTAAGGAACTTTGGATACTTACCACTGCTTCCCAATACATTTATTCTCTAATGAAATATGTCAAAAATGTGTTTTCAAACCAATAACTCAGTTGATGGGATCAACACTAGAAACAAGAGTAACTTGCAAAAAGATTTGCAGTCACTCACTTTGGCTCAGAAAGGTGTCCAATAATCAGAAGTACACATTTTCAATAACATGCCAGCAGCCATAAAAATTTAACACACAAAGTAAAGTTTCAGAAGAGTAAAGAATTTTTTGTGGCCAACTCCTACTCCATTGATGAATTCCTTACCAGAAGTGATTGATGGAAGTTATTGTATATAATATTCAAAAATATGAATACTGTGTTCAGTTTGACTTCAGTACAAGTTTTGTGCAGTAATGTGATCATTGTAAATCAGTGTTGCAGAAAAAACCTAAGAATTGTAATACGCACCGGGTATATTAGTATGTAGTAATAAGTTTGTCTTATAAAATGTAAATATTGTTAATTGTTTTTCCTGGCCAATTCCACATCCACAAGGGCAAATTACATTTGGGATCTGTGGAAGGTACATGCTCTTTGTGTAAGTGTATACTGCGTATTTTGTTCTGATATGTTCTACATTCAAGAGCATTTCCTCATTTCGGATCTACTGGAACAAAAAGTACGTCTAAAGGATACACTGTTTCCGTTCAAGCCAGACGACACAGGATGACTATGTGAAACAGCTGATCACCAGGGTTAACAAGGTAGACAGCTGGCTCACATATGGACACTTGACGCCCAGGAAAAGGACTGTCAGCGGTATAACGACCTGTTGTGTACACAGCCCAGGAGATGCGGTATGGATTTTTACCCCTGTACGGAAAGTTGGACTATCAGAAAAGTTATTGAAGCGTGTTATACGCTGCCTGTCAGGCGTCACATACGAAGTTTATGAGTCGTCGTAGAAACGATAAAAAATGAGACATTCTTCACGTCCTCCATATGAAACCTTACTACGATCCTGTAGAGCAGAGAGGGAAAAATAGCTTTTTCTTCTACTACTTCATCTTCTTCAAGGACTAAGGACGGTAATGATACTGATGAAGCTATGACAGGAACATCTGTCGTCGGTAATCGTGCAGAACGGATGGATTCTCCAGAACTACCATACAGAGGACCCATGACAAGATCAAGACTCAGGACATTGCAGCTGGCTCCAAATGGAACCTAAAAGCGGGTTGCTGTTTTTTCACGAGAGGGAGCAATGCCGCAAGACCACATGTTATCCGATTACCGGCGTGGCGCAATAGAAGGCGTCACCGATTGCGGTGTTGAAGGTCGTCGGCTCAATCCCGTCCACGAGCAAAAATTTATTTCCTTCCATTTATTATTTCTTACGTTCACTTGTAATTTCTACATGTTTCTTACGTTAACTATCCTAATTTGTGGTACATTCTATTTGTGTATAAATAGCAGAACACACTGCCCGAGAGGCAGTCAGAGCTGCGTGTATGTTTCAGTTCGCAATAAACCCGCTTTCGGTATAACTGTTGTGTTCAGTTGACAACCCTGCCTTCGAAGTCCAGCCTGCTTCCTTTTCAACGCGACAATATTAGTACAGCCGTAATTACGCGATATGATGATCGGAGAGCATCGCCTGCTTGGGCAATAAAAAATTCGGCTTTCCTTGTTTCACGGAATTGTTGACGTGGTTAAGTGGTCTGTCAACGTCTAACTAGTCTCTGCCCAAGAAATTTATCACTTACAAGTATTACAGTTAGGAACTGAGTCTCTAAGCAGTGGGACTAATGGCTCTCTTATTGATTAAGCATAATTTCCAATAGTTCCGAAGTCACTCTAGTTGAAAACCTGCAGTGAAATACTGAAAAATTTTTATCTGACTCTTAAGCTGTTTTATGGATGACAGTTCTTTAAGGAATCTAACACTTTAGTGATAAGGTACATAATATTCTCACAAACTAATACAGAGAAATTACATGCTTTTTCTGTGAAGATGCACTTTGTCACGTATGAACATAATGATTTATAACGGTTATTTACATTAATTCATTAAGTAACCAAGCAGTAAAAAATGCTATCGGCAAAAATACCTTTTCGCACCATTAGGTTACAATTTACTTCACAACATTTTAATTATTTACAAACTTCTCACTTTGTAAAACAGTGATCTTTGTTGGTATCATTAGGAGCAAATTAAAGCTTCATAAGAAATCTATCAACATAGCGAATCCACACACAAAATTGTACATGAATAATGAATTTATAGTACTTGTGGATCACACTTCTAGTTACGAAGTAATGTGACTTTAGAAGTAGGAATTAGCTGTTTGTTTGTGCATAGTTCAAACAGTCTACGTAGATCATCCTGCACTTAGTGTTCCACAATTTGTCACAGACTAATATGGACTGTAATGCAGACGTTTTGTCGTCAAACTAATCTCCGAACAGTGCACATGTGGAAATGTGTTCCATATCGAAACTGTGTCCACCAAGTGCTTTATCTATTAGCATGTGACAGGAATCGTGAAACATAATACAGCGAGCAGCGGTTTAAGCACTTTGTTACCACACTGTCAGGAAACATGTGAAATTTACAAAATATACAATTATGGGTGTAATACAAATGTTTTATACCTAAAATTTCTTGTACAGTCTTTGGTAGCTATTCATATCTGAATTACAGTGTTAGAACATAAGGATTTCTAAAAGTAACGAATTTTTAATGTATCAAAAAGATGGGAGAGGAAAACAATGTATAAAGGTTCTGTGCATCTCTTCACGAGTTTCCACATTACAAGCAGGCCCATAGGAATGATTATGTGCAACTAAATAACAAAATTACATCTACATAAAATTGATATTGTACAGCATAGATTACGTAAGGAACTTTTTAATGATAGTCGCAGGAAAAATTGTTCAGATGTGTGTGGTTAATTTACAAATAAATTTATCTGTATTAAATTCCTTTATCAGCACGAAGTGAGACAAGAGTAGGCAATTGGTACAGTGATTTCAACTAAATCAATGAAAGGCTAAAATACACGTTTCTTTCCATACCTTTAATTCTACAGTTGCTTGCTCTTTTGATAATGGATAGACAGCAAACACAGGTTACGGAGAACCAGAAGATATCGACTAACTGCAAGTTATGTTCATGAATGATATTCAGCTGGTGGCACATAAACCCAGAAAAGTGGACATGCAGGAAGGTAATAATTGTAGTTAAATAATGTACCACAAACTGAATACAGACATTCACAGCATAACCACAGTCCTATTTCTGTCGTAGTTAATGCCAATGCACACATTGTCTATATGTTAAGTGTGACTGATATAGTACTGCCATTTGTCCGTCGTAATTTTTTTCCTTAATAATACAAGCTTCAGCATGGTCTTAAGTTTGTCTATATTTTTACAACTGGTACCGATTACATTGCATTTCTTAAGTGTAGTAATTCAAGAAAATAATTACATGCTAAAACTTATTAAACCATGTAAACAGCTAATAAGGCTGACAGAGAATCTAAACTAGAAACGTTGATAATTTGTACAACCTTTCTTCCATTAAATGACAGGTGTTTTAACAGTTCGATTGTATAACAGAACTGAGCGAGGTGCTTACAAAACTAACTCAACAGGCTTTCAATCTATACGGTGCAATGTATAATTACATTAATAACATTGTCTTATTACCCTAATGTAGGGTAGTATAATGAATCGAACTTTTTAAGTGCAAAATACATCATAAATATTATTAGTGTTTACAAAATTACAAACGAAATGTGACAATTTAAATGTTGCCATAGTTCTTCACGCCATCTGGCGTAGCTTAAATGACATGCGGATAGTTGTATGCGGTTCGATGAACACACTTCCAAGCACTTAAATGTTATATGCAGATTTATTATCTGGATCTATGAAATGCCACGCATGTTACACGAGCTCTGTCAGTTCGCAAATATATAAATATATAACATATATAAAAGTATTGGAGGACATAACTTCTCAATAAACCATTAATATTTAAGATAAACTTTTATTAGCAAGGAATGTATAGAACACCATATGGTGTAGGTACAATGAACGTTGTCGTAATGGGAAGTTGCGACGGACATAAAAGCAAACCATGATTTAGTGTTGATATAAGCTGCATTAACTGTTTTTGGTTATGAAAAGATTATGTTAACATGGAAAATAATATACAGTATGTTATGACAAAGTAACATTCTAAAATTTGTGCATTACAGGGAAATAAGTTTTGTATTTCAACATTATGAACAGTGCGATAAACCATCTTTACAGATGTAGCTACAACTGATTCGACATTTGTCTGAGATAAAAGTTGGGTTGTATTTCGGAATAGTATATTGATGTAGGCTTAGTGCGCATCAGTCTCAAAGGGATCTTCATTTATTAGTTTCTTAGATTTTGCTCTATTTTATATTGCGGCAGGCGGTGGAAAATTGGTGCTGGTTTCATTCCACATCACGCCCTGCCTTACTCTGGTGATCCCATCACCATGATGAAAATTTTATACAAATCACCGATCATCGACTTCGACAGTGGCTGCTTAGTGACCAACGGTAACAGCCGATTTCCATTATGTGTCACTGGTTTAAGGAATGTCGGAAAGACGCTGGCCTATTGCCTGCATCTCACTGTCTCACTCGCAGATCAAGAAGAATTGGTGGACCACATCTTGAGACACTATTTAGCTCTTTAGATTCTAAATATGTACGAGGAACTGAACACGTTAGCACATAGATAATATTCCTTCAACAGCACCAGATGATACTGCAGGGATCTATCCAGTACAGTGGCTCGACCTGTCGCCTTCAAGCGAATCGAGGCGCTGCTGTGTGTTACAAAAGCAGCCATCACGCTTCCAGTTGCAGTCACCAGTACCACATGGAGATTCCTGCTACACCCGTCTTCAACGCCCATCTTAGTTCTTGGAGTGGCACCCTAAAAGCGAGGGCATTCAGAAACAATGTACACTTATCTTCAGCAAGCCTTAGTTTGGCTTTGTTAATGACATCTGGTACTCAATTGATTCTTCACACTATGCCAAGCGAGGTGCATAATGGCATGTGCTGTTTCCCACTTTTTTGTTCACTACCTTCATAACTATGAATCAATGATGTGATTCTCTGCAGGACTGACTGAAGTAATAACACGGCAGCATAAGTTTGAAATTCACTATTATATCATTTGTGATGACCCATCCAAGAGCAGCGGCAGTTTAACTTCTTGGTGTTTACATCCTGCTAGTAACGATTCCGTGTGGAAGGTCTTTTACTGCATCCAGCTTATTTCACTTTTTATCCCGAGATATATATTCAACTGTTTATCACCTTTTGTTCCGAAACAGTTCTCAGAGCAATGAATGGTAAGAACACTCCAGCACACCCAGTACAGCAGCTTCTACAACTCAGACTGACGCCATAACCTTTTCAGTTATCAATGCTTTGAATACAGAATTTAAGAAATGAAAGACACCCTCGGGCCTCGTAACCTAATACCGTCGGGGTCGAAAAAGCAAGAGTTGGCCAAGGGAGGCCGACAGGAAAGAAGACAGATGTGGAAGCAATGTCAGCCAAGAGCTTGCTAGTAGTATGACACTAGACGAAACAAATAATGGTACAACATTTATTGAAATGGGCTGTTATTTACACTATCATTTTTATGACATTTAAATTCAGTTGCAATACTATCTTACACGTACTGGCGTGTTTTCAAGAATACGTTCAACAAAGCATGTTTCAGTACCTGCAAAACTGAAGGAAGTTTTTAATTTAACAATAGTGACACTAGCACGCTAATTGTTATACTAAAAATTCACAGAAGCTATATTAATTTACATATTGCTTATATAAATATTCAAAATCTTTAATGTTGCATGCACATTACATAGTTATTTCTTAAATTTAACTAGCTGCTTCCAATTTTAGCCACATTTGTTCAGTTCCTTGAAGTTTTATTTATCAACTGTACTATTTATCTGATTCACTTATGAGAAGAACGACAGTTAAGTCGTCCAAGATTACAGATTATCATGTAAATAACTTTACATATATAATTACAGATGTACTTAGAAAACAGATACATCATATACACATGCACATTATTTGTTTGAATGATTGACTTCAGTGTACAAGACAATATACAGAACACTAACAGTTGAGTAATGACGCATCAGTTCTAAGTTACTGGTTAAATCAAGTATTTTGGTGAACACGTATTTTAACCTAATTTTCTTACAAATCAGGTGGGACGACTAGAGTGAAAGAGAAAAACAATGCCTTTCACACTGTGAAGGCATGCAGTGATTACAGGAACATCGAAATAATCACTGAAATACTGTAACTGGTAACTTCGTCACATGCTATCTTGTATTTCACAGGTGTATGTCCCATCAATGCATCTCTGATGAGACTTGCACAAACCTTTCGTAAACTATGAGAATTCTCAAAGGTGAAGAAATATTTTTTCATAATGTGCATCTTAGTAATATGCATCGAAAAATTGTAATCTTACATAATAAGTCATAAAATATACTAAGTTACTTGAATATTCGTTAAACTGAATTGCACAAATCTGGAACTCAGGGGTTTGGTGCAGGAACCAGTAAGTCCGTAAACACCTTTAAATAAAAGTCAAAGATCTAGTTTACTAAGCATTAACGGAGTTTATCTCTATAGAATATATCAAAATAGATACCCAAAAACACACGTGTGGAGTGTGAATATACACTTGGAAGTATTTTTTCTCGCAATAGCTAATTTCTTACATCTTCACTGTATTATGATACCAGTGTACTAGCAAATTGTGACAGACCAGGACTCTAACCTGGGATCCCGCTTTTCGTGTACAGATGTTCGTCATGCAGTAATACACTGTAATAATAATTTTTTAAATATTTTATATGTTCGGAACTTTCCTTGTTTCGCACCAAACTTCACAATAATCTTATTCAAAACTTAATCTTGAGGGTGTATATTACAAGTATGGAATTACGGTAAAATTTGTGAAATATGAAACTATATTGTATTACCAAGTATTTGTGATTCGAAAAATTTTCGTATGCCGTTCACATGTACTTGGCACACAAATATGAGATATTTGTGCAGAAAATAATCTTTTCTTTTTTATGGTTACAAACAGCAGCAGTACGTGGACAGTCCTCTTTCACAAGTCAACTCCCTTTCTAATACAGGTCAATTAAGAGACTAATAGTATTTCTTTTCAGCTTAATTTGGATTACACCTCTGTATGTTAACTTTATTACATAACTACAACCAGAGTCCATCTTCTGAGGGCCTCAAACAAGCAGTGAAACAGAACATTTACTTGAATCAGACCAAACTAAACTACAAAGAACTACAGCACTTGTGCTACAGTCTATTGGTGCAAGAAACAGTCAAGGTCAGAATTCATTCTTGCTCCCAACACAAACTTCGTATTGGTTGGTAACTACTTAATTTAGTGAATCCATGCAGGTCTGGTTCTTACACCAAAACATGCATTGTCATTACATATTATGCATGATTAGACTAATTTTTTACCAAATTAATCAAATTCAGTACCACTAACCAACTGACGTCAAATCTTCAGTAATTAACAATCCTTAAGTGATATATCACAACACTGACAAAACTGAACTTCAGTTTATAGTTTATTTACACTGGGAAATCTACTGCGTAGGATTTCACATTTTTTCTATACAAATAATAAATTGTATTTTGAACAGTGGATTTACAAGCTTATAACAACGGAGCTACTTACAATGCAAGTAATACACTTCTCTATTAACGTTTGGCGCATTTGTATATCAAGTACCTGTACAAAATCACTGGAATGAAAGATTCACTTGACAAGTGCATTAAATGTACTGAAAGGATGAAATGCAAGAATATCTAGCATGAATATCCAACTATAGGTTGGAAACACTGAAGGAGCGCAGGCCTAATGTAATAGAAACCTATTCAAGAAAGTTATACCATTCTCTTGTAGCTCTAATATTAAAGATTTAATTATTTAAAAAATTGATTTTATTTGACAAAACATTAGCATGTATACCTTGCAGCCCATAAATGAGCGTAGTGTCAGCTAACAACAATTAGCACAATCTTAAACATGTAATTATTAAAGTACTTCGACTTTATGGTTAAAAGATTTCACTTTTGATTCTGAGAGCTTCAGTTAGATTACACATTTTTGAAGTGCGATATAGCTACGTTTCTTATTCTCAAATATTACAAGGTCATGTTATTTGCGCACCATAAGTTACACTGCAAAGAAACTGGCTGTAACTGTAATACTTCTCTGTATCCGAACTTCCCCGTAAGGTTTTACATTCCGTATTTTTATATCAAACATGAAAGCCAAATTTTTTATAACCCTTGAACCATTGCATTGGCAACATTTAGTGCCCCAGTAGTACAGTTTATGTACCATTTCTGCTTAATGCTTAAGTTTATATGCATCATTAAGCAAGTGTGTCAATGAGGTAAAACTCGCTCCACGTACTGTCCGGATGTTAGCTGAGAGGTTTTCACGACTGCTTGCAATCAAGTGGACTAAACTGTATGATAATCACTAAATTCCATGTTGTTGTAAGCAGTGTTTTTTTTATATGAGTACTCTACCGAAAATTTATGTGCAACGTTGTAAACATTTAAGGATTTATTTTGTGGCTCATATTTTATTGGTTGGTAGCTTGCTTGCTTCGGCCACTGAAGCAACTGAAGTACTTTATTACACTGAAAACATGTCTACCAAGGGAACGAACAATAATGCCCGTCGACCGTGTCATCAGAAGACAAGATTATTTGATTAAGAATGGGTAAGGTAGACTGCCGTGTCTTGTCGAAGGAACCATCCTGCCATTTTTGTCGAGTGAATTGGGGTCGAGCGAGCGAACAAGCGAGATAGATAGATATCGATATTGGGTTAGTTGTTAGGGTCTGCGTTATTTTAGGTAATGGTTGAGAGGGGTCGAGAGAGTTATGGTGCGAACTGTTGTTAGCAAAACTGATATACGTTAACGTATCAGTAGCACGTTATAGGCAAATAGCAGTAATAAGTGGATAAGTCCCATGTATTGCATAATTGCAAAAGATCTAAATTAGCAGAACAAACGATCTTTATATGTTGATAAAATGCCATAGATTACTCCGACTGCCAACTTACCACTGCCACGTTAAGTCCACTTTGTTCCTATGGCAACTATAAGATGATGAATAAAACGGAAGTCACATTTCTATCGAATATTTAGTATGGGACTGTTCCTACTTTGTACCGAGTCAATGTTCTGTTGTCCAAAATATGCATGAGTCTAGTAACGTATCTTAGTTACCAGAAACTTTTTTTTAAAGTTATTCTACCACGTAAGTAGAGTAACCAGCTACTTACGGAAACACCATCAGTACACGGGATGTGTCATTAACTTGAAAGTGGTCACATCAATATAGCTATTACCATAGTGTTAACTCAGTGGGACAATGTCCAGTGATTACGGCCGAAGAATGGAAGTAGTAATGATAGACTACGGCGAATCATCCATTTCTTAAATTATCAAATAGTCCAAAAGAAACTTGTAAGCTGGCAAGTATGTTGTTGGTAGTACGAAATGAAGCTGCTGCATTGAATGCTCATAGTATTAATGCGGTTGCAGCTAATTTGTTCCGTTGAACGAAAAAATATGCGGGGGTCTGCTAAGGGTTGCAACTTGCAGCCGCGAAGGATTTCGTGCGATCTGCCGGGCCTGAACTGGTTTTATCATATTGTGACTTAAACTAATCGATGCAAACTAGATTTTCTATTGAGCGTTTACATAAAAAATTTAAGAATGTTTACGAATAGGTAATTTCGTTTTAGTGTGAAGTGAAGTGAAACACGAAAACTCGCTTATCGCCGATTTCGTTGTGCAAACAATTTTTTTCATTCACTGCTTACTTTTGCGGAATGCGGAAATGTGAACACTAATCTCTGAAACACATGAACATTGGGGGTTCTAACTTTGAAGGCGATTTTTAATGCGGTCTTTTTTGTTAGCACTGTCAACATACATGTAAAATTATTTAACAACTTGCTTTCGGTGTAAATAACCTTTATTCATCACAAGCGCAGTGTTCCACACCGATAATGGTAGAAGTTTTATGATAAAAATGTGATACAGTAACTACCACTCATACTGCACCATCGTGAACAGCACATTCCCACAGGACAAGTCCCTTACATCTACATACGTACCTTGCAAGTTACACCGAAGTGCATGGCACATGGTTCATTAAACAGCTTTTATGATATTTCTCTGTAGTTCCATTCTCTAATGGATCGCGGGAAAAAGGAACACCCTGTTCTGCGGCTACGTCTGGGGCCGCAAATAAAGTGGCCATCTTTACACACCAACAGATGTAAGTAATGAAGGCTTCTATCGTCAGATTCGCTGCAAGCATCTGGTTGGCGACGTTAAAATATTTCAGTGTGTGTTGTGTATGCAGTTGGTCTCCGAGAGCACTCCAGCATTTTGACGTTTTTAATTTCATTGTACTACAATTAGTGTGACTTTTTCTATTCTAGGTAAACTGTGTGTATTCCATGAAGCATGTCAATTTTAGTGTTATATGAGAAGCATGCTGCACATAATTCCTCACTGTTTCAATTTTATGTTGTCATTTTTAAGGTTTTTTCTTTAATACCATGTAAATTTTGTCTGCTACATTTAATATTGACTTCCAGCCACTCATGTAACAAGGTTTTTCACTAATGTGACATGAGGCATGTCACTCATAACACCTACTGACTTCAACATGACATGTTCATTTGTTAACGATCTTTGTTTTACACCTTACATAAGCTGTACCATTTAGTTATAGTAGCGTCATTCTTAAGGCTTTTATTCTTTTATACTATGTATATTTTTACCCTTCACATTTAATGTAAACTTTGAGCCACCCATGTAATATAATTAAAGAATTCACTTTTTCATGCGACATGAGGCATGCGGCATATATAAGCACGTTGACTGCAATTTGATGTCATTATTTGTTAGTGAGCTTCGTTTTTATACTGTATTTAAGTTTTACTCTGTACTCAATGTAGACAGAGCAACTTTTAATCCACTTGTAACTTATTTAACACTTGTCAGGAGTCAATATCTTATATATGGAATGTCTGATGTCCCTGCCACCTGGTGGATACCTATAGCAACACACGTGTGGAACGTTTGTTGCAATCTCCTTGCTAGTGTGAAGAACACAATTTTTAAGTGTGCAATGCAGAGGCCGATCCACTTTGGTGATTCATGTTTTATTAATGCGCATTTTAATAGTTTGACAATGTTCTGTTTCTTACATTAAATTTTCACAAGCAACTATTTTATGTGAGTCCCAGAGGAAAATGCATTTTATGAGCACAAGATTGTTTCGTCGAATACGATATGCGAGATTCATCGCTAGGGATGATAGTAGCCTGACCGTGGAGTTATGAATCGGTATTCGAAGTTCTCCCTCTCCATTAGGAAGTAGGCGCTCCCCCACACGAGTAGACGTCCAGTACGCACCTCCCCAGCGACAGCACATTTTCAGCTGTAAGTGTAAACGGCTTCTCTCTAGAAGCTACATATTATGACTTTTCAGTGCTCTTTCCCTTCAGTTCATTAAAGTTATTGTGTGCTCGTGGTTTTATTTGATTAATATTCACGTTAAATATCTGGTTATGTATTATTCCGCCGTGTGCATCGCGTCGCGACAGTCGTCTGTTTTTTTATTAGAAGCGACATATAGTATTTTGTTTTTGTCTGCGCGTTCTCGTTTCTGTTTGTAAATTTATACTGTGCTCTCGTGCATATTAGATTCAAATCTGAACTATAACAAACAGTGTAATCTTCCTTTGATCGCATCGCGACTGTAGTTTTTGTTTTCTCGGCACTGTAATCATGAATAGGGACTGACTGCTGTGTGCGGATGCAGTCTGAGCTGGTGACATTTCGCTCCCAGCTTCAGGCTGTGTTAACCACGGTTGCACAGATGGAGGCTGCGATAGAGGGGCGTCGTCGTTGGCAGGTAGTGGGGACCGAACGGACTCCCGTCGTCTCCACCGATCGGCCTGCGCCATCGACATGCCCTGATACTGCTAGCAGTGAGGCAGACACCCCACCCGTGGTTGCGTGGGAGGCTGCTCCAGTGCGTGGCAGGCGGCGCAAGACATACCGGGGCACCGATCGTGAGGCCTCCCCAGTTCGTCTTGCGAACAGGTTTGAGGTGCTATCTGTTCAGGACAACGTTCCTGAGTCGGATCGTGTCATCCTGAGATCACCACCCAGCCTGCAAGATACGGGCTTTCACAGAGGGTGGGTTTGCTTGTAGCTGGGAGCTTCAACGTGAGGCGGGTGATGGAGCCCCTTAGAGAAATGGCTGCCAAGGAGGGGAAGAAGGCCAACGTGCACTCCGTGTTCCTGATGTGGAACAGGTCCTTCAGGATGCAATGAAGGGTATGGGGTGCGGCCAGCTGCAGGTGGTGGCTCACGTCGGTACCAATGATGAGTGTCGCATCGGATCTGAAGAGATCCTCCCAGGTTTTGAGCGGCTATCTGAAGCGGTAAAGACTACCAGTCTTGCTTGCAATATGAAAGCAGAGCTGACCATCTGCAACATAGTTGACAGGACCGTCTGTGGTACAGAGCCGAGTGGAAGGTCTGAATCAGAGGCTCAGACGGTTCTGCGACCGTGTAGGCTGCGGATTCCTTGACTTGCGCCATCAGGTGGTGGGTTTTCGGGTTCCGCTAAATAGGTCAGCAGTCCACTATACGCAGGAAGAGGCTACACGGGTAGCGGGGGCTGTGTGGCGTGGACTGGGCGGATTTTTAGGATAAAGGGCTTCAGGGAAAAACAGAATGGGTAGTCTCAAAGGATGCAGGTGGATTACAGGAGAAACGTAGATCTGGGAACTATCGGTATAACAGTTTTAAATTGCCGTAGCTGTGTCGGGAAAGTACCAGAACTCCAAGCGTTAATAGAAAGCACCGAAACACACATAGTAGGCAGTGAAAGTTGGCTCAAGCCGGAAATAAGTTCAGCAGAAGTATTTGCAAAAGATCTGTGTTCAGAAAGAATAGATTAAACAAAATAGGTGGAGGCGTGTTTGTTGCCGTCAAAAGTAGTCTCGTGTAGCGAAGTTGAACTTGATAGTTCCTGTGAGCTATTATGGGTAGAGGTTGTACCTGAAAATCGTAAGTAGTTAATAATTGTGTCCTTTTACCGGCCTCCCGACTGACGATACAATAGCAGAAAGGTTCAAAGAAAACCTTAGTCTAATTACAAAAACGTACCCGACTCACACGATAATAGTAGGCGGTGATTTTAATTTACCCTCGATCTGTTGGCGAAATTATATTTTCAAAGCAGGAGGTACGCATAAAACATCGTGCGATATTGTACTAATTACTTCGAAAAATTAGTTCATGAGCCAACCAGAATTGTAAATGAATGTGAAAACACACTTTATCTCTTAGTAACAAATAATCCTGAGCTCATACCGAGCATCAAAACGGATACAGGTATTAGTGAACACAGATGTCGTAGCGAGATTGAATATCTAAAGTTCCAAAGTTACCAAAAATAAACGACAAGTACATTTGTTCAGGAAAGCAGGTAGAAGTAAAATACATTGCTTCTTGAAAGACAGATTCCACTCATTTCTGACACTAAACATAGGTGTAGACCAGATGTGGCTCAAAACAGGTCAGGACAGTGATGCAAAAACAAAGGAAAAGTCATGCTAAATTTAAACGAACACAAAATCCCCAGGAATGGCGATGCTACACAGAAGCTAGAAATTTAGCCAGGATTTCAATGCGAGTTGCTTACAATACTTATCGCAACGAAACTTTCTCGAAATTTGACTGAAAACCAAAGAGGTTTTGGTCATATGTTAAATATACTAGGGGCAAAACAATACCCTCACTACGTGACAGTAATGGCGATCCTGCCGGTGACCGCTACTAAAGCAGAGTTACTAAACATAGCTTTTAGAAACTCATTCACCAAAGAAGACAAAACCAATATTCCAGATTTCGAATTACGAACAGAGGCTGTAATGAGTAACGTAGAAGTAGATATCATGGGAGTAGTGCAGCAACTAAAATCACTTAACAAGCACAAGTCTTCTGGTCCGAATTGTATACCCATTAGATTTCTATCTGATTATGCTGAAGTGATAGCTCCTTACTTAACAGCCATATACAACCGCTCTCATAGGAGATGAACTAAAAGATAGGAAAGTTGCACAGGTCACAACTATATTCAAGAAAGGCAGTAGGAGTAACTCCTATTTCATTGACGTCAATTTGCAGCAGGGTTTTGGAATATATCCTGTATTCAAATAATATGAATTATCTCTAACAGAACGATCTATTGACCCAAGGTCAACACGGATTTAGAAAATATCGTTCATGCGAAACAACTAGCTCTTTATTCACACGAAGTGATGGGTGCTATCGACAAGGGTTCGCAAAACGATTCCGTATTTCTTGATTTCTAGAAGGCTTGTGACACCGTACCTCACAAACGGCTTTTAATCAGATTGCGTGGTTATGGTATATCGTCCCAAATTTTCAACTGGATAGGGGACTTCCTATCAGAGAGGACAGTTTGTAGTAATAGCTGATAAAGCATCGACTAAAACAGGTGAGATATCGGGCGTTCCACAGGGTAATGTTATTGATCCTCTGCTGTTCCTTATTTATATAAACGATTTAGGGGAAAATCTAAGTAGCTCTTTTAGGTTGTTTGCAAATGACGCCGTTATTTACCGTCTACTAAAATAATCTGAAGATCAAAAACTGCGGAACGATCTAAATAAGATATCACTAGGGTGTAAAAATTTGCAATTGACTCTAAATAATGAGAAGTGTGAAGTCGTCTACATGAGAACGAAAAGAAAGCCGTTGAACTTTGTTTACGAGATAAATCAATCAAAAGTGAAGGCCGTAAACTCCACAAAATACCTAGGAATTACTATTACTTCCGACTTAAACGGGAAAGAACACGTAGATAACGTCGAGGGAAGGGCGAACCAGAGACCGATTTATTGGCAGAACCTTTAAAACATGCAAAAGAACTACTAAAGAAACTGCATGCAGCCGGCCGCGATGGCCGAGGGGACTGAGGCGCTCCAGTCACGGTCTGCACGGCCACTACGGTCGGGGGTTCGAATCCCCCTTCGGGCATGGATATTTGTGCCGTCCTAGTTCGTAAGTAGTTCATAAGTAGTTTGTACGTTAAGGGACTGATGACCCAGTAGTTAAGTCCCATAAGCTTTACAAACATTTGAACATTTGAAACTGCATACACTGCGCTTGTCCTTCCATTTTTGGAGTATTGCTGCCCAGTGTGGGATCCTTATCAGGTGAGTTTGACGGAGAACATCGAAAGAGTCCAAAGAAGGGCAGCTCGTTTCGTATTGCCACGATACAGGGGAGACAGCGTTACGGCAATGATACAGGATCTGGGATGGGAATCATTACAACAACGGCGCTTATCGCTGCGGCGTGGGCTACTTACGAAACTCCAATCGCCGACATTCTCCTCCGAATGTGAAAATATATGGTTGACTCCCACTTACATAGGTAGAAAAGATCATCAGAATAAAATACGAGAAATCAGAGCTCGAACGGAGAGATTCAGTTGTTCTTTCTTCCCGCGCGCTATTCGAGAATGAAATGGGAGAAATAGTATAATTGTGGTTCGATGAACCCTCTGCCAGGCACTTAAATGTGATTTGCAGAGTATCCCATGTAGATGTAGACGCTCACCCGAACGGCGCAGTCAAGCCACCGTCACTGGACGCCCGCTACCTCCGCATCCTGCTGCGTTTCATAGTCCGGGGATGTGCTGTGCTGCGCTGCGCCTCACCGCAACGTACCATGCGGCACCTCTCAGCCGACAACGACTAAGACACCACGACAAAACTTTTCGTTGTTCTGGAGGACTCTTCTCTATACGATTATGGACTATACTTGCCATCAGTAACCAAACACAGCGTGAATTTTTGTGTAAATAAACTGCACTCCTTTAATCATAAGAACTTGTTAGTTTTGTGCAGCCTTTCCAATCTGAACACTTCAGTTAGGCCAGTGTATTCCAGATTCCAGAGGGGACACGTATTACAAACTGGAATGAGGAAGCAGGAATTGAAATTTGATCTACAAGGTTGTTCAAGAGAAACCTTAATTCGGTGTTGCTGGCTGGATCATGTTTGAAAGAAGATTGGGAGTATAAATGGAAGAGCCCGAGACGTCAATTGGTCTGCCGTTTTCTGACGGGGGAAAAAGTACAGGTGTACTAGAGACAGAATTGGTTGCTGGAAGACGGCTGTGAGCTGAGGAAACATCTCTCTTCTGAGCTACAGAGGGCTTGCAGCTGTTCTCCGACATTCATGGAACATTTGTTGACATGTAAGTTGTTACCATATTCCTACTCTTAGGACGATTCTGAATTTCACCCTTCGTTGTCACTGTTGTTGGTTCCCACTAAGAGAAGTCTACGAATCCAGTTTTGTTATCCCTACTTATTGATATTATGCTCCGATGTAGGGACCTGAAGACGGCATAGTGGAATGCCGAAACTGGTTGTCATACAATAAATATTTTATTATACACACGGCTGTTGGTATCTCAGTTCCTTCAGACTTTGGATAGGAGTTATCGTTCTTAAATTGGGCGAAATCGTTTCATTATATACTTTCATTAAGCCGCCGTAGGCGTAACAGTAGTAGTTTACTATCCACCTCGGCATTCAGAATCGGTACAGTAAACACGGTCGTTGAAATGACGTCTGCTCATTTGGTAATGTCTGAAAGAAGAAACCATTGGTTGACATAACGGCCGTAAATTTACGAATTCGAAATATTCAGATACTTTTGTTCATAGAATATATACGATTAATGCTATGGTGTATGTTCTTTCGAATACGTATTTGGCACTTTCTGTGCGGACGCACAAATACGTTCAATCCAATGGTGCGAATACATTTTACGTTGCTAGAAAGCACAAGTTACGGGCAGGAGGAATTAATATCGTAGCGTAGCTTGGGCAGGACGGGAAGCGTACTTCGGTAGCCTCATACTGGTTACTACATGTGCGTCTCTGCCGACAAATTGAACTCTCGCAAAGGTATGATGTGACTGCCGCCCTCCCACAACGAGCATATTGGTATTCTAACTACTTTCCTGTCATCTCAGCACCTACTATTGGTAAAGGAACCAAAATGAAAATAGCCAGAGTGACAGTGATAGTCGCAGTTCTGATACAGAGGCCAGTCGAGTAATGAACCCGTTTGCTGCCCTTTCAGTTTGGCAAACAGAGCCCCTGCTACCCATGTTTCTAGACGCCACACACAATCTGGACAACAACGTCTTTTCTTCTGTCGTTGAGATCGTTGCAGTTGTGGTAATCGTTTGAATGCAAGGTATAAGATGTTGGTGCATGTCTGAACACACACTAATGAGAAACATCACTGCTTCAACTGTGACAAGAGTTTTAGTAGATCATAAAATTAAAAATCCATGTTCCGTGATGTGGAATGGCTTATTGGAAATCAAGTGAACGCTTCAAACATACTAGAACACACTCAGTGGATAATTCATACACATGTAAAGTAGCAGGCTGCTCCAAACGATAGGCCCAAGCTCACTTCGACAACCAGTCGAAACCTATTATCTGTGTATGAAAGAACACGTGCCAGATTAAAAATTCCTCTGAATGCACAATTACAATTTCCCCAGCCTCTGGGTAAATGTTACCTAATTTTTCTGGGAGTCAACAACCTGCATACACTGGAGAAGAAGATATGCCTCCTGATCTCAGTATGAGTGCTGAAGTATAGCATCTAAGTACAAAAAGACATATGCTCTAATTTTCTGGTACCGAAATTTTTGTGAAATCACTTTGTCTCCAAATATGACAGTAACATGCTGGCAGTTTCTATAAAACAAAAGTAACCTGTAACTAGACACTGTATATTGATCTCCTGCAGGTACTGTTGCGTCACTTTATTAACAATATTGCAAAATTTATTATTTTATGAATTAACTATATACATGCTTTTCGCAAATAGATTAAAAATGTATTGCTTTGACAATCACAACAAATCTAGGATTCTCATGTGTGTCTCTTGTGCAGAAAGATATCTTTTCCGAATGAACACAGACTGATAATTGGGGAAAAGTTGAAATGGATGATCTCAAATCTTTCACCACAAAATGTAGTAGTTTATAATTTATTTAAATTATAAATTAGTGACTTATTTAACCTTGAATAGTATGTGTTGGTGCGCATGCATTTCTCGAATTCAGTTTTTACCACGAGAGTTAAACGTAGGACTTTAAGACAGCTCAATGTAAGGTTAAGTCATGTTTGTACCTGTGTTTACATTATTGTGTGTGTTCAGAATTTATGTTTTAAGTTGTCAGATGTATGCACTTCTGTTAGCTGAATGTTATTAATTTACAAAGATTAGAGTTCTGTCTTACAGAGTAATTATATTTACTACATCAAAAATAATAATTGATCGTGTGCACGGCAGTCTTTACAACCAATGTACTGTACTTGAAGTGACAACTTGCAACTAGTACAGGAAACAGTTTACGTCCTTTTTCTTCCAAGTATCAGTTAAGAAAAAAAATAACGTTGACTGAGTGGATTTCTCCCAAAAATCCTAAAATTAAGTTACAAGTAATTACTGTTTCAATTACTTATTCATGGCTAGTCTGATTGTCAATAGGTGTTATTGTGAAATGAAAAGATTATCACAACTGAAATTGTAAATTTCAGAAACATTTTATGCAGAAAATCTGCAAAGTTATCAGCAATGTTCTTGACTGCATCTTGTTAATTGTATTGAACAATTACGTATCAAAACGTATCATTCTGTAAAAATGCTATTAATAAATAATGACTCACCTTACAGATTTTCTTAATGAAATGAACGTCATTTTGCAGATAAAAGCAGAAACATGAAAAAACAGTTGTGAACTCTGAGAAAAACCAAATAGGATGTATACTTAGACAATTACGCAAATTGTGGCTAAATGACGTAACATCTTATGTATTTGTTATGTGAACAAATGTTCAGCTATGAATTCAAACAGTCTGCCAATGCAACCGCTGGCCAGAAGCAGGAAATCCGGGATCGAAATCCGTCCAGTACGATTTTTTAACTTTGCCGTCGATTTATTTCAATTCTCTGCAACTGTCGAGATGTTTGAATTTTTCAAATTCGAAAAGTAAATAATTGGAATCAGTGGTAGAGGTATCTTCGCAGACGTTTACAGCAATCTATAAGAATAAAATCTAATTTGCGGTACAAGACCATTTCCGTTATCCCGGTAGAGCTTACTAAACTTCACTGTTCGTCATTTGACGAAAGTAGGCATAAGAGCTGAGTACCTACTGTTACCCTTTCTTATATATTATTAGTTTAGTTTACCTTTGCATGTCATGGTAAGAAGTTGTGTTTTTTTGTGGTTTTAGGGCGCACAACTACTAAGGTCATTAGCGCCCGAATCAAACCGGGGATATACCCAATATAATAAGACTATATATAAACAGCTAAAAAACATAGAATAAAAACAACAAAGCGAAGAGCTAAATGTCCCTCGACAAACTGGTCAAATTGATAAAATCCAATACTCGAGCAACAGCCCGCACGTCATCAGCTAAAATGTCTTCCAATGTGCCCGGCAGATTTAGTGCAAGCCGAAAAGAAGTAAAATTTGAACACGACATAACGGTGCGGGGTCACCAGTGAGCAAGTGGCGGTGGCTGAACCGGCAATGTCCGATCCGCAACCGGGCCAAGATGATCTCGTCGCGAGCGACGTGATGAGGTCATCCAAGCCACCGGGAGCGGTTTAATGGTCCGGAGCTTATTATCAGTAAGTGAAGACCACATTATGCCATGACGATATAAGGCGCCGCGAAAGAGCCCCTTGAATATCGTGCGATGGGACACAGTACCTAGCTGTCCGACGTAAGAAAGTAGCAGCCTTGGCAGCGGTAAGAAGTTGTGTTTACTCTTTGACGATAAAGCTTTTTTACTTTCACAATTACGTGGTTAGTATTTTTTGTTTGTACATAATATTAGGAGGATGCGTCCTAACTGATAGACCCATGCTTAAGTTGATATTAACACGAATAATTCACTGCTTCAGTTCTTGCAGCATATTTAAACATTTCCAGTCGTTAATAGCTTAGCAATTTTCATTTTAGCAACGTCCCAGGATATTTGAGTGACACGATTATTTGACGACTACGTTTTTATTTACTTCATTGAGCATTTAACATCTCACCAGACGTGTGGTGCGAGTCGTTTTTAATTGAAGCGGAGCCATGGACTATCGCTAAAGTTCTAAGCAGGAAAGTGAGTCCGACCAACATGCAATCATTGTGAAGCGTCTCCTGCGCTTTGGATTAGTGTGAACTGCAGCAGTTTTTAGCTCTTGTATAGAGCGAACATGGGAAATAGCGCTTCCCACTTTCGGTTCCACATGCAGTTCTTTTCGATTCAGTTTGTAGGTCATGTGTCATATAGGATTCAAGAATTGCTTCGGAACAAATACAAATGCATTATAGCGTTTATCACAAATAATAATTTGAGAAAATGTTATCCGTAATCTGAAGCCAATTTCTGACCCTTTACAAAATCTGGAATTTATGAACTTCTGTGCTATATGTCGTGCCTATTACATTGGACAAAAAGGACAGTTCATTGTAAAGAACATTGAGAAAGAACGGTTCTTGTTCCCCTAATTCCTCCTTTGCAGACCACAATCACGGACTTTTTCTTAATGAAGAATTGCAGCTACGTGGTAAAAGTTTCTTTAAAGGCATTAAGCCGCTCCTTTTCATTTTCTGAATTATCCTGGACTGACTGTGTATATCATACCTTCACCAGTCGTTCATTTTTATGTAAAATGTGGAGGTTCAGACACCTACCTTCTTGCTACGAAAGTTACCTGCAATATTTGTTAATTTGGCCACTAGATGGCGAAAATGTCGCACAGCCGCTCGTACCCATGCGCATCAAGTTGCTTTTCGACCGTAGCAGCGGTTACAAGCATCTCAGGATCAACTTCCCCATTGTGCAAGGACTGTAACAGCCAGTTACAGTAACGACGTTGAGCAACAGTATGAGTTCATGAGTTGACGCACTACCGTTATTTTGTTCAAATTCAGTTTGTGTACTGCTCTGTGAGCAGATGCTCTTGACACACCCATCCGAAGTGCGAAGGGATTTTCTCTGGCTTTTTCCCAAGGTCTCCCCTATCTCGTCTATTTTCAGTTAGAACACTACCTCCTCTAGGCCTTCATTCGCTTAACACAGATCCAGTCTTTTGAGATTTCTTCACTAATCTGCCTATCGTGAATTCATTGGGAACGTGCATACTGGGAAATTTCCGTATGAATTCTAGCCGATATTCCACATTCGAGTCTGTTTTTGCATAGTTCAGCACAAGAAAGACTCGTTGATCCTTCATCTACATCGACATACGTACTCCGCAATTCACCGTATGGTGAGTGACGGAGGGCACACTGCACCACTACTAGGCATTTCCTTTCCTATTCCACTCCAAATAGAACGGGGAAAAAGGAACGCCTATATGCCTCCGTACGAGCGCTAATTTCTCTTGTCTTTGTGATCTTTAGGCGAAATGTAAGTAGGCGGCAGCAAGATCGTACTACACTCAGCTTCAAATTCCGGCCCTATACATTTACTTAACAGAAATTCACGAGAAGAACGTCGTCTATCTACCAGCGATCACGAATTGAGTTTGACGGAGCATTTCCGTGACACTCGCGCATTGGTCGAACCTACCGGTAACAAATCTAGCTGCTCGCCTCTGAACCGCCTCTGTCTTCCTTCAAACCGATCTGCTGCGGGTCCCAAACACTTGAGCAATACTCAAGACGTGGTCGTACAAGCGTTTTATACGCGGTCTCCTTTACAGATGAAGTACATCTTCCCAAAATTCTCCCAATAAACCGAAGTCGGCTGTCCGCCCTACTCACAACTGTTCTTACATGTTCGTTCCATTTCATATCGCTCTGCAATGTTACGCCTAAATATTTGAACGACGCGACAGCATCAAGAAGCACACTACTAATGCTGTATTCGAACATTATAGGATTGTTTTTTCTACTCATGCGCATCACCTTACATTTTTCTACATTGAGAGCTAGCTGCCATTCTTCGCACCAACTAGAAATTTTGTCTAAGTCAACCTGTATGCTATTACAGTTACAGACGACACCCTCCCGTACACCACAGCATCATCAGCAAACAGCCGCAAATTACAACTTACTCTGTCCATCAGATCATTTATATAGATAGAAAATAATAGCGGTCCTATCACACTCCCCTGGGGCACGCCTGACGATACACTCGTCTCTGATGAACACTCGCCGTCGAGAACAACGTACTGCGCTGTATTACTTACGAAGTCTTCCAGCCAGTCACAAATCTGTGAACGTATTCCATAAGCTCGTAGCTTCGTTAGCAGTCTGCAGTGTGGCACCGCGTCGAACGCCTTTTTGAAGTCGAGAAAAACACAATCCGCCTGTTGCCCTTCATCTATGGCTCGCAAGATGTCATGTGAGAAAAGGGCAAGCTGAGTTTCACATGAACGATGTTTCCTAAACCCGTGCTGATTCATGGAAAGAAGCTTTTCCGTTTCAAGGAAATTTACTATATTCGAACTGAGAATATGCTCCAAAATTCTACACGAAACTGATGTCAACGATATTGGCCTGTAATTGTGTGGGTCAGTTCTCTTTCTTATAAACGGGAGTCACCTGCACTTTTTTCCAATCACTAGGAACTTTGCGTTGAATTAAAGATTCGCGATAAATGCAAGCTAAGTAGGGGGCCAATGCCGCAGAATAGTCTTTGTAAAACCGAACTGGCATTCCATCCGGACCAGCAGACTTTTTCATGTATACCATACTGAAAGGAAACTCGACAGCAAACTCAAAACACCCAAACACTGTCACGCAGTACAGAACAAAAGCACGGTGTTTCTAGCTGACGACTATAGGGCCGGACTCGGCGCTGTTGCCAAGTGTCCCAGAATATGCATGGCGGAGCGGCAGCAGCCGGCAAACGCGTCACGCCACTCGCGGACCTCTCCCAGGCGTGTTTCGTGAGACACCCTGTACCTGTGACACGAACCAAGTACTTGCTAATTAAACTTGTGCGACACCAAATGACTTCAGCTAGTCACGTTATATAAAAGAACAACAAAAGTTTTGGAAAAGAAAATAGATTAATTACATTCATATTTATTATGCAACAGTGGTATCTGGAAGTTCCATAATAAAAGCAGATGGACATAAATCCCTACATGCTTCGTTACAGGCTGCATCACCTTGCTTCGAAAATCAAGAGCAATACCAAGTGTAGAAAGTCTGCCGCCGATAACTTTAGTCAACTATGACTATAAATTTATGGCTTGGTGTGTAAAACCAGCAGGTTGAAGCAAGTTATGTTATTGGTCATCAGTGCGAACCAAACGTGTGCCATGCGCGATCGGAACATCATCGACGCAATTTTGGCTTACAGCGACGGCATCGGGTATGTTAGAAGTATGTGATATTCCTGGCCTGTGGCCACTTCATATTTCTGGCCACTGGCCGTTTCTTTGCTAACATCGTACGTGTGTTAAACGCGGAAGAAAGAAGTGCAGCATATGTTGAAATGTGGGTTGAGGAGCAGTAGCATATGGCAAAGTAGGTGCTGGTTCCCGTGGGAAAGCCCGCCTATGTTACTGGTGCTCTCCTCGCATTGGCTGCTGCATTTCACGTCACGTGATTTCTTATGAAATTAAATTTGTTTATTATATACCAAATATTAATTACTCAGAGTTGAGAATTTATCATAAATATCTCTCAATGACAGGCTAGATTTTTGACAGTTTAGAAAGTTTAAGGTGCCTTCTCTTATTGTAACAAGAGAAGAGCGATTTTGCAGAAGGCGCGCGACAGCCCTGTTTTGGCGCCAAATAGAGCGTCAGGTGCCCTCTCGCAACGCGCCGCAGTTTCAGTCTCGAGCTGACCACTATATGCGCCGGACCGCGCCGGTCATGAGTAAAGATTTGCGTAAATGTGATAACAGTCGAGGTCTCAACATGAACTATGGGCAGCATAGGCCGTATCATATTAACAATAGTTGCTAATTTTTTATTATTTAATAAATGGCATCCCTGACAAAAATCTCGCGAGTCGCTTATTATGCTTCCATCATACAGAACTTATTTTAGCCTCACTTGTATGCTGTAGAAGAATCAACGACCTGTGTGCTGTCTTCTGCGCTGGGGACACAACTATAGAAGACAACATGTTAGAACTCTACGCTTTCCATAAAGTCTTGGACAGCAACTACTGCACCTCGTGCGTACTGTAGGGCGGTACAAACGCACACCGCTACGCAACAGCATCCGCAAGGATGTGGAGGTTTTAGGGGACTTGTGGCAGGAAGCAGTGCTAACTTCTCCGTCCGCAAATAAAACCCTAGGAAGCTTGTAAGTAAACACCGACGAAAAGAAGCAATCCTGATGGTCGATTTTTGAAATGCTTTCGACCGAATCAGCCATGCATACCTCAAAAAGGTGGTGACAATGGATTTTGGGACAACGTTCATCACTGTCATCCATAACATGATACAACACGCGTCGTCTAAAATCGTCATCAATGGCGACTAAGTAACGCAATCACTATCGGTAGGTCGGTCCGCAAAGGATGTCCTTTGAGAATGTATGCCGTTGCTTTGGACCATCTGTTGCGTAAAATATCTCAAGAATGTCGCGGCATCCATATGGTCAAGACTAGGGATTGCATTCCAGCAAAGTGGCCGCAATCCAGCGGGATCCAGCATAATTTTAGGGCTGCGGGAACCCGCAACAAGCCTGTGAATTCGCAAGGATAAAATCGCGCAAATTCTTTGAAATTGCCGCCTTAAAATTAAAATGTACAGGATGACCAGCCAGTCTAAAACAGGTTATAAAAAAATTCAAAAATTTTATTTCAAAACTTCGCCTAAGTTTTACAAGTGTTCTTCCACCGCGACATACGCCTTGACAACGTGACCAAGGCTGTCCACCTTGCAGGACAGACCGGCCAGAACCAGTATTGAATGCTGATTCTAATATCACGCCACCCTTCAGGCCAATTACTGACCCTTTGCAAAATAGCAAGCACCCACGTTTGATCACGTGTGCTACTGCTGGCGGTCTCCGAGGTGCGAGAATCAGTTCCTTCGCTCTTTTCAGTTTTAGTTCTCATACAGAAGAGACGCACTCCAGAGGCCCAGCCTCTGTGCGGGGCGAACGGCCGCATGCCGTCCGCTCCCGCCTAGCGGCTGTTCGGCATCAGCCACCAACTATGTGAACCATAACTATTACCGTAACCTTCACCTTTTACGTTTTCTACTCCGTTTAGACTGGCACTCATTCATTACATCCGTACCCAGGGCGAGTCCCGCCATGTATCCCGTATTTCAGAATATACCAAATATTAACATAAAGCCTATCTTATTTGTCATTCAGCCACCCTTTCCTAGGGCGCCCACAAGCCTTCACCGCTCCGCCTTGCATCCTGACAACGCTTCCAACCCATTTTATTTATGCAGCACTGGGATGGGTTGTACAATTTTCCTATTACCCGTGAGGTAAAGATTAAGTGCTGTACATAAAAAAATTCTTTGAAATTGCCGCCTTAAATTCACTTCGCAGCAATTTTGTCTGAAATTCTCAACGCATCCCGCGATGTGAGTTCACATGACGTTGCCGTTCATTCGTTTGTCTTATTTGCACGCACACGCATACAATGTATAAACTGAATGATAGCAGTTCAGAGGTGGGAGCGGGGAGCGGAGGCAGTGAGGGCTCGTGTACGCTGCTGGCGAGCTGATTGCTGCTAGCCGACACGGCACGGCGAAGGCGAGTCCAGCACCCAAGAGTCCTACCGGCACATTCAATGCGCCCTACTATCCTCGCCAGGTGATAAAGGTATACACACAGCACATACAGTAGCTCACGTTGTGCGTCAGCTGCTACATCTCGCCACTCAGTTGCCTTTGGACTCTAAATACACGTGTTTTTGTTCTGAAGTCGATCCCCAACAAAGTGTAATGGTGGTTTGCTTGTCATCTAATTTTGTCTTATTTGGAGTGAACTTTACGTTATAGTATTTTTATAAATGAATACCCCAGATGCAAAAGCCGCTTGCATGATATCGCGATCTTTGTTTTCGAGATATTTAATTTTGAAATGGAGTCCTTTTCTGGACACACTGTACTACTGCTATACCACAGACGCTGTCCACCTAGCTGACGTATAACTATGGTGGAATGCCACAAATATTCAGCGCCATGCGCCATACGAAATTTTACATTCCTCTCGTTTCTAAGATGTGTGCAAAATTTCATAGAAATCGGAACAAAACGATTTATCTGTACGCAATAGAAATACGGACACATTGGAAAACGCACTTCGATACTCTCAAATTTTAAGTTTTGCTGGCGGATTTCCCAAAAATATTACACAAAAACCTTGTCCTGAAAATTACGAACACAATAAACAGAGTCACATTAGTCGAACCGTTCTCAAATTATGAAACTGCCAAGAGAAATCGGGATTCATTTTTATTTGTAAAGATTACTCGGAAATATTGTTGACGAACACGATACATGGCGTCGTGTGTGTCTCAAATCTTTACTCCCTGTACATCAAAATTAAGATGCTTAATGGCTATGTTACATTCCATTTGTATCATATGAGGCAACAACTATAAACTCTTCTCCCAGACACCTGGTATGAAAGAATGTCTACTGCAAAACAATTTTATAAATGTAGTAATTAAAAACTAATTAAAATCAGTGAAATGCCTAACATCGTCAATGTGTTTTAACCACGAATGTCAACGACAAATTAAGAAGCAGGAGGCATCCTGCAGTAACCGCTTATGGGCATGTTAGCGTTGCTTACTGCGCATGCACGAATTCACTGGAGTTGGAAACTGTAATGGCGCGCGGATACTTTGGGTAATAGTAATCTTAATTCCATCAGTTCTTCCGCTAGATAAGTTGTACCTGTACCTTCCAGGATGGATAGTCCCAAAATGCCCCTTAATGAAATGACAATTGCCTCCTTTCGTACCTCTCGTTGCATTGCTTCGGATACACTAAACGATCACAATCCAGAGAAATCTGTCGAGAAAGTCAGTTACATCAAATGGTGACGTTCCTTGTCTGCAAAGCAGAAGAAAGTAATATTTATCCTTTGTGGTCTAATAGAACTCTTACTTGCGTTATGTTATCCTACTTTTTAGTCAGTAATAGTATTGAAGGCACGTGTATATGTCTGTTCTTGTTTTATCAGGTCTCATATTTAGAGCCTGAATAATGAATACTTCGAGTTTCGAACAATTTTGTGACATTCACACCCTAATAACGTTGCATTCCTCATTGATAATTCCCACTACGGAGGAATATTTCTATTGAACATGTCATAACTTACGTTTGTAATTCTTCTACGTAGGTCATCAGTCCATAACTTATGCTTTCACTTTTACATTTCGAGTAAATGCAGGAAATGTACGCGAAAAATTTGCATGTTGTTCATGAAACTTTCTATAAAAAGAAATAACTTAAGTAAATAGGGCTCCACTTGCTCTTTTCTACTCCTGTTACTAGGGTTCTATTTGTGCAACTGGTAATATTTCGTATGGATTGCTTTTGAATGGTAATTTAATGCACGTATTTGCACGATTGTTTATTAATTTTTCCCCTTGCGTCACGTTCGTTATTTACAAAATCATTTATCGATGTTTAAGTGGCATTCCAACCTGTCCATTACCCTAGAAATCACTGTCGACATACAGAACCATGGCAGTATTACCGAGTTCCGATACCTACTCCGTTAGCAAATGCGAACTTCGCAGATTCCGAGACTTGATCAAAGGAAAATAATTAGTTTGGCCGTTTATCTGCCCGCAGATGTAGTTGAAACAAAAAAATAGCGAACAGTCAAGTAACAGCGAAAATCCAACAAAAGCCGAGTTGAGACCGCTGACGTCACACTGCGTGAGCTAGTTTATGTCGACACTGTTCCCTATTCCCTATTCCCGCCATGTTGTGGCAGTTTCCAGTTGCTACCCTAGTCTTCAGCAGTTCGCGGCGTTTGACATTAACGAAAGCGAAACCAGTTTATTACAAAGGGCAATATGAGTCCATCAGCCGATTTTAGGTTACGGGAGTAACACTAAAAGTGGGCCTTTGCGATGGTCTTGACAGATCTAAATTTAAATGAAAATAACGGCTTAACCGTTCAACTGACACGAAAATTGAATAACCTAATTTGTAGAGGGGAAAATTCTCTACAACTTCGCTCTATTACGTTTTTTCATATCTTGCAACGTTGCAGAGATATTTGCAAAAATAACGGTGATTTGACGATGTCTGTCACGTGTTCCCACTTTTTAGGTCGAACTGTGCAACAGATCGGCATCAAATTTTGCAGACATAATTGTTGGTCACCAGAGACCAGAACCTCGCTTTTTCAAATATTTCGGACAAAAAATAGCCTTTTATAATGTAATTTTAATGGCAAATAAACCGTTCATCTAACTAATATTGAATAATCTAATTTGTAGAGGAGAAAATTCTCTACAACGTTGTACTCGTGTTTTTCTCATATCTCGTATCGTTTGAAAGATTTGCAACAATAACGGAGATTTGACACCCACTATTGAATTAACGATAACCAGCCGTTCGGAGATGTCACGTGACATTCCTCGCCCAGAACACTCTGGCATACGCCATCTTGCGTTGCGTATTTGATGATTTTCTTATTGTAACTTGTACGTTGTCATTTCTAAAGAATAGCGCACTGAAGAATTAACAAAAATGTGTCGTTCTTCGTACGATAATTGATCTAGTGTCTAAAAATGCCGTATAAGTAACAGTTAACTGCAATTAATAATACAAGAATGAAGGTCGCGTACTACAGTTGTTACCTGTGCTTTAGTGGATAGCGCGTTCGACTGTAATCCATGGTCAGTGGTTCGGGACCCATCACTACCCAAAAAAAATTTGTACTATTTTCCTAAAAGGGTTTCGGGCATCCTTATTAGTTAAATAGAGCCATGTTCTTCAATGTTTAGAGTTGTGCATATGTAAAAATGCTCCCTCTAAATTGCATCTTTCTGCTATTACGTGAACATGCCGTGAAATACGCAACAACGAATTGAACAATGGTCTTCTGAAGCATTTGCACGTAAACTGTGAGGATGCTGTAATAATGAACATTCTGAACAACGTCCTGATACAGATAGTTTCGTATATATAAAGAAGTTCCAGATTTCTGTGGCAAGTGTAGTTCCTTAATGAAACGAAAGTGCATATTTTGCAACAAATTACCTTTATTTTTTCCTCTATGCATTTATTCACTATTTATGCAATATATTGAAGTCAATTAGAATCATTGCATCTACTAAAATGTTTGACATGGTTGCTATGGACGATTTTAAAGTAGATATTACCTTTCCTGTAGTTCAGATATGACTTCATGTTACTTTGTAAAATAAATAGGAAATATTCTATTTCAAACTGTGATTACGTTTTATTTTACAGATAAAATCACAAACGGAGTAAGTGTAGTAATACTGAATTCCACATAACTCAAGTACTTTGTATATATACAAAGTTATTTGTTATATTTACAAGTCATTTTAACAGTATCTCCCCAGTTTATGTACCTGTGATAAAGAAGTCTATGTTTACAATGGCAAACCTACATTTCTAGCTTTTGTAGATTTGGAGAAGGCCTTTGACAATGTTGATTGGAATAAACTGTTTCAAGTTCTGAAGCAAGCAGGAGTAAAATATAGGTAGCGTAAGGTTATTTACGACTTGTACAAAAACCAGACAGCAGTTGTCAGAGTTGAAGGGCAGGAAAGGGATGCAGTGGTTGGGAAAGGAGTAAGACAGGGTTGTAGCCTTTCTCCAATGTTATTCAATTTGTACATTGAGCAAGCTATAAAGGAAAGCAAGGAGAAATTTGGAGAAGGAATTAAAGTTCAGGGTGAAGAATTAAAAACATTGCGTTTTGCCGAAGACATAGTAATTCTGTCAGATACAGCAAAGGACCTGGAAGAGCAATTTAACGGAATGGACACTATGCTGAAAGGTGCACATAAGATGAACAACAACAAGAGCCAAACTAGGGTAATGGAGTGCAGTGTAAGAAAATCAGTTAATGCTGAAGAAATTAGATTGGGTAATGAAGCAATAAAGGATGTAGATGAGTTTTGTTACTTGGGCAGTAAAATAACAAATGATGGTCGCAGTACAGAGGATATAAAATGCAGAATGGAAATGGGTAGAAAAGCGTTTTTGAAAAAGAGAAATTTGTTAACATCGAATATTGATGTAAGCCTAAGGAAGTCCTTTCTGAAGGCATTTGTATGGAGTGAGACATGGACGATAAACAGTGCGGACAGAAAGAGGATTGAGGCTTTTGAAATATGGTGCTACAGAAGAATGCTAAAGATTAGGTGGGTGGATCGCGTAACTAATGATGAGGTACTGAACAGAATTGGGGAGAATAGAAATTTCTGGTATACTTTGACTAAAAGAAGGGATAAGTTGGTAGGACACATTCTTAGACATCAAGGAATTGTGAATTTAGCGTTGGAAGGAAGTGTGTGGGGTGAAAACAGCAGAGGAAGACCAAGACATGGGTATAGTAAGCAGATTCAGACAGATGTAGGTTGCCGTTCTTATGTGGAGATGAAGAGGCTTGCTCAGGATAGGGTATTGTGGAGAGCTGCATCAAACCAGTCTCCGGACTGAAGACAACAACAACAAATTTACAATTCGTTGCTATGTATTTCATGGCATGCTCTCGAAACAGAAAAATGAACTTTTCAGAGAAAGCGCTGTTACCTTTGAACAACTCTGAATGTTGTTCAGTTAAGAGTGTGCGAAAACCTTTTAGGAAGCAAGAGGACGTTGTTTGTTCATATTCGTTCAGGGTTGTTCGTTGAGAAATTTACTCAGTTTTGTATTACAGATGGCGTTGAACCAACACCGCCTGAAGAAAAAGCCTGTGCACTGCCGTGCCACGACACGTCACGCAGAGTAGGTCGCGATTTCTTAGCTCACTGGCTGGCTAATGGGGCACAGCCCACCGTCTCACAGCGGGCAGCCAGTGAGCTACGTTCGTTCCAGGGTACAGTCATTCGTAACCAATACAGACAAAGAAAAACTTTGAACTACCATGGCAAGACAGTTGATAATATTTCAATGAAAAAATTTAATGAAAATGCGAGAGAGATATTCGAATGTTCATTGTATAACTTATGGGACTTAACTACGGTGTTATCAGTCCCTACATTTATAAACTACTTATGAAGTAGCTTATACTAAAGACGGCACAAACATCCATACCCGAGAGGGGATTCGAAACCCCGACCGCAGCGGCCGTGCATACCGTGACTGGCACGCCGCAGACCGCTCGACCACTGCGGCCGGCGAGAGATATTAAAATGATAGTTACAAGAGGTAAAAGTTAAAGAGTATGTTTGCCAAAGCTAAGCTCAAACATATAATTTTGGTTGTTTGTTAAAATACGGTCAGAAATAATATAACGTGTTGGGTGCATAGATATTGCCACAATACTAGAGACGTAATCATATCACCATAATTTTTTATTATTTAGATTATTTGGATCCGAAATGTTTACAAAAAAAAAAAAAAAAAAATACAAATCTAAAGTCGGCCTTAAAAAACGTCAGTACGATTTTTTTCATTTAAATATAGCCATGGGGAGACATCTTCCCAATGGCAAGATATGGATGTTGGGCCACTGCTTGTCTATAAGGTAAGCACAAGCGGTGTGGTAAGATTTAAGTATGAAGGCCGACACGTGTTGCAATTTTAAGTGTTGATAAACTTGCTGTTATAAATGTTCAAGTGATCTCCGACCTTACATTATATTAATTTGGGAAGGTTTCATTAATTCAAGATCTCAGATGCAGAAGAGAAATGTGACCATGTCACCGCCCATTAAGTTCTGCCTTTCCCAATAACTGTAGCAAAACACATTCAAGAAACGGCTGGCCAGATCAGGATTGAGCTTATACCTGATGTGAAAAAGGCAATATTTAAAAAACCAGAAAACCAATGACGTGTTATCTTTGGACTGATTGCTACAGTAAGACCAACTACCTATACGTCCTTCATTGACGATTGGACAAACAAGGTAAAAATACTGTTCTGACAACTGCAAGATGTCCTGATGTCGAGAAGACTAGAGAACAATTACAGAAATTTACACATATATTGCAGAAATGTATTTTACTGTCCCAGAACAGGCGAAAGTTGGTTTAGTAATCTATCAGGGGTCACGTATCATGTGTGGTACACTGTATCAATACAGCTCTGCGGTACATTAAGAATAAGATATTTGAAGAAGATGGAATTCCTGTCGTTTTATGGGGACGACTGGCTTTGATCAGAAGACATTGTACCAGGTCGTAGAAAGATACAATACGTATTATTACAAATATTTTCCGTTTGTCAGATCTAAGAGACGCTACTTTTTCACGAGAACCAGAACATTCTGAATCAAGTAGGGATGAATTGCTTGTTGAAGCCTGTACATGTGTATCTGCGCGACAGGCTTCCTTCATAGAGATTTTGCACTTAATTGCTGAAATTAGTTTATCTAGTATCATAATTAGTTTATGAGCCAGACAGTGCAAAAACTTTGTCATTAACTAATGTTGACAATTGCAGCCCCCAAGTTGCCTTAAAACAATTACAAAATTTATATAGATTTCGACAATACTGAGTCAACAATGTAAAATTACCACACGAGACTTTTACAGACAGTCTGATGCCGCCTCGATCTGCTGACACATCGGCAGCCTCTTAGCGGCTTGCCACTATAAAAATTTATTTGTTCAGACTACTAGTCAGTAACTAGCATATTTTTTATCTTTTATACAGCATGAATATTCCTTTACTTCTATAAAAGTCTCCTGTGGTAATTTTACATTCTGATGACTTCCATAGTGTTGTCGAAATCTAGATAAATTTTGTAATTACTTTAAAGCAACTTGTGGGGCTGAAATTAACATCTAGTTGCTGCGCTTAAGGCCATGTTCAAAATTGTTAATTATTAACCCCTTATAGGTAAATTTCTGAAAATTTGAAAGGTAATATTTTTTGCATCCCGTTTGACATAATGGCATATAATATACTCAGAACTATTTTATGTTCACTTAACTTGGAAAAGTAACAAATAGGCGGTTGATGTACAAACAACTATCCAATTTGGGTGGCGACTCACTACTGTGGATGGTCATTTAAAATAGCATCATATCTGGAATAGATAACTAAAAATGTCATTTGGAATGCAAATAAAAGAGTTTACTAGCTAATTTCCTGAATTACAGAAATTCAACACATTACAATATTCAAACAATAAAACACTAAACACACTGAAATGTTACGGATTCCAGTGGTGAAGTTGTTATTTAGAATGAAACGGGGGGGAAACGAAGGCAAAGAGCAACGTACACTGTTTCGCACTTATGGTAGGTGGGCAATATATCGACCGCTATCCTATAAAGGGTTAACGTGCTTTGTTCTTTCCCAAAAAGTAATTCCTTTTCTCGTTGCAGATTATGGTTTTCAGAATGTCATTACTGATATGGAAAGCTTGAAAAAACTACAAATAAAACTCGTGAACGTTACCAACGAGAAAGTACAACTCGATTCAGATTCATAGCCGAAAAGTTTTCCCATTGCATTCGCATGTGCAAGCGTCAGCTGTTTCACAGCTGTGTCACGTGCAAGCGCCCTCTCGCCCTTTCTCCTCGCACGCAGGCGCTTTACAGTATATGAAGAATTAATTCTGTACAGTACTGACATTGTTGACATTTCGAAATATGGTCACAGTACTGGCAGAACAAATTTAGGAGGCGTTTTTATTTTGACTTTAGAAGGCAACGCAGTAAAATATCACAATAATACTTCTGCTAGGCGGATATATGATAAATATTTCGAGACAAATATATGAAAGTTTTGCTAGTTTAACTGATTAACCACTCTTAAAATACAGATTTGTTGTCTATGATACACAATGAATGTAACTAGTAGTACGTCATAAAAATATACGTCTATATTACTTCAAGTAAATGGCAATTTTGATTCACAAAAACAAATACAAACCCACTTGTTACTATAGGAAAACTTCTTTACAGTTCATGAAAACTGTAGCCACTTCTACCAAAGTACTTTACTTCCTGTAGTCCAGTAACCATACATTTCATAAGGGTGTCGTTTTTAACAATTTCACCGTCTCCCCCGACAGTGCCGGTATAGGCTACTATTATTTAGCTTCAATGTTCGTATTGCGCAATGCAAAACTCATTTCTATGCGGCGCTATTAAGGTCAGGGGTCTTTTCCGTGATCTTTTCATTTATATCTACAAAGGACAAGGAGTAGCATTTATTAACGAACTGTCATTGTAGCTACAGAATGTCATGAAAGTGCATCGAGGACGTCACTACATGAGTGGGTTTTTTCTTGTAAAACATGCACGACAAATTTCATTTCCTAAAATGAAAAATTTTATATTCCATTAAAACATATGCCTCGCAAAAAAGTCATTTAAGTTACACACCACAATCCTTCACGGTATAGAAGACGCAAATTTATCGGTTCTCTACGACACTTCTAATTCATATTCACGGAATGTATGACATTAGCTGCGAATGGGTAAAGCTGACAATGTGTACCCAGCCGGGACTCGAACCCAGGTCTGCTTTCTAGGCAGTTGCGCTGAGCGCTACACCACTTGGGGGGACAGCGACCACCACACCTGCACGGAATTACTCAAGCACGCCGCCCGTCAGATACAAATTCTCAACTTTATCCTGCCCTTACTCTTACGGGAATTAGTTTAACTACGAGTTCCGGTGGGCATGGGGTTGACTCAGGACGTGCGCTAGCCGCGAGTTTTGCATATTTCAAGCGTCAACTTCGCTTCGCAATATCTCTGAATATAATTGACGTATTGCTATGAATCAACGCCAGTTTATGTGATTTGTCATGCTATATATTGCTATTGAAATACGGTGTCCATTTCAAAAACACGAGCCTCTAACACGAGCCTGCGTTAAAAACACGAGCCTCTAACACGAGCCTGCGTTAAAAACACGAGCCTCTAACACGAGCCTGCGTTAAAAACACGAGCCTCTAACACGAGCCTGCGTTAAAAACACGAGCCTCTAACACGAGCCTGCGTTAAAAACACGAGCCTCTAACACGAGCCTGCGTTAAAAACACGAGCCTCTAACACGAGCCTGCGTTAAAAACACGAGCCTCTAACACGAGCCTGCGTTAAAAACACGAGCCTCTAACACGAGCCTGCGTTAAAAACACGAGCCTCTAACACGAGCCTGCGTTAAAAACACGAGCCTCTAACACGAGCCTGCGTTAAAAACACGAGCCTCTAACACGAGCCTGCGTTAAAAACACGAGCCTCTAACACGAGCCTGCGTTAAAAACACGAGCCTCTAACACGAGCCTGCGTTAAAAACACGAGCCTCTAACACGAGCCTGCGTTAAAAACACGAGCCTCTAACACGAGCCTGCGTTAAAAACACGAGCCTCTAACACGAGCCTCTAACACGAGCCTGCCTTAAAAACACGAGCCTGCGTTAAAAACACGAGCCTCTAACACGAGCCTCTAACACGAGCCTGCCTTAAAAACACGAGCCTGCGTTAAAAACACGAGCCTGCGTTAAAAACACGAGCCTGCGTTAAAAACACGAGCCTGCGTTAAAAACACGAGCCTGCGTTAAAAACACGAGCCTCTAACACGAGCCTGCGTTAAAAACACGAGCCTGCGTTAAAAACACGAGCCTGCGTTAAAAACACGAGCCTGCGTTAAAAACACGAGCCTGCGTTAAAAACACGAGCCTGCGTTAAAAACACGAGCCTGCGTTAAAAACACGAGCCTCTAACACGAGACTGCGTTAAAAACACGAGCCTCTAACACGAGCCTGCGTTAAAAACACGAGCCTCTAACACGAGCCTGCATTAAAAACACGAGCCTGCGTTAAAAACACGAGCCTGCGTTAAAAACACGAGCCTCTAACACGAGCCTGCGTTAAAAACACGAGCCTCTAACACGAGCCTGCGTTAAAAACACGAGCCTCTAACACGAGCCTGCCTTAAAAACACGAGCCTGCGTTAAAAACACGAGCCTCTAACACGAGCCTCTAACACGAGCCTGCCTTAAAAACACGAGCCTGCGTTAAAAACACGAGCCTGCGTTAAAAACACGAGCCTGCGTTAAAAACACGAGCCTGCGTTAAAAACACGAGCCTCTAACACGAGACTGCGTTAAAAACACGAGCCTCTAACACGAGCCTGCGTTAAAAACACGAGCCTCTAACACGAGCCTGCATTAAAAACACGAGCCTGCGTTAAAAACACGAGCCTGCGTTAAAAACACGAGCCTCTAACACGAGCCTGCGTTAAAAACACGAGCCTCTAACACGAGCCTGCGTTAAAAATACGAGCCTCTAACACGAGCCTGCGTTAAAAACACGAGCCTCTAACACGAGCCTGCGTTAAAAACACGAGCCTCTAACACGAGCCTGCGTTAAAAACACGAGCCTCTAACACGAGCCTGCGTTAAAAACACGAGCCTCTAACACGAGCCTGCGTTAAAAACACGAGCCGGCGTTAAAAACACGAGCCTGCGTTAAAAACACGAGCCTGCGTTAAAAACACGAGCCTGCGTTAAAAACACGAGCCTGCGTTAAAAACACGAGCCTCTAACACGAGCCTGCGTTAAAAACACGAGCCTCTAACACGAGCCTGCGTTAAAAACACGAGCCTGCGTTAAAAACACGAGCCTCTAACACGAGCCTGCGTTAAAAACACGAGCCTGCGTTAAAAACACGAGCCTCTAACACGAGACTGCGTTAAAAACACGAGCCTCTAACACGAGCCTGCGTTAAAAACACGAGCCTCTAACACGAGCCTGCATTAAAAACACGAGCCTGCGTTAAAAACACGAGCCTGCGTTAAAAACACGAGCCTCTAACACGAGCCTGCGTTAAAAACACGAGCCTCTAACACGAGCCTGCGTTAAAAATACGAGCCTCTAACACGAGCCTGCGTTAAAAACACGAGCCTCTAACACGAGCCTGCGTTAAAAACACGAGCCTCTAACACGAGCCTCTAACACGAGCCTGCCTTAAAAACACGAGCCTGCGTTAAAAACACGAGCCTGCGTTAAAAACACGAGCCTGCGTTAAAAACACGAGCCTGCGTTAAAAACACGAGCCTCTAACACGAGCCTGCATTAAAAACACGAGCCTGCGTTAAAAACACGAGCCTGCGTTAAAAACACGAGCCTCTAACACGAGCCTGCGTTAAAAACACGAGCCTCTAACACGAGCCTGCGTTAAAAATACGAGCCTCTAACACGAGCCTGCGTTAAAAACACGAGCCTCTAACACGAGCCTGCGTTAAAAACACGAGCCTCTAACACGAGCCTGCGTTAAAAACACGAGCCTCTAACACGAGCCTGCGTTAAAAACACGAGCCTCTAACACGAGCCTGCGTTAAAAACACGAGCCGGCGTTAAAAACACGAGCCTGCGTTAAAAACACGAGCCTGCGTTAAAAACACGAGCCTGCGTTAAAAACACGAGCCTGCGTTAAAAACACGAGCCTCTAACACGAGCCTGCGTTAAAAACACGAGCCTCTAACACGAGCCTGCGTTAAAAACACGAGCCTGCGTTAAAAACACGAGCCTCTAACACGAGCCTGCGTTAAAAACACGAGCCTCTAACACGAGCCTGCGTTAAAAACACGAGCCTCTAACACGAGCCTGCGTTAAAAACACGAGCCTCTAACACGAGCCTGCATTAAAAACACGAGCCTCTAACACGAGCCTGCATTAAAAACACGAGCCTCTAACACGAGCCTGCGTTAAAAACACGAGCCTCTAACACGAGCCTGCGTTAAAAACACGAGCCTGCGTTAAAAACACGAGCCTGCGTTAAAAACACGAGCCTCTAACATGAGCCTGCGTTAAAAACACGAGCCTCTAACACGAGCCTGCGTTAATAACACGAGCCTGCGTTAAAAACACGAGCCTGCGTTAAAAACACGAGCCTGCGTTAAAAACACGAGCCTGCGTTAAAAACACGAGCCTGCGTTAAAAACACGAGCCTGCGTTAAAAACACGAGCCTGCGTTAAAAACACGAGCCTGCGTTAAAAACACGAGCCTGCGTTAAAAACACGAGCCTGCGTTAAAAACACGAGCCTCTAACACGAGCCTGCGTTAAAAACACGAGCCTGCGTTAAAAACACGAGCCTGCGTTAAAAACACGAGCCTGCGTTAAAAACACGAGCCTGCGTTAAAAACACGAGCCTGCGTTAAAAACACGAGCCTCTAACACGAGCCTGCGTTAAAAACACGAGCCTCTAACACGAGCCTGCGTTAAAAACACGAGCCTGCGTTAAAAACACGAGCCTGCGTTAAAAACACGAGCCTCTAACACGAGCCTGCGTTAAAAACACGAGCCTCTAACACGAGCCTGCGTTAAAAACACGAGCCTGTGTTAAAAACACGAGCCTCTAACACGAGCCTGTGTTAAAAACACGAGCCTCTAACACGAGCCTGCGTTAAAACCACGAGCCTCTAACACGAGCCTGCGTTAAAAATACGAGCCTCTAACACGAGCCTGCGTTAAAAACACGAGCCTCTAACACGAGCCTGCGTTAAAAATACGAGCCTCTAACACGAGCCTGCGTTAAAAACACGACCCTCTAACACGAGCCTGCGTTAAAAACACGACCCTCTAACACGAGCCTGCGTTAAAAACACGAGCCTCTAACACGAGCCTGCGTTAAAAACACGACCCTCTAACACGAGCCTGCGTTAAAAACACGAGCCTGCGTTAAAAACACGAGCCTGCGTTAAAAACACGAGCCTGCGTTAAAAACACGAGCCTGCGTTAAAAACACGAGCCTGCGTTAAAAACACGAGCCTCTAACACGAGCCTGCGTTAAAAACACGAGCCTCTAACACGAGCCTGCGTTAAAAACACGAGCCTCTAACACGAGCCTGCGTTAAAAACACGAGCCTGCGTTAAAAACACGAGCCTGCGTTAAAAACACGAGCCTGCGTTAAAAACACGAGCCTGCGTTAAAAACACGAGCCTGCGTTAAAAACACGAGCCTCTAACACGAGCCTGTGTTAAAAACACGAGCCTCTAACACGAGCCTGCGTTAAAAACACGAGCCTGTGTTAAAAACACGAGCCTCTAACACGAGCCTGCGTTAAAAACACGAGCCTCTAACACGAGCCTGCGTTAAAAACACGAGCCTCTAACACGAGCCTGCGTTAAAAACACGAGCCTGCGTTAAAAACACGAGCCTGCGTTAAAAACACGAGCCTGCGTTAAAAACACGAGCCTCTAACACGAGCCTGCGTTAAAAACACGAGCCTGCGTTAAAAACACGAGCCTGCGTTAAAAACACGAGCCTGCGTTAAAAACACGAGCCTCTAACACGAGCCTGCGTTAAAAACACGAGCCTGCGTTAAAAACACGAGCCTGCGTTAAAAACACGAGCCTGCGTTAAAAACCGAAAAGCCGAAGAGTGTTACAAAAATTTAAGTTACGATATCTTTTCTTTCCCTATTACAACTGTAATGAAAAATCTATTCACTGCCTCATGATAAGCTCAAGTTACATATGGAAACTCCCTTAAATTTTGTCTCAGTTGTACAGTTTAGCATGTTCAGACAAATGATGGCTCAATCGAAGTCCGCAATACGGATCGTTGCAACACCACCTAGAGAGAAGGCCGCGGTGCTCTCGTGTGACGTCAGGCAAATTAGGTTGCGCGCGTAGCTGACTGGGTAGCCGCTGGGGCACGGCCCATTATGCCGAAGCAGCGAGCCAGTATATGAGCGCGCAACCTACTCTGCATGACGACACGAGAGCGCCGCGGCCTTCTCTCTCGGTGGTGGTGGTGATTGTTGGCTTTGACCCGTGACGGCGTGTTGACGTCATCACTGCGCGGTAGTTGTGACATGCGCGTGTGTTTATACGTGGCGTGAGTAATTATGTGGTGGCGCTCTCTTTTGGTGGAATTTGATTTGTGGTCGTATGCGGTTTGAGGTGTAGTGAGGTTACTTTCGCGGTTTGCAAATGTGTTAGTACGTGTTACTTTCGTGTTTATCGGTTTATTTTTTCTAATTTAGTGTTTTATTGGTTTTTGTTAAAATGAATTTTTAGAAGTGCACGATATTATCATTGCGTGATACTATCGGGGAAGATAATATTGCCGCGAGAGACCCCGTACACCGACTGCCGATGTGGCGCAGGGCATAGCGTAACCGACTGCGGTGCTGAAGGTCGCCGGTTCAATCCCGCCCACCGGCGAAAATTTATTTCTTTGAAATTAACAATTCCAGAATGTTCTACATCTTACGTTCACTTGTAAATTCTACTTGTTTCTTATGTTAACTGTTCTAATTTCTGATACATTCTGTCTGTGTATAAATAGCAGAGCACTGCCCAAGAGGCAGTCAGTGCTGCGTGTTTTTTTTTTTTTTTTTTTTTTTTTTTTTTTTTGTGGTTTTAGGGCGCACAACTTCTATGGTCATTAGCGCCCAGCTAAGAACATTGAATCGCTATGATCTAAAAAAAAATGGTGACTGTCAGAACATCAGCGAGAGGCTAAAAACGAAAGATAAAAGACAATTAAAAGGGTTAAATATCCTTGGATAGGTTGGCCAAGTTGATAAAACGCAAAACTCGAGCAGCTGCTCGTGTGTCATCAGCTAAAATTTCCTCCAGAGTAGACGGAAAGTGAAGGGCTACACGGAGGTGATTAAAATTAACACAAGTCAGTAAAACATGTCGCACTGTCAACAGTTCACCGCAGGAGCATAGCGGTGCAGGTTCGGCGGACAGCAAGTGACGGTGGCTGAAACGGCAATGACCGATCCGCAACCGAGCCAGGATGACCTCCTCCCGCCGAGAGGGGCGTGAGGATGTCCTCCAAGCGGTCGGGATCGGTTTGACAGTTCGCAATTTATTATTGTACAGTGAAAGCCACACACTGTGCCATTGCGACACGATACTCCGGCGAAGAGCCCGTTGAACATCGTCCGATGGGACGCAAAAGGTAGCCATGCGAGGCAAAAGAGCTGCTGCCTTGGCTGCTGTGTCGGCGGCCTCATTCCCGGGCACACCCACATGGCCAGGAACCCACAGGAAAGAAACGTGACAGCTGTCATCAGCCAGCAACTGGAGGGAGCGTTGGATCCGATACACGAGAGGATGGTTCGAGAAAGGGTCCTTAAGACTCTGCAGGGCACTTAGGGAGTCAGAGCATATGGCATAGAAAGGGTGGCGGTGGCGGCAGGTATACAAAACGGCCTGGTGGAGGGCGAAAAGCTCAGCCGTGAAGTTTGAGCACCGGTCAGGGAGCTTGTATTGGAAACGGTTGTCCCCGACGACGAAGGCAGATCCGACACCGGCAGTGCTCTTGGAACCATCAGTGTAAATAAATACGGCATTATCGAACCGCGAACGGAGTTCGACAAGCCTCGAGCGGAATACCAAATCCGGAGTGCTCTCCTTGGGGAGCGAACTAAGTTCGAGGTGTGTGTGAACCTGGGCCTGATGCCACGGTGGCAATGGGCTTTCGCTCAACCGAAGGGTGGACGGAAGGGTAAAATCGAGCCGCTGTAGCAGGCGGCGAAACCGAACTCCCGGTGGAAGCAAGGCAATCGCAGACAACTGATATTGGCGATCGAGTGAGTCGTCAAAAAATAATCTGTAAGATGGATGGTTGGGCATCGACCGTAGGCGGCATGCGTACCGACACAAGAGTATGTCACGTCGATTGGTCAAGGGTAATACAGCAGCCTCGGCATACAGACTTTCAACAGGGCTGGTATAAAATGCACCGGTCGCCAAACGTAATCCACGATGGTGGATAGAATTGAGACGGCGGAGAATAGACGGCCGTGCTGAAGAGTATACAAGGCTTCCATAGTCGAGCTTCGACTGAACAATGGCCTGGTAAAGGTGAAGCAGGACGGTACGATCCGCTCCCCATGACGTGCCACTGAGGACACGAAGAACGTTAAGGGATCGGGCACAACGGGCAGCCAGGTAGGACACGTGTGTGGACCAGCAAAGTTTCCGATCCAACATGAGTCCCAAGAATTTTGTAGTCTCCACGAAAGGGAGAGCAACAGGGCCGAGACGTAGAGAAGGTGGAAGAAATTCCTTGTATCTCCAGAAATTGATACACACAGTTTTCTCAGTGGAGAATCGGAAGCCGTTTGCGATGCTCCAGGAATACAGACGGTCAAGACAGCGTTGGAGAGAACGCTCCAAGAGACACGTCCGCTGGGCGCTACAATAAATTGCGAAATCGTCAACAAAAAGAGATCCGGAGACGTCGGCTGAAAGGCAGTCCACGATCGGATTGATTGCAATGGCAAAGAGCGCCACACTCAAGACGGAGCCCTGTGGTACCCCATTCTCCTGGCAAAAGGTATCTGACAAAACAGAGCCCACCCGCACCCGGAACTTGCGATCCGCCAAAAACGCTTGAATGAAAAGAGGAAGGCGGCCCCGAAGGCCCCATGTGTGCAACGTGCGGAGAATGCCCGCTCTCCAACAGGTATCGTATGCCTTCTCCAAGTCGAAGAACACGGCTACTGTTTGACGCTTCTTCAGAAAGTTGTTCATAATGAAGGTCGACAACGTAACGAGGTGGTCAGCAGCAGAGCGGTGTCGACGAAAACCGCATTGGATATTAGTCAGGAGGCGGCGAGATTCGAGGAGCCAGACCAACCGAGCGTTAACCATGCGTTCCATCACCTTACAGACGCAGCTCGTCAGAGAAATAGGACGATAACTGGAAGGAAGGTGTTTGTCCTTCCCTGGTTTGGGGATGGGGACAACAATGGCTTCACGCCAACTTGTGGGAACATGACCTTCAGTCCATATGCGATTGTAGGTACTAAGAAGAAAGCACTTGCTCGCAGGAGAGAGGTTCTTCAGCATTTCAATGTGAATGGAATCGGGCCCGGGAGCAGAAGACCGGGACAGGGCGAGAGCACGATCTAGCTCCTGCATGGTGAAGGCGAAGTTATAATTTTCCCGATTAAAAGAACGGAAAGAAGGCGGCCGTGCCTCCTCTACCTGTTTGCGAGGGAGAAAGGCAGGGTGGTAATGGGCAGAGCTCGAAACCTCCGCAAAGAAACGACCCAATGCGTTTGAAACATCAGCTGGGTCCACGAGGACCGCATTCTCCACGGTCAGGCCAGGAATCGGGGAGTGGACCTTGATGCCGGACAAACGGCGTAGGCCACCCCAGACAACCGTGGAGGGAGTAAAACGGTTAAAAGAACTAGTAAAAGCTGTCCAGCAAGCTTTCTTGCTGTCGTTTATGATACGACGACACTGCGCTCTCATACGTTTGTAATTGATGCAATTCTCCAAAGTTGGGTGGCGGCGGAAGGTGCGTAAAGCACGGCGCCGGGCTCGAAGCGCGTCGCGGCAGGCTGCAGTCCACCAAGGGACCTGGACACGACGTGGAGAAGAGGATGTACGAGGTATGGAACGTTCAGCAGCAGTGAGGATAACCTCTGTGAGGTATTCGACCTGACTGTCACAGTTGGGAAAATTCTGATTGTGAAAAACAGCCATGGAAGAATAAAGCCCCCAGTCGGCTTTAGAAATGTTCCAACTGGTGGGACGTGGAGATGGGGAATGATGTAGGAAGTGGATGATACAAGGGAAATGGTCACTCGAGTACGTGTCAGAAAGTGCATACCACTCAAACCGACCGGCAAGCTGAGGAGTGCATATTGCGAGGTCTATATGGGAATAAGTGTGTGTTGTGTCAGAAAGGAAGGTCGGTGCACCGGTGTTGAGGCAGACAAGATCGAGGTGGTGGAGAATGTCCACCAAAAGGGAGCCTCTCGGACAAGGTGCCGGAGAGCCCCATAGGGGGTGGTGGGCATTAAAGTCGCCTACCAACACGAAAGGTGAAGGGAGCTGGTCAACAAGGTTTAGCAAATCTGCCCTAGTAAGGGCAGATGACGATGGCGAATATATATTACAGAGGGAGAAGGTAAATGTGGATAAGGTGATGCGGACGGCAACTGCCTGTAGGTGAGTGTGCAAGGAAATGGGATGGAAATAGACGTCGTCTCGAAGGAGCATCAGAACCCCTCCATGGGCTGGGACACCTTCCACAGGTGGCAGGTCGAACCGCACAGAGGTGTAGTGTGGAAAGTCTGCACGATCACGTGGACGCAACTTAGTTTCCTGGAGGCAGACTAGAAGCGGGCAGTGCAATCGAAGGAGTAATTTTAACTCCTCCCGATTAGAACGAATGCCGCGAATGTTCCATTGAAGGAGCGCCATGATAAAAATGAGAGAAGAAATAAGGATAAAAACCAAGTAGCGAGCGGGGTCACCTCGACGGCCGCTGAGGACCGGATTTCGAGGGAGCACTGCTATCGCTGTCCAGGGGCAAAGGGTCGTGGTCCATAGGTTCGACCGACGCGCCTGCCACCTCCCTGAGTTGATCAGGAGGGGCAGTTTCCACCGCCGGTAAAGGGCCGGGCGCCCGGCAAACGGAGCGTCCCGGTGAAACAGAAGACGGCCGAGGCCGGCAACTGTTGGACGGCGCGACAGATGGGTCACGCCTCGGCGGGGAAGGAGAGGAACTCTTTTTCTTGTCAGCTCTTCTGGAAGAGTGACGGCGGGAAGAGGCAGTTGACGGTTGGGAAGCCTGAGAACGCAGAAAATCCTCGCGGACGGGTTCCTTTTTCAAGGTCCGGGCATCTTGTTTAGGTGCCCGCGGTTTACTAGATGTTGACGAAGACTGTACCTTAGAAGCAGCAGGAGGAAGCGGGGACGTGGAACGGGCAATCTTCGGGCTGGCGGATCGCACAACTGTGTCAGCGAAAGTGAAATCACATGTCTGGGTACTGGAATCTTTGGTAGGTCGAGGTGAGGTGAGTACCTTACTGTATGTACCCGCTGGGAGGACAGTGGGCCTTCGACTCGCCAACAACTTACGAGCGGCAGATGTTGATACCTTCTCCGTAACCCGGATTTGCTGGATTACCTTCTCATCCTTGTATACAGGACAGTCGCGAGAGGAAGCCGCATGGTCACCGTTGCAGTTTAGGCAGTGAGGGGACGGAGGTGGGCAATCCCCCTCATGGGCGTCCCTACCACAAGTGACACACTTTGCTGCATTTGGGCAATGTTCACGGGTATGATTGTACCTGTGGCATTGAAAACAGCGCGTTGGGTTAGGCACATAAGGTCGGACAGAGATGACTTCATACCCTGCTTTGACCTTCGACGGGAGGTCAACTCTGTCGAACGTCAAAAACACAGTACGAGTCGGTGTCAATTGGGTATCGACCTTTTTCATCACCCTGTGGACGGCTGTCACACCCTGATCGGACATATACGATTGGATGTCTTCATCAGACAGCCCGTCAAGGGATCTCGTAAAAACTACCCCCCTTGACGAGTTGAGTGTGCGGTGTGCTTCTACCTTAACGGGAAACGTGTGCAACAACGTAGTACGTATAAGTTTTTGGGCTTGGAAGGCACTGTCCACTTCCAGCAACAATGTGCCATTGCGCTGACGTGAACAGGTTTTAACAGGGCCAGCAATTGCATCTACACCTTTCTGTATAACGAAAGGATTGACAGAATTGAAATCCTTTCCGTCGGTGCGAGAGACAACCAGAAATTTAGGCACATTAGGCAGAGTCTTTTTAGGCTGAGGCGAGTCCAACTTACGTTTGTGAGTCAACGTCACGAAAGAAGATAAGGAAGTCATCGCGGAAGTGTCCCCCGTGATTACCGGCGTCTCCGATGGCGCGCTCCTTCCTAGTGGGGGCCCTCTCCGAGGGCTTACCCGCCTTAGGTGATTGTTCACACCTCAGGTCACACCTCCCGAGAACTGACGGAGGGACCAATCGGCACGTTCGGAAGGTACCAGCTCGGGTAATCACCCCTCCCTGGGCCTGGCCTTTACCAGGGGGTACGTACGTGCCCTACTTGTCTACCCGGGGCGGGGAATTACGCGTTACCCCGTCACCTGCTACGCACGATAATGCGTGGGTCGGCCTTCAGACACGCACAGGGAGGAAAGAAGAAGAGGATAGGAAATGAAGAGAAAGAAGGAAGAAGTGTCTCAAACGCCGAAGCGGAGACTAATGAGGAGAAGGCTAGGAGAGTACAAGGAGAGAAAGACAGAAAACAAAGGGTAAGAAGGGAAGGAACGAAGGAAGAAAAACCACAACAAGAACCACAGTAGCTCACGAAATATGCCCGTCTCCGGGCGAAGGCATAAACCGGGAGGGACAGTGAAGCAGCCTGGGGCAGAAGAAAGGCTGCTCCGGCTCGGGGCCCCGTGCGCGCCACACACGTACCCACAAAAGAACTGTGGGCCCCCTGGGGGGGTGCTGCGTGTGTGTTAAGTTCGTAATAAAAGTGCTTTCAGTATAAGGGCTGTGTTCAGTTGCTTTCGAAGTCAAGCCTGCTCTCATTTCAACGCGACAATATGAGTCAATATTTTACACCTGTGTGCTTTAATCACGGAATGGGGCAGGTGTTCCACTTGCCGCGAAGAAATGAAGAGGTTTCTGCATCACGGATGAGGGATCTGTTCATATGGCGATGTACCAAGCGTAACATTTGCCGGCAGATTCGATGGGGCACATGGTCTGAGAAGTCGAGGTTGGCCCTGCGAGAGTATGTTTACTTTGTCATCAAGCGAATGTGGAGTACTGTTCCCAATAGTGTGAGCGAGCGTACGATTTTTGACTGGTTTTCTTTTTGTTGGGAAGTCGGTTGAGAGTTTTGTATAGGGCTATCTTGTGAGTCCAGGATTGCTTGTATAATCCTACGAATCTTATTTTGGGAAGATTAAGTATAGGAGGGGTGGTCCGCGTGCTGTATTGTGGGAGCCGTTATTTCAGGGACTGGAGGTTCTGTGATCGTGTTACAGGTGGTGAAAAATCTAACGAAACAGGTTTTTGCGGGGTTAATCCAGGAATTTAAGGTGGGGTCCACCACTATGTCCGATGCTTCTTCATATAAGGGGTTCGGGAAGAGGCATTTTGGTTTTGTGAATCACAGTACTAAATTTAAGAATTATTCTACGGGGCTTGGACGAACACTGTAGAGGGAGTTTGGGGGCTGTTAAATCTGTTGTGGAGAGGGGGAAGCGGCGCTCTTTGGCTTGCAGGCCCATCTGGATCAGTATTGTTTGCGAAAGAGCGTCCCTGAGGGTTATTTTATTCTTTCAATTATTTTAGGGCTGTGGGGAGGATGTCTCGATCAAAGCAGTGAATTTTGTTTTTGGGGTGGGGGCGCAGGCGCTAGCAATGATGAGCACCCGCCAGTCAACATTCAGACTGCGAATTCAGGCCGTATTCCGAAAACTAATTCGACTATCAAAATATTAGCCTTAAACTTTCAAAGTATTAAAAACAAAGTTACCGAATTTATCGCGTTGCAGGGAAATTGTGCTCAGGTAGTTTTAGGCACCGAAAGCTGGCTAAATCATGATGTGGGAAGCTCAGAAATAGCGAGGCGTGGAATGTATAACGGAAAGACAGATCAGACAGAACTGAGTTTATTGCAATTGCGAAGTCTAAGTTGAGTGACTTAGTTATACTTTACTACATAAGTCTAAGAAGTGAATTTAGTAGTTGGAGATTTTCATAGGCCATCCAGTGCTGCTGTAGCAGTTTTAGAATCAAAGAAAGTACGTTAGGTAGTGCATAGGTATCTAGGCAATGCAGTGTTAGGGCAGACAAACCTTAAGAACAGACCTCGTTTCATTTCAGGCGGTACAGACAAGCAGTCTTCCCTACTAGTATTGGGCACGTCTTCCGAAAACTGTTCTGATCAGTTAAACCCATAACCCGCATGAATGCAAATGTTTTAGATCTTATAGCTACAAATAGGCCTAACCTTATTAATGTCAGTGTACAGACAGGAGTTAGTGATTCTGATATCCTAGTGTCAATAGCGACCAAAGTTAAACCATATGATACCGAACAACTTCAAAAAAAAATTCAAATGTTTGTAAATCTATCGGGCCAAACTGCGTGGTCGTCAGTCCGTAGCTTAAACTAGGGTAAACTAACCTACGGACAACACACACACACACACACACCTATGCTCCAGGGAGGACTGACCTCCGACGGCATATATATATCGCACACTTCAGTTGACCTGTACTACACCTGAAGTATACGATACAGAATAACCTAGACCTAAGGCAACGCTATAAAAAATGTTCAAATGTTTTTAAGTCTATCGTTATTAGTTGTTATTAGTTGATAGCTTACAAACTACTTCAAGTAAGTTATACTAACCTAAGGACAATACACATCTATGCCCGAGGGAGGATTCGAACCCCCGACGTGGGAGGCCGCGTGATCCGCAACGTGGCGCTCCAGACCGCTCGGCTACTCCCGCGCGGCGGCTACGCTATAGATTAGCCTGTAGCACCACTGAGGTGTGAATACTGGAGCACGAGATACAACTCGTCGGCTTTAACCAATGACGTCAATCTGATTACAGATTACCACAACAGAATGTACCATCAATTACAGGTCACAGCTCTCTTATAAACCGAAGTCACCTGCGCTTTTTGCCAATCACTACGAACTTTATGCTGAATTAAAGATTCGCTATAAATGCAAGCTAAGTAAGGGGCCAATTCGGCAGAATACTGTTTGTAAAACCGAACTGGTATTCCATGGACCAGGAGACCTTTTGTATTTAGCTCTGATTCTCTACATCGGAAATACCTATTACTGTGTCCTCCATTTGGAAGTTAGTGCGCTGATCGAATGATGGTTAAAGGTTAAAAGTTAAATTTTGAACTTAGCTTTCCGGTTGCGTTATTTTATTATTGTCCCGAAATGATCGAGTGACTGGATAGTGGCCTTTGACTCCCTTATCGATTTTACACAGGACCAGAATTTTTTCGGGTTCTCGGAAAGATCTTTTGCTAAGGTATGACTACGGTAATTATTGTATGCTTTCCGCATCGATCTTTTTATAGATGCACGAGTGTCTACTAACTTTTTGCCTGTCTTACGTGTTCTTTTTTGAACCGAGAGTGCAACAGCGTATGCTTTCTCAATAGCTTTCTAACATTACTATTACTATTATTACTATTATTCTACAGTGGATCTTTTCGATCATTAACTGTCTTTAGCCGCCTATTTCTCTAACCATTTATTTGCAATGCCTTTAAATGTAGTCCATTCCTCTACATCCATTGTACCGGAACATTGGCCATTCATTTTCTAAGTGTGATGTTAATTGTTTATCGACTGTTCCTAACAAACACTCTTAGCTTTCTTGGTTTATAAACTTTGGTCATAATTGACGCTTTGACGATATCATGACCACTAACTCCCGTCCCTATACTGACAGCGTTAATAAGGTCGGCCCATTTGTAGCTGTAAGGTCTAAATTATTGCCATTGCATGTGGGATGTCGGTTTTAACTGCTCAATACAGTTTTCGGTAAAAGTGTCCAATAGGACTTCGCAAGACTGCCTGACTGCACTGCATGAAATGAAACTAGAGGCCCCAATCAATACTCTTAAGATTGACGTATACCTCCCCTGACTAATATTCCATTGCCCTGATACATACCTGACGTGGACTTCCTTGGAATGAAACTGCTACAGAAGCACTGGGGGCCAGTGAAAACACTACTAAATTCACTTTCTTAGAAATAACCTCAGTCAACTTCAACCTCGGTAGGAACAGTATGTTTTCCACTGCACACTGCCCCCCCCCCTTCAGTTATGTCTGATATTTCCGATATACATTCCACGCCTCGATAATATTTCTGAACTTCCCACATTTAGCTAGCTTTCTGTGCCTAAAACTAACTTAAGACAATTTCCCCGCAGCGCGGTAAATCCGGGAACTTGTTTTTAACACTTTGAAAGTTTACGGCTAATATTTTGATAGTCGAATTATTGTTCTAAGTGCGGCCTGAATTCGCAGTATGAATGTTACCCTAATCAATTCAAAGTTATTAAACCGCAAATAACTAATCTTATACGAGCAATAGAAGAGTAAGAAAGATTTTAAATCAACTTAAATCTACCACCACCAAATAATCATAAAGATAGAAAACCTTAAACCCAAAGAAGAATTAACCTTTATTATACGAAAAACACAGGCGAGTGCTCCTACTCCCCAGCCGAAAACCAAATTTCACTCCTTTTCTCGATGCATCCCACAACCCTCAAAAAGCATTGAAAAACAATAACACGCAGGGACGCTCTTCCGCCAACAGTACTGATCCAGCAAGGCAGAAGACCGCATCTTTCCCTCCCAAACCCCTCTATAGTGTTCGTGCGAGCCCGGTACAATAATTCTTAAACTCAGTACTATCGTTCACTACAAGACCACTATCTTCCCCAACCCATTTGAAGAAGCATCGGTACATAGTGGTTGACCCCAACTGAATTCCTCGATTAACGCCACCAAAACCTTATTCGTTCGATTTTCCACCACGACCTCAGAACCCCCACGCCCCGAAACAGCCCACAAAATCCACAACACGCGGCCCACCCTTCTCATATTACCCCTTCCTAAAACGATTCGTAGATTTTTACAATCAACCATGGAGCCCCAAACTAACCCTATACGAAATTAACTCCGAACAGACTTCAAAAAAAGTAAATAATCGTATGCTAGCTCACACACTATTGGGAACAATGTTCCACACTCGTACGATGAAGTACTAAGAACAACCTCTCGCAGTGCCAACCTCGACATAAACCATGTGCTCCGACGAATCGAGCGCCAGATGGTATGCTTGGTACATCGCCATATATACAGATCCCTCGTCCTTGAGGCAAAAACCTCATTTCTTCGCGGCAAGTTGAACACTACCTCTTTCGCGATTAAAGCAAAGAGTTATAAAATATTTATGACATTATCGGCCCCCATGGCATCATTCATGACAATATCGCGTATTTCTTCGAAAAACCATTCTAACAAGAAACAAGAATTAGAAAGTAATAAACCGCAAGAATACCAACAGTAACAAACTTCCAAACCGCGAAAGTAACCACACTGTACATCTATAAAACTTCAAATAACCAGTACCACCGCATACCATCACAAACCATCCATATTAAAAAAAAGAGCATCACACAGTTACGCCATTTACAAATACGCGCGCACATCATACCGCGCAGCGATGACGTCAATACGCCGACATCACGGATCAAAGCGGACGAGTTGTATCGCAAACTTCGATTGAGCCATGAAAATAAGCTTTGTTTTTCGGTGTACAGTTATGGAGTACGAAAATGGATACATGTAAGTGTATAAACCTTGCTTAAATCATTTAAAAATAGCTTAAGAAGATAAAACTTTTCTTTCTCCAGAAAATCAGGGCCTAAATGGTTAAAGTACGCTCTATGTAGTCCCAAGTTCTAACATCCAACGACTTTTCATTCCGACGGAACGCGACAACGTTACTGGAGTCAAAAATTTCCCTTGTTGAAACAATATCAAAACCATTTAAAAAAAAAAAAAGAGTCGGCTCCGTTCAAGGAACTTCCATGCCATAGTTTTCCATGAAGTTCAGACGAAACTCAGTATACGACATTTACATCGTGGAAGTCACTTTTTTCCATAGTGTATGTAGAGCCTGATGCATAAAACGCATCGAAATATGCACTTGTCCACTTTTACTCTAATGACGCTGCAAATTCACGTACTGGTTCTGTGCAAAAAGTTAAATGTAAAAAGTTCGCACTGAAATTATCCATTCCGTTTATCGGCTGCCAACACTTTCAGGTCTACGTGCACGTAACTTCAAAGGAAAAGGTCGTCACGAGAAATCTCTATTATAGTGCGAACATTAAAACTCCGCAGATCGTCGCACATGTATAGAAGACTCCAAGCTGCTATAATACAGTTACAGGGATCACAGCTTCAGAGGCAATTATCAGTATGCAATACCTTGAAAAGTATAAAAACGACTATTTCGAAACTAAGCAAAGCAAATCTTACCACACATTTCGTACCGTCCACTGCACTAGCGGAGTCAAATGTGGTACTTCTAGAGAGCTCTTTCGGTAACCATAGGCAACTACAGCTTAACTACATTCGCCTACATTAAAAATACTGCGTTAGAATTCGTCACAATACATTCATGCAAGTTTTAGCAATTTAGGGAATACAACTTAGTAGCTAAGATCGCAATATTTTTGATAGTAACTTTTCGGTAATGTGCAATCGATAAAACACTGCGATTCAACTAAATAGTATTCTTTAAAATTAAATATAAATACCGCTTCCGCGCCAATATAAGGAATTAAGTTCGTGGCATATATTGTGCATTAATTGCTTGCAATCCTTCAAACTAAGACTTAGTACGTCTAGAAAGTTAACCTCGAAACACCACTGACCAACTACGAATCTAAATTCCCCCTAATCAGCTATTTTGCAGACCAACCGGAATAACATCTATTGTACGAAAAGTCATAAAATGTAGGAACATACATTAAACTGGCGCAACCTTTTTCTGAAAAAGAAAATAGAAATTCTTTTGGATGTAACTGAATAGTAATACGAAGCCGTCACCGGTAGCTCGAATTCTACTATTCGTTGCGTGCCCGAGTTCTGCGTGAACTTCGTTAACGTTCAGATTGCGCGTGCACTATCAGGTAGAATACGCCTACCGACTGCACTGTACAGGACTTCGAAGCGTGTTCCGACTTACCTGAAAATGCAGCGCCGAACAGCACTGAGATGCAGACAGGACGATACTCCGCTCGCTGAGGACGAAGCAAATGCGTCACGACCACAAGATGAGGCCGCTACTGCTGTTTTTCTCGCACGATACGGACACAACAAACCATATGGCGCGCAACCGAACTGCCGAAGTCAACGCAGCAGTGGCGAAGTTAATGGGTTACTGAAATGCACGCTACACCACACACATTGAATCTGGCGCCCTCTATGCGAAAAATCGCCATCTACATCGCGGAAGCGAACTCTAGCGGCAGACTCCGCAATAATAAAGCTCCGCGCACAGGGTGACAGAATTTTACTCTTCTTGCATTTCCCGTTCCAACTTTGTTTGCCAAAACGACACTACACACGCAAAAATGGTACATCAGGTACTTAGCATAGCATGGTGCGAACAAAGGCGACATTGATAACGGTTTTCTTATTGACGAAGCTGAAAAATAATGCTGGCTGCGTAATCACTTTTCACATTTACAAACAAAATTTGTAATTTTCATTTCGACAATGTGAAACACTTTTATCTACGAAAGGATTTAGGCATAACAATACTGACCACTTCCAGTATCTTAGAAAAAAAAAAAATTCCTACATCAGGCTCTCGCAAAAGGAAAACTTCTCAATTTCGCTTAAAGAAACTGCATTCTACAACTTCAAAATTATTTTTAAAAAATGCACAAGTTAGTTTTAGAACGTGTCGTGAATGGAGGAAAAATGACGTAAAATATTATTAAGTCATATAATAAAACTAAATCCACGTAGAAAGCTGTGCAGGATGGTGTAGGACAGAATACATTAAAATATTGTGGAATCAGAGTATGAGAAAAAAGTCTCTAGGCTCAGAGCATTGCATACATTTTCAGTTTTTGTTATGCAGCTCTTGCTGATTAATTGGTAAAGGGATCAGTCAAAAACCCGCCCTACACAACAGTAAAATAAACAATACTGAAAGAAACAATCTAGCCGTATTGTTAGTACAAGAGGCCCGAATGAACTTCTCAATACCATTAATTTACTGAAAATATTCAGCTGGTGTTGATAAATTTCATCGTTCATATGAAAAAAATAACAAAAGCTTATATGTTGTCGAAGGCTATGAAACAATGGAGCATGACTAGTCAGTGGGAAGTTTTACAAGCAGCGGAAGTACGGGATATTCTTCCTTACAGATATTCCAGTTTAAGTATCATGAGTCCACAAAGAATGACAGTTTCTTCAAATCCACATCGACAAATAGCGCTTGTCATGTTCAACGACTGTCACTGTCGTGAGCGCATTCCACATTCTACACGTGACAGCGACGAAAATCACCCATGCGCGCTAGTTCTGTCGAAATACTTACCGTCTCCTCTTTAAAAAACCATTCTGTGAGAAAATTTGATTTTGGACATCGAAAATCTAACATCTTCTCACGATAAATTTCAGAACTTCTTCCTGTTTTCGTCATACCGTGTATATAAATGTATCTAAGCATATAAAGCAATTCTAAAATCTTTACTAAACTACAGAATTTATCTTACGTAAGAAGAATATATCATGATTCGTGAATTCGTGTTATAGAGACACCATTTATTTGTAGCAAGCACAGTGGTGTGAAATGTCAATTATCTCACTATTTTCTTTAATTTCGTAGCATTCGGTGACATAATAAATTCACAACGAGGAAATGGTTAATCGGGGTGTCATAGGAGATGACTTCGATGGGCAGAAATGACTTCTTAGTGACTCATTTCATTGATTCAAGCAACGCCACACAACACAATAACGTTTCGCCAAGTATTTTAGCACTGGTATGCTGACTTTTGGCAACAGCGATCTAAAAAGGTGCCGACATTGAACAGGGCCAACTTCTCCCGCGCGGTCTTCTATTGCCCACTATATGTGAAATTCGGCATTTATATAATGTCTAGGCAGTGTATAGAATGTCTTAAATTGGATGTCAAAGTATGAAATAATTCATATTTCATACTTTCTCTAGGCATTGCATACTTTTCCACATTGTCTGCCGGCTGTGACGTGAAAAAAATTAAAAACATTTCTTTTTGTACTTATGATTAATTCGGGTATGAATTTAATAAATACGGTTTGGGGCTTTCGTCTGAAATAAATGAAATGTAGCTTCTTTGATTTTCGTAAGTTATTTTTGGTGATGTTGGGTGTCAGATACCCAGCTAAATTTATAGCACCCTACTGTTACCCGATTGTTGTGAGTACATTATTGTTGGTGCCTATACCTTCGAGTCAGGGTTGCCAACCTGGGGTTTTCCCCCCAGATTCAGGGGGGGAATTTAGGGGGAAAGAAATTTTAGGGGGACAATAGAAATTTTTATTCATTTACTTATTTTTTATTTTACTTATTTATTTTATTCTTTAGCATCAAATGTGTGGGTAGCAATCGGAAGACTTGCCGTACTGACTGCAATGTTCATTGCCAACTAGTCCAGTCAAATAGTAGCTATACCTTGCAAAAGATGGGGTAGAAGATTTTATTTTTTAATTCGTTCATATTGTTGGCAAAACCAAGTTTTGCCAACAAAATTTCTCATGGGAAAACTTTCTGCAGTCAAAAAACCTCGAAAATTTCGGGCTTTTTTCATTTTTTTTTCAAAATATCTCCGTTTTTGTGCTCCTACCGCTTTTACGTCTGAGATCTTTTTTTTAAAGATCACAAAATTCTCTACAAATTTGATTCTTACCATTTTTTTCTACTCCCAATACCTGGGGCGCTACAGTGCGTCAAAAAATGTCAATTTCTCAAAATTTGTGCAAAGTGACAAAATACCTAATTTCCGAATGCTGTTATTTCAGTTTCTGTTTATTTACTATAAATATATTATATATCATGTTATATGTTGCAATTTACCATCTCATTTTCAAGTGTTCAATTTTTCTGTATGCAACAAGGCGATTACTGGGGACCCACCTATTGCGATTCGTACATCACTAGCCGAATTTTACTATAAGCCACCTCAGCCATGGTATTTGTGAAACTATAAATATAAATATACATAATTAAGAGATATAGGTACACCCAGCAACACACACACACACACACACACACACACACAGAGAGAGAGAGAGAGAGAGAGAGAGAGAGAGAGAGAGAGAGAGAGAGAGAGAGACAGAAAATTGAACTATTATGCCAACATGCAATCTAAATAGGTAGCTAATTTTCTTGTATATTAACAAATCACGCAGTTATTAAAAATAAGTAGCTCTATAACAGTTAAAATGCATAATGAGTAGCTAAAAATATTGGCCCTTCTGGGTGTGTCGTAATACTCTACTTCAACTTTCGCGCACTTTAGAGGGACATGAGCATCACTTCCGACGTTTTGATGTGCCGACGGGACGTTAAACACTAAGCTTTCTTTCTTTCTGATGTGCCAGGTTCCTCGGTGTCATCAGAAATACCATGGGTAGGAGATTCAGGGTATTACATAGATTTGATCACAGGTTGACCTTTCCTTTAAACAGGAAGTCTGCCTCTTCAAGTTCAAGGATGTCGTCATCAGTTTCCTCAACATCATCCATAACATCTTCTTCGCTGTCTTTGTATAAAAATTGTGGCACAGTTTTACAGTTGTACAAATACATTTCTTGTAAACTGAAGGACATTTCAAATCCGCTTTTCAAAAACGTTCAAATGTTTGTTAAGCTTAAGAGACTTAACTGCAGGTCATCAGTCCCTACACTTACAAACTGCTTATGAACTACCTCATACTAAAGACGACATAAACATCCATGCCCGAGGGGGAATTCGAACCCCCGACCGTCGCGGCCGTGCAGACTGTGACTGGCGCGCCGCAGACCGCTCGGCCACTGCGGCCGGCCCCGCTTTTCTGCAGGAGCACATTCCGCCACAGCTCACCTTGCTTGAGCATAAATATATATATGTTTTCGATGCCTTATCCTAAACCGGTCATGAATACAAGCAGGTCAACATCATCTCCCGCAATAACACATCCAAGATATTTAGTTCTCGAAATAGTCAGCATCTCAATGCTACACTCCTGAAATTCATTTTTAAGAAGTATGATCAAGCGAATCTTACTTCGATCTGAGGCACTTGGTTCACCATCTCTGCATCAACCACAACGTCGACCGAAGCATGTTTTCTGTGCTTACGAATCCTGTCAGCACTCTTTGTGCTACATTTCTCTACCTTACTTGGTTACCCATCAAACATAACAGCCGGCCGCGGTGGCCGAGGGGACTGCGGTGCAGGAACGTCTGTAGTCGGTAATCGTGCAGAATTGAAGGATTTTTTAGAACTGCCATACAGAGGACCCATGACAAGACCAAGATCCAGGACATTGCACCTGGCTCCACAGGGAACAAGACAGCGGGTCGCATGATTTTTCAGGATAGGAAGCAATGCTGCAAGACCCCGAGTTACCGATTGCCGGCGTGGCGCAATGGATAGTGTGCCGGGCGCCGTGGTTCAGAGGGCTCAACGCTCTCTGTAATAAAAAAAGCTGAGCCAACAACGCATCAAACAAAACCAACAAAAACGATCAGAGTCCGCAACAACGAGGACTACCCATAGAATAAAAAGAAAAATAGTGTCAGCATTTGCGGTGCTGAAGGTCACCGGTTCAATCCCGTCCACCGGAAGAAATTATTTCTTTGTAATTATCATTTCCAGTATGTTCTACATGTTTCTTATGTTCACTTGTAATTTCTTATGTTAACTATTCTTCTAATTACTGGTACATTCTGTCTGTGTATAAATAGCAGAGCACTCTGCCCGAGAGTCAGTTTGGTCCGATAGATTTACAAACATTTGAGCATTGAGCCGAGAGTCAGTCAATGCTGAGTGTATGTTTCAGTTCGCAATAAACCTACTTTCAGTATAAGTGCTGTGTTCAGTTGACAACCCTGCCTTCGAAGTCAAGCCTGCTTCCATTTCGACGCGATATTGTGTGTAGTTACTAATGATTGCAATACATATTTAAATGAATGTAGTTAAGTGAATATGTGCAGTTACTATGTGCTATTTATATTTAGTATTATCAAAACCGTTGATTATGTTAGTTACATACATTGTTTTCATAGTTGTACATAACTACTGTTTGCAGCTAGGTGTGAGTTACTTAAATTGGCATGTGGAAAGTAGTTCCTGATAGTTTTTCTTTTTAGAAAGAGAGTATTAGCCAGCTCAGTCTCCTCATGGAGGATATTATCAGGGGAGACATTTTTGTGTATGTGTATTTTGTATTTCCATCTCTTCAAAAAATTGCCTCCTCTTTCTGCCAAGTGCAATATTTTTATACTGTTTTCTATGTTTTTCACTGAATGCTTCTCTGCAGCCATGTGGGCTGGAAATGTAGATCTGCTCAAGTTATCGAGTCTAAATGCATTAAGGTGTTCTTTGTATCTGATTTCAAAGCTTCTGCTAGTTTGACCTATATTGAATTTTGGGCATGAATCACATTGGAGCTTATATATTCCTAATTTACTGTAGGATGTCTTGGAAGGATTTATATCATGGATTAGCTTTTGTTGTGATTTATTGTTAGGGGAGAAACTAATTTGAACATTTTTCTTTTTAAATAGATTTGCTATTTGTTGTGAGAGTGGGCCTATGTATGGGATAACATTGTATTTAGGTTTAGCTTCTGTGGGAGGTGGATTTGTTTTTGGGTGAGTATTGTGTGAACTACTGTTCTGTAGACCAGTGGTTTTGGCTTTTATTTTGTTTATGAATCTTGGCTATGCACGTAGTTTTGGTGCTGAAGGATTCATTGCTAAACTGCTGTGTACTTCATATTTGTTCAGTAAAAAGTTACAGTTATTCAGTAACTTGCGGCGTTTGGTTTGAAATTTCATTGTTGGATCAGATTTTATTTCAGTAATGTTGTTGCTCTGAAAAAGTTTAATTTTTTCTCTAGATATTCTTTTTCATGCGTTAGGACAATAGAACTTCCTTCATAAGCCTTTAATATGAGTGATTTGTTTTCTGATAATTTGTTGTCGATGTTTTTTAAATCTTTCAGTTCAGTGCTTCTGTGGGTACTGTTTGTTTTTAACTGTTTCAATATTAATTTGTTTGATTTAAAAGCCAGAGCATTTTTTCACATGTGTCTTATCTTAGCTGTGTCACATGCACGTTTTGTACAGGCTATGAGGTTTTCGACACTGTGGCTATTGAGTTTTGTTGTGATATTATGTTTCAAACCTTTGTTTAACAGGGTAAGTTCACTGTCATTGAATTGGATATTCGTGCTATTAATTACTATGTCAAAGAATTTGTGTTGGTTTGCTTGTTTATTTATGTCCAATTCAGATTTATTAATAATTTTTAGCACTTTTAATTTCCTTTTGTGTTTAGATAAGATTTTTTGTTGTTCCTTGTTAACTTTGTTGTCTATATGCTGGATAACATGTGAGAATTGTGAAGGTGATAAGCTGTTTTCTAGCTGCAGATGCAAGTTGTACATCAAATTGTTTAGGTTATCTTTTTTCTTGTACTGCATTTTTATCTCAACCAAATCATTTCAGATTTTCTTTCTGCTAATCTTGCAGCTTTAGTTTTGCAATTAACTTTAACATTGATGTACCGTGGCTGTTATGTGAAATAATTTGTTGGCGTAGAACAGCAACCAGCCACAATTGGTTTCATTACGCTGTATTTACGAAGTACTATTACCGGTTTCGAGTATTGTATGTTCTTCAGATGGTATATACTTTCTAGACATCTGGTGTTAGTTTAGTGTTGAATTGTTCTAGGATATACAGAATTTATAGTTATACATGTGTGAAATACATGTGTGAAAAACACATGTATAACTATAAACTCTGGTTCATCATCTTCGGAATCACATCAAAGTCAAGGACATAAGTCCGGGGAGTATGGTGAATGGTACAGTAGATGCGGCTGCGCATTTTCGTCCGAAATGATGAATGGGTTGCTCAAAAAGTGTTGCCGCTTCTTTCGCAAAGCAGGTTGCAGATGTTGCTCCAAAAACGAACAGTAATACCGTGCATTGACGCTCTGCCGCGGAGGAACGTAATGCATCAGGATAATACCATCACAGTCGTACACGAAAATCACCATAACTTTCATCTTACTGGGGCTCTGACGCACTTTCGACTTTCGCGGCGGCCCATAATGACTCAATTAGTCGGATTGGCGTTTCAGTTTTGGCTCGTACGATGTGGCCCTTGTCTCATCCAGTTTTACGATACGGGGTAAGAAAAGCCTCTCCTTCGAGTTCATAGCGCTCCAAGTGCGTCTGAGCAGCGTCGTAAAGCATCCATTTCTGCATTTCTGGCAATTCATGCGGAACCCAACGTGATGCAATTTCTCGCATGCCCGGGCGTTCTTTAAGAATGCGAAGCACAGTCATATGCACTAATCCGGTTTGGTGGTCGAGTTCGCGAATCTTTTGGCATCGATCACAGTCCACTAACGCGGCAAAAGTATTCCCTTCTTTAGAGACGCTAGGATGACCTGCCCGATGCATGTATGCCACAGTTTGACGGCCATCGTTGAAGGCTTTTACCCAACGTTCCACTGTTCTGTACGGCAATGCCTCTTGAAGAACTTGATGACACTGTCGTGCTGTACGCTTCAGAACTGTTCCAGAGATTCGACAGTCTGCAGACCGCTCCATTCGCCCCATCAATAGAACAGGCTCTGTTAACGATATACTACGTCTTCCACGTCGCTGGCAACGGATTGTACACAACTCTGGGAACTACTCTGAAGGACAGTAATAGGTGCAAACATGTAACGCTTTTGTATGGGTTGTCAATAAAGAGTTGCCACTATTTAAGTTTTAAGCCTCGTATATAGACAGTGGAATTAATATGAGAGATTGGGTAAAGGATTTTGTGCTTTCTGTGTCAAAAGAGCGCCAATAGGTGTGACAAACTTTTTTATGAGGAAAGCAGAATGAGGACTGAATGGGGACTTTTCTGTCATAGTCTGTGAAACAGAAACGTATCTGCTGTTTTCGTTCTCTAACAGGAGCATATTTCAGCTGTTTATTTATTATTTTTTTTTTCCTTTTTCTTTTCGTGATACAGCAAGATGTGCTGATTCCATAGATCTGAATAACAAAAATAAATTATTATCGAGAGAATATATCGCACTATTGTTGTTGTTGTTGTCATCAGTGCGGAGAATGGTTTGATGCAGCTCTCCACCTTACTCTAACCTGAGCAAGACTATTCATCTCCTCATAAGAACGGCAACCTACTTCTACTTGAATCTGCTTACTGTATTCATCTCTTGGTCTCCCTTTGCGATTTTCCCTCCAAAACTATACGATTTTAAAAATCAAAATTCTTGACGGAACAGTTTCCTTAAAATTGCATGTCTTACCTCCCACCGAGTTAAGCTAGCAAAAAAATTTACAAAGGATGAATCAAAATCGGCATGTCTTTAGAAGGAACACAGAAACAGTAACAGCATGAGAGTATGTGATGGCTGTGGATTCAATGAACAACAAATACTATAGATGATAAGATTATTAATTTTTATGGTACCTTTATTTTGTCATGTATGAAATTTAATAGCATTGTAATCACCTATGCATAGAGAAGTAAAAATACTATGAAACAGATGTATCATTCATATTTGACAACAGTTAATTAGGCTACCACAAGAGTTGCACAATTCCCACACATGCAACTATAAAGTTATTTAAACATTTATTTTCGGGCAAATTATACATTGTAAAAATTAATGTCAATTGTGTTTTTTATGTAGAATATTAGTTCGCAACTGATGGAGCAAACTGAATTTTGATTTAACCTATGAGTAAAAATTGCATATGTGAACTAGTGGTCGCTTAAAGCCTTTAGGTGACATCAATTCGCGCGCTCTTAGAATAGTTATCATAATTCTGCCATATCTCAGGTGGCGTGACAATCATCTTGTTTTGCAAACAAGTGATGGAACGGGAACTACAGAAACAAACAACTGATACCCATTTTGTAAATCATATAGATTACTTCTCATCGGTGTTTTTTGTAGGTACGCCAGTCCCTCGTATAACTTATCCAAAATTAATGATTGAGGTATCATTTTCAAGATTTCGTTCTCCAATAATGACGAAAAATACACAGATAGTTGAAAGTTTTTTTTCTCACAAAAAACCTTATTAAAAAAAATTTTACGGTTCATACAATCTAAGTTAATACCCGACAAACGATAGATCATGTATTGACGGTTGTTTTCTTCAGCCACTCTGCCGAGTATCAACTTAGTTTGCGCGGCCGGTATAAAAGCAATGTAGATGGTACCACCTGTGAACTAACATGAGCGACTGCTCTTGTAGTTGTTTAGATTCTTTATGCAAGCATAGTTTATCTTGGGTTTATCAGACGATTTCGGTTATACATGACGATGTAAAGCATAGTTTACAACACGATTTCAGTTATACACGTCGATGTAACGTTAAAAATACACAAATAATATAATTTAAGTAACAGGCACGACACGACAGCTCTTGGAGATGTTTAGATTCTTTACGCGAGCGTAGTTTTCATGAGATGTTTGTGCTAAAGACACATACAACCCAAGGAGGTTCTAACCTTCTTGATACAGTCAAAAAGTAAACGATGATCACATATAACTACTAACATTGTTTCCAAAGAAGTTTTGTGAAATAAACAAGTGTTAAAAAATAAAATAAACATGAAAAAGTCCATATCTGATGTTATATTTATAACAATTAATCATATTGTATTTAATTAGGTACATAAATTTTCTTACTATGAGACTAATATTTATGACTGGCCGGGGTATATGGGGTGCAGCCAAGACTGGAGGGCGTCATATCTCTAGGAAAACTGGCCTCAGTATTCCAGGCCGAAATCACTGCCATTAGGGCGTGTGTGGAGGTGCGTAGGTGCTACAAAGATCGTAGCATCTATATCTATTCAGACAGCCAGTCAGATCACTGGCAGCTCCTGCAACAAGGTCTAAAATTGTCACAGGGTTCTGGTGGAGCTAGGGGAAAGCAAGAGAGTAAACCTATTGTGGGTCCCTGGCCACTCGGGAATCAGTGGCAACGAACATGCCGACAGATTAGCCAGGATGGGGGCAGAGACTCCATTTATTGGACCGGAACCTGTCCTGAAAATCACCAAGGCAATGATCAAATTGGAGCTACGTAACTGGCTCAGAAGACAGCACGTAGAATAGTGGACCAAAGTCCATTAACAAAAACATGCCAAAGCCATGTTTTAAAAGAAGCTCTGCAATCCTGGGTCTGAACAGGAGAGAGATTAGACTCATGGTTGGATTGCTGACAGGCCATGGGAATTTCAAAAAACACCTACGTACAATGGGAATAACAGAAGAGGACCCTAAATGTAGGATCTGTGATGACGGTGATGAAACTGCATCACATCTAATCTTCGAATGCATTGCATTGGAGAGTAAAAGGCACAGAACACTTGGGACAACCAGACCCAAAGAAATTGTGTATAATAAAGAACTGGTAAAGGGACTCCTTGCACTGTCCAAGGGCATTGGGTAGCTTTACTAGATATACAGGGAGCGATACCGCACAATAAACTTAGTTTCGGTGCGGGCAGTGGCGGGTTGGACCAAGACTCTTTTGGCTTTCCTGGAAAAATCAATCAATCAAGCAATATTCATAACTACTATTCAAAGTGTATTATCTTTTATACATATGTACTTGCATCTGCCTCTTCTCCATTACTATCTTACCTATCAATGACTAACCAGGATAGAGTGCGAAGGATAGAGTGCACAGTGCACAGGTCAACTAGTACTTTTGTTAGTTGATGCATCAGCACTTAGGTGCAAATTGTGTTTCGCGTCTTTCCCCAGACGCGATGGGTTGCTAAGTTAAGGTCTCCAGCGCCATCTCTTTCGGCAACACGGTGGCGCTCTGGGCCGTGCTATGTTGATTGAACAGTCGCTAATGCAACCAAGGACGTTGTTACTTTCGTCGCTGCGCCACCAATAACTGAGTAGGTCTATTCATCTTCTGGTGCCTCGTATCATTACGGATTGTCACCGGTCTCTGAGTTCCATCCCGACAGTTTTTGTTGAAATTTGCTGTCATGTTGTGACGTTTGCAAGCTTCTGTTATTTTTCATTGCAGTTCCTTAAGTGCAGCCAGGCGCTGTGGGCAGCGCTCTTTGCACCCCTCTGCGATTACTGTCTCGGAGAGTGGGGAGGTATTTGCGCAGTTTTAAGGAATTTGGGTAACTGCCGCCGCACTTCCTTGTGTGGAATTTCTCCCACTTAATTGTTACGAGTTCTGGTTGGAGCGTTTATACTATGCTGTCTCCACTCCCAGGCTACTACTTTGTGGATATGATTCTTTGTTGTGCTTAATGGCTGCCATCACCGACCTGTCTTAAGGTCTTATCATTGTCAGCCAGGTGTGCCCAGAACATCATTTGACTTACATGCTAGTTTATTGTATTATGTTGTGTCATGTATATACTGTGGCTTTTAAATTTTGATTATTTAATGACACCCTTCTTGTCGGAATGTTTACTTTCAGTGAGCCTAATTGACAGTTTAAGATACGGGCTTCACCCATTGATTGTCAAATTTTAAATTGGGTGAGCAATTTTGTTTTGTGCTTATAGTTTAAATATTCATTTAAGTTTGTGCCCTTTCCCTTTAAAACTTTGGTTGAGTAACAATTTAAGATACAGGCTTCATTCATTGATGGTCAAATTTTAAATTGGGTAATCAATTTTATTTGTCATTATTCTTTACATTCATTCAAGGTTGGCCCTTTTCCCTTTAAAACTTTGGTTGCTTAACAATTTAAGGTAGAAGCTTCACCAACTGATTTTCAAATTTTAAATTCGGCTGCACCCAATGATTATTTCTAATAAATAAATTGATAAAGTCCTTCCAGTCCCAGTCCTTCCACTTGTGCAAGAGCAAATTTTCTTTCAGATATATGTATGGCAAATGTATAAAGTATACCTACTTTTGTTAATACCACATGTTGCATCGTTCACATGTTATGTTTTTGTTCTTATGTACAGGTGATCAGAAGATGGCCTGATGTTGGCCGACATCGAACATTTATAATAAAATATATTAGGTGTAGTGTAATTTCAATATGCAGCACTTAACTTACCTAGAAGTTGATCACACCACCTACGCAAAATATTTTCGGAGTTCGTTCTTCGCGCTCGCTATTTGAGAGTATTAACGGCAACGATAAATGTTTCCATCAACCTTCTTTCAGACACTTTAGTGTGAATTGCAGAGTAATCCTGTAGATATATGTTTATATTTGATGGAGGGCTGTCTGCTTAGCTTACGACGAAAAGGCGGACAGCAATGAGTGGCCAGCTGGACGTTGGAACGGGGGGGGGGGGGGTTATTGGAAGGAGGCGCACTGCCCCGGGTCTTTCGTGGTGGGGTGCCTCCTAATCTCGGGATCTTGTTTTGAATCAAATTCTAAACAATGCCAAAATACATTCATTAAAAAACGAGGCAGACTGGAGTTCGAAACTCAATACGTGTGCTAAACATAAAGGTTCTTCAAGTCCATTCTCCAAACTGAGTCAGTGCGGTTAATGTGTCACACACGCTGGGCCGCCCTGCAGAAGCGTAGAGCACGGCCTGACCACGCGTTCATCCGGGGGTAAAGAAGCGGAAGGAAAGGTTTCTCAAAGGCAATGTGTAAACATCGCAGATGAGAAACAATAATGCGAACAAAATATGTAGTTATACACTCATTCTTTCCTGTTCCCTGTGACAGGAGTGCTTTAGTTTGAATTAAAAAAGAAAAAAATGGAACAATGCGAACCAGTAATGTTACTAGACATCCTATTTATTTATTTATTTATTTATTATTTTTATTTAGCACATGTAGAACAGGCACCTGACTGAGGAGTTAGATGAAACGTCCTTCCGATTTTCATAAAACTTAATCTTGTTTTTCTCAGAGTGAGATCAGAGCTAGGTACTTCTTCTTACTTAATTTGGTTTCAGTTCCACTTTTCATTAATCATTTACTAACATCGGTTTTATTTATCACAGAAAGGATAACACGTTTACGTTTAGGTATATTAAATCATAAATTTACTTTTCGTGGCAAAGTTGACTTAAGTGATCGTAACATAGGAGCAAACGGTTACTGTTTTACTCAGGGTTTCCAACCTTTAAATGCGAAAACAACTACCCAGTCGCTCATAACCCTAAACTTTGACTCATTTTTATCGTACATCACATACAAACGTAAAATTAAATGCTCAAATTAACTAGTAGAATAATAGGAAATGTTATACTTTTGATCGCTAAAATGTTAGCTGCGTGTGCATGCGTGTAGTAATGATAACATAATGTTGTCGATTTGAATAGATCGGTGATTTCCAAGAATGTCTGACTCGAATACGTAGCTGCCAAATGATATGTACCGAAGGTGCATGTGGGACTGTATATCGACCACGCAAATTTGGTGGCTCGATTTATTGGGGGGGGGGGGGGGGTGTTACACCATTTACTAGAGCAACATGAAAAGATGAACGCTTACTAAGTTACAGTTAATTACTTCAGCAAGTGCCGACCGCGGTGGCCGAGGGGACTGAGGCGCTTCAGTCACAGTCTGCACGGCCACTACGGTCGGGGGTTCGAATCCCCCCTTGGGCATGGATATTTGTGCCGTCCTTAGTGTTAGCTAGTTCGTAAGTAGTTTGTAAATTTAGGGACTGATGACCCCGTAGTTAAGTCCCATAAGCTATACAAACATTTGAACATTTGATTTAAACTTCAGCAAGTCTTCATACACTACAACGAACAGCAGACTGTCTAAGCGTTGATAAGACGACAAAAGACGAACTTATTTGAAATGGAGTTCAGTTATAAGGACAGCTGAACATAAAAGGCTTCACTTTGAACAATGTATAAACGAGTACCGGAGCTACTTTCGCTAATTTCCAAGTTTTGTGTCCCAGCCTCGTCGCCGCTTTTGTGTCTCGTTTCCGTCGTAGGTGTCGGTGGCCGAGTAGAAAGACCGACACGGGAATAATGGATGCACGCTTGTGCAGGTAGGAGGTGACCAGCCAGTGGGACAGCAGAAACTAGAATCACTAGAGTAAATTAGAATGAGATATATATTTCTTAGAGACTTAGTAACACTTAACTTTTACACAGCTCAGTACTGCAGAATGCTGATACATAGTTGAGCTAGAGGTCTGCCTAGTGCCTATGCGATAGCAAAGTCTTCACTGGTGCCTATCTAATTCCGAAGTGTTAACTGGTTCCTATCTCAGTCCCAAGTGAACGATGTCGTTCAGTGGTGGTCACGAGCGGAGTTGTAGCAGAGGGCGCTCGTGGCTGACGTCGTAAGAACGCCGCACCGTGCGTGCATGGCGGCGCGCGGCGAAAGTAGGTGGCGCGTACTTTAGACTTGTGCAACACCACACCAAGAATGTTTGTGACCAATGTGTACTGTAGCTGCGACTATTACGGGGGTAGGGGGGTAGATATTGATTTTGTTTACAGCGATAATAACATTGAAAACAAAATGAACGAGATGGAGTTTGTATCAACATCGAACACAGACGAAAATCGACTTACAATAGTCGACATCAACAAATCTTTTTGACATTATGTCTTCTTGATTGTTCACTGTTTAAATGTTATCTCTGGTCGGAGAGAAATTATCATATAATTTCAGGGGTGCCAACCATACGATAATTTATCGTGATATACGATAATTACAACGTCAACACGATATACGATAGTACATTACCGATAATTGTGGAATCTACGACAATTTTTGTGAAGGTTGAAAGTGAAAAATATTTTGACACTTAACAGTAATTTCGTATTAACAACGTGTTTTCATTTATTTGAGTCCATAGTCTGTTCAATAAAAGCAATTTCCTCCTTTTCATCCGTCCACTCCTCGCAACACTCCAACGTCTCTTTACCTGTATATTCGCTTCCGGGGAATACCCCTACTGCATAACAATCGATCTGGGCGATTACGTCATCGTCATCAGTTGAGGGTAGTAGTTGTCTTTGTGCTCTTGCAACAATATAAGGGAGGTTAAAGTGTGGTATTCTAATCTTTATATAAATACTAGATTAGTGTTGTTTTTGCTGTTTGGATGTTTTAGGGTACAAAATTACGGAGGTCATCAGTCCCTCTAGATTAGTGTATTCAGATGGAAAGTGACAACAGTGATGTAGACTCTTCATGGATTCTACAGAATAAATTGAGGCTACGTAGCGAGTTAAAAGTAAAACGTGTGAAACAAAGGTTCAGGAACGAATGGTTGTCTGATTTGTCTTACAAAGATTAGCTACAACCTGTTGTTATGTGTGTTTAGGTCGGTGTGAAGATTGTAGATGTGAATTCAATGCGGAATTGACTGCAGTGAAAATTCACGCTAAAGGAAAAAAACATGTAAGGGTCGTAAAATGTGTCGGGCCAATACATAAGAAGCTTGCCTTTCCATCACACTCAGGAACGTCCGATACGCTTGATAAGCAGGGAAAGAAGGCTGAAATAATGTTATGTGGATTTCTAGCACAACATAACATCTCTATTAATACACCCAATCATTTGACACATGTAATTAAAAGTGCCTTATCGATTCTAAAATTGTTGAGGACATATGGTTAGGTATAATAAAAGCCACAGGGGTGACAAAGAATGTCATAGGTAAATGTCATTTGGACGAAGTGAATGAAGTTCTTAGGAAACAAAAACTCACTTCAAAATTTCCGCTAGGAATAAATTGTATATACGTGTGCGGTATTTTGATGAAGAAAGCTCCAAAATACAGACTAAATTTTGGCAGCTGATACAACTTTTTGACGAGAAAGAATGCAGTGGCCGATCATGAAGGTGCCACTGCTAATCGTTTGAACGATCTCCTACGTAATGCCTAGTCAGTGCATAATATTCCTCTTGAAAATTTAGTAGGATTTGCGTCGGCTGGGTGGACTACAGTTATGGCGAAAGATAATTCTTTTGATAGGCGACTAATTAGAGATTTTCCTGGTATTTTTATACGGAAATGTATATGTCATTTACTGCACCTACGAGCGAGTGAGGCTTGCAAACAATTACCAAGAATATGCGAAGACATAGCAAGGGATACATATTCATTCTTTAAGCATAGTTCAAAAAGAATACCCCAATTTGTGGAATTCCAGAAGTTTTCTAATGTCGAACCTCATAAGATACTGCTATTTATTTATTTATCGTATAGCAACAACAACAGCGTTGAGCATTACATATGAGACATTTAGTTTTACATTAGATACAAGTTTAATACATCTATTCAAATACTAAAATCTACTAACATGGTAAATACGCTACTTTAATACATGTGGGAATTCTGGAGCTTAATAATTTAATAGAGTGGCAAGTTTAAGAGATGCGATTACACGTTAACACATATATACAAATTATTATAAATCAATATCGAGTGACTGAATCCAACTAGTTGCAGAAGTCACTGAATGGTCCAGGGTATTTCCTCAGAGGACAGTCTCTGACGACATGTTGGACCGTTTGTTCTTGGGCACAACAATCAAAGGCTGGAGAATCTCGGAGTTCCCACTGTATATCACACTATTGCGTCTGGCGTGGCCAGTTCCTATTCTTTGTCCACACACTTCTCTGCAGCAGACGGCAGCCATACTGGATCAAAGGTCTCTCATGGCTATCCAAGACAACAGCACAAGAATAAGATACTGCATCCCTTTCAAACAAAATGGTTAGCTTTTTTTAACTGTTGTTTCTAGCATTCTAGAAGAATGGAACGCACTGCACTTATATTTCTCTCGTCAAAGTGGGAAGAAGAAAGACTGCAGTTGAACAATTAGCAAAGTCGTACAGAGACAACATTGTACGTGTATTTTTTATATTTCTCGAATGGATTCTACCCAAATTTGTGTCACTGAATCAATATTTTCAAAGTGAGAACTTAGATATTTGCTCTTTGCACGATATAATGTTGTAACGATGCATAATTAAATTACTATTTTTTTTTTATCGATCAGCGACGCTTGTAACCGTGTTTCCCTCCTTCTAGTAATTTTTTTTCTGTGAAAAGGTTTCTTCTCTCGTCTTTCGTTTCTTCCGGCGTGTAGAGAGGACGGAACCGCGATCAGACACTCTCTTGTTTGAGGTTATTAAGAGTGGACATGTACACAGACTGCTTTGTGATGTGTGAGTGCTGTTAAATTTTACTTTAAAATATACCCTCCTTTGTTAAGAGCCATGTCTCCACCCTGTTTTCATTTAATAATGTCCCGTCCTTTCTTAATTATTCATTCAGGACAGAAAATATTACGCTACAGTTAAACGCACGCGCGAAAGCACGTGTGTTAATTTACAAAGAGCGAGAGTCGAACGTGCTCTTCGTAAAATGTTCAAATGTTTGTAAATCTATCGGACCAAACTGCGTGGTCTTCAGTCCGTAGCTTACAAACTACTTAAACTAAGGTAAACTAACGTAAGGACTACACAAACATCCATGCCTTAGGGGGCATTCGAACCCCCGACGGCAGACGGCCTGCTCTATATATCGCTTACACTTACCGACTACTCCGATGTACACCGTTCCTTGTAAATTACCGCAAATTGTAAGGGTAAAAGTCTCAAGAAATGGAAGACTTGGTGTGGTGTCGCACAAGTACAAAGTGCGCGCCACCTACTTTCGCCGCGCGCCGCCATGCACGCACAGCGCGGCGTTCTTACGACGACAGCCACGAGCGCCCTCTGCTACAACTCCGCTCGTGGCCACCACTGAAGGACATCGGTCACTTGGGACTGAGATAGCAACCAGTTAGGACCTTCGTAATCAGATAGGCACCAGTGAAGACTTTGCTATTGTACAGGCACTAGGCAGGCCTCTAACAACTATGTATCAACATTCTGCAGTACTATGTAAAAGTTAAGTATGGTACATTCTGTGCAATATATATCTCTTTCTAATTTACTCTAGTGTTTGTAGTTTCTGGCTGCTCCCCTCCGTACCTGCACCGGCGTGCTATCTTTGTTACTGTGTCAGTCTCGTTCCACTCGGCCACCGACACCTACGAGACACAAAAGCGGCGACGAGGCTGGGACACAAAACTTTGCTATTCCGATTGAGAACAATTACTGTCTACGTCATATTGTCAGCATTACTGTTTTTGTGTTTTAAGGCTTTTTAATATACGATAATTTTACATAAAAACCAATATTTGAGGTACAAAATGCGATACTTTTGCCTTCTGGGGTTGGCAACGCTTAATCATCTGCTAGTATTGTACAAGGTACCATCGTACGTCGTACAAGCGTTCAAATTATCGTACTTCCCAACAATTATCGTAGGAGTTAACAACCCCGTATACTACTATTTTCCGGTAACTCGCCGTGAGGGAAAGGAAGTTCATTTTGTATTGCCACCATGTGCCTTCGACAAGCTTAGTCCGCCACTGCTGCAAAGCCATTTTATTCATAATTATTCTAAACTGGTAAATCACGGAAGCAGACTCTCCGTTTTAGAGCGAGAACAAAGCAACATTTCTGAGATAAAAGGATGGAAAACATAAAAAATTACGGATTTAATTTTTTGATTGAAGATTTTAGGATTAGCGGTTACGTAATTGATCTGCTTATTATATTTTCTCGCTGCACAGCAGGAGCGCAGGCGACGGCAGACAAAGAAACCGGCGGCCGTAATTCACCGCCAGATTGCAGCACCGGCGAGATTGTGCGGCCGGCGGCGCGTGGTCGTAAAACGTGCTTCTAATTGGCCGCGGGTTTGGCAGCCGGTGGCGCTGCGAGTGGCAGCCGTCCAGCCGCGTGGCTGCCGCGCGCCGTGGCGGGAAGAGCCACGGACGTGTCGAGGGACAAGTAGAACCACGTCGTTACAGCCGGCCAGGCGAAGCATTTACTGCCGCGAGCCGGCGACTGAGCAGGCGGCCTAATGGCGGACGGCACGTGGCGTACCAGCGTGTCTAGTGTTTGTAGCGTACGGTACGCTCAAACTACATCGTTGACATCACTTTGATTATCATAGCGCTGTGCAGGCTTCAATCAATTCTTTACTGTATAGCAGTGTTTGTCAACCTTGTCTAATATGCGACCCCCTTCCAACTAAAAATATTCTCTATAAGGGACTCATAGATCGATGGGGCGATCTATAATTGTTTAATAATGATTTTGCAGCCAAGATCGCATTTTTCATTTATTAAGTTACCGGTTTCGGCGTGCTCGACGCCATCTTCAGACCTGTCGTAATTTACATAACTTCACGACATTTTTTATATACTAAAAGAGTACATCCAGATTGAGGCATCACCAAACATAAAATTACTTGTCACAAATAAAATATATACATCCATCTTCTAATGGTTCTGCTTGCAGTTATGCTTGCAGCCAGACCGCTCGGCTACTCCACTGCGGCCGACTGCTGTCCTGGCCAGGACATTTTCCAGATGTCTCACCAATTGAAAACGTCTGGTCAATGGTGGCCGAGCAACTGGCTCGTCACGCCAGTCACTACTTTGATGAACTATGGTATCGTGTTGAAGCTGCATGGGCATCTGTACCTGTACACGCCATCCAAGCCCTGTTTGCCTCAATGCCCAGGCGCATCATGGCCGTTATTACGGCCAGAGGTGGTTGTTCTGGGTACTGATTTCTCAGGATCTATGGACCCAAATTTCGTGAAAATGTTATCACATGTCAGTTCTAGTGTAATACATTTATCCAATGAATAACCGTTTGCCGGCCGCGGTGGCCGAGGAGATTGAGACGCTCCAGTCATGGTCTGCACGGCCACTACGGTCGGGGGTTCGAATCCCCCCTCGGGCATGGATATTTGTGCCGTCCTAGTTCGTAAGTAGTTCATAAGTAGTTTGTAAGTTAAGGGACTGATGACCCCGTAGTTAAGTCCCATAGACTATACATACATTTGAACATTTGAAATAACCGTTTATCATCTGCATTTCTTCTTGTTGTAGCAATTTTAATGGCCAGTTGTGTAATTTGAAAACTCTTTATGTACTTAAATTTTATTTTACTTACCAGCGTCTTCTGTTTCAGCCTGCAAAAATGAGCTTTATGGATGTCACACAGGGGTCCTGTAGACTAGACCCCACGCACCCGCAACACTCTTTACAGCAGGACACTGCCAGAACAATGCAATGCTTCAAACCAAGCAAGCGTAGGCTTTTAGATACTGTTTCCACTAAATATACACCACTGTTAAAAAATAGAACCTACTGTTCCTAATGCACAATTAAAAATCTCTGGGTTACCTATGACCCTGTGTGAGGTGCGAGGGTTAAAATGGCTATTCCGCAGCAGAATTCATTTTGTGTTGCCGAGTTTGCGAAGTGTCATTCCGTGATTACAATGAAAGATCCTTCGGGTTGAGGTACCAAACTGATGCTCAGAAAGGGTGGAACATTCGCAGATGGTTTCAACAGTTTGTAGATACAGGATATGTATGTAAAGGAAAGAGTCCTTGTGTCCCCGAAGAAAATGTTCCACGAATTCAAACTGCTTTCCAACGCAGTCCATCAAAATGCCAGTCGGGAGTTACAACTGCCTACAACAACAATTTGGCGTGTTCGGAGACGTCGGTTGGTTATGGAGCTTCACAATTTACAGCTGTTAAAAGTTCTGCGTCCTGATAACAAATGCAAACGTGTGGCATTTTGTAACGAGATTCTTGGTGCTGTTGACAAGTATGACACTTTCGCACAACGCATCGTGTTCGGTGATGAACGACTTTCCATGTCAGTGGTCAGGCAAATAAACACAATGTTCGAATTTGGGGCCTAAGAACCCACATGTAGTCACTGAATACGTACGAAATTCGTCCAATGTGTTTTGTGCCATATCCCTATCATCTGTCTACGGCCCATTCTTCATTGATCGATACATAGTTAACGGTCAGCAGAATCTCACTATGTTACAAAACTCGTTGTTTCCGAGGCTGCACGAAGACCATTTCTAAACAAGACGCGGCACCCCTGCCTGGAGTCAAATGCGTGAATGAAACTACCGTTCCATTGGGTTGGTCGTCAGGGAGCTGGTGACAGAGCATGCCTCAGCTGGACTCCACGGTCAGAGAATTTGACACCCTGTGACTTCTTCTTGTGAGGTTTCGTTAAAGACAACGTTCATGTACCACCACTCCCAATGAACCTGGAAGAGTTGAAGAACCTGATCCCTACTGCCTCAACATCAGTGATGTAGGACGTGCTTGCACGAGTATGGGACGAATTTGACTATACATGAAATATTGTTCGTGTCACTGAAGAGTGACATATTGAACATATGTAAAGTGAACTTGAGAGTTTTGTAAATATTCGAACGTCTTAAAGTTTAATAAATATATGCATTCGACGTTGGTACACTCCTGGCAATTAAAATTACTACACCACGAATATGACGTGCTACAGACGCGAAATTTAACCGACAAGAAGAAGATGCTGTGATATGCAAAAGATTAGCATTTCAGAGAATTTACACAAGGTTAACACCGGTGGCGATACCTACAACGTACTGACACGAGGAAAGTTTACAACCGATTTTTCATACACAAACAGCAGCTAACCGGCGTTGCCTGGTGAAGCGTTGTTGTGATGCCTCGTGTAAGGAGGAGAAATGTCTACCATCACGTTCTGACTTTGATAAAGGTCGGATTGCAGCCTATCGCGATTACGACATTGCTGCTCGCGTTGGTCGCGATCCAATGACTGTTAGTAGAATATGGAATCGGTAGGTTCAGGAGGGCATTACGGAACGTTGTGCTGGAACCCAACTGCCTCTTATCACTAGCAGTAGAGATGACACGCATCTTACCCGCATGCCTTTAACGGATCGTGCAGCCACGTTTCGATCCCTGAGTCAACAGATGGAGACGTTTGCAGGACAATAACCATCTGCACGAACAGTTCGACGACGTTTGCAGCAGCATGGACTATCAGGTCGGAGACCATAGCTGCGGTTACCCTTGACGCTGCATCATAGACAAGAGCACCTACAGTGGTGTACGCAGCAACGAACCTGGATGCGCGATTGGCTAAACATCATGTTTTTCGGATTCATCCAGGTTCGGTTTACAGCATCATGATGGTCGCGTCCGTGTTTGGCGACATCGCGGTGACTGCACATTGGAAGCGTGTATTCGTCATCGCCATACTGGCGTATCATCCGGCGTGATGGTATGGGATGCCATTGGTTACATGTCTCGGTCACCTTTTGTTCGCATCGATGGCACTTTCTACAGTGGCCGTTACATTTCAGATGTGTTACGACCTATGGGTCTACCCTTCATTCGATCCCTGCGAAACCCTACATTTCAGAATGATAATGCATGACCGCATGTTGCAGGTCCTGTACTGGCCTTTCTGGATACAGAAAATGTTCGACTGCTGCCCTGGCCAGCACATTCTCCAGACTTCTCAGCAATTGAAAAAGCCTGGTCAATGGTGGCCGAGCAGCTGGCTCGTCACAATATGCCAGTCACTACTCTTGATGAACTGTCGTATCGAGTTGAAGCTGCAAGGGTACACACCATCGAAGCTATGACTCAATGCCCAGGCGTATCAAGGCCGTTATTACCGCCAGAGGTGGTTGTTCTGGGTGCAGATGTGTCAGGATCTATGTACGCAAATAACGTGAAAATGTAATCAGATGTCAGTCCTGGTATAATATATTTGTCTAATGAATACCCGTTTATCATCTGCAATTCTTCCTGGTGTAGTAATTTTCATGGCCAGTAGTGTATATTTAGTTTGATATACCCTGCATATCACTGATCTTTTAATATGCCATGTTTAGAAAATAACACCATCTGACCTCGGTGTGTGTGTGTGTGTTGTTCAAATCAAATGCTTGTATAGCTTCTGAGACTTAACTACGGAGTCATCAGTCCCTAAACTTACAAACTACTTATGAACTAGCTGACACTAAGGACGGTATAAATATCCATGCCCGAGGGGGGGATTCGAACCCCGACCGTAGTGGCCGTGCAGACCGTGACTGACGCGCCTCAGTCCCCTTAGCCACCGCGTTTGTAGTAGTTTGGTCCAATAGATATACTAACATTTGAACAAAATAACAACAGGTATTATTTCTTGTATGCAAACTCCATTTGGAGTCCTGTACACAAACCACCGCAATGTTCCTCCCACCGTGGTCTGGCACAGCAACAGTATTTTAAGTTCAAGAAATAAATACCTCTGTTAAATTATAAAAAAAATTCTTACCAACAGTGCGTCTCACGCATGTGGTGCACCTTCAGATTTGGATACTTAACATCTGCGGAGGCTACATTAGTCGAGATAAATTCATCTAAGACAATGGCGTCAAAGCGGGTGATCGCTTGTATCTAATTCGTTAAAAGAGTGTATACTTGAGTTTGTAATGCATTTTCAATAGAATCAGAGGCGTTGAATTAAAATTTGTACCGCGGCTGGGATTAAAACCCACGACCTCCTGCTTATTACCAAAGCACTCAGCCAATATGGCCTTGTGGATAATGCGGCTACACCGACTGCCATACAGAACTTCTGCCTCCACAGCACAAACTTTAAATTTGCCTCAATGTTACCCTATGTAATAGGCCTACGCAACAATGTTAATAAAAACACGTCATATTTTGTACAACTTCGTCAAATGTCAACTAATGACGCGTGAGCTGTAAAAGGTTTCACTGATCCCAACATTAATGATATTAATAATGTTAGTCGCAAACTAAGAAAATGGCCGGCTGGTTAAAGACAACATGTGGAGAAATACGAATAGGCTTCTCCTCCAGCTACAAGATATATTTTTTCCCCATCTTTGCGTTTACAACAGAATTGGAACTAGCAATTCAGGTAATCTAACAAAAAATAACAAACGTCATTTAGCCCTTTGTTGGCTATTTCTTCATGTTAGGAATAGAAAACAGACCTATTCAACTTGAGATCATGGATGCAAAATTCATTTACCCACAATTGCCTATATTGAAAGATTTACAGATCAGGAATGTCTGGAAGAGACAGAATTTGCACTTCATCAATAACGAACGAACTTTGTACCTAAATTTGAATCGAAGATATGCTTGCTGGAATGACAAAAATGTTGAAAAAAAGTCACTTTGAATGTACATTCACATCTTTCCTCAGATTCAACAAATGTAAATATTTAAACGCCCAAACGAAAGATCTTGATCCACCGCGTGTTCTTTGACCAACAAGAACTGCGTACCTTAATTACACCCGAAAATATCGTAAAACAAACCGATTAAAAATTCAAAGAAGGGATATTCCCACAAGAAATCTACAGAAGGAAATCGCGTGTGAATATAGATTGAGGAAGGCCAGATTTGAGTGACTTCTAACACTTGATTACTGTGAATGAGTACCTTTCTTAAAAAAAAAAAAAAAAAAAAAAAAAAAAAAAAAAAAAAAAAAAAAAAAAAAAAAACCGTAGGAAATTGGCCGGATACAGCAGCCTGACCAAGTTACTTTCCTTTTATAAATTCCTTTCATACATAGACGGCGTTTCAACGCGCTGCCTCCGAACACTGCAGTCACCTTGATGCAGGACAATCTGCCACTGGTACATCATTTATTAAATATACATTCTGCCTGGATTCTCAACGTCTTTGATGACAACGTATGGCTACTACAGACAGAAATGTTACAACAATCTATTGACATTAGTTACGTAACTTCATTTTATTTATTCAATAATTAAACCATTATGTGTACAACGTACCAACTGTCAAAGCAGCGATAATGCAACAGCTCTTTAGTATTTTCCGTTGGTTTTGATATAAAGTTTTTGAAAAAGAGTTAAAAATAGATATTCTTATTGTATAAGACTTTTTTCAATACACAGTTTTCTCTCCACCGTAATAATACTTCAGGAAATGAATAATTACAGAAGTTCAGAATCAAATGTTTGTACAGCTTATGGGACTTAACTACGGGGTCATCAGTCCAACTTACAAACTACTTGTGAACTTGCTAAGACTAAAGACGGCACAAATATCCATGCCCGAGGGGGGATTCGAACCCCCGACCGTAGTGGCCATGCAGAACGTGACTGGCGCGCCGCAGACCGCTCGGCCACTGCGGCCGGCAATTACACAAGTACTAAAATGTAAAATACGAGTGGGTTGCTATGTAAGATGAAGTAATGACTGCAACAGAGAACCAAATAAGTAGAAACATTGTAGCAATGTATAGATATCATAGGAGATATTCGTTAAAGGAAAAAAAAACTGCAACAAATGAAGCAGACAAAATAGAATGCAGATAGATGAAAACGAGATTGACAGGAAATCTAAAATGGATAACCAGGAGTGGCCAAAGGACAAATGAAAGTCCGTAGAAGCATGTACAATTAGTGGAAAGATTGATGCCGCCTACGGAAAATAAGAGATATTTTGGAGATAAGAAGAGCAAAACCAGTACTAAGCAAAGATGGCAAAGCTGAAAGGTGCAAGGAATACAAAGAAGTGTTATACAAAGGAAATGAACTTTAGGAAAATATTGAAGAGAAAGTCGATGAAGACGAAATATGAGTTACGATACTGCGAAAAGAATTTGATCGAACATTGAAAGATTTGAGTCGAAATAAGAGCAATGGAGTATGTGATAACTCTCTGAATAGATGCTGTCCTTTGTAGAAACAGTCGTGATGAAACTATTCCCCCTGGTGTGTAAGATGTATGCGATAGGTGAAAAACCCTCAGAGTTCAAGAAGAATCTAATGATTCCAATTCTACTGAAAGTTTAACTGCAGACAGGTGTGAAAATTGCAGAACTTCCAGTTTAATAAATCATATTTGTAAAATAATAGCAGAAGTTATTTAGAGACTATCGGAAAAACAGGAAGAAGAAGCCCTCAAGACAAGTCAGTTTGTATTTAAGGGAAGTGTAGGAACATGCAAGACAATAGTGATTGTATTACTTATATTGGAAGATAGCTCATGGAAAGGCAAACCTACGTTTATAGCTTCTATAGACCTGGAGACAGCTTTTAATAATGTTGACTTGAATGTAGTCCTTCAAACTCTAAAAGTAGCAAGCTTAAAATAGAGGAAAGTGAAAGTTGTTATATAACTTGTACAGAGACCAAATAGCAGTTGTGAGAGTCGAAGGGTATGAAACTAGTGGCGGGGAAGGGAGTAAGGAGGGTTGTAGACTTTCTCAAATTTTATATAATCTATACATTTAGAAAGCTGGAAACTATGAAGAAATTTCGAAAAGCAAATGAAAGAGCAGGAAGAAAAAATAAAACGTTTGATGTTTGTTGATAACACTGAAGTAATCTCGGAAACAGAAAAGAAGATCAGTTGAACGGAGATACAGAAGGGTAGAAAATGAACATTAAAAGGAGCGACACAAGGTAGTGGAATTTATTCAAATTAGGCGAGGCTGAGGAAATTGGATAGGAAACGAATCTATGAAGGTAGAAGACGACTTTTGTTATATGCGCTGTAAAAGATGATGGGCAAGTAGAGAAGATATAAAATGCTGAATTTTAATGGGTAGATAAGTATTTTTGAAGATGAGAAATCTGTTAAAATCAAATATTAATTTAAGAGTTACGACGTATTTTCCGAAGGAAGTGATACATGGACGATCAGTTCAAAGAAATATGATGCTGCAGAAGACAGATGGGTAGATCGTTTACTAGGCGGAACTGTGGAGGAATGATATTTGTAGCAATACATGACTAAAAGAAGGGATCTATTTTTCACCCCCGTATGTTTTGGTATTCTTGTTTTCTTCATTCTTGTCACATGATCGTACAACTAAAATATTCTTTGATCTATCACATTACATATTCCTTCTTTCACTTTTTCTTTTTGACCTGACGTCGTGTTTCCGTGAGAATCCTACAGATATTTTTGCTCCATAATAACGTCTTGAGCATCAAGATGACCTTACTACCGTTATAATTTTTCTCCGAAAAACCCTTTTAAAGGATACCATGACTACTCGTCTTTGTATTGGGTTTTCTTTCTTTCCGAATTTCCTTCATTCTTCAAGTTTGTTGTTCCTTTTCTTCTTCAGTCTGCTTTCATTCAGTTATTTAATTTATCACCTAAAATCATGCATTTCGAATTACTTCTCTAAAATATGTTCTGTTTTACATTGTGTCGTAATTCCTATGATTTCCATGTACTATTAAATTATGAACCATCTGGAATTGTATTTGTAACAATTGAGTAACCTGAAGATGTCCTTGGTTAGTCTGTTGTTATCCATTCGGTAGGTGTATCCAACGAATTGGTCTTCACTTCCTCATTACATCAGTTATTTTTTTCAATTTATGAGTGTCGCTCTCTCTTTAGTCGTAACCTGTAGTCTGTGTTATTATTTCTTATATTTGCATCATATTCTTCCTTCGACCTCCTTTAGTTTTTCGAGATCTCCAGTTTTTATTAGCTACAGCGTTTCTGTTGCATACTGAGCTCCGGATCTGGCCACTGTTTGATATTCTCTTAATTTCGTGCCAGGTCAAGGATTTTTTGTTATAAACATTTTTGGTCATGTGAAACATCCTTTACACTTTGTGTACTCTAGTTTCCATAGCTGTCTTTTCTCTTGTGTTGTTTGTTATCCAGTCTCCTACGTGCTTAAATCAATTAGTGTATTGCGTTCTAGTTGTTAAAGTTGCTCTAGTAATTCAGTTCGTTTAGAATCGATTTCTAATTCCTTTATGTTATCAGTTAGAACATTTCTGTCAAATGAATCGTGGGCTTTTTTTAGTCCACAAGAGTGATTACATATTTCAAACCCCTGCTTTTCCTCATTTCCTTTAAGTTCTATAGGTTTAATATTTTTCTGCTCATGACCTAAATTCCGCTTGATGTTCTGCTAGTTGTCTGTCATTTATTTATTCTGCTATTTTTAAAAGTGCCTTGGACAAGAAGTTGTAAACTGAGTAGGAGGGCCGGCCGCGATGGCCGAGGGGACTAAGGCGCTCCAGTCACAGTCTGCACGTCACTACGGTCGGGGGTTCGAATCCCCCCTCGGGCATGGATATTTGTGCCGTCCTAGTTCGTAAGTAGTTCATAAGTAGTTTTTAAGTTTAGGGACTGATGACCCCGTAGTTAAGTCCCATAGACTATACAAACATTTGAACATTTGTGTAGGAGGGATAATCGTCTACAGCACCAAAGATCTGTTTTCTACCCTTTTTATGCAGTGAATGTGTTAGTGCAGATGTCAACCCTGATGGTAAACTGTGTATTTTACAAATTTTTATCCACGTATGATATTATTTTTCTTTTACAATTCCTTTTTTTTTCTTCTGTTGTTGGTGCTTTTGATTCCGGTGATATTAGGTTCATGCTATCGAAATCAAATTTCACTTTTGGTGGATCATAGTAGTCTACAATTCTAATTCTATTATTAATTTCTAAATTTGAATTTTCGTCCTTTTCTATAACGGACCTCAGGCAGCAAAAATTGTAACTCATTTTGTGTGCAGTCCTTACTGATCTTTAATAAGATATGATAATTAATCTAGGAAATCCAATGTTTAATATTTCATTGCTAGCTAATTACATATACAATATGTATGCCTTCCATGCTGTAGTATAATAACTACACCATCAGTTAGTGTTGATATGTTCTTTCTGTATCCTATGCTCCCATGTCAAAAAATATTTGTGTAGAAAAAGATGATATTACACTTAATGTAGCTGTTGGTAATTTGTACTTTTAATTATTTTTCATCTATCCTTTGAATGTTAGTCTTGTTTTATTTTATTTCTACGTACTTTACTGGAAAGTTAGATAGAAACCTCGGGAAAGAAAAAGTCGTGAGATTTTCATGATTGTGTGGTTATTTTGAGTAGTTTCTTCAAGCATTGTTAACTTCATCTTGTTTTCTTTCATAATAGTACTGTGATAAATAACTAGTTTGCTTAGTTGTGTGTATTTAAGGCACCTACTAGTTGTTATTGTCAGTCGCAATTAACTGGAGATGATGATCCTAAATCTCAGTTTTTATACTGTGGAAAACGTAGCAATACGCACTTGAAAATGATTCATATAATTTCGAAATATTTAATACGTGAAACCCAGTTAGCTGGGAGAGAAGATAAATATGATCGCCAACCATGTACACCCAACATGGCGCCCTTGACAACAGAAAGCAAAATGCAATTCCGAAGGCATTAAGCTAATTCATGTAGCAGTTAAACTAGTTGGCCAACCACCCTTGGAAACGGGCTAAATGATAAGGTACAGAAATAAAAGAATGAGGGAGAATGATAAATGTAATAAAGGTACATAGAAATATAAAAAATACATTTCAGCTGATGAGGGGAATGCTCTGTGTTGCAACGTTATAGAATAAGCTATTGCACAATGTATTTGTTATCTTGATATTCTGAACTATTAACTACCATAATATGCAGCATATCAATAAGTTTGAAAAAAGATAAATTTATCTTCAGAAAAGCTCTATCTAAATATCATGAGAGCGATGTTTAGCTTGATCTTAATTCTGAAAAACAGAAAAGTGTGTTGCTTTCACGCTATTCATTAACACAGATAATGTCGTGTACGACACAAAGTTGTAGAAAACGTTTGCGAGAAGATGAGATACAGATTTAAAGCATCACGAGCTCCATATCAAATAATGAGAGTGGAAACCTAGAAGATATTACGGTGAAGTTTAACTTACACGTTTTATAGTCAGTAAACAATAGGAAAGAAAGAATCACAAATGGATAAAATTTCAATGGCAACATCTATCATAGCTTACAATCCTGTACTGGTACCTAGTATATAAGAAAACAACCTTGTATGATTATTATTAAAAGGAAGACTAGGTTATTTACTACGCAATTTTTCCATGGAGAAAAGCGATATGAATGAAGATCTACGAAGAGGAAAATAAATGAAAGTATGAATCAGAAATCTTATATGAAGAAATACATGCTGTCTTAAAATGTAGGATGTAAAATTGTGGATAATAATTGCAATGTATGACAACAAAATGTATACTACGCTAAATCTGCGAAATACAAAAAAGTAAGATTTTTGAATTGGGCACTACAGAAGATTTTTGAAAGACAACACAGAAAAAATTTCAAGTCCCTAGCAGGTAGAGAACAGGTTGTGGTTCGTTACTTGAAGGTTTCGAAGGCGAGCTACCTTGGAACTGCAGGGAGCAACAGGTAGTAAAAAGTGCCGCGAAAGAGAAAGACTCGAGCGTGAGACACCGTTACAAAGGGCGTCAGGAAAAACACCCTGATTAAAAGATCGGAACAGGATACAGACCGCGTCACCATTCAGACCTCTAGGAAGACAGGAATGTACAGAAATTGCCTATTCGCCCTTAAACGATGGCGTGAAATACCGTGTTACGTGCTATACGTTATCCTACGTTTTTGCAAGTACTTTGTACACTATGGACGTATTTTCTTGTTTGGAACATCCAAATCATATGTTTGATGTCTTCCCATTATTGTAGTGGACGTGCTTCGGCTGTGTGACTTTCTTTGCATATTTCAGATAAGTAAATGTCGATTTTGTTTGCTTAACAGTCAATAGTGTTATTGTGGAGTGCCATCTCGAGCCAATTATGTATCGATATTGTTATCGCTTGGTAAACCTAGGAAAATGAGTATGTTATTAACCCACAACAGACTAGCAATTGTAATGGCGCAAATATCTTGTCTGCTGGCCCTCAAGTACTGATCGGTAACCGCTGCGGAATAGCCGTGCGCACTGAGTCGCCGTGGTGCAGTGCGCGCGGCCTTTCGCCGTCGGAGGATCGAGTCCTCCCTCGAACATGGATGTGTGTGTGTGTGTTGTCCTTACGTTAGTTTAACTTAGTTTAAGTACTTTGTAAGCTACGGACTTATAACCAAGCAGTTAAGTCCCATAGATTTACAAACATCTGAACATGTTTGAACTGATTGGTAAAAAATCAAATAGCTGCCTCTTCAGAAAAAGAGAGGGGGGAGGGGGCAGGGGGTAGGGAGAAGAAGGAGAGAGCAGATGATCGGCACGAGCTGCACAACCCAGTGAGTTGTTAGCACTGGAATATTAAGAGTGAAACTCTTAGCTCCACATTACATATGCTCTTGCCACGGTCAGTTTGTCCACAACAGATCACACGGATACAAAAAAAAAAAAAAAAATGTTCAAATGTTTGTAAATCTTATGGGACTTAACTACGGGGTCATCAGTCCCTAAACTTACAAACTACTTATGAACTACTTACGAACTAGGACGTCACAAATATCTATGCCCGAGGAGGGATTCGAACCCCCGACCGTAGTGGCCGTGCAGACCGTGACTGAAGCGCCTCAGTCACCTCGGCCACCTCGGCCGGCCACACGGACATCAGTCAAATTTCAGCACATCTACATATATACTCCGCAATCCACAGTAAGGTGCGTAGCGAAAGGTACACTGTACCACTACTAGGCATTACCTTTCCTATTCCACTCCCAAACAGAACGAGAGGGGAAAAATGTCTACATGCCTCTGTATGAGCCCAAATGTTTCTTGTCTTTGTGATCTTTACGCGAAATGTAAGTGGGCGGCAGAATGATAGTTCTACACTCAACTTCAAATTTCCCCAACAGAATTTCTCGAAAAGAACGTCGTCTTTCCTGCAGCGATTCCCATTTGAGTTCCTGCAGCATTTCCGTGATACTCGCCCATTGGTCGAATCTACCAGTAATGAACCTAGCTGCTCGTCTCTGAACTGCTTCCATGTCTTACTTTAAACTGATCTGCTGCGTGTCGCAAACACTTGCACAATATTCCTTATTATGTCTGTTTCAAGGGAGACGTTGATGGTGATCCGCAGCAGAGATAAATATATCCATTTAATACTTCGCAAATCGCGAAATTTTCCGACGTCTGCTACTCCTGTAAGATGGACAATCGATCTGCAACACATGAAAATTTCTGCCGGACCGGGACTCGAACCCTGGTCTCCCGCTTTTCGCGAGCGGTCGCCTTAACCACTCGGCCACCCGTGCACGCTTCCCGGCCAGACCCAAACTTCCATGTGTTGCACTTCTTTCCCTCACATGCTCGCACACGTTATAGTGTGAGTCCCGCAAGAGGAAGAGACACGGGTGGAAGAATGTGTCTCTCCCTCTTGCAGGAAAACTGGGCTCTTAAGAAGCTAAAACTGTAGTTGGTGTTTTTTGGACTCGGTGTGGTGCATGCACGGTACTGTAAATAAAATACTGCTGGGAATCGCGAGTTTCGGGTGTCATGCTGTCCGCGTACCAAAGATGGATATCCGTTGGTTGAGATACTGCCGAAAAACTTTCCATAGCAGGTAACTAGGACCACTAAAAATTGTCGAAATCTATATATATATATATATATATATATATATATATATATATATATATATATATCGGCTATTTTTAGGAAATGTTGAAATATATTTCCATGTAAGAAATGTCTCAATCTGAGATTGATATTTATTACATTTTTCTCTTGGTTGCAGCTCCTGTGGACACATAAAATGACAGGTTAATGAAATGTGACGTCGAAACGACAGGTAATCGGAAAAAAATCACCGATTTTGGCAACAAGGACACTAAACTGACAATAAAAACTCCTAAATAGGCATAAAAGACACCAAAATCGGCAATAAACAGTAAATTGGTAGTGATACCGAATTTGGCACAAAAAGTACACCTAACATTGCAAAAGAATAGCGTATTTGGCAAAAAAAGGAAAGCCGAATAAGGAAAATAAGGGAACAGGTATAAAAGAAGTAGGTTTAACATTAAATCTGGTTCTGATAGTTATATAGATAAGAAGAGGTTATCCAATCTTCAACAACAACAATATTTAACAAAGATTCCACCACATGAAAACAGTAGGTACAGGTAAGAATGAGACATAATGCATCAAGACAGGCTTTCTGCTACCCCATACCTTTCAGTATTCTCGCTGAAGACGTTCTTCTTCATGTCAGAAACAATTAGCCAAGCTATAGTTTGTAATGATCATTGTGTGTTATTATTTATTTAACCATCTCAGACAGTGTTTACTACAGAAGACGATGTTAGGAAAGGGGCGTGCTACAAATGTTGAATAATGGATTATACCAGTAACGAAACTTGGTCTAAAATCAGAGAACACGTTCTGTCTATGTCATACAGTCCACTTTTTCTTTTGCGTAACAAACAGCAAGACTAACCTACCGAAATTTGGCTTCAGCGTCGAAAAGTCGTAACGCTGGAAAAGGTAGCAGAATGCAAGAGTGATTGAGCAGGAAAACTGCACTCTTAAGAAGCTCAAACGTTTGCTGATGTTTTTGGACTCGGTTTGAGAGGAAGGAAGGAAGCTTAGGGTTTAACGTACCGTCGACATCGTGGTCACTAGAGCCGAAGCTTAGGCTCGGATTTTCGGGGGAAGGGTATGGGAGGAAATCGTGAATGCCCTCTGAAAGGAACCATCCCGGCATTTGACAGGAGTGATTTAGAGAAATGATGGAAAACCTAAATCTGGATGGCCGGAGGTAGATTTGAACCACCGTATTCCCGAATGCGAGTCCAGTATGTTAGCAGTGTGCCACTTCGTTCGGTGGACTAGGTTTGGTAGATGCACGATACTGCAAACAAAATACGGCGAGTCATACGTTGTTTCGGGCTGCATGCTGTCCGTTGACCGGAGCTGGATGTCCGGTGGTTGAGATACTGCCGAGAAACGTCACAGAGCAGAGGGTCACAAAAACTTGCCGAAAACGATGACTCATAAAATAATGCGAATTTGGCGGTTTTAGTGATTTTTTGTTGTTGTCGGCTATTTTTGGGAACTATCAAAATATAAATATCAAAATATTTGTCCCTGTAAAAACTGTTATAATCTGAGAAAGGAAGTTTACAGTATGCGTAATTGATATTTATTCAGTTTCGAAATTACATTTTTTCCCGTGGTTGAAGCTCCTGCGCACACATAAAATAACAGGTTATTTCCATTGTAATGAAATGTGACTTTAAAACAAAAAAAAAATCACCGATTTTGGGAACAAACACATCAAAACTAACAGTAAAAACACCTAAATTGGCATAAAAAACACCGAAATAGGCAATAAACATTATATTGGCAGTGATACCGAATTTGGAACATTGTAAAAGAAGCAGCTAATTTGGCAAAAAAAAGAAAGTCGAATGAGGAAAGTAAGACAACAGGTATAAAAGAAGTAGGTGTAGCATTAAATCTGGTCAAAAATTATTTCCAGATTTGGCACACAGTAACATAGAAATTGCCAAAAAGCACCTAAATTGTAAGAAATTGCAGCAGATCGACGCACAGGCCAGCGAGTGGTAACTGAACCTCAACATAATCAGATGCATCGTACTGCTAAGGAGTAGAATGATCTTTTACCGGGTGATTACACGATTGGAGAGCAAACACATGTAGTTATTTCTGTAAAGAATCTGGGAGTGTACATACGTAGCAATTTGAAATGGAACGATCGCATAAAATTAATTGTGGATGAGACGGACAGTCATTGAAAGAACAGAAAATGCTGACCGTCAACTTAGGAAGTAGTTTACAAAACACTTTTTTAGCCAATACTTGAACATTTCTCGTTAATGCTGTTTCTGACTCACATAATAGTGACGGAAAAGATGCAAAGAGAAGTAGCACGATTCGTTAGAGATCCATTTTAGCAACCGCGTTAGCGTCACGGAGATGATCGGTAATCTCCAGTGGCAGGCTCTTCAAGAGAGGCGTTCCTCATCACGCTATGGGCTTCTGCCCAAGTGCCGAACCCAGAGCATATGCTTCTAGAAAAGATGACTAATACGTGAGAGTAAAATTACAGGAACGAGTCCCACGGAGGGTTACTGGCAGTAGTTTTTCCCGTATCGGACTGGAATAGGGACACGAGGAAGCGACAACAGTAAGCAAAACACTCCCGCCACACACCCTGGAGTGGGTTGCGGAGCATTTACGTAATAGATGTAGCAATTATGTTTCTTCAAATGCAAATATGAACACCTATGCCATCTTAAGACCGACCACTTACGTTCAGCCTCTAATGGGAACTTATTTGTCTTGATTAGATTATATTAGCTTAGATTGATACGTCTTCCATAGATCATGTATACAATATTTCGTAATGATGTGGAACTTGTCAGTTTAGTAAATGGTGTGTATACATGACAATATTTTAGGATTTCTTAATTTCAAATTTTTAATTTTAATTTTTTATTTTTATTTTTAAGTTTTATCTAAAAATTCATCTAAAGTTTACAAGGAGTTGCCATTCAGAAATTCCTCTAATTTAAAAAAAAATACCAGTTGGCTATCTGTCAGATATTTGACGCTACTTGGCAAGTGACCGAAGACTTTTGTGGCAGCATAATTCAACCCATTCTGTGCCAAAGTTAAATTTAACCTTGAACAGTGAATATCTCCCTTTCTCCTAGTGTTGTAGCTACGTACACTGCTATTACTTTTGAATTGGGTCGGACTTATAATAACAAATTTCATGAGTGAATATATATATTGTGAAGCACCCTAGACCCATAAATAAATGTCTGCAGGATGAACTTGGGTGGGCTCCAGCAATTATTCTCCTGTGCAATGAATACTTTTTTACTCATTATTTAATTGCCCCAGAATATGATCCCATATGAAAGCAGTGAACGAAAATAGGCATAGTAAGCTAAGTTACTGAGATGTATATCACCAAATTTTGCAATGACCCTGATAGCAAAAGTAGCTGAACTCAAACGCTTCAGTAGATCTTCAATGTGTTTCTTCCAATTCAATCCCTCGTCAACGCAAACACCTAAAAATTTTGAATATTCTACCTTAGCTACAAATTTATGTTCAAAGTATAAATTTATTAATGGTGTTATGCCATTTACTGTATGAAACTGAATGTACTGGATTTTATCAAAATTTAATGAAAGTTCATTTATAGTTCGCAATATTTTGGTCCACAATTATTTTAACTTGGTGTCTTACTTTTAGTTCATTCCATAGTTTCATTGTATATGTCAGTATACAAATTTATAGTTTCTGATGAGGAGGGTACTTTACGAACCAGTAACGATACTGTACCAATGCCACCAGTATTAGCAGTATGTTACACACAACTCAGCAGCAGTACTTAGTAGAAGTGGTGGTACCTAGTACCATTGAGGATTTAGGAACAATTGAAATATTTTATTTCTATTGGGTTTCGGGCACTTAATGCCCCTTTTATGAAGTGACATTACATGTTCAGTCCAGATTGGTGGTCTTCGGTGCCCTTCCATCATGTTTGGACTCTCAATATCTATGTTAACGTCCCTCGGAAGGAACACGGGGCTTTTCCCGTCCAGCATGGCCAAATGAAGAAAAGATAATGGGCTTGTTGAGCAAGGATGTTTTTATGTACGACTGTGATGTCTGCAATTTTTGAACCCTTACGTCGTCTGGTTAAGGCGGATGTAGGTCTCTTGTCTGATGCTTTGGGGTAATGTGTGCCTACTTGGTTAAAATGGTGGGCCAAAGAGAGAGACGTTTCGAAGAGAGCTTTGGAGTTCCTTTTGTCTGGGGATCGAAGGTTCTTCTAACAATCCTTAAATGTGTGTGTTTGGTATGTATCGCTTTAACGCCGGCAACGGTGCGTAGTATTTTGTTCTGCAGAGCCTGAAGTTTATGCAGATGCGAGTCTGCGGCCATGGAGAAGACTTGGGATGCATGGAGCATGGTTGGGAGAATGGTGGGCATGTACAGACTCATCTTTGTTTCTACCGTAAGACTCCGGCCGTTGAGGAGCGCTTGCAGCTGGAAGCCTACCTACTTCTTTTGCGTACTTTAGCCTTCTGTCGAGTTCCAGTCCGAGATGTGTCTCCGACTTGCTCCAAACTAATTATTTTCCTGCTACTGTTATTTTACTATCATGTAGTGCACGTTTGTTGGTAAACATTATTTCTATCGATTTATTTTTATTAATCTTAACTTTCCAGATGTTGTACCAATTATTGCATCCAGATACACACTATTGGCCATTAAAATTACCATACCAACAAGAAATGCAGTTGATAAACGGGTATTCATTGGACAAATATATTACAGTAGAACTGACATGTGATTACATTTTCACGCAATTTGGGTGCATAGATGCTGAGAAATCAGTACACAGAACAGCCACCTCTGGCCGTAATAACGGCCTTGATACGCCTAGGCATTGAGTCAAACAGAGCTTGGATGGCGTGTACAGGTACAGATGCCCACGCAGGTTCAACACGATACCACAGTTCATCAAGAGTACTGACTGGCGTATTGTGACGAGCCAGTTGCTCAACCACCATTGTACAGACGTTTTCAATTGGTGAGATATCTAAAGAATGTGCTGGCCAGGTCAGCAGTCGAACATTTTCCGTATCCAGAAAGGCCCGTACAGGACCTGCAACATGCGGTCGTGCATGATCCTGTTGAAATGTAGAGTTTCGTAGGGATCTTGACACATCTGAAATGTAACGGCCACTGTTCAAAGTGCCGTAGATGCGTACAAGAGGTGACCGAGACGTGTAACCAATGGCACCCCTTACCATCACGCCGGGTGATACGCCAGTATGGCGATAACGAATAAAGAATACACTCTTCCAATGTGCGTTCACCGCGATGTCGCCAAACAAGGATTCGACCATCATGAATGCTGTAAACAGAACCTCGATTCATCCGAAAAAATGACGTTTTGCCATTCGTGCAGCCAGGTTCGTCGTTGCGTACACCATCGCAGGCGCTCCTTTATGCGATGTAGCGTCAAGGGTAACCGCAGTCATGGTCTCCGAGCTAATAGTCCATGCTGCTGCAAACGTTGTCGAACTGTTCGTGCAGATGGTTGTTGTCTTGCAAACGTCTCCATCTGTTGACTCAGGGATCAAGACGTGGCTGCACGATCCGTTACAGCCATGCGGATAAGATGCCTGTCATCTCGACTGCTAGTGAAGCGAGGCCGTTGGGATCCAGCAAGGCGTTCCGTATTGCCCTTATTCTGCTAACAGTCATTGGATCGCGACCAACGCGAGCAGTAATCTCGCGATACGATCAACCATAATCGCGATAGGCTACAATCCGACCTTTATCAAAGTCGGAAACGTGATGGTACGTATTTCTCCTCCTTACACGAGGCATCACAACAACGTTTCACCATGCAACGCCGCTCAACTGCTGTTTGTGTATGAGAAATCGCTTGGAAACTTTCCTCATGTCCGCACGTTGTAGTTGTTGCCACCGGCGACAACTTTTTGTGAATGCTCTGAAAAGCTAATCAATTGCTTATCACAACATCTTCTTCGCTTCTGTAGCAGGTCATGTTCGTGGTGTAGCAATTTTAATGGCCAGGAGTGTATTTGTAGCATCCTTCCTACAAAATCCATATTATTATTGCATGTTAATAAAGAAGTATCATCAGCATATAGTGGTAGCTGGTTTCCTGCCAATTTCGCAATGTCGTTTATGTAAATTGAGTATAGTGAGAGTCCACAAACTGACTTTTGAGGAAGCCCTGACACAGCGTCCCTGACTATGCTGGTATGTTTTCTGCACCTGAAGGAGAATTCCTTCCCCTCCCCCTCTGGTCAGAAATGAATCAATCATACTAATCATGAGGGGTACTAAGTGCACACTACGCGCCCTGCTGCGATGCGCGCGGGTGTTTGCTGTCAGGGGTTCGAGTGCTTCCTTGGTCATGGGTGAATGTATTGTCCTTAGCATCACTTCAAGTTAGTGTAAGTAGTTTGTAAGCCTAGGGACTGGTGACCAACTTAATTAAGACCCTAAGATTTACAAACATTTGATTTGGTAATAAGTGCTCGAAATAAATATTACAATTGAACAAGTAGATGCTGTTTTTTTATCAACAGTCTAGAATTTGCAACTATTAAGAACAATTCACTCATAGAATTTACATACACGTTTTCGTATGATGTGACGAAATTTCTGCAGCAATCGTCATTGCTGGAATTCTCACAATATATGGAAATGCTGCTGATGATCCTGAGAACTATTTATTGTATAACTTAATTGGTACTAACGATATTATACCTTTCCTTATTCACAGTTCTTACTCGTAGCATGAACAATCTGCATATAAAATGCCCTGTGTATTAAAAAAAAAAAAAAGCTGTGATAGTAAAAAGAAAAAAAACAAGTTCCCAAAGAGGGAAGAAATTCTCCTTTGACGAAGCGGGAAAACATTTTAGTGGAAGGTCGAAATCCCTCTCTCCATCTCTCCCTTCCCACTAATTAATTAGGGCACTATTTCTAATACAGTATTTATCGGTAATATTTACTTCAAGAGAGCATAGGCGTTAGTCAACGTACTGAGCTAAATACTGACATAAATTCCGAAAGTAGGCAGTGTCTCACCAAGTCGCAAAAAGTGACATTTTTATTTTACAGGAAGGGTGGTTAAGCTTTCTGAACTATTTGGCTTTATTTTAAAGAAGAAGGATATACACCAGCCGTAATTTTAAGCAAATTTTTACGTTTAGTGAATGGCAGTCCACACACACTGCTACTCCGCAGAAGCTCAGGTTTATTTCACCGTAGATAATTTCTGACTTATCATCAATCAGCGGCGAGTATTCTCGCATAATTTTTTTCATTTTGTTCGCTAACAGGTAATAAAATTATGTTAATTACAACAAAAAAACTTTTATGTGATATTCAAAGTGTTTGCATTTTACTCGGGGAAAGATTTTGCTGTTATGTTTTAGCGCATGAGTGTGTGCATCATTGATGAGACAGTAAGTGAAACATTAGTCTGAAAATGAGATGGCTGCCACAAGTGTTTACATCAGAAGTCGCGAGAATTTTTGATGTCATTGCCTTTACAGTATAACAGTGCAAAGTGCGAATAATCGTCAAAATTTTTAAGACCAAGATGGCGATGGAACCTATATATCTAACACTGTAGTGGCTATGCTCTGCGTTAAAAAAGGTAAAGCAGTCAACAATCCGAAGATTGGTTTGAACATCACAGTGCTTTACTAGGCATGGTCCTGTTTGGAGGTGGTATGCCGTTGCCTTCCTCCGACCTTCGAACTGACTTACCCAGCCAGTTATAGGGGGACCTACAGTTTAACGTGGGTTCCGAACCACGGTGCTAATCCGCATTTTTCACATCAGCAACACTGCCAGAGGTGAAAGAAGTGGAAAGCGACAGATAAAAATCCTAGGACCTTTGGATTTGTAGTCCGGCACTCTACCACTGTGCTACGGAGCCGCACTGCTCTGTGTTATAAGTAGACAATTACCGTTCACAGCACAGCATCAGGGAAGAAGGGGGGGGGGGGGGGAAGAAACAGACTGATAAACAACGGGACAGACAGAGAGAACGATTGAAGTAGCTTAATTACGATGTTTGCGATGACGGAAGGAAGGAAAATTAAGAGTTTAACGACCTGCCGACATCGTGGTCATTCGAGACGAAGCATACGCTCGGATAGTTTCCGTCGGAGATGGTAAACGGGCGTGTCCTTTGAAAGGAGCCATTTCGCCATTTGCCTGGAGCTTTTCAGTGAGTGACGATGGTCGTAAACGGATTTCAATCGATGTGCTCCCAGTGATAATCTGTTACCACTGGACAAATCGCTCGGTACGAGATACAGAAATAAGGCTTTCTGAAACTCGCGACCGTGTGGTGTATTTCCAGTGAAATTACATGGTAATACGTCCCTTTAGCAACTGCTGGCTTTCGGTATCAATAAAAATCATCATCAGAACCATGTGATACTAAGTTCGGATAAGGCATTTAAGGTTCGTAAAAAAAAAACTAACGCTGTTTATTTAATCTGAACACGTTCGTAATTACTCGTAGATACAGCTACAATACCGAGAGCGTAATCCACGTACATATCCTTTAGATTTTTAATATTTTCCAATAATTGAAAAATGTATTTTTTGTTGCTCGTTATTGTATAGAATTCTCGCTACAGGTCACATTGTCATGAAGAAGTGAGAACAAAATGGCAGAGATATTTTTATTATTTTATACCTTTTTTATAAGATGAACATTAACAAGAGTAAAACGAGAATAATGGTATGTAGTGTCAGAAATTCAGGCGATGATGAATGAATTAGGTTAGGTAATGAGACAATAAAAGTAGTACATGAGTTTTGTTATTTGGGTAACAAGATAACTTCGGATGATCGAAGTAAAGAAGATACAAAATGCAGACTGGCTATGGGAAGAAAATCGTTTCAGAAGAAGCGAAATTTGCTGACATCCAATATTAATTTAGATGTTAGGAAGTCCTTTCTGAAAGCATTTGTCTGGAGTGTAGCTCTGTACGGGAGTGAAACATAAACGGTAAAGAGTTTAGACAAAAAGTTGATAGAAGCTTTAGAAATGTGGTGATTCAGACGAATGGACGGAAGGAAGGAAGGAAGTCTAACGTCCCGTCGACAGCTTGATCATTATAGACGGAGCTATCGCTCGGAGTTTGTGGGTAGGGATGGGGAAGGAAATCGACCGTGCCCTTTAAATGGAACCATCCCGGCATTTGCCTGGAGTGATTTAGGAAAATCTACAGACGAATGATGAAGACTAGATGGTTAGATCACGAAACTAATGAGGAGGTGCTCAACAGCATTGGGGAGAAAAGGAGTTTCTGGCATAACCTAAGAGAAGGGATAGGTTGGTGGGACACATTCTGAGACATCAAGGAATCGTCACCTTAGCATTAGAAGGAAGTGTGTTCAGTAAATATCGTGAAGGAAGACCGAGGGACGAATACTGTAAGCAGATTCAAAAGGATATCGGTTGCCGTACGTATTCTCAGATGAAGAAGCTTGCACAGGACAGAGTAGCAGGGAGAACTGTATCAAACCAGTCTGCGAACTGAAGACCATAAAAACGTTTTCATTATTAATCTGTAATAGCGAGCCTAGTCTGAATGAGTGAGTGATGTCATTCAAATGTTCAAATGTTTTTAAACCTGTTGGACCAAACACCTACGTTCATCAGTCCCTAGACTTACAATCTACTTAAAGTAACTTAAACCGACCTAAGGTCAATAAACACACACTCATGCCGAAGGGAGGAATGGAACCTCTGATGGCGAACGGCCGCGCGCTCCGCAGCGAGGAGCCTTAGAGCGTTTGGCTAATCCAACGCTACTGTGATGTCGTTAACCGCGCGTCTCCATGTCGGCAAGTTACAGTACCTGAGGTAAAGATTCACGGCATCTAAAATGTACTTTGTCATCTACGAAACAGGCAGCCGATTGTTACGGACTTCGAGCATATGGGTTTGGTACTCGAAATACGAAACAAGTTATGTCAGGAGTAGGTCTGCGTTATCTTCGGGTGAGTTACTGCCGCTGAAAGGAGTTTCCGACTGCACGATCGGCCCCAAAGGTCAGCACTCAAGGTATCGCTCGGAGCGGTGGCCGCTTGCTTTCGCCGCCTCCGATACGTTCTCCGGCGAGGCGCGGGCTTAAGATGCCTGCCCAGTACGGTCAGGGTGGGGGACCGCGGGCGGGAAAAAAAATATCGCTTGCTGAGTACTTTCGCCCGGCAGTGGCGGAGATTAACGAGCTATATAAACCGCCGCGGAAGCCCCAGCAGTCACACCGCTCCGACCTCCTCCACACACGGGACAGCTGCGCCGCCCACTAGCCACAGCCGAAATGCAGAGTGTAGCCGTGTTCGCCTGCCTGCTGGCCGCCGCCCACGCCGGGCTGGTCGCGCCCGTCGCCCACCTGCCCGTCGCCCACGCCCCGGCGCCGGCCCACGCCGTCGCCTACGACCACTACGCGCCGCCCAGCTACAAGTTCGACTACGCCGTGGCCGACTCGCACACGGGCGACGCCAAGACGCAGTTCGAGCACCGCGACGGCGACAAGGTGACCGGCGCCTACAGCCTGATCGAGGCCGACGGCACGACCCGCATCGTCGAGTACACGGCCGACGACCACAATGGCTTCCAGGCGGTCGTCAAGCGTCTGGGACACCCGAAGCCGGCGCCGGCCAAGGCTGTGTTCGCCGCCGCCCCCGCTCCCGTCGCCCACGCCCCCGTGTACGCCGCCCCCGCCGCCCACGGTCCAGTGTACGCCGCCCCCGCCGCCCACGCAGCTGTCCTGGCCGCCCCCGCTGCCCACGGTTATGCCTACCCTGCCGCCGGGCATGGCTTCGCTCCTTACCACGGTTAGAAGACATGCTGCCCATCGGACAGCGCCGCTGTCGAATGGAAAGCTCTCAGTGGGGGAGCTGTTTACATGAACGACCCGCCGCCGTATCGCTTAACTAACTTCGCCATTGTTGACCCATCATCTCATGTTCATCACCCATTTTCATGTACACTGTACGAATACGGTACAATAAAATTTATTTTGTGAAATTTTAATAATCGTGGTATCTGTTTTCACCTCTATTCTCATTCCTTTCCGTTCACTTCAATTGTTCTTGTGAAGCCACCAAAATAATACTCTAATTCTATTTTCTTGAAAACTCAAATTTCTAGATTGTGCTTTGTACAAAATTAAGGCCGAGTCTAGGATAGAAGCAACCACTATTGAGAACACGATTTATTTACCCAAATTGTGCTGTTACTAGCTGAACAACATATGACTGAAACCATAGTTTCAAATGATGATACATACATTTACATAAAGAATTTTTAAAAATCACACAACTAAGCTTCACAATAGACACGGGGCACCTGAAAATACAAAGCAGCCGAAAATATATTCACTTCCTTCGTAATGTTTTTCAGGTAGCATACCACACACAATAAGTAATTACGTGGATGATGAGCGATAATCAGTCGCAAATATTTCCTTATTGCCACGAATCTAGATTTCGGTCACTGTGTGACCACTATCAATTCTTAAAACGTAGTTTAACACATACAATATTTTCATTTTTTATTAATATCTACTTTAGGGCCCTATATGTCCATTATCAGTGTTTAAAATGTAGTTTTACACATACAAACTTTATAATCTTCATGTTGAAGATTGAAAACTTTTTTTGTATGAATGGTCAATGCTTAAAACGTAATTTAAACGATTAAAAATGTCCAGTCTTCATACTGGAGATAGAAAAAGTTTCAAACTAAGTTTTACGCATTGATAATGGTCACACAACTACCGAAATACAGTTTTGTGGCAGTAAAGAAATTTTTGCGACCAACTGATGTTCATCATCCACATGTCACTGGGTACGTACATTTAAAATGGAATGAAACTTGATAAATAAGTACCGTAATTAATTTAACATTACAGACATACTCTAATCACAGACTACAGCAGAAAGCCGTTCTTAACAACTCCCCTCAGCCTTCTAAAAGATTTTTATATACAAAATCTGTTGCCATCCTGCTGTATACAGTATACCAAAAATTGCGAGAAGCCTTACAAATCATTTCGAAGAACATTTAGCTATTATATCTTTGTACAACAGACAAGCAGAAAACAGAAATGAAGATCACATCCAATTGTAACATGACATTGAGAAAATAAGTAGCCTGAATATACTAGATGCGAATAAATATAGGTAAAATTCGGACACACAGGCAGAAGCATAGTGTACTCACTTGTTACGGCACGACGATGTTGGCAACAGTCGTGCGGTTTGCTGGGAGAAAGCAACGCGAATCAATTGTTTATGTGCGTTAAGTGAGACAACCGAGTTATGATCAAATATTTCATTTTTACCGAGCAACAGTTTCCACTGTATATGATCAATGTGTCAAGCGATTAACATTCTTCAATTAAATCATGGGGATCGGTGGTGGAAGCTTGAAAATAAATGCATCATTTTTAATGTAAAAAGTAATCACACATTCTTAACGAAAGAGAAATTCCGTTGCAAATTACCAGTGTTTCAAATGATTAGTGTCTTTAAATTATAACACGTGGCTCGATAGGTGGATCGATGAACGGAAATGGCTCGGGTTCTAACGTTAGAAGTACTGACGCATAGCAAACAACTTCTCTGCTATCACAACTCGTGACATAACGACGCCGTTAGTATGATCTCAATGAAGAATCACCATATTATAGAATCGTCTGCAACAGTGACACTCGCAAACTCAACAAACCACGACACTAACTTCCAATATGGCGTTATAAATTGAGCCTATTGCTCCGCGCCTCTCATTGGTTACATCAAAGTGTCATGCCATTGGCTACGCGAAATGCAGTGCGTTGCCAACCTATGAGCGCTACGGCAATGCCGCCAACACTCGCTCTGACTGCGAGCCGAACTTTAGCCAGAAATGTAGGTACATAAAAGTGAATCACCACAGTATCTCCTCGTAAAGTGGTTGATACATTACTGCTCTTGACAAGATACAGACAATAAATGCTACACCAAAATATGACACCCTACTCAGTCACACATTAATATAACAGTTAAATCAACTTGAATTTTCAACTCTCATATGTTATTATAACACCAACTCTGACAATATCTATTTATTTGAATGCATTTTTCAACTTTATTGTTCTCTGTTCATACCACAATGTTTAAATAATACCGTTTCAGTAACCTGTCTAACTGTTTTCTATATTCAATAACTTTATTGTATCAGTTGCTCGTTGAACATAAGCATGATGCAATGAAACGTTTCTACCAGATAAATTTTAATTGTCACTCCAATTTACATTTACAATTACTTGATAATGTGGTACTTTTACTGTCGTTATTTTTGTATTCATTACTGATTTGAGAAAATGTTTTGGTGTGTATGCGTGTGCGTGTGCGTGCGTGTGTGTGCATGTACATTCTGCTGTAAGCAGTATAGATACATGTACATCAAACAATGCTTTATGTAATCCGTAAGTTACTATTCTTTCTGCAGAACACCACCTCCCGAAAAAATATACAACATATGGTGAATTACGTGTGCCGCGATGGAGTAGCCGAGCGGTCTAAAGCGTCTCGCTGCCCAGCGCGCGGTTGCTCGCCGTGGAGGTTCGAGTACTTCCTGGGGCATGGGTGTGTGTGTTTTCCTTAGGTTAGTTTACCTAGGCTTAAGTAGTTTGTAAGCTAAATGCGAAAGAAGATCCCTCTGTTACGCTTTCACGACTAAAGCGCTTAATCGATTTTGATGAAATTGGGTATGGAGATAGCGTGAACGCTGAAGAAGAACGTAGTCTACTTTTGAAATTGAAGATTTTTGTTGATGTCAAGTTTATAACACAGTCTAACATACATAGTCGCGACACTCACTGCTGTAAAAGTTGTTACCAACTGACAGTTGCAATGATACTAGCGCTCCTAGCGGTGGGAAAGCCTCCACAGTGGTGATGTTTGTTTATAATTACTTTTGTACTTAATTAACGAAATAATTACTACAATTTTTACGTTACAAGCATTAGTAAAATATCAAGATACGTAAATTAATATGGAAATGAATGTAAAAACAGTCAATTTTACTGATTCAGTAGTATAAACTACAACTTCGTCTTGAACAAATAGTTACGAATATGTGTGTATTTCCATCTTATTCCACTGAAAGTAAACTAAAAACATAAGAGAATAATAAAGTTCTATTATGGTCTTTTCTTACTATGACAGGCAATTTTTTACGTGTATAAATTCAGTGTGGTGTCTAATAATTCGCACAGTTTTACACCTTATTCGTCTTCCTCAAACGTGGATATTATGTTCAGTGTAATTGCTTTAGCTTAAAAAGGCAAAGTTTTGATGATTCTTGCCATCTGTGGTTCAGCTGTAGCAACAATTGTGGAATTGCCTTCGTCTCTGCTGGAAAACAGTTTCATAGCTTTTGCCGTTTTATTGTCACGTTTGTGTCGTGTTTCCTACAGCTACAACCTTTGTAGCTGATTTGGTACGTTACATACTGCAGTTATTGCATTCTACATACGTTTGCTACGTTCAAACTCACTGAATCGACTGGAATTATAGTGAAGAAACCTTGACGTTCGTTAGTAGAAATGCGACATCTTTCTGCCAAAGGAAAGGTCTTCTGGTGTTTCCTAGACATTTTTTATTTTTTACAGAAAATTAAATTATTTAGCAGAAGCCTGTAGGTTACAAGATAGCGGTAAATAAACTACTCTGTAATGTACCGTTTCGTACCTTGCCAGGGATCTTCGGAAACTTAATTAAGACAAATGTAGAGCTGTTTTTAAGTCATTACAGTAAAACTTCTGAATAACGGACACCGATGGGAAAAATAAAACTGTCCGCTTTTAAGAAGTGTCCGCTGTTAAGAAAGGATAAAATACAAAATATTAAACTACCGTTTATCCGAAATGATTGGTATGGCGGCCGGTTCGGATAACGAAAATCTCGGATAAAACCAAAGTCTCACGCGTGAAACACACCGAACTGCGCCAATACCGCTAAGTACGCCGCTTCTTGAACCGATCCAGCCAGGCATAATTTCCGAGGAATTCTTACTCCTTGCCTTCAATGAGATCATAAAAAGTCATCGCTTTTAGACGAAGTAGAGGACCTTAACTACCACGCCTTTGTCTCTTATTTGTTCATGCCATAAAAGTAAAACCTCTTCTGAAGATATGAACCTTTTGTCATTCATCTTCGAGATTTCATTGCGCTGCTTGTCGCTTGAATGGAACAAAATGATTAAATATCTGATCAATTTGTTTTTCAATCAGTAATCGCACTCATACCGACGTTCAAATCCGCAGCAACTTTCGCAGGTGGCTCACCAGCATCAATTTTCTGCAAAGTGCGAAGCTTGTGTCACACATGTGCGAAACTTCAAATCGAAAACACTGAAGACGTATTAGACAAAGCTTTTGACGTTTGATGGCTATGGCAGCCATCGAATGAAAACATTCGATACACCTATCGCCTCTCTCCTATCTTACCCAAGCCCACGCAGCAACACAACAGTGAGTCTACTATTGAACGCTTGGATTCGTCTGATGTACCCACAAGAGGCGGAAATTGCTTGACGCCGCACTCTCATAGTCTGTTTCTGTGCGACATGAACCAATACTGTACTTACAAGAAGTTCCAATAGATGGCAATGCCATGAAACCACGCAATACGAACAAGAAACACGCTAAATCAACACACGTTAGAATTGACGACACTCAGACTTTCGAAATGCAAGAGTGCACTGATTGTTTCACGCTGTCCGTTATTTGGAAGTTTTGGTTGTTGTTGGGGGACATATTACGGTGTCCGTTATCGAGAATGTCCGCTATTCGGAATCATTTTAGCATAAGGGCTAATGTTGTTTTGTAGCGAAATTTTAAAATGTCCGCTATTGAGAGGAGTCCGCTATTGGGAAGTGTCAGTTAATGGAAGTTTTACTGTAACTATTTTAAGGTATTACATACGTTTCCTAATGTAAGAAGTTATTACCTATTTTATGGTATTAAATACGTTTCCTAATGTAAAAAGTATGTTAAAATTGAAATAAACGATACTATTCGCATTCTTTTAATGTCGTGTTCAGAAATGCAGCTTTCCGGCCGCTTGGAGCGCTTCTGTCGCAGCGTATAACAAACATCTGCTGAAGTGTCGTGACAGTATTCTATAATTCGAAATATGGAACAGCTGAGCACCACTGTTTCTCTTATAGCTACTGAGACGCTGGACGTTTATTAAAATACTTTTAATGGTTGATATGTTGTACGTAATACGATTCGACATAATGAATAATAAATTAATAGAATTCAGCAGCCAGTTGCATGTGATTATTATTATAGACGACCGGTTTCGTGCGCTTGGGTGCCCTCCTCCTGGTCTATTTTAATATTGTTGCTTAATGAATGTACATGCTATTAGGAGAATCAACACTGAGTGCAGAAATTATGCATTCATACTCAAGCGCCCGAAACCGGTCGTCTATAATAATAATCACAAACAACTGGTTCCTGAATTTTATTAATTTATAACCTGCACAGTTGCTGTAATGGATAAATTACTACAATAATGAATCATGTTTAGACAAGATGTTTTCGTGTTTCTAAGCATGTTGCCATGCTGAAACAAATAAGTTTGGTACATGAAATTTGAGTACTAAGACAAAAGTGGCAACAGAATGTTGCAATAAAAATGCGCCTGTCACAAAAACATTCCACATTCCACTTATCATGAATAACTTTCGTTGTTTCCATGCTGAAATAAGTGCATATTTGTTCCAAATAAAACAGAAATGCTCTGAAAGTTCATACCAGCTGGTAGTTGCAACGGCATTACCGCTCTTTTTGGTGGCCAATTTGCCGTAAGAATAATGTTTGTTTTATAATTACTTTTCTATGTAATTAGCAACATAGTTTCCATATATTTTGCTTTCCAAGTATTAGCAAAATACCCAGAGACAAACGTAATCTTGAAATAAATGTAAACAGAGCCGAATTCACACACTTATTGATATGAAGAAGAACTTATTTATGGGGCAATATTTACTGATATGTAATATGTAAATATTAGCAGCTTATTACTTTGAAAGTAATGCAATATATAAATCGAGATACTCAAATTTCTCTTACGGGCTTTTCTTACACGAAAGGCACTTTCTTTTAGGTGTAACAATTCAGTATAGAGTTTAATGATACGACTCCACTCGTCTTTAGTTTAAACGCTTATACTTTTGAGAGTATTTACTTTTGCTTATGAAACGACTATCTTGAAAAATCTTGCCGTTTGTGGTTCAGACGCAGCAATAATTTTTGTTGGTAACATCTGGCCCTTTCTTCTCTCTTTACATGAGGATTTTCCTTCACCTACCGCTGTGGTGGCTGATCTACATTAAATAATGTGGGTATTGCATTCCGCTAAAGTTTCTTTCCTGCAACACTTACTGATTTCACTGGAATTGTAGCGAAATAAACTTGAAGTTTCTGAGTAGAAAAACAAAATCTTTCTACGAAAGGTCAGATCTTGTGTTGTTCAGTAGCCATTTTTGTTTACAATAGAAACTAAAATTCTTCATTAAAAAGTCGTAGATTTCAAGGGAATTTTAAATAAACTGCCCTGTAATGCACCGTTTGATATCTTCCATTGGTTCTTAGGAAACCCAATAAAAAGAAACGATTAGTTATTTGGTAGTTATTACCAATTTTTATGGCACTACATACTTACCCTATTGTAGAAAGCGCGTTGAAATCAGTTGAAACGAAACTATTCACACTTATCCGTTATAGTACTCAGAAATGTACCTTGCTGGTCGCTTGGAGCTGTCTTGGCGTAAACAAAAATCAGTGGGAGTGTGGTGACTTTATGTTGCATCGCGCCGCGGAGGAGCGGCCGAGCGCATTGAGGCGCTATGCTACGACGCGCAAGGCCGTTTCCCGTCGGGGGTTCGAATACCCCCTCGGACATTTCCGTTACAGTCTTCTAGGACTTGTAGAGGGTAGTAAGTACATAACATTTTGAATAGGAACCCATGTCCTGAAACGTATCGTTTCCGTTCCACGACGGTTTCAATTCAGATGATTATATCATCCACTCCTATTTGAGGAATGTAATTAAGCTTGACTTAGTGCAGTTGTTGCAATTAGTTTGAAAAGAATACTGTAACGTTCCGTTATTACATACATTACAATTGACACCTTACGGTTTGCATTAGTCGACGACAACAACAAGAACGCAGCATCCGCGACACCAGCGGCAACGTACTGATGCGTTACAACAGCGGCTCGATGTGGCGACCACCAACGTCGTTACACACATTGTACCTCCGAAGCATGTTCTGGTACACTCTCTCCATCCCACCTGGTGTGTCTTCAATGTCTTGTGCAGTGGCCAGAACTAGTGCAAGCATATCTTCCTCATTCTCTACAGGTGTTCATGAATTAGGCTCTTCATACGAGCAGTAGAAATAGTCCATAAAGGTTAAATCCTGGCGATCGTGGCGGCCACGCGATTGGACCACCACGGCCTATCCATCTTTCACCAAATAATAAGCAGAGATGTCTCTGAACAGCCAGTGAAAAGTGAGATGGTGCACCATCATGCTGAAACCACATTTCCTGACGGACATTCAATGGCACATCTTCCAAGAACGGGTCCAATACGCGTTGTAGGAAGACATGCGGGACCCGTGAACTTGAATGGAAGGAGGTATTGTCCAGTCACATGACCGTCCAGAATAACTACCCACACGTTAATTCCAAAGCGGTATTGAAATCCCTGAACGTTTGTGGCATGAGGGTTTTCGTCCGCTCAGATATGGCTCCTTCGAGCATTCAGAACACACTCCCTTGTGAACTTACATTCATCTATAAAGAGAACTCGACGTGGAAACAGGGGCGCGTCGATGCAACGGTGCAGGAATCACGTGCAGAAGGCGACGCGTTGTGGAAAATCTGCTGGACCCATAGCGGGTACCCTTTGTAAGTGGTACGGATGTATTGTTGATTTGATTTGATTCTTTCAGGGAAGCCAAAACAGACTTGGTCTAACCCGCCACTACCCGCACCGAAACTAAGTTTATTGTGCGGTATCGCTCCCTGTATGTCTAGTAAAGCCAACCAATGCCCTTGAACAGTGCAAGGAGTCCCTTTACCAGTTCTGTATTAGACACAATTTCTTCGGGTCTGGTTGTCCCAAATGTTCTGTGCCTTTTACTCTCCAATGCAATGCATTCGAAGATCAGATGTGATGCATTTTCATCACCGTCATCACAGATCCTACATTTAGGGTCCTCTTCTGTTATTCCCATTGTATGTAGGTGTTTTTTGAAATTCCCATGGCCTGTCAGCAATCCAACCATGAGTCAAATCTCTCTCCTGTTCAGACCCAAGATTGCAGAGCTTCTTCTAAAACAAGGCTTTGGCATCATTACCTTGCCATGTTTTTGTTGATGGACTTTGGTCCAATATTCTACGTGCTGTCTTCTGAGCCAGTTACGTAGCTCCAATTTAATCATTGTCAGGACAGGTTCCGGTCCAATAAATGGAGCCTCTGCCTCCATCCTGGCTAATCTGTCGGCATGTTCGTTGCACTGATCCCCGAGTGGCCAGGGACCCACAATGGGTTTACTCTATTGCTTTCCCCTAGCTCCACCAGAACCCTGTGACATTCTGCAACAATTTTAGACCTTGTTGTAGGAGCTGCCAGTGATCTCAGGGCTGCCTGGCTGTCTGAATAGATATAGATGCTACGATCTTTGTAGCACGTACGCAAATTCTCCTCCACACATGCCCTGATGGCAGTGATTTCGGCCTGGAATACTGAGGCCAGTTTCCCTAGAGAGATGACGCCCTCCAGTCTTGGATGCACCCCGTATACCCCGGCCTATGTATTGTTGCTCATGCAGGACGTCCAAGACGGTACTGTGACTAACAGACGTTGCACGCGCAATTGTTCTAGAACTCGTTGAGGGGCTCTTTTCAATGCTACGCAGTACAGCTTCAAATTCTAGAGTGCGGCGTCGCCGTGGAGCACCAAAGACCTGTCTCCTTACGGTGAAGGTACCCGTTTCTCGTAGTCGTTGTGTAAGTTGGGCAAACAGTTTGTGCGATTGAGTGTGACGTTGTGGAAAGCCGTACTTAGACTATTCCGAGGTGCTTTAACCGTTAGTGGTGCGGTGGTCTAACGGGAAGACGTCTGCTTAGTAAGCATGGAGGTCCGGGTTCGATTCCCGGCAACATCACAAATTTTAATTCATTGCTTCACCTTTATCTTCAATGTTGTGGAAAACGTTCGTGATGCAGACGACATACACAAGGTGCAGGTCTATGTAATCCGCAAACGTGTACTGCACCATGTTTACTCTATCGAAGCAAAGCAGACGATAAGTGACATCTGGTGATCGTTTGACGTAGTACACGTTATCGTGTCTGTGGTGTCGCACAAGTACAAAGTGCGCGCCACCTACTTTCGCCGCGCGCCGCCATGCACGCACGGCGCGGCGTTCTCACGACGACAGCCACGAGCGCCCTCTGCTGCAACCCCGCTCGTGGCCACCACGGAAAGACACCGGTCACTTCGGACTGAGATAGCAACGAGTTAGGACCTTCGTAATCAGATAGGCACCAGTGAAGACTTTGCTATTGTACAGGCACTAGGCAGGCCTCTAACAACTATGTATCAACATTCTGCAGTAATATGTAAAAGTTAAGTATTGTTACATTCTGTGCAATATATATCTCTTTCTAATTTACTCTAGTGTTTATAGTTTCTGGCTGCTCCCCTCCGTACCTGCACCAGCGTGCTATCTTATTCCTGTGTCGGTCTCATCAACTCGGCCACCGACACCTACGACGAGGCTGGGACACAAAAGCGGCGACGAAGTTGGGACACAAAAGTGGCGACGAGGATGGGATACAAAAGTGGCGACGAGGAGTGATAGAACCTTGGACCAGCCCGCTTGCAGCAGCCAGACAGCAGCAGTCGGAGCACGCAGAAATTGCTCCCGCCCACCCACCCTTATTATAAGATTTTTGGGGGAACATATTTTGTTACGTGTTTTGTGGACTTTTTTGTTGCAGAGCGTCCTCTTTCATATTGCATTTGTGTTTTGTACTAATTTACTTGTATACGCGGCGCCTAATCGGTCAGCATGGCCACTAGCCCGAACCCGAACTTAATGGAAATTATTCAGTTACAGACGGCGCAAATCACTCAACTCCTGCAAGCGGTGTCGCAGTTGACGACACAGGCTGCTCACCAACAACAACAGCCGCCGCTTCAGCAGCCCACACCTGCCGCCGCAACGCTTCCTATATTTCGCCAGTACAACGAACGTGAGGAAGAATGGAGCGACTACTTCGCACAGTTTCAAGAACTCGTCGCGGCTCATCAACTTACAGGTCAGACTGTTAAGCATCTTTTGTTGTCCGTGGTGGGCCCCAAAACCTTTGTATTACTGCAGAAACTATTTCCCCACGCATCTCCTCGTGATGTGGACTTTGAACAGATTGTAGATGCACTAAATGCTCATTATGAGAGAAAAGTTCTTGTAGCCGCTGCACGGTACCGATTTTTGAGACTGAAAAAATTACCTGAACAGTCACACCAAGAGTGGATCACCGAGTTGAAGGGCTTAACCCGCAAATGTAAATTTACTTGTTCTTGTGGACTTTCTTATAGTGATGTGATGTTAAGAGATGCGATTACGCAGAACATTCAGGACCCCAGAATTAGGGCAGCAATTCTAAAACAGTCAGACCCCTCATTAGACAGTGTACTGCAGCTTATAGAAGCGCATGATACTTTTGACTTAGCAGACGTAGAAATGCAAAGCCACAGTGTAAATTCAGTGCGCCGCAACGGACGCTTTCCTAGCCGTAGTTCTCAGTATAGCACTAGTGATTCTTATTTTTCTACCGGCCGTGCTGAACAGACAGTGAACAGTAGCCAGTATAAAAGTGCGACACAAAGGTCGCCACGTAGTATTAGAAACAGTAATTTGAATAACGGGCGCCAACACTCATTTCAGAAAAATGTTCGTAAGTCTTGCCCCCAGTGTGTGTCTCGCCACAAGCGTGCTCATTGCCCTAGTCGCAACGCAACCTGTTATCAATGTGGCAAATCAGGACATGTACAGTCTGTGTGTATGCAAAACAAAAATTCTAAGAACGGTGCCGTTAAGTACAGTGCTTCGCAAAATGCAAAAACAGTTCATACTGTAAATGTTATACGGGCTGTGAAATTGAACAGTGCTTTCCTTGGATCTCAATTGCAAGAAAGTAGTTCTGCGCCTATGGCAAAACTATATAGTGCACCACGTAGCAAGCGCCAACGAGCGCGTAAAACAGTGCAACGGAAACGGGTTCGGGACAAGCAAAATGACTATGAACAGTGCATTCCTGTAGTGAAAATAGTGCCTTCTGCAACTGCTCCTTGTGATAGTGCCCAGTACTGTGTAGCTAGTGACAGTAGACTTGTTGTAGATACTGAAAGTAATTTTAGTGCAGTAGCCTCGCATTGCGCGGACGCCGATCCGGCGGTAGTACCATCTAGTGACAGTGTTGTTAATCCCCTGCGTGCCGAGTCTGCGCCGCTTCCTTCACTACGCGGCCCGCGCATACGCAGCAAACAAACCGTAGCAGACGTTGCCCACATTCGCGCACCTGTCGTGCGCCAGAAGCACAAACTTTTTGTAAATCTCTCCATAGAAAATAAGACTGTGCAATTTCAGCTTGACACTGGTTCCGCTGTTACATTAATTAATAAAGACACTTATGAACTTCTGGGTTCGCCAAAATTATCGCTGTGTCAACAAGTGCTAACAGCTTATACCGGTCAAAATATTCCCGTGCTAGGAACGTATAGCCTGCCCGCCTCTTTTCAAGGTGTTACAAAAACAGTTGCTTTTGTAGTTCTTCAGGCCAAATCGACACAGAACATTTTTGGACTAGATGCTTTTGACTTGTTTGGTTTATCAATTCAAAGGGATGTGCTTCAAATTTCGTCAGTAGTGCCTCAGGATAAAATCAATGCATTGTGTGACAAATATAGTGACTTGTTTTCGCCGGAACTAGGTTGTGCAAAAGACTTCGTGGCACATGTAACTTTAAAAGAATCTGCAGTTCCAAAATTTCGTAAAGCTAGACCAGTGCCTATCGCATTACGTGATTCAGTTGCCGAAGAACTTAAACGTTGGCAAGATAGTGGGGTGATTTCTCCTGTTTCTGCGAGTCAGTGGGCCTCGCCTATAGTAATTATACCCAAGCCGTCAGGAAAACTTCGTCTCTGTGCGGACTTCAAATCAACAGTGAACAGTCAAACAATTGTAGACACTTACCCTCTGCCCAGACCTGAGGAACTGATGGACAAATTAGGACAGTCTCGCTTCTTTTCCAAGATTGATTTAGCAGAGGCATACTTACAAATTCCACTTGATGACGAGTCAAAAAAGTTTTTCGTCATTAATACTCACATGGGACTTTTTCAATTTCAACGACTACCCTTTGGCAGTTCTTCCGCCCCCGCTATTTTTCAGCGCTTTTTGGAACAGCTGACAGTTTCGGTACCTTGTTGCTCGAACTATTTAGATGACATTGTGGTATCCGGACGTACAGTTGAAGAACATTTAGCAAACCTGGAGTGCCTTTTCAAAGTGTTGACTGCAGCAGGTCTACGTTGTAACAAAGCAAAGTGTTCGTTTTTTCAAACTGAAATAGAGTACCTAGGCCATGTGATTAATGCCCAAGGAATACATCCCTTACAGTCACATCTTCGAGCAATCAAAGACTTGCCTCCTCCTAAGAATGTGCACGAATTGCAAGCAGTAATAGGAAAGCTGAACTATTATTTCAGGTTTATTCCCAATGCCTCTCAGATTGCAGCTCCACTGCATCACTTACGTAGAAAGAATGTTCCTTTTGTATGGTCTAAAGATTGCCAGGTTGCCTTTGACAAATTAAAGTCTGCACTACTCAGTGATGCATGTTTGATTCCCTTTGACCCACAGAAGCCTGTAGTGTTAGCAGTTGACGCCTCGTCGTACGGTCTGGGCGCAGTAATCGCACATCGTATTGGATGTCACGATCGTCCTATTGCCTTTGCGTCCAAGCTACTGACGCCGACGCAACAGAATTACAGTCAGATAGAAAAGGAGGCCTTAGCAATCATTTACGGCGTCACAAAGTTTCATCATTATCTCTATGGCAGAAAATTCTATTTGTTGACAGACCACAAGCCTCTCACGTCGTTGTTCTCACCCACAAAGCCGATTCCGCCCCGTACGGCACAAAAGCTTCAGAGATGGTCCTTGATATTGTCTAATTATCAGTATGAGATTTTGTACCGACCTACCACTAAACATGCTAACGCGGACACACTTTCCCGACTTCCGGTTGGCCAGGATGTTTCGTTTGATTCTTCAGAAATGGCGTGTTGTCAGATAGACTCCGGAGATGCTTCCGCTGTCGCAGACTTCCCTTTGAACTCTCGTCGGGTTGCACAGGAAACAGCTGTGGATGCAGACCTAAGTGTGGTAGCACGTTTTGTTCGCTCAGGGTGGCCTGCCAGAGCCAAAGACATTGATCGGCCTCTGGTTCGACGTTATTTTGCACAACGTCATGCATTATCTTTAAGTCAGGGTGTACTGTTGTTGCATACCGACAACGACCAAGCAAGAGTGATTGTTCCTCGTTCCCTGCAACGAGAAGTGTTACGCCTCCTGCATCAAGGACATTGGGGCATTGTTAGGACAAAGCAACTGGCCAGACGTCATTGTACCTGGGTTGGTATGGACGCTCAGATAGAGAGCATGACATCACAGTGTACAGTTTGTGCGGAGCATCAGGCGGCTCCTCCACAGCGTTTCTCAGACTGGCCACGCCCCAAGGGACCATGGCAACGTTTACACATTGACTTTGCCGGACCTTTCTGGAATACGCGCTGGTTAATTGTTGTAGACGCTTTCAGCAAGTTTCCTTTTGTGATTGCCATGATCTCAACGACAGCTTTTAGTACAATCAGTGCCTTAACGTCAGTGTTTTGCATCGAAGGTTTGCCGGAAACTATCGTCAGTGACAATGGACCTCAGTTTGTTAGTGCGGAATTTCAACAGTTTTGTCGTGTGAATGGCATTCAGCATATCACCACCGCACCTTTTCACCCTCAGTCCAATGGTGAAGCAGAACGTTTCGTTCGAACATTCAAGTCTCACATGGCGAAGATGAAAGGTCAGCACTCCAGGCAGCAAGCTCTTCAAATTTTCCTGTCTACGTATCGGTGCATGCCACGTGACGGCCCGTCTCCTGCCGAGCTGCTACACGGCCGCCGTCACCGCACTCTCCTTCACCTGCTGCAGCCTCCCACGCACCGAGTCGGTTCGTATGGCGCTACGCGTTTTCAGGTTTCCACGCCGGTGCTGTACAGGGTGTTTGCTGGAAACAAGAAGAAACTATGGATGCCGGGCATCATTCAGCGCGTGCTCGGTCGCAATATGTATGTTGTACGTTCTTCCACAGGGTCGGAGCTGCGGCGCCACGCAAACCAATTGCGTCTGCATAGGCCGCGCGATCCTGTCTCCGGTTTCTTGATTCCAGACCCAGTTCACCGCCAGGGAGCACAACCACATCGTTCGTCCCCGGACTACGAGATCGTCCCGATGGAGATCGACGCGACGCCGCCGCTGTCGCCGCCGCAGATGACAGCGTCACCGAGAGGGACTCCGGGACCGTGCGTGCCGCCGCCGCCTGGGCCACGCACCTCAGAAGAAGATGACCTGCTCCCTCTGGGCGGGGGGGGGGGGGTGCGCCCTTCCCCAGGTTTCGGTGGGTTCCCTGGAGGATCGCAAGGCGGATGCCGGGGCGCGGACGGCGTCTCGATCCCAGCCTCAGCTACGACGCCCGTCCCACCAGTAACGCCCCCGCCCAGGCCCTCCTCCCAGTGCCGTCGCCGTGGCCCTCAGCCCTACGCCACGACGGCGCGGCGGTTTGGGGGGGAGGGGTGTGGTGTCGCACAAGTACAAAGTGCGCGCCACCTACTTTCGCCGCGCGCCGCCATGCACGCACGGCGCGGCGTTCTCACGACGACAGCCACGAGCGCCCTCTGCTGCAACCCCGCTCGTGGCCACCACGGAAAGACACCGGTCACTTCGGACTGAGATAGCAACGAGTTAGGACCTTCGTAATCAGATAGGCACCAGTGAAGACTTTGCTATTGTACAGGCACTAGGCAGGCCTCTAACAACTATGTATCAACATTCTGCAGTAATATGTGAAAGTTAAGTATTGTTACATTCTGTGCAATATATATCTCTTTCTAATTTACTCTAGTGTTTATAGTTTCTGGCTGCTCCCCTCCGTACCTGCACCAGCGTGCTATCTTATTCCTGTGTCGGTCTCATCAACTCGGCCACCGACACCTACGACGAGGCTGGGACACAAAAGCGGCGACGAAGTTGGGACATAAAAGTGTCTACCCTGTTCAATACCAGGACAGGGAAATTTGAGGCGTTTCTTTGTCTCTAAGCAGACGTTGACGAGTTACACATCTGAATTGCAACTGTCGTATAACGGAAACGATACGTTTCCGGACATGGGTTCCCATTCAAAATGTTATCTACACACTACCCTCTACAAGTCCTAGAAGTTTGTAACGGGAATTCCCGACCACCGTGTATGTAGAAAAGCTAACACGGAATAAGAAATTAACCACAATCTTTCAACAGAGAATAGGTGACCCGGTCAGATGCTATACCCGTCAGATCTTATTCAGATTATACGAAGAAACTCGCTCGCCTTCCAGCAGCCGTTTATCTTAGATCGGCGGAGCAGCGAAACGTTCCGAGTCATTGAGAAAAGGCGCAGGCTATACCGGTTTTCGAGAAGGGTAGCGGTATGCTGCGTATGTCGGAAATACAGGCTAAAGCTGTTGTAGAATTATGTAACACACTCTATAGTCATGTATTATGGCCTCTTACATCCTATTTTAGGAGTCAACGTAACTCCAGAACAGCGCAGACTTCCGAATGGCGTTTCATATGATTTAACACTGTAAAGTTATTAATAAAAGTACCGGGCTTACCGAATGTTAGACTACTTCAGTGTGGGCTTCTTAGTAGACAGAACTTGACATGTCAGTACTGATTGTGTGGTGTAAAGATATTTTCACAAAAAAAAAATCAAGAAAGCAATCTTTACTCACATGAAGTGGTGGGTGCTATCGACAAGGGTTTGCAAATCGATTCCGTATTTCATGATTTCCAGAAGGCTTTTGACAAAATGTTCAAATGTTTGTTAAGCGTAAGGGACTTAACTACGGGGTCATCAGTCTCTAAACTTACAAACTACTTATGAGCTACCTACAACTAAGGACGGCACAAATATCCACGCCCGAGGGAGGATTCGAACCCCCGACCGTAGCGGCCGTGCAGACCGTGACTGAAGCGCCTCAGTCCCCTCGGCCACCGCGACCGGCAGGCTTTTGACACCGTGCCTCACAAACGGCTTTTAATCAAATTACGTGGTTATGGTATATCGCTCCAAATTTGCGGCTAGGTATGGGATTTCCTGTCGGACAGGACACAGGTCATCGTAATCGATGGTAAGGCATCGACTAAAACAGAGGTAGTGTTATTGGTCCTGAGGTGTTCCTTATTTACATAAATGCCGTAATGAGTAACATAGAAGTAGATATCATCGGAGTAGTGCAGCAACTAAAATCACTTAATAAGAACAAGTCTTCTGGTCCCGATTGTATACCCATTAGATTTCTATCTGATTATGCTGAAGCGATAGCTCCTTACTTAACAGTCATATACAACCGCTCTCTCATAGAAGGATCTGTACCAAAAGATTGGAAAGTTGCACAGGTCACACCTATTTTCAAGAAAGGCAGAAGGAGTAACCCACTAAACTACAGGCCTATTTCATTGACGTCAATTTGCAGTAGGGTTTTCGAACATATCCTGCATTCAAATATTATGAATTATCTCGAACAGAACGATCTGTTGACCCAAGGTCAACACGGATTTAGAAAATATCGTTCATGCGAAACACAACTAGCTCTATATTCACACGAAGTGATGGGTGCTATCGACAAAGGTTCGCAAATCGATTCCGTATTTCTTGATTTCCAGAAAGCTTTTGTCACCGTACCTCACAAACGGCTTTTAATCAAATTGCGTGGTTATGGTATATCGCCCCAAATTTGCAATTGGATAGGGGATTTCTTGTCAGAGAGGACACAGTTCGTAGTAATCGATGGTAAGGCATCGACTAAAACAGAGGTGATATCGGGCGTTCCACAGGGTAGTGTTATTGGTCCTCTGCTATTCCTTATTTACATAAACGATTTAGGGGAAAATCTAAATAGCTCTCTTAGGTTGTTTGCAGATGACGCCGTCATTTACCGTCTAGTTAAATCATCTGAAGATCAAAACCAATTGCAGAACGATCTGAATAAGATATCAGTATGGTGTAAAAATTGGCAATTGACTCTAAATAATGAGAAGTGTGAAGTCGTCCACATGAGTACGAAAAGAAATCCGTTAAACTTTGTTTACAACATAAATCAATCAAATGTGAAGGCCGTAAACTCCACAAAATACCTAGGAATCACTATTACTTCAGACTTAAACTGGAAAGAACACGTAGATAATATCGTGGGAAAGGCGAACCAGAGACTGCGTTTTTGGCAGAACCCTTAAAAGATGCAACAGAACTACTAAAGAAACTGCATACACTGCGCTTGTCCGTCCATTTTTGGAGTATTGCAGCCCAGTGTGGGATCCTTATCAGGTGGGTTTGACGGAGGACATCGAAAGAGTCCAAAGAAGGGCAGCTCGTTTCGTATTGTCACGATACAGGGGAGACAGCGTTACGGAAATGATACAGGATCTGGGATGGGAATCATTACAACAACGGCGCTTATCGCTGTGGCGTGGGCTACTTACGAAACTCCAATCACCAACATTCTCCTCTGAATGCGAAAATATATTGTTGACTCCCACTTACATAGGTAGAAATGATCATCAGAATAAAATAAGAGAAATCAGAGCTCGAACAGAGAGATTCAGGTGTTCTTTCTTCCCGCGCGCTATTCGAGAATGGAATGGGAGATAAATAGTATAATTGTGGTTCGATGAACCCTCTGCCAGGCACTTAAATGTGATTTGCAGAGTATCCCATGTAGATGTAGATATGATGTAGGGAAAAATGTAAGTAGCTCTCTTGGGTTGTGTGCAGATGACGCCGTCATTTACCGTCTAGTAAAATCATCTGAAGATTAAAACCAACTGCAGAACGATCTGAATAAGATATCACTATGGTGTAAAATTGGCAATTGACTCTAAATAATGAGAAGTGTGAAGTCGTCCACATGAGTACAAAAATAAATCCGTTAAACTTTGTTAACAAGATAAATCAATCAAAAGTGAAGGCCATAAACTCCACAAAATACCTAGGAATTACTATTACTTCAGACTTAAACTGACAAGAACACAGATAATGTCGTGGGAAAGGCGAACCAAAGTGTGCGCTTGTCCGTCCTTTTTTGGAGTATTGCTGCCCAGTGTTGCACCTTATCACGTGTGTTTGACGGAGGACATCGAAAGAATCCAAAGAAGACCAGTTTGTTTCGCATTGTCACCATACAGGGGAGACAGCGTTACGGAAATGATACAGGATCTGGGATGGGAATCATTACAACAACGGCGCTTATCGCTGTGGCGTGGGCTACTTACGAAACTCCAATCGCCAACATTCTCCTCTGAATGCGAAAATATATTGTTGACTCCCACTTACATAGGTAGACATGATCATCAGAATAAAATACGAGAAATCAGAGCTTGAACGGAGAGATTCTGATGTTATTTCTTCCCGCGCGCTATTCGAGAATGGAATGGAAGATGAAATAGTATAACGGTGATTCTATGAACCCTCTGCCAGGCACTTAAATGTGATTTGCAGAGTATCTCACGTAGATGTAGAAAAAGTATTAACCATTCAATGATCAGATAACGTGTTAAGATTATACTGATTACGTTCCTATCAGAGTACTGATACACTAGCTCCATACTTAAGTCATATAAAAGCATTTGCTAAACGAGGGACCTGTAACCGAAGACTGGAAAGTTGCACAGTTCACACCGATATTCAAGAAAGACAATAGGAGTGATTCACTAAATTACAGATCTATGCCACTGACATCAATTTGCAGTAGGGTTTTGGAACATGTACTGAGTTCAAACGTTATGATTTACTTTGAACAGAACGATGTAATGAGCCATGGTCAACAGTATTCAGAAAGTATCGTTCGCGTGAAGGACACGAAGTGTTCAGTGCTATTGGCAATTTGCTCATCATCGAAATCGATCTTATTGTTGTATATAATGAGCAAATGCCAAGATTGAGCAAGGCGACTGGTTTCGACACTGAAGGGTATCATCTTCTGGTCTCTGGTTTTTGGCATTGATCTGCTTATAAAACGCTCCACATACTATTTTGAAATTTTGTTGCTGGATAGTCAAACATAAAACAATAACATTATTATTAATCGACATTGCGCCGTGGGCTGTCCGTGACTGTACCATTTAGGTTAGGGGTATATTATAGTAATTATAATAAGCCGTCTTCAGTCACAATATTTTAATTGTTTTTATTGTCCGACGCGTTTCGGAGCTATAACTCCATTTTCGAGGACATTATTACTGTATTTTTGTGTTATATCTGCTTCAGTTTTTCACGTAACGGTAGAAGAACGACACAGTTGTTAAGTTTCTGGTGAGTAGGTTGTCGCAGGCCTTAATGCAAGGATCTTATTATAAACATACAGTGAAGTATTGTGAATTTTTACCTGCATTTGTCGAGATAAATTATCTGCTGCATTGGCGAAGACGCCGGTCATTAAGTGAGATGTTCAGACTGAGAGGTAATGCCTGACTTTTGTGTTCTCGGCCACTCTGGACACTGTGGATGTCGGAGTATTGAATTTCCTAACGATTTCCGAAATAGAATGTCCCAATCGTTCTACCTGCAACCACCATTCATCGTAGAAAGTCTGTTAACATCCGTAGTGTGGCCACGTCGAAAACCTTGTTACGTCACTCACTGGAGTGCAGATAACAGATTCACTAATGAACCTCCCTTAAACCACTCCCTTTCTCCCATCAACCAACCAACCATACCTTCAATACTGTCGCCACCTGTATGTATCGCTGTACCATGGCATTTGTCACGTGTCTGCAGTAAGATGTTATAAGCTTTTTTTACTGAAAAATTAAGTTTTCAGGAATACCACCCATACTAATGAATGTCGGTACACAGAATCAAAATTTGAATGCCCCATTTGCAAATGAGACTGCAAATGATGACAACTTTTTCCACGGAAACTAACTAATCCCGTCGGAGTATCGAGTCCTTCGTCGGGTATGTATGTGTGTGTGTGTGTGTGTGTGTGTGTTGTCCTTACGTTAGTTTAAGTTATCTTATGCAGTTTGTAAGCATAGCGACTGATCACCACAGTTGTTTGGTTCCACAGATTTATAAACATTTGAAACTATGAAACTAACCAATATTTGACTAGTTACGCTTTACTTAAATTCAGTTAATGAACAATCACGTGATACATCTAGATAAATGCTCGGCAAATAAACTGAAGTGCATGGTAGTGGGTTCCTCGAACTGTTTTATGTTACGCATCTACCATTCCATTCTGTAATAATGCGTGGGAAAAAGGAAAACCTTAATGTTTCCGAATTCGATCTAATTTGTCTTATTTTATTATGACGATCATTTCTCCATTAACAAAATGTGTTCGCATTCGGAAGAGAAAGCTGGTGAAAGAAAATTCGCAAACACATGTTACCGCCACGAATAACGCCTTTCTTGGGCTTGCGGTAAACGCTGTCGTAAGCCGTCGTAAGCCCGATGGAAGTCTTGGTCACAGCGTTTACCGCAAGCCCACTCACACGGACCGGTATTTGCACGCCACCAGCTACCATCACCCAGCACAGAAACAATCTGTTCTGAAGACCTTAGTACACAGAGCCGTAACCGTATCAGATGCTGACAACCTGTCAAAGGAGCTTCGCCACTTACGCAAAGTTTTCAAGGATAACGGCTACAGCAAGAGACAAATATCTCAAGCAGTGTCCCTTAAAGCACGAAATCAGAAGACACGTGAAGAAGAAGTCAAGAAGACCGCATTTTTGCCGTTTTGTGGCTCCACAACAGGGAAAATTAGCCGGCTCCTGAAGAGACATAAAATTGACACAATTTTCAGGCCTCCAGCAAAGATCCGACAACTAATGAAGCCTGTGAAAGATGATGTAGGTCTCAGAACACCAGGCATTTATAAAATTCCGTGTGAGTGTGGGCAGTTTTATGTCGGCCAGACTGTTCGCACTATTGAACAGCGACGCCTAGAACACGAGCGGTGCTTTCGATTACGCTATCCCGAAAAATCAGCTGTGGTGGAACATGCTTTAGAAAACGGACACCGAATTGCTTTCGACGAGACTTCTATTATTAAACGGACCAACAGCTTCTGGGACAGCATAATAAACGAGGCAGGAGAGATTAGAATTTCAGAAAACACCCTCAATAAAGACGGCGGTTTGCAGCTCAGTACGGCTTGGGATCCCGTAGTTGCGAAGTTGAAGCGGGCGCGGAGTACGCGCGACCAAAACATTGCCTTATATGGTCATGGAACTGAGCACAGTGACGTGACTGGCGGCGGCGCGGCTGTATAAGCACGGCAGCGGCAGCGGCAGTGGCAGCGGCAGCATCCACTTGACTCAAACTCGCTTTGAAGGAAAAGAGATTTGACGATAGTCCTGACATGCAACGAAACGTGACGAAGCTTTTGGATGGACACCATTCCAAAGAAAGACTTGATGCAAAGATTCCGGGACATGTATCGCAGAGATCCGCGGTGCAAAGTTATGGCAGGTGAATATTTCGAAGGACAGTAAGGTATCTGAAGTTCATAGTTCAACTATGTTAACGTTACAAAACTATTTACAGAACTTTATGGTCAGAAGTTGTACATAAGTTTCATTGGCCTCCTTGGATAATTAATATTAAAACTATGTACTTAAATTTTATCATAAAAAAGTGTCATATTTGGGGAGGGTGGGCCGGGGTTCCTTTAAAAAAATCTTATGAAGGACAACAGCCAAGATCTCTTTTAATTTTTATTTAGAATACCAGTTTCGGCAGAGTAAACTGTCGTCTTCGGATCTTCCATTTCACTCATCCAAGATACGGCAGTTTAATCTGTTCTTAAACCGATAATCCAATTAAAAATTAAAAGTGAACTTAGCTGTTTTCTTAATAAACTTAAATTTTAATCACATAATTTTGACATAAAGTCACGGAGGAGGCAGTCGACCATGATGAATAATTCATGTACAATAGCTGCATAGGTTGCTGAATTGATGAAAGTCATGAAGTGGTTACTAAATGACTTTATTTGACGCTTTTCGGCCTGGGTCATCATCAGCATCTGTCAATGAAAAATAATAGTAACTATACAGTGTGACTACAGAAATATTGCAAAACATTGTATACAACTTTAATGAAGATATAATTCGGCACACGTACCCTGTGGTTGAAAGCCACCAGTATACATAACTACAAATTGGTCAGTAATATTCGTTATATGTTCTTACCCGCTCGGTTAGTCGTGTGGTCTAACGCACCGATTTCCGCGATGGGAAGGCGTACCGGCCCCGTTTCGAATCCGCCCGGCGGATTAACGAAGGGGGTCACAGTGCAGGCCAGCCTGGATGTGGTTTTTAGGCGGTTTTCCACATCCCCGTAGGTGAATACCGGGCTGGTCCCCAAGTCCCGCCTCAGTTACACGGTTCGCAAACATTTAGTAACACTTTACACTTTCGCACACTTATAATAATATACGCAGAAATTTGAGGGCACACATTTCCTCCTGGGAGGGGGGGGGAGGCATGGGGTGGTGGTAGGAAGGGCATCCGGCCACCCTGTAAATATTAAGCCATGCCAAATCCGCGTTTAACACATTGCCGACCCTGCATGTGTGGGAAAAGGGCCACAGAGATAGAGATTCGTTATATGTTCTTGAGTTAACATCACAGAGCAGACTGAGGATACAGTAATGCTACAATACATGATTACAGATATCCGTTACCAGATGGCGTGCCTTTCTTAAACATATTGTCTAGTGGCGCCGTGCCAAGTGAAGGCACGCTAGACAAAATTAAAGTATAAAAATTAACAGTATATAAATTATTGAACAAATGCTCTTTACATCATGTCCTATAAGGTAACAAAAAGAACAAATGTCAACTATATCGTGTCGAATAAAAATCACGGGTCAGAATTGTTTATCAAAGAAAGAGATATTTAGGAAGCCAAACTGTTAGAACACATTAATGGCAATAGTTTACAACCTTGTAGTAATAATTATACACGAAACTGAAGTTACTATAATAAAGATCAAGGATAAAAATGAAGGGGATAGAATAAAATTGCGTTTTATAATAATAACAGAGCGACAAAGTGTTAACATTATAAAAAATAGGCTGACGGAAAATAGAAAGTTGTGATGAACAATCGTTAACAATGGTGTTACATATACAGTGTATTTTTGTTTATTGGAAACAACTACATAGGGCGGCAGGTTTGAACACACAGCTTGGGTATTAACATGCTATCGGAATATACAATGTATCTTAATTTAAGTGAAGATTACACTGGTATGTACACACGTCAAAATAAGGTTTTAAAAAAAAAAAAAAAAAAAAAAAAAAAAAAAAAAAAAAAAAAAGAGAGGAATAAAAATGACAATCATGCAGCAATTGAGAGCAGTTGTTCATAATGGAAAATAAAATGTAACGTACTGTCAATTAAACAGGTACAGGTACATGGCATTTTATATTTTTTAAATATTTTTATTGCACACGGAACAGGATTTTCAGTACCCGCGGTCAATTTGGGAACAGTGGATGAACATCCAGCTGACGAGGGTGCATTCTACATAGCGTGAGATTTGTAAGTACCGTTGCGTTCGTGGTTAAATGCTATAGAGAATGTAAGTGGGCTCATGGCAAAACCGAAACTGACGTACCCTAAAATACGACTCAACACCTCGATGTGGTGGCATACACTGTAGTCGTGGTCACGCGTCTAAAATATGGCAACCAAAGGAGTAGTTGGGTATAGCTAATGGTTTAAACGAAGATAAGGTATAACATACGACATCATTCAACCACCAAAAATGGAAAAACGAGGCCATATACAGAATTTACCAATTAGTTGAGACGTGATGAATAGTGATATTTGAGAAAATACCAGAGTGAACGCCGAACTAGTGGGGACGTTTTGGTGCAAAGTGAAAGGGAGTTATGTATTCAAAAAATTTTCGTGTTGGCATACAGGGTATCCAGTAAAGGACTCCTTCATTTCAAAATTAAGTATCTCGAAAACAAAGATCGATAGAGGATTACACTAACGGTGTGTTTATTGTGAAAGCTGTAAGAAGTTTATACAGCAGTTTGAAATAATAGTTACAAAAGCTGCTAACAGATGGAGCTGTAATCGCCATACGTAATGCCTAGTATAAATAGTGATCCGAAGCCCAGAGCGATCAGTTCCACTATTGAAACGTGAAAGGAGGATGGCGTACCGAAGGAAGAGATTAAAACCATGTACTCCATTGAACAACGCGTTTTTCTGGTGCTAGAGTACCACAGTTTAGAAGTGAGTCCTACGGCAACAAGGCGAAATTTTCAAGCACGATTTAATGTTCCAAAAGGACCCGATGCGAAAACCATTCGTACGTTCTTCGCAAAATTTCAACGAACGGCAGCGTAACTGATTATCTAGTGGGGCATTTTGGCCACAAGCAAACCGCAGTTGCGCTTGAAAATATCGCCACAGTTTCTGGAATTATTCAGCGAAATCCAATGTCATCCGTCCGTAGAATCGCATCTGAGAGTGGTTTGAAGCGTTCCAACACGCAGAAAATACTGAGAAAGAGCCTACACATGTTTCCATTCAAAATTCAAACGCACCAGGCCATACCCGTACGAGCTGTGCAACAAAGGGTTGCCTTTGCTAATCAGATGCTCACAATGATTGATAGTGAAGGATTTGATGTTGGCGGCATCTGGTTTACAGATGAAGCACACTTTCACCTGAATGGATACGTGAATAAACAGAACTGGCGATTTCGGGGTTCCGAAAAGCCATATTGGTTTGAAGCGAAACCCCTGTATTCTCTTAAAGTTACTGTGTGGGCTGCAGTATGCAGCGAGGCATTATTGGCCCTATTTTATTCGAGAAACGGTCACTGGAGCACGTTACGTTGCAATTTTGGAGCAATTTGTCGCCACACAGCAAGCGTTAGAGAATCGACCAGGTACTGAATGATTTATGCAAGATGGAGCCCGACCACATCGGACCGAACAAGTGTTTCCCTTTCTTGAGGAATACTTCGGGAATCGAGTCATTGCTTTGGAATATCCCAAATTTACTGGTGCAGGAGTGGATTGGCCTCCATATTCGCCGGATTTGACTCCCTGTGACCGTTTTTTTTTTTTTTTTTTTTTTTTTTTTTTTTTTTTGGGGGGGGGGGGGGGGCACATTGAAAGACATGGTCTACCCGAAGCATGCCGCCACGCTGGACGCGCTTGAATCTGCAATCTCTGTAACATGTGAATCCTTTTTCGGTTGAGACAGTACGAAATGTGATGGCGAATTTCCATCTTCGTCTGCGCCACCTCTGTAGTGCCAATGGTGAAAATTTTGATAACATTGTCATATGATTGTTTGCAAAGAGTGTTTTCATACGATTATTTCACTTACGTATGCTGATATGAGCTGTACAGCGTACAGCGCCACTTGTTAGCAGCTTTTGTAACTATTATTTCAAACTGCTGTATAAATTTCTTCCAGCTTTCACAATAAACATACCGTTTACTGCATTCCTCTATCGATCTTTGTTTTCGAGATATTTAATTTTGAAATCAGGGAGCCATTTTCTGGACACCCTGTATGTACTTAATGATTTCTGTTTGTAATAGGTTCGTGTTTCCCGATTCTAGGCTTTATTTATTTATTTATTTTGCCAGGAACAGAGGATGTTAACGTACGTGTACCTTGTTGGATGCAGTTCCCATGTCGCTTGACCAGTGTCACGGTAGGCTCTGGTCAGGAAACGGCGTCCGACCCTCACTTGGCGGCCTTCCCGCGCCCTCCGGTACGTTCCCCTTGCGACCTCTACACTCTCCAGCAGCGCCGCCGCCAGGGACGAAGGTTACGCGAAGCCGAATGCTTTCTCCCGTCCCTGCCGGACGTCGCGCAGGTACTTAAAGCGGCAGCGCGGACCTCTCGGCCACACCACACCCACCGCCTCCATCCACGGGACAGCTGCGCCGCCCACTGCCCACAGCCGAGATGCAGAGTGTAGCCGTGTTTGCCTGCCTGCTGGCCGCCGCCCACGCCGGGCTGGTCGCGCCCGTCGCCCACCTGCCCGTCGCCCATGCCCCGGCGCCGGCCCACGCCGTCGCCTACGACCACTACGCGCCGCCCAGCTACAAGTTCGACTACGCCGTGGCCGACTCGCACACGGGCGACGCCAAGACGCAGTTCGAGCACCGCGACGGCGACAAGGTGACCGGCGCCTACAGCCTGATCGAGGCCGACGGCACGACCCGCATCGTCGAGTACACGGCCGACGACCACAACGGCTTCCAGGCGGTCGTCAAGCGGCTGGGGCACCCGACGCCGGCGCCGCCCAAGGCTGTGCTCGTCGCCGCCCCCGTCGCCCACGCTCCCGCCCCCGTCGCCCATGGTCCGGTGTACGCTGCCCCCGCCGCCCACGGCCCAGTGTACGCCGCCCCCGCTGCCCACGCAGCTGTCCTGGCCGCTCCCGCCGCCCACGCTTATGCGTACCCCGCCCCGTCGCACGGCCCTGCTCCTTATCACGGTTAGAACACTTGCTCCCCATCTGACACCATCATTGTTCGCCGCATAGCTCTCCGCGAGAGAGATGTTTCTTCATACGAACGACCCGCCGCCGTCCTAATCATTCGTTCATCATTCATTACTCTTTGTAAAATGTGCAACTTTTGTAAAATAAATTATATTTTATGAAATTCTTTTGTTGTAATTTATTTACTTGAAGAAATAATACACTTCGTAACCGAGATGGCTACCTTAGTCGTTTATTCTGTATTACGGATTTTGGAAAGCAAACATACCGTCATTTGATCCCTTCTCTTTCACAATACTAAAAATAGGCGTGCGAGGTGCATTTCGGTAGCACAGTCCCAAGCTATAAATCCAAAAGTCGCGGGTTTGATCCCCGCCAGGACTTAAGATTTTGATCTGATACACTCCACTTCTTTCACCTCTAGCAGTGTTGCTGATGTGAAAAATATCGAGTAAGTAAGCTGTAGCTGGCTGGGTAAGTCAGTTCGAAGGTTGGAGGAAACCATAGGCATACCACCTCCAAACAGGGCCATGCCTAGTAAAGCACTCTGTGGTTTCAAACAATCTACGGACTGTTGACAGCTTTACCTTTTTAGGCTAGGGCATGTACAGGATACTTCCATGAAAAGGGGAGCATGACCTAGATTGTCTCTCTCAATAAAACCATTGATTAAAATATTGAGAGAGATATTTATATCGATCCTGTGCAGACCCTCCCTATTTTCGGTAAATGTGAAAAAAAAGGATCAGATGATGGCAACTTAACTTGCCGAAACCAGAATAAATGGCTAATATAGTGATCTTGGCTACGAAGTGTGTTCTTCCTTCTAATGAATATTGAGATCACCCCTCGACCAACGTCAGGATATTATGTAACATTTGATTTAAACTGTTATCTACTTTTTGTCTGATTCATGATCCTATCACTTCTCTGGTACCAGTGGGAAAACATTTATTATGTTATTTCTATCATAAATGTTCAAATGTTTGTTAAGCTTAAGGGACTTAACTGCGGGGTCATCAGTCCCTAAACGTAAACTACTACTTATGAACTACCTTATACTAAAGACGACACAAACATCCATGCCCGAGGGAGGATTCGAATCCCCGACCGTAGCGGCCATGCAGACTGACTGACGTGCAAATGACAAGATTGTGCAAGGGGACCGGTTTCGACACTGAAGGGTGTCTTCTTCTGGCCTCTGGTCTTTGGCACTGATCTGCTTATAAACGCTCCACATACTATTTTGAAATTTTGCTATTGGATAATCAAACATAAAACAATAAAATAGAGATACAAAAAGAGCCACCATAGTGCACTTTTATGGGTGAGCGCCTTCATAAAACTCGATCCCATATCGATTTCATAAATTCCATGTTCACAAACGGCTTTTGATAAAATTGCTCGTTTGTGGAATACCGTCTCAGATATGTTACTAGATTGGAGATTTCCTGTCAGAGAGGACACTATTCATAGTGACTTATGGAAAGGCATCCTGGCGATCCCCAGAGTAGGGTTACTGGTCCTCTGCTGTTCTTTATTTTTTTTTATTGTTTTTTTCGTTACAGCCATCTATGTTACGTTTATACAACTTCCCTTAATTTCTTAAGTTCCTTCCTCTTTCGCCAGTACTCCATCCTCTGGCTCAGTCGTGCACGTTCTTATGACGAGAACAATCTGCCCTTCCTCGTTTTCTTCTCGAAGAAATCCTTCACCTCAACAAACTTTTTCCTAAAGATGTGCCTTGATTCCAATCGGAACGATTTGGAAGAAAAGCTGAGCAACTCTGTCAGGTTGTCTGCAGATGATGCCGTCTTGTATCGTCTAGTAAAATCAGCAGAATATTAAAAACTAGAACAACTTACATAATATATCTGTGTGGTGCGAAAATTGGCAATTCACCCTAAATAATCAAAAGTACGAAGTCCTAAATGGAAAGAACACGTAAAAAATCTTGTGGGGATAGCGCACCAAAGACTGCATTTTCTTGGTAGAACACTTAAGGAGATGTAAGAAACTTACTAAAGCGACGATATACACTAAGGTTGTTCGTCCTCATTTTTTATTATGTAATTGCCGATATTGCTTTGATGAAAAGATTTTTATTTCATTATTACTTTTAGTAAACTTGCTGCCATACAAAGATACCAATCATCAGATTTAAACGTAACTAATCAATGGTGCTCATATTTTAAATCCACATCGTTACATTCGAATGTAAAATAAATAAATAAATAATATAAAATAAAAAAAATAAAAAAAAAAAAATAAAAAATTCGCCAACGTGAGGTGCGCATACACTATAAGGCCCATTAATACGTACATATGTGGCCGACGACTCGCATCTTTTCGTTATTATTAGAGAGGAAAGAAGACTGAAACGTTTCGTAATGGCTGCGTTACTGTAAGTGAGATACTCATCAGACTCCAGTGACTACGCAACATGGAAGCATTAGTAAAACAAACATAATTACAAGTTCGACAGTGAACCCCACGAAGGTAAGACGACGTGTTATGTATGACCGTGACGAGAATGTTAGAATACTTCCGGAGAATTGTTGCAGCCATTCTGTTCGAAAATCAGTGGTAAAGGAAGGGCTAGTACTTGTCCGAAGTTCACTCCGCAACACAACATAGCTCTTTCTTAGGTACAGAAGAATATGTAGACAGTACTATGTACGTGAACCTTCATCGTAGAAACCTGTGTGAAAATTCTTTCTTCTTACTGTCCCGCTGAGTCCGTGATTTTCGAGTTGCTGCTTTAGTCCTCTAGTCATTTCAGCTTTTGGGCAGTTCATTAACATAACAGGGAACACATAACGGGTTAAAATGCAATCATGAAGTACATAAAACTTCGTTTGCAGTCTGCAACCACAATGTGAAAGAAATTTTATGTAACTATTAGGTGTACATGTATTGGTGAAATTTGTGTTTGTGTGGAGACTCACAACGAAAGTAGGTTATTCGAAGGATATTTCCTACGTCTTCATCAGGATAGATGGAGGGTGTCGCGCAATGGCCGCATGGTATTAGGCGTCATGCTACGGTCTGTGCGGTGGTTTCCGCAGGAGGATCGAATCCTCCCTTGGGTATGGGTGGCGCGCGGTCCTTAGTGTCACACACACACATGGAGGTTTCATATATTTAATAGAAACAAGAGGAACTGTAATGAATCCTGCCCTCTTTGCACCAGTATTTTCCAGCTGGAATTTTTTAAATTAATTAATTAATTTAGTTTTTAAATTCATGTCTTTCATCCTTTTCCCTTACAGAAAATCTAGTTATTTCATTTGACTAATTTATGTGAATTTATTTACAGGCTCAATCTACATAATTGGTCTGCTTTGTGCGTAGGAATGAATACGTAACAGCTATGTAACCGCGCGGAAATGGCCGAGCACTTCTAGACGGCATGCCAGGGACTGCGAGGTCACCCCCGTTAGAAATTCAAGTCCTCCTTAGGTTAATTAATTTAAGTAGATCCCTGGCCATTAAAATTGCTACACCACGAAGATGACGTGCAACTTCCACGAAAATTAAACGATAGGAAGAATATGCTGGGATATGCAAATGATTAGCTTTTCAGAGCATTCACACAAGGTTGGCGCCGGTGGCGACACCTATAACGTGCTGACATGAGGAAAATTTCCAACCTGTTGAAACGTTGTTGTGATGCCTCGTCTAAGGAGGATAAATATGTACTATCACGTTTCCGACTTTGATAAAGGTCGGATTGTAGCCTATCGCGATTGCGGTTTATCGTATCGCGACATTGCTGATCGTGTTCGTCGCGATCCAATGACTGTTATCAGAATATGGAATCGGTGGGTCCAGGAGAGCAATTCGGAACGCCGTGTTGGATTCCCACGGCTTCGAATCACTGGCAGTTAGGATGACAGGCATCTTATGGCTGTAACGGATCGTGCAGCCACGTCTCGATCCCTAACAGATGGGGACGTTTGCAAAACAACAAACATCTGCACGAACAGTTCTTTGACGTTTGCAGCAGCATAGACTATCAGTTCGGAGAACATGGCTGCCGTTACCCTTGACGCTGCATCACAGACAGGAGCGCCTGCGATGGCGTACGTAACGACGAACCTGGGTGCACGAATGACAAAACGTCATTTTTTCGGATGAATCCAGCTTCTGTTTACAGCATCATGATGGTCGCATCCGTGTTTGGCGACATCGCGGTGAACGCACATTGGAAATATGTATTCGTCATAGCCATACTGGCGTATCACCCGGCGTCATGGTATGCGGTGCCATTGGTTACACGTCTCGGTTATCTCTTGTTCGCATCTACGGCACTTTGAACAGTGGCCGTTACGTTTCAGTTCCTGTACGGGTTTTTCTGGATACGGAAAATGTTCGACTACTCCCCTGGCCAGCACATTCTCCAGATCTCTCACCAATTGAAAACATCTGGTCAATGGTGGCCGAGAGACTGGCTCGTCACAATACGCCAGTCACTGCTCTTGATTAACTGTGGTATCGTGTTGAAGCTGCGTGGGCATCTGTACCTGTACACGCCATCCAAGCTCTGTTTGACTCAATGTCCAGGCGTATCAAGACCGTTATTACGGCCAGAGGTGGTTGTTGTGGGTACTTATTTCTCAGGATCTATGCACACAAATTACGTGAAAATGTAATCACAAGTCATTCCTTGTATAATATATTAGTCCAATGAATACCCGTTTATCATCTGCATGTCTTTTTGATGTTGCAATTTTAATGGCCAGTAGTGTAGTTTGTAAGCCTAGGGAATGATGACCACAGCAGTTTGGTCCCTTAGATTTACAAACATTCTGTGTAAAATTCTACTAATTTATTTACAACCCACACACTATGTAAATGAACTATTCATAACGATCGATACTTGACTTGTGAACTTCTTTAGCCGCTGCGGAGCGGCCGAGCGCATTGAGGCGCTACGCCATGATGCGCGAGGCTGTTCCCCGTCGGGGGTACCAATTCCCTCCCTCCCGCCCCACCCGGGCATGGATGTTTGTGCCGTCTTTAGTATAAGGTAGTTCTTAAGTAGTTTGTAAGTTTAGGGACTGATGACCCCGTAGTTAAGTCCCTTATGTTTGACAATCATTTGAACATTTTTTTTTTTTGTAAACTTGTTTAATAACAAAATCAGCAATTATATAGGCCTACAAAACCTCACCTGCGCCGATATATTTGTGATCTTATGACATTTTAGAGCTGAAGTAACTGAATCAATTATTTATAAAAGGCCATTCGTCCATACCCAACACATTTCCATTTCAATTTAAAATCTGTATGTACTCGAAGAAACGTTCATTCCTACACTATTAATATACATAATATAAAAAATAATTGTTCAATTCAGTATTGAAATACAATCAGTTTATTCTTCCTCCTGAAAAAATCACTTTGGTGAATGTTGTCTTTTGTAAATGACTGATTGAAGAACTATATTACAACACAACTATAAGCGTCAAATAAAACCTAAAATTGAAGTAGCCTCTCTAAGGCCATCAAAGCACTGAAAAAATATTCAGATAATTAGAGCTCACATTTAAGAGTTCATACAACAATGACTGTTGCAAAAATTGGCATATAGTTTCGCAAGAAAGTACGATGTACAGTGTTACGTATCAGAAAATTAAACGAACAGCTAGAATACTTTAGTGACCTTAACAGTGTACTGTATATTTAGGTATCTGAAAGATTACATTTCCAATAATACACAGTACTGTGGTGACAATGGCTGTGCTTGTAGTGTATATGTGTATGCCCGAGCCTGTTTAGATCTTGACTAGGTCTTAGGTGTCATATTACAGCTCCACGTTTCGAGGGTAGGTAGCGGACGGTGCCCCCTACACCTTTCTGGGTATCATATTACACAATTGCACTACGTCCAGTCAGATCACTCGTGTGCGTCTGTTGGTGGTAGTGGACTGGAATTTTTTTTTAAGAAACTGAGTTTCACAATTCCGACAAATCCCTCCGCACACCACTCTCGATTTTTTTTTTCAGCGCTCACTTTAAATATCAGCAAGTGCTTGACGAAGACACACAGGAATTTCCCAGTGTCACAGTTGCAGCAGTAACAATCCACAGATCTAGAATTAAACTTTCACTCTGCAATGAAGTGTAATATAAAACTTCCTGGCAAATTAAAATTGTGTACCGGAACCGGGACTCGAATCTGGGACCTTTGCCTTTTGCGGGCAAGCGCTCTACCGGCTGAGCTACCCCGACACGACTCACGATGCCGTCTCACAGCTTTACTTCCGCCAGTACCTCGGCTCCTACTTTCCAAACTTCACAGAAGCTCTCCTGCGAAACATGCAAGACTAGCACTCCTGGAAGAAAAGATATGTTGGAGACATGGCTTAGCCACAGGAGAGCTTTTGTGAAGTTTGGAAAGTAGGAGGCGAGGTACTGGTGGAAGTAAGGTTGTGAGGCGGAATCTTGAGTCATGTCGGGGTAGCTCAGTCGTTAGAGCGCTTGCTAGCGAAAGGCAAAGGTCGCAGATTCGAGTCCCGGTTCCGGCACACAATTTTTATCTGCCAGGAAGTTTCAATCCACAGATCGTTTGCTTCCCGATTTATCGGACCTGGTGATGTTTGATTACTGGGAACAACTGCACTCACCACCAGAGAATATGTATGCACCTTAAAAACAGATGTGCGGTGTGACTGCATGTCGAACTAAACGTGGGAATAGAGGCCTAGCCCCTTACTGAGACTTTGATGTGTTTATTGAAATAGATATCGTTCACCAACTCAGGAAGTTGTAAGAAGGCGTTCTGTCAACATGACACAATGGAGAATGTGTTTTAAGTATTTTAACCGTTTTATGTGTGACGTACCATTTGTCAATGTTAAATATTTTATGATTGACGTATCATTTTAATGTCATATGCCGTCACGAACCAAAAACGTAGGACACTAGTGACCAGATGATGGTACCCTAAGTGTATCGAAAACAGTCGTCAGAAAAATGAATTAATATTTGCGGTCTTGGCATTTGAATACTTCACATTCATTATAGTTTAAGTTATATTTCTATCGCCTCGCGGAAATGACCGCGTGGTCTAAGGTGTCATGTCAAGGACTGAACGGCAGCTACCGCCGTACGTTCGAGAACTCCTTTGGGCATGGGTGTATGTGCTGTCCTTAGTGTAAGTTTAAGTACTTTGTAGGGTCTAGGGATTGATGACCTCAACAGCTGAGTGTCTCAGAATTACAAACATTTGAAAATTTGATGTTTACATCGCTAGCTGTTATTGCGCTGACCAATACTTCTATATTTTACCGAAAATTCTTCGACAGAAGACAAATGTATGAGATCTCATAACTGACACATTTTAAACTGGCTCACTAGGGAGACGGACTTGAAACAGTTGCCAGGAACAGAAACTTCATTGTGTGTGTGTGTGGGGGGGGGGGGGGGGGCGGGGGGGGGCAGACACATTTCGGAGATATTATGAATAAAAAGACGCTTACACTAAACCAGTGACAAACTATCAAAAGCTTTCATCGAGAATAATTCGTATACCTGTTTAAGTGCTTGCAAAACTGCAATGATGTATGTAGACACCCTTAACAGGAACTGGTTTGACACCCAATAAAATATGTCTTTAGGTTGTTCTGTAGTGGGTATAGATTCATAGTGAGAAGATTTGCGGAATCCCAGCGTTAGTTATTTCTCTTGTACAAACAGCCGCACACATTGGATGTCGTCATGTCGTCATGGACTAAAATAAATTGCCCGTAAGGTGCTACTGGCCTGGTTGGAGAAAATGTGGGCCTTGAAAACTAACATGACAGGATGAAATGTTTTTTCAATAGAATATTGACGAATCATGAAATAATATGCAGACATGGAAAGACATAAGGTAAATTCTGTCTATGTACAATTTTGTAATTGGTGCACTGTAGAGCCCACTGTCGTAAAAACGTGCTAGTAGCACTTTGTTAATTAAAGATTTCTTAGGAAATGTTTGTGAAGGACAACGTGTGCTTCCTGTTATTTTAAAAAAAGATAAAGATAAAAAACACGTATATTTACTAGAGATTTTGTTATGTAACGTTATGTACATTTTCGGAGTTTCTTATTACGTTATATTAACAGGTCATTCTTATTTTTACCTGCGAGTCATTACCAACTGCTCTTTATTATTTTTGATTTTTACGTGAACTATAATTATTATCATGTGAATACCGTCTGTCAAAGTAGTTCCCAAGTATTACATATTAAAGACTTTAAGTATTGAACTAGATGCCGTCTGTTTGCACAGTGAACGTTAACAGAAAATAAATGCGCACATTTAGCATATGAATCTGTAGCAGAGGGACGAAGTATAAATGGCCGCTACTGAGTGATGAGTCTGGGGTTAGTAGATTTGCATACACGGCTGGCATTCAGAGTGTTAACGACTCTTAAAGCCTAAGTACACACGTGATTTTCGTTTTGTGAACATCTGTGCCAAGCCCCTTTCGAATTACAACCTGTGACAACAAAGTTCGGTGAATAGTCCTGTAACATTCATGTAGATTAACTATGAACTATAGTTAGCTTCGAAATAGTCATCTCCGGTATCAATGAACCACCGAGCTTTGCGATACATGTCTTACAAACTTTGCACGAAGTCTTCCTCGTCACGTTTTGTTTGTTTCCTTTCAAAGGGAGTTTGAGTCGGGAGTAGCAATAAGTCTGGAGGATTGAGAGCTGGCGAGTATGGTGGCGGTTCAGGTTGCGCGACACAACCAAATCTTCAAACAGTTCCTGGCAAAAAAAAAAAAAAAAAAAAAAAAAAAAAAAAAAAAAAAGTGTAACTTGATCATGTACCATACTCTCCGGATCTCAATGCACCAGACTTCTTCCTATTTCCTCGACTCAAACTCGCTTTGAAAGGAAAGAGATTTGACGATATACCTGACATTCAAGGAAACGTGACGAAGCTTTTGAACACCATCCCAAACGAAGACTTGGTGCAAAGATTCCGGGACATGCGTCGCATAGATCCTCTGTGCAAACTTATGGGAGGTGAATATTTCCAAGGACAGTAAGATGTCTGAAGTTCTACGTTAATGTTACAAATCTATTTACAGAACTTTATTGGCCGCCTTAGATAATTAATATTAAAATATATACTTAAATTTTTCACAAAACATTGTCATACTTGTGGCGGGGGGGGGGGGGGGGGGAGATTGCTTTAAAAATTTATTATGAAGGAAGACAGTCAAGATCTTTTTTTTAATTTTTATTTACACTACCAGTTTTGGCAGAGTAAACTGTCATCTTCGGATCTTCCATTTCATTCATCACATTTACGACAGTTTAATCTGTCCTTAAATTGGTAATGCAAATAAAGAAAGTGATCTTGGCTGTTGTCCTTAATAAACTCACGATGGAGGCAGTCGACCATGATGAATAATTAATGTACAATAGTTGCATAGGTCGCTGTATTGATAAGGTTTTAAAATGGTTTACAAAAAAGGGAATAAAAATGACACTCAAGCAGCAATTGAGAGCAATTGTTCATAATCAATATACGTGGGATGTGTGTCCGTATATTTCACTTGGTAGCCAAAATTATTCACTGCAGACCAATGGTGGTTATGCATGAGAGTAACGGTTCTCGGTGTGCACTATGGTGGTTGCTTGCCAAAATCAGTAATCCAGAATAAACGACTAATGTAGCCATCTCAGCTACGAAGTGTGTTCTTTCTTCAAGTAAATAAATTACAACAAAAGAATTTCATAAAATATAATTTATTTTACAAAAGTTGCACATTTTACAAAAAGTAATGAATGATGAACGAATGATTAGGACGGCGGCGGGTCGTTCGAATGAAGAAACATCTCTCTCGCGGAGAGCTATGCGGCGAACAATGTTGACGTCAGATGGGGAGCAGGTGTTCTAACCGTGGTAAGGAGCAGGGCCGTGCGCCGGGGCGGGGTACGCGTAAGCGTGGGCGGCGGGGGCGGCCAGGACAGCTGCGTGGGCGGCGGGGGGCGGCGTACACTGGGCCGTGAGCAGCTGGGGCGGCGTACACCGGACCATGGGCGACGGGGGCGGGAGCGTGGGCGACGGGGGCGGCGACGAGCACAGCCTTGGGCGGCGCGGGCGTCGGGTGTCCCAGACGCTTGACGACCGCCTGGAAGCCGTTGTGGTCGTCGGCCGTGTACTCGACGACGCGGGTCGTGCCGTCGGCCTCGATCAGGCTGTAGGCGCCGGTCACCTTGTCGCCGTCGCGGTGCTCGAACTGCGTCTTGGCGTCGCCCGTATGCGAGTCGGCCACGGCGTAGTCGAACTTGTAGCTGGGCGGCGCGTAGTGGTCGTAGGCGACGGCGTGGGCGGCGGGCAGGTGGGCCGGCGCGACCAGCCCGGCGTGGGCGGCGGCCAGCAGGCAGGCGAATACGGCGACACTCTGCATCTTGGCTGTGGGCGGTGGGCGGCGCAGCTGTCCCGTGGATGGAGGCGGTGGGTGTGGTGTGGCCGAGTGGACTGCGCTGCCGCTTTAAGTACCTGCGCGACGTCCGGCAGGGAAGGGAGAAAGCACCCGGCGTCGCGTAACCTTCGTCCCTGGCGGCGGCGCTGTGGGAGAGTGTAGAGGTCGCAAGGGGAACGTACCGGGGGGCGCGGGAAGGCCGACGCCTAACCGGCGTCTACCGTGACACTGGTCAAGCGACAAGGGAACCGCCTCCAACAAAGTACACGTACGTTAATATCCTCTGTTAATTTTGAAAACATTGTGAGAGGAGAAAAACAGTGATCTATTTGGTATGATCAGTATTACGAGAAACATTCTTGACCGCAAAAATTAACAGTTTCTATTTACCGGTTTCGACCTGATGTAGGTCATCTTCGGAATTACAAGTAGCCCATGTGGCCAGTGCTGCACTCGGCTGGGCTGGGCTGTCCTGGGCTGTTCTGCTGCCAGCAGGTAACTGTCACAGTGCTGGCAGCAGAACAGCCCAGGACAGCCCAGCCCAGCCGAGTGCAGCACTGGCCACATGGGCTACTTGTAATTCCGAAGATGACCTACATCAGGTCGAAACCGGTAAATAAAAACTGTTAATTTCTGCTATCACGAATGTTTTTTGTAATACTTAACATCCTCTGTTCCTGGTGAAAAAAATGCTCTGAATCGGAAACAAGAACCTATTACAAACATAAATCATTAAGTACATACGCCAACACTAAAATTTTTTGAATACATAAGTCCACTTGTGCCTTGCACCAAAACCTCTCCGATAGTTCGGCAGTCACTCGGATATTTTGGCCCACTTTAAGTGGGCCTTTTGCGATTGTCTTTTTACATCTCGAAATTTAAATGAAAATAACGGCTTAACCGTGCATCTGACACGAAAATTGAATAACCGAATTTGTAGAGGAGTAAATTCTCTAAAACTTTGCTCTATTATGTCTCTTTCATATCTCGTATCGTTTCAGAGATATTTGCAAAAATAACCGCGATTTTGTAATGTATGTCTGTCTGTCTGTCCCTGTTTTTAAGACGAACCGTTCAACCGATCAGCACCAGTTTTGCACACATACTGCCAGAGACCAGAACCTCCCTTTTTCAAATTTTTCGGACAAAAAATACGGTAGTAATACCAAAAAAAGCCGTTTGTAATATAACTGTAATTGCAAACGAACCGTTCATCTGACTCGAAAATTGAATAACCTAATTAGTAGACAACCTAATTGGTAGAGGGGAAAATTCTCTACAACTTCGCTCTATTATGTTTTTTCACATTTTGCATTGTTGCAGAGATATTTGCAAAAATAACGGCAATTTGACTATGTCTGTCTGGCTGTAACGTGTTCCCACTTTTTTGGTCGAAGCGTTCAACCGAACGGCAACAAATTTTACAGACATAATTGTTGGCTACCAAAGACCAGGATCTCTCTTTTTCAAATATTTCGGACAAGAAATACGTTAGTAAAACCAAAAAAAAGCCGTTTGTAATTCAATTTTAATTGCAAATAAACCGTTCATCTGACGCAAAAATTAAATAAACCAATTTGTAGACGAGAAACTTCTCTACAACTTTGTTTCATTATGTTTTGTTCGTATGTCGTATCGTTTGAGAGATATTTGCAAAAATAACGGAGTTTTGACACCCTCCATTAAATTAACGAAAACCAGCCGTTCGCAGACGTCATGTGACATTCCTCGCCCAGAACTGTCTCTGGCATACACAATCTTGCGTTTCGTATTTGATTATTTTGTTATTGTAACTTACACGTTGTCATTTCAAAGCAACGGCGCACTGAAGAATTAACAAAAAGACGTCGTTCTTCGTACGATAAATCATAACCTAGTGTCTACAAATGCCATATTAGCAACAGTTAACAACGGCCATAAATAGTATCAGATTAAAGAACGCGCTTCCTAACTGTTAGCTGCAGCGTAGTGGGCAATGTGTTGGACTGTGACGCAGAAGGGCAGTGATTCGGAACCCGCCAGTAACTAATTTTTTTATTCCTACAAGGGTTTCAGAGACTGTTATTAATTAATTTTTATTTTATTTAGATTATTATTTTGTTCCAAAATGTTTGCAAAAACTTGTAAAACTACAAATCTAAAGTGGGCCGTAAAACCCGCCAGTGCGATTTTTTTTTTTTTTTTTTTTTTTTTTTTTCAAATATCACTGTTCATCGTGTCTCAACTTTTGTATCCCATCCTCGTCGCCACTTTTGTATCCCATCCTCGTCGCCACTTTTGTGTCCCAGCCTCGTCGCCGCTTTTGTGTCTCGGTTCCGTCGTAGGTGTCGGTGGCCGAGTGGAATGCGACCGACACAGGAATAAAGATAGCACGCTGGTGCAGGTACGGAGGGGAGCAGCCAGAAACTAGAAACACTAGAGTAAATTAGAACGAGATATATATTGAACAGAATTTATACAATACTTAACTTTTACATAGGACTGCAGAAGGCTGATACACAGTTGAGCTAGAGGCCTGCCTAGTGCCTATACGATAGCCAAGTCTTCACTGGTGCCTATCTGATTCCGAAGGTCCTAACTGGTTGCTATCTCAGTCCCAAGTGAACGATGTCGTTCAGTGGTGGCCGCGAGCGGAGTTGCAGCAGAGGGCGCTCGTGGCTGTCGTCGTAAGAACGCCGCGCCGTGCGTGCATGGCGGCGCGCGGCGAAAGTAGGTGGCGCGCACTTTGTACTTGTGCGACACCACATCAACTAATTGGTAAAGTCTGTATGTGGCCTCGTTTTTCCATTTTGTTGGTTGAATGTTATACCTTATCTTCGTTTAAACCATTAGCTATACCCAACTACTCCTAACTTTGATTGCCATATTTTAGACACGTGTCTACTGTGTATGCCACCACATCTAGGTGTTGTCGACTCTTTTACCTACTCATATTTTAGGTTGTCAATTTCGGTTTTTCCATGAGCCCACTTACATAATCTATAGCATTTAACGGCCGACGCAACGGTACTTACAAATCTCACGCTATGTAGAATGCACCCTGGTCTGCTGGATGCTCAACCACTGTTCACCCGGCTATTTGTCCCAAACTGACCGCGGGTACTTAAAATCCTATTCCGTGTACAATAAAAAAAAAAATTCCATGTACCTGTACCTGTTTAATTGACAGTATGTTACATTTTAATTTCCACTAGCTTAAATGCCCGTGCTTTTCAACGGTTGTTAAAGAGGGACCTGTGTATATCACGCTTTGTTAGGGTTTCGGACGTAGGTCAGCAAAAACAGACTCCTTACTGGATCGCTCTGTCAATAAACTCCTATCCAAGATGTCAAATTTAAGTAGTCATTGTCGAAAAAAAAAGTAAAGTTCAAATGTTTATTAAGCTACGGGGTCATCAGTCCCTAAACTTACAAACTACTTATCTACTACCTTATACTAAGGACGGCACAAATATCCATGCCCGAGGAGGGATTCGAACCCCCGACCTTAGTGGCCGTGCAGACCGTGACTGGAGCGCCTCAGTCCCCTCGGCCACCGCGGCCGGCGTCTTTGTCGAAAACGATGAATGTTCACAAAGTTTTTCATACAAAAAGTGAAATTAATTTAAGTCCATACTCCGGGACGGTTTAAATTCAGTGTTAGGTGTTAGTTTGTGTTCATAAAGTTAAGACTGCAGTGTGTAACTGTCTGACGTAAACTTCTGAAAACACTTCTATCGCTTAGATGAGAAATAGTAATATTAATAAGGGCGCCATGTATTGGTTCTGTGGTGTAGTACTAAATTGTTTCTCACTCACCGTAAGTGTATGCTGAAGTATTACTATGTTGCAGTGTTGCAATGGGGACAAAGTAGGTAGTTATTCTGTATGCAGTCCTCCCTATTATCGAAAGCTCGACGAATGTTGAAAGTCTGCTAATTCAATCAACAGAGCAGTTCTTGTCTCTAAATAAAATGTCATGGTGCGGTCACTATGCGATAAAGTAAGTCTGGGTAATCGTTGAAGGAATGGCGTCAGCTGATCGTCCGAATAAAAATGTCAATTAAATATAGTATTTCCAGTGAATTATCTTGACTGTGTTAGCACTATCGGCAACTGTTTCAGCTAATACATATCCCCACGTCCTGCAGTGATTACTTCGTAATGCAAAAAGTTGAAATCTCTGCAAAATCTCTATCTTAATGTAGTCCGCACCAAAAGTAAGAAATTACAAATTTTAATCACAATATTGTACCGAACAATTATGAAAACAGAGAGATTTCTGGTGCGTTTGTCTCTCGCGTGTGTATTTATCTCTAGTGGCAGGAAGTATCTATGGAGTGAGCATTCAGATGCACAGAACACATTTTGTGTCCTCAAAATTAAGGTGGAATTGTCACGTGATATTGGGAAAAATCTACTAATCGCTGACTTCATCTTGGTTCTTTTTCGTTCGGTTAAGACGGATGACTATGGCCCTTTTAGCATCACTTCCTCAACTTGCTTGTTGCTTCTGTGATACATTTACATTATATTTCATTTTCAAATCAAATGTTCAAATGTTTGTAATTCTTATGGGACCAAACTACGTTGGTCATCAGTCCCTAGACTTACAAACTACTTAAACCAAGTTAAACTACCCTAAGCATAACACACACATCCATGCCCGAGGAGGGATTCGAATCCCCGACGCGGGAGGCTGCACGATCCGTAACGTGGCGCTCCAGACCGCTCGGCTACTCCCGCGCGGCTATTTAATTTTATGTAGTTGCTCTGCGAAAAGAAGGTGGGGCTTCTTTGCAGCCAATGAGGTACAAACAAATCGTAAGAGCAAATAAATGTGTGGAAAGAGTGCATTTGTCTCAATATCACGTGGTAATTCCAAATGTTGAAAAGTTGCCCAGAACGCAATGCTCACTCCGTAGATATTTCTACTCTATGTACAATTTAGTGGTTATACCCGTCGAAAGATGCACATCTTTTCTTTCCATGTCATTGCAAAGTATATGGGATACAGTTTGGAAGAAAAAAAATTTGATGTGTCCTACCTGGGTTAAATTTTACTTGCAATGGCAGCGGTTTAGTTTTCTATCGTTGGAAACGAACTATTTGCTTTAGGAGGATGATTAATTTATTAAATAGAACAGCATAAATTATTTATTTAATCGTGAACATAAAGAATTATTTATCTCATTCTACATGACTGATTTTTGAAAGAGCATTTAACGGCCGTTGCGAACATCACTAGACTTCGCCGATGCCGTAAGTAAAATTGTACCCCTTGTTGTAGTGTATTACACCACAGTTATGAAAATGAAACAACGAATCATTCGCATCTATTAGTTATTTGGTGTGATATGTAACTAACATTTCCTGAATTTGTCCTTTTCTCTACTATGGCGACAAACACAGATGTTCCTTACCTAACTGAATGGTATTAATCTGTTAATAACGCGATACTGTCCGCTAAACCAAAGTAACCTATGACTTACGAATTTTCCGTCACAGACATACTTTAACGTATGTCTACAGTCTGTGTATTACAGTGAGCTCAAAGATAATATGGAGATGGTACTATGTATTATAAAACCGTGACGCACGACGTATATTTGTCTCTCTCTAACCCAGTTGTCAATATTTTATCCTAAGCACTACAGTTGTCTTTCCAGTGTTTATATTGAGATCATTGGTGTATTGACAGTGTAGTAAATGCTCAGTTAATGTATGTCTGTGTGTCCCAGTGTTCTATCTTTAAGCCTTTTTATCTTTCAGCATCTTTTGAGCTTCGTATTGCTCCATATTTTACGGATTTTTGTTCGCCACACTCACCCACCGCCACACACCGCGACCAAAATAGGCGTGCGCAGTGCATTTCGGTAGTACAGTGTCAAGCTATAAATCCAAAAGTCGCGGTTTTGTTCCCCGCCAGGACTTGATATTTTTATCTGTTACTCTCCATTTCTTTCACCTCTGGCAGTGTTGCTGATGTGAAAAATATCAAGTAAGTAAACTGTAGGTCCCCCTATCACTGACTGGGTAAGTCAGTTCGAAGATTGGAGCAAGGCAATGGCATACCGCCACTGTGGACTAGCCGAGCGGTGTACAGCGTCTCGCTGCGGAGCGCGCGGTTGCTCCCCGTGGAGGTTCGAGTCCTCCCTGGGGCATGGGTGTGTGTGTGTTGTCCTTAGGTTAGTTTACCTTAGGTTAAGTAGTTTGTAAGCTACGGACTGATGACCACGCAGTTTGGTCCGATTTACAAACATTTGAACATTTGAATGGCATACCACTTCCAAACAGGACCATGACTAGTAAAGCACTATGTAGTTCCAAACAATCTTCGGATTGTTCACTGCTTTACCTTTTTAGACTAGGGGTTTTGTACAGGATACTTACAGGAAACGGGGAACATGACTTAGATTGTCTCTCTCAATGAAACCATTGATTACAATTTTGAGAGAGAAACCTGCGTCATGCTCCTCTTTTTATCTTGTGCAGGCCCTGCCTAATTTAGGTAAATGTGGGAAAAAAATGGATCAGATGATGGCAACTTAGCTTACCAAAACCAGAATAAATAACCAATATAGTGATCTTGGCTACGAAGTGTGTTCTTCCTTCTAATGAATATTGAGATCAACCCTCGACCAACATCAGGACATTTTGTAACAATTGATATAAATTGTTATCTGTCTGATTCATGATCCTACCACTTCTCTGGTTCCAGTGGGAAAACATTTCTCTCATTTTGTTATTTCTATCATACGGTTAATCTGATACAGGTAATAAAGTTTTAAACAACAATCTGGTAACAAAATGCTTTCACTTTACTCCCTAGCTAAGTTTATCTTTCAACTTAAATAGAATTATAATTTTGGATATCTTATTGTAACAGGTAGTAATGGACTACAAGTATAATTTTTGATACCTTGTACTGTAACAAGTAGTAATGGATTGAATACTTCATGGCTGGTTCAAGTCTTCCAACAATTCGCGAAAAAGATAAAAAATGGGATGTTATTATCTCTTAACGATGTTGCATCTATAGTGAAGTATTTATACACATACCAGGAAAATCACAAGTGAATTTAACATAAGTATATATGATAGCGGTTCGTGCAGGATCGACGAAGACATGGAAGGAGTAAGCCTAGGTTTTAAGACACAATTTGAATAAATATGAATCTAAAACGTCGTTTGCAATTTAAAGCTTCGTAATTTTAGAAAAAAAAAAAAAAAAAAACGTGATGGTTTAAAGCCAAAACAACTTACATACAAAGTATCAATCGATACTAAACATTCATGATCACAATTCCTTTCTGTCACTTAACATTTTTACTTCGAACAGACTTTGACACAGACCAGTGACGGCAAAAATAACCATCAAAAGGAAATTCAACTTGCCCCTATAACTTAATATGATTTAAAACACTCCAAACTTGAAACAAACACACACATGTGAAAAAAGTGTTGCGTCAACTTGGTGCGATGGTCTCCTAAACATTGACGTTGAATGTGTATATTGCACCAATAACATGGTTCTTTAGGCTGCCGAGAGATGTCACTCAACCCGCACAAAGATGTAAACTACCATGAAATATCAGTGCCAATGCAACGGAGTTGGTAAGACCGGTCAGTTGTAACACTAGGAAAGCAGTACACTGCTTGTGTCATCTGTAGTTCTGCCATGTCTAGAACGTCAATTCCGACGTTTGATCGTATTCGATTTGTTACTTTGTTTTCTTGACAACACACCGCTGCGACTGTTAAAAATTATTTATTGACAACACACGACCAGTTTCGCAAACTGAATTTGCATCATTAAGTGCTTATTTCCTGCACACACACACACACACACACACACACACACAAATATATATATAAATTAACCTTATCAACCCTGTGAAGCACATCCCAGTTACATGGGTCATTGTCTACTTACATTCAAGTCATAAACATACATTACACAGAGTGTGAACTAGCTGATCCCCATCATTTATCTCGAAGTGTAACCAACAACAACGAGTCCTTCCCTAGCTGTCTCCTCCGGAGGTAAAGTGCCTGTACGCTAACAGATTTTTAATCTTCTTTTAACCACTAACTCGGCTTTTATGTTGGGTAACTGTCTCAGTGTAATGATTTATTTCAGATATAGATCATTGGCTGATGAAAATTTACTGTTTTAGGTATGGGATGGATTTTATTCAGTTTTTAATACATAGTTGACGGAGCCTCACTTTCAGGATAAACGGGAATTTATAGATGGTTTTAAATGCAAAGTTGGTTACACCTCGAGATAAATAATGGGGATCAGCTAGTTCACACTTCGTGTAATATATGGTTATGACTTGAATGTAAGTAGACAACAACCCATATAATGTAATTGGTATGTGCTTTACAGGGTTGATAAGGTTAATGTCTGTTTTCTGTATTTTCTTTATCTTATATGCAAGAAATAAGCACCTGGGGAGGCAAATTCATTTTGCGAAACTGGTCGTGTGTTCTCAATAAAGAATTTTTAACAGTCGCAGCGGTGTGTTGTCAAGAATATGAATCAATTCGACTGTGGTTGCACGATGAATAAAGTTTTGTGTTAAAGGATAAAAATGCAGCGCTCGGTAGCAAAATTAAAATTATTTAACCTGGTTTCGGCAATAACTGTGATTGCCTTCATCAGAAATTATATATTAAAACTAGTCACATAATAAAAGTTTTGACTCAGTTGAAAAGCTTACGTCAAAAAATTTAAAAAGAAATTTTTAGAAAGACCTAGCCACTATGGGTTGCACGCCTGCACGGAGGCATCAGAGTGGCGTGTGCTAAGTGAAGTTGTGAACAGCTAGATGTTTCCTCAGTAGTAGAGTTGGGCAACTCGATTATTTTTTAGGAATTGATTCTTGCGATTCAATCCCACATTGTGAATCGATTCCTACGATTCGTTCACGATTCTGTCTGGTCTCCGACGGCACGAATCTTACAGAATGCTAAAAAGGATATAATGTTGGTATCGGATTTTGTAATATTGTCGCGTTGCAATGGAAGCAGGCTTGACTTCGAAGGCAACTAAACACAGCACTTATACTGAAAGCACGTTTATTACGAACTCAACATACACGCAGCACTGACTGCCTCTCAGGCAGAGTGCTCTGCTATTTATACACAGACAGAATTTACCAGAAATTAGAAGAACAGTTAACATAAGAAACAAGTAGAATTTACAAGTGAACATAAGAAAGATGTAGAACCTTCTGGAATTGTTAATTACAAAGAAATAAATTTTTGCCGGTGGGCGGGATTGAACCGGCGACCTTCTGGACCGCAGTCCGTGACGCTACCTCTGCGCCACGCCGCCAGTCGGTGTTCGTGGTCTCTCGCTGCAATATTTATGGTGCGTAAAATTCAGACTTCAGGCAAAGCCATTCGATTCAGCTCTCAAAAATTCTCGAGAAAATAGATTTTGTTTTGCGAGCGGATATAAATACATATTACGCTACCAAATATTTCTGCTGCCATCATAGCTCATTTAGTAGCGTTGTAGGTTTAGTGAACGTAGATCACTTATATCGAATACTGCTGTAACGTTACAATATTTTTTTTCGTTCTGTTTGAATACTTCGGCCGTTTAAATATAAATTTCATTAAATCTATGGTAATTAACACATATCTAATCATCATAAAATACTTATTATGTAAAATCAATTAGTTTAAGGAAACACGTCTGCATTAATAAACATTAAAAATAAAAATCCGTCTCGAAATATTGAATTTCTTTCGAGATACAAGAAATTCACGTTTATTAAAATGTTTCTTTTTTGCAAAATCGGTTTCTTTCAGGAAAGCTGAACATAAAAACCAAAATGGCAAAAGAGATTTTTGAGATGGCTTTAAAAACATTTAAAATCGTGGTTTTATATAAAAAGAATATTTTTGTAAAATTGAGTTTTTCACTAAAAACTACAACTATGAAGATGAACTCAAAAAGCGTTAACCTCTCTAAACACAAAATGTAATCCAAATCGTTACAGCCATTTCCGTTATACGCGAAATATAAATGTGTAAGAATGGCTCGTTTCAATACATAATATATAAACTGTATAAAAGACGTATAGTAGGCCTATATATTTTCATCTGTGTATTTCGCTGCAGTTTGTTTCTGTCATCTGTAATTAGTGAATAGGCTAATAATTAACAGCTCACGATCTTCGTTCTGTGCTTCCTTTGTTCACACGCTTTCTGGCTGTCGTAATCATTCGGCACGTTTCGCCACTTACTTTAGAATCATGAATAGTTGGAATTTGGAATCGTCACGAGACAGACGATTCTTTTGAACTACGATTCGTCCGGATCACGATTCGATTCTTACGATTCTTTTTTTGTATTCTTTGAAATGAACGTCTCATTCACGAATCGCCATAACTTTACTCAGTAGTGCCATTTAGTAGCCGCATTACAAATATGCTACTGAACAGAGAAAAACAGTATTGAAAAAGCAATTCATACAAAAAGCTTTGTTTAACATGAGAGATGGCTGAGGCGTCATTTTGACAATACAATATTAGTAAAGAGAATTAACGAGTAACAAAATTATAATAATCAAAACAGATAAAGGTCGGCTTTTGGAATACAAATTTTTGGATCAAGTCGGAAGACATATTTCGGACACCGGTAGAGTGTGTTACTTTGCGTCTGGAGAGTTATCAAGAGAAATTTTCAGACGTCTCGGAGTGAACCAAAGCGATGATGTCCGGCCGTGGAAGAGGTACGGAGATCAAGAACTGTCGGTGCTTGCCTCACCACGACCAACCAAAGGCTACCACAAAAACTAATGACCGCTACCCTACGGATTTCCAGACGGAAGAACCATAAGAGGAACGCCACTATTCTAAATAATGACATTCGTGCAGGCACAGAGGACATCGTGATTCGACTCAAAATGTACGTGATAGGCTGCATGACATGCAACTGACCTTCATGGTGAGGTCCACCTTTGACACTTAGGTACTATTAAGCACGGTACAGATGGGCCCAACAGAATGCTGAACGGACTCGTCAGAATTGGCACGAAGTGCTGATCACAAATGGGACTCGCACGTGACTTCTACCAGACAATCGTCAGAAACGTTTTTGGAGGTAATCTGGTCAGTCTGAGCGTCTTAGATTCACCGTCAAGCGAGTGCAGCCAGGTAATGGTTTCCTGTTGTTTTGGTGTGGCATTATGTAGAGCCTCAGTACTCCACCGGTGGTCGTAGAAGGCAGTGAAGCAGCTTTGAGGTACTGGAATGACATCAACATATTTCAACCACAGCTGCAGCATTTCAGTGAGGTGTTCGTCTTAATGAATTTTGGCACTCATAGTGCTCCACTTGTGAACGTTTTCCTTCGTGATGACGACATCGCAAGATTAGAATAACCAGCATGTTCTCCGGACATGAACCCTATCGAACATGCCTGGAATACATTGAAAGCCGCGCGGGAATAGCCGTGTTTCTAAGGCGGAGTGCGTGGACGTTCCCCATCAGAGGGTCTAGTCCTCCCTCTGGCATGTGTATTTTTTTAGCATTAGTTTAAGTAGTTTTTATGTTCAGGAACCGATGACCATTGGAATTAGGACCCACAGCTTTACAAACATTTGAACGTCCGATACAATGAAAAGGAGGACGCACCAATTAATCTGAGAGATCAGCTCCGAATCGACATTGAGGAGTGCGACATTCTGGACCATAAGTCCCTTGATGATCTAGTGGACAGTACGCCACAACGAATAGCGGAATATATCAGAGCAGGAGAGTCCGTATTCTATTAGACAGCGTTGTAGAATACCACATAAGGGGCCTGGGTTCGATTCCCAGTCGGGTGGGAGATTCCTCCCCTCGGGGACTGGGTGTTGTCCTCGTCATCATTTCCTCATCGTCGCCGCGCAGGTCGCCCATGTGGCGTCACCTAAAGACTTGCACCAGACAGGCCACACACGAACCTCGATGGGGTCTAACGGTCAAAAATGCCACACGAAATCACCATCAGAGCGGAAGGACGTGTTCACGTGTATAAGGGCACTGGAGTATGCTGCAGTCTGGATCACAATTTCAGGTTATCTAAGTTATTGTCGCACAACTTGTCTGCTTCTGTTTTAATGTTCAAATGTTTGTAGAGCTTATGGGACTTAACAACGGGGTCATCAGTCCCTAAACTTACAAACTACTTATGAACTAGCTAATAGTAAGGACGGCACAAATAACCATAAAAGCTGTGTGTGTGTTGTGGATGTTGAACCTATCGTTAAATCAGACAGCAGATTGTTCATTAACACAGTGATTTGGATTAATTAAGGCCCTGATATTGATGTGTATGGTGTTAAATAAGAAACAGTGCATTAAATTGATTATGTGCGCAGCGGATCTTTTAACAAAACAACTGTGGCAAGTCACCACATGAAACAGACACTGACTATACTCAAAAATTTTGACTGCGAGAAAGATATAGCACAAATAACGAAATCTGTTCAACAAGATTACCAAAATAAATACTGCACTTTAAATCCACAAATAATTAATTATCAAATAAAGGAAGTAGGTTAATCTTCTAACTACGTAAATGAAACAGAAAAGAAAGGTCAACTTTGTTACTTATTATTAATAATCACCATTACATTACCTACATAATACAACTTTTTCCTAATGACATCAATTGCAATTACCTTCATTCCAGCGGTGATAGTAATAAAAATACAATATATATTGTAAATACAATCAAGTCAACTTGCTGGCACAGCAGCCTCTGCTCTACATCGGAGCCATACATACAACTCAACCGCTCTCTAAGCGAACTAAACGATAAGTGCTACTCTCTCTCTGCGCGAGTTATAATGCTATGCAATACATGATCTTTGCCAAAGATGAAACTTCACAGAGTTAAGTACACATATCAATACACACAGTAGAAGCAATATTATACATTTTCTTGCAAGCAAGTTACTCGACACAAAACAGGAGGCACAATATTAGACCTTTTCTTACAAAAATATTTTTTATGGACACGTTTCAACCATGCCCGAGGGGGGATTCGAACCCCCGACCGTAGTGGCCGTGCAGACCGTGACTGGCGCGCCGCAGTCCTCTCGGCCACCGCGGCCGGCTCTGTTTTAATGAGCAACAAGGAGAAGTGAAATATTGTTTTTATAAATCTCTATTCCATTTTTTATATAAAGGGCAATGAATCCCTAGAATCGTAGAGTTTCAACACTATTTTGATGTGTATATCTAAGCTCGGTATTAAAACTACCAATTCTAAGACCACAGAAAGAAAAGCTCCAGTTGCATAAAATATAAGGTACCAAAGCTTTAGCAAGTAATTGTTCAGTAATCTAACTATTAATAATGACACAAAAGGTCATGTTTAGGTTTAAAACAAATTTTTTGTAGTTTCATGTACACCACCGGACAAATTTCGGATGTGGCAAATATAATAAGTCACACTGAATTACTTAACACGTAGAATGTGCATCTTAAATTTAAATATGACAGCAGTCAAAATGTAAGGGGAAACTGCACGCAGAATTCAATACTTTGAGAACCATGTCGCGTTAGATTTCCCAGAATTACTTTTCGTTAACTCTATTTGGCGGACACACGTACAGCTAAGATATTTTTATATTACAAATACTTAACTTTTTGTCCTGCATGGTGACTTTACACTGATGCCGCCGACTTAGGCCTGTAATGCAGACACACTCTTCACGAAATATGGAACAGAGGTGAAGTACCGGTTACTTGCTTGCCACAGGCGTCCCTCTGTAGCGAGCTAAGGGTGCTTCAAAGTGTAGGAAAAATTTAAAATTGAAATTCTTCTGAGCTATATGTCGCGTCATGATGAGATATTTCCAACGTTTCGGATCCGTTACAGGACCCTTCCTCAGAGAATACTGACTTGTTTCCTCCTGTGTTTGTCTTATACAGCCAATTCTGTCCCCAAGGGTCGTTTTGATTGGTTGAAGTTTGGTAAGAGCAAGGGAAGGAATAACTTTATTAGTGCTTGAATTGGTGTTACTGATAGGTGGAAATACGGGTGGAACATGCGCTTGTTGGTGTTTGCATCGGTGGTTCTGATAGGTGGAAAACAGGTAGGTGTACGCGTGTTGGCGTATGCATGTAATTGGCCAACAACGGCGATAACCGAAGTTTCGTGGTGGGTCTACTGTAGTTCTTCTAAGTAGTGACGTTGCTGCCATGCTGTCAGGAGTGCCCATCTGCGGTTCAAGGGCTAGCACCAATAAAGTTATTCCTTCCCTTCCTACTACCAAACTTCAACCAATCAGAACTACCCCTATGGGCAGAATTGGCTGTGTAAGACAAACACAGAAGGAAACAAGTCAGTATTTCCATAGGAAGGGTGTGTAACGTATCCAAAATGATGAAAGTACCGGGTGATCAAAAAGTTAGTATCAATTTCAAAACTTAATAAATCACTGAATAATGTAGATAGAGAGGTAAAAATTGACACACATGATTGGAATGACATTGGATTTTATTAGAACCACATCTACCGTTATCGGGCTTTTTTTCTTCCAGGAACTGCGTGAATCTGGTTTTGTAACTGCTACCGTGACGGGTGAGAGGTACGCCGATATGTAACAGAATCGCATCATTCCCAGCCTAGCTGATAAACACCTGTTGGAACGTACGATTTTTATGCAGGATGGTGCTCCACCCCATATTGCTAGATCACTTGCGCGCGTCGTTTGGTGATGATCGTGTGCTCAGCCGCCACTTTCGTCATGCTTGGCCTCCCAGGTCTCCAGACCTCAGCCCGTGCGATTATTGACTTTCGGGTTAACTGAAGTCGCAAGTGAATCGTGATCAACCGACATCTCTATGGATGCTGAAAGACAACATCCGACGCCAATTCCTCACCATAACTCCGGACATGCTTTATAGTGCTGCTCACAATATTATACCTCGACTACAGCTGTTGTTGTTGTTGTTGTGGTCTTCAGTGCGCAGACTGGTTTGATGCAGCTCTCCACGCTACCCTGTCCTGTGCAAGTCTCTTCATCTGAGAATACGTTGGGCAACCTACATCCTTTTGAATCTGCTTACTATATTCGTCCTTCGGTCTCCCTCTACGATTTTTACCCCACACGCTTCCTTCTAATACTAGGTTGACAATTCGTTGGTGTCTCAGAATGTGTCCAACCAATCTATCCCTTCTCTTAGTGAGTATATGCCAGAATCTCCTTTTCTCCCCGATTCGTTTAAGCACCTCCTCATTAGTTACATGATCTACCCATCTATTTTTCATCATTCGTCTGTAGCACCACATTTGAAAAGCTTCTATCATCTTTTTGTCTACTACAGCTGTTGTTGAGGAATGATGGCGAACATATTGAGCATTACCTGTAAAGAACATCATCTTTGTCTTAATTTGTTATGCCAATTATTGCTTTTCTGATCAGATGAAGCGCCATCTGTCAGACATTTTTTGAACTTATTTTTAAATTTTTGGTTCTAATAAAACCCCATGTCTATCCAAGCATGTGTGTCAATTTTTATCTTTTTATCAACATTATTCCGTGATTTTTTAAGTTTTCAAATTTATACTGACTTTTTGATCACCCGGTATGTCATCATGATGGGGCAAATAGCTCAGAAGGATTTATATGTTAACAATAATGACTGCGAAAAATATGCGAAATATTTGATCAGAAAATTCCGACACAAATGCAATACACAACGGCACGACTGCTATGCGCCACATGACCTTGCGGCGACAACAGTCCCATTCTCAAATATCTAAAACACGTTCACCCATTCAGTAAGGAAATGAATAGTCGCTGCAGAACACAGCCAACGTATCGGCGACGAGTGAGCAAGAAAAACGCCGACAGGATTGTGTCTGACTGCCCCGACAGCATTGCAGCCAGACAATAGCCGCTGTTACAAACAGGCCGAGCAGAAACCAGTCCCCCCAAGTTCAATCGCGCTGTTCACGGCCGACACACGGGCCGGAGCAGCTACAGCAAGTGCTAAGGGAACCAACTCGACATATCTACATCTACATGGGATACTCTGCAAATCACATTTAAGTGCCTGGCAGACGGTTCATGGAACCACCGTTATACTATTTCATCTCCCATTCCAACTTCGAATAGCGCGCGGGAAGAAAGAATACCTCAATCTCTCCGTTCGAGCTCTTATTTCTCGTATTTTATTCTGATGATCATTCCTACCTATGTAAGTGGGAGTCAACAATATATGTTCGCATTCGGAGGAGAATGTTGGCGATTGGAGTTTCGTAAGTAGTCCACGCCGCAGCGATAAGCGCCGTTGTTGTAATGATTCCCATCGCAGATCCTGCATCATTTCTGTAATGCTGTTTCCCCAGTATCGTGACAATATGAAACGAGCTGCCCTTTTTGGACTCTTTCGATGTCCTCCGTCAAACCCAACTGATAAGGATCCCACACTGGGCAGCAATACTCCAAAAATGGGCGGACGAGCATAGTGTAAGCAGTTTCTTTTGTAGTTCTGTTGCATGTTTTAAGGGTTCTGCCGATAAAACGCAGTCTCTGGTTCGCCTTTCCCACGACATTATCTACGTGTTCTTTCCAATTTAAGTCTTAAATAATACTAATTCCTAGGTACTTAGTGGAGTTTACGGCCTTCACATTCGATTGATTTATGTTGTAAACAAAGTTTAACAGATTTCTTTTCGTACTCATGTGAATAACGTCACACTTCTCATTACGTATTGTCAATTGCCAATTTTTACACCATAGTGATATCTCATTCAGATCGTTCTGCAGTCGGTTTTGATCTTCAGATGATTTTACTAGACGGTAAATGACGGCGTCATCTGCAAACAACCTAAGAGAGCTACTTAGATTTCCCCTAAATCGTTTATGTAAATAAGGAACAGCAGAATACCAAGAACACTATCCTGTGGAACGCCCGATATCACCTCTGTCTTAGTTGATGCCTTACCATCGATTACTACGACCTGTGTCCTCTCTGAAAGGAAATCCCCTATCCAGTCGCAAATTTGGGACGGTATACCATAACCACGCAATTTGGTTAAAATCCGTTTGTGAGGTACGGTGTCAAAAGCCTTCTGGAAATCTAGAAATACGGAATCAATTTGAGAAGCCTTGTCGATAGCACCCATCACTTCGTATGAGTAAAGAGCTAGTTGGGTTTCGCATCAACGATATTTTCTAAATCCGTGTTGACCTTGGGCCAATAGATCATTCTGTTCGAGATACTTCATTATATTTTAGTACAGAATATGTTCCTAAACCGTGCTGCAAACTGACGTCAATGAAATAGGCCTGTAGTTTACTGGGTTACTCCTACTGCCTTTCTTGAATATAGGTATGACCTGTGCAACTTTCCAATATTTTGCTACAGATGCTTGTTTGAGAGAGAGGTTGTATACGGCTATTGTGTAAAGAGCTAATGCTTCAGTATAATAAGATAGATATCTATTGAGTATACAGTCAACACCAGAAGACTTGTTCTTGTTAAGTGATTTTAGTTGCTTCCGATGAGATCTCCGATGCTATCTACTTCTACGTTACTCATTACGGCTTCTGTTCGTAATTCGAAATTTGGAATATTGGTTTCGTCTTCTTTGGTGAAGCATAATTAGCAGTCATCTTCAATGTACGACACACAGTGAGGAAACCAGAGACACCTAACAATACCGAAGAAACAACCGTCAACCTGGGCTCAATAACATAATTGCGATCAAAACAACACTGAACAGCTATCGGAACAAAGTCTGTGGTAACTTAGGCTTGCGCTCGTGTCAACCTTAAGTAATCACATCTACAAGGCAACGAAGACGCAAAATTCCTCGTGGAGGGATATAAAAACAAAAACCCTGCTCGGATGTCATTTTCCTGGTGTTCGCGAAAATGGATCAATCGGAAAAAATTCCAATACACAATCAAGTGGTTTATTGCATAAAGAAACCAGTCAGCTCATTCTCATCAAAAAGAATTAAACCTGGTGAAAGTATATAAATTACAGTAAGCTAGACAAAGTTTGTGTAGAGGTGTCTGTCTCAATTAAAGTAATGATCGTCAAAGCTAACACGTAGGGAGGTGTAGTTCGTGAACGAATTAGTTCAATTGAAATATTCCGTGAAAAGAACTATATTTCATTTTAGTTGAGTTTGGTTAACTATAGTGCATTTAGCCCTAGCTTTCCCGATCTACTGGAAATTAGAAGGCGCATTCTTAAATATCCCTTTCCTTGATACTGAGTGCACCCCACCCCGAGGACCTAAAACTATGTATTTCAGAAGTCCTAACTTATAGCTGCGTAAACTACACCGGATCGGAAGACCGAAGTAGTTCACTTAGTTCAGTTGATGAACTAGCTCCGAATTGCGCGAACTAAGTCGCATCGAAAGACCGAAACAGTTCAGTTAAATTGTAGGGTATATATTTATGTTATCCGTCTTTGCCACTGACTAATAAGAGATTTTATTGCCATAGTTCGCTTTTATTTGGAAGGCATCATCACTGTCAATATTTCGTGGATCCTGCTATACATGTAGTGCTGATTTGTGACTTCAAGTTGTTTTACTTCAGTTATGTTCCTTTTGAGTTTTTAGTTTTCAGTACTTCACAGCTAGCACCAATAGGCATATACCATTTTGATTGTGTTGTGACAACACCAACAAAATGGCGTATGCCTAGGGATACTGTCTGTGAAGTACTGAAAACTGAAAACTCAAAAGGAACACAACTGAAGCAAAACAACCTGAAGTCACCAATCAGCACTACATGTAAAGCAGGATCCAGGAAATATTGCCCTTGTTGATGCTTTCCAAATAAAGGCGATATATGGCAATAAAATCTCTTATTAGTCAGTGGCAAAGACGGATAACATAAATATCTACACCATAATTTAATAAAGCAACTGTAGGAAGACAGGGAAAAAAGGAACTAACAATGTTACAGTTCAGTTAGTTCACATAGTTCAGTTGATGAAATAGCAAAACTGCGCAAACTGAAAAGCAGTTATTAGTTCACTTACATCGGAACTACATCAGATCGGAAGGTCGAAACATTGCTACTAATTCACTTACAAGGGGAGTTTATGTCTGTCGGAATTTTTTAAAATGTATTTATATATAAATTAGGTGAAACGTATTTCTATTAACGCAATTTTGCATCTAGAACTAAGAAAATTTATGTATGATTTCCCAATCAGACATTAAAAAACAAGTATTTCAAAGGTTTTGGCATTCAACCTGTAATGGGCTGAAATAATGGTTGAAAGTTTTTTTTTTTTCCCCTGAAAATGAAGTGAATTATGTAGTCATTTGAACTAGTTGACTGGACTACTTAAAGTGAGCTATGCAGTTCACTGAATTAGTTCAGTAAGAAGAACTGTTCCGAATTGAACGGTTCCGTAAAAGGAACTACTTTCCCCATCTCTACTGAAGTGAATTCTCGTGCATGTGTTAGATAAAACAAGATCTGTATGAATACGTAAGCGGAAGGAAAACACAAAAATTGTTACGCCACAAGTTATAGGTCTTAATAGGAAGACTGTTGTCTGATGAATTTATTATGCATTGTGTCAATTTGTTCACTATAATATTTATTGGACCCGTTTGGAATCCTCTTAAGTATGATAGATGGATTCAGAAACTAGGTTACATTATTTCGTAGGCTTCTATATTGTTTTTCACGGCATTATCGGCTTCCGTAGGTGAGGTTCAAATCCAGGAGCTGAAAGTTTCACCGAAAGTATTTGGCCGTGAAGGGATAAAGAGTGGTGGAGGTAAGTTCCTCATGGCCAAACGTCGCGCCTGTTCTGGTTTAAGTTGCAAACCTCTCCACAGTGTCTCATGGAGTTAAGGCAAGTGACATTGTTACCCTTTGGTACTACCATACAGCACTTCCCCCTTCTATCATCTTCACAAAATACTTACATGACACCGCAATTTGCACAAATCCATTAACCAAAGACACTACTCTCACAAATTATGAGGAAAATGTTACTGCGTACGGAGTAAGAAAACGCTTTGTTACCAGGTGAGTGGACCCACCCCGACGCTGTCTCTGAAAATAATGCCATACAACAAGTTCTTCCTTTTACTGCCATAGACCTCCTCGTCGTGTACAGCTGCACAATGGGTAGAATCGGGAGATTGAACATGGTCGGTGGAACAAATTTTATGACGCAGGACACGTCAAAGATATTGAAGTGATGTCATGTTCTAGTTCCTCTGTTTCCATCCCAAAAGACTCCCTTCCTTTTTCTGTCCCTTTGCCTCGACCGTGTTACCTGTGGCTATTTGTACTAGCAATGCAGATCACGTGAGGGGCATAGTTGTATTGTGTTATGTCAGGACAAAACAGAGAGTCTCTTTTTATTATATTTCCCATTAACCTGAGGTCTTGTCAGACGTAATTTGTCGCAGCGCAAATTCATTTGCTCAAGTCGCGAATACGTCATCGTGAAGTAACACGGTAATTTTAGAGAGGTTCGTGGGCTCTGAAGTCATGCCAGCCACGTTAATTAAAACGAAACACGAGAATAATTGCCGTAAATTAACAAAATTCAGTCTGATTACAAAACGAACCATACGTTGCCATATACCGAATAATCACTCCATTGTCAAACAACTATTGCAAAAACCGTAGTTTATAGATGCTGAAACTGGAGTAGTAGCGGCGTCCTAAAGTAAGTCGCTTCTAAGTGCACTTTTAGGGGGGAAAGGTTCCCGAACTGCTCACAGTAATTTCATTGTTCTATTGTTTATAAAAATTAAAATGAACTAATAGTCTTAAAAAGTGGGAAGGTAGGGTGTCATTGAGAAACATTTTCTGTAATAATATTTCCTAAAAATTAAGTATCGTTAATAAAATTTAAATAATGAAATTTTGACGTGTAGGTTTACTTACATTGACCAATCGCGCGACTACTTAAATATTTTGTCATGAAATCTTCGTTTTACGAGGGCATTTATTTTTACTGAGCGGACAGGGGACATAGAAGAACATAGAGCCATAGAGGAGGAGTAGCATTGCTTATTTCCTTCACGGCCTGCCGAAACACTAATCTACCGTATTCATTATATGCGGTTCAGATTTGAATATTATATATTTTGGCAAAGATTTTCTACCGTCCTGTTGGTGTTACCAACATATCACGCCATGACGCCAGAACAGAAAGTAAAATTTTACCGATGTAAAGCTACAAATTACGCGCTATATGCGGATTTTGTTATTTGAACTATAAACCAGTTTAAAGTAGTTAACATATCGACTATACGTAAAACTAACGGCTATTGCTAAGCCTCTTGAAGCCATTATATCCAGGATGAAAAGTAAATTTACGTGAGCAACATTATTTATTGCCTATACAGTTAAAATTTTAGTTACTAAATTATCCCGGCGCTATAATGTGATTATGTTGGTAACATCAACAAGACGGTAGAAAATCTTTGCCAAGATCTAATATTAAAATTTGAACCACATAAAATGAATTGATTAGTGTTTCTATATACCTGTCCGCTCAGTATACGTAATTGCCTTCGTAAAAACGAAGATTTCATGACAAAACGTTTAAGTAGTCACGCAATTGCCGGCATTTAGCATCCGTTACCAACATTATCACGCGAAGTAGCCAGGATAGGAACTAAAATTTACCTATTGTAGTCGTTTATGCCATTGATATTTAATAGCTTTTGACTATTTATCTGATTTTTAGTGAAAAATCAATGTAGTTGCACAGTACTTAGTAAAGAATTTTTCGAGTAGAGCTTCGTAAATAAGGAATAATAAAATGATAAAATTAAAGTTAAATCCATAAGTCGTGCACAACGCTGTTGAGCAACAAGTTTGCAAAACCGAGCTTTGACGACTTTAGACACTGTATCACCAAAAAAAAAAAAAAAAAAGAAAGTCGACCGATCTTCAAGTACAGATTCCGTTCATGAACTCATTGAAGTAGTGAATAAGTATTTGGAAATTAAGGAACTGAGGGCAGAGATTCAACTGTGATGGCGCTTTGCATCATCGTCTGGTAAACGGCAATAAACACAGACTACACTAACATTTGCTTCGTCATCTTTCATGTTAATTATAATTTATTTAATGTTAGTGTGTACAAAACCTGTGATGGCGGTTTTTTTTTACTTGTACAAATGTGTATCGAACGTAACCGAAAGTAAAATGAACGAATAATACGGTAGAGCGTCAGTGATATGGCGCATTTGCCGTACAAGCACACACGGCTGCGCTGCGCTAGCGTCCTCGCCGTGACGTCACTGCGCTCCAGCCAATAGCAAGCGTTTTCGCCGGAGTGCCCCCCCCCCCCCTGGGCACAAATATCCATGCCCGAGGGGAGATTCGAACCCCCGATCGTAGTGGCCGTGCAGACCGTGACTGGCGCGCCTCAGTCCCCTTGGCCATTGCTTGAATAACTGACTTTTTACACTTAGTGTACTTGGCCGCAAACTTGAAAGACAACCTCTCTGACCGAAGCAGTACCATTGTCGTGGAGAACAGCGATCCATTGTTAACCAGTAATTGATAAGTTGCACTGATTTCACTAGTCATCATAATATAAATACGCGAAGACGAAAATTGAAATACCTGTTTATAATATTAATTATAAAAGGGGTCCAACAAACTTCTAAAATTCGAAAGCAGCGGTGGAGTGGATGAGTGTTGTAAGGCGCCTTGCTGCGGTGCGCGGGGATGCTCGCCGTCGGATAGTCCTCCCTCAAGGATGGGTGTTTGTGTTGTTCATAGTATAAGTCAAGGCCTATTGTAGCCAGGTCTGGACATCAATGTTTCGTATGGAGCCGCCATTTTGGTTCTAGAGCCGAAGACACTGCAGAGAATCGCTAGGAGAGAAAACAGTCGCTTTCACAAATTTTTATTATTCTGCACCCAGTTTGCGTACTGTTTGAGTCAGAGATTATATTATTACATTTAGAAGTAAAATACTGACAATTCGAAAGGCTTATATTTCTCAGACTTACGAGATGAATCTCACAGATGTGGCTTAAACTATGTGAGAAGAATTATTTAAATTCCATGAAATATCTCGCCTGACTGGGCCATCGGAAAAGAGAAAACTCTCATGAAAGATTTTCGATTACAGTATATGAGAGGATTAAGCATGTTTGGATGACCATTGTATGTTTTGGACCTAAGCACTTTTCGGGAAAAAAGTCTCTTGCTGAAAAATGCTTTCATAATTTGTGAATAGTGTAAATATTATGTTTATTAACGATGATTACCGAAAATACTTTCGCAGATAATAGCTAGAATTTTAGTTATGTAAATACTTGGTTCTGGTAGGAAGTAAGAATCTGCACAACAATAAATTCCAAATACGTTAAAAATTTAATTTCGGTACTCTGTAAACAGAATTGGTTGAGTTTAGACCACAGGCAAATCTACTTTATTTAGAATGATGACCGGTTCCGACCTATTTGGTGGCCATGTTCAGCTCCATGTTACTGTGGTGCATGGAGCAGATGCAGAGTGTTCTGTGTATGAGCAGTTACTGCTCCCTGGACTCCACCCACAACCACATGGAGCTTATAACATCACAAAAGACCAAATTTGTAAACTGAAATATTCGATACCCGAGTCTAAACAAATGGTTTTAAAAATGTTAATGCTTATAATGAGTCACAAGTCAACCTTATGTTTCTATGAGATGTCACGTAATGATGCAGACCTTTGTTTGACTTAAAAACTACTTCAGTACATTGTAAACAGGTGTTAAATGCGAATTTCCATGTCTGATATTATGTATCTCGCTTTAAATGTACTAAAAGAACATAATATACACCTTTTAATATATTCAGTGTTACATATAGAAAAATGAAGTCTATCAGTACACAACGTATAAAACACTATATTATTTCCTAAATCACTTAACATTTAATTCACGTGTGTATTACTTAATTCACACTTTTTCCCAAATGTAAACAGGTACAACAGCACTCAGTGCATATACTTTTACATATTTCGATATATTAATGTCAATTTACCAACACATATGAAGACGACTTTATGAATTCATACATCCCCATCTCAGAATTTAACATGTTAATTATTTATTTATAATATAGTCTCAAATATCGAAGATGGTACCCCTAATTTAGCACTCCTTTAAAAGCAATTGAGCAAGGAACTAGCGAGTCAGTTCTGCTTAGTGAATGCGTTGTTGTGTTATTACTGGCTTGTAGCCATAATGCTAACAGTAAACAACATTTTTAACTAGATTTGTACTGAACAGCAAGAGGGTAACATAAGAGGAAGTATGGATGAGAAACAGAAGGTACATGTAAGAGGCACTAAGAGGCTCATTTTTATTGGCTGTTGTCGCCTCTTCTTGAGGGTCACTCTCTCCATATGATAAATGATAAAAAATAATTTCCAGCTAATTAATTAATGTAAATATGCTTAAATATAATGTGATTTTTCTTTTTGTTATAGTAAAATGCACAAACAAAATACTAACGTAAAGTGTAGAATGGTCGGTTGGTGCAAAATCGTGGTGCAAGCGGGAGGCGGTCTCGGTGAGCACCAGTCATTCGAGCGCGGGGTTTCAGAGAGTAAACATTTCTGAACACAGCACACGCGCCTTTACCCCTAACAGACTGTTCAATCAGCAAATGTTATTCTCGGTGTTGTATGTGAGGAAGTGTTATGTGAATAAAAACTGTGTCGTTTTGTGGCTTTTTATGACTAACAAATGCAAAGTCAGTGGCATCCCAGAAAATCGTGTTCGACCATATTGAAACACTGAGATATTTTAGCCTCATTTCAGTAACAACAGAACTGCGACCTGTGTACTCTATCTGTGTGACGACATCAACATCAAGACGAAACCGGCTTAGTGATTTATCAGAGATTTCAGTGTTCTACTCCGACGCCGCAGAATACAAGTAGGCCCCTCATCGCTGTGCTTCCCTAGTACAAATAGGGACACGAACGTCTAGTCAAGTAGCAGTACGAGTGAGAGGAAAGGAGGGAAGAGATTTTGAGAGAAAGAGGGAAGGGTAAGGACGATCATACGAATTTTCACATCACTTCTTTTGAGCTACAATTCCCATCTCTCTAAAGAATTATCTTTTCGCCTTAAGAAGAAGATTACTTATTATCTCTTCCTCCGCCCGCCGTAATGACGTACGCAAGCTGTCTTCCGTGGCAATATGGCCGCCATTTACTGTTTTATACAAGATGCTGAGCGCAGTTTTCAAAAGTGAATAAATGACATTTATTACCAATCATCTGAAGTACAACAGACTGAAAGAAGCCCAGATCCTCAAAATCCTTACAGACAACGAGTCCATCAAGATGCAGCTTCAAGATCCGAGATGATTAACTTTAATGTTTGACAAACAATTATGTTGCTCGTCTTCCTGAAATACTACAATTTTTTTTCACAAGAAAAAAAAGCATTGAACCATAACTCGTAAATTATTATTAGAGCAGTCACGAGGTGACATTACAAGGTGAAGATGGTTACCAAGTAAGCCAAAAACGGTCATCGTCTGGTATATAAAGCAGTGTGTCCGTATCTTTGTACGTGTTGCATACAAGTCTACAGTTTTGTTCCAATTTTTATGAAATTTTGTACACGTAAGCTTCAATCCATGACGACGGTCGCCGTATGTGTAAGAATCACATACGATATATAGTTTACGAGATATGACGTCATAAACAATGAGATGCGCGAAAAACTGCAGCATTTTGCGACAATGATGCTCATTTTCTCCTAAACCATTGAACCGATTGCAACCAAATTTGGTACACACATTCCTTACGCAAGATAACAATTGCTGTAGGAGTAAGAACCACATACGATACATGGTTCAGGAGATATAACTTGTGATACATGCTGCCACATAATACGACGAGAGTTTAAAAATACGCTGTATCAGAATGAGCGTATTTAGCGACTTGCAACCAACTTCAAACATAATTTCAAACCTTTATTAAACTTTTTCGTGCTGACAACCACATCAAATAACGAAAGGAAAAAAGTTTCTCGCTTACTACTTTTCCGCTGTTCATGGAAAAAACTACGGCATTCGGTATGACGTTACAATTTATAATTTCTACAGTACAATTTGTATCCGCAGGAAATTTTACAGACACTGTACTCACATGCAGTTGAATGTACCTTCTAAATTGTATAACACTACTACAGGTAGTTCATGAGATATGAGCACATAAACAGTAAAGTTCATAGAAAACTGCCCCATCGCGCCTCGGTTTTTAATGTATTACATTAAGTCTGTTCGCAACGGATTTTACGACATACAGCACTTATACAAATGAATATATACCTACAAAATTATACTATTGTACAACATATAATTCAATAAATATGAGATCGTATATACTGCTCAAATGTTCTAATGTTTGTTAAGCTTATGCGACTTAACTGCGTGGTCATCAGTCCATAAACTTAGAAACTACTTATGAAGTAACTTATACTGAATACAAACATCCATGCCCGAGGGAGGATTCCAACCTCCGACGCGGGAAACCGCGCTCAAGATCGCTCGGCTACTCTCGCGCGGCGTATTTACTACAATGGGTAAAAACCTGCACATCATGCAACAAGTATTCCAGTCAACGTCATTGAAATTTCTAAGGGGAGGGGGATGAAAGATTAGTAGTTCTTTCAGCCTGGGGGGGGGGGGGGAGGTTTCTAAAATAGTTTACAAAACGTGAAATAAAGGAAATTTATTTTCAATATTAAATGGCAAAACAGGACCTAATATCTCGGGTGTGGGGGGAGGATGAATCTTTGGCCAAAGGGAGGGGGGTCCCTCCGAACAGTGGTGTTGGCGTGTTGGCAACTTTGACTCTGAAACGCAGACGTATGCAGGCGATAGCAATAGACTTCTATCTATATCTATAAATGTGAATGTCTGTTCGGTGTACGTTTATCTCGTCTGAACCACAAGACATTAAGAGCAAAAAATTTGTACTGTTACTAATGTCTTCTCAGGGGAGGCTTTAGGCACGGTTTTATTGCGATCTGTCTGTTCGGTGTACGCTGATCACTTCCGAACGACAAGACGCAGAGACTTAAATACTTGTACAGTTACTAATTTATACCTGGGAAAGGTTTTAGGCACGATTTTATAGCGATCTGATAGATATTTAGTGATTTGAAGAATATAACGCGAAATGCGGAACAATAATTACTCTTTGAAAATTATATTTACTCTTTGAAAATGGTTTTATTGGTTGCATTGTTGTTTGAGGGTTGAGAATGATAAAAGGGTGGAAAGTTATCGGTGTATATAAGATTCTACGTGTGTGTGTGTGTTAATATTTCGCTCTACAGCGAAAACTACAGAACGCACACAAATGGTCTGTGTGTAATTGTTGTTCGAAGTCTCCCGTTATACACCATAGCAGTTCCATGCCGATAGCTATAATGGGGTGGAAGATATGGTGGTTGAAAGTCGTCAAATTATAAACAATTTCTGACTGAAGGCCAGAGACGATGTTTGCGACTATATAGCAAGGAATTTACATACAGCGAAACGTGATGCCACAGACCATATCTTTGGTCTATACGTGCTACAATGTCTTCAGCTCTTTCTCTGTAAGGATAAGCATACGAATAAGGAAATATAAGAATAAATAAATAAAGCAGTAAAAAGAAATTTGTTTTAATACATCTCTTTTAAAAAATCGATTTGTAGTTTCGCGCATTACATCAAGTGATCGATCTGTGATATTATTAAAATCATTATCGTTGAATTTCGTGATTGGATTCTTCGAAACGAGTGAATTTTTACGTGTGATTTGATCTGCTCTACTTACTTTTGTGATAAACGGCTGCAATCTGATAGGAATATTTTTCAGTTCCGGTTTATCAGCGACATTTCCTCAAAAATTAGTGAAATTAATTACATTAATTGTTATTTAAACTTCGTAGATAAATGGGCATTGCGTTACTTTACACATATTACAACAGTACATCTACTTTTAATAGATCACATTCAGACAACTTGCCTCGGAAAAGGAAAACGTCATTATTTCTTATATATTCTCCGATAATGATATTAAAAAAAGGGAGATGGACAAAGAGAGAAGGGATAGGAGAAGTACTAACTCAAGGCAGCAATAAACAAATATACGGGCAACGCCGGGTTTTCAGCTAGTAGAGTTATAAGGAAAGGAAGTGAACTGAACAGATTACATTCAACGAATACCCATTATTTACGATAGATCTGGCTTTTAACTTCAAGAGAATACAGTTTCCAATGAGACTTGCATTTTCTATTAAGATTAATAAACCACAGCGCAATCTATTCAAATACTGTGGAGTGGATTTGACATGCCCATGTTTCTAGCACGGACAACTTTATGTCACTTGCTCAGGGGTGGCCTCACCAAAGAAATTAATAAAGCTGTAGATTAAATAAATGTATGTTACATATCATTTGTAATTTGATTACTACCTTTCTTTGTTTGGATGCTATACTTAAAATTTTGTACATTACGCAAGACAGCCATATTTCTTATATATTTTTCGATAAGTATAACATGATGTGACATGTTATGACTCAAGGCTTGAATAAACAGATAAATAAATAAATACCCGGGCAACGCCGGGTTCTCAGCTAGTTTGAAATAAATGATTAGTGGCACACTGCTTGCTTTATTAATTAGTTTTACAATTAGTATACACTTGACTGGCGTATGAAGGTGTGTGAGGTAATACAGGAAAATACTCGAGAGACTGTAAACTCTACGATAGACCTGAAGCCGGTGAAAGATGAGAAACATCTCATTCTAATCTGCTTTCATTTCTTCTGTATCTACATTTACTGCTGGGCACATACTGTAAAAGCAGTACTGTACGCTGTATGAGGACGAGAACGTTGTGCCACTACTTATCATCTTGTCATTTCTTGTTGCCAACGGAGACAGAAGGAAAGTCCTCGGAATTTAATTATGAGGCAGCAGAATCGTCCTACGTCGGATTCAGGCGTCGATTCACAAACATTTGGCAGTAGTTTCTATCGAAAAAGAATGTCTTTCCTCCAGAAGCATCTCCGTGGTACTTCCGTACTGAGCGAATCAACCAGTAAAAAATTTAACAGCCCGTCCCTGCTTCTTCCAAGTCTTCCTTTATTCGGAACTTCTGTGGATGCCAAACACGCAAGCATTACTCAATAAGGATCCACACTAATGTTTTATATGCGGATTGCTTTACTCTATTTCAGATTTCACCCAATAAATCGAAATTGAGCGTTTGTCTTCCGTAATACCGTTTTTAAGTACTCTAACCACATTATACCGTTTCCAATGTTTCGCTTAGATATGAATGATCAAACAATCAGGCGGGACAATTTTCTTTTCTCTCTGCCCTTGTGTTCATAACCGAAGTCTCGAATATTGACAGAGCTGCAGTAATTCACACCGTTAGCAGAATGATTTTGGATTCGTTACGACATCCGGAGAACCACAAGTTCTTAATTGTAGAAATTGTAAAATGAGAAACTTGCAGACACACAGCTGGCAGGTACATATCAAATGGATTCAAACTCATACAGGGATATGAGGAAATGAAAAAGGTGATAATCTCTCTAAAAAGTAGCTCTATCACGAAAATTAATCAGCTATAGCAAAGTACGGAAAAACACCAAATCGTATTTTTCTACGTCACAACAACGTTTAACGATTATAAATGCTATTAGAAAAAGGAGATGGACAGAGAGAGAAGGGATAGGAGGACTACTAACTCAAGGCTTGAATAAACAGATAAATGTACAGCAATGTTAAGAGGTCATGGGAAACTGAAAGCCTAAAATAAACGATTCAGAATAACTGACGCCGAAATGTGCACATGTAATAGAAATAACCACACTATTAATCAACATAGAGATATCCAAACAATTAATCAACTGAAACTCCCTGGCTGATTAATCAACTGATTTTCGACTACAGACTACTGAAAGAGAGGAACCATCCTAGGAAGAAAATAGCTGAAAAAGCAGGAACATAGCCCATCATGGTTCATATATTCACTAATGATTTTCACACACTCTGTAATTTGGTAAGATTTCCTGTTCTGTAAAACTCGTTTCGTTTGTTATGTGTTTATATGAAGCAATAAATATTGTATAACTGAAATGTTATCTTTTGAAAATCCTTAAATATTATGTATAGTGTTTATTTATTTATTTTTTTGGGCAGAATACTTGCTGCAACCTTCTGAATGTAATCTCCAAACAGGTATTTGTGGAATGTCATATAAAGTAAAACAAAAGGTATTTAATCGATGGGAATGTGTCTCGAAGATCACCATTGATACTGTATGCCTCTTCATTAGCATTAATTGAAATTTTTTCGTTTGTAGTAAGTTACCATTCAACACACTATCTAGATATCTGGTCTGTCGTATTCACTTTCAGTCACCCAATGATGCCAGCTTCCACGTACACCATAGCGTCATTACCAGCGACGTTTTGTTTTCTACCCTGTCTGTGAGATGATTTATATGAATAATGGATACTAGTTGAAAACCCAGCGTTGCCCGGGTATTTATGTATTTATTCCTGTCATTTTTAGGTATATATTCATCTGTATAAAGGCTGTATGTCTGTGTAATCAAGTTAGTAGTTAAGAAGTAATAGATTAAAACTTGGTGCGGGAAAGGGCGGTTGTCCATGAATGTTACTGTTTATGTGCTCATATCTCATGAACTGCACGTCGTACTGTGATACAATTCAGACGGTACACTCAACTATATACGTGTATACTCTCTGTAAAATTTCCTGCGGCTACAATTTGTAGTGCAGAAATTATAAATTGCAACGTCATGTCGAAAGCCGTAGTTTTAATCAATGAACAGCGAAAGTTACTGTTTATGTTCTCATATCTCATGAACTACTTGTCGTATACAATTTAGAAGGCACATTCAACTAAATGTGTGTATACTGATTGTAAAATTTCAAAAATGTTCAAATGTTTGTTAAGCTTAAGGGACTTAACTACGGGGTCATCAGTCCCTAAACTTACAAACTACTTATGAACTACCTACAACTAAGGACGGCACAAATATCCATGCCCGAGGGGGGATTCGAACCCCGACCGTAGTGACCGTGCAGACCGTGACTGAAGCGCCTCAGTCTCCTCGGCCACCGCGCCCGGCTGTAAAATTTCCTGTCGCTACAATTTGTAGTGTTCAAATTATAAATTGTAACGTCATACCGAGAGCCGTAGTTTTACTCCATAAAAGCGTAAAAGTAGTAAGCGAGAAACTATTTTTCCTTTCATCATTTTACTATGGTTGCCAGCGACAAAAAGTTTAATAAAGGTTTCAAATTATATTTAAAGTTTGTTGCAAGTCGCTAAGTACTGTCATTTCATACAGTGTATTTTGAAAGTCTCGCCGCATTATATGGCATTTTTTGTGTTTTCTATTGGTTGTGATGTAATATCTTTTGAACCATGTGCCGAATGTGAATCTTAACCATGCAGCAATTGTTACCTCACGGTAAGGAATGTGTGTACCAAATTTGGTTGAAATCGGTCCAATGGTTTCGGAGAAAATGAGCAGCATTGTCGCAAAATGCAGCAGTGTTTCGCGTATCTCATTGTTTATGACGTCATATCTCGTGAACTATACTTGTATTGCAAGTGATTCTTACACATACGGCGACCGTCCTCATGGATTGAAGCTTACGTGTACAAAATTTCATAAACATTGGAACAAAACTGTAGATTTGTATGCAACACGTACACACATACGAACACTCTGCTTTATATATTAGAAGAGCGGACCTGTCACATTATCCTTCTTCCGTGTATTACAAGTTATTACATAAAATTTATATTTATGATAGAAAAAAATTATAAAGGACTGTGGTCAAAATACGTACTCACATGAGACATTTACACATGTTGTATAAAGTTAGTTGTAAAACACATTAGCTAGTTGAGAACTAGCAGTCTGAACAATAAAACGTTGTGGCTGGTCGCTATGGACAGCCCATAGCTCTACGAGAAACGTATCATGTGAATATGTATTTTGACTGTTGCCATTACTAATTTTTTCTGTTATAAATATAAATTTTCATTTAATAACTTCTAATACATTTTGATTCATTTCTAGATTCTAGTTTTATATCTGATGAAAGCACTCATAGAGGTAGTCGAAATCTGGATAAAGTTCAATTATTTTAAAGCAATTTGTGGGGCTTCATTTCCTCAAACAGTAAATTACGTTAATACAGTTGCTGCTTCAGACAGGCCACGTTCTGTTACTTACAAAGGCTTCGAAGGAGATATCTGGGAACCAGTATTATATACAAGTACGTCCATCCACTATGCAGTGAGGTACCGTGTCAAACACTATCCGGAAATCTAGGAATATGGAAGCTGTCTGTCGTCATTCATCCATGGCTCGCAGGTTACCGTGTGTGTAAATGTCAAGCTGATTCCCGCACGCGCGATGCTTTACCTATCAAAGTAATTTATTAGATCTAACTGAGAAGAAGTTCAAGAATTCTGCGGCAAAGGGTACTGGTAATTTGATTCTGTTGGTCCATTGTTTTACCCGTCTTGTATACGGGAATCGCCTGTGGTTTGGAACTTTACGCTGGGTGGGGTATTCGTGAGAAACTGAAAGTTTTATTTTTGATTGACGACACTCGACTGTGAAGTTTTATTTCTAACAACTGTTATCTCTTGTGATGCAGTGTAAACTCAATGACATCCTTCTCCACAGTATTTGACTATCCGACGTCCGACATGACAGTTGGCAAAATCCAGAGGTGTCTAGTGCTGCTCTACATCTAAATCTACGTCTACATGGGATACTCTGAAAATTACATTTAAGTGCCTGGCAGAGGGTTCATCGAGCCACCGCTATACTATTTATCTCCCATTCCATTCTCGAATAGCGCGCGTGAAGAAAGAACACCTGAATCTCTCCGTTCCTACTCTGATTTCTCGTATTTTATTCTGATGATCCTCCTCATTCGGAGGAGAATGTTGGCGTTTGCAGTTTCGCAAGTAGCCCACGCCGCAGCGATAAGCGCCGTTGTTGTAATGATTCCCATCCCAGATCCTGTATCATTTCCATAACGCTGTCTCCCCTGTATCGTGACAATACGAAACGAGCTGCCCTTCTTTGGACTCTTTCGATGTCCTCCGTAAAACCCACCTGATAAGGATCCCACACTGGGCTGCAAAACTCAAAAATGGACGGACAAGCGCAGTGTATGCAGTTTCTTTAGTAGTTCTGTTGCATCTTTTAAGGGTTCTGCCAATAAAACGCAGTCTCTGGTTCTCCTTTCCCACGATATTATCTACGTGTTCTTTCCAGTTTAAGTCTGAAGTAATAGTAATTCCTAGGTATTTTGTGGAGTTTACGGCCTTCACATTTGATTGATTTATGTTGTAAACAAAGTTTAACGGATTTCTTTTCGTACTCATGTGGACGACTTCACATTTCTCATTATTTAGAGTCAATTGCCAATTTTTACACCATACTAATATCTTATTCAGATCGTTCTGCAGTCATGAAATTTGTAAAAGTTAAGTATTACCATGTTTCTACGAAATGCATATCTTGTACTAATCTATCTTAGTGTTTCTAGTTTCTGCTGTCCCACTGCTGGTCACCTCAGACTCTGTACCCCCACAAGCGTGCATCCTACTTTCCTGTGTCGGTCTCTCTCTACTCGGCCACCGACACCTAGAACAACCGGCGACGACGAAACACAAAAATAGCCCGTTCCATTAAATACAATACTGATCAAGTTAAATTGTTTGTAACATATTATATCGCTACAAGATAAGATTGCGTTCTATGCTTAACAACAAAATACAATTTTTACGCGGGAGGAGAGACTCCTAGCAATTAAATGGCTAAAGCGTTATTAATGACTGAATCTATCCCGAACGAGGCCGGACTGCATCAGTAAGTTCAAGAAAGCTAATTTCGGCCTAGCCGAAGATTCGGTTGATTTGTGGCAGAAACCGAAACTGCGGCCTCAGCCGAAACCGAATATTCGGTCGCCCCTTAATATTTACATAGTTTCTGTTTACTGAAGATGCGGCAGAGTACTGTACCAAAAGTCGAAACATTCCACAGACTCGTGATCAGCTACGAGTGAATTGCTTCAACCCCTTGGAATTTTTAGACCAGAGTACCAAACGTCACCAATGTTGACAGTCTTCCAAATGTCTAGCTATTGCAAATACTGTGCATGCAGCCATAGAATATAAACAGATGTTTTATGCGTGCAACAACTGAGGTTAATAACAAATATTCGTCCGCTTTTTTTAGTGTACTCTGACAGAGTCTTCGTCATAGAAAATTTTACGACATAATATCCGCCGAAGACCAGTGCTGCCGTGGTCGACTGGCCGAGCGCTCCAAGGCGCCTTGCTGCGAAGCGGGCAGTTGCTCGCCGTCGGAGGTTCGACTCCTCCCTCGGTCATGTGTGTGTGTGTGTGTGTGTGTGTGTGTTGTCCTCAGCATTAGTTAGCTTCAGTAGTTTGTAAGCCTAGGGAAATAACCGCAGTAGTAAATTATATCGTAAAATTTTCTTTGACGAAGACTCTGTCAAAGTACACTAAAATGGCGGACGAATATTTGTTATTAACCTCAGCTGTTGCACGCATAAAACGTCTGTTTATACTTTATGGCTGCATGCACAGTATTTGCAATAGATAGACATTTGGAAGACTGTCAACATTGGTGACGTTTTCATCTGCATTGCTACTCTGGTCTAAAAAATCCCTCAGATTTACAAACAATTGAACATTTGAAACCATTGTTTACACACACCTGTGAATGCCCCGTCGTATGTCCGCAGTGGACACAATGGTCTCCGGCGGACTCTCAACTCAATGTCGGCATTGGCATTTGACCCTGGCGGCCAGAAGGTACAGAGAAGCGTAGCCAGTCTCCGGACAACGCATCGCGCAACTGTTTGTTGCTTCCATAGAGGTCGTTGATCGCGGCACTGGCCTTGTGATGATGTCGTCAGTTCCTCTCCGTAGCGTAGACCGCTTACCGCTGAGTGCCATGAAATCTGAAAGTCACGCCTCGACTGCCTTCACACTTCAGTATCACGGTTCTATTGAGACTGCATTATCTTCGTCTTAGTGGGCTGAATACAGTAAGTTATTCTTTATTTTTTGTGGTCTTTCAAAGGCCTTTGGTTGTGTAAATCATAGAATTCTTCTAGATAAGCTTAATCATTGTGGTTTTACTGGGGCAGTACACAAATGGTTTAATTCATACTTAACTGGAAGTATGCAGAAACTGGAAATAAGTGATTTATGAAATGTCAAAACATCAGCCGATTCCTCAAACTGGGGGACTATCAAGGATGGGGTGCCACAGGGTTCGGTCTTAGGTCCTTTACTGTTCTTGATATACATAAATGACTTGCCATTCTACATTGATGAAGATGCAAAGTTATTTCTTTTTGCCGATGATACAAATATAGTAATCACATCCAAATAACGAGAACTGAGTGATTAATCGTAAATAATTATTTTCACCAAATTATTAAGTGGTTCTCTGCAAACGGACTCTCATTAAATTTTGATAAACACTGTATACACAGTTCTGTACAGTAAATGGCACAACTCCAGTAATAAATATAAACTTTGAACAGAACTCTGTAACTAAGAATTTTCAAAATTTTTTGGTGTGTTCATTGATGAGAGATTAAACTGGAAGCAACATACAGACGGTCTGCTGAAACATTTGTGTTCAGCTACGTATGCTGGTAGGGTTATTGCAAATTTTGGCGATTACTCATCTTTCCCAACAGGATATTTCCATTTTTAAAGAATTTGAACTTATTGTACCATTTTATGTGGTTAATTGTTTTATGAGGTGACAAGCCCTTTGACCATGTCTTGATTTTCATCACCCTTGATTGTGTTGTTAAGGGCATCGTCCGAAATACCTACCCGATGTCCATAACTAATATCCCCTCCCAAAAGAAGAAGAAAAAGGATCGTTATTTAACAAATTCTCAGTTTTCTCTTTAATCTCCTCTCGGTAGTAGGTTACTTGTAATGAATATGCTAAGAGAGTAGTCAGTGTGGCATATGGAAGTTTGGATCAGTCCTGGAGTCGTCTTCGGGTAGCCTAGTGGTTAAGGCGACCGCTTTCGATAAGGGGGTTACGCGGGTTCGAGTCCCAGCCTGGCACAAATTTTCATATGTCACCATTTGGTAGAACATCCATACCTTATAGAGTGGCGCTAAAAGAAGTTGGCTATTGCGAGAAATATTGATAACATACAGATGAGACTAATTACTTGGAATTACAGAATTGCAACAGCGAATTCGATCGATGTCTCGCTGAAGCAGCGCACTCAGACGGAATGGGAATTACTTCACCAAATGTAAACTGTTTCTCCATTCGCAAATGAGCCAGAATTCAGTACGGCACGTACGCGCCCTTCCTTGCGGGCTGCGGTCCATTCACCTTGCGACCTCTAGACTGCAGCCACCAAGGTCGAAGACACGGATGACTTTCACCCGTCTCAGCCGGACAGTAGCCAGGTACATAAACGGCGGCAGCAGCTCCAACAGAGCACACACCACACCCACCGCCGCCGCCCACAGCCGAGATGCAGAGTGTCGCCGTGTTTGTCTGCCTGCTGGCCGCCGCCCACGCCGGGCTGGTCGCGCCCGTCGCCCACCTGCCCGTCGCCCACGCCCCGGCGCCGGCCCACGACGTCGCCTATGACCACTACGCGCCGCCCAGCTACAAGTTCGACTACGCCGTGGCCGACTCGCACACGGGCGACGCCAAGACGCAGTTCGAGCACCGCGACGGCGACAAGGTGACCGGCGCCTACAGCCTGATCGAGGCCGACGGCACGACCCGCATCGTCGAGTACACGGCCGACGACCACAACGGCTTCCAGGCGGTCGTCAAGCGTCTGGGACACCCGACGCCGGCGCCGCCCAAGGCTGTGCTCGTCGCCGCCCCCGCTCTCGCCGCCCACGGCCCTGTGTACGCCGCCCCCGCCGCCCACGCAGCTGTCCTGGCCGCCCACGCTTACGCGTACCCCGCCCCGGCGCACGGCCCTGCTCCTTATCACGGTTAGAACACCTGCTGCCCATCTGAGTTCATCGCTATTCACTCCATAATTCTCGGCATCTGTTTACATGAACGACCTGTCATCGTCTCACTCCACCACCATTGACCCATTGCTCGTTTATCATCAACTGTTGTGTATTTTATAAAGCTCCATGCACTATGAAATAAACTATACTTTCAGAAATTATATTGTTACATTTATTTACATTTTCCCCCTAAATTCTGTTTGCCTCTGTAGCTCAGTGGCAGCGTCGGTGACTGCCGATTCAACAGGTCCAGGTTTGATTCCCGGCAGGGGACTGGGAGTTGTGTGTTTATTCTCATAATCACTTTCATCATCTATAGAAAGACTTGCAGTCGGCAACAGAACCCCTATGGAGTCATCCCAGCCACTAAAAGCCATGCGATCATTATGTTTTTTTCTGATTCGATGACAAAAACTATGAATATTTTACGCTTTATTTGAGAATAACGTTTCACGGTCACAGTACAGAGGATATGAAACGCAGAATGGCAATGGGAAGAAAATAATTTTTGAAAAAGAGAAATTAGGTCACATCGAATATTAATTTAAGTGTAAGGAAGTCTTTTCTTAAGGCATTTGTGTGGAGCGTTGTCTTGTACGGGAGTGAAACGATAAACAGTGCGGACAGGAAGAGAGTAGAGGCTTTTGAAATGTGGTGCTACAGAAGAATGCTGAAGATTAGGTGGGTAGATCGCATAACTAATGAAGAGGTACTGAACAGAATTAGTGATAAATGGAATTTTTGGCATACCTTGATTAAAAGAAGGGATCGCTTGGTAGGACACATTCTTAGACATCGAGGAATCGTAAATTTTGCATTGGAGGGAAGTGTGTGAGCTAAAAATTGCAGAGGGAGACCAAGGTCTCCAAGGCCTCAAAATATTAATTTTGGTAATAATTTGTAAGGGACTGCAATGAACTACATAATATACATTTTATTTATAGTTCTTTGGGCCTGCTGCATTATAATCACATTATGTAAAATAAATCCCAAACGCTGCTATTTATTTTCTTTATTACTAAAGGCCTATTTCGGAAATACTTCCATCTTGAGGTATCTCCGGCCTATGGTTTTCTTATTAAATCAACCCCAATGGGGTAACAACAGCTAGTCTGCTGCTGGCTGTAATATTTGGATGTAATTTTCGGATTTCATTACGTATCTTTACGTTGCTATACACGTGACAGCTCGTTTGACAGATGACAGCTGTCACATGTTCAACAACGTAAAAAGAACGTAATAAAAATCCGAAAATTACATCGGAATATTACAGCCAGAAACAAAGTAACTGTCGTTACCCCATTGGGGTTGATTTAATAGGAAAACCATAGGCAGGAGATAAGATACCTCATGATGGAAGTATTTCCGATATACGCCTGTAGTATAAATAATGAAAATAAATAGCAGCGTTTGGGTTTTATTTTAGATATACACTTTATATTTCAAATAACTGGAAAAATATTGCAGTTTAGAGGAGCTTTTATTGTGTGTAAGTGATGTAAGCATTCCTGTTTTGCACCTACATGTCTAAAAGTTCCGTACGAGGTTAACGTAATTACACATTTTAAATATTAAGGTATTGTTCCTATGATACTCCCGAAGAGGGGTGTAAATAAAATTTGTGATAGACAGTTTTGGAGCATTGCACGCTGAGAAAGAAGTCAGCTCATTGTAACAAAGGACACCTTTTACTTCGAACTCTGGTGTGGAAGGTTGCATTCTATCGCAAGTGACATTGTGGCAGAGATACACAAAGAGCAACTGGTGGCTGTTTTATTTTCTAACTTATAAAACTCAGTTGCTGCAATGGATAAAACATTTAACAAGACGTCATTACAAAATGAACGAAAATATAAGTTTCTAAATGACGTCAGTATATAATTACATTTTTCATTCAAAAATGCCGAAAACCCTGTGCTTCAACTGCGTACGGGATCGTCCACTCCAAATTCTATAACACACAAAATAAACGTATCCTACAGCGCTGATAGTGCTGATATTAGTTCTCCAAGTGTATACCTGTATTTCAAAGAGTTGATTTATCGTTAGTTTATTATCCATCTTTATTACGTTACTCCATAATCAATGAAACAATACTTAACTGCCTGAAATGTGCTCCACTAGAAGCACAAAAAAGGCAAGTATGTTCCTTTTTAACCAGCACTAAAAACAAAGTAGGGAACCAGAGCTACATTAGTCCTCATTCCGATTTTCTCATCAAAAATGTTGGCATAAGTTAACACATCGACGTTCACCATTCGATGCAACCAGAGCACGAGCTTAGTCAAGGGCAATCATTCTGAAATGAATAGTAGGAGACCATCAATCATTATGAAATGGATAGTACAGAACCGTACCCAACGGGATGTTCATGAAATTTGTTCGTGATGACAAATATCAGACCAATTACTGAATTCTCAGTTGCTAATTCTGAATGTTACGTTACACCTCAATGTATCTATTAGAAGCAGTCTGTACGCTTTGAGAAACTACCAATGGCCATTTCATCATATAGCTTTGGTTTTTGTATCAGTTAGCAGCAGCATATGTGCGGTAAGAGGCGAAGTGAACCGACGGCTATGATTCTGGGGTTGGCATATGGGAGTACCTGTACAATTTTTTAAATTTATTTTAAAATTTTAAACATGGCTGCAATTCAGCAACGGTGGAACAACAATCCAAGAGTCAACACAGTTTCAGCCGACCAGTTGCATAAAATAGTTTACATTTATAAACCTTTACCCAGGTTTCAGCAAAATTAATTTTGCCTTCTTCAGAAGGATACAATAAAGCTCACATTAAAAAAGTTGTTAAAATGTGGCTAACTCCATGTCATTAGATTAAAATTTAAAAAAAAATTTAAAACAAAGTCACAATATAAAATTTTTAGCATGTCCACACACAGGTCAAGTGGCCTGTCAAGTGACTTTGTTTTAAATTTTTTTTAAATTTTAATCTATTGACATGGAGTCAGCCACATTTTAACAACTTCTTTAATGTGAGCTTTATTGTATCCTTCTGAAGAAGGCAAAATTAATTTTGCTGAAACCTGGGTAAAGGTTTATAGATGTAAACTATCTTATGCAACTGGTCGGCTGAAACTATGTTGACTCTTGGATTAAATTTATTTTTCATGGAACGAATGAAAGTCGTGGGATCCAGAGCAATGAGAGCAGTAACAGGGGGGAAAGGATAAACCACAATCTTTATAGGCAACTATCGTCCAGATACGAAGGAAGAAAGGAAGATTAAAGTTGTAGTCCCGTCGACAGTTTGCTCATTGGAGGCGGTGTTCAAGCTCTGATTGTTTCGGGGAGGGTGGGAAAAGAAAACATCTGTACCCTTTCTAAGGAACTGTCCCGACATTTGCCTGGAGTGATTCAGGAAAGACACAGAAAACGTAATTCTGGAGGGCAGCAAGTGGATTTGAATCACCATCCTCCCGAATAGAGTTCTGTCCAACTGCGTTCTAATTGAAATGATACTAATTTGAATAGTCAGATATGTGGTGTACATTGTAGTAATTTGACGTACATTGTGCGCCACTTCGAAGGTTTGTGGTTTTAATGGCCAGTTCTGTGCATACCAAGCCAAACTTTTTATGGTCCCGTTTTATTACAGTACACAGAATCAAGGCGTACCTTTTTGACTATTCGTGAAATTAAACAGCAAATCACACAAGACTGTAAATATATGAGAGACAGATGTGCTCGCGAAATGGAAATTTGTAGTTAACAGTAACGGCGCTGCCTACTAGTAATTGTATCCGGTATGCGACGGCCACCTGTGTTGTGTGTAGCGGTACCACAGGCGCAAGGAAGACCTTGCGCAACACTGCTGCTTGCGCCGTAATTGGAAGTCTTCATGGATACAGAGTGTAAAGAGTGCAGGCTAAATTGATGTTAGTGGCAAAGGTGATAAGCCAGCCCATCAAGTTGATAAAACATATGCAATTGAGAATTCGACTAATATCGATTCTTGAGTAAGGGAAAGCAAACGACGCAAGTAATTAACAATAGCAGAAATGTACACAGGCTTCTTAAATCCAACAAGTGTGGAAAAAACTGGAGTACAAGTCTAATAATTCCATTATGTAGCCAAATTTGCCAAGGGACATCTGAAGCATGATTTACATGGAAAATGAAAAGTTTGCAGTCGAAATAGTAACGTAGGGTGAATGGGAGCATTTTAAGAATCTTATAAATTAATTTTTCATGTGCATAAAATGTTCTCGCTTTTCTTGTCGCGTCAAATATTGGTAAGAGCTCAAGCTTTCGTTTGTATCCTCCATAGTCGTCGTCAGGGAGTAAAACTGACTGCCGTGAACTTGAGGCTTCCTCTTATGTAAGCAGATGACGGCTTCTGATTGGCTGCCTTACGTCGCAGCGGTAATGCCGCGTACTTGGGTGCCACCATCTAACCACGTAGAAGTTTCTAGCGCACTCTATTCTGTGTTGCTAGCAGTGCCATGTCTCGCAGCAGGTGGTAATCTGTGAGAAGTTCTAGAAGTTCTTGGAGCCATCCTCTGTTCTTTCTCCTTCTCCAGTACTCGCTTCCATCTATTGATGTTTTTCCGCATAACCTTATTTCAATCGCCTCCCTGATTAGAGTCCAAGTAGTCTGAAGCGTGAGCCAGTACCTCGTCTCTTCAAAGAAAATCCGATGTTTATTTATTTAACAGGCTGTGCTCAACCACCGCAGATTTTTTTGCATGCCTGTATTTCAGGCGCTGCTTTTCGACTCAGCGATCGGAAACAGCTCTTACTGACTGCCCCACTAGCAAGGAATGCTGTAAATTCCCGGCATTCTCAGACCTAGGTTGTCTTTGACAGGTGGCATCATTTCTTCGATCTCCTTGGAAGGACAAAATACTGGACTGATTCCTTGCCTGTTTAGGACTTCTGATTTTGCTACTTACCGCACCGAAGAATGGAAGCGTAACTGTCTGATGCTTCCACAGACGTCGTTGGTCGCGGCACCGGCCTTGCGATGAAGTCGTCAATTCCTCTCCGTAGCGCAGACCGCTTACCGCTGAGTGCCATGAAATCTGAAAGTCACGCCTCGACTGCCTTCACACTTCAATATCACGGTTCTATTGAGATTGAATAATCATCGTCTCAGTGGGCTGAATACAGTAAGTTACTTTTTATTTTTTGTGATCTTTCAAAGGCCTTTGATTGTGTAAATCATGGATTTCTTCTAGGTAAGCTTAATGTTTCACTGGGGCAGTGCACAAATGGTTTAATTCATTCTTAACTGGAAGAAAGCAGAAACTGGAAATAAGTGTTTCATGTAATGTCAAAACATCAGCCGATTCCTCAAACTGGGCGACTAGCAAGGATGGGGTGCCACAGGGTTCGGTCTTAGGTCCTTTACTGTTCTTGATATTGTCGCGCCTCCACCAAACAATGTCGCCTTGAAATGGAAGCAGGCTTGACTTCGAAAGGCGACTGAACACTGCACTTATACTGATAGGACGTTTATTACTAACTTAACATACACGCAGCACTAACTGCCTCTCGGGCAGAGTGCTCTGCTATTTATACACACACAGAATGTACCAGAAATGAGAACAGTTAACGTAAAAAAGAAGTAGTATTTACAAGTGAACATAAGAAAGATGTAGAACCTTCTGGCATTGTTAATTACAAACAAATAAATTTTTGCCAGTGGGCGCGATTGAACCGGCGACCTTTAGCACGGCAGTCGATGATGCTATCCCCTGTGCCACGCCGGCAGTCTGTATACGTGGTCTCTCGCGGCAATCTACATAAATGACTGTCATTCTACATTCACTAAGATGCAAAATTAGTTCTTTTTGCTGATGATACAAATATAGTAATCACATCCAAATAACAAGAACTAAGTGATGTAATCGTAAATAATGTTTTTTTTTTTACAAAACTATTAAGTGGTTCTCTGCAAATTTTGATAAAACACTGTATACAGAGTTATTTTGCGTAATGTAACGTCTTATACTGACACCCTTCATTAGCCTGACACGTTCCGCATCATTACGAAGTGTCGTATTCAAGATCTATGGAACAATAATTAATCTCATCTAATCTGAACAATCTAACGCAGTAGTTCCCTAACTGGTGGGTCGCAGGTGCTATTCAATTGGGTCGTTGCATGATACCTTAGTTACTGAGAAAAATATCGGTGTCATAGGTCTTAATGTTTCATCATATTCTTTTTCACCAACTAAATAAAAGTAACGAGCTCTACCGCTTCTTTATTTAAAATTATAATGGTTACAAGTTAATGTTTCTGGTTATTGCGAACTGATATATTATAACTAGCTCCACTGAAACGTTATTTGCCTATGCAAGAGAATTACTTAAAACTGTGTCCAGTTTTAGCATTTATTTTCCAAGAATTCATAATGAACTGTTATACATAAGGTATGCGTTTGCAGAGAACAACCTTTAAAAAAGCCAACACTGCATATATCGAAGATACCCTGACGGAATTATCACTTCATTTACCCTTAAAAACATTTTCAAAAATTTTAAAGTCTAATTTAATATACGAACGCTGGCTAATTGGTGTATGATCCCCAGTATTGATACGATGCCTTATCGTGAGCCGTTTCATCTGACTTTTAATTAATAATAGTTTTTTTTAATTTTTTTAAGCAATTGTATTCTTTACAGAAAGAGATTGAGAGATCAGGTAAGTAGTCATTTAAATTGCTGAACTACTCAGTCTCTTTTGAAACTGAAGGAGTTAAATTAAGATGGCGTTTTCTTGTGAGCCGGTGAGCGTTGATGTCTAGGAATACTCGAAAAGGGTAAAAAACTTTAATGTGTAGGAATAACAGCTAAGGACGTCCTTTTTACACATTTATAAACCACAATAATTTACATTACTTTTTTCGATTTCCATCACTGTTCAAAATAACTGACTACTACCACGAAGAAAATGTAACTCATTTATTAAACAGCAAAGTTAATACTTGGTATGGGATTTTTTCTAAAATACCAATTAAAATTTTCTCACATTTCCACGGCTGGTAGCGAAGAAGCATTTTGTCTGTTCTGAAATTTACCTTGTGCTGCTTTTGTTGTATTTCGGTATAGATCTGGGAAAAATGCAGCCTCCTCGTCATTAATTGATTGAAGGTCGCGGATTATGTTGTGAAATAAAGTTATGAGTTTCACAATGTGTACTGAATTTTATACATGAGTTTCGATAAATTTATGCAAAATCTAAATTAGTTGTTACGTTCTACCGCCATTTCTGCACAAGATAACCGATATTTGTAAACATCTTTAGAGTCCCCTGCTGTTGTTCTTTGTGGAGAAGCTCTCTTTAAATATTGCTTCAGAGGAAATGTCGCATTGCCTAGGAAAAGATATTGGCACTTGATATTGGATCATGGCAAAAATTCGTCTGGTAATTTTCTTTCCATTTCTAATGAATGTCGGGAGGGGCATTCGTAAAAATCACCTGCATCATTCTCTTCTCAATAGAACCCTGCGTTCACTATTATGAACTGTAATTCGCGTCAGTGACGGTTAGCCACCCAATATTTGTGACTATAATACATTAAACCAGATTTACTGCGTGTTTTTATTTATTTATTTTTTTATGGGTTTGCCATCAATACTGGCAAAGCAGTTCGCAATTGCCAACTGTTCCCAAAAATTATCCCATCTTTTAAAGTAATTTTCTGCTGGCTCGGGTATCTGCTCGAACCTGTGCATTGACTAAGTGCGCTGCAGTCTAGAATCTACAGTAGTTGCACAATGCGCGCCGAAGGAAATCGCACGGAGCCTCAGCCCAGAAATTATGAAATCCTGTTTGCCATACTGTAATGATGTATCGCTTTCTTTTCAGATTTAAAAACAATTTTGGAATGTTAGCTACATTTCATACGCTGTAATGCATAACCTAAAATGAACCAAACGTAAAGTACATTTTTCACTGCAAAACCCTCAAATTTTATGCGATTGGTTAACTGCAAATTAATTGGAATAACTACGACGAATATAGAACAAACAGACACTTTGTCAATGTTCTACGACAATTAGTTTCCGCATAATCTAGTAAGAAGTATCATGTGTTAACTATACCAGACGACGTGGTTTTTATTTTATCGCAGGGAAAGCAGAATTTGTATCGAAAAACTGACACCAGTGTGCAATGTAGTTTTGTGTCATACACATACAGTATTTTTTACAGCAAGAAAGTGGAAAAAGTCATTTTCGGCCGAGCAGTTAGGCTGCGCATGTAGCACGGAGCCTGCCTGCCCCATCGTAGGATCGCTCGCCGATCCGCGGGGTCCCACCGCTCGCCGATTCTCACCGCTCACGTAGACGAGGGATTACAGGCCAGATAACGCGTCAACCACGTTCGCTAATTACGGTTTCTTTCACTCTTACATTCTACTGCCACTGTGGTTATTCTTGTTCTCTTGACAGACATGCTATCATTCTGTGCATCCTTCTTGTCCATATGTTACTGTCCGTCAGTTCCACGGAGGACCTCTTCATTCCTTATCAGCTCACCTGATATTTAACATTCTTCTGTGCATGAATATTTCAAACGTTACGATTCTTACTTCTTCTGGTTTTCTCGCTTCCAAAGCGGTGTTCGACAGTACATTCGCAGACATTTATTCTTAAATTGTCCATATTTGATAGCGACAGACTTCCGTGTGGTCAGGAATGCCTACCTTACCTGTCCTAGTCTGCTTTTTCTGCCCTCTTCGCTCCATCCGTCAGGGGTATTTTGCTATCAACTTAGTGGAAGTTCTTAGCTTCGACTACTTCGTGATCACCAGTTTCCATGCAAAGTTTCTCGCTATTCTACGCGAGTCATTCAGTAACTAAAGAGACAAATTGGTCGTGGTGGTGGGGGGGATGATTGACAGTGGAAATTTCGTACTTTCATGGGTTTAAGTTGGCATCACTGGAATCAGCCCCGATCAGCTAATGTATCAACAATTTTTTCTTTACGACCTCAGAACTACATTTCAAGGTGGCGAGTCCGCTTCAAAGTTCCACATTAGTTTAACAACGTTCTGTTTTTCGTGATTTACTTGCTGAACGGGAGAAACCAGTGAATATATACTGTAGATTGTCTAATGTTTATGCTGAAAGTTATATGAATCGTACAAATTCTAACAAGTGGGTAGAGCAGTTGAAAGATTGTCGCGACTCAGTGACTTTTGTAGTTGCAGTTTCAACTCCCTCACTTGAAAGTCGAAATGATGACATTTTCGTGACTGCGTGTTACTTCTGGTACAGTTCATAAAATTATCTGTAACGAGCTAAAGTACCTCTAAAATTGTGCAGTTGTGCAAGATGGGTCAAGGAGCTGACGAGACTACACAAGGAAACAAGTTTAAGAATGTGCATCGAGCTAAAGGAACATTATGAAGGAGGTGAGCACTTCCTCAACAAAATTTAAAATGTGATGAAATTTGGGTTCACTATCATAAGCCATAATCAAAAGTCAAAGCATGGAGTGGAAGCACACAAAGTCACCTGACAAGGAAAAATTCAAGAGCCAAGCATCAGCAGGAAAAGTCCTGTCGAATGCGTTTTGCGACGTTGAAGATCCAGTTTTGTGATTATCTCGAAGAGCACAATAAACAGTCAATACTACTCGTATTTGCTTTTAAACAAGGTGAAGCCAGCCATGAGACAGAATCGTCATGGAACTCAGAGGAGAGGTGTGATTCTCCAGTAACACAGTCCTCATCTCCCTTACAGTTCTGACAAAGGCGTACCCAGGATCTGAGGTAGGAGGGGGCAGGCCATATTATCTTGGACGAACAGTGAGCAGGATCAACATGCAGATTAATACATCGTATAAAATTAGGTGTATGTATGTATGTATATATGTTTTTATGTTCCATATCTCCTCCTAAACTACTGGCCAGATTTCAGCTAAATTTGGTACACATATTCCTTATTATCCGACAACGATCGCTGTCGAGGAAAGAACAACATACGACACATACTTCAGGATATATGACGTCATAAACAATGAGAGTTTCAGAAAACTGGCGGCGTGAATTACATAATCCGAATCATCTTTGGACCACAAGCTAGCTGGGATATTGTGTGGGAATAAGGAACAGGGACTGCTGCAATTACAGGTGCTGCTGTTGAAGTTGACTGTTGTCATTGTGACACTTCATTTTTCTTTTCATTTTCATCGCTTCTGCTACTACTGTTTCGACTCCTTTTCCTTCCTTGAGCAGTAGACCCTACAAAATAGATACATATGTGTTTTATTTTCCTCTAATTTAGCCACAGAAAAAAAGATAAACAGACGACAGTAGATAAATACTGAGTTCTACACGGATCTACATCTATATCTACATATATACTCCGCAATCCACCGTAAGTTGCGTGGCGGAGGGTACCCTGTACGCCGGCCGCGGTGGCCGAGGGGACTGAGGCGCTCCAGTCACGGTCTGCACGGCCACTACGGTCGGGGGTACGAATCCCCCCTCGGGCATGGATATTTGTGCCGTCCTAGTTCGTAAGTAGTTCATAAGTAGTTTGTAAGTTTAGGGACTGATGACCTCCTACTTAAGTCCCATAGACTATACAAACATTTGAACATTTGGTACCCTGTACCACTACTAGGCATTTCCTTTCCTATTCCACTCCCAAATAGAACGAGAAAAAAAAGAATGTCTATATGCCCCAGTACGAGCACCAATTTCTATTGTCTTTGTGATCCTTACGCGAAATGTAAATAAGCGGCAGCAAGATCGTTCTGCAGTCAGCTTCAAATTCCGGCCCTCTAAACTTCCTCAACAGAATTTCTCGAAAAGATCGTCGTGTTTCCTCCAGCGATTCCCATTTGAGTTCCCGAAGCAATTCTGTGACTCTCGCGCATTGGTCAAACCTACCAGTAACCAACCTAGCTGCTCGTATCTGAACCGCCTCTATGTCTTCCCTTAAACTGATCTGCTGCGGGTTCCAAACACTTGAGCAATACTTAAGACGTGGTCGTACAAGCGTTTTATACGCGGTCTCCTTTACAGGTGAAGTACATCTTCCCAAAATTATCCCAATAAACCGAAGTCGGCCGTCCCTCACAACTCTCCTTACATGTTCGTTCCATTTCATATCGCTGTGCAATGTTACGCCTAGATATTTGAACGACGCGACAGCATCAAGAAGCTCACTACCAATGCTGTATTCAAACATTACGGGTTTTCCTACTCATGTGCATCACCTTACATTTTTCTACATTTAGAGCTAGCTGCCATTCATCACACCAACTAGAAATTTTGTCTAAGTCATCCTGTATGCTATTACAGTCAGTTAAAGACGACACCCGCCCATACACTATAGTATCATCAGCATACAGCCGCAAATTACAACTTTCTCTGTCCATCAGATCATTTATATAGATAGAAAATAACAGCGGTCCTATCACACTCCCCTGGGGCACGCCTGACCGTAGTCTCTGATGAACAGTGGCCGTCGTGCTATTAGTTAGGAAGTCTTCCAGCCAGTCACAAATCTGTGAACCTATTCCATAAGCTCGTATCTTCGTTGGCAGTCTGCAGTGCGGCACTGCGTCAAATGCCTTTTTGAAATCGAGAAAAACACAATCTGCCTGTTGCCCTTCGTCCATGGCTCGCAAGATGTCATGTGAGAAAAGGGCAAGCTGAGTTTCACACGAGTGATGTTTCCTAAATCCGTCTCAAGGAAATTTACTATATTCGAGCTGAGAATATGCTCCAAAATTCTACAGGAAACTGATGTCAACGACATTGGCCTGTTCAGCTCTTTTACCTATCTTATAATCGGGAGTCACCTGCGCTTTTCTCCATTCACTAGGAACTTTGCGCTGAACTAAAGATTCGCGATAAATGCAAGCTAAGTAAGGGCCAATGTCGCAGAAAACTCTTTGTAAAACCGATCTGGTATTCCATCCGGACCAGGAGACTTTTTTGTATTCAGCTCTCTCACATGCTTCTCTACACCGCAAATACCTATTACTATGCCCTCCATTTGGGAGTTAGTGCGTTGATCAAATGTTGGAATGTTTGTATGGTCCTCCTGCGTGAATGATTTCTTAAAGGTTAAATTTAGAACTTCAGCTTTCCGTTTACTTTCTTCTATTACTGTTTCCGAATTATCAACGAGTGACTGAATAGAGGCCTTTGACCCGCTTATCGATTTTACATAGGACCAGAATTTTTTCGGGTTGTCGGAAATATATTTTGCTAAGATATGGCTGTGGTAATCATTGTATGCTTCGCGCATCGATCTTTTTATAGACGCACGGATCTCTGCTAATTTTTGCCTGTCTTGATTTGTATGATCTTTCTTGAACCGAGAGTGCAACAGTCTTTGCTTTCTCAGTAGCTTTCTAATATTGTACCACGGTGGATCTTTTCCACCCTTAACCGACTTTATAGGCACACATTTCTCTAACGTGTCCAGATAACTTCACGGTCACTCTCGACTTCGAGCTCGGTAGAAACAATATCATTGTCCACTGCAATGAACACTCCCCCTCCAGTTGTGTCTCATCTGTCTTTCCGATATACATTCCACGCCTCGCTAAATATTTCCGAGCTTTCCACATCATGATTTAGCCAGCTTTCGGTACCTAAAACTATCTGAGCACAATAACTTTCCTGCAACGTGGTAAATTGAGGAACTTTGCTTTTAATACTCTGAAAGCTTACGGTTAATATTTTGATAGTGGAATTATTGTTCTGAATGCGGCCTGAATTCGCTGCCTGAATGTTGACTGCCGAGTGCTGATCAGAGCTAGTGCCTAGCCTTAAAAAAAAACCATGTGCACTCCACAAGTACTCTGCTACCCGAGTAGCTGCTTCCTTAGTGTAGTGCACCCCGGATCTATGTAGAGGCGTCCTACAATCCCCCCCCCCCTCCCCGATAACGCAGATCCAGAAATCTGCAGCCATGGCTGTCACAGAGTCGGGGGCCTCTGGTTCACATCCTCCACTCGGCTCCAAACCAAAGGACCCCGATCAACCCTGGGAATATTGCTACAAATCGACAGCTCTGCTCGCACCCCGCGTTCACCAATTCCGCCAGCCGCCCGTAGGACCTGAGGATGTCCTCAGAACCCAAGCGACAAGCGTCATTGGTGCCGACCTGAGCCACGACTTGCAGCCGGCCGCACCCCGTACGCTCGATTGCCGCCGGCAAGGCCGCCTCCACATCTCGGATGAGGCCCCCCGGCAGACACATCAAGGGCACGTTGGAATTCTTTCCACATATCGACGCTGTCTGCCTAAGGGGCTCCATCATGCGCCTAACATTGGAGCTCCCAATAACGAATAATCCCCTCCCCCCGTGCACCTGCTCGGACCTTGCTGAAGGAGTGGCCACATGCCCACTCACAGGAAGAACGGCCAGCCTCCACATTGGCCTTCCGCATCGAGTGACGCGAACGCACCAAAAATCAGCTGCCCGCTGTCTAGCAGTTTAAGTAAGCGTGCGGTGCTTCATGCCGGTTCAGTTCGTTTGACTTTAGTTATCAGCATCAGATCAGTCTGTATATTCACTTACAAACGATGGATAAGCGCAGTACACCGCAAGAAAATGGACATAGAACGTTGGTTGTTTTGTGGATGTTGAAGAGACCAAACTACTAACGTCATCGGTCCCTTTTTGGTTGAGAATGGGGAAGGAAATCGGCCGTGCCATTTCAAAGGAACCATCTCGGCATTTGCCTGGGGTGATCTAGGGAAATCACGGGAAACCCAAATCTGGATGGCCGGAGGTGGATTTGAACCACCATCCTCCGGAATGTGAGTCCAGTGTGCTAACCACTGCGCCACCTCGCTCGGAACACAATAGGAAGAGGAGATATCTGTGGAGTAATGAGCGTTCGGTAGCCTCCACTGTGATGACAGCTTGCGTTAAAGCCGTGTCGCACAAATAACTGTTCGCTAGCATCAGCTGCCCAAATAAAAGGGCTGCAGTTTATACAAACGTCAGTCTTTCCACAATAGGAACCATAGGAAAGAACCTGAAAATAAAACAAATGATTTACTGGAAATGCGAAGAAAGAACAATAAGAATTTGGGAGGAAACCCATCGTTATAGAAAGTTACATGAAAAAAAAGACATATCCCGGTGCAGAGAACTGATTTAATTGACTGGCGATGTAAATATTGCATCGAAAGAAGGAAATTAAAGGGGCAAGGCAAAAAGAGCTTTTGTATCGATTAAAATTGAATCGACAACAACGTTACTTACAAAAAATATTGGGAAGCTCCTGCCTTGATGTCATGATGGACAATGTTAATAAAACCAATACGATTATTGTGATCAGTATTGGATTCAGTTATGGTTTTCTACTCCGCAAGAAGTACTGTCACAGCCAAATAAATTACGAAAACTTTCCAAATTGGATTTCGACGAATGTAATTCGTGTTATTGTATTGCGCAATCTTTGTATCAGTTACTGTTTACCTGATTCTGAAAAACAATTCTTTAAACATATACACAATAGCTATACTAAACGCTGCTAAAATTATCTTCTAAACCCGAACACCCATTCTGAAACTCTATGTAAAGCTTGAGATTCGAGGTGCGTTCAAATGTTAATGAAATTGTCGATTTTGGAAAGAATTTTATTTACTATCCTACAACAGCACTTCCAGCGACAATTGTTGAAAAACTGTCGATGGATCTTTTTCTACAGTCTATAAAGTAAAAGTCATGAAGTTAAACTGCTTCCATTATGGATAAAATTCACTCAACTCTTTCACTTTGTCCGCGATTTCATCGGTCGGTGTGTTGAGGCATCCAAGGTGTTATTTTCAAGGTCTTCATGACCGTATTACATATTCTTACTACACTCGAAACACCTGTTTTATTTATATCTGGCTTGGTGAAAGTAAAGGAAACAGCTTAAGAATAAAGCCTAAATTCTACAGAGTAACTGCACTATTTGAGTACAGTTCGGTGTGTTTTATATTTCTAGTAAATATAAGTATCCTGATATACGACTACCGTCGCAGCGATAATGTAATTTACAGTGCAGTGTCGTATTCTGGAAGCATATATAGTGCTAAGTAATTTATTTATAAATAAACAAACCCCACGCGGGCGCATCCGCACACAGGGTCGACACTGATTCAAAGTGCACGCGGAAGGCCGGCTTCACCGTGGTAAAGAACCCTGTACGAGCGCAGGGTAGGCAGCGTGGGGACCCGCTTGCTCGGAGTTTACAGACTATGCGAAGACGGCAGACTATACGAAGGCGTCACGCAGTCTCTGACAGCCAATGAGCGTTCAGTAGTGTTTTGAGCGGTCTGTTCTGACTGTCGTAACCATTGTTTGCATTAATAGTGATTATTGCGTGTTATATATTCCGTTTGTTGCCAGTCGCCATCGTTTATAGTGTTCGTATGGGGCGAACTCTACATAAGGAAGTCAGAAAAATAATTTGCAGGATACTCGCCTTCTTAAGCTGTAGAGCAATTGTTGCAACACTGCAGTACCCGTCTGTTCCCAGACGTACGCGACCCACCATCGTTCGTGGGTTCCGCTACGTGTTGATGTGGGGACGGGGGGGGGGGGGGGGCAGTTATTTGGTGCCGGCCGCGGTGGCCGAGGGGACTAAGGCGCTCCAGTCACGGTCTGCACGGCCACTACGGTCGGGGGTTCGAATACCCCCTCGGGCATGGATATTTGTGCCGTCCTAGTTCGTAAGTAGTTCATAAGTAGTTTGTAAGTTTAGGGACTGATGACCCCGTAGTTACGTCCCATAAAAAAAATAAAAAAAAGTTATTTGGTTTAATAATGGAGTAACGGAATGTCCGTTTAGAATCCGTGCTGAGCAGAGCAACGCCACAGGTTAACGCCAACGTAATCGCAAGCGGGTTTTGTGTTTAGTGCAGTTATTTGGTGCGGTTTGTTGTGACACTCGTCAAAGTGATCATATATATGTGAACGTCCTGACAGGAACCTTATACCCCAAATTTGGAATAAACAGAATAAGTACAAAAGCTACACTAAATATTACGGATAACAAAATTCCAAAGGGTTGGTATATTTCCATATGTGAGTTATATACAATTATGATAAATTATGGCCGCAAAAGTCATGGGCGTCACCAATATTTTGGCCTTCCGTTTTGTCCTCCGTATGAGATATAACCTATCCTTTAAGCTGTCCTCCTCACTAATTTAGTGGTGGTGATACCTATGGCAATAGTTAAACTATTCAATAAATGATTAATGTGACAGGTAGATACGTTTGCATTAATGAGAGTTGACACAGGTTTTTCAAGACCTATCAAACAATTGTCGCTCTTCTTGAAATACAACTCTTTGCTGTTGGGTCAATTTTTATCAGTTATTATGTTGTGCAAGAAGCAGATGTACTGTATAATAATGTCTGCGTACTATTAAGGAGTTTCTATTTCCTTTTGGAGAAGACGCAACTTGCTGGCCACAAATCCGAACTCGTGTTTCAATACCATTCTAGTCCCCACTAATGTTTCGGTAAATAATTTTCGTCGCCAAGCGGCAGACTTGGAAACGGATGGGTTTACCTCCAAGAGTGGAGCGAATTAATCACCAGTTTTGCAACTAATGAAAATGCAGTTTGTCTGTGCCAAAAGCGTTTCTCTTCTTTTATTACTGAAGCATCATTTGTGGCGATTTATAGTGTTGCTAGCTCACACTCAAGAGCGCTGGTACCTATGGGCAAGGGGGAATGGGGTGTTCCCCCTAGCTCTCAGAGAAAAGAAAATACCGTATACAGTTTAGAGAGGAGATTGTTTAAAATAATGATGTGAATGTCATTTTTTTTTAGAAACAGGATAAAGTTTTTAGCAGGGTTGGAACTGGCTCTATTTTGTGGCTACTTCAAATTCGGCATTTGTCTTCCAAAATATTAAACAGCGCAAAGCTTTCCCCAAGGTTTTGCCGCTACCCCTCCCACAGAAAATGTCACGTGGGCGCTCATGCTCATATTGTCATCCTGGGGTTGAATTTCAATGTTTTCATCCTACAGGTGGTAGATTTTATCGGCGTTTCAACTGCGTTTGCCACCCAATCACTACAATTTTCCAATTTTCACTTGTTCACTTCTGACTGCATGTTGTCTGTGTTTGCAGTGTCCAAGAGCCAGTTGACTTGTAATATATATATATATTGATTACAAGTCGATTGAATTTTGGTTGGCGACATAATAGTGCCAGCCAGCAGTTTCCTGGAGACAGTAACGTGCCAATGAAAAATTAAAAAAATAAAAACGTCGGGCTACATGAACGCGTTCGAAAATTTTCTAGGGGGGGGGGGGGCAGCTGCCCCCATCTGCCCCTCGCTGGGTACGCCCATGAGTTCTGATTTAACACCACCTGATTTCATTTGTTTGGCGTACATAAGCAGGTATTACATGGAAAATTGGTTCAAACATCAAGATAAAGAGTTCTTTGAAGCCAGAATAAAGAAACTTGTAGCCCGTTGGAACAAGTGCAAAAATGTTCTAGGGGATTACGTTGAAAAGTAGAAAAAGTATTGTTTTGTAAAAATGAAGTTTTTTTTCTCCAGACCAATTTGTTTCTTTTATTACTGAAATAACCCTCTCCATATCAGCGTTTTCACATTACTTTTCGTTTCTTCCGGTTTATTCTCAGCCCATATACTGTACTCAGTACGCAATTCATTCCATTCAAGACATGATTTACTTCTCCACTTCCACTCAGGATTGCGTTGTCATCAGCGAATCTGATCGTTGATGTTCTTTCATCCTGAATTTAAAATCTGCTCTTCAACCTCTCTTTATTGTCGTTACTGTTTCTTCGTCGAGTAGGGTGAACAGTAGTGGGAGAAGAAGAAATAAAGAAGGATGATCAGGATTTAACGTCCCATGGACTTAGTGGTCATTGGGAACAGATCACATGCTTATATAGATTCAACTCGGGATTGTAGAGGAAATCGGCCCTGCCCTTTGAAAAGAACCTTTTTGGCCCGCAACGAAGTCGGCAGCCATCGTCGGCCGCATTCTATCTGGCTGCTCTGTTCTGTGCACAACATGTGACTGGTTTCACTTAACGTAAGTCACTCCATTTTCGTCATGATGTAGCGCATTCACATTTACCTACATTCCCTTATTTCAGGCCAAAATAAAACAAACAAACAAATAAATAAAATAAACAACCATGACTATAGGTTTTCTTCCTAGATGGTTCTTTATGATGATGACAAATAGCTCACCATATAGTTGCATAATCTGATGATGTCTCAAAAGGGCGAAAAACGTCAGTAATTAAGAAAAAATTTCGCAACTGAGACTAACATTTGTGATATGTGACATACCGGAAATTGCCATAGATCACTTAGGGAAATCACTGAAAACCTAAATCACTATGGCCAGAGGCGGATTTGAAGTGCTGTACTCCCAAATGCGTGTACAGTGTGTTACCACTGCGCCACCTGGCTCGGTGGCGAGAAAAGTGTGCATCCCTATATTACAAACTTACCAACCACAGCTGTTCTTCCTTGGTCTCCCAATCCTTTTCTTTCCTCAGGATTCTTTTTTTGCATGATTTATATTACTCATCTTTCCCTGCAGATTCTTTCTATTTCTATTTTCCTCAGAATTGGGTAAATTTTTTATCAGGCGACAAACCCTTTGATCGTGTCTTTATTTCCTTCACCCTTGCTTGTATTGTTAACACCAATTTCCGAAACTATCTGCCCAATGCCCGTAATTACCACCACTAAAAATAATCGTCAATTAACAGATTCTCAATTTTCTTTGTAAGGATCAAGTTTGCCTCACTGTCATTTCCTGCATATTTGAATATAAACTCGATGGGGTACGGACATTTTCAATGATAATAATTACCGTTTGATATGCAAATTACGAGATCATGTTGCAAGTGTGACAAGATAATCAAGGCTGACACGTACTAGCAGTGAAGAAACACCCAGAGTTTTTGTAAAGCAGAGGCGAGGCGGCCGCCTCGCTGGGCAGAAAGCACAGGGGGGCAGGTCCCAACAACAGGCCATCCTGGGCGGCCTTACACACAAAAGCAACTTAAAAATCCTTCTTCCACTTTGGAGGAACATGACGCTTTCGAAAATTCTTTGAAAGCCGCCTAAAAAGATCCAGACTATAGTTTTTTTTCTGACAAAGCATGTTTACTTGCAAGAGGAAAGTGAATTCCTGATGGCACTGTTTATTTTGAGAGGAATACCTAAACGAGATGTTATATGACTTACTATTGGCCAGCGAGCCTTATTGTGTTTTGATATGCACTATCTCATTGGTGGGCAGGCCACTGGTGGGGCAGCGCCAGCGTCCCTGAAATATATACTCAAGCGGAGCGGAAGAAATTTATGCAGAGAGAGACACTCGCCCATGCTGGCTGTGTGTATCGTCGCATGCGAACGTGGTGCGACGCTCTCGCAGTTGTGCGTAGAAGAGATATAGACTCCTGTACAGTACTGCACTGTAAGGAGAACCTCTGTCATTTAGCGGATCTAACAAGGAAAGTACTTGGGCTCGAACAAACATATCTGTATGAACGTTTGGTTACAGGATCTCTACGTTCACCTCAATGTGCTGTCGGGTGTCGTTTTTCTGCAAAGCTCTGCAACCGTGCTCTAGATAGCACTGTAGATGTAATTGTAGACGCCATACGTAATACAGATATCTTAACTATAACTTATGTAATAATCATCGTACATGTTCTCTAGCGAATTGTCATCAAAAGCCGCGATGATAGTAGCAACTTTAACCTTCTTCCCGAAAGACTCTTCGTATTCACTGGCACTGCTTCCATCGTCTCTTCCTGCACTTAACGTAGCACTACCGCTTGCAATGAGTTGTTCGTCATTATCATCCCTATTATCATTATTATGAGTTTGAAACAACAGTATCTAACTTATACTCATATTTCTGTACCATAACAGATGATTCATCTTCTACACTAATACCATCTTCATGAAGATAGGTTCTTCGTCACTTCATCTCAACCAATCGCAATACATTAGCAGGAGTGATTAGCACTCGCCGACCCATCTGACGCTTCACCACACAAATAACATCACAAAACACAACTTCGGAGGCACACTGCACCGTCCCTACTGGCGAAGCGACAGGTCAAAGTGCAATGCCGCATGGCACACGCAGAGGCCTCTAACGGACCACTGCGGAGTTTTGCAGGTGCGGGAGTATCACTAGTGCAATAAGGGATCTTTATCTCTCATACGATTTAGGTGTACTGTCCTTATAAGTGAATCTCCAGTGGAGAATACTAAAGATTGCGCACTGTTCATAGTGTTTGCCGAGATAATATCAGGTGTGAACACAGACCCTGGAAAAAAGGATATGGTGGAGACATGGCTTAGCCACAGTCTAAGGGATGTTTCCAGAATGAAACTTTCACTCTGCAGCAGAGTGTGCACTGATATGAAACTTACTAGCAGATTAAAATTGTGTGCCCGAACCGGGACTCGAACTTGGGACCTTTGCCTTTCGCGGGCAAGCGCTCTACCATGGAGCTATCCCAAAACGACTCACATCTTTACTTCTGTCAGTACCTCGCCTCCTACTTTCCAAACTACACAGAAGCTCTTCTGCGAACCTTGCAAGACTAGCACTCCTGGAAGAAACGATAAGGTGGAGACATGTCTTAGCCACTGCCTAAGGGATGCACGCAATTATGCTAGTAAGTTTCATATCAGCGCACACTCCGCTGCAGAGTGAAAGTTTCATTCTGCATTAGTTAACACTTACGATCGCATTTTTGAGTGGCCTCACGGGGGGTTAGTCTGACGTACCACGCCAGTTTATAGACAGACTAGCATTTATAGGTCGTTCTTGACTTCATCAAGAAATAACAAGTATATTTTTTTATCATTGCGTAATATTTCGGACTTTATGACAGCTTTGAACGGAAACTGACGAAATTGAATTAATTTTAAAGTCAAGTAGGTGCGATTCTTCAGCCATTCTACCAACTTTATTTTTATTTGAAATTGCTTATACGTTTCATCAATCCTGTCAACCTATCCAGAACTTGGAAATTAAAATATCTAATTTATTGTTTTTATAAATTTGAGTTTTCTAAAAAGGTCAAATAATAAACGAAGCGATTCACAGTTTTTTTTTTTTTTTTTTTTTTTTTTTTTTTTTTTCATTTCAGTAACTAGCGACATCACTTTAATACCCTAACTGATCCTTACTAGTTAAACTTTTTTAATTTTAACATTTTTTCTTACAGGAGATGTCATCTATGTCTATTTTTACATAAGTGATAAAGGTTCACCAATTGTCAAGGAGCATCTTTCTGACTTCTACGTGACATGCTGTTGATGTCTACCTTGCAGGAGCCATGAGTACAATAGTTCAGATAAATCCATTGCACACTGTAAATAGTTGGAAAAGTAGAATAAAAATATCAACAGCATAGGTATCACTTTATATCTTCTCTCGTTAGTAGGATACCAATCATGAATCTGTTAAGACAGTAGTTTCTGATTAAGTTTGCACTATTCACCAATTTTCCCAAGTACTAACCGTTTCACCGACTATAAAATAGGACTCAAGAACAGAATCAACATACATTAAAATTTGAACTTAACCACTTGCAACAATTTTTAATAATTGTGGGATTGTAAATAAATAGCTTCCAATGAAAAATACCAAACTACACATTACATAAACTGACGGGCACGGAACGAAATGCAGCCACAAAAGCACTTTTCAAAGTCTAAAGACAAAATTTGGTCGTCATATCACTGCATATTGCATGTTAAATGTAGAATTAAACATCGTTAACAGATCTGACTGCTGATGTAGAATGCTACTAGTCGCCAGTATAAGTGCTACTCTGTTCTAAGTCCAGTATTATTTGATGTGATGAGAAAGCAACCATTTATACGACTGTGGCTTGCTGTCCAGCGAGGTGGCGCACTTGTAAGACACTGGACTCGCATTCGGGAGGACGGTGATTCAAATCCACCTCCGGCCATTCAGATTTAGGTTTTCCGTGATTTCCCTAAATTACTCCAGGCAAATGCCGGGATGGTTGTTTTGAAAGGGCACGGTCGAATTTCCTCCCCTAATCCTTTCCCAAATGACCACGCTGTCGACGGGACGTTAAACCCTAAGCTTTCTTCCTTCCTGTCGGCTTGCTATAAACTCTAGTTAGAATATGTGATATAGACAACAGAGGCAGGAATGCTGTACACTGCGTCCAGACTACCGATTGTGTAATTTTTCTCACCAGTCATACAGTAAGAGCATCGCTTATATTTCAAGGATTTCTGTTTTGTTAGGCGTAGATGAACACCTCCATCAGCTCACGGAGAGGAAGCTGCTGGAATTGATACAAGGATCCGAAAGAGAAATTCGCTGACAATTCTCTGATTTCCAGAAATTAAGAGAATTTTTTATTTCTGAAAGTATTAAATGAAAAATAAGATATTGTCTCTCCTTTGTAGGATTGATAATATGCAAGCTAAGTTTATTCTTAGACAGGAAAATCTGATGCTTCACCCACGGAGCCAAACATATATAAATGTATTTATGAGGTGACCTATATTAGGTTGAAACCGGTAAAGTAAAACATATTTACCTCTGCAATCACTTTATTTCTGAAAGTATTAAATGAAAAATAAGATATTGTCTCTCCTTTGCAGGATTGATAATATGCAAGCTAAGTTTATTCTTAGACAGGAAAATCTGATGCTTCACCCACGGAGCCAAACATATATAAATGTATTTATGAGGTGACCTATATTAGGTTGAAACCGGTAAAGTAAAACATATTTACCTCTGCAATCAAGACTGTTACTACAATACAATTATCGTCAAGGAAGATCGCGGTTTTTCTCTTGGGACAATGTTCTCCAAATTAAAAAATTCTTCTCGAATTTACTCCAACATTATCTAATTTCCCTTAGTTTACATAACTTGTAGCTACCTCGGCTACATACAGATGATTACTTGGATTCACAGAACTGCAACAGCGAATTCGATCGGTGTCTTGCCGACCTAAGTGGCAGCACACTCAGACGAGATGGGAACCACTTCAACATGTTTCTCCATTCACAAATGAGCCAGAATTCAGTACGGCACGTACGCGTCCTTCCTTGCGGGCTGCGGTCCGTTCACCTTGCGACCTCTAGACTGTCCCATTGTGCAGCCACCAAGGTCCAAGACACGGATGACTTTCTCCCGGCTCAGCCGGACAGTAGCCAGATACATAAACGGCGGCAGCAGCGCCGTCAGAGCACACACACCACACCCACCGCCGCCGCCCACAGCCGAGATGCAGAGTGTCGCCGTATTCGCCTGCCTGCTGGCCGCCGCCCACGCCGGGCTGGTCGCGCCGGCCCACCTGCCCGCCGCCCACGCCGTCGCCTACGACCACTACGCGCCGCCCAGCTACAAGTTCGATTACGCCGTGGCCGACTCGCACACGGGCGACGCCAAGACGCAGTTCGAGCAGCGCGACGGCGACAAGGTGACCGGCGCCTACAGCCTGATCGAGGCCGACGGCACGACCCGCGTCGTCGAGTACACGGCCGACGACCACAACGGCTTCCAGGCGGTCGTCAAGCGTCTGGGACACCCGACGCCGGCGCCGCCCAAGGCTGTGCTCGTCGCCGCCCCCGTCGCCCACGTTCCCGCCCCCGTCGCCCATGCTCCAGTGTACGCCGCCCCCGCCGCCCACGCAGCTGTCCTGGCCGCCCCCGCCGCTCACGCTTACGCCTACCCCGCCCCGGCGCACGGCCCTGCTTCTTACCACGTTTAGAACAACTGCAGCCCATCTGAGTTCATCGCTATTCACCCCATAGCTTTCCGCATCTGTTTACATGAACGACCTGTCATCGTCTCACTCCACCATTGCTCGTTTATCATCGACTGTCGTGTATTTTCTAAACCTTCATGCACTATGAAATAAACTACACTTTCAGAAATTATATTGTTACATTTATTTACATTTTCCCCCTAAATTCTGTCTGACTTCGTAGATCAGTGGCAGAGTCGGTGACTGCCGATGCAAGACGTCCAGGTTTGATTTCCGGCTTCGTCAACGAAGCACCTATGTAGACATCCCAGCCACTAATGGCCATGCGATCGTTTCGTTTTTTCTAATTCGATGCTATTAAAAACTACACTATAAATATTTTACTCGTTATTTGAGAAAGAGTTGGATGGTTTTTGTTATTTAGACCGTACTTTAGTCAATAAGGATATCTAAAACAAATCTGGTAACATGGTACCCAAGGCCTCAAAATATTAATTTTGGTAATAATTTGTAAGGGACTTTAATGAACTACATAATATACATTGGGCCTGCTGCATTATAAATGTCATTTAATGACATTATGTAAAGTAAATCCCAGCGTTTGGGTTTTATTTTAGATATACATTTTATACTTCAAGTAACTGGTAAAATATTGCAGTTTAGAGACCCTTTTGTTACGTGTAAGTAATTTAAGCATTTCTGTATTGCACCGACATGTCTAAAAGTTACCCACGAAGTTAACGTATTTTTAAAAATGAAAGTATTTTTCCTGTGATACTCCCGAAAAGGGGTGTAAATAAAATTTCTGATAGATGGTTGTGGACCATTGTACGCTGAAAGAAGTCAGCTCATTGTGACAAAGGACACCTTTTACTTCGTACTCTCCGAATCACGTGAAACTATGCTTAGAATGACAAGTCACCAAAAAAAGAAGTTACTCTGTGGCATCTCCGTTTGGAAGGTTGCATTCTGCCACAAGTGTCACATTAGCAGAGATAAACAAAGAGAAACTGATCGCTTTTTTTTCTAACATATAAAACACAGTTGCTGCAATGGATAAAACATTTAACAAGACGTCATTACAAAATGAACGAAAATATAAGTTTCTCAATGACGTCAGTATATAATTACACTTTTCAATCAAATATACCGACAAACCTCTGCTTCAACTGCGTACGGGATCGTCCACTCCAAACTCTAACACACAAAATAAACATATCCTACAGCGCTGATAGTGCTTATATTATTTATTGAAGTGTATACACTGCCTTTCAAAGAGTTGTTTTCAACAAAGTGGGATACATTATCGTTAGTTTATTACTCCATAATCAATGAAACAATACTTAATTAGCTGAAAAAAGCTCCACTCGAAGCATATAGAAAGCAAATATGTTCATTTTTAACCAGCACTAAAAACAAAGTGGGGAAGCAGAGCTACATTAGTCCTCATTTCGATTTCCTCATCAAAAATGTGGGCATAAGTTAACACATCGATGTTCACCATTCGATGCAACCAGAGCACGAGCTTAGTCAAGGGCAATCATTCTGAAATGAATAGAAGGAAACCATCAATCATTATGAAAGGGATAGTACAAAACCGTACACAACGGGATGTTCATGAAATTTGTTCGTGATGACAAATATCAGATCAATTACTGGATTCTCAGTTGCTTATTCTGTGTGTTAAGCAGTCTGTACGCTTTGAGAAACTACCAATGGCCATTTCATCATATAGCTTTGGTTTTCTTGTATCAGTTAGCAGCAGCATATGTGCGGTAAGAGGCGAAGTGAACCTACGGCTATGATTCTGAGGTTGGCATATGGGAGTACCCGTACAATTTTTTAAATTTATTTTTCATGGAACAAGTGAAAGTCGTGGGATCCAAAGCAATGAGAGCAGCAACAGGGGGGAAAGGATAAACCACAACCTGTATAGGCAACTATCGTCCTAATGTGAAGGAAGGAAGGAAGATTAAAGTTTTAGTTCCGTCGACAGTTTGGTTATTGGAGACGGTATTCAAGCTCTGATTATTTCGGGGAGGGTGAGAAAGGAAATTGTGCCCTTTGTAAGGAACTGTCCCGACATTTGCCTGGAGTGATTCAGGAGTCACAGAAAACGTAATTTGGCAGCAAGTGGATTTGAACCACCATCCTCCCGAATAGTGATCTGTCCAACTGCTTTCCAATTGAAATTATACTTTTTTGAATAGTCAGGTATGTGGCGTACATTGTAGTAATTTGACGTACATTGTACGTCACTTCGAAGGTTGTGGTTTTAATGGCCAGTTATCTGCATACCAAGCCTCAGTTTTTATGATCCCGTTTTATTAGAATACACAGAATCAAGGAGTATCTTTTTGACTATTCGTGAAATTACATAGGAAATCAAAGAAGACTATAAATACATGAGACACAGATGTGCTCGCGAAAGGAAATTTGTAGTTAACAATAACGGCGCTGCCTACCAGTAATTGTACCCGGAATTGCGACGGCCGCCTGTGTTGTGTGTAGCGGCACCACAGGCGCAAGGAAGACGCCGCGCAGCACTGCTGCTTCCGACGTAATTGGAAGTCTTCATGGATACAAAGTGTAAAGAGTGAAGGCTAAATTGATATTAGTGGCAAAGGAGATAAGCAAGCCCATCTAGTTGATAAAACACATGCAATTGACAATCCGGCTATTGTCGAAAGAGAAAGCAAAAGTCGAAAGTGATGAACAATAGCAGAAATGTAACACAGACTTGTTAAATCCAGCAAGTGTGGAAAAGACTGGAGTACAAGTCTAATAATTGCATCATGTAGCAAAATTTACCAAAGCAGTAAAAAAGTCACGGATCGATAAGGTAGATATATTGGATGCAGAAAGTATTCTGTAGTCATATAGTGCACAAGATGCTTCTGAAGTGGTACATCTGAAGCATGCTTTACAGGGAAACTGAAAAGTTTGCAGTCGAAATATTGCCACTGAGGAGCGGCCGAGCGCATTGAGGCGCTATGCTACTATGCGCAAGGCCGTTCCCCGTCGGGGGTTCGACTCCCCCCTCGGGCATGGATATCTGTACTGTCTTTAGTAGAAGCTAGTTCATAAGTAGTTGGTAAGTTTAGGGACTGATGACCCCGCAGTTAAGTCCCTAAAGCTCTACAAACATTTGAACATTTAGTCGAAAAATTAGTGAAGGCTGAATGGGAGCATTTTAAGAATCTTATAAGTTAATTCTTCATACACATAAAATGTTCTCGGTTTTCTTCCCGCGTCTAATATTGCTAAGAACTCAAGCTTTTGACTGTATCCTCCATTATGAAGGAAGTGGGATACCAACAGTCGTATGTTTAATAGAAGTATTTATTGTTTCACAACAAGTTTCGACATTCCATTATGCTATCTTCAGTTCCCTACATCGGAGTATAATATCCATTAAGAAGGGATATCGAAACTGGTTACGTGGAATTCTGTCTCTCTGTAGGATCTAACACTAGATGTTGTTGGTTCCTACTGAGAGATAGAATACCACGTAACCAGTTTCGATACCCTACTTAATGGATATTATACTCCGATGTAAGGACCTGAAGATGGCACAATGGATTGCCGAAACTGGTAGTTAAGAAATAAATGTTTCTGTTAAACATACGGCTGTTGGTATCCTGCTTCCTACGTACTCTTGACCAGCCGCAGTCCCAGTTCCACCAGAAATGATGGATTCAATAAGACGTAATGTAGCCTCCATAGTCGTCGTCGGGGAGTAAAACTGACTGCCGTGAACTGGAAGCTTCCTCTTATATAAGCAAATGACGGCTTCTTATTGGCTGCATTACCTCACAGCGGTAGTGATGCGTACTTGGATGCTGCCATCTAACCACCTAGAATTTTCTAGCACACTCTATTCTGCGTTGTTACCAGCGCCATGTCTCGCAGCAGGTGGTAATCTGCGAGAAGTTCTAGAAGTTCTTGGAGTCTGCTCTTTCTCCTTCTCTCGTGCTCGATTCATGTTATTTTCGCATAACCGGATTTAAATCGCCTCCCTGATGACAGAATCCCAGTAGTTTGAAGCTTGAGCCAGTACTCTCGTTTCTTCATACAAATCTGATGTTTATTTAACAGGCTGTGATCAACCACTGTATTTCAGGCGATGCTGTTGTTCGACGCAGCGTTTGGAAACAGCTCTCATAGACTGCCCCACTCGCAAGGAATGCTGTAAATTCCCGGCACTCTCAGACCGAGATTGTCTTCGACAGGTGGCATCATTTCTTCGATCTCCTTGGAAGGACGAAAGACTGATCTGATACTTTGCCTGTTTAGGACACTTTTCATTTTGCTAGTTTCTGCACTGCAGAATGTGTTGGTCTTCTTGATTTGTTGGAATAGCGTTGTGTCTAGGTTTACTCGACATTACACGGCAGTCAGTTTGACACCTGACGACGACAATGGAGGATATAGTCGAAAGCTTGGTCTCTTACCCGCATTTGACGCGGCAAGAAAACTGAAAACATTTTATGCATGAACTCCGTCGCGAAAGTCTTTGTACTCATAATTCTTCATATGCTTGGCCATCTACGAAAACAAGTCACATTGTAGACATGTCAATTAAGACCTCTGAAGACGTTTTATATCCAATACAATGAAACGCGTCTGGTGAAAAAAGACCTCATCTTATTGTAGTTGCATAAACGGACACTCAACACCATTGATCAGAATGATATTTTGACTCTGCAGCGGAATGTGAGTCCAGATGAGACTTCCTGACAGATTAAAATTGTTTGCCGGACCGAGATTCGAATTTAGGACCTTTGCCTTTCGCGTGGAAGAAATGTACCCACTGAGATATCCTGTGAGAAACTTTTGTAACATGAACATTGGTTTCACATTTATGCAACTCTGATGCAAATATTTTGGTGGATTATCGAAAGAATGGCGGGTCAGTGTCTATCTTTTTTGCTTTTTAACATTTGAAAAATCATCTGTCCGATGTTTACCGGCTATATGATAAAGACATTTGGAACTCTTATCTGAATCCAAAACAAGGGTACATGCCATGCTCATCATCATGTAGGCCGATGACTTTCAGAGTTTGGTCTGGCGCATAGCCCCACTAATAAAATGTCACCATGATAACTTATTCACTTGTAACATTGATGTCTCGTCTGATTATAAGCCTTTTACTTCAAAATCATTCTTGACCGATTCTAAGCACTTTCTCCTAAGTCAACCCGTCTTACTCTCTTCTGCCGAACCCGTGAGCCTCTTTGGTAACCTTGCTTTTCCCATGCGTGCAACATGACTCCACCATTTCAGTCTGTTCGCTCTGACTGGTTCATCTGTGTTGTTCATTTCCAGTTTTTCTTTGAATTCCTCATTATGGAGACTCTCCTGCCATTGTTCCCGTCTATTAGTACCTGCAGTCATCCTTGTTACGTTCTTATCTGTGACCTAAACCTTATTAATAAGGTAACCTGTATCCACCCAGCTCTCACACGAGGACAATAAAGTTGGTCAAAGTTGGAGCGATGCACTGCTAACTTGGTACTAACTTCCTTATTTCAGAAGAGAGTAGATCTAAGCTGAGCACTCACTGCATTAGCTTTGCTACACTTGATTCCAATCCTTTCACTATGTTGCCATCCAGTGGGATAATACATCAAAAATACTATAAAATTTCCACCTGTTCTATCTTGGTTCCTCCTATTTTACACTCAATTTGCTTAAAACTCTTTTCTACAGTCATTACTTTCGTTTTGGAGATGCTGAACTTCACACCATAATCCTCACACCTCTGATATAGCTCTGAAATATTAGTTGCAATCCTTCAATCGAATCTGCCATGACATCTAAGTCGTCTGCATATGCGATAGGGTTTATTTTGTTTTCACCTTTACTCATCTCACTTTGCTAGTCTACTGTTTTCAATATATGATCTATAAATAGTAAGAACAACATTGGTGACAGGTTAAAGCCCTGTCTTTCCCCTGGAACTTCCCTGAACCATGAAGTCAATTTGCCGTCTACTCTAACTGCTGTCTGACAGTCTTCGTTAAGACCTTTAATTAACTACGTAAGTTTGCCTGCTTCCCCATACTCTTGTAGAACTGACACTCACGTTCACAAAGATGACGCTGAAGATCACTAGAGGTGGGAAGTTCACATTCACAGGACATGTATGTTTGGCAGAAGTGTTCACGATTTGAAGCACGTCGGTATGAGAATTGAAGGTGAGCGTCGCTACTGCAGCGCAGCACCACCTGCCAGCGAGATGTGCCAGCGGCTGTTGTTGGCGCTCTAAACTGAAGGCCCTGGATCAGTGTCACTTGAACAGGCGTGCAGGACGCCTCGCAGACGGTGCGTGAAAGAAAGACCGTAATGCAACAATTGGCTCGTGTGGGCCGAAGTGAAAAACATTTCACGGAAGGACGTAGAACACTGAGATAGGGGCCAGGTCGGACCACCCAGACCGTAATATATATATATATATATATATATATATATATATATATATATATATATATATATATATATATATATATATATATAACTACTTATGTTAAGGACAAAACACACACACACACACATTGTTAAGCTTCATACAACAACAGGTCAATGATCGTACAAAGATTTGATCACAACACGAAAAAAAAATCAACTATTCTGATTATCAGACTTCGGAAAAATATTTAATATCCTGCAGGTCTTCAGGTCGTCTTTCTATAATCATGGTAAGAACTGACCGGTGAAATCGATGAAATGTGGCTCTCTCGATTAATAATCACGCGAAGTGCAAATAGAAGCAAGATGGCGTGCAAACCTCATACTATGCCAAAACTAACATTACTGAAAACAGGAATTTAATATAAAACTGGATAAAAAGGGTGGAATCATTAATGATAAATGCAAAGTCGTAGAATTGGTAACTATGGGGGTTTGTTTAAAGAACAAAGCCTCAAGTGTGACGTATGGAAGTTTGCATCTCGGGGAGCATATTCAGGTGGCCAAGCGGTTAATGTGACCGCTCGCGAAAAGTGGGAGGTAGAGTACGCGCAGGATAAAAAGTCCAATAGTTCAGCACAGCTGGTCGTGCGAGGTGACTGGCGCTCACTCCACAGCAGGAAGCAACCGTGCATTGCTTCAACGCGGCAATGTTGTGGCAATCCGAACTGATAATGAAATTCAGCATAATGACAACTGATAATGAAATTAATAATTTTTCTAATATTATGATGGTACAAAGATCAGGGGGCAGCCAAGATGGTATTTCTTACGATTGTTAAAGCCTTATCATAATTGCCGTTCTACGAAATTTAAATTGACAAATTTATATTTCTTTGTAATTTTATTTAAATATTAAACTTAAAAACACAGAATATCAATTCATATTGTTTTCCTTTTCAACAAAGGATCAATGTCTGATACCACTCTTGGAGAAATACTATTTGCAAGACAAGCTCTTAAGTTAAAATCTGCCAGTGAGCTTCTATGTGTGAATTTAGTACTTTGCGTAAAAAAGGCAGCATGTACAGTACATACAAATCTAAACATCGACATAATCGTAGCTGCAAATTTACATAGAAAAACTTACGTCTACGGAATTAATTTTGCAATGAAACTAAATGCGCACACTTCACGCTGTAGGTGTATAGCTTCTAGTTGTAGACAAGTTTCCACGTTGTGAACATAACGCAAAAATCAGCGAAAAGGCACAACCTTATGCAAGCTGAAGAGCAGTGTAGCAACTTGATCTTACTACACAATGTTCGATGAGCGTTCCTCCTGAAAACAGAAATGTATTTTCACAGTGAAAATGTTTGGAAAATTATTGAGACATTTATTTCTCTGATATCATATAATGATGACTTTCTACAGTCATTTATTATTTTTATTTATAACACTAAGCATATCAAGACTCCTTTGCACAGAATAAATATATTAGACATACTTCACAGAATGTTAAGGTGTCTGATCAATTTTTAATTACATGAATGTATGAATGTTACATTCATTGTATTTTGATTACTACCTTTCTTTGCTTATAACTTTGTACATCATGCAGACAGGCTTATTTTTTATATATAATATCATAAATGTAACATTTTTTTTAAGAAAAAAGGGGGATGGACAAAGAGAGAAGGAATGAGAAAAGAACTAACTCAATGCTCGGGCAGGGGTGTGTATGTTGTAAAAAAAAAAAAAAAAAAAAAAAAAAAAAAGTTCAAATATTTGTTAAGCTTATGGGACTTAACTGCGTGGTCATCAGTCCCTAAATTTAAAAATTATTTATAAACTTATACTAAAGACAACACAAACATCCACGCCCGAGGGAGGATTCGAACCTCCGACGGGGAACGGCCGCGCCGCGGCTGCGAGTTGTCCTTAGTATAAGTTAAAGAAGTTTGTAAGTCTAGGGACTGATGACTTCTGCAGACTACTAACTTAAGGCTTTAATAAATAAATAAATAAAAATCTGAGTAACGCCGGGATTTCAGCTAGCTACAAGTCTGTCTAAGAAATATTTGAAATACTGACTGTTTAAGGAACTGTGGGACACCGAAAGACGTCAAAGATATTTGCTGATTTCTATCACCATGAAACAGAACCGTTTTTACTCCAAACTTGGCATAAACTCTAACAGGGAGAAACAAGTAGCATGATTTCCAGGAGAACTAACGAAACAATTGACAGCCAATCGTTGGATATCAATTAATTTGCATGTTTACTGTGTAAATATATATTATGGAATGCACTGAACTCTTGTTCAGTACACTGAAACAACCCCAAAGAAATAAGCAGCGGCTCTCACTCAAATATCTGTACCACTGCTCCTTCTCTAGAAGTGTGTGATTGGATTTTTATTCAGAAAAGGCTACCCCTGTTGTTGAAATTACAAGAAGCTTCATACAAGCAAGTAGGGCAAACCTTATTGAATCGATAGATGTTAATGGGTATGTATTTGCAATAACTCAGTGCCAACCTTTTATCATCAGTACTAACCAATGTGAATGAAATTATTGCTGGAAGTAGTCTTGATGTGATTGCAATACCTCTATGCATAATACTACCGTACTTGTACTTTTCTTATTGTCGCATTTGTATCAATAATTGAAGAAAATTTAAGGTTGACATCTGAAATAAACACAGAAAGCAAATGATTAATATTTCTCGTAAGACAAAAGCACAGAACCGTTGAACTGTCTTGTCAATATACCTACAAAATCTTCCATGTGGGAACTGTGACGTGAGAACCAAAAGTTAGTTTACTGCAATACCATTAAAAATTTATTAAAAATTGATAGCTTGAAAAACAGTGAAGTTATGTTCTTAAAATCTTGGTTATTGCTACATATTTACATAATAGACACTATTTTAAACTTAAGTTGCTATTGGCAAAGTAGAAAAGTTAAATTTTTGGGTGTAGTCTCCCTTTAAACTCTTCGCTGCATATACTGAATATAAGTCTATGACGAACCTTATTATGATCAATCGCCTGAGGATGGCACATTGTTTGAACTTCTCCTGCACTTGCACTCGGCCGTGCTGTGCTACATAACGACGTCGGACTGTTCCATTTTACCGTGAGCTCTCACAGCACAGACAGTGACTGAGCCCAAAGCTACCTGCGATGGATAGGCTGGTGTAGCCTACTTGGGGAACAGACTGTTCACTACCTGCAGTATCCGGACCTCCAGGCAAGTGTCAACAAATACCCTCTCCTGTCAAGTGTCACTCCCTGCAACTGTCAAAGTCCTTCCCCTCCAGGGCTCGCTCACTGCTCCGGCCGCTACCCTCACCACTACCGCTCTCCCAATGCTTGCCTAGCCGTCTGCGCATCTACCGGCCAATTTATCCTGCGTGCACGCTCTACTACTCAAGCTCTGTATAGGGAAAGTACGGCCAGCCTGCTAGCGTCAGCCATGCTGGGCCTATCCTGCTGCCGCTCACACAATGACCGCATCAACGTTCCGAGTGCTTAGAATATTTATCAAGCGATTCTGAGAAAAATGTTCAATGAAAAATTTAATTTAGTTATATACTTTCCTTCGTTAAAAAGCTGGTTTTCTATTCGTTATTCCATACAGCTACTGACCTACATCAAATTAAGAAAACTACTGCACAAAATTTTAAAGAGTTTGCAGAGGAAAAATTGCAATGTGTAGCGCATGGTTCATTTTAACATGTACAAAGCTGCAGATGAGATGTACGTAAGATATCTGAATTTTATTTAAGATTGTCAGCAGAAAGATAACTCATTTCATTCTCGAGATATAGGGTATTATATCCAACGGATAGATGTGGGAAGTGTGGGAAGTTCTGTCCATGTGGACTTGGCGGCTCTACAAAATAGTCATGAACTGGTTTTTTAGAAAACAGTTTGATTTGTGGCTCTGGATCGAAAGAGTTCACCTATAAATTAAGACTGACTTGTACCGGAGGCCATTATTCAAACAGACTGTCAACATTTCTTCATAGGAGCAAAGTATAAATTAAGAAAACATTTCAGACAAGGGACAGTTCTTTGATGAGTGTTTTCTTACATGAACTACGAAAAGTGCAAGAATATTGTGGTGTCGCACAAGTACAAAGTGCGCGCCACCTACTTTCGCCGCGCGCCGCCATGCACGCACGGCGCGGCGTTCTTACGACGACAGCCACGAGCGCCCTCTGCTACAACGCCGCTCGTGGCCACCACTGAACGACATCGTCACTTGCGACTGAGATAGCAACCAGTTAGGACCTTCGTAATCCGATAGGCACCAGTGAAGACTTGGCTATCAGTTAGGCACTAGGCAGGACCCTAGCTCAACTATGTATCAACATTCTGCAGTACTATGTAAAAGTTAAGTATTGTATAAATTCTGTGCAATATATATCTCATTCTAATTTACTCTAGTGTTTCTAGTTCTGGCTGCTCCCCTCCGTACCTGCACCAGCGTGCTATCTTTATTTCTGTGTCGTTCTCATTCCACTCGGCCACCGACACCTACAACGGAACGAGACACAAAAGCGGCAACGAGGCTGGGACACTAAAGTGGCGACGAGGATGGGATCGAGACGCCGTCCGCGCCCTGGTATACACCTTGCGATCCGCTGGAAAACCCGCGAAAACCAGCGGAAGGGCGCCCGCCCCCGCCCAGAGGGAGCACAGCCACATCGCCCGCCGACGGGTCCAGTGTCCCCGGACTACGACATCCCGATGGATGTAGACGCGCCTCCTATGTAGTCGGCCCCTTCGCCTCCGTCGCTGCCTCAGCTGCCAGCGTCAACGAGAGGGACTCCGGGACCGTGCGTGCCCCCGCTGCCTGGGCCACGCACCTCAGAAGAAGATGACCTGCTACATCTGGGCAGAGGCGTGCGCCCTTCCCCTCGTTTTGCGGGTTTTCCGGGGGATCGCAAGGCGGATGCCGGGGCGCGGACAGCGTCTCGATCCCAGCCTCTGCTACGACGCCCGTCCCACCAGTAACGCCCCCGCCCAGGCCCTCCTCCCAGTGCCGTCGCCGTGGCCCTCAGCCCTACGCCACGACGGCGCGGCGGTTTGGGGGGGAGGGGTGTGGTGTCGCACAAGTACAAAGTGCGCGCCACCTACTTTCGCCGCGCGCCGCCATGCACGCACGGCGCGGCGTTCTTACGACGACAGCCACGAGCGCCCTCTGCTACAACGCCGCTCGTGGCCACCACTGAACGACATCGTCACTTGCGACTGAGATAGCAACCAGTTAGGACCTTCGTAATCCGATAGGCACCAGTGAAGACTTGGCTATCAGTTAGGCACTAGGCAGGACCCTAGCTCAACTATGTATCAACATTCTGCAGTACTATGCAAAAGTTAAGTATTGTATAATTTCTGTGCAATATATATCTCATTCTAATTTACTCTAGTGTTTCTAGTTCTGGCTGCTCCCCTCCGTACTTGCACCAGCGTGCTATCTTTATTTCTGTGTCGGTCTCATTCCACTCGGCCACCGACACCTACAACGGAACGAGACACAAAAGCGGCAACGAGGCTGGGACACAAAAAAGATACCAACAAAATTATATTTACCAAAAAGAAAGAAGTACCTATACAATAACAATTACATTTGCATGTCTAATATTTTTCTTCTTTGAATTATTTGTTTCCTGTAATAATACACTAAACACATGTACACGAATGAGAAAAACGTGCCCCCATAACTGTACAATTAATTTCATATCTAAGCGAGGATCTGTTTAGTTTAGTTAGTTGTAAGTCAAAATTTTTATGTGTATCAGCAGTTGCCTGCAAATAATAATAATAATAAAAAAAACGATGCACGAATAACTTAAACTCACAATATTACGCAGGAAGTTTGTTCACAAAAGTTATTCTACTTTAAAATTATGTAGGTTTCTGCTGCGTGATTCAATCGTTACTGAATGTTTAATTTTCACTATGAATTAAAATTATTACAGCATAGAACCGAGGGTCGCTTCTAGGCTGCTACTTTTCTCTGACAATTTTCTTCAGCCAGACACTTTTACCAGGATTTCTGAATGCATATGGAAGTACTGTAACATTTGCCTTCCTTCTTGGTTTGTAAAGAATACAGTAGAGTGCAAGACTGTGGCATTATCCAAACCCAAAAATACGAATATTCACAACACTTCTTACGGCAGTATAGGACCAATATGGTGGAAAAAGTCATGTGACTGGATTTCAGCCAGTCTCGAATTACAGAAGGCGGCAAGCAGAGCGGAAAAGGATGGCCATACTTTTCCTATACAGAGCTTTAGGACGCACTGGTTCGAGTCCCGGTTGGGCACACATTTTCATTTGTCACTAATTATAGACCACCTTTAGAAAGGCAGCTAACGTCGGCAGAATTCGAGGAATCGCGAATCTATGATTGCTCATTTAATTTCCAATGATAATGGTCGAAATTTGAGTGTTTTCTTGCCCTTTTATATACCTTGGAAAATCGAACCTGAATGGCTTCAGGGACAGAGAAACAAATTCCTTAGTAAGTATCGAAACAGTAACGTTTAAAACTGCAAGAACGAGAAGTTGGTGCAACTGACTGTCAGTGTGTCTTGCTGAGCGACCGCTGAATGGTTCTTTCGGAGCTCCAGCCGCTTGCTCCCACAGTCTGGCACGTCGCGCTGTCACTGCTCGCGAGCACGGGCGGTCTTTTTGCACGCGGTGTTCCCCGCAGACGGCCTTCCTTCAGTTCCCGGCTGCCTCAGACACATTCACCTCGGAGGCGACCTCGCGTGCTCCGCTGTCGTCACAATAGACGCTAAAGCGCTCTCCACGACTTTCTCAAGTTCGTGCAAGACTGCAAAATTGACACAAAGAACTAACAGGAAAAAACGACAAGTTGCGTTTTTTGATTAGTGAAAGGGACGTTGAAAAAGAAAAGTCATTAAAACCCATTCTGAGCTTTCGTAGTATCAGACTAATTCTCTGGTCCTGACAAAGATCTTTGGCATGTTTCGTTGAGTTATAGGAGGAATACCAGAACTGGATAGTCACTCGTAAATAATCTTCTCAATTGGGAATCCTGTACTCTATTGTCAGCTTACTCAGGAACAGGGCGAAAAGAAATGTTCTTCAACATTTCTCTCATCGATATAGAATGTCCGCTTTCGTAGCTCAGTAGCAGCGTCGCTGACCACCATGTAAGAGGCTCCAGTTCGATTCCCGGCAGCTGTTTGTCCTCATCATCACTTTCATCGTCATCGATATGAAAGTCACCAAAGAGGCGTCAGTAAATAATTCGCATTAGGAGACTCAAGCTATTGGACCAAACTGCAGTGGTCATAGCCCCTAGACTTACAAACTACTTAAACAAACGTATGCTAAGGGCAACACACACACACACACACACACACACACACACACACACATACACGCCCCCTTGCCCGAGAGAGGACTCGAATATCATACAGGAACCAGATGCTAACACCGCGGCAAGGCGCCTTAGAGCACACGGCCACTCCCACGCGGCGTTGGGGTATCACAGCCACCTAAAGCCAGTATAAATTGAAACAGTAAGAAACTCAAATGCTGTACTGATGGAGCACTGCTGATTTTTCGATCGACTTCGCGTCACATTGTCGAATTACGGGTTATATGGACGGCATGGATTACCCTCGGAGGTCATGCATTGAAAATTACCAGGCTTTTTCGTATCTTTATTAGGCTGTGGGGTAACCTGTTTATGGATAGCTCTAGGAATAGTTTTACTCGGAAGGAACACCTTGAGTGCAGGTTGACAAGTTCAGTCTCTTGAAAGTTCTCTCGAAAGAGTATTGTTAACAATTAGGTGTTGTGACCTCGTCGCCTTTTGTTGAGTACTCGTCCCGGTCTGTTTGTCAATAAAGGTACTGGTGCAGGACCCTAGGTCAGCTAAAATAACTATTCAGATTAATAACACAAGTTTTATTGACTAAAAGTTATAATACTCAACTTTGGAACATATGTCTGTTTCTTCTCTCTTCTCGCTTGTCGTGGCGTCGTCCGTATGAAAGCTAGCTGCGCTGAGACCTAATGACTGCTAAGTTCGTAGCCGCGTTCTGACTTAGTACTGTCCTATTTCTGTCTTCGTAGCTGCCTAGTAACTGTCCGAGTTCTGAATAGTAACTGACGTGTTCTCACTAGTAACTGACCGAGTTCTCACTAGTAACTGACGGGCATCCAGACGTATGTGGGCCTAGATATAGTCGCTTGTAGAGGCCACGCATCTTCGGTTACTCCCTCCAGGATGCGCGGTGCCTGCTTGCAATTGGCTTTCGGTCGATCGCTGCCTTCTCTGCGATGGTTCTCTTACGTCTGGTGTGTTGCGCTGACTTAACGCCACAACAACAGGAAAAATATTAGCTGCTATCAGGAGGCGACAGATATTGAGTGTCTGGGAGGTGCAGAGATCAAACTGCTAACGGCTGTATTAGTTACACTACACAAAATGGTCAACGTCGACATAAAATACTTCATGAGCGTTAACTAGAACCATGTACGGTAATTCCTGAATAGACGGCCATGCGGGAGAGATGGCACCATGTATAATTCCTCCACAACCCGCTGTAGAGAGTTGCCGGTCAGTCGGTAGTGAGTACATAACGTCAGAGATTGTTGCTGTTCCGCATGAGTCCTTATATTAAAATAGCTGTAAACCCGACGTTGCCCGGGTGTTTATTTATCCTACACTCTCGTAGTCCACGTCCCCTTTCCCCCCTCTCTCTGAATCCACCTCTTTCTCTCCCATCTGTTCGTTTTCACCTTTCCCTCTCTCAGCATTCTACAAGGTACCTCTGTCATGTACCATACGAACATTTATGTACCCAGTGATCTTCCTCTTGGATTAAAGGTGATGGGTGCAAAAATTCATAAAGATTGGAGCAAAAAGATGTTGTTTGTAAAATTCCGTAAGTTAAATACCCTTCACCACGCACCGAACGAAATTTTATACAGACAGTGACATTCCTCTTGTTTTTAAGGTAGAGTACGCAAAATAATATCTATATCTGAGCAAAACTATAGATTTCTATGCAATAGAAACACAGTCACATAGAAAAACGCACTTTGTTGCACTTCAAGGCTTTCTCTTTCGCAGGTTTCCATGTATCACGAAAAATTTCGTCACAAAATTGAAACACACATGTACCTCGGTAACATATGCTTAAAGTGTCCGCTAAACATTCAGTTTACTGCTAAACTTTTCGCAAAAGAAAACGTAACATCACTTTACTGGAGAGCTTAAATGTTAGTTTCAAGCACTGTTGCCCATCCAAGAATAAAACGAAATATTTTTCAGAAATCCACGCGCAATTTTGATGTTGCTTGAGAGCAACATTGCCAAGTAAAGGGTTAAAAAGAAAATCTAAACCTATACAGTAAAGCTTCCTGTTTATAAATAAAGCTTAGCTCTAAATTCAATTAATAACTGAGGTGATTTCTTTTTATTTTTTATATAAAAGTAGTATATTCCAACGATTAACTAAAATTTAAAAAATCTGGAATTGATCAGGCTTTTTACAGACTAGCTTCAATGTAAACTACAATTTAACTACGATAATAACTTTATGAAACATATTTAATATGTTGCAAATGGGTTTTAATGATATTCTCTTTGATTTTTCTATCCCTCACGTTGTCTTGCCATCTAACCCTACAACAAATGCTACATTTGTTATAAATATTTTTAGATAGTATAAAATTTATTATATCTTTGTAAACGAAGTCGACTGTTGCTTTTTTTTTGTGAAGTGAAAAATGCAGTTTATGAAATGTTTAAGGTTGTCATTATGTATTAGGCTTGTGATATTGGCTTTTGAAAAAACGTTTCGTTACCCTACACCGAATATAAATGGAGCGCCCCAGTGATGACAAAGTTATGCACCATCAACATCGAAAAGGCGAAATTCTTGGGAAACCGTGTAGGACATTCAGTTAGGTAGCCACTCTTAACGAAAGCATAATATACACCCACACTGGTGTAACTGGGAGACGAGAACAAAAAAGAAAATCGCCTAAGAAAAATTTAAGTACTACAAAATGTAAAAATATGTGAGCATAGCCTAATAAAGAAAGAAGCTCATAAAAAGTCACTGAGACACTGAGACACACGTGAATCATATACACGTGACTGCGAGTGTCTTTTTTATGAGCATGTCACGGCTCAACGAAGGTCTTTGAGGTGAGTTGCAAACTATCCTATATTCTTGAATAACCTACGTGGAATTCACAGTGGTCAATACCTATAGTAAATATGATGTAAAGACATACATTGTTATTACAAAAAAAGCAGTAAAAACAAGTCAATATTGACGTTAAAGGCATCAAATCTACGAAACAGGCTGTAAATCAGCAAACAAAAAAACTATGTTAGCAAATGTTCAAATATTCTTAAACCTAAGGGACCAAATAGCTGAGGACAAGGGTCCGTCGACTTTCGAACTACTACTACCAATTTAAACTTACTTATAATAAGGACAACACACAAAAATACTCTCTCTCCCTCCCTCTCTCTCTCTCTCTCTCTCTCTCTCTCTCTCGCTCTACCTCTCTCTCTCTCTCTCTCTCACACACACACACACACACACACATATTCATGGCTGACGGAGGATTCGAACCTCCGATGGGGAGCGGCCGCGCAATCCGTAGCATGGAGCCTTATACCACGCAGCCAATCCATCGCGGTCTGTATTAGCAGCAACGTGTTCATTTACATTCGACATTAATACAATATAAGATGTGTCTTCTATACGTGACATAATGCTATTTTCTTAATTTCAGAAGGTTAATATTATTTGGATTCCTGTAAAAATACTGTTTGTTGCTAAGATAGTTTATTTTCCAGGTTTTCAGTGTGTTCTGTTCTTGTTCATTCTTTCAACACCAACTTGCGAGTTTCAAGTACATCTACATTGTTTACATCGTTGTATATGACACTGCACATCCTATTGTCTTAGCCTTGTTGCGTTTTAATAAAAATTTATGTCTTTGGAAGTGGTTTAAGTGTACTGATCACGCATTTATATTTGAACGCTAGGTTACTTTGAAAGCATCAAATTATTGCTGTTCGCACTGCGAAGCCGATTGTCATGCATGTTCATCTTTTACTGTCGTCGTAGACCATATTCTTTTTCAAGAGGCGATATTATTGATTTCCTTGTTTGTGTTTATGAATATGGTTGTTATAATAAACCGCTACTGATCACCATCTTTTGAATGGTTGTTTTAATTGCGTTATAGGCATTAAATTAGTACCGTCTAATTTTTATTTTATTTTAATAAATTTCTTTGTGGTTTATCAATAACTGTTGTGGGCTATTACACAGCTGGACAGAACTAACAATTTCTACAAACATTGGGTTTGTATGTATATTCAAACGTTGTTATGGTGGCCTTCAGTTCGAAAACTGATATGATGCAGCTCTCAACGCTACTCTGTCCTGTAGAAACCTCTTCATCCGAGAATAAGAACTGCAGCTTCCATCCTTTTGTATCTGCTTACTGTATTCGTCACTCGGTCTCCCTCTACGATTTTTACCCCCACACATTTCCTTCTAATGCTAAGTTGACGATTCCTTGATGTCTCAGAACGTGTCGCACCACCTACCCTGTCTCTTTCTCAGGATATGCCATAAACACCTTTTCTCCACAATTCTGTTGAGCACCTCCTCATTAGTTACGTGATATACCAATCTCACCTTCATAATTAGTCTGTAGCACCACATTTCAAAAGTTTCTATCACCTTTTTGTCTGTACTCCTTATCGTCCACGTTTCACTTCCTTACAGTGCTACACTCCAGGGATGTCAAAAAATTTCGCTTCTTCAGAAACGCTTTTCTTCCCGTAACCATTCTGCATTTTATATCTTCTTTACGTCGCCCATCAGAAATTAATTTCCTACCGAAATAACAAAACTCATCTACTACTTGTATTGCCTCATTACCTAATCTAATTTCTTATGGATCGCCAGATTTTCTTATACTAAATTTCATTACCCTTATTTTGTTATAGTTTAATGTTAATCTTATACCCTACTTTCAAGACACTGTTCATTCCGTTTAAATGCTCTTACAGGTCCTTTTCTAACAGAATTACAAAGTCATCGGCAAAACCGCAAAGTTTTTACTTCTCCTTCCTCAACTTTTAATTCCCTCTCAAAAGCTCTCCTTGCATTCCGTCACAGCTTGCTCTATGTACAGAGCGAACCACATTGGGGAAAGGCTACAACCCTGTATTACAACCTTTTCAACCACTGCGTTATTTTCGTGCCCTTCGACTCTAACTGCTATTTGGTTTTTGTTCAGTTTGAATATAACTCTTCACTCCCTGTATTTTACCCATGAAAGAGTGTATTCCAATCAATGTTGCCAAAAACATCCTTCAGATCTACAAATGCTAAAAACGTAGATTTCCGTTTCCTTAACCTATCTTCTAAGAAATGTCGTAATGTGAGTACTGCCTCCTGTATTCCCACATTTCTCTTAAATCCAAACTGATCTTCCCCAAGGTTGGATTCCACCAGTTTTTCCATTCGTCTGTAATTCGTGTTCGTATTTTGTATCCATGACTTATTGATAGTTCTGTAATTTTCGCATTTGTCTGCACTCGTTTTCTTTGGAATTGGAATTAACATATTCTTCTTGAAGTCTGAGGGCATTTCCCCTGTCTAATACATTTTGGATATTAGGTGGAACAATTCTCTCCAAGAGTGGCTCTCCTAATGATATGAGAATTTCATACATTCTTAGATGACGTTTTATGCCTATAAACTACATTCCTGCCAAATTTCAGCTTCATAGGTGAATTAGTTTTCGACAATTTCGTGTTTAGTCAGTGAGTGAGTGAATGTCTAATGTTCAAATGTTTGTTATGCTTAAGAGACTTAACTGCAGGACTTTCCGCTACCTTTTCGCTACCTTCCCGCTTCCTTTCTGCTACCTTCACGCTACCCATTACATTTCCGCTACCTTTAGCGCATCAGAAGGCATTTTAGCTGTTCAAATGTTTGGAGAGCTGCTGGGCCTTGCTTCTACTCACATCGTTCAGTATTCTGTCGAATTCTTCTCGCAGTATCGTAACTCCTATCTCATCTTCCTCTTCTTCATCTTCCATTTCTAGAATACTGCCTTCAAGTTTATTTCCTTTGGAGAGGCCCTCTATATATTTCTTCCCCCTTTCAGATTTGCTTTCTTTGCTTAGTACTGGTTTTTCATCTGAGTTCTTGATGTTCATACAGCTGCTTTTATTGTCTCCAAATGTCTCTTTTATTTTACATTCTTCTACGGTCTTGCATTTGTGCTCTATTCACTCCTGCTTAGCCAGTCTGCACTTCTTGTCAATCCCATTTTTCAGCCGACTGTTGTCCCTTTTGCCTTCTTCATTTGTTGTCTTTTTATTCTTTCATCAGTTAAGTTCAGTATCTCCTGTCTTTATCCAGGCATTTCTATTAGGCGTTTCCTTCTGCCAATATGATCTTTTGCGGCCTTCACTATCTCTCAGAGCTACCCATTCTTCTTCTACTGTATTACTTTTCCCTGTTTCAGCCGTTCGTTACCTAATACTCCCTTTGAGACTTTGAACCACCTCTGCTTCCTTCAATTTGTCGACGTTCCATATCCTTAATTTTCAGCCTATTTACAGTTTAAAAATTACCATTATAAAATTAATCTGTTAACTTCATTCATGCTGATTTAACAGAGTGGTTGTGACGATTAAATTGTCCTCTGCACAAAAATTCTACGAGGCGAATTCATCTTTCGTTCCTTTTCCCCAGTCCATAGTCATCTACATCTCTTTCCTACTACCGAGTTCCAGTCCCTCATCGTAATCATGTTTTCTTCTCCCTGAAATGATGAATAATTTTTTTTATCTCCTCATACATTTTTTCGATCTCCACGTCATTGACAGAGCTAGTTGGCATATAAATATTTACTACTGTGCTCGGTGTTGGCTTCGAATGTTACTCTGCAGTACATAGCAAATTACCCGCATTCCTATTTTCTTATTCATTATCAGACCTACTCCTTCTTTACTACCAACTGATTTTGTATTCATAAGCCCGTACTCACCTGAACAGAAGTCCTGGTTATCCTGCCACCGAACTTCACTAATTTGGACTTCACTAACTTTAACCTAGGCCTACCCATTTAACTTTTCAAATTTTGTGACTCACCTACCCGGTTAAGGGTTATAATATTCTACGCTTCAATCCATAGAGCCGCGGTGAAGTAGCCGAGCGGTCTAAGGCGGCCCGCCGTCGGAGTTTCGAGTCCTCCCTGGTGCATGGGTGTTTGAATTGTCGTTAGGTTAGTTTAACTTAGTTTAATTTTAAGCTCAGGTAGTGTGTGATGCTGACTGCCTGCACCTGGAGGCAGTTTTCAAGAAAAATGGCTATTCGCAACATCAAATTAAGAAAGCCTTGCAAATAAAAACACCAGAAAAATCACAGGAGAAAGATGAAGAGGAAAGGGAAGTGAAATCTACAGCCTTTCTCCCGTACGTGGGTAATGTTTCTTCAAAAATAGCCAGAATCATGAAGAAACATAAAGTGGATGTGATCTTCCGCCCACCAGCTAAGACCTCAGCTCTTCTGGGATCTGTCATTGTTATTGCGAAAAGCGGGGGTTTATGAAATCCCTTGTGAGTGTGGAAAACGTTACATAAGCCAAACCACGCGCACTGTACAGGAACTATGCGTTGAGCACCAGCGGTATACACGCCTTCTTCAGTCCAACAAGTCTGCAGTAGCCGAACACTGTATTTCTACTGGCCATTCCATGAATTACAAAGAAGTAAAGATTTTAACCATAGCTTCTACTTACTGGGACTCAGTTGTAAAGGAAGCTGTACACATACAACGGACAACCTGTTAAATCGTGACGACGGATTTCATCTTGACAATGCATGGAAGCCACTTATATTACGCCTTCGTTCTGAAAGCATATATGCGTCATCACTTTCGATTGATGTTACCACTTTTAATGATTAATTATTCATTTGTAAGCAATGTGGATACGTAACAGCTCTGTTTATGTTTGCATTCAGCGCTCACATGTTTATCTTTGAAGTATAGATTCATCTATGCAGCAGTTACGAATGTGATATCTTCGAGCATGCGCAGTCTAATTTTCCGTAGCTTTGTATCACGTAATTTGCCGTATAAATAGGCACGCGCAGACACTGAGAACTCAGTCTTGGACTCGCCTTGAAGATGGCTGTAAGGTTTGCAGCCGAAATATCGGACGAAGAATTGTCGCTGTCCCGGGTGCACTCCCGAAAGATGATGGAATATTAGTTTAAGTTGTTTGTAAGCCTAAGGACTAATAACCAATGCAGTTAAGTCCTATAGATTTACAAACATATGGATCATTTGGAATCCACAGATTATCTGTTCTTTTTTATTTATTTATATTTTTAAGACATTATGCTGAGTAGAACCCGCATGGAGATCCGAATGGGGGACTATTTTACCTCCGGGATATTTTTCCCAGGAAGACTCCATCATTATAACAACAACAGCTATTGTAAAACGACTTTCAATGTAAGTCTGGGGCTCATTAAGGTACATATTGTGAAACATTCTAAAACGGAAGCATATGTGTTTTTAACACAAACTTATGTTTTTTTAATGGACACACTATATTATTTCTTTAGCAATCTATAAATGACAAATAATAAAAAATGGCGTTGATTGCATCGCAATACGGTAGTTTGTAGCCTGAATAGCACGGTGTTCTCGTCTGAGACTCAGGACGTGCGCTAGCCGGGAGTTTTCCGTATTTCAAGCGTCATTTCACTTCGCTATACCTCGGGATGTAACTACCGTATTGCTATGCAATCAACGCCATTTTTATGAGATTTGTCATTTATAGCCTGCTAAAGGAATAATATAGGGTGACAATTATAAAAACATAAGTTTGTGTTAAAACACATATGCTTTCGTTTTAGAAAGTTTCACAATATGTATATAAATGAGCCCCAGCCTTACATTGATACCGGTGAAAGTAGTTTTATAATAGCTGTTGTTGTTCCAGAGATATTTTGGATGAGCAAGATAGCTGGGACACCCTGTATAGTAGAGTTACATGTTCCAGGGAAAAGTAACGACAGTAGTTTCATCTTGCTTTCAGCCGTTCGCAGTAACTACTGAAAAGCCCTTCTGTCTGATGGCACTCGCCTTCGAGGACAGTTACGGGCTGTTCCGTGTGTCACTGGTATTTTCGATAAGAACAAGAGTATTTCAGAGATGCTTCGGTAATTGAAATCGGAGTCACTGGAGGGAAGGCGACGTTCTTTTTTAAAAAACACTGTTGAGGAAATTTAGAGAGTCGGAGTTTGTTGCAACTGCAGAACGATTCTACCGCCACCACCTTACATTTTTCATAAAGACCCAACGAGACGAGAAATTAAGGATTCGCTAGGTCCCAGGATTTTTATCTGTCACTTTCCACTTCTTTCACCTCTGGCAGTATTGATCATGTGAAAAATACCGAGTAGCACCCTGGTTCGGAACCCACGTTAAACTGTAGGTCCCCCTATAACTGGCTGGGTAAGTCAGTTCGAAGGTCGGAGGAAGGCACCATCTCCAAACAAGACCATGCCTAGTAAAGCACTGTGGTGTTCAAACCAATCTTCGGATTGTTGACTGCTTTCCCTTTTTTTTAAACCCGTAGTAGCATTCGTATTTCCTTCGTCCTGTTCGGGAGTGGAACAGAAAGGGAAGTGAGTAGTTGTGGTACGAGATGCCCTCCACCACGCATCCTGCAATGGATTGCGGAGTGTCTATGTAGAAGTACCCTACTGGCCATTAAAATTGCTCACATGAAGAGCGTCAGAGTACAATCTTACTATCAGAAAGGGACCCGATGAAGCTTTTCAACTTTATATATGCAATAAACCTTCACGCTTTTTGTTTTTACTGCAATCAGACTATTTTGTATCATTGCAGTAACAGTGTCTACGGCTGAAAGGTCCTTTAGTAAACTGGCGACCCTATAAAAACGTGTCAAAGGAGCACAACAAATGAAAGTCTTCTTAGTGCTTTAGCAATTTGAGCAATTGTGAATGAATTGGCCAAAGTTGTTGAGTTTTCCAACGCAATTGATCATTTTAGTCAGAAGAAAGCGCGGAAGTCCATAATTGAATATCTTAATTTTAGTTTTTTGTAACTAATTTAATTTCAATCTTTGTGTGATAATTAAGTATACTTGGTGTGATAATTTTTAAGTAAAGCAATTTTATAAGTAAAGTCTAGTATAGGATAATAAAATAGTTACTGCAACTATACCGTGTATTTTCTGGTTAAATTACACAGTAAACAATGTATTGTCCACAAATAACAATGAAATTGTAATATAGCACACGACTGCAAAATAGAGGTGAGGGCCTATCTCTGATACTGGGTCAAGGGCCAGTAATCTAACCTGAGGGCCCTGCTTCTACCTGTTTACTCTTAAAATCTCATGTAAGTGCCTGGCAGAGGGTTAAATCGCGCGTTTGCGTCAAAGTAACGAGTAGCATAGGTGCCTTCAGCAGCGCAAACGCTTATTTTACTTGCACTATAGTCGGCGTCACCTATGAAAGCGGCCCAGTTTTCGGCCGTTCTGCGCATCCCCCCCACCCATCACCACAATGATAGCCAATGAAGTTCATTCTGTAGGTGCGTGGCTGGCCGCAAGTTACGTAATGTAAATGGCGCTCGGCCGTAGCTCCTCCCTTCCTCGCTTCCCCTATCGCTCCGCCTCTACGCGCGGAAGCGCCTTCTTATATGATGCCAGTTATACGTTTGTCACACCCTACCGAAGGAGCTCCCACAGAGTGACTCAAGAGGTTCAGAACAGAATGTGAACCTCAGCAGTGCCTGGCAAACGCTGTGGTACATGTGCGATAAAAAAAAAAAGTTCGAAAATGCATATAAAACGACCTGGTACGAGAATGAAACAAGGAATGATAGCTTAAACATACATTTTCTACAGGAACAGATTATTTTTCCCGTGGGCCCAAAGAGCCAGTAGAAACATAGGATGCGTCGCCGCTGATTCAAGCATAAGGGTTTTGGCACTGTTGATTGCAAATATAATGGGAAAATAGGTCATAGGGTATTTAAATCTTGCTTGTTTGTTTCCCTCCATTAAAATGCCACTTGTGATAGAACACAAAGTACAGAATGGAAATGACCACTCTAGTTTTTAATTTTTATATAACTGTGTGTTACTATAAGCTTTTTGTAGCGTTTGAAGTCAAAGGTTGCGAACAGTTGTTATCGTATCGATGTAGTTCCTAATGAACTCACGATTTTTGGTATATCGAAGGCAGGTTAAAAGTAAATACAATGCCAGATCCACTTGTATGTTAGATTTACATACACCTGCTCGTGCCTGTTTTCTCGCCAAGTCACTCTCAGGGTGAATGCCCGAACTTCGTGAAGAGGCCTGAGGCACGAAGCGTTTACAGGAGCCGGTTACGCCACGTGGCCAGACAATGACGGGCAGAATAAACGGGAGAACAATGAGCTGAAACACCGCAACAGCCGCGCTCAACAATAAAAAAAGGCTCGCCTCGCGACCCTGAGGTTAAATCAAGGTGCAGTTTAGCCGGCATGTCACGCTACGAACGATCCTCCTACAGTGCTAGCCACGCGTGCCAACGGAACGCCAGAATAACAGTAACAAACGCCGGCCGGTGCGTTAGCAAGCCTGTCCGCCACTAAACATTCCCATCAGATGACTGAACGTCTAAACGCCTTCCGTAGATGAATTGTAGTACCTACGTATCTCTGTTATGACACGTTTGTAATCAACGATAACACAATGCAATCGGCAGCCGAGTTCCCATAGTTAGTACCAACGTTACAGCTGCGCCGTCAAGTCACTCAGCAAAAATGTAACCATTTTGCAGATTAATAAAAGTGCTGCACAATAGGTATGACATGTGTATGACAAATGATACGTTCGCTGTTTCCTATTCATCTGAGCAGCAAGATGTGTGTGATTACCTGATGATGGCTTCCACCCGAAACGCGTCAAATAAAGTCGTTTTTGGTGACTTTAGCAACGTATACCAGTGGAAGCGCGTCCTATGTGTTTACTGCTGAATCCCCGGAAAAAAGCTCGGCGTGAAAAATAAATAAATAAATAAAATAAAAATAAAATAAAAACTGTTTTCAAACTATTATTTTTCGTTTTGTTCTTCTATCGGATCATTTTATATGAATATTCAAAGTATTTTCATCCCATGAGAAACAATTTACGTCGCTGAGAAAGCACGTTCAAAGTCAAAATTGAAATGTTTGTTAAGCTTATGGGACTTAACTACGGGGTCATCAGTCCCTAAACTTACAAACTACTTATCAACTAGCTTATTCTAAGGACAGTACAAATATCCATGCCCGAGGGGGGATTCGAACCCCCGACCGTAGTGGCCGTGCAGACCGTGACTGGAGCGCCTCAGTCCCCTCGGCCGGCGAGATAGCACGTATACGAGTTTTATATATATATATATATATATATATATATATATATATATATATATATATGTGTGTGTGTGTGTGTGTGTGTGTGTGTGTGTGTGTGTGTGTGTTGCCGTTAGGCGATCTCCACTTCAAAGGATCATGAAGGGGTTATATCAACTTTATTTATTTTTTTACTGAACTTTTGGGATGGACTTATAAGGGCCTCAGAGGCCCTCAAGGCATCACAGGAGGTGTCGTGATACTGTTCATTTTTTTCATTTTGTGTTTCTGCCGGTGGTGCGACGGTTCTTCGCTAGAAGACGAGGGTTGCGCCCCGCGTTTCTGCTGGTGGCGAGGCGGGGTCGAGCTGCTGGTCATTTACGTATTCTTGGGCTAGTTTGGACAGCCGTTTCCATTGCTCTGTCGTAAGTACTAGATAGTCGTTTATGACGCGGTACCCTTGGCGGCCAATGAGTGCCCAGCTGGACCGTTGCACGTTCTCTGCAAGGGCAGAACGGAAATGCGGTGGAGGTGGTTTTGGGAACGGGGGAGGAAGGGATAGGGGTCGTTGAAATATGTCTTGCCCCTGATTGAGGTGGCGATCATGGACAAGACTCACGCGTTGCTGTGCTTATCCGGCATCGGCAAAGCCTCTTCACCATCGTCCTCCTTCTCCTCTGTTTCCTTTGTTGCAGCAGCCGTCCCCGTGTTCGTCGTTCCTCGGTGCATGAAGGAGAGGACGGGGCGTCGGTTTCCCCTTCGTGATGTCCTTTTCGACGCGTTTTGACGTCTGCTTCTTGTGCCAGTTACTGATGTAGTCGGAGCCGCGGACGTTGGCGGCATGGGGACCGCCATCGTTTCACGCCGTCCCGTGCTTGTGTGCACTCGCGAATGTCGTGCGCAACAGCGCATTGCAGACACGCGAATGCGGCAGTACATGACTAGGCGACATGACCCAGCTTCTGTCGGAAGCATTGCGTGGTCTTCCGCTTCGCCCTCCTTTTCTTCGTCCGGCGTGTTTCGGCCAGATCCAACACCTCCGTATCTAGATGTTATAAGATAGTAACCAGCAGTCCGCCCTCGGTCGGCCCTGCCGAGTACCCTTTTGCGTTCGGACATGGTCGTGTGAGAGTCGAGTGCGAAGATCCAACACGCAGTTACGTGCAGCAGCGGCGCGGCGCTCATCTCCTCACGCTGGCGAGTCAGCCAACACCACCTAGAGAGAAGGCCGCGGCGCTCTCGGTGACGTCAGGCAGAGTAGGTTGCGAGCGCATAGGTGACTGGGTAGCCGCTGGGGCACGGCCCACTATGCTGAAGCAGCGAGCCAGTCAGCTATGGCGCGCAACCTACTCTGCTTTAGAAAGGTGAACAGGTGGGGCATAACAGCTTTGACATAATTGCAAAACGACATATTGACCATAGCTGTTTATTTTTCCTCAATGCTGCCGGTTTCGGTCAGTTTACCATTAGCAAACGTTAGCCTGAAGTAGATGAAAGTTATCAAAGCATTAGTCAACCATATAAAATATTAACAAAAAAAAAAAATACCTTAAGTTACCTGTGAGATAGTTACAGATTAGCTAATAGCTTAATATGTCGTAGCACAAAAAATACAAATTTGTAAAATAAGTATATGTTGTCATTGCTCTAATCATTGATATTACCACAGTGGCTGATTGCTACGGAACGAAGCATATATTGATGAGTGTGCAATAAAATTATTTAAAAAACCAAAGATAATGAACATGCTTACATTAAATCTCATTGCGCAAAGATTATAGGGCGTACAGTTATGCTATGTCTATGACCATCTTGCATTATTGATGTAAAAAATGTAATTGCTATGTTTATAAACAAGTGCTATACAATATGATGAAGTGGAAGTATTATATGTAAATATGCACTGCTATGGAGCTGTGATGTTAATATACTCTACAATTTGTAGCTATAATAAATAAAACATCGAGTGATTTATTTAGGTTATGTGACGAAAAACGTAATTTCAGATACTGAAGTAAAGAATAACGTAATTACGAAAAATTTTGAGTTAATTGTCAAACAGTACAGAGTATGAAACTAAAAGTAACCTGGTAGTGTTATTTCTATTAATCTGAACATAAAAATGTGAAGTGAAAAACTTGATAGCAGATTTTTGTCTTGGTGAGAACTGCACAGATTAAATGAATGACTCATCATCGCCCAGCCAAAACCACTGATGATAAAAACTTGAAATTTGCAGAGGGTTTCAGCTTACACCGTTGGCGTCGTTTAAAAAGCGATTTTTCGATATTCCTCCCGTAAGGGGGTGAAATAGGGAACGACAGGTTTTTTGAAAATAGGCTGTTATCCAGTCAATTTTGATGCTAGACCTACATAAATGGGTATGTGGATTCTTGGTTAGAATTTAAAAAAAGGCGTATTTCAGCTTTTTCTGAAAATCAGCTATTAAGTGGATGAAAAAATACTGCTATGAAGCCAGTTTTGAAGCCTGAACTACAAAAGTTGTTATTTGGAGTCTTGGTTACAATTAAAAAAGTACATGTATATCTCCCCTCCCCCTCTTCGTCATTGCCTACCCTTCCTATATCTCATGTTTAGTTTTATATTCAACATTTTATATCTCTCGAAGTTCTTGACCGAATGCTTTGAAATATGGATACCATGTACTACTTGATTACGCGCATAAATTTTTCAATGTGGAAAATTTGTTGCCACAAATCGCAAAAGTCTCATATTTATACGTTATGTGTAATATTTTAAATAAATAGGTACCAAAAAATCTTCCTATGTTACAGTGCAACACACACAAACGAACACAACATTTTTATGTATAGACATTAATTATTATTAACCTTATTCTGTATTGATCTTTTAAACCCGCACGGATAGCCGTACGTACTAGCACACTATTTCCGGGACTTGGAAAGACGCATCGGCCTCGAATCGAATCCGGCCAACGCATTAAGGGCGAGAAAGTTGTGTACAGGTTGACTATAGGCGACTTCCTACATTCGATTATGGGAATTCCGGGCTGACAGCCACGACCTTCCTCAGACAGGACATGAACCGGAAACGTTGCCACAACCTCGACTTGTAGAAACACTAGTCGCTGACAAACGGCTTGCTCAGATTTCGTCCTCGGGGAACGAATGGTTCGCGAAGGGCATTGGCTTCCGTTTACATTCGGTTACCCCTTACCAGGAACATTATTGAATCCAGATTAACATGGCGATCTCGAAAAAAAAAAAGTCCAAAAAAAAAAAAAAAAAAAAAAAAGACCCGTTGATTATTCAGGGTTATTCACAAGTCGAAGAGGTACGTAACGTATCATACTTCGTGACGGAATAAATACCTATATGTTAAAAATATATATCCTGGTGGCTCAATGGAAAAATACCAGACAAGAAATCAAAGGGTATCGGATTTGTCCCCCGTCCATCCTATGATTTTCATCTGTCACTTAAGACACGTTTTACGTTTGTCAATGTATCTTGATGCGAAAAATGTTGGTATCCAAGATAAACACTGTAGATCCTCTATAAATGGTTTGGGAAGTCACTTCAAAAATCGGACAAAAGCAATAGAATACCACCACATATAGCACTATGGTCTTTGAACGGGAAAAACATCTGATTAATGGCTAATTAGTGGTACAGTGAGATGTAATTTCTACAAGCAGGGAAAAAAAGCAAGCGGATTGGACCTGATCAATAACTCCCATTACCACTCTAAGAATTACATCTAAAAACATTGCAAGTAGTACACACAATGATTACGCAATAGCTAGCCTACTGGCTCCATTTAATTTTCTTACACGTGAACTGTTTGCAATATTCGTTATATTATACGCAAAACGTTTGGTTTTTATTAAAACATTGTTATTTTTGTATAGTGATGCACCTGAAGATACAGCTAGTTGCGAAATCGGTAGCGCGAGTCTCCACGACTCCAAATAAAAGCAGCTAATGTGGATCAACGGTCTTTCATTCAGTCATTTCCAAATATAGTTGTTACAACATCTACATTTTTCAAAATTCTTATAATTATGTATTCTACAATGTACTTCGAAAGGCTTCTCAGGATACCCATGCAGATGCAGATTTAATAATGTTGGTTTCAAGATAAAAGGTTAGATTTCTCTTATTTATAACTACTAATATACTGGCTTTGGAATTAATTGTTTTTTATTTTTGTTTAACGCCACAATAAGGCGCTATCAGAATTTTAGAAACAATAAAAAATTTTAGAACATACTGCTAATTTAACCTGAACATGGTCACGTGCATTTCAAGAGACAAACATACTGACAGTACAAAATGTTACCAATAACGATTGTCAGTTGTCATTTGAAATAAAATATCTACGCTGTTTAAAACTAAGTGCTTCACAGGGTGCATATTATTTTTAGAGCAGAAGCAAGCGATGCTGTATAAAAGGGAAGAAATATGGCACAGGAGTTTCGATGGCAACTGTATCCCATCATCATTTCGCTACAATGTGGATGAAGAACAGCGGTCAGTGGCTAATATTTACTTAGTTTTGCAGATCGAGAATTAGAATCTAGAAGTACAAAAATTTGTGACTGTTCTTCATCCACATATTATAACAGTCGTTGAGCACGTAGATTCAAACTGGAATCAAACTTAATGTGAATAGTCGTCTGATGATGGACCTTTATGTTCGAAACCGGTAACGTCGCAATTTAAAAAATAAAAATAAATCGAATTATTAATAGTGGCTGGTTCCTGTTTTATTCTTTGCAAGAATCAGCAGGAAAGAGTAACGATGACTATGGTAGTCATTAAACAAATATATGACAAAGCCATGCGGGAATGGCCGTCCGTTATAAGGTGCTTTACTATGAATTGTGCGGCCGCTCACCGTTGGAGGTTTGATTCCTCCCTTGGCAGTTTAATCGCATATTTGTAGAAAATTATTTCAGCAATCTGTAGTAAATATTTTGTTTATTCAGATCTAAATTTCGACCACTGTGTGATCATTATCAATGCTTAAAAGAAACAAAACATGTAATTAGTTTTAAGCGTGGTCGAAATCTAGAGCAAAATAAACGAAATGTTTATCGACTGATTGCTGAAAACGTTTTCTACAAATTAAATAAACAGTCTTTGAGCACAAGTGCCACAATCGAATCAAGCCTGATTAATCACATATATTTACGGATATATAATTTTTTTCAGGACCAATTTGACTGTTAAGGAATTACCATGTAGGTGAAGAAAGAGTGCTTAACCCTTTAATGCACGAATTTTTATTTGAAGCTATAAAAACTACTACGATTACTGTATAGTGCTTATGTACTGAGAAAAACTGTGAAAAATAATCCTTAAAATTATTATGCACTACTAGCAACAAAAAGTTCATAGCTGATCAGCTGTATAATGCTACCATGATGTACCCGATGCAGTAAATGTCACTATTAATCTTTCGAGAAAGTAACTCATGATGCAACCGTAGTATGTGAAGTATGTAGCGTGTAAATAAACAAACGCACATGTTAGGAGTAAGTCAATGCAGCTAACTATTTGATTCAGTAGCACTCTGCAATTTATAATTTCTCGGACGAGCTAAATTCAAATGTTCAAATGGTTGTAAGGCTTATGGGACTTAACTGCGGGGTCATCAGTCGCTAAATTTACAAACTACTTACGAACTAACTTACACTAAAGAGACGAGAAACATTCGTGCCCGAGGGGCGGAGTCGAACCCATGACGAGGAACGGCCTCGCGCATCGGAGCATAGCGCCTCAATGCGCTCGGCCAGGACGAGTTACTTGCATGTGTAACACTATGTATAGACCATGATAGTCTGTTCTTGGAACTGACTTTGCTGATGATTCACAGCTATAAATGTTAAATATACATTCATTACTTCGCAATCTATATCTATAAATGTGAATGTCTGTTCGGTGTACGTTTATCACGTCTGAACCACAAGACATAAAGAGCTAAAACTTTGTAGTTACTAATGTCTACCCGGCGATCATATATATATATATATATATATATATATATATATATATATATATATATATATATATATATATATATATATATATATATATATATATATAATGATAATTATAAAATGGTGGAGTATATTGGGATGGAAAGTTATCGGTACATATAAAATTCCACGCGCGCGCGTGTGTGTGTATCTTAATATTTCGCTCTGCAGCGAAAACTACAGAACGCAGACGAATGGCCTGTGTGTAATTGTTGTCCGAAGTCTCCTGTTATACACCAAGCGAAAACTACAGAACGCAGACGAATGGCCTGTGTGTAATTGTTGTCCGAAGTCTCCTGTTATACACCAAGCGAAAACTACAGAACGCAGACGAACGGCCTGTGTGTAATTGTTGCCGAAGTCTCCTGTTATACACCAAGCGAAAACTACAGAACACAGACGAATGGCCTGTGTGTAATTGTTGTCCGAAGTCTCCTGTTATACACCATAGAAGTTCCATGCCGATAGCTATAAGGGGGTGGAAGATATGATGGTTGAAAGTCGTCAAATTATAAAAAAAAATTCGGACTGAAGGCCAGCGATGACGTTTGCGACTTTATAGCAAGGAGGTTACATACAGCGTAACGTGATGCCGTAAACCATATCTTTGATCTATGCGTGGTGCAATGTCTTCAGCTCTTTCTCTGTAAGCATACGAATAAGGAAATATAAGAATAAATAAATAAAGCAGTAAAAAAGGAATTTCTTTTACTACATCTCTTTAAAAAATATCGATTTGACGTTTCGCGCATTATCTATCATAACCAACACGTGAGCGGAGCCGCGGGTTTAAGCTAGTTTGCAATAATTTCCGACTTAAGCTGCCACTATTTAGGTGGTCAATCATTTTGTAACATATGAAAATTTGTACCGAGCACTAAGGGAAGTAGACAACTGTAACATATGGAAGTTTGGGCCTGTCCGAGGAGCGTGTCCTGGTGGCCGAGTGGTTAAGGCGACCGGTCGCGAAAAGCGGGAGACTCGGGTTCGAGTCCCGATCCGGCACAAATTTTCATATGTTACAAAATGATTGACCAACTGAAGAGTGACAGCTTAAGTCGAAAATTATCGGAAATTGCGAAGTAATGAATGTATATTTAACTATGTATAAAAGCAGCTGCAAATGAACTTGTAGTAAAATGTTGATCAGTTTGAGGTATAATAGAAAAAATAGGTATCAGCTACACTATACATTAAATATTCACAGAATATATGACATAAACTGCGATTGGGCAAAGCTGAAAATGGGTACCCAGCCGGGATTCCAACCCGGGTCTCCTGCTTTATAGGCAGCTGCGCTGACCCCTACACCACTGGGGACACAGAGATCACCGCACCTGCAAGGACTACCTAAGCACGCCTCCCGTCAGATACAAATTCCCAGCTTCGCCCTGCCCACAGTACTCAAACTCGTAGTTATGAAACTAATTCCCGTAAGAGTAAGGGCTTCAAACTTGCCCACCCCTCCCCGCTAACGATAGGAACATTGCCCGTCACCGGCATTATATATATAGGTGGGCAAGTTTGAAGCCCTTACTCTTACGGGAATTAGTTTCATAACTACGAGTTTGAGTACTGTGGGCAGGGCGAAGCTGGGAATTTGTATCTGACGGGAGGCGTGCTTAGGTTGTTCTTGCAGGTGCGGTGATCACTGTGTCCCCAGTGGTGTAGGGGTCAGCGCAACTGCCTAGAAAGTAGGAGACCCGGGTTCGAATCCCGGCTGGGTACACATTTTCAGCTTTGCCCAATCGCAGTTCATGTCATATATTCTGTGAATATTAAATAATAATAACTGCAGGATCAGAAGTGACGTTGGCCGCGGTGGCCGAGGGGACTGAGGCGCTCCAGTCACGGTCTGCACGGCCACTACGGTCGGGGGTTCGAATCTCCCCTCGGGCATGGATATTTGTGCCGCCCTTAGTTGTAAGTAGTTTGTAAGTTTAGGGACTGATGACCGCGTAGTTAAGTCCCATAGACTCTACAAACATTTGAACATTTGATCAGAAGTGACGTCTGCACTTTCGGAACAGACGCCACATGTATCTATACATTAAAGATTAAACGTTTTCACAGATGTGTAACGTACTGGGACTGCGAGTAACAGGTATTGCTGCCTCAGCAACAGTATCGTATTTCACGGTCCCAGACGTCGGCCGTTGCCTTAAGATTTAGATAAATATCCAAATCTCCGCCTGCCAGCCTTCCTGGCACCTTCGGCAGGTTCACCTTGACAGGCCGCCCATTCTCCCGGGGCACTGGCGTCAGCAATGAAGGCGACGCGAAGCCAGGCACTTTCTCCCGTCCCTGCCGGACGTCGCACAGGTACTTAAAGCGGCAGCGCGGTCCTCTCGGCCACACCACACCCACGCCCCCACCCACAGGACAGCTGCGCCGCCCACTGCCCACAGCCGAGATGCAGAGTGTCGCCGTATTCGCCTGCCTGCTGGCCGCCGCCCACGCCGGGCTGGTCGCGCCGGCCCACCTGCCCGCTGCCCACGCCGTCGCCTACGACCACTACGCGCCGCCCAGCTACAAGTTCGATTACGCCGTGGCCGACTCGCACACGGGCGACGCCAAGACGCAGTTCGAGCACCGCGACGGCGACAAGGTGACTGGCGCCTACAGCCTGATCGAGGCCGACGGCACGACCCGCATCGTCGAGTACACGGCCGACGACCACAACGGCTTCCAGGCGGTCGTCAAGCGCCTGGGGCACCCGACGCCGGCGCCGCCCAAGGCTGTGCTCGTCGCCGCCCCCGTCGCCCACGCTCCCGCCCCCGTCGCCCATGGTCCGGTGTACGCCGCCCCAGCTGCCCACGCCCCCGTGTACGCCGCCCCCGCTCCCGCCGCCCACGGTCCAGTGTACGCCGCCCCCGCCGCCCACACAGCTGTACTGGCCGCCCCCGCAGCCCACACTTACGCGTACCCCGCCCCGGCGCACGGCCCTGCTCCTTACCACGGCTAGAACACCTGCTCCCCATCTGACATCATTGTTCGCCACATAGCTCTCCGCGAGAGAGATGTTTACCCGAATGAACCGTCGTCATTTCATCTTAAGTAACTTCACCATCGTTCCACGTCCACCGTCCATGTATATTGTAAAATATATGAACACTGTAAAATAAATTTATTTTATGAAATTAATGTTACGTTTTCTCATTATTGGTTTCTATTCCTTTCCCTTCGTGTCAAACCACAGAAATAATGTTTCTAACATTATGCCATATGGGTTTCATGCCCTGATGTTCCTGTATGCATTTCTGTTCAACCTCATTAGACTTGAACAGGCATGGGCAACATTTCGTGGCACATGGCCCGGATTCACACACACGTTTAACCATTTCAGTCTCACATTAAGAAATCAGCTTTGGAAAAATTAATATTCAGTGTTTCCTGTATTAATACAGTGCAGTAAACATCAGTACATGTCTTTCAAAATTTTTGGGCGAACTATTGATTTTTTATGTCATGTATTTCATGCACAACACAGACGTTTGTATCTATGTATTCTATTACTTGGACGTTACTTTGTTGATAGTTAATACTGCCAGATTAATAATGATAATAATCTACGACACAGCACCAAAGACAAGACAATTCAGTGCTGGAATCAAATAAAAGGAACCACACTCACGCTCACACTTTCAGACACGTGCATACGGCAACGCAATGTAACCTCCTGGAAGGACAGACTAATGCCTCATAAGTGGCTACACGCCGTACCTAGAGGCAAAATGTCGTACTAGAATCATGTTGTTCATCAACAAAAGTGCATTTTTTTAGGATTGATGCACAAAATACGGTATAAATTAACTTTTAATACGTCGTTGTCCAGGAACAACACTGCGAATGAAAGGGTTAAGCACGTGTCCCACCTCATCATAGAAGTAACACACCTCTATGAATTGTAACCTACTTCCGCCACAACACAATGTTCTTCAAGCATTTACGAGTAAATTTTGCTTTAATGATGAAAAATATACATACTACGCGATGACACTTACACCGCGTCGGTCAGAGAGACACCATACTGCCCATGTGATGAGAGGGCATATCCCGAACACGTTCTCCTATTCTGCGGGACTTACAATCACGTCAGAGGCACAAATTTAACTACGTATAAGAATACATTATTCAGTATAAAAAACCGATTAACTGTGCAAAATATGACTTTTTCTAGCGTCCAGACGACAGAAAAATAAATAAATATGTTACACGATCGAAATAAAATTCCTACTAAAGCTGAGATTCGAACCCAAATATGCTGATTGCTAGGCCAGTTCAACTATTTCCCGACTGAGTGGCACAAACAATCAGCGAAGAAAGCAATTTTATGATATTAGCAATACAATTCACTCGAGTCAAAAATTTGCATAAAATGGTTCTCGCTAAACGGGTCTCCACTAAATAATAATTGTAAATAGACCACGAATATTTTTGGGTCTAAGGCTGTATCAATGTATGCTGAGAGTTTGTGAGAGGTCTTATCAGTATACTGTCAGTGTCTTGTTTCCCACATGTTTTGTTTTTACGATGCGTACAAACTTTCGAGAAGTGACAATCGAGAACAATTGACAATAAGGCTTCAGTGACAGCTTTTGAGTGAGATATTTCGAAATAATCAAGTACTGTCTGCAAGTGTGGACGATTCTTATTTAAAGAGTCACATTTCTCCGGTCACATATTAATAGCTGTCTCGGAACAAAGAGTTATTATTTATCACTAACACCAATATACAGGGTGTTACAAAAAGGTACGGCCAAACATTCAGGAAACATTCCTCATACACAAAGAAAGAAAATTTGTTATGTGGACATGTGTCCGGAAATGCTTAATTTCCATGTTAGAGCTCATTTTAGTATTTACGGATGAGGCTTCATTCCAACGTGATCAAATTGTAAATTTTCACAATCAACATGTGTGGGCTGACGAGAATCCGCACGCAATTGTGCAACTTTCTGTGGACTTTTGGGCAGGAATTGTTGGTGATGTCTTTATTGGGCCTGATGTTCTTCCACCTACGTTCACCGGAGCACATCATGATTTCATACGGGGTACTCTACCTGTGCTGCTAGAACATGTGCCCTTACAAGTACGACACAACATGTGGTTTATGCACAATGGAGCTCCTGCACATTTCAGTCGACGTGTTCGTATGCTTTTCAACAACAGATTCGGTGACCGATGGATTGGTAGAAGCGGACCAATTCCATGGGCTCCACGCTCTCCTGATCTCAGCCTCTTGACTTTCATTTATGGTGGCATTTGAAAGCTCTTGTCTACGCAACCCCGGTACCAAATGTAGAGACTCTTCGTACTCGTATTGTGGACGGCTGTGATACAATACGCCGTTCTCCAGGGCTGCATCAGCGCATCAGGGATTTCATGCGACGGAGGGTGGATGTATGTATCCTCGCTAACGGAGGACATTTCGAACATTTCCTGTAATAAAGTCCTTGAAGTCACACGGGTACGTTCTGTTGGTGTGTGTTTCCATCCCATGATTAATGTGATTTGAAGAGAAGTAATAAAAAGAGCTCTAACATGGAAATTAAGCGTTTCCGGACACATGTCCCCATAACATATTTTCTTTCTTTGTGTGTGAAGAATGTTTCCTGAATGTTTGGCCGTACCTTTTTGTAACACCCTGTAGAACAAAGATGAACGGGAATAGCCGTCTGATCTAAGGTGCCTTGTTGCAATACATTCTTGAATTCAATATTTTTCACATATAGAGATAAAATATATCTTTGGACATTAATTTGAAATTTGATATGTGGTAAAAGATTGGTGAGTGTGCAAGATCCTATTTGAGCACTAGCGCCAGTGTACTGCCGGCACCGACCCGGCGACGGTGGTCTGCTGTGGCAGCTGACCGGCTTTTTTTCCGGTGCCGGTCCGTGGCCGGCCTGTGTGCCAGCTGCAGTCCCTCCAGTGCTCCACTGCTGTACTGTGGACAACCGATATTTTACCTGCCGTCCAAAATCTGAGCGTGTGCAACCAGCCTCAGCCGCCCACATTCCAGCAGTGAACCACTGGAGGCATTGCCCTTTATTCACATGAAGTTTTAAGTGCCATCGAGAAGTGATCTCAAATCGATTCCTTATTTATGGATGTCCGGAAGGCTTTTGACACTATAACTCACTAGAGGCTTCTTATGAAATAGCGTGCTTATGGAATATCGTGCCAATTGCATTCACGATTTCCTATCAGAAAGTACACAGCTCTTAGTAATTGACGGTAAGTCATCGGGTAAAACAGAAGTGATATCTGGCGTTCCCCAGGGAAGCGTTATAGGTCTCCTACTCTTCCTTGTGTTTATAAACGACTAGCTGAAAACCCGGCGTTGCCCTGGAATTTACTTATTTATTCCTGCCATATTTCGGGTATATATAAGGGCTGTATGTCTGTTAACTCTCTTGGGAATACAGGTAGTAGTAAAGAAGTAATAGTTTCAAACTTGGTGCGGGAAGGGGCGATTTTCCATGAACGTTACTGTTTATGAAATCATATTTCATGAAATACGTGTCCTACTGTTATACAATTTAGAAAGTACATTTAACTATATGTGTGTATACTGTTTGTAAAATTTACTGCGCCTACAATTTGTAGTGTAGAAATTATAAATTGTAACGTCATACCGAATGCTGTAGTTTTACTTCATAAACATACCGATAGCCGTAGTTTTAGTCCATGCACAGCGGAACGTTACTGTTTATGTTCTCATATCTCATGAACTACTTGGCGGATTGTGATACAATTCAGAAGGCACATTCAACTATATGTGAGTGCACTGTCTGTAAAAGTTGCTGCAGCTAGAATTTGTAGTGTTTAAATTATAAATTGTAATGTCATACCGAATGCTGTAGTTTTACTTCATAAACAGTGGTAAAGTAGTAAGCGAGAAACTTTTTCCTTTCATCATTTTGCTATGGTTGTCAGCGAGAAAAAGTTTAATAAAGATTTTAAATTATGTTTAAGTTTGTTGGAAGTCGCTAAGTACTCTCATTCTCATATAGTGTATTTGTAAAGTCTCATCGCATTATGGCAGTTTCTTGCAACTCCTATCGTTTATGGAGTTATATCTCTTGAACCATGTGTCGTATGTGGTTCGTACTCCTATAGAAGGTGGTATCTCACGTAAGAAATAAGTGTACCAAATTTGGTTGAAATCGGTCCAATTGTTTAGGAGGAAATGAGCAGCATTGTCGCTTATGGTAGCAGTTTTCCGCGCATCTCATTGTTTATGACGTTATGTCTCGTGAACTATATATCGTATGTGATTCTTACACTTACGGCGACCGTCCTCATGGATTGAAGCTTACGCGTACAAAATTTCATAAAGATTGGAACAAAACTGTAGATTTGTATTGAACACGTACAAATATACGGACACTCTGCTTTATATATTAGATTTAGGAGACAATCTGAATAGCTCCATTTGCCTGTTCGCGGATGATGCTGTCGTTTATCGGTTGGTGAAGCCAGCAGAGGATCAAAAGCAACTGCAAAAGCGATTTAGACAAAATTTTTACATGGTGCGAAAATTGGCAGTTAACACTAAATAATGAAAACTGTGAAGTAATACACATTACCACTAAAAGAAACCCGTTGAACTTCAATTACACGATAAATCAGTCAACCTTAAGGTCGTAAATTCTACCAAATACCTAGGAGTTACAATTACGAACAACTTAGACTGGAGATAACACATAGAATATATTGTGGGGAAGGCAAACTAAAGGTTATGTGTCTGTGTCAGAACGCTTCGAAGATGCAACAGCTCCACCAAAGAGACTGCCTACATCGCACTTGTGCGTCCTTTCCTGGAGTACTGTTGCCCCGTGTGGAACCCTCACCAGGTGGAACTGACGGAAGACATTAAGAACGTTCAAAGAAAGGCAGCTCGTTTTGTTTTATGTTACAGGTGGAAAACGTCACGGAAATCATTAAAAGAAAGACTTTATTAGTTGCGGCGAGATCTATTTGCGAAATTTACTTCTGAATGTGAAAATATTTTGCTAGCACGCACCTACATAGGGAGCCATGACCATCCCAATAAAATAAGAGAAATCAGATCGAAAACGGAGCGATTTACGTGTTCTTTCTTCCCGCGCGCTATTAGAGAATGGAACGGTAGAGAAAAGTTATGAAAGTTGTTAATGAACCCTCTGCCAGGCAATTAAATGTGATTTGCAGAGTATCTATGTAGATGTAGATGATATACCTTACAAGCGGCTTCTAATGAAATAGCGTGCTTATGGAAAATCGCGATTGGATTCACGAATTCCTATCAGAAAGGACACAGTTCGTAGTAATTGACGAAAAGTCATCGCGTAAAACAAAAAAGTGATATCTGGCGTTTCCCAGGGAAGCGTTATAGGTCCCCTACTCTTCCTCGTGTTTATAAACGATTTAGGAGACAACCTGAATAGCTCCCTCAGACTGTTCGCGGATGATGCTGTCGTTTATCGGTTAGTGAAGTCAATAGAGGATCAAAAGCAACTGCAAACCTATTTAGAAAAAATTTCTACATGGTGCGAGAATTGCAATTAACACTAAATAAAGAAAAGTGTGAAGTAATACACGTGACTACCAAAAGAAATCCGATGAACTTAAATCAAGCGATAAACCAGTCAAACCTTAAGGTCGTATATTCTACCCAATAACTAGGAGTTACAATTACGAACAACTTAGACTGGAGAGAACACATAGAAAATATTGTGGGGAAGGCGAACCAAAGGTTACGTTTCTGTAGCAGAACGCTTCGAAGATGCAACAGCACCACCAAAGAGACTGCCTACATCGCACTTGTGCGTCCTCTCCTGGAGTACTGTTGCCCCTTGTGGGACCCTCAACAGGTGGGATTGACGGAAGACATTGAGAAGGTCCAGAAAGGGCAGCCCGTTTTGTTGTATCCCGTTACTGGAAGGGGGGGGGGGAAGCGTCACGGAAATTTTGCACGATTTGAGGTGGAAATCATTAAAAGAAAGGCGTTATTCGTTGCGGCGAGATCTTTTACGGAATTTCAATCACCGACTTTTACTTCTGAATGTGAAAATATTTTGCTAGCCCCCACCTACATAGCAAGACATGACCACCCCAATAAAATAAGAGAAATCAGATCGAGAACGGAACGATTTAGTTCTTTCTTTCCGGTAGAGAAAGTTTATGAAAGTTGTTAATAAACCCACTGCCTGGCACTTAAATGTGATTTGCAGAGTATCTATGTAGATGTAAACTGCAGCTTGCATGTTGGCCGGCCATAGACCGGTGCCGGAAAGAAGCGGTCAGCTGCCACTACAGGCCACCAGTGCCAGCAGTGCAGCGGCGCAAGTTCAAATGTTCAAATGTTTGTATAGTCTATGGGACTTAACTACGGGGTCAAACTTACAAACTACTTATGAACTACTTACGAACTAGGACGGCACAAATATCCATGCCCGAGGGGGGATTCGAACCCCAGACCGTAGTGACGGTGCAGACCGTGACTGGAGCGCCTTAGTCCCCTCGGCCACAGCGGCCGGCGCGGCGCATGTGCTCAAGCAGTAGCTGTATTGATACACTCACCGATCTTTTACCGGCCGTTCCTCCACAATTCTCGCTATGCCTTCTCGCCTTACAGCGACTTTGCGCGTAAAGGACTAAGATATAAAATAGTGATTCATCAGTGTCATCTGTGTAGAATACATCACAAATATTTCAGCTTCTCGTCTGTTTCACAGCACTGAATTAAATGCCAGACCTGATTTTAATGGGATTGCTTTCTCTGTTTGTTTGTGCCTCGGGTAGATCGTGTCTTTGTTCTGTGTTCAGAGATCTTAATTTTATTACGGAGGGAAACTATCCCTCTGAATGATCGGCTGCCCACACACGTTTCTGGTCCTTTTAAAATCATCAACTTATCGCGTACTACGGGCGTCCATTATCCCACTTTCTCTCAGTTTTATCTGTGTCCCATTATAGATCGAACTTTTTTCTATAACCGCACAGAAATGGTAATTTGCCTGTTTTAATACCACATAATTTATATATGTATACGTTTGCAATTGATTGATTAAAATAAAAACGGTGAAATACTTGTTTCGGTTGTGGAACAAAACTTTGGACTCGTTTAAAGATGGAAATGTGTCTAGAGTTGCATAGAGACAAGTTTCCTGGGAACTGAATGAGGATTTTGCGGAAATGGAGAGCAAAGAAAAAAAGTGTTAACTATAGTCTGATACGGTATTGTATTACTTCTTGTATCATGGTAGCAATATTTGTCGTTTAATATTGTATAAAAAAGGACAAAAAATTAAATTGAAATTATAAAAAGGTAACAGTATATTTTTGCACGGTATATCTTTCATGAATCGAACTCGTGTGTGTGCTACCGCACGTAAGCGTCCTTCCTTGAGGCCTCCGGTCCGTTCACCTTGCGACCTCTGGACTGTCCCATTGTGCAGCCACCAAGGTCCAAGACACGGATAACTTTCTCCCGTCTCAGCCGGACAGTACCCGGGTACTTAAACAGCGGCAGCAGCTCCAACAGAGCACAAACCACACCCACCGCCTCCACACACGGGACAGCTGCGCCGCCCACTGCCCACAGCCGAGATGCAGAGTGTCGCCGTATTCGCCTGCCTGCTGGCCGCCGCCCACGCCGGGCTGGTCGCGCCGGCCCACCTGCCCGCCGCCCACGACGTCGCCTACGACCACTACGCGCCGCCCAGCTACAAGTTCGACTACGCCGTGGCCGACTCGCACACGGGCGACGCCAAGACGCAGTTCGAGCAGCGCGACGGCGACAAGGTGACCGGCGCCTACAGCCTGATCGAGGCCGACGGCACGACCCGCATCGTCGAGTACACGGCCGACGACCACAACGGCTTCCAGGCGGTCGTCAAGCGTCTGGGACACCCGACGCCGGCGCCGCCCAAGGCTGTGCTCGTCGCCGCCCCCGTCGCCCACGCTCCCGCCCCCGTCGCCCATGGTCCGGTGTACGCCGCCCCCGCCGCCCACGGTCCAGTGTACGCCGCCCCCGCCGCCCACGCAGCTGTCCTGGCCGCACCCGCCGCCCACGCTTACGCCTACCCCGCCCCGGCGCACGGCCCTGCTCCTTACCACGGCTAGAACACCTGCCGCCCATCACACGCCATCGTTCCCACCATCATAGCTCCCGGTGCGAGAGCTGTTAACACGAATGAACCGTCGTCATTTCGCCTTAAGTATACTTCACCATCGTCGAACTATCATTCCACGTCCACCGTCCATGTATATTGTACAATATATGAACACTGTAAAATAAATTTATTGTCTGAAATTAATGTAAGTCTTCTCCTTATTCGTTTCTATTCATTTCCCTTCGTGTCAAGCTACAGAAATAATGTCTCTAACATTATGCCGTATGGTTTCATGTCCTGATGTTCCTGTATGCATGTCTGTTCAACCTCAGAATTGATCAGCCATGGACAACATTTCGTGGCACATGGCCCGGATTCACACACAAGTTTAGCCATTTCAGTCTCACATTAAGAAATCAGCTTTGGAATAATTAAAATTCAGGTTTCCTGTATTAACACAGTGCCGTAAACATCAGTATATGTGTTTCAAAATTTTTGATCCAACTATTGATTTTTTCATGTCATGTATTTAATGCACAACATAGACGTTTGTATAGAGGTATTTTATTACTTGGACGTTATTTTGTTGATAAAACTGCCAGATCAATAATGCTAGCATAATCTACGACACAGCACCAAAGACAAGACTATTCACTGCTGGAATAAAATAAAAGGAACCACACTCACGCTCCCACTCTCAACCACGTGCATACGCCAACGCAACATAACCTCCTAGATGGACAGATATATGGCGTCTGTTCTTTCGGACATGTCCGAAAGAACAGACGTCACTTTTGATCCTGCAATTACTATCTATTCATACTCATGGAATTTGTGACATTAATTGCAAATGGGTAAAGTTGAAAATATGTACCCAGCCGGGATTCGCACCCTGGTCTCCTGCTTTCTAGGCAGTTGCGCTGACCCTTACACCACTGAGGACAGTGATCATCGCACCTGCAAAGACTATCTAAATTTGTGTCTGACGGGAGGCGTTTAAGTGCATAAATCGATTTAAGAAAAGAATGAAGAGAACAATACTGTCTTCCCATTTATACTTCTTAGGAATACAAGTAGCCCTACTACTTGTAGTATTTTATAAATTAATAAAATGCAGCAGTCACCTTGTTTGACAACTGTCACATGTATAACAACGTAAAAAATACGTAATGAAAATCCGAAAATTACATCGGAATATTAATGCCAGCAACAAATAACTGTTGTTACTCCATTAGGGTTGATTTAATAAGAAAACCATAGTCAGACCGGCGATAACATACCTGACGATGGAAGTATTTCCGAAATAGACCTTTAGTATAATTAAAGAAAATAAATAGCAGCGTTTGAGATTTATTTTACATAATGTCATTAAAGGACAGTTACAATGCAGCAGGTGCAAAGTACTGTTGTTGTGGTCTTCAGTCCGCAGACTGGTTTGATGCAGCTCTCCACGTTACCCTGTCCAGTGCAAGGCTCTTCATCTGAGAATACGTTCGGCAACCTACATCCTTTTGAATCTCCTTACTATATTCGTCCCTCGGTCTCCCTCTACGATTTGTACCCCATATGCTTCCTTCTAATGCCAGAAAATCCTTTTCTCCCTGATTCGGTTAAGCAACTCCTCTTTAGTTACGTGATCTACCCATCTAATTTTCGTCTGTAGCACCACATTTCAAAAGCTTCTATTATCTTTTTATCTGAACTCCTTATCGTCCACGTTTCACTCCCATACAATGCTACACTCCAGACAAATGCTTCCAGAAACGACATCCTAACATTTAAATTAATATTGGATGTTAACAAGTTTCGCTTCTTTAGAAACGCTTTTCTGTCCATAGTCATTCTGCATTTTAAATATTCTCTACTTAGGCCATTATAAGTTATCTTGCTACCCAAATAACAAAATACATCTACTATTTTTATTGTCTCATTACTTAATCTATTTCCTTTAGCATCACCTGATTTTCTGACATTACATTCCATTACCTTCGTTTTACTCTTGTTAATGTTCATCTTATATCTTCCTTTCAAGACACCGTCCATTCCGTTCAATTACTCTTCCAGATCCTTTGCAGTTTCTGACAAAATTACTATGTCATCCACAAATTGCAAACTTCTTATTTCTTTTCCCTCAATTTTAATTCCCTCTCCAAATTTCTCCCTCTATTCCTTCACTGCTTGCTCAATGTACAGTTTGAACAACTTTGTGGAAAGACTACAAACCTGTCTTACTCCCTTCCCAAACTTTGCGTCGCTTTCTTACCCTTCGACTGTAATAACCGCTGTCTGGTTTTTGTATAGATTGAACATAACTCTCCGCTCTCTATATTTTACACCTGCTACCTTCAGAATTTGGAAGAGTGTATTCCAGTCGACATTGTCAAAAGCTTTCTCCAGATCTACAAACGCCAAAAACGTAGGTTTGCCCTTCTTTAGTCTATCTTATAAGTCGCAATGTATTGCCTCTCGTGTTCCTACATTTCTCCTAAATCCAAACTGATTTTCCACGAGGTCAGATTCCACAAGTTTTTCCATTCGTCTGTAAATAATTCGTGTTAGTATTTTGCACGCATGACTTATTAAACAGATAGTTCTGTAATTTTCACACTTAAATAGAATATATATTTTGTAGTTCATGGCGGTGCGCCTCGGTTGCACAGTAGTAGCGTGCCAGACTACAAATCCAAAGGTCGCGGTTTCGATCCCCACCAAGTCCTCGGGGTTTTTATCTGTCACTTTCCACTTGTTTCACCTCTGAAAATATTGCTCATGTGAAAAATACAGTGTACCACAGTGGTTCGGAACCCACGTTAAACTGTAGGTTCCCCTAGAACTGGCTGGGTAAGTCAGTTCGAAGGTTGGAGGAAGGCTACGGCATACCACCTCCAAACAGGACCATTCCTAGTAAAACACAGTGGTGTTCAAACCAATCTTCGAATTGTTGACTGCTTTACGTTTTTAGTTCATGGCGGTCCCTTACAAATTATTACCAAAATTAGTATTTTGAGGCCTTCGGGACCTTGTTTCCACATTTTTAAAAATATTCTTATTGAGTAAAGTGTGGTCTAAATAACAAAAACCATCCAACTCTTTCTCAAATAAAGCGTAAAATATTTATAGTCTTCGGCATCGAATCAGAGAAAGCGTAATGATCGCTTGGCTTTTAGTGGCTGGGATGTCTTCATAGGGGCTCTGTGGCCGACTGCAAGTCTTTCTATAGACGTAGCTTCGGTGACCTGCCTGTCGTTGACGATGAAAGTGACGATGAGAACAAACACACAGCACCCAATCCCCTGCCGGTAATCAAATGTTCAAATGTTTGTAGTTCTATCGGACCAAACTGCGTGGTCATCATTCCGTAGCTTACAAACTACTTAAACTAAGGTAAACTAATCTAAGGACGAACACACACACCCATGCCCCTACTGGTAATCGAACCTGGACCTCTTGAATCGGCAGTCACCGACGCTGCCACTGAGCTACGGAGCCAGACAGAATTTAGTGGGGAATGGAAATAAATGTAACAATATAATTTCTGAAAGTATAGTTTATTTCATAGTGCATGAAGGCTTAGAAAATACACAACGGTTGATGAAAAACGAGCAATGGTGGAGTGAGACGATGACAGGTCGTTCATGTAAACAGATGCGGAAAGCTATGGGATGAACAGCGATGAACTCAGATGGGCGGCAGGTCCTCTAAGCGTGGTAAGGCGCAGGGCCGTGCGCCGGTGCAGGGTACGCGTAAGCATGACTGGCGGGGGCGGCCAGGACAGCTGCGTGGGTGGCGGGGGCGGCGTACACAGGGGCGTGGGCGACGGGGGCGGGAGCGGGGGCGGCGACGAGCACAGCCTTGGGCGGCGCCGGCGTCGGGTGTCCCAGACGCTTGACGACCGCCTGGAAGCCGTTGTGGTCGTCGGCCGTGTACTCGACGACGCGGGTCGTGCCGTCGGCCTCGATCAGGCTGTAGGCGCCGGTCACCTTGTCGCCGTCGCGGTGCTCGAACTGCGTCTTGGCGTCGCCCGTGTGCGAGTCGGCCACGGCGTAGTCGAACTTGTAGCTGGGCGGCGCGTAGTGGTCATAGGCGACGGCGTGGGCGGCGGGCAGGTGGGCCGGCGCGACCAGCCCGGCGTGGGCGGCGGCCAGCAGGCAGGCGAACACGGCGACACTCTGCATCTCGGCTGTGGGCGGCGGCGGTGGGTGTGCTCTGACGGCGCTGCTGCCGCCGTTTAAGTACCTGGCTACTGCCCGGCTGAGACGGGAGAAAGTCATCCGTGTCTTGGACCTTGGTGGCTGCACAATGGGACAGTCTAGAGGTCGCAAGGTAAATGGACCACAAGCCCCAAGGAAGGACGCATACGTGCCGTAATGAATTCTGGCTCATTTTGCGAATGGAGTAATAGCTTACATGTTGAAGTAGTTCCCTTTCCGTCTGATTGTGCTGCTTCTGAGATCGGCAAGATATCGATCGAATTCGCTGTTGAAGTTCCGTAATTCCAAGTAATCGGTCTCATCTGTACGTAGCCGACGTTCCTTCAAGTTCTGTAAACTAAGGGAAATTAGATAATTTTTATATACAGGGTGTCCCAGCTATCTTGTCCACCCAAAATATCTCTGGAACAATAACAGCTATTGGAAAACGACTTTCACCGGTATCAATGTACGGCTGGGGCCCATGAATGTACATATTTGGAAACATTCTAAAACGAAAGCAAATGTGTTTTTTATACAAACTTATGTTTTTTTTTTTTTTTTTTTTTTTTTTTTTTTACACTATATTTTTCTTCAGCAATCCATAGCATGACAAATCACATAAACAATGGCGTTGATTGCATCGCAATATTCCAATTACATCCCGAGATATAGCGACGAGAAGTTGACGCTTGAAATACGCGAAACGCGCGGCTAGCGCACGTCCTGAGACTCAGGCTTGAACCCCATGCTGCACAGGACGTGCACTAGCCGCGCGTTTCGCGTATTTCGAGCGTCAACTTCGCGTCGCAATATTTCGGGACGTATTTGGAATATTGCGATGCAATCAACGCCATTGTTTATGTGATTTGTCACGCTATGGATTGCTGAAAAAAAATATAGGGCGTCCATTTAAAAAAAACATGAGTTTGTATTAAAAAACACATTTGCTTTCGTTTTAGAATGTTTCCAAATATGTGCATTCATGGGCCCCAGCCGTACATTGATACCGGTGAAGACGTTTCCCAATAGCTGTTATTGTTCCACAAATATTTTGGGTGGACAAGATAGCTGGGACACCCTGTTCTTTCGGACATGTCCCAAAGAACAGACACCACATATACAGGGTGTTAGAAAAAGGTACGGCCAAACTTTCAGGAAACATTCCTCACACACAAAGAAAGAAAATATGTTATGTGGACATGTGTCCGGAAACGCTTAGCTTCCACGTTAGAGCTCATTTTAGTATTTCTCTTTAAATGTAAATTGAAATAACTCGTGCAGACAATTGTCAAAATATCCAATTGTTTCGTTAGTATGTACTGCATTTTCTCGATTCACGTTATCAACACAGATTTTCTGTGAACGTTTGGGCAGGAATTGTTGGTGATGTCTTGATTGGTCCTCATGTTCTTCCACCTATGCTCACTGGGGCACGTTATCATGATTTCATACGGGATACTCTACCTGTTCTGCTAAAACATGTGCTTTTACAAGTACGACACAACATATGGTTCATGCATGATGGAGCTCCTGCACCTTTCAGTCGACCTGTTCGTACGCTTCTCAACAACAGATTCGGTGACCGATGGATAGGTAGAAATGAACCAATTCTGTGGCCTCCATGCTCTCCTGACCTCAACCCTCTTGACATTCATTTATGGGGGCATTTGAAAGCTCTTGTCTACGCAACCCCGGTACCAAATGTAGAGACTCTGTGTTGTGGACGGCTGTGATACAATACGCCATTCTCCAGGGCTGCATCAGCGCATCAGGGATTCCATGCGACGGAGGGTGGATGCATGTATCCTCGCTAATGGAGGACATTTTGATTTCCTGTAACAAAGTGTTTGAAGTCACGCTGGTACGTTCTGTTGCTGTGTGTTTCCATTAATGTGATTTGATGTAATAAAATGAACTCTAACATGGAAATTAAGCGTTTGCAGACACATGTCCACATAACATATTTTCTATCTTTGTGTGTGAGGTATGTTTCCTGAAAGTTTGGCCGACGGTGTGTGCTGGACGGTACCTTGAGTACCACTATCGGTTCTCTCTCCTATTCCAGTCACGTATTGTTCGCGGAAGGAAAGTTTGTCGGTATGCCTCTGTGTGGGCTCTAATCTCTCTAATTTTATCTTCATGATCTCTTCGCGAGATATACGTAGGAGGGAGCAATATACTGCTAGACTCCACGGTAAAGGTGTGTTTTCGAAAAAAAAAAAAAAAAAAAAAAAAAAAAAAACCGTACTGAGCGACAAGCGTCTCTCCTGCAATCTTCCACTGGAGCTTGTCGATCATCTCCGTAATGCTTTCCCGATTACCAAATGATCCTGTAAGAAAGCGCACTGCTTTCCGTTGGATCTTCTCTATTTCCCCTATCAACTCCATCTGGTTTCGGATCCCACCCCAGTGATCAATATTCAAGCTGTGGGCGAACAAGTGTATGTAACCTAATTCCCTTGTTTTCGGACTGCATTTCCTTAGGATTCTTCCAATAAATCAAAGTCTGGTATCTGCTTTACCGACGGTTGATCTTATGTAGTCGTTCCATTTAAAATCACTCCTAATGCCTACTCCCAGATAATTTATGGAATTAACTGCTTCCAGTCCTGCTATAGTGTAGCTAAATAATAAAGGCTCTTTCTTTCTATGTATTCGCAACACATTACAGTTGTCTAGATTGAGATTCAGTAGCCATTCCTTGTACCATGTGTCAATTCGTTGCAGATCCTCCTGCAATAGAATTTTCCATTGTTACAACCTCTCTATATACTACAGCATCATCCGAGAAAAGCCTCAGTGAGCTTCCGATGTTATCCGCAAGGTCATATATATATATATATATATATATATATATATATATATATATATATATATATATATATATATGAACAGCAACGGACCCAGGACACTCCCCTGTGGCACCCCTGACATCATTCTTACTTCGGAAGACTTCTCTCCATTGAGAATGCGATGCTGCATTCTGTTATCTAAGAAACTCCTCAGTCCAATCACACAATTGGTCTGATAGACCATATGCTCTTAGTTTGTTCATTAAACGCCTATGGGGAACTGTATCAAAGGCCTTGCGGAAGTCGTATTTGAGCAAGTGCGTCAGTGTACGCCGGTTCGTAGCTGGCCAGTGAGCAAGCTACAGTGCCCTCCAGTGTCTCACTGCTGTACTGTGGACTGCTGATATTTTACCTGCCGTCCAAAATCTGAGCGTGTGCAACCAGCCTCGGCCGTCCACATTCCAGCAGTGAACCACCGGAGGGCATTGCAGCTTGCATGTTGGCCGGCCCAAAGACCTTGTAAAAAAAATAACTAGACTCACTAACGGTGCTACTGTCGCGGAATAAGTCAAGCCCCCACAGTCGCGTAAGCGGCCGACCGCGCTGGGGCCATTGTGGTGGCGAACTTACGCGGGAGCTTTAACCGCGCGTAAGATTCTTTTGATTAGAGAGAGTATTCATTTGAGTTAAGTCGCAAAAACTATGTCTAACTGAGGTATAGAACTACCAAACAGCTTAGGACTCCTTGAATATACAGCAACTATCGGTTGTGTGTAAATTTATTACACATACGGTGTATAATTGGCCAACAGCGTTTCCTCTTCCTATCGAAACCGAACTATGACATATAGTCTTTTAGCGTTCTAAGTACAGGATATGAAAAAAACTTTATCGTCAGACACGACTTTTTGGCACTTTCTCAGTATATTCTATGACTGTGAAGCTTTTGAACAAACATTAGTTTCGGAACAGTTTTACACTTTACGCCTTTGCTTTAGTGCTGTATTCTCCAATATTTAGATATTTCATAGCATCAAAATATCAAACAGGACTGACTGAAACAGCTAATGTTAAAAATCGATTCTGAAAGTGAAATATGTCATCAGATACATAACTGAAAAATAGCTTCTTACGTTGTGAATACAGCAATCAGCCACTACCAAGTTCTTTTAAGAACACGAAGTATCCCATCACTTTTTTCTTAACTAAGCATCTAACCGTAGCATTAGGGTATCTAGCAAGAAAATTAGCATTTTTAATGTTCTAAGCCAAATACCTTACAGTAGCGTGGACTGTTCAAAAGTCAACAACTATTATCATATGGTTCAACTTCACAAAGTGCATCCAGTGTGACTATGTGTCATTCTTATATGAAACTATACACTGTTCTGCAAACCCCTTTTAGTTGGTATACCTATATGTAAAGCAGATTACCTTTAAATCCTTCGTTACAAGTTGCTGATATTAATTTCATAAACAAAAATTCAAACTGCAGTGAGGCAACTAATTTCGCGTCCCCAAAAGTTATTTTACACAATCATAAAATAAAACTTTTTTGAACATTCTGTCCACCAGTAGTGACTATAGTAGCTCCTTTTTAAGAGCTACCGGTATTGTAAAAGCCTGTTATTTATTTCATTCAATCCTATATTGTCTTGACTAACAGTCTGTTAAGCAAGAGCAACTATCTCTGAAAACAAGTAGTAGGGCTACTTGTATTCCTGAGAAATATAAATGGGAATACAGTATTCGTTTTTTTTATTTTATTTTTTTTTCCTTTCTTAAATTGATTATGCATTTAAACACTGAGCAGCTCTTCACCATCGTGCTTCATATACACTGCAATAGTCAAACAGTACAGGCGTGTCTATCAATTGTGTCCATATATACCGCAGTAGTTATTTAATACACGATTTACCTGCTGACAGCACTCGTATTTATCTGACGCTTGCCACTACCATGGCGGCCGAGCGAAGGTTCAAATTATCCCACAACAGCAGCGCCATTAGGGAGACTAGTTATTTTTACAAGGTCTTTGGGATAAGTTGGACCTTCGGCCGGCCGCAATGACAATGGTAAGGGTCAGATAAATACGAGTGTTGTCAGTAGATAAATCGAGCGTTATATCGTTACTGCGCTAGTTGGTAGTGACGTCTGTAGTGTTTGACTATTGCAGTAAACATGAAACACGATGTAGAAGAGCTGCTCAGTGCTTAAGTGCATAGATCGATTTAAGAAAGGAATAAAGAGAACAATACTGTCTTCCCATTTATACTTCTCAGGAATACAAGTAGCCGTACTACTTGTAGTATTTTATAAATTAATAAAATGCAGCAACCAGTTGCTTGTGATTATTTATTTTTGACGACCGGTTTTGGGGCGCTTGAGTGCCCTTCTTCTGGTCTCTATACCTGCAAACAAGTGCACTAGTATACAGTAAAGGTTATAAAAAGCACAAAAGTCGGTTACAGATATTTCAATCAGTTTTGAACCAAATAGATTGTAATAAAAGATATGTTCATATAATGGGATAACATTAACACATTTTAGTATTGTTGCTTAATAAATGTACATTCTAACAGGAGAATGAACGCTAAGTGCAGAGATTATGCAATAATAACAATCAGCTGCTAAAAAAGTATCTATGGATGAGCCTCATCGTTAAAGAGTAAAAATAAATAAGGAAAAAGAAAGGCTATGGGAAAAAACAGTAATACTCGGTGTAGTTGAAAAGAAAAGCGTAAAGAGAGGAGCAGGTGACTGATAAATCAGTCGCTTAACAGATTAATATTCAGTAGTATAAGTACTACTTGTGTTCAGAAATAGTTCAAATGTTCAAATGTTTGTTAAGCTTAACGGACTTAACTACGGGGTCATCAGTCCCTAAACTTACAAACTACTTATGAACTACTTACAACTAAGGACGGCACAAATATCCATGCCCGAGGGGGGATTCGAACCCCCGACCGTAGTGGCCGTGCAGACCGTGACTGAAGCGCCTCAGTCTCCTCGGCCACCGCGGCCGGCTCAGAAATAGTTACTCTTGCTTAACACTCTCAGACAAGACAATATAGGATTGTGAATGAAATAAACGACAGGCTTTTACAATATTGGTATCTCTTAAAAACGAGCTACTTTAAGCAGTACAGGTGGACAGGAAGTTTAAAAATTTTCTTTTTATGATAGTGTAAATTATCTATGTCGGTCAAGAGATCAGTTGCCTCACTGCAGTTCGAATTTTTGTTAATGAAATTAATATTAGCAACTTGTAACAGAGAATTTAAAGGTCATCTACTTTACATATAGGTATAACAACTGAGAGGGGTTTGGAGAACTATGTATGTTTCCATATATGAATGACACATAGCCACACTGGATGCACATTGTTAAGTTGAACGCTACGACGATAGTTGCTGACTTTTGAACAGTTCACGCTAATGTATTTGGCTTACAGCATTAAAAATACTAATATTCGTGCTACATACCCTAATGCTAATATTTGATGCACTTAGTTAAGAAAACGTTATCGCATACTTCGAGTACTTGGAAGAATTTGGTAGTTGCTGGTTGCTGTATTGACAATGTAAGACGCTATTTTACAGTTATATATCTGACGGGATATTTCATTTTCACAGTCAATTAGCTGTTTGAGGCAGCCCTGTTTAATGTTTTGATGCTATAAAATATCTATAAATATTGGGGAATACAGCAGACACTCAAACAAAGAGGCAAAGTGATGTGAAACTCTTCTGAAATTAATGTTTGTACAAAGTTATTTTATTTCATTTTATTTATTTATTTATTTATTTTTGGGGTGGGGGGTGGGGTTAATTAAATACGAGGTCATTAGCCCCTAAACTTAAAAACTACTTATGAATTAGCTTATACTAAACACGGCACAAACACTAATGCCCGAGGGGGGATTCGAACCCCCTACCGCAGCGTCTGTGACTGGCATGTCGCAGACCGCTCGGCCACCGCTCGTAGAATATATTGAGAGTGTGCCCCCATCCCCCACCACCAAAAACAAGTGTCTGGCGATAAATTCTGTTTTTATGCTGCACTTACAACGGTAAAAAACTAAATGTTATAATTCGGTTTAGTTAGGACGAAGGAAAGCTGTTGGCCGTATGTGTAATAAATTTACAAACAACCGATTGTTGCTATATATTCAGAGTATGAAACTCTTTTGTAGTTGTATATTTAAATGAGACATAGTTTTCACGACTTACACCTGCGCAAGCAATAAATATATTAGGCATCCTGCACAGATACGTTGATGTAATTAACCGCTATGTAGTTAACCCCACTATCATGCAACTTCCATCTCTTTAAAAATAGCTACTATGCTTTTTAATAGCAGACGCAACCTTAAACCTTCAATTAAAAAACGTTAATATTAAGTCAATGAGTATTTTACATACTTGAAGCGTTTATTCATAGACCCCAAAACGATTTGACTATATTCGAATTACAAATACATCTAAGAAATGTATGAAATTCGGAATGTGTAAGGAAATGTCACACACCGAAAAATGCTAAAGATAAATTCTATTTTCAATCACCGTCATATAGATCCATTTTTACTCCGAACTTGGCATAAACCAAAAGGGAGAAACAAGTTGCAAGACTTCCAGGAAAAATGAAGCGAAATTGGCAGCCAATAGTTGGTTATAAATTACATTGCCTGTTGACTGTATAAATATAAATTACGGAATACGCGTAACTCCTGTTCAGTGCAGTCAAAAAAGTCTAAGGTAATAGGCAGTGGTTTACAATCAGATATCCGTATCACTCTCCTCCTCAAGAAGTCTGTGTGAAGATTTATAATCAGAACATTCAAGAAAAGGGCTACTGTGGTGTTGAAACTACAAGAAGCAGCTCATTTACTCAGGAAGGGAAAACGTTGTGGTGCCCGTAAATTTGAATGACTGTATCTCTTGTAGTAACATTCATGTTTTGATAAAATGTTAAAATCCAATATACCAGAATTTTGTTTTTCTAAACTTTTTTGTCGAAATTTTTGCAGGAAGTAGTCTTGACGTGATTTCATACTTCTATGCATTAATATTATCAAACATGTAATTTGTGTCACAAATTTCGCGGCCGGTCCGGTCGGAGGCTCGAGTCCTTCCTCGGACATGGGTATGTTTGTTTGTATTTTGCCTAAGTTATTTTAAATAAGATTAAGTAGTGTGTAAGTCTAACGACCGATGACCTAAGTAGTTTGGCCGGATAAGTTACACGTATACACGTAATTTATTTATTTCATCACCACATTTAAGTATAATAATTAAAGAAACTTAAATGTAGAAATTTGAAATAAACACTGAAAACAAATGATTGATATTTCTCATAAGATGAATTCACAGAACCGTTGAATTATGTCTTGTGAATGTTCAAATCAAATGTTTGTAAATCTATCGGACCAAACTGCGAGGTCATCAGTCCGTAGCTTACAAACTAAGGACAAACACACACACCCATGCTCCAGGGAGGACTCGAACCTCCACGGCGAGCAACCGCGCGCTCCACAGCGAGGTGCTTTAGACCGCTCGGCTACTCCACCGCGCCTCTTGTGAATGTACCTACGAGATCTGCCATATGAAAATTGTAGTGTGAGTCCCAAATTTGTTTTTTCTATAATAACATTTAAAACATATTAAAAATTCAGAACTCGAAAACCAGTGAAGTTATGGACTTGAAGCGTTTTGTGTTGCTAAATCTTTACACAGTAGACACGATTTTAAAATTTGGTTGCTACCGCCAAAGTAGACGAAAAGTTAAATATTTTGGTGTAATCTTCGCCGTGTAGACTGTATGTTGTAGAAGTCTACGCCGAACCTAATTATAATCATACCTCCGAGGAGAGAACGTTGTTTGCACTTCTCCTGCGTTTCCAGTCGGCCGTGCTGTGCTACGTAACGACATCGCACCGTTCCATTTCACCGAGAGTTATATATGTACTGGTGTGATGTCTGTTCTTTCGAAATAAGATATCACACCAATATATGAATCATTTAGACGCAAAGATTCTGGGCTCTGTTTTCATCGCTAACGAGATTAACAACGTTAGATCTCGTGTGTAAACAGTTAAAGGTTATGAGTGCCACTGGAAAAATGCATAAGTAACACCTGTTGTTTGAGATTTGAAGATTTCATAATGCAATTCCTAACATATTTAAAAGCTGCTCAAAACCACCTACAAAACACCTTTATAATGAGATTGTATATAATTCCACGATCAAATTGCGTTTTAGCTATTTGTAGTAATACACCCAAAGATCTGCCCTTGCTTTTAGTGCCTTGATCAGCTGTTTATTTTTAGAGGTATTACTAGGGACCGGAAAAATTCGCATTTGTGATAAATGCGAATATAGATGCGAATTCTGACTCGAAATGCAGTAAATCCGAAATTGTCGTAAATGGTATTTTGGTGTGAAACACTATTTTATATTTTCTTCTCTTAAATATGTACAAAGTAAACAATAGGTACCTTTCCCTGAATACGGCACAGGTAGCGGCTGGAGGGTGTGGTGTATCCCTACTTCTGGAACACCCTGTTCACTACCTGCAGCGTCCGGGTCTCTCCGCCAGTGTCTACAGATTCCCTTTCCCCGCAAGTGTCACTCCCCGCAAGTGTCACAAACTCATAATGACCGCCGAGGCGCTCTTCAATTTGCTCGCTGTTCGGCGCCCGCTTACGGATTTGTGGGGCCTTGGACCGGCAGCTATAGACCGGTACCGGAGAGAAGCGGTCAGCTGCCACTACAGACCACCAGTGCAGACAGTGCAGGCGCACGTGCTCAAGTAGAAGCCAAAGAGGTGTATAAACAACATAGAGAGGCTACAGGCAAGCTACAGCGCTCTGGGTGGCAGCACTGAGCAACACCGGGCGCCATATTTGAGAACGTCAGTTCGAAGCAGCAGCGTGAGCAGACGTTCTGTTTGTAATCTAAACTAACGTGTAAGCGCTATTATTAGTGGTAAATCAACCCCAGCGTATGTTCGGCGTACAATTGCAACAACCGCAGTGATAAAACTGTTGGAATATCATACATAAAGAAAGAGATATGTAATTATATAGGTCGTCGTGTATCAGCGTGTATTTGTCTAGAAACATTCATTATACTTAACTTTCGAATTTACCACGTTTCAAAATTATGTTTACATCACGACCATCAAAAAGCTAGGCAGAGGACGGATCTATTTGGTGTGTTTTAATGTAATGATAGTTGTTTATATAGTGTACAAAACCGTATTAACCTTTGGGTAAGTAGCCTCCGTATATGCACTGTAATTAAATTATTCTTTATACAGATTCCCTTTGAAAAACAAGGAGTTGCTAACCCAGTGGGTAACCAGTATGAGACGTGATAAATGGCAGCCTGCAAAGTTTAGTTACATATGCTCTTTGTCATTGTTATGGATGCTACCACAGATCGAAAGCGGCTATTTGCAAATGCCATTCCAACACTATTTTCGTTTCCTGAGCACCTACAGAAACCAAAAGCAGTAAGGAAAGTACCAAGGAAACGTCAAATTGTGAAGAGCTTGATAAATACGTAATGTACTTCAAAACATGAAACATCATTTGAACCACAGGCAGAATAAAGGTAATTAAAGACTTTAAAAAAATTCGCCTGTATTTATAGGGAAGATATGTCGGCAAATACAAACGATTACTGACAGTATAGTAACATCAAATAACGCAGCAGTACGACGATTGTAAACATTAAACTTAGGATGCAGTAGTAAACGAGAAATGCTATTCGTAATGGGAATTACTTTCCGAAATGCGTCGCCCAAAAATTAAGGATATCAAGACTGGCAATGATTAATATAAAACCTATGATTCAGCGTTAGCAGACGCCCAGTATCACCTGGCGTGACACTGACGTTCTCAAAGATGGCGGCAACCTTTCGAATTGGCTTCAACTATGGCGGCGCTGTGGCCAGTCTATGTTGTTTATACAGGTCTTTGGTAGGAGCTGTACTGGCACACTCACCGATCTTTTACCGACCGTTCATCCACACTTCTCGCTGAGCCTTCTCGCCATACAGCGACTTTGCGCGTAAAGAACTAAAATATAAAATAGTGATTCTTCACTGACATCTGTATAGAAGAAATACATCACAAATATTTCAGCTTCTCGTCTGTTTCACGGCACTGAATTAAATTCAATGGCGAAGTTGAAAATTTGTGCCAGACCGGATTTTTATGGGATTCTTTGTTCTGTCTGTTTGTTCCTCGAGTAGATCGTGTCTTTGTTCTATGGTGTTCAGAGATCTTTGTTTGCTTTATTACAGAGGGCGTCTAGCCCTCTGAATGATCGCCTACCCATACACGTTTCTGGATCCTTCTAAAATCATCAACTTATCGCGTACTGCGGGTGTCCATTATTCCACTATCTCGCATTTTCTCTGTGATTCCGTAAGAGCTCGTACTTTTTTCTATAACCGCACAGAAAAGGTCATTTGCCTTTTTGAATCATACGTAAATTATGTATGTATACGTTTGCAACTAATTAAGTCATTAAAAGAAAAATGGTGGTATACTTGTTTCGGTTCTGTGCATCATAACTTTGGACTCGTTTCAAGATGGAAATGGGTCTAGAGTTGCATGGCGACGAGCTTCCTGCGTACTGAATGAGGGTTTTGCGGAAATGGAAAAAAAAGAAAAAAATCGAAGATGGCGTGCTACAGACGCGAAATTTAACCGACTGGAAGAAGATGCTGTGATATGCAAATGATTAGCTTTTCAGGGCATTCACACAAGGTTGGCGCCGGTGGCGACACCTACAACTTGCTGATATGAGGAAAGTTTCCAACCGATTTCTCATACACAAGCAGCAGATGACTGGCCTGGTGAAACGTTATTGTGATGCCTCGTGTAGGAGGAGAAATGCGAATCATCACGTATCCGACTTTGATAAAGATCGCATTGTAGCTTACCGCGGTTGCGGTTTATGGTATCGCAAAATTGCCGCTCGCGTCGGTCGCGTTCCAATGACTGTTAGTAGAATATGGAATCAGTGGGTTCAGGAGGGCAATACGCAACGCCGTGCTGGTTCCCAGCGGCCTCGTATCACTAGCAGTCGAGATGACAGTAATATCATCCGCATGGCCGTAACGGACCGTGCAGCCATGTCTCGATCCCTGAGTCAACAGATGGGGACGTTTGCAAGACAACAACCATCTGCACGAACAGTTCGACGACGTTTGCGGCAGCATGGAGTATCAGCTCGGAGACCATGGCTGCGGCTATCCTTGACACTGCATCACAGACAGGAGCGCCTGCGATGGTGTACGCAACAACGAACCTGGTTGCACGAATGGCAAAACGTCATTTATTCGGATGACTCCAGGTTCTGTTTACAGTATCCGTGTTTGGTGACATCGTGGTGAACGCACATTGGAAGCGTGTATTCGCCATCGCCATACTGGCGTATCACCCGGCGTGATAGTATGGGGTGTCATTGGTTACACGTCTCGGTCACCTCTTGTTCGCATCAACGGCACTGAAGAGTGGCCGTTACATTTCATGTGTTACGACCCGTGGCCCTACCCTTAATTCGATCCCTGCGAAACCCTACATTTCAGCAGGATAATGCACGACCGCATGTTGTAGGTCCTGTACGGGCCTTTCTGGATACGGAAAATGTTCGACTGCTACGGCCAGAGGTGGTTGTTCTTGGTACTGATTGCTCAGAAACTATGCACCCAAAATTGCGTGAAAATGTAATCACCTGTCAGTTCTAGTATAATATATTTATCCAATGAATACCCGTTTATTAGCCACGTTTCTTCTTGGTGGCGCAATTTTAATGGCCAGTAGTGTATATAAAATCGTTTGGGATTCATTCGTGTATGTTTGGAACCAACTTCCATCGACCACGACAACCCAGCGACTGCTCGCTTGATAGGTAAAATTCCGGTGTGTGTACAAGCAGCGCTCCACCAATAAAATATCGGCCGATATTGTTATGAGCCGGCGAAAGTCGGTGTGTGTGCAACCAGCCTTAGTGTCGCTAGCACACTGCACAGTCCTAGGGATCTGTTTATGAGAACACGACTTTAAATCAAAATATATCCATATACATTGCTTAAAACAGCTTTCAGAAATTCCTTCACTACAGAAGACGAAAGAAATACCCCAGGATTCGTATCAACAACAGCAGCCACCTCGGGTGTATTAAAGTAACTAAATTCAACAAAAGAAAGTCTCCCGGTCCTGATTGCATACTAATTAGTTCCCTTACAGAGAATGCTGATGCAATAGCCCCATACCAAATACAACCGCTTTCTCAGCGAACGTTCAGTACCCAAAGAGTAGACAGGTGCACAGTTCACTCCAATATTCAAAAAACGCAATAGGAGTGATCCGAAAAATTACAGGCCTATATCATTGACGTCGGTTTTCAGCAAGAAATTATATCATATACTTTCCTCAAATATTATGAAATACCTCGGAGAGAACGACCTATTGACCCATAGTCAACACGGATTCAGAAAGTATCGTTCATGTGAAACACAGCTAGCTCCTTATATGATGTGATGAGTGATGTCGACAAAGGATGTCAAATCCTTTTGACACTGACGAGCTTTTGACACTGTGCCTCACAAGCGTCTTCTGATCAAATTGCATACTTAAGGAATATCACCACTGTTGTGTAATTGGTTTCTTCATTTCCTGTCAGAAAGGACACACTACAATTGACGGTTAGTAATCGAGAAGAACAGAAGTGACATCTGGCGTTCCGCAGGGAAGTGATCCTAAGGTTTCGTCAGAGCACTTAGAAGATGCAACAGTTATACTAAAGAAACTGCCTACACTACATTTGTGCGTCCTGTTTGGGAGTATTGCTGCGCTTTGTGGGATCCGCACCAGGTAGGACTATTTAGAGAAAGTTCAGAAAAGGACAGCTCGTTTTGTATTACCGCGATATACGGGAGAAAGTGTCACGGAAATGACACACAAGTTTGGGTGGAAATAATTAAAACAAAGGCGTTATTTGTTGCGGCGAGATCTATTTGTGTAATTTCTTTCACCAACTTAGCTAGACCCCAACTATATGATCATCAAAATAAAATAAGAGAAATCAGATTGAATCAGATTGAAAACAGGAAGATGTAACTGTTCCTTTTTTCCCACGAGCTATTAGAGAATGGAACTGTTGAGAAATGTAATAAAAATGTGGTTCGATGAAGTCTCTACCATGCACTTAAAAGAGACTTGCAGAGTATCCTTGTAAATGTAGACACAAAAAGATGATGCAATCTGTGATATCGATTACTGAAACGTATACATACATACAGGGATCTCTTCACTGTCATACAGCTTTCGTGATAACACGTGCCATGTAACTTTTTACCGAGATACACGTAACGAACAGCGTGGGGGGGGGGGGGGGGACAGATCTCAGAAAGTCGCGCTTTGCGAGTTTCGACCTCTTGTCTAAACGCCAACCACCTCCTCTCGACCGCTGCTCTCCGTAGCTCGTGGACGAGATCTATGCCTACTATACTGACTTGTCGGAAATGCGGAGAGTGTTTGGAGTGTGTTAATCTGTCAGGTTCTACTTTTCACAGGTTCCGGATTGATGTGCGAATTTCACAAAATGGATTGGCAGTCAAGGACTCGTATTGTTTGCCAGTAAATAGATTTTAAAAATGCCTAGAAAGTGTATTTTTTATGCAAACATACAATTTTTCAAATGGAACAATGGCTGTTTCTATCATGCACTGGAATTTTTGACAGCAGTTTTCGGGGCGGAGGCTACGACAGCATAGCTAACTGGCTGGTGGTCATGAGACAGTGGGCCATGCCGCAGGGGCTAGCCACTCGGCCAGTCAGATACGCTATCGCAGCCACCGCCCCCAAAACTTTGAATGGTTGTAGCTGCCAAACTAAACGCGATAGAAATGTCATTCAAAATTTTTTGTGCACAGCTGGTGTCGAAAATTTGACTGTATGATAGAAACAATCATTGTTCCATTTAAAAAAAACTGTATGTTTGCATAAAAAATACACTTTCTAGGCATTTTTACAATCTGTTTGTTGGCTAAAATTACTAGTCCCTGACTATCAATCAATTCTGTGAAAACCGCACATCAATCGCACTTTCCGTTTCGGCAATATTTGCAGTGCAAGTGTTCGGTGATTCACCCTGTATATTTTGCCTTACTCATGGACACATGAAGTGAAAATATTCACAAAGCTGCGTGTTATGAGACGAACCATCAGACTGTGGCATGTTACTCAGAGAAGAAATCTCCTGTTTTACGACACCGCTTGACGAACCAACATGAAACATAACAGATGTAAATGAAAAGAAAGAAGAAGGAAAAATCACGGAAAAGGTTAGAAGATTTGATCCTTACATCAACACGGACAAAGAGAAGTGAATTGCACGAGGGTTGCAACTTAAATAGTGACAACACTACAGTGTAGACACTATGCAATGGAACTTTTTTGTCCTCGTCGGCCTATCTTTCGGGAAAGGATCTGCTCAGACACGTGGGATGCGTGAACAGCTAAAAACAGCTATACAGATTAGTAATACAAGTTTTATTTACTAGTGTTTACAGCAAATACTCAACTTCTAGAAAATATGTCTGTACTCGCGGCGGCGTCTTCTTCCTAGATGCTAGCTGCGCTCACTCATATTTACTGCTTATTTCGGAGCCGAGTGTAGATGTCTCCTTCCAGGCGCATGTCGGCCTAGATATAGCAGCTTGTAGAGGGCGCGCTTCTCGGTTGCTCCCTCCAGGAGTTGCGGCGCCGGCGTGCGATAGGCTGCCGGTCGTCCGCTGCCTTCTTCACCATCGTTTTCGTTCGTCTGGCGTGTGGAGCTGACTTTACGCCTCAACAGGAATCACTATTTCCGCTGACAGCACACGTCCTTGACGTACCTACCTTACCTCTGTGTAAATGGACCCGCCCGTCCCACGTCACTAGCGTGCGCACAGTTGTGGGAAAAACAGTCACTTGTGAGCAAGCGGCATAACGTAACGGTGTCACTATATTTTCGAAACAGGAACAACGGAGTTGGATCAAGATTGAATGTGCCAAAGGTCGTACAGCATGACAGTGTCGTCAAGATCTTTAAGAGGCGTGCGGAGGATCGGCATTGCCGTACAGAACAGCGGCACGTTGATTAGAAGCTTTCAACAAAGGTCGGCAAACTGTGGAAGACATGAATCGGGCAGGTAGTCCTATCGTCGTTTTTGGAGCATCACCTGCCACCAGCTTTCGGTCTATGGTACTGGGAACTACTGTACCATCCATCATACTCCTCGGAGTTATGTGCTTGTGACATTCCGAAGGAACCACTTCATGGCATTCGCTTCAGAACTGTTCCAAACATTCGACAGGCAGTAGACCGCTCTATTCACACCATCAACAGAACAGGCTCTGCTTACTGTATACTACGCATTCCACATCGCTGGCAACGGGTTCTACACAACGTCGGTGACTACTCTGAAGCACACGTAACGCTTTTGTATCGATTGTGAATATATAGTTGCCACTATTTAAGTTCCAACCCTCGTACATTTCCCAACACAGACACTGCGGCGAAATGCTCGATAAATGTGTTCCGGCATTGTGGTGACAGTTGAGACTCACGGCGCCATTGTGCAAATAAAAATACTAATTAAAAGAAAAAAAATAAATACGAATGTTTGTAAAGTTATGGGACATAGCTACTGTGCGGTTATCAGTCCCTAGGCTCACAAACTGAACTAACTTAAACTAACCTAAGGACAACTCACACACACACACACACACACACGTGCTCGAGAAAAGACTCGTACCTCCCACGGGGAGCAAACGAGCTCTCCGCCACAAGGCGCCTTAGAGTGCTCGGCCATTCCACCGTGACAGGGACTGTGAATATAATTAGCTTTTTTTCTCCTCTTTTTTCACAAGGAAAGGCCACCGTTGTGGAATAAGACTGTAGGGACCGAGATAACAAGCCAGCGTTCACAGAAATGGTGGCTACAGTTTTTCGCGGTTGGTGGTTATATGTTGGGTTGAAATCGGCGACGGTCATAAATTGACAAAATTATAGGCAAGAAAATTACGGGAATCTCAGGTTCTGGTCGACAAGATGGCGGCTGACAGGGAAAGTAATGAGTCACAATCTCTGACATTTAGATAAAATCGAGGTTGATTTAACAAAACAAGATAGATTCGGAGAAAACATGGAAATTTCGGTACATTGTGTGATACGAAGGGCATACTCTGAATCAATCGGATATCGATAATTCAGTGGTCGAATTCGACAGAGAAGAGGTGAAACGAGATGGCGAACATGACGCACTTTCGTTATATTACAGTACTGAATGTGCGTCTGCCCCTGCCGTAATAAATCGATCAGACAACATGGGTACAGGACTAGGACCAACGAAAGAAACTTCTTTACAATAAGGTGAACCAATCGTTCATAAAATACGAGAGTGAACACCCAGATTCAGCATGCGGAATTACTACACTTCTCTACACGGTAACAGATGCAACTGTTTCTGCACACACGGGAAATGTCATGCAACAAGGTTATGGACATTGTAAGCATTTACGAGCTCCACTGCATGATTATGTAAAAGCCGCAATCGACACAGTTAATAACAAAAGTTCGCGAACGCAGGGGACGACAAATGAGGAGGTCGCATCTGTCGGTATTACAGAAATGCTTCAGGCGATGAGGTAACAAATGAAGTCAAAAATCCAGAAAATAATTAGAACGAATTTTAATGACAGGATTAGAAACACAGAGTCTAGAGCTTAAAGTAATAAAAACACAAACAAGCCAGGTACTTAAACAAATGAAAACACAAAGGAAAGAATAAGAGCAAAGATTAACAAGTTTTCAAACGCGGAATCAAGAATTAGGGCAAAGACTAATGACTGGTATTAAAAGGCAAATGGAGACGGGAATTTCTAGAATTGACGAATAAATGAAAAACATCAATGATGACGCGAAGAAATCAAGTGACGTCATTGAAGCTTTAATGCGCGGACACAAAGAGTTAAGGACAGATGTTGACAAAGTCCAAGTGGGCGTGATTACAGTCAGCCAGAGAGTAGACAAAATCACAAAAAAGGTGGCCCCGAACTGAACGACAAAGTTTTGAAGAACAATCCACTCAAAAACATGTTGCGCAGATCGCGCTAGAAAAGTAGGATAGGCGGCTTAATAAAATAGAAACAAAAAACGAAAGACCGGCGTGAAAAATTGCGAACGGAACCTTTATAAACTATAAACAATCGACTGATTCGTCCAGTACTAATCTGATAAAGACTGTTTCATCACCAAATAAAATTACAGATAAAAACAGCTATACCCGCGAAAGTACCGCGTAAACAAGAAATTCCACAGCCGGCGAAACGATGACGAGGAAGATGCACTTTGCTGAATCTACAGGTACACACAGATCACCAATGCCGATTTCACATCACATTACGGCACCGGTCACACAGGAAAGGAATTTTAATTGCGAGACCTTGTTAACGCCACAGGCGATAGAAGAAACAAAGAGAATGGAACAAAACTTTTGTATGCCATTACCGCATTTCAATTCAGTGGTAGAACATTGTTTCACCAGATACAGCGACAAAATGGTGGGCAGTGTGAACTAAAAGATAGCGGAAGTCAATACGGGTTTGTGGAACAATCAATGCGCAGCATGATTAAACGATATGATACAGACCAGTTCGTAAATTTCAGCATTACCGCGAGGAAGGCAATTCATTACACGCTAGGACATTTATTGACAAGTTTCGAGTTGATACACCGGAACACTGGAGTTAGGTACACAAATTAGACTAAATCTGCGCACATATGTCGGGAACAGTAGCAGAAACTATGCAAAAAGTAACAGGTACTTGTAAGTCGTACCAGGACTTGTCGAAGTACTTTTCGACTGAAGCGAAAGGCAGAATCAAATATTAATTATTGCAAAATGTACAGTTTGAAAACAAAGATGGAAAGAGCCCAATCAAATTCTTTGAAAACTTGGAAAAGAAAAATCAATGTTTAGATACGCCATACACTAATTAGGCAGGATATCTGAGATTGGTAATGTTGAGTTGTAGATCGTTTGAGTCTAAGTAGGTGGCAACTTCGACTCAGTATTGAGAGTCGCCGCTATCCTCCATGTTTATTCAAATGTTAGATAACCATTCTGTTCTGTCGTCATTGCTGACCTGACAGAATGCAGATTATAGGTGTGTGGAAGTCGTTGTTGTTGTAAAATTGTTGCCAACAGCTTACGAACAATTATAGGTGACATGTCGTACATATTGGACTTCTCTGTTTAAGAAGCAGAGCAGCATTGCACCACGCTACCTGTCTTAAAACACGTACAACGTTTTTCCGTATTCTTTCAGTATACTTTGTTTTACTCTCTTGTTCTGCTTCTGCTTTTCGTTGAGGTAGTAATATTCTTGTGTCAGAAACATAAAACATGAACCCAGCAAAGCGCATATATATATATATATATATATATATATATATATATATATATATATATATATATATATATATGCCACTGACCGACTAAAAATAGTAGATATGCAGAAGATAATTTATACTTTATACAATTATGTGTATTAATTGTGGACAAGAACTGAATATATTTGAATAAAAATCCAAGATAAATTAAATATTGTGTAACTCTATTTCGACGACGGAAATATATTTGAACAGTGAGACGCCACCCTTTATAGCTACCTGAGCAAAGAGCTTGTCTCAACCAATTTTAGTATTGTTAAGTATGTGTTTGTTTGTTAAATGTAAATAACATTTGTAGGGAGGTGGTAAAAGCATTTAATTCTGCGATATTCAAATGTATAATATTTTGGAAGAGAAATTGTATTTTAAAGATGAGGCGTTAGGATGCGCTGAAGGATACAATTTTGTGAGCAGGTAGAGCACGCTTTCGAACGCTTGGGAAGGGACTTGTAACTTGGACGTGGTGGTGAAAGGTTGTGTCGCTGGGCGGTGTGAAGCCGCGTTACGAACTTGTGATTTGAAGAGATAGCCATGTGTAGTCTCTGGGAAAAAATGGTAAACTATGCTCGGTAGGAGGGCTGTCAAACTGTGTCAATTCAACAATCGTGTACTCGTGTGATTACAAACTGTGTTTTATAACAAATACTGTAATTGAAAGCGGATTAATTTGGAACTGCAATGTTCGATGGACTTCACTAATTTACGAGTGATAATTTGGAACTTTTCAAATTTTTCAAATGGAACAATGGCTATTTCTATCATGCACTGGAATTTTTGACAGCAGTTTTCGGGGCGGAGGCTACGACAGCATAGCTGACTGGCTGGTGGTCATGAGACAGCGGGCCGTGCCGCAGGGTCTAGCCACTCGGCCAGTCAGATACGCTATCGCAGCCACCGCCCCCAAAACTTTGAATGGTTATAGCTGCCAAACTAAACGCGATAGAAATGTCATTCAAAATTTTTTGTGCACAGCTTGTGTCGAAAATTCGACTGTATGATAGAAACAATCATTGTTCCATTTAAAAAAACTGTATGTTTGCATAAAAAATACACTTTCTAGGCATTTTTACAATCTGTTTGTTGGCTAAAATTACTAGTCCCTGACTATCAATCAATTCTGTGAAAACCGCACATCAATCGCACTTTCCGTTTCGGCAATATTTGCAGTGCAAGTGTTCGGTGATTCACCCTGTATATTTTGCCTTACTCATGGACACATGAAGTGAAAATATTCACAAAGCTGCGTGTTATGAGACGAACCATCAGACTGTGGCATGTTACTCAGAGAAGAAATCTCCTGTTTTACGACACCGCTTGACGAACCAACATGAAACATAACAGATGTAAATGAAAAGAAAGAAGAAGGAAAAATCACGGAAAAGGTTAGAAGATTTGATCCTTACATCAACACGGACAAAGAGAAGTGAATTGCACGAGGGTTGCAACTTAAATAGTGACAACACTACAGTGTAGACACTATGCAATGGAACTTTTTTGTCCTCGTCGGCCTATCTTTCGGGAAAGGATCTGCTCAGACACGTGGGATGCGTGAACAGCTAAAAACAGCTATACAGATTAGTAATACAAGTTTTATTTACTAGTGTTTACAGCAAATACTCAACTTCTAGAAAATATGTCTGTACTCGCGGCGGCGTCTTCTTCCTAGATGCTAGCTGCGCTCACTCATATTTACTGCTTATTTCGGAGCCGAGTGTAGATGTCTCCTTCCAGGCGCATGTCGGCCTAGATATAGCAGCTTGTAGAGGGCGCGCTTCTCGGTTGCTCCCTCCAGGAGTTGCGGCGCCGGCGTGCGATAGGCTGCCGGTCGTCCGCTGCCTTCTTCACCATCGTTTTCGTTCGTCTGGCGTGTGGAGCTGGCTTTACGCCACAACAGGAATCACTATTTCCGCTGACAGCACACGTCCTTGACGTACCTACCTTACCTCTGTGTAAATGGACCCGCTCGTCCCATGTCACCGGCGTGCGCACACTTGAGGGAAAAACAGTCACTTGTGAGCAAGCGGCAAAACGTAACGGTGTCACTGTATTTTCGAAACAGGAACAACGGAGTTGGATCAAGATTGAATGTGCCAAAGGTCGTACAGCACGACAGTGTCGTCAAGGTCTTTAAGAGGCGTGCGGAGGATCGGCATTGCAGTACAGAACAGCGGCACGTTGATTAGAAGCTTTCAACAAAGGTCGGCAAACTGTGGAAGACATGCATCGGGCAGGTAGTCCTATCGTCGTTTTTGGAGCATCACCTGCCACCAGCTTTCGGTCGATGGGACTGGGAACTACTGTACCATCCATCATACTCCTCGGAGTTATGTGCTTGTGACATTCCGAAGGAACCACTTCATGGCATTCGCTTCAGAACTGTTCCAAACATTCGACAGGCAGTAGACCGCTCTATTCACACCATCAACAGAATAGGCTCTGCTTACTGTATACTACGCATTCCACATCGCTGGCAACGGGTTCTACACAACGCCGGTGACTACTCTGAAGCACACGTAACGCTTTTGTATCGATTGTGAATAAATAGTTGCCACTATTTAAGTTCCAAACCTCGTACATTTCCCAACACAGACACTGCGGCGAAATGCTCGATAAATGTGTTCCGGCATTATGGTGACAGTTGAGACTCACGGCGCCATTGTGCAAATAAAAATACTAATTAAAAGAAAAAAAAATACGAATGTTTGTAAAGTTATGGGACATAGCTACTCTGCGGTTATCAGTCCCTAGGCTCACAAACTGAACTAACTTAAACTAACCTAAGGACAACTCACACACACACACACACACACACACACACACACACACATGCCCGAGAAAAGACTCGTTCCTCTCACGAGGAGCAACCGAGCGCTCCGCCACAAGGCGCCTTAGAGAGCTCGGCCATTCCACCGTGACAGGGACTGTGAATATAATTAGGTTTTTTTCTCCTCTTTTTTCACAAGGAAAGGCCACCGTTGTGGAATAAGACTGTAGGGACCGAGATAACAAGCCAGCGTTGACAGAAATGGTGGCTACAGTTTTTGCGGTTGGTGGTTATGTGTTGGGTTGAAATCGGCGACGGTCATAAATTGACAAAATTATAGGCAAGAAAATTACGGGAATCTCAGGTTCTGGTCGACAAGATGGCGGCTGACAGGGAAAGTAATGAGTCACAATCTCTGACATTTAGATAAAATCGAGGTTGATTTAACAAAACAAGATAGATTCGGAGAAAACATGGAAATTTCGGTACATTGTGTGATAAGAAGGGCATACTCTGAATCAATCGGATATCGATAATTCAGTGGTCGAATTCGACAGAGAAGAGGTGAAACGAGATGGCGAACATGACGCACTTTCGTTATATTACAGTACTGAATATGCGTCTGCCCCTGCCGTAATAAATCGATCAGACAACATGGGTACAGGACTAGGACCAACGAAAGAAACTTCTTTACAATAAGGTGAACCAATCGTTCATAAAATACGAGAGTGAACACCCAGATTCAGCATGCGGAATTACTACACTTCTCTACACGGTAACAGATGGAACTGTTTCTGCACACACGGGAAATGTCATGCAACAAGGTTATGGACATTGTAAGCATTTACGAGCTCCACTGCATGATTATGTAAAAGCCGCAATCGACACAGTTAATAACAAAAGTTCGCGAACGCAGGGGACGACAAATGAGGAGGTCGCATCTGTCGGTATTACAGAAATGCTTCAGGCGATGAGGTAACAAATGAAGTCAAAAATCAAGAAGCTAAAGCACGCAGAAAACAATTAGAACGAATTTTAATGACAGGATTAGAAACACAGAGTCTAGAGCTTAAAGAAATAAAAACACAAACAAGCCAGGTACTTAAACAAATGAAAACACAAAGGAAAGAATAAGAGCAAAGATTAACAAGTTTTCAAACGCGGAATCAAGAATTAGGGCAAAGACTAATGACTGGTATTAAAAGGCAAATGGAGACGGGAATTTCTAGAATTGACGAATAAATGAAAAACATCAATGATGACGCGAAGAAATCAAGTGACGTCAGTGAAGCTTTAATGCGCGGACACAAAGAGTTAAGGACAGATGTTGACAAAGTCCAAGTGGGCGTGATTACAGTCAGCCAGAGAGTAGACAAAATCACAAAAAAGGTGGCCCCGAACTGAACGACAAAGTTTTGAAGAACAATCCATTCAAAAACATGTTGCGCAGATCGCGCTAGAAAAGTAGGATAGGCGGCTTAATAAAATAGAAACAAAAAACGAAAGACCGGCGTGAAAAATTGCGAACGGAACCTTTACAAACTATAAACAATCGACTGATTCGTCCAGTACTAATCTGATAAAGACTGTTTCATCACCAAATAAAATTACAGATAAAAACACAGCTATACCCACGGAAGTACCGCGTAAACAAGAAATTACACAGCCGGCGAAACGATGACGAGGAAGATGCACTTTGCTGAATCTACAGGTACACACAGATCACCAATGCCGATTTCACATCACATTACGGCACCGGTCACACAGGAAAGGAATTTTAATTGCGAGACCTTGTTAACGCCACAGGCGATAGAAGAAACAAAGAGAATGGAACAAAACTTTTGTATGCCATTACCGCATTTCAATTCAGTGGTAGAACATTGTTTCACCAGATACAGCGACAAAATGGTGGGCAGTGTGAACTAAAAGATAGCGGAAGTCAATACGGGTTTGTGGAACAATCAATGCGCAGCATGATTAAACGATATGATACAGACCAGTTCGTAAATTTCAGCATTACCGCGAGGAAGGCAATTCATTACACGCTAGGACATTTATTGACAAGTTTCGAGTTGATACACCGGAACACTGGAGTTAGGTACACAAATTAGACTAAATCTGCGCACATATGTCGGGAACAGTAGCAGAAACTATGCAAAAAGTAACAGGTACTTGTAAGTCGTACCAGGACTTGTCGAAGTACTTTTCGACTGAAGCGAAAGGCAGAATCAAATATTAATTATTGCAAAATGTACAGTTTGAAAACAAAGATGGAAAGAGCCCAATCAAATTCTTTGAAAACTTGGAAAAGAAAAATCAATGTTTAGATACGCCATACACTAATTAGGCAGGATATCTGAGATTGGTAATGTTGAGTTGTAGATCGTTTGAGACTAAGTAGGTGGCAACTTCGTCTCAGTATTGATAGTCGCCGCTATCCTCCATGTTTATTCAAATGTTAGATAACCATTCTGTTCTGTCGTCATTGCTGACCTGACAGAATGCAGATTATAGGTGTGTGGAAGTCGTTGTTGTTGTAAAATTGTTGCCAACAGCTTACGAACAATTAAAGGGGACATGTCGTACATATTGGACTTCTCTTATATATATATATATATATATATATATATATATATATATATATATATATATATATATATATATATATATATCAGTAACAGTTTAAGAAGCAGAGCAGCATTGCACCACGCTACCTGTCTTAAAACACGTACAACGTTTTTCCGTATTCTTTCAGTATACTTTGTTTTACTCTCTTGTTCTGCTTCTGCTTTTCGTTGAGGTAGTAATATTCTTGTGTCAGAAACACAAAACATGAACCCAGCAAAGCGCATATATATATATATATATATATATATATATATATATATATGCCACTGACCGACTAAAAATAGTAGATATGCAGAAGATAATTTATACTTTATACAATTATGTGTATTAATTGTGGACAAGAACTGAATATATCTGAATAAAAATCCAAGATAAATTAAATATTGTGTAACTCTATTTCGACGACGGAAATATATTTGAACAGTGAGACGCCACCCTTTATAGCTACCTGAGCAAAGAGCTTGTCTCAACCAATTTTAGTATTGTTAAGTATGTGTTTGTTTGTTAAATGTAAATAACATTTGTAGGGAGGTGGTAAAAGCATTTAATTCTGCGATATTCAAATGTATAATATTTTGGAAGAGAAATTGTATTTTAAAGATGAGGCGTTAGGATGCGCTGAAGGATACAATTTTGTGAGCAGGTAGAGCACGCTTTCGAACGCTTGGGAAGGGACTTGTAACTTGGACGTGGTGGTGAAAGGTTGTGTCGCTGGGCGGTGTGAAGCCGCGTTACGAACTTGTGATTTGAAGAGATAGCCATGTGTAGTCTCTGGGGAAAAATGGTAAACTATGCTCGGTAGGAGGGCTGTGGAACTGTGTCAATTCAACAATCGTGTACTCGTGTGATTACAAACTGTGTTTTATAACAAATACTGTAATTGATCGCAGATTAATTTGGAACTGCAATGTTCGATGGACTTCACTAATTTACGAGTGATAATTTGGAACTTTTACTCTCGAGTGCGTGTCATACTTATTGTGCCTCTCATGAACAATAGTTGGAGAAATATATTCAGCTATTTATCGATGTATAAAGTAGGACCACCTCCGCATTATCATGTCCAGAAAGAGGAATAAACTCTGTTTATAAAGAATTACTTCGTGAGTGAATCACTACTTAACTTAGAATCCATTTTGTTGGTTATTCAGAAGTTTAATTTGTGTTCGTTAAAATATATTCTCACGTCATCATATGCAGATTGATGGACTGGCTAAACTACAGATTAATTATTGATCTTGTTTAAACAGATTGGATTGCTGTTTAGTCCATAGAAACTGACATTCATAACTCACCACTATGAACAGAGACAACGAGCCATAAACCTTTTACTAACCTGAGTTATATATTGCCCAGTTCTTATTGGTGAGTACCGATAGGAAGATTGCATGTGGAAGAGACCAGGAGACACCGGAACGTATCAGATAGATTTTATAATGATACGGCATAGATTTCGGAACCAGGTTTTAAACTGTAAGACATACCCAGGGGCAGATATAGACTCTGACCATAACTTGTAGGTCATGAACTGTAGGCTGAAACTTAAAAAAACTGCAAAAAGGTAGGAAAATGAGGAGATGGGACCTGGATAAATTGAAGGAGAAGTTCTTGAGAATTTCAGAGGGAGCTTTAGGCAACAATTGACAGAAAGGGGAGGAAATAAAACAGTAGAGGAGGAATGGGTAGCATTGAGAGATGAAATGGTGAAGGCAGCAGAGAACAAAATAGGTATAAAGGCAAGACCTACAAAAATCCTTGGATATCACTGGAAATACTAACTAAAAATTGATCAAACGATAAAACATAAAAATGCAGTAAATGAAACAGGCAAAATGTAGTACAGACGACTAAGAAATGAGATTGACAGAAAGTGGAAAATAGCTAAGCAGGAGAGGCTAGAAGGCAAATGAAATTCTGTAGAGGAATATATAGGAAGGGGAAAAATAGATACCGCCTGCAGAAAATTAAAAGAGACATTTGGAGACAAGAAAGGCAGACGGGAAACCAGTCTACAAAGGAAATAGAGACAATATTGTAGGAAGGGAAGAGGAAGTAGAAGAAGATGAAACAGGAGATACTATACTGAGAGAAGAATTTGACAGAGCACTGAAAGACGTAAGTCAAAACAAGGCTCCTGGAGTAAATGACATTCCCTCAGAACTACTGAAGTCCCTGAGAGAGCCAACCACGAAAGGCCTGCTGCGAAAGATGTATGAGACAGGGAAAATACCCTCAGACTTCAAGAAAAATGAAATAATCATCATTCCAAAGAAAGCAGGCACAGACAGATGTGAATATTACAGAACCATCAGTTTAATAAGTCGTGGTTGCAAAATTTTATTTTTGTCTGTGACAAGTCGCCTCTGTGCTACGGCACCGACTTCAGAAGCACATTATATGGCATTTACCGCGACTCTCACGGCGTCTTTTAGTTTATTTTCTCAGTAGTAAAATTCAAGTATAGACTTGAAATCAGTGATCCTCTAATAAATGATTTCTTCATATTATATATATTTATTACATTTTCGATTATTCCCTTTAAAGAGAGCGATTGAACTTAAGTAATTATGACTTCTTCTTCTTCCTTCGTTCTTCCCAAATTCTCTTCATGCGTTCACTGTGTTCTCTCTTGCGTTCTTCTGACCACTTTTTTCCTGTTCTGTTCTCCGTGTGTTCTTGTTTAAGTTTATGTTTCTTTATAATGTTCCTGAACTGTTCTCTATTGTTTATGTTGTCTTGTGTGATTCCCAGTTCTTTAATATCCTCTTCTGTTTCAGTGATCCACTTCGTCTTGTTTTTGCTCTTGTTTGCTATCTCAAATATTTGCCTTGTGAGCCTCGTTTCATTCATCCTGATGATATGTCCATAAAATTTCATCCTTCTCTTTCTGATGGTGTCCGTTATTGTTTCCATGTCTTTGTAAATCTCTCTAGTTGGCCGCTTTATCCAAATTCCTTCCCGAAACACTGAACCATATATTTTCCTCAAAATTTTTCTTTCCTGTTTTTCAATCTCTCTGATCTTCGTATGACCATGAACCACTGTAGTTTCTGCAGCATAGAGTGCCTCTGGTAGGACTACTGTGTTTAATGCCTTAGTTTTGCATTGACTGAAATAGATTTCTTATTATAATGGTTCCAAGTTAGCTTATATGCTCTTTGTAATCTTGAGACCCTTTCTTGATTGGCTATTGAGTTCAGTCCTAGATATCTGAAGTGAGAAACTTGTGCCACTTTTCCATACTGAGTTGTGATGGGGAGACTATCTGCAGGCTTGTTTTCCATATATTGAGTCTTTTCATAAGAGATTTGTAGCCCAGTTTTCTGTGAGATTTGTGGAGAGGGTGGATTAGTGCACATTTCCACTCTGCAGGAATTTGTTCAGTTTCCCAAACCTTTGATATAATTCTGTGAGTTGCTTATGTAAGAGTACTGTCATTTAATTTCCACATTTCTGCTATGATTCCATCCTCACCTGGAGACTTGTTGTTCTTCAGAGAATTGATTATTTCCTTTACTTCTTTAAGTGAAGGTGGTTTTGAATCGGGATTTGATGGGGATTTTTCGAAATCTAGTTGTTCTGTCAGCGGTTCGCAGTTGAGGAGTGCGTGAAAATATTTAGCTAAAATCTGACAGTTGTTTCTCATGTTGGTTTCCAGTGATCCATCGGGCCGGCGAAAACACAGATTAGGTGGTTGATACCCTTTTAGGTTCCCCTTGAAAATTGTGTAAAAGTTTCTGCTGTTGTTTTTGAGAAATTCTTGTTCAATTTCCTTAAGCCGGTTTATATCATATCTACGTTTTTCTCTTCGTATTGCCTTGGATGTATTCTTCTGTATTCTCAGAAATTCCTGCCATTTTTCTGTAGTTTTGTTGCTACTGAAAGTTTTCCATGCTTGTGTTCTTTCTTCTATTGAACCATCTGTGTTTTCTCTTTCCTGGAGGTTTGCCTAAACGCATAGTGCTCTTCAATACTTCTGCAAGTTCCTTCCAGTTCGTTGCGTTTGATTGACTAATTTCCTGGCTAATTTCCTTCTTGTTAAGTTTCAGGTATTCTGGATCAATTCTGAATGATTTGTTCATTTGTGGTTTTTTCCTGTTAGGTTGAAATTTAATCTTTATTTGCAGTAGATGATGATCTGATTCAAAAAATCCCTTTCTTGTTCGAACGTTAAGTATTTCTTTCATATATATATATATATATATATATATATATATATATATATATATATTGGTAATTTTTATTTGTGTTTTCGAGTATCAAAGCGATAATGTTGACGTTGGAATCTAACCCTTTTTCTTTTTATTACGATTTCATTTCATTATATTTAACTTCATTTGTTTTTGTTTTCCACTTTCCTTAAAGTTAATAAATTAAATTTTACCTCAGTAGGAAAGCACTTTATTTTACTGAGGCCCTGCTGACACTACACTCCCATACTCGTTAAGGTTTCTTAGCAGCTATTATTTATTTTTCTACTTACAGGAGTAGTCAATCGGTTCATTCTGAGCACACTGAAAGACCTCGTACCTTTCTTGGATTGAGACGTGCACTGCTATCTGATGTCTAAGGCTGCGTGTCCCGATAGATTTGTTCCACCTGCGGAGGCAACCGTTTTAGGGTACAAAACATTGCAGATCAGTCCTTGCACGCTATACAAGGTGGAAAAAATCATCTGTCCAAAGTTTCAAGGCAGGCCGTAGGATAGTAGGCGTTAGACACTGGATACGTAACTGCAGTGTTTTGGATGTGTGAAAATCGTGACGGTCTGTTGTTGTTAGATTGGGAATTTTATAAGTGTAGGTCCTGTTGTTCTTTTATGCTTTGCATCTTTCGAAAATAAGATATTAACCGCTGATTGCTTTAATAAATTCATTACACTACACTGTCTATATTTACTGTAAAATATGTACAAAATAACTCACGTACAATGCAGAATGACAAAAAATACTAATAATCAGAAATAAAATAACTTATAGGTATTGTGTGAACCCTATTGTGGCTTAAATATTATAGAAAATTAATTATGTCGGGACCATAGGGACCTTACAAATAGCATTTTCAGAGCAGACATGGTAGTTGTATACGTGTTAGTTTCTACGAAAGCAACCAATACAAACGATTACAAGTTTCAGTATGTTAAATTCTTTGTAAGAACAGAATACTGATATGTGGAGAGTGTGAAAGGTACACGTTCAACAGTAAGGTGTCGAACGTCAGTACCTCGTAATACACAGTACTGCCTCCGAATTATCTTTGAGTACATTGGATTCGGTACAACACTAAAATGTCATTGTCCACGCCATATGAATTACAGTACTGGTCATAAACGGAAATAAACGCGCACATGGCATACGGCGCCTTCTGGACATTTGAAAAATATCATACTGAAGGTGTGCAACTTTGTAAATAAAATCCTTTCAGAGGAAAATTACTTTTGGTCCTGCTCTTATACGTATAAATTGTAAAAAAATAGTCTCTGTAATTAGTCTTGAGCACGTTTACCTACATGAAATAAATTATGTATTTTCAATTATATTTTTTGCTGTAGAAAAAAAATTCCGGTTTCCCCTTGTACATGACAACTGGTTTGTTTGAAAATCATACGACGTGCAAGAAAATGTACAATATAAATTGTGGGTAACTTTTTCCTCTATTAAACTGCTCAAAACAAGGAATAATGCGAGATATCATACACAATATACACATAGCAGAGTATTTTATTCAGATATTGGTTACAACTGTAATTTGTGTGTGATACAGTACGATAATTTACTGTCTCAACTCTTTGACGTTTACATGGGGTTTAATTGGAGCGAGCCACCATGGGCCTACCATAATAGTGAAAAAGACATTCTTGTTGCCTTATAATATGGTGTATGAGCACCTCAGGCGACCAGTATAGTTGCACACCTGCGTGACATGGATGGAAGAGATTACAAATCAGCTTTTGAGGGGCATTAGGGCATTTTTCCATGAGTGAAATATCCAGCTCTGTAACCGCTGTGTGAGGTGCTAGTTGGCTACAATACGTCTGCAAAGTGCATCCTAGACATGCTCAGTCAAGTCCGGTGAACAAGATAGCCACTCCATTCGTTCAATTCACTCAGCTTCAAGCATGTTGTCCGCCAGTCCAGCTCTATGGCGACGAGCGTTATCGTCCCCAGAAGGAACCCATCTACTATGGTACCACCGTAGGGCACAAAAAGGTCGAAGAATCCTGTCTCTATACCTCTGAAAGATACAGAGGTCCGTACGTCCGCCAACACTATTCGTCCACCACCATGTTATGATGTTATTTCCCGCACATAATCGATTGTTTCGAGTTCCACGCGCTCTGCAGGTGAGGAAACGACGACAGTTCGGCTGAACACAAAATCTTGAACCCGGCGCCATTCTTTACGACTCCCACCCTGATCTTCATCCGCTCAGTTTTTGCGGGTTAAAAGGTGTCGTGGTTTAAATGACACACACACCACAGACCTCCTTGCGGTGGCCAAATTCCCGAAGGCGATTTCGGACTGTGTTGATATTGCGCGTCTTGCAGCATGGAGTATGCATTGCAGCTGAGTTGCATTCAGGCTCCTGTCTCGACCACCTGTTAACTGGGGATAACGGTCCTATCTTGCTGAGATTACCCTGGATGACCTTGGCCTTGCCTTCTTTTAACTGTTCCTGTTATCTGAAATCTCGGCCAGGTCTTGTGAATTACACTTTGAGACACTCCAGTAGCTCTAACCACCTCCCTCTGGGTCTGTCCAACCTACCTATGGCTCTCCGTATCATAGCTTCGCATAAGTCACGGTGTTGTTGCATTCCACTACCTGATCACTACACTATCTGAACCCAAATGCTTGTGTATTTCCTTTCATAGAGTAAACACAAGTCAACACCAACCTCATTTTCAGCAGCTCTGAACGTAATGGAAACACTCCTACCTATACGACACTCGTAGGTGATGCAAATTCAGAGGTTCTTAGAGCTGACGATGGATGCCAAAACAACGTTATAAATAAATACAATATTAACTCTCTAGACGGTTTTCCATATATTAATTTTTTTTACCTTTTATCATATATTAGTTGGATGATACCCATTATGTTCAATGCTAGGCTGCAATTCATCTACATCTAAATCTACAAAACTGCAAATCACACTGAATTTGATCGTACCGGTTTTACGATATTTCCCTACCGTTCCATTAAGGGAACACTTAAATCTTTTCGTTTTCGATCTGATTTCTCTTATTTTATTACGATGATCATGTCTCCCTATGTACGTCGTTGGTAAAAAAATGTGTTTGCATTCCGAGAGAATGTTGGTGAAAAGAATTTCGCATAAAGATCTCGCTTCAGCGAATAACGCCTTTCTTTTAACGATTTTCACCCCAAGTAGTGCATCATTTCTATGACACTCTCTCCCCTACGTCGCCATATGAAGAGCTGTCGTTGCCTGAACCTTATCGAAATTGTCTGTCAGTCCCACTTGGTGGGAATCCCACAATGCCCAACAATATTTGAAAATAGGTCGCACAACTACAGTGTAGGGAGTTTCTTTAGCAGAAGTGTTGCATCTTCTAAGTGTTCTGCCAATGAAGCGTAGTCCTTGGTTCACCTCCCCTTCGATATTTTCTCTGTGTTCTCTTCAATTAAAGTTGTTCGTCATTGTTACGTGTAGGTATTTCACAGAATTGACGGCCTATATGTTTGACTGATGTATCGTGTGACTGAAATTTAAAAGATTTTTTAGTGGCCATGTGGATGACCTCACACTTATCATTATTAAGGGTCAACGGCTAATTTTTACATTATGCTGATATCTTATCTAAATAATTGTGCAGTTATTCTTAATTGTAATTCCTGCCTATTTAAAAGAATTTGCGGGCTGAAATTTTGATTAATTCCGCGATTGGAGAGCCTCTGAAATGTTGATATAATGATAAAATTAATCATCGAGACAGAATTGAAGTTTGATTCTCTCCATAGTGGATGGTTTGGAACGCAGCTGATTCAATTATACAGAAGGATGAAAATACCAACAGCTGTATTTAAAATCTTTATTAAATTCTGCGCGACCGGTTTCGGTGCTACATTACATCTTCAGGCTCTCGTTGTGCGATTATTGATAAAAGCACATTTGTATTGGGTAGCCATTAAAACCAGTAGCCTTAAATTTCTTGCTTTGTTCATGCCACACTCTCAATAACGAATGTTGAAACCAGTAGCCGTCAATTTCTTGCTTTGTTCATACCACGCTCTCAATAACGACTGTTGAAACAGTCTACTAGGGCTACTGGTTTTAATGGTACCCAATACAAATGTGCTTAACACTAATCGCACAATGGGAGCCTGAAGATGGTGTAATGTAGCACCGAAACCGGTCGCGCAGAATTGAATAAAGATTTTAAATAAAGCTGTTGGTATTTTCATCCATCTGTAGAATTGTAGTTTGGATTGTGGAGGGAGACTTAGTTAGGTTATACCGTGTATTCACGGTTTCAACAGTACTACGTTCCACGATTGGCTGCCGGCGTCGTAGCTCAGCGAGTTCCTTAATAGAAACACTGAATTAAAAATTCATCGATCAACGTAACACAAACACGATTCACCACCGCAATGAATTTTCCATTAAAACAAAATTTTAAAAAAATGGATTAAGCAGCTGCATATCAATAGGCGTAGCAAGTTATTCCATGTCTCTCCTTATAATCATTGCATTATTTTAGTGGTGTTTTGATGATTTCTCATATTTGCGGGAAAAATTATTGTTGGATATTTTCAAATTCGCGATCAACGGAAAATAAAACATGGTTTCTGTCCTTTCAGACATGTCCCGAACAACAGCACCATTGTTTGACACAAAAAGCCCAAAATTCAGGTATTAGAAATATTCAAACATCTCGACTGTTACAGGGCACTGAAATAAATTTAATGGCGAAGTTGGCAATTTTTTGCTGCACAGGGATTCGAATCTGTATTTCCCCAGTTCGGGTCGCCATAAGAATTACGTGTTTTTGTTCTAATTAATTTATTTTTTTGTTTTCCAGGAAGATCGGAGTTTGTTTTATGTTGATCGATGCGTCCTTGGTTCATGTGTTTCTTTTTTATCTTTTCTTATTTTTCCCCCTATTCTGTAACAGGGGGTGGGCAGCCCTTTGAGCAATCACGCTGAGCTGCCGCCCCGGCGACCAGTTACGCCATCCAGGTACGTTGCCCGTCCTGCCCATATTCTAAACATATAACGCACTACATTAGTAGTGTTCCCTGACCATTACCTCATCTTGCTAGCGTCTTTGAGTGTAATCCCGGAAGGGATCCGTCATGTTTGTGCATCCATAGAGAAATTGTCGTTTGCCTGTTGGGTGCATACAAAAATGTCAGTTTCTGCCTGACCCCTTGCGATAATACAGTCGAAGCTAATGACAGAGAAAGTAATGGACAGACGTGCAACCTCTGATCCAAAGCGTAAAAACCGGATTCGAATCCATTCCCAGTACAGATTTTTAAGTTCGCATTTCAGTGTCAGTGTTCGAGATGTTTGAAAATGTCGAATTCATAAAAAAACACTAAAATAATTTATCCACATCATTTCAATTCAAATTAGGGGAAGTGGTGGTAATATGATACAGGCTTGTAATATGAAACACGGTAGTATTTGCAGATTAGTAATGTCATCTGGCAACAGTTTCAGTTGTCAGAATGGTAATGTTCTGTTTCGGCCTCTAGAGGCAGCAGAGATCAGTATCTCGTTGTTTATGGCTGTGAATAGACACACTTTTTTTTCAACTTAGAAATGTTTTTGCAACGTGAGAATGAAATATTTTTTCTGCAACCTTTATTTAGAACTTAAGCTACTGTTTTTATTTTACGATTGTGTAATGGAATTAAACGTAAAAATGATAATTTTAGATACTTGAAATTGTTTATCGAAAGTGTTGTCCCTTTGGTTAGTTTTGAAAATGACGCTTGGTGGAAAAATGAAACACACTGTTCCATATTACGTCCCCCTTTTTTTGTTTTGTAGATCTCGCCAGGCCAAGCAGCAGGTTAATGCGCGGAGGGGGGGAAAAAAATACGACACAAATAGCGCCATGAAGATATGGCTCAAGCAGTAATGACTTTTAGTAATAAAACTAAAACTCTAAATGAAGCAGTAAGATGTTTTAGCATACCAAAAGCTACACTCTTTAGAAAGATGGCTAGAAAGGTTACAGATTTAAATACTTTAACACTTGGGTCATTCCACTTGAAGTGTCCAAGGGCTTCCAGCTCGACCATCTTCAATTCTGATGAAATTTATACAGTATGTACAGAGGGCCCGACAGGGTTGTATGAAAAGTTTCACCTGTAACTTGTTTCATGTACTAGAGACTTTTTTGTGAAGACCACTTTTACCAACGCCGAAAAGTCGCTAAGAAATCTTCAACTTTAACATTCCACTGTTCCTAATGGAAAAGAGCAAGACCCTTAGTCCTTGGTACAGTGGTACAACGGTTTGTGATCAACACTGAAATGATGCAGACAGAGTTCAGAAAGCAATGTATTTTGCATAATCTCAGTTCAAAGTGGACAACAAAACACGTAGCGAGAAATTTGCTCAGTAGTTTAACGAGGCATAAGTAGTAGAGAAACTTGCTACAGACATGGTCTTTTGTCAAACTATTGTCTGTCTGAGTGTTTACTATATTACCAATTTTAACCTGACTTGTTTATTTGATTACTTTGCTACGATGCTGTGAATATGCTAAAAACCACGAATGTGTCAAAATATACCCGTGTTCGAAGCCATGTATCTCAAAATGGACACCTACCACATTATTTTCATTAACACCATTCAACAGAGTTCATTTCATTCTACTAAAAATCGTATATTCATTTTGTCTTTTTGGGTAAGGTGGAAATACTTCGCCTAAATCATAGACTGTTTTGTGATTCAAGAAAAATTCTCGTCTTGGTCCACGGTGGCTATGGCACTACCAGACTCACTGACTCGTAGTCCCCTTGCCTAGGGGCCATGCCCGATTGCCATGCAAGGTCAGCTACGTGAGTCTCTTTACTGGAGGTTCCCAAGCCTGAATGTGGGAGTCCAGCAGGTTCCCAAGCCGGAATATAAGTTCAAGCCTGAATGTGTTATTCAACAGGTTCCCAATCATTGTTTGGATCTCTTTGTGGTTCCCAAGCAATAAAACAAAACTCTTCAGTTGGTAAATGCTTTAAATTTGTCGCTGATGTCCAAAACTATTGCTTCTGACAAACTGCATTGCCACCCAATCATTGAAACAGCTGGATCTATGACTGCAATTATCTGTTGTTCTGGCAGGCCAATGAAATGATTGCGCAGCTCCATGAAAATGCATGAAATTAATCAAGGCAGTTTTTTCTTCAGATGAAACTTCATAGATATTTCCTATCTACCATTTTCCATCATAAACGCAAGCTACATATTGGCCAGGTTGTAGATTAATAATGTCAGCATGTCTAGTGGCAACTTTAGCATATCGGTTAACATTTTCTATAAAAGACACTGAATTAAATGATCCTCTATGAATCTGAAGTCGCTTTTCATCGACTGGCACAAATTGGTCACAATCTCTTGTACCAGACACTGTACATCCATCCTCAAAAAGTTTTTCCTGGCAAATTTTTTCACATTCAATAATTTCTTTTTTAATGTAAATAAATCCAATGTCATACAAAAATGTTTGCTATATTCAAACAGATAAGTTGGTGTCAAGATTTGGTTGTCAATTGGGCGCTGAAGGCTAGCTCTTGCTGCTAAACGCTTAACTGTGCCCCCAATTCCATCACATGGTGATTTCCCATCGTTTGTCCCGAAAAAATTCCATTCAGCAGTAATGCCAAATTCATTTTTATGATGCTAAAGATTTAGGAAGCTCTTAAAATTTTTGTACTGTGCAGCACATCCGTCGCTAAAATAATGAATATGCTTAATTTCTTTAAATCTGCACTTCAGCAAGTTAATCAAGTACGTTAAAAATACATGCACTGCAACTGTGCCATGTCAGAGGCAGTCACTGATTGTGCAATGAAATACTAATTCCCCATGTCATTTAACTACATACAGTGTCAAAAAAAGAACTTAAAGCTGTAAAGAAACTTTCCTTAGAAGGACAAGAATTACTTACTAGACGGAGTAGTTTACACTCTACTGAAAATGGTCAAATGTGCTTCCATCATGAAGCTTTACTCCTACAAAAATTTATAATTTTAGGCGAAATTTTTGCACGTTACCTAAAGAGTAACCAAAATGAGAAAACGTTTTTCGAATAGAATGAAATTTGCTCTGTTGAATCGTGTTTATGAATATAATGTGAGAGGTGTCCAATTTGAGTTACATGACTTTGAACACGGGTATATTTTGATACTTTTGTTTTGTTTTGTTTCTGCAAGATTACTGGATGGTAGCAGAGTAATTAACCCCGAAGCCAGGACCAAATTTTTCATGTACTAAACACCCATACAGGCAGTACTTTGGCAAATGGCCAGCTCCACAGCGCACTTTCTCCAGTACTTATGCCTCGTTCAACTATGGGGTAAATCTTTCGCGACATGATTTGTTGCTAAATTTGAACTGGGATTATGCCAAATGCATTGCTTTCTGAACTCTATCTGCATCATTTGTGTGTAAAGCAGAAAAGGTCTACCACTATACCAAGAACCAAGGGTCTTGCTCTATACCATTAGGATCAGTAGAATGTTAAACTCGAAGATTTCTTCGCGATTTTTGGGTGTCGGTAAAAGAGGTCTTCACAAAAATTACTCTAGTACGTGAACTAAGTTACAAGTGAGCCTGAAACTTTGCATACGTTCATGTCGGGCCCTCAGGTACATGCTGTACAAATTTCATCAAAATTGAAGAGGGTCGATCTGGTGATTCGTCTAAGCTGGGACACTTGACGTGGAATGACCCACATGAAAATTGGGAAGAAGGCCTAACCCAAGAAATTGAAAAAGACCGTGTTGAATATTTATTTTAAATCCGCTTCGTTTTACCATCCCATTTCAAAATGCTCCTAATTTATAGCAAGTTAAAAAAATCTATTGTCATTATTTAACATCTCAATTTTTCATCAAAATTATTATTGATCCTTTGTCACAGATATACAATCTAACTCAGGTGCCTTTTTTTTATGGAACAGTCACATTCTAAATTCAGTATTTTGCCTTAAACAAATAAGTGGTCCATATTACCATCACTTCCCCTATTATTTGACTAAACCATCACTGTATCTACGTATTCGGTTTCTGTTTCGTCGAACTCTCAAAGAAAAAGAAAAAAATACAGCACGGTATATCTGTCGTGAATCGAACTCGTGTGTGCGATACCGCACGCAGGCGTCCTTCCTTGAGGCCTCCGGTCCGTTCACCTTGCGACCTCTAGACTGTCCCATTGTGCAGTCACCAAGGTCCAAGACACGGATGACTTTCTCCCGTCTCAGGCGGTCAGTAGCCGGGTACTTAAGCAGGGGCAGCAGTGGTGACAGAGCACACACCACACCCACCGCCTCCATCCACGGGACAGCTGCGCCGCCCACTGCCCACAGCCGAGATGCAGAGTGTCGCCGTATTCGCCTGCCTGCTGGCCGCCGCCCACGCCGGGCTGGTCGCGCCGGCCCACCTGCCCGCCGCCCATGCCGTCGCCTACGACCACTACGCGCCTCCCAGCTACAAGTTCGACTACGCCGTGGCCGACTCGCACACGGGCGACGCCAAGACGCAGTTCGAGCACCGCGACGGCGACAAGGTGACCGGCGCCTACAGCCTGATCGAGGCCGACGGCACGACCCGCGTCGTCGAGTACACGGCCGACGACCACAACGGCTTCCAGGCGGTCGTCAAGCGGCTGGGACACCCGACGCCGGCGCCGCCCAAGGCTGCGCTCGTCGCCGCCCACTCCCCCGCCCCCGTCGCCCACGCCCCCGTCGCCCACGCCCCCGTCGCCCACGCCCCCGTCGCCCACGTTCCCGTCGCCCACACCCCCGTCGCCCACGCACCCTTGTACGTCGCACCGGCTCCCGCCCCCGTAGCCCATGCTCCGGTGTACGCCGCCCCCGCTCCCGCCGCCCACGGTCCTGTGTACGCCGCCCCCGCCGCCCACGCAGCTGTCCTGGCCGCCCCCGCCGCCCAAGCTTACGCGTACCCCGCCCCGGCTCATGGCCCTGCTCCTTACCATGCCTAGAAGACCTGCTGCCCATCATAGGCCATCGTTGTCCACAGCTCTCAATACGAGAGTTTTTGGCTCATACGAATAACCCGCCGCCATCTCCCTTCATGAGTTCCTTACTGTTTATTTATCACTCGTTTATCGTCCATGATAATGTATTTTGTTGAATTTTCATGTATTGTAAAATAAAGTAACGTTTCTGAAATTCTGTTGTTACAATTTAATTTCGATGTGTCCCTCCTTTCTGTCTGATTTATAACCATATGATTTCGTAAAATACTTCCGACCAAGATCCACTGAACAGCAAATATATGCAGATTAGTATCTTGTAAGTTGTCATGTTTTTAACTTATGTATTTTTTATATAGTGACTACGTGCAATGTTGCACTTGTTATTTTATACCCATTTTTTAACAAGATGACCTGTTTATAACATATATGAGACCAGATGATGGTGACACAGTGCACCGAAACCGGTCGTCATTTAATAAATTGTTACTGTGTGATCTTGGCTTGTCATTTTGAAAACTATGAACTAAACATCGTCTCGATTACAAATACCTACTTTGTTTTTTAATGTTGTTTTTAGGAGGCGATCTACAGCTGCGATATACTTCGAAAAAACCATTCTTATGCCAAGACTGCAAAATACTTTAATTTTTTATGTTCTACCGGTTTCTGCAATTGCTGCCATCAATAGGAAATCAACAAAATATTTTACATCAAAGCCAATAAAATAACATTTTTACTGAGTACAGCAACGTGTATTTTACAATAAAGTATTGCGATCGTTTCTAAAAGTCCTTCCATCTTACATCATTTTATGTATTCCTTTAATTAATATTTAACTATTACAAATAGTTAAATATAGACTTCAACTGCGTATGGACAAAGCTGAAAACATTTACGAAACCGGGCCTCCTGCTTTCTAGGTAGTTGCGCTGACCCCTACACCACTGGGGACACAGTGATTGGCGCACCTGCAAGGACTACCTAAGCACGTCTCCTGTCAGACACAAATTTCCAGCTTTATCCTGCCCACAGTACTCAAACTCGTAGTCACTTTGTACAAATTCCCGTAAGATTAAGGGCTCCAAACTTGCCCGACCCTCCCCTCCCTCGAGTTTGAGTACTGTGGTTGGGCGTCTCTGTTTATAAAATACTTAAAGGCTACGTAGTCTATGAGTAAAATCTTTGTACTCGAAACACAGCAGGTGGTGTGATGTGAATAATCTACAGTATTTGGTTGTCTGAAGATGGCCTAAGAAGCCGAAAGTTGGTTCACAACAAAAATTAATATTATCGTGGAACAAATATATAGAATATACATTTATGTAAAATGGCATTAAGCTAAAGTTCCTTATTTTGTAGACGATTTTGAAGTACTTTCAGAAAATTTGACAAAGCGTTTACTCCGTTGGAAAAAATACGAATAAACTGGGTTCAAAATTTTATTTGATATATATGTAACGTGGTAAATATAAAAAGTATGCCAAAATTATAGTAACATCCATAGTTGAAAAAGTGCTAGGTAATAAATTTAAATGTCTTGGGAAAAGTATACAGCAGAATGGAATAGAGGAACCCGCAATAGTACACAACATGAAGAAAAGTATATGGTTTGACAAGAAGCCTAGAAGCAAAACGCACTATTGCAGTAATAAGGTCAAAATGATTGTATCTATGAGGAAATGTTAATGCTAAAGACTGAATGGATTACACGTAATTGAAGGAACGAGCCTTCGTGTTTATCTACAGAACTAAGCAAATGTCCTTCAGAAAATATTCACTTTCCGTCACAAAATTCCCTGCAAGTGCGGTTTTGCAGCTATAGGCCAGACGATACGAACTGCTCCGTAGCGATATACAGAAGACGAAAGACATACCCGTCTTCTGCAACCATCAAAATCACCAGTAGCAGAACACTGTATTTCCATGGGAAACGCAATGGAATATAACGTAACAACAATTTTAACTCCAATTTCCAATTTTTAGGATTCAGCAATTAAATAATCGGTGGAAATATGTTTCGCCGACAGTTTTATAAATGTTGACAACGGCTTTCAGCTGATAAAAATTTTAATCTCACGGTTAATATTATCCAGTAGCAGAGGAATCGAAGTTATCAATCGAAAATCAGTGATTGGAAGACTGTTTCTCTTCCACCGCCGAGGTCAGCACATTCAACTCGGCTGTATCGCGCATGCCACCATCTAGCGCATGCTCAAAACGACGCCAGCACATTTGCTGTGCACAAGAACCAATAATGACTGCACCTGAGCTCTTCAGGAGCTTTAGCCCACCGGCCTGAACTCCACAGCCACTCGGAAACGCAGTTGTTTCCGTCATTGCAACGGCGGATGGGAGCTCTTCAGTACTTGTCTACTCACCTGTAGATGGCCGGATGTCTCTGAGCCGAAGTTTCGTTTCAAAATGTCGACGGGATTCGGCTACACACCCTAAAATGAAAGTAAGAAGATATACGCCGTGAAAATTTCAGAAGCCACATTTACCCTCCTACCGCTGGTAAAATCACAGGTAATGTGACTTTAGTTATCCTTTGGATGTGTACGTATTACCGGATTGATAATATTAAAGTAGCGTATTGGGTTACAACTCATCTAGATCTGTTAGTCAAAGGTTCAGCTTCACTTGGAGGCTTAGTGAAATTTTTATCGAAATTACGTTTTACTTTCTTAAAACACGATTGATCATTATCATCATAGACCAAAGATAATATAGACTGCGCACGTCCCTAACTCTGCTGTGTTGTGTTTTGAAACAAACTCCGAGTCACGTGATTGAGTTTTCGCCACTATGAGCAACAGTTTTTCTTGTTTATAGGGGAAATGAAGCGTTGACTTTAACAATAAAACGACTTCCCATAACACATGTAGAATAAAGCTATCGTTATTTCTCCAAATCTCTCTCTCTCTCTCTCTCTCTCTCTCTCTATATATATATATATATATATATATATATATATATATATATATATATAGAAAAGTTGTCTGGAAAAGACGAAAATCGGGAAAAACTGAAACAGCTTTTCAGAGTGAGCTATCAATACCGTTCGTCCGATTGCGATAACATTTTGTACATTTCATGTTGAAAGCAAGAGGAAGGTTTGCATCAATTAAAAATTTGTAAAAGTCGCTCAGAAAGTAGGAAAATGTAGGAAAAACATAAATCAATTTTTTTCTATGAATGAAAATCAATTGCCACATGGTTGTAAGCGCGTCGCTTAAGTACGGCTTGACAGGACAAGGTTTGTATCAAATAACATTTTTGGAAAATTTACCGGAAAACTGGAAAATTTGAGAAAAATTGAAAGTGCGTTCTTCAATGTGTTTTTGATTGAATTTACCACTATAACTGACTATTCGCACGACGGAAAACTGTAATTCTTTTTTTTGTTTTGTTCATTATGATGTTGGAAAAGTTACCAGTAAAAAATAGGGACAGTTAAAAAGGAAAGTCGCAAAATTCGAACCAAGTTCCTTTCTCAATGTGTTTCTAAATGTACTCAACATTATAAGTTGAGAACCGTTCAACCGATTGCGATAAAGTTTGATCATTTGACGTTCAACGAAAGTTTGGAAAGTTACCAGGAAAATTTGAAAATTCGCGAGAAACTGAAAGAGCTTTTTTTCAATGGGATATCAATATCATTCCTCTGATTGCGATAAAAGTTTGCATATTTGACGTTCAAAGCAAGAGTAGCATACTTATGAAATTAAAATGTGGAAACGTTTCCCGGCAAGCTTGAAAATTTAGAAAAAATAAAGAGATTTTTCTATGAAATATCAATATCATTCATTTGATTGCGATAAAATTTTGCACATTCGACGTTAAAGGCGAGAGTACATACATATTAGCGATTGCGAAGCATTGCCGGGTCGACTAGTTACTAATATTAATGCGATGATTATCGTTTTTACATGTGACCAAGTGAAAAGAATAGTAATTTTGTGGCATTGTATTTCAAACGACAATAGTTTTCCTCATGCTCTGAGGGGATGAGGGGGCTGCAGCTCACTGCATCAGCCAATTCATCTCTACTTGTCACGTATCCATTTCTTCTTGTTTCCTTACTGTTTTTTACTATTGAACTGTCGGTCATAATAATTAAAACAGCCAGAAACTCGGCGTACAAAATGAAAAGCGAACGTTTGCATTTTTTTAATATTTTTTTATTTTATTTTATTTTATTTTATTTTATTTTATTTTATTTTATTTTATTTTATTTTATTTTATTTTATTTTTTTTTTTTTTACGTCGTTCACTTCCCATTCCGCCCATGACGATGGGCTGTTTCCGTTTAGTTGTGAATAGTAGCTACCGTACAGACGGAGGAAGTATGGTACGAAATTTTTAATAAGGATACTGGCAAGTCTTATTATTGTAATATGCTTTTACTGTAAGGACTCATTGCAGGCGTAAGGTAGAGGAGCATGAGAGTGTGTATACGATGACTGGAACTGAAGTAATGACAACTATTTATTCACGATACATAAACGTTACATGTTTGCACCTGTTACTGTCCTTGAAAGCAGTCACCAGCATTGTGTAAAACCCGTTCTCGGCGATGTGGAAGGCGTAGTATATCGCTGGCAGACCCTGTTCTGTTGATGGTGAGAATGGAGAGGTCTACTGCCTGTCGAATCTCTGGAACAGTTCCGAAGCAAGCTTGAAAGGAGTACACATATTCTGCCTTGGGCACATTTTATTGGTATTTGAGCTGTACGATGGCACATACCATTGCTGATATTATTTCATTTTGAAAGTACTTGTTAATATGGACAAGTTGGTAATCTGTGCCACGTGTGCCATATGTGCCAAGAGAGTATGCATTATCTCTGACCTGAGCAGTAGCGAGCAAGACAATCTGCAAGTGGCTCGCAGTCTGCCAGTTGGTTTGGTAGCTTAGGCAGCCACATTGCATTAATATTTCTGCTCAACTATTTTTTAAACGACGAAAGTCTGCCCTGTGATAGAGACTACTGTACCACTAGCTGAGAGTACACAATTGACCTTTGAAAGAAAAAGGGTAAATTTTCTGTACTTATCAGTGTAATTGTAGCATTGGATGGTTGTTGTCGTAGTAGGTGCTTAGCATTTCTTATTAATGAAGTTCGTTAAAAAAGTTGCTAGTTTTGAAGACATTATTGATAGAGCTGAAGCATTGAATTAAAATTTGTGGTGCGGCCGGGAATCGAACCCGGACCTCCATGCTTACTAGGCAGACGTCTTAACCGTTTTTTTTTTTTTTTTTTTTTTTTTTTTGGTTCTCTGGGTAGTTCTCTTCGTTGCGGACGCTGATCGTTTTTGTTCGAGGTTGTTCGTTGAATATTTGGCTCAGCTTTTTTATTACAGAGGGCGTGGAGCCCTCTGACCGGAAAAATGGCACCTCCCCGGCGGGGAATCGAACCCCGGTCTCCCGCGTGACAGGCGGGGATACTAACCACTATACTACCGAGGACAACCGTTAGACTACCACACCACTAACGATTAAGGCGCCTCGGAATAGTCTATGTACGATTTCCCTCCACAACACAAACTTTAATTCAGCTTCTTTGTTCCAAAGATAATTGCCACTACTGCCAAGGCTCTCCATGCAGCGGAATAGCACCTCAGCAATGGTGGAACAATCCTGTTATGGTGATATAAATATCAATTAAATACAATGAAAGAATCCCTGAGACGGATTTTCGTCTCAAATATGTCAAAGACATTATTGATAGAGCTGAAGCATTGAATTAAAATTTGTGGTGCGGCCGGGAATCGAACCCGGACCTCCATGCTTACTAGGCAGACGTCTTAACCGTTAGACTACCAATAATGTCTTTGACATATTTGAGACGAAAATCCGTCTCAGGGATTCTTTCATTGTATTTAATTGATATTTATATCACCATAACAGGATTGTTCCACCATGTCCATTGCTGAGGTGCTATTCCGCTGCATGGAGAGCCTTGGCAGTAGTGGCAATTATCTTTGGAACAAAGAAGTTGAATTAAAGTTTGTGTTGTGGAGGGAAATCGTACATAGACTATTCCGAGGCGCCTTAATCGTTAGTGGTGTGGTAGTCTAACGGTTAAGACGTCTGCCTAGTAAGCATGGAGGTCCGGGTTCGATTCCCGGCCGCACCACAAATTTTAATTCAATGCTTCAGCTCTATCAATAATGTCTTTGACATATTTGAGACGAAAATCCGTCTCAGGGATTCTTTCATTGTATTTAATTGATATTTATATCACCATAACAGGATTGTTCCACCATGTCCATTGCTGAGGTGCTATTCCGCTGCATGGAGAGCCTTGGCAGTAGTGGCAATTATCTTTGGAACAAAGAAGTTGAATTAAAGTTTGTGTTGTGGAGGGAAATCGTACATAGACTATTCCGAGGCGCCTTAATCGTTAGTGGTGTGGTAGTCTAACGGTTAAGACGTCTGCCTAGTAAGCATGGAGGTCCGGGTTCGATTCCCGGCCGCACCACAAATTTTAATTCAATGCTTCAGCTCTATCAATAATGTCTTTGACATATTTGAGACGAAAATCCGTCTCAGGGATTCTTTCATTGTATTTAATTGATATTTATATCACCATAACAGGATTGTTCCACCATGTCCATTGCTGAGGTGCTATTCCGCTGCATGGAGAGCCTTGGCAGTAGTGGCAATTATCTTTGGAACAAAGAAGCTGAATTAAAGTTTGTGTTGTGGAGGGAAATCGTACATAGACTATTCCGAGGCGCCTTAATCGTTAGTGGTGTGGTAGTCTAACGGTCGCCGGCCGCGGTGGCCGAGGGGACTAAGGCGCTCATTCCGGCTTGGGCCGTCGTGGAGGGCGGTTGTGCTTACGCTGTGCTCCGTCGCTGCTCACGTCAAGGCAAGTTTACTGTTTATTCTGACAGCGGAATCTTGTATCTTCGTGTTACTGGGTGATATATTCTCTACTAACGTCTTCGTCTGGTGCTTGTGGCTGGGATTTGGTCGTTTTGTTTATAATATGAATTTGTTTTGAATGTGGCTACGATTTTAAGGAGATATACTTTGAAGTTTACTTTTGATCGTGGAATTGTGAAACCTGCTGCATATGAAGTTCATAGATTCCTTATTGAACAAGTTAAGATTCCATTAGACGAACTTTACGGAATTAATCTGTCTCAGCTAGCGCCTGTATTTTTTGTAAAACTTTTGAATGTTGATCTGTGTCTGCGTATTGTAGAAGAAAGTGGAGGGACGATGAAATTTTTGCGTTCTGATGGTAGTGTGATCGATGTAGAAGTTTCCTTTGGCGGTATGGATTTGCGCACTGTGCGCGTATTTGAACTACCATTTGAAATTCCTAGCGAGCACGTACGCGATGTTCTGAGTGCCTACGGCCGTGTTCTGTCTGTTCATGAGGAAAAGTGGGGGAACAACTTTCCGTGCCCCGTACTGAATGGCGTGCGTCAAGTAAAAATTGATTTGATGAAGCACATACCGTCCTTTATCAGTGTGTCAGGCTATCGTGCACTTGTGATATACGACGGACAGCCCAGGACGTGCGCCATTTGTAATTCGACGGAGCACTACCGGGCGGAGTGCTCGCGCCGTCGGGTGGCTCAGCTGCCTCCCGGCGACGCGGTGACGCGCGCGCCTGGCGTTGTAAACATGCCCCTGTCGTATGCGGCGGCTGCCGCTGCGGTGCCGGCGCCGCCTCCCGTGACAACAAGTGTCGTGCAGGACTCGGCCACCGAAGACGCTACACAGGCCGTGCTTCAAGTTAACTCCACCGACTCTACCCGGAGCGAGGCTGAATTACCACAGGTGCAACAGGAAGAACACGTCACCCCCGCGGATGCGACTGTTTCTCCCCAGGCTGTGGTTGACCAACAACCGTCACAGCAAGTGAACGAAACCGCTATGGAAACGGCTTCCAGTCCTTTGACGACCCATGACGTTGTACAAAACATGGAAGTTGAACACATTGTATCCGTACCCTGTAGTTCTCCTCCGAAGAAAAACGAAAAGAAAAGGATTGCACACCCGGAAGCGGAAACTGAAGCTCCCAAAACTCGGGAGAAACTTAAGGAAATCAAGAAGAAACACAAGAAGAGGAGAAATGACGGAACAGACGAAAATAAGGAATTGTCCGATAGTTCTGCGTATAGTCAGGACAAAGAAGATAACAGTAAAGCTGGTTCTCACAGACCGCGTGCTCGACGAAAAAGTGTAGACATCGCAACAGCCACCGATTTTGGTCAACGGGTACGGATGTCTGAGAACCCGGAGAAAGGTGACTCGATGGCTACAATGGACTGGGTGACTGAAATGGAACAAGAGAATAAACGTCCGGCGTCAACTACTAGTGTTAATCTTCCTGTGTTCTCTGGGAACACAAATGCAGAAGGACTCCAAGAACTTCACCTAGAATCATTGCGATAAGTCGCAATCGATGGCAGTTCTGTGTTCATTGTTACTTGATGAATCTGAAGTTTGACATCATACTCGTGTTTATGACTAGCCTTTGTGGTCCTTGACTATGGCACACCGATTGCAGACAACGACACAAACGTATAATATATTGACCCTCAATATCAACAGGATCTCGAATCCATTAAAATTATCGGCCTTGAAAGATTATTTATACCAATCTGACACTGACATTGCACTGTTGCAAGAAGTACTCGTCCATGAATTTCAATTTCCAGGCTATATCGAAATTGTAAATGTGGCGTTAGAGAATGAGTGTGGAACGGCAATTTTAGTTAAAAATGGAATACCTGTAGAAACTCTGTGTCTCTTAGAATCCGGCAGGGGAATATCCTGTAAAATTTTTGAAACAACGGTAGTAAATATCTACGCACCCTCTGGCAACAATGCCAGAACTGCTAGAGCTAGCTTTTTCATGACCGAAATCGTTCACCTACTAAAAGATAATCCAGAAAATCTAATTATTGCAGGAGATTGGAACTGTGTCTTGAACCCCAAGGATCAAACCCCAAACTTTAATTTCTCCAAAGAACTGAATGATTGTGTCCGTGATTTACGTCTAAACGATGCTTGGGAAGTGCTATACCCAACAATGGTAAAATTTACGCACGTTACCAATGTCTCTGCTAGTAGAATTGACAGACTGTATGTTTCTGACAGCCTAAGGCAGTGTATAACTTCCATCGACGCGATACCTGCTAGTTTTTCTGATCACAGTGGGGTACGTTGCAGCATCAATCTCGTCCGACAAAAAACGTTCTGGGGACGGGGTTTATGGAAACTGAATGTGAGTGTTCTTAACGACACAGAACTAGATGAATGTGTACGACTGACTTGGGTAGCGTGCCTCAGGGCACGACCAAGATACGGTTCAGCAATTGAATGGTGGACGAAACATGCTAAAAAGAAACTACGAATGACGTTGATTCAGTATGCGAAAGAAAAGGCCACATATTTTAAGGACACTATAGAATTTTATTATACCTGTCTCAGAGAACTTTATGATCGTCCTGTTTTATCTGACGAGCACTTCATGCAAATAAAGAAAATCAAGGCAATTTTAACACAACTGAAAAGGAAACAACTCGATGGTTTGAAGGTAAGGTCTAGGTCGCAGTCAACTATAGCAGAGGAAACTGCTTCTCTGTACCACATCATCAGACAAACAAAAAACAGAAGGAAGACTTTTTTGGAGAAGCTGCGAGCTGCAAAGGGTGATGTCCTATCTGAACAACGAGCAATAATGGATGAAATTCACCGATTTTTTCAGGACCTATACACAGCTACTGATTTCAATGAGGCATCTGCAGCAACATTGCTGGACAGTACAGACGCTATTGTCACATCTGATGACAATAGAGGCTTACGAACAACCTTTTCTAGCGACGAACTGCTGGACATCATAAAAACTTCTCCACTGAATAAGACTCCTGGTCCTGATGGAATACCAGTGGAATTTTATAAAAAGTATTGGAATATGATTGGCGTCGCTTTTACTGACGTTGTAAACGAAGTTCTTACTGGTGTCGTCTTACCGCCCGAATTTAAAGAAGGCGTTATGGTGGTGGTTCCCAAAGGGCAGGGGATGAAAGACGTGCACAAACTGCGGCCGCTGTGTCTACTGAACACTGACTATAAACTCGCTGCTCGTGCATTGAAAGCCCGCTTGACAGTTGTTCTAAAAAGAGTCATTGGAAGCGATCAGACGGCTTTACCTCATAGGAGTATAGTGAAAACCGTCAGTGAATATCGTGACATTATTTCCATCTTTTCGGCGACTAAAGTTAAGGGATCTTTGTTTTTTATTGACTTTGCCAATGCGTTTGATAGGGTTGACCACCGTTACCTTTTTAAAACGATGACAACTATGGGATTTGGCAACTCATTCTTACAATCATTAAAACATATGATCACGGGAATGACAGCGAAAATTCTTGTAAATGGACAACGTACGAAGAACATTGATATTCTCAGGGGATTTCCGCAAGGCAGTCCGCTCTCAATGCTACTGTACATCATATCGATAGAACCTCTTGTCCGAAAAATAAATAATGACCTTGAAGGAATAACAATAATGTCTGCCAAGAAAGTAACCAATGTGTATGCTGATGATTTAGGAGTCATAGTCCGGAGTAGTGAAGACGTTCAACATCTAAGCGACGCGATTCAGATGTACTCCAGTGCCACTGGCGCGGTCGTCAATAAAACGAAAAGTTCGCTGCTCAGTTTAAATGGCTTTGAAGGAAATGATTTAGACTGGATTACTACTACAGACCACCATAAGACCCTTGGCGTCATATTTTATAACTGTCCACTCCGGATGACTTCTGCCAACTGGAAAGAAATGCTAGCAACAATCAGAGGTTTAACAAGGGAACATAGAAACAGGAATCTAAATTTGGTTCAGAGGGTTCAATTAATCAACTGCATTATCCTGTCTAAAGCATTATATTTAGGTCAAATACTGCCTGTCCCATTAGGTATAGCAAAAAACATTACAAGAGCCGTGTGTCAAGTGATTTGGCAGGGATGCATATTCAGAGTTGCAGCTAACACAGTGACCTTACCATATGGTGATGGTGGCCTCGGTCTTACAGATATTCGGCAGAAAACGATGAATTTATTTATCAAGAGGACACAAGATATTCTCCGTAACAACCCTGAGAGTATTACGGCTCTACTCTTCAAAATGACAGAGCCAAAGAGTTTAGCTGCCCCCGTCAATGTGGCCCCCATTAATTACAAGCTGAACCATGTCAGGGAGTACTTCATTGAGGTTAGTTACAAGAAGAACAGTCAGACAACAGGAGAACATAGTAATAGGCCATGTCATCATGACAAACCACGGACGAGTGCTGTTAGAAACAGAATGGAGAAGAAATATCCTACAAAAGACTGGTGCTCTGTCTGGAGGAATATTAGCAACAAACTTTTAACATCGGAGGTACGTTCCACGTGGTATCAGGTTGTCAATGCAACTATAGCAACGAACGAGAGACTGAGTGTTATAGGCAAGGCTAATTCCAGTTTATGCACCACCTGTGGACATGTAGATACGTTACTCCACAGATTTACCTGCTCGGGCTACAGTGACCTATGGACAAAAGTGAAGCAGCAGGTGGCGTTCCTCCAAAGAAATGACGGCCGATTCATCACCACAGAAGAATTACTGATACCGGATAAGACATACTTCCCACGACAAAAAAACAATACAATAATGTGGATATTCGGACATTTTGTGCACTTCGTAATTCATCGAAGTTGCCAGAACGACGCTGAGGATTATAGTAGCTATATGGCAATGGAATATTACAAACTATTAAAGAATAGAAATTTCAAGAAGGATTTCGGTAACATGCTGCAAATAGTGTTCCGAAAGGAAGGTATAGGATAAAATATGTTACGCTAGAGAAATACAACCAGTTGAACTCCATGAGATAAATAATGTTTTACCAATAACAAAATGGAACAGAAGAATCAATATACCATTTTTTGTTATTATTATTTCTATTATTATTATTATTTTACTCCGTACTGACAACTCCTTAGTTCAACTAACATGAAGAACAATCACTAGCTCTAGAAGATTCACTAATGCAGACGTAAGAAGAAGTCTCGTTTTCTGTTTTTATTTGAGGAAGCATTGTTTTCCAGTCCTCACAGAGGTGGTACAGTTAATTTACTTATGGCGTAGAAGTTCAACGCATATGAAAGAAGAAGTCATAAGTTTCTGTTTGATTTTCAATTCCAATCAGCAGAGAGGCAACTAATTTCGTTATAGCGTGAGAAAGCTCGCCGATGAAGGCATTGATGGAGAGAGTAAGGACGGGGTGTAGGGGAGAAGGGAGCCCCGATTAAAAAAAAAAAAAAAAAAAAAAAAAAAGGCGCTCCAGTCACGGTCTACACGGCCACTACGGTCGGGGGTTCGAATCCCCCCTCGGGCATGGATATTTGTGCCGTCCTAGTTCGTAAGTAGTTCATAAGTAGTTTGTAAGTTTAGGGACTGATGACCCCGTAGTTAAGTCCCATAGACTATACAAACATTTGAACATTTTAGCCGGGCGCCGTGGCTCAGCGCGCCCGGTCAGAGGGCTGAACGGCCTCTGTAATAAAAAAGCTGAGCCAACAACACCTCGAACAAAAACTAACAAACTTGATCAACGTCCGCAACGAACAGAACTACACATAGAGCAAAAAAAAAAAAAAAAAAAAAAAAAAAACAAAAAAAAAAAAAAAAAAAAAAAAAAAAAAAAAAAAAAAAAAAAACGGTTAAGACGTCTGCCTAGTAAGCATGGAGGTCCGGGTTCGATTCCCGGCCGCACCACAAATTTTAATTCAATGCTTCAGCTCTATCAATAATGTCTTTGACATATTTGGGACGAAATTCCGTCTCAGGGATTCTTTCATTGTATTTAATTGATATTTATATCACCATAACAGGATTGTTCCACCATTGCTGAGGTGCTATTCCGCTGCATGGAGAGCCTTGGCAGTAGTGGCAATTATCTTTGGAACAAAGAAGCTGAATTAAAGTTTGTGTTGTGGAGGGAAATCGTACATAGACTATTCCGAGGCGCCTTAATCGTTAGTGGTGTGGTAGTCTAACGGTTAAGACGTCTGCCTAGTAAGCATGGAGGTCCGGGTTCGATTCCCGGCCGCACCACAAATTTTAATTCAATGCTTCAGCTCTATCAATAATGTCTTTGACATATTTGAGACGAAAATCCGTCTCAGGGATTCTTTCATTGTATTTAATTGATATTTATATCACCATAACAGGATTGTTCCACCCAAGGAGGTTAAAATAAGAGGAGACGGCGCTACTACTCAAAGCTTAGCTGTCGATTGAAGCCAGTCCGCCATCTTGTGGAGCCAACGAATTATGTTTCCAGATTAAACCACTTTGTGATTCTTGCCCTGTAAACTTTCATACATTTAAATAACTGTCGAGTACGGATCTGATATAATATACTTTTGTGGACAAATACAGGCCAGACAGTTGAATAGACACAAGTCACCACAAATGTTATTGGGATAGCGTTCTGCTCACGCCACTTCGAATAAACGTGACGTCATTTTTACGTCACACGCTCTATCGAAGATCGCGCAAACAGCTATCGACTATTGCCTGTTATTCGATACTTCAATGCAACAGACGCCATCTCGATTTGCCGTACGTATTTCTAAGAGTTTTGGTATTATAATACGCAGTAAGCCGTTTCATAGAAACAAAACATTACAGATGAATCAAAAATCGTTCTCGGCTCATTTCTTATCACTACATATAAATAACAATAAACCAACAGTCAAAAATTCCTGAAAGTATAGGAGATAAGTACGCTCACTCTGCTGGGTTTTGCGAGTCGTCGTAGCGTAGTGGATAGTGTTAGAGGTCCACAATCCGAAGGTTTTTGATTCGAAAATCCTACTATGGAAATAATTTTTTAAATCGCACAGTTTATAACATAATGTAGATGTTGCTTAATCGTAACACATTGTGGGCCTTTCTTATCCATATAACGGTGGTATCGTATGCAATACATGGTGTTACCTGTAAGAGAGCGCTGTCTCAGGAACTAGTAACATCGATGTGGTTACTTTAGTCTGATTAGAAAACGGAGAATGGAATTCCTGGAAGTTACACGGCCAGCAATGACATTTCTGTTGAGAACCGACTTCGTGGAAATGATACGACTAGCACTCACATTCTGTTTTCCTTCTCACAGATACTTTACTTTGTTCCAAATATATAACGATTTCCGAGGATATGGTTAGAGAAAAGCCTAAGGGAAACGTTTAATAGGCTACAATGTAATAGTAAAATACACTTAATGTACAGTATACAATATCTCTTCAATCAGCAATCAAAGGATGAATAAATAAATAAACTGTTGATAAGTAAGTGCCGATACCATTTATATTATTCGCTTCTCAGAAATATTTCGCTGTATTTCCGAATATCTTGTGATTTTCAAGCGTGTGGTTAGGCCGATATTTCTAGCTTATCTCAATATTTGGCTGTTTTATTTTTGGAAGTGTCGCGATTTCCGAGAGTGTGCTTAGAACTATGTTCCTTACTTGTCACCAATATTCTGAATATTGACATACATTTCCATAGTGCTTAGTTTAATTTCATTAAGAAGTCCCGTAGTATATTAGAAACACGAAGGCGAAGAAAGAAAAATTAAATGGAAACGGCTCACAATCACTATATCAGGATGAAGTTGCGAAACTTCGGACGATACCGATGTTTGTTTATAACCTATCGTACCGAGAAGGAGGTGTTTTTATGCTACCATTAAATAAGGCAATATCCAAGCATGTCACTTTTGCAGCAGACTGTAATCGAACCAACAACGAAATTTATTATGATACGACAGCTATTGAAACAAACCAATTCACATTACACTAGCATATTACGTTTGCACGAAGTTATGTGACTGCAAGTCAATAGCTCTTCGAGCGATCTTCGATACAGCGTGTGACGTAAAAATGACGTCAGGTTTGTTCCAAGTGGTGTGAGCAGAACGCTATTGGCACCATAATATGGCGGCAATGGCTTCACTTCTGTGGCGTTAAGGGCATCTCCCCCTATTCTAACCTCCTTGGTTCCACCATTGCTGAGGTGCTATTCCGCTGCATGGAGAGCCTTGGCAGTAGTGGCAATTATCTTTGGAACAAAGAAGCTGAATTAAAGTTTGTGTTGTGGAGGGAAATCGTACATAGACTATTCCGAGGCGCCTTAATCGTTAGTGGTGTGGTAGTCTAACGGTTAAGACGTCTGCCTAGTAAGCATGGAGGTCCGGGTTCGATTCCCGGCCGCACCACAAATTTTAATTCAATGCTTCAGCTCTATCAATAATGTCTTTGACATATTTGAGACGAAAATCCGTCTCAGGGATTCTTTCATTGTATTTAATTGATATTTATATCACCATAACAGGATTGTTCCACCATGTCCATTGCTGAGGTGCTATTCCGCTGCATGGAGAGCCTTGGCAGTAGTGGCAATTATCTTTGGAACAAAGAAGCTGAATTAAAGTTTGTGTTGTGGAGGGAAATCGTACATAGACTATTCCGAGGCGCCTTAATCGTTAGTGGTGTGGTAGTCTAACGGTTAAGACGTCTGCCTAGTAAGCATGGAGGTCCGGGTTCGATTCCCGGCCGTACCACAAATTTTAATTCAATGCTTCAGCTCTATCAATAATGTCTTTGACATATTTGAGACGAAAATCCGTCTCAGGGATTCTTTCATTGTATTTAATTGCTAGTTTTGATTTAACCTGAAGTCAATTACCAGTTCCCATTCCTTTCAACACACTGAAGATTAATTATGTCTTATGTTACCGCCCTCTGACAAAGCAAGTCATTGACTTACAATTTGATCAGAATATTAGTGAAAGAATAGATCTTAATGATAATAATCTGCATACCTAGTGAGACTAAAAGTGACACACAGGTTTCAAAGTGAAATTCATAAACAGAGAGTTTTGTTGTAACGATGAAAGCTCACATTGTTAGGTTAATTAATAGGATTTCGGTGCATGTTGGAGGGAATGTAAGTTAAGGAATTTTACAAAATGCATAGTTTTGCTCCAATCCTTATGAAATTTTGCACACGTGACCTTTAAACCAAGAGGAAGATCACTGGGTACATAAATTTTTGTATGTTAAATGACCAGAGTACTTTGCGGAAAACCTTGCCGAGAGAGGGAAAGGTGGAAACTAACGGAGATATGGGAGAGAAAGAGGTGGATGCAGAGAGAGGGGGAGAAGCGGATGTGGAAACGAGAGTGTAGGAGAAATAAGCACACGGGCAACGCTGGGTTTACAGCTAGTTAATTATAACGCCCAAAATAAACTGTCTGTGCCTACAGTATTTTTGTTGAATGTTGCACTGCTATTTTGCTAGCAGTTACAGCGGGGTCGGAGATAAAAGGTGGATAGATTGATAAAAGTAATTGGAATGCTATACAATCTATCTGTCTCTCTAACACTTTCCCTCGGACGTGCTACCACCACACTCGTGCCAATGTCGCAAGATTTAATTGCGTAGCACTGAAGGTGAGGGCCGCAGAACTACAGGCACTGTCAGTGCTCGCAGTTGAAGTTTCTGTTCACTAACCTGGCCTCTTCTTTTCCGTTGTCCCGACGCAGAAGCAGCGCACAGGTCGTTGATCCTTGTATCTTGAAGTGCAGTACTCTGGAACTTTTAAAACTGTGGCTACTTTTAAAATAAGGGATGCTAGTTGTTTCATAATATTTATTTACGTCTCGTGAAACAACAAGCGGCACGTACTGTCCAGAATCCTAGTACACTTGAATTCTAATTACAATAGTTGAAACACAGTAAATTTCAACTGCCTGACAGACTACTTTAAGAGGGCGATTGTCATAGTTGTCAACGCGAGAGCCGTCTGTACTGGACTGACTACAACTGGGCTGTGCTGGTCCCGGCTACCATCAATTTTGGCGCGAAGCGCACTTTCTACAAATTCTACATTCAACTGTTTTTATTAACTAAAGCATAATTACATAAATAAACCATATCATAATAAAACTTCATGTAAACACGTTAATTACCCAAGGCACGTTACGTTCTTTACAATAGTTTATCTAATATTTATAATTAAAAAATCATAGAGGGGGTCACATAAAGGTGGGGGCAGCCAATCGGAATACGTCTAGGCAGTACGGGAAGATATGTTACACCGTATGTCATATTTTCTCACCCATTTCACCTATGATGTAATTTACTAGCTATGAAATTTCTTAGCAACTCAATACCTATGGCTAGGAGCCAGCCATCCCACACAGTGCAGTTTTGAATGTTCAATATTACAACCATCGGTACATGGGTTTTTCTTAATGCCAGGTAGCTATGAATGATTTGCAGTGACAGAAACTAGACGTCTAGAAACTACTGGGTGATCAAAAAGTCAGTATACATTTGAAAACTTGATAAATCATGTAATAATGTAGATAGAGAGGTAAAAATTGACACATATACTTTGAATGACATGGGATTTTATTAGAACAAAAAACAAGTTCAAAAAACTTCCGAAAGATGGCTCTGGGCAGCAAAACGTCAGTGACTGCGCATAAAAATTGTGTATGGAAGGAGCTGCAATGAGAGAGAGAGAATCATATGCACCAGCAGTCGCAGCATGTTGACGTTACCTGAAAGGCGCATTTCATGGAGCTGTAGTATCAGAATAGGGAATGTGCTAGTTCAGCGTTACGATCCTATCGCCATAGGAGGGAGATTCAAACGGAAAAAGGTCCGTTGAGAAATGCAGCTATGGCGAGAATGATTTCGAAGTTCTAAGTCACTGGTTGTTTAGACGATAGACCCCGTAGTGGCCGACCGAGCACCAGGCGTAATGCTGCTGAGACAGTTCAGGAAGAAATGGATATGAAGACGAAACCAATATTCCAGATTTCGAATTACGAACAGATGCCGTAATGAGTAACATAGAAGTAGATATCATCGGAGTAGTGCAGCAACTAAAATCACTTAACAAGAACAAATCTTCTGGTCCGGATTGTATACCCATTAGATTTCTATCTGATTATGCTGAAGCGATAGCTCCTTACTTAACAGTCATATACAACCGCTCTCTCATAGAAGGATCTGTACCAAAAGATTGGAAAGTTGCACAGGTCACACCTATATTCAAGAAAGGCAGTAGGAGTAACCCACTAAACTACAGGCCTATTTCATTGACGTCAATTTGCAGCAGGGTTTTGGAACATATCCTGTATTCAAATAATATGAATTATCTCGAACAGAACGATCTATTGACCCAAGGTCAACACGGATTTAGAAAATATCGTTCATGCGAAACACAACTAGCTCTTTATTCTCACGAAGTGATGGGTGCTATCGACAAAGGTTCGCAAATCGATTCCGTATTTCTTGATTTCCAGAAAGCTTTTGACCCCGTACCTCACAAACGGCTTTTAATCAAATTGCGTGGTTATGGTATATCGCCCCAAATTTGCGATTGGATAGGGGATTTCTTGTCAGAGAGGACACAGTTCGTAGTAATCGATGGTAAGGCATCGACTAAAACAGAGGTAATATCGGTCGTTCCACAGGGTAGTGTTATTGGTCCTCTGCTATTCCTTATTTACATAAACGATTTAGGGGAAAATCTAAGTAGCTCTCTTAGGTTGTTTGCAGATGACGCCGTCATTTACCGACTAGTAAAATCATCTGAAGATCAAAACCAACTGCAGAACGATCTGAATAAGATATCAGTATGGTGTAAAAATTGGCAATTGACTCTAAATAATGAGAAGTTGAAGTCGTCCACATGAGTACGAAAAGAAATCCGTTAAACTTTGTTTACAACATAAATCAATCAAATGTGAAGGCCATAAACTCCACAAAATACCTAGGAATTACTATTACTTCAGACCTAAACTGGAAAGAGCACGTAGATAATATCGTGGGAAAGGCGGACCAGAGACTGCGTTTTATTGGCAGAACCCTTAAAAGATGCAACAGAACTACTAAAGAAACTGCATACACTGCGCTTGTCCGTCCATTTTTGGAGTATTGCAGCCCAGTGTGGGATCCTTATCAGGTGGGTTTGACGGAGGACATCGAAAGAGTCAAAAGAAGGACAGCTCGTTTCGTATTGTCACGATACAGGGGAGACAGCGTTACGCAAATGATACAGGATCTGGGATGGGAATCATTACAACAACGGCGCTTATCGCTGCGGCGTGGGCTACTTGCGAAACTCCAATCGCCAACATTCTCCTCCGAATGCGAAAATATATTGTTGACTCCCACTTACATAGGTAGAAATGATCATCAGCATAAAATAAGAGAAATCCGAGCTCGAACAGAGAGATTCAGGTGTTCTTTCTTACCGGCGCTATTCGAGAATGGAATGGGAGATATATAGTATAATTGTGGTTCGATGAACCCTCTGCCAGGCACTTAAATGTGATTTGCAGAGTATCCCATGTAGATGAAGATGTAGATGTAGATATGCACGGGGCAGTCAGCACTCGTGCAGCGCACCGGCATGCCATACACTACTGTTTGGTTGGCACTTAGCTATGATGCTATGATTACAAAATCAATCGGCATCATGAACTGTTATTTGGCGATTTAGTGAAGCGGAGGGCATTTGCGGTATGAGCGTTTCAAAAGATGGCGGAAGACAACGATTGGTTGAGTAACATGTTGTGGACCGACGAAGCTCATTTCACGCTCCGAGGGTCTGTCAATGCCAACAACTGCAGAATTTGAGTTACCTAAAATCCTAGAACTGTCGTGGAAACTCCATTGCATGATTAGAAAGTCACGGTATGGGTTCGATTTACCACATCTACCGTTATCGGGCGCTTTTTCTTCAAGGAACTGCGTGATTCTGGTTTTGTAACTGCTACCGTGACGAGTGAGAGGTACGCCGATATGTTACAGAATCGCATCATCCCCAGCGTGGCTGATGAACACCTGCTGGAACGTACGATTTTTATGGAGGATGCGGCGCCACCCCATACTGCTAGACGCGTGTAAGATCTCTTGAGCGCGTCGTTTTGTGATGATCGTGTGTCCAGCCGCCACTTTCGTCATGCTTGGTCTCCCATGTCCCCAGACCTCATTCCGTGCTATTATTGGCTTTGGGGTTACCTGAAGTCGCAAGTATATCGTGATCACCTCTAGGGATGCTGAAAGACAACATCCGACTGAGGCGCTCCAGTCACGGTCTGCACGGCCACTACGGTCGGGGGTTCGAATCCCTCCTCGGGCATGGATATTTGTGCCGTCTTTAGGATAAGCTAGTTGGTAAGTAGTTTGTAAGTTTAGGGACTGATGACCCCGTAGTTAAGTCCCATAAGCTATACAAACATTTGAACATTTTGAACAACATCCGACGCCAATGCCTCACCATAACTTCGTACATGCTTTGCAGTGCTGTTAACAACATTATTCCTCGACTACAGCTATTGTTGAGGAATGATGGTGAACATATTGAGCATTTCCTGTAAAGAACATCATCTTTGCTATGTCTTAATTCGTTATGCTAATTATTGCTTTTCTTATCAGATGAAGTGCCATCTGTCGGACATTTTATGAACTTCTATTTTCTTTGGTTCTAATAAAACCTCATGTCATTCCAAGCATGTGTGTCAATTTTTACCTTTCTATCTACTTCATTCCGTGATTTATTAAGTTTTCAAATTAATACTGATTTTATGATCACCCGATATATCTGTTTGTTAAATTTATGTTTCAGTTAAGTGGAAGTCGGCAGCGAGAGGTAGTTTTATAAAGCGCAATGTTGCTAAACGCCTGAAAGATGGCTTTAAAACCATATATATGTGTCACGCTCAAAAGGCGTAAGGCTGCTGAGGTCACGAGGCAGTAACAAGATGGGAGGCCACTGTGCTGCTGGCATCTAAGTCACCGAGGATACAAGTGGCATTTGTAACGTCGTGTTATTTACATTTAGGCCAAGAACTGCTTATTGGTTTTTTGGGCCTTACTAGATCTGAAAAAGAGGTAGTTACAGATGAGTTTCAGCCTACTTCGTCTTGTTGCTGCTGCTACAGAAGTATGTGTTCAGACATACCGATAGTTGAATTTCTGTGTTTTTTATTTTCGTTTTTTAAGACTATTACATTTAGTTGATTTACTATTTGGACTCAGCTGCAGGTCAAGGCAGTATTTCGTTCTACTTAGAGAAAGGTTTGATTTTGCGGGGATTGTATGTGTGGATAATGGGGCTAAACTTTATTACAAGCTATCCACGTGATGTCCTTGTCGGACATAAATTGAAAATGTTGGCAAATGGATTGAATTAACCTAAGTGAAATGATATTGCTCTTGGTCACACATCCACTTCCTGATCACATGATTGTAATTAAAAACGCCAATCAATTGTGTTGTTGCTATGGCCGGTTAAGTAGCCATCTTTCGCAGCATCTGTTAAAATCAACTATAAGAGGGTTTCTCGTCTTGTGCTGGCTGACAAGACGTGTATCGTTCTTTTATTATAACAGAATATTCTGTGCTTCTGTAAATGATAGATATATTTGAACATTTCGTTTATTGTCGATATAGATTAAAACAGTTTCTAACTTTTTGTGTATGTTATGTGTTTTGAAATTGATCTACAGTCTACTCAACTTGTTATTGCCTCTTCCTTACATCCCACTGCTGTTTTTCCGTCTTGTTGGTTGGAGTTGGTCGGTTTGTGATGTGAGTCTTTTGACTGTATACGGCAATTTTCGGCTGTTTTGGTATAATTTTTTTTGTTCTATCACTTACCGTTTCACTTACTTTAAATCTATAAATGTTGCACATCAGCCGTTTTTAGTGAAAAATCAAAGTGAAACGCACTCCACTAGAAACGGGTATTGCGCAAAGTTTACACAGTTTAAAATAAGTGAATTTTCATAATTGCAGTCAGCAAAAGACAGAAAACCTCTTATAGTCAATCATGTCTTTTTGCTTCAAAGGCAGAGCACTGACAGCCCTTTGTAAAGATCTACCGTTCGTGTAATGTTAGTCATTAGAGTAGAAATTATGTATGAAACTCATTGTTCTTTGGGCCGATCTAAATCAATTTATGCAAGTTTCCAGCCAACATCGTTGTTTTAAAAAAAAAAAAAAATGGATGACCCGTTTCGACGTTCACAGGCGTCATCTTCTGATCTATAAATATAAAGTTTGTACAAAAGATATTGTTTATCAAACATAATAATAAACGTTTTTTCTTCTATATTCCAAAAATATCTATGGGCACATACCTCCCATTTTGCAATGCCATATCTTATATGGTTTTACCTATATTCTTTCATTATATTTGTCATGGAGTAGTTGTATACAAACACTGATGGTGAATTTGGATCTACAGTATACATGTCCACAGTGGTTGCGCAAGAGTCACTAAGTGAATGGAACATAAAGAACTGATATGCCTAGTTGAGTCCATAATAAAACATAGTCTTTGCCCTTTTGGATCGTCGTAAATAACCTAAGTCTAGTGGATTGTTTTTTTTATTTTTTTATTGTTTTTTTTTTTTTAATACCTACAAATCATGTGAAATACATCACAATTTGTCATTCTAAAGCTATTAAAAATTTCACTAAAATTACTTACGGTCATTGGTAACATTATTATCACTAAAATACATTACATAAAATAGTCATAAAGCACAAACTATGCATAGGCTCCCGCCATGAAGGCTAGCAGCTTGGGTTGTAAGTGACCAATTGAAGTCGTAACATTCTAAATGTGCTAAGGACCAAAAATAAAGTTTTGAGATACAGCAAAAAAACTGTAGTGTTTATCGTACGAAATTAATAAACACATTTTATAGTATTATACCGTTTGTTAACATCCAGTTAATACAAAATTGCATAGAATTGGCGAGAAGAAGAAAATTAAAAACGTGAAATCAGAAGGTGTCTTATACATTGCATTATTCAGACTAAATTGACCAAGTCCAACATAGGTATTAAGCTGTAGCGCTTGACGAAACATATCCGAAAATAGGAAATGAAACAATGTGAAACAAATAACTTCAGTTTGCAGCATCATTACACAAATCAGTAAAAAACTGACGATGACGATGTGGTATAAAGGGTACCATAGCAAGCAAGTCCTATGTTTTCAGCAGACAATAGTGGAACACGTGGCAGCACTGAAAGTTGTGTGCGAATGAAATCGTATACAGTTTTGCCTTTCTTTAGGATGTTTACACTTTCCCACTGTTCAGTTTCACTGAATGTCCTTTGGACGTACACTGTTCCAGGTGACGTGATTTTTAATTTGTGCAGCAGAATTGATGTGTAGCTTCGTTGTGTTGATGACTTTATCAGCAGCGGCATGGGAGTCAATAAAGTCATTTTCTTCCATTCTGAGTGTTTTGTATGGGAGAAAATGGCGTGCTGAAGTAATTACTCCTTATAAATCATCAAGTACGTATCATTTAACTTTTTGCGCTTTTCTATTAAGGAAAAATTTGTATCACGAGATAAACTGTGGCCTGAAACCAGATACTTATGCACTATACAGTCAAATAGACCACAAGCCACTACGAACATGTACGTATATATAAACGCAAGGTTTTTATTTTGTCCAAATCAGTTATCACTCCAAATCATAAGTTTCCTTTTGTAATCAGTTACACTGACAGTACTTTTAGTGCAATAGAAGACATGGAAAAGACATGATGCTATGCCGTTACCTCCTTGAGACTCTTCACCATAATGCCATAAACACATTATTGCCTCAAAGTTGTCATGAGCATGAACACACAAGTTGATTATAGAGCACATTTAGAACGAAGAAGGCCGTAGAGTTAACACCAATACCATTTGTCGGTGACTGTACGAACCTCTTACATTTGTCTTATGACAAAACGCTTTTAGTGTAATATACTGGCGTTGATGTAGCACCTTCAGAGCGTAAAAAATAGCACATTTAAAATGTTAGGTCTTCAATTACTTAAATGAGTTAATATACTGATGTGAAGTATTTGCGAAATGCTAATATATAGAGCCTTAACACCCTGTATGGATGTTGTTATAAAGAATCCCAGTAGCTTTAGATTTACATTAAAGAAAGGGAGATCAATATGTATAGACCTGTGACATAAACTCAATAATTATAAGTCCAAGATCCCACTTGGTTTGTTACATAATAATATCATTATGAACTTTAGGTATCTGCATTATATAGACGTACAGACCTTCTTAAAATTCTTGTTATTATAAAAGCATTATCAGGTATATAAAAATTATTTTATATAATGCATAATCTAAACAACCCATTAGGTCATGTACAAATAATTCAGGCATATACATACGTTACAAACCATGTTGTACTTACAATGTTGTTGTATAAACTAGTGTGTATTTTAATTATTAGTTAGAGTAACCCTGGTGTGCCAGGTACTTCACATGAATAATATACATCACAATTTGTTATTCTAAAGTTATTAAACATTTCACAAAATTACATATGTAGAAGGTCAATGGTAAAATTATTATCACTAAAATGTATTACATAAGATGGTTGTAATGTCGTAAAATGCCGACTATGCATAGGCTCCCACCATGAAGTCTAGCAGCATGGGTTATAAGTGACCAATTACTTAAAAGTGTCCTATGTCCCAGGGACGTCTCATCAGTATATTAACACCCTTTTACCATTGGCCGTATGTAATTTTAGTGAAATGTTTAATAGTTTTAGAATGACAAATTGTGATGTATTTCACATGATTTGTAACATATGTATTATAAAAAAACCAACCCTTTAGCCTTAGATTAGTAACTGTATACGACAACCCAACAGGGCAAAGACTATGTTTTATTATGGACTCAACTATGCATATGCAATATCTATGTCTTTCTGCATATCAGTTCTTTATGTACCATTCACTTAGTGACTCTTGTGCAACCAGTGTGGACATGTACACTGTAGATCCAAATTCACCATTAATGTTTCTATAAAACTACTCCATGACAAATGTAATGAAAGGGTATAGGTAAAACCATATAAGATATGACATTCCAAAACATAGGAGGTATGTACCTATAGATATTTTTGATATATAGAAGGAAAAATATTATTATTATGTGTGATAAACAATTTCTTTTGTACAAACTTTACATTTATATATCAGAAGAGGACGTCTGTGAACGTCGAAACCGGTCATCCATCAGTAAAATATGCGATCTTGGCTGGAAACTTGCATAGACTAGAAATTGTTCATAATTTAATGACAATGTGGGTGAAAGCATTAACTGATATTTATCATAGTGACTCTCATTAATGGTATTTTCACATAGGGACTGTACTGTTTCTTAGGAAGTAACTTACTATCTGCACTCTGTGATAAGAATGTCACGTTGTTGGTGGTATGAGTAATTCCAATTTGTTACTAATAGGACACGCTTGGAAGTTATAACCGTCTTAACCAAAATTTCATGTCCGCTCCATTCAATGCACAGCCCAGGGGAAAAAAATTACAAATGTTAATCCTTTGATAACGGTGCTGGATTGTAGTGCACATACTAAAATCGTCACAGAAAGAAACGTTCAGGTTCGTTTGCAATATACAACCGTCACCAAAGCAGGATCAAGAGCTATCTTCCATCTGTGTAACTACATATTATTTGAGGACCCCAGAGGTCAAGGGGTCTAAGTGACAAAAATTATAGTTTCGAGAAAACTGAAGTCAAAGTTGAACAGTGTTCATAAGAGGGAAAATGAGAATTTCACCGTTTAGAAAATTTCAGGCAAATACTCGGGTACTTAGCTATTTATTACCAATGATAATGAATAACATCCGGTATATAGTTGATATGTATATATAATGTACAATCCGCACTTAGACCCCTGTAACTCTTACGAAAAATAGAATGAAATGATAACGCTCACAGTACATAATCAACGAAACAAACATTTATTGGTATAACAGGATACAGTACTGCAGTAATAGTGTACTGATTGATTTACAAAATGAAAAAGTTCAACATTTATCAACATGCATCAAAATCATCATTTGTGTCATAGATGTTGTTACCCAGGTCAGTAGCGACATCATAATCATCATCTACATGAGTACTAGGAGAGAATGGTGCATCAGCCTCTGTTTCATGCGATAAACCTTTATAAAATTGGTGGTGTATCGGTGGCACAAATTGCAGAAGTTCCATCAGATCTTCATATTACTTGTATTTTCATCTCTGGGTTCACTGCATTAGATTGAAGACTGGGAAATTGTTTAGGCATTCTTCCCGTTTTATTTTATTTATTTATTTTTTTTTTTTTCATTGGCAGTTTCTGATAAGATTACCTTATGATGTCTTATGAAAGAAAAAAAGGTACTTGGGTTTCCCTTTTCGAAATGAAGTACCTGCATTCCTCTTATTCCTGACACAGTGTTCCTAAAGCACCGGTTTAGTGGTTGAAGATCAATGAAGTCTTCATCCGTCATTTTAATAACAACAAAGTTTCGACTTGCTGTGGCAGCCAGATTCTTCCGGTATATAAATGTCACGTTGATAATTCTTTCTTTTATGTTCACTAATTCCAAAGTCCTACTCAAATTCATTGTAATAACGTCCAGAAACGATGAAGTAATGATGAACCGTTTTAATTTGGGTGTTCGTAACAATGTAACACCAAAACTTTACTATTAGATGGCTCTTGTTTTGGCCTCTACAGTTGTCATAAAGAGGATTCACGGTGCTTCACAGTGTGAGGAAGACTCTGGATATACTTTAGCAGGCACGTTGCTATCTCCCGGCAACCCCTACTTGCCTGCCCTTCATGCCACGTAAACATATGGGCAGTACCACTGGTTAAGATGTGAATGCTGAGGTTGTATGTCCACTAATGTTGCATGTAGAAAGCTTTAGAGTTCGTGACATGTGGTGTCGGTGTCACCTTCTGAAGATCAAAACATATTGCAACATGCTTCTCGTCCTTTAATTCCTTGCATTTCCTTTTGGCTTCTTTTGTTGCTTCTTCCTTCCTGAGATGAAATTCTTTTTCAACTTCAGCTACCTTTTTTCATCAGGCGTAATATGTACAATTTTCATCTGCAACCTGTCAAGAGTTACGCTGATATCGGCAAGAGACCTGTGAAAGCTGTCTTGAATATTTATCTGTAAAAACTATCACTTTCAGATTTCATTTTTTTTGTCTTCGTGGCAAAATATTTAATACATTTCATACGTCATTGCCACACCTAAGTTTGAATGTAAGTACTTTCGATTTGGAGCTTTTGGGATACTATAATGACTTGAGTACATCGGGAATTTTCTTATATGCTCCTTCATTACTGCATTTCTGTTTGCTGGAATTTTATTTGCAGGCTCCTTCCTTCTCCGTTTGTCAAGTGGGGAAAATACCAAATGGGTTTGATTTTTTGTTACTGATAACGTTTCTTATCCTTCTGTTACATATATCAAGCGTTTTTTGGAAAAAAATTGCACACTCTTAAACCTTCCATTTTATAAATATGTGATATGTCTTTGTGCGTGACAGCTGTGACGTTCTTCCTCAACGTCGCGCGGGAGTAGCCGAGCGGTCTGGGGCGCCACGTTACGGATCGCTTGGCCTCCCGCGTCGGGGGTTCGAGTCCCCCCTCTGGAACGGATGTCTGTGTTTTCCGTAAGTTAGTTTAAGTAGTTCGTAAGTCTAGGGACTTATGACCAAAGTAGTTTGGTTCCATAGAATTATAAACATTTGAACTGTTTTCCTTCCTCAACACAAGCTGTATGTCTACAGCACCTTTCAAGAACGATGTCTGAAGTTCCCAGCTACCAAGTTTCCAATAATCTCTAAATATTATTTCCCGTTGCTCATGGGGAATATTTTCATTACATTTGTACCTACACTGATGATTGTACTCCCGTAGCTTTTTTAACCTCATGCAGCGTCATATTACGATCAATGTAAGCCTGATCTGTGTTCCTCAATGTCTTCTACTTCTGGGTTTTCCATGTGTGCTCTCTTCTTACCATTTTTTCCCGGGCTGAGGTTCAGGAGGAATAGCTTGGGCTGCCAAGTCCTCAATTTGAGCAGGTCTTCGTTCTACTTCTTCTTCTGTGTAATTTAAGAATAACGTATACAAAATCAGGTTTTTTGTAATGTCGGCTAACAAAGATGTGTCATTTTAACGTTTAAAATGCACACAAAGATAAAAATTTTATTTATCTAACTTCGGACGTATACAAACTGAAAATGTAAGCAGCTGAAGAAGCATCACTGGTTTCATCATCATCACAAGGATTCCAGTCAGTCTTTATCATGACTATCTCCAAACAGTGGTGCATCACTGCTACTACTATATAACTGTCATTGTTATTATTGGTATCGTCATGACTCTTTCTACTATCTGCCTTTGACATAGGATCTGGAACCACTACTTTAAAAAACATTCATACACAATGTCATTGTTTGTTGCTACACTGATGAGAGGCCTAAATTTTCCGTACTTCTTACTACTAAATAAATAAATTGTTACTCAGATATAAATACGTAAACAACTATAAAAATTGTATTCTAACAAAACTTACCAATAATTTGCAGCTAAGATTGAACCTCTTTCTCATTCCTATTCATTTTACACAAACTATGTATTTCAATAAATGTTCAAATGTTTGTACAGTTTATGGGACTTAACTACGGGGTCATCAGTCCCTAAACTTACAAACTACTTATGAACTACTTACGAACTAGGACGGCACAAATATCCATGCCCGAGGGGGGATTCGAACCCCCGGCCGTAGTGGCCGTGCAGACCGTGACTGAAGCGCCTCAGTCTCCTCGGCCACCGCGACCGGCACGATGTATTTACAAATACTTTTTTATGAAACGCAAAAATTTGACTAAACACGGCACCGAAACTTCAATTGTCAGCTAGTCTTTTAACAAAGTTAACGAGGCGAAACGCTTTTGCAATAGCATTGATATCTGCTTCAACGTGCGGAGTCTTTTGGACTGTTTGGTGGTAGAGGGATCGTGGTAATTTTGGTCCCCTCGTGCGCCAAAGCACAACTACAAACAACCAAGCAGACAAGGGGCATCACGCTAGAAGGCACATGCTGTAAATAAAACCACTGGGATCTCTTTAGATTAGTACTGTCACGTCCCAGCCCCGTGCATATTTTTTTTTTTTTTTTTTTTTTCAAAACTGTCACTTAGGCCCCTTGACCTCTGGGGTCCTCATTTATACTTGAATGGCATATACTGCTATAGCCACTCGATGACGACTTTTGAATCATCGAAAGCAATGATATATTTTTAATCTCCCTAAATCATATTTTGTATCCTATTCCGGGTTAGTATTTTTTCTACTTACGAATTTCACTTGTTAGTTGTGTAAATATTGTCAGTAATAACCCTAAGATATTATTCTTTTGCGTTACTTATTTTTAGCATATTCTTTATTCTTATTTACTGGCGTAAACTTCATCTGCTAAAGGTCCGTAGATTCAAGATTACTTTTCTTGGGTTTCTTATTTATAAATAAATAAAAAAGTGACATAGTATTTTTCTTTATTTTTAGTAATTCTATTTCTTAGGTTAATGATATATTAACCTTTGTATTTTATTTATTCTATACTTTTTTAAGAACAAATTTTCTTTAAGAAGTATATGAAAATTGAATTTATTTCTGTACTGTCTTACTATAGTGAACTATATAAGAATTAAAATTAAAATTATTTGAATTATTTTTCTTTGATCAAAAAATACTTTATCGTTTATTTAAAAAATTAAGATCCTTTTATCAACCATATACAACAACTTGTGAAGCTGTCGAGTGATTTCCGGTACAGTACTATCAACCCGCTATCTTTTTAAATTTGCAATAAAATAAAGAAATATAAACAACTAAGGAAGGCATCATCGCCACTTTCAACCTTATCTGAAGAAGTTTATTTTCTTAAAATTCTTCCCCTTCAGGTGTTGATGACTTGCTTGCTCTGATAAAAATTAAATTTTCCCCCCTTGATCACTAGACAGCTAATCATAGGGCACTAAAATTTCTCTCTTGTTAACTTGTAAGGTCCATTTTGACAAAAATTAGCTGTTGTAGTATTAGCTGACTGTTGATCATAACAGTGGTTTACATATCATTTACTGCTCTAGTGAATTAAAGCTTATTCAAGTCACTCGTCATATAAGGGTGAAATTTATTAGGTGTTTAATCGATATCAGTCAATTAATTTATAGCACACATTCCCGCAGGATCATTTATATGACCAAATAACGATCTAAAACACCGTGAAACAGCTCCCTTCAGGACTGACTTCCATCCCTCGTAACGAGTAAAATTTCACTTAAGCAGTCACTACAGCCCTTTGTTAAACTTTAGTAAACTTCCTACCACATAATAGTCACTAGCTCTTCACTGTCGAGTATTCGGAATTAGTTTTTGAATGATACAAGTTATTGGTACATTTACTAGTACAAATACCGGCCAGCTAACTTACATATTTACTTTTATCAACAGTCGACGTCATGCATTTCATGCGTCTTCAACAAATTCATAAGCTTTCTAGATCGTAATTTTCTGCAGTAGCGACAGTATATTACACGATCTCTCTCCAAGACTTAACATCAGGTTGGTCTAAATTACTATACCGCCAACCGTTATCTGTCCACTGCTCTTGCCAATCTGGACCCACAGTGTGAACAAAAGACTAAATTCTTTTCCCCTTTACAATAATTATTGTCGCGTAGTCGACGGTTAAGTAGTAGCTTGTTCCATCATTGCACGTAATATCTTGTGCGATTTCGATGGCATTTATGTGATCTCTGGCCGTCTGACGTCGAACAGCTGATTCAATGTTTACATCGCTGCCGGTTCTACTAAAACATATTTTAACACAGCAGACATTAATTCGTATACGACATTAATTCATATACATTTCTGTTTAACACAAAACCCTTTACACGAACACTTAACTTCGCAATAAGTTGGAGCGAAATTACAGGCTTTTCCGTAACGGGTGTCGAATTAAAAGAAATGTCCCCCAAGTACAGTTTGAAATGACTTCAGCTTACTAGTTGTTTGTACGTCATTAAATAGGTTGTATAATGTATCTCGTCAGAACTATTCCATACTACTACAGCTTCAGTAAGAGGTGTGCTGGGAGCAACAGTCGTTTGAGTTGTGCATGATTGAATAATTGTTTCCTCTGACACTGTGGCTAAAACTTTTGTTATTATAGGGTGTGTGAGAGTCGTTGTTTTCTATGTACCTGTCTGTAGTTATTTGGTGAGTGGCAACGTATCGTCAGGTTAGTAATATTTGAACCTGGGCTTTCCTTTATGAGATTTTCCTGAGACTAATATACATATTGTGAACAGCACTGGTAATGTAATGGACCCTTGTGACATGCCTGTGCTTTTAAATTTCTGTAAAATTAATGTCTTCAATTTTAATTTCAGGTTTCTTTATGCCTGCCATATGACATATGAAATAATCTACTTTATTTTTTTAAATACAGAACATGTAAACCACAAAATGAACTTAACTGATTTGTGAAGTAAGCACGTTTTGTTACGCAGTTTCTAAATCTAGTCCATTGCTTTTTGATTAATCCTCACAAATCTGCCAAATGATGAAATGTGGTCTACACATACCCTCGGCATTATGAAACGACAATGGTATTCCGACCTAAAATTAATTTCCACTCGGGTAATTATTATTGTTTTACATTTTTATCGATGAATCTATAATGCATATTTTTCTATAGCTGAAATGAAATTTGTGATCTTATTAATTAAGGGAATAATTTAAAGTAACCGCTTTATATCTTTAGGGATTAAGTTGGCACATAATATTTCATTACCATAGTTTCGCTACCTTACCATCGCATTTAAAAATCTTCCTCATCTTCTTAATACATAAAACACAAACTTTTTAAAGTAAGATCTCATAATTTTCATGTTTGCCTTTGATGATTATTTCTTTCCCCATACACTATTACGACTCATTTAATAATGAATTTGGGATAATCTTCCCAGCCATTTTGTGTAAACAAAGGGAAATTATGATTTGTTTCTTAATAGAAATCATTTTAATACTGACCATGCAACTTTCATTCTCACAATGATAATGGAAACTCCAGACTCTATTGTCAATATGAAGATGGCTAAAGAAGAACGATAAATCACGAACCCACGTAATAAATAAGTAAATAAATAAAATAAAATAAACATTCACAAAACTTAAATATTTGGCAACAGCCTTGGGACAATGACTTAAAAACCACGGCTTTTTCAGACGAGTCCCAATTTCAGTATGTAGACTAGGTGATCAAAAGTATCCGGATACCCCCAAAAGCATACGTTTTTCACATCATGTGTGTTGTGTTGTGTTGTTATCTTCGCAATTATTTGAGGAGAAAATCTCTTTCTTGTTGCCAGCCACGTCAGACAGATTGTGAAAACGAAGAGCGTTCTGTACGAGAAATAAAAGACTTAGTTTGTCTACAACCTACAAGAGCAAGACAAACGTGTGAAAACAGCAAAATAATCAGAGATACTTTCTGAAATTACTTCAATAACGAGGGGAAAGTATCTTTACAAGGTAATGTGTCTTAATGTTGTTTTAATGAATGGATTAACTGATGTATGATTCACATTAATACAATAAATTCACTGAATAAATACTTACGAGTGTTTCCTCCGGTTCCTCGACTGTCACGATTGTGCACACGGACGTTACGCACACTTGATCTAACGAAACACTCATTTTATCATAATACCACAATGTACTCTCAGTTTTGCACCAAAACTACTCCATTTTTTATTTAATTAATTAATTAATTAATTTTTTTTTCTTTTGCCTCTCTAAGCCTTTTCACTTCTTCACAAAAAATGGTACCTGAAGAGTTAAACGTGAGTAGCCTATGAGTAGTGCTCCCGAGTCTTACTAAGCAAAATCTCATATGTATCGCTTTTGATAATTCTGTTTTTATAGTGTTCTGCTCGTATGTCCCATATTGCGGCCAATGAGCAGTACGTTTCTATGCATTCAAGTAAAAACGACCTCTCGGTCTGTTTTTTGCAGCTCATTTTGTAGCACACTAAAACCACACGTGGTAGAGGCAAACAAGCAGCAAACATAACAATATCAAAGCGCGATAATCTGTCAAACATATGGTCAGTACTGTCCAGAGACTGCACAATATTTCCAGGCAATATATTTCAGAAGTTTTGATGTACTCAGTATTAACGCGCTTCTCCTCAATGTGACTCCTAGACCGTCGACATTCTTGTCATTATTATAGACCGTTTAGAGGCCGCTTTAAACAATAGCACTACACGCTATTTATCGTGTTGGACCGTGTTCGTGAACGTAATATTTTCTTGATTTAACGTGAATTGTTATGCAATAGAATAGAAGATCTGTGCGTGTTAAATATGCGTTTTAACGAAAAATTGTCCTTTCGTTATTCTGTACCAAACTGAAGATAAAATTATGATACAGTCGTAAACGTTAGTGTACTTAACTTTCCGGTGGATCAAATCATGAGGAAGAAATGGTTATCAGCAATGCACTAACTTGTTTTTTAGCAGATCATAGAATTGAAAATGGGTGCACATTTACCTTTTGCGGTTTCTCGCCTTTTACGAACTCGCGTTTACTTTCCAGAACATTGCAAAATTTTTTGCTGTGTAGTTCTCTAAAATTGTCTCACTTGATGCATAGATGCATACTCGGTCCATCTGCAAAGGCTTTCTTCTACAATTCCAGCCTCGACGAACAATGAAATAAAATAGAATGAAAATAGTGGGCTGTAAAATAAGTGAACAAGACGTAGAGACACAAATGGCACCAGGAGATGCGGTATACTGAGAAAGTTTTCTCCAAATTGCAATAAACGTAAGATGGGAAAAGGCATAAAATTTTAAATAAAAGCATACCCTGTCAGATTATGAGCTTTCCTTGAATTGCAGTAATTTAAGACGGGAGAAACAATAATAAAGGATACGTAATATTCCTGTGGAGGAGGGCTATTCAAAGAGACAGTATCATATTTTTTAAACCGTTTAAAATTATTCATAAATTAATATAGAATAGAAAATACGTCTTTTCATAAGTTATTAGAGTTTCTAATCGATTTCTTCACGAATTTGTGACTTACAGTAAGATTGCCTTTAGGAGACGGACTGCGCTGTCACGGACCGGTGCGCAGGATTTCTTTACTAGGAGGTGCTGGAAGAATCCACAAAGGAAGTTCGACCAGTTTTTGAACAGTGTGGACCGGTAGCAGGTGGGGATGATACAAAACGAAGTCGCCTCGTTACAGGTTCATTTTACAAGCGGAAAGCTCCATGGAGATGATCAGCCATCTTAACTGACAGAGAGACGGTATGTGCTATTGTAAAATTTCCGAGACCTTACGTTTCCAGAACATATTACTTCTGTTGTGTACGTGGTGTGTTATTAGTAAGGCGACATACAAGTAGGTACACTGTAACAGAGTATAATGTTTCCTGGGCCGCCCTGACTTTATTTCAATATTTTATTTATTTTTCATAATTAATCTCTTGTATTTATTACGATTATTCTGTATTTATTTCATTTACATTACTAAACATCCGTCAAAGAAATAATTTATGTAACTAAACTATAAAGCTAATCAGCACATTTTTATCTGTCAGCAGAAAAGTATATTTTCGCTTATATGTTTTACTTAATAAGAAGGAGCAGCAGTCTCCAATCTTTCTTCTTCCCGCTGTAGCATTCATAGGTTTCGGACGCAATAGTGTGTTGCTCTGAGTTTAACTTATTTAAATTGTGATTTCTTTTCGAGCCCAGAATGAAAGTTGTGGCTATTGTAAGTATGTACCTTCAATCGTTTTCGGAATATGTCATCTAATTGTATTTAAAAATAAATTGCATTTTCATTACTTTTATTTAAAAAGCCATCTCATCATTCCTAACTGTACATATATTAACAACGTGTGAATTTTTCTTACAGATTGCCACTAACCGCCATTTTCTATGCAGTGTGCGAAATTAAGTTTTGGATGGATGCACAATTCTCCAAAATTATTTCAGAATTATTTGTTCCGCACTAAACCTCCCTCAGATATATCAAAAGTTAATTATTTTTAATTTTTGCTAGCCGTGCTCTTATGATAAATCGTTGTTTTATGAGTGCATTCCAACAGTTAGTTTCTGTATAATGTATTTGTGGCAAGCTGCTTTTCTACGAAATCAGACAGGTTTTTAGGCACGTTGCTAGAATTAAATATTTTTGTGCCGTTTTCCAGCTGTATTCAGTTAAAGTGAAAAAATTGTTTCAGGCACAATTTTGAATGATACTGATTTGCAACGTGCCCACTAACCTGAGATATTTCTCCCGCCGTAATTTCAGCGGCAATCTCTTCATTTCAAAATTACGAATGATTCAAAATTTAAAATTTGCTTTCGGTGTTAACTTTCATTTCGCGGAACATTATTTCGTTGGGCGCTACTCTTCTAAATTTGCTTTATTTACATCAAATCATTACCTTCTTTTCTGTTAATAATAGAATATTTATTATTTTTACTATTAGGGAGAAATATTTCAATTTGGCTCCTATCAACGTGGGCTGGATTCACCAAAAATATTGTAACTAATTCCATTGTTGTGTCTTTTTCTTTTCATGTTCTACATTCCTGGACGAAACTATTGTTTTATGATTGCCACATACAAAGAGTTATAATATAGTGCAAAACTTATGGAAAATTTGGAGTATATTTTTACCTCTCTTAACGGCTACGTGCACACATAATTTTTATATTCACACCATCTACGACAAACCACCTTTCGAATTATGTACGTTACGTTTCATTGGTCTTCCTTTACGATTAATATTAAAAATCTGTACCCTGACTTTCGTGTTAGCGGATTTATATAACGTTTTATGGATCTGACGTAAATTTTTTATGGTGTGTGCTTGAATCCTCAAGACTTGAAATCTACACTGATGATGTTCAGTCATGTGAACGAAATCGATATGTGATTAGTGAAGAATAAATATTTCATGTCACACCACCAGGCTGGAAATTTGTTATTTTTATATACAACGGGTGAGGCAGTCTCTGCAAAACGGGAGCAAATGTAAAAATTGGGATAACCTAGATAGAGATTAGTGAAACGATTTTAATGGTTTTTGTTATGATAGTATCTTTTGATGAAAGAAGACAATCAGCGTAGATATTGTTCTCACGAACGAAAAGAAAATTGTGAGAGGCATGGCGACTGACCCTGATCAAGCACCGGGAAGAGATCTAAATCTGGCCGTGCAACCTCCAAGCGCTACATCCCAGGCAACGCTAACGCAGACGGTGAAAATCAATAAACATTTTTAACATGTTTTATTCACTTTTATTCGCTATTATTTCAAAAACAGGTTTTACACTATTTTGGAAGTAGCATGTCGAGTTTCTATCCGTTGAACCATTTTTTGGTGTTTCCGTCCGCTATATTGGATTAGCCATAGTGAATTTTGAGAATATGATTTCAAATTCGGATTCAGCGACTTGAAATAGCAGTGTATTAAAGAGAGAAAACAGTTGCGAAATATAGATTCATAAAGTGTATCATAGTCTATCAAACGAGCTCGGCAATGTACGGGTTGTTTACCCTTAAATACATATAAACCTAACTAGATGACCCGGTGAACTTCGTGTCTCTTACCTCTTAAAACAAACCATATTGATTTAAATTCAGTAGGTTTATAAAGGCATCATCAGATAGTCTAAGTATCGGCTCGATAGTTGGAGGAAAGAGTGGACAAATCACGCACACATGTCCAGGATAATTTTCATGTCTCATTCGTGGAAGTTCAGGGAAGATTTAAATGGTGATAAAGTATGGAAAAACTTCATCGTAATCAGATGAATGATACTGATATTTTATAGAAAAATCTTTCTATTTTTCTAAATGTTCCAATTTTCGGGGATATTTTTCCAAATGATTATTTCATAGAACGTTACTCTTGCTTTGAACGTCAAATATTCAAACATTAGCGCAATCAGACGAGTGATGTTGATATCCGATTGAAAAAAGCTTTCAGTTTCTCGCTAATTTTCAAATTTTACGGGTAACTTTCCCAAATTTTTAGTTCATAAGAACGTTCATCTATCGTTGGACGTCAAATAATCAAAATTTTATCGCAATCGGATGAACGGTTCTCAACTTTTATAGTGTTGAGTACATTTAGAAACGTCGTGCGAATAGACAGTTATAATGCTGAATTCAATCAAAAACAAGTTGAAAAACGCACTTCCAGTTTTTCTCAAATTTTCAATTTTCCGGTAGATTTTCCAAAAAAAATTATTTCATACAAACCTTGTCCTGACAAGCCATACTCAAGTGACGCTCTTAACAACCATGTAGCAATTGATTTTTATTGATAGAAAAAAATCACTTTCGGTTCTTCCTAAATTTTACTACTATCCGGGCGAATTTTCCTCTTGCTTTCAACATGAAAAGTATCGCAATTGGACCTACGGTATTGATAGCTCACTGGAAAAAGATGTTTCAGTTTTCCCCGATTTACCTCCTTTCCGGAAAAATTTTCCATATTTTATCACCGTTTAAACCTTCCCTGAACTTTCACGAATATTTCAAGACTAAAATAGCCAAATCGGTTCAGTTGTTCTCGAGTTTTTGCGAGACTAACGAACAGCAATAATATATATATATATATATATATATATATATATATATATATATATATAATGATGACCCGGTGAACTTTGTATCACTTACCTCTTAATACAAACCATATTAATTTAAATCATATGTATTTTAGACCCAGTAGCTTAATGAAGGCAACCTCAGATAGTGTTACAAGGGGAACACCAAGTATGGTACCAACGGAATTTGATGGGTCGTAGGTATGTTGTGAGGGAATTCCTCCAGACCACCAAGCTAAAAGGATTTGTTCCAGTGGGCCTTGATTTCTAAGAAAATCGAAATCAAATTCGCAGCAAATTACCACGCGTAACGTGTCTACTTATACATGGAGGTTACCGCTCAGCGAGACAGCGTGGTGTAAATCGGCAAGATGCGAAGCTCCCATGCAGGAGACCTGAGTTCAAGTCCGACATTGTTCTGCCCGATGATTGTACATAATTATGTATTTTTATAACCATTCTTATGTAAACGTTTGTAGTAAATGGTCAGGATAAAAACATGTAACATTCGCTCTATAGGTTATGTATTGCGCGAAGATTATTTTATTCATTTTGTTTTTCGAAGCACACTTTTAAGGCGATTGAAGCATATTTTGAAATCAGTAAACAGTCTTTTGTTAATACCTATAAAATTTAGGCAACATTTAATACCTATGTTTACAGTTCCTGGCCGTGCTGTTTTTACCTGCTCCTATGACGTGTGTACCCACGTGACGCGTCCTGGTGGACTATTATGCTACGGCCAGTCGGTTAGTCATTCGCAGCGCGTCGTTCATGCGTGCGGCAAGTAGTGCAACGTGGAGAACAAATGCGCTATGTTAGAAGTAGGCCCATCACACGAAACCTCTTCGGAAATGGATGTGTGATGAGCAGTCAAAAGGTGAACTCACTAACGCCTTAAAACACGCCGAATGTTTGCTTCGCAATTGGAATCTGCTCACAGACACACCGCCAAGCATGATATCCGGAATGTCCCATGCAATGGGCAAAGAGATTTCCAATGAAATACTTCACATGTTGGCAGACAGACGACTAGTTCACATTGAGGAACTCATAGGTGTCGACGACATAGATGAACACCACGAGTATACGTCGGTAAGTATTGTTTTTATTAGCGCTACGTTGACGCATTTGTTTTGGTTTTTCAAATTGCAAGTGGCAGTTCCAGAATCCTTTACATTGCAGTGCAAGTGTGTACAGGAAGATGACGATGAGTGTGTTGCCGAGAAATTCATACCAGTGCCGAAAGATTACATTCCTTTGTGGTACAAAGAAAGAGCAGTCGCTCTTGCAGCAGCTCATCCAAAATGTAGCTTAAAATAACTACTAGCGAACGGGTGTTCTCGCTTGAAACATTAAAAACATCTTTATCGTTGGAAAGACAACGTCAAAAGAGGAGGCACGAATGTGGATAAATGGACCACTATAGATTAGGAAACCTACGGACGATTCCTGGAAGCTCGGCAGAACTTGGAGCAGGTAATATATTGTATAGCAGAGGTATTTCGCAGTCAAATTGTTGTTACGATACCAACGATAACAAGGATTATGAGTCCCATATGCAACTAATAACTATTTATTCATTTTTAGGTGACGACGAGGACTCTGCAACCGTGGGCGATGACTTCTGTGGTCCCGTATGTTTCGGATAATATTCAGTTCATAGCCAGCTCGATGTGGGTGGAACGTTTTAAAAAGAAACACGGGATCAAACAGCGTAAGATTACGAAATTTATCAGCTCAAGAGAGTACGCCATAATGGACGATGTATTGGCATCTGCAGAGCAGTTCCGGATCCAAACGCGACTCATCATCCCTAATTTCGACCCTGATTATGTTCACTGAGGGACAGTTTCACCACATAAATTTGCTATACCATAGTAAAAAAGAAAAAAAAAAAAAAAGAAAAAAAAAATGAAACAAACCCTATGGCTTAATTTTTCGTGTAGGTTTACTTGCGAGTCTTTTGAGGTATTTCGAAGTGCCGTATCAAGGTGAGTGATATGATGCACTCTCTATCGATAGGGTACACTCTATAGTCTCAGTACGCTGTTCTGAATGAATGCAATGAACACTGTTTAAATGTTTGTAGAGCTTATGGGACTTAACTACGGGGTCATCAGTCCCTACACTTACACTTACAAACTACTTATGAGCTAGCTTATACTAAGGACGGCACAAATATCCATGCTCGAAATGAACACTGTTTGCTGGATCGACGAATACTGTCCTGACTAGATGAACGCTGCTGACTCCATGGACACTTTGCTGGATGGAAGCACACTGTCCTACAGAGCGTATGTGCCGGCTATATAACTGTGATTCCGCTGATCCGGTCAGACACGCGTTTACTGTTCATAACGCGCGGCCTCTGGCGGAATGAATGTAGAAAGTGTTATTGCCAACTGTCGGTTTTCCCGGGGCCGTAACCGTCCGTGTCGAATGCGGTACTACAGCGATACTACAGATTCCTTTTACGTAGATCTCGCCTAAAGACCATTAGGATGAAATTAGTGAGATTACATTCCACGCAGAGGTTTAGCAGTAACCTATGTTACTCTCTCATCGCGCGACTGTTAAGAAATCGAATAGAGTTATCAAGTTAAAATTTATCTCACATACTACGATCGACGGTCCCTTGGGGATTTTGACAGATTCAAGCTTCTAAGCAAATGCAAACAAAAAAGTGGCCTTTATAGTTTTATATTCGCCTAGTTACCCGATCAAAACTAATAACAGTATACATATCTGGGTTGGTAGTGTAGCAGCAGCCGGCCGCAGTGGCCGAGGGGACTGAGGCGCTCCAATCATAGTCTACACGGCCACTACAGTTGGGGGTTCCAATCCCCCCCTCGGGCATGGATATTTGTCTCGTCCTTAGTCTTAGGTGGTTCATAAGTAGTTTTTAAGTTTAGGGACTGCTGACCCCGTAGTTAAGTCCCAGAAGCTACACAAACATTTGAACATTTGTAGCAGCAGAGCTCGTGCAAGAAAGCCGAGAGGTCGGGATATCGAATTATGGTGGGGCCACAGCTTTAACCTATTCTTCACGTTTCAAATATATGTGGAATCGCTGTAAATAACACAAAAGTGGCGCATGTGGCAGCACACTGGATTCGTATTCAGAAGACGGCGGCTCAAATCCACCTTGGACATTCAGGTTGAGGTTTGCCGTGTTTTCCCTAAATCGCCCCAGACGATGTCAGAATGGTTCATTTCAAAGGGTATGGCTGATTTCTTACCGCTATCCCTACCAAAAAAAGACCCTGCCTGTGTTCATTCTCTTAACGAGCACGCTGCCGGTGGTACGTGGAACCCTAATATTCCTTCCATTTTTAACACGTCGTTTGGATTCCCGTTTAAACTGTAGGCCTTCTTTCTGCTGTTGGATATCTAGCGTAGGTAGGGAACACGAAAGTATTCGAAGTGGCGGCCAATATAAACATTTGCACGAGCGAGCAAAGAATAACATAGAAAGATCTTACAATGACAGTGAACTGAAGTCGGCTGAGAGCGCGACACCCAACCAACATGGCGGCAGAGCGCCAGCCGGCCACAGCTGCGAGCACAGGGTAATTCATTGAGTTCGCTGTCTGTTAATTCCTTTTTCATATATTTTAAGGCGTTCCTTTTCTACCATCTATTTTTGCCATAAATAACTACAAATTTCAGTTATGGATAGCAAATCATACTATTATATAAAATAGAAGCACATTTTTCCTCTATCTGTCCCTTTAACCTTTTATAACTCGAAGAGTATAGAACGTATCGTCATGCGGTTTCTTTTCATTTCTTCTATGGAATCCTGGGATAATCTTAGGCTATATTTAATGTCAATTAAGAATATAAAACATTTACAATTTTTCTTTTTTAAAGCGCTGGCGCCAGGCGACTCCAGACTACAGATGTGGTGATTGTGGGAGATGTGTAAAAGTTAGACATATGATCTCGCGGTCTTTTTTTTTTTTTTTTTTTTTTTTTAATCGACGAGAGTTCTATAATTCTATACTATGTACTTTGGCGCAGTTTACGCTACAAAGGCCACGAAAGTGCGAAAGTGGTAAACCATTCTACGTTATTATTCTTATTTCAATTATTTCTCATTTTCGTATTGACATTTAATATAGCCTGCGGCGAACACAGGATTATACCGAAGAAATTGAAAGAAACCGCATCACGATACGTTCTGCAGTTCTCGAGTTAAAAGTAGTTTAAAGTTTACCCGTGTTAAGCCGGAGTGGCTCAGCTAATTAGTAAAAAAATAAATAAAAAAGGGGTTACGTCATAATTATGGGATATCAAAAATTGTATCTCAAATTACAAATGTTTATCAATGCTGGTCACAAAGTACAAAATGAGTGGGAAATAGAATCTGTGCTCGCTGGTGGGCAAGCTCGCTGAAAGTAAAGCTCTATTGTATCCAAATTTGCGAGAAAACCAAAGTTCATTTCATTATCTTCAACTTTGTCGCTGACGAAAATTTCCTGACCGCAAAACAAAAAAGTTGCAGGCGACTAACTGTTCCATATCACAATTTTTATTTCGTATAAAAGTAATAGTTTCAATTATTATTTTTATTCAAACACAATACGTATTGTACTTGCTAAGAACATTGTTGCAGTCCTTCAGTATTCACATGTCTACGTGAAAAAGTTGGTAATTTTTTCTTATCATAAGGGGTTGAATGACAATGTAATTAAGGCGAGTTCCACTTGAAGAACTACGCATTTATCGGCCTAGCCTCCGTTTCTACACCCAAAGATGGCTGCCGGGCTTCACTGCGTATATGCTGATGTAGGCGCTATATCCTCTCTATGTTATTCTGTGGTCGTTGATTTGCACCAGGACATTAAGATAAACGACGTTATTATTAAACCTATATATAAAAAAATCGTCCTCAGTTCTTAGAGCGTCCGTACTACTTGCATATACCCGCTTCAAAAAACTCCGGTCTGCAGGTTTGATGATAGCAGAAACATAAATCGGTTATGATGTGCCTACCGACAGATGTACTGACTTGAAGGTGGAGAAATAATATGTTTGACTGGTTGCTTTCGATTATTAGACGATCCAGTGCGAAAACACTAACCAAGTGGGACTGTTTGTCTAAATATTATGATGTCAGCTACCATCAGCACCTGATCAAACTCACAATGTGGGAAAGAGTTATTGGCGACTGCCGATGGGACCGGCCGCCCGAATTTCCACGTCCACCTCTACATCTACATCTACATGGGATACTCTGCAAATCACATTTAAGTGCTTGGCAGAAGGTTCATCGAACCACCATTATACTATTTATCTCCCATTACATTCTCGAATAGCGCGCGGGAAGAAAGAACACCTGAATATCTCCGTTCGAGCTCTGATTTCTCTTATTTTATTCTGATGATCATTTCTACCTATGTAAGTGGGAATCAACAATATATTTTCGCATTCTGTGGAGAATGTTGGCGATTTGAGTTTCGTAAGTAGCACACGCCGCAGCGATAAGCGCCGTTGTTCTAATGATTCCCATCCCGGATCCTGTATCATTTCCGTAATGCTGTCCGCCTCCGTAGCTCAGCGGTAGCGTCGCTGACTACCAAGCAGGAGGCCCGGGTTCGATTTCCGGCAGGGGACTGGTTGTTGTGTGTTGTCCTAATCATCATCATCATCTCATCATCATTGCCCGGGTTCGATTTCCGGCAGGGGACTGGTTGTTGTGTGTTGTCCTAATCATCATCATCATCATCATCTCATCATCATTGGCACGTAAGTCGCCCACGCGGCGTCAAATAAAAATACTTACATTAAGGCGGCCAAACAATCCCGCAAGCGATCTCCCGGCGAAGAAAGCCATAAGCTCATTTCCATTTTTCCGTAACGCTGTCTCCCCTGTATCGTGACAAGAAACGAGCTGTCCTTCCTTGGACTCCGTCAAGCCCACCTGATAAGGATCCCACACTGGCCAGCAATACTCCAAAAATGGACGGACAAGCGTAGTGTATGCAGTTTCTTTTGTAGTTCTGTTGCATGTTCTAAGGGTTCTGCCAATAAAACGCAGTCTATGGTTCGCCTTTCCCACGACATTATCTACCTCCTGCGGGTGCACTGCCTTCTCTCCTGAATGAAGTGCTTTTGGTGATACGAGTTATAGCAAGCCTGCTCCACGATGATACTACAGTTTCACATTTACGTGCTTGCTCGACAACACCCACACCAACCACACATAGTATAATCGGTGCTGGTCATAACAGTCAGGGGATCAGGTGAGGTGTCATACACAATATGGTACATATACTTACGTATTTCATCAGATATTGGTAACAGTTGTAATTTGTGTGTGATACAGTACGATAATTTGCTGTCTCAACACTTTACTTGAGGTTTACATGGAGTTCAGTTAGAGCGAGGCACCATGGGGCTACGACAGTAGTGAAAAAGTCAATCTCGTTGCCCTCTAACATAGTGTGCGATCGCCTCGGACGGCCAGTACAGTTACACTCCTGCGTGGCATGGACAGTGTGACGTTATCAATCAGCTCTTGACGGATATATGTCCATTCTTCCATGAATCTAGGTCTACAACAGTTGTGGGAAGTGCTGTTCAGGCTGTCATGCGTCTGCCAAATGCATCCCAGACGTGCTCAATCAGTTTTGAGTCCGGTGAACAAGCTGGCCATTCCATTCGTTCCATTCCCTCAGCTCCAATCATGTTGTCTGTAAGGACGAGCGTTATCGTGCATCAGAAGTAAAGCATCTCCTGTGGCAGAAGATTGGAGGATGTCGCCTGTATACATCTGAGCAATGAAAGCGCCATTCTGAACGACATAGAGGTCCATACGTACGCCAGTACTGACTCCTGCCCACACTATTAGTCCAACATAATGATATCATGATATTTCCTGCACATAAGCACATTGCGAGTGTCACGTTCTCACCTGATGAGTGAAAGATGATTGTCGAGGTAACACAAAATATCTACTAATCTTTGAACAGAACTGGCGTCATTAATTATTTTCGTCCGCCCAGTTTCTATGGGCTAAACCGTGTCGTGTTTTAATGAGAACATACTATAGGCTTCCGTGCGTAGGGGCCACATACAGAAAGGCGATTTCGTACTGTTTGTATTGATGTTTCGCGTTCTGTGACTGCCTGGAGAGTTCTTTGCAGCCTCCTGTCTCGATGGGCTGTTAACCGGTGATAACGGTGAACTCTTGCAGTTGTTATCCGTGGACGACCTTGGCGTTGCCTTCTTTTAACGGTTCCTGTTACCTGAAATCGCGTCCAATAGCTGCAGCCACCTCGTTCTGGGTCTGTCCCACTTCCAACCTTCCTATGGCTCTCCATGCCATACCTTCGCGTAAGTCAATATTGTTGTTGCAGTGCACCTGCTCACTACACGATCTGAATCCAACTGCTTGTTTAATTCGTTTGGTAGAGTAAACACAAGTCAAAACCCACCCCTCTCCAGCAACTTTCTGTTATTACTATTATCTACGTTGCATAATGTTGTTTCCACTCCGTAGAACAAACAGAAAGACGACTAAACATTTTATTTCTACATCTACATGGAATACTCTGTAAATCACAATTAAGTGCCTGGCAGAGGGTTCATCGAACCATTACACTATTTATCTCCCACTCCATTCTCGAATAGCGCGCGGGAAGAAAGAACACATGAAACTCTCTGTTTGAGCACAGATTTCTCGTATTTTATTCTGATGATCATTTCTACCTATGTAAGTGGAAGTCAACAATATATTTTCGCATGCGGAGGACAATGCTGGCGATTGGAGTTTCGCAAGTAGTCCACGCCGCAGCGATAAGCGCCGTTGTTGTAATGATTCCCATCCCAGAACCTGTATCATTCCCGTAACGCTGTCTCCCCTGTATCGTGACAATACAAAACGAGCTTACCTTCTTTGGACTCTTTCGATGTCCTCCGTTAAACCCACCTGATAAGGATCCCACACTGGGCTGCAATACTCCAAAACTGGACGGACAAGCGTAGTGTACGCAGTTTCTTTTGTAGTTCTGTTGCATCTTTTAAGGGTTCTGCCAATAAAACGCAGCCTCTCGCTCGCCTTTCCCACGACATTATCTGTGTGTTATTTCCAATTTAAGTCTGAAGTAATAGTAATTCCTAGGTATTTTGTTGAGTTTACGGCCTTCACTTTTTCACACTTCTCATTATTTAGAGTCAATTGCTAATTTTTACACCATACTGATATCTTATTCAGATCGTTCTGCAGTTGGTTTTGATCTTCAGATGATTTTACTAGACGGTATATGACGGTGTCATCTGCAAACAACTTAAGAGAGCTACTTAGATTTTCCCCTAAATCGTTTATGTAAATAAGGAACAGCAGAGGACCAATAACACTACCCTGTGGAACGCCCGATATCACCTCTGTTTTAGTCGATGCCTTCCCATCGATTACTACGAACTGTGTCCTCTCTGACAAGAAATCCCCTATCAAATAGAAAATTTGGGGCGATATATCATGACCACGAAATTTGATTAAAAGCCGTTTGTGAGGTACGGTGTCAAAAGCCTTCTGGAAATCAAGAAATACGGAATCGATTTGCTGACCCTTGTCGATAGCACCCATCACTTCGTGTGAATAAAGAGCTAGTTGTGTTTCGCATGAACGATATTTTCTAAATCCGTGTTGACCTTGGGTCAATAAAATGTTCAAATGTTTGTAATTCTATCGGACCAAACTGCTTGGTCATCAGTCCGTAGCTTACAAACTACTTAAACCTAGGTAAACTAACCTACGGACAAATACACACACCCATGCCCCAGGGAGGACTCGAACCTCCACGGCGAGCAACCGCGTGCTCCGCAGCGAGACGCTTTAGACCGCTCGGCTACTCCACCGCGGGTTGGGTCAGTAGATCGTTCTGTTCGAGATAATAATATTTAAATACAGGAAATGTTCCAAAACCCTGCTGCAAATTGACGTCAATGAAATAGGCCTGTAGTTTAGTAGGTTACTCCTACTGCCTTTCTTGAATATAGGTGTGACCTGTGCAACTTTCCAATCTTTTGGTACAGATCCTTCTTTGAGAGAGCGGTTGTATGTGGCTGTTATGTAAGGGGCAATCGCTTCAGCATAATCAGATAGAAATCTAATGGGTATACAATCCGGACCAGAAGACTTGTTCTTGTTAAGTGATTTTAGTTGTTGCACTTTCATTCTGCCGATGACAATAATTTAGAACCAAGATATTTCAACTGATCCCTTAATTCTTTTGACCAGTGTACTTCTTTAAAATCATATGACTAACGCACTAGTATGGATCGGGCTATCTCACGTTGCTGGTGTGAAATGATACTTGCGTTCAATAACAAATGCACGTTGCAAAAGATCTTTTGTTTATTAGTTCAAATGAGTTTATGTCCCTTTCTACACATTCCGGCCGCATGGTCATCTACAGCTGTTTGCTCCCTTTGAAGGATAGCCTCTTGGAGTTTGTTCCTAATAAATAAAATCAGTTTGTATTATGTAGAGCAATCATGGTGGACTATGTTTAATAAAGTGCTGAATACTGTTCTCTGCAACAGGAAGGACTGCATATAACACAGCCAAATTTATTTTAACATGTCTCTCGTTAATTATGATTGTGTGGAAAATATTCTCAGGTATTGTTGGAAGAGGAGTGCAAAAGTTAGTTGATGAAAAGTTGGGTGAAAATCAGTGTGGGTTTTAGGTTATAGGTTCAGATCTTTAGCTTATGTCAGATAATGGAGAAGTGCTATGAGTAGAAAAGGGAAATGTATCTATGTTTTATAGGTATTGAAAAAGCTTATAGCAGTGTTCTTAGGAGGATGCTATTGTCACTTCTACAAGATTATGGAACTGGAGGCAAACTTCTGTGAGCAATTAAAGGTCTTTACGTAGACTGTCGGGCAACCGTTAGAGTAGACGGTAAATTAAGTTCATGGTTCAGGGTAGTTTCAGTAGTAAGACAAGGCTGTAACCTGTCGTCAGTGTTGTTCATATTATTCATGGATCATAAATTGAAAACAGTAGACTGGCGGCGGAATTAAAATAGGTGAAAACAAAATGAGCAGTCTCGCATATGCAGATCACGTAGATGGCAGATTCTATTGAAATGTTGAAATCTAATAGAGCTCGATCAGAGGTGCAAGGGTTATGATATGAAGATCAGCATCCCCAAAATGAAAATAATTTCTGTGGGAAAGAGATTAAAACAGATTGAGTACCAAATAGGAGAAACAAAGAACATATTGCCAGTTTCAAGTAGTTTGGATGTATTTTCTCACAGGATGGCAACATAGTGAAAGAACTTGAATTGTGTAGCAAAGATAATGTAGTGAGTGCTCAGATAAGTTATAGTCTTTAATGAAAGAAGGAAGTCAGCACCAAGACTAAGTCAGCAGTGCACCGCTCTATCTTTCGACCGACTTCGTTTATGGGTGGATATATTCATAAGGTTTAGGTTACAGATAAGAAAGTAGCAAGAATGATTGCAGATACTAATAGATGGGAACAATGGCAGGAGGGTGTCCATATGAGGAAATCAAAGAAAACTGGGAATGAGCACCATAGATAAACAATTAGAGCGAACAGGCTGAGATGGTGGGGTGATGTTACACGCATGGGAGACGCAAATACCTAAGAAACTCTCGGGTTCGGCAGTGGAGGGTAAGAGTCGAGGTAGACCAAGGAGAAAGTACTTATATTCGGTGAAGAATGGTTGTAAAGTAAAAAAGCTTAACGTTAGCGTTGAATAGGGGATAAGTGAGGAATTCTATTAGAGTGCCTATGCTCCATAGGGAACTCTGAAAGGCATCATCAGTGTCTAATGACGATGATGACATACTGTACTAAGATCAAATGATTGATAATTCAGGAAGATGATTAAATATTGTTGCCGCATTTGGAGCCTGTAACCGCTGCCAGATGCCTCGACATTGAATCGGAGAGGCTCAGAATTGGGTACAGTAGTCCATGCTGTCTCCACATGTTGCCAAATTTAACCTGGTGTAGCGGCTGTTGGTGTATTCGAGGTCAGTCGTTCGTCAACCATCCACAAGATGTTTTTCGTAGGTGAGAGATGGGGAGAACAGGGAAGCCAAAGCAGCAGTGGAATCCCAGGGGCGACTGACTGCCACGTGTGGTCGCGCTTTATCCTGTCCTGACCGTCGAAAGCTCCGAAAGTATGGGAGCCTACCAGAAGAGTGGAACGCAGAACAATCCTAACACCGACTGCAGGAACAACACGGCGATGTCCAAGGCAACAGTTTATCTCTCACTATGTCTCCAGATTCTACCTCAACAATCGTGCTGGTGCAGGCAGACGAGGGTAGTTAAGAACAATGTCGTTCCAATCGCGATCCAGGATAAACCACCAGGAGGATCGGGTTAGATTCTACAGACAGCATGGTGAGATATTTTTGAAGTGCTTCCTTATGCATTGGTTCTGCTCACTGGATTATAGTTATCCTAGCGATGATTCCAGAATCGCCCATATTATTCCTCAGCTGCTAGAACAACTGTGGCAATATGTTAGAGCATAATGGACTGCTATACCTTAACACCACATCCAAAGCCTTTTTGATTTAAGGACTATAGTCGCATTCATAGCCTGTAATGGCGGCAACACTCCATACTGATTTCATCATCTTCTTCACATATGGCTGTATTTTCAATCATGTGATCTTTGTACAACGTGTTATACCCCAAATAAATTTGACTGTGATATCTCCGTTCCTTCTTGGTGTTGTGTTTTGGATGCCCTACAGTGTACTATCAGTGACTAACGTAAAGAATTTACGTCAGTGGCGTAGACGATTCATTTTCTTTTAACCCTCCGTTCAGGCTTATTAGAGTACAAGAAATTCATTCAAATCAGTATCCCATCCTATGATGTGTGTTTGTGTATATATATATATTCTCTCCTGTTTATCATCATTTAAAGCTTACTGTTAGAGTCCATCTAAGGTGCATTATGTCTTTAGTGTAAGTTCTTGGCTTCTGTTAAAAATAAACAATGATGGTGGTTGTTATTTGTTATATGTAAGTGGGGTAAAGACAATGCAAGGGACCTGTGGCCACTGGGGCTATGTTATTTTCATTGTTTACATTTAACTTCATTTGAACAATTGTACAAAGCTATATTCTGATGTAATATTTTTGTATCTTCTCTTGTAGAGAGTGCAATAGGTAAACCTAACCTATATGTACTCAATGTCATTCCACCTGATTATCGGGGTTTAAACCCTTGAAACGCGGTGAGGATGCAATAAAACTAAGCGACTGGTAAGTGTAATACCTTGTGTTTTTAATCAATTTCAAACAACAATCAACATAAAGCCTTTACTAAAATGTTTTCATTTATATAGCTAATTATTTAAAATACAGTAGCTGACATTATTTACATAAACGTAATTTAAAACCTGTAGCAGTTGGCACCTAGGGCTACGATAATAACTTCTATCGACCATGGTAATTACGACCTAGGAACATAAAAATAAACCAGAGAAAGAATTTATGCAATAGTAAGTTTTCTGAGTATATATATATATATATATATAATGTATAACTACATGTATAAACATATCTTGTAAAAATGTTAATTTTTTGTGTATAACTAACAAATTAATTTTTTTATGCAATTGGGTAAATGATGGAATTATTTCGTTACATTTACTGTTTGTTATATTTGCAGACACAAATAATTTGCAAACAGAAAAATTTAAAATAATATGATATCATATAAACGTGGAAGATAGAAACCTATATACTACTATTGCCACCTAGTGGCCAATATGTAATAATAGTTTCAGTATCACGTTTCAATTAACTGTAAAACATTGAACTCTACAGACACCAGATGAAATATTTTGTGTGAAATACTGGCTTTTCTAACATGACTTCTACACCATTCTGCAACAAACATGCTGTCACAAGGTACTTACCACTATTTATGGCGATCAAGACGATGTCTTCAATATTGTCTTATTGACAAATGCAACTGTTTTTATGTTTTATATGACATAATGTGACATTGTGTCCTATTACATACATTAATAATTAATTTTCTGCAGTATATGTACTGTCAATTGAGTATCACTTCAGAAACTGTTATTCGTCATATAAAATGTTTATTGAGAGGTTTACATTAGATCTGTTGTTATTCAGAGATTACTTTGAAAATAGAGATCCGAAGACGATGTAAAATTAACATCTTAACTAGTCATCCAAAATGTTTGAACAAAATTTTATTGATGTATTTATACAAAGGTAATGTAGTGATCTATGGCTATGGAAGACATTACATAAAAATATAAATTCTGTATGTCTCCATACTGACCATGTCAGCTTATATACAGGGTGTCTCATTTAAACTTTTCATTCCAAATATTTCTGAAACAAAAATAAATATTTAAATACAACTTTTCAGCAAAAACGTACGGTAGGGGCTTATGAAAGTAAATACTGGTAGACGTACTAAAATGTAATATGTACCTTATTTTCAATACAAACTTATGTTTTTAAAATGGAAACCGTTTTTATGCAAAAATAGCATGCAAATCGCAAAATTAATGGTTGGCTTTATTTATTTATTTATTTATTCATTATATACTTGTTTTTATGAGTTTTAAAGAGACGTCTTTGACGCAACAATACTTACATTTTGTCGATATTTCATATAGCATCTGCTAGTTACGAAACTTTATTACATTTGATATTTTCGTTTTTGTATTTTCTTAACCTTCGAAATATTTAATATTTATCTTAGATAGTATAGATGTTACATGTTTACGAAGATATTATAATGGAAATTAAATACAATCGTGTGTTATGTGATAATGTGTCTCTGGTCACTCAGGTGCTATGTGTGAATATTTCAGTGATCTCTGTAGAAACTGGATATATAACTCTGATGTCTGGAGCAGCGTGTATGCACATTTATATGTTTTACACACGATTTCGCATTGTCCGCCATGTTTAAATTGGCACATGATTTTCCATCAATTATTACGTAACATGAAATTGCTTGCTTACCTTCTGATTTGGAATTTAGGTCAATATATGATGTAATGGGCCGATATGGGAGCGGAATCGAAACGTGTTTTCGTTTCGTTTTCTTATAATACTTCATAACAGCCATATTGGTAAGAAACGAAATATGTACATCTATGGCTGACACACTCTGACAGCTGAAGTTCAACATCCAGGTAGCATAGAGATCAATGGAATATTTTATGAATTTTGATTCTATAATAGTGCATCTTTGTATCATCCGTTATCTAATCGTAAAATTTTGACATCATTTTCTAAATAAAATTTGTGCTTAAATTCTGTGTGGTCACGAATTTCGTCAGGGGTTCTGTTTATATGGATATATATTTCCAGTTCTTCCATGAAATTCATTAATAAACCTTCTAGGGTAATATGTAAAATTTGTAGTGCCTTGTCAATATTTGTGGTGATGTGCTTTTAATTTCTGAGATGTTGGGAGAAAGTAGAGGGATTGTTTTCAAATTTTCTCGTGTGTTCTCTGAATCGTATTGTAAAATTTCTCCCCGTTTGACCAATGTGAATTTTTTTTACAACTGTCGCATTTGATTTTATAAATTCCTGAACTGTTAAATTTAATTTACCGGTAATGGTTTTGTACAAATTTTGTGTTAAGGGTGTTTGTCGTTCGGAATGTGAGTTTAATATGGGTGTCTTTGAAAACTCCGTTGATTTTGTTGCTGGGGATACTCACTGTGCCAGATATTTATAATTTTATTATTTTGTAAGTAGGATAGTGTAACATTACCTGGTCGTAGTTCGTAGATTTTTATTGATGTCGAAGATCGTAGCTCTCAGTAGCGGCTGGCTGAAATCTCATGGGGCGAAAACTAATTCACTACAAATGACATAGGTAACTCACAGACTCTCAGTACTTCGACACTTTCAATGCTTCATAAATGCCCAGTTGTCCCCATTTATAGCCAGCCTACAAGTCTCATTAATTACAATTAATGTGACCAGGAATGAACACTCCACATATCAATAATACGAATTTACACAGTTCGTGTGTGGAATACAAAAGTTCGAGATGTACATTGTGATGTGGCACAAATATTAATAGTCCATTCATAATACCGGTAGAAACACTTTACACACGACTAATACGGAAGATCTTGTACACAATTGTTTAAAATTAAAGTTCAAACTGGAGTGGGTTGTACGGTACCTTAGAATACTCTGAAATTGCGTGGAATGGGCCTTAGACAAAGGACGAAACAATACTCAATGACAATCAGCGAACGCAATATATTTATATCTTTCAAACTATGATACTGGAAATTTCGTATTGTTAATTATATACATTAAATTAATTATAATGGATAAGTAAACAATTACATGCAACTGGCTATAGGAAAAGATAGGGTAACTAATCCTGATTAAATCAATATACAAATCTCGGTACAATTAATAGTTTAATAACATTCATCTTTAACCATCAGCTGTTTTATTAAATCCTGAAAATCGACTAGTTTCGGTCCAGGACCATCATCATAGATAAAAAGGTATTAAACCAGGTTAGTCAACAGTATTAAATGAAACAGATCTGCCTGAAAACAGCAGGAGTCACTTTCAATTTGAACTTCAATTTCGAACAATTACATTTGTAATTTTATTGAAAGTGACTCCTGCTGTTTTTAGCCAGATCTATTTTATTTAATGGTGATGACTAACCTGTTTTAATACCTTTTTATCTATGATAACGGTTGTGGACCTAAACTAGTCCATTTTAAGGATTTAATAAAACAGTCGATGGTTGCGTTTTATTAAGTACATGACGGCTGTTACCACGCACCTTACCAGAACTCTGAAACAATAAATAGTATCTCATTTACGTATTTAACAAAATAGGTTTATCTACAATAGTTTCGTAATTAACTTTACTTGTGAAACACAGTGATACCTACTTTAATATTACGAGAAAAGAATTTAATTACTTTTGACAGAAATACCAATTATCATACTATCTGAACTTTAACAATATATCTCTGGCTCGAATTAATTATTATTTGCTGACTAGCTTAAAACCGCGTGTTGGTTGATTATGATAGATAATGCGCGAAACGTCAAATCGATTTTTTTAAAGAGATGTATTAAAAGAAATTTTTATTTTACTGCTTTATTTATTTATTCTTATATTTCCTTATTCGTATGCTTATCCTTACAGATAAAGAGCTGAAGACATTGTAGCACGCATAGAACAAATATATGGTCTGTGGCATCACGTTTCGCAGTGTGTAACCTTGCTATAGAGTCGCAAACGTCATCGCTGGCCTTCAGTCAGAATTTAGTTATAATTTGACGACTTTCCGTGTCTTTCACACCCTTATAGCTATCGCCTAGGAACTGCTATGGTGTACAACGGGAGACTTCGGACGACAATTACACACAGCATTAGTTTGCGTTCTGTTGTTTTCTCTGCAGAGCGAAATATTAACACACACACACACACACACGCGCGCGCGCGCGCGCGTAGAATTTTATATACACCGATAACTTTCCATCCCAATATACTCCACCCTTTTATCAACCCTCCAGCAACAATAGAACCAATAAAACCAGTTTCAAAGAGTAAATATAATATTCAAAGAGTAATTATTGTTTCGCATTTCGCGTTATATTCTTCAAATTACTAAATATGTTATCAGATCGCTATAAAACCTATCCTAAAACCTTCCTCAGGTATAAATTAGTAACTGTATAAAAAATTAAGTATCTGCGTCTTGTCGTTCGGACGTGATTAGAGTACGCCAAAAAGACATTCACATTAATATATATAGATCAATAACTATCCGATTGCCATAAAACCGTGCCTAAAGCCTTCCCCGGGTAGACATTACTAACTGTACGAATTTTTAGCTCTCTGTCTTGTGGTTCAGACGTGATAAACGTACACCGAACAGACATTCACATTTATAGATATAGATTAAACAAACTTATGCAACACCAAGGAATAGAAAATGACTTCATCTAGTCACGTTTATATATATATATATGAAGGTTCCGCAATGCAAGCAGATGGGAATAAATCCCAACATACTTCGTTACAATAGCCTACAATAGATTTGTTGTCTGACTTAATTCTGTACACCTGAACATATATTTGATGTTTGCATTCCAACGTCGAGTTTCAGATTATCAACTGCGCGCCTTAAAAGTAATTACAAAAGTGGATTAGATGGGCGCAGATACGAGGAAGTGTAGCCTATTGGTGTGCAGTTACGACCTTCCTCGGAAATTCGCCGTCGACTGTCGTGACTACCGCGGCGGCCATAACCATAACACGCGGCGGACACCACTTTCGCTGCCCGCGCCGTGGTATATAAGGGGCGGCGGCCAAGCCAGTGGTCACCACACACTCGACACCGCCATGAGAGCCACAACCGCCCTGGTCGCCCTGGCCTGCCTGCTGGCCGCCGCCCACGCCGGGCTGCTGCCACACGCGCCGCCCCCGCCGCCCCCGCAGCACGAGATCATCTACGACTACGTGGCGCCGGCCAGCTACCAGTTCGACTACGCGGTCAAGGACGGCCATACTGGTGATGCCAAGACGCAGTGGGAGCACCGCGAGGGCGACACGGTCAAGGGCGCCTACTCGCTCGTCGACGCCGACGGCACGACGCGCATCGTCGAGTACACGGCCGACCCGCACAACGGCTTCCGCGCAGAGGTCAAGCGCCTGGGACACCCCGCGCCGCCGCCCCCGCAGCCGCCCACGCTGCCGCCCCCGCCCCCGCCCCACCCCTACCACGGCTGAACACCCCGCGCCTTCCATCCGGCTCTTATCTTCTCTCTTCACCCCTTCCCTCCCCAATCATCTGCGGCAGAGCCTCTGGCGGATTTTGTGTGTGTGTGTGACCAACCGGACTCGTACCAAGGGATTTCTTACGGACATTACCATGTATGAAAGCTAAATGTTGCAATAAAACTCTTGTTTTTGTTAAGACTTCTGCCTTATTGTTATTGTTTTCCTTTACATGGGATGAAAAATCTTTCCCTCTATTTTAATCTCTATGTGGATCTATAAATGAACGTTTATGCTATGTGTGTAAGCTCTACATGTTCTCCTTAACTGTAAGACTTATCTCAACCAAACTCGATACAGCTATTCTTTACAAGTAGTAAAGAAGTGCTGTGGGGATGAAAACCGCCAAAATCACATAGTTAATGAGATGTCATATCTTAAACAATGAGAGTCACAAAAAAGTTTATTTTTTATTTATAAAACTCACTTCAGACCCACAGCTACATTTTCTTTTTTTCAATATTGCTTTCGGTACTGAATCATTATCTAGTGGCTATATCAGTTGTAAAAAATTCTAAGCGTAACAATACAATAAAAAATTCAAACGACAAGTGGACTACATAACATCTAATAATATTTACAAAAACATTTTGTGTAGAAACCACATTTGAAATGAGCAATACAATGTTATAAATAACAGGCAACAGCATCAGTAGAATATTGCACAATTAGCTCAACAGTTACAACGAAACCATAATTCGAATTATCAAAGGACTCGCTCTGTCTAAAGATAATCTACACATACGTGTAAGCATTAAGAGAATTTGAATATCTTGGTTAAATCACAATTGGTACATGACTTTAAATTGCATTATTTTAGAAAAATGCACAAAAAAATTGAAGTAGCTACTTCATAGAATCAATTTATTGCTACATTTATACAACAATATTTTAGTTAAAACATTACCTTCAAAACTACAGAACACAGATTGATAACTTAAAAGTATATAAATGACATTCTAAAATTAATAAAATGGGTAACATTTTTATAAAGACTTAGGCAACAAATAACGAAAGTATTTATTTTTATTTTTTAAAATGTGAATAAACACAGTAAAAACCAATGAAATCAATAGTTAAATCATTGTTTCCAAAACGAAATATCTTTCTATTCTGTATCCCATAAAATTTAGCTACTTCATAGAATCAATTTATTGCTACATTTATACAACAATATTTTCATTAGTGTGCTATTAGGATGCAAAACTGTAAGATTCTTTACTTGCATCTATTGTTAGATATATATGTAAATGTATAAATATATGAAATACAGTATCACAGTACCAAAGTCTAATTTTTGGCAAACCTACATAATATGGCTGTCTCAAGAGGTACCAAAGACTTACAACAGTCACAGCATTCCTATAACTTCAACAAAAGTATTTACATAATTCGTCCTTTTCAAATCAGTTTGCTCATTTAGGAAATTATCTGGGTGTGTGATCATGTTAAAAAATTTTCAGTTCTCTAGAAAAAAAAAAACACACCTTTATTAGTTTGTGTAACATTTCCATGTTATCACTAATATTTCTTAGTGGGTGGCTGGGAGTTTTTAGGTGTAACCCAAAACCAGATGTATTGCTTGCGTAAGAGTGCTCTTCCAATCTTGTTCTAAGTTTCCTTCCAGTCTGTGAAATTTGACATACTGCATACATTTTTATATATTCCAGAGTAGTCATACATGGATACCATCTCTATATTGTCCAGCAATTTCATAGCAATCTTATTCCTTTTGTAGGGTGGTCAGTTATTTGTTCATTTATTTTCTCTCTTTCTGTGCATTGTGTGTGCTGCATGTACTGGGAGTAATTTGTTAGTCCTTTTTTTTCAACTTTTTAAGCATGTCTTAATAATATGCCTCGTAATATATTGTTTGGTAAATCTGCAGTATGTGTCTTAAGTGACAATTTTCTCTTTGTGCTGTATCCATTAGCTGTTAGGTGCTGTCCCTGCCTGCGGAAGGCAGAGCTGGGCTGGCGTTATCGAGGGAGGCTGGTTGCTGGCGACACATTTATGGTGGCAGTTTGTGAGGCGGGACCTATCTGTCTGTAGGCTCACTACCTGAGGTTAGTTCCACTCTCTGGAAAACATTCGATAACGTATCGCTTCCCTTTTAGTTATCGGGCAGTGTGGGCCGCATTTTGAGGGTCACCTATCATCACGGAGCCTCATAGTGTACGCCTTTGGGGAGGTTATCTTCTAAGTATCCGTTAGCCTTTCCTGTCTGCAGAATTACAGGCGGAAGCTGACTCAGGCCATACTGCCTGGTGTCCTGTGGAAGTTAAGCAACCAATGTACTCTTCTCTTGTCTGGTGTTTTGTATCACATATCCGCTTAGCTCTTTATTCTGTGGCTATTCAGGCTACGAACTTGCTAGATAAGACTTTAAATTCCCTTCAGATCAAAAGGGTGTAAAACATCGGGCGTTAGGAATTTTCGAAAGGGCGGTTTACTCGAGTGGCGTTCTCTGGAGGCCATCCGATTGGCTCCGTCTTTGTAGGCGACAGGTCTAGTTATCTGTCATAGCTGCCTGTCCATCTCATTGACTGGAGGATTAGAGCTCTCCAATGATTGGTATATTGAGTTTAGTTTTTCGTGAGGGCAGATGATCAGATAGGACCTGAAGAGTTTTAATTGCTCTTCTGGGCTGAGTCCTGAGCGTTTGTTGGACTTTAGTTTTCTGAGGTTTCTGCCTCCAGCGGGTCGCGGACATAGACAATTTCACATGTCGATCTGGACAGGAACTCAGTTGCAGTTGTTTGCTCTGCGAAACAACTGTTTTTTATATTCTTGTTCGCTTGAGACTTGAGATTAGGCAGCCACCATCGTACTGACGTGCTAGTGGTTAATGCAATTCTATTCTGGGGACACTAGTACTCAATTCTCGCATGATGCAGTTGAGTTTGTGATTGTATGTCCTAGTCGACACTGGAAGCATTTACCTGACAACTGTTATCTGCCATGATAGTGGGGCTGTTATAGTTAAATGTCGATACTGCTTCACAGATCTAGTGAGATTCTCAGGTGGAAGAATTTATTCTCTTTCAGCTCCACTCCTTCAACATCGTCCAGTCGCCAGCGAGATACAGCATCGACAGATCACGCCGACTCAAGGTTATTGGTAAAGTAATGCTGGCTGTTTGCCAGGGTTGTTATATATAGTTGCAGTAGCCACTCAGTGTGTATGTGCGTGTGGATGATCGATGTTTGACTTCTCTCTCCTATAATTAATTTCTTAGAGCCTATGTCCACCTTTCTAGTTTTTCCCGATAGGACAACGCCATATGTATAGCCAGTTATTTCACTGGATTTAGCGGTATTAACCGATTTTACCGCATTTAATGTCCTTTTTATAAATATTTGTATTCATTTTTAATCATTTTCTTAACTACACTATCAACTGTGATTTCATATACAAAATCTTTTATATTAATTTTTAACTGTCCCCCAAATTTCCGTGCTTTAATTAATAAATGTATTTGTTTAAATCATAAATTTAGTTTCCTTTACAAATTCCTAACTCACTATTTTGGAGGGGTAGTTAGATAGGTAGAGGACTGTGTTTATTATTTGGTGTATTAATTATCTCGCCACTGTGCATGTAGATTTAGATTGTTGGATCTTTGTCTATGTTTTTAATAAAAAAATAGGGTAACCACCCTTAAAATTAACATTAATGTGGATTATATTTAAAATTAATTTGCATATCTGTGATTTTGCACATTTGCATACCAATGGACCGTTTCTGATGAGAAAAAATATATCCACTCGGTGGGGTTATCATTGCTCCCTTTTTGTTGTGACATCATACACTTGTCTGGAAAGAATTAAAATATTAATCTAAACCGATACAACACTGTAGTAGAGGAGAACCTCAAGCTCAATTTCCTCTTTGCTATTTATTTGAAGCAAAGTAATACTTTTGCTAGCAAACTTTTCTTTAACCTTTACATTATTACACAATCTGTCTACAATTGTATGTTCATAGCCATTCTGCATTGATGTGTACCTTATTGTTTTAAATTCAGCATTACTATTATCACCTGACAAGAGCAATTTCACTTTTCTACCAAACAATGAACGAGAAAAATTAATGTTTTGCACAATTCGGTTGGAAGAATTCTTATGTGTAATTAAATTAGTTAATATAAATGGACTCTTCTGTCGGTTCTTGATGGAACATAGACATATTAAATAACGGTGTACACTGTACATTTGGTCCACAATAATATTTATTTTGTTCTAAACTAGCTTCTTAGGCTATCTTCAGACCACTTAATACTGCAGATTATTCACAGCACACCAGCTGCTGTGTTTCGAGTACAAAGATTTTAGAAAGATATGTGTCAGTCATACCCCATGTAACCTTTAAGTATTTTATAACAAACAGAGACGTCCAACCAATTAAAGCAAAACTGTAACGAAGACATAACTATAAATTAATTTTTAATAAATAAGCTGAGACAAACATATGGCCAAGTGAGTGTACCAGTAAGTACATTCTGTATTAAATTAACTTATATGTACGAATAAAGTAGGAGGTGAACAGGTGAGTGAGAAAGACATAAAAAATTAAATGTGGGTGGGGAACAGTTACATATGTTTGGAGTATGTGAATATGGAATTAAAGAGCATATTAAAGTATATAGCCTGTATTAAAATTCGCTGGTTTTCACAAAAATGGTGTGAGTAACACAAGGAAGGAAAATCGTTGGAATGTCGGTGAGAGACATACACAATTTCAACAGGCATGCTGGTAGGATTATACATAACAGCTGTTACTTTAATAAGGGTGACTTTACTTTAATATAGAATTGTAATTACTGGTTCACACACTGGGCCAGATGTTTGTTTCAGCTTATTTATTAAAAATTAATTTATAGTTAATCTTAGGTCCAGTTTTGTTTTAATTGGTTGGACGTCTCTGCTTGTTATAAAATACTTAAAGGTTACATGGTATATGACTGACACATATCTGCCTAAAATCTTTGTACTCAAACCACAGCTGCTGGTGTGATGTGGATAATCTGCAGTATTAGCCCACGAGAAGTCGCGCCTTTAAAAGTTACACGATTGATCGCATGTATAGCATTCATCTGACTGTCAAAGAACGTTTTGTAATATACTAAATTTGTTATTTTTAGTTGCGTTTATAAGAAAACACACCTATTTGACTATTTAAAATTGATTAATGCCGATTGTTTTAAACTTACTATGAGCAAAATGCTCACACTTGAGTCCTTGCAGTTAAGTTGTTTGAAGATGACCTTATATAGTGTACACAATTATTAGATAAATTAGTTATCGTTAGTTCTCTGAAATTATGAAAGTTATGCTCACCATCAATTTTAGAAATTAGTAAGTCCAGAAAATTAATGCCTCTGTTATCTTTAAATTCAAGATTAAATTGCATGTGAGTGTTAAAATTGTTAAACAGGTGGTGAAGTTGAAGAATCTTAAGATCAGACACCCTCATATTAATGAACATACTGCTTTTTAAGTAGGAATAAATTAAATCTTTCTGAGAAGTAGTTAAATGTCATGGGATACACAGACATCTTCTTTATCAAAATGATAATTTAACTTTTGAAGTAATTAATTTTTACGAATTTTAGATTGTTTGTTGTTTCAGTCTTCAAAACGGTAACTTAATTTATAAATTTTAGAAAGAGGTTTTGTGTATTAGATAGATTAGATTCGGAGGTCTCAAGTACTTTGATTATTCAGATTATGGTTTCTGTGTAATTGTTGAATTAACTGTGCGATGTGGTTTTCATGATGTCAACCAGTGACTTGTAACAGTGTGTTAATAATTTTGGATGAAAACTGTTTCTACATGAAATATTTTTTTTAGTGGATGTGCATGTTACGTAGCCCACTTATACTTTATATTTTTTGAGACATATTGTTAATCTTTGTTTTTGAACACCTTATACAGCCATCAGATGATAGTACTCTACTGAAACCAGTAGTTGATAGACAAAATCATTTTAAGCAGTAAATGTGTAATGGGGTTTATAAAATATTTACATACAGCTGACAATTGCTTGAAAATGACATTCGGAAAAAAACTGCTGCATCATGTAATGCGCGAACAGCGACAATTTATTCACACACTATTTGAGAATGAGAGCACTTAGCCACTTGCAATAAACATTACACCTAATTTCGTACCTTCACGAAACGTTTTCTCTGTTTCATGAAAGGCCTTGAGGTGCGTCAGGGTAGCTAAGTTGGAAGGTCGCTTTCCGGGAAAGGCAAAGGTTATAGATTCGAATCATGCCCAGCATACAGTTTTAATGTGCTATGAAGTTTCATATCAGCGCACACTCCGCTGCAGAGTGAAAATATCGTTCTTTCTACTTGAACATTGCTTATCAGTGAAGGATCCGTGGCAGGAAAGGGCGATCCGAAAGAGAGCAGCACGCATCGTTTAGTAAGCGCGGTAGTGTCACACAGATAATTAGGAAAGTTCAGTGGCAGACGCTGCATGAGGTACGTTCTGTACCGTGGTACGGGCTTCTGGAAGAATCGACCTATATATTGCTTCCTCCTACGCCTTTCTTCCCTCGAACACAGCATAACGTGGCTCGCGAAGTATGGATGTAGTGGTGAAAAAGCTTATGTTGTTTTCAGGGAATTACGAATAAACCTTGGAGCAAAATCATACAGATTTCAAACTAAGTGAAAAACTTACGTTGTACAGCGCACAATTTGGATGACAACACCTAGTCGAGGTCACAACGATCTGTTACAATGGCTCATCGAATTTTCCCGTATTGTATCGGAAGTCCCAGTTTACTGTAAGAACTGAAGCAAGTACAATCTTACCATCAGATCGTCTTGAGTTACTACTGCCGAAACACATTATAATGGCAAGTCAAGTTACTTGTACTGAATACGAAACTACGCATGAAAGTGATGTAGTAATAAGGCACTACTTTCCAAAATAGTGACGGAGTCTCTGTAAACATCTCTCGAAACGTTTGAGAAACCTTTCAAGTCTTCGAGGGCAGGAATCCTTTCATTCATCTTGGAGCCACTCTGGATCGGTGTCAACCACCTGGTAGTCGCTGTGTCTGAGATTACTGAGGATCAGTTCCACCGTTTCCTAGCTGTGCTCGAGGTCCATGGCCTGCCTTCACCGTCACAGCCTTGTGTACGGCCTTGCTCTAATTATTGGCTCCATTTAACTTCTATTGGACACGACATGGCCTTTGATCCACGGACAGCCAGAATTTTGCGGTAAATTAGTGTGTAATTCAGACGTTTCGTCCGTAAGAATCGTACTTTCCAGCTGACTACAAACTTTGTAGTACGTTCCCATTTATCATTTGACACCCACACGTACACACACAGTGACTCTTATTGCGGAATGCTCTCAATAGTGGGACAGCACATGTAAATTCCTTTCTGTAGTCCTCTCGTACATCATATAACATCACAATAAAGAAATAAATGCGAAGCAGTGTGACACGTTACGACTGTCCGGAAATTTTCTGAGTGACAAGAGGTACCGCCTTGTACTAGTTTTTAGTGTCCATTACGAGCGTAGGTAACGAGGGAGAGGCAGGGGTCTACCACGCTGAATGGCCGTAGTTAAACTTAATTTAAGAAGTTTCTAAGCATAGGGACTACAAACCAAAGAAGTGATGTCTCATATATTGACAAACATTTCAATTTGTATTTCCAATGGATTTACAAACTTTCGATTCAGCAGGGGGTCTAAACACCTCCCCTCCCCTCTCTCCCACCTCCCTCGCACAGAGCCACATTCCCAATGGCTTTCTTTTAGTCGTTCGAAATGCAGTTAAGAGTTTCAATGTTCCAATGTTTGTAAATCTATTGGACCAAACTGCGTGGTCATCAGTCCGTAGCTTACAAACTACTTAAACCTAGGTAAACTAACCTAAGGACAAACACACACACCCATGCCCAGGGAAGACTCGAACCTCCACGGCGAGCAACCGCGCGCTCCGCAGCGAGACGCTTTAGACCGCTCGGCTACTCCAACGCGGCATTTCAGAGTTCCTGTGGCAAATAGTTCTATTGTAATAAATTCCCAGATGGATAAATTAGCCGCGCGGGAGTAGCCGAGCGGTCTGGAGCACCACGTTGTGGATCACGCGGCCTCCCGCTTCGGAGGTTCGAATCCTCCCTCGGGAATGGATGTTTGTGTCGTCTTTAGTATAAAATAGTTCATAGGTAGTTTGTAAGTTCAGGAACTGATGATCCCGGAATTAACTCCCTTAAGCTTTACAAACATTTGAACATTTGGATAAATTATCCAAGGCCCTGAGGTGCATCTTCAACTAGGTTAGTCCCCTCTCAAGCTTAAATTCTGGATCTAGGGCATAGTATTAACTAACAACATTACAGCACTATTTGCTACCAGCCATAGAGTGCTGAGTACTAACAGCATTACAGTACTATCAGCTATCAGCTCCAGACGGATAAATCCTTCTAACGTACTGAGAACGACAAGCCATTGGAATGACATAACTGCGATGCCCAATTGAAGGACTAAGCAGTTTTTATCCGAAAATTGGAAATTCGCATATTACTATGGACGTTTCGGAAGCAATGCAACGGTGGGCGTAACACAGTGAAAACATACTAATTTTTACTACAATGACCACTCACTAATTTAGTACTAATACTGACCTAAACAGTAGATTTTATAGTTACTTTAAACTACTGTTTATACCAGTGAAAATCCCTTACAACACTATTTCGTATATTTCACACTCTTATATCATTCTAAATATTTTATTTATATCTGCTACTCACTAAGATATCTTAGGACACAAACAGCCTGAAGAAATTTTATTTGTTGCCTACAGTCAACACCACTGCTTCTAGAAGTAATATATTTCAGTTACTTTGATTCTTATAGTATTTATAAATGTCATTTTGTTGTAATTCTTCTTTTATTATACCATCCATTATGGCTTATTATATTGCTTCAATGCTGATTGTTGGGTCATATTTATATTTTATATGACATATGTAGGGTATGGTGTTATAAATACAACACTGATTTAACATTGTTTGTATAGAGCCTGAAGATGGTATTATTGTAATACCGAAATCGGTTGTTATTATTATTATTTATTATTTCGTATAGCCTTAAATACAGAATCAGGTTACATCTAGTACAAATTTAAGATAAAATATTTACGTACAATACCTATATGTTAAAGATAAAATATTGATAATATATATATTTAAGTCGCATGCAATGAAATAATAATGTCTATGATTATGTAAGGTGACCATGTAGTTGCCATGACTGAACTGCTTAGGGATGTATGTCCAGTCTTTTCAGCCAAGTGACAGCTTCTCCCTTAAGCGAATGAAGGTCTTGGAAGGTGCCTTTGAATTTCCTTAGAGGACATTCAGTGGCGATGTGCTGTAGTGTCTGTTTGTTGTGTCCACAGTCGCAGTCAGGTATATCAATCACGTCACATTTAAGACTCCAGTAGTGGCAATTTCCATGGGTTTCTTATTCCTTATGGCTTTTCGAAGCTTCCTGAGTATTGTAACATAGATATTGCCGTTCACGCTACAACCATAATCGAAAAACTCAACGAGAAACTGTCCCCGTGGGTTTCTTTGGTGACCGTTGACTTTTGAACATTTTAGATCTTGGAGTTGTGATGTATGCCCTCCACCGACTGATTCTTTGTTCCTGAATCATAAGCATATACCCATGTTGTGTCCCCTGTGACCAGCTCAGAAAAAACGGCCAGCTGCAAATGCTTCCATCAGCTCAGAGCAGACTTCCAACCTTGTGTATTTCTAATCATGTGTTAGCTGACTCGGTATCACTTCGCACAAACTTTCCAATAACCTATGTTTTTCATCATCTCATTCAAGGAATTGCGGCTACATTCAGGTTGTGAGGAAGCTCACGAACTGTCGTCTGTCTTCACGAAATCAGTTCATCCACTCGTCGACGATTCACATTAGTTGTCACCGTAACTGTGTTGGTTTCTCCTTCTTTAAATTTATTCATCGCTCTCTGCACATTGCTTCTGTCAATTGTGCGATCTCCGTAGATATTTTTCAGCCTCCTGTGGATATCATCAAGTTCCTTTGTCATGAATATTTGCACGTTGTTTCAGCTTCGAATCCGTGTCCATTTCTTAAGAAAAACGAAATTACGGAACATGCGTGTCCAGGAAGAACTACTATATTGACATGTGCAATTTAGCTATATGCGTCAGTACATAAACAATTTCCGCATTTTTTTTAAATGCATACTGAGTCAAGCAATGTTTCTGAATTTCGATTGCTGTTTATATTTTTGTAATTAAGTGCTGAATTAAAGGAGTAATAAATTTAGAGAACCAGTACTTGTTATTGGGGGATTATTGTTGGGGTTCCGTAAAAAGAAGAAAGTAAGTACCATTATTACGTAAAACAATTTTTCTCAGATTAAATTTCTATGAAATTTTCGAAACCATTACTGAATATGTAGTGTTACTTTGCAGTAGCCACCACGCTCTGGTTGTAAATATTGCATGTATCCTCCTCCGCTTGAGCACCGATTGGTCAAGTGTATGGGGTGTAAGAGGGCCTAGTCATTATGACACAATATGGAGAACGAAACGTCTGATACAGGTCGTTTAAAGTGTTACTAGCTCCTGTGGTTGAAACGAATCATTTTACTGGATCAGATGTCTATCTTACTGCACAAATAAGTGATTCAAATAACGAATCTGTGTGTCGGCATTCTGAGAGAGTTTTATATGCTCTTCTAACAAAATTATGAACTGGAACACACAGTCTCCTCAGTAATACAATACATGAAATTAGTCCATACTTCTTTTTTTCATGTGCTACATTGCCGCATCGTCTCCATTTTTTCTCATTGTTGGTCAATCTTTTGCAACTGCAAACAAGTATACGTAATTAGAACTAAAAAGAAAAAAATGATCACATTTACTTCTATTATTACATTCATATTGGATGAAACTGTTTAATACTGTAACATTCAAAACTGTTAATCGAATTTAAACGTGTTCGCTAAGATATATATATATATATATATATATATATATATATATATATATATCACCTGGTATGCAAGATGTATGAGACAGCGGAAATATCCTCCGACTTCATGAAGAATATCTTAATTCCAATTCCAAAGAAAGCAAGTGCGGACAAGTGTGAAAATTACAGAACTGTCAGTTTAATAAGTCATTGTTGCAAAATACTAACACGAATTATTTACAGACGAATGGAAAAACTTGTGGAATCCGACCTCGGGGAAGATCAGTTTGGATTTAGGAGAAATGTAGGAACACGGGAGGCAATACTCACATTACGACTTGTCTTAGAAGATGGGCTAAGGAAAGGGAAACCTACGTTTTTAGCGTTTGTCGATTTGGAGAAAGCTTTTGACAATGACGACTGGAATACACTCTTCCAAATTCTGAAGGTAGCAGGGGTAAAATATAGGGAGCGAAGAGTTTTATTCAATCTGTACAAAAACCAGACAGCGGTTATTAGAGTCGAAGGACAAGAAAGGGACGCAGAGGTTGGGAAGGGAGTAAGACAGGCTTTAGCCTTTCCCCAATGTTGTTCAATCTGTACATTGAGCAGGCAGTGAAGGAATTCAAGGAGAAATATGGAGAGGGCATTAAAGTGCAGGGAGAAGAAATAAAAACATTGCGGTTTGCCGATGACATGGTAATTCTGTCACAGTCCGCAAAAGATCTGGAAGAGCAATTGAATGGAATGGACAGTGTCTTGGAAGGAAGATATAAGATGAACATTAACAAGAGTAAAACAAAGGTAATGGAATGCAATGTCAGAAAATCATGCGATGAATTATATTAGGCAATGAGATAATAAAAGTAGTAGATGAATTTTGTTATTTGGCCGAAGTAAAGAAGATATAAAATGTAGAATGGCTATGGGAAGAAAAGCGTTTCTAAAGAAGCGAAACTTGTAAACGTCCAATATTAATTTAAATGTTAGGAAGTCCTTTCTGAAAGCATTTGTCTGGAGTGTAGCATTGTATGGGAGTGAAACATGGACGATAAGGAGTTCAGATAAAAAGATGATAGAAGCTTTTGAAATGTGGTGCTGCAGACGAATGATGAAACTTAGATGGGTAGATCACGTAATTAATGAGGAGGTGCTTAACCGTATCGGGGAAAAAAGGAGTTTGTGGCACATCCTGACTAATAGAAGGGGTAGGTTGGTTGGACACATTCTGAGACATCAAGGAATTGTGAACTTAGCATTAGAAGGAAGCGTGTGGGGTAAAAATCGTAGAAGGAGACCGAGGGACGAATATAGTAATCAGGGTCAAAAGGGTGTAGGTTGCCGAAGGTGTTCTCAGATGAAGAGACTTGCACAGGACAGGGTAGCGTGGAGAGCTGCATCAAACCAGTATATATATCCACAAATCTGTATTTTTAGCAAACAATGTAAAAATGTTGATAAACACTTACTGATCTCACCCATTACGGAAAGGAGAAAAGTATCTAAAACTGCAAAACAATAATGTATATTATGTGATATTTAAACAATTAAACGATATCTCGCTCTTCAGGTGCCAAACAATGAGTTTGTTGACTGCAAACCATGTGCCAGACCAGGGTTTCAATCTCTGACTGAACGCTTGATCGCAGCACGTCTCAGATGAGGAACCTTCATATCACTTTGAACTCAGGGAAATACCGGGTGATCAAAAAGTCAGTATAAATTTGAAAACTTAATAAATCACAGAATAATGCAGATAGAGAGGTAAAAATTGACACACATGCTTGTAATAACATGGGGTTTTATTAGAACAAAAAAAGTTCAAAAAATGTCTTACAGATGGCTCTTCATCTGATCAGGAAAGCAATAATTAGCATAACAAATTAAGACAAAGAAAAGATGATGTTCTTTATAGGAAATGCTCAATATGTTCACCATCATTCCTCAATAGCTGTTGTCGAGGAATAATGTTATGAACAGCACTGTAAAGCATGTCCGGAGTTATGGTGAAGCATTGGCGTCGGATGTTGTCTTTCAGCATCTCTAGATACGTCGGTCGATCACGATACATTTGCGACTTTCAGAGATCTTTCACGCGTCTAGCTATACTTTTTTTTCCTTGGTTCTAATAAAAACCCGACATTCCAAGCATATGTGTCAATTTTTACCTCTCTATTTACATTATTCCGTTATTTATATACTGACTTTTTTATCATCCGGTATATTTGTATCTAGGACACGTACCAGACGAAATGGTTAAACTGTACCGCTCGGGAATGGCTAACCTACATGTGCACCCAACGACTGAACAGGTGTTGATGAAGTGGGGCGCTGCAAAGTAGTTTTGCACCCGTACACTCTCGCAAAGAGCTAGAGATATATCAGAAAATCATCCACTTCCCTCTTTCTATTATGCTCTATAAGTCCTCGAGCGTCATACAGTCCGACTAGTCTTTCGGATTCGTTTACCTTCCCCTATCCGTTTCCTCTGTTGTTGTTGTGGTCTTCAGTCCGGAGACTGGTTTGATGCAGCTCTCCACAATACCCTAACCTGAACAAGCCTCTTCATCTCCATATAAGAACGGCAACCTACATCTGTCTGAATCTGCTTACTGTATCCATCTCTTGGTCTTCATCTGCGGTTTTTACCCCACACACTTCCCTCCAACGCTAAATTCACAATTCCTTGATGTCTAAGAATGTGTCCTACCAAACTATCCCTTCTTTTAGTCAAGGTATGCCAGAAATTTCTTTTCTCCCCAATTCTGCTCAGTACCTCCTCACTAGTTACGCGATCCACCCACCTAATTTTCAGCATTCTTCTGTAGCACCATATTTCAAAAGCCTCAATCCTCTTCCTGTCCGCACTGTTTATCGTCCATGTCTCACTCCCATACAAGGCAACACTCCATACAAATGCCTTCAGAAAGGACTTCCTTAGGCTTAAATCAATATTCGACGTTAACAAATTTCTCTTTTTCAAAAACGCTTTTCTACCCATTGCCATTCTGCATTTTATATCCTCTGTACTGCGACCATCATTTGTTATTTTACTACCCAAGTAACAAAACTCATCTATCTCCTTTATTGCTTCATTACCTAATCTAATTCCTTCAGCATCACCTGATTTTCTTACACTGCACTCCATTACCCTAGTTTTGCTCTTGTTAATGTTCATCTTATATGCACCTTTCAGCACAGTGTCCGTTCCGTTCAATTGCTCTTCCAGGTCCTTTGCTGTATCTGACAGAATGACTATGTCGTCAGCAAAACGCAATGTTTTTAATTCTTCCCCTTGAATTTTAATTCCTTCACCAAATTTCTCCTTGCTTTCCTTTATAGATTGCTCAATGTACAAATTGAATAACATTGGAGAAAGACTACAACCCTGTCTTACTCCCTTTCCAACCACTGCATCCCTTTCACGTCCTTCAACTCTGACAACCGCTGTCTGGTTTATGTACAAGTTGTAAATAACCTTACGCTCCCTATATTTTACTCCTGCTTGCTTCAGAACTTGAAAGAGTTTATTCCAATCAACATTGTCAAAAGCCTTCTCCAAATCTACAAAAGCTAGAAATGTAGGTTTGCCTTTTCTTAATCTATCTTCTAGGATAAGCCGTAAAATGAGTATTGCCTCTCGTTTTCCTACATTTCTCCTGAACCCAAACTGATCTTCCCCGAGGTCGGCTTCTACCAGCTTTTCCATCCTTCTGTAAACTATTCGTGTTAATATTTTGCAACCATGACTTATTAAACTGATGGTTCTGTAGTTTTCACACCTGACTGCACCTGCTTTCTTTGGAATGGGGATTATAACATTTTTCTTAAAGTCTGAGGGTACTTCGCCTGTCTTACACAGCAGGTGAAACAGGTTTGTCATGGCTGGTTCTCTCAGCTCAGTAGCTCTGAGGGAATATCATCTACTCCAGGGGCCTTGTTTCGACTTAGGTCTTTCAGGGCTCTGTCAAATTCTTCTCTCAGTACAGTATCTCCTATTTCATCTTCACCTATATCCTCTTCCCTTCCTACAATATTGTCTCGAAGTTCATTTCCTTTGTAGAGCCCCTCTATATACTATTTCCACCTTTCACTTTTCCCTTCTTTGCTAAGAACTGGTTTTCCATCCTCCGGAATATTTTACCCGAGAGGATGCCATCATCATATGTTCATACAGTAGAGCTGCATGTCCTCGGGAAAAATAACGGCTGCAGTTTCCCCTTGCTTTCAGCCGTTCGCAGTAACTGTGGGGCAAAGCCACATTAGCTGATGTTACAAGGCCAGCTCAGTCAATCATCCAGACTGTTGCCCCTGTAACTACTGAAAAGGCTGCTGCCCCTCTTCAGGAACCACACGTTTGTCTGGCCTCTCCACAGATACCCCTCCGCTGTGGTTGCACCTACGGTACGGCTATCTGCATCGTTGAGGCACGCAAGCCACCCCACCTCGGCAATGTCTGTGGTTCATGGGAGTGGCCGTTTCCTCTACCAACTTATAATATCCTCCCTACCATTCAATCCAGAAAGTTTACTACAGGTTACTACAAACTTGAAATCTTCCAGCCTCTTATTTCTTCCCCTGATACTGTCCGCCTCCGTAGTACAGTGGAAGCATGGTAGGGAGGAGGCCCGGGTTCGATTCCCAGTCGGGTTGGAGATTTTCTACACTCGGGGGCTGGTGTTCTGTCGCCCTCATCATCATTTCATCATCATCGACGGGCAACTTGCCCGCGTGGTGTCACATAAAGGCTTGCACCAAGCAGGTCGAACACGATCGTAGCTGGGGTCTAACGGTCAAAAATGCCACACGAAATCATCATCTTGTGATAGTCTGCCGCGCGTCTACCAACACTCCACAACCTGAAGATAAAGTTTTGGGAAGGGAAGGGGAGGAATATATGTCTGGAAATGATGTCTAACGATGTTATGAGCACTTCGCATCTTTACAAAATGTGGACTGCAAATAGCTTGTGCTATAAATTTGATTCACAGTAACGAAGATGAAGTATTGCAAGTGTCGTCGGCTAACATATGACTTTCTTGTCAAAACGTTATCCATCAAACTCACTCTACAATCCTCAAAATTTGTATACGCCATTCTTAAAGATGCGTTATTTCAAGTAACATATGTTTACTCAATTCCGAACCGACCCAGGAAATGAATCACTCAGACCAGTACGAAATGTTTTGTTGGACATTATAAACATGTATTGAGGTTTAGTACGACTTGTTGCTACCTCCTCCCACAAACCAACGGCTCTGAGCCACCAGCTAGTAGTGGTGACACTGTGTGACATAGCAGCCAAGGAGGCGTGTCGCGACCATCAGGTAATTCAGTGTGGCATACCCACACAAGCTATCACCCCGCTAATGATGGTACAGAGTCATAAGTCAATGGAGGTGACGGAAGTCCACAACGCGGCTGTGTTGCACTCCTTGGGTCCAGGAACCTGGGCCGTCTACTGTTAACTGATAATGACACGAATGTGGTACATGTTTTAGGAATTTGTAAAATGTCCCACTTGTTCCCTATAGGCTTCAGAATCAGGCAACAATGGCGAAATCAATGTCTCTCTCCCAATGTTGGAACAAAATTATTCTGGGATTCATTTACATTGCATCAACAGGATCTGTTCGTAATTACAAATGCACATACAAAGATAACTGTTGTAGCCTGCTGCAGGAATTGGAATCAGGGTGCAATAGAACAGAGGTGGCCAAATAATCTGCAACAGGTCAACACTTACTAGATAGCAAAAGTGTAAATAAGTTATTAACAAAATATCTTCTGATAGCCGAATACAGTATGCAGGAATCAAGTATTTACACTGAATACAGGACCATATATGTCTTTCTGCCACACCTCAGAGCTCAGACTATCAGGACTGGAAGCCAAGCTATACTGGAAAGTACTAAGTGCACGTAGCTTGCTTGTCCTAGCTAATGTGTCAACCTAAAGCAGCAAAGTAATGACTGATTCTTGCAGTGTTTTGCCTTATAAAACGTGGCAATGCGGTGGCGCACAGTACTATGCAAAGGCGAGTCCTAGAGCGTTGTAATCGATTGTGTAGCCAACTGCTGCAATATCACGCTAGCACGGTACATATCAATAAAAACAATTCCACATGGCGCAACGTGCTTTGTTCAACGTTTAGATGTATACTTCTTTCGGCAGTGGCGTATGCTGGGTTTGTAACCTGGTCTATCACTACTATCTCACTTTCTAAGGCTGTACCGAGAAAGAAATACAAAGCAAAAAAATTGATATCTCGCGCTGTTTCCGAGCTAATGATAGCGACCGTGATAAATATCTCCAGAAATTAGCAACAAACGAAGAAACGGTTACCGGAAAATGTTAAAGCGTTGATGGGGACATCCAATGACACTACACTTGTCCCCCCACCCCCTACAGAAACCCTTGGTGGGTGGTGGGAGGCAACTTTGAAATCTTTAATAGGAACGCCTACTTTTTAATGCAGATTTGGATTCTTCGTAAAAAAAAAAAAAAAAAAAAAAAAAAAAAAAAAAAAAAAAAAAAAAAATTAAAATAAAAGAAATATGTAAGTTTCGTATGAAACATTTCATAAAATACATTGCTAGTGTGGTATGGCCAATATAGGACAGACAACACGCACAGTGGAAGAATATTGCACAGAGCATCAACGTTGCATTCGCCTTCTGCAACCCAAGTTGTGGAGCATTGTATTTCTAACGGAAATACAATGGAGTGTGATAATACATCATTTTTGGCCACGACAACATCCTTATGAAACTCCATTATAAAATAATCCGTGACAACGGCTACCAGCTTAATAACTCGTGGAATCTCGTCATCTCCGAGATACGTGATCTAATCTAATCTAGCTGTATATTGGGACATTTTGTGTTTTACTCTTTTCGGATGACTAAATGAGTGTCGTTGTCGTTCCTCTCTGAGAAGTGACACCCTTAAAATATTGATTGTCATGTATAGACAACATTTACTAAACTGACACGGTGTAAACACAAGAATTCCTCCAAATCGTTAGAACTGTTTATATAGGTATAAGATAGGTTTACCAAGCCACGCTACGAAGTGACACAATGTGGATAAGAAATAGGAAGAAAAAAAACCGCACTGACGTGTTTTACGTCCCACTTTAGATTTGTAGTTTTATAAGTTTTTGCAAACATTTTGGACGAAAATAATAACGTAAATAATAAAAAATTAATTAATAAGATTGTGTGAAACCCTTTTAGGAAAAAAATTAGATAGTGGTGGATTTCGAACCACTGACCTTCAGCGTCACAATCGAACGCATTGCCTACTACACTACGGATAACAAAAGTTTAGTTCTTTAATTTCATACTATTGATGGCCGTTGTTAACTGATGCTAATATGGCATTTATAGACACTAGATTATCATTTATCGTACGAAGAACGACGTGTTTTTGTTAATTCTTCAGTGCGTCATTGCTTTGAAATGCAACGTGTAAGTTGCCATTAAAATACTTAACTACGTTCGTCTGAGCAGGTGACAAGTACAAATTCTCAAACAAATTCGCGACTTGGCTTCGTTTGTAAGCGGAGTTCCCCATTCGGTCGTATGCGCATGCGCGAAGCACTTCCATACGCGTGACAATAGGGTCCATCCTATTCTGTCAACCAGCGATGGTATTGTGGTGTCGCACAAGTACAAAGTGCGCGCCACCTACTTTCGCCGCGCGCCGCCATGCATGCACGGCGCGGCGTTCTTCCGACGACAGCCACGAGCGCCCTCTGCTGGAACCCCGCTCGTGGCCACCACTGAAGGACTGGCCACTTCGGACTGAGATAGCAACGAGTTAGGACCTTCGTAACAGATAGGCACCAGTGAAGACTTTGCTATTGTACAGGCACTAGGCAGGCCTCTAACAACTATGTATCAACATTCTACAGTACTATGTAAAAGTTAAGTATTGTTACATTCTGTTCAATATATATATCTTTCTAATTTACTCGAGTGTTTATAGTTTCTGGCTGCTCCCCTCCGTACCTGCACCAGCGTGTCGGTCTCATTCCACTCGGCCACCGACACCTACGACGAGGCTGGGACACAAAAGCGGCGACAAAGTTGGGACACAAAAGGTATGCGTGCATCTTGTGCAAGTGGACGCGTCTACACCGTACGCGGATGGCGTGATCGGAGCATCATGGGTAATCTCGTAAGCTCTCACTTCCCGTGTAGAAAGGGCTTAAGCACCGTCGCATGTGACTAATCCAGTCGGCCTTATTCTATGACGGGAACTTGTCAGCGTCACACACCCTCGCAGAAGTGAGGCAGAATTGGGAAACGAAAGCTGCAGGCCGCGTTGTCATCGCCCGGCCACTACACGGCCCTATATCTGGGCGCCCGCCTCCCTCGCTGTTTCCGCTCTGTTTGCGCCGCGGGCCGTTACGCGACTCAACGTGCGATAACAGCAGAATGGACCGCCGGAGACACGGCGTTACGACACAGGTCTCTCGTACAGCCAGCCCGCGGATGCCACCCACTAGCGCGATAAGCTTCCTCGTCACGCGGTTATCTGCCTACATTACCGTCTTAACGTTCTGCTCTTAGCCTCAGCAGATACGGGATATAAACGACTTAGCCTTCAAGTCACATTTTGAGCTATTTTTCGCGCTCATTTACATTTGGTTCGACGTGCTGCAAACAACAAAGATTTTTAACATTTGCTTTGTTGCGAACTTCGTGAAGCGCTGAAAACAAAACACCTATCCTAGTAATTATCGTCCTTACAGTGTACTAGGGTTAGCACATGGCTTTTCCTCGGTATTGAATTGAATAATATGGTGGGCGTGTGTAGTTGCACTTTAACAGAAAGACCCCAAAACTAACACATTTTCATATAATTAAATGAAAGCTTCTGATGCAGAAGTACAATAAGTTCAGCCTTCGTTCGTACAGTTTCACAAGTTCGTTGGCTGCTCGCAATTTGTGTCAATACGGAGATGAATCTTGAAGCAGTGTTCTGTGTAGAGCGACACTTAAAGGAAATCGGAGAAGTCCATTTGCTGGGTGGTAATACTGCGTACTCGAAACACACATCTGATAAAGACATTGCAGTCAGGATGAATACGAGGCCGCATGCGCCGGTTGTTTAACTATGCTTTGGCCAATGAGGATTCGCGTGGGCCGGCCGCGGTGGCCGAGGTGACTGAGGCGCTCCAGTCACGGTCAGCACGGCCACTATGGTCGGGGGTTCGAATCCCCCCTCGGGCATGGATATTTGTGCCGTCCTAGTTCGTAAGTAGTTCATAAGTAGTTTGTAAGTTTAGGGACTGATGACCCCGTAGTTAAGTCCCATAAGCTTAACAAACATTTGAACATTTTTGATTCGCGTGGTGCAAACTGTCGATGTATCTGACTATATGCAACATTACACTACCAAAATTCGTATTTGCGTTCTCGGTTGTAAATAAAATGAAAAGTATTTTAGTGGATTTTGAAATTCGACTTCTAAAGGGATGAAATAGAGGATGAAAGTCCTTATATAAACAAGTCATTATTTCCCTCACAACTTACATGGAAAAAGGCTACCAGGATAAAAAGAGAACTGGCGTTATCCTGTTGGATCTAATATCAGCAATTGATACCGTCTGGAGGGATGGCCTGCTTTAGAAACCGACAGAAAAAACTCATTGTAGCCAGATCTATAAACTGATGAACATTTTAACTGGAAGAAAAATAAGAGTAACTCTCAACGGCAAGCCAACATATGTTTAGCACTCAACAATGAGATCCCACAGGGCTGTGTATTGGTCCCATTATTGTTTAACATGTACACTGCAGATGTTCCAGACACAGCATCACGCAAGTTTACATATGCGGACGATACGGCAATAGCTTATCAATGTAATACTTTCGAATAAATAGAGCAAAAACTGAACGAAAATCTAAACCTGCTGCACCGAAATTACATTAAATGGCATCTTCAACCCAGTCCAGACAAAACAGTGTAAATATGCATCTCAATAACATCTGTATGGATAATCAGATTATTAACCCTCGGTACTGTGGAGTAAAGCTTGATCAAACTCTAACGTACAGAACCCATGTAGAGGATACAAAACAAAAACTGAAAGCTAGAAATGCCATCCTTTCCAAACTCAAAACAACCCGGGGGTGTGATCATATACCTTACGAATTTCAGCCTTGACACGGGTACAGCGTGGCCGAGCATTGTGCATCTGTATATGCCAGAAGTTCACACGTATCAAAAATCGATATACAATTACGAGAAGCAATGAGGCTTGTATCTGGAACTCTTACACCTATAGACTGGTTACCTGTACTAACTGAAGTAGCATCACCTGAAATTAGAAGAAGTCAGTTACTATAAAGAGAATATAGTAAAATACTGTCAAACCTAACACTTTCCATACACCATGGCTTGACACCAAAAAACAGCTTGAAGTCAATGTCACCTCTAAAAGAGGTGTTTCCGTATGATCCAGCTAAGCAATAACGTTATGGGGTAGAAGCCCTGCGAAGACAGGTTGGTGAACGAAACCTACCAGTAGAGGGCTTTCATTTGTGTTTGGGTTATCATAATAAATAACACGTGTTCCAGTGTTTTCGGAAATTCAATCCTTAAGAGTGTAAAATAAATGTTTCCAGAATGAAACTATTGCGTAAAACTTTGAACCAAAGTTCTCTCCGCTATTCGAGAATGGAATAGGAGATGAATAGTATAACGGTAGTTGGATGAACCCTCTGCCAGTGTATCCCATGTAGATGTAGAAGGCAATGGACTATTCTAAACCGTGTGAAGACGAGCGTCGGAAGGTGCAAGGAGACAATGACAACATGGGGCTTTTCGAACGACCCTCAGTGTGAGTGTTGACTCATCCAATCAAATGGCCCCTGCCGTAGTGTACGTAGTGTAATGTGCACGGTTTTAATGGTGAACTCTAGGATATTCATGAACTCACTGACAATGCCATTGAATGGCTTAGACCAATAAATCTTATTGTATAAAATTTTTGTATTATGTAATGCAAATTGTCTCTCATTTTATTTTGTAACTCATTATTTTAATATTTCTCCTTGTAAATGCCGAATGAATAATAATAATTATTATTATGAGGGTATATTGAAAAAATCTATCAACATCTGTGTTTGGCGGATCACTGCGAAATAAATAATACGCGTTTCAGCGTTTTCGGAAATTCAATCCCTAAGGTTTAAAATAAATGCTTCCCGAATGAAACTATTGCATAAAACATTGATCAAGGGCGAGCCAAGTGAGGATCGGGATGTCTCGACTCTGCTCGGCACTCATCGGAAATACTCGTTATGGTGCGACATTTCATATTGCAGGGCGTTAAAGTTATGTTTCTTGCGGCTTACGGTGCAGTATTTTTCCAACTGTTAGCGCTCATTCCTCTAATCTCTCTGGTATTAAAGAAAATGAATTTACTTCACTTTCTCGTGTCCGCGTTTCAAATTCAGAACTAAAATATATCAACCCAGTACTGGGCCACGTTGAAAGCATCTTCTCTTACGAGTCATAAATCTTCTGAATTGCTTGTAGATGAACAATCAGAGCAGTTTGTTATGTGCTCCATCGTCTGTCCCTCTCCATATTCACAGTATACGTCTAGATTTTTAATGAATCCTCATTTGCTTCGGTTTGACTTGACGGTAGCCACACCAATTGTAATTCTGTTCAGCGACCTCCAGATTTTCCAATCAAGGTGCATTCCTGTTGGTGGTTCTTGTTGGAGAGGAAATTTTCTGCTGGCTTAATTCTCACTGTGTTCATAAAGCTTCTTCTGGATTAAAGTCGACTGGCTGGAGATCCTGCTTCAATAAGCGGATGTCTGTCATCGAACTTTGTTTGAACTTTTCAATAAATTCAAGTTCAAATCGCTGTGTTGCATGTGTTTCAAAACCTGCTGCTTTGTAAACTTTACTTAGGGGGGTGGGTTTCATGCAGCCTGTAATAATTCTACTGGTTTCGTTTAGAGCAGTGTCGACTTGTTTGGCATGATCTGCACCACACAGGGGCTGCATATTCTCCGGTGGAGAAACAGAGGGCTTGTGCTGTAGTTCTTAACGTTTTTGGGCTTGCTCCTCATTTTCTCCCACATAATTTCTTCAGGAAGAGATTTCTTGTCGCAACTTTCTACCTGGTCTTTTGACAGTGATATTTGTACGTTAGTGATCTGCCCAAGATAACGCCCAGATGCTATGGATGGCTTTCATGCTGTAGAACTTTACCCACCCACACAACATGCAGCTCTTTTCTTGCTTTCTTAGTGTGTACATGGAAAGAACATAGGCCTACTTAAGTTTTCAGTGGATTTGGCTTAAGAAAATTTTCCTTAAAGTATTTTGACATTCAAGATCTTGTTCCAGTTTTTATTCCACAGATTCAAATGTTTTTCTTTGAACAGCTATTTCAAGATCTTCAGCATAAATGAAATGTTCAAAGTGCTGTGGTGTCGGCTAATCATTTGTTTATACGTTAAACATCATAGGTGTGAGTACACTTCCCTGCGGGAAACCGTTTGTCTGTCTCCTCCATCTGCTTTTCTTTCCGTCAAGAGTAACACAGAAGCGGCGATTTTGTAGAGTGGACTCCTTTGTCAGCTGGTAGTCCTTGGTACACTCATATATTTTGGAGAATGGTTTTGTGCTATTAACAGTATCATAGGCGGCAGACAAATCGACAAAAGCCGCACGAGTTATTAATTTTTCTTCGAAGCCACTCTCAATACGTTCTGTAGTGCCAGAACGGCCCGTGTGTCTGAATCCTCAGTAGGATTTCATATAGCTTGTACATATGGCACAGAATAAAATTGGTCGGTAGCTATCTGGCAGTCTGGGTCTTTACCGAGATTGAATAGAGCAATGATATTTTCCTCCATATTTTTGTCATGGTGAGATATTTCACACAGTTATTTATTAAATGAAGTAGCCATGACCTAGCTTTAGGGGCAAAATGTTTGATTTGGTTGGTGTAGATGTTATCTATGCCAGCTGCTTTTCCATTCTTCATGGTGTGAGTGGCATCATTGATCTCGTTTTGAGCGAAGGAATTCTTTAGCTGGTTGATTTCATTGCAACCTGAGTTTTTGGCAGCATTTTACTTTCCCATTGTTTAGGAGAGTGCTGGCAATCGGGTTAGGGGTGACATTAATAGCTTGCTTCAGTTCTTTAGGGTCAGAGCCAAGTTTCTTAATCAAGCTTCAAGCTCCTTTCGAGCTATGAGTCATGTCCATACCCTGTAACATGTCAGCCCATTTATCTTGCCTTATAAACCACGACATCCAGTACAAAGAAAATTAAAAGTTTTTTAAAATTCATTTCACTTTTGGCATAAATGTAGTGTTCCAGTCTATTTACAGATGGAGAATACAGTTTTCCAGTGCAATTCCCGAGTGAAAGAAAGTAATGTTACCTCAAAATTATTCAGGCGTTATGCTGCAGGCTGGGCGGTCGTTCCCCCCTGAGGTTAAAGTTCTCACTCTAGAATGTGTGTGTGTGTTTTATCCTTAGTGTAAGTTAGTACGAGTTGTTTATAAGTCTAGGGTCTGATGACCATAGCAGTTTGGTCCAACAGCCTTACAAACATTTATACATTTTGTTTGAGCTCTACCAAGTATTTCCTCGAAAAGAGTTTCCATATGTTCAAACTGAGACTGAAAAAGCTATATCCATTTTTGCCTCAACTTATACGTGAGTGGATTTTTTTTTCAATAATGCATTTAAGTCACGATTAGAGGCAGCCTAAATGATTACAATATGATAAACTGTTTAAATGTTTGTTTGTAAACCTATTGCACGAAACTGCTATTCTCATCAACCCCCTGCCGCGGTGGAGTAGCCTAGCGGTCTAAAGCGTCTCGCTGCGGAGCGCGCGGTTGTTCGCCGTGGAGGTTCGAGTCCTCCCTGGGGCATGAGTGTGTGTGTTTGTCCTTAGGTTAGTTTACCTAGGTTTAACTAGTTTGTAAGCTACGGACTGATGACCACGCAGTTTGGCCCGATAGATTTACGGACACATTCTCATCAACCCCTAGACTTAGAAATTACTTACACTAATCTAAGACATCACACACATCCATGCCCGAGGGAGTGCGAGCAACCGCACGGTCGGCAGCAAAGCGTTTTAGAGCGCTCGGTTAGACATTAATTCGCAGTAATCGGACCAGGGCAATGATAGAAAAGTGTAATACCACGATATAATGCCCAAACTCCATGAATCTTTTCTTTGCGACGCAGTATTTCTCAACTATGAATTTTGCAGTTGCTGTGGCCGCAGTAATTTTGTTGTCTTGTCACAATCTTTGTTAATGCTCGTCTGCCGTTTTTAGTTGACTTTGGGTTTCGCCCATTATTCCTGTACGCCGACATTGTTTTACCTTCTTGTGCGTATGCTGTTATTGCTGAGGTTACTGTAGCTACTGTTGAGCATCGCAACAAACTGCAACGTAACGTTCTAGGCTTCGCACGTCAATTGTGCACTGGGGTCGTGTTTCGGTATTAACACGGACGAAGTGGTGCCAACTTGCAAAAGGATGTTCATATTATTTTGTCCACGGGATATACCTTAATAGAAACTATTGAATTTTTTGTTGTAGATTTTAATCTAAGAGGTTCGCTACAACGCACCTGTTCGCATGCAAGAAGAAGGACTAGGGAGATCTTAGATTGCACATGACACGCGCAGTGACAAGCTCAACAATTTACACTTTTTGTTGACACACAGGACAACTGATGTTCTTAACCAGCGAGAACTCGCGCCGTCAAAAGCTACGCGATCGATCGCATGTATAGCATTTTTGTGACAGTCAAAGAAAAGTTTCTAAAGTACTTAATATGTCTAAATAAGTATTTATACTTGCGTTTGTAAGAAAACACAAATATTTTACTATTTAAAATTGAAAAAATTACGATTGTTTTAAAATTACTGTGAGCAAAATGCTCACGCGCGAGCCCTCGCGGGTTAATCCTTTTTCTATATATATACCAGCAAGGCTGACAAACACACTTGGAGTTCAATCGTTTATTGAATTTTCTTGAACATGAAAACAGGTAGGCTACATCAGATAATATTGGTTCCCAAAAATTAGTGGTTCATAATTGTTTGAACACAACAACATTGAAAACACTATTCTAAAGACTTGAAAATCAATGACTGATTAAAACAATTTAATAACAAAGACAAACTATCCACCAAAGAAGCATTAAAAGAGCACAGTGTTTCTGGACTCTTGCAAACTCGTTACGCGGTAGAAATCTCCCTAGTTCAGTACATAATAAAAACAAACGTTTAACCCGTAGAACCTCCTTCATTGAGCGGGTCTCAAGTTGAATGAATTCTGCAGAGCAAACTTCCAGTTGAACTCATACAGAGGACCACAAGAAATAAACAACATAATTAGCAGGTAGACAGACGAGAACTGAATTACAGCACAACCGTTCGATTAAACTGTAGCATACAGCACATGATTACTAGGGCAGACACACCACAATAACACAATAAACAGCTAAACATGGAACTGGCCCGAAACCAAACTTGGAGGCGCTTCAAGTAGCGCTTGATCGTGAGATGGTACAAGATGTCGGCGGAAGGTAACCACGCACAATCCAAGGGGTTCGGGCTGACCGCTAGAACGGCAGCTCCGTCCAGTTACGCCAACTGGAATGTGTTCATTCACTCAAAGGAACCGACTTCAGGGCGTAACGCGAAACATAAACAACCGCGCACCAGAAAAAAAAGTTCAAATATTTGTAAATCTTATGGGACTTAACTACTGGGTCATCAGTCCCTAAACTTACAAACTACTTATAAACTACTTACAACTAGGACGGCACAAATATCCATTTCCGAGGGGGGATTCGAACCCCCGATCGTAGTGGCCGTGCAGACCGTGACTGAAGCGCTTCAGTCCCCTCGGCCACCGCGGCCGGAAACGCACCAGAAATATTACCCTAGTTTGGCTAAGGAACTTGCGCCATGCGATCGACCCCCACCAATGCCCTTTTAGTGGAATCAGGAGAGATGCCCTTGAGCATTAGGCACCAAATGTTGTCAGATAAATTCTACTTTCAAGGCATGGCTTTCATGGACATTTCAGTCAGCAGAAACAGAGACACCATTTATCGACAATGGATAGCCTCTTACAGAAGGAATATACCTCCAGCCATTTCTACCAGCTTCGACACTTGGTCTCCTATGACACGTTCACTGCGATGTTCACCGAATCCGCCTCCTTTTGAATACGATCTACGAACACTTGGCTGCCAGATTCCAGTCTTCTATTTCAATATGACTTGCTTAGGAAGTAAGACTGTCAATAACGGACTCAGTCGCCTCGTTGCAGCTTAGTGGCCTGATTTTCTTTGTGTATATACAGATGGAACCAAAATACCGCAAGAAGAGTGTACTGGATGTGTCTCTTTCTGCCCTCAGATTCAGATTCGGGGAACCTTCAAGTTGCCAACGAATACTTATATATTTACTGCGGAGACAGTGGCAATTCTGGAAGCACTTAAGTTTGTTTCTACCATTTCCGTCGCGAAAATATTAATTGTGTCTGACTCTCAAAGTGTTCTTAACCCTGCCCCATCGGAGAAGGGAAAAAAACCCACCAACAGCTATATTCTGGATGTGACTTCGGCATATATTCGCTGTACAAATACTGGACGGACAGTTAATTTACTGTGGGTGCCTTCTCACGCTTGTATCTGCTACAATCAGGAAGTTGATACATTGGCTAAACAAGCGGCATCCTTAGGCAGTGTCCTGGACCTACAACTACCCTACACAGACTTCTTATCTGCGGTCAAGGAATACGCAAAACAACAGTGGCAACAGATGTGGAACGTTTTCCAGCAAATGAAAGGCGCTTCTTACGCTGTGCTGCAACCTCGGATTTCTACGCAGCCGTGGTTTTTGAGGACTCATCTGGACCGATCCGCGATTTCTACCATCATTCGACTTCGCTTCATCGCGCCTCATATCCACGGATCAACGTCTACGATTCGGCGGCATGTGAGTGCGATCCTGAAACGGAAGCTGATGTCAACCACACCCTGTTCAGGTGCCCCAAATTTGACCGTGAACTTTTGAACTTCCTGCAGACATTGGTGAAGATGGGATATCCCTTTCCCCAGACAGCTTCTTCCCTTTTGTTTACAAAAGACATTCGTGTATATAAAATCATAATTAAGTTTTTTAAGACCACTAGACACAATCTATAAGTATTGTGTTGGTAATATAAGGTTTTGCTTGTGAATATGTGAAAATGTTCCAAAATTATTTGAATAGTAATGTAATGCATTTTTCACTTTGTTTCCACTCTCCCATTTTGACAAAATGTACTTCTGTTTTTTTTTTTTTTTTTTTTTTTTTTTTTTTTTTTTTTTTTTTTTTTTTTTTTAAATGTGTAGATGGCCACATTGAGTTAACACTCAGAAGGACAAATAAAAGAAAGAAGAAAAAAAAACTTGCGCCAGGCGACGGTAACAGCAAAAGCAGCTACAGATATCAGTAAAGACTTTACAACTCGCACCAGACCGAGCAATATAACGTTCAACTGGTCTGTAACCTTGGTTCGAACAACAAGCGTAAAATATGACTTAGAAAGCAAGGAACATGGTTTAAATGAAGCAGTTAACTTTTTAAAATAGCATTACCATAAAAAGGCAACTAATGAAGGAGAGAGGGGGGCGGGAGATGGAGGCGGAAGTGACTTAAAAGGAAACTTCTCTAAAGACTTGTACAGTCTCCACATATGTTGTATACGACCTATTAATTACACAGTATTTAATGTGATTTTAACAGTGCCCGGATAGCGAACGTTAGCCGAGGTTAAACTTCAAGTCACGAAGGAATTTATGACATAAGCTTCCAGTGGGCACTGATTTTAATCAGTGGAAAAATCCGGGATATGAACTCGGGTCTCCTGCTTACTTGCCAGCTGACCACTACGCCACTGGGGCTCAATAAACACCAAAACTGCACGGACTGTGTCCAGTCGGACACAAATATGCAGCACTTTTAACCTAGTGCACCTACACATTTTCACTGATTACTCGTGGCATAAGAGCTCGCGCCCGCTTGCATTAAAAAAAGTATTAATGGCCGTTTTCAACTTACTTACTTATACTTAATTATATTTTATTTTATTACGTTTTAGATTTTTATTGTCTCACGTTTTAAGATTCTTGTATAGTTTATCTGATGATGAGGGCTTGACCCTTGAAACGCGTTATATTGTAGTGTTTTTAAACGATCTCTGTGCTTGAGCGTACTTGACAAAATAATTAATTACTAATGTATGTGGTGTCTCTTCTTTCGGGCGTATCCGAAAGAATAGATCCACACATGACACAAAGAAATTTACGATACCAGCTGCTAGTGGGAACTGAATTAAATCAAGAAAGAAAATTAAAAATTTGTACCCAGTGCGCTAGTGTCCTTGTGCATTTTTAGTCAATAGTCTCTGCATTTCCCTGACTTCCGTAAGTGTTTAGGCCTGGTGTGTATCTCCGACAGAAGAGCCACCATACATACATATTAAAAAAAGCCTAGAGCGCAATACTGGTTATTTATTATCAACCAGTGACAGCCCTGAAAACTCGCAGTATCTGCTCCGCTCCAACCCGTCTTGGAGAAAAATCCTGAAGATTGTCCAGCATTAGGTTTTAACCAGCGAGCACAGAATAACATAGAGAGGCCTTACAATGACGGTGAAATGAAGCCGGCTGGGAGCGCGACACCCAACCAACATGGCGGCCGAGCGCCAGCCGGCCACAGCAGCGATCACAGGGCAGTTCATTGAGTTCGTTGTCTGTTAATTCCTTTTTCATGTATTTTGACGCGTTCCTGTTTGACAATATGTTTTTCCCATAAATAATTACAAATTTCAGCTAGGGGTAGCAACTCATACCATGATATAAAGTAGAAGCACATTTTTCTTCTGTCTGTCCCTGTAACCTTTTATAACTCGAGGAGTTCCGAACGTATCATCATGCGGTTTTATTTTAAATTTCTTCTTTAGAATTCTGCGAAAAACTTAGACTATATTTCATGCCAATACGAATATATGAAAAGAACCAAAATAAGAATCATAACGTAGAATATTTTATCGCTTCTGCACTTTAGCCATCTCTGAAGCCTAAACTATAAGAGCTAGGGCAGTATACATAGTATAAACTTGCAGAACTCACAAACATCTACAAGAAAAAAAAAAATCATTTTTCTTTTTTAAAGCGCTGCTGCCAGATGGCTTCAGACTACATTTGTAGTGATTTTGGTGGGAGATCTGTAAAAGTTAGACCAAATACCTTATAAAGATAATAGCGGAAACTCCGAGGCATTTACATTTCCTTGCGTACCGCAATTACAGCGCAAGTTTTATATTGTTGTGCCATTTAAGAAATAGTGTTAGATGATAATTCATTTAAGGTGTAGTGTTAAAAAGAAACTAAGGCAATCAAGTTATAGGACATACTCTGAGCACACTACTGGAAAAAAGTATTTTTTTAAAGTCACATCTCATCTGTATATGGAAGTTGGCAACTGCATTATCATTATATGATGCCAGAGCCATTTTGCATTTTTCGTGTTCGAACCCACTACATGCCCAGCACATAATATAATTCCTCGTATTTGTTTCAATATGTTTACCTGATACCAGCATAGAGAGATACGTTAACACTGTCTTCAGACATTTTGCTCACGGCTGCACTGAATGGCAGTTTTTTAAATTGATTTAATTTTACTAGGAACGCTGCTCTATCTACTTCACAGTTAATGTCTTTAGAGAGAGACAGTAAGCTACTGACCACTGCTGCTAGTGAAGGTATCGTGCTGGTGTTTTACAGCCTTGTCTACTCTTTAAACACGTAAAGGGATTAAAATAAAAATTGCGATTAAACTTTGTTGTTATATTACAGTTAACACATGTGTTTAAACACACGCAAATAACACATTACAACACTTACCCTTGGCTTAACAAAAACTTATTTCCAAAATCTTTTTGCACAAAATGGCCTGAGCACACTACGTAACTTTTATTCAAATGCTCGGGACCGATCTCTTTGAAAATTTCATCTAAGTCAACTCTTAGATTAAGAATAACCCACTGGTTACATGTATAAACAAATTATAAAAAATATGGTAAATTAGAGCGTAAAAGCAAATGATCTGAGTAGGCGGAATAGTTGTCTGCTTAAGCTATCATACTTGCACATCTTTCTTTTTTGGAAACCTGCTTAGCTGTTTATAGTTATTACAGCCGTATATAGGACATATATTTCCTATTCCAACCATTTCCTAGTGGTGTCAACTAAGACGACGATCCAGAAAGTCTTCCGTGTGTTACAATGTACAGCGTCTGTTGATGCTCTGCATTAGATGACAACTTGAACCGCTATGAGGTGTTCGGGTGCGCTATCGCCCGTTTCACTGCTGAGTTTCCGCTATTATATATGTAAGCTATTTGGTTAGACATATGATCTCCCAGTCTTTTCTATACTATGTACTTTGGCGCAGGTCTCATGGTTTACGCTACAGAGGTCACGAAAGTGCGGAAGTGATAACCCATTCTACGTTATTATTGTTATTTCAATTGTTTCACATTTTCGTATTTGCATTTAATGTAGCCTACGCAGAACCAAGAATTATAACGAAGAAACAGGAACAAACCGCATTACGATGCGGTCTGCAGTTCTCGAGTTAAAGAATTTAAAGATTACCCGTGCGAAGCCGGCTCGGCTCAGCTATTTAGTATTAAAATAAATAAAAAATGTTAAGTCATGATTATTGGATACCGAAAATTGTATTCCAAGTTACAAATGGTTATCAATATTGGTCACAAAGTTCAAGGTGAGTGGGCAACAGCATATGTGCTCGCTGGTGGGTAAACTCGCTGAAAGTAAAGAGTAGAATCTGAAAAGCTCCATCTGTCTATTGTATCATCCAAAACCAAAAGAAATAATGTTGGCGAGAGAATACAGCCTTGTCGTACCCCCGAATTAACTTGGAAAGGCTCTGTCAGTTCTCCATTATGTAGTACTTGCGCTATAAACTGTTTTTATACATAAATTATCATAAGAGCGCTGTCATCCCAAAGAAAAAAAAGTTTCCAAAAATATACCATACATACACTAAGAGCCAAAGAAACTGGCATAGGCATGTATATATAAACACAGAGATATACAAACAGGGAACGGCGCTGCGGTCGGAATCGCCAGTATAAGACAACAGGTGTTTGGCACAGGCGTTAGATCGATAGTTTATCGCGGTTTAAGTGTTCAAATGTTTGTATAGCTTATGGGATTTAACTACGGGGTCATCAGTCCCTAAACTTACAAACTACTTATGAACTAGCTAATCCTAAGGACGGCACAAATATCCATGCCTGAAGGGTGATTCGAAACCCCGACCGTAGTGGACGTACAGACTGGAGCGCCTCAATCCCCTCGGCCACCGCGGCCGGCATAAGTGAGTTCGAACGCGATGTTGGCGCACGAGAGAAGGTAGAGATGAGGTGGGGATTTTTCCCGTGCGACAATTTCACGAGTGTACCTTGGATATCAGGAAACCGGGAAAGCGTCAAATCTGCAGCATCGCTGCGGGCTGCGGCCGGAAAGAGATCCTACTAGAACGGGACCAACGACTACTGAAGAGAATTGTTCAGCGTCACGGAAGTGCAAATCTTCAGCAAACTGCTGCCGATTTCAAATACTGCGCTATCACCAAGTGTCAGCGTACCTAACATTCAACGAAAAATCATCGAACCCATGTGACTGCACGACAGAGACCTTTACGCCTCGCCTTTTGATGACATGTTGCCTCTTCTGCCCACTCTCATTTCCAATTGTATATAGCACAAAGACGTGTACGGGTGTGTAGTCAACCTCATGAATAAATGTATCTGCATGTCAGCAGAGGACTGTTCAAGCTGCTAAAGTCACTGTAAGAGCGTGGGGCGTCTGCAGGTGGAGTGATATTGAACCCCAAATTCGTATCGATACACCTCTGACCGGTGATACTTACGTATGCATCCTGGCTGATTACCTGCATCCATTCATGTCGTCCATTACGACGTACTTGGACAATTCCAGCAGGACAATGTGGCACCCCACGTGCCCAGAATTGCTGCAGAGTGTTTAAACACTCCCGCTGGTCACCAAACGCCCTATGAACCTTCATTATCCACGAATAACTGATGAATATTGTCGCGATGAAATGGAAGCAGGCTTGATTTCGAAGTCAGGGTTGTCAACTGAACACAGCACTTACACTGAAAGCAGGTTCATTGCGAACTGAAACGTACACGCAGCACTGACTGCCTCTCGGGCAGAGTGCTCTGCTATTTGTACATAGACAGAATGTACCAGAAATTAGAAGAATAGTTAACATAAGAAACATGTAGAAAATACAAGTGAACATAATAAACATGCAGAACATTCTGGAAGTGTTAATTACAAAGAAGTAAATTTTTTGCCAGTGAACGGGATTAAACCGGCGACGTTCAGCACAGTAATCGGTGACGCTATGCATTGCGCCACGCCGGCAGTCGGTTAATTTTGGGTCTTGCGGCATTCCGTTTTTCCTGCTTCATGGCCGTGAAGCTGAGACGACAATGGATACGCTGTTCCCGTTCCAACCGGACGACACTCAGGATGACTATGTGAAACAGCTCATCACCAGGGACGAGGAAGCAAAACAGTTGGCTCGTATACGGACACTGGACGCCCTGGAGAAGGTCCGTCAGCGGTATAACGAAAAGCACCGACCTGTCGTGTACAGCCCAGGAGATCCGGTATGGATTTACCCCTGTACAGAAATTGGGCTATCAGAACAGTTATTGAAGACTCCGAATTTAAACAAAAACCATCATCTCTGTTTATAAGGTCGCTTGCTAGTTTAATTTCAACAGCGAGCGACCTTATAACAGATATAGTGGTTTTTGTTTAAATTCTGCTTGGAATCCGGCACTGTCTCTGATAAAAAAAAAAAAAAAAAAAAAAAAAAAAACAGAGGCAGGAAATTAATGCTGCCTCACCGGTTGATTAAGTCACTATCGATATTTTTGATGTTTGGTCATCTTTGGTTGTGTTGACTCTGCTGTGACTTGCACTGTGTGTGTCATCTTCCTTGTTTAACCTTTGCAAACCGAGGATAAGCGTACGAATAAGGAAATAAAAGAATAAATAAATAAAACAGAAAAAAGAAATTTCTTTTAATACATCTCTTTAAAGAAATCGGTTCGACGTTTCGCACATTACATCAAGTGATCGATCTGTTATATTATTACAATAATTAAACGTCGCAGGAATCCATTTACAGCCCTCATGTTTTACACATGGTCAATTATACGTCGCTTGCTCAAGGGTGGGCAACGTAAAAAAAGCTCTACATTTACGCTCCAAGCAATACTACAAATAACGTAGTTTACCAGAATGCCCTAAAGTGAAATTAAAATGGATTTGGACGTTACTCTCACCATACGTGTTGAGATATTGCAACACAGGCTATAAGGAATAATGTATGTATTATTTATTGTAAATAATTAAGCACTTCACATAATTTTATTTTTTTTATTTGAAAGTTGATTAAAAATGTTTGTTTCTAAAGAATATATTGTATCATCCTTCAAAACCAGTCTCATAGCACACTACTGAAAGATAGCTTATCTATCATAATCAACCAACACGCTTGCACATTGCTTCCTTAAGTACAGTTGTGCCTTGATAACGGCAGGGTGTCCTCCTGCCGAAATATCGGCGGTTCTCGACGACGTCACCCGGCAGCATACCCGTAAGTTGTTTGAACATTCATTACGACGGGAAAAGTTAAGATTTCACACGTATTTATTATATAATTACGCAAATGCAGAATAACCACAAGTAGAAGTTCCATAAAATATCTGGCAGTGAGCATAAGCAGTGACCTGAAATGGAACTACAACACAAAATTAATAAAATTCTAGCATGCTGGCTTGTTTCGGAACAGCAACTTCTTTATTATTCCATTAAGTTTCGGGTGTGCAGCTGCAAGAATTCTCCTTCCTCTTCTAATATTTCGGCTGTGTAACGTTCAGCCATCTTCAGAGTGAGCCAAAAGACTGACGCTCCAGTGCTCGCTTCGGCCCTTTAACTCGCGTACCGCGCGAATGCGCATGCGGCCACAGATATATATGCGCCAGAGACGTTGGTTGGCGGCAAAGACGTTCATAATGCACGAATAGAATCTATGACTCCGCAGTCGATCGGTGTGGGCACGTCGATGTATCTTTATGAGCTGCACTGTGACGACGTCTTTGTGAGTTTATTACAGAAAGTGCCGGATTCCATGATTTATCTAGATTGAAACCACTATCTCTATTAATTAAATTCGCCGTCAAGCGAATTTCAGTTGCGTCCTGCACTACAGAGCGGTCGCATGCGCAGTCGCGCGGTACGCGAGTATAAGGGGCCGAAGCGAGGACTGGAGCGTCAGGCTTTCGGCTCACTCTGAATATGGGTGAACGTTACACAGCCGATATATTAGAAGAAGAAGAGAATTCTTGCGGCTGCACACCCGAAACTTAATGGGTCTTTCCGCCGCCAAAACCTGAATATTCACAAGTTATTTACTATTTATTTTCAGTATTTGAAAACAGCCAAAGTTGAGTAAAAATTTTGGTTTTTACTGACGACTAGTTTCGAGCTGGACTGAGGCAAACAAATCAGTGTCATATTCGATATTCAAGAAATATTATCAAATTTACAGAAACAAAATATATTATTCTTCATATATAGTTGATGCCTGGCTTTATGGAGAATAATACCTTTTGTTTCTGAAAATTTGGTATGATTTCTTGTAAAATTGAATATGACACTGACCTGGAGGACTTGATAATGGGCTCATGCCAGCCCGAAACTAGTTGCCAGTAAAAACCAACATTTTTGCGCAACTTTGGCTGTTTTCAAATAGTGAAATAAAAAGTAATTAATCGTGGGTAAGGCAGATGTGAGGCAGATCCAATGTAAAAATCGTCAGGGTGTGTAGTCCATCGATAAAAGAAGTAGCTTACAAAACGGTCGTGGCCAATACATGAATACAGCGACACAACAAACTGCACGGGAAGCCTACAGTAGCGAGTGCTTAACCGTTCTCGGTGTTACGAATGGTTCGCGCGGTTTAAAACTAGCCGGAAGGAAGTTAATGATGACTCTCGTTCAGGACGCCATTAGACGTCTACCGACCAAGGAGGTTACAATAGGGGGAGATGCCCTTAGCGCCACAGAAGTGAAGCCATTGACGCCATACTATGGTGTAAATGACATTTGTGGTAACTAGTGTGTATTCAACTGTCTGGTCTGTATTCGTCCACAAAAGTATATTCTATCAAATATGTACTCGATAGTCATTTAAAGGTATGAAAGTTAACAGGGCGAGAACCACAGAATGCTTTAATCTGAAAACACTTCCTGGGCTCCACAAGATGGCGGACAGGCTTCAATCAACAGCTAAGCTTTGAATAGTAGCGCCGTCTCCCCTTATTTTAATCTCCTTGCTAACGACGACGCTCAACGAAATTATACGCCGTAATCGAAGACTGACAGTTCGAGAGTCTATTGTACAATAATTAAAAGGTAAGCGTCGAAAAATATTTTTGGTCAACGTATCGGGATTTTTTTAACAGACGTCGTGGTCACAGAGACAGCCGATCGAGAGATTTCTCACATACCCATGTACAAAGATCCAATTCTCTTTAGCTATTCGTTTTCTGAGACTTCAATTACTGACGTAATTATAGGTTTTACTGACAATAAATGAAGCTCAAGGTCAGAGAGAGAGAGAGGAGGGGAACGAGAAATTGAAGAGGGAGGGATGAGGTTATGTATAGAGGAAGGAGTAGAAGAAGACGTGGAAAAAGAGAGGTAGGGGAACAGATTGGTAGAGAGTGTAAGCAGAATAGGATGTACCTTCAATTTCCATATATACTCAGGAATAGCTAAGCATTGCAGGATTCGCTATCACGGTATAAAATCAGAAGAATCACAGAAGGTTCCGCTAACATTTCCATTGATAAAGGTAAAGCAGTCAACAATCCGAAGATTGGTTTGAACACCACAGTAGGCATGGTCCTTTCTGTAGGTAGTATGCCGTTGCCTTCCTCCGACCTTCGAACTGACACCCAGCCAGTAATAGGGGGACCTACAGTTTAACGTGGGTTCCGAACGACTGTGCTACTCGGTATTTTTCACATGAGCAATACTGCCAAAAATGAAAGAAGTGGAAAGTGACAGATAAAAATCCTGGGGCCTAGGGGGGATCGAACCCACGACTTTCGTATTTGTAATCTGGTACTCTACCACTGTGCAATTCAGTGAGGTATCATCATCTACATCAAGGATTGGATCTTTTGGTCGGTTCCGTCTCCTTTAAAACTGGTCAAACCCTGACTCCAGTGTCCTTTCTATTTTGCCTCTAGGTTTATAGGTTATTTATTCTTCCATCGGATATACGGTCCATGCTTTGTATCCATGTCAGCTGATATTGTTCTCTTGTAAACTTGGATGCCATTACTTCTCTTTTTATCCAACTTACCCAGAATCTTCAGAGCAAGCTGGATGAATAGCTCGAAGAAGCAGTTTATATGCAAAGATATATGGGGATAAGAAATCAAACGTAATCAAATAATTCTGAAGGCAGAGGTGAATATAACTAGGAGCATAGTGGACGTATCTGCTGCACTTTGTAAAATCCGATGTCTTCAGGTCACATTTCTGTGAGAGTTGCGCTGGCGTGTTATACAACGTGCCAAGTGGATCGGAACAGTTTCCCGGCTGGATGTGAAGAGTGGGTCGCGAGAGAGATCCTATCGCGGCTCACGCCGGCTCACTCGTGGTCATTCGAGCCTAAATATTATCCAATACTCTAAAATATGCCCATAAAAAATAAATGCCTCTCAAGTTGGCGCAACAGCTACCACAAAAGGCAGGTCTGTCAATTCCAGCGGACTAGGATCGGTTTTGCTCGCGATATAAGGCACGACGATTTCCATGTCAAATGAGAACACGGAACTTACAATAATGAGTTCCCTTCGTCACTCAAAGCCCATTTCTCTGACATGTAACTGTTTTGGAAACACCACGGATTAACAGTGATATTAATTATTAATTGATGTAAAAGTCAGTCTAGATCGTAACTTTCCTATGATGTCTGTAGATTTCTGTTTGTTCTATTATGTTGAGTTGTTAACCTTTGGATACATTGTGTAAGATTTTCGTATTGTCAGTAATACACCCTTCTGAATGCGATCTAGATTGACTTCTACATGAATCTCTAGCATGTGTTATGATGACTAGTAGAAGAGGTACACCGTTGGCTGTCACAGGCAGTGGACGATTCTGTAATATCCCACTGTAACACAGCAGAGTTCGCGTGATGCTACGCTGCTAGTAACACAACAAGACCCGAAAATATCTCAGCCAGATTTATTAGGGAGGTAACACGGTTTATGAAGATCACAGGATCGAAAATGCAGCACCCTGTGAAATGAGGTGTATGATGACAGTATTGGTACCGTTGCTGACTATAACCGCTAGAGCTGTAAGAGTAACGAAAAGAAGTGCAACAGGGGGTAGACAAACTTAAATGAACACCTAAAATACACACTATCTATTTATTAGTAAAGAGTTGGCCCGCGGTTGGCTCTGAGAACAGCTCCAATTATCGAGGAAAATGTACATTAGGTGCCAGCGGAATTTTATCCAATGTTGTACCAAAACATTCGCCAATTACTTCAATGCTGTTAGAGCTGTAGATCTGGTGCTTACTGCCTGCTCTTAAACTTCCCGTAAGTTCAGTTATGTTGAGTGATGGCGTCTGCCTGGGGGAGATTCTGATACTGTACAACACATGCCTGAACCTTCTTAGCTGTGTGTATGTTATGCAATTTGTTGTCGACGACAGTAAGACATCCATTCCCATTTTTATTGGTGTTTTCGCTACAAAAACCCCAGTTGTTTGTAGGATGCACTGTAAACGATGATTCATCGCACGTGAACCATACCACATTCTTCCAGTCATCAACTGCCCAGGTGTTCTGATTGTGGAAGCACTTCCTTCGTAGTCTTGCTCTGGCTTCCATTATTCAGGGTTTAGCAACTGCAGACCTTCTATACATGTTAATCTCCAGCCGTGCAGGTTTAACGAAGCGTTGTTACTTAATTATTGTTAGTTGTTGTAGCCATAAATATTCTTATTTCTGCTACCAGTCTATTCACTAGTGTTTAACATAACGCGTTTCGAGCATGTTTTTTCATCATCAGGCGCTTTTTATACATACAGAAATGCTTATGTAAAGTCCACTTATTATTGGTGGCTGGGGATAGTAGAGAGGGTAATGCTGTATTCTGCTGGTCTTCCTGTAGGGAGCGGTTGTTTCATTACCTGTGTGGGATGCAGACAGGAATGAATCAGGTGTTTTGATGGAAAGGGCGTGTGATTGTGTTGATAGTCGGTTGCACACTTACGATTTTCATGTTCCAAGATCTCTTCTGCATCTCTGGTGCACTGGTGGAGCTGCTACATATTGATCTACTTATACATTGCTTCTTTATCACTGATTGTTTTAACAGACACTTACATTATTTGTCGATCGTTTTCTCCACAAACATACAGATCACTTTACCGACTCTGGACCATGTGACGTATAATTCACCTTAGAAAAAGCTATTGTTTTCTACATTCTTTCCATCTATTTCCCAACCGCTATGTCTATTCCTGCATCTCCACTATCTACCTCTTCATCCTCTCTCTATCTAATCCCCGGCCTCTTTTCATCACTTCCTTTTCTTCCATCCATCTTCAATCTCCACCTCCATTTATCTCCATTCACGTATAGTCTTTCGCTCGTCGTACCTATATAAAATGATGGAATTAAAACTTAGGGAATCGCTCCAAGTTATGTGTTATCATCTGGAAACTATCACAAAGTTTCTGTTACAGAAAATTAAATGATATAACGACGCCCATAAACAACGTTTTGTTCAGAATTCATTTCTATGGTGTTTTGATATCCACTGCTGATAATTTAAAGCGTTATCGGAGCTATAGATATGAAAACATTTTTGCAAAACGACATAATGACCATAGCTGTTTTTTTTTGTTTTTTTTTTTTTTTTGGGGGGGGGGGGTGGGGGCACATTGCGTAGGTGACTGACTGAAAGACACATTATATGAATGACTCATCATCGCCCAGCCAAAACCACAAAACCACTTATGATAAAAACTTGAAATTTGCAGAGGGTGTTCATCTTACACTGTTGGCGTCGTTTGAGAGGCGATTCTTCGATATTCCCTGCCTGTGGGGTAAAAACCGCAGAGGAAGACCAAGAGATGGATACAGTAAGCAGATTCAGACAGATATAGGTTGCCGTTCTTATGTGGAGATGAAGAGGCTTGCTCAGGATAGGTATTGTAGAGAGCTGCATCAAACCAGTCTCCGGACTGAAGACCACAACAACAAGAGGGTGAAATAGGGGATGAAAAGTTTGTTGAAAATACGCTGTTATCCAGTCAACTTTCATGCTAGACCTACATAAATTGGTATATTGTTTCTTGATTAGAATGAAAAAGCGCGTCTTTCAGCTTTTTCTGAAAATCAGCTATTAAGGGAGTGAAATAGGGATGAAAAGATTGGTGAAAAATGCTGCTATTAAGTTAGTTTCGAAGGCTGAACTACAGAAATTGGTATTTTGAGTCTTGGTTACAAATAAAAAGTACGTGCATATCTCTCCTCCCCCCTCTTCGTCATTGCCTACTCTTCCTGTATCTCGACTTAGAAATCTAACTTAGAACCATGTTTAGTCTTCAAAATCTATTATGTCCAAAAGTTCTTGACGGAATGCTTTGAAATATAGATACAATGTACTACTGAATTACGCGCATGTTTTAGATACCTATTTTTTTAATATATATCATATACGAATTTATGTAAATTTTACGTGGTAAAGCTGTTGAGAAATATCTCAAAACTTGGGTTATATGTAATATATTAAATAAAAAGGTATCTAAAAACCTTCCTGTGTTACAGTGTAACGTTGTGACAAATTTGGAGCTCAATCGGTGAAGAACTTTTTGAGATTTTCAAATACACACAAACCAAGTCAACATTTTTATATATAGAGATTTTTTACATAGTTCCCCTTGTAGATGGATAAGTTACTGGTTGTAGAATGAAGGTGCACATATACGTGCTTGTTTGCTTGATATACACAGGTATTCTGCAAATCGCAGTTAAGTGTCTGCCAGGGCTTTCATCGAACCAAGGTCACCGCGGCGGAGCGGCCGAGCGCATTGAGGCGCTATGCTGCGATGCGCAAGGCTGTTCACCGTCTGGGGTTCGAATCCCCCGTCGGGTATGGACGTTTCTGCTGTCGTTAGTATAAGGTAGTTTATCAGTAGTTTGAAAGTTTAGGAACTGATGACTCCAGAGTTAAATCCCATAAACTTCATGAACATTTTGACCGAATTTGATACTATTCATCTAGCGTTCCACTCTCGAATAGTGTGCGAGAAGAAAGAACACCTAAATCTCTCAGTTAGAGCTCTGATTTCTGGTATTTTATATCATTTCTTCTTACATTGGAGTCAACTATATATTTTCCGACTTAAAGGAGAATTCCCTTCCAGTTGTAAACTTTGAAACGGTGTGTGATAGTTGGTCTGCTGATAATTTTCTACACTAATCTGAATGGAATGAACGTCTTCTACTCGAACGGAACCATTAATTAAAAGCTACGTCCAGTCCAATAGATAATCACATTCCTTTTCTATTACATGCTACAGAGAAGTGCCCGATTTATCACAGCAGTACTCTAATAATGTTTACTTACAGTCTAGTAGACAGTGGATAAGAATAAACTTATTACGATATCGGTACTTTCTGTTCTATGAGTGGCTGCGCGAACTTCCAACTTCCACCAAATACTTGTTGCTTGCTTAGCAGTTGAACTTATAAACAAGCGGTCAATGTATATACATATCTTCATGTACCAAATGATCTCCTCTGTCACGATATACATACGAGTTTTATCGCGGATACAACAGAATACTTTTGCACTGTTTCGTACTATTACTGATGATGAACGTGGTACAGTGACTTATGGCGAATGACATGTTGTTTACAAATTCTTACAATATTACTTCCACGTAAAAATGTGTCATATGTGACAATATAACAAGTCTAATTGTGAAACTTTAATCAAGGGCGGTAACATTGTTTTAGACACTCGACGTCTGTCAGTCAGCTTTAGCGCCTACGGAGTACGCTGTGAACTACCGAGGCTCCCGCGGCCAACGCTGGTGACGTATTCCTGGTGACGTGTTGTTTTCGGCCACCACGTGCTTCCTGTGGAATGAGTCAGCGAGTGTGAGGAGCTATGTGATAACAGCAGAAGCGCCGAGAGCCTCATAGCTCCAGTGGCGCAATCGGTTAGCGCACGGTACTTATAAGGCAGTCGCCGTGAGCAATGCCGGGGTTGTGAGTTCGAGCCTCACCTGGAGCATAGTTTTGTCTCACCGTAATACGATCCCTTCGACCTTGATATATGCGATTTGATAAAGAAAGTGCTCAGTCTATGAACTATTGAGCTGAATTCTGCGTTGTAACACATATAACACTTATATGCGATAATCAGCCTCAAGCGCTGTTCTTTTGTTTATATTCTACCTTTCTTGACAGAAAAGTCGTATATTTTTGAGACATGAGAATTCTTCGGCGTCTTTTATGTAGTTATATTGCAGATTACCAATCGTTAACTATATATATAAAAATGAGTTGCTGTTCGTTAGTCTCGCTAAAACTCGAGAACGGCTGAAGCGATTTGCTTAATTTTAGTCTTGAAATATTCGTCAAAGTCCAGGCAAGGTTTGAACGTTGATAAAATATGGAAAAGTTGACCGGAAAAGAGGAAAATTGGGAAAAACTGAAACAGCTTTTTCCAGTGAGCTATTAATACCGTTCGCCCAATTGCGATAAAATTTTGTACATTTCATGTTGAAAGCAAGAGGAAGGGTCGCATGAAATTAAAATTCGGAAAATTCGCCCGGAAAGGAGGAAAATATACGAGAAACCGATTTTTTTAATGAATAAAAATAAATTGCCACGTGGTTGTAAGAGCATCACTTCAGTACGGCTTGACAGGACAAGGTTTTTACGGAGAGTGGTAATTCTGTTTTTGTTTCGTTCATTATGATCTTTGAAAATATTTCGGTAAAAAAATAGGGACAGTTAAAATTCGAACCAAGTTTCTTTTTCAATGTGTTTCTATATGTACTCAACACTATAAGTTGAGAACCGTTCATTTTCATCATTTGACGTTCCACGAAAGATGAACGTTCTTACGAACTAAAAATCTGGGAAAGTTACCCGGAAAATTTGAAAATTCGCCAGAAACTGAAAGAGCTTTTTGCAATGGGATATCAATATCATTCGTTTGATCGCGATAAAATTTTGCACTCTTGACGTTCAAAGCAAGAGGGCATACATATTAGCAATTGCGAAGCATTGCCGGGTCGACTAGGTGAACCGGTTAACTTCGTATCACTGACCTCTTAATATCAACCATATTAATTTAAATCATATGTATTTTAGACCCAATAGCTTTATACAGGCATCATCAAATAATCTAAGTATCGGCTCGATAGTGGGCGGAAAGAGTGGACAAATCAGGCACACATGTCCAGAGTAATGTTCATGTCACATTCGTGGAAGTTCAGGGTAGGTTTAAACGGTGATATGGAAAAATTGCGAGGAAAATTTACATTTAAAACATGTAAAATAATGACTTGGTTGTTGTGTTGCGTTCAGAAATGTACTGTGAAATGGTAAATTTGCTTTACACGATCTGAACCAAATGTTCAAATGTTTGTAGAGTCTATGGGACTTAACTACGGGGTCATCAGTCCCTAAACTTACAAACTACTTATGAACTAGCTACAACTAAGGACGGCACAAATATCCATGCCCGAGGGGGGATTCGAACCCCCGACCGTAGTGGCCGTGTAGACCGTGACTGAAGCGCCTCAGTCCCCTCGGCCACCACGGCCGGCGATCTGAACCCGTATATGAACTGTCAAAGATAAAAATGAATTGCTGTCCTTTTATCACCGCTTAAACCTTCCCTGAACTTCCGCGAATGTGAGATGAACATTATTCTGGACATGTGCGCGTGATTTACCCACTCTTTCCGCCCACGATCGAGCCAATACGTAGACCATATGATGACGCCTTTATAAAGCTACTGGGTCTAAAATACATATGATTTAAATTAATATGGTTTATATTACGAGGTAAGTGATACGAAGTTCACCGGGTCATCTAGTATGCCATAAAACTTGTTTTCGCTAACTTCATTCCGATGATTCTGACTCTAAGTTGTTTCATTTCGATTTGCATTTACGTACTGGTGTGTGTTTCGCAAGGCGCTTGTCGTGAAATAACGGTTGTTTTTAGCACCGCTACGCCACACCCTGTTATTCCATTCACTAATTCAGCGAAGGGGAAATGACTGCGTGCATACGTAAGCGCTCACATTGCTGCTGCAACATTTTCCTCGTGGTTTCTATGAGAGACATACAATGAAGACACATAAATATTGCATTGTGACCTCCAAGTTCGCTTTTCGTTATGTTCCTAACATGGTTTCCTGAAAATAATTCCTCCCCCCCCCTTTTGTTACCAGTTTCATTAAGTTGCTGTTCGCGCAGGATTGTACACATTTCAGTGATTTCAAACCAAGTTCTTGATGACCTAGCTCAGTGGATGTCAGTTCAGTATTAACCCGCTGTCTTGTGTTTGACGGAGCATACTTTTGTGCACCACTGATTTTCTTCCCCTTCTTTTCCAGTCGCGAATCTTTCACAGTAAGAATAATTGGTGACAATCCTCTGTGTAAATTCGACTATAAATTTTTACCTTCAAGGTGCTTTTTCGGAATATACACGGGAGGTTATCGTAATATTGGTTGAGGGGAAATTGAAATAAACTTGAAATTTTAGATATATCTCTGTTGTAGAAAACGATTGAAAAAAATCACACAGACAGGACTAAAAATCAGAAAACAATGGCATAAAGCGCATTAAAAAGTTTGAAACAATTTCTCATAGTCCTATAGAGACTTCTAGCCCTATACAGTCATGAAAATTTGAGTTTGTGCCTTTTAACACCAATGACAATACCTGTTGTGACCTCGTCGCCTTTTGTTATTTGCTCGTCCCGGTCTGGTTGTCAGGAAAGGTATTGGTTCATTCGATGTCAACTGTAACAACTATTCAGATTAATAATACAAGTTTTATTGACTGAAAATTAAATTACCCAACTTTAGAACATATGTCCGTTTGTTCTCTCTTCTTGCTTCTCGCGTCGTCATGCTGATGCTAGGTGCGCTGAGACCTAGTTACTGCTAAGTTCGTAGCCGCGTTCTGAATTACTACTGTCCTATTTCTGACTTCGTAGCTGCCTAGTGAGTGCGTGAGTTCTCACTAGTTACTGACAGGTTGTCCAGACGTATGTCGGCCTAGATATAGCCGCTTGTAGAGGGCGCGCATCTTCGGTTCCTCCCTCCAGGATGCGCGGCGCCTGCTTGCGATTGGCTTTCGGTCGATCGCTGCCTTCTCCACGATCGTTCTCTTACGTCTGGCGTGTGCAGCTGACTTTTACGCCACAATAATACCTGTAAAATGCAAAACAAGGATTACGCAAAGCTCCACAGGGAAGCGTTATAGGTCCCCTACTCTTCCTCGTGTATATAAACGATTTAGGAGATAATCTGAATAGCTCCCTTAGACTGTTCGCGGATGATGCTGTCGTTTATCGGTTAGTGAAGTCAACAGAGGATCAAAAGCAACTGCAAAGCGATTTAGACAAAATTTCTACTTGGTGCGAAAATTGGCAATTGACACTAAATAAAGAAAAGTGTGAAGTAATACACATGATCACTAAAACAAATCCACTGAACTTGAATTACGCGATAAATCAGTCAAATCTTAAGATCGTAAATTCTACCAAATACCTAGGAGTTACAATTACGAACAACTTTGACTGGAGAGAACACACAGAAAATATTCTGGGGAAGGCGAACCAAAGGTTACGTTTCATCGGCAGAACGCTTCGAAGATGCACCAAAGAGACTGCCTACATCACACTTGTGCGTCCTCTCCTGGAGTACTGTTGCCCCTTGTGGGACCCTCACCAGGTGGGACTGACGGAAGATATTGAGAAGGTTCAGAGAAGGGCAGCTCGTTTTGTATTATCACGTTACGGGGGGGGGGGGGGGGGGGAGCATCACGGAAATATTGCACGAATTGGGGTGGAAATCATTAAAAGAAAGACGTTATTCATTGCGGCGTGATCTGTTTGCGAAGTTTCAATCACCGACTTTTAGTTCTGAATGTGAAAATATTTTGCTAGTTTTGTGTCCCGACTTTGTCGCCGCTTTTGTGTCCCAGCCTCGTCGTAGGCGTCGGTGGCTGGGTGGATGAGACCGACACAGGAATATAGATAGCACGCTGGTGCAGGTACGGAGGGGAGCAGCCAGAAACTATAAACACTAGAGTAAATTAGAAAGAGATATATATTGCACAGAATGTAACAATACTTAACTTTTACATAGTACTGCGGAATGTTGATACATAGTTGTTAGAGGCCTGCCTAGTGCCTGTACGATAGCAAAGTCTTCACTGGTGCCTATCTGATTACGAAGGTCCTAACTCGTTGCTATCTCAGTGCGAAGTGACCGGTGTCTTTCCGTGGTGGCCACAAGCGGGGTTGCAGCAGAGGGCGCTCGTGGCTGTCGTCGTGAGAACGCCGCGCCGTGCGTGCATGGCGGCGCGCGGCGAAAGTAGGTGGCGCGCACTTTGTACTTGTGCGACACCACAGCTAGCACCCACCTACTTAGGGAGACATGACCATCCCAATAAAATAAGAGAAATCAGATCGAAAACGGAACGATTTAGTTGTTCTTTCGTCCTGCGCGCTATTAGAGAATGGAACGGTAGAGAAAAGTTATGAATGTGGTTAATGAACCCTCTGCCAGGCACTTAAATGTGATTTGCAGAGTATTTATGTAGATGTAGAAATGTCGTTGTCAAAGTCTGACAGCAATTCATCTCATTCGCAGCGAAAGGGTTAATTATTGTAACATTTGTATTACAAGTGGCGACATGGAGAAAGAGTTGCGCTTGACTTCAGATTTTGGTTCTATGCTTTATTGTATAACAGATTTTATGTGGTTTACATGCCCAACTTCTGAAGGAGACAAAATTAATTCTGTTGAAACTTGGTCAAGGTTATAATAAACAACAGATCTACAAATTCATAAAGTTACACACTCAATACAGGCGTGTGTAGGGATACCAAATTCATTTTCTGAACAGACCTCGTGATCAGTAATCTTCTCACACAGAGTAAATTAGGCGAAGCGAACCCCGCGGCATCACCTGAGTAAGACAGAAAACGACTGCATGAGACTACGCGGCAGTCATCTCGAGTCGCGCGCACTTGTGTGTGTGTCTGTGTGGTGAGCGCAAGAGAACCAGCCCTCGGCGCGGCACCGTTCACCTGGCTACCGCTACTGTGCGGGGCTAGCTGCAGCAGTTACAGTATCTGCGAGTGCCTGACTGCTTTGCTCAAGCACTCACTGCGGATTACAGCTGTGAGAGTAATGAAAGGAAATGTATTCGTTACTAAGAGAAACACTACTCGTTACGAGCGTATCGTTACTTTTGTTACCAGTGCCACCTAAAATTACTGTCGCTACACTCTCGTTACGTAAGCTCTGTTGCTAGAGCTCCTAAATACCCAAACATGGTTGGAATCGTGCTGCACTAACAGCGTAGGGGAGCATGCCCTGCCATCTTTCACAAACGATTTCGCAAAAAATACATCTACATACATACTCCTCAATTCACCGTAAGGTGCGTGGCGGAGGGTACACTGTACCACTACTAGGCATTTCCTTTCCTATTCCACTCCCAAATTGAACGAGGAAAAAAAGAATGCCTATATGTCTCCGTACGAGCCCTAATTTCTCTTATCTTGCCTCTGTGATCACTACGCGAAATATAAGTAGGCGGCAGCAAGATCGTACTACACTCAGCTTCAAATTCCGGCCCTCTAAATTTACTTAACAGAAATTCACGAAAAGAACGTCGTCTTTCTTCCAGCGATCCCCAATTGAGTTGCCGGAGTATTTCCGTGACACTCGCGCATTGGTCGAACCTACCAGTAACAAACCTAGCTGCTCGCCTCTGAACTGCCTCTATGTCTTCCTATAAACTGATCTGCTGCGGGTCCCAAACACTTGAGCAATACTCAAGACGTGGTCATACAAGCGTCTTATACGCGGTCTCCTTTACAGGTGAAGTACATCTTCCCAAAATTCTCCCAAGAAACCGAAGTCGGCTGTCCGCCTTACTCACAACTCTCCTTACATGTTCGTTCCATTTCATATCGCTCTGAAATATTACGCCTAGATATTTGAACGACGCGACAGCATCAAGAAGCTCACTAATAATGCTGTATTCGAACATTATGGGATTGTTTTTTCTACTCATGCGCATCACCTTACATTTTTCTACATTGAGAGCTAGCTGCCAATCTTCGCACCAACTAGACATTTTGTCTAAGTCATCCTGTATGCTATTACAGTCAGTTACAGACGACACCCTCCCATACGCCACAGCATCATCAGCAAACAGCCGCAAATTACAACTTACTCTGTCCATCAGATCATTTATATAGATAGAAAATAATAGCGGTCCTATCACACTCCCCTGGGGCACGCCTGACGATACACTCGTCTCTGATGAACACTCGCCGTTGAGAACAACGTACTGCGTTCTATTACTTAGGAAGTCTTCCAGCCAGTCACAAATCTGTCAACCTATTCCATAAGCTCGTATCTTCGTTAGCAGTCTGCAGTGTGGTACCGCGTCGAACGCCTTTTTGAAGTCGAGAAAAACACAGTTGTAATTGGTAGAAATATTTAATTTTTCCACTACTTAAATCTTTATATGTCAGCGTTGTGAAGAAATGCTTATCATTTCGTTAATATAGTTAATAAGATATTGGCTTCGAAATTAGAGACTGCGCAACTTTAGGAAAAGTTTGCAGTAAAAAAATAGTGGCTGCTATGATATTTCGTTTGGTGCATGTTGCACAATATGTTGCTGCGGATGAAATTTTCCTAATGGATTGAATTTTATTTTCGACTTAGGAGGAGTTCTTCACTTTTCACACATACCGCTAAACTTATTTTATTTAGCGCACTCATTTCCGGTGGCGATAAGACCAGAATGAATCTTTGCGTATCTCATACACGGTTAGAAGTATCAAAATGATATTTTGACAAATGATAACATACAATGAGGAGAGTATTTTGCCACATGGTTACTACGCAAAACTTCATAAACTGTCGCGTTATTCAAGGAAATATATAGTTGTAGAATGAAAAACAGTAAAGTTAGTGATTTATTATTCGATTTGCAGATAGAGCCACTACTCCGTTTCCAAAACCTAACAGGAGTTACATTTTCTTCAGTTTAACGCCTAGCAGTAACAGAACTTTATGTGAGAATATTTGAAAATGACAGATAGCAAGGATCTCTTCACTAGCTAACGAAGTGACTCATTCTCATTTCCTCACATAATAAAGCACTCTGTATTGAGATATTTAGAATATCCTTTTCATATAACTGAAAAATTGAAACTGAATATTACATAGAGACACAGCAGTTTTTAGTTTGAAACTATTGAATTTCATGGGTTAAAGAAGTCAATACCAGTATCTTCAAGTATGGATGACATGCAGTAACAACATGTTCCTAATTATTAGGAGCTCTAATACGGAAGATGTGTTACTACTAGACGGGCGGACAAATCCCAATGCATCATATTTAACTGACATTATCGCAAGTTGTACATTTCTCACAGAGTTGCTGTTTGGAGAGGATGAAAATTTGATGTATTTTGAACATGTCATTCGCTTAATGACGTGTTCACCTAACTTCAACAGAAAAAAGGTCCTCGTATGTCGAAAATTCCGTAACGTCGTCAGAAAGTGCACGTTCGTAAACTATCAGTATATGCTGTGAATAAATTATTGTCAAAATAGGCCTAAAACTGAAATGAAAATTTAGTGTAGTTCCGAACGAAGAAATGGATGAAAATTCCACGTTCATACAGTGTGTAGTTTGCGAGTGTGAACGAGTTGAATGAAACGCGAGGTAACGCGTGAGCTGGTTCGGAACGTGGCAACTGTACAGCTTGGGGAAAATATGGCGGACAGTTCAGCTCGGGATTATAGGAGTCTTATCTGTTGCTTCTCTGTAGCGGTTGAAGATTGTGAAGAAATTTTGTTACTGTTGATACTACTTTAACAGCAGCCGCCGACACGTAAAGTGTACTTTCAGAAACCTCTCGCTGTTGGTATGACATTGTAGGAACCACTGAACTTTCTAAGTGTATCTAAATTTTATACTTCAAAATGTAACATTAAAAAAATTAAATGAAAAAATTAGTGAATAGCGGGAAACGAAACAGGACCGCGAAGTTGGCAACGTGTTCGATCACCCACTACGCCACGCCAACACTGAACAAATTGTCCCTCAAACTAATTAATATTGCAACAGAAAATTTTCCCTGAGCCTTTTCTCTTTTCATAGAGTGTATTCAAACGAGACATTTTAATAATTTTAAAGGCTTCTTCTACTACTTCTAACACAATTTCATCCAAATCGCTGAGGCCCATCCCACGACCTTTAAGTAGTATTTCCGCACTCAAAGTATAAGCTTGGCCGGTAGCTCGCTCATGGAATGTCAGAATCAATCGGAATATTTCGTGAGGTATGACAATGCAACGGATCATAGCTATACATTTGCGAGCAGCAGGACTGTTGTACTGTATTTTGTAGCATTAACTATGAAGATAAATACCGTCACGTATGAGACTGTACCACTTGTGTTGATGATAGTTTTCAATACTTTTCCCAAAATATTGTTTATACTACACCACATTAAAAACGACTAATTAACCATTTTCCCGAAATCTTTACAGGTAAAAGACACAATAAAACGTGTGTTTGCGTTAAAAAGTTGACATCAGATCATCGAGAATTAACCTTCAAACATGGAGCAAGAAGTATAATCGGATAACAAAAGTATCCATCTAAAATCGTACAGTTACGCAATACGCGTCTAAAATTCGTCACGCTTGTCTATCTAAATTGTTCACGTCAGAATGAGCAATGCCGGGGTCGTGAGTTCGAGCCTCACCTGGAGCATAGTTTTGTCTCACCATAATACGATCCCTTCGTCCTTGATATATGAGATTTGACAAAGAAAGTGTTCAGTCTATGAACCATTGAGCTGAATTCTGCGTTGTAACACATATAACACTTATAAGCGACAATCAGTCACAGCTCTGTTCTTTTGTTTATATTCTACCTTCCTTGACAGCAATGTCATACTACGGGGACAATATTTTTACAACATGAGATTTCTTCGGCGTCTTTCATGTAGTTACATCGCCGATTACCAATCGTGATATCGCAGAATATAAGCAATCTACATATTGGTTTCCGTTACAGAGTTCATATCGATATAGTAGACGCTGGTAAAGAAATCATGAGTAATTTCGTATCGATACGGTAGATGCGAGTCAGTCAATTATTATCAGCAATTTAGTTATATTTTTGTTTATGTTGGTAGTACTGTCATTTTACGTTGGTGACGCATGCTTTGTTTATTTGTTGTTATATCTTTTTTCAAGCTGCTACGCTAGTTTCTTTGTCGTTGCCGTGCTGTTAATCATGGGTGCTAGGCTGTCTATTTGCACCAAAGAAGAGCAACGTCCACTGATAAATTTTTTGTGGGCGGAAAGTGTATCAGGGGCCGAAATCCATAGAAGACTTTCAGTACAGTACGGGAGCAGTGTTTTGCTACAACGAAATGTGTACGAGTGGATTGAAAAATTCCGAAATGGTCGCACAAGTGTTAAGGACGATGAAGGAGCCGGACGACCGTTTACCGCCACAAATGAAGAAACCATTGAGCGATCACGTGAAATGATTCTCTTATACAGACGATTAACTATTGATGAAGTGGCTCATCGTCTTCAAATTAGTCATGGTTCTGCCTACGAAATTATTCACAACAGACTTGGGTTTCGTAAAGTTTGTGCAAGATAGGTCCCAAAACAACTCACGCAGTTGCATAAGCAAACGCGCCTCGACATCTGCAAAAACATTTGGATCGTTATGGTAACGAAGCGGACAACTTCTTAGACAGAATCATTACTGGTGACGAAACATGGATCCATCATTACGAGCCGGAGAGTAAACGGCAGAGTATAGAATGGAAACATCCAAATTCGCCGTGCAAGAAAAGGTTCAATACCCAACCGTCCGCAGAAAAACTGATGCTTACGGTTTTTTGGGATGCACGAGGTCCTGTACTGGAACATTATGGTGAAAGGGACACAACAATAAACAGTGTACGTTACAGTGAGATGCTTACTGACAGGCTAAAGCCTGAAATTCGTAGCAAACGCCGAGGATTGCTGTCAGAAGGTGTTGTGTTGTTGCACGACAATGCCCGTCCGCGTACTGCTGTCCACACTGCTGAAACGCTCCACAAACTCAAATTCGAAGTACTGGATCATCCTCCATATAGCCCCGATCTTGCCCCTTCTGACTGTCACTTGTTTGGTCCACTCGAACAGCCATTAAGGGACTGTCGATTTGACTCGGACTATCCAAAAAAGATGCCAGAGTTTTCTGTTTGGAAGCATCTTCCATTGAACCGTCGCTAGCCATGTCGATGAAAATTTCCTTCGTGATTACTTCATCTGGTACTTTTCCTGAAAATGGATTTCTTATCCAGTCAAATTTTGTGTAATCTTCGTGAAAGAACTTTTCAAAACTTTTTTGAAGGACTTCTACATGTTTAGTAATATCTTGAACTAAATCTTGCGTGGGAGCTCGTTCATTGTCCTCCAAAAATGGTGTAAGAGTGTGGAATGCGGAGAAGTTACTTTTCAGTACTTGTGATCTGAAAAGAGTTAACTTACTTTTAAAAGAAGGTATTTTACCATCTGATAAGAAAGCTGTTGTGCCTCGTCCTTGATGCCTGTCGAAGATATCGGTTAAATAGGCCAACCTTGATAACCACTGTTTATCAGTAAAAAAAAAATTCTTCATATCTTTGTTTTTGTCACAGAAACATAAGAACCACGGACCTCAGTTCGAATATTCTCTTTAAAATCTTGCTGTGAGAGAGCCACCTTACTTCAGTATGAAGAAGCAAACTTTTAAATTTACCTCCCATATCTTCACAAAACAGTGTAAAAATCCTGAGTTTAGACCCTTTGCCTTATAACCTTTACAACGTCGGTCAAAACAGTATGAAGAGTTTCAGGTATGTCCTTAGAAGGCAATGCTTCTCGTTGTGTGCTTCGACAGTCAGGTGCCACTTTCTTCACTCTTGCTGCCAGCCCTGTGAAGTGTCCACTCGTTGCCTCGACCCCATCCGTACAAATGCCAACACACTTGTGCCAAGGAATACATTTTTGTAACAAATAAAAATCAATCATACTGAAAACGTTTTCTGCTGTAGCATTTGACGCAAGCGGTTTGCAAAACAAAAACTCCTCCCTTATATCGTCATGATAGGCAAATCGTACAAAAACGAGTAACACCGCCATATTTGCGACATCTGTACTCTCGTCAATTTGAAGAGCGAAATAAGTGCAGCCATGCAGTCGTAATAGCAACGTTTCTTCAACATAGGAAGACATGTCTTCAATTCTTCTTTTTACGATATTGTTGGATAACGAAATTTTTTGTATTTCTTTGGCGGGTTGCCCCCCCCCCCCCAAAAAAAAAAAAAAAAAAAAAAAAAAAAAAAAAAAAAAAAACTGCTTGGACCACGTCTCCAGCTGCAGGCAGTAAGAGAGTCACACCAGTTGTGGGAGGTTTCCCTTCCTTCGCAATTCTATAGCTAGCCTGGTATGAGGCTTTTATCAAGTTACTATCAGCGTTAGTCAAATTTGTCATGCATTTGGATTCCTTTCTACAACATGCAGATTTTCTTTGAAAAAAGTCGATAGGTTTACCAACTAACGTAGAGTGCTTAGAACTTTGATGACGTTTCAACAAAGAAAGTGTCATGCTTTTTTATTTGAAAGCGTTTCTAAGCACAGAACGCATTGGGGAATTGGCTGATCACTGGTTTCTGTGCCGGCCTTTACTGTAAAGCCAAATTGTAAGTAGCTTTCATCATACTTGAGGTTAGGCGGTAGAAGGAGCGTCCAGGCCTAAAAATCAACGTTACGCCCAAGTCCCAACAAAGCCACAACAATAATAAACCATTCACTGCGTAATGACTACTGGAATGCTACACATTGCCATTGGTACACTGCGAAAGTTGGCAGCAGTTGCAAAGCGTCACGAAAACTTCTCAATAACCACCGACAAGAACCGACTGAAATACCGCTACGACAAAACAAGATGAATTATTCCCGACAAAGGCAGCGACGACTAATGAGAGATTATTTCAAACGTTATTTCGTTCACTTGGATCATTTCCAGATATTTAGAGCTCTACCCAGGTTGTTGCATCTGCAACTTTGTTCATATCAGAGTATTCTAATATGGACACAAAGACAATATCTGCCAGAGAGCATTGCATTTCATCAGTTGGGAGAACAAACTATGTGCTGGACTGGGATTCGAATACGAATATCCTGCTTACGGGCCAGTTACGCCGTCAACAACGCATTCCAGACTATTCTCGCACACCTGCCGTAGACTCAAACTGTCGCCACGCGGGAATAGCCGAGCGCTCTGAAACGCCACGTTACAGATCGCGCGGCCTCCCGCGTCGAATTTGTAAGTTTAGGGAATGACGACGTCGCAGTTAAGTTCCGTAAGCTTTGCAAACATTTGAACATTTGAACTCAAATTGTCAACGTGTCCACACAGTAACGACGTAGTGCTCCGTACCATTATCCAAATTACTCGCGTTGTATCGCCGATTCCTGTTAGGTTGGGGTTGGGATGTTTGGTTGGAATAGTGGGACTAAACTGCTAACGTTGTCAGTCCCCTGGTGGGGAGGGGAAGGAGCGAGGACAGGAAAGGAGGGGAGGAAGTAAAGAAGGAAGTAAGACTGAATTAGCTCGGGGCCCCGTACTCGCCACCCCCGTCGGAGAGGGGGGGGGGGGTCCTGTTACGCCCCGTTAGCACAGAGTAACATATACAGAGACGCAGCCCCCTCTAAACCACTGACCTACGCTCCCCTCGTAGTTCCGTAAGATGCTAGCAGGTGTCAGGCGGTTCCCTAGCTTAGGGTGCCTCTCGCACGTCAAAGGGTAACATGGAGGGGAGGCTGAGGGGAGAGCTCGTGTCACCTGCCACGAGGCCACGGCTGTGTCCGGCTTGCTGGCGTTTGAGGGGAAGTGGTGGTGGGGACAGCCGCTACCTGATATATTTGTCTGTGCCGTTAGCAAGGGACACGCAAACCGCCTCTCCAGCTACTTGACCATCAGAAGACGTCTCGAGTAGCCGATCACATTCATACAAGCACGACTCCATCTCCCGTACTACCGAGACTCTTGCGATGTCATATAAAATTAAATCTATTGGCTGAGGTTGCCGGAAGTGCACTTCTCTCTGTATCCTGTCGCCTGTACTACAATATCCAGTGACTCTAGAACTGAAGATAATACTAGTTTTATTATTACCGGTGGTAAATGTACGTAATATTTAATGTGTAATATTTAAAACAAAAAACATGAGGCGCATACATTAGATAACTGACACACGATTGGTGCACCAAAGTCCTCAACGATTTTGTTGTATTACAAATGGTATGAACTGTTGTGTAATTTTTCTCGGCAACATCTACTTCCTACTGTTATCTAGTCCATGCACCCCACGTTTTTTCGTTTAGAATTGTACGGTAGAAGAATTGTCGTAGTTGTTTAAAACTGAGAAGCACCTGTATGCGGTTAGGATTTCTATGGGATTACGAGAGATTGCTTTTTACTTTTTAGTGTGTTTCAAATACATGTTTTATTTAAAAAAAAATTAATGTTTGTTTTAGTCTTGTGAGAATGAAATTGTAAATCAATTTTAAACTTTACAATTAGATTACAGTTGACCTATGGTAACTTTCAGGTTAATTTCAGTGTTCTTCTGTGAGTTATCGAGTAAAACAGAAACAATATATGGCAACCCCCAGCGAAGTGTTATAGGGCCACCACTGTTCCTTTATAATCTAGGAGGCAATCTTACCAGCTCTCTTAGTTTGTTTGCGGATGATGCTTTCATTTATCGGTTAGTAATGTAATCAAAAGCAACTGCAATATGATTTACATAAGATATCTGCATGGGGAAAGAAAAATGTGATTTCATCTATATGAGCTCTAAAGGAAATCCGCTAAACTTAATTTACACCATAAATCAGTCAAATCTACATACCTACGAATAACAATTACGAACAGTTCAAATTGCAAAGAACACACAGAAAATATTGTAGGCAAGGCGAACCAAAGGCAACGTTTCATGGACAGAATACCTAGAAGGTCCAAAAGATCTTCTACAGAAACAGTCTACAAAACACTTGTGCGTCCAATTTCGGAGTATTGCTGCCGATTGTGGGATCCCTACCAAGTGGGAGTGAGGGACGATTTAGAGAAAATTCATAGAAGGGCAGCTCGTTTTGTATTATCGCGATACATTGGACAAAGTGTCACGGAAATGATGCACGCTTTGGTGTGAAAATCATTAAAATTAAGCCGTTATTCGTTGTTGCGAGCTTCATTTCAGAAATTTCTTTCGCCAACTTTCTCTTTGTTAGCACCCATCTACAAACAGAGACATGATCATCAGAATAAAATAAGAAAAATCAGATCGAAAAGGGAGAGATTGAGGTGTTCCTTTTTCCCTCGCGCTATTAGAGAACGCGAGCGGTAGAGAAATATCACAAATGTGGTTCGATGTGTCCTCTGCCATGCACTACAATGTGAGTTATAGAGTCTTTATGTAGATGCAGATGAGTCAATAAATATAGTGCCTCCTCCTACGTGTATTTCGTTCATTCACCGTGGAAAAAAACGGACGAGTTTTGAGCTCACATGGTGTTTACGATCAATCTTTCTTACCGCGAAACCTACGTGACAGGAAGGGGGATGCAACAAAAATTACCCTCTGCCACACACAAGATAAGGCACTGATTCAACATGTTCTGAGATATACTGAATGTTTCTATTATTATTCTGGTTTTCGCAATGTGAATACATTTTCCCACCACCTATATTAGATTAAATTAAATTACTAAGCATCGTTTTCCATTCTTCTCTATTTTTCCATAAACCTCCCTGAAAGTTTTTCTTCCTCATTGCTCTTGAACTCCCTGTATCCATGTATTCGTGATGTCTTGAACACCATTCCTCAAGATCGATTAATCGCTTATTCAAGATGCACTCATTGTGGACTTTGCTTGTAAGAGAACAATGTTTGTTGTTGTCAGTAATGAGTTGCCGAAGAAAGCAGGATAAAATAAATAAATGAATAAATTACGGACTATCTCTGCTGTATCTCGTGAATATTTTTGGAAGATGGGTGGGAAAAATAATCGCACATTACATTGCACACATTAGCCGTCCCTTGCAGGCTGGAAAGGTGATCATTTGACTGAACATTGCACTCTATTTTGAGAACATTTATGTCCCTTTTCAAATAGATTCGACAAAATATCCAGAGTGGTTTAAGGGGATCTGGACGTGAAAATGACTGAAAAATCGAAAAACATTTTTGCCTCCATCTGAAAGACAAATTTCTCCCGTTTCCAAAAATTTATGGTTTATTTACTTTTAAATAGTTATTACAGTCTTAAACGCTCTTTAAACAAATGTCTGCACACTGGCCACGCTGATACTTCAGACAAGTAATATCACCGTGAACATTCTATGCGTGCCACAGTCATGGACCTTGCAGGTTAAAAATTACTTAGCAAATGTCTACATGGCAGTACCCAAAATCCTAAACAGAGTTTGAATAGCTGCGTATGGCAACAAGTACCTGAAACAGTGTATGTTTGATGGACAGTACTCAAAATTGCTGTGATGGATGCTCTTATCTGTTTAGCAGGACAAAAGTCAAGGACAAATTAGGCATCCAACCAGGAAATAATATGACAATAATATATGCTCTGTCATAGATTGTCAGCGACTAGTTGAAACTGATAGGCTTGCGGAAGCCGCCACTAAAGAGTCCAGATTAAGGAAAACATACTTGATAAAGTCTGCAGAGGATAAAGAAGCAGCTGGTCAGCAAGATTATGCCACTGGAATGTTCTGAAAGAGGCATACGGTCAGTAAAAAACACTGTGAACATTCTTTTCTCATTTCCTCGAAACTACATTTTCAGAACATTAGGTACATATATCTTCATAATGGTTTTAGCTATTTCTTTCAATTGAAGAACGGGATATATGTATCTAATATACAAAGCGGAGTGTCCGTATGTCTGTACGTGTTGCATAAAAATCTACAGTTTTGATCCAATCTTTTTCAAATTTTGTACACGTAAGCTTCAGTCCATGAGGACGGTCGCCGTAAGTGTAAGAATCACGTATGACACATAGTTCACGAGATATGACGTCATAAACAATGAGATGCGCGGAAAACTGCTGCATTTAGCGACGATGCTGCTTATTTTCTCCTAAACCACTGGACCGATTTCAACCAAATTTGGTACACATATTCATTACCGTGAGGTAACAATTGATGAAGGGTTAAGAATCACGACACATGGTTCAGAACATATGACGTCATAAACAATACGAATCGCAAAAAACTGCCTTATAATGCAGCGAGATTTTATAAATACGTTATATGAGAATGAAAGTACTTATCGACTTGCAACAAACTTTAAAAAGAATTTCAAACCTTTTATTAAACTTTTTTAAAACGATGAAAGGAAAAAAGTTTCTCGCTTACTACTTTTCCGCTGTTTATGTAGTAAAACTACGGCATTCGGTATGATGTTACAATTCATAATTTCTACACTATACATTGTAGTCGCAGGAAATTTTATAGACAGTATACACGCATATAGTTGAGTGTACTTTCTAAATTGTATCACAGTACGACATGTAGTTCTTGAGATATGAGTACATAAACAGTAACGTTCATGGAAAACCGCCACATCACGCACAAAGTTTTAATCTATTCTTATTTACTACTAACTGTATTCCCAAGAGATTTTAGCTATACATCCATTATACAAATGAATAAATACCCGAAAAATGGCAGGAAGAAAGAAATAAATACCTGGGCAACGCCGGGCTTTCAGCTAGTATACATATATAGTAACGAAGTGTTATGGGTTTTTCTGTTTCCTCAAATATACTCTAAACTACAAAACAAGAAGCGTAATCTGGTCCAACGAATGTTGACAGCAGCCTGCTACAGTCTAAATGCTATTAGACTGACGATGCACCAGAAAATGGTTGAAGAATGCGAACGTGTATTACAAAAACATCTATTAAACAAAATATTGTATTACAAAAACATCTTTTACACAAAATATTGTAATTCTTAAACTCTAACATATATTTCAGTGAATTTCCCATTACAGTTTGAGTTAATGTCTTTGGGCGTTGGTGTAAATTCGCAACTTGCTCCGCATTGTAGTTGCAGAGTAATGAGCACTGAATGCAAGGTATGAAACTGCAGCCCGTTCAAGTCCAGGTCCCCTTAAACCTGCCTCTGGCTACGTCCAAGTCTTTGGATACGTTTTTTACTCCTTCACGCTGTAACAAGTTGACGGATTAGAATGAAGCATATGGCCATATGGCCTGCATTAACATACATGCTACTATTCGCAAGCCATTGTACGCTGCAAGTTGTACTGCACCTTATAGGAGTCTGACATCACTTGACCGATTCCATAAAAATAGACATGTGTAAGTAACTTTTCATATATAGGGGGCGGGAGGCGATGGACAGCGATGCGAAGAAGGAGATAGTAGATGGAGGAACAGACGGATGAGACGGACGGAAAGAGGGGAGACGAGGACATTGATAGATAGGAGACGGACGGAAAATGGAAAGAAAAGCAGGTGAACAGAGAGTTCCGAAGAGCGTATGGGCTAAGTGAAGTTCGATATAAATGCCTATTGTAGGATGTGATACTATAGAAGTAGGGGAGAGGGTGGGAGTAAGGGGATGTATAGAGGAGGACGAGATATAGCAGGTAGAGGAGATGCACTGAGAGCTCCAAACAATCGCGAAATTATTTACAACTTTGTTGGTACGTTGTTAAATTTGCTATTCGGTAAAGTAAAAACGTTTCCCGTGAAGTTGCGAGCTACATGAGATCTATCACAAACATTGATCCTTATAATACTGTAATAAATAAATACTGCAATCATCCACAAGATTTTTATAACTCAATATATTTCACTGCTACTAGTTTCGACCCTGAGCCCATAATCAGACGGTAGTGTTGATGTCAGGTTTACATTGGTGTCCTAAAATACAGTGTATACAGGGTGAATCACCAAACACTTGCATGGCAAATATTGCGGAAACTGAAAGTGCGATTCATGTACGGTTTTCACAGAATGTATTGGTAGTCAGGGGCTCGTATTTTTAGCCAACAAACAGATTATATATATATATAGAACAAAGTCTCTAGACAATAAGAAACTAAAAGTAGGCTGCACTAGAATATCAGTAGTGTTTGTTGCAGGATTCCAGTGCAAGTCGTTTACGAGATATCGTCTGTTTGTTGGCTAAAAATACGAGCCCCTGACTACCAGTCCATTCTGTGAAAACTGCACATCAGTTACACTTTAATAACTTTGAACGTCTGGTTTTCTGAGACATCTACTAAATGAAGTCACTCTGGAAGCATGAACTTTTAAATAAATTCAACGTTGCATGTTAGGTTTTGAATTTAATGCGTTTCATGTACGAATTCTTTCCTGTTCCCATTCCTTGCGAAGTTCAATTTATTATTATTACTATTTCAGACATCCTGTTGACACCTTGGCTTAAGCCTACATATTCCCGTGTTGACAGTCACATTTAAATTAAACACATAGATATTTCAAAGACATTATTGATAGATCTGAAGCATTGAATTAAAATTTGTGGTGCGACCGGGAATCGAACCCGGACCTCCATGCGTACTAGGCAGACGTCTTCACCGTTGGACTACCACACCACTAACGATTAAGGCGCCTTGGAATAGTCTATGTACTATTTCCCTCCACAACACAAACTTTAATTCAGCTTCTTTGTTCCAAAGATAATTGCCACTACTGCCAAGGCTCTCCATGCAGCGGAATAGCACCTCAGCATTGGGCATGGTGGAACAATCCTGTTATGGTGCTATAAATATCAATTAATTCGAATAAATAATCCCAGAGACGGATTTACGTCTCAAATATGTCAAAGACATTATTGATAGATTGAAGTGGAGGGAAATCGTACATAGACTATTGCAAGGCGCCTTAATCGTTAGTGGTGTGGTAGTCTAACGGTTAAGACGTCTGCCTAGTAAGCATGGAGGTCCGGGTTCGATTCCCGGCCGCACCACAAAATTTAATTCAATGCTTCAGATCTATCAATAATGTCTTTGACATATTTGAGACGTAAATCCGTCTCTGGGATTATTTATTCGAATTAATTGATATTTACATCGATATTTGTCAGTCAACCCGCATAGTTGCTAGGTACGATGGTGTTATGTTTGCTTACAGCGTGCTTGTGTCTTCCTTGAGTACATTGAGGCTAGCTAGTCAGTCAGCTTGTAACAGTCCAAGCAGTAGGTCGTGAGTGTACGACGGGTTTTGCCAATGCAGAAAAAAGCCGACATGCTTATGGTATATGGAGAGTATCCCGTTCGTTCTTGTATGCAGCAAGATATCCCAATAGACGTCACCCATCTCGGCAATTATTCATCAGCCTCTTCAACCAGTTCCATCAAGAGCTGCACGGAAACTGAGAATCGTGTTAGGTTTTGTAGATGGACTTTACGACTGGTTATTGCAGATGTATTATGTATCTTGTTTAGTGATGAAGCCACATTTACCAATCACGGCCAGGTAAACCGCAGAATCATGCACTATTGGTCTGCTGACAATCCCTTTTGGCTTCGACAGGTGAACCGTCTATCGACACCAACTCTTCTGGAACGTGGATTCAACTATTGAAATTGAAGAATTCTACATAATGGATACATATTTCATTTCAACAGTCAGATTTATAGCAATCCACTTCAATTTAGATGGGTAAGATCGAACATAAATATTTTACTTATCTTGGTTCTTGAAGACGGACATCTGCGTTGTTGATGCTAAGCACTCAGCAAAATAGTAGAATATGTTTCAGGAGATTCAATTTAAATTATCACAGACATTTTTGATGATAGTTACATTGTGACGGAAACATATTTATTTAGTTGTGCAACATTATAATGTTAGAAACATTTAGCCTCAGATAACAGAGATGTTTACAGATTTGTGACTACGAACCGAGTGACAAAACATGGCTTCTACTTAAACATTTTCAGTGTAACCGCGTAATAAGATTGATGAGAAAGTTCCTCGGTTACCAAATAAATAATATAACAATACTTGAAATATGCCAAAACACACAAATTAAAATATTACATTTAGGCTTCAACTATTTATCTCAATGTATGTAAGTGTTTCATGAAATTTGTGTTTATGCGGTACAAAAATTAAAAGTCTCGTTTTGACTCATTTTTAAAATAACTTAATTCATTTACGTTATTTGTGGTTTTGAAGTGCACACTTACCTGTTTTGGCAATATTATGAAGGTGTATTAATATTGAGACATGGAATTTTAATGTATTTCAGTTTGCAGTCTAATTTTTTATAAATACGGATTTGTATAAAGTCGTAGTAGTTTCGTCTATTTCGAAGACAGCTTCTTAGTACCAAACGTATTATTAATTTTAGTGCATGAAAAATGATCAGTATTTAATCTAGGATCCAGTGATATATAATACATGGTCTGCCCTAATTTATTTAAACAAAAGGTACATATGTAATCAGGTTGTGCAATAGTTATAACATCTAGTAAGATTGTTTTTACACAAATGAGTATCTTTATAGGTCCAGCAACTTCCGAAACTAAGTGTAATGCATTTTTAGTGTTTGTAGCTATTATTTCCGAAAGTATCAAAAATTGAATGTTACCTTAAAGGACAGCCAAAGTTATGTTTAAATCAATGTACTATTTCTTAAAAGCGTTCACTAATATTGTTAATAGTATTTCAACTGAACGCGAAAATCTGATATTTTAGATGTTCAAGAGCGAAGTTTTACTTAGGTATCCGATTTTTCGTGTTTGTAATGTTGGCAGTGGTTTTGCAGGAAGCGTGCAACATAGCAGAAACGTTACAACCGTCAGCGTCCATGGAGTGTACATGTGTGTTGTGGGATGGTGAACCAGCAGCTCATAGGCCCGTATTTCACAGACAGAATACTGACCGCGCATAATTATCACAGCTTTCTAACAGACCATCTTCCACGGATGCTAGAAGACGTTCCTCTGCTGACTAGGAGGAATCTATGGTGCCAACATGATAGCTGTCCAGTCCATAGTGCACGAATTACTACAGCATATATTCATGAATTGTTCCCAAATCGATGGATTGGACGCAGAGGACCTGTACCTTGGCTCGCCCACTCCGCGGATTTGACGCCTGTAGACTTTATTTCTGTGGGGAAAGCTGAAATATGCTGTCTACAAGGACATACCAACCACACCCGATGAAATGCAACGACGTATTACAGCAGCCTGCTCGGACATATCCGCTGAAATGCTAGCACGTATTCAGCGGTCGTTCCATACCAGAATGACAGCGTGTATTTCTGCTGCCAGTGGTCATTTTGAACAGAACCTGTGATTCTCATTAGTCGCGTTACTGGTTGGAATCCACATAACTAGTGTATTCACCTGTGTTGCTCTGTAGTGTGTGTTACCACAGGTATTGTACGAGTGTCGGTGTGGGAAAGATTCAAAAGACGATATCTCGTAAACGATTTGCACTAGAATTCTGCAACAAACACTACTGATATTCTAGTGCACCCTACTTTTAGTTTATTAATGTCTACAGGCATTGTTCCATTTAAAAACTGAATTTTTGCATTTAAATACACCTTCTAAGTAATATTGTAGTTGGCTAAAAATACGAGCCTCTGACTACCAATCCATTTTGTAAAAACCGCACATCAATCGCACTTTCCGTTTCTGCAATATTTGCAGTGCTAAGTGTTAAGTGATTCACACTGTTTATTTATATCCTAAATATAATGAAGTTTTCTTGTCTGTATTGTTTACACTCGAATTAAGATTGCATCTATTGCTTATACACTGAACTTACATCAGAAAAGGTCTTCTTTATATATTATAAGAGAGAGAAAGGTGTATTTGTATCGCTCCATGTTTATCTGTGTGGTACATTAAATTCAAGATGGCGGCGTTTATTTACATCAGCTAATTTGAGGAACCAAAGAACGTAACATATCTACAGATATGGCCTACTGCAGTGCAACTGCAAAGATAATACTTATGTTCATTGTTAAATAAATACATTTAATTTTATTTATAAACTTTGTAACCTATGAATTCACATAACTTTGTTATTTTAGGACACCAATGTAAACCTGAAATCAACACTACCGTCTGATGGTGGGCTCAGGCCCGCCACTACTAACGGTGAAATAAATTGATTTATAAAAATATTGTGGCTGGTTGCAATATATATGTACAACAGTATTGTTACGATAACATCTGTGGTCTTCTCCAACCAAAACAATGGGTAAAATAATTGATACTTCTGATGACGCGCAGTTTGCTGAGTCTATAGCTCTACAACAGCCCCTGTAGAACTTTTGCAAAGGCCTGAATAGTGAGTTTAGCGATTAACATGTTTTATAAATATTTAATTCTGGGTAAACAGCGGGGTGGGGTTAGTAAATAAATAAAATTATTTTATTTATATTACCCGCTGTCAAGTTGCATTTTCAAAACCATTGCTTGCAGACTGGTTTAGACTTAAGCGTCCTTTTCCAAACCTGGTCTTAATAGTAAGCTTAAACAGTTAATTTCACGAGTACCATATAACAACCATGTACATTTCATTCTTAGTTGAATATGTAATAACTTGCGTAAGTTTTAAAATTGGTTTTGGCGAAAAATGTAGTGCCCCTGACTGAACGCTGCATATTTGAAAAGTTGTATATTTAAACACTAGAACCGAGGTGTATGTACTAGTTTAATGTAGTGTTGAAATTATTATTAACTCTGATTATCGTCACGTTTGAAAATGGACGTTTAAGTACGAAATTAGTTCCAAAGAAATGGATTTAAAAATGTAACTGTTGCCGATATTAACATAAATAAAGGAACTGTATACAAAACTATGGCTCCAAACATCCAATATGTTAAAGATGATAAAACAAATGCAGAATAATAGTTGTTATGAGCTCTGCTATAAATTTTGGACCTATAAACTCCTTCCTATCATTAGTGGTGAAATTTGAACTATAGTTAAAATATTAGACAGAAGGTTGCGGAAGAAGCGCATTCTTCGTACAGTAAACTGTTACAAAATGCTTCATTCTCGCAGATGTGTTTGTAATAACACATTATATAATAACGGCAATAATTAAGCTGTAGATGTTAATATCTTGATAATATTCATCTATTGTTGAGTTGTAGTCATATCACGTTATTGAGACTTTACGCATTGTAGGTTGCTTATGATTCGGAGCCGAGGTCGACGCCATAGGTTGAGCTGAGTGGATGAGATAGCGATATGTGGAGTTTAAGCGCGATCATAACCACACAGCTCGGTAAGCCGGCATCTATTTTACAGTTGAACTACAGTTGTCAGTGTGATCAATGTTCCGCTCAACATACCTGTGTGAAAATCGGTTCTCTCCAGTGAAGTTCAATAAATCTGCACGAAGAGCCACTTTGACGCACAGCTGACGGTAATTCTGAGCATTGTAACTCGCAGTTCGAGTGCACCACGTACAAACCCTCTATTTCAGAGAAGTTGATTGACATTCAAGATGCATACGAACCACATCAGTCTAAGTTTTGTTAATGGTGACATATTTATTTATTTATATGTTTAACCTACAGTTTAGTTATACACTGGACAAAAGATTTGGACGGGGTCAGTCGAGATATCTAGATTCTGAAGTACTGTCATCGGCAGCTTGACATATTTCTCTGGGTTCCACGGAGTGGATGCAACAACATTACAGAAATATGGTAATAACAGAAAGTTGCAGAGAGGGGTTGGTATTGAGTTTACTGTACCAAACGAATTACACAAGTAGTTGGGTTCATGTAGTGTAGTGAGCAGGTACTGCAATGCAACAACAACTTGAGCTATCCGAAGCTATGGCATGGAGAGCCATAGGAATATTGAAAGCGGGACAGTCCAGCTTATATACTATCGGCGGACTTACGGACCTCTATGTAGTTCAGAATCGCGTTTTGACTGCTCACAAGCACAGATATGAGATCCTCCGACCTTCTGCCCTACGCTGGTACCATAAGACTTCGGTTCCTTCTGGTGGACAGTAACGCTCATTCCCACAGAGATGCACTGGTAAACAACATACTTTAAACTAAGGGAATTGAACGAATGGAGTGTCAAGCTTGTTCATCTGGCTTAACCCGATTGAGCATGTCTGGGATGTATTTGGCAGTCAGACCAGCACCTTCTCATAACGGTTGAGGAGCTGGATATTGCACTCATAGACAAATGGCCAAAAATCCCTCAAAAACTGATCGATAACCTCACACTGCCAATGCCACGCAGTTTTGAAGCTTTACTGGCCGTCGGAGGTGATTAAACGCCATATTTGGAGGTCAACGGAAGCCCCATGGTATCAAGCTCTAAGTAAACGCCATGTAAACCTCAAGTGAAGAGCTGAATCAGCAAAATATCGTTACTGTATCTCATAGAAATTACAATTGTAAGAAATATCTGGAAGAATAACGTTAGGTACATGTGTATTGTGTATGATACCTCACCTGATCTAATTGTATTGAGAAGTTAAGTTTACTGATTATGTCGTATTCTTAATAATCTTGTATGTTGGTCTACTGTAATTTCATGACTATAGGTAATAGTCAAAGGAGTATTTAGTTATCAGATGTCATAGTCTAATGAAAGGAATACAATTAAACGTATTTATAGGCACGATGATCTACGTTAATGCACTAAATATATCGATACAAAAAATGTCCCAAGTCTACCTATATCTACATCTACGTGGGACTCTGCAAACCACATTTAATTGCTTGGCAGAGGATTCATATAACCACCATTATACTATTCATCTCCAATTCCATTCTCCAATTGCGCACGGGAAGAAAGAACATCTGAATCTCTCAATTCGAGCTGTCATTTCTCGTATTTTATTCTGATGTCATTTCTACCTATGTAAGTGGGAGTCAACAATATATTCTCGCATTCGGAGGAGAATGTTGGTGATTGGAGTTTCGTAAGTAGACGACGCGGCAGCGATAAGCGCCGTTGTTGTAATGATTCCCATCGTAGGTCCTGTATAATTTCCATGACGCTGTCTCCCCTGTATCGTGACAATACAAAACGAGCTGCCCTTTGGACTCTTTCGATGTCCTCCGTCTAACCCACCTGATACTGGGCAGCAATACTCCATATGAGGACGGACAAGGGTAGTGTATGCAGTCTCTTTAGCAGTTCTGTTGCATCTTTTAAGCGTTTTGCCAATAAAACGCAATCTCTGATTCGCCTTTCCTACGTGTTCCTTCCAGTTTAAGTCTAATGTAATAGTAATACCTTGGTATTTAGTGGAGTTTACGGCCTTCACAGTCGATTGATTTATCTTGTAAACAAAGTTTAACGGATTTCTTTTCGTACTCATATGGACGACTTCTCATTATTTAGAGTCAATTGCCAATTTTGATACCAAACTGATATCTTATTTAAATCTTTGTGCAGTTGGTTTTGTTCTTCAGATGACTTTACTAGACGGTAAATGACGGCGTCATCTGCAAACAACCTAAGAAAGCTGCTAAGATTTTCTCCTAAATCGTTTATGTAGATGAGGAACAGCAGGGGACCAATAACACTACTCTGTGCAACGCCGGATATCGCCTCTGTTTTAGTCGATGCCTTACCATCGATTACTACAAACTGTGTCCTCTCTGACAGAAATCCCCTCTCCAGTCACAAATCTGGGAGGATATTCCATATCCACGCAATTTGATTAAAAGCCGATTGTGAGGTACGGTGTCAAAAGCCTTCTGGAATCTACAAATACTTCCCAGTTTGAGAACCCTTGTCGATAGCACTCATCACTTCGTGTGAGTAAAGAGCTAGTTGTGTTTCACACGAACGATATTTTCTAAATCCGTGTTGACCTTGGGTCAGTAAATCATTCTGTTCGAGACAATTGATAAATTCTGCTTTGATGCGCACCCTTTCTCCAATCGCTACGACAACTTGTGCAAGCAGCTACAAGATCAACTCCCATGAGGGCGCCAGCATCGCTCTCTCTACGGCCTGAGCTGGAGCGCAGCTAATGTATACGATTTGTGGGTGCTTCTGGCATAGAGGGCCATCCAGACAATAAAATAGCGTCCGTGGTAACATTTGGTACTAAATACTTGAGATCGCCCCTTGAAATACGATAAAATTAATTCACAATGTGTCACGCCAGGCTCTAAGGGATGCTTATAAATTATTGACTTTAAAAAGAAGATAACCAAGTTTCAGTCTCACATTCAGTTTGAAACGAGTACGCAATATAATTTTCACATAATTTTTGCCTGTCATAGAGCATTGAGCATGTTTTGTTATAAAAACCAAAGCTATAATTCTGCAGAAAACAAATTTATATAATATTTTGTACAATTTCACTAATCGGTATAACATACTGTACTCATTTTCATATCTTTGCTGTCAACCAAAGTCTTTGTTTTATCTTTGGAGTGTGGCTTGCACTCACAGCAGTTGCGTTGAGAGAGTCGAGGTGTGACCTTAGGAGGGAGTCGGTGTGTGACCTTCGGGCAGGATAGTTGATGTCTGATTATGGTAGAGTTGTAGTCGTGAAACTGTCGGGTTAGTCTGTCTGTGTGTTAGACTCGAAGAGTAAAAATTCAGTTTTGAAGAGTCGCAGCCAAGTCTGCAGATTGAAATTTTTGTATGGAAATTAATCTGTCTCAAATAAGGTAAACTTGTACTTTTCTATTGTTATGTATGGTAGCCTGTATGTAGCCTATATTGTAGTTGTGTTTTTTTTTTTTTTTTTTTTTTTTTTTTTTTTTTTTTTTTTTTTTTTTTTTGAATACTGTTTAATTCAGCTCGCATTTATCATTTATCCCTGAGTCATTTTACCATTTCCTCGTTCCTTTCACCAATTTGAATTGCTATCCGTTCTGATCATTGTTTCTTATGACAGTGTTGCATAATTATTGTGTTTGAAAATTTGTATTGAATAGTTCAGTGTAGGCATTTTGTGATGACCAGTTGGTCTATTAATGAGAGCAGGAAGTAGTTTGTTCACAATTGCAGTAAAGATCATAGTTAGAGATTTTCTCAGTCTCAATGAAAGTTCAGATTATTAAGTTAGTTAATGGTAGTAACAGTTAAAGTGATTTGTCTGATCAGAAGAGAAGTAGATCACGTAAAGAGATGAGAAATATTTGCAGTGTGTGATACTTGAAATCTTTACCAGATTTGTAGAACATTTTTTTTATTACATTGAATCTGTATGGCAATTGTTGTAGAGATAGGCACATTATCAAGTTCAGTGATCTTGATATCCAATTAATATCAAATATCCTTGTTTGGCATCCTGTTAATTCAAGTAGCAAAATTATCACTGTAGTAGCACTTTCTGTTGGATCTCGCAGTCGAATTGTACATGCATAGTCTGGCTGCTGGTATATGGTGCACGCTAACAGATCTTTTATTTGCTCACATTGTCTCTCACACAAGAGATTAATGTGTACATCAATTACGAATTTTAATTACTGTCAACTTATTAACAACTGTACAATTTAAAGTGTTATCCGTTCCGCATCAAACTAAACCACATTTACGTAAGATCATTGCATCCCATGTCAGTTGCAATTTATTCTAACAGGGCAAAGGAACGTACTAAGTCTCATTGCTTAGTCAAATTATTTTGTTACCAAAACCACAACAGAACATTTATTTGGGAATTTTAGCGGGGACGGTCTCTTAACAAAAACAGTGACACGCTCGCCCCACAAACACATACTACTTTTCATTTCAAACACACACACACTACTTTTAATTTCAACAAAGACTGCCTACAGCACCACATAACTCCAAACTACGTGAAGATCCACATCTAGAACTCTTCTGAAATTATGATCCGATGATGGTAACTGTGTATTACCGAAACTAGTCCTCTAGACTTTACAATAGCGGTCATGAAAACATTTGGGACAAATTATAGTGTGTGTGTTGTGCTCTTTGAATCGCATTAGATTAGATTAGTACTTGTTCCGTAGATCATAAATACGACACTTCATAATGACGTGAGACGTGTCAGGTTAATGAAACGTGTCTTTACAAATTATTACTTTGTACTAAATATTACATCACACAATTTTTTTATTATTATTATTTTCGTTCGATTTTTTCTTTTTTCAGATTTACTAATTTATATATAAAAATTCATCTATATTGTGAAAGGAATTGCCATGCAGAAATTCTTTTACTTTATTTTTAAATTCTTGTTGGCTATCTGTCAGTCTTTTGATGCTGTTTCGTAAGTGACCAAAGACCTTTGTGGCAGCATAATTCATCCCTTTCTGTAGCAAAGCTAGATTTAACCTTGAATAGTGAATGTCTTTCTTTCTCCTAGTGTTGTAGTTATGTACACTGCTATGGCTTTTAAATTCAGTGTGATTGGTAATAGCAAATTTCATAAGTGAATGTATATATTGTGAAGCTACTGGGAAGAGCCCTAGCTCTTTAAATCAGTGTCTGCAGGATGATCTTGGATGGGCATTGGCAAATATTCTGATCACACGCTTTTGTGCAATGAATACTTTTTTTACTCAATGATGAATTACCCCAGTTAATGATGCCATACGAAAGCAGAGAATGAAAATAGGCATAGTAAGCTAATTTACTGAGACGTATATCACCAAAATTTGCAATTACCCTAATAGCATTAGTTGCTGAACGTAAACGTTTCAACAGGTCTTCAATGTGTTTTGTTCCAGTTCAACCCCTCATCAATGCTTACACCTAAATTTTTTAATATTCTGCCTTTGCTACAGATTTCTGACCAAAGTCTATATTTATTGATGGTGTCATTCCATTTACTGTATAGAACTGTATGTACTGTTTTATCAAAATTTAATGATAGTCCATTTGCTGAGAACCACTTAACGATTTTCTGAAAGGCGTCGTTTACAATTTCATCAGTTAGTCCTTGTCTGTCAGATGTAAAAAGTATACTTGTATCATCAGCAAAAAGAGCCAGCTTTGCATCTTTATGAATATAGAATGGCATGTTATTAATATATATTAAGAACAGCAAAGGGCCCAAGACCGAAGCTTGTGGCTCCCAATTTTTGATTGCTCCCAAGTTTGAGGAATCAGCTATGTTTTGCATATTATGAGAACTACTAATATCAACTTTCTGCACTCTTCGTGTTAGGTATGATTTAACCCATTTGTACACTGTTCCGTTCATACCACAATACTTTAGTTTATCTCGAAGAATTCCATGATTTACACAATCAAAAGCCTTGGAGAGATCACAAAAAAATCCCAGCGGGTGATGTCCGGTTATTCAAAGAATTTAATATTTCATTGGTGTAAGTATGTATAGCTTTTCTGAAAAAATTACTGATATTTTGTTAGAACTTTTTACTTACGTGTGATAAATTACTGGTATTCTCAAATCAAATGTTTGTTAAGCTTATGGGACTTAACTACGGGGTCATCAGTCCCTAAACTTACAAACTACTTATAAACTAGCTAATACTAAGGACGGCACAAATATCCATGCCCGAGGGGGGATTCTAACCCCAGACCGTAGTGGCCGTCCAGACCGTGACTGGAGCGCCTCAGTCTCCTCGGCCACCGCGGCCGGCACCGGTATTCTGCTCGTAGTGGTATATTGGGTGAAGAAAGTGTTCCATAAGTAAAAAATTGTGGCGTCTGTTCCTTCGGACTCTGCAATGTCGAGGAATGATGCGGATCTTCGACCATAGATGCTAACAGACCGGACAAACAGCAGAACGGCTATACACATGGCGTGATTTAAACAAAGGACCATGTACCACAAAGGCAGTGCAATCATATAAAGCACCGGTATTTAAGAACAGAGCAATAGAGCGGGATTAATTATAAATATAATTTTATTACGCTCAACTTTGCAAAAAACAGGACTCTATGAAAATCCGCCTGGACCCCATACAAAGAGCTGTAAAAGAGGACATGTCCGGATTAATCGGGACGTCTGGTCACCCTACACTTGGCCTTACAGTTAGCTCAATTGCGTAGTGGGCGGGAGGGGCCAGGTTCGAATCCCTGTACTGGTACAAATATCCATACTTTTTTTGTTTACTATTTACTTACAATTGACCGATAAAAAGAATAATACTTGCACAATAAATAACTCGGTTTATGTTTAATTAAATATAGACCGGTCTGCACGAATGCAGTTCTGACTATCAAAAATGATGCACCCGAATTACCCGCATCAGGGGTAATCGCAGGGGTCTCACGATTACAACATCTACATGCAGCTGAGAATAAATATATAGCGCACATCTTCAGAGAGGGCGCGCCATCCATTAACCACATCCTTCTTAATGGGGTCCTCATTTACAACCGCCTCCATATGGTCGAACCCTCCCAAGCCCCTCTCCAATCTTACTGTTGCTCCCGCTGCCTTAATTACAATGACTACCTCAATGAAAACTGCCGTCTCCCTGCTGTCTGTCCCCACTGAAAAGGTGCCCATTTCCACAGTTCGTGCTCCAACCTCGCCCCCCCCCCCTCCAAATCCTGTAACACCTGCGGCGAAGCACATCCCGCCTTCTCCTAGAAATGCAAGTCCCGCCCTCCTCTTGCCAAAGAATAATTGATTGTCCCTGTCCACTCGACTGTTCCTTCCTCACCATTGTCCTACAGAAGATTTACCCATCCCAACATCTCCACACTCTTCACCACGTCTCCCTTGCTGCCCACTCCCTTTTCAACCTCTAGCCGGCCGCGGTGGCAGAGGTGACTGAGGCGCTCCAGTCACAGTCAGTACGGCCACTACGGTCGGGGGTTCGAATCCCCCCTCGGGCATGGATATTTGTGCCGTCCTAGTTCGTAAGTAGTTCATAAGTAGTTTGTAAGTTTAGGGACTGATGACCTCGTAGTTAAGTCCCATAAGCTTTACAAACATTTGAACATTTCAACCTCTACTTTAAGGCCACTACATCTCAAAACCACATCCACTTCTCTTTTTCCCCCACCAACCGCCAGCAAACTCCCGTTTAGCCCGTCTCTTCCCCCTCTCTTCTTACACTTCTTTCCTTACAATGATCAGGGCGCAGCGACAACTCGCCCTGTTGCTCTCCAACTTTCGCTCCCTTCCCACCAACAGACTCCTCCTCCTGAATGTCCTCTCCCTACACAATGTCGAATGAAACCTTTCTCCTCACATCCAAGTCATTACAACCCCTATCTCCTCCACCGCCCCCCCCCCCCCCATCCAGCACGATGCGTTGCATTTGACCACCTCCGGCACCACCCCGTTCGGCCACATCCCCTCCTCAACATCCCATACAAGCACCTCATACACACCCTCTTTCTCCTCTTCCTTACCATTACCTGTGCAACCATATATGTCCCCTCCCGCAACCCCATCCCTTATCATCTCAGACTGCTCTTCAAACTCCAGACCTATGCACTTCCCATCAACCTCGTCCAGGTCATTGCCTCCTTTCGTTTTAGTCACCCTACCTACATCACCGTCCATAATTCTGACTCCCATCTCTTCTACCCCTGTGCTGGCGTGCCCCAAGGTTCCGTCCTCTCTCTCCCCTCCTATACCTCCTCTACACCTCCGACATGCCAAAGCCTGCCCCTCCTATCCACCTCCTCCAGTACACCGATGACACCACCTTCCTTGCCTTGACTCCCACCCTCGGGCGTTTCAATAGTCTCCTACAGCAACACTAACCTCTTTGCCACTTGACGTAAGCAGTCTATCAATCCCATCAAAACCCAGGCAATCATTGGAGGTCGAACCACTCCTTCCTTTCGTCCCCACTTACTTCACCCTACATTGTCGACCCATCCTCCTCACCCCCACCCTTAAATACCTAGGCTTAACAATAGATTGATCCCTCTCCTGAACTCCCCACGACCCTGTAGCCCCTCCGTGTTTCCCTCCCTCTGTTGTTCCTACCGCCCCCGCCCCCATCTCCGCCTACCTTCCAGACCTTTCATTCAGTGCCATCGTTCTATTCTGGTGCTAGACCCACATGGATTTTACCTTGAGGCAGCTAATAGAAAAAATATTACGAGTTTGGTCGGGAACTACACCTCATCTTCATCGATTTTAGACAAGCGTACTACAGCATTGACCGCTCCATGCTAAGGAAAATGCTAGAAGAGCTCGACATTACACCAAAACACATCGGACTAATACTACCTTGATATTCACAATAAACGGGCCAACTGGGGTTCGGCAACCAACTATCTCACCATTTGATATTATGACTGGACTGCGACAAGGAGATCCACTGGCACCAATACTATTCAACCTGACCTTGGAAAAGGTTAGCCAAGGTACCATTCCAAACAGTAAAATGGATATGGCATATGCTGACGATGTTGTGATCCAGGAGCAAGAAAGTACTGACATTTCACGATTCCTACACAACGCGAAACAAATAGGGCTCGTAGTGAACGAGAGTAAAACAAAATACCTCGTCGTCTCACTATATCAAGCTCTTCCTCCTTCCATTATTGTTGATGAGTATGCTGTCGAACGAGTGAAAGAATTCAGATACCTACGATCCATATAATTCAGATACCTACGATCCATATAGGTCAGCAAAAATGGAATAAGGAAACAACGTATAACGAACGCCAATCGTATCTTCTTCAGCCTAAACCATCTTTTCAAATCCCGGATAATATCACAGAGAAACAAGATTCGGCTGTACATGACACTAGTACGACCGGCAGTGTTATATGGCTGTGAAACCTGGGCAACTTCAGCAACAACGAGCGAAGACGCAATGGAAGGATGGGATATTGGCAGTCCTCAAACAAGTGGAGCCGACAGCAGTAGAAGTTGAGGCTGGGTACCGGCAACGTTGGACCGCCATATGCAATAAATGTGTCCTGTGTTGAGCTTGTGACTGACGTTTTATTTTTAATTTTGATTTCGTTTTTGTACTGTATACCTTTGGCAATTTTTTATAATGTGCGGTCTGTAGTCCATTATAACTAAGGTTGTACCATTTTTTATTCTGCCGTAGGCCTTAACTCTTTCAGTCTTGGTGGTTAGTGTTACTAACCACCTCTTTTCGATCACGGTACTTCTATTCCACGCCATCTAGCGATAAACGGTTGAATTAGTATGTCCGTTTGGACTGTGCTTCAAAACAAATGACAGATTTAGGGTACATTGCATGAATGTCAGTGCATACCAGTTGCATTGAATATAGCGCTAACGTACCTTGTCTCGAGTGTCTGATAAAAACATCAATACAACGGGTACAACGCAGTCCTCTTCACGCCCAGACCTCGACAAGCTGATTCTGAAAGACTTCCGGAGAGAAGTATATCGGGGCCTACTGGCACCAGCATATGTCAGAGACAAACACGGGCCGGATTCAGTGAACAGCAGCCGTAATTCCGCGGCCTCATCTCCAGGACCTGCCTTTATAAAACGCCACAAACCTACAGTCCCACAGGAAATTCGTCTAGAATCCAGTCAGCATCAACCTGAAAGAAGCACACCAAAAAGATGCTGCAATTGTAGCACTAAAATATCTCCCGTGCGCACTGTATGGCAGTGTAGTACATGTAAAGTGCCTCTTTGCTTACGTAAAGGTAAAACATGTTTTGCAGATTTTCATAAAAAATAATTTGTTTTCGTTAGTTTTGTACGTCTGTAATGATGATTCGTCTAATAAATAACGTTCACAATCACTGAATACCTTATATTATGTTTCCTCTATTGTCTGTGATATTTCAGTTGTAACAGTTGCTTCAATGATCAGACATTGATAATTATGTTCCTATTGTACAAGTGTGAACAGACATTCGTAATTATGTTGCACTGTAAAAGTGTGACTGAAAGAGTTAAAGGACCATGAACGCAATAGATGATGATGGACTTTGAAAGATCCAAAGTATAACTTAATACCTGAAAAACAATTTCTTGCAGATAGAGATAAATAGGCATCTTACTTACCAGGAACAGATTTAACATTTTGAGGACTGAAGAAAACTACTTCTGCATCTGACGCACTATTTGTAGTATTTCACTCCATAGTAAACCAGAAAGGAATTGCACTGACAGAAACATGCTGTTTCAACAGTTTCCAACGACCAGGGCCGCTAGAGTACAAGGAATAACAACTGTCAATCAGTGTCGGATGGTGCTTCAGATGTCTGGGGGTTCACTTCTTGGTGTGGTGTGTCACCCCTCCTCCCTCCCCAACTTCGCTCAGCGCGTCGATAAAAGAGCTGCAGAACTTCTTACTTCGAATTGTTTGCGCTTGCTTCAACTCGAGCTGAGGCGTCTGCCTACCAAGAAGCTTCACGCTATTGATCCAAGCATAAAGCTGAACGTTGTTCATTTTGTTTTGATAATAAACACCAAGAACTTATGAATATGCACATGTACACTAACATACAGTAAGTAACTGATAACACTGTTATGTAACCGTAACAAAATGAATCTGTTACGATGAAGAGACAAGCCACCTTCAGGTCACATGACACTTTAAGCATCATCCCCTCCCAACATTACGCATGCGCAAAGGCTGCTCTTCCCCACATCTTTTCAATCAAAAATATTCAAATGTTTGTATAGCTTATGGGACTTAACCACGGGGTCATCAGTCCCTAAACTTACAAACTACTTATGAACTAACTAACACTAAGGACGGCACAAATATCTATTCCCGAGGGAGGATTCGAACCCCCGACCGTAGTGGCCGTGCAAACCGTGACTGGCGCGCGGCAGTCCTCTCGTCCACCGCGGCCGGTTCAGACAGTCAAATATTTGTTACAACAAAGAGTATAAATATCATTCAGTCTGAAAATCGTGACACATTTGCAAAAACGTCCAAGGATATGTGGCAGGTAACAACACAAGTCATTGGATGTGTGGTTAAATCCGCATTATGCATAACACCTTGTTTTGTTTTAACACCCAAACATGTTCCGGCACTTATTGTGCCATCTTCCGTTGGTTTTTGCAAGCTTCAGGAGCTGCACCATCAAAAACTGATCAACAAGTCATGTCAGTCCCTTACCTGTTGAAAAGAAGATTGGGTTTTAAAATTTGCTTGCAGTCAGTCTCGAGCTCACTGTCTTCGACGGCGCAGGGCGATGCCGTTGGAGGGTAGTGACTTCATAATTATTTTAGTCCAGTCAATGAGTGCTCAAAAGAGGGCTGTAGAGAGCATGGAATATGCGAGAATTTTTGACTTCAGGGCTTTGTTAGGGATAGTTAGGACGTGAACATACTAAAAGTCCCCGCCTCTGGGGAAAGCGGGGAGGAGGGTAGAAAGGTACCATTTTTTTCGCCTATATCTCGAAAACGGCCCGCTTTACGAAAAAAATGTTCAAAATAAAAATGACAGATAACTGAATTTGTGGTGTCGCACAAGTACAAAGTGCGCGCCGCCTACTTTCGCCGCGCGCCGCCATGCACGCACGGCGCGGCGTTCTTACGACGTCAGCCAGGAGCGCCCTCTGCTACAACTCCGCTCGTGGCCACCACCACTGAACGACATCGTTCACTTGGGACTGAGATAGGAACCAGTTAACACTTCGGAATCAGATAGGCACCAGTGAAGACTTGGCTATCGGATAGGCACTAGGCAGGCCTCTAGCTCAACTATGTATCAGCATTCTGCAGTACTGAGCTATGTAAAATTTAAGTATTACTAAGTCTCTAAGAAATATATATATCGTTCTAATTTACTCTAGTGTTTCTAGTTTTTGCTATTCCACTGGCTTGTCACCTCCTACTTACACAAGCGTGCATCGTTTATTCCTGTGTCGGTCTTTCTACTCCCCCACCGACACCTACGACGGAAATGAGACACAAAAGCGGCGACGATGCTGGAACACAAAAGAACTCTCTATAAAATCGTTTCGATAAATATACGTCGAATTCCCAACGGTTTTCGAGATATACGTCATTGATAATCGACAGTTTCGGAAAAAAATCATTTTTACAACACTAATTTTGTCAAAAATTTACTTCTAGTGACTCACTCGGTCGTTTCTCACGAAAATATGTCAGAAAGAAACATGTAGAGCATTGAGGAATGCTAATCTAGTGCTGCAGTCGTTCTGACGGGGTAAAAGCCATATTGCTCAGGCAGAATGGAAGGGGTCTATTGCAGAGTAAGCGAGGCCGTCAGTGGTCAGATAAGGCACAGTCGCTCGTTGCCGTAGAGGCCGCCCTTCTCCCGGGCTGCGCTGTCACCGCCGCGCACTTTCCCCAAACTGCCGTCGCCTGCCGTGGCCGCCCCTGTGCTGCCGTATATAAGGCGGTGCGCTACCAGTAGCAGCAGCACTCGCCGCCCACCTCCGCCATGAGAGCCACAGCCGCCCTGGTCGCTCTGGCCTGCCTGCTGGCCGCCGCCCACGCCGGGCTGCTGCCCCACGCGCCGCCCCCGCCGCCCCCGCAGCACGAGATCATCTACGACTACGTGGCGCCGCCCAGCTACAAGTTCGACTACGCGGTCAAAGACGGCCACACTGGTGATGCTAAGACGCAGTGGGAGCACCGCGACGGCGACCGCGTCACCGGCGCCTACTCGCTCGTCGACGCCGACGGCACGACGCGCATCGTCGAGTACACGGCCGACGACCACAACGGCTTCCAGGCGGTCGTCAAGCGCGTCGGGCACCCCGCGCCGCCGCCCCCGCAGCCGCCGCGCGTCCCCGCCCCCGCCCCTCACCCCTACCCACTGCCCTACCACGGCTAGACAACACTTCCAACACCTACATCACTCCACCTTCTCATTCCCTAATCACACATTCTCTTTCAACTTGTTGGTACAAAACTATCAAATTGTTATCATGTTTCTGTTGTTAAATGTGTTGAAATAAACAATTTCCATCAAAAACTACAATTTGTTTTCATTCCTAAATGTATGTCTCTCGGATTAAACCCTGTAAGCCGGTAGTTACCACATGTCTGCCGAGCCTAAAGGTACAGTTTAGGCTGCTGGCTGGCACCAGAATACAGCGTTTCATTGAAATTGCTCTAGCGCGAAAATTATTTTTTAAAAATAGTGAAATTTTCAGGAGTTGTAAACAATACATTTTAATTACGTTAAAAACATACAAGCTCAATCTTGCTCGTCCTCACTATCTGCTCTTTCTTCACTTTTTTCCGGTGTTTCTTCCAGAAAGTCCATGTCGTTGTGATCATCAGTATCCAGATCACTCCTGCTAGCCGGCCACGGTGGCCGAGGGGACTGAGGCGCTCCAGTCACGGTCTGCACGGCCACTGCGGTCGGGGGTTCGAATCCCGCTTCAAGCATGGATATTTGTGCCGACCTTAGTATTAGTTAGATCATAAGTAGTTTGTAAGTTTAGGGACTTATGACGCCGTAGTTAAGTCCCATAAGCTATACATTTAAACCATCTAATTTATCCAACGGTTCACTCAGAATCACAAGAATTTGCTCCGACGAAAGACTGCGCAAATTGCTTGGCTGCCTCGCTTCCCGTCGAGAACGTCGTCCGACTGAAAATATAACATCCAACTCGCTCAATTCCTGACAAAGATCTTCCTCACAGGTCAACACAGATACGTCTACAGTTGGCAGGTGGCAGATGGCAGAGAAATAAAGTTTTACCTGCAACGCTACATGTGAAGAGTAATGGGTCGAGATACCGCCAGTGCGGACACTCATGGCGCGCAAATGCATACTCGGGCTCCCCGCTTGAGGGGGTAATGTACTCCCTAATGTACTGATTGTAAAACTCTTCCCATTCCATTTTTGTGTGGTGTGGTACAGCAACTGTATTAAGTCGTATTTTTGAATAAAAGAATGTCTTGGATGCAAAAATTTTTTATTTAAATGATGCGTTTCGCTTGGTTAGCGCATCTTCAGATATCTGACAAAGAAGAAAACTGAACCAGAACTTGCAATATTTACATGACACAGTCCACATTGCACAGTGACACACTTCAAATACAAAGGTCGCGGGTTCCATCCCCGCCATGTCGTAGGATTTTTGTCACTTTCCACTTCTTTCACCTCTGGCAGTATTGCTCACGTGGAAAATACCTAGTAGCACTGTGGTTCGGAACCCAGATTAAACTGTAGGTCCCCCTACAAGTGGCTGGGTAAGTAAGTTCGATGGTCTGAGGAAGGCAACAGCATACCACCTCCAAACAGGACCGTGCCTACTAAAGCACTGTCGTATACAAACCAATCTCCGGATTGAAACTTCCTGGCTGATTAAAATTGTGTGCAAATGTTTCAAATGCTTGTATAGCTTATGGGACTTCGGGGTCATCAGTCCCTAAACTTACAAACTACTTATGAACGAGCTAACACTAAGGAAAGCAGAAACATCCATGCCCGAGGGGGGGATTCGAACCCCCGACCGTAGTGGCCGTCAGACCGTGACTGGCGCGCCGCAGTCCCCTCGGCCACCGCGGCCGGCAAAATTGTGTGCCGGAACCGGGATTCGAACCTGGGATAGCTCATTCTTACCCGCGAAAGGCAAAGGTCCCAGGTTCGAGTCCCGGTTCCGGCACACAATTTTAATCTGCCAGCGCACACTCCGCTGCAGAGTGAAAGTTTCATTCCGGAAATCTCCGGATTGTTGACTGCATCAACTTTTTATTTCAAAATTTTTTAAATATTTTTAGCTACAAAACGATGCTGAAATTGCTAATAAGGAATTGTAATAATGGTCGGTACTAATGTTTTACGTACTCTGTGATAGAGGTGTTTAGATTAAAATGCAGAGTATGTAAAATATTAGTACCGACCATTATTACAATTTCTTGTTACGATTTCAGCATTGTTTCATAGCTAAAAAAATATAAAATTTTGAAATATTGTCATGTAAATATTATAAGTTCTGGTTCATTTTTCGACTTTGTCAGATATCTGAAGATGCCTTAACCGGGCGAAAGCGTCATTTAAATGGAAATTGTTGCAACCAAGACATTCTTTTATTCAGAAATAAGGTACTGATTTCATTCACTCACGAAATTTCCTAGTTAACATGCAAAATCTAAATGTAATAACACAGATCAAAACAAGTCCTGCATCTAGGGGTGCATGACCTGTTGCATAAAAATTTAATATACAAAAACAACACTTCAATTCTCTTTATTGCTCATAAAAACAGAAATTGACAAGGTGTAAAACAATACTCTAGACATTCGTAATTTGTGTGCCACTTTGCAGCATACACCATTATCCGTAATATCTGCTAACATGTCCTCTAGGAACGTATTGGTCGTGGCATATTGTCCACCAGATCACAAGGCACTTTTAGTCCTGACGGTCCCAATCCTCAATGGCGATTCGGCGTACATCTCTTTAGTTTGTCTTCTCACAGAAAACCATGCCAGATTCCTTCAGTAAAGCATGGGGTGGATATTCAACTGTTTCTACCACTACTCTCACTGGTCAGATAACTTGTTGTTGTTGTTGTTGGGTGTTTAAAGGGGACTCAACTGTTGGGTTATCAGTCCCCTGGTCAGATAATTGTCAATGAATATCCTCAACAGCAAACTGCTTACAATGACTTTCTGCTAGACCGCGGCGGATTAGCCGTGCGCGCTGGAGCGTCGTGCTTCGGTGCGCGCGGCCGTTTGCCATCCGGGGTTCGACTTCCCTATCGGGCATGGCTATTTGTTTTGTCCTTATGTTAGTTTACCATAGCTTAAGTAGTTTGTGGGCTACGGTCAAATGATCCAGTAGTTGAGTCTGATAGATTTACAAACATTTGAACATTTTTTGAACTTTCTGTTAGTCAAGAATGACATATGCCCTAATGATAATGCCCACACACTCACAGTGAAAAAGCTTCAGGTGCGCTTTTTACAGCATCGGAAAAATATCAGACTTCTTCTGTAGACAGCACAATCACCATATTTCAACGTAAAGGAAACGTTAGAGAATCTTTAGTGCAGAGAGTTAGGACTACATTTACTGAGACGGTTTTTTTTTTTTTTTTTTTTTTTTTTTTTTAGAGAATTGGTAACAGTCTGTTGCAAGCTACAAACATAAAAAATAGCTTTGCAGCATCACAATTTTAGGGGCTACTGACCCTTTCTACGAAGGGGAATAAAGCTAGACAAAAACGAAGTTTCAGGTCTCTTTATTGCTCACGAAAACTGAAATTGACAAGTTGTACAACAATAACCTACACATTCTGAATTTGTGTTCCAACAATACATATAATACCCGGGAACACGTCTTCTTGCACTGATGCATGCCAGTCATCACCGTGACATACTGTACACTAGATCATCACCGGACAATTGGTCCAGATTAAGTAGCACTTGATGGGATTTCTGGTAAGTCCATTCAGCACGTCTGTGGTGACGTATCTTGGTGTCCAAGCTGGGCCTTGGCATGGACTTCAGAAGTGAAGCTGCATGTCATACAGCCTGTTATGTACAGTTTGCGTCGAAACACGACGTCCAGTGTCTGCACGAAAGTCATTGTTCAACGTGGCGTCATTCCTCTCAGGGTTCCTCTGAGGTGAAATCTAAGAAGCGCTGTGGTAGCCTTTGGGTATTGCTGTACCTACTCCAAGACGATTTTTTCTCTTTATTGTCGTTTCATTCCCTAATACAGGGCGGGCTGGCAGCGCTCACAGGCGTTCTACAGCCTACAGAAAAATGAAAAACTTGATACAGAAGAAACAGATAAAATAGAAAGGAGATAAAAGGTTGGAGGTAAATTACATATAAAAGACGGAGATTTCAAATACAGAAAAAAGAAAGTACCTAAAACGGAGTGAAACAGTGGCGTCTTAAAAGTTTTGAAACGCATAGTGGTCAGTAAAACAGCTGTTAGAGATGCATACACACACACAGTTAAAATAACACTGGGCAGCGGCTACGGGTTGGCCTCTGTTAGGCAAATCGGGAAACGGTACTAACCGGTCATTTCGTGGTTTCTTGGGCGACGCCAGCCGCAGTACCTGCCAGCCGCCGCCGACATCAAGGACACCAGCAGCCGAGCCAGCAGTCAGCACCGCCAGCACCACAGACCCCGTCTTCGGGAAGAGCTGCCGCCAGGGGGTCGCCTTGGCCCCACTGCTGCTTCTCGCCGCGGCCGCCGCGGCAGTTCCTGACGCTGCCGATCGGGCCGCCGGCTTTCCTCCCCGCCTCCCGCGGCTAGGGATGAGCCGCCGTTGCGTCGACGCCGCCACCGGTCATCCTCACCTCCTGTTGCGGGCCGGAACCGCCGCAGCCGCCCTCGAAGCCGTAGGACGCAGGACTTAGAGACTGCCTTCTTCCCTTTTCTTCTTCTCATTCTCCTCCCTTTCCAGTTCCACCATCATTCCTTCCGAGATGGACTCACCCCCTGTTACCACCACCACCATCCTATACACCACTCCCTCCCAGGCCACAACGACCACCACATGGAGTGCCTCCTACCCTTGCCCAATCTCCATCCCATCTGTTATTTTATCTGCCAACACCTCCTGCCGCCGCTGCACACCAACTCCCCCCCTCACAATCTCCCTCACAGCTCCCTACCCTGCCTCCTCCGACTCTCCTTCATCCCTACTCAGAAGACTTCCGCTGGTCGCGGTGGCCGAGCGTTCTGCGGTGTGCCAGTCACAGTCTGCACGGCCACTACGGTTGGGGGTACGAATCCCCCCTCGGGCATTGATATTTGTGCCGTCCTTAGTATTAGTTAGTTCATAAATAGTTTGTAAGTTTAGGGATTGATGACCCTGTAGTTAAGACTTCCCACAACTCTCCCCAGCCAGGATTCAACACCTCTGTGCCAGAGTCGGCACACCCACCATAGTCGGGCCCTGCACCTCCCCACATCCCTAACCAACTCATCCACTTCCCGCATCCCTAATAAGACCGCCGCCAAACGTTCCAGCGGGAAACCCACCCATGGCGCCACCAAAAAAGCCCCCTCCACCACTGCCTCTTCTCCTCCCTCCTCCTCCGCCCTTACCATGGAACTATTCCACTGCCGCTGCCGCCTACATCTATGTCCTATCCTATCCTGACCGCCAGTTCCTCGACAACCGTGCCCTCCCCTCCATCCCACCCATGTAGAAAGGACTCCCCCCCTCCCCCTTCCACACTGATGTCCGTATCCTTCCCTCTGTCCACTTTGGTCCCCATGCCTCCCTCACCCCTTTAACCCACCAACCCCAAGCTCCCCACCACCCACTCACCCTCACCAAACTCAGCCCAGTGAACACGGATGCAGAGGTGTTGGAGCAGCTCAACTCCCACCCCGACATCTCCATACGCTCTGCTAAGCGAATCCAAATCTCCTATGGCCCCACCTGTCTATCTTTACAGAGTCCGCATCGTCCATCGACCGCCTCCTCACCGAGAGGGCGTACATTTATGATCGCAGTTACAAGGTGGACTCCCCTCCCCAATCCTATCGTTGTGGGCGATGTCTTGCCTACAACGATCACCTAACTGCAAAGTGCCACAAGCCCCACCTGTCCACTGTAAGTCGGTCCACTTCCTTCACCAATGTCCAAACCTCGCCTCCACACCCACTTGCAACACCTGTGGCGGCCCCCACCCCACCTACTCTTACAAGTGTCAAGCTCGCCCCTCCCCTATTACCCCTGAGCTGACAGTCCCCGTCTGCCCCATTGATCCTCCACCCCAACAACTCCCTCTGCCCCCCTCCCACAGTGGAGGACGTCATCAGATTTGTCTCTATCATCATCCACCTGTTCCAGCGTCCCCGCTCCCTTCAACAATTCATCCTTGCTGCCCGCTCCATCTGGCAACTGGAAACAATTGCCATTCTCTCAAGGAACAACTTCCACTTCACATTCACCCACAACGTTACCCTCGTCTAAAGCACAACCGTACCCATAACATTCCGATCACTGCCCTCGACGTTGGAACAACACTCCCCGCAAAACGCAACACAGCTCGTGGCCACGATAGCCTGACCTACAGGCACCTTCGGGCCTGCCCCCGGTCCTTCCACACAGCTCTTGCTTCCCTCTACACCATCATTCTCTACACCATCATTCTCTACACTGGCTTCTTCCCTGACCTGTGGAAAACCTCCTGTATCCTCATGTTTCTTAAACCCAGCAAGCTGCCCTCTGACGCCTCATCCTATCGTTCCATCAGCATCACTTCAGTGTTCAGCAAAGTCCAGGAAACTATCTTGTCCCGCTGCATCCACCAGCATCTCCTTCAACAACAGCTCCTTCCGCTCTCCCAAGGTGGCTTCCGACCTTCCTTCTCTGCCAATGACAGGCCAATGACTGTATCTTACCTATCTCGTTTTCGTCCAGATGAACTCCTATCGCGCCGCTATCCTCGTTTCCCTCGACACTGAGAAGGTCTGTGACCGTGTATGGCATTCCGGTCTCCTTTTCAAACTCCATCTCTATTCGCCCTGCGGATTAACGAAAGGGTCGGGGGGGGGGGGGGGAGGGTCGGAGTGCCAGCCAGCTCGGATGTGATTTTTAGGCGTTTTCCACATCCCCCTAAGTGAATACCAGGCTGTCAAGAAGGACGCCATCGTGATTCACACTTACACTTTATTAAACAGATATTAATAAACACAGAGTAACAAGATGTACAAAAATTAGACGAGGCGCGTCGAGAAAGTAAGTTCCGTTTGGTAATAAAATGAAATTGTACGCAGATACAGAAGAAATTTTTATTGTACAAAATTCTACAACTCTTAAACTACTTTTCCACATAACTGCCGAAATTTTGCAGGCATTTGTCATAGCGTGGCACCAGGTTTCGTATACCTTCTTCATGGAAATCTGCCGCCTCTGTCTTCAACCAGTTGGAAACAGTTTCTTTCAGCTCGTTGTCATTGGTTAAGTGATGACCGCCAAGGAAAGACTTAAGATGTAAGAACAGAAGAAAGTTCTTCGGTAACCAAAGGTGGATGCCAACTTCGTTCTTTATCGTTCACTACGCCCGCCATTGAACTTTCGGACCCATCGAATCACTCATCACTCATCGCAAATTGTCCGATAAATTTCACTTGGTTTCACTTTCCTCGCATTCAGAAACGGAATCACAGACCTGATTTTACAAGCGGCGGGATTTTCAATCAACGCCGACATTTCAAACAAGCACAACAAAGCGTACGTAACTGACAGCGATCTACAAATGGCGCACATTCTTCTCCTTGACATACATCGTCTACTTACTTTCTGGACGCGCCTCGTATGTAACGTAATAGTGTTACAAAGATATCACTCCACAGACCTCAAGTCCCTCCTCATTTACACGATTCGCAAACATTCCAAAATGTTCAAATGTTTGTAGAGTCTATGGGACTTAACTACGGGGTCATCAGTCCCTAAACTTACAAACTACTTATGAACTACTTACAACTAAGGACGGCAGAAATATCCATGCCCGAGGGGGGATTCGAACCCCCGACCGTAGTGGCCGTGCAGACCGTGAGTGGAGCGCCTCAGTCCCCTCGGCAACCGGGGCCGGCTCGTAAACATTTCGTAATACTTTACACTTTGACAGATATAACACTATATGCAGACATTTGGGGTACACATTTCCTCGTGGGGGCCATGGAGTGCCGACAGGAAGGGAATCCGGTCATCCCGTAAATATTAACATGCCAAATCCGAATTAACGAAGCCGACATAGCTAAAGAGAAAGAAGAAGACGTTTAGCGACACCATAGTTAGTAGGGTGCTTGAATTCACGCGGCAGACTAAATTAATCGAAAACGGGGCAACATACAGGTTTCTTTGTCAATTATTTCTCAGCAGCACCACCCTGCAACACACAAGGTTTATCTTTTCTGGCCGTCCTGTATAGCAAGACTATACTAGGAGCCGGCCGCGGTGGGACTGAGGCGCTTCAGCAACGGTATGCACGGCCACTACGGTCGGAGGTTCGAATCCCCCCTCGAGCATGGATATTTGTACCGTCCTTAGTATAAGCTAGTTGATAAGTAGTTTGTAATTTTAGGGACTGATGACCCTGTAGTTAAGTCCCATAAGCTCTACAAACATTTGAACAATCTATACTAGGAGAATTATAGAAAGGGAAGAGAAAGCAGATTGGTGTGGTAGATAGGATACTGTGAGAAGAATCTTGCAGAGAATGGTAAGATCTAAGCCAAAAGAAGGCCCATTGGAACTACTAATTTCCTTGGGAGACCCATCAATCATCAACCAAAAATGTTCAAATGTTTGTTAAGCTTATGGGACTTAACTACGGGGTCATCAGTCCCTAAACTTACAAACTACTTATGAACTACTTACAACTAAGGACGGCAGAAATATCCATGCCCGAGGGGGGATTCGAACCCCCGACCGTAGTGGCCGTGCAGACCGTGAGTGGAGCGCCTCAGTCCCCTCGGCAACCGGGGCCGGCTCGTAAACATTTCGTAATACTTTACACTTTGACAGATATAACACTATATGCAGACATTTGGGGTACACATTTCCTCGTGGGGGCCATGGAGTGCCGACAGGAAGGGAATCCGGTCATCCCGTAAATATTAACATGCCAAATCCGAATTAACGAAGCCGACATAGCTAAAGAGAAAGAAGAAGACGTTTAGCGACACCATAGTTAGTAGGGTGCTTGAATTCACGCGGCAGACTAAATTAATCGAAAACGGGGCAACATACAGGTTTCTTTGTCAATTATTTCTCAGCAGCACCACCCTGCAACACACAAGGTTTATCTTTTCTGGCCGTCCTGTATAGCAAGACTATACTAGGAGCCGGCCGCGGTGGGACTGAGGCGCTTCAGCAACGGTATGCACGGCCACTACGGTCGGAGGTTCGAATCCCCCCTCGAGCATGGATATTTGTACCGTCCTTAGTATAAGCTAGTTGATAAGTAGTTTGTAATTTTAGGGACTGATGACCCTGTAGTTAAGTCCCATAAGCTCTACAAACATTTGAACAATCTATACTAGGAGAATTATAGAAAGGGAAGAGAAAGCAGATTGGTGTGGTAGATAGGATACTGTGAGAAGAATCTTGCAGAGAATGGTAAGATCTAAGCCAAAAGAAGGCCCATTGGAACTACTAATTTCCTTGGGAGACCCATCAATCATCAACCAAAAATGTTCAAATGTTTGTTAAGCTTATGGGACTTAACTACGGGGTCATCAGTCCCTAAACTTACAAACTACTTATGAACTACTTACGAACTAGGACGGCACAAATATCCATGCCCGAGGGGGGATTCAAACCCCCGACCGCAGTCGCCGTGCAGACCGTGACTGTTGCGCCTCAGTCCCCTCAGCCACCGCGGTCGGCAATCATCAACCCATTCGATAGGGAACAAATCGTCAGACATCACGTAGAATGTGATACATCTAATTGCAAAGAAAGCTGGTGGATAGGTTTAAATGCAAACGAAATACTAGGTTAGTAAGGCATGGTTTAAAATATTGAGACGTTTTATTTACAGATTAAGGGAAGAAAGTTGTAGAAGCCGACCCCGAGTAAGATCAGTCTGCTTTCCGGACAAATGGTCCAACAGGCAAATCAGTACTGACCCTACCACTTAGCAGGTGCGTGGTGGAATGGTAAACCTACGTAAAAAGACTTTGTTGATATGGAGAAAAGTTTTGAGAGTGTTGAATACACTGTTCAACATTCTAAAGGCAACAGGAGTCAGTCACACGGATGAAAATTTGTAACTTGTGGAATAACAAAAGTGTCGACGATTATGAAAAGGAAAGAGTGGTTGTGAAAGTGGTGATACACTTCTATACATGTGGCGTCTGTTCCGAAAGAACAGACGACACTTCTGATCCTGCAGTTGTTATTATTTGCCGGCCGCGGTGGCCAAGGGGACTGAGGCGCTTCAGTCACGGTCTGCACGGCCACTACGGTCGGGGGTTCGAATCCCCCCTCGGGCATGGATATTTGTGCCGTCCTAGTTCGTAAGTAGTTCATAAGTAGTTTGTAAGTTTAGGGTCTGATGACCCCGTAGTTAAGTCCCATAGACTCTACAAACATTTGAACATTTGTTATTATTTCATATTCACAGAATATATGACATCAACTGCGAATGGACAAAGCCGAAAATGAGTACCCAGCCGAGATCTGATGAGAGGCGTGCTTAGGTAGTCCTTGCAGGTGCGGTAATCACTGTGTCCCCAGTGGTGTAGGGGTCAGCGCAACTGCCTAGAAAGCGGGAGACCCGGCTTCGAATCCCAGCTGGGTACTCATTTTCGGCTTTGTCCATTCGCAGTTGAAGTCATATATTCTGTGAATATGGTGATACACTGTCATAACATGACCTCAATATTATTCAACCTATATAGTCATGATTCTGTGAAGGGAAGGAAATAAAAATTTCGAAAATACTATTAAAAATATGGAAGCAAGGAAGGTCATACGCGAGCGTTTTCGGGCAATTGATAGTCCATCATCTGGTGTATAACCGCAAATCATAAGCCGTGAGGCTTCTGAACAGTGGCAGCGCGATGTGTTGGACCCCACATAGCCTAAAATCCGGTCGTGCCTGATGCCATAACAATTGTACTACAGACGAGAATACTTTCTTGCTCTTCTTTACTCAGTTGTGGAGGTTCTGCCAACCGAATCCTAAAATTAAGAGAGAATTGGCAGTTCGCCGAAGACGTCAGACACAACAGAGAACTTAGAACTAAAGTTCTAGAAATACCGAGCTGAACAATCCGCCAATTTGAATCCCAATCCAGCGACTGTGTTTAAAGCTTTGTATGGTGTTGTGCAGTGAATAAGCGAATATTTTGCGATTTTTATTGTTTCAAAGTGTGAAACGGTCGGTTGTGCAGCGCCAGACTGATATAATAATAACAGATATGTTCGCTATAAGTTTTATCGGTTTCCTTCAAACACAGATAGGCATGAAAAGTGGCTTGAAAATTCCAGGCGCAAGTTTGGCGTAACTATCTGTGAAAGAACAATTTTTTTTATTTGTATTAGAAACAGCTATGCTCACATAGGCGTATACATGTAATCAAAGGTTTGTTTTAATTTTGCTTCAGATTGTTATCACGCCACAGTGTGTTTTAAGTCAGCTATATTTCATGATTTTATTTAGACCATCTAAGGAGTTTTTCTAAGGACTTTATTGTATTTTAGGAAAGGCATAAGTGCAGCTGGCTTTGCCCAGCTAGGTTTTTAAATTGAATCGGTCATTTCAAAAAGGTCATTAGTCATGAAAGTAAAATTTTGCAGGAGAAGGAAAAAACGTTCTACAGCATAAACCATGTATTTATTTATTTTTATTTTAATATCAATAATTAGTGAGGTGCCAAGCACTGTGTTGTACTGTGTATTTTTGTTTTGTAATCAATAGTTTAACCACAACATTAATTTAAAAATTGCTGACTTATGACCTTTTTGCAATGAACGACCGTGTGTTGCAACAAATGAAAGCATTACTTGCAAATAATTGCCTATTTTATTGAAAAATCAGTTAATATTTAACACAGTAAAATGAAATTTGAATATTATTATCTGCAGTAACATTTTTCGCAACATGAAAATAGAGTACAATAAACCAAGTCAATCTTCTTGATCATCTTCATTATTTGTTCCCCCCTCTGTTGCCCATTCTTGCAGTTGGTCATAAAATTCCACATATTCAGCTAGAATATACCTCTTCACTTTCAATAAATCTTGTAGTTTTTTAACATTGATCGGCATTTGCTTTCCAGGATACGCCAACTCGATGGGAAGTACAGGGTGCTTATTGAAGCTATGGAGGAACTGGAATGTCTCTCTTAAAGACCATAGATTAATTGCTCTGTTTTTACTTGCCCAGGATAATGTGAATCATACTGAAAAGTTATCCATTTTGAAGGAGAAAAAGAAACTTTTTGTTCTTTGGGAATTTTTCCCACGCTTGATTCTGAGAGGCAAGCCTGTTTGAAATAGGCATTTTTGATCATTATGGCATACTCTTCAGGGAAGTAGATCTGGTCATGAAGTCTTACAAACTTTTTATGGCCCCAAAATCTCTATTGTTTGGAAGAAAACTATGTCCGCGTATAGGGAAGTAATGTTTCATCGTCCTAAATCTCCTAGTTGATACAAGTGTTAAACAAAAGCGAATCATTGAGTGATTTTTTTTGTTGACCAGCACACCCGTCAGAGAAGAGATGAAGCTCATTCACATCTTTTGAGATATACTTCTCGATGTAATTATACAGAAATGAGCAAACCTCATTTGCGCCTTTCTTCGCTTCGCTTTCAAGGTACACATAAAAGTGTGACTGCTTGGTTTTCATATTATGTATGCCAAAAACATTCTTAATTTGGGATCCTCTTTTCGCAGTCTTCTGCTCTTGACATCTTGAACTTCGATTAGCCCTTGCAGGAAGATATCTTGTTGATTCTTATCACTGAGTGAGCAATGATATCTATCTTCGTGTCATCATCAAACAGAGAAAAACAGTCCTTTTTGCACCCGAAAGAGTCGAAGTTATCAATTACGATAATGCTTACATTGCATACTATGCAGGTATATGCATTTACTTCCATACAGAAATCAAGTACACATAGGGTTGCCAGATCTCCGGGCGCCGCCCGGAGTGCCCGGGTTTGGAATGAATTCTCCGGGTCTACGGGCCAATGACTCTCATCTTCGGGCTTGAATGTAACCTTTATCTTAATTTTCTTTTACGACGCTTTTTAAGCACTATGCTCATGTAGCGACGATCTACATCGAACTTAACGTGACTTAAACTAAGGACGAACACAACATCCATGCCCTAGGGGAGGGGGGATTCGAACCTCTGGCGGGAGTAGCCTCGCGCACCGTGGCAAGACGCCTCAGTGCGCTCGGCCATTCCCGGCCGGCCCCTCTCTAGTAATTATGAATAACTTTATATAAAAATATCAATTTCTTATTGCAACAAAACGCTACTTTTCTATTCTTCCTCTGAAAAATTTTCATTGTTGCGTCGGTAGTAATCAGCTAGCACATTATTAAGCAAACACTGTTGCGGCAGCATGTCAACTGGCGACGTCTATTATTTCTGTTCGTTCGTTCATTGTTTGTTATCAGTTTACCGGCAATTTTTGGAATACTCGGATCGTGTGTGAACAGACAAGCTTAGATTAACTCAGATTAGTGAGTAATAACAGTGAAATGAAGAGACGATATCTAAGTTCGTTCTGTGAAAAATGGTTGCAGGAAGAAAATTATAAAGAGTGGCTACAAAAAGTCGATACTGATGAGTGTATGTGTAAGTGCAGAATATGCAATATCTCATTTACTGTTATGTACGACGGAGTGAAAGCTGTGAATAAAAATTTACCATCAGAAAGACACAAAGCGAATATTACCACCCAAAAGAAGAATCAGGCGCTTCTTAAATTCTTGCCGAAACAATTTTCTGCAGAAGACGACAAAGTCACTGCAACACCACCATTCTTACAATTCTCAAGATTGTGGTAATAAGCTATATCCTTATGTTTTTAGTGACTCCTCATCACGTGTAATCCTGGTTGGGGGTGGGTGGGGGAGTTGGTCGCAGTTGGGGGGGGGGGGGGGGGTGAGTCATTGGCCAAGGGGGAGGGGGGGGGGCACGTCAAGTCAAGTCTCCGGGCCAGCCTCGAGTTCAATCTGGCAACCCTAAGTACACATATTTTACTCACTTGCAGTCATCTCCTGTACTCCGACGCTGAATTTTCTCACCTTTCCAATTCATGTATTCCACTTCCTTTACTTCTGAATCGTGAATAATATTTCTTCTGTACTTATCATTTCTTATCCGTTTCTTGCCTATAGGAGGCATTTCAGAGTCCGAAGAAGACGCAGACGTAATTACACCTCAACTAATAAGTGGCTTCTGAATGTGACAGTAATGACCTATTATTTGAACCTACAATGCTGTAAACACAACAATGAATTGTTGCAGTGATGTTAACCTCAGACGACAAAATACGCGGGAAAGCAGTGCAACGCCGCCAATAACTTCTGTGTTTCATTAAATACACCTCCAGACAGTCATTGCAAAAAAGGCATGAGTCAATGACTCATAACCTTTTTGCAATGAACGAAGATTTCAAGGGTCGATAGTGACACCATTTAAAAGCTGACTTCTGCCCTTCTTGTACATATGAATCCGGCTACACTTTCCCATCCATTTCCAATGGATAACTCATTTTTGTAAAAAAAGTTGACTATGACCTTTTTGCAATGACCGATTCAATTATATTATTTCGCATTAGTTCAGTGTTTAATTTAAATGTGACTCTCAACTCAGGAATATGTAGGCCTAAGCCAAGCTGTGAACAGGATGTCTGAAATAATAATAATAATAAACTGAACTTCGCAACGAATGGAAACAGGAAAGAAGTCATACATGAAAGGAATTAAATTCCAAACCCAACATGCAACGTTGAATTTATTTATAAGTTAATGCTACCAGAGTGACTTTATTTAGTAGTTATCTCAGAAATCCAGACGTTCAAAGTTATTGAAGTGCGGTTTTCACAGAATGGACTGGTAGTCAGGGGCTCGTATTTTTAGCCAACAATCAGATTGTAATATTACTTGGAAAGTGTATTTGTATGCAAACATACAGTGTTTAAATGGAACAATGCCTGTAGACATTAAGAAATTAATGTAGGGTGCACTAGAATACCAGTAGTGTTTGTTGCAGGATTCTGGTGAAAGTCGTTTACGAGATATCATCTTTTGAAACGTTCCCACACCGACGTTTGCGTGTGCCAGTCAACCCACATAGTTGCTAGGAACGATGGTGTTATGTTTGCTTACAGCGTGTTTGTGTGTTCCGTGAGTGCACTGCGGCTCGCCAGTCAGTTAGCGTGTAACAGTGCAAGCGGTAGGTCGTGAGTGTACGATGGGTTTTACCAATGCAGAAAAAACCTACATGCTCATTTTGTATGGAGAGCGTAGGAAGAATGCCGTTCGTTCTTGTACGGTGTATGCTGCAGGTTCTTCCAATAGACGTCACCCATCTCGGCAATTATTCATAACGGTCTTCAATTACGTGAAAGTTGCAGTGTAACACCGAGACAAAGTAACAGAAGGAAACAAGTGACGACAGACGAGGGATAAATTGATGTTCTTGCTGCTGTTGCAGTTGACCCGCATGTCAGCTCCCGCGGAATCGCACGAGGAAGTGGCATGAATCAGGCAAGTGTCCTACGCATTCTCCATCGACATAGGTTTTATCCCTATCACATCTTTCTCCGTCAAAAGCTGCATGGAAACGATTTTGAGAATCGTGTTAGGTTGTGTAGATGGGATTTACCACAGGATACTCCAGATGTATCATGAAGCTTGTTTAGTGATGAGCCACATTTACCAATCATAGCCAAGTACTCCGCAGAAAGATGCACTATTGGTGTGCTGACAATCTCTCTTGGCTTCGACAGCTGGACCATCAACGTCCATGGAGTGTAAACGTGTGGTGTGGGTTAGTGAACCAACAGAACCGTATTTCATAGACTGCGCGCAAGTATCGCAGCCTTCTAACAGACAATCTTCCACGGATGCCAGCGGACGTTCTTCTGCCGACTAGTAGGAATCTATGGTGCCAACATGATGGTTGTCCAGCCAATAGTGCACGAATTACTACAGCATGACTTCATGAATTGTTCCCAAATCGATGGACTGGACTCAGAGGGCCTGTACCTCGGCCCGCCCGTTGACGCCTGTAGACATTTTCTATGGGGAAAGCTGAAAGGTGCTGTCTGTAATGACATACCAACCACACCCGATGATATGCAACGACGTATTACTGCAGCTTGCTCGGTCATATCCGTTGAAATGCTAGCACTTGTGCAGTGGTCGTTCCATACCAGACTGACAGCGTGTATTTCTGCTGCCGGTGGTCATTTTGAACACAACCTGTGATGGTCATTTGTCGCGTTACTGGTTGGAATCCACATAACTAGTTTATGCACCTGTGTTGTTCTTTAGTGTGTGTTACCACAGGTATTGCACAAGTGTCGGTGTGGGAACGTTTTAAAAGACTATAACTCGTAAACGACTTGCACTAGAATCCTGCAACAAACACTACTGATATTCTAGTGCACTCTACTTTTAGTTTCTTAATGTCTACAGGCATTGTTCCATTAAAAAAAACTCAGGTTTGCATAAAAAGTACAGTTTCTAAGTAATATTACAATCCGTTTGTTGGCTAAAAATACGAGCCCCTGACTACCGATCCATTATGTGAAAACCGCACATCAATTGCACTTTCTGTTTCCGCAATATTTGCGGTGCAAGTTTTAGGTGATTGATCCTGTATTTAATGAGCCTAAGAATATATTAAAAAGCGTATTTCTTCCGTAGTCTTTAAATGCGCGCCTTCAAAATGGCTGATTGTTCTGCTTGTACTATACAGTGCTCTACTTAGAACTGTAGTTGAAAGAAATGAAGTATTTTTAGAATGAGCACTAATAAGAGTAAAATTTGTGGAATATAGTCAAATAAAGCGTTGATGGAGAAATTAGATTAAGAAATAAGACACTAAAGACACTACAATTTGGCGATACGTTTTCATATTCTGACATTAAAACCTGATGTGGGAAGTCGAGAGAATATAAAATGTAATATAGCAATGGCGAGAACAACGTTTATGAAGAAGAGAAATTTGTTAACATGGGATAAATTAAAGTGCTAGGAAGTCTTTCCTGAAGGTATTTTGTCTCAGAGTAACGTTGTACAGGAGTGAAATATCAGCTATAAATAGATCAGACTAGAAGTGAACAGAAAGCTTTCGGAAAGTGGAGGTAAGCGATAATTCTGGACAGTAAATGTAAATGATGGGGAATTGCGGAGAAAAGTAATTATTTGCTTAAGTTGAAATAAGGAACTGGTTCTTAAATAGGAAAGAATCATCAATTTAGTATTGAAGAAAGAGTATAAAAATGGACAAAGAGAGCAGGAGACAATGGATGACGGAAATGGATGTACGTCAGAATAGGTATTCAGAGATGAACATATTTCCAAAGGATGAGAGTGTGGGTAACAAAACCCTTTTTCTAATTCTAGATCACAACAACAACACAAATAAGTAGGAGTAGCAGTTCTACCTACTGATGATTGGTGTTTACGAAAAATAATATCATGAGCTGTGTTAGATATATTTATTTAGCAACCAGTTTCGACAGACAATTCCATCATCTCCAGGCCCTTAAAATAAGAAACCTGCATACTGCTGGATTACAGTCAATGTAACTGGTATCGCACATTCGTCGAAGTCAATATAACTGCTATCGCACATTCGTCGAATATTATGTTCAAATGTTTGTTAAGCTTAAGGGACTTAACTGCGGGATCATCAGTCCCTAAGCTTACAAACTACTTATGAACCACATTACCCTAAAGACGACACAAATATCCATGCCCGAGGGGGGATTCGAACCCCCGACCGTGCTGACTGTGACTGGTGCGCCGCAGACCGCTCAGCCACTGCGGCCGGCGTCCAATATTACAGCTATAATATTGGACGAATGTGCGATACCAGTTATATTGACTGTAATCCAGCAATATGCAGGTTTCTTATTTTAAGGGCCTGAAGATAACAGCATTGACTGTCGAAACTAGTTGCTAAATAAATATATCGAACACAGCTCAATGTATTATTTTTCGTTACAAGATGAAGTTTGTGCTCCATTGTAGAGGGCATGAAGATGACGCTACTGATGTGTTGCAACAGGTAGCCTAAATTACTTTGTATAGAAACGACAGCTGTTGGTACAGTACTTCACTGTTGTTGTTGTGGTCTTCAGTCCGCAGACTGGTTTGATGCAGCGCTCCACGCTACTCTGTCCTGTGCAAGCCTCTTCATCTGACAATACGTTCGGCAACCTACATCCTTTTGAATCTGCTTACTGTATTCGTCCCTCGGTCTCCCTCTACTATTTTTACCCCAGACGCTTCCTTCTAATGCTAAGTTGACAATTCCTTGATGTCTCAGAATGTGTCCAACCGCCGGCCGCGGTGGCCGAGGGGACTGAGACGCTCCAGTCACGGTCCGCACGGCCATTAACGTCGGGGGTTCGAATCCCATCTCAGGCATGGATATTTGTGCCGTCCTTAGTATTAGTTAGTTTCTAAGTAGTGTCTAAGTTTAGGGACTGATGAGCACGTAGTTAAGTCCCATAAGCTATACAAACATTTGAACATTTGTGTCCAACCAATCTAACCCTTCTCTTGGTCACGATATGCCAGAAACTCCTTTTCTTCCCGATTCGGTTAAGCACCTCCTCATTAGTTACGTGGTCTACCCATCTAATTTTCATCATTCACTACCTGACTTAAACGAGTTAGTTGTTTACAATACGGTACTCAGAGACTGAAGTACTACTTAACAACATTTATCATCCAAGTACATGCTTAATCACATGCCGCACAGTTATTAGGAGCTCCGCGTGTCCACGGCCACCCTGTGGCTGGTGCCTGTGTCCCGCTGCCCGCCTGCAGTTAAGCGGTCCTCCACTTTCTCCTGTGCTGCCGTATATAAGGCGGTGCGCTACCAGTAGCAGCAGCACTCGCCGCCCACCTCCGCCATGAGAGCCACAGTCGCCGCCGCCGCCCTCGCCTGTCTGCTGGCCGCCGCCCACGCCGGGCTGCTGCCCCACGCGCCGCCCCCGCCGCCCCCGCAGCACGAGATAGTCTACGACTACGTGGCGCCGCCCAGCTATAAGTTCGACTACGCGGTCAAAGACGGCCATACTGGTGACGCTAAGACGCAGTGGGAGCACCGCGACGGCGACCGCGTCACCGGCGCCTACTCGCTCGTCGACGCCGACGGCACGACGCGCATCGTCGAGTACACGGCCGACGACCACAACGGCTTCCAGGCGGTCGTCAAGCGCGTCGGGCACCCCGCGCCGCCGCCCCCTCAGCCGCCCCGTCTCCCCGCCCCCGCCCCACAGCACTACCCCTTGCCCTACCATGGGTAGGCTCCAACTACACTGCCGACTCCTATATTCACATCCCCCACTCAACATTCTCATTCCCTAATCACACTTCTTAATCGTCTTTCTTTGTTTCAATTTTTTTTGTACAAAACTATCATAATTAGGTATTTTTGTTGTTACATATGTTGAAATATACAATTTCTATTGACACCTAAACTTTCTTTCATTTTCGGATATATCTTCTTGCTTTAACCTTCCTGATAAATTACTGATTTCGCCGGCCGCGGTGGCTGACGGGACTGAGGCGCTCCAGTCACGGTCTGCACGGCCACTACTGTCGTGGGCTCGAATCCCCCCTCAGGCATGGATATTTGTGCCGTCCATAGTATTAGTTAGTTCATAAGTAAAAGGCCAATGTCCCACGTTCGAATCCCGGTTCCGGCACACAATTTTAATCTGCCAGCAAGTTCCATATCAGCGCACAGCAGCTGCAGAGTGAAAGTTTCATTCCAGTTCATAAGTAGTTTGTAAGTTTAGGGACTGATGACCCTGTAGTTAACTTTTTTGAAATTATTGATTTCAATCCCTCACGAAGTTTCCGAGCCAACACACAAAAACGATGGTGCACAAATCATTACGGTTGTTTATATGCATACTTTGACGAAGGTTTGCCAAGTATAACTTCATATTCCGATTTCTCGATATCATCAAGCTGGAAGGCAAACAGGTTTCATGTCAAAGAATCTGCAAAAGGAGTCTCAAATGAAAATATTGCAACAATAGTCAGTAGTACGTCTTAAACTGGAAAGAACACTTCGATAATGTAGTGAGAAAGGCGAACCAAAGACTGAGTTTTATTGGCGGAACCCTTACAAGATGCAACAGAACTACTTAAGAGGTTGCATTCACTACGCTTGTCCGTCCAGTTTTGGAGTATTGCTGCCCGGTGTGGGATCCTTATCAGGTGGATTTAACGGAGGACATCGAAAGAGTCCAAAGAAGAGCAGCTCGTTTGGTATTGTCAGGATACAGGGGAGACACCATTACGGAATTAATACGGGATTTGGGATTGGAATCATTACAATAACGGCGCTTATCGCTGCGTCGTGGGCTACTTACGAAACTACAATCGCCAACATTCTCTTCCGAATGCGAAGATATATTGTTGATTCCCACTTACATAGGTAGAAGTGATCATCAGAATAAAATACGAGAAATCAGAGTTTGAACGGAGAGTTTCAGATGTTCTTTCTACCATCACGATCTTCGAGAATGGGATGGGAGATAAATAGCATAACGGTGATTCGATTAACGCCCTGCCAGGCACTTAAATGTGATTTGCAGATTACCCTGTGTAAATGAAGATGTAGATGTCGATAAGCAGGATCTCTCTTTAGTAGAATTTATAGAAGACTAATTCTGGGTGAAAGCCAATGTAAACTACAGGAGGTTGTTATCTTAAAAGAGACGGTTCGTGAAATAGAATACAAATATAAAAGTCATTAGCAGTGTCAGAAAATTTTGTGATTACCTAATATCAGAATAGAAATAATTTATTGTTAATCTGCTATAATATACAACCAGTTTCAGAGAAAAGGGCAGAGCACTTTGAAAGATTGGCGATACGAGGGGAGTTGGAAAACAAGTTTCCCCTGTCAACTTTGGTCAGAGTTGCGTATGAAAGGAAAAACATAGTATGGGACATTAAAGATAAGACATATCTTTATTTTTCTACATGATTTGCAAGTACATTTAGACATTTTTCAAACCTCTTTATAAGCTTCAAATAGCCGTCGAGGAAAAAATCACCTGAACATTACCTTTGGAGACGTAACAAAAACTGATTTTGTCTCTTTTGCACTGTCACACTGGGAAGATAACGGGGACAATAAGCTTAATTTTGACAGATAGACAGTGTTTCAACTTTCCCCGGGTTGGACTGCACTGTATTCAAATAAACCTTCAACTCAAATAGTTGACTCAATTATCTGCGTGCATTTTGCACGTGTCTCTTTAACTAAGTGTTGTGGTACAGTGATTAACACGCTGTACTCGTGTACATTGCGTGAAAGAACGACGCAGTGGCTCAAATTGCAACCTGGCTATGCAGATTTATATTTCCGTGATTTCCCAAAATCAGCTCTGAACTTTCTGGGATAGTTATTTCAGTAGGGCCCGGCCGATTTCCTTCCACATCCTTTAGTAGCACTTGAATTAACGTTCCGTGTCTTTCGATCACGATGTCGATGGCGCTTTAATCTTCCTTCCCTTCATTTGCATACGGTACACTACGTCCTAATACAGTAGAGTTTATGAAATCTTGTGTTAAGTTTTTAATGACATTTATGTTTGGGCCGTTTACAGGTCTTCAGAAGAGAAAGAGGACTGCCAAATAAAACATTTAAAAAAATTAAGCTCTAACCAACAAAATGAAAAAAGTGGCAAATGTTATGTTCTTCTTGTAGCTAAACAACGTAAGCTTGACTAATTATTAGTAGTTGATAACTTACCGAACAGGGTGTCGCAGATATTAAGACACAAAGATTGCTTAACTGACAACAATATGCTTTAATTAATCACTTAAACATTTTCTACAAGTTCTTTTGGACACCAAGGTAGTCTTGGAGGAATTTCTTTAATATCTCCAGTTGAAAAAAAGCGTCTATACATTTGCATTGAGTCTGAAGAAACTAAGAATATACAAGCATTAGGGTTTTAAGAACTAGATTGATAGACAACATAAATATTAACAGTAATGATTTATTTGTGTATCTCTTACAACATATCTTACAATGGAAAAAGGAAAATAATAGAATAATCTGAAGTATAAATATTTATATATTATGCTTGTTTCAATTAGACTTCTGTCTGTGGGCGTCCATTTGAACCTTAACGATTGGTATCAAGCACACATCTATAACACTTCTAAGTGACAACAGGTATCCTCCACTAAGAAGAAGAAGAAGGATGAACCATTACTTTCCACATTGTAAAGATCGAACGCACTCGATCGAAATACCAAGATATTTGTACAGAAAAACAGAGGAACAGACTTTCACATGTATGATGCTGTGTGAGGCAATAAAGAGTATATGTTTTTAATAATTTTTTAAAGCCACGTACCTATGACAACGGGTTCCACAAAAATTCTGAAAGAATATTGGAAAATGAAACTGCCTGCAAATATGCCAGAATCAATCTGGAAGTTGCGCTTCAGAGTGGGATTAATTTCTTATCTGTACTGTACAAGCGATACACATAACACGGTATTGCACGAAATTACTCGTAAATTAACTCAGATACCACAAATACTAAAGCTAACCATGTATTCTCTTAGACTACATTTAGGTTCCAAACAATCTAAGTTATTTTATTATGAATAAAAAATGTATGTAGCAATATTCCTTGCACATTTTAGAACAATAGGGTCCATTCTAATGCATTTACACTCTGATGTCGTTGGAAGTAGAAACCAGTAGTTAAAATATTGGTACGAGATCATAGCTTTTCTATTGTATCAGTTTTCTCTCTGTCTTCGTATGTCCAAATAATAATCTGAAGCAATAGAATGTCGGGATTGTGAGGCACTGCACGATGGTATACTCCGTACAGTGGATATCAGTGCCTGTCGGAAATGTTATCTATGCAAACCAGACCCCTTCCTTTCTGATATAAGACTGTTGTAATGTAAGTGCATTTGTAGAGTATAGATAACTGTATTAGAAGCGTACATAGACTAAGAGCAAACGAGCATAGAATGGTGGACAGATCAACATCTTCTATGTAATAATTCTTCAGTTTTTATATAAAATTTTCCAGTATGAAGCTTGAAACACCTACTGATTGTGTGGTTGTTTTCCATTGTGATTTATTCCTTAAGCTAAAGTGTTTCTGCACCATTAATGTTATCTATCTGTGTGTTAATTATTTTATTATTGATCAATGCTCCATGTTTATGTATGTCTGTCCCATATTTATATGTTTCCACCCGTGTAATTGAACTTGTGTGTTCATGTGATGTGGAAGGTTGCTTTTAATATTGACTGACTACCACGCAATGGCTAACAGCCGCCGCCTCCTGCCTTAGGCCTCGTTATGCTGCAGTTAAGAATGCACGGCTTTGTCGTCTGCGCTGGCGTCTGCTGGCTGGTCAGAGACAAGCTTACTTGGCAGGTGGTGAGGTGGCCGTGTTCTTAGTGTCGCATCAACCTAATCTTTGATGAAAGAGGTGACAGGAGACCTCTCTGGGAGCGGTTGTATAGGAAATTGTCTTGGCCAGGTAGCAAGGGCTGGTAAACAGTATTCTCTCAGCGCGCTCTGCGTCGCTCTTAGCGTGTTCTACATCCAGTGTATGGTGGGGGAGGTTTTTCCTGTGGCCTTAGGGCTTCAATCTCTTCATTCTGGCTACGACGTCTGTGGAAGTAAGTACTCTGCCGAATCATGGTGAGGGGAAGGTATGCTGTTAGGAATTTGCTTTCTTTGTGATCAGGCAGTCTTGATTTTTTAGTGATAGTTCTCTTGAGTAATTCTTTCACTATGCGAGGCAAAGTGTTTCTTAATTTACAGAACTCGAGTAAATTCAGTGTAGATTTCTTATTTGCTTTTTCATTCCAGTGATGATTGTGTGTCCGGTTTTGCTCAAGTTAGAATACACATGTGTGGCCTTCAGCCTTTGTGTAAACCTAGTATGTTTGAATTTCTTTCGTGTTTTTTTTTTTTTTTTTTTTTTTTTTTTTTTTTTTTTTTTTTTTTTTTTTTTTTACTATTTTCACGTCGTGTCTGTATCTGTGCGTATGCTAAATATTTCTCAGATTTTCTGATTTGATTTTATCTTTCCTGTCTTGTATGACCGATTGCTTTCATAACAGTCATTACTTTGGCTTTCAGCCATGTTTTTGTTAATACTAGTTTTCTTCTATACGAATTCTCACGTGTACTTTACTCGTTTATTCTACATTAATTTCTGTTTGTAAATGCCATGAAATTCAGCGTGGTCGCACACCACTTGCTACTTAAGAATAGTGTTCTGCTGCCTCCCCACACATGAGTTCGTTTAGTGCACTGTATACTTAAATTTGTGATCAAGACACCTGCCATCTCGTCAAGACGCTGCCAACAGTTCGTTTTGCTGCTGCTTTCATGTATTCCAGCATTGTAATGTACCGCCATGAATTGTGTGCATGTCTGTGAATGAATGAATGTGTCTTCAGCTACCCATTGTTTATTTGAAAATTTTGTCCCGCGATACCTCCATATTCATAAAGGGCAGAAACAATTTTAATATGGACAGTAATTATGTGATTTAATTCAATTTTGTACAAGGTGTGTGGTTCATTTAGTCTCCCCACACTCATTTGCTTGTTATTTTACTGAATAGATTAAGATTCAAAGTATCAAACCTCTGCTTTATAATTTCATGCTCCCTTTCCCATGTTTAATGATCTATTCATTTATTTTTTAACATTGATTTTGTGTTTGTTAAAACGTTGGCGGCTCCCTTAAGGAGCGAGTGGTTAGATAATTTTCCATTGGGATGTACTGTGGCCACTCATAAAGTAATTTAGAGCAGCAGTGAGCGTTTTAACTTACATTTGCAGATCTCAGCTGCCCACAATTTTGATTACAGAATATAACAGGCTACTTTCAAGCTATTTACCTAGATCTCAAATTTGTTCCCACCACGTTTATTATCAGATAGGTCATCATCTTCAGATCATTGCTATGCACATAAATCACATTGTTTATATTTGTCGTCATCATTTCTCCAGTGTTATACTCTACATATATTTACAGATATTTTTGTGCAACAGAGCACTTGGGCAAAAATTACTGTGACTACATGGAATAAAACAGTGAACTAGTGATTGCCAAAAAGATGAAAAATGTGATTTTTCTATGTAAAAAGATTTAAAAGTGAAAACCTATGTTGATTGATACTAGATATAAGGTAATAAATAAGTTGAAAACATATTAGCTATCTTGGCAAATACCTTCATGCTGTAATTTTTATATCGAAATTTTACAGCTCGTCCTCCTGAGTGTGCTATGCCAGGTAATTTTAAAATTTCTCAGTACATCTGAGACTATGGAGAGGTATTTAACGCAAGACATTGAGTAAAAGACATGTTCTTGAGTTTTAGACCACCACCTTTGTTTGACCTTCATTGTCCCCAAAAACTGAGACTGACATTTTCAGTCACTGAAGGGATTCGAACACATTTACACTGACAGGGAGACCACATGGGTATCGGATTCTAGAATTCTTTTATGTTTATGGTATGTGAAGTTCGGAACCCAAATAAGAATCAGCCATATATATTGGATGCAACTCTCTAAAATACTGGATAAAATCGACTTCGAAATTTCGCAAGTAAACGTAAGTACTAAATAGTAGTTAAATGAGTTTCAGCATCTGTCGGCATTGCTCAGGAGGTAGCATTGTGGCCTTACACCCCCCAGGGTCGGTGGTTCGAATCACGTCGTGACAGAGTTCTTTGTGTGTGTGTGTGTGTGTGTGTGTGTGTGTGTGTGTGTGTGTGTGTGTGTTCAAATACTTGTATAATTTTAATATCTAATAGTATTTTTTCCTAAAAGTGCACGTATTTTTCTTTATTCGTAACTTTCTTTATTTTATAGAAGGGTGTTAGTAATAATGGTTTCAATAAAAAAAAAAACATAAGTTACATGCTTTACAGAATTGGCTTTACTGTTAGATGACGAGAGTAGTCTTTGATTGTTCAGTTTGTAAAGAGCTACGACACTGTTTTTGGAAAAACATCTCCATAGCTACTAATAGCTTTCCAAGCAGCTAACTTACTCAACCATTGTTTTACGTGACGACAAGGTTTTCAGCTCGTCTACATACACACAAACAAAATCAGACAGAACTCACAGAATTAAAGATCCCAAAATGTTTTTATGTAATTGAATGGGGAAAAAAATACCTGTCAGAGTGGAATTCGAACCACCGTTTTTGAGAGGCCAGAATGATACCACCAGTGCTACAACGACAGATGCTGCAAGAGTTTTAATTAATGGTACTTACATGTACTTTGCAAAACTTCAAAGCTTATTTTTTCGAGAATTTTTGAGAATTGCTGCGAATAGATTTGGCTGACTGTTATTAAAGTTCCGAACTTCACATACGACAAATATAAAGAAATTCTAAAGTCTGAGGCTCCTTGTGAGTGGATGGTCACTGTACAGAAGCCCATTAGGTAGCATTGGAAATGGAAGAGTGTACCGCCTCAAGGAATAATTTCGCTAATATCTGTTGAGATAAAACACTGACGTTTCACGTCACTTGGAAAAGAAATACCATGCGAATTTTAATCGAACAATTTTTATTTTTATACGTTTATCAACAAATAGTATAAGATCAACAACACAGTTTTGTACAATTAAGTTGGATCAAAGAAAGACGATAAGGGAGATAGTAGATGGAGTACTTATCGAGAGATAAGTGGGTGGGGATGACACTGTTGGAGTCACCGATTTTCCGGCAGATTAACTGTGGTAGGGCAGGGGGTAGGGCTGAGGGGCGGGGGCGGGGAGGCGCGGCGGCTGCGGGGGCGGCGGCGCGGGGTGCCCGACGCGCTTGACGACCGCCTGGAAGCCGTTGTGGTCGTCGGCCGTGTACTCGACGATGCGCGTCGTGCCGTCGGCGTCGACGAGCGAGTAGGCGCCGGTGACGCGGTCGCCGTCGCGGGACTCCCACTGCGTCTTAGCATCACCAGTGTGGCCGTCCTTGACCGCGTAGTCGAACTTGTAGCTGGGCGGCGCCACGTAGTCGTAGACGATCTCGTGCTGTGGGGGCGGCGGGGGGCGGCGCGTGGGGCAGCAGCCTGGCGTGGGCGGCGGCCAGCAGGCAGGCCAGGGCAACTAGGGCGGTTTTCATGGCGGAGGTGGGCGGCGAATGCTGCTGCTACCGATAGCGCACCGCCTTATATACGGCAGGGCAGGGGCGGCCGAGCCGGGAGAAAGTGGAGGACTGCTTAACAGCAGGCTGGCAGCAGGACACAGGCACCAGCCACGGGGTGGCCGTGAACACGCGGAGCTCCTAATAACTGTACAGTGTGTGCTTAAGCGTGTACTTGGTTGGTAGATCAAACAATCAACTGATTATCAAGAAAGTGAAAATATTAATCACAAGTCACTGTTTCTATACAAACGTATTTAGACAGTTTTAACAAATCTGGAACTTCGTCTTTTGTCCCTCTACCATTAATACGAACTTCATCTAGTTGTGTACGGGGGCGGTTGAAGGTCCGTGCGAAGTCCGGGAGATGGCACCACCGGCGCGTATCAAGGCCATGTTAGTAGCATCTTTGGAAAGAACTCACACCATGTTTCAGCCATATTGGTCTATTTCTTTGTGTTTAGCAATCGTGTGAATCAAAGACGTCGAGTGATTGTCAAAGAATGGACAAAAAAGAACTTTGCGTGGTGATCAATCATTATGAAAGGAAAAACGCCTCAGGAGACTAAAGAGAAGCATCGATTAGAACAGTTTATAAGCTGCCACTCTACCTCTGAAGATATCTTCCGCAGCCGAAGATGAAACGTTAGGGGAAAGTTTTACAAATCGACCACGGCTTATGAGCCCGAAAGGTTTAAATGAAGTTTATAAGTGGTTTTAAAATTTTTGGAGTGGCTATGTGGGCACAAGTGACGCTGAACGTTCTGGATTCCCTGTGGAGGTTACGATTCCAGAAATCATTGATAAAATACATGGTATGGTGAAGGTGCGTAAAATTGCTAGTGCTGTCGGCATTTCGAATGAACGGGTAGATAATATTTTGCATAAACATTTGGACATGTGGATGTGGTGTCGGACAAGTCTGAAGTGCGCGCCACATATTTTCGCCATGCACGCACGGCGCGGCGTTCTTACGACGTCAGCCATGAGCGCCCTCTGCTGCAACTCCGTTCGCGGGCATCACTGAACTGTATTGGCCAACTGTATTAGCAATAGGACAGGCACTAGAACAGACCTCCTCAGTAGGCAGGCCTCTGCCTAGTTAAACTATGTATTAGCATTACACTAGTCTGCAGTCATGAAACTTGTAAAGTATTTTAGTGTTTCTACGAAATATAGATGTATCATTTACTAATCTAGCTTAGTGTTTCTAGTTTCTGCTGTCCCACTGGCTGGTCACCTCAGACTCTGTACCCGCCCGCGCGTGCATCCTATTTCCCTGTGTCGGTCTCTCTTCACTCGGCCACCGACACCCAGGACAACAGGCGACAACGAGACACAAAAGAGGAAGCTATCCGCAAGATGGCTGCCACGATTGCTCACGCTTGACCAAAAATGGAATTGTGTGAAGTTTTCAAGTAAGGTTTGCAGCTGTTCAGGAAGAATCCACAGACTTTAAGCGTCGTTTCTTCACTGTGGATGAAACATAGATACATTATTACACTCCTGAGACCAAATAACATTCTAAACGATGGGTTACCAAGAGAGAATCTGCACAAAAAGAATTCTAAGACTGATCCTTTGGGGGGGGGGGGGGGAGATTAGGGCGACGGTCTTTTGGAATTCGCTAGAGAGAATCCTCATCGACTATGGAGAACAGGGTAAAACTACTACAGGTCCATGTCATTCATCGTTATTAGACCGTTTGAAAACCGAGCTTCAAGAAAAACGCCGGCGATTGGCCCACAAAGAAGTCCTTTTCCATTACGACAATGCACCAGCACCCACCTCAGCAGTTGTGGTCGCAAAATTATTGGAAATAGGATTCCAACTCGTTCGACATTCCCCCTTTTCCCCAAATTGGCTGCCTCGGAGTACTATTTGTTCCCCAATCTGAAGAAATGGCTGATGGGACGAAGATTTCGTTAAAGCAATGGGGTGATTGCAGAAACTAATAGCTATTTTGCAGGCTTTTGCAATTCCTACTATTCGGAAGGGATCAACAAATTAGAACAGCGTTGGTCGTTGAGTATAAGTCTAAAAGGAAACTTTGTCGAAAAATAAAATAGGTTTTACCCAAACACGTTAGTAGTTTTTATTTTTGCAGACTTCTCAAACTTCCCTCATACGTGATGAAGCCGGCGCCAGATGTCGGGGAAAGTGGAAGGCAGCGGACCATAGTTGGCTACGGAAATGAAGTTCTCCTAATAACTGTAATCACGCAGGAACGACCTGTTCTCTGCAACTTTTAACTTACATGGATCGCTTGTAGGTCCTTATCAATCTGATCGTAATCAATTAATTTTGTTGAAATCATATTACGGTACTCATATAGCTAAATACCACAGAGTACTATAGATTAGATTAGCTGTTCGTTCCATAGATCCCTGTCGAGGAGATCCTTTTGGATCAGGAACATGTCAATAAATAATTTTTCTATATGCTAAAATAATAATACTAATACTATGAATACATACTTCATCTACATCTACATCCATACTCCGCAAGGATGATACCTTTGAATACCACTATCACCCCTCCCTCCTATTCCAGTCATGGTTAATCTCTATGATTCTTTTCGTCATTATCTTTTCGCGAGATATACATAGGAGGGATCAATATAGTCTACCTTCTACACCACCTGTTACTGGTTCGTCACACCACCCTGCGTCAGCTGCAGATATCTCTGAGGAATGTGAATATGATAGCTGCAAGTAGTGTTTCCGGGTCGAGTTTATAAATTTTCGGGACATTGGGTTACAGAAATCAGAACATTTCTACTCAAATCGTGACAATTAAATGTAGTTTTTTGTATATTAGTATTTATTATGGTAATTAAGCAGTGACAAGTTACGGTCGTAAAACTGATAATACCTATTCATTAATGAACGTCGGCATACTGCTTTCAACTCAACAAATGAAGCAGCTCTCTACGCTATTCTGTCTCGTGCAACCCACATCGTCTCTGAATAAGCGTTCCAGTAGAACCTGCTTTGATTTGATTTTTTTCAGGGAAGCCAAAACAGTGTTGGTCCAACCCGCCACTGCCCGCACCGAAACTGAGTTTATTGTGCGGTATCGCTCCATGTATGTCTAGTAAAGCCAACCAATGCCCTTCAACAGTGCAAGGAGTCCCTTTACCAGTTCTTTATTAGACACAATTTCTTCGGGTCTGGTTGTCCCAAATGTTCTGTGCCTTTTACTCTCCAATGCAATGCATTCGAAGATTAGATGTGATGCAGTTTCATCACCGTCATCACAGATCCTACATTTAGGGTCCTCTTCTGTTATTCCCATTGTATGTAGGTGTTTTTTGAAATTCCCATGGCCTGTCAGCAACCCAACCATGAGTCTAATCTCTCTCCTGTTCAGACCCAGGATTGCAGAGCTTCTTTTAAAACATGGCTTTGGCATCATTACCTTGCCATGTTTTTGTTGATGGACTTTGGTCCAATATTCTACATGCTGTCTTCTGAGCCAGTTACGTAGCTCCAATTTGATCATTGCCTTGGTGATTGTCAGGACAGGTTCCGGTCCAATAAATGGAGGCTCTGCCCCCATCCTGGCTAATCTGTCGGCATGTTCGTTGCCACTGATCCCCGAGTGGCTAGGGACTCACAATAGGTTTACTCTATTGCTTTCCCCTAGCTCCACTAGAACCCTGTGACATTCTGCAACAATTTTAGACCTTGTTGCCAGTGATCTTAGGGCTGCCTGGCTGTCTGAATAGATATAGATGCTACAACCTTTGTAGCACCTACGCAAATTCTCCTCCATACACGCCCTGATGGCAGTGATTTCCGCCTGGAATACTGAGGCCAGTTTTCCTAGAGAGATGACGCCCTCCAGTCTTGGCTGCACCCCATATACCCCAGCCCCAACACCTTGGTCTGATTTTGACCCGTCAGTGAACCAGACAATATCCCCCATACGGTGTCGAACTATTTTCTCCCACTGCTCCCTACTTCCAATTGTTATATTGAAAGGCTTGTTGAAGCAGTATGGGGTTATAATATAGTCGGTTGGCATTTCTCCAACCTTTCCTATATTTACCTCACTCACTATTTTAGTGTGTGATTCTGGATATCCTAAAGAGTTCCAGTTGTTGCCAGGTTTGAGTCTGTATGCACCAGCCACCGCCTCCATCTTGACCCAAAGGTGTAATGGGGGCATATCCAGCATGGTTCCCATCCCAGCAGTTGGTGTGCTGCTAATTCCGCCTGTTATGGCTAAGCAGGCTAATCTCTGCACCTTACCAAGCTCCTTAGCAGCAACCTGCTGTTCTACCTTCTTCCACCACACGACCGCCCCATAGGTGATCCTGGGTCTAATCACTGTGGTGTATATCCAGTGCATACCCTTGGGGCTCAGGGCCCAATTTTTGCCACAAGCTCTCCTGGTACTCACAAGAGTACCTTTTGCCTTGGAGCAAATATTCCTGATGTGAGGAGTCCATGTCAGTTTCTCATGTAGGGTAACCCCTAGATATTTCACCGTCCCCTTCACAGGTAGCGCTTCATTGAAAAGCTTTAGATTCCAACTTGAATGTTGTATATGCTTCTTTGTGAATGGTACAACAACAGTCTTCTTAGGACTAACCCCCAGATCCTGTTTTCTGCACCAGTCTTGCACAATGTCCAGTGCACCTTGTGCCATATTCTTCACTGTGTCAGCAAATTTGCCAAGTATTACTATGACAAGATCATCTGCGTATCCTTGGCAAAAGTACTGCCTAGAGTTTAATTCTCCAATGAGATCATTCACCACTAGATTCCACAATAAAGGGGAAAGAACTCCTCCTTGAGGGCAACCCCTAGTGGTGTTGATTACCATTTTTTCATCCATCATGGTAGCCTCTACCTTTCTTCCATTGAGCATGGCCCTAGTCCACCTACATATAGTGGTCCCTAGGTCATGCACCTCTGCTGCCCTAACCATGGAATCGAAGGTCGTATTGCTAAAAGCCCCCTCAATGTCCAGGAAGATACAGAGGGCTATTTCCTGAAAGTGTAGTGCTTTCTCCACCTTCCCAACGAGTTGGTGGAGAGCTGTCTCACACGATTTACCTGGCTGATATGCATGTTGGTTTGAATGAAGAAGAGCCCTACGTAACCTTCTTTCTCCAACATGCACATTAACCAGCTTTTCCAATGTCTTAAGAATGAAGGAGGACAGGCTGATTGGTCTCATATCCTTGGCCTTGGTATGATCATTTCTCCCTGGATTTGGAATGAAGACAATCTTCACTGCTCTCCAGGCATTGGGAATGATTCCTGCTGCTAGGCTAACCCTGAATAACCTGCATAGGAATCTAATAAGATTTTCTCCCGCTTGTTGCAGGAGAGCTGGATAGATCCCATCGAGGCCAGGTGACTTGAACGGTTGAAATGTTCCCACCGCCCATCGGACCTTACTGAAATCGACACACTCCTTGGCCAGATCCCAGTCCTCTTTGTGAATACCTGAGAACCGTTGCCTCTCAGGAATCGCATTCTGGTCTGAGTTATCCGCCAGAGTATATTGAGGAAAGTGAGTCTTGAGGAGCAGTTCCAGCGTTTCATGTGCTGTCTTTGTATACTCCCCATCCTCCTTCCTCAATGTTCCTCCTGGATTAGTTGGTACTCTAGTGAGGATTTTATGAAGTCTCGCATGAGCAGCCGTGCCCTCCACTTCCTCACAGAATACCTTCCAGGATGCCTCCTTTGCCCGTCTGATGGCAAGGTTGTAATTGACAAGGGCCTCACGATACTTTGCCCATTGTCCTTTGCGCCTCGCAAGGTTAAACAGTCTTCGTACCTGTTTCCTTTGCATTTCCAGGTTATTATTCCACCAAGGCACACTCCTATTTGTGCACTTCTTGGTGATTGAGCAGTTGTCCTGGTATGAGGTCACTATAGCAGAGGTTATGGCCTCTGCTACTTCCTCAAACTCTGTTGGATTCCTTATCGAAGTTTTAATTTCCGATAGGCTGAAGTCAAGGTCTCTTCTATATGTCTCCCAGTCCGTTTTCCTGGGATTCCTATACGCCATGGTCTGTCTGGTTCCCATTTCAACCTTGAATTTAATATACATGTGATCTGATGAGGATGGCTCCAGGACCACATGCCACTGTTTGACGTAACTTCCCATAATCATGGAACCAAAAGTTATGTCAATTACTTCTTCCAAATGTTCAAATGTTTGTATAGTCTATGGGACTTAACTACGGGGTCATCAGTCCCTAAACTTACAAACTGCTTACGAACTAGGACGGCACAAATATCCATGCCCGAGGGGGGATTCGAACCCCCGACCGTAGTGGCCGTGCAGACCGTGACTGAAGCGCCTTAGTCCTCTCGGCCACCGCGGCCGGCTTACTTCTTCCCTTCTACTATTCCTGAATGTGGGTTCATCATCCCTATTCAGGATCTCAAAGTTGTTAGATAGGAGAAATTCAAGAAGGTGCTCACCTCTACTGTTGGTGTCCTTGCTGCCCCACGATAGATTGTGGGCATTGGCATCACATCCCACCAACAGTTTGTCACCTTGCCGATGGCAGGTTTCCGTCAGTCTCCTCACTTCCAAAAGAAGGAGGAGAGCTGTCTTCGTAAGGAAGGTATGCTGAGGCCAAAACGATTTCCCTCGTGATACCTTCCTCACGTTGCTGCATCCTGATAGTCACCAGGTCCCTGGAACAAAAATCCATCATTGGTATGAAAGGTATTCCATTTCTAACGTAAATGCATGTTCTGGAGTTTTTTAGATTTCTAGCATAAATCAGATTACCTCCAGTACCACGGAGGCCCGATACACCCCCTTTGTATAAATAGGGTTCTTGTATCAGGGTCATGTCACCTCCTGTCTCCCCAGGCGATTGCTCAGGGCAGCAGTGGCCCCTTTACTGTGCTGCAGGTTTATCTGCAGCATTTCCAGTCCCCATCTTGCTGCCATTATTGCCTTTAAGGTCTTTGATTACCCTGACAGCGACCTGCGAGAATCCTAAAAACAGTTTCAGGCCTTGCTCTCGCATTGCCTTTAGGGACTTCTCTCCGACCTCCACCACCAGGGTTCGTTCTTCCGGAACGACCTTTTGATCAATTGTCCTCCAATACTCTGTCGAGACTTTTGGGTTCTGAACCCTTATTTTCTCGAACAGAGTTTGGAGGGACATCCTTAAGGATCTTTGGTACTCATATTGATACCTTTGCAGTCTTCAGGAGTTCGGTTGCTGTCTTGACCAGCAGCTTCGCATCCTCCCATGGGGATATCATGGGCACCTTGTCCTTAAGCCATACTGCTGAGTGCCCCCCCTTGCAGACAAAAATGAGGGCACCGCGATCTAGATAGACCCTCCTGAATTTGGGTCCTGGACCAGCGTCTCCCCCAATCTCTTCAAAGAGGGCCATCTGCACGAGCTCCTCCTGTTGCTAGGTGATGCTCACCAGTGGGTGTCCTTCTTGGACAACCGCCATTCTAAAGACCCAGACTGCAGTACTATAGGTCTGTTTTCCTATTTCCTGCCTCAACCTTTTAGGATCACGCTTGTCCAGAGAGGAGGGAGTCTTAGATTCCTCCCTAACCCTCTTGCCACCTGTCTTTGACGTCAAGGGGGTCTGTGTGTCCCCTTTCTTTTTGGGGGTCTTGGGCTCAAGCCCTTTTGATTCCCTCCACTTATGCTTAGGAAGCCATTCTTTTCCTTCCTTTTGCTTCTGTTCCTTGAGAAGTTTCCTCTTCTGAGCCCCAGACAAGGCCTTAATCCTAATCTGGTCCAACTTCTCTGTTATGGTTCCCACTTCTTGCTCAGGTCTAGACCCTGATTCAGAAGTAGGAGTGCACTCCATCGGTCCTGATCCTGATGTCTATCTGAGGTCTCAGATTGCTCCTCAGATTCTTAGTCCCACGAGATTTGGGGATTTATATGGTCCACACCACGATAACCCAGCGTGGTGCAAGGCTACTTACTCAGGGAGGTCGCCCGGTATCCCTGAGGCTCCATTCGAGACACATCCACCCATGTGCCACGCACCCCTCGGCACGGATCGCATCACACCTTGTGTTGGGAAAGGAATTGGGAAAGGACTGGGAGAGGATAAGGAAGACGGGACGATGTGGGACGCACTTTTTCAGATCCATCAGCTGAGGCCTTTCCGGCAGTAGGTTCTCTACCTTCGGTATAGCCCTCTGCTTCACACGGATGCGCAAGCCTCTCCACCTGCACAGACAGTGCTTCGTCAAGGTGGTGTCCCCTGGAGAGGACCTGCTTACTGTATTCGTCTCTTGGTCTCATTCTATTTTACAACACACACTTTCCTATAATGCTAAATTGACGATTCCTTGATGTGGCAGAATGTGTTCCATAAATGTAACCCTTCTCTTAGTCACGATATTTCTTTTCTCACCCAATTCTGTTCACTACATTCTCATTAGTTACACCATCTACCTTCTCAGTCGTCCCCTCCCAGATATCTGAATGGGAGACTATTTTACCCAATACGGTGCCATCATCATCTATTCAGAGAGTAGTGCAGTATGTCCTCGGGAAAAACAACGATTGTAGTTTCCCCTTGCTTTCAGCCGTACGCAGTAGCATGGTAAACCCACATCGGCTGATGTTACTAGGCCAGTTCAGTCAATAATTCAGACTGTTGCCTCTGCAACTACTGGAAAGGCTGCTGCCTCTCGTATGAATCAACGCGATTTTCTGCCCTCTCCACAGATACTACTGCACTGTGGTTGCGCCTATGGTACGGTCCACATTGTTGAAACAAACTTTACTTTTCTGTAAAAGTAAGTTATCAAAGGAACAAAGCTTTCATAAATATTCTATTTCGTAGAGTGTTTTTTTCTGTCACAGACCGCAATTTCTTTTTATCAGGTTTAAACAGTTTCAGGTGTGGGAAGGGAAATCACTCGTGCCCTTTGAAAGGAACCATCCTGGCATTTCGCCAGAGATTTAAGGAAATCGGAAAAGCCGTAGGCGGGTTTGAACTGCGTCCTTAGGAAATGCGTGTCCAGTGAGTCACCTCTGAGCCACCTCTCTCGACTCGGCTGTGTATTCAAAGTATGACGGTCCACACTGGGTAAAATACTCCTAAGCTTAAAAGTACCTCGTTCGTACTGCTGAGTTATTGTTATTCAGGAGGATGTCTTCACGATCAGTTTGGATAAAGTGATTCTCCTGACACACACACACACACATACACACATACCACACACATATATACATATATATGGTGCTGTGCGTAAGTTTCGCTAAAACTTAGAAATGGCTTGACCGATTTGGATTCTTTTGTTGACTTTAATGAGCGCTGGTTTGGAAATAAAAATGGATAGGAGAAACCAAAATAGCAGCTGAAAAACCGAGAATGATAATTTTGTATGAGTATCGACACAATTAGATTGATATTTCATGCATTGCCATTCCATTCATCTGACTGCAATAAAATTCTGCACGCCCAGCTTTCAAAATAACTGTCAACATAATAACTGCTTACATAACAATTCAAACAGTTCAGGGCGCATGGTACCCTACTCCAGCCTCGGATATGGTTTGAAAAATTGCTGTGATTATTTTTATGTAAAAACCGTATAGAGCGTAAAATTGAGTTTTTATTATCAACTAGTTTCGAGCAAACTTTATGCCATCTTTAGGATGATCCTCCGCACCGCCTGGAGCAGCATTCTGAAGATGGCACAACATTAGCTCGAAATTAGTTGATAATAATAATTCAGTTTTTATATAAAAACCTTATCATAAGGGCGCTGTTTTCCAAAAGAAAAAACGTGTTTCCAAAAATATGTAAATCACTATTATATTCTGCGGATGTACACATTTCCCACTTACAGGGAGGAAGGCTATGAGCAGAGAGAGGGAACAGGAGGAGATTGGCAGAAGGCGGTATAGGTAATAACAAAAGCAGGGGAATTGTTGGATATAGGGGTGGGGGCGGAGAAGGAGGAATACGAAGACGAGGTAGCACAGGAGAAGGAGTAGGCAGTGCTGGAGAAGGAGGACAAGGAGAAGGCGGAGTTAAAATGAGCAAGGAAGAGATTGACAAAGTGAGGAGGGAGTTATACTTGGACTAATTAAATACTGGAATAGATAAATAACCGAGCTTATTTAAGAATTGTGAGCCATTGTCAGCTTTCTTAGTACAAAATAAAACGGCAGTAATGCAGAAGTAGGGGTAAAAATGAATTATAAATAAGGGCTGCGAATGAGCAACTGTGAACAGTGCAGAGATCACAACCAATATAACTACAGTAGTACAAGAATATACCAAAATGCTAGACAGATGAAGAAGAGATGGGGAGAATGTACGATGAGAGAAAACAAATGATTAGGATAGTTAAAGATTGTGGAAACCTATTTCCGATGGGTGACTGGAATTAGCAGACAATAAGAGGATGGATGAGAAGGAATAACAGTACGAGAATATGGACTGGTGTGTGGAATGAAAGAGGAACATACCCTAGAATTCTTCAAAGAGCTAAATTAATGAATTGTAAAAGGAGATCGTGTTCATGGAAGAGAAATGGAGTGACCAGTTTTCATATCGACTATAAAATGTTAAGACAGAAATTTCGAAAGCAGATTTTAAAGTGTAAGACATTTTCAGGGGTCATGAATTGTAGACTAAAATGGAAGAAATTGTAAAAGAGGTAGAAAATTAAGGAGATGTGACCTGGATAAGTGGAAAGAACCAAAGAGTATGGAGAATTTCATAGGAACCATCAAGCATCACACGAAGTGATGAGTGCCATAAACAAGGGATCTCAAATTGAATCCATATTTCTAGATTTCCAGAAAGCTTTTGACATCGTACCTCAAACGGCTTTTAATCAAATTGCGTGGTTATGGAATATCGCTCCAATTGTGCGATTGGATTCACGATTTCCTATCAGAAAGGACACAGTTCGTTGTAATTGACGGTAAGTCATCGAGTAAAACAGAAGTGATATCTGGCGTTCCACAGGGAAGCGTTATTGGTCCCCTACTCTTCCTCGTGTTTATAAACGATTTAGGAGATAATCTGAATAGCTCCCTTAGACTGTTCGCGGATGATGCTGTCGTTTATCGGTTAGTGAAGTCAACAGAGGATCAAAAGCAACTGCAAAGCGATTTAGACAAAATTTCTACTTGGTGCGAAAATTGGCAATTGACACTAAATAAAGAAAAGTGTGAAGTAATACACATGACCACTAAAAGAAATCCGCTGAACTTCAGTTACGCGATAAATCAGTCAAACCTTAAGGTCGTAAATTCTACCAAATACCTAGGAGTTACAATTACGAACAACTTTGACTGGAGAGAACACATAGAAAATATTGTGGGGAAGGCGAACCAAAGGTTACGTTTCATTGGCAGAATGCTTAGACGATGCACCAGCTCCACCAAAGAGACTGCCTACATCACACTTGTGCGTCCTCTCTTGGAGTACTGTTGCCCCTTGTGGGACCCTCACCAGGTGGGACTGACGGAAGATATTGAGAAGGTTCAGAGAAGGGCAGCTCGTTTTGTTTTATCACGTTACGGGGGGAAAGCGTCACAGAAATGTTGCACGAATTGGGGTGGAAATCATTAAAAGAAAGACGTTATTCATTGCGGCGTGATCTGTTTGTGAAGTTTCAATCACCGACTTTTAGTTCTGAATGTGAAAATATTTTGCTAGTACCCACCTACTTAGGGAGACATGACCATCCCAATAAAATAAGAGAAATTAGATCGAAAACGGAACGATTTAGGTGTTCTTTCTTCCCGCGCGCTATTAGAGAATGGAACGGTAGAGAAAAGTTATGAAGGTGGTTAATGAACCCTCTGCCAGGCACTTGAATGTGATTTGCAGAGTATCGATGTAGATGTAGATGTAGATTTGTGACTGGATAGAGGATTTTCTATCACAGAGGACACAGTTTGTAATAATCGATGGTAAGACATCGACTAAAACAGAGGTGATATCCGCCGTTCCACAGGGTAGTGTTATTGATCCTCTGCTGTCCCTTATCTGCATAAACGATTTGAAAGAAAATCTGAGCAGCTCTCTGCAAACTACCTCAGATGACGCCGTCATTTAACGTCTAGTAAAGTCATCTGAAAATCAAAACCAACTGCAGAACGATCTAAATTGGTAGTTGGCTCTAAATAATAGGAAGTGTGAAGTAATCCGCATGAGTACGAAAATAAATCTGTTAAACTTTGTTTACAAGATACATCAATCTAATATGAAGGCCGTAAACTCCACTAAATACCTAGAAATTACTGTTACTTTAGACTTACACTGAAAAGAACACGTAGATAATGTCGTAGGAAAGACGAACAAGATACTGCGTTTTATTGGTAGAACGCTTAAAAAATGCAACAGACGGTATACACCACGCTTCTCTGTCCTCATTTGGAACATTGCTGCCCGGTGTGGGATCCTTATCAACTGGGTTTGACGGAAGCTATCGAGAGAGTCCAAAGAAGGGCTGCCCGTTTTGTATTGTCACGATATAGGGGAGACAGCGCCACGGAAATGATACAGGATCTGTGATGGGAATCATTACAACAGCGTTTATCGCTGCGCCGTGGTCTACTTACGAAACTCCATTCACCAACATTCTCCTCCGAATGCGAGAAAATATTGACTGCCGCCTACATAGTTAGAAATTATTATCAGAATAAAATACGAGAAATCGGAGCTCGAACAGAGACATTCATATGTTCTTTCTTCCCGCGCGCTATTCGAGAATGGAAAGGTAGGTGAATAGTATAAAGGTGGTTCGATGAACCCTCTGCCAGGCACTTAAATGTGATTTGCAGAGTATCCCATGTAAATGTAGATGTAGAAACTACGGCAATACTGTATATGTATCTTCATTTGTTTACTTTCAACTCAAACAGATTGGAGAAAGAAGTTTCGCTAGTCACTTGCATTGTACGCTAGTACAAGAGGGTGAACCTCACGTTGCGTTTATGAGAATGGAACTCTTTGAGGAGTGGATTAGGAAATAAAAAATAAAGGTTTTAGTTGAAACAAAACTATTATTACAGTGAAATTTTTACTTTGCATCAGTGTGTGCACTGATAATGAAACTACCTGTACAATAATAGTCTTGAATCTATCTGGCAGATTAAAACAGGCAAGTGTTCTACCAAGTTTGCTACCTATGCATGTTTCCTGCTTGTTATCACATCTCTAGTTCGGCCAGTACATCGTCTCATAACGTCCCAATTTCACAGGTGAGGCGTGCATATCTTGCTTAGAGCACTTGCCCCAAAAGGCAAAGGTCCTGGGTTGAAGTCCCTGTCAGGTATACACTTTTAATCTGCAAGGTAGTTTCAAGTCTATGACTGTTCATATATTCATAACGAACAAGTTTATAAGAAAGGCAAGCATCCTAATTAATAAAAATTCCTAGCAACAACTTTCAGACGCTAGTGCACTATCGACTGACCTGTCCAAACAGGACTTCCGACTCGTTGTGGCGATCACAGTACTGTATCGATGGGTCTTTGAGCACTTTTTCGCGAAAGGCAAAGCCCTTCCCCCCCTCCCCTCTCTTCATACCCAGGCCACTACACAGATTTAACGTGCTCTTCGCTTCAGAGTTAAAATTCATTCTCAGTGTGCATTAAAATTCTCCTGTTAGCTAAACGACATTTGCGGCCAGTTTTTCTATTTATTTTACTTCTGGGAAAAAGTAAATATAATCGCGTCGAATGTACGCGTCCTCCCTCGGGAATGGATGTGCGTGTTGTCTTAACAAAATTTAGTTTAAAAAGTCTGTAAGTCTAGGGAGTGATGAAGACTGCAGTTTTGTCCCATAGCTGTACAAACATTTGAACAATTTTTTTTGTAAATATAATTTGGGAACCCTGTTTCTTATATGTAGTAATCAAAGATTTCTTTCTTTTCAAAAATTTACGCTTCGTTTCTTAACTAACCCACTTAAACACGCATTTGTACATAGTAACTTTACTTACAAATTTTCATATTTATATCAAATGTTCTTCCTGGGTGATTCGTTTCCTTTCAGAACTGATTATGAACTATTAATTTCATTATTCTTTTACAGCATATTATATTTTAATCGTTTATTTCTCTGGTATTAGTCAAAACTAAAAATTTCTGATACTGCCAATAACTTTCATATTTCGTGGTTTGCAAGCTCTCCTGTAATAAAACTATGAACTATGGTAGATATTAAGTTTCTGTCCAACATTACACATTATAAACAACAATTTTTCGTTTTTCTCTGTTTTCATACTTATCCAGTTCAACAAATTTCAATCGAAGAGAACTCCAGGAAAACTAGCATTATGGTTTTCCTACAACAGACTGAAGTCACCGTGTATGCATTTTGTTTTATTTGAGATTCTTTTTGGCGACTATTTGACATACCACCTGACTGTCTTTCAAGTTGAAGCTTTTGAGAAATTGGAATGTTGTTGAGTAGTCAGCTGTATTGACTAAATTTTTTGTCAATACTGACATAGACAACATTAGAGTTTATTTTCTCTATTATTTAGATTTTACTTGTTAGCTAAGAAATTCCCTGACCGAATGAAATCAGTGAATTATGGCGCTGGTTATACTGAGACACACAGATAAAGAAATGATAATAAAGTTTAAGTTTTAATCGAACTTATTTATTTCAATGTGATAAACAGCTAAAATTGCATTAATGTGTAAGTTTTGTACAAATAAGTAGAAACCGTGAAAGACGAAATGTGATTAGAGAGAGAATGTAATTAATTAATAGTGGGAGTGAGGAATGTTGAGATGGGAATGTAGGATCCTAGCCATCAGAGATTCCTCCCTCAGGCGTGTGAGTATGTGTTGTTCTTAGCATAAGTTAAAGTACTTTGTAATTCTAGGGAGTGATTATCTAAGCAGTTTGGCCCTTAGATTTACGAATATTTGAATATTTGAACATTGATTTAAACTATTAGCCATGAAATTCGATATTATTTGTTTTACAGGCTCATCTATAAGAAAACGATATGCTATAGTTGCGTCTGCTTCATAGTACACTTAATAGACATTTTTTTCTAATTCTTGCTCTGTGCACTTTCTTATGTACAGATGTGAGGAGGTAGTTTAAAACGAGAGATGTACATGTAGAAGTAAATATCGAAGGTTTTAATCGAACAACAGTTTATTCCAACATATATAACAACAAAAACATGTCATTCATAAGGAAGTTTTGTACAAAGAAAGATGCAGAGAAGTACGATTACGAAAAGTGACTAGGAAGTGCGAAGGGGAACTATTTATAGTAGGAGGAGTAAGGGGTACGAGATAGGGATGTAGGAGTTGGCAGTGTTATTGTTGTCTAGCCGTGGTATGGCAGGGGGTAGGGCTGAGGGGCGGGGGCGGGGAGGCGCGGCGGCTGCGGGGGCGGCGGCGCGGGGTGCCCGACGCGCTTGACGACCGCCTGGAAGCCGTTGTGGTCGTCGGCCGTGTACTCGACGATGCGCGTCGTGCCGTCGGCGTCTACGAGCGAGTAGGCGCCGGTGACGCGGTCGCCGTCGCGGGACTCCCACTGCGTCTTAGCATCACCAGTGTGGCCGTCCTTGACCGCGTAGTCGAACTTGTAGCTGGGCGGCGCCACGTAGTCGTAGACGATCTCGTGCTGCGGGGGTGGCGGGGGCGGCGCGTGGGGCAGCAGCCCGGCGTGGGCGGCGGCCAGCAGGCAGGCGAGGGCGGCGGCGGCGACTGTGGCTCTCATGGCGGAGGTGGGCGGCGAGTGCTGCCGCTACTGGTAGCGCACCGCCTTATATACGGCAGCACAGGAGAAAGTGGAGGGCCGCTTAACTGCAGGCGGGCAGTGAGACACAGGCACGAGCCACAGGGTGGCCCTAAACACACGTGCTGTTAATAACTGTACGGTACGGTGCGGTACACAATAGTGGCCTGTTCTCCTGCTGGACTTCATACATACTTGGATGGTAAGAAATATGAAGTATGTACGTCACTATGGATCGTATTGTAAGCTATTTAGTTCAAGTATGGTCGGATTTTTCTCTGCATGTTGCTCAATTCTACAACCATACAATCTTGACTCTGGCCATTTCCTACCTGTTCATTCCTGCTTCACAAACATTCCATTTGTCATAGTTCAAACTTAGCCAATAGTTTATCTCCTTAAGGCCCTGTAGCTTGAACGTCTACATCCATACACTGCAAGCCATCTCATAGTGTGTGTAGCGTGGGGTACTGTGCACACCATTGCCACTTTTCCTCCTATTCCAGTAGTGTTTGATTCGCAGAGAATTATAATGTATGCCTTCGTTTGGGTTCTAATCTCTCTAATTTCATCCTTGAGTTCGTTTCGCGTAGAATTGCAAAACGACATATTGACCATAGCTGTTTATTTTTTCTCAGTGCTACCGGTTTCGGTCAGTTTACCATTATCAAAAAAATGTTCAAATGTTTGTAGAACTTATGGGACTTAACTACGGGGTCATCAGTCCCTAAGCTTACAAACTACTTATGAACTAGCTAAGACTAAGGACGGCACAAATATCCATGCCCGAGGGGGGATTCGAACCCCCGACCGTAGTGGCCGTGCAGACCGTGACTGAAGCGCCTCTGTCCCCTCGGCCATGGCGGCCGGCTTACCATTATCAAGCGTTAACAGAGATTAGCTAATAGCTTAACATGTCGTAACAAAAAAATTCAAAATTGTAAAGTGTTGTCATTGCTCTACTCATTGATATTACCACGTGGTAATATCAATGAGTAGAGCAATGACAACACTTTACAATTTTGAATTTTTGTGTTACGACATGTTAAGCTATTTGCTAATCTCTGCTAACGCTTGATAATGGTAAACTGATCGAAACCGGTAGCATTGAGAAAAATTAACAGCTATGGTCAATATGTCGTTCTGAATATATGTCAAAGTTGTTATGCCCTACCTGTTCACCTTTCTAAATATACGTAGAAGGAAGAAATTTATCAAATGACTTCGCGATAGACGGTTAGGTTAGGTTAGTACGCTCTCGGAACTTTGACAGAAGCCCACAGTCTCTCTTACAGCGCTGTCACTGGAGTTTCTGTATCATCCTCATGATGCTCTCCGACTTACTAAATCAACGTGTAATTACGCCATTGCATATTTCCCTGTCATCTACCAATCCAACCTGGTATAGTTCAAAAATGTTCAAATGTTTGTATATCTATCGGAGCAAACTGCGTGGTCATCAGCCCGTAGCTTACAAACTACTTAAGCCTAGGTAAGCTAACCTACGGACAAACACACACACCCATGCCCCAGGGAGGACTCCACGGCGAGCAACCGCGCGCTCCTCAGCGAGACGCTTTAGACCGCTCGGCTACTCCACCGCGGCTCGTATAATTCCCACACTGATGAGAAACACTCAAGCATCGGCCGAGCGAATAACCTACTTCCTTTCTTGATGGTACACTTCTTGAGGATTCTTTCAATGACTACCATCTGGCTTACTCCCAGTTACTCGTTACATTTCAAACCGCTCCTTATGTCTACATCCAGATATTTTACAGGGGTATTTGCTTCCAATGTTTGAGCTGCTACTGGGTAATTATATAATAAACAATCTTTCTTTTAACATAAACGCAGCACTTTCAATATCGTAAGGGTCAATTGTCATTTCCTGTGATTCGCTACTCTTTCCCAGTGCTGCGATATCTCTATATACTACAGCATTGAACTTCCTGTATTATCTATTAGGTCATTTATGTGTACCATGTAAAGAAACCTATAATTGTCCCCTGAGGCATGCTTTCAAAACATTTTCACGTCTGAACTCTCCATTGGGAAGACACGCTGTGTTGTGTTAGCTACAAACGTCTCAATCCAGTCACACACTTGGTCTGATATTCCGTAAGCTCACAGTCGACGGTACTCAGATGTTCAAAATGTTGAAATGTTTGTAAATCTATGGGACTTAGCTTCTCTGGTTATCAGTCCCTATTCTTACAAATTACTTCAACTTATGCTAGGGACAACAAATACTCCCGAGCCCTAGGGAGGACACGAATCTCCGACGACGAGCAGCGGTGCGCTCCACAGCTAGGCGCCTTAGAACGCTGGATCACTCCACCGCGGCAGTCGATAGCGCCAGAACAGTGTCGAACACCTTGCGGAAATCAAGAAAAATAACATCTTGAATTAATCTTTCACTCTGCAGCGGAGTGTGCGCTGATATGAAACTTCCTGGCAGATTAAAATTGTGTTCCAGAATCGGGATTCGAACGTGGGACCTTTGCCTTTCCTGGAAAGGTGGACCGTGAAGCGTGTCGGGATAGCCCAGACAGTAGAGCGCTTGCCCGCGGAAGGCAAAGGTCCCAGGTTAGAATCCCGGTGCCGGCACACAATTTTAATCTGCCAGGAAGTTTCAAAATAGCAACTACCTAAGTTCCTGTATTTACTGTCCTCGGAATCTCGTAATTTTAATCTGCCAGGAAGTTTCAAAATAGTAACTACCTAAGTTCCTGTATTTACTGTCCTCGGAATCTCGTGGCTGGATAGCAGGAGGTGAGTTGCACATGATCGTTCCTTTAGGGAACTAAGTTGTTTCTACAGAGGAGATTTCCAGTCTCTAGAAACGTCTTAATACTGGAACGCTTTCCAAAATTCTGGAGCTGACCGTTATAAGAGATATGGGTCTATAGTTGTCGGCCGCGGAGGAGCGGCCGTGCGCATTGAGACTCTATGCTACGATGCGCGAGGCCGTTCCCTGTAAGGGGTTCGAATCCTCCTTCGGGCATGGATGCTTGCGTCGGTTTTAGTATCAGGTAGTTCATAAGTAGTTTGTAAGTTTAGGGACTGATGACCCCCCAATTAAGTCCCTTAAGCTTAACAAACATTGGAACATATAGTGTCACGTATTTGAAGCTGTGTTGTGCGATTCTGGAGTGTACAGCGAAATTTACAGGTGGTTTAACATGTTTGGTGTTTACTTTTCCTCTTGAACAGGTGACGGTACTTAGCTCCTTAAGTAATAACCAGTACAAAATCTCGACTGAGGCCGGTCAGTGCTAAAGTTTTTGACGTACCTGTCTATCACGTCTTTAAGTGTGTCTTGTACAGTGAAATAATTTTGATTTTGCATTGGTTAATGTATGTAAATACTGTATTAAAAGCAGGTAGCGAACAGCGAACAGAATTAGTACTTAAAAAGTGATAAATTGAAACTTCGTGGCACATGGTGGTTTTTTAATTATATGAAGATAAGATATAGTAATCAATAAAAAAAAATTCCTTTCATCATTTTTGACCTTGTCAGCGATAAGAAGCTGCGTGAGGGTTGGAAATTATATGCGAAGTTCGTTATAAGTCGCAAAGAACTATCATTCTGTTGGTAGTTGCAATAACTGTCTCATCGTGTTGAATTTAATATTTTGCCTCCTAATCAGTAGATTGTGCCAGAATTTAAAATTTTTTATATTCGGTTAATATTTATGCGAAATGTTGCCCCCAGGAAGACGCGAGACGAAATCGACGATTTGCCTGTAAAATGATAACACTATATTGCGACAGAGGCAAGAAAAGAATAGTGGTTGGCAGCCTTTCAAAAATTCAGTAGTATACAGTCAGCATTTTGATGAGTGAATTTGATTCTCTACGAAATCTGGAAGACTTATAACCCTAAAATTTCTACTGGTACCCAACAATGAAGAAGACGTTTCTTTCATGATGGCACAGATGAAACTAGAAACTAAAGCTAACAAAACTACTGAACGAACTTGTGGATTATGTTACAAGAGAAGGCACAAAACGCTATTCGTTCACATACAAGCCATTAAATAGGAAAGTGTTTAAGATATCACTTCTTCAATCACTATATGATCTTTATCGGTCTTTATCGGTCTTTTCCCTCTGTCTCTCTCTTTAAGCTGTTATAACTCGAGGAGTAGTGAACGTATCGTCATGCGGTTTCTTTCAGTTTCTTCTTTAGAATCCTGCGATAAACTTAGGCTATACTTAATGTCAATAGGAACTTATGAAACAACTAAAATAAGAATAATAACGTAGAATCGTTTACCGCTTCTACACTTTAGTCAGCTCTTGAGCCTAAATTATGAGAGCTAGATCAGTGTACATAGTATAGAATTGTAGAACTCACAAAGATATGAAATAAATAAATACGCGAAACCATATGTCTAACTTTTACGAGTGAACCATAGTCATCATTTTTCTCTTCTAAAGCGCTGGCGCCAGCCGGCTTCAGACTACAGATACAGTGATTGTGGGAGATCTGTACAAGTTAGACATATGATCTCTCGGCTTTAAAAAAATCGTCATTTCTATAGTTCTATACTATGTACTTTGGCGCAGGTCTCATAGTTTACTCTACAGAGCTCACTAAAGTGCAGAAATGGTAAACTATTCTACGTTATTATTTTTCTTTCAATTATTTCACATTGTCGTATTGACATTTAATATAACCTACGTTGATCCCAGAATTATAACAAGGAAATTGAAAAAAACCAACTGCAGAACGATCTAAGTAAGCCATCAGTATGATGTAAAAATTAGCAGTTCACTAAATAATAGGAAGTGTGAAGTGGTCCGCATGAGTACGAAAAGAAATCCCTTAAACTTTGTTTACAAGATAAATCAATCAAAAGTGAAGGCCGTAAACTCCACTAAATACCTAGGAATTACTATTACTTCAGACTTAAACTGGAAAGAACACGTAGATAATGTCGTTGGAAAGGCGAAACAGAGATTGCGTTTTATTGACAGAACTACAAAAGAAACTGCCTACACTACGCTTGTCCGTCCATTTTTTGAGTATTGCTACCCAATGTGGGATCCTTATCAGGTGGGTTTGAAGGAGGACATCGAAAGAGGCCAAAGAAGGGCAGCTCGTTTCGTATTGTCACGATACTGGGGAAACAGCATTACGGAAATGATACAGAATCTGGTATGGGAATCATTACAACAACAGCGCTTATCGCTGCGGCGTGGGCTAGTTACGAAACTACAATCGCCAATATTGTCTTCCGAATGCGAAAATATATTGTTGACTCCCAGTTACATAGGTAGAAACGATCATCAGAATAAAATACGAGAAATCAGAACCCGAACGGAGAGATTCGGGTGTTTATTCTTCACGGGCGCTATTCGAGAATGGAATGGGAGATAAATAGTATAATGGTGGTTCGATGATTTGCCAGGCACTTAAATTTGAGTTGCAAGTTAGATATAGATGTAGATGAACCTCCGACGAGGAGCAGGGGAGCAATCCGCTGCAAGGTGCCTTATAGCGCACGGCCCCAACACCGTTTGCCACTAGTCGGCATGAAGTATATATATCGCTATACTGTATGGAATTTTATAATGTAGATTTTCTCCCGTAATTAAGAGTTCAGCAGTTGGCAAGCCTAGTTGAGGAATTACTTGAACAGACCTGGTAGACCGCTCTCAGGCTGGCGAGCGGCCACGGCTGCTTGCTGCTGGAGTAAACACTTAACATGCCACAGTGCGGCCGTCATTTGTCGCCTTGGAAGTTTCCCGAACACAGTTGTTCACGAGACCCACACTCTTGTATTTTCTCATTTGACACAAAGCGTCAGCCGTCTGTGCCAATCTGCTTATCCCAGTGACAGCCCGATTTCTCAGTCTCCTTCACTCAGTGTCGGTCATTTTTACAATACTTTGGTACACTTGCAATAATAATCAAAAATAACGTTTTCTTAGGCAGGAATAAGCTCGTTATTTCCTCTTGAAAATACATGTCTCTTCAGGTGCCCAGCATTGTAGCTTATCACCACAATAATAACTACAGAAGTTGTTTTAGGGTAGGAAAAACATGTTTTAGTGTGTTACAGACTATTATTTATATGAATGGCAATATCTTACTTGAAAACAGCAGTCTCCTGCTCTAGTTTTCTCTTATTGGCAGATCGCCATCACCTTAAAAAGTAGTGGAGTTCTTAACATGAAAGATTTGTTTTGACTTATCTCTGACAACTTTCACACTAATTTAACATTTTGAAAATATTAAATATAAAAGGTTATAAACATTTAGTCACCTTGGAACTACTTATCAATAGTAAAAGTATTGTATGAAGTAAGTGAATAAACAAGCCAGCCTTCATGAACTTGTTCTTTCATACAACACAACAACACATTATTTACTGTACTTTCATATCCACAGAATATATGACTTCAACTGCGGATAGGCAAAGCTGAAAATGTGTACCCCGCCGGGATTCGAACCCGGGTCTTCTGCTTTCTAGGCAGTTGCGCTGACCTATACACCACTGTGGACACAGGGATCACCGCACCTGCAAGGACTACCGAAGCACTTCTTTCGGAATAAACGCATATATATATATATATATATATATATATATATATATATATATTATGCCAGTGACAGACAATGATCCTTTCGTTACTGGAGAGGGGTAGGCAAGTTTGGAGTCTTACGGGAATTGGTACATAGTGACTACGAGTTTGAGTACTGTGGGCAGGGTAAAGCTGGAAATTTGGCGGGAAGCGTGCTTAGGTAGTCCTTGTAGGTGCGGTGATCACTATAGTGAAGGGATCAGCGCAACTGCCTAGAAAGCAGAAGACCCGGGTTCGAATCTCGGCAGGATACACATTATCAGCTTTGCCCATTCGCATTGGAAGTCATATATTCTGCGAATATGAAAACAATAACAACTGTAGGATCAGAAGTGACGTCTGTTCTTTCGGAATAGACGCCACATGTATATATACATTATTTACTGGCAAAATAGAATAAATATCTATTATATAGTTACATAAACAAACGGACAAGAGGGGCCTACATCCTGCTTTCAATTGCTGTGTTATTGTGGAGGATACGTTGAGCTGACTACATTTCCCCACTAAAATTATATTACAAATGGGATAAATCTTTCCAAATGGAAGCTTGAGGTAATAAACTATTATCTAAGACATTGTTTATTGTAATCGCGTGAAACATTCAAAAATTGGTGTTTATAAGTTTAATATTGGGTTATTCAGATCTTATGAACATTAACATTTGTAATTTTGAAGATACTAAAAATATTGTTGCTTCCTGAGGTAAACCTAATTTCTTCTGACTGGATTGATCCCAACATAATAATGTAACTTATTATTTACTTCTAGGTTAAGACAGTGTCCGCCAGAGTGTCCATTTCGACGTCTCCCTGTCGCCTCAGCTTTGCGGTTCGACATTGACCACCATCGTGGTACGGGGTATTAAGCGGTTGCTGGGGACAACCAAGGCTACCACAATCGTCGGCATGAGCCTACAGAACAGGAAGCTGCACTCCTCGCCAGCCCGATATCCTTGCAATTCTGGACGTAGGGCAGTTTTATAGTAAAGTCGTTGCAAAATGAAGGCAGGGAGAGAGGGAGAAGAAAGAAAGTTGTCACTTCGAAAATTGTTCAGATGTTTGTAAATCTATGGGACCAAATTACTGTGGCATCAGTCCCTAGGCTTACAAACTCCGTGAACTAAGTTTAACGAAACTTACATCGATACACAGACCCATCCCCGAGGGAGGGCTAGAACCTCCGGAGGGATCGGCCTCGAACTTCCTAGAACCGCTTGGCCATTCCCCCCCCCCCCCCCCCCCGCGGCTTGTCACGCCAAATTGCCTGTAATTTTCTTAGGTGGAATGTCGAAATAAATCTAAACGTCAGTCTGTATATCAGCTTTTACACCTTACGTCTGAAACCTGTGTGCTTCGTTTTCCGAGAGATTTACGCAATACTGCAGCAGAGGAGGAACTGAAGTCGGAATATTCTGCACATAGAACGCGGATTTAATGTGATTTAAAAACAGCAGAGACATTGTGTACAAATTAACCGTAGGTACGTGGGTGTCTACTAATTTGTGTTTATATTTTTTCACTGAGCTTCTGAGCTACTAACATTATCTTAGACAGCTAAAAATGCCGGGAACATCCTTTTATGCTTCCTTTCAATGTTTTTTTTTTTTTTTTTTTTTTTTTTTTTTTTCGTGAACTCAGTATCTTCTGTGATATTTAGGGATATTCACTAGGCCATTTTTTATATTTGATTCTCTGCTACCTTCACTACATCTAGAGGCTGCCCAGTCATCTTTTACTGTTTTCCCCTTACTACTTTCATTCAAATGTTGACCAGTACGAACTTAACTCAATTATCTCTGATGATTTTATCTTATTCGGATCCTAGCTGCCTAATTTCCAACTTCTTTCCAGTTACTCAGTTTTAATCTGCAGGTCATAACGAATAGGTTATGGTTATAGTCCTCATCTGCACCTGGAAATGTCTTACAGTTAAAAATCTGGTTTCTAAATATCAGTATTAGCTTTATATAATCTGTCTCTGGCACACGCACAACCTTCTTGAATGACTCTTAATTAAGTGTTGGCTATGTTAAAAATTTTCCTCTCTGCAGCTGCTCAGGCAACTTCCTCTTTGATTCTTTTTCCGTCAGTCGCCGAATGGACGTCATCCAGTGCACACCTGTCCAGTGAAAGCAAATTCTCAGTAGTAAGTGTAACAGGCTTCTCTTTAGAAGGTATATATTTGGATTTTTCAGCGCGCTTTCCCTTCAGTTCATTAAATTTATCGTGTGCCCGCGTTTTTATTTGATTCATATTCGTTAAATATCTGATAAGGGTATTATTCCGCCGTGTGAATCGCGTCGCGTCGCCTGTCTTTGTTTTGTGTGTCTGTTTAGCCGCCGGCTGATACGCAGCAGACGCAGCCTTCTGTAAGTAAAACCGGCTTCTGATTAGAAGCGACATATAGTATTTTGATTTTTGTCTGCGTGTTTTCGTTTCAGTTTGTAAATTTATACTGTGCTCGCGTGCATATTAGATTCAAATTCGCGTTTTAACAAAGAGTGTACTCTTCCTTTCAGTAATTTTTTTTTTCTCGGCACTATAATCATGAATAGGGACTGTGACTACTGTGTGCGGATGCAGTCTGAGCTGGTGACAAAGCGAAAATATATTGTTGACTCCCGCCTACATAGGTGGAAATGATCATCAGAATAAAATACGAGAAATCAGAGCTCGAACGGAGAGATTCATGTGTCCTTCCTTCCCGCGCGCTATTCGAGAGTGGAATGGGAGAGCAATAGTATAAAGGTGGTTCGATGAACCCTCTGCCAGGCACTTAAATGTGATTTGCAGAGTATCCCATGTAGATGTAGATGTACTCATTCACAACTTTCCGTCTCAGCTTCTTTTTACTATAGAATTCCAGTTCCCTATAACGATGACGTTTACACATAGTTTAACTATGAATAATGTCTAAAATCTTCATCATATAGGAATCCAGTTGGCATATTAACTACTACTATTATAGTTTTGTGTTCCACGCAGACATTGATAAAACGTTTACTACGCTGTTCCTAGTATCCTGCTCAAATTTGCTACTTCCTATTAATACTCCTGATTTAGTATTGATAACATTGTATTGATTTGACAAGATGTCCTGTTCATCCTACCACTGCACTTCACTAATCCACACTACATCTAACATCAACCTGACGACGACATCATCTTGAGAAATCCCAGCCTGGAGAAAGAAATTAGAGACTTTTAACACCAGATCTATTTTATTCCAAGGACGCCATCATCATTTAACGAGACAGTAAAGCTACATGTCCTTGGGAAATGTAACGATGGTAATTTTTCCTTGATTTTAGCCATTTACTACATCGGCATAGAATGTAGGCCAGTGTTGCCACTTCAACTAGCAACAAGGCTCTTCAGGAACCGCAGATTTGTTTGTTCTCTTCACAGATACCATTCTGACGCCACTGCAGCTGTGACTGCTTACACACAAGGCACTCTACCTCTGCAATTCTATGAGGGACACGTATATAATTCCACCATATTTCGAATTGTTTTCTGTCCAGCAAGTGGAACACTTGCACATCGGCCGATATGTGTATTGTGTACAGTGCTAGTGTAAGACAGTCAAGGTCTAGTTTGTATTCCATTCCTAATAACGCTGTGTTAGTGTGAATGGCACATTTTCATATGTTTGTGGATAGAAGAAGAAGTGAGTTAATGAACCACAAATTATTGACAAAATAGTACGAGATATTCCAAAACACTGTCATATTTATTAATGCGTGTATTTCACATATCAGCTGGTCATCTGTGTTTTCGTCTGTGGTGTATTGTAAGTGAAACTTTTTATTCGAAAGTATGAAACAAAATTTAAGTCTGGCTGATTTTTTCTTGATTTCTCTCTGGATGTACAAACAAACCACTGGTCAAAGGTAATAAATAGTATACAAACTGAAAACTACAACTGTTGTTGTGATTTAGAATATCAGTAAAATTAACTATATTATTTTTACGTTTAAAACCTCTTCGTTTGTTGCCTGTAGACATACTTCCGTTTCCTCTAGAATGTTAATTTCATATCCTGAGTGTATTGAATGTAAAATTTCGAATACCTAGTATACAGTATCAGCTCTGTGGCTTTAAGACTGTAGGTGCTGGTAAAAACTGGAAGGGCTCTTTTCACTTTTTCTAGAGTGTTCTTTATATGTGATTGTGAAATTTCGACTCGTCTGGTCTAGGAATTACAAATTAAATGTCATAGTTGAGAAATTTTGAAGGTTTTTCGGTGCATGTGAGCCTTTTGTTTTTTGTTATGTGTCAGTTTTGAAATGTGAAACTGGTATCAGCATTTCTGAAAATTTGCCTAATTTTATTGGATATTTTACCTAAATGCGGTGTGCTGGTATTTAACTTTCACGTTACTCTTTGTAACGTGATTTCTGTGTGCACTGGTCTGTTGCTCATTGAATGGAAGATGGCTAGTATGTGTGAATAGGGATGGCTACAATGAGCATTGCTCGATTTTGACGGTTTCCTGTATATTTAAAAGCTGTGTTTATTTTGTATGTTTTGTATGACGAGGTCTAGATGGTTCATTATGTTATTGGTTTCTAGCTCTATTGTAATTTTTTTTAAAGATGGAGATCGTGGAGGTCATGAATAGAGCTATCTCTATGAGGATAACAATCTCATTCACATACCAGTGACAACATATGTTTATATTAGTTTTCTTGAAGTTGCAAGAATACTTTCTTCGAGTCTATTTAAAAATCAATCTGCTATGTTGCTTTCTAGGTTGCAACTCATAGCAACACCATCTGGTTATGTATAGAATTTCTGTTCAAATTTAAAGTAGTTGTGGACCAGGAGTAGGTGAAGTAATTGTATAACTTCATATGTGCAAATGACTGAGATTTTGTTGTGGTTAAGTCAGTTTAATTCTATATGGTTGTCTATTTCATAGGGATATTCATATAAAGATTGGTGATGTCATAGGCCACAGGTCTCCTTTACTAAGAATATTTATTTTACCTGCTTTTTATGCAAGGACTCTAGAATTTTTGATAGTGTATTTCTTATTATAAATGTAATATATTTATAGTAGTGCATTTATTTATTAGAGGTACTATGCTCCAGACTGAACGCTGAAAGGCATAATCAGTCTCTAATGATGATGATGACGATGATGATTTGATTTTTTATGAATCAGCGAAGTACGACAGTTTCATAATAATAACAATAATGATGAATAATTATTGTTCATGTCTTCATAACGAATAAAGTGATTAACAAACTTCCTGAAAACATTTTTCACAGCCAAGTGCTCTACCGACTAGGCTATCCAAGTACGAATGACGACTGTTACTGGCGGCACTAAATCTGTGCCAGGACACCTTAAACTGTAGAGTGCTTTTCTGAGAAAGGCAAAGGTCCCTGATTTAACGCTCAGTTCATCACACTGTCTAAGATTCCTAACCCTAAAACGAAATGTTCAAATGTTTGTATAGCTTATGAAACTTAACTACGGGGACATCAGTCCCTAAACTTACAAACTACTTACGAACTAACTAATTCTAAGGACGGCACAAATATCCATGCCCGAGGGGGGATTCGAACCCCCGACCGTAGTGGCCGTGAAGGCCGTGACTGGAGCACCTTAGTCCCCTCGGCCACAGCGGCCGGCCCCTAAACACGGTTTTCAGGTTCTGAATTATCTCGCTGAATAGTACATTTGTAGATATTGGACGTTCTGCATATACATTTTTGCAAGTGTACCACATACTGTTTGTATTGGGTGTAATTCAGTACTATTTTCTTGAGTTATCTACTGTAAAAAATTGTGTTTTTAGTGTTTACAGCCATGTGGGGGTGGACTTGCCATGGACTGTGCGGCCACTCCCGTCGAAGATTCCTCAGTCAGGCTTGGGTGTATCTGATGTGCTTAACATAAGTTTGTTGAACTACAGGCTGTCACACGAAAGTCGTCCGAGAGAGCTCCGCGTTTGCCGACTGCTTCCGATCCGCCTGCCGGTCGCCGCTTTGAGTGTTCTGGAACATTTTAAAAGCATCAGAACCGAGACCAACCGTATCGTCGCTGGGACCGATTACTAGAGAGAAACACCGTTCTATACTGTGTGACTAAGGGTTGGGATGTTTCGTTTGAGTTTGCTATCGATTTTAGATTCGCCGCGGTATTCAAGAACGCTCAATGAATGTTTCTTGTGTTGAACTCGCAAAAACAGCGTCGTATGTGGAATGTTGGCTTGAATTCATACGGAAATTCGCCAGTGTACATGTTTCAAATGAATCGAAGGTACATAGGTTAATGAATAATTTTTAGAGACATGAACTGTATTACACAAACGAAGGCCTAGAGAAGGTAGTGTTTTAAACGAAACTACATTAAATGACATAAGGGATATCATGGAAAAAAAAGTCGGAGAAAATCTCTGCGTCGTTCGGTATTTCAGACGGGAGTCTCAAGAGCAGCTGCTCACAGAGGTGTACAGAAACTGAAATAATTGAATCCGTATGAAATAACGATAGTGCGTCAACTCACGAACTTAGATACTGTTGCTCGATGTCGCTGCCTGTTTGTGCATGATGGGGAAGTTTGTCTTGAGATTTTCTCTCCCTCCCTCCCTCTCTCTCTCTCTCTCTCTCTCTCTCTCTCTCTCTCTCTCTCTCTCTCTCTCTCTCTCTCTCTGTTATGAAACAAGACTGCACATGTCAGGGTATGAAAATTATCAGAACAATCGACGTTGGAACTCCGAAAATCCCTCATGAATTACATCAACAGCCTCTGCATGATGTGAAAACGAGTGTGATGTGCAATTAGTGGAAGGCAAATTATTAGAAAAAATCTTTTTCCACGAAATAAATTTTGACAGGAATGTGAACAATATTCTACAGACTATTTTTTCGAAAAGGTGTGTGTTTATTTCGTACAGGACAATTCAAGACCATCCATCGCCAATGGTTCTATGGCAGCAATATGAAGTGTTTTTCAGGATAGGATAGTTGACTGGCCTCTTCGTTCACCAGAGCTAAACCCGTGTGACATTTATCTTTGGGGAATGTTGAAAGATTAGGTATAGGCAAGCAATCAACATTCACTCGAAGACTTGGAAGACAGGATTCGGCTAGTCGTTTCCCAATTTTCGGCAGCCGAAATTCGTTGAGTGCAAATGTGTTCAGGAGATGTTAGGCTAACCTTTCCATTTTCTTTCATCTCGAGCACCAACTGTAAGTTAAGGTAAGCTTAAGTTAATCACACAGCACCGCTATTTACACTTTAACTCAGTTGATGCACCCGCGGGAGTCCGAGGGTCGGACTCAGAGGCGGGCGGCGAATGCGGTGGAGGCGGTCACCTTGCCGGCGTCTGACGTGAGACACCCGGATTGTAAGTCTAGAGACTGGTTAGGACTCTCATAGTAGCCAAAGACAAAAGTTTGTGATAATGCCAATAATCCTGCAGTTGGGTCTGCCCCTTAGTACAACCGACAAACAATATTTTCTTTGTAATTTTTTGCTCTAACTATATGCTCTTTGAAATAATTTATTGACTGGTTATCAGTCAACAGTTACAAGTGGTTTATTTTATTTCATTTTATTTATTCATTTACTAGAAAACTCGGGAACGTTGCGCAGTAGCTAATGTGCATGGGATACCTACTCTAATCTCTTTTCTTTTTCTCCCTCTATCCCTTCATCCCTCCTTTATTTCTCCCTTCCTTTGTCCATCTCCTCCTCCTCCTACCTTCACACCACCCCCTCTTATCCCGCACCCAATATGAGTATTTTGTAAGCTATCATGTTTTTAACTTGTGTATTTTTTATATAGTGACTAAGTGCAATGTTGCACTTGTTATTTTATACCCATTTTTTTAACGAGATGACCAGCTTGTAATATGTATGTGACCAGATGGTGGTTACACAGTTCACCGAAAGCGGGCGTCATTAAATAAATTATAAATGCGCGATCTTGGCATTTTATTTCGAAAACTATATTCCAAAATTTTCTTTCATACAAACCATGTCCTGAGAATTATGACCAGAACAAAGAAAATACAAGCCAAATTAGTGAAGCCGTTCTGAAGCGATGCGCTTTCATACATGCGGCAATTCATTGTTATTAATATAGATATTTATTTTGCATGTATTGATTCTTCAGCATCATCTTCAGCTTCTTTATAGTTGCGACTGCAACACGTCTCATGTACGGTCTTTTGCACTGAAATGAGGACTAGGTTAAATCGAGAGGTATACATTTAGGAAACAGAGTAAGTTTTTAACCAAACTTGTTTATTCCAACATATTTAACAACAACAACAAGTTATTAATGTGGAAGTTTTGTACAAATAGGGATACACACAGAGAGAGAGAGAGAGAGAGAGACGATTACGAAATGTGATTAGGGAGTGAGAAGGAGAATTTATAGCAGAAGTTATGGGTATGAAATGGGGATGTAGGAGCCTAGCCGTGGTAGGGCAGGGGGTAGGGTTGAGGGGCGGGGGCGGGGAGGCGCGGCGGTTGCGGGGGCGGCGGCGCGGGGTGCCCGACGCGCTTGACGACCGCCTGGAAGCCGTTGTGGTCGTCGGCCGTGTACTCGACGATGCGCGTCGTGCCGTCAGCGTCGACGAGCGAGTAGGCGCCGGTGACGCGGTCGCCGTCGCGGGATTCCCACTGCGTCTTAGCATCACCAGTGTGGCCGTCCTTGACCGCGTAGTCGAACTTGTAGCTGGGCGGCGCCACGTAGTCGTACACGATCTCGTGCTGTGGGGGCGGCGGGGGCGGCGCGTGGGGCAGCAGCCCGGCGTGGGCGGCGGCCAGCAGGCAGGCCAGGGCAACTAGGGCGGCTTTCATGGCGGAGGTGGGCGGCGAATGCTGCTGCTGCCAGTAGCGCACCGCCTTATATACGGCAGGGCAGGGGCGGCCGCGCAGGAGAAAGTGGAGGACCGCTTAACAGCAGGCTGGCAGCAGGACACAGGCACCAGCCACGGGGTGGCCGTGAACACGCGGAGCTCCTAATAACTGTGCGGTGCGCGCCTAAGAAACGTAACTTCCTACCTTTACGGTAAATATTGATGCATCTCAGTCGGCAGCAATCGAACTGTACACGAAATATAACCTGAATCTAATTTTTGATTGCTGGAAAACTGTAGCGAAATGCTCGATGATTTGCAGTGGATCGGCGCTGTGAGCAGGAAATGGACTTTGACGTTCTAAAAATAAATAAATAAATAAAATTACTTTTTGAGAAAACAGTAAAGAAATTCTCTTAAATGTTTCAATACACGATGCCAGATAAATCTGCTTGCATGAAATACCTCGAAGTATGCTTATGAAGTTATCTGAAGCGTAATGGTCACATGAAATTAGTAGTACGCCAGATATTAGTCTGAAAATCACTGGAAGTATCTACGGGGAGAATAGTTCGTCAACAAGGAAGTAGCTTACGAAATGAGGATCTGAACTGAACTTGGTTCTGTTGTTGTTGTTGTGGTGGTGGTGGTGGTCTTCAGTCCGCAGACTGGTTTGCAGCAGCTCTCCATGCTAAGTTGAGGAATCCTTGATGCCTCAGAATGTGTCCCCGCAACCAATCCCATCTCTTAGTCAGGATATGCCAGAAACTTCTTTTCTCCCCAGTTCTGTCGAGCACAAATCCTCATTAGTTACGTGATCAACACGTCTAATCGTCATCATTCGTCTGTAGTACCACATTTCGAAAGCTTCTATCTTCTTGTCTGATCTCCCTATCGTCCACGTTTCTTTTCCATAAAATGCTACACGCCAGACACATGCTATCAGAAACGACTTCCTAACATTGAAACTAATATTGGATGTCAACAAATTTCGCCTCATCAGAAACGCTGTTCTTCCCATAGCCATTCTGAATTTTATATCTTCTCTACTTCGGCCATCAGAAGTTATTTTGCTACCAAAATAACAAAATTAATGTGGGTTCTGTAGCAGATGTAATTGATACGGAAGAACCCAAGGAGAGAAGCGTACTTCGTGCAGGTTTATTCAGGAAGCGTGAAAGCGTCACAGACTTTGTTGTGGCGTGGCCATTCGCCACAATGACGGCGGTCCGCTCAACTCGCCGCACCACTCGAAGAAGTCGCTCGACCGTACTTCAATCGCCGGGGGCGCCTCAAGTCTCGTTACCTCTCTGCCTTGCGCCGCGCGCCGGCCTATCAGAAAAAAATGTTCAAATGTTTGTAGAGTCTACGAGACTTAACTACGGGGTCACCAGTCCCTAAACTTACAAACTACTTATGAACTAGCTAATACTAAGGACGGCACAAATGTCCATGCCCGAGAGGGGATTCGAACCCCCCGACCGTAGTGGCCGTGCAGACCGTGACTGGAGCGCCTCAGTCCCCTCGGCCAACGCGGCCGGCGACTGCTCTCCATCAGATGTTTCAAATAGATGTTCAGATGTTTGTTAAGCTTAAGGGACTTAACTGTGGGGTTATCAGTCCATAAACTTACAAACTACTTATGAACTACCTTATACTAAAGACGACACAAACATACATACCCGAGGGGGATTCGAACCCCCGACGGGGAACATTTTCAGACAGTTAAATATTTGTTACAATGAAGAGTATAAATGTCATTTACCCTCAAAATAGCGACACATTTGCTAAAACGTCCAAAGATATGTGGCAAGTAACAATACAAAAGTCTATTTGGTTCCCATGTCTGTTAAAAAGAAGACTGAGTTTTACAAAAATTGCTTACAGACGGCCCTAACCCACGACCTTCGACGGCGCAACATGATGCCGCTAACCACAAGGCTATTCTTGATAGGTGGAGAGTAGTGATTTCATTATTATTCATGATCGGATCTTCTGAAGGCTTTTACAGTTGATGCGGCTTTAATTTATAGTTATAAGATATTTTACCAAATATAACGTGTTTTTTGATGAATCTTCAATGCGCCAAAAACAGATATGAAGGGCGGCCGTTGCGTTAATGGAGGATTTGCCGATGCGCAAGGCGAGGTGCGCAGTAGCTCCATTGTCTTGCTTCGGGACCATTCGTGCATTACCGCCCGAGCTCGAATAGCCAGGAGCTGGCGTCTCTACCAGCTCCAAAGCCAATGTTAAAAGCGGCGTTTTCCCTCACCCCTACCTGCCGCGGGAGCGCCAATATGCTGCCTGCAAGGGGGTTCAGAAGAGATTTGAACCTCAGCCGCGCATGCGCATTGCGATGCTGCGGCCACTGCCGCCTATAAGCGGCAGCGCCACGACTCGTATACGAGCTGTCTCCGCGACATAAAACGTTTCTCATGCGATAAAAATACTTTGAATGTGCATATAAAATGATCTGTTAGAAGAACGAAACGAAGAATGATAGTTTAAAAACACTTTTTATTTCTTCATTTATTTACTTACTTTTCACGACGAGCTTTTTGCAGCGGTTCACTGAACCAGTAAACACATAGGACGCTCCTCCAATGGTATTTCGTAAGTGTAGCCACTGAGTTTGGTCATATAGGTTTAGAAACATTTGAACATTTGAAACTAACGATTATATGTCTTTTTTATTATTATTTAACATGCCCCTTTACATGTTTGATGGTTAGATCCAGGCGGTTACATCAGATATTTTTGCAAACATCAGTACATAAGTTGATAGGGTTTACAAAGGAACAAACAATTTTATACATCAGGAAATCTTATTGAATTACAAAAATTGTAAAAATCTGTAGTGAATTTATGTACTAAGTCATATTTACTGACGGGCCATCCTCCTCCTTTAGCAGCTATTTTTTCCCTGAGATGGTCCCTCTCTTTCAATACATTGCAGCAGTCAAAAAGGACGTGGTCAATGGTTTGGACAGCACTGTTACTTGTGGACGTTCCGTTTTCAATTATTTTGAAGTGCTGATAGTAGGCTTTCAGTTTTCCATGACCTGTTAACATAGCTGTAAAATTCGGAGATATTGGAAGTTTAACCATAAAACGTTGTCGGATCGTAGGAAAATACGGTTTAGTGCTTGCCCCGTTTTTTGTTCTGTGCCACTCAATGTCCCATTTGTTCCTAAACTCTTCTCGAAGTTTCTTCTTTACGGCACTTGTAGGCATTTTGTTGTAGCGTATTGATTGTCGTGAACGAGCTGCTCTTTTAGCGAGGTTGTCAGCTAGTTCATTTCCCCATATCCCTTGATGTGCCTTAACCCATTCGAAATGCACCAGCCAGTTGTGTGTCGCGGTCAGCACGGCCACTACGGTCGGGGGTTCGAATCCCCCCTCGGGCATGGATATTTGTGCCGTCCTAGTTCGTAAGAAGTTCATAAGTAGTTTGTAAGTTTAGGGACTGATGACCCCGTAGTTAAGTCCCATAAGCTTAACAAACATTTGAACATTTTTTTGAGTTGTGTGTCTAGAACCTTCTGATTTTACATCTTATTTCTTCAATCAACGAGTTGTGGTTCTTCGGATTTCGCAAAGAGTCCAAAGTAATCCTGCTGTCGGTGTGAATTACTGCAGTTGTATCAGTATTCGAAAGATTATTTATGAACTCAAGAGCATTGAGGATGGCAAATTGTTCCGCTTGATTGTTTAAGCGTCCATTACACAGTTTTAGCTGTATCTGGTAAATAAGCCTCTTATTAACAAATACTGCTATCCCCGAACCCACTCCGTCGTCTGATTTGCTTCCATCTGTGTATACTTCAACAGCGTAGCTTTTGCTGGCGTCCTTCTCAATTATCCTCGTAAAGTCTGCTGGGTGTGCCCAGCTTCTGTACTCTAGGGCGATGTCGATTGTCTGTTTGGCGTCTTTGGTTTTGATCAGGTTATAATATTTGGCTATTTCTTGTATCTTAAGTGTTATGGGCATGAGACCTGATAAAACACAAAGTGCTTCGCTGGATGTCGTTCTGTAAGCTTTGACCATTTTTAAATTCATTAACCGTTGAACTCTATTAATTTTGGTATGTCTTATCTTGCGTCGGGTTGCACTCATACATTAAGATCACGTTGTTCGTTTGAACCTTTCCAGAACAATTTTGGGATCGACCAAAATTGTATGACCAAGACAGATAATTTTCCATTCTTCAACTGAAATTGTTCTTCGGATCAAGTTTCTTATCTGTTTGTATCAGTTGTGCTCTTACGAATTCATTTTCGCTTCGCCTCGTTAAAGGTAGTCATCGCTTTTCTGTATTCTGAGGCGGGATCATGCGCCTTGCTCCTGAGTAGTTCTGCCGTAGTTCAGTCATGAAAGGAGAAAATATAAAAATGCAGTAAATGGAACAGGGAAGGATGTAGAAGAAAGTATAAGTAGGGGAAAAATAGATACAGCCTACAGGAGAATAAAAGAGATATTTGGAGATAAGAAAAACAGCTCTTCGAATATCAAGAACTCAGATTGAAAACCAATTCTCAGCAAAGAAGGGAAAACTGAAAGGTGGAAATAGTACATAGAGGAATTCTACAAAGGAAATGAACTTAGAGACAATGTTGTAGGAAGGGAAGTAGATCAAGATGAAATAGTAGATACCATACTGAGAGAAGAATTTGACAGAGCCCTGAAAGATCTAGGTCGGAACAGGGCCCTGGGAGTAGATGACATTTCCTCAGAGCTACTAAAGTTTCTGGGAGAGTCATCCATGACAAAACTGTTTCACAGGCTGAGAAAGATGTATGAGACAGGCGAAGTACCCTCAGACTTTAAGAAAAATGTTATACACCCCATTCCAAATAAAGCAGGCGCAGACAGGTGTGAAAACTACAGAACCATCAGTTTAATAAGTAATTGTTGCAAAATATTAACAAGAATCATTTACAGAAGGATGGAAAAGCTTGTAGAAGCCGACCTCGGGGAAGATCAGTTTGGGTTTAGGAGAAATGTAGGAACACGGGAAACAATACTCACTTTACGGCTTATCCTAGAAGACAGATTAAGAAAAGGCAAACCTACATTTCTAGATTTTGTAGATTTGGAGAAGGCTTTTGACAATGTTGATTGGAATAAACTCTTTAAAGTTCTGAAGCAAGCAGGAGTAAAATATAGGGAGCGTAAGGTTATCTACAACTTGTACAAAAACCAGACAGCAGTTGTTAGAGTTGAAGGGCATAAAAGGGATGCAGTGATTGGGAAGGGAGTAAAACATGGTTGCAGCCTTTCTCCAACGTTATTCGATTTGTACATTGAGCAAGCTATAAAGGAAAGCAAGGAGAAATTTGGAGAAGGAATTAAAGTTCAGGGTGAAGAAATAAAAACCTTGCATTCTGCCGATGACATAGTAATTCTGTCAGAGACTGAAGGAACCTGGAAGAGCAGTTAAACGGAATGGACAGTGTGTTGAAAGGTGCATACAAGATTAACAAGAGCAAAACAAGTGTAATGGAGTGCAGTCTAAGAAAATGAGTCAACGCTGAAGGAATCAGTTTGGTAACGAAACAATGAAGGTGGTAGATGAGTTTTGTTACTTGCGCAGTAAAATAACACGTGATGGTCGCAGTACAGAGGATATAAAATGCAGAATGGCAATGCGAAAAAAGCGCTTTTGAAAAAGAGAAATTTGTTAACATCAATATTAATTCAAGTGTAAGGAAGTCCTTTCTGAAGGCATTTGTGTGGAGTGTTGACTTGTATGGGAGTGAAACATGGACGATAAACAGTGCGGACAGGAAGAAGATAGAAGCTTTTGAAAAGTGGTGCTACAGAAGAATGCTGAAGATGAAGTGGGTCGATCGCGTAACTAATGAGGAGGTACTGAACAGAATTGGGGAGAAAAAGGAATTTCTGGCATACCTTGACTAAAAGAACGAATCGATTTGTTGGACACATTCTTAGACATCAAGAAATTGCGAAATTAGTGTTGGAGGGAAGTGTGGGGGTTAAAAACCGCAGAGGAAGACCAAGAGATGGATACAGTAAGCAGATTCAGGCAGATGTAGATTGCCGTTCTTATGTGGAGTTGAAGAGGCTTGGTCAGGATAGGGTATTGTGGAGAGCTGCATCAAGCCAGTCTCCGGATTGAAGACCACAACAGCAACAGTTCAGTCACCCGCGGTCGGCGTCCAACTTGTCACGCGGCAGCGGAGTGTCTGTCCTCTGGTTGGAGGCGCCGCCTGGCAGCCAGCACTGTGCCCTCCATCATTCAGCAGGACGCGGCGTGGCGCAAGACTCGACAGACCACCCGCGGCGGTCGCAGCTAAAATAAAAACATACGTCTCCTGGGCCCTCAAACAACGGGTTTCCATCTTTATCATTCATACTGAAAAAATCGCACAGACTTTTTTTACGGCCCACTTGAGATTTGTTCAAATGTTTGTACAGCTTATGGCATAGACTAAAGGAAAGATAGACCGCGCATGACGTCATTACACTGAAACCAACACCTAAGTCACGTGACTCGGGGCAGGAATCACTGTTCATCATTGCAAGCAATGTTAAGTGCAGCTGAAAGTCACAGATCTTTTTTTCTTGCTAATAGAAATTAAGCGTAGATTTCGACAATAAAACGTCTTTTCGTATTCTTATTATACATTCAGTAGAACAATGGATGTTAGTTCTCCGCAATTCGCAATCATCCCGTTTACATGGGCTCCCAAAACCGGATTTCATAGACCGATTTTCCAATTCCGCTTATGGTTGGTCATGTAAACACTCCAAAATCGCTTTTGGAAATCCGCTTCTCTAAAGTGGTTTTCCAGATCCACAATCGATTTTCGTGACCATGTAAACGGAGCCGTTTTTTGAAGCGTTCTTGGCTTGTCAGATTGTGTGTGTGTTTTTTTTTTTTCCTTTTTTTTTTTTTTTTTTTTTTTTTTTTTTTTTTTTTTTTTTTTTTTTTTTTTGGTAAGAATTTTCGGCACATTTGGACAGAGTGATCTTTTCTAATGTGAAATAAAAGTATTAATATTAGAGTGAGCATGGATCTGTGTATTTAAGTAAAGAAAAAAAACGATTATGCTGACTAAATCGGGGACTGAATCAGCTGTTTTTCAGCCGCCATCTTAAGTGGATTAGGAAATCCGATTCAGGCTGTGCCATGTAAACACGACAGCGAAACATGGTTTACGAAAATCGGTTTTCGTCTTCCGGAAGATGTGTTACATGTAAACGTAGTGAATATGAATGCAACAGTTACATTTTTTACCTGTGCCTAGATGAAATGTATTCACAGTTTTTTGTTGTACTGTCAGTCTTTTAGTGTGTAGCTCACGCAGGAGACGAAATATCACTTTGACAATCAGCATCAGTTTTCATTCGATTCCTCAACAATACATGTGAAATGTTTTGTCCTGTTTAGATACTTGAAATCGGTTTGCATCTACAAAGTCCGATTTTAATATAATACAAACGTATATATGTAATGACTTTTGGCACATACAGTGAAGCCAAAACGTAAAACAAGAAAACTATTGGCTATTTACATTAAATAATAACGTGATAAAAAATTATTGATGTACGTGAAAAGAACTGGTATTATAGGGATAATGAACAGTCTGCTTTCATCTTCAGCATTGTGTAACGCTATTAAAGGCAGATCGGCAGGAGAAATTACTTACTTACTCAGTCAAGAGACGCTGAAATAATGTTCCCATCAATAATCACATTGATCAGTTAGGGAAAAAGTAAAAAATTCATAGTGCAGCAAAAACATTGAGGATGTGTAATTATGTTGCTTGTAAATGGAAGTGACAGTAATTTTCTCTGGTCATATGCACGAACGATAATCACCGCATTAATGTAAGTAATATGGAGAAATCACGTTAACTTTACTACTAAATATGTAATAGGAATACGAGAAGTCGTTTTATTGTTAAAATAAATGCTGGACTTCACCTGTAAAATAGAAACACTGTTGTTCGTAATAATGAAGCCTCAGTCACGTGACTCGGGGTACTTAGATGTTGGTTTCAAACCACAATACAGCAGGGATAGAGACATGCGCAGTCTGTGGTCTGTGTTATCTTTGGTCTATGGCTTATGGGACTTAACTACGGGGTCACCAGTTCCCAAACTTACAAACTACTTATGAACTAGCTAATACTAAGGATGGCACAAATATCCATGCCCGAGGGGGGGGGGGGATTCGAACCCCCGACCGTAGTGGCCGTGCAGACCGTGACTGGAGCGCCTCAGATGTGTTTTCTGCAAAGATTTCGGACACAAATAATAAAAATGTAAATAATAAAAAATTATGGACGATACGATTACGACTCTACTATTGTGTTAACATCTATGCACCCAACACGTAATATTTTTCATAACCGTATTTTAACAAACAGCCAAATTTATTTGATAACTGAGTTTAGCTACGACAAACATACTCTTTTTTGAACTTTTACCTCTTTAAACTATCGTTTTAATATCTCTCCTACATTTTCATTATATTTTTCCGTGCCGGCCGCGGTGGCCGAGGGGACTGCGGCGCGCCAGTCACGGTCTGCACGGCCACTACGGTCGGGGGTTCGAATCCCCCCTAGAGCATGGATATTTGTGCCGTCCTTAGTATTAGGTAGTTCATAAGTAGTTTGTAAGTTTAGGGACTGATGACGCCGTAGTTAAGTCCCATAGACTCAACAAACATTTGAACATATTTTTCCGTTAAAATATTATCACCTGTCTTGCCTCGGTAGTTTGTTCAAAGTTTATTTTCTTTGCCTGTACTGGTTACGAATGACTGTAGCGTACATTTGGCGTTCGGACGAGTGACTCTTGTCTGGATGGAACACAGCGTACATTTGGCTTTCGGATATCAGTCGCGTGACATACCTCGCCGGAAACTCGCTCTTGCTTTCTGTATTTGATGATTTTCTTATTATAACTCAAGCGTTTCATTTCAAAGCAATGGCGCACCGAAGAATTAATCGAGTATCTAAAAAAGCCATATTAGCATCAGTTAACAACTGCCATCAATAGTAAGAGAATTAAGGAAGCGTTTCGTGATTCTTCGCCATGTCACGTGACATCTCCGAACGCCTGGTTTTCATAAAATCAAGGGACGGTGTCAAATCGCTGTTATTGTAGCAAATATCTCTCAAACGATACGAGATATGAAAAAAACAACACAGACCAAAATTTTAGAGAAATTTCTCCTCTATAAATTCGATTATTCAATTTTCATGTTAGATGAACGGTTAAGCCATTATTTTCATTTAAATTTCGAGCTGTCAAAAGGCGATCGCAAAGGCCCACTTTTAGTGTCACTACCGTAACCTAAAGTATGCCAAACAGCCTCCAAGATCAAAGACGTCATTTCGATTGCTATATTACCTTTTATATAAAACTCCGGGTGCATATTTTCTTGTTCGCAAAACTCGAAAAATAATGGCCGATTGACTTGAAATTCTAAGACAAAGTTGCATTCTTCGTCGGGAAGGTTTTTAATGGTAACCACGATGCCGTAATGGGGATAGGGGTTAAAAAGACTTGTAGTCCACGACACGTGAATACCCAAAATTAAATCACCCAGTTATAATATTTATGGCTAACAGCCATCATACTAAGAAATCTATAGGATTCCTCAAAGCCGAGGCAGAATGGCCAGCTGTGGTGGGCGCGGCTGTTCGCCGTCGAGGGTTCGAGTCCTCCTTCGGGCATGGGTGTTTGTGTTGTCGTTAGCATAAGTTACTTTAAGTTAGTTTAGGTAGTTAGTAAGCCTAGGGACTTACGACAACGTAGTTAAGTCCCTTAGATTTACAAACTTTTGAACGTTTTACTTCCTCAAAGAAAGCAGAAGCATATGGATGCAGATGTTATGCAGTGGTGTGAGGTACCAGCGACATACGGTGCTACTCCCGTGCTAAAGCCGCCAATAGTTTCGGAGCCTTATTCTGATTGGCTGGCACATTTGGAGGCTTCGTGCCAAAACTAGTTCGCATTATTAATTATATTTAATAAAGCATTCATTAAAAATATGTTAGACTCAAAAGAAAACATCTCTCATTATCCAGCTACAGTTCTGTAATTTTAGAATAATTCAGTTCTATGAGTGACATAAAATCTTAACGAAAAGAGGTTACATTAAAATTTAATACTTAAAACGCAAGTGTATTGCTTCATACTAAGATGAATCGTAACTTTTGTGTTGGATATATGTCAAAGGTAGTGTTAAATGTGCAGTTTGCCTTTATTAGAAAATAAATTGAAGTGTGGCATCCTGAATTAAACTAGCCTTAAACCTCCATGACCTACACGCCGTCTTGTGTGCATGGAACAACAGTTCAAGATTTCAGGTTAGTGAACTAACTTTTTCTACAACTTTTCAGTTTTCACTTTAAGGCAGTGAAAACACCTAGGACGTCTCACTTGTAGAGTCATCTCGCTACAACCGAGAACTGATTCTCGTTGTTTAGTGGTAACACCACAAAAATTATAATTTCCGCCTGTCGTAAAGTATTTGAGAATGACAGCAGTTAGCGTCTTGCGACAAATATTTTGAATAATTTCATACGTAAAATGAAACTTCTTTACTCTGATACTTCCACAAAAACAAAGGAGGAAAGTTTACCAGTTATTGCACTGTCAGTGGTCTCGCAGTATAACTGTCGTATGAAGCCAAGCGTTTTATTTCTAAGCTGCTAATACTACCTGCAATATATTTTGCATACGGTGTTCACATAAGCTACACAATCTCCTTGCAAAATTATGCAATTGCACGACAAATAGTTTCAGGAGATATAGACTGTGGCTTCATTTACGAGGTTTTATTACTTCTATATACTCATTCTATTCGCAGTGCTTGACAGTATGCAAGCAACATCTCCTCCTCCTCTCTCTCTCTCGCTCTCCATCTCCGCCTTTCCCCTTCTCACTTTTCATCTACCGCCTATCCTCTCCTCTTCGTCGTCGTCGTCCTCCTCCTCCTCCTCCTCCTGCTGCTCCTTCCCTTCAAATGCACAAATGTTTGTAAAATTATGAGACATAAGTACAGTGGTCATGGGTCCGTAAACTTACAAACTACTTAAACTAAATTATCCTAATAACAACATATGCACACACACACACACACACACACACACACTCACACTCACACACCCGAGGGAGGACTCGAACCTCCGACGGCTAACGGTGGCGTGCACCGCAGCGAGGCGCTTTACTGCACATGGCCATTCGCCGAAGCTTGTCCTTCCCCTCCCCCTCCTAATCCCAGTCTATATACTTTTTTCGTACGTATTTGAACCGTAGGATGTATAATATAAATTTTCCGTAACATGTATTTATTTCAACCTTTCATTAGTCCAGTGTTTTTCAACATTTTCGAATATGCGGCCACCTTTCAAGTAAAAATACTCTGGCGATCCCCTCCCAAATAAAAAATATTCTGGCAACCTCTCCCTTCCCCCCTCGTTCTCACGAACAGCAACGAAATTTTGTTATCTCTAAGGCAACAAATGTGATCTTTTGCTACAGCTTTTTTTTTTTAAATTGTTGGCCAAAGTTAGTTTTGTCTATTTTACGAAATGGTGCAGATTATGTATTTTTTACAAGATTCCTGACAGAAAAATATTTTCGCTTAACAGGTGTTTTGCATTTAAAGCAAAACTCAGACGCGAATTATGCTCATTTAGAAACGTCCCACAGTATAGACAATTTGTAACCAAGTAGATTTTTTTCAAATTTTTCAGCATTACTTATTGTATCATGTTCTTTTACTTATCGTTTGGTTCCTGAGAACTGTTTTCAGGCTTTGCGCTTATTCGTCATTAACTCACAAACAATTTCTGATCTTAATGTTACCCAAGATACTCCGAAATTTTAACACTAAATAAATTTCACTTAGGCATGTATTTTTTTGTATTACTGAACCCCTATTTATTCTAGGTGCAAGTACTTCCTCCTGTGACGGCGACACCCTGAGCAAGACTTTGTGATCCCCTGGGGCCGCGACCCACAGGTTGGAAAACACTACATTAGTCCATCCTGTTCTTTCCCCTCTCTGTTCACCTGCTCCTCCACATCCCCCCTCCCTTTCCTCCGCTAATATGCTAATATGCTTCAATCATTTCACTGCACCCCGGTCTCTGTCAATCATTTTCTCTCCTGTTCATGTGGCCTACCCCCCTACCTGGTACACCTCCTCTACCTATTCCCTCCTTCCCTTTCTATTTCCTTCGCCTCCTCCTTCCCTTCTATGTAAACAATCTGTGTGTCTGTGTTTAAGATACCACTGATCACCATGAAAGTTAATACAGTTATATAATTTTTCAAAGCTGGAGGAGTCAGTAGACTGAGGAGGTAGATGAATTCGAAACAGAGACAACGAAATGATTTTCAGAAAAAGGGGAAGCTGGAGATGGGCAGAGATCCACAGAAAGAAGGGAGATTTAGAAATGAACAAAGACAGGGGGAGACGAGGAGATGGAAAGGGACAGAAGAAATGAGAAGGTTGAAAAACAGAGAGAAAAGGGAAGGAGAGATTAAGACTGGAATAGATAAGTAGCCGATTGACACCGGGTTTTCAGTTCATTACATATATCCACTAACTTTGTGATCGTAGTGAGATAGTATCGAAGTTTACTGAAAGGTTTTCTCTGTATTGCAACATACGGCAGCTACGTCTTGCAGTTTAATAACAATCTGCACCATGAACACTTTTATACATGTGCCAAATTTTATGATGAACAGTCGAACAGTGTTGAAATACTGGGTGCTTGGAAATTCCCTTCACAAACTTTTAGGACTTGTCGAGGGTAGTGAGTGCATAACATTTTGAAGAGGGACCCCATGCCCGAAAACGTATCCTTTCCATTCTAGTTTCATTTCAGATGATAATCTCATCCACTCCTACTTGAGGAATGTAATTAGGCTTGACCCAGTGCAATTGTTTGAAAAGAATACTGAAACATTCCGTTGTTACTTACGCATTTCCAGTACAATTTACACCTTATGGTTTACACTAGTCGACAACAACAAGAACCCAACATCTACGGCACCGGCCGCAACGTACTGATACATTACAACAGCGGTTTGATGTGGCGACCACCAACGTCGTTACACACTTTGTACCACCGAAGCATGTTCTGGTACACTCTCTCCATACCCTGTTACATGCTAGGACAAGGAACTCTGAGACGTTTCTCTGTCTCTAAGCAGACGTTGACGAGTTACACATCTGAATTGAAACTGTCATAGAACGGAAACGATGCGTTTCCGGACATGGGTTCCTTTTCAAAATGTTATGTACTGACTATCCTCTACAAGTCCTATAAGTTTGTAACGAGAATTTCCGGACATCCTACATATTGTAATCTACTCTTTGCCATGCACCATACGGTAGATTGCGGAGCATTCAAACATAATCCAAATTATAAATAGAAGTTTATAATGATATTTATATCACCTTAGCCTAAGGTTGAAGAGAGGAATGTTACAATATGTCCATTGCCGAGATGCTGTTCCGCTGATTGGAGAGCCTTGGCAATATTTCAGGGAACACAGAAGCTGTATTAGAGTTTGGACGTGGAGGAAAGTCGTACTTAGATTATTCCGAGGCGCCTTAATTAGTAGTAGTGTGGTGGTCTTGTGATAAGACGTCTGCTTAGTAAGCATGGAGGACTGGGTTCGGTTCCCGGCCGCATGATAAATTTTAATTCAATGCTTCACCTTTATCACTAATCCAAATTAACAATACGCCAATATCGCAATTTTTTATGCATTTGTTTCTTTAGTGTCTGAAAAAAAAATGACACGTACACTTACAAAGGTTCGCTATGCCTGGCGCACTGTTACTTTTGACTCATCCTGTACATTAATTTGGCCACAGCACCCAGGGCACAGTTTCTGCATTGTGGAATTATTTTTTGAAGTATAGAAGTTTAATAATACCTTTGATACTGGTGGAAAATACGTAAGACAGATCAAGAGGATGATTGGGCTCACACGTATGTCAGGTTGCTGTTTCACTCACAGACTTTATTCAGTTTACCATTTCGACCGTTTCAGGGCATTGCAATAAATCGAAAGGCAAACATGAAAATTTTGTGCCGAACTCTGATTCCAACCCGGATTTTCCGCTTTGGCCCAGCGGTCGCCCAAACCAATTAAACTATCCAGGCACGCTTCCCTTCCAACCCAAATTCTCATGTTGTAGCACACTACGATTGCAGTGCCCCTGCCTATGGTTCGTCTCGCTCTCAGCCTATAGGCCTACTGTATTCCCACGAGGGATCTATTGTATTAATGCTTCCGCATTGAAATTGTCAATTGCCTATTGGGGCAGATATACAATTATTTATATGGTGTCTGTTCTTTTCGGACATGGCCGAAGGAGAGCGAGCCTGGATAGCTTAATTCATAGGTCTCCTATTTACTAGGCCAAGAAGGCCACATTTCAAGTTCCGAAACGCAGTACGGACCGGAATAGCATATTTGGCGATTACTGAAGAATACGATACTAACGCCTACTTTGACCTGTGACGTCACTGACTAAGCGGAAACCCCAATTTAACCTATATACAGTTTTATCACCAGCGGAGCAGCCACGGTGAGGGGGAGAGAGCGGGGTAGACTGAAGGCCCCCCTTCCAGCACCTCCCCCCCTCCCCCGACGATATTTTTATTACTTTTTATTATTTTCATATTTTTTAAACAGGTCGGTGCCGTAATAGTACACATGTAATAAATCACAACGAAACTATAACTTACCAAGCACAAGTGGACGTGACAATGGGTCGCCAACGTAACGCCACCACTGAGAACGTGTGCTGCTGTTACTGTGAGCAGTTTTAATGCCGACGCGACCAGCTTTGATGCTGCCGCTATTGTTACTGCTTTGCTGAAGTTACAGCCAATTGTTCATATGCGGCGATCCGCTGCTTAGCAGGTCAGCTACGCCACCGAGTGGAAACTTATGAACAATAATAGTCGTGTTAGTTCAGTTTTTACACATAGTCTCATGTTAATTAATCTGTAATACGGTTCTCTTTAGCTAGTAGCATAAAAGCTGCTTAATTACTTTACGAACTGATTGTTTTCACTCCATTTCCACTTTCAAATTAATGCGCACCTACTCATTTTACTTCTTGTGCAATTTTTTCGTAGTATAATTGGTTAGATTATAAAAAGTGTAAAAATAAGTCATAGATTAATAAATTAAATAGGCTTTATTTTTAAAAAAAATGAGGACTCCCCCGCAGTTCAGAGCCAAATCGTGGCTGCACCACTAATTATCACCATCATATCACTCTTTACATCCGCAAACAAAGATCAGTAACATGTGACATGTGAAGTAGGTTCAAATGCAGTTTAGGTGACGGCTGTTTCTGCTTAACATGTATTAGCGGTTCAAATGTTCAAATGTTTGTATAGCTTATGGGACTTAACTACGGGGTCATCAGTCCCTAAACTTACAAACTACTTATGAACTAGCTAACACTAAGGACGGCACAAATATCCATGCCGGAGGGGGGATTCGAACCCTCGACCGTAGTGGCCGTGCAGACCGTGACTGTAGCGCCTCAGTCCCCTCGGCCGACTGTATTATCGGTGCGAAAAGTTCAGATCAACGGCAGCGGCGTACTGCACTTACTTGACGATGTCGGCAGCGGTACCTGTGCAGCACGCAGGGACAGTTCAGCTGATCAGTTGTTTGTTTACGAGCGGTAAGTGAAACAGTCGTGTTCCGACGAAATTTATGACGATATAATCACTTTCATGCTGAAGCCCTTTCTTCTTCTTTTTTTTTTTTTTTTTTTTTTTTTTTTTTTTTTTTTTTTTTTTGTCCGCGTTTGCTTTATAAATATTTAAGTTACTTGCGTCTGGATAAGGCTCTGACTTGGGCAAAACACAGTGTCTATTTTTCATCCAGAAGCATATTAAAGTTTTACTATGCTGCGATGTCCATTGCGAACGATCATTATTTCAAATTCTTAGTAAACGTAGAGGGATCAGTTTGAACTAAAAAAAAAAAAAAAAAAAAAAAAAAAAAAAAAAAAAAAAAAAAAAAAACTCAGTTCCATTCATTTAATCGAATGGTCTGTCATAACGCCACGAAAGTATAACAGACACCCACAAAAATAAACCAGACAGTCGCTTTAACGCCCACCCTGTAAACACATTCAATCGTTTCACGCCTGTCGTTGGTTACGTCGAAGTGACACGCCAGTGGTTACCCATGTTGGCACTGGCCAGACAAATGATGGGAAGTGAATGCAGCCAGTCAGGAGTGGCGTTCACACAGGACATAAGAATGTCTTTCTTGTCTCCCATGGCATGAATTCAACACGAAATTATCTGTTGTTGCAAAGTGTGTTGAACTCTGTTTGAAATTCAGATCGTAAATGGAAATATTAAACAAAAATTAATGGAAATTGAGCACATTTACCTCTTTCGGTAATTTAAGAGAATTGTTTCAACTCAAAGCTGCAAAATTAAACTCATGCTCACGTAGTGACTGTTTCTGTCTCTTTTTTTAAGTTTTTCAATGAACGTAATGACTTTTGGGAATGTTGTTAAGCAAGTACCTAATAGCAAAACTTAATTTCTACCTGAGAAACGAGCACCAATAGCATTTAAAACATTCTAAAACATCGTATTTTCAACGCGTATGTCACGATTTTGCTATGTTACTCGTAAAAAAAATATGTCCGTCCACAACCCCGGATTGTTTTCAAAGTGTAAGGACATTTTAACAGACTTAACGCCACTCCTGATTAGCTGCCTTCACATCCCATCGTTCATGACGCCTCACGCCTCTACCAACATTAAATCTACAAGAATCGGCTGCCACCAAACTTACAAACCTATTAGCTGCGAGTTATTTAACTCAATACACTAGCTACAAACGCGACCTACAAAATAACGTTTTGTTGATCCCACATTTCTCAAAAGAAGAAATTAATGACATTTTTTGGTAAAAAAAAAAAAAATACAAGGCTACGATTTTATCTCCGGCAGCGGTGGCGTAGTATGCTGATGTTGGCAACAAAAGTTGAATGTGCATTGAAAACTCAATCACACACAATGGGGAGAATGATCTTTGTGTTGAAATAAATAATTAATGTTAATTGAGCTGTACAGTTGGGTTCATTTATGTACCCTGTAGCGGTCAGTAAATTAATCATCATTGCAAATCGATCATTTCGTTTCCAACATTAACATACTCAACAACTGCTTCCGTAAGTGAAATTTAACCAACATGAAATTCAATTAATACATTAGATACACTTTGTTACTTTTGAATGTGCCAAATATAGATAGGCAACTTCATGAAAATTCTTTGATGAGCGTGTAATTTTCCTTGGAAAGAAACGTAAAACTGTACAATACTGCCTTTCTTATATTTTTCCTTTATTGACACATATGCTTGTAGAGCAATTATTTCCATTTACAACACTTCAGAAACATCTGTCATTCACAAGAGAAGGCAGTGTGTAGAATTCGTATTTCCTTCGTCTGTGCTTCTTAATCCGAAAACCTGCAAGTTACAATTTTTTTCAGATGGCCAAGAAATCCCAATTCAAAAGAGCGCGGAAATCTTTCACGGCGACGCACAATGACTTCATTGGTTGGAGTGGCGTTTCAGTTTTGTTTCGTACGATGTGACCCATGTCTCACCCAGTGTTTCGATACCTTAGACCGCTCATTCACAAGTGACTGTGTTTCCCTCGATTGTGCGCACGCCATTGACGTGAGAAGGGCGAGTCCAATTGTTTGGAGGTAAGATAGGTATGTCAACAACGTGTGGCTGTCGCCGGCCGCGGTGGCCGAGGGGACTGAGGCGCTCCAGTCACGGTCCGCACGGCCACTACGGTCGGGGGTTCTAATCCCCCCTTGGACATGGATATTTGTGCCGTCCTTAGTATAAGGTAGTTCATAAGTAGTTTGTAAGTTTAGGGACTGATGACCCCGTAGTTAAGTCCCATAAGCTATACAAACATTTGAACATTTTTCGTGTGCTGTCAGCGACAATAGTAGCAGTGTTGACATTATTTAAGTTCCAACCCTCGTATTCAAATCAAAAGAAAGACTGACTACAGCTTGACAAGCCTTCAGTACATGACGTCTCGCGTGCCATAACGCACGAGTATATAGAAATTTCAGCATTGGTCGTAAATTAAATTTATTTTTTATAGCAAATCGATTTCCACTATGGAATAGTCGTCCTCAGTATGACATTCGCAATCGAATTGATACATTTCTGGTGTTACATTTCAAGCCCGAAGGCTTGGAATATCTTGTTTTAAACAAAAACAGAGATTATATTTGTATGAAATTACGTTTGGAGCAGTGACGGTTTGTTTACATAATTGAAATTTGTTGATATAAATGCAATAGCATAGTCCTACCACAAACAGCCTATGTTAAAGTGTTAGGTATATTTCAAACAAGTCATTACAGTTACGAAACTTTTACAAACAGAAGTAATTGGACATACAGCAAAGTTAATGAAATTACAAAGTATTTTCGCAATATATTGCAGTAAAATGTAAATATATAACTGTACGTACTACGTGCTTCTACTGATATATTCACTTGACAGAACAAATAAATTCCCTAAGGCTAAATCTATTACAAATTTCATAAAGAAGATGCAGAAACCTTGAACATTGACGCCTTGGCGAATATTTTCATCAAACGATTCACTGTGTGTTGAAACAAATTCTCCGTTAATGTGAATTAAAAACTACAATACTGGCTATTAAAATTGCTACACCAAGAATAAATGCATATGATAACGGGTATTCATTGGACAAATTTGGGTGCGTTGATCCTGAGAAATAAGTACCCAGAACAACCACCTCTGGTCGTAATAACGGCCTTGATACGCCTGGGCATTGAATCAAACAGAACTTGGATAGCGTGTACAGGTACAGATGCCCAAGCGGTTCATCAAGAGTAGTGATTGGCGTATTGTGACGAGGCAGTTGCTCGGCCACCATTGAGCAGTCGTTTTCAATTGGTGAGAGATCTAGAGAATGCGCTGGTCAGGGCAGCAGTCGAACATTTTCCTTATCCAGAAAGGCCCGTACAGGACCTGCAACATGCGGTCGTGCATTATCCTGCTGAAATGTAGGGTTTTGCAGGGATCGAATGAAGGGTAGAGCCACGGGTCGTAACATATCTGAAATGTAACGGTCACTGTTCAAAGTTCCGTCGATGCGAGCAAGGGATGGCCGAGACGTGTAACCAATGGCACTCCATAACATCACGCCGGGTGATACGCCAATAGGGCGATGACGAATACACGCTTCCAATGTGCGTTCACCGCGATCTCGCCAAACACGGATGCGACCATCATGATGCTGTAAACAGAACTTGGATTCATCCGAAAAAAATGACGTTTTGCCATTCGTGCACCCAGGTTCATCGTTGCGTATACCATCGCAGGCGATCCTGTCTGTGATGCAGCGTCAAGGGTAACCGCAGCCATGGTCTCAGAGCTGATAATCCACGCTGCAGATCTCAGCATCTTCTTCCTGTCGGTTAAATTTCGCGTCTGTAGCACGTTATCTTCGTGGTGTAGCAATTTTGATGGCCACGAGTGTATGCAAAGAATTGAAAAATTACTTTTACTAGGAGACCACATGTGTATCGGATTTTAGAATTTTTTTTAATTTATTTATGGTACTTGAAGATCATAACTCAAGTAACAATCAGCCTAAGCCCAACTCTCAAAAATTCTCTACAAAATCGACTCTGAAGTTTTGCAAATACCTGTGAGTGCCAATAATTATAGCGGTTACAGAATCGGTCGGTGTAGCTCAGGTGATAGACTTACAACTGTAGGGGCTGTGGTTCAAATTCAGTTTTGATTTTTTTTTTTCGTTGTGTTCGAATATGCAAAATTTGTGAAGTAGTAAAAAGTTTTATTAAGCGTCTGCAGAACTGGGCCTACCTGATCTAACGAAGGTATGCGTGTTTCGCCTATAAACTGTGAGATACAAGAGAAAACGTAATTGAAGTTTGCTTTCCAGTTGACATATCAAAGAAAAATTGTGCTCTAAGAACGCAGAATTTGTACGATGTTCTCGATGCCGTGAAAATTGTTTTCCCTGGCATGTGTGGAGACACATCGAAATGAAGGCTTTTATTATTATTATTATTATTATTATTATTATTCAGTTCTGCCACAAATATGTAATTTGAATGTTTTTTTAATTACTTATATCATCATTACTGATACCCTTTTATAAAACATCGAAATTTACGAATAAGCAAAGTGCATGGATTTTTTCGTAAAAATTATCAATAGATATTAAAATGGTGTAAGTCTCCGAAAAAAACAAAAAAAAAAAAAAAATCAATCACGACAGGATTCGAAGCACCCACCCTGTGTTGTATGGCCAGAATGCTACCACCTGACCCTGAGCTACACCGACAGTTGCATCAATTTCTATAATTATTCGCGCTTATAGGTACTCGCAAAACTTCAGCTTGTGCTGTATGCGCCCGCGCAATGTCGTGTAACTGTTTTAAACGGCAATGCCAATTCCCCGCACGCCTCTTGAAGATGTCCATTTTCTCTAGAGTTTTTGAGAGTTGCGTCGAATGGCTTTGACTTGGCTAATTGTTATTTGAGTTATGAACTTCATGACCCATAAATACCATAAAATTCTAAAACCCGATACCCTTGTGGTCTCCTTGTTAGATTCCAGATTACTTTTGGCTCACTTTATGTTACGGTACTAATACTGAAAGTGGGCCTTTGCGATCGTCTTTTGACAGCTGGAAATTTAAATGAAAATAACGGCTTAACCATTCATCTGACACGAAATTGAATAACCGAATTTGTAGAGGAGAAAATTCTCTACAACTTTGCTTTGTTATGTTTTTTCACATCTCGTATCGTTTCAGAGATATTTGCAAAAATAACGGCGATATGACGATGTCTGTATGGCTGTAACGTGTGCCCACTTTTTAGGTCGAACCGTTCAACCGAGTGGCATCAAATTTTACAGACATAATTGTTTGCTACCAGAGATCAGAACCTGCCTTTTTCAAATATTTCGGACAAGAAATACGTTAGTAATGCCAAAAAATCCGTTTGTAATGTAATTTTAATTGCAAATAAACCGTTCATCTGACGCAAAAATTTAATAAACGAATTTGGAGAGGAGAAAACTCTCTACAACTTTGTTCCCTTATGTTTTGTTTCATATCTCGTATCGTTTGAGAAATATTTGAAAAAATAACGGAGTTTTGGCACCTTCCATTGAATTAACGAAAACCATTCGTTCGCAGATGTCACGTGACATTTCTCGCTCAGAACTCACTCTGGCTTACGCCATCTTACAAGTTGTCATTTTAAAGCAATGGCGCACTGAAGAATTAATGAAAACGCGTCGTTCTTCGTACGATAAATGATAATGTAGTGTCTACAAATGCAATATTAGCATCAGTTAGCAACGGCCATCAATATTATGAAATTAAAGAACGCAACTTGTGTTATCCGTAGCGTAGTAGGCAATGCGTTGGACTGTGACGCTGAAGGTCAGGTGGTTCGAATCCGACCACTACCTAATTTGTTTTCCAAAAAGGGTTTCAGAAACTCTTATTAATTAATTTTTTATTATTTGAATTATTATTTTTGTCCAAAATGTTTGCAAAAACTTATAAAACTACAAATATAAAGTGGGCCGTAAAACAGGTCAGTGCGATTTTTTAAATTAATTAATTAGTGTGCAAAAATCCCTAATGTTCTTTTCATACCTTTATGAAGTATTGTTCGTTCAGAAGTACATGACACCACGTTGCTACACAAACAAAGGCCTTCTGGGTGTCACAGGACGTGAACCTTTGGCCTTGCCTGTCGCATCTCCACACGCGTCGCCAGTAATACGTCTGAGCAGCGCTGTAACCCACTGCCAACTATCATAGGTAAACTTTAGAAACAAGTGAATGTAGCATACACGGTTACATCACAGCACGCCGCTCGCGCATTATACGCGTTCATTCCATCACGCATTGACCACATTACCAGGGATCATAGTGGCCTGTGTGCCTACTAGGCGGCAGAACACACGCTAAACCAATGTTACTCAAATGATTATGATTTCTTCAGAACATACTAATAAACTTGTCCTGCACATATAAATTCCTATCTCTAGTCTTTCGAGGAGTGTTTTGCTTTTAACACGAGTGTACGTATGGTAAAACAGCGCCAATGAGCCAGGATGAAAATTTGGTATGGGGTTCAATCTGAAATGCCCCTGTACTTTTTTTGTGTTACTAACGGCTTCATTTAGAACTTTTATTTATCTGGTGTAGTTTAAATAGTGCAGCAGATAAAACATCTTTACTGAAGACATACAGGCTGGAACGTCAGTATGCCATATTTAGAATGCACCAACAAGAAACACAACAAAATACCTGGAGCAGTTCAGACACAAATACTGATAATGGCATATCATGGAAACGACGAACACGCACCAACATCTTGATAAACAATCAGGTAACAAGTAAAACGATACACAAGTTGACAAGAAAGACAAGACTTATCATTTAATAAAATATAAAAGTAGTAGGAATTGTGAATATAGAAACTAAATAACACTAATCAAAGACATTACATAACAAAGAATAATACTACAAATAATGTAAAACAATTTTACGATACTGCAAATCAGAAGCTGCTTTCGGCGGGACTGGCTCGAGGCCTTACCGAAGCCCTCCCACCTGGAAAATCCAGCTTAAGGGTCATTAAAATTCTGTGAGCATCATAAAAAAAAAAAAAAAAAAAAAAAAAAAAAAAAAAAGTTATAATCTCAGATTAAAGGCAGGCAAGTTCAGGGGGGACAGGCTCGAAGTTTTTATCCGAGATCCTCCCACATGGAGCAGCCTGACAAAGAACAAGGTATGTACACTCTTTGTAATTTTTTTTCAATATGTAAGTCTGTAATTATCTGAGTATATTTTTTCTTTTGATATTTTTTTATTTCACATTATTGCATGTTAGTCTGTCTAAGTGGTAAAGTGAAAGAATGTATGTCATTGATGCTATACTATGAGATGTACTATCTAGCGGGTAACAAAAATGTAAAATAAATAAATAATTTTGCATTTATCTACAAATGCGAAAATGCCGTATTCGGCCGTGAGTGCTGTCTACGTTAAGTTGTATAACTAACCAACAAGGCTTAGACACAGTGAGTCCAATAGGAACTTGTCTGGTAAAGCGATTTACTGCTCATGTCAACCACCTTGTAGGGGACGAGTTCACTCGATTACGCCACGTTGACTTACAATGATCGTAACCTGCTGGGCCCTGCAGTGTCTTCATGCATTTGGCTACAATTTCTTTTTTATTTGCAAAGGACCTGCTAAATTGCAGTATCATTCGTGAATATCGTCAACGAGATTGTCCACCCGATCATCTTACCATTTCGGAAGTATAACACTGTCTCGACGACTTTAGAAGTAACTTGAACATCTGTGGATTCCGTTTCTTACGAAGAAGCTCTTCGATTCTGTGTTCTGTAAAATCTGAAATGGAGTCACAAAGCTGCTCCGTTACTTTGTATGCTAGCTTTATGTGTTTATTTATTTTTAATTTTTTTTCCTAATCATCAGCGTTTAACGGCATCGGATATCGCATGTCGTCCAGCAAACGAGAAACGTGGTGTCATTGTCTATCCTTGTGACTACGGCTCTGGTGATCACACTAAGCTAATCGTTCGCTTTTGGAGGTGAAAAAATGCCTTGTGTTTGCTGCAGTTGATTTTATTTCTCCCAGATGCTATTCGCCTTTTATTTTAAAGGCATCTCCAGTTCGATATTTTCGTTGTCTTTCCAGCTAACTTCTACTGTTTCCCCCATATGGTCAAGGCCACATGTTGCATATTGTGTAACTAACAGAATTTCGCACATTTGTACACAGTTTGGAGGTGCTTAGCAGCCATGATTTGAAGTAAATGTACGAAACTCTCTTAGTTATACAATGTGCAACATGAAGCTTTGCCCAGATAGAGGAAAAAGCAGAAAATAGCTGAAAAGACAAGTAAAATATCCCACTGAAGATACCTTTAAAATAAAAGATGAGAAATGAAATCAACTGCAGCAAACACAAGGAGTATTTTTCGCTTTCAAAACTGAAGAATTTCGGCGCTGTGGAAGATGGCAACCCAAACAAACTTGTAGGCTAATTGTATTTAAAGAATGCGTAGTGACCCTTACAGATGGGGATATCCCTCGCGGAAAGCGTCATAATACACGAATATCGGAATGGGAAGCAATGTTTTCGTAGCCGTCTGATGCCTGCATAAAACATGTTGTAGCGTTTTAATCAAAAATTTAGAATGCAAAGAAGCGAATTAAGGAGGATAGAGATTGGCCCGGAAACTTTTTCGGTCTGTCGATTGAGGACATTTGTGGGACAGCGATATTTGCGATTGGAATCGTTATAAACAATTGGCTGAATGATAACTCGAGGAGACATTTCCGCGGTAACCGCATCCGTCATTGTCGGGAGTCTATAAATGTAGGAGCGCCGCGTCGCCCGGCGACCACACCCTGCTCTCTCCAGGTGGCGAGCAGCGGGGTGTGCGTGGGCCCGCACTTATTTAGTGCGGGTAGCCACGTGGCCTTCACAGTTCTTCTCCACACAACCAACCAGCTGCCGCGTAGCCGTGCAGCAGGTGCAGGCTGTGACGTCACAGGGGTGGTCAGCTGCCGGCCTCCTGCCACTCCTCGCGGCCGCCTGTCCTGTGTGGACCCACTGGCGGACCCACTGGCAGGTTTGTACCGCAAAGCGAACCATGTAGATGGCAGACATCAGCACTTTTAGTTTTATTACTAAAAAATAAGAAGTTTCAGCTTGTGAGCGATAAACATTCACAAATCGATTTCGTTCCCGTGATGGAACATCATCAGTGCAGATTTTAAGTGTCGTGTGCCAAGAAGACCTTGCAATTATTTTGTGGGTAAGACCATTAAATGTTTTATGCGGAGTATATAAGTAGTCATGACTTAAAATTTGTACTGTGAATTTTTGTGAAATAAATTTTGCTACGAATTGCCGCCTTATACTCCAAGCAAATCTTAGCCAATGAAGCGATTAGTTGTCATTAGCTTAATGTGTGCTCGTCTTTACAGAAGCCCTGAGGTCGTCACCGAGTTGCGCCGGCGCAGTTGGTGATTGCAGAGGCCTGCGCGGGGCCGTCTCCGAACCACGCGGCGGACGGCTCACAACTTGCACCCAGCGACTGGCGCCGAGCGACTACCACCAGGCGACGTGCAGCGCCAGTGCCGGTGTCTGCGGCGGCTGCGCGAGTTGTGAGGCGGCGGTGAGGACGCCTCTGGTGCGGTGCCTGCTGTCCTCCGCCCAGCCGCCGCCACTCCTGCGGGCGACAGCGGAGCAGAGGCGGAGGAGAGAAGCCGTCTGGCAGGTGTCTGGCCTGCCGAGGCTCCACTCTGGCCGGCGGGCGGCACAAGTAGAGGCGACACTCCTGGCAGTCGGGCCAAACGGCGGAACTACAGTCTGGACAGAGGGGGGATTTCCGAGGCTGGAGGGGGAGGGGGTCCGTGAGCCGCGGCACTTGGTAGCCGCGCAGTTTGCTGCGCCGGCCCGTGCCGCGGCTAACACACGGACCCTCCTCCTCAGCTCTGGCCGAGGTCGCCCTCCGAAGTCGATCACAGGCTGCGGTTCCGTCCGGCGGCGCGGCACAGCAGGACCGCCGTCGCCGTCTCCGCCGACGCCTCGGGACGCGGCGGTCTCTCTCAGCGTGGGTGGGGCGCTGCTGCCAGCACTGCGCTCTCCATGCTTAACGCCTGGGGACACGACAGACGCTGCGTATATACAGGAAACGGCGGATCCCGCATACCACCGGCCACGGCCGGATCCCACAAATGAACTATAAGAAGAGTGTTGATCCCACAAACGAACTATAAGAAGAGTGTTGATCCCACAAACGAACTATAAGAAGAGTGTTGATTAATAAAAAGAAAACGAATAAAAAGCTGTTTTTTATTTTTATCTTTCACCCTTCAACATGTTACTATCTGCAAATATTTAACATGTATCTGAGCTAGAATGTTGCCAATACCTGAAATTCTTTCCCAATGAAGAGGCAACGCCATACAGTATAAATTTAAGTTCAGATTCTACATTGGATTAATATAAAAAGGAGTGTCACAGTTGAAGACGAGAGTCACTCATCTCCTAGGTGAACACGAGCTGTTAATGCACCCACAGAAAAAAAAAGAAAAAAAAAGTAAATGCTATTCAAGAGGCCAATTTCTCCTAAACATCACACAAATTGCATACCTGTAAGCACTTGAAAACGTCGCCAACTCTCTGATAATATGGGCCGAATCTCAAGTAACACCAACAGCTGAAGTAGTTTCCTAATTAAAGGCAATGCCACACGATTTAAACTGTCAAAGACAACAGCATAGAAAATGACACTACACTAATCCTCGATTTAATGTGTAGGCCACAATATGACATCTTCCAGACTAACCAGAGCAGTTTAGGAACCGGCAGTTGGGTATGAACTAAACATTTTCTGGAGTTTGTGCAGCCTAGTACGTTATCTACACATAAACAGCCATGTAGTAGGATGTATCGAATCATACGAAACGAGTACTGCATTCAGTCAGGTACTGTTAACACGTCAGCTCGTTTTTATCTGATAGCCCTCCTTACATTTATGCTAGCCGCGTTACCGAGGAAGCCAATGGGTTGCATACAAACAGGCGTTCACGTTCTACTGGCACTGGATAAAAAACCCTCAGGTGAAGCTAGTGTGTGTTATTTGTTGCCTGTATTCAGCTGCGCTTACTGTGCACATTGCGTGCCACCATGACCGGCAGGGAGAACGCAGACAGGAATGCTGACATATGAATAGCGGCCCTTTGTCGTGGGGCTCCGTCGTCGTATCCCGCCTCATAAGAGGTCTTAGTGTCTAACCAACGTCTGAGAGTTATGCTACTATGTCAGACCACATATGCCGGTAGCTAACACGTAAGGATTAATTTTTAATCGGTGATTATGCGTATTCACCGCTCACTTCTTATGCTAGAATTTAACTTATCCTAGAACTGTACAAACTTGTAGGAGGCTACGCTACCTCTAGCTTATACTAACAACATAGGAAGCTGTCGCTTTACTGTGAGCAAGCGATTCATAAAGGGTAAACACAGTTACTAACGCCAGTCACAATATCCAGCACTGAACAGAAATCAACGACCGGTCAGAGTAACGATCAGCACGAAATACAGCTTACAGGAATTGCAACAAATTACAACAACACGCGATGGCGAATACAAGTTTCATAAACGAAGACTACAGGTTAAGCCTCTGTTACTAGTGCGGATGACACTCATCATATACGTAAATTTTCCGCTCTATTTTGTCTGACTGGCGCCATTTTCAGCCATCACTGACTTAGTTTCGCAAGTTACGGTGATCATTAAGTATTATTGTTGCATAGATGACACTAGTCATTCACGCAAGCACTGCTGTTACGATCTTAATCGAAGTCAGTGTGTGAGCCTTCAGTTCTTTTCTAGAGTGAATCCACAAGTGAATCCACATTTCATGTGCGTAATGTTAAGCATGCTGAAACTGATCGCAGTTCATCTAAGGTTTACATAATATTCTCTTTATTTTTGTGGAAGTATTTCAAAGGGGAAAAGCTCAGGACAGAGTTAAGTAGGAACCATAATGTATGGCTGGGTTATGAATATCGTGACCGTGATACCGCTGACTGAGAGAACGAACTTTGTCTATCTGAAATCTCCCACGATTCAAGAGCAGAGCGAAAAGTACTTGAAAAAAGTTGGATGAGAATAACAGGAAGAAATAATTCAAGATGGAGACTTTTTTATTGCTTTGAGGGAAAGGTGGAACAACTAAATGGAGAAAAAGTAAGTATGCTCCCCATGTTACAGTTAGATCTTGTAATATTTTTACCCATTTACCTAGATCCAAAATTGAAGCTTCTATAACAGAGACAGAAATAGAAATTACGGATGTATTGTGGGATGAAAATATAATATACAAAAATGTAGAACTATTTGTTGATTGTTGTTATGGTCTTCAGTCCGGTGACTGGTTTGATGCAGCTCTCCACCCTACTCTATCCTGAGCAAGCCTTTTCATCTCCTTTCACGAATGGCAACCCACATCCATTTTCTTACTATATGCGTCTCTTTGTCTCCCTCTGCGATTTTTACCCCACACACTTCCTTCCAATGCTAAATTTACGATTTCTCGATGCCTAATATTGTGCCCTACCAAGTGATCCCTTCTTTTAGTAAAGTTATGCCAAAAATTCCTTTTTTAACCAATTCTGTTCAGTACCTCTTCATTAGTTATGTGATCTACCCACCTAATATTCAGCATTCTTCTGTAGCACAACATTTCAAACGCCTCTATTCTCTTCCTGTCCGCACTGTTTATCGTCCATGTTTCACTCCCCTACAAGGCAACACTCTACACAATTGCCTTCAGAAAAGACTTCCTTACACTTAATATTCGATGTTAGCAAATTTCTCTTTTTCAAAAATGCTTTTCTTCCCATTGCCATTCTGCATTTTATATCCTCTGTACTGCGATCGTTATATTTTACTAACTAGTAACATTGTTTCGTTACCTAATCTAATTCTTTTGACATCGTCTGATTTTCTAAGACTGCATTCCATTATCTTTATTTTGCTCTTGTTAATGTTCACTTTATACCCTCTCTTCAGTACACTGTTCATTCCATTCAACTGCTCTTCCAGGTCATTTACATCTACATCTACAACTACACTCCGCAAGCCACCTGACGGTGTGTGGCGGAGGGTACCTTCAGTACCACTATCGATTTTCCCTCCTATTCCAGTCACGTATTGTTCGCGGAAAGAAGGATTGTCGGTATGCCTCTGTGTGGGCTCTAATCTCTCAGATTTTATCCTCACGGACTCTTCGCGAGATATACGTAGGAGGGAGCAATATACTGCTAGACTCCTCGGTACAGGTATGTTCTCGAAACTTCGACAAAAGCTCGTACCGAGCGACAGAGCGTCTCTCCTGCAGAGTCTTCAACTGGAGTTTATCGATCATCTCCGTAACGCTTTCACGATTACCAAATGATCCGGTAACGAAGCGTGCTGCTCTCCGTTGGATCTTCTCTACCTCCTCTATCAATCCCACCTGGTACGGATCCCACACCGGTTGTTGTACCAACGGTGGCTCCTTTCCATCTCTTACGACCTTACTAGGTACATACTCATCTAATGCATATTGTACGATGGCTTTGAACTTAGACCACTGTTCCTCAACATCATCTGTACTTAAGATAAAATTTCTGAGCTGAGACGACAAGTACTCTGAAATCCCCTTTTCGTCACTTTTTCCGAACAGAAAAATCTTCCTACATTTTCTAATATTTCTATTTACGGCTGAAATTACCGATGCTGTAACCGCTTTATGATCGCTGATTCTCTGTTCCGCATTAACTGTTCCGAATAGTTCGGGTCTGTTTTTCACCAGAAGGTCTAATATGTTGTCACCACGAGTTGGTTCTCTGTTTAACTGCTCAAGGTAGTTTTCAGATAATGCACTCAAAACAATTTCACTGGATTCTTTGTCCCTGCCACCTGTAATAAACGTTTGTGTCTCCCATTCTATATGAGGTAAAATAAATCTCCTCCCATAACTATAGCATGATCGGGAAATCTACTTGAAATATCTTCCAAATTTTCCTTCGGGTGTTCTGCCACAACAGCTGCTGAGCCAGGAGGCCTATAGAAGCATCCGATTACCATGTTCGAGCCTGCTGTAACCGTGACCTTCACCCAAATTATTTCACACTTCGGATCTCCGTCTATTTCCTTCGATACTAGTGCACTTTTTATCGCTATAAACACGCCTCCCCCTTCACTGTCCAGCCTATCTCTGCGGTAAAATTCCAATCTGAGTTTAGAATGTCATTACTGTTTATATCTGTTTTCAGCCAACTTTCCGTCCCTAGTACTATGTGGGCGTTGTGATCGTTTATTATTGAGAGCAATTCTGGGACCTTTCTATAGACGCTCCTGCAGTTAACTACTACTAAATTGATCAATTCCTTCCCTGTTTGTTCTGCATACTGCTACCTTGTCGCGGCTCAGGAGGCAACTTATCGGGCCTAGGGAGGGAATTCTCTAACTTAAAAAAAACCCATGTGCACTCCACAAGTACTCCGCTACCCTTGTAGCCGCTTCCTGCGTGTAGTGCACGCCTGGCCTATTGAGGGGAACCTTACACTTCTCCACCCGATAGCGGAGGTCGAGAAATTTGCAGCCCAGAGCCTCTGGTTTAAGCCTTCCACTCGACTCCAAACCAGAGGACCGCGATCGGTTCTGGGAACGACACTACAAATAGTTAGCTCAGATTCCACCCCGCGAGCGAGGCTTTCTGCCTTCACCAACTCCGCCAACCGCCTGTATGAACTGAGGATGACCTCTGAACCCAGCCGGCAGGAGTCATTGGTGCCGACATGAGCGACAATTTGCAGTCGGGTGCACCCAGTGCTCTCTATCGCCGCCGGAAGGGCCTCCTCCACATCTCGGATGAGACCCCCCGGCAACCAAACAGAGTGCACACTGGCCTTCTTCCCCGCCCTTTCCGCTATCTCCCTAAGGGGCTCCATCACCCGCCTAACATTGGAGCTCCCGATCACTAATAAACCCCTCCCCCCGTGTGCCTGCTCGGACCTTGCTGAAGGAGCTGCCACATGCTCACTCACAGGCATAGCGGGCGATGCCACACGGCCAGCCTCTCCTCTGCCCCTCCGCCTCGAGCGACGCGAGCGCCGTTGAACCCGCCATTCTCCTGGTGCCGCCATACTCTGTGCCGGTACACGCAAAGATGTCTCGACAGCAGGGACCGTGGGTGAAGCATGTGACACCGAACTCCCCACTGAAGCTACAGTCCGAGGCAGCGGCCTGAAGGCGGCTGATCGCGGCCATCAGCACGCTCAGCAGTTCGCGAACGGCGGCCAGCCCCTCCTGCGTCCGTACGCAGCAGTCACACATCCTATCCATCCTAACAAATCAACAATATATTGTAGAGATTAAGTAATCGACTTGTAACAAGACCGACAATTCACTACAGGTGACTGATAGCTGACTAAACAGTGGTTACTAGAAACTTCTTGTTGTAAACAATAGAAATTAGCAAAAACCGCGTCTGGACTGAAATCAAAATATACGCGGAAATCACTGCTCTAACGTAAAAGATCTACACGAAATATAGAAGTTCCTAAGCCAAAGAAAAGCTACAGGAGACTGACAAACACGCACAATCAATGGTATTTATCAAAATACGAGAGAATGTACTCTTAAAACAGTAACACAAATGAAATCTTTCAAGTAGGTGACAAGAAGACTTAAAAACAGAAGCACTAAACGAAAATTAAGAACTTAACTGTCAACAAAATTTCACGAAAATTAAATTATGACAGCGCTCTGTACGATGCAGCAGCGACAGCAGCAGGCACTGAACTGACTGGCCGGTAGCTGTAGTAACGGTCTCTGACTTGTTTTGAAATGCACAAGTCACAGACGAAGACTAAACACAACGGTATTTATCAAAATACGAGAGTCTGTCTCTCACAGAATTACAATGTCATCAGCAAAAAATTACTATTTACATCAGTGAATTTCGTAGTAACCTTAGTAGAAGACAGTGACATGAAACAAATGGTAGATGGTGTACTGCATGAAACATATAGATACGTGTGGAACATTCCAAACATGTATACGTAAACTGTTATGTCAAGTAGCGTTATCATTATCTCCGTTTTGTTTGCACTTTATCACCTAAATTAATATAAATTCTAATTAGCTAATTCGTGAAATTGAAAAAAATAAAATCTTGTTAACTCTGTGTTAACTCGGAAAGCAGATGTAACTTTGCTATCTGGAAATGTAAATTTATTGAATTCTACCAGAAACTGATAGAACTTATTAAATTGAGTAAGCATAAAATCATTCACATACACTGTTCAAAGTATAGAAATGAACATCGAAATTCTGGATGACGTCTATCATACGAGCGAGCAACGGTATCATGAATTACTCGCCATGAATTACCGGTTAACGAAACAGTGTGCTACAAGAAACTCGCATTCGCTCACTACGACGGACTGAGAAATAGTTAGCCCTCGCCCCATCCCAGAAGGGGTAGCTTCGTACACAACTAAGGGAAACACACTAGTCGATGAATGCTCCGACAACCAAACGTGGAAGTGCTCAAGACCTACAATGTCACGTAATCTTCATTATTGCGTACTGCTAAATATGTATGGGAATTCCTTCCCTTAATGTTTCGGTCCATCACTTTCCCCATCTCAGTGAGTATTGTTTACCTTCCTGTTTATCCTCTTAAGCCTCTCCGTGTGTTAGCTAGCTGAAAATCCGGTCGTGCTGGGGTATTTATTTATTCCAATATTCTGCTACTCCATGTGCAACTCCAACCTCTGTCTGTTCTCCTCCTCCTCCTCCTCTTCCTCCCACCCATCCGCCATCAATACCTCCCCTGCTCTGTGCCAGTTTCCTCGTGTCTCCTCTCTCTCTGCATTTCCTTCCTCCTCTGCATATGAAAAATATCATTCACCTCCACTTTTCACGGTGACCGACCAATCCATGGATAACATAGGAGATATTGAACTTAATCGATGAAAGGAGAAAATATAAAAATACACCAAGTGAAGCAGAAAAAAAGGAGTTTCCATGTTTTAAAAATGAGGTTGACAGAAAGAGCAGACTGGCTAATCAGGAGGGGCTTGAGGAGAAATGTAAGACCACCTAGAACAATGTATAACTAGGTGAAAGACAGATACCAAAAAGCTTCAAATGTTTGTAGATCTATCCGACCAAACTCCGTTGTCATCAGTCTGTAGCTTACAAACTACTTAAACTAAGTTAAACTAACCTAAGGACAACACACACACACACACAGACACACACACACACACACACACATACACACGCGCGCGCGCGCGCGCGCGCGCGCGCGTGCGCGCGCTTGCGCGCGCGCGCCCCAGGGAGGACTCAAACCTCCGACGGCAAGCAACCGCGCGCTCCGCAGCTAGGTGCCTTAGACCGCTCGACTACTCCACCGCGGCAGACAGATACCGCCTACAGGAAAATAACATTGGACACAAGAAAATCAGTGGTATGAATATCAAGAACTCAGATGGAAAACCAGTACGAAGCAAAGAAGGGAAAGCTGAAAGATGGAAGGAATATAAAGAAGGCCTGTACAAATGAAATAAACTTGAAGGCAGTATTCTAGTGTTGAGCAAGCTGTGAAGAGACGTAAGTTGGATCGTAAACTTTGCTGGTCCACACACGTGTCTTACCTGGCTGCCCGTTGTGCCCGATCCCTTAATGTTCTTCTTGTCCTCAGTGGCACGTCATGGAGAGCGCATCGTACCGTCCTGCTTCACCTTTACCAGGCCATTGTTCAGTCGAAGCTCGACTACGGAAGCCTTGTATACTCTTCTGCACGGCCGTCGATTCTTCGCCGTCTCAACTCTATTCACCATCGGGGATTACGTCTGTTGAAAGTCTGTATGCCGAGGCTGCTGTATTACCCTTGACCACTCGGCGTGACATACTCTTGTGTCGGTATGCATGCCGCCTGCGGTCGATGCCCAACCATCCATCTTACCGATTATTTTTTGACGACTCACTCGATCGCCAATATCAGTTGTCTGCGATAGCCTTGCTTCCACCTGGAGTTCGGTTTCGCCGCCTGCTACAGCGGCTCGATTTTACCCTTCCTTCCACCTCTCGGTTGAGCGAAAGCCCATTGCCACCGTGGCATCAGGCCCAGGTTCACACTCACCTTGAACTTAGTTCGCTCCCCAAGGAGAGCACTCCGGATTTGGTATACCGCTCGAGGCTTGTCGAACTCCGTTCGCGGTTCTATAATGCCATATTTATTTACACTGATGGTTCCAAGAGCACTGACGGTGTCGGATCTGCCTTCTTCGTCGGGGACAACCGTTTCCACACAAGCTCCCTGACCTGTGCTCGAATTTCACGGCTGAGGTTTTTGCCCTCCACCAGGCCGTTTTGTATATCTGCCGCCACCGCCAACTTTTCTATGCCATATGTTCGGACTCCCTTAGTACCCTGCAGAGTCTTAAGGACCCTTTCTCGAACCATCCTCTCGTGTATCGGATCCAACGCTCCCTCCAGTTGCTAGCAGATGACAGCTGTCACGTTTCTTTCCTGTGGGTCCCTGGCCACGTGGGTGTGCCTGGGAATGAGACCGCCGACATAGCAGCCAAGGCAGCAGCTCTTTTGCCTCGCATGGCTACCTTTTGCGTCCCATCGGACGATGTTCAACGGGCTCTTCGCCGGAGTATCGTGTCGTCCTGGCACAGTGCGTGGTTCTCACTGTACGACAATAAATTGCGAACTGTAAAACCGATCCCGGCCGCTTGGAGGACTTCCTCACGCCCCTCACTTTTTAGGAACGCTTAATTTTCGCGCACTACGGCTTTTAAGTTTAAAATTTGGCTCACATGTGGCCACCACTTTCCTCTACAATGGTGGAAATGTATGGCGAAATGTATGGCTGTTGACAAACAGCCTATTTAGAAAGACTTCAAACAACGCATGGTCAAGACATCCTAAAAATAATTGTCCAGAGCTAAAATTTCATGTGAGTTTTCAAGTGAACTAATGTTGTCACATTAGCGTCACATTTCATTACAATGGTATCCAACGCTAGTGGGTATCACAGCAGAGAAAGGCCGTCCCATCGTCCCCGCCTCATCCACATTTCACAGCAATTCATTTGACGCCTATGCAATGGAGGTCAGAACTGCGACGCCTAGCATCGTATAGAAGCGGTTTTTTCATGTATGTCAAGGACAACATTTCACCCATCCTGCCGTCTAGAAACGATACGAAAATGCCTCAGAGAGTGCTACACTGGTCAAAACAGTTAGGTGATCAGTAGAGGTGGCTGTTGTTCTCGGCGGAATGAACTAAAATGGTTCGACTTCTTTCCGTCGGTTCCGCGGAGTGGAGACATCATTACGGCAACCGATATAGTGCTAGTAACAGAGAGTTGCTGCAGAAGGTTTGCTGTTCACTTATGTTTACTCTATCACACAAATTACACAAGCAGTTGCGTTTACGTAGTAGTGTAATGAAACAGCAACGTGACTTTTCCGAAGCTATGGTATGGAGAGCCACAGGAAGGTTGAAAGTGGAAAGAGACATAGAGATAGGTGGCTGCAGCTAATGGAGTGTCCATACCTGTAATTTCAAGAAACTAGGCGATTTCAGACAACAGGAACCGTTAAAAGAAGACAAGGCCAAGGTCGTCCACGGTTAACATCAGCAAGAGATGACCGATATGTCCGGTTAACAGCCCGTCGGGACAGGAGGATGAACACAACTCAGCTGTAACGCACCCTCCAGGCAGCGATAGATCGCGCAACATCTACACAGACAGTCCGAAATTGCCTTCGAGAATGTGGCCTCACCACACGGAGGTCTATGTTGTGTGTCCCATTACAACCACAACATATTTTAGACCGCAGAAAATAGGCGGAGGAACATCAAGATTGGAGTCGTAATGAATGGCGCCGAATTCTATTCACAGATGAGTCAAGATATTGTGTTCAGCCGGACAATCGTCATTCCCTCATCTGCAGAGTATATGGAATTCCAAACAAACCTGTTTATGTGTAGTATAAATCACCATATCATGGTGATGGACGGATGATGTGGGCAGAAGCCAGCACTGGAGAAACGTACGGACAGCTATGTCGTTCAGAATGGCGCTTCGACTGCTCAGGGGTCTCCAATTTACTAGGCCGTGAGGGCCACATTTCAAGTTCCGGATCGCATTGCGGGCCGGACAGCATATTTGGCGATTTCTGAAGAATGCGATTCTAATGCCTACTTTGATCTGTGACTTCACTGGAAAGGCGGAAACCCCAATTTAACCTGAGTACTGTATTATCACCGTCACATCACTCTTTACAACCGCAAACAAAGCTCACTAACATGTGAACTAAGTTAAAATGCAGTTCAGGTGACGGCTGCTTTTGCTTATGATGTTTATATTGTTTTGGTAAAAGTTCAGATCACCGGCAGCAGCGTACTGCACTTACGTGACGCCGTGGTGGAGTGCCAAGTGTTCCAAGCGCCGCTGCTCGTCGTCGGAAGTTCGAGTCCTCCTTCGGGCATGGTTGTACTTGTTGTCCTTAGCTTAAGTTAGTTTAAGAAATTTGCCAAGCTAGTGACTGATGACCAGAGCACAGCTTTACAATCATCTGAACACTTAGGTGACGATGTTTGCAGCAGTAGCTATGCAGCACACAGGAACAATTGTGCTGGTCAGCTGTCTGTCTACACGCATCAAGTGAAACAGTCGTGTTCAGTCGAAATTTATGAAGACATATTAAATAGTCACCACACGCTAATGTCCACTGCAAACGATCAATATTTCATATTCTTGGTATTTTGTAAGCGGTCGCTATAGGGATGCGTGGAACATGAACGTAAATGGATCAACCTGTACTGTAAAATGTAATGATACATTTGTAAAATAAAAACTTTACTCAGTTTCATTCATTTAATCGAATGTCATAAAGCCGCCGGAAAAGTATAACAGACACTCACAACAATAACCATACAGACGCTTCAACTCCGTTTACGCCTAGTAGACTAGTTATCGTTCCGATGTTAGGACTCCAGTGTACCAGTGAGGGGTACCATGTGGCATCAGAGATGCACTCATAGACCAAAGATAAGATAGCCGGCCGCGGTGGCCGCGGGGACTGAGGCGCTTCAGTCACGGTCTGCACGGCCACTACGGTCGGGGGTTCGAATCCCCCCTCGGGCATGGATATTTGTGCCGTCCTAGTTCGTAAGTAGTTCATAAGTAGTTTGTAAGTTTAGGGACTGATGACCCCGTAGTTAAGTCCCATAGACTATACAAACATTTGAACATTTTGAACAAAGATAAGATAGACTGCGCGTGACGTCATTACGCTGAAACTTGCATCTAAGTCACGTGATTCGGGGCAGGAAATCGTTTTCATCATTACGTACACAGTGAAAAGGAGCTGAAAGTTGCAGTTTTTCTCCTCGTTAGTGGAAATTCAGCTTAAATTTTAACAATAAAAGCATTCCACATCGAAATAACGTATCATTAATAACGGTCGTTGTTGCCATGCTGAAATAAGTACATATTTGTTAAAAAGAGCACAGGCACATACAAGTGAAATAATTCTGGCTGTTACTACTGATTCCACACTTTACACTGGTTACATGTCAACAATCGCGATCAGTTATTGTCAGCAACAAATAAAATATTTTTAAAGAAGGTGTAGACACTCAAAAGTGTGTGTTCATCAACCACAGAAGCAACAGAATAAAAAATATCTGGAAAACACAACAAAACTAGGTACAAAACTGAGCATTTTTTTAATGGTGTGTAAAATTGCAGGCTAGGTCATCTGAAACTTCACTTCTGGGCAGCTAAATGCCAATAGTCAGGAATTTTGTCTAAGTATAGACTGTCTGAGCTCAAACAAGACAAAACATTTGGTGTTCTTGCATGAAGTACTTGACTTTTATCACTTAGATTTGTGCATTTTTCATGTTGAACACACTTAAGCCATATATCAGCAGCAAAAATTGTACAGACTAAATACAACATACACCAAATGCAATACTTCAAGCTCAACAACAACATAAAATAGACAGACTGCTGTCATGCGTACTGACCACCAAAAATATGGTTGTCGAGTTCACACAGAGCAAAGAGCGCTGTAACTCGTGCGTCAGCCAAATTTATGCTCGTTGGGAAAACCAGACATGAACTAGCGCCGCCACAAGACAGAAGGAACACATAAAGGAAAAGCGGAGCGGCGATTTCGAACAAGACGAGCCGCCGGCTAAGACAGAGACCGCCCGGTTTGAGGCGTTCGCAGCTCTGCTGTTGTAGCCGACACGACTGTTGTGTGTTATCCCATCAGCTGATGGAAGTGTACTCACATCATTGTAGTTATCCTGTTCACGAACGTCTTTTATGATAATACTGGTAGTTTCGTCATTCTATTACTTACTGATGAACAAACTTTATAAACAGGGACTTTCAGTCGGGCATAGTGACTTTTTGTGTTTCCCTTTAAGGGGAGTACAGAAGGTGGTTTGGAGTGAAAATATCGATTTTTATTTTTTATTTTTTTTATGAAAAATTGTTGTTTGGAGTTTTCTGTGTAAATTGATGTATGTTTCGTTAATTTTGGATGACTGTAAGTATTTTTAGATGATTTGTTCCAAGAGCACTTTCTCAGTTTCGACAAGATGTCTCGGGAACTATTTGCTCTAGAAGGCGGTGATTTATGTTGAGTTGCAGTAAAGATTCTGCTGCACAACCAGATTTTCTGAAGAAATCCCTCAGAGATAAAACTCAAAATGTAAATGAGTCTTTCAACAATGTTGTATGGAACAGGATACCCGAGAACGTATTTGTGGGCTCGAAACCACTGAAGATTGAGATCAATGATGCTGTGATCACCTTCAATGATGGAAATTCAGGCAGAATAAAGGTTCTGCAGCAACTTGGAGTTCATAAGGCTGGCTATAATACAGAAGCAATCCTACAAGAACTGGACAGACAGCGAGTTTCCAAGGCAGAAATTATAGTCAAATATACAACAGAAGCTGCACGATCTCTCAGAAGGAGAAAGAGACTGAATCTCAAGAAGGTTAAGATTAAAAAGCTGGAGAGTTTTAGGCTGTGTCTTCATTCAATAGTTATTTTTCCTTTACTTAAAGTTTTAAGTGCGATTTTTGAAGAACTACTCTTTATGACGCCGCGGTGGAGTAGCCGAGTGGTCTAAGGCGTCTCGCTGCGGAGAGCGCGGTTGCTTGCCGTTGGAGGTTCGAGTCCTCCATGCGGTATGTGTGTGTGTGTGTGTGTGTGTGTGTGTGTGTGTGTGTGTGTTGTCCTTAGGTTAGTTTACCTTAGGTTATGTAGTTTGTAAGCTACGGACTGATGATCAAGCAGTTTGGTCCGATAGATTTACAAACATCTGAAAATCTACTCTTATGGTCAACGTTTCCCATTATCTCAGAAAGTACTTAAGCTAAAGCTCTGAAATTTTTACCTCTTATCGACAGTGGTGTTATGTTTATGTGGATCTACAATGGTAGAGACAACCCTTTTCGTTTGATAATAAAAATATTTTCTTAAAAAATTTCATAATTTTTATTAGACCTTCATTAAAAAATTTGTATCTTGACTCCTGACAAAATTAGATTCTTGATTGAAGATCAGTGAATGTACAAGGTATGACTCTGTAATCTACCAAAGTTTTGTTCTGTTACCTTGGATATTTCCTGAGATAACGGGATGTAAACATGTTAAATTCAACCTTGTCAGGATAGGGCATTGATACCCCCTTAAGTATCGACGTATTTTGTTGATGGTCTGTTTTAATATTACAGTGGATGGTTACACGTAAATCTCCATAGCCTTTCATATTATTTTTAAAAAATCCACAGAAAGAGGGAGGGGTACAGTCAAATTGCGCCGGCCGCGGTGGCCGAGGGGACTGAGACACTCCAGTCACGGTCTGCACGGCCACTACGGTCGGGGGTTCGAATTCCCCCTCGGGCATAGAACAGCCGTCCTTAGTATTAGCTAGTTCATAAGTAGTTTTAAGTTTAGAGACTGATGACCCCGTAGTTAAGTCCCATAAGCTATACAAACATTTGAACATTTGAGTCAAATTTCCTCTTATGTACAGAATGGCAGCCAATCCAGAACTTGCAACCAAGGTGTGTCAGCAGCACCGCGACACTTGTGGAAGCCACCACGCGCTGACTGTTTCTCTGTCCAACAATCTGAGCGAGCAATCAGGCTTTTTTTCTATTCTCTATAAATGTTTCCTGCCTCAGTACACAGGAAAACACCAGATCGGAATGCGCGCTATTTCGGGCTCGGCTTTCAATACGTGAAATTCTTGACATCGTGTCTGCCTGTGCAGCGTCGCACAGGGAGAAAGTGGAGTGGGCCGTGCATTCGGCCGTGACATCGCGATATCCACCTGGCCACATTCTCAATTAAATGAAAAAGGTGCCCCATCAGATAGCGGCTCCTGCCCATGGAATCCTGTACCGGCGCCGCGGCTGGGGACATTCTGTTACTCAACGCCGGCCTGCATAACGTGCCGTATGTTCCGCCACGACGAGCCCGGGTTACGCGATTCGGCGTAACAGGCCGCGCAGTGTTACACTCTCGCCTTTGCGCCGAAGCGCACACACGAACTGCTGGCAATGTTAATAGACGCCGGGAGTGGCCGCTCGTTTCTCTGTCACTGTACACCAGTAGCTTCCAATTTTGTTTTTCTTTTTTTAATGGGACCTACAAACTTCATGAAAACAGAATAAAACTTTCACTCTGCAGCGGAGTGTGCGCTGATATGAAACTTCCTGGCGGATTAAAATTGTGTGCCGGAACCGGGACTCGAACATGGGACCTTTGCCTTTCGCGGGCAAGCGCACTACCGACTGTGCTATCCCGACACGTCTCACGATGCCGCCTCACAACTTCACTTCTGCCAGTACCTCGTCTCCTACTTTCCAAACTTCACAGAAGCTCTCCAGCGAACCATGCAAGACTAACACTCCTGGAAGAAAGGATATGGTGAAGACATGGATTAGCCACAGCCTAAGGGATGAAAGTAGGAGACGAGGTACTGCGGAAGTAAAGTTGTGAGGCGGCATCGTGAGTCGTGTCGGGATAGCACAGTCGGTAGTGCGCTTGCCCGCGAAAGGCAAAGGTCCTAGGTTCGAGTCCCGGTTCCGGCACACAGTTTTAATCTGCCAGGAAGTTTCATATCAGCGCAGACTCCGCTGCAGAGTGAAAGTTTCATTCTGGAAACATCCCTTAGGCTGTGGCTAAGCCATGTCGCCACCATATTCTTTCTTCCAGGAGTGCTAGTCTTGCATGGTTCGCAGGAGAGCTTCTGTGAAGATTGGCAAGTAGGAGACGAGGTACTGGTGGAAGTAAAGTTGCGATGCGACATCGTCTGTCGTGTCGGGATAGCGCAGTCGGTAGTGCGCTTGCCCACGAATAGCAAAGGTTCCAGGTTCGAGTCCCGGTTCCGGCACACAACTTTAATCTGCCAGGAAGTTTCATATCAGCGCACACTCCGCTGCAGAGTGAAAGTTTCATTCTGGAAACATCCCTTAGGCTGTGGCTACGCCATGTCTCCACCATATCCTTTCTTCCAGGAGTACTAGTCTTGCATGGTTCGCAGGAGAGCTTCTGTGAAGTTTGGAAAATAGGAGACGAGGTACTGGCGGAAGTAAAGTTGTGAGGCGGCATCGTGAGTCGTGTCGGGATAGCACAGTCCGTAGGCAAAGGTCCCTGGTTCGAGTCCCGGTTCCGGCACACAATTTTAATCTGCCAGGAAGTTTCATGAAAACATTTTCCAGAATAAAAACTGAATAATCCTGCAACGAAAGGTACCTCTACCGTCGGTTCTTCTTATCAATCCTATTCTGGTACGCAACCCATATTAATATGGAAGTATTGTTTTTTATTTTTATAAATAACTAGCTGAAAACCCGGCGTTGCCCGGGTATTTATTTATTTATTCCTGCGATTTTTCAGGTATATATTCATTTGTATAAGAGCTATTTGTATGTAATATCTCTTGGGAATAATATTAGTAGCAAAAAAGTAATAGATTAAAACTTGGTGCGTGATGGGGCGGTTTTCCATGAACTTTACTGTGTATGCGATCATATCTCATGAACTACACGTCGTACTGTGATATAATTTAAAAGGTACATTTAACTATATGTTAGTATACTGTCTGTAAAATTTCCTAATGTTACGATTTGTAGAGTACAAATTATAAATTGTAACGTCATACCGACTGCCGTAGTTTTACTCTATAAACAACGGAAAAGTAGTAAGCGAGAAACTTTTTTTCCTTTCGTCATTTTGCTATGGTTGTCAGCGAGAAAAAGTGTAATGTAGTTTTGAAATTATGTTTAAAGTTTGTTGCAAGTCCCTAAGTATTATCATTCTCATGCAGTGTATTTTTAAAGTCTCGCCGCATTATGTGGCATTTTTTGCTATTCCTATTGTTTATGACGCTGTATCTCCTGCACCATGCGTCGTATGTGATTCTTAACCCTGGGGCAATTGTTAACTCACGGTAAGGAACGTGTGTACCAAATTTGGTTGAAATCGGTCCAGTGATTTAGGAGAAAATGAGCAGCATTGTCACTAAATGCAGCGGTTTTTCGCACATCTCATTGTTTATGACGTCATATGTCATGAACTATTTATCGTACGTGATTCTTACACTTGCGGCGATCGTCCTCATTGATTGAAGTTTACGTGTACAAAATTTCATAAAGGTAGGAACAAAACTGTAGATTTGTATGCAACACGTACAAACATATGGATACTCTGCTTTATATATAAGACAGCAACCATCGACTTTTTAAAACAAAGAATTTATTTCAGTGGGTAGAATTTGGAATCGTCGACATCAGTTTGGATGCTGCAGCTTGCCTGTGCAAGATCTTTAACTTCGTTATTTATTTTGATTTTTCGAGGTTTTTTTTTCCTTTAATTCATTATATTTTATAAACAAGACTACTTACAAATCACGCACTTAAACGTGGCCCCTGATCGGAGAATACTGGGTGCTGAATCTTGCATTCAGCTCGTAGCGCATTGGCTGTTAGAACAAGCGCCGCCTCTTTCTCCCAGTGCCGCCAGCTTACGGCGTATAGATTACAGGTTTTAAAAGACAACATGTAAGGATTAAAGGTGTCACAGATGGAACACGAAATTAAGTATCACTTTAATGTTTGAGTAATAGAAAACTAGAACGTATATCTACGAAATATAAATATTTTAAGGGACCTATTAAGCGGGTGTAGCACCGCTTTCTGCGTCGTTTTATTGTCGTAACTGAATAACAATCTGACTTAATATTCTTCATACTACTTTCAAGGACAGCCTTTTTTTCTAAGAAAAGTCGTCGGGGTATGTGGACTTATTTTAGCAAATAAAGTGGAAGACAATAAACAATACCAAGCACAAATCAACAATACATTCCGCCGATCAGAGGGGGCACGAAAAAGTGCGTGACCTGTACATCCCCTGTGTTGTTTGTTTAACATCATTTCTTGTTAATTTGAGTGATTCTTACGTTTTACACACACACACACACACACACACACACACACACACACACACTGTAGCATCAGCCATGTTGTTTACATTGCGGTCAAAGATCTTAGTACAACTACAATATCTGTGATCAGAGTTATTTTTTTATTTACAATTTACTAACATCTTCTGCCTTTGGTTAACCTTTTGCTTTTTAACATTGTAATTCTGCTAACATCATGTTGAATTACTTACAGTACTCAAATTTGAAAATCATAAATTATAAATTAACATTTACCTTTATATACACAGGAAGAATATTACTTATTTTACATACATTGGGAGTGTTTACAAATTGGTTAATACAAGAAGGAAAACTATGTTTAAATTTTTTGACTTGTTCTCTGCATTTTCTTTGGCTCAGGTTATGTTTTTAATATGAGGTTTGGTGAGTAAATTGTGGAACTTTCCCAGAGAAGTTTTGCTGGGCAGTTCTGTTTGGTCATCTAGTAGGTCATATGAGGATTCACATGTATGGGTATAGATTTCAAATTCCTCAAGGAGGCTCATCCTTTTTTCTTTGTTGGCTAGTTGAAGAATTTTTAGGTTTTGAGATTGTTATTTGATGCTCTTCTTCTGCTATATGTTGAGCATATGTGGATTTAAGTTTTTTAAAGTTTACATTCGTTTTGAAAAATGGTTGGTTGCTGTTATTTATAAAAATAAAATAATCCACACCCACGGAGCTCAAGAATCCAGTAAAATGGATAAATAATTATCGAAGTATTGTTCGAAAAAAGATTTCCTAAGCGCCTTGGTTTGTTGGTGAACTATGGTTCCTGCAGATTCTTCTTGTGAATCTCAGAATGGCATCTATCGTACCCAGTACTGATTTTATGCGACCATCGCACTTCAAATCACTTCGTATGCATACTTCAAGATATTTTATCTAAGCAGATTTATCTACAATCGTGGATTGATAAATTTAAGAGAGTTTCTTTCTCTGATTTCTCATTACGTAATATTTGTTTATGTAGAACAGTTTAGTACGACGTCATAGAACCGATACATGGCGCTGTTATTATTATTATTACTATTTCTCATGTTAACGATAGAGGTGATTTCAGAAGTTTACGCCAAACAGACAATTACACACCGCAGTCTTTATGAATACAACCTAACATTGAATTTACATCCTTCCGGAGTACGGACTCTAATTAATTTCACTTTTTGTATGAAAAATTTTATGAACATTCATCGGTTTTGACAATCACGCCTACTTAAATTTGACATCTTGGTTATGAGAACTGAGTTTATTGACAGAGGGATCCAACAAGGATTCTGTTTTTGCTGACCTAGGTCCAGAACCCTAAAACAAAACATGATATACACAGGGCCTTCTTTGACAACCGTTGCGAAGCACAGGCATATAACATAGTATAATATATTTGTCCAATGAATACTCGTTTATCGTCTGCATTTTTTCTTGGTGTAGCAATTTGAATAGCCAGTAATGTATTTATTTGTTCTTTTTTTTTTTCATGTCGTATAATTCCGACAGATACTTTGACAGAAGTCAAAGATGTTTTATGATTACATGTCATAGATTATGTGTATCTTACTTATCGATAGTGTTGTGTATCGTATTCTCCTTGTATACGTATATATCAGGGTTGGGGAATATAGCGTTACTTGTAACGCCGATACTAGTAACAGTTACTTGTCAAAGTTAACAGCGTTATTATTTGCCTAAAGTAGCTGTAACTGTAACTAAGTTATTTTTATTGGTTAACGATTTAACGGAAGTATCGTTACTTTTTTTATCGCTAGCAGTGTAACACATATTTTGTAAAGTTCTCAAGACTGCAGAATACCAGGCTTTGATTTTGGTGAAGAGAAAAAAAGAATCAATATTTATTTCTAAAATACATATTTTCAACAACGTACGTTGGAAATGTATGAATTATATATTTTAGTACCGTTAATGGTATCGATTCATTCGTAAAATTTTTATTTTGTAATTATGTACGCAACGAGTATAAAACAATCAACTAATACATCACAAGTAAACAGTCTCCGATTATTTTCCACACCTTTCGACGGAAGAAGACACACGCATGCCTTGGGTAACTTATGAAGTGTTCGAATTTTAATTTTAAAAAAATGTTCAAATGTTAGTAGAGCTTATGGGACTTAACTGCGGGGTCATCAGTCCCTAAACTTACAAACTACGTATGAACGAGCTAATACTATGGACGCCACAAATATCCATGCCCGAGGGGGGATTCGAACTCCCGACCGTAGTGACCGTGCAGACCGTGACTGGCGCATCGCAGTCCCCTCGGCCACCGCGGCTGGCAAGAGAACAATTCAAAGTGATCTTAGGAATCAATGTACAATTAGTTTTTTGCTTGCAGCGCTCCATATCACTAATTCTTCCCCTTCACCTGTCATTCCGTAGCTCTCGATGCGAGTACACAGTTTGAAATGTTTGCTCATTTCTGCCATTTCAGCGTAACAGACGCTGCGAATATATGGTAGACAACGAATTCGGCAGTTTTCATAGAGACGCTATCAACGAACAAGATGAAACGTAACGTTCATGAGACTGAACATTAGAAAAACTACATTTGGTGAAAATGAACAAGCATAGAAATTGAGATGCCTTGAGATAGAAGATGCTGTGGACATTTTATTTAGTAATGCATTAATTATGAATTATGTATGTATTAATGTATTTAACCTATATATATATATATATATATATATATATATATATATATATATATATATATGAAAGTCGTGTTAGTTACACTATTTATAACTATAGAACGTCTGAACCGATATGGCTCAAAATTGTGGGGAGGTAGCTTGAAAGCAGGAGACGGACATAGGATAATTTTGTCCCGTTCGACCGCGTTCCCGAGTTACGTGACACAAAACTGAAAGTACCCTTCCAGATCGGATCATTTTCTAGATTCTCCAAGAATCAGCTTATTCACTGGCTTATTCATTCGTTACTCGCCTATCGACAAAATACGCTGCATCGGAGCAAACAAATACGTCAAGAAGGTTAGATTAAAGGGAGACGGCGTTATCAGTGCTGAGAATACATGAGAAACACCTTCCTCAGTAATTTTAATGTGTCTGAAACTAAATTATTATGCGGATTATCAAAATAATATTATTTACTATGAAGAGAAAACAACTGATGCCATCTAAAATTTCATTGGCTATCTCAAGCTTTGCCGCGATTGGTCGGCTTCATTCCCACGATCCTGCAGCTGTTGCCATCACAGCTATACCACGCCTGTGTCGCGGATTGTAAAATTTTACCGGTATATAGCAATGTTGTTAATCGTGTTTCTATTAGATTCCTAACAAGAGTTCATTATTCACTTACAGGTCAGGAAACAAACAGACGAATATTGCTGCCAATTACAAAAACCATACTATGTGGTTGAGCGAATTAGCCATTTTGGCAGCGAAAAATAAGGAGGTAGACGATTTGAACATAAAAATTCAAAGCTAAATCGCTGGCCAATAACATACATTTATTTATATTGTCTCAAGGAAATGTATTATTGTTGATATTTGTATTCATTTACTTCCATTTCTGATCCTGAATTCATTGGATTTGCTACGAATGCCACCGCACGATTTGTAATTCAACGTTGGGTCTGTGATAATCATGTTACGCAATCCAATCCAACCGAAACTATGGAATGAAACAAAACTCTCTGTGAAGAAGTTGATGAACAATATTATTGGAGCAACGATAATCACAGGAAAGTTCAAAGGTGAGGATGTTCTAATTCCAAGAATACCACCGATTCCAACCGACTTGCCGTTTCAATTTAAGCGTGTCTAGTTTACCGTTTGAAACGTGTCCATAGAAAATGTATATTGCTGAATTTGTAAGAAAAAGTCTAATATTGTGCCTCCTGTTTTGTGTCGAGTAACCTGCTTGCAAGAAAATGTATAATATTGCTTCTACTCTGTGTATCGATATGTGTACATAAATCTGTGAAGTTTCATCTTAAGCAAAGATTATGTATCGCATAGCATTGTACCTCGTGCATAGAGACAGAGACTTGTGGTTCAGCTCGATTAGAGAGCAGTAGAGTTGTGTATATAGCTCCGATGTAGAGCAGAGGCTGTTGTGCCAGCAAGTTGATTTGATTGTATTTGGAATATATTGTATTTCTTATTATTGTGATAAAGTTGTACCACCACTGGAATTAAGGTAATTATTGCATTTCATGTAATTATGGAAAGTTTGTATCACTTAGGTAATGTAATGGTGATTATTAATAATAAGTAACAAAGTTGACCTTTCTTTCCTGTTTCATTTACGTAGTTAGAAGAATAACCTACATCCTTTATTTGATAATTAGTTATTTGTGGATTTAAAGTGCAATAGTGGTTTTGGTAATCTTGTTGAACAGATTTCGTTATTGCTACCGTAGTAAATGATTGTTATGCAACACTGCAGTTAATTGAGTATGATAATGAATTTTGATAATCAGGTACTGATCTGCATAAAATTCTCGTAGTCGAACATTAAGAATATGGTTTGTGTTTGTAATAGCTTTCTCGCAGTCAAATTTTTTGAGAATAGTCAGTGTGTGTTTCATGCGGGTTACTTGTCACAGTTGTTTTGTTAAAAGATCCGTTGCGCACATAATCAGTTTAATGCACTGTTTCTTATGTAACAGTATATACATCAATATCAGGGCCATAATTAAACCAAATTACTGTGTTAATGAACAATGTACGTGTTCAGTTAAATTTTGATGAAGTTATCTGATGACTCAGTGTTCTTGACAGTTAAACATCAATATATGACAACCATTTGGACTACAACTAATACCAGATCAGGTTTTGAATGAGTAACTTTAAAATGAACTAATTTTGTTGTCTCATTAAACGATAGATTCAGTATTAAGCAACAAGTACACAACATTTACGTTCGCCTTGCATTAGCAATGACGATTAATAAAGCGCATGACCAGTCGTTGGAAGTTTGTGGATTAAATCTTGAATCGCCGTGTTTTTCACATGGACAGTTTTACCTGACGTGTTCGATAATTGGTAAGCTATCTGCACTGTTCGTTTTCTCTCCGGACGTAAAGATAAAAAATATCGTTCATCGACAAGCATTACAGTGAACGCAACGCAAAGAATTCCGAAACGTATGTGTATTTTAGTTAATTATTTTGTTTCATAAGGACTTTCTAGGAATTAGATTAGGTAACGAAACAATGAAGGTGGTAGATGAGTTTTGTTACAGGGTAGTAAAATAACATGCGATGGTCGCAGTACAGAGGATATAAAATGCAGAATGGCAATGGGAAGAAAAGCATTTTTGAAAAAGAGAAATTTGTAACATCGAATATTAATTTAAGTGTAAGGAAGTCTTTTGTGAAGGCTTTTGTGTGGAGTGTTGCCTTGTACGGGAGTGAAACATGGACGATAAGCAGTGCGGACAGGAAGAGGATAGAGGCCTTTGAAATGTGGTGCTACAGAAGAATGCTGAAGATTAGTTGGGTAGATCGCATAACTAATGAAGAGGTACTTAACAGAATTGGTGAGAAAAGGAATTTTTGGCACACCCTGACTAAAAGAAGGGATCGCTTGGTAGGACACATTCTTAGACATCAAGGAATCGTAAATTTAGCATTGGAGGGAAGTGTGTGGGGTAAAAATCGCAGAGGGAGACCAAGAGACGCGTATAGTAAGCAGATTCAAGTGGATGTGGGTTGTCGTTCCTATGAGGAGATGAAAAGGCTTGCTCAGGATAGAGTAGGGTGGAGAGCTGCATCAAACCAGTCTCCGGACTGAAGACCATAACAACAACAACAACAAGGACTTTCTATCATTAAAGTATGATCATGCTATAATTACTTTGTTTTCAACTCATAAGCTCTCAACAAGGTATAAACAAGTTCTAAAAAGCATTTCTATGCTGCTCGCTGCAAGAAAAGTTGTTAAGCTGTGCTATAAAAATGTGCGGTTTTGTTTTCCTTTTTCCAGTCATTTTTAACATGAAACAGAAAAGGTTTTTTTTTATGCTTGTTCGTACAATAAAATCATTAAAATTACGGCCATTAAAGCTACTAACCTCACAGATAGAGCAACTTGATAGGTTTCTCTAATAACCCGTTTCCAATTGATTTACCGATCCATTTTGACTTATATTACCAATAACAATAAATAAGATCAGAGAGAGGTGGTGGAGGAGATTGAGATTGGGAATGAAATGGATTTAAAAAGGGAGGATGAAATAGACGGAGAGAGGATATGGTGTGGGATAAGAGGAAGTGGTGTGAAGGTGATGGAAGAAAGACAGGGGGAGGGGGGCGATGTGAAAATAAAGGAGGGACGAAGGGATAGACGTAGGGATAAGAAGAAGAGAGATTGGTGTATATAACCCATACACATTAACTACTGTGAAGCGTTACCGGGTTTGCTAGTTATTTAATAATGGGAAGTACAAATTGGAATTAAAAAATACTAATAGCACAGTTTACAACTCACTGCAAGGACGTGACGACGAGCCGCGACAGGCACATTAAAAAAAAAAACACACACACACACACACACACACGCACACGCAAAACAAGCTATTGGCCATGGCCTTCTTCAGAAATATTTCTGAAGGTCATGGCTGACAGCTGAAAGTGTTGTATGTGTGTGGCTTTATGTGCATGTCGCGGCTCGTCACGTCTTTGCGGTGAGTTGTAAACTGTCCTAGTAGTATATCCTATTTAATTATTGTTAGACATTGGTTCTATTTCTGATATTAAAATGTGTGCTTCTAGACCAGTTTTACAATGGGAAATTCAAATAAGTAAACAAAATAGCGTTGTCAGGGATACTTTTTATGTAATATGTTTACATATATATGTATATTCACAATTCATGGAAAACACAGGTACGTTATAGAGAAATACGAGTATGATGCCGTATCCAGTAGTGAAAGAACGTGCTCATTTCATGTTCAACAGCAGGTGGGAAGAATCAGATATTATTAGGTTATCCCACTTCTGTCATAAAGATCACCTGAAATAGCTCATGTAGTCGAATGGCGACAGCAGGTCGCTGCCACGGCAAAAAGCTTCACGCCTCCTAGAGGCAGGTGCATCTAGTTTACGACAGTAGTGTTAGCCGTAATACGTGTCAATCTTAACCGTCTCCGTCATATTTCCGACCACGGTTAAATTTTTATGTTCCTGTGTTGAAACTGATTGAGCCTGGTGCTGAAGGTAAAATGACTGCTTGTTCTTACACATCAGCGTTTCTCTAGTTCCCTAGTATTAATGTAATACAGGTGTATTGCTGACGAGGTATTTTCAAATTTCCAGAAATGTCACGTCGTCATGGATGTCGATATAAACCAGACAACTTGTGCTACATCTACGGGAAAGCCGCGGTGGAGTAGCCGAGCGGGTTTAAGGCGCCTCGCTGCGGAGCGCGCTGTTGCTCGCCGTAGGAGGTTCGAGTCCTCCCTGGGGCATGGGTGTGTGTGTTGTCCTTAGGTTAGTTTACCTTAGTTTAAGTAGTTTGTAAGCTACGGACTGATGACACGCAGTTTGGTCCGATAGATTTACAAACATTTGAACATTTTCTACGGGAAGTTCATCTTTGTCAGAAATAGGAATAAAATTCCAACAGTCATAAAGAAAGCATACAAACATTACTTTGGAGTAGAGGTTGGAGACTAAGATAAGAAATTGGCACCACATTTCTGTTGTGTTACATGTTACTGCAAAGTGAAAGGTAAAGAGAATGGGCGTTGTTTGCTGTGCCCATGGTGTGGAGAGAGCCCAAGGTCCTTGTTACTGATTTTTGTTTGTCTAACAAAAATTCAGGGTTTTACAAACAAAAAATCGACGAGACACATTGTTTACCCAGATTTGCCTTTAGCGAGAATGCCAGTGCAGCATTCCGACAACTTTCCAGTACCTTCAAGAGCTCGAGGTCGAATTCCGAGTGACAGTAAAATAAGTAGTACTGAATAAATCACAGATGATGACCCTTTATATCACAGCACAAGTGAATCATCGCCACATTTGCTAACACAAGCAGATTTAAATGATTTAGTATGTGATCTAGGAGTACTGGAAACGCAACAAGGCTACACAAAGTATGCCTGTTTTCGAGTGGGATAGTCGAGACTGAAATTCGCACTACGTGAAAAAGAAATAGTCTAGGCGGAGATGGAAAGTTATCGAAAAGAATGTACAACGTGAAAGTATGGTAGCTCCTGAATATATGCTACTTATACCGTTTCACATCAAATTTGGCCTGATAACCTGTAAAGGCCATGGATCCAACAGGCAGTGGGTTTTAATATATAGCTACTAGATTCCCCCGTCATTGAGCTGCAAAAATAAAGGAAGATGCATAAAGACGCAAATTTTAAGCATGTTTAACTGACAGAGAAATGACAACATGAGATTGTTTCAAGATGGTGTCGGTAAACTTCCTCGGAAGAAGTGCTACTAACTACAAAACATTGGTGAAAGACATGATCAAATCATATCAAGATCTGGGGTGCAAGACGTCTTTGAAGGTTCATATGATGGACTCTCATCTGGAATACTTCACAGAGTAGTGACGTATCGGATGAACATGGCGAAAAATTCCATAGAGACATTTCTACCATAGAAAGGCGCTATGAAGGGAAGTGGGTATCTTCTTTGTTAGCAGATTATTGTCGGAATATCATTCGAGACAAGAAAGATTCACAATAAAAGAGAAAAAAGTGATGTGCATTACAATACAGCAGCTAATTTTTTTGTCAATTTTCGGTAATTTCTTATGTCAAACAATGAGTCAAAGTGTATAGACAATGATTACTGTGTAATACGTTAGATCTCACCCTCCATTGATGTGATGAACTTATAACAACATAAAGACGTGAATTTGTTTGTCGAATTTCACCTCACATTTGTTGCACTATATCAGAATCAGAACGGAAAAATAAAATTGCGATTACTCATAAAGTATCCCTGACAGAAAAAAAATCAAAAACAGTTTGGATTTATTTATTTATTTTTTTAGTGCATTATATTGATTGACACTAAAACGTGTTTTTCCTTTCTACACAAGCAAGGTTACAATAACAATTTTTAAAAATAACTGTAAAGTTACTTGTGACTGATACAGTTACTTACGATGTATAGTAACTATAACTGAAACTAAGTTACCTTTTAAGGAAGTAGCTTTAACTGTAACTTAGTTACTCTAAAAAAGTAACTTTCCCAAACCTGGTATATATGTTGTATAAAGACAACACACTAACGTATACAAGGAGTATCCAATACACAGCACTATCGATATGTAAGATAACATGTAAGATAGATATATGACATGTAACCATAAAACATCTTGGACTTCTGTCAAAATCTCTGTCGAAATTGTACGACATGAAAATAACAAGAATATCTAATGCTGCATAAATAGCAATTAATCCAGCTAAAATATCAAATGCCTAGATTTGACGGCAATTTCCTTAAAGTTGATTTATGGACGTAAGTATTAATCAGAATGTAATAAAATGAACAAGTATATTGTACGAGTTGGCTAACGGTATTTCATGATTTATTGCAGATACATTGAAAATGGCCTTGGCGCCGAAATAAACTTATAGCTTAATAGTATATAAAGATTATAAACAACAGCGTTCTGGTATACTATAATAAAAATCGCACTGACTTGTTTTACGGCCCACTTTAGATTTGTAGTTTTATAAGTTTTTGCAAACATTTTGCACCAAAATAATAATCTAAATAATAAAAAATTAATTAATAAGAATGTCTGAAACCCTTGTAGGAAAAAAAAATTGGTCCTGGGGGATCCGAATCCGTGACCTTCAGCATCACAGTCTAATACATTGCCCACTACGCTACAGCGAACAGCTAGGATTTGCGTCGTTTAATCTCATACTATTGATGGCCGCTGTTAGCTGATGCTAATATGGCATTTGTAGACACTAGATTATCACTTATCGTGCGAATAACGACGTATTTTTGTTAATTCTTCAGTGCGCCATTGCTTTGAAATGACAACGGGTAAGTTACAATAAGAAAATCATGAAATACGCAACGCAAGATGGCGTATGCCACAGACAGTTCTGGGCTAGGAATGTCTCGTGACATCTGCGAACGGCTGGTTTTCGTTAATTTAATGAAGGGTGTCAAAACTCCGTTATTTTTGCAAATATCTCTCAAACGGTACGAGTTGTAGAGAATTCATTCATTCCATTTGCGCGTCAGATGAACGGTTTTTTTGCAATTACAATTACATTACAAACGGCTTTTCTTTTCTTTTTTTTTGTATTATTAATGTATTTCTTTTCCGAAATATTTCAAAAAGCAAGAGTCTGGTCTCTGATAGCCAACTATTATGTCTGTAAAATTTGGTGCCGATCGGTTGAAAGGTTCGACCTAAAAAGTGGGAACACGTTACAGCCAGACAGACATCGTCAAATCGCTGTTATTTTTGCAAATATCTCTGCAACGATGGTAGATATGAAAAAAAAAAACATAATAGAGCTAAGTTGTAGAGGATTTTCCCCTCTACCAATTATGTTCTCTACCAATTCGGTTTATTCAATTTTCGTGTCAAATGAACTGTTCGTTTGCAATTACAATTATATTACGAACGGCTTTTTGTTAGTATTACTACCGTATTTTTTGTCCGAAAACTTTGAAAATGGGAGGTTCTGGTCTCTGGCGGCCTACAATTATGTGTGCAAAATTTGATGCTGATCGGTTGAACCGTTCGTCTTAAAAACAGGGAACACGTTACGGACAGACAGACATACATCCCAAAATCTCCGTTATTTTTACAAATATCTCTGAAACGATACGAGATATGAAAAAAACATAAGAGAGCAAAGTTGTAGAGAATTTTCTTCTCTATAAATTCGGTTTATTCAATTTTCGTGTCAGATGCATCGTCAAGCCGTTATTTTCATTTAAATTTCGAGCTGTCAAAAGACGATCGCAAAGGCCCACTTTTAGTGTTACTACCGAAACCTAAAGTGGACCAAAATATGTGTAAAAGAACAACCAAGATCGCTAATTGTTTTTTTTTGGGGGGGGGGGGGGGTAAGGAAGTCTTTTCTGAAGGCATTTGTGTGGAGTGTTGCTTTGTACGGGAGTGAAACATGGACGACAAACAGTGCAGACAGGAAGAGGATAGAGGCTTTTGAAATGTGGTGCTACAGAAGAATACTGAAGATTAGGTGGGTCGATCGCATAACTAATGAAGAGGTACTGAACAGAATTGGTGAGAAAAGGAATTTTTGGCATACCCTGACTAAAAGAAGGGATCGCTTGGTAGGACACATTCTTAGACATCGGGGAATCGCAAATTTAGCATTGGAGGGAAGTGTGTGGGGTAAAAATTAGGTGGGTAGATCGCATAACTAATGAAGAGGTACTGAACAGAATTGGTGATAAAAGGAATTTTTGGCATACCCTGACTAAAAGAAGGGATCGCTTGGTAGGACACATTCTTAGACATCGGGGTATCGTAAATTTAGCATTGGAGGGAAGTGTGTGGGGTAAAAATCGCAGAGGGAGACCAAGAGACGCGTATAGTAAGCAGATTCAAGCCGATGTGGGTTGCCGTTCTTATGAGGAGATGAAAAGGCTTGCTCAGGGTAGAGTAGGGCGGAGAGCTGCATCAAACCAGTCTCCGGACTGAAGACCATAACAACAACAACAACAGATAAAAACGTTTCCCACAGTTTTGACCCAATGTCAAGCTAAATCAATTTCTTGTTTTATATGATAATCGGTTCGCCCCGAACATCGACAAACATCGATCAATAAAGATAAAGGCTGATAAAAAAAAAGGAGAGACGGTGGATGCGCTGCAACAGCCAGCCGTTTCACCGCCTAGGAGCCCGGCGCTGCGCGGCGCGGTCGGGCGCTGTGCGGCAGCAGTGCCGGCGGCTGCCTGCTGTGCTGGTCTGGGCAGTGCCGCCTATGTGGGGCGGTTGCTTGCAGTGTCAGTGGTAGACAGGCGCGGAGGCCGCCGTCCGGGGGCGGGGCGGCGTCCTTGGGGCCGGGCGCGTGGCGCCGCCGCCGCCAGCCTTCGGCGGGCAGGGCGGCAGCCGCGCGCAGGAAGTGGCGCGCAGCCAGCACTCAGTGGGACACTGCCTACTGCGCGCTGCCGCGCCACCTCCTCGCGCCGGCTGCGCTCCTGGCGCGAGCAGGAAGCTGGCGTGGAGCGCGCGCTCGCACACGCTGGCTGAGAGGCGCCGTCGTGCCTGCTCTGTCTCGCGGAAGCACGGGGACTCGGCGCTAGCAAAAGCATGTAGCAGACAGAATCTACCGTTTCGTCATCGTGACGTAGCTCTGACGTAAATAAGCTGAATCTGTTTGTCATCGATTTCAATAGTCCTGCGTGACAAGTAAGCAAACATGCTTTCGTATCCGGCCTTTGTAATTCGTGAATCTGATGTTGTTGCTGTGGTCTTCAGTCCAGCGACTGGTTTGATGCAGCTCTCCACAATACCCCATCTTGAGCAAGCCTCTTCATCTTCTCATAAGAACGGCAACCTACATCTGTCTGAATCTGCTTACTGTATCCATCCTCTGCGATTTTTACCCGACACACTTCCCTCCAACGCTACATTCGCCATTCCTTGATGTCTAAGAATGTGTCCTACCAATCTATCCCTTCTTTTAGTCAAGGTATGTCAGAAATTTCTTTTCTCCCCAATTCTGTTCAGTACCTTCCTATGGTAAGTGGTTACATACAGTGAAACGTGATGCCACAGTCTATGGTGCTACATTGTCTTCAGCTCTTTCTCTGTAAGCATACGAATAAGGAAATATAAGAATAAATAAATAAAGCAATAAAAAAGGAAAATCAGTTAATATATCTCTTTAAAAAATCGATTTGACGTTTCGCGCATTACATACAGTGATCTGTGATATTATTACAATCATTATTGTTGGATTTCGAGATTGGATTCTTCGAAACGAGTGCATTTTACGTGTGATTTCTTATTTCTTATATATTCTCTGATAAATATAACACGATTTAAAAAAAAGGAGATGGACAAAGAGGGAGAGTGGATAGGAAAAGTAGTAACTCAAGGCTCGAATAAATAAATAAATAAGTAAATACCCGGGCGACGCCAGCTAGTAATAAATATTTAACGGCTCACATCTTCCTTCTGTGCTTCCTTTGTTCACACGCGTCCTCCTCATTGAATGCTTTCTTGCTTTCGTAATCATTAGGCACGAATTGGCAGATGCCTTCGAATCATGAATCGTTGGTTCTTGAAATCGTCACGAGACTCAATTCTTTTCATCGATTCGACCCCCTCTTGACCGCCGTCTTGCATTCGTAATTATACGGCACGATTCGACATGATTCGGCAGTCGCCTTCGTATCATGAATCGTTTGAACTTGGAATCGTCACGCGACAGACGATTCTTTTGAACGACGATTCGTCCGGAACACGATTAGATTCTTACGGGTCTTTATTTTTATTCGTTCAAATGAACGACTCATTCACGAATCGCCACAACTCTAAGGGGCAGTGCTTAAGAGTTAATGGTGGCAAGACGGAAAGCTCTGTCGTCACTGGTCAGCTAATTGTAAGTGACGGAACTGCTGCAGAAGACACGTTTCCTACTTCTAAGTTTAATCCTATGTCATAGCGCCCATGTTGTAAACTAACCACACATGATGTACTCATTATACGGCAACACTGCGTTCATCCATCTCCAGCAGAACTAAAATCATGATTTCTTCGTTCACGGCGAATAAAAAAGTATAATTTGTAGCTATCTTTGGTTAGCCTAGCTAAAAATATCCTCACACTGGCTGATGGTTACACGAGCTGCCGTGTTACAAACCGATCAGGAGTCCCGCTTGGCATTCAATTAACGACACAGGCAAATTCAATAATAAAAAATAAATAAATAAATAAAATAATAATAATATAATAATAAAAAAGCATAGGATGAAAAAATAAAAGCGAATAAAAAAAGTCAGTACTATTATGTAACAAGGTATTAGCACTTTAAAAATTCATTTTAATTGATGAAAGTGTGTGCGTTCAAGTGTTTGTAGAGCTTATAGGACTTAACTACGGGGTCATCAGTCCGTAAATTGACAAAAACAGGAATCAAAGTAATTTTTATTTAGAAATTAAAATAATCGAATATGATTGGATGGTAACTCACGAACGTAAGTGTGAGAAGTTGTGACTGTGTCACTGCGCTATTTTATTTATTTATTTATTTATTTTCTGTTATTTTTTACGCAATATTTATTATCGAATAACATCAATACAAATTCCATCAGCCTTACCGTTTAGAAAATTGTTTCTCATTACTAATTTACCACATAGAAGGCATTCTTATACACTTGCAGGGAGCATTTATACTTGACAACATGGGATATTTGTAATTAATTAAACGCAGTCTTCGATATACTTCTATACATGTAGAAGATACAATGAAACAGAATATAGCAAGGAATGTGTAACTGAAGTCTCTCTGCAATGTCCTCAATGAAGAATCCTCTGCTCCATTTTCTCCCCTCTGCGGTGGTTCGTAACGGAGCGACGTTCTCTTTCACTTCTAAAACACAATACACACACAGTAACGGCCTTGAATTGTACCTTCGGATAACTTATTTTCAAGTAAGTCATACGAAGCTCCTCTAAATGTACGCTGATATCTGTGATATAAGCCTTGTATGTTGTTGTTGTTGTTGTGGTCTTCAGTCCGCAGACTGGTTTGATTGCAGCTCTCCACGCTACCCTATCCTGTGCAATTCTGTGAATCTGCTTACTATATTCGGTCTCCCTCTACGACTTTTACCCCACACGCTTCCTTCTAAGTTGACAATTCCTTGATGTCTCAGAATGTGTCCCACCAATCTATCCCTTTTCTTAGTAAGGATAGGCCAGAAACTCCTTTTCTCCCCGATTCGGTTAAGCACCTCCTCATTAGTTACGTGATCTATCCATCTAATTTTCATCATTCGTCTGTAGCACCACATTTCAAAAGCTATCATCTTTTTATCTGAATTCCTTATCGTCCATGTTTCACTGCCATACACTCCAGACAAATGCTTTCAGAAAGGACTTCCTAACATTTAAATTAATATTGGATGCTAACAAGTTTCGCTTCTTTAGATACGCTTTTCTTCCCATTCAATTGCTCTTCCAGATCTTTTGCGATCTCACACAGAATTACTATGTCATTGGCAAACCGCAATGTTTTTATTTCTTCCCCCTGCACTTTAACGCCCTCTCCAAATTTCTCCTTCCATTCCTTCACAGCTTGCTCAATGTACAGATTGAACAACATTGGGGAAAGGCTACAACCCTGTCTTACTCACTTCCCAACCTCTGCGACCCTTTCTTGCCCTTCTACTCTAATAACCGCTGTCTGGTTTTTGTATAGGTTGAATATAACTCTTCGCTCCCTATATTTTATCCCTGATACCTTCAGAATTTGGAAGAGTGTATTCCAGTCGTCATTGTCAAAAGCTTTCTCCAAATCGACAAACGCTAAAAACGTAGGTTTCCCTTTCCTTAGCCTATCTTCTGAGATAAATCTTAATGTGAGTATTGCCTCCCGTGTTCCTACATTTCTCCTAAATCCAAACTGATCTTCCCCGAGGTCGGATTCCACAAGTTTTTCCATTCGTCTGTAAATAATTCGTGTTAGTGTTTTGCACCCATTAAACTGATAGTTCTGTAATTTTCACACTTGTCTGCACTTGTTTTCTTTGGAATTGGAATTGCAGTATTATTCTTGAAGTCCTAGGGTATTTGCCCTGTCTCATACATCTTGTATATCAGGTGATACAATTTTTTGACGACTGGCTCTCCTAACGACATCAGCAGTTCAGATGGAATATCATCTTCTCCAGGTGCCTTGTTTCGACTCAAGTCCTTCAGGGCTCTGTCAAATTCTTCTCGAAGTATCATAGCTCCTATCTCATCTTCCTCCACTTCGTCTTCCATTTCTAGAATACTGCTTTGGAGCCTTCTATATGTGAGTTTAAATCACTGCTTGTACGAATGGATACAACAGCGTTTCTTATTGCTGTGTATGAGTACGTAATTCATTAGCATCGTTGTTCGTCGTTTCTTGTATGGTTATCAGTGATGAAATGCGAAATAGGTAATGCATAATTATTAATCGACAAAAAATCAAATTTAGAAAGAGAGCCGGATAAGGAAATGGAATTGAAACGATCAGCTGTTGTGGCAGTTTGGCAACGGGAGACGGTTCGGAGCGCTCTGACCGGAGGAAAGCAAAGCAGTTCCAGCGCGTAGACTGTGAATGAAAAAAGTAATTTTATTCATTATATCAAGTTTCTTTGACGTAAATATCTGACGCATTAACTTTGACAAAGAAATAATTACAGGCCAGACAGGGGGGGGCCGTGTGTTAAAAGAACGCGCGGTCAAGTCGTGCGACCGTGTCGCCAGTGTGTGTAAAGCAGCCAGCCGTATGCGGCAGAGAAGAGGCAGGCTAGGAAGCGGAGCGGCGCCGGATGGCACTTGTTACGCAATGCGAGGCGCGGTGGGGGCGGGGACCACGGCGACGGCACGGACGGGTCCGCCCCCGGGAAGTCGATAGCGGCGGTGGCGGTGGCGGCAGAGAGGCGGACAAGAGGCGCGCCACACACCAGGCCGCCAGCCGGCCGCAGGAGGTGGCGGCCGCTCTGCCCGCGGCTCGAGCCGTGCGCATGCGCAGTAGGCCAGCGCTCTGCCGGCTGCTCGCAGCGTGCGCATGCGCAGTCGGTCAGCGCGCCTCCCGGCGCGCGGCGCTGCGGGACTCTGTGATTCTGGCAAACAAGGGAGACCACGTGGCAGTGTGAGTTTGTAATTCCTTGTGGAACGGAAAGTTTTCAATCAATCTTCCGAAGCAGTGCGATGATGCTAATTAGTTACAGAGCCCCTGCAACTCATTGAGGCGGGATTCACACGGTGGCCAATGTCTTCTCAACGTTAAGCGTTTGTAGATACAGGCTGGTATATGCACACGACATTTTACTTCATTCCCGTCGATACGACAGTTCAGCAAAGGGCAGTCTGTACGTTTTCAGGATAGTAGCCTGCGTAGCTCTGAATTGTTCTAATACTTCAGAAAACGGGTTTCGTGTTTTTCTGTTTCCTGTGCATCCTCAAATGCGTAGAAAATTGGCAATAAACTGTCGTAGTGACAAATGAACTGCAAAAAGGTATTCAAAAATAAGCGAAGTTGTAAGACATGTTTTTTTTTTTTAGCATAGTGTTCGAGGGTACATGACCTTCTGTTACAGTCTTATTTAGACAAATATTGACTATATACACAGGGTGAATCACCTAACACTTGCAAAGAAAATATTGCGGAAACGGAAATTGCGACTGTTGTGGGTTTTCACGGAATGGATTGGTAGTCAGAGCCTCGTATTTTTAGCCAACAAACGGATTGTAATATTACTTAGAATGTGTTCAAATGTTCAAATGTTTGTTAAGCTTAAGGGACTTAACTACGGGGTCATCAGTCCCTAAACTTACAAACTACTTATGAACTACCTACAACTAAGGACGGCACAAATATCCATGCCCGAGGGGGGATTCGAATCCCCGACCGTAGTGGCCGTGCAGACCGTGACTGAAGCGCCTCAGTCCCCTCGGCCACCGCGGCCGGCTTAGAATGTATTTTTTTATGCAAACATACAGTTGTTTTAATGGAACAATGGTTGTTTCCATCACGCACTAGAATTTTTGACACTAGCTGTGTACAAAGAATTTTGAATGACATTTTTATCGCGTTTAGTTTGGCAGCTACAACCGTTCAAAGTTTCGGGGGTGGAGGCTGCGATAGCGTAGCTGACTAGCCCCTGGGGCACGGCCCATTGTCTCATGACCACCAGCCAGTTAGCTACGCTGGCGTAGCCTCCGCTCCCAAAACTTTGAATGGTTGTAGCTGCCGAACTGAAGTAATAAAATTTACAAATCAAATGTTTGTAGGGCTTATGGGACTTAACTACGGGGTCATCAGTCCCTAAACTTACAAACTACTTATGAACTAGCTAGTTCTAAAGACGGCAAAAATATCCATGCCCGAGGGGATATTTGACCGTAGTGGCCGTGCATAACGTGACTGGCGCGCCGCAGACCGCTCGGCCACTGCGGCCGGCAATAAATATGTCATTCAAAATTCTGGTGCCAAAACGTCCAGTGCATGATAGAAACAACCATTGTTACATTTCAAAAATTATATGTTTACATAAAAAATATACACCTTGGTGTTTTTACAATCTGTTTATTGGCTAACAATACGAGTCCTTAACTACAAACCATTCTGTGGAAACCTCACATCAATCGCACTTTCCGTTTCCGCAATATTTGCGGTGCAAGTGTTAGGTGATTCACCTGTATATGTATTTATATTGGGTGTAAATTTTATATATGAAAATAAGCTGATTACTTTTAAAATGATACGCATTGTTTTCTACTAATTATAGCGTTTGATATGGCTCGTACTAGTAAATGACGTTTAAAGTTACTGCGATGTTAAAATGAACCAACTTCTGTCAGCCTACGACATAACTATCTTGTAGTTTTTTTACACTGTATAATTTCTTCTTATATCTATATAAATTTAACAATATACAGCTTAACTAACGTATGAAATAAAACTATACATAATAAATATTAATTAAATAATATATATCCATTTATTTAATATATATCCATTTCCCGTGCGGGGTTACGAGATCCCCCATCGGGCGCCTCCCCAGGTTGCGGATAGGGAAAATCCTCTCAGATATGGGTGGTACTGGGGAAATATACTCAGGGCGGACAAAAACTAGCACAAAAATCCAGACACGTCTGTGTGAGATTCGCCGGTACTCAGGTCAGCGCCTGTTCGCTGAGTCGGCGCAGCTGATTCTTTCTTCTGGACTTCAAAACTCCAGTCGTAAGCCTGTGTTCTCTTCGGAGCTCACCACAAAATCCATTTCAAATCAAAAATCATGGCAGCACACAATGAAAAGAATCCGCTATCCCGGGCCTCGGTTAAGAAACTGAGAAACGGGCCTGATCATCGGATTCCGGGGGAGCAGGCCTGTCATGAAGAGAAGAATCGGAGCTTCTCAAAAACTTTGAAAATGAAGAGAAAAGTATACATCGGCTCACTTAACACAAACACACTGTAAAAAGTTGGTAAACTCAAAAACCTCACAGACACCCTTGATAAATTTGATAGAAAAAATTGTGCTATGCATGAAACACGATTCACAGACGAAAATCACTTAGACTCGGAAAACTACAATTTTCAAAGGAAAACCCGCCACTAAAATTCCCAATTCAAACCGATATATCTTTGGTACAGGATTCGTCGTACACAAATCCACATAGTAAATCTCCACTACAAGAACGAGAAAATGTCCACTCTCACAATAAAGGCAGGAAACAAAATGTACACAATAACCAATGTACATGCACCTACAATGTATCAGAACAGGTAAAACCCACAAATGGTAGAGAAATTCTGGGAAGACCTTGAAGAGACCATGAATAAAATTCCCGCAAAACACGTGAAAATTCTCCTAGCTGACGTTAACGCCCAGTTGGTCAAGGAAAAGAAATACAGTAACAATACAGGACAACATACCGCCCACAAACGCACAAACAAAAACGGCGAAAGGTTGATAAATCTCTGTAAAAATTTCAACCTTAAAAGCACGTCTACCCAATTTGAGAAACCCCGCCGGAAATTGACAGCATGGAAATCACCCAACAATTCCCTGGGTTTATTTCAGATAGACCATGTCGCTATAAGTAAAGGTAAAGCAGTCAACAATCCGGAGGTTGGTTTGAACACCACAGTGCTTTACTAGGCATGGTCCTGTTTGGAGGTGGTGTGCCGTTGCCTTCCTCCGACCTTGGAACTGACTTACCCAGCCAGTTATAGGGGGACCTACAGTTTAACGTGGGTTCCGAACCACGGTGCTACTCGTCATTTTTCACATGAGCGATATTGCCAGAGGTGAAAGAAGTGGAAAGTTACAGATAAAAATCCTAGGACCTGGCGGGGATCGAACCCGCGACCTTTGGACTTGTAGTCTGGCACTCTACCACTGTGCAACCGAGGCGCACTGTCTCGGAGAAATCCTAGTAAATCCTAAATGTGAAAACAAGAAAAGGATTTTTTGACTCAGATCATCGTCTGCTTCAAATAAAAACACGATTTATCCCAGACAGAAAAAAAACTTAATAAAACTAAAACAGTCTTCAGAACAGACCCAGAATATCTGAAAACTAATAAAGAAAAATTCACACAAGAAATCTCCAAGATAGCAGAAACCAACTGGACGGAACTTTCACAAAAAATGAAAGACCTAATAAAACTAGGCCAACCCCCAAGAGAACGGCAACACAGGTAGTGCGACCAAACGATCGAGCAGAGGACCTTGGCCTGGAAAAACTTTAACAGTCACAAATCACCTGAAAATTGGGAAACTTTTATGTCAGTGAGAAAACTTTCTTCAAAAACTATTCGCAATAAGAAACGTATCTACGAAAACAGCCATCTAAGAGAGATCCAGGAAGATTTCACCAAAAACAACACACGAAATTTCTACAGAATCTTCAGGAAAAACATGACCGGATACCAACCACCCAATCTCTGTTTTAAAAAACCTGATGGATTCTTGGAAACTAACACGAAGAAGAACTGTGATATTCCCGCACAATACTTTAACAAATTGCTCATCTGCAAAGGTCCCCCAGAAAAATTGCACTTTGAAACTCTTGAGCCCAATCCAAACTCACAGCCACCAACCCTACACGAAAGCACTAAAAAACAACAGAGCACCCGATGAAGACGGTCTGATCGCAGAAATTTGGAAATTGAATCATGCACAAATCACACCCAAAATCCACAAAATTATTGGAAACTGTTGGCTCACAGAAAAAAAATCCCGGAAGAGTGGAAGTCGGCTCTCATTCACCCACTTCACAAAAAGGAGACAAAACTGATCCAAACAACTAGAGACGAATCTCCCTGCTCCCAGTCACCTACAGAATTCTCTCCAAAGCCCTGTTAAGCCGGCTGGGACCACAGATCGACCCTCAAATTTCCGAATATCAAGCGGGCTTCAGAAAAAAAAAAAAAAAAAAAAAAAAAAAAAAAAAAAAAAAAAAAAAAAAAAACAGTTCCTGCAGAGAACAGATTTGGAATCTCCGCGCAATCCTATGCGTAAGACACTGCAGGAATACTACAGTAACATTTGTGGACTTTAAAAAAGCCTATGACTCCATTGACCGAGACACACCCTTCCAGACTCTAAAGAGAGATGAAGGTTAACCTTAAAACCCGGAATCTAATTCAAGAGACCATCATTAACACCAAATCCAAAGTCAATTTATGGGAGAATTATCAGAGCTCTTTGAAATCAAAACCGGCGTCCGGCAAGGCGATGGTCTCTCACTCATTCTGTTCAATGCAGTCTTAGAGAAAATTATTCGTACATGGGAAGGAGAAGTCAAAGGAATTCAACTAGGCAGAAATAAAGACAAGATAATCCACATAAAATGCCTCGCTTTTGCAGACGACATCGCCATACTCTCGAATACTAGAACGGAAGCACAACATGCACTAGAAAAACTCCACGAGATAGCCATGAAAACCGGTCTACAAATTTCTTATGAAAAAATACAATATTTTGATACAAAATCATCAGATAAACTCCCACTAAAACAAAGTACGGAAAAATTCTACAAGTCAGTGAGTTTAAATATTTAGGAGAAATCATGCAAAAGTCTGGGCTAAACACTAAAGCAAACGAGGAAAGAGTCTCAAAATTACAGAGAGCCTATAAACTCACCTGGTCCCACTACAATAAAAAAATATATATTTCCACGGCCGCAAAACTACGACATTACAACACAGTAGCACTACCAGAAGCTCTCTACACATTAGAAACTACGAGCACCAAAGGAATGGCAAAAATGAAAGAGATCGAAAAACAAGAAAGGAAAATTCTGAGAAAAATCCACGGGGTAGTTTTTAGAGAAAATATCTGGCAAAAAAGACCCACAGAAGAACTCTACAGACACTCTGAAACAATCACGACACATATAAGAAAACGCAGAGCAACATTTTTCATGCATATCGCCAGAATTAATGACACCAGAATAACTAAAAGAATATTCAACGTAATTTCTACATCAAAACTGGGCAAATCTTGATACAAAGAAACCACAGAAGACCTGAAAACATTAAACATCTCTATAGAAGACATACAAAACCGCAAAACTTGTAGGAAAAAATCAGAAACCAAAAAGTTGACTTTAAATTCAAATTCAAATGTTCAAATGTTTGTAAAGTCTATGGGACTTAACTAAGGGGTCATCAGTCCCTAAACTTACAAACTACTTATGAACTTGAAACGTGTCCATAAAAAATTATTTTGTAAGAAAATGTCCAATATTGTACCTCCTGTTTTGTATCGAGTAACTTGCTTGCAAGAAAATGTATAATATCGCTTCTACTGTATGTATCGATATGTGTCCTTTATGAAGTTTCATCTTTGGCAAAGATCATGTATTGCATAGCATTGTAGCTCGCACTGAGAGAGAGTAGGACTAGTGGTTCAGCTCGCTTAGAGAGCGGTTGGGTTGTGTGTATGGCTCCGATGTAGAGCAGAGGCTGCTTATGTAGGTAATGTAATGCTGATTATTAATAATAAGTAACTTAAACTTTCTTTCATCTCTCATTTACGTAGTTAGAAAATTAACCTACTTCCTTCATTTGATAATCAAGTATTAGTGGATTTAAAGTGCAGTATTGATGTGAATAATATTGTTGAACGTATTTCATTATTGGTGCCATAGTAAATGATAGTTAATTGACTATGATACTAAATTGACACTAAATTTCAATAATTAGAAACTGATCTGCATAAAATTCTCACAGTCAAGCATTAAGAAAGTGATTTGTGGTTTTTTCAATATCTTTCTCGCAGTCAAAATTTTTGAGTATAGTCAGTGTCTGTTTCAAAAGGCTACATGCCACAGTTGTTTTTGTTAAAAATATCCGTTGCGCACATAATCAGTTTCATGCACTGTTTCTCACTTAATAGCATATACATCAGTATCAGGGCCATAATCAAACCAAATTGCTGTGTCAAGGAACAATTTGTTGTCTGATCTAACGACAGGTTTAACATCCACGCAACACACGTACAGCTTTTAAACTAACTAATACTAAGGACGGCACAAATATCCACGTCCGAGGGGGGATTCGAACCCCCGACCGTAGTGGCCGTCAGACCGTGACTGGAGCACCTGAGTACCCTCGGCCACCGCGGCCGGCTGACTTTAAGTCACAACACAAAAACAACAGACGAAAATTGACAGATGAACAAAAAAGGCACAAATTGAAAGAATGAAAGGTTTTTTGGGGAAAAAAAAAGAAGAAAAAAGAGCGGAATAAACGCTAGATTTTTGTGTTTTTGGTACTCTCCTTAAGGGGAATGTACACAAATAATAATAAGAACAAGAAGTAAATAATAAGGGCAAGTACAGACGTTTATGTTGAAAAACACAGTGAAAGAATAACATGATCTTTAATAGAAGAAGATGATAGGAGAGAGAAATTATGGGAAGATGGAGTCGGACACTTTATGATGCTTGAGGGTCGAGGACTTGGCATTCGTGTCAAGTCGTCAACCCTCAACCATCGATACTAGTATCTGTATGTTACACTAACTTCTAATTCAAATTACAGTGGTCTTCTGTTTTGTTGTAATCTATTAACAGGTTTATAGTGCCGTATTGCCGGTGACAAAAAGCGACAATTCACTGACATTTTCATATTTGTCCTTACTACTATAGTTACACTAATTATTGTCTATTAAATGATGATCGCTGTCCGCGTCCGTGTTGGTGTCTGTGTTGTGGTCCGTGTTTTTGTCCCTGCCGTGTTCTTGATTTCGGTTCCTTTGCACACTTTATACACTTTGTTTGCTCGCTGCGTACGTTGTTGTCTTCCGTATGGTCTGTATCGTTTGAGTTTGTCTTATGTCGCGTGCGAGATTTTATCTGTTTGTATATTGACTGTTGTCCGTTGGGCCTTTTATGGCCTCGTATGTGTACAGATATTAATTCGCAATTTGCGAGACTTTCCGACTTAAGCTGCTTTCTTTAGCTGGTAAATAATTTTGCAGAATATTAAAATTTGTGCCGGGTTGCAAAATGATTGACCAGCTAAAGAAAAGCTGTCTAAGTTAATATCGGTACATTTAGGATACATCATGCCTTTGTGCACAAGAATTAAGAAGGTGTGCCCAAATGCATATAGGATTTCTCCCTGTTATTAACTGTGCGAACTGTACTACGAAATTAATAATAGTGCAAAATAATAATAAATTGCTCAATACATCCTATAAAAATATCTGAAAATCTATCGGACCAAACTGCATGCTCATCAGTCCGTAGCTTACAAACGACTTAAACCTAGGTAAACTAACCTAAGGACAAACACACACACCCATGCCCCAGGGAGGACTCGAACCTCCACAGCGAGCAACCGCGCGCTCCGCAGCGAGACGCTTTACCCCGCTCGGCTACTCCACCGCGGCCTATAAAAATATTTGAGCACAAAAACTGCACGGAAAAGCACTTCAGGGCATTAAGCTGTAAACAGAAAACTTGACTTCAGACTGGCGAAAAGGCGAAACACCTATAAATAAATTAAAAATAGCGCAACATTAAATCGAATAAAAGTTTAAAACGTCATGTGTGAAAGCTGCTAGCTGTTAACAACAAACGACGTTGCAGGAAATATGTATTGATTGAGAGGCCAATAGCAAAATTCCCTGGCTACTCATCACCGGTCGTCAAAAGGTTCGCGCGCTTGCCCCTCATATTCCTCGATCCGCACGTTTCTGTGCAATAAATTTCCTTTTTTCAATCGACGGCGTTACCCCGAAAAATATACATTATAAGCGTATGGAAATAAGAAAATTACGCTACTTTACTGAACTATGTCTTATTTCACATACTGTTCTAATGGTAAATAACACAGCATTTAGTTTTAGAACAGTCTGTGCAATCAAAATATTGGTTAACTTATATCTCGGGCCAACAGTGTTAAAAATGTCGTATATTGACATAATGCGAAAGGATAGTCCAAAACACTGTAATTAATTATTTATTTATATATATCATACAAGATATCTTCCGGCGTTAAATGCCATCGTCAGGTATTTGGTATTTTGTAAGTGCTTCAACTGACTATTTATTCGGTGATATTCTGAGGTATTGACAGATGCTCTAATTGGCTACAATTCGTAAATCAAATGTAAAACATCATGTAATAAATAGTCAGCAGAAGCACTTATACAGTCTCTAAATACCAAACACCCGACGATGGCATTTAATGCCGAAAGATATCTTGTATGAGATATAAATAAATAAATAAATACAGTGTTTTGGACTATCCTTTTGCATTATGTCAAAATATCGATTTTCTTAGAATTACGTGTTAGATAAAGTTAAAGCTTCGTCTTACTCTGATTTACCATAAATTTACTTTCTACAAACCAGGAACTTATTTCTTTAACTGCATTATTTGATACTGTGTCAATCTTTCAAATAACATCCTTCAATACGAAGCTGGTGTCATCATCAAATAGAAACATTTTAGAACTAGCTGCAGGCACATAATTTATATAAATAAAAACAACAGCAGTCCCAGAACAGATCGCTGGGGAAAGCCCCAATGAACTTCAAGTCCCACATACAACAGTTTAGCGCGTGTTGAGAAAACGTTTGCATTTGAAACCGTATAGATTGTCACTTTTACAAGCAATTAAAGACACTGATAAGATTGCCCGGAAGAACTTCTGTGCAGATATGTTAGACCGAGTGGATGACGATGAACATTTTTTGGACAACATAATCTTTTCTAACGAGACAACTTTTCATTAGAGCGGCAAGGTTAACACACACACCTGTAGGTTTTGGGGCAGTGAAAATCCACATCAAATATTGCAACATGCACGTGATAGCCCTAAGGTGAACATTTTTTGTACGCTGAGCAAGAAGAAAATGTACGGCCCCTTTTATTTTATTTATTTTTTCCAAGAACGAACCATCAACGGGATAGTTGGATTTTGCAACAATTTTTGATGCCATAGATCGATGACGACGGAGAACGGAATGTTTACTTCATGCAAGACGGCGCACCACCACACTTTCTGATTGACGTCCGGGATTTTCTCAATGTCCAACCAGGTAAATGGATTGGCCGTGCTGCGCCAATTGCATGACCTACCCGTTCCCCAGACCTGACACCGCTAGACTTTTTCTTCTGGAGTTTCACCAAAGATATGGGGTACGTTCCTCCTTTGCCGGTCACTCTACCGGAACTTAAAGCAAGAATCTACGCCGCCGCTGAGCAAGTTACACCTACACTGCTGATGCTAGTTTGGGAAGAAGTCAGTTACCGATTGGATGTCTGCAGGATAACCAACGGAAGCCACATGGAACACTTGTAGTTTAAGTATTTGAAACAACACTAAACGAGCTCTGTACCTTTTTTTAATAAATTTATATTAATTTTCAAAGTTGTAAAGTCCCTTTTGAAACAACCTGTATAGCTACATACTGGGCTAAAAGAAGCATACCAGTAGTAAAGATTACTCCGTCATATCCATAAGATTCCTTTGACCTTAGTGATTTAATTATTGACTGAATCTCCACCTTACCGTACGGGAATCGTCGCGTGGTCTAATGCTCCTTGTCACGGACTCCGCAGCTGCTGCCAACGAAGGTTCGAGTCTTCGCTTGGTCATGGATGTGTGTGTGTTGTCCCTACCGATAAGTTACAAATTCAAATGTATGTAATCCAAAGAGACTAAACTGCTCAGTTTATATGTCCTTATACTTACAAACTACTTAATCTAACTTACACTAAGGTAATACACACACACACACACACACACACACACACACACACTCGTGCCCGGGGAGGACTCGAGTCTCCGAAGAGATTGACTGTTACGATCCGTAACGTGGCGCTCCAGACCGCACTATCATTCCCACGCTACAGCGCGAGTTAAGAAGTTTATAAGTCTAGGGACCGATGATCTTAGCAGTTAGGTCCGTCAGCCTTACAAAAATTTGAACATTTTGAATCTCCCCTTGTCAGTATCATGGTCTGTTTCAGGAATGATATTTTCTAAGGAAGTTGTACGGTTTTCTGTAGGAGCTAAAATTATGTTTAACCCACCTACCATATTCAGGACCGGTTCGTCCATCTCTCGTTAATCTTCTCGTCAGTAAACGATAAGATGTCTTTAACGTCCAGTTGAACGTGTTCGTTAAGGTCATTGCATTTCTCATTGCCAGATACACCTCTCGTTTGTTAACCTGGAAAAAACGATAAGGTACCATATATTTCGACTATGTTGGCAATAGAAACAAATGAAAGTGCCATCTGAATAAACAGCTGTTTGCCATATTTGACTAGGTGGGAAGAGGTTAGCAGACAATTATTATTTGGCGCTAAGGAATACAAACGCGAAAGAAGATCGAATTTCACAAGAAGTGAGAATCTTGTGTCTTTACTAGAGAAATATAAGAACACATTGGAATTATAAAGTGCCAGTGACACCTCCAGAACAGCTTTCCAAGCAGACGTTTTGCAGACACTGGCGAAGTCCCATACGGCAATGAACATACTGCATACTGCAAGCAATAACTTAGGCGAAAGTGCACTGTTCCTGTAGATCGGAGGAAGAAATCACATTTTAGGCTTTACACTAGACGCAACAAGCATGAGTAAATAGCATACTGAATTGAAAAGCTTGCAGACATAAATAATATATTCTGTTTTCTATTACGACAGATGACTTTCAAAATATATACCAATCTGTTGGACTTTTCAGATGATCGTGGATTTTTTTATGCAGCGTTTCTACATTTCGAAGACGAAATCGCCTAACAAATTCTGCATCATCCCAGCATTCAAAATGATTTGAACCAACACAAATACGTCTACGACGCCTTATTGGGGCAATGACCTCTAGATCGTCCAAACCATTGACATCCTCTTCATTGTCAATCAAATCTCTTATTCCAACCATTTTCATCATACCGATTCTCACTTAACTAGCTTTTACAGTAACTTTGTATTTTGGTATCGCAACTATATTTTAAGGTTATGTGCATTATATCAAACTCATCTAATCGCTACTGACACGGATGGTACGAGAAACATGACGATAAAATTTTCCTATAAAGCTGTTTTCCACACTAGTTTTTCATACATGTAGTGCTTCTGTTATTTTGTTCGATAAATCGGTCTTTTTCGCGTGAAATATATTGCGGGTTTTAGCGCTTTGGAATCATATCATTTTCATACAGATTCGCACTTAATTGGCGTTAGCCGTGTAAAGAGCAGAATTCTACTCGTTAACGGCCAGTTTGAAGTTTTTTAACGTCAGGTTAACTCAAAATAAATGCTGAAATGTTTGTTAAGCTTATGGGACGTAACTACGGGGTCATCAGTCCCTAAACTTAAAAACTACTTATGAACTAGCTAATACTAAGGACGGCACAAATATCCATGCCCGTAGTTGGACGTGCAGACCGTGACTGGCGCGCGCAGACAGCTCGGCCACCGTGGCCGCCCAGGTTAACTCAGAACGAAACACTGACATACGAAATTCTCCTCAAACGACAAGTTAAAATCTTAACTGGAACTTAACGAGACACTGTCAATGATTAATAAATGTACTCATGACTTATTAGTTACAGAAAAAGACAACGGCGGAGTGCAGGGCCGGCGCAAGCCCAAGTGCCGCCCCGTGCGAGCTGCCTAAATTGTCGCCCCCCCCCCCCCAAGCCTTTTTTTTTTTTTTTTTTTTTTTTTTTTTTTTCAAACAAAACTGTAGGAAAAGTCAGCAATCAATCGCAATTTTTGTTTTTACTTTCAGGTCTACCTAGGTTTCGGCCACTGAGTGGTCAGTTTCAAAGCTTTTAATATGTGCTTACATTAGGGTTGCCAGATCTCCAGGCGCCGCCCGGAGTGCCCGGGTTTGGAATGAATTCTCCGGGTCTACGGGCCAATGACTCATCTCCGGGCTTGAATGTAATCTTCATCTTAACCTTTTTTTACGACGCTTTTTAAGTACTATGCTCATATAGCGACGATCTACATCGAACTTAACGTAACTTAAATTAAGGACGAACACAACATCCATGCCCTAGGGGGGGGATTCGAACCTCTGGCGGGAGCAGTCTCGCGCACCGTGGCAAGACGCCTCAGTGCGCTCGGCCATTCCCGGCCGGCTCCTGTCTAGTAATTATGAATAACTTTATATAAATGTCAATTTCTTATTGCAACAAAACGCTACTTTTCTATTCTTCCTCTGAAAGCTTTTCGCTGTTGCGTCGGTAGTAATCGGCTAGCGCATTATTAAGCAAACACTGTTGCGGAAACGTGTCAACTGGCGACGTCTATTATTTGTGTTCGTTCGTTCATTGTTTGTTATCAGTTTACCGGCAATTTTTGGAATACTCGGATCGTGTGCGAACAGACAAGCTTACATTAACTCAGATTAGTGAGTAATAACAGTGAAAAGAAGAGACGATATCTAAGTTCGTTCCGTGAAGAATGGTTGCAGGAAGAAAATTATAAAGAGTGGCCACAAAAGTGTATTAGGTATTTGGAGCTCTTCTTGGTGACCAGTTTGCGGAGCCTCAAGCGGCAACTCTTGGAAGGCGCAGGTGTCGATGTGAGCAGCTTTGATGCTGCCGCCACGCCGACTGAAGTGTGCCGATTGTTGATCCACAGCAACTGGCGGCCTGGCCGGTCAGCTGCGGTATGTGAAGGCCACCCCTAGCAATGTTCCACCGGTGGGATACTTGCTGGGAGGGAGGAGATGATTAGGTGGGTTGTTTTTTTTTTTTTTTTTTTTTTTTTGTTTTTGTTTTTTTTTTTTTTTTTTTGGCCAAGGGGGAGGGGGGTGGGGTACGTCTGGTCTCCGGGCCTGCCTCTAGTTCAATCTGGCAACCCTAGCTTACATCTAAACCGTCATGTTGATAGGTACGTTCAGCACGACAATATAGATGTATAAACATAACTCAAAGCATTGAGAATAGTCACTCTGTGCCAAAAAAACTATGAAAATATGGAAAATAAAAACAGTTGAAACGGCCAAAGGGCGGGGCGGAAGACAATGGAGAGAGGAAGAATAAGGAGATGGAGTAACATAATAATGCAATAAATACATACTCGGGAATCGACCGGTATTGATGCTAGTCGAAATATATTAACTTACTGCACTGCGGTCGTTCATTTCAAATAACTGACACTCGCCACATGTCGTAGTTTGCATGTGTCAGTTCTGTCGTGTCTGATTATGGAATAAGGGGTAACAAATTAGTCATCGCCGTATCACGTCACTTTTCTGCGCTTTATTTTCATTCTAGCTATTGGGGTGGCGCGTGCTTATTTGCCGAGTTGCCAATTGTTTAAGTAACAGATCATAAGAAAAATAAATTTTCCTATTCTGCATTCTTGAAGGAGAAAAATTCTAACTTATGAGTACCGTGCATGCGCAATACTAATTGTACGTTACCGTTAGAAGGGGTGAAGTTGATCAGGTGGGGGGAAGTCGACCGGCAATACAGCATTACAATTTACACTACTACCGCCTGGTGGTACATCTGGGAACTTAACGTTATACCTTGGAAGCCAGTGAGTTGCAGAGTAGTGTTTGCCTGTAGAATTTTCTCTCTGAGTATCCGTTCAGCGGCATTGTGGATATAAAAAAATACATTTTGGTGGCCTGTGAATGAAGCAAGACTAAACCTGTCACAATGCGACCTTATAGTCATATAGTCGGTAAGTGAACTCATTGCCATGTGATTATGTATTTGCAAAAGCAGAAGTTTGTTGTATGGACGAGTAGTGATCTAAAAATTGAATTGTCGAATTTTGTAGGGTGAAGTCGATCATGCCGCGAACATACGTGAAGAAGGTGGGAAGAGAGGGAAAATGCCCTTCAGGAAGTGAAGAAAGGGAAGTCGAGTATTCGTAAACCATCTGAGTGTTACGGTGTGCCCTACACAACGTTAAATGAGTGGGTGAAGGGCAAACGTACATATATATGTGGTGGGCAGCCTGTTCTTAGTTCAGTAGACGAAGAATGTTTAGTTCATGGATTGATCAAGTGTGCAGAGTGGAGTTTTTCCTCTGAAAAGACAAGATGCGAGAAATGTTGTTCTGGATATTACTGATGTACAAAAGACTCCCTTCACACAAATTGTAACAAAAATGAAGCCCAAGGGCATTGCTCGTGAACGCTACAGTTTCCCAGATTTTGATATTTCAAACATTGAGTGAAAATTCTTTATGGTGCAAGATAATTTTATGTACAGTGGTTATTTTTTTAAGGAAAATAAAATGTTCTAACCATAAAATAGTCTATTTGTTAATTTGAATAGATGTTTGGTCCCTGAGAAACACACTGCACTATTTTAAAACTTGATATAAACATAGCCTACCATACCTTGGGAGATATTTCAATGTAAAAGTCGATTGGTTTCACCCAATTGCCTGGGTGAAGCCGTTATAGGTCTTCAGAAAATGAGTAGTCGGCTTTACCCCACTGTGTGGGGTGAAGCCGATCAACTTTTAAATTAAAAGAACTCAAAAAGCGCAATAGGCTATTTCTAAATTCAACATTAGATATAACGTCGAAATGCTAAGTATTACACGTAATATTTTTGAAACGAATTCTTTCAGAGGTTCCCTCGAAAACAACAGAAAAATTAATTTTTGTGATCGACTTCACTCCTCCTGACGGTATATTAAAAGCACTTACCTATTACATCCCAAGTTGCAACAAATCCGGACGCATCAATTCTTCTGTTCTTGTTAAACGCAATGAAAGGGCTTCTGACCAGTCTTGACTCTCCCGGCCAACTATCGAAACGATTTCTGTAGTTTTCGATGTAGGGAACGCAACAATACGTATTGTCTGGAAAGGCGAGTGGTGACGTGGCAGTGCCGGGAACTAGGTCACGTTATACGGTACAGCGAGGCTACGGTGAAACTAGCGCCCAAGAAGAAGCAAGAAGCTCAAAAAAATGTTCGGACGTTTGTAGAGCTTATGGAACTTAACTGCGGGGTCATCAGTCCCTAAACTTACAAATTACTTATGAATTAGCTAATACTAAGGACGGCACAAATGTCCATGCCCGACCGTAGTGGCCGCGGACCACTCGGCCACCGCGGCCGGCAAAGCTCACAATAAGTATGTGACTGATGATATGGATAAATGTATTATCAGACAGTATTTTTTATAGCATTAGGAACAATAGAAAGAAATACGAACTTTGCGAAAACTGCACAACTTTTGTCAAACAGAAATGAGCTTCAAAGCTAGCAAGGAAACTCTTAGAAGCAATGTTCTGTCTGGATTTTCGTTTTACAGGGTGTCAAAATAAACGTTTTGTTTCGCTTGGACGAGAAGGCATTGTTGCTAAAAGACCATATTATCTCAGGTTTTCATCAGAATCAAGCGACCAGTAGTTTACCTTGACGAAACATGGGTTCACACGCATTATACAGTAAATAAATGTTGGCAAAAGTGATAGTGTGTGAGTGGTATTGTCACACAAAATTTCTGGTCAGAGTTTAATTTTGTTCATGCAGGCGGGTACAGGTGTTTCAGGGGTCAAAAACCAAAACGTCCGACTATCACTCAGAAACGGATAGCAAACATTTTCAAAATACGTCGAAACCCAACTTATGCCAGGCTTATTATCAATGTCTTTATCCCTTGTAATTACAGCGTATTTACCTATTCGGAATACTTATAGCCATTGCAGGTGTTTAACATGTTTGGCTATAGTGATGTTCAACTTTTTTTTTCATAGCCCGGAAATAAAACACTCAGCTGCCATTGAAGGTCTTAGCACAATTGCTTGAGGCTTAACATGTAACCGCAGTATCGAACATTGCATTCGAATTTCCAAATTAGATTTCGTCTCCTGCAAAATTAGTTGTGAGTAAACGCACGGCGCATAACACGCTGCAGCGCTCCACTCATAAGAATAATGGCGTGCGCGCCAGACTGCTTCCCTTCCGGCGTAAACACGACGACGCTGCCACAGTGGCGAGGAAGAAATTAGCCCTCCTCCCTCCCCTTGTTCAACAGGGGCGGCCGGCGTGTAGTCGAGACGCCATGCCACAGTTCCCGAAGCCGCTCCCTCCGAGGTTTGGTTTCGAATCCCCTCTTGGTAATGAATGTTGAGTTTGTACTACAGAAAAAAAGGGCGGGCGGCAGATTTGCCGCCCCCGGGAAAGTGCCGCCCCGTGCGGCCGCACGTTTCGCACGTGCCTTGTGCCGGCCCTGGCGGAGTGGTCGATCGCACTGAGGCGCTATGCTCCGATGCGCGAGGCCGTTCCCCGTCGGGAGTTCCAATCCCCCCTCGGTCATGGATGTTTGTGCTGCCTTTAGTATAAGTCAGTTCATAAGTAGTTTGTAAGTTTAGGGACTGATGACCCCGCAGCTAAATCCCATAAGCTTAACAAACATTTGAACAGGAGCAGTTTCACTAAACACTGAATTTGTATCCTCTTTCTTTATATCCGCTTCTCGAAAACACACAGCTAATTTTACTTTTGGGATGCTTTCTTCACGTTGTTGCATTGTGTGTTACCAGCAGCGTATCGTGTCATAACTGCTGGCCACTTTACCTGCACCTATCCACAGTGGAGTGGTCGAGCGTTCCAAGGCGCCTAGCTGCGGAGCGCGCCACTGTTCGCCGTCGGAGGTTCGAGTCCTCCCTCGGTATGGGCGTATTTGTCCTGCTTAGCATAACTTACTTTAAGTAATGAAATAAAAGGTTTCACATATACCAATATCACCTTGAAAATGAAAGCGCGTATTGTGACATAAAAAAACCTGATTGTTTCTCTTTCTATGTAATCATGTTTGAACCTATATGTATATTTCTATATTTTATGTTTAGACGCACTGTAATCATGTTTGAACCTTCATATATACTAGTATATGTTGGGTTTAGACGCACTGTACTAAGTAAACAAGCAGCATAGTATTATTCTGAAACACTAGAGCCGGCCGCGGTGGCCGAGGGGTCTAAGACGCTCCAGTCACGGTCTGCACGGCCACTACGGTCGGGTGTTCGAATCCCCCCTCGGGCATGGATATTTGTGCCGTCCTTAGTCTTAGCTAGTTCATACGTAGTTTGTAAGTTTAGGGACTGATGACCCCTTAGTTAAGTCCCATAAGCTTAACAAACATTTGTACTTTTTTTTTTTTTTCCCTATCGGCCCTGCTCCCACATCCTCGGCCCCAGTCAGTTGCTCCAGTTGACGAGAGAGAGTCCGTAACTGCACATGACAACGCGGAGAAACACAACAATAATTGTAACTTTTGTGTCTCGTTTCCGCCGGTTGTTCTGGGTGTCGGTGGCCGAGTAGGAAGAGACCGACACAGGAATAAAGGATGCACGCGTGTGCAGGTACGGAGGTGACCAGTCAGTGGGACAGCAGAAACTAGAGACACTGAAGTAAATTAGAACGAGATATATATTTATAGAGACTTGGTAATACTTAACTTTCTTGACTGCAGAATGCTGATACATAGATTAGATAGAGGCCTGCCTACCGATGATTTCTAGTGCCTATCCGATAGCCAAGTGTTAACTGGTTCCTATCTGATTCCCAAGTGAACGATGCAGCAGTCGTGGCCACGAGGGGAGTTGCAGCAGAGGGCGCTCTTGGCTGACGTCGTAATAAAACTCTGTATAGTTATGGCCATCCTTTTCCGTGACACTTGCCGCCGTTCTCAGCTCGCGATTGGCTGAAATCGCGTCACATGATTTCTTCTGCCATCTTGGTCCTATACGCTGCTTGTGTGCCATAAGAAGTGTTGGAAATATTCGGGTGTTTCGGACTGAATAATGCCACAGTGTTGAGCTTTCGGGTGTTCTTTTCAAGCCAAGAAGGGAGGTAAACTTTTCAGACTTCCGTCTGTATTGAGAAATGCAGCGAGAAGAACAGTGTGGCTGATGAAAATTAGCAGACAAAATTGGGAGCCCATAGGCGACGCTCGGTTGTGTGCTGTAAGTACAATTTTAATTCATAATCTAAATTAATAGGTTTAAGAGTCACTGACTACTAGATCACACAGAAAATACCTAGAGTTTTTTTTTTTACCTGAATAAATGTGTGATGGAAATGCCTGCATGGTATTGCGAAGTTAAATTATTGATGCATGGTTGGTTTTATTTGCGAGTAGTTGACAGATTCTCCTGTTAAAGTTTGTTTTTAATAACAGTTGCCGATATCGAAGCATCCGTTTCTCATACGTTCGATTCAAGTATCGTTTTGGCAAACAAGCTAGTAAAACATGAGATATGCAAATGTACTTGGAATTGTGTAGGCAATTTTTTATTTTTTTTCTTTGGTAAAACTAGGTGTCCCTTTGCATTTTTCGTAATTCGTATATGTACATAATACACAACTTCACAGCCAAAATTTCAGGTCAGGCCAATATAACACAATAGACTGCTGTTTCCATACGGTAGTAAACAAACTCGAATGAAAACATTAGGTACAATGCATGGTTCTAATGTTATTTTACCCGAGACTTGTCGAATATTACATGTCAAGGAATGCATGTTAGTTAAAAATAAGTGTTGTGTTTTAGTTAAATTAGTTGAGCAGTTGTGTTTAAGTATCAGGTATATTGCATATGAACGTTTCATAATAAAGTTCTATCACTCAGAAGTGTTGTGCACAATGTGATCTAGTAGTAGGCCTAATGTGTGTAAATAAGCATATGTTTATAGGTTTAAGGTAAGTGTAATAAATAGTCACATTTTACGATATACATGAAACAATCTAACGTCGTTTGTATTGTTTACCAGAATCATTTTACTCCTGATCAGTTTGAAACCAAGAGAGCTGATGGATTAGTGAAACTTAAACCCAATGCTGTACCAACTATTTTTTGTCATCGAAAGCCACCAGTGGTACGCAAGGCCCCATCTGAGAGGAAACAAGTTTTGCAAACATGTCTCGAGGAAGCAGGTAACAAAAAAATAACTTTACATTCAGTAACTTTTAAATCCTCGTTATAGGTCTGATATCATTTACTGCTGAGTCACATTATCAGTTCTATATGGTTTAATCAGTAGGAGGTACAATAGGCTATTTAAGTCGATCAGTATGCTGGTCAAAGACAACTACAGACTTAATATATTTATTTGGTAAATAGTAGGGTTAAATACCTTCTATATTGCTGAGATAAAGCTCTGTGTTGAGTGGTCATAGGCCTCTGTTTCTTCTGTGTTCCATATAAATACTTATTTCACTGTCAACAGTTTGTCAGACCCATAGCCCACCATGTTAAAAAATGATTATGTATGTTGATCACGTCTGCTTCTATTGTTTGGATGAAAATGGTATGTTATCTTGGTGTGCTGCCTGCTATGCAGTTTCTTCATTTTTGCCACTTAAGTTAAAAGATCTTAATTTATATAAAGTTTGGGCATAATTTGGTAAATAGTAGGGTTAAATACCTTCTATATTGCTGAGATAAAGCTCTGTGTTGAGTGGTCATAGGCCTCTGTTTCTTCTGTGTTCCATATAAATACTTATTTCACTGTCAACAGTTTGTCAGACCCATAGCCCACCATGTTAAAAAATGATTATGTATGTTGATCACGTCTGCTTCTATTGTTTGGATGAAAATGGTATGTTATCTTGGTGTGCTGCCTGCTATGCAGTTTCTTCATTTTTGCCACTTAAGTTAAAAGATCTTAATTTACATAAAGTTTGGGCATAATTTGGTAAATAGTAGGGTTAAATACCTTCTATATTGCTGAGATAAAGCTCTGTGTTGAGTGGTCATAGGCCTCTGTTTCTTCTGTGTTCCATATAAATACTTATTTCACTGTCAACAGTTTGTCAGACCCATAGCCCACCATGTTAAAAAAATGATTATGTATGTTGATCACGTCTGCTTCTATTGTTTGGATGAAAATGGTATGTTATCTTGGTGTGCTGCCTGCTATGCAGTTTCTTCATTTTTGCCACTTAAGTTAAAAGATCTTAATTTATATAAAGTTTGGGCATAATTGAAGATGGGGATACCACCTGTCTGTTTTGACCAATGTCATAGAAATGGAAGTTATTACTGATTAAATGCGGTCAATTTACATTACCTAAAGCAAACTGTCATACCCATGTAGTTACTGGTTCTCGATGTACTTCTGTGAATCATAATTTGATAGTAATTTTTATTACTACATAAATTCTATGTACTTAACTTTGATGAATGATGTCATTATCTTCGTCACAGTCAACAGGTGGTATCCCGGTCTTCAATTGACCCCCTATTGACATATTTTTTATGTAACCATATTTAGACCAGCAAATATCTTTGTTTGAATGTGCCCTATCAAAAGAGTACATTTCCCTAGAAATCCTAAAGCAAGTTATTCAGGTAACATACTAAATCAGAAATAAATAAATAAAAATAAAAAGTTATTTTGGGAACATTATAGCTGCAGCTTCCAGTTTTACCTCATCTATAGCTTATGTACATGTTACTTGAACATGGATGCAGGTTTATGTTAGCAATTCTTCTACAGGCTCTTCACATATTATTATTTCTACCTGGCTTCGGCTTGCTTTTTTCTGCTTATGAGGAAACTCTTGTCCTGGGTCCATAATGTGATGCTGTGCTGGAGGTGGTGTGGACCAAATGATATTTTTATTTGCAGTGCCTCATCTTGATCTGATTTGTTCAAATGTTTGTAAAGCTATTGGGCTAAACTGCTGTGGACATCATTTCCTAATCACAAAAAAAAAAAAAAAAAAAAAAAAAAAAAAAAAAAAAAAAAAAAAAAAACCCCACACACACAAGGGAAGACTTGAACCTCCTGTGGGAATGCCCCCCCCCAGTCCATAGCACACCACTTTAAACTATATGGTCATTCTGCATGGCTACTTATTTTACTTGTATCTAGTCTATGACTAACACTGCTGCTTCTATATGCTGTGCTCATTTTACCATAATTGTTATTTCTAGCACAAAAGGTCAGCCTTTTATTTTTTTTTATTTTGTGTTGGTAGAATACTTATTATTCACACAGGGCTGATGACCTAGCTGCTTAGTCCCATCCACCCATCAACAAACCAACCTTATTATTCACACAATTCCAACCATTTAATTTAATGAATAAGAATTTTTACCACAATATTTCAGTGCATACTATGCCTTATGAAGCTTTTCCTTTGCATGAATTACATGTCTAGAAAAGTTGTGTACCTGTAAGCTTTCATATGTTAAGTAATTATGTTGGCCTTATAATTCCCTGGCTTAACATGACAATTAAATGAAGTCATAGATGTGTGGTAATCCAAAAATTATTAAATTTTTCTGTCAAGTCACTTCAGTAAATGGCAAGAATTTCTGCTTTCTTAGTATTCTAGTGCTGCTTTTGCTATTTGCCACTTGAATCATTTATTATTTTTTTTATTTATTTTGGACTTTAACATTTTATTATAACTGTTCAAAACTTGTGCATTTTAGTCTGCTGGAAATAAGTGTTGGCTAATGCAACAATATAAAGAGGTGTTGCAAGATTTGATGCAACTTAATTTTGCTGAGTATAATGTTTTACCCATCTGTTTCAGTGATTGGTGAAGCTTCAAGTGAGCCCACTGGAAGTATTCCTGTAGTTAACATGGACACAACAGAAGAAGTCACAGCCTTGAAGAAACGCATGGAGCAGCTGCAGGAAGAGATCAAGGTTTTGAAGAGACAGCTGAACCTGTCACAAAAAAGAGAGAAAAAGGTTTCTGTTGAAAGAGACAACCTTCTTTCAACTCTGCATGATTTATTTGAGGCAGACCAATTTACATTTTTGGCCAAAAGAACCTGCAAGGGCACCAGTTGGTCTGTTGAAACATTGCAGAAAGCTTTAAAGATCAGACTAGCTTGTGGTAAAAGAGGATACAGTGTCTTATTAGAAAGCAAATTTCTTTTCCCATCAGATAGGACTCTCAGGCGTACGTTGCAAAATGTGAAGTTTAGGCCTGGAATACTTACAGAACTCATGGGTTCCCTAAAGGTAAAACTTGACCTCATGTTGCCAGAGGAAAAACATGCTGTGCTAATGATGGATGAAGTGAGTATCACACCGTCATCGGAGTATGATTCAAGCATTGGTTCTATAATCGGTAATGCTACTATACCTCCTGCAAAATTTTCCAATCAAACTATAGCTTCCCATGCATTAGTTTTTATGCTGGGTGGAATTACATCAAGGTGGAAGCAAACAATAGGTTACCATTATACAGGGCCTTCTTTTTCAAGTTCCTGTGTTAAAGAGATAATCAACACAATTGTAACAGAATGTGAAGCAATTGATATGAAAATTCATTGTGTGATATTAGATATGGGAGGCCAAAATCAAGCTGTATGGCGAGAGTATGGAATTACAGTTGGTAGGTTTTCGAAATTGAAGAACTTCTGCCCGCATCCTTGCGATGATAAGAGGAAGCTGCTTTTTCTGGCCGATACTCCGCATATTTTAAAAAATTTGCGAAATCACTTGGTCTGTGGACAGTCTATCTATTTGCCCCAAAACATTGTTGAAAAACATGAACTTCCATGTTCTGAGGTACAGATTTATCATGTGAAACAGCTATTTGAGATAGATCGTGGTTTAGGTTTGAAACTGGCACCACAACTGCGTGAAAGGTGTATCATGCCAAACCACTATGATAAAATGAAAGTTGGTATGGCTACTGCACTGTTTAACAACCAGACTGCTGCTGCCATTGAGTATGCAGTCAAGACAGGGAAACTTGCAACTGATGCTTTGACCACAGCATGGTTCATCAGGCAAGTTAATAAATGGTTTTCTCTCGTGACATCAAGATCTCCAGCTACGGCTCTTAGTGTCAGTAATAAGGAAGTGTACAATGAAGCACTTTGCCATTTAAAGGACACAATGTCTTTATTTGAAAATTTAAAGATAGGGCAGAAGGGGATTTGGAAACCAGTACAGTCAGACGTACTTTTGGCAACAGCAGGCGTTTTAGAATTGCAGGACACATTCATCAATGAGAATGGCTTTAAATTCGTTTTGACAGGCAGATTTACGCAAGATGCGCTAGAAAATCTGTTTTCAATGGTACGCTTTAAAAATCCTATACCAACGCCACGAGAGTTCAAATCAGCACTTAGAGTTATTTCTCTTACTCAGTTTTTCAAAGCTGCCAGTAATTACACTGATGAAATCGATGACAGTGGTTTCTTGGCCAAATTGATTGGAGAGACTGTAACTGAAAGTGAGCAGCAATACACTGAGGAAGTGAACGAGCCTGTTTCCGCCACAGTATGTGGCGATGAGCAGCAGTCACTATATTACTTATGTGGCCACACTGTGAGGCAAGTAATGAAACGCAATACACTTTGTGAATCATGTCGACAGAGTCTTCTAGCGCCCGATGAAAATTCCTGTGGTTCTATTAACATGCTTCTGAGCTTGAAATCATTTACAGAGACTTCGCTTATTCGTCCATCAATTTCAGTTTTTAATATTTTACAGAGAGTAGAACTGTACATTAGAAGTAACAAATATGGATTGCTTACGGGTATCTGATCTCGCCACTTGTGTTCTTGAATCGCTGAAGGAAAAAATATTTCCACCTTGTCACAATGTGCAGGAGAAAATAGTTAGCAGTTATTTATCAACAAGAGTACACTTACTTTTGAGAGAAGAGAACAAAAATTATCAGGTTTTAGTGGCACATGGCAGTAGGAGCATGGCAATGAGGAAAATAGTGCAAAAGTCTTAACTGTCAGCATAACATTGTGATAAATGTTTGAAACAGTATGCTAATAATTGAAAACTACAAATAATAATTCATTTAGAATACTTTAATCTTAAGATGTAAATGTGTACCATGCTTATTTATAATAGATCCTAACATGGTCCATTTTGTGTGTTTTGTAATTATTTATGTATTTATAACAATGTTTGCTTGGAGATAACTGATTTTGTAAATATCTGTACAACTATTGGTCACACTGCACTGTAAACAGTCAGTACTTGAATTAAATGCTATGTTTGGTTCAATTAATAAATGGTTTACGCATACTCATTATTTACAGCTTTTTTCGCCTTTGTGCCTTCTTTTGCTTCCTTCCTGCAATTTTGATCACTGTATTCCAATAATATTTGTTAAAAAGACTACAATAATCCAAAACAGACTTTGGCCTTGTTAAATGAGAATACTCTCGCAAATAATGAAGAAACAACTCAGTCATAATGTATGGATTTTTGACTTGCATTTTGTAAATATTTGTTCATGATCTAGGAGTTTGAGCTGAAAAGCATAATTTCAAATTGTGACATATGGCAGGGAAGAAAGTTGTCATAACTGATTTTGTAAATATCTGTACAACTATTGGTCACACTGCACTGTAAGCAGTCAGTACTTGAATTAAATGCTATGTTTGGTTCAATTAATAAATGGTTGTCATTCAAAAATCTGCATAATTAGGCCTAAAGTGTTTCAGTGTGCATATTGTTTCGAACACCACAGGTAAGTTCTAGTAACCAAAAGTGACCTTTTGTAATGTGTTTGCTGATTGTTAGTTCATGATATAGCATTTTTGAGCCGAAAAGCATAATTATAACTTGTGACATGAGAGAGAGAGAGAGAGAGAGAGAAAGAGAGAGAGAGAGAGAGAGAGAGAAAAGAGAGAATTCAGTCAAAAATTCTGCAGAATTAGGTATAAAGTACTTGGGCATGTGTATAGGTTTGTAGATTTGAACAATACAGGTAATGTAAATGCTGTTTGTATGGAAGTTCATTAAACAGAAGTTTGAACTGTTCATAATATAGGCACTACTTTAATCTGGGAAAGTATGACCGTGACAAGTGTGTTGAAGGTTGGTATCAGAAATCTTATGTTGTAATATGAAACATGTATATTTTTGTCACTACTGAGCAATTCCAGCATTTTGGGTGGGACATCTGTACTGCTTTGGACTAGTAATTTTTTTTTTTTTTTTTTTGTTTTTTTTTGTTTTGTTTTACATATAGAAATCCTAAGTTATTTGAACTCAAGTTACTGCTTTAAGCAACAAAATGGCTCTTTCAATTCTATCAAATACAATTTTCAGGTATACCTATTTGTTTACAATATAATAAATGAAAGCAGCATTACAGGTGGGACAAGGAACTGAACAATTTTGACATCAAAACAATAATTCTGATAGTGGCCACAGTTCATCCAAACCACATTCAAATGAAAATTACATTCTTCTAATAAAGGAACATGTAGCAAGGAGACAATTATCAATGTATGAGACTATATATGATCTGTTGTGTAGTTGTGGGTGAGACATTTTGGGGGGGACAAATTGTCTGATGTATGATTCAAATGGAATATTAAATTGGATTACGTAGTGCAACTAAATACATACTATTTAAACTGAACTACAAGATGAAAAAAGCACAAACACTCACAATAAACCCAAACAGACTTTTTAAAAGGTTCTAGTCAAATGTTGGTATACACAACTTTGCCTTCACTACAGACCTATCTTCAATAGGCTCATCCTTCACTGCAGACCAGATCCAAAATTTGCCACTTTTTGTATGTAAAGTAATGTTACTCTTATATTATATACATGTTTAACTTCGGCAAGTCTGACTGAGTCACAAGAAATTTTGTCCCCTTCACTGGAAGAACAAGTTCAAGAAAACTCCCAACACTTATGTATAGCTGATCACTTTTGTTGTTGTTTTAATTCTGCCAAAGTAACAACAGACTGCCACTTTGATTTTGGCAGACCTTCTTTGACACAAGACAAATAATCTAATGACTGCAACTTAGAAATAGAAATGCCTCCAGGAAATCTCTGTAATTACTGCAAGTCTTTCTTTGGAAAAAATCACTCTATTTGACTTAATGCACTGTCTGGCACAATCAGGAAAGTTCTTATGCTTTGAAACTCTTAGATTTAACCCTTTTCTAGGCAGCTCTCTAAAGACTTAACCATATCATCAACAGAACTCTTGCCCTGTGCTGTGTCAAATAAACTCCAGTCTACAGACCTAATCTCAATGGATTTCTTAAAACTGCCATTTGAATCTATTTTTAATTGTCTGGCACAATTACTGGAAAATATGTGAGCTCATAAGTTGTGAATGCTTTGTTTTCAACATTTTTGTGCCATAATAAAAATGTCCAACTGAGGGCTTGCCATGATTGAGTTCATCACTCATATCTTTTATTATTCTATTTGACAAAATAAGTGCCCAAAACATGTAGCTTCCTTTTAAAACAGTATTCCCTTAAACTATGGTCTGACATTGCTTCAGACATTGCAGAGAATAATGTGTAATGTCCCACCTGTAACACACACATCTCATTCTTAACATACTATAATTTTACCAGGAGTGGAACAGCTTTGTCCTACATGTAAACTAGCTTACTTTCACAGTGTTCGCTTGTACAGTTACATAAAGTACTTTTAATAAGGAAAACTTAATGATGTTATAGTGTCACGAGTGGCACAATTTATGTTGAAAGCAGAATAATTAATTTTGAAACAATACTCAAATCAAATCAACTTCTATTGCACAGATCTACTTCTTTTTGACTTGCTTTTTAAAAGTCTTGTGAGTTGTGCTCTCTAGAATGAGTCCCTGGACTACAAATGAGGTCACAATAACACACTGTTCCAGTTTTTTCATTCAACAGAAAAAAGGCAATAATGGATGGTAAAATATACATGTTCTACAATAAATGTCTTATAAAACAACAATTGCATGATAAAATATATACTTTTAGCGCTATTTTGCCCAATATGGGAAACTATATCTCAATAAATATATTTTCATTAAAATGTCCCTGTTTTCCTGAAATTGCTCTACTTCTATTCCTACATATACTTAATGTGTGGGTAGCATGATATTTGTAGCAAGTCCCAAATCTAATTACAGTGAACTACACCTGTTATATGTTCTGCAGGCCTATATATTACACTGTGGTCAAGTTATGGATTGTGGTCTGTCACATGTCAGGCAATGAAGCTATAAATTCATGCTTTGGTGACAGCCTGCACTTGCAAGGAGGATTCACTATTAGTCACAATAGATTCGTTTTGCACAGTTCTTTGTTGCAGTAAAAGTTCTTTCTGAAAAATACGATAATATTAGTATACACAACAGTAGCCTACACAACATGCTTTCAGTGTGCCTTGATAATGATTATGAAAGCATGTAAAATAGGAATCGAACTACACGCATTATTTAAATATTTCTGCTGGAAAACTGTGGTTTTTGTGTTATCATGTGGATTGTTTTTGGATGATTACTTTTACAATATTCCGAGAACAGCTTCGTAATTCTGGTGTGTTGCAATACATAAGTTTCCATATGAAAACGATGTTTTGTGACTTAGTATTGGTTACTTTTTCTACTTCTATGGATTGCAGATGATAAAAAAAAGCTCTAGATAAAGTAACATCAAGTATTTGAGCATCCTGCTGTATCAGGTAGTACAAAATCCATCACTGTTACTGTTAATGAATGTTGTTAGCGTGATGGAAAGTAGTTAGATTTCTTCCTTTTTTTTTTTAAGTTCTGGTTGTTTCATTTCAATGCCGTACTTGTTTGTGCTTTAAAGAGAACGTTTGATCTGGAGGCACACGAACAGTATTCTTAAAATCGGACGATTATTTCATTGAGCCGCCAAGTCCGCATAGCGAAACTGCGCGCATTTTCCGCGTCTGTCCGTCGGATATAACACACGATATCTCCAGAATGAAATGAGCTATCGCTCTGCTCTCCATTTTAAAGAAAACTTCGATATCTTACCTACATTTCATCCGCAGCTTTGTATGTGCTAAAACCAACCATTAGCAAAATCTACGCATTGCGCTTTTACGTCTGCAAATTCTTAAAATTTTGCGCAGTAGTTTACTTAACTTGACGCAGCACAATAACTGTTAAGAATTGCGAAAAGAAAATAAGACTATTATCGAGCAAATATATCATACTATAAGATGTAAAAAAATCAATTTATTTCACGCAATAGTCTTCTCAGACTCGGCGATTAAGTAGTAGGTAGCGGTCGAAACGCTGCTGCGGGCAATGTACAAGCAGCGGCGGGATAGGCCCAATATGGCCGTCGCCGGACAGTTGGCCATACTTTCCCTAAACAGAGCTTTAACGTCGTAAGAACGCCGCGCCGTGCGTGCATGGCGGCGCGCGGCGAAAGTACGTGGCGCGCATTTTAGACTTGTGCGACACCACAGTAACATTCTTAGTGTATGTAATTTTATCTTGATTTTAATGTCTGACTAAGGTACCTTGTTTTTAACAGCACGCACTGATGATGTTCCATCATAGGTACGAAATCGGTATGTTATGAATTTAAAAAAAAAAAAAAAACGCCCACCAAGCTGAAACCTTTTATTTCACTATAATTCTGTGGTTGGCTGGCAGAATATGGAATCTAATTACAATTAGTTTAAGAAGTTTGAAAGCCTAGAGACTGATGACTAGTGTGGTGTCGCACAAGTATAAAGGGCGCGCCACGTACTTTCGCCGCGCGCCGCTATGCACGCACGGCGTGGCGTTCTTACGACGTCAGCCACGAGCGCACTCTGCTGCAACTCCGCTTGTGTCCACGACTGCTGCATCGGCCACTTGGGAATCAGATAGGCACCAGTTAAGACTTGGCTATCGGATAGGCACTAGCAATCAACAGTAGGCAGGCCTCTATCTAATCTATGTATCAGCATTCTGCAGTCAAGAACTATGTAAAAGTTAAGTATTACCAAGTCTCTATGAAATATATATCTCGTTCTAATTTACTCCAGTGTTTCTAGTTTCTGCTGTTCCACTAGCTGGTCACCTCCGTAACTGCACACGCATGCATCCTTTATTCCTGTGTCGGTCTCTTTCTACTCGGCCACTGACACCTACGACAACCGGCGGACGAGACTCAAAAGCGGCGACGAGGCTGGGACACAAAAGGTTCGAATCCCCCCTCGGGCATGGATGTTTGTGTGGTCTTTAGTATAAGCTAGTTTATAAGTAGTTTGTAAGTTTAGGGACTGATGACCCCGCAGTTAAGTCCCATAAGCTTAACAAACATTTGAACATTTTTTTTTTTTTTTTTTTTTTTTTTTTTTTTTTTTTTTTTTTTTTTTTGTTCCAATCGGCGCTACTCCCACGTCCTGGGCCCCAGTCAGTTACTCCGTTGCGATAGCGAGTCCGTAACTGCATATGGCAACGCGGAGGAACACAACAATAATTGTAACGTCTTGGTGTATGTAATTTTATCTTGATTTTAATGTCTGACTAAGGTACCTTGTTTTTAACAGCACGCACTCATGTTCCATCATAGGGACGAAATCGGTATGTTGTGAATTTAAAAAACGTCGCCTACCGTAGCATCTATATCTATTCAGACAGCCAGGCAGTCCTGAGATCATTAGCAGCTCCAGCAACAAGGTCTAAAATTATTGCAGAATGTCACAGGGTTCTGGTGGAGCTAGGGGAAAGCACTAAGGTAAACCTATTGTGGGTCCCTGGCCACTCGGGGATCAGTGGCAACGAACATGCCGACAGATTAGCCAAGATGGGGGCAGAGACTCCATTTATTTGACCGGAACCTGTCCTGACAATCACCAAGGCAATGATCAAATTGGAGCTACGTAACTGGCTCAGAAAACAGGACGTAGAATATTGGACCAAAGTCTACCAACAAAAACATGGCAATGTAATGATGCCAAAGCCATGTTTTAAAAGAAGCTCTGCAATCCTGGGCCTGAACAGGAGAGAGATTAGACTCATGGTTGGATTGCTGACAGGCCACGGGAATTTCAAAAAACATCTACATACAATGGGAATAACAGATGAGGACCCTAAATGTAGGATCTGTGATGACGGTGATGAAACTGCATCACATCTAATCCTCGAATGCATTGCATTGAAGAGTAAAAGGCACAGAACATTTGGGACAACCAGACCCGAAGAAATTGTGTCTAATAAAGAACTGGTAAAGGGACTCCTTGCACTGTTGAAGGGCATTGGTTGGCTTTACTAGATATACAGGGAGCAATACCGCACAATAAACTTAGTTTCGGTGCGGGCAGTGGCGGGTTGGACCAAGACTGTTTTGGCTTACCTGGAAAAATCAAATCAAGCTGAAACCTTTTATTTCACTATAATTCTGTGGTGGGCTGGCACAATATGTAATCTAATTACAAGTTTGTAAGCCTAGAGACTGATGACTAGAGTAATTAAGTCCCATATATTTTATGAACATGTGGGTCTGCATCTCTACCTCTTACTCAGTCTACATCTTTCGTATGAGACGATCGCTACATCAGATAGTACACTTCCCGTCAGTCCTCGAATACACGCAGACAGAGTGGATCCACAGTCCAGAGAGATCGTCTCCAGTGTCACGTTCAACAAACCGCGAGCAACAACAAGCAGACTGTGGGCTCGGTGGCCCCTCAAAGAGCGTGCGCGGCGCCGCGCTGTTTTGACACATGTTGCCTCCTGCATGGCCGTAAATATTGGGCCCCGCTACTACAGCGTAAACCGCCGCCACGCGACCTTGTCTCTCGCCACCCGTCTGCAATTTTTAGACCCCGGAGCGCCTGCTTTGCCTAATAACCGTATCGCTATACACAAGCGTATTTCTGCGACTTCTTTTTTGCCCCCGAAGTCATTGTGGCCCGATGAAAGCACAGCCCACGCAAACTCAACACGGGCTTTTGATCTCTGTAAGTGTATTGCCTACCGCGTGTACAAACAAATTTCACTCTTCCAGGAACCGGATACTGAAAATAACTTACCCGGTAATCACATAACGTCGGTTTTTGTAGCTCTAAGGATGAGAAGCTAGGCCTTATGACCTATCATTTAGACGAATCTATACGTATTAAAACATGTACATATCTACAGAGGCGGACAAAAGTATTCAGACACTGGGAGTAAACATAGAAATAACCTTAAATATGTTTTAACTAGAAAATCCGGCGTGCCCGGGTACCTACAGGGTGTCCAGAAAAGGGCTCCCTGATTTCAAAATTAAATATCTCGAAAACAAAAATCGATAGAAGAATGCTGTAAACGGTATGTTTATTGTGAAAGCTGTAAGAAGGTTATACAGCAGTTTGATATAATAGTTACAAAAGCTGCTAACAGATGTCGCTGTAGGCTGTACAGCTCATATCAGCATACATAAGTGAAATACAAAGTTTGGTTGTGTGGCCAAATAATCGTATGAAAACACTCTTTGCAAACAATCACATCACAATGTTTTCAAAATGTTCACCATTGGCACTACAGAGGTGGCGCAAACGAAGAATTAAATTCGCCATCACATTTCGTAGTTTCTCAACCGAAATGGATTCACATGCCACAGAGATCGCCGATTAAAGCTCGTCCAGCGTGGCGGATGCCCCACAAAAAAAAAAAAAATAAAAAAAAAAAAATAAAAAAAAAAAAAAAAAAAAAAAAAAAATCACAGGGAGTTAAATCCGGCGAATATGTAGCTCAATCCATGCCTGCACCAGTAAATTGGGGATATTCCAAAGCAATGCCTCGATTTCCGAAGTATTCCTCAAGAATGCGAAACACTTGTTCTGTCCGATGTGGTCGGGCTCCATTTTGCATAAACCATTCAGTACCTGGTCGATCCTCTAACGCTTGCTGCGTGGCGACAAATTGTTCCAAAATTGCAACGTAACGTGCACCAGTGACCGTTTCTCGAATGAAAAAAGGGCCAATAATGTCTCTGCTGCATACTGCAGCCTACACAGTAACCTTAGGACAATACAGTAAACCTATGCATCCAACATCAAATCCTCCACTATCAATCATTGTGAGCATCTGATTAGCAAAGGCAGTCCTTTTTTGCACAGCTCGTGCGGGTATGGCCTGGAAAACATGTGTAGGCTCTTTCTCAGTATTTTCTGCGTGCTGGAACGCTTCAAACCAGTCACAGATGCAATTCTACGGACGGATGACATTGGATTTCGCTGAATAATTCCAGAAACTGTAGCGATATTTTCAGGCGTAACTGCGGTTTGCTTGCGGCCAACATGCCCCATCATCAGTTACGCTGGCTGTTGGTTGAAATTTTGTGAAGAGCGTACAAATGGTTTTTGCATCGCGTCCTTTTGGAACATTAAATCGTGCTTGAAAATTAAAAAATGCTCAGTCTCTGTTGCAGTATTTTATTTTCCAATTACGCGTTTCGCGCTGTTAGCGCATCGTCAGACTGGAAAAAGACAAGTATTTTGTTACCGTCCGTGTACCTGGTGCGCAGCGAACCTAATGTGGCTAAGGTGAGTAAATTTGAAAATTCGGACTTACTTGGGCGGAGATGGAGCCACAGAACTATCTATTGCTGTCTAGGAGGTATCTTAACAATTTGTGTTATTGGGCGCCTGCAAAGAGGTAAACGTACAAAGTACGTAAGGGTTATTTGAGCTAGAATAATTAAGGGCTAAAGGGGTGTGGTATGGAAATTAATGAAACGCTTTATATGATAAAACTCACCATAGCAGCAGAGGAGTCGCTGTCGCGGCAGGTCCACGTTTACAACTGGTAGTATTCTTAATAACTACGGAACATAAATGCGACCGTTAAACAGAGCGGTATGGGCAGAGTTACGCCTGCGAGAATGAGCGGCTAGAGATGTTTGTGACGTGAGGGAATAAATCTTGTGAAATGATACATGTTGGTATGAAACAATGATAAATGAATGAAAATGAAATTATTAGAGGCCTGAGGGTGGGGCGGGAGAAAGATGTTGTGAATTGTCAGAAGGGGGGTGCTTGAAAACTTCGCCTTGTTGCCGTAGGACTCTCTCCTAACCTGTGGTACTCTAGCACCAGAAGCGTTGTTCAATGGAGTACATGGTTTTAATCTCTTCCTTCGATACGCTAAGCTCTTTTCACGTTTCAATAGTGGAACTGATCGCTCTGGGCTTCGGATCACTAGTTATACTAGGCATTACGTATGGCGATTACAGCGCCATCTGTTAGCAGCTTTTGTAACTATTATATCAAACTGCTGTATAAACCACTTACAGCTTTCACAATAAACATACCGTTTACTGAATTCCTCTATCGATCTTTGTTTTCGAGATATTTAATTTTGAAATCAGGAAGTCCTTTTCTGGACACCCTGTATTTCATCCAGTTTTAAGTTACTCCATCTCCTCCTTTCCCTTCTCTCAGTTCACCTGCTCCTACCCCCGTCTCCTCCTGCCCTTTCTCTGTCCATTTCCTCCTCCCCTCCCTCTGTTCGTCTCCTTCCACCTGTCTGTCACCATTTCTCCTCCCTCATTCTCCTCCTCTCCTCTCATTCTCCTCCTCTACACTCTCTCTGTCCGTCTCCTCCTCCACCTAGTCGTCTCCCTCCTATGTATGAAAACACACATATATGTGCCATGTTTCACGGTGACTGGTCGAAGTCGCAACGTACCCTCCGCCATGTTAAATTCACTGGCTTGCAGATTATAAGAATCTCCTTCACGAAAATGTACATTTATGAGCTGAGTTTCACAGTGACCAGTCAAACAGTTTCGTCGTTTGTTGTAACTTACCCTCCGCCATGCATTCACGGAGACTACGAAAGGTAGCCCTTGGATTGATTCGGGGTATAAACTATCTTCATTCCACATTTCATTCTATTCCGTCCAGCAGTTTAGGGGTAAAGAGTGACAAACGTGTTAATCCACTGTAAGGTACCCTCCGCCATGCACCGTACGGTGGCTTCCTAAAGATAGGTCATACGTCAATTCAGGGCATAAGCTACCGACATTCCAAATTTCATTCAAATCCGTCCAGCTGTTTTAGCGTGAAGAGGAACAAACGTATTAAAACATTGTAAGGTACCCTCCGCCCCGCATCGTACTGTAGCTTACGGAAGGTAACCCATGTGTTAATGCAGGGTATAAGCTACCACGATTCCAAATTTCATTCAAAGCTCTCCATCCCTTTCAACACGGAGTAGCAAACATATTAACCAATTGTAAGGTACCCTCCACCAAGCACAGTGCGGTTGCTTGGGAACCCATGTGTTAATTAGGGCATAGGCTACCTCTCTTGCAAATTTCATTCATATCCATTCAAACATTTCAGCGTAAAAGCGTAAGAAACGAATTAAGTAATTGTAAAGCGCCCTCCGCCATGCACGATATGAATTTAATTTTAGTATGCCTATAACCTTCGCGCGAGTGCAAGCAATAAGTTCATTAGGTTTTATCGCAATCGGGTGTATAAAATACGAACAAAAAGATAAATTTTTCTTTGATGATTATCGCCCTGGAAAATGTAACGTAACTTCTAGAGAGAGCTGCTAGAATTTTCAGAAATTTTATTTCATTCGAAACTTCTCTGAAATCTTAAAATTAACTGTTTAATCACCTTAATTAATTGAAGTGATTGTAATTAATCTGAATATATTAATATTGCAATGATAAAATGAATTGCTCAATCATATTTAAGAATATCAAGATCGGAATATAACTGCAGAATCTGACGATATCCATATGTAAACTATCCTCCGCCATGTAACATCCAAAATGTTATATGACAGTGACCTTACTCTTGTTCTGAAGGTCAAGTGTCCAAATTGTCATTAAGATTTTAGGATGAATAAAGTATACTTAATCACATGTCGCATGATGTCACACGTTTATATATATAAACCATATGTCGTACGCGGTTCTTACCCCCACGTCAATTGTTACCTCATGGAAGGAATATGTGTACCAAACTTGGTTGAAGTCGGTACAGGGGCTTAGAAGCAGACGTCGCATGATGCAGCACTTTTCCGCGCATTTCATTGTTTATTACGTCATATCTCTTTAACTATTTGTCGAATGGTGCCTATGACCATCGCGAAAGTGCAAGTAATATGTTGACGAAGTTTCATCACAATCGCTTGAACGATACGGCCGCGCATAAAATACGAACAAACAAACATTCATTTTCATATTTCGTTCTTTACAAATGTGTAATACATATGCCAGTCGGAACATAAGTAAAAAATACGTAATAAAATACGTCTTAGGTAAGAAATTAAAAAAAAGATAATCGATATATAGTATGACATCTCCAAGGCCTTGGTGCGGACTACGACCTCAAACAATTTGAACTCAGAATATAGAGGTCACATGCAGCTCTGCTACCCCCACATGCGAACAGAAGAAATATTGTGCACGTCGGACACTGATAGCCGGAAGGTGAATTTTTCGACTTTCTACTACCTTAGAAAATTTCAAACTGGGACTGATGACCTAACTGTTTGGTCCCTTCCTCTCATGAAACAATCTATTTCAAACCAGCTGAAAACCCGGCGTCGCTGGGGTACTTATTTATTCCAGTCTTTAGTCCATCTCTCCTTCCCTTTTCTCTCCCTGTCCACCTTCTCTTTCTTTCTCTCTCTGTCCTCTCCTTTCACCTCTCTGTCACAATCCCCTCTATCATTTTTCTCCTCTACCCTCTCTCTGTCCTCCTCTCTCCCCTTTCTGTCCGTCTCCTCCTCCTCTCCGTCTTATATATAAAATACATACAGGTTGTTTCACTAAGTGTGTTTGCCTCTGTAACTTATAAAATAATAGGTGACGAGAAATTTTAATGCGGTAGGTCAACACAAGAAATGTTACACTATCTGCGGAGCTATGAACATAGTTTATTGTATCATTTTCCAAAGATTTTCTTCTGTCAACCAGAAGTGCAGGAAAAATGTCCATACTTGCTGACCGGCCCTTCTATTTGATGTCAGCGTGTAGAGCAACGCTATAGAGGGGCAGGACTGACAAGGTTACCGCATGGGTGTCGGATTTCAGAATTTCTCTATATTTATAGTACGTGAAATTCAGAACTTAAGTAACAATCGGCCAAGTCACAAAAAATTCTCGAAAAAATCGTCTTTGATGTTTTGCAAAGTACCCATAAGTACCAATAACTGCTTACAGCATCTGTCGTTGTAGCTGATTACATGAAGTTTCAATAAAAGAAAACATATTTGTTTATTAAAATTGGAAGAACCAGCTTTGGCCGCATTGAAATCTTTATTTTTTATATACAATGTCTGACCATCCTCAGTGCATGAATGCAAGCCCTGTGGGCCCACAAAAACTTGCACTTTGCATATTATCAAGAAGACAGTACATAAGTAGAATGTCAAACATGGCAGCACATAAGTTGTCAAACATAACATGTTATGTTTGACATTCTACTTATGTACTGCCTTCTTGATAATATGCAAAGTGCAAGTTTTTGTGGGCCCACAGGGCTTGCATTCATGCACTGAGGATGGTCAGACACTGACCGAAATCGATCTGTATTGTATATAGAAAATAAAAATGTTAATGCGGCCAAAGCTCGTTCTTCCAATTTTTATAATTTTCATGTGGTCGGTCTGCACCAGATTCCGGATGGAATCGCCTACATGTAATATATTTGTTTTCCTTTCCCTTCTCCTTTCACGTCGTTTAATCATTGATTCAGTATAGGGTGAAGGTGGTGGTGGCGGCACTAGACTTTTTTTTTTTTTTTTTTTTTTAGGCGAGGTGTTTAGTGTATGGGGGATATAGTAGTCGGTGGTTCGAATCCCACTGTGACATTTTTTTCGTTTTCGAATTCGGTTATATAAAACATTTTGGGATCTCTAATTCCACGTGTTGTGTCACTTTTAGTTTATGTTTACGTAGACGAACTGAAAACCTTGTCGTCACGTAAAACGATGGTTGAGTAGGTTACCTGCTTGGAAAGCCATTAGTTTTTCCAAAAACAATGCCGCCCGCGGTGGACGAGAGGACTGAGGCGCTTCAGTCACAGTCTGCACGGCCACTACGGTCGGGGGTTCGAATCCCCCCCCTCGGGCATGGATATTTGTGCCGTCCTTAGTGTCAGCTAGTTCGTAAATAGTTTGTAAGTTTAGGAACCGATGACCCCGTAGTTAAGTCCCTTAAGCTTAACAAACATTTGAAACATTTGAACAAACACAATGTCGTAGGTCTTTACAAACGGAACAATCAGAGTCTACCGTCGTCAACTAATAGTGAAGCCAATACTGTAAAAAAACAACATGTTTTTGATTGAAACCATCATTATTAACAAGCTCTTATATAGAAAATTACGAATAAACAATAATACGTGCACTTCTCGTAAAAATTACCATTAGATACTAAAATTGCGTAAATATTCGAACACAACGAAAAAAGAAAATTTGTCACAGCAATATTCGAATCACCGACCCTAAGGTTGTAAGGCGAGAACACTACCACCTGAACTACCCCGACAGACGCTGCATTTTATTTAATTACGCTTACTAGCAAAAACTTCAACGTAGATTTTCTGGAGAATGTTTAAGAGTAGCGTCGAATGGCTTCGGCTAATTGTTATTTATGTTCTGAACTTCACGTACAAATTCGGTACCCATGTGGTCTTCTTGTGAGAGAGGTGGGCGCTGGCCCGCTGTCGCCTCGGACCGCTGTATTGGCGCATAGCGCGCGGCGCCGTAAGCACGAGGTGTGAGCGCGCTAGAAATACTTGCCGGCTGCTGGCAGCGGCGGTTCTTGCCCCAGGCGGGCCGCCGTCCCCCGTGCCACGCCGTTTGTTTACGTCGTCTCGGCCGGCACCCACGGCCGCGGCGTCTGCATCCGCTGTAGCACAGCTCAACGTCAATGTCACCAAGCCCCCACCCTCTCAATATTTACCGAGTAATTCTACTTTTTGTCAACCCAACTACATCCACACTAGCGCACTTCGTGTGTTCCGGCCGCGGTGGCCGAGAGGGACTGAGGCGCTCTAGTCACGGTCTGCACGTCCACTACGGTCGGGGGTTCGAATCCCCCCTCGGGCATGGATATTTGTGCCGTCCTTGGGATAAGCTAGATGATAAGTAGTTTGTAAGTTTAGGGACTGATGACCCCGTAGTTAAGTCCCACAAGCTATACAAACATTTGAATATTTATCGTGTGTGCCGGCCGCGGTGGCCGAGAGGACTGAGGCGCTCTAGTCACGGTCTGCACGTCCACTACGGTCGGGGGTTCGAATCCCCCCTCGGGCATGCATATTTGTGCCGTCCTTAGTCTTAGCTAGTTCATAAGTAGTTTGTAAGCTTAGGGACTGATGACCCCGTAGTTAAGTCCCATAAGTTCTACAAACATTTGAACATTTGAACTTCGTGTGTGTAGTAACTCGTTTAACTTTCCTTCTCACACAATACCGCCACTTGTGTTTGTCTGTGTATGTGTTCGGGACTGCTGCCTTATCATCTTTGACCTTTTTTATTGTTAAACAGTGCTGTAAGGGACGCTTTACAAATGCCACAGGCGGTGAAGCGGCTGATATTTATTTACGCGTTTCGAGCTCGTGTTCGTTAGAATCTAAAACCTGGGGTAAAGTTTCATAGTTCAGCAGAGCATGACGTTATACAATTGTGTGAAACTTTACCGCAGATTATACAGGGTGTTACAAAAAGGTACGGCCAAAGTTTCAGAAAACATTCCTCACACACAAAGAAAGAAAATATGTTATGTGGACATGTGTGCGGAAACGCTTATTTTCCATATTAGAGCTCATTTTAGTATTTCTCTTCAAATGTAAATTGAAATAATTGGTGCAGAAAATTGTCAAAATACGCAAATGTTTCGTTAGAATGTACCGTACTTCCTCGATTCACCGTCAGTTGGCCCAATTGCCGGCCGCGGTGGCCGAGGGGACTGAGGCGCTCCAGTCACGGTCTGCACGAACACTACGGTCCGGAGTTCGAATCCCCCCTCGGGCATGGATATTTGTGCCGTCCTTAGTATTAGCTAGTTCATAAGTAGTTTATAAGCGTAGGAACTGATGACCCCGTAGGCAAGTCCCATAAGCTACACAAACATTTGAAGTTCGTGTGTGTAGTAACTCGTTTAACTTTCCTTCTCACACAATACCGTCACTTGTGTGTGTCTGTGTATGTTTTCGGGACTGCTGCCTTATCATCGTTGACGTTTTTATTGTTAAACAGTGCTTTAAGGGACGCTTTACAAATGCCACAGGTGGTGAAGCGGCTGATATTTGTTAACGCGTTTCGAGCTCGTCTTCGTTAGAATCTAAAACCTGCGGTAAAGTTTCATAGTTCAGCAGTTTTGTATCCCATCCTCGTCGCCACTTTTGGGTCTCGTTTTCGCCAGTTGTCTTTGGTGTCGGTGGCCGAGTAGAGAGACCGACACAGGAATAAAGGATGCACGCTTGTGCAGGTACGGAGGTGACCAGCCAGTGGGACTAGAACACAAAGGCTAAATTAGAACGCGATATATATTTCATAGAGACTTAGTAATACTTAACTTTTACATAGTTCTTGACTGCAGAATGCTGATACATAGATTAGAGCCGGCCGCGGTGGCCGAGGGGACTGAGGCGCTCCAGTCACGGTCTGCACGGCCACTACGGTGGGGGTGAATTCCCCCTCGGGCATGGATATTTGTGCCGTCCTTAGTATTAGTTAGTTCATAAGTAGTTTGTAAGTTTAGGGACTGATGACCCCGTAGTTATGTCCCATAGACTATACAAACATTTGAACATTTTGAACATAGATTAGATAGAAGCCTGCCTACTGATGAGTCCTAGTGCCTATCCGATAGCCAAGTCTTAACTCGTGCCTAGCTGATTCCCAAGTGTTAACTGGTTCCTATCTCAGTCCCAAGTGAACGATGCTGTTCAATGGTGGCCACGAGCGGAGTTGCAGCAGAGGGCGCTCGTGGCTGACGTCGTAAGATCGCCGCGCCGTGCGTGCATGGCAGAGCGCGGAGAAAGTACGTGGCGCGCACTTCATACTTGTGCGACACCACAAGCAGAGCATGACGTTATACAATTGTGTGAAACTTTACCGCAGATTATACAGGGTGTTACAAAAAGGTACGGCCAAAGTTTCAGAAAACAGTCCTCACACACAAAGAAAGAAAATATGTTATGTCGACATGTGTCCGGAAAAGCTTAATTTCCATATTAGAGCTCATTTTAGTATTTCTCTTCAAATGTAAATTGAAATAATTCGTGCAGGCAATTGTCAAAATACCCATCTGTTTCGTTAGTATGTACTGTACTTCCTCGATTCACCGCCAGTTGACCCAATTGACGTCAGTGCTTGTGTTGACATGCGACTCATTTTTCTACAGTACTAGCATCAAGCACATCAGTACGTAGCATCAACTGGTTAGTGTTCATGCACACATGTCCATGTAACATATTTTCTTTCTTTGTGTGTGAGTAATGTTTCCTGAAAGTTTGGCCGTACCTTTTTGTAACACCCTGTAGATGATGACGAGTTCGAAACGTGTAAATTAGTATCAGCCGCTTTCTATTTTTACAGCGTCCTTTATAGCACTTTTTAATAACGATGTTCTAAATGGGCGCATACCTCATTGCTGACTTCATGTCACATTTGGAATTGACGATTTTACTACTTGTGTGGGAGGTAGGGAACAAAACTTTCACTTTCATTAAGCTTTATTATGCAGGGCTTGGAGACTCAGTTGGTCTTTTCGCCTTCCAGAATTTTGGGAATCTTTTTTTCCCGGGCCAAGTTAATAAAAATTTCGTTAGTGGGTGTGTTATCTTCTTATGTTCTTGTATTGCTCGTGGTACTTTTATAAATATACATAATTAAATTAGCATATTTTTTATCAATCAGCGACGCTTGTCGCCGTGTTTCCCTCCTCGAAATATTTTATCTGTGGAAAGGTTTTTTCGCTCGTCTTTCATTTCTTCCGGCGTATCGAAAGGACGGAACCGCGATCATTCACTGTCTTGTTTAAGCTTATTAAGTGTGGACATGTACGCAAACTACTTTGTGATGTAAGTGCGAGTGATGTTAAATTTTACTTTTTAAATATACCCTCTTTTGTTAAGAGCCATGTCTCCATCCTCTTTTCATTTAACAATGTCCCATCCTTCCTTAATTATTCATTTCCTTTGAGATTTTCAGCTCCTCCATATTCCGTCGTAACACGATGTTCAGACGCCATCACTTTTACTCCGCGTATTGCCTTGATTAAATCCCTATCAGTTACTTTAAATCATCACCTTTCTTCCTTTTAGAACCTGCATTCGTATTAACAGTTTCACGAAGTCCTATAGACTTTTTTTCTGTTCGTCAAACTTTAGTACACACTCCGTCAACAATGACTTACGAGTCGAACAGTCTGAACATTATTCTACTGCGGAATATATTTCTATGATAGAAATTTTAACAAAAATCCTTAATCTTTTAATCGCAGAGTTTAATGCGTACAGGCAACAACACAAATGTAATGTTACACTTTGTATCGGTGTCATCTTGCTGGTGCGACAAGGTTTGTGGGTGTCGCGTTGTTGTCCGAAGGCTGTCTAAGTTGTTAAACATTTTTTCTGCTCGTTCTTTTACCTTCTGTCATAGGTATTTCTTCTGGTCTATGTCATGTAATTCTCTGGTTCTTCCCCGTCATGTCTCCCAGAAAGGAACATATACGACGGGGAGTTCGAAAATTGTGGGCAGAATTGTATATGAAAGGAAAATAGAATGAGATATTAAACATAATACATATCTTTATTTTTCTACATAATTTCCAAGTACATTGAGACATTTCTCAAACCGCTTTATAAGCTTCAAAAATCCGTGCAGGGAAAAATCAGTAAGTTGCATACGGAAGAAGCGTTGAACGGCTATGGAGTGGAAATATCCGTCATCACCGGTCCGAAAGAAGTTCAAAAGCACTGTGTATGCAGATAATGTGCAAATCACCGTATTCTGGAACGCTCGAGGAGTTTTTCTGCTGCACTTTTTGGAGGATGCAATCAGTGCTGCGCGGTACTGTGCCACTCTGCGGAAATGAAAGAGGTGATTCGGAAATAGCGGCCTAGCCCTCTCAGATCTGTCGGTCTGCTTATGACAAATGTCTCAATGTACTTGTAAACTATACAGAAAAATAAAGGTATGTCTTATCTTTAATATCTCATTCTATGAAACTTCCTGGCAGAGGAAGTAGGAGGCGAGGTACTGGCGGAAGTAAAGTTATGAGGCGGCATCGTGAGTCGTGTCGGGATAGCACAGTCGGTAGTGCGCTTGCCCGCGAAAGGCAAAGATCTCAGGTTCGAGTCCCGGTTCCGGCACACAATTTTAATCTGCCAGGAAGTTTCATATCTGCGCACACTCCGCTGCAGAGTGAAAATTTCATTCTGGAAACATCCCTTAGGCTGTGGCTAAGCCATGTCTCCACCATATCCTTCCTTCCAGGAGTTCTAATCTTGCATGGTTCGTAGGAGAGCTTCTGTGAAGTTTGGAAAGTAGGAGGCGAGGTACTGGCGGAAGTAAAGTTGTGAAGCGGCATCGTGAGTCGTGTCGGAATAGCACAGTCGGTAGTGCGCTTGCCCGCGAAAGGCAAAAGTCTTATGTTCGAGTCCCGGTTCCGGCACACAATTGTAATCTGCCAGGAAGTTTCATATCTGCGCACACTCGGCTGCAGAGTGAAAATTTCATTCTGGAAACATCCCTTAGGCTGTGGCTAAGCCATGTCTCCACCATATCCTTCCTTCCAGTCTTGCATGGTTCGTAGGAGAGCTTCTGTGAAGTTTGGCAAGTAGGAGGCGAGGTACTGGCGTAAGTAAAGTTGTGAGGCGGCATCGTGAGTCGTGTCGGGATAGCATAGTCGGTAGTGCGCTTGCCCGCGAAAGGCAAGGGTCCCAGGTTCGAGTCCCGGTTCCGGCACACAATTTTAATATGCCAGGAAGTTTCATATCAGCGCACACTCCGCTGCAGAGTGAAAATTTCATTCTGATCTCATTCTATGTTTGTCCTTAGTACTCGACTCTGACCACAATCGGCAGGGGAAACTTATTTTCCAACTCTTGCTCATATTTTGTATGTCTTGAAGTTTTTTGTGATTTGTTTCCCTATCAGTATAGTAGGGTTTGTTCTATACGCAACTTATGTAGTTCTAATTTGGTCTTAACGTAAAGACAGTTACTTTAAAAGCAGTGAATCAGTGTATTTACGACATCGTTCACTTGGGACTGAGATAGGAACCAGTTAACACTTCGGAATCAGATAGGCACCAGTGAAGACTGGACTATCGGATAGGCACTAGGCAGGCCTCTAGCTCAACTATGTTCAAATGTTTGTAAAGTTTATGGGACTCAACTACGGGGCTATCAGTCCCTAAACTTACAAACTACCTATGAACTACCTAAGACTAAGGACGGCACAAATATCCATGCCCGAGGGGGGATTCGAACCCCCGACCGTAGTGGCCGTGCAGACCGTGACTGGAGCGCCTCAGTCTCCTCGGCCACCGCGGCCGGCGCTCAACTATGTATCAGCATTCTGCAGTACTGAGCTACGTAAAAGTTAAATATTACGAAGTCTCTAAGAAATATATATCTCGTTCTAATTCACTCTAGTGTTTCTAGTTTCTGCTGTCCCACTGGCTGGTCACCTCCTACCTGCACAAGCGTGCATCCTTTATTCCTGTGTCGGTCTTTCTACTCGGCCACCGACCCCTACGACGGAAACGAGACAAAAGCGGCGATGATCGTGCCGTGCCGTGTGCCGTGTGTCTAATAGATAAGTTATCGTTAGATAACTTCGTACTTTAAGATTTCGTTTCCACAGGGAACGTTTTCAGAATAATGCCACCAGGCATTAAGTGAACTGTAATTACAAATTTAAAACGGTCGCCACCCTGAATAAGGGAATAAATACCTAGCAATATGATTTTAGGCCCACACTAGGTATTACTGCTCTTGAAACATTTGTATACCGAGATAGATTGTTATGGTAGTAAAGATAGTCAAGATACCCTGGTACAGACAATACTGTTAATTTACTAAACTGTTTAAATACTGATATTTCTTACTGTAATATAAATAATTGTTAATGAAATAGAAAATGTGTGCCTGCACTGCACAATGATTCTCATTGCAATATGATTTATACACAGCAAAACCTGGTCAGTCTGGATAAGGGGAAAACTAGCACTTTAACATGTAATATCTTGATTTTATCTGTGTACTTTAGTAAAGAAGTAGAAGGAAAACTGTACTATCGTTTAACTTTAGACACCAAAGGCAAATGGTTTAGACTGTTTGCTCCTACAGAATACAAAACATTTTGTAATTAGTACCATATGCACTTACAAATGGTACATTTACTTTGCACTTGGCAAATCATTTAACAAATTAGTTTATGAACTAGAATATACCAAAATTGGCTTGTGTTTGACCACATCATTAATGTACCTTACCTTGAAATAGACTGGATTGACACAGTACTGTAGTTTTTAACCGTTTGATTTTAAAGAATATTATGAAAACTGTCTGATGGGCCGACGATTGTACTGAATTTTGCTGGATTAAAATACAGTTACTAATTTTGGCAGTAACTAGCTGTAATTTCGTTCATGAAAGCAAGTAGCTCTACAGTCTGTTATTTTGACATTGCACTGAAAATAATGAAATTTCCTTCTAACCTTAGTTCACACAACATTAATCTCACTCTTTTAGCAAATCTTTAAAGCACTAATAATATTACTTTTCCTAGTTCGTCACTAGGAAAGAGCCTTGCTTGGAAATACGACGTGGGAAAAATAGTGTTTTATGCACCTCTTTCAATTAACAAGTTATTATTGTATTTTCGAAACAACACTGCTGGTTCACGCATTTAATACAATACTAAAATACATTACTTGGAGTATTGTCGGTGGCAGATAAGAAGATTCGGTCGCTCAGCAATTTGTAAGTAGCATTTCCTGTGGCTGAAGTGGCAATGAGCTCAATTGTCCTCTTCTTGGCAAAGGTAAATTTATAGTACGAGCTCAATTAACATAGCCGCTATAATTGAAAGGCCACATACTTTCATCCGAGGCTACATTCATTTGAAAAGGGTTGAATTAGCCTCCAAAATCCACTGCTCTTCACAGTTGGCCTGACTGCTACTACACCAGAAAGCGAAAAAAACATCTCTCTCACTTCTTTCCACTTCTCTTGTACCTATTTGTTCACTCACCGTTTACAGAACATTCTCCCACCATATCACCACCTTTTACCTTACGCCGTTGACGTTTCCTTTACACACTACTCCACCAGTTAGATATAACTCTAAAATAGCCCTAACATGAACCAGCACAAAACATTACATAATTTATCCCACATATTTCACAAAAGAATTGATTCAACTTTTTACAACATCATACATTCATTACTACAGAAAAATAAATTATTCCACAAATCCTAGCAGAAGACGTGCAGATTACTACAACAAAGATAAGATATACAGACATAACATTGCGTTGAAATCGATATAATGAGAATCAAAAGAAATAAATATTTGATAAATAAATAATAGAGTAGCACACGATCGAATAGAAAGAGAAGGAATAAACTATTGTGTTACAACTTCCATGGCCAGGTTTGACTAGTGACAGATGTGAAGTGTGCTGCACTGGGTCATTATGGGACATTGACAAAAAGAGACATACGCTTCAATGACAACAACAGGTATCGGATATGATAACAAGTAGCCCATTACATTTAGTTTTGCTTCTTCTTTTCCACGTAGGGCATCAATATGTTGTATTCGCTATACGCCCGTCCTCCAGCACGAAAATTTAAGAAGGGGCGTCGCATACCTTCGATTTTTAGGGTTCAGTATCCCTGTCAATAAACGGAACCATTATACGATAAGAGATTTTTTAGAACAATTCTCTTATGGAGCAATAGCTACCTTAAATTTATTAGTCTTCCCAAATAGTCATTGATCGAATTAAATATTTTTATTCTGTAAGTACCTACTTGAAAGCACGTCGACACCATACTACTAATTTAAAAACTTTATAAAGGACATTCTTTTACAGAAATGACAGTGAAAAGAAGCTGGATGAAGTCAATACAAAAGTGCTCTTGTGTTTTTCGGCACCTTAACAGCTTGGGTTGTGGATGTTGAACCTATCGTTAAATCAGACAACAAATTGTTCATTAACACAGCAATTTGGTTTAATTATGGCCCTGATATTGATGCAGACACTGACTATACTCAAAAATTTTGACTGCGAGAAAGATATTAAAAAACCACAAACCACTTTCTTAATGTTTGACTGTGAGAATTTTATGCAGATCAGTTTCTGATTATTGAAATTTAGTATCATAGTCAATTAACTATCGTTTACTATGGCACCAATAACGAAATCTGTTCAACAATATTATCAAAATCAATACTGCACTTTAAATCCACTAATAACTAATTATCAAATGAAGGAAGTAGGTTAATCTTCTAACTACGTAAATGAAACAGGAAAGAAAGGTCAACTTTGTTACTTATTATTAATAATCAGCATTACATTACCTGCATAATACAACTTCTTCCTAATGACATCAAATGCAATTACCTTCATTCCAGCGGTGTTACAATACAATATATATTCCAAATACAATCAAATCGACTTGCTGGCACAGCAGCCTCTGCTCTACATCGGAGCCATACACACAACACAGCCGCTCTCTAAGCGAGCTGAACCACAAGTGCTTCTCTCTCTCTCAGCGCGAGCTACAATGCTATGCAATATATGATCTTTGCCAAAGATGAAACTTCACAGAGTTAAGAAGACATATCGATACACACAGTAGAAGTGATATTATACATTTTCTTGTAAGCAAGTTACTCGACACAAAACAGGAGGTACAATATTAGACATTTTCTTACAAAAATATTTTTTATGGACACGTTTCAACCTCAACTGCGAAAATTGTTCTTTTCGTGATAAGTTTCCAACCGATTTCTCATACACCTCAGTTGACCGGCGTTGCCTGGTGGAACGTTGTTGTGATGCCTCGTGTAACGGGGAGAAATGCGTAACATCACGTTTCCGACGTTGATAAAAGACGGATTGTAACCTATCGCGATTGCGGTTTATTGTATCGCGACATTGCTGCTCGCGTTGTTCGCGATCCAGAATATGGAATCTGTGGGTTCAGGACAGCAATACGGAACGCCGTGCTGGATCCCAACGGCCTCGTATCACTAGCAGTCGAGATGACAGGCATTTTATCCGCATGGCTGTAACGGATCGTGCAGCCACGTCTCGATCCCTGAGTCAACAGATGGGAACGTCTGCAAGACAACAACCATCTGCACGAACAGTTCGACGACGTCTGCAGCAGCATGGACTATCAGCTCGGAGACCATGGCTGTGATTAAACAGGAGCGCCATCGGTGGTTTACGCAACGACGAACGTGGGTGCACGAATGCCAAAACGTCATTTATTCGGATGAATCCAGGTTCTGTTTACAGCATCATGATGGTTGCATCCGTGTTTAGGCGACATCACGGTGAACGCACATTTGAAGGGTGTATTCGTTATCGCTATACTGGCGTATCACCCGTCGTGATGGTATGGGATGCCAATGATGACACGTCTCGGTCACATCTGGTTCGCATCGACGGCACTTTGAACATTGGCCGTTACATTTCAGATGTGTTACGACCCGTGGCTCTACCCTGCATTCGATCCCTGCTAAACCCTACATTTCAGCAGGATAATGCACGACCGCATGTTGAAGGTCCAGTACGGGACTTTCTGGATACGGAAAATGTTCGACTGCTGCCCTGGCCTGCACATTCTGCAGATATCTCACCAATGGAAAAGTCTGGTCAATGGTGGCCGAGCAAGTGGCTCGTCACATTACGCCAGTCACTACTCTTGATGAACTGTGATATCGTGTTGAAGATGTTTGGTATTTCGTCCCAGTTCTTCCACTTCCGTGTTAATTGTTAATGTCTAATTATTCCGACGAGGAGCTTTCAGATATTTTGGTTTAAAACCGCAGTTTAGAATATTGTTTAAAAATTTCTAATTGGAGAAGTCATTTTCTGTGGCCGAGTGGGGGTGATGGTGGTGGTGGTGGATTACGGGAAGGAGCTCTCTAACAGTTTTAGAAATTAAACTCTGGTGACGTCGACACATTCCGAGTGCGTGAGCGCCCTGTGTTCCTGTAGCGGGCTGGGACGTCTGTCTTTAGTGAGCAAGCGTTCTACCAGTGATTTATCCAGACACGACTCACGGTTCGTCCTCAACTTCAATTCAGCCAGTACCTTACCTCCTACTTTCCAAAATTCACAGAAGTTCTGCGATACCTTCCCACGGAATGAAAAGGTCCCAGGTTCGAGTCCCGGTTCCGGCAAACAATTTTAATCTGCCAAGAAATTTCACATCAGTGCACACTCCGCTGCAGAGTGAAAGTCTCATTCTGAAAATTTTAAAATTTTGAACATGGCTGCATACAGCAACGGTAATTTAAAGCAGTACAAATAACAGCCAACCAGTTGCAACTTAAAGTTTAATAAACTTTACCGCGTTTTCAATTGATATAAATCAATATCATAAATCATTATGCGTACAAAGATCGACGCATGTAACTTCTCCACAGTAATAATGTAATGTAAGTACTTGTTTCCTGTAAACTAAAATTAGTTGTAATTTTAAAGGTAAGCAATCTATGGTTCTAATACTGTTGTACATAGCTTGATTGTTACTTTCTTATTCACTATAGGTCCATGTATCTTCTGAAGAAGATTGATTTATATCAATTGAAACCGCGGTAAAGTTTATTAAACTTAATGTTGCAACTGGTTGGCTGTTATTTTTACTGATCATTCTGAAAACGACAAACTTACTTTACTTTATCGTGTCCGGACTATTTAAAGGATATCGGCCCAGTACTGGGCTACGTCTATTCCATTAGTATTCGCGAGCCACAAATCTTCGAGGGTACACCGGTGTGGACATTTTTCACATGTAAGAAGGTGTTCCATGTTTTGACTTTCTCCACAGTCGCAGTTTACATCAGTTTGGTCGATTATACCCCACTTAAGCATATTTACTTTTACTGGGGCGACCCCCGTTCTGAGTCTATTCAAGGTTCTCCAGTTCTTAACATTTAGGTTTTGGCAGGTCCACTGAACCTGAGTGAGAGGGAAATTTTCAGGCGGTTCGTCCTGGACGGTGACAAGGAAACTTCTCCTAGACTTCAGTCGTATCTCTGGTGGTCGAGCTCTGTAGAGGAGATGCCGCTCATCTGCGAGTTGTTTTATTTTCTCTACATGTTCTATAGGGTTTCTGCGAGTTGTGGGATCTGCAAAACCAGCTGCCTTGTACAAGAGTCTGACCGGCGTTGGTTTCATGCACCCTGTCACTATCCTGCAGGTCTCATTGAGGGCCACGTCTACTTGTTTCGTGTGAGCGCATCTATTCCATACAGGGCACGCGTACTGCTTGGAAATCCATTGGTAGCTATGGAGATGACTTTACAAATACAGTATCGTAGCTATTCACAAACTCAACCATCAAATACTAGTAAAGCCAGTACTATATTAAACGCAACTTATGTTTTTGGATTTCAACCATAATTAGTTACAGACTTCTAAGAAAATAAAAAAAAAAATTACGAATACACAAAAATACATACACTTTTCGTGCATTTTAGATATTAAATTTGAAAAAGAAATTATCACTTCGTTCATAAAACTTTCCATTTTTTGCGGACAAGCTACCATACGTTGGCATGTAAATTTTTTTTTAATATCTTGGTCGCACTGTTTTTTATTTTATTTTATCATTACACGTTTCGATACATCATCATCATCATATAAACATTCTTTTTAAACGATGTAATTAAATGCATCTTATTGGAGATGACTAACTAAAATATAAACCACCATAGTGAATGTCTAGTGAAGGAGTTCAACTAGATTCTCACGCCAAATGTCACTAGACATCCACGATGGCCGGCCGCGGTGGCCGAGGAGACTAAGGCGCTCCAGTCACGGTCTGCACATGCCGCTCATCTGCGAGTTGTTTTATTTTCTCTACGTGTTCTAAAGCGTTTCTGCAAAACCAGCTGCCTTGTACAAGAGTCTGACCGGCGTTGGTTGCATGCTCCCTGTCACTATCCTGCAGGTCTCATTGAGGGCCAGATCTACTTGTTTCGTGTGAGCGCATCTATTCCATACAGGGCACGCGTACTCAGCCGTTGAGAAACAGAGCGCCTGTGCCGTTGTTCGTAGCACACCAGGACATGCACCCCATGGGGGGGACAAGGAAGGAGCCTCCACGAGGCAGATAGCACCACATTAATTGCAGTTAGCAAATACTATCGGCGGCGTCCCCTGGTAACCTCTACTAGTAGACGGCCAATCCTTCCAATACCGGACTAAAACGACAAAAAGATGTTTGGTATGTCTTCCCAGTTCTTCCAATTCCGTGTTAATTGTCATGTCTATTTATCCTGACGAGTAACTTTCAGATATTTTGGTTTAAAACCGCAGTTTAGAATATTATTTAAAAATTCATTTCTAATTGCGTTGTTGTTGTGGTCTTCAGTCCGCAGACTGTTTTGATGTTGCTCTCCACGCTACCCTGTCCTGTGCAAATCTCTTCATCTGACAATACGTTCGGCAACCTACATCCTATTGAATCTACTTTATTATATTCGTCCGTCTGTCTCCCTCTACGATTTTTACCCCACATGCTTCCTTCTAATGTTAAGTTGACAATTCCTTTTTTTTTTTTTTTTTTTTTTTTTTGTGGTTTTAGGGCGCACAACTGCTGTGGTCATTAGCGCCCAACACTGCCCATAGTAAAAAGAACCGGGGTTAGAAATTAAATGGCTTTCGCCATATTTGCACGATGTATAAAAAGTAAAACTCTGTTAACCGATTGCGGGTCATCAGCTAAAATGTCAGACAATTCAAATGGGAAACACAGATCATGACGGAGACGGTTAAAAAATGGACATTGCACTAAAAGATGGTTCACAGTAAAAGGTGCATCACAGTGCTCACATAAGGGAGCAGGACCACCACGTAATAAATGCTGGTGGCTAAAACGGCAGTGGCCAATACGAAGCCGGGCCAGAACAATCTCCTCTCGGCGGGAGGGTCGAGATGACGTTGACCAGAGATCAGGCACAGGTTTAATGGCTCGCAATTTGTTCCCTGACAGGGATGACCAATGTAGATACCAACGGGAGATAATACGCTGGGAGATACCAGCGCGAAGGTCATCAGAGCTGGTGGAAAAGGTAGATAGCCGAGGAAGGAGAACTGCTTCCTTGGCAGCCGTATCCGCAGCCTCATTCCCCAACACTCCCACATGGCCAGGGACCCACAGAAACGTCACCGTAGTTCCGCTCGTTGAAAGAGAATAAAGGCAATTGCGGATGCTTTGTACCAGAGGATGGGCCGGATATAGCATGCGAAGGCTCAACAAAGCACTCATAGAGTCCGAGCAAATGACAGTCTTACTGAGCGAGTGTCGCCGGACGTATTGTGTGGCTTGGTATAATGCATACAGCTCAGCTGTAAAAATGGAACTCCACTCAGGAAGACGATATTTAAAAGAGACGTTGTCAAGTACAAAAGCACACCCAACACCCTGGTCTGTCTTTGAGCCATCAGTGTAAATGAACAAATTGTCATCAAATTTAAACCGGAGTGCGTGAAATTCTCTCTGGTAGACGAAACGAGGTGTGGAGTCCTTTGGGAGAGAATGAAGATCAAAGTTAACACGGACTTCGGGGCTTCGCCACGGTGGAGAGGTGCTCTCTCCAGCCGAGAAGATAGCAGGCATTGTAACGCCAAGCTGGCCGAGTAGCGAACGCAAGCGTACTCCCGGTGGTAGCAGAGCAGACGGGCGCAGAGCGAAGAGACTGTCAAGTGAGTCGTTAAAAAAAACTGCGTACGTCGGGTGTCCTCGCATGGACGACAAACGACTAGCGTAACGGCTAAGCAGGAGTTCCCGACGGTAAGAAAGGGGTAGTTCGGCGGCCTCGGCATAGAGGCTCTCAACGGGGCTAGTATAAAACGCTCCTGTCGCCAGACGGAGACCTTGGTGGTGGATTGTATTAAGGCGGCGCAGTATGGACGGTCGAGCCGAAGAATAAACGATGCTACCATAGTCCAGTTTGGACCGAACTATGGTGCGATACAGATGGAGGAGAGTAGACCTGTCAGCTCCCCACGAGGTGCCACTTACCACCCGCAGCACATTGAGAGAGCGGGTACAGCGAGCTGCCAAACGGGATATGTGGGGAGACCAACTTAACTTCCTGTCGAGAACAAGTCCCAAGAACGTCGTGGTATCCACAAATGGAAGTACTATGGGGCCCAGACGAAGGGACGGGGGAACGAACTCCTTCCGCCGCCAGAAGTTCATGCAGACTGTCTTGTCAGCTGAGAATCGAAAGCCAGTGTCCATACTCCACGCGTGGAGATTGTCTAGGCACCGCTGGAGGCGCCGCTCCAGGAGACCCGTTTGCTCAGAGCTGCTGTAGATCGCGAAGTCGTCAACAAATAGGGACGCCGACACTCCCAGTGGAAGGTGATCGGCTATAGAATTGATTGCCACTGCAAATAAAACAACGCTCAGGACCGAGCCCTGGGGGACTCCGTTCTCCTGATTAAAAGTGCTCGATAAAACCGAACCAACACGCACTTTAAAAACACGGTCTGTTAAAAATTCGCGGATAAAAATTGGCAGGCGACCCCGAAAACCCCATGTATGCAGAGTGCGGAGGATGCCCATCCTCCAGCAGGTGTCGTATGCCTTTTCCAGATCAAAGAACACCGCTACTGTCTGGCGCTTCCGTAAAAAGTTATTCATTACTGAGGTAGATAGGGCAACAAGATGATCCACCGCAGAACGGTGCTTGCGAAACCCACATTGGACATTAGAAAGGAGATGTCGCGTTTCAAGCCACCATACCAGGCGCCCGTGAATCATGCGTTCCATCACCTTGCATATGCTACTGGTGAGGGAAATGGGGCGGTAGCTGGAAGGGAGACATTTGTCCTTCCCAGGCTTTGGTATGGGAATGACTATGGCTTCACGCCAGCGTCGCGGAAAGGTGCCTTCTATCCATATGCGGTTGTAGGTGGCCAGTAGGAAGTGCAAGCTCGTTGGTGAAAGGTGTTGCAGCATCGCCACGTGAATGCCATCTGGTCCTGGAGCGGAGGACCGCGAAGACGAGAGTGCGTGGTGAAGCTCTCGTACAGTAAACTCGACATTGTAGCATTCACGGTTTTGAGAGGTAAAGGGCAATGGAGTCGCCTCCACCGTCCGTTTCCTAGCTAGGAAAGTGTCAGTGTAATGTGAAGAGCTAGAGACCTCTGCAAAATGTCGACCCAGTGCGTTGGCTATTTGTGGAGGATCGACGACGGTGTCAGTTGCGACACACAGACCGGGAATTGGGGAATGAGCCATAGTGCCCGAAATTTTTCGAAGGTTACCCCAAATGATGGAGGAAGGGGTAGACCTATTAAAAGAGCTCGTGAATGAGCGCCAACTGGCGCGTTTACAGTCGCGAAAGAGGCGACGACAATAGGCCCGCAGCCGTTTGTATCGGATGCAGTTGTCGAGCGTGGGCCGTTGTTTGAAGATTCAAAGGGCACGTCGCCGTGCTCGCAGAGCGTCACGGCATTCCGCGGTCCACCACGGGACAAGGGGACGACGTGCGTGGGAAGTCTTGCAGGGGATGGAACATTCCGCGGCTGTCAGAATAACTGTGGTAATGTGTTCCACTTGGTCGTCTATACTAGGATAATGGTAAGTACCAAAATCCGCCAGTGACGTGTAGAGCTCCCAGTCCGCTTTCGTTAACTGCCAGCGGTGTGGATGCTCAAGGGTGTCAGGCATCATTAGGTGAATTACACACGGAAAATGATCGCTCGAATGTGTGTCTGAGAGAGCAGACCATTCAAGACGCCGTGCCAGCTGAGCAGTGCAGATAGCTAGATCTATATGGCTGAAAGTATTTGTGGTGTCTGAAAGATAAGTTGGTTCACCAGTGTTAAGGCAGATGAGCTGAAGGTGGTTCAGTATATCTGCCAGGAGGGAGCCCCGTGGACATGGTCGTGGGGAGCCCCAAAGGGGGTGGTGGGCATTGAAATCTCCCACCAACAAAAATGGACGCGGAAGCTGGTCAATAAGATCTAGGAGATCTGATCTAGTGACGGGAAAAGAGGAAGGAGCGTAAATATTGCACAGTGTGAAGACAAATCCAGGAAGGTATATCCGGACAGCAACAGCTTGTATTGGAGTACACAAAGGGACCGGTGTACTGTGTACGTCATCCCGAATAAGCAACATTACGCCCCCGTGGGCTGGAATTCCTGCCACTGGAGGAAGGTCAAAGCGAACGGTAGTGTATCGTGGGAAAGTAATTCGAGTACCAGGGAGCAATTTTGTCTCCTGTAGAGAGAAGATGATTGGATGATATGTTCGCGTTAGAAGCTGCAGTTCTGTCCAATTCGACCGGATACCACGAATGTTCCATTGAAGAATATCCATAACGGGATAAAGTGAGATGAAGGTGGACATCAGCCCGACGAAGGCGGCGGGCCACAGTGCGAATGTTCGCAACTGGTGGTGTCTGAGACAGGAGGGTCTTGCTCCATATTCTCAGAGGTTACCACAGCAGCTGCGTGAGTGTGGTCGGCAGCCCCATCTTTGGCTGATGCACCTGGAGAGACTATAGGCTTCCAGGGGATGCCATCGTCACATTGTGAGGTAGGAGGGGGGAGAGTTTTCCCCCTATTTGATTTCTTGGAGCCCTGGTGAAGCTCCTTGGTTGGCTCAGATGTTTTGGTAGGGGTGCGGAGGAAATCCTCGCGCGAATGCTCTTTCTTAGACTTTCGCGTCTCTATCTGTGGTTTCACAGCTGAAGATGAAGATGAAGACTTGGAAGAGGTACTCACACTTTTCGTTGAACGTGACGCCGTTGTCGATGTAGACTGTTTGACAACTACTGTCGTAAACTGTAGGTCACAAGTCTGTGTGGCCATATCCCGTGTTGGTGGAGGCGTTGCAACTACAGTACTGTAGTTACCACGCGGCGGGGTCTTGGGCTTACGACTGGCGTACATCTTACGTGCAACTGGTATGGGAACCTTTTCCTTTACACGGATTTCCTGGATGGCTCGTTCATCAGCAAACACGGGACATTCCCGGGAGGAAGCAGCATGATTCCCGTTACAATTGATGCAATGAGGGGACGGTGGTGGACAAATCCCCTCATGGGCCTCTTTACCACAGGTGACACATATGACTGGGTTCTTGCAAGACTGGCTTGTGTGGTTAAATCGATGGCACTGATAACACCGAGTAGGGTTAGGGATATAAGGTCGTACTGTGATGACCTCATACCCTGCCTTGATCTTCGGCGGCAGAGCCACTCGGTCGAAGGTCAGAAACACTGTGCGAGTGGGCACTACAACATTGTTCTCTTTTTTTGTCACCCTGTGTACTGCAACGACGCCTTGAGCTGCCAGATATTCTTTCAGTTCATCCTCAGTCAGACCGTCCAAACTGGCCGAGAAGACTACCCCTCGGGAATAATTGAGGGTTGGATGGAGCTCAACACGAACCGGGTAGCTGTGGAGCAGAGTAGCCTTAAGCAGCCGCTGTGCCTGGGAGCCACTTTCTGTTTCTAACAGTAGTGTTCCATTACGTAGGCGGTTGCAGGTCTTAACTGGGCCGGCAATGGCATCAACCCCTTTTTGAATAATAAATGGGTTCACCGACGAAAAGGATTGACCTTCCTCAGTACGGGTCACCACAAGGAACTTTGATGTCTGTAAATTTTTCTGTTCAGACACACTATTGTCGAGTACATCAATTTCTAAAGGCTCTTTCCATTTTCTTTTTTTTAGAACCATCGCGGTTGTATCCCCCACGATTGCCAGTGTCTCCGATGGCACGCTCCTTCCTGCTGGGGGCCCCCAACGGAAGCACACCCGCCTTGGGTGATTGTTCACACCCCAGGTCACACCTCCCGATCTACAGACGGAGGGACCAATCGGCGAATCGGGAAGGTATCAGCGCAGGCAATCGCCCCTCCCCTGGCCTGGCCTTAACCAGGGGGTACGCACGCACCCTACATGCCAGCCCGGGGCTGGGACTTACGCATTACCCAGTCACCCATATGGGTGGCCTTCAAGTGCGTACAGGGAGGAGGAAGAGAGAAATAGTAGGAGGAGAAGCCTCAAACGCAGACGCGGAGGCAAAGAAAGAGGTGAAAGAAGACTGTAAAGCCAAAAGGGTCAGAACTTCGGTTCCCCGAAGGATGCGCAGACTCGGTCCCCAAGAGAGGGGAAAAGGACAGTAGAAGAAGCGTCATGTAGCACGGAAAGGAAGGAGTGCTACAAAGGCTGGGGCCCCGTGCTCGCCACGCACGTACTCACCACAGAGCGGTGAGCCCCCTGAGGGCTTGACAATTCCTTGATGTCTCAGAATGTGTCCAACCAATCTATCCCTTCTCTTAGTAGGTATACGCCAGAATTTCCTTTTCTCCCGGATTATGTTAAGTACCTCCTCATTACTTACGTGATCTACCTATCTAATTCTCATCATTCGTCTGTAGCACCACATTTCAAAAGTTTCTATCATCCTATTATCTGAACTCCTTATCGTCCACATTTCACCCCCATACAATGCTACACTCCAGACAAATGCTTTCAGAAAGGGCTTCCTAACATTTAAATTAATATTGGATGTTACCAGTTTCGCTTCTTTAGAAATGCTTTTCTTCCCATAGACATTCTGCATTTTATATCTTCTTTACTTCGGCCATCAGAAGTTATCTTGCTATCCAAATAACCATACTCATCTACTACTTTTATTGTCTCATTACCTAATCTAATTCCTTCAGCATCGCCTGATTTTCTGACATTGCATTTTATTACCTTCGTTTTACTCTTGTTAATGTTTATCTTATATCTTCCTTTCAAGACACTGTCCATCCCATTCAATTGCTCTTGCAGATCTTTTGCGGTCTCTGACAGAATTACTATGTCGTCCGCAAAACGCAATGTTTTTAATTCTTCCCCCTGAACTTTAATTCCTTCACCAAATTTCTCCTTGCTTTCCTTTATGGCTTGCTCAATGTACAAATTGAATAACAATGGAGAAAGACTACAACCCTGTCTTACTCCCTTCCCAACCTCTGCGTCCCTTTCTTGCCCTTCGACTCTAATAACCGCTGTCTGGTTTTTGTATAGGTTGAATATAACTCTTCTCTCCTTATATTTTACCCCTGATATCTTCTTTTGTGTCTCGTTTCCGTCATAGGTGTCGGTGGCCGAGTAGAAAGACCGACACAGGAATAAAGGATGCACGCTTGTGACCAGCCAGTGGGACAGCAGAAACTAGAAACACTAGAGTAAATTAGAACGAGATATATATTTCTTAGAGACTTAGTAATACTGAACTTTTACATATCTCAGTACTGCAGAATGCTGATACATAGTTGAGCTAGAGGCCTGCCTAGTGCCTATGTGATAGCCAAGTCTTCACTGGTGCCTATCTGATTCCGAAGTGTTAGCTGGTTCCTATCTCAGTCCGAAGTGAACGATGTCGTTCAGTGGTGGCCACGAGCGGAGTTGAAGCAGTGGGCGCTCGTAGCTGACGTCGTAAGAACGCCGCGCCGTGCGTGCATGGCGGCACGCGGCGAAAGTATGTTGCGCGCACTTTATACTTGTGCGACACCACATCTTCAGAATTTGGGAGAGTGTATTCCAGTCGACATTGTCAAAAGCTTTCTCTAAATCGACAAACGCTAAAAACGTATGTTTCCCTTTCCTTAGCCTATCTTCTGAGATAAGTCGTAATGTGAGTATTGCCTCTCGTGTTCCTACCTTTCTCCTAAATCCAAACTGATCTTCCCCGAGGTTGGATTCCCCAAGTTTTTCCATTCGTCTGTAAATAATTCGTGTTAGTATTTTACACCCATGACTTATTAAACTGATAGTTCTGTAATTTTCACACTAGTCTGCACTTGCTTTCTTTGGAATTGGACAAGTCATTTTCTGTGGCGAAGGGGGGTGGTGGTAGAATACTTGAAGGAGCTCGCTCCGGCACCTACAGTTTTAGAAATTAAGCTCTGATGACGTCGACTCATTCCTAGTGCGTCATCGCGCTGTGTTCTGGTAGCGGCCTGTCCGCCTGTCGTTTTGTCGGTAGCCGGTCCATTGCCTCAGGCCACGGGCAAATAGTGACGGGGAATTGGATCGGAAAGCGGCCGGCGCTTAGCCTTGGGTACCGCAAGGCGGGTGTTCACCTCTCGCGCAGTCGAGGATACGGTAACCGAGACCTTGGGGGCCCGAGCGCGCGCACTTAGCGCGGTTTCTCATTATCAGACCGTAAAACGCATTCCCCCAGCGTTCACCGGCGTTTTACGACCGCCGGTGCCATTCCGCCTCCGCCATGCATCCGTCTGTAGTCGTAACGGTCGCACAGAATGAGTTAATCGTAACGTTTTGCTCTGCTCGCGATACGGATCGGAAATAAAGGGCTCTGATAAGGCCTGGCATAAAGGCGGTAACAATAAGGCCATCTCGTGGAAACGTATTACTCCAGTTATGGAACCGGAAGCGAGAACTGGCGCCGTGGCTTTACCTAAATGAGCACGAGTAACGTGAATGCTGGGAGCCGAACGAGCTGTGAAACCATTTTATCCCAGCACATGTGACCCATTACATGAGACACGGACCGTGGCAGTCAGTCATAGGCAGCTGCTGATAACATCAAATGAACAGGGAGGATGGGGTGGCCAAAGTATGGAAACACGAACTCAAATCCTCATTACCATACACTGAAGAAAACTATTGACAAAGCAGCTTCTAATCGGAATGGATAAATAGAGGTTCGAAAAAAGGAAACATACGTTTTTTCCCTTAAAAATACTGCTAAGTAATGATGATTTAAGTAAGGAGCGATCATACACCCTTCTCCACAAAGTAGACCACAAAGCTTCAGTACCAGTTCAATAATATTAAACGTACGAGAGGCAATAACGACTCTACACTTAGCACTCTCCAAACCACTAACAAGACCACATGCGTATCGGATTTCAGAATTTCTTTATATTTATAGTACGTGAAGTTCAGGACTTAGATAACAATCAGCAAAGGTGCCGCGGTGGAGTAGCCGAGCGGTCTAAAGCGTCTCGCTGCGGAGCGCGCGGTTGCTCGCCGTGGAGGTTCGAGTCCTCCCTGGGGCATGGGTGTGTGTGTTTGTCCTTAGGTTAGTTTACCTAGGTTTAAGTAGTTTGTAAGCTACGGACTGATGACCACGCAGTTTGGTCCGATAGATTCACAATATATATATATATATATATATATATATATATATATAATCAGCAAAGCCTTTGGACGCAACTCTCAAAAGATCTCGAGATAATCGACTTTGAAGTTTAACAAAGTAGACGAAAGTACTAATAATATAAAAGAAATGCAGCATCTGTTGGTGTAGCTCAGGTGGTAGCGTTCTGGGCTCACAACCATAGAGTCAGTGGTTCGAATCCCACTGTGACTTTTTATTCGATTTCGAATTCAGTTATATAAAGTCATTTTGGGATCTCTAATTCCATGTGTCCTGTCAGTTTTTGTTATGAGTATGTACACGCGCTGAAAAACCTCGTCACGTAAAACGATGGGTAAGTGGGTTACCTGCTTGGAAATCCATTGTTAGCTACGGAGATCACTTTACAAAAACAATATCGTAGCTATTCACAAACTCAACAATCAAAAACTAGTGAAGCCAGTACTATAAAAAATGCAACTTACGTTTTTGGATTTCAACCATAATTATTAACAGACTTCTAAGAAAATAAAGAAAATTACGAATAAACAAAAATACCTACACTTTTCGTGCACTTTAGATATTAAAATTGTGGAATTATTCGAACACAACGAAAACAAAAAATTATCACTTCGTTCATAAAACATTCCATTTTTTGCGGACAAGCGACCATACGTTGGCATGCATAATTTTTTTTAATATCTTGGTAGCACTGTTTTTTTATTTTATCATTACGCGTTTCGATACATCATCATCAGATAAACTTTTTTAAAAAACGATATTAATTAAAATGCATCTTATTGGAGATGACTAACTAAAATATAAACCACCATCGCGGATGTCTAGTGAAGGTGTTCAACTAGATTCTCATGCTAAATGTCACTAATCCACGATGGTGGTTTATATTTTAGTTAGTCATCTCTAATAAGATGTATTTTAATTACCATCGTTTTAAAAAAAAGTTTATCCGATGATGATGTATCGAAACGCGTAATGATAAAATAAAAAACAGTGCGACCAAGACATTTCAAAAAAATAATTTATGCATGAAAAAAATGCCATGGCGTGATCTGAACATAGTTATTTTTTTATACATTAAACATGATTTACAACATCCTCAGCTACACCAGTAGATGCTGCAATTCGTTTAATGATTACTACCTACGCGTACTTGCAAAACTTCGAAGTCGATTTTCTCGAGAATTTATGAGATTTGCGTCTAATGACTATGGATGATTGTTATTGGCGTTCTAAACTTCACGTACTATAAACATCAAAAAGTTCTAAAATCCGACAACCATGTGGTCTTGTAAGAGCTTCCACTGCGTCACCATTGCAATGAAGAACGGCAACAGTCCATTTCCGTGTTGAGCAGTCTCCTTGTTAAACATCGCGAAATTCACTAAGCATCCACAAAACACCGATGGATCTTTCAGGATGATTTGCGCTCCTATTCTCAGAATCGATCTTAAAATTGCCAGTCGCTTTATACATCGGCAAACGCGATCTTCTTCACCTCCTGTAACGAGGAACCTTGTCCACACAGTAGCCGACAGACGACTGATACGATCAAGGAGGCAAGAGTTTTGTTTGGCCTCCTGTCAAGCTTTGCCTTATAGCGCACTTGTCCTGCCTCTCGGCCGTTGACCTTCACTAGATAACACAGTTATGGTCGGCGCACCAATGACAGTGCATCTTCTGGCTCACAAAGCCAGCCCTAGGAGGAACAATACATCTAAATAGGGGTCCTGTCGTCTTGGAACTCAGCAACGCCATTGCAGAATATGTATTGTACCACTGGATGGGCCGCATGAGCCAAAGAAGGTCACCTAATGCTGGGCAATAGGGTGACCTTAACCCTTTGGAATCAAATGTGCTGCTACGGCTCCTGGCTTACGCAACGTCCGAGGTATCTTCTGTCCATTGCTGGAATTCGCTAGACGCATGGCAGAATTCAATACGAAGATCGAAAAACTCTAAGCGTGTTTAATCCGCTCTCGGTTTTACTACGAAAATTGCAGCTAAAATGTGTAACTGATTTTGATAGTACCAGTTGCCTTCTCGAAGACCTTGAAGGCGAAGGAAAATTTATGGGTGAAAGTGATTGGGAAGAAACTACGCTTGGTCAAAAAATAAAGAATGAAAGAAGATTCGAAGATAATAATCGTTTGACATCCAGAAGAATACGGCAAAGGACTGCTTTATTTGCTATGAACGCAAAAGAGAAAGGAGGAAGAAGAAAAAATATATTACTGCAAAACGCGCAAGAAGCCTGAACGTCACCCAGGAGAGTATTTTAAGAAATAAAATACAGAAAAAATATACAAATGTATATTTGTAGTTTAAAAACCAGACTAAAACAATATAAAGTAGTAAAATGCCACTACGGTCGGGGGTTCGAATCCCCCCTCGGGCATGGATATTTGTGCTGTCCTCAGTCTTAGCTAGTTCATAAGCAGTTTGTAAGTTTCGGGACTGATGACCCCGTAGTTAAGTCCCATAAGCTATTTGAACATTTGATCATATTGTAATCTATTTACTTTTAAACGGTAGGGTAGCAAGTATAATACTCTTAGATTTGCACACGACGGTTAATCGGTTAATCATTACTTAACGAAATTAACTTTTCGAATAACGGATTAACTTTTAAGTCAATTTTTATAAATAAATAATAAATGTAAATAATGTGGAACCTTGTTACTGTTTTGCCAAGATCGCTTTTTTATATATCACAATGATCGGTTTCGACCTCTCTAATCATTACTTAACGAAATTAACTTTTCGAATAACGGATTAACTTTTAAGTCAATTTTTATAAATAAATAATAAATGTAAATAATGTGGAACCTTGTTACTGTTTTGCCAAGATCGCTTTTTTATATATCACAATGATCGGTTTCGACCTCTCGCAGTCATCATCAGATCTATAAAAGGAGAAGATCAGTCAAAGTACCTGCCACTTACTACCCATGAACGGTAAAAGTCACGGCTTATATATTTTATTTTTGATATCTACATACCTGTGGAAATGTGATGTATCTAATCATACCAATAATGTGTCTATACGGCGACCCGAGGAGTTGTCAAATACACAAAATTGTATAGTCACATAATAACCAAATATGGCGCCTATAACATAAACAGCCGTCGACACACTTCTCACACCTCATTAAACCCAACTGCTCGAGCTCACGTTAAACTTACGGAAAGCAGACTGCTAGGTGGCGTTCATGCTTAGTGATATTACTAATACATCATATACGGCAATAGCATCTGACTGTGGTGGGGGCTACAACTAAGTCCACAACACATTATCAAAAATTTAAAAAAAGTTCCTATCCTCCATCTCCAGCTGATCGTTGAGAACATCTGATGTTTTAAATGTTTATAATCTGTATATTCCCTAGGATGTTTAATTTCTTTCCGTTCTTCATATTTTGTCGAATGTCTTGGGTTTTATGTTTGTTTTCTCGTAAGTGCTCACAAAATGTGGTTTCATTGTGGTTACCTGTATGCTCTCCGAAACTAGTAAAAAAACTATCTACCCGTTTGCCCAACATAAAAACCTTCGCAGTCATCGCTATGAGATTGTACACCCCAGATTTTTTAAGTATATTCTCATTTGCTCCCACTTTGTGGCGCAGTTTTGCTTACAACTTATTTGTTGTAATCAAGGCTATGCCGGCCGCGGTGGCCGAGGAGACTGAGGCGCTCCAGTCACGGTCTGCACGGCCACTACGGTCGAGGGTTCGAATCCCCCATCGGGCATGGATATTTGTGCCGTCTTTAGTATTAGGTAGTTGATAAGTAGTTTGTAAGTTTAGGGACTAATAACCCCGTAGTTAAGTCCCATAAGCTTAACAAACAACACACATGAAGGCTATCTCGGTGTTAGATTTACTAAAGGTTCTCTCGATCTTATCGGAGATGGGGCCGTTATATGTCATTGAGACATATTTGACAGTGGTGTGAGATTTCTCACCTTATTAAGTAATTTATCAATTAATCCGGTACTGCAGCCATTCCTATTGGCATCATATCTTAGTATCATGATTTCATTATCAATGGCGGACTGCGCTAATGGGAGAAATAATAGATTAAAACTTAGTGTGTGATTTGGCGGTTTTCCATGAATGTGCTCATATCTCATGAACTACATGTCGTATTGTGTTACAATTTCTAGGGTACATTCAGCTGCATGTGTGTATACTGTTTGTAAAATTTACTTTGTATGTAACAGTCATTTTGCTGAAAAGTTTCCGTTGCGATTCACCTGAAAACTGCATATATTTATGTATAATCGTGATTGTTTGACCTTTTTAGGAGAAGAAAATGTCTCATAGTGTACATAGACAACTATGTACTGCAGTATGGATGTCCAAATGAATAGAAAAAAAAATGTATGATAGGACTAAGATATAAAGTAACATTCTGAAGAATATGCTACAAAACTCCGAAACCTTAGCCTATATTTTAATAAAAAATTGAAAGGTCGGAAAATAAGATGATAATCATCTAGGGAGATAGGAAAATACCCAATATTTGAAGAAAATATCAACACCAAACTAAAATCTGGGCGTCAGTGGTCATACTCTGCCTTTTTACCGAAGTATTCACGTACACCTAAGGAGGACAGTTCGTTAACGTTTCAACTGTTAGTTGGAAGCATCTCGTTCGACACAGAACAATAAGAAAGGCGTAGTTACGCTAACAGTTGTCTTAAAGGCTAAAACACAAAAGAAAATGAAAATAAATAATGTGTCATACGCGTTTACTGTGCAGCTACACGGTACGCTTCTCAGGCTTACATTACTTCCGATTCAATGGGGAAAGCTGCAAAAATATTCGGAGGCACATGTTTCTGCGTGAGGAGGTTCTAGCTTTCATCATCGGTTTTAGTTCCACTACTGTTTATTTATGCATCATCCGTTTCGTCTGATGTTAGAATAAAACCTTTGTATCTAAAATAAAACAGCCGTATCGTGAATTACGTAGTAAAGGGTGTTAAAAGGCGGCTCCCTTGCTCACCGCTTGGAGCGCTAGTGTCGTCTTAGCTGTCAGGCGGTAATCGATTTTACACCAGTGAGTGTCGCGAATGATATGTTAGACAGTGGTGATACCGAGTACCGTAGTTTTAGTCCATGACCAGTGAAAAAGTAGTAAGCGAGAAACTATGTGCTTTCATCATTCTACTGTGGTTGTCAGCGAGAAAAAATATAATAAAAATTTCAAATTATCTTCAAAGTTTGTTGCACGCCTCTAACTACTGCCATTCTCATACAATGTATGAATAAAGTCTAGTCGCATTATTCGGTATTTTTTTTGCGATTGCTACTGTTTATGACGTCATATCTCCTGAACCATGTATGTATGTGGTTCTTACCCCTACAGCAATTGTTACCCCACGGTAAGGGACATGTGTACCAAATTTGCCTAAAATCGGTCCATGGGTTTAGGAGAAAATGAACAGCATTGTTGCTTAATGCAGGAACTTTTAGCGCATCTCATTATTTATGACGTCATATCTCGTGAACTATGGGTTTTACGTGATTCTTACCATACGTCGACCGTGCTCGCAGTAAGCGACTATACGTCACTGCTGAACCTTGATTGTTCAGCTTTTGGTTATTCCGTGTAGATAGGCCGTGACGCCAATTTAAACAACTTACTCTATCCAACCAGAAGATTCAATTTTGAATTTTGTATATAGTAGCAGAAGCACGAGAACAGGAGTAAAGGCTATGAAGCCAGGCCGAGAAGGCACCTATGTTTTCATTTCGTCCACGTGTCTGTAGCCTTTTGTTCTGCTTGTTTGTGTACTGTTTGTAAGAGTTTTAAAAAGGAGCGAGACCTATGATAATAGATTTTATTGATTGTTACCAACGTAATGAAGCCCTGTTGAATCAATGTTGAAAAAATAAATGGACAGAAATTTTTTTAAAAAGAAAGAAATGCAGCATACGAAGAGCTTTTTGGAATATATCGTTTGTGTTACACAAAAGCCAAATGGGAAGACGTTAAAAAATCATTGAGGGCGAATTTCTTCAACTATAGCATTTCTGAGTGGTGTTACTGTTCTTACGGGCATGCGATAAGTGTCACCACATTACATACAAACAAAAAGTAGTGTACAGAATTTATTACCTGAATATATTACTGCAGGCGACATACAATGACATCACAAGTTTCCATCACAATTTCGCTAATAGTATTTGCAGACATTACGCCACTATAATTCAGTCATTCAATCGATCTGCTTGTCGCAAAGAATCGTAATGTAACACCCAGCCTCCCTCATTACAGTAGTTTTTCTCTATTTTATCCCGTATCATCGTTGTTGGATTCGGTAATCATCCGAAAGTAATTAATGAAATCTTTCTGCCAATAAATTAAACAAAATGCCTACGGCTCCTTTCTTTCAACCATTCTCGAACCCATTTCCTTTTGTTTCTGTGGTTTGCAAGCAACAGCTAATATAAGCGCAGCATACGCTTTCTTCTGGGAGGTAGACTGTGTAATCAAGTTTTCAACAGAAAAAAATGTCAATATTATTGATGGTGTGAGGACGCTTCAATATAGCGAAGGATTGACAAACTAGTATTGCCAATAAATAATGAACGTGTGCGGGCCCCCTTGGCCAACGGGTCGTGCGTCTCTGCGTCTCTGCGGTTAGGCCCTGTCTACACGGGACGTGAGAGCTTACGAGATTACCCACGATGCACCGGTCACGCCGTCCGCGTACAGTGTAGACGTGTCCACTTGCACAAGATGCACGCATACGATCGCTAGTAGACGAAATAGGATGGATCCTATTCTCATGCATATGGAAGTGCTTCGCGCATGCGCAGACGACCGAATGGGGATCCCAGCTGACATACGAAGCCAAGTCGGGAATTTGAGAATGTGTACTTGTCTCTTGTTCAGAGGAACGTAGTTATTCGACTCAGTCGTAAGTATTTTAGGAGTTGATACTATAGAGGAATTGCATTAAAAATTTAATATAACCTGTGTACAATTTTTATTGAATAGAGAGATATAGCTGTTAATATGAAATCCATACAAAAAAATGTTCAAATGTTTGTTAAGCTTATGGAACTTAACTACGGGGTCATCAGTCCCTAAACTTACAAACTACTTATGAACTACTTACGAACTAAGACGGCACAAATATCCATGCCCGAGGGGGGATTCGAACCCCCGACCGTAGTGGCCGTGCAGACCGTGACTGGAGCGCTTCAGTCTCCTCGGCCACCGCGGCCGGCTATTTCATACAAAGAAGCGTTCAAACTGTACGCAGTTGTTGAGTCGTCTGCTTCACGCGTCCACTTTGTTTGTTCTCAACTTACAGCAAATGAATCGCCGCGTTAACATCACTTTTCGAAACTGTATGATATATTGTAATGATTAAAACATTTGTGTTTTATACTGCCCCTGTGAAACTGCATGTAGTTGTTTTCGTGCAGTTCATGCGTAACTACGTCGCTCAGACGTGTTAACGTCCTCATTGTAAAATGCGATTACATACTTGCAGCCCCTACGGTTTGTGGCGCCTATGTATATGATGAACGAGCTCAGGTGTCTATACATAGACCTTTCACTTTGATTAAGCTTCAAATGATGCTCACCCAAAACAAATATTTCATCTGTTAACTACAGCATGTTTCAGAAAAAATAGCAATAATTTCAATAGATGGTAATAAAGACGATTTTCATTTAAAATTATAACGTGTGTCTAATTTTTATTGGATACAGAGATACAGTTCTTGGTATGTACAACAAACTGATTTGGATATTTTGACTGATTCTTTCGTCTGTTCTTGGTAGATCACCATAATGACTTTTATTTAAATAACTGGTTTTCGACGTAGTTTAAAGTCTGAATATGTCCTAGCAGAAAACTGGATAACTACATGGAAATGAACGTGTAGAACATACGCAAAATTCTACTTTTAAGTAAGTGTACGTCTTCCGCCACACACAAATCTCCATTCGCCACGCTGTCTCTTTCCTATACCACAGCTTATTTATTCTATAATGCTCGCAGCCACAATACTGTATTCTCGCATCATGGTCTGTTCCCCCTCATGCGGGAATACAGTATTATGGCTGCGAGCATTATAGAATAAATAGGCAGTGGTATAGGAAAGAGACAGCGTGGCGAATGGAGATTTGTGTGTGGCGGAAGACGTACAGGGAAGAGTCCTCTGCAGTCGGGCTGGTCACTGTGTCCTCGGTGGCGGAGTGGTCAACGCGTCTGCCTAGTAAGCAGGAGATCCCGGGTTCGAATCCCGGCCGGGCACAAATTTTCATTCGTTACAGTCTGGTATTCAATCGAACCCTAATACAGTGAAGCCATAACATCGCAAATTGCGATTTATTTCATTCATTTGAACGCTGTAATTCGTCAAAAAAATATATAATCGCTTCTTTGTAGTTCGACGGTCTATCGCAAGGGGCGCTGCAGCTGACAACGACTTCCTTGTGCGTGTTGCACGTCTCGTATAGAAAGGGCTTTAACCGAAGGTTGTGTTTCGTCGGCTGAGGCTCAGACAGAGAAGAGGTGGGTCGGCTGTGGGTGGAGACAAGCGCCTTGGACGGCTACAAAACACTTGATTAACAGCCGGCCTCACTGGGATTGGTGGGCGTCGCGCCGCTGCCAAGGTCCGGGCGCCTGCTCCGGGTATTTTCATCGGCGCCGCGCCGGGAAACCCCCAGGCAGTTGGCGCCGCTGCTCGGGGAGGCGACTGGACGTCACGTTACGCAAAGTAACGGTGACCGGGCAAACGGCTAGACGGCTGCAGCTGGCGTCTATGCTGTGACGTTACATGTGGTAGAAAACAGTGAATAAGAAGTAGTGTAGCGACCATTGATCTCTATACAAACTGGGTGTATAACTCTGGTGTCTGAGCACAGAACTGCAGCGTGCCTGCACATTCAGATGTTTCGCGCACGATTTCGCATTATCCGCCATGTTTAAATTTGGCAAACGTGTTTCCATCAGTTATTACGTGACACAAAAAAAAAAAAAAAAAAAATCGTTTGCTTGATTTGATTTGATTTTCCCAGGAAAGCCAAAACAGTCTTGGTCCAACCCGCCACTGCCCGCACCGAAACTAAGTATATTGTGCGGTATCGCTCCCTGTATATCTAGTAAAGCCAACCAATGCCCTTCTTTATTAGAAACAATTTCTTCGGGTCTGGTTGTCCCAATGTTCTGTGCCTTTTACTCTCCAATGCAATGCATTCGAAGATTAGATGTGATACAGTTTCATCACAGTCATCACAGATCCTTCATTTAGGGTCCTCTTCTGTTATTCCCATTGTATGTAGATGTTTTTTGAAATTCCCATGGCCTGTCAGCAATCCAACCATGAGTCTAATCTCTCTCCTGTTCAGGCCCTGGATTGCAGAGCTTCTTTTAAAACATGCCTTTGGCATCATTACCTTGCCATATTTTTGTTGATAGACTTTGGTCCAATAATCTACATGCTGTCTTCTGAGCCAGTTATGTAGCTGCAATTTGATCACTGCCTTGATGATTGTCAGGACAGATTCCGGTCCAATAAACGGAGTCTCTGCCCCCATCCTGGCTAATCTGTCGGCATGTTCATTGCCACTGATCCCCGAGTGTCCCTGTGACATTCTGCAACAATTTTAGACCTTGTTGCAGGAGCTGCCAGTGATCTCAGGGCTGCCTGGCTGTCTGAATAGATATAGATGCTACGGTCTTTGTAGCACCTATACAAATTCTACTCCACACACGCCCTGATGGCAGTGATTTCGGCCTGGAATACTGAGGCCAGTTTCCCTAGAGAGATGACGCCCTCCAGTCTTGGCTGCACCCCGTATACCCCGGCCCCAACGCCTTGGTCTGATTTTAACCCGTTTGCTTACCTCTTGATTTGGAATTTAAGTCAATATACGATGTAATAGGCTTATATGGGAGCGGAGTCGAAACGTAATTTCTTTCCGTTTTCTTTTAATACTTCATGGCAGCCATATTTGAATTTGGCAAGAAACTAAATATGAACATCTATGGCTGGCACGCTGAAACAGCTGAAGTTCACCATCCAGGTAGTCTTGTGTAGTTCGCGAACGAACTAGTTCGAAAGAGCGCTCCCACAGGCGAACTACGCGAACTAGTTCGCAGATCCCTCGTCTCTTAGTTCGTCCGCTCCTTTTCCGAAGACTGACGGGGAACAGCGAGAGGACGCGAGAGCGCGCAGAATCGCGTGATTCCCTTCTGCCAGTTACCTTCATTTCGAGCTGAGATGCAGTTCAGCTGTAGTTTCATAGTTCACTGCCACAAGAAATCTATTTTAAAACTAAAATACTACGAGTACTCTGTATGCAAAGTAGTTGAATAGGATTGTGTCACTCATTCGTGTAAAAAACTGGTTTATTTGCCTAAGTATTTGAAATCAAATTGCCCAAAAATACGGGTAATACCACACGCTTTGCCAACACTGATTCATTATATAAAAAAGCAGTAATAAAAAAAGAGCTCTTTTAGTAGCGATAGCAAAAGCCAAAAAGAGCGGACGAACTAGAAGGAGAGGACGAACTAGGAGCAGCGGACGAACTAGGAGCAGCGGACGATTATGCCAAACGTATCTCGCTTCATAGTTCGTTGGATTCTTTTCCGAAGACCGACGGGCAATAGCCTGAGGACGCATAGCAGAATTAAAAATCACGTATTTGCCTTCTGCTGATGAGTCATTTCGAGGTGAGCGTCTGCCTGCTAGATTACATAGTTCAGTGCTACAAAATTTCTGTTTTGATATGTTCTGCCCTCTGCAATATCTGACTAATAAATTCCATAATGCCAGTATATAGAGATAACTCTAAACTTAAACTTAAACGCGAGAAATTATCCAGTAACTGTTTCTTTTGGTTTACCTGATATCGTTAGCGGCTCAAGCAGCAAGCGCACGAAGCACATAGGTCGGGGACCTTCCCCCTCCACCTGCACGCGCAGACCACGCCTCTCAGCCGTCACTGGGAGCGGACGAACTAAAAGAGCGAACTAAAGTGAGCACTCCCGATCGCGAACTATTATGCGCAAGTCTACCTGAAAGGCGAATATTGTCAAAGTATCAGTATTCGACCTCATCACGCTCAATATAGATTGACAATACTGAATATATTTTGGTGGCCATCAATACTTTTCGTCTTTTAAGCATTCACAAGGTAGTATAGAGATCAATGGTAGCGACGTTAAAAAGTTTTTTCTCTCGATTTTGCGGAATAATCTCGTATCTGTATAAAATCGAAAGGTCACTCATTCACTCACTTACTCACTGACTAAACACGAAATATAGAAAACTATTTCACCTATGAAGCTTAAATTTGTCCAGAATATAGTTTATAGGTAGAAGACGTCAGCTAAGAAAGGATTTTGCGATAGGACCGATAGTTCAGGAGATATGACGTAATAAACAATGAAAGTTTGCCCGTCTTGCGGCACGTGATAGCGTGACTTTATCAATCCACAATTTGAGATGGAGAGCACTTAGCGACTTGCAACAAAGTTTAAACATAATTTCAAACCTTTAGGAAACTTTTTCTCGCTGACAGCCCTAGCAAAACGATGATAGGAAAAAAGTTTGTCGCTTACTACTTTTTTGGTGTTCATGTAGTGAAATTACGGAATTTCTCATGAAGTTACAATTTCTTTAAATTGGATTCCATTATCTGGAGCGGTGTGCTCAACAGCCACAAAATCACTTTTATCAATAATGAAAGGAGCAGCATTAGCCGTAAAATCTTTTGCTTTATTTAGGCAAATAGATTTCGGTTTTCCAAGAAACCATCTTCAGTGCTTTCAGCAAGTTCAAAACAGCATATTTGTAAAATGTACAATGACATTTACGTTTAACATATCCATTGACAGCTAGATACCTGGATACTATCTGGTGTCATACAGAGTCAAACTCTAGAGTTTGCCTAAATAAAGCAAAAGATTTTACGGCTAATGCTGCTCCTTTCATTATTGATAAAACGTTACAATTTATTACTCGTACACTATTAATTGTATTCGAGAGAAATGTTACATACAGTAAACAAACATACCACTGAAAGTGCGTTCGAAATTTAATCATAGTACCACACACAGTTCATGAGATATGGAGTTCTAAACAATTAGGTTAATGAAAAACCGTCTCATCGCGCATGACGTTTTCATTTATAACGTCTTTCCAACTAACTCTACTCGCGACATAATTTGCAGACTTTTACATATACACCACTGGGTACACCTTCGAAATAATATCGTATATCCACATATAGTTCTGGTGCTATGACGTCAAAGACAATGAAATGCATGAAAATTCGTCCTAACAAGCACGACGTTTATTTACTATGTCTTTACTACCAACTCCATTAGCAACACGTTCCGCAAGCAGTTTCCTAACATTCCACTCCAAGAATCTGGTAAATAATGTTTTTGTGGGGCACATAATTCAGTAGATATTACGTCATAAACGTGACATTCGTAAATAGGTACTGCATTATGTTTGACATTTTGTAAAGTCTTTATAACTCTGTTCGCAGAAAATTCCACAAACAATATCCAAATATACCACTGAAAGGAGCCACAATATTATATTACTGAACGACACATTGATCAGCATATACGACGTCATAATATTATAAATGCGAAAGAAGTTCTCTCTGTCACGCTTCCACGACTAAATCGCTTAGCCTGTATTAATGTAAGTGGGTATGAAGATAGCTTGAACGCTGAAGAAGAACATAGGCTACTTTAGAAAGTGTGTAATTCAATGTATCTGTTGATTTTAAGTATAATTCGAAATATGAAACAGCTTATAACTTCTGATACGCTTGAAAACTACTTGGAAAAGCTATTTATTCTTGGACGTTTGAAATTTATCACATTTAACAATACTTTTAATGGTTGACATGTTCCACGTAATACGATTGACATTACACAAGACATTATCGTCTTCACACCTTAAAACCGATTTCAATAACATTTGAATCCTGTATAATTTATACGTTGTACAACGTATAGCGTCATGTCAGCGTTTTACTTACGAAGTAATAAACAGAGTATTTTTTGCATTTAATTGTCTTTATTTTCATACAGCAGGGCAGTATTTACCGCTACTGTATGCACGGTTTATATTTAGACCGGAAAATTGTTTCCTTTGTTTTTGATACGTATGCAAGGACATCAACGCGAGCGAAGCCGCGGGTAACAGCTAGTCTTTTATATTTTCATAAGTCTAAAACATGACAGTTTGATTTCTTAATACCAGTGCATAGATATTAAGAAGTTAAACACAGATAATTTGCATGATTTATATTAAATAACTTTGACATGTTACATTCATATGTCTTTAAATAATTGTAGTTACTTGTCTTTTGCTGTTTGAACAAGACGCTCAGTTTGTAAGAAGTCTGTATAAGAGTATCTTAAAGTGCAGCAAATATAGTTCTTTAAAACTTTAATCAGTGTAACGATTTTTATTACAGAAAGTGTTATGCTATGTCGGCCTTAAAATCTCCGATCGCCGCCCCCTGAAATGAAGATATACGTAAGATGAGTGACCAACATGTTAAAAATGACTGAAATATCGATCTGACCTAAAGACTCATCTCAATAATAATATTAATTTTACTTAACTGTGCATATTGCAACATTTTATTGATAATAAACTTCCATTAAATCATATTTAAGAATATTTAATAATATTTATTTATCTCGTTTTCTTAATAACGATAATAAAATACTATAATTCTCGACCTAAATGCAAGATACTCGAAGTCCCCTATCCCGTAGATGTAGTCGCTTGGCACGCTAAGAGCAACTGCATTCCAATTTCCTCGTGCTCGTCTGAGCATGTCATGATCCATGGCCGTCTGCTCTGAGAAAGAGGATAAATCTACTTCTCCAGTTTTCAAGCTATAAAAACAGTTTAGGGTATATAAGAGTATGCCACATCGTTTAAACCTTTCCCTCGAACTGTTGCCGTATGGTAAAATCATCTTTATCTGTTCTTGCAGGCACAACCATTTGTTTGACTTTTCAAAATTGTTATCGGGTCGGCTATTTACAACTACTTCGAAGAAACATACAGCATTTGACAAGACTTTATTGACCAAATATCTCTAAGATGAAGAACATGCAGCAATACTTTCAAATTATTATACTAATGCAATTAATTCCATTAATAAATTATTGTCGAATGTCTAAATTAATAGTAAACAGTTTGAAAATGCTAGTTAGATAAAGGAAACCTGTCGTACTCAGTGATGCCATCTGAGATCTGAAGTCATTCCAAAATTCCCTCCAAAAACTAAAAAAATTAAAAATTCTGTCAAATATACAATATTCGTATCATTATGTATACAAATATGCAAAGAAATATTTTTGTTCATAAATTAATATAATTTGGGGTTGAAAGGATTAAAGAACGTAGTTTTTAACAAAACGTTTCACTTTCCTTGAAAATTATTATTTTATTTATTTATTTTTTATTTCACGTGATTTCTTTTATTGGTTCAACGATGCTTCTCTTTTGATTTTATAGTAAGTTAGCGGAAAAAATATATAATTTTTATTTACATTTTCCCACGCTCGTGCTTGTCAGTGTGATATACTAGTTTCTTAGCAAACCATTTACCTTATCTTGATTCGCAATATCGTGAAATGATGCAATTTCTCCAGCACATGAATTTGTCATATCCTGCATTGAAAAAGTGTGACAGCGTTTACATTAATGATCGCTACGATTTAGGCTATATATTACTGCAAGTGATGCAGCTAAACTTACGAAGAGTTTTCGAAATGGTACCGACATTGATAGACATACGTGTTACTTAATGGTGTTGATGTAGCGTTGTCGCGGTGGAATGGCCGTGCGCTTTAAGGCGCGTTACTGCGGAGCGCGTGGTTGCTCCCCGTCGGAGGTTCGAGTCCTCCCTCGGCCACGTGTATGTGTGTTTATTTAGGATATCTTAGGCTAGTTTAAGTAGTTTTCAAGCCTAGGGACTGATAAACACGGTAGTTAAGTCCCATAGATTTACAAACATTTGAACATTTTGAATGCCGCGTTCTCGAGGCAATGGAATTGACGCGAGTTTGGCTTATACTGCCACACATTAAAGGGGACTATCGGAAGCTCGTGTGATTTTAATCGTACACCTTAAGAAAGCTCTAATTTTTCTATCGACGCTAGATTTCAGTGTAGACTCATATGATTAAAGTAGCACTACTCTATATCATAGAATCAATAAATTCTTAGTCACAATGTTTCGAAGAGAGATCCACCTAACCGATAAATTTTCGTGAAGGACAAACTTCAGGTTTCCTAAATGCCTGGAACGTCAATCATGACACGTTAAATATTTTAGTGTACTTCACTGACTATACAGTTTTATATCTGGTTGTTCGAATCACCCTTACGATATTTCAGTGTAATTTGAAACATTTCTATTAGTCCATGTTTGCGTTAAAGATGTGGGATTGTGGAGCCGCCTTCATGCTAAAGACTTGTTTATTTACGTACACGTACTAGTTTCAGCGGAAAATCCCGCCATCATCAATGGTTTTGTGTTTATTCTAAAAGAATGCAGAAATTATGCATATTAGTAAATTCGTGTGAATTTATGCTGATTGTTAAGGGTTGAAGCGTAATAGGTTCTATTTAATATACGAGCCTATCTAATATGGAACATACAAGCACATCTGAATGATATTGAGTATTACTTACGTGTTACCGATTAATAATGAATAGGATATTTAAGCACAACGTATAATATCTAACCACGAAAAATAAGACAGTAAAGTAATGCAATATACATTAATCTATAAGTACGAAATTATAACTAATAACAGTGAAATTGGCGATATTTAACCGAAAATACTACATCGATAACGTTTCTTTTAAATATTATACAATAGTTAACTGAAGCTCGAACATCCCAGCAGACACGTCTCTGTAACATAAATTATGTAATTCTTCACAAACCTGAAAGAAAGGCGATGCCGTGCATAGTCTTCCAACAACTAATGGTGCAAAAGGATACTCTGAATCTCACCACATAGTTACCAAGATCTATAATTTTATTTAAGTATTCTATTACTTATTCTCTGGATAAAATAAAAATCTTAGGACATGGAGTTCTTTTTAACACGTAAGCGAAGCTGCGTGCTTAGATAGTATATAATGATTAGGTGCAAGGCAATGAATTAATTATTCCCACGATTCATATTTAGAGTCTAATTGTATTGAGTTATGAATACTCTAGGTCAACATACCACGCCTTAGAAGAAAAGCATTCATAAGAATAAAAAGGTAAAGCAGTCAACAATCCGAAGATTGGTTTGAACACCAAAGTGCTTTACTAGGCATGGCCCTGTTTGGAGGTGGTATGCCGTTGCCTTCCTCCGACCTTCGAAACTGACTTACCCAGCCAGTTATAGGGGGACCTACAGTTTAACGTGGGTTCCGAACCACGGTGCTTACTCGGTATTTTTCACATGAGCAATACTGCCAGAGGTGAAAGAAGTGGAAAGTGACAGATAAAAATCCTAGGACCCGGCGGGGATCGAACCCGCGACCTTTGGATTTGTAGTCTGGCACTCTACCACTGTGCAACCGAGGCGAGGACATGCCATTCTGAAAACCAACTCACCACGTCTGAGCTCTTTAAAGCTATACATTTAAAAAATGAAGCGAATAATAGAACTTACGTAACATATAATATGGAGGTAATTCGTAAAAGGAGCCTATAGATTCAGTCGCAATTTTCACATATGTGCAACCAAAGATTTCTCTGTTTCACATTTATCTGGGAAAAACACCTGAACATTGACATAAATAACTATAACTTCCTGTACAATATGAGTGCGTCCCTTCTCGCAATACCATACCGATTCAAACCTTATCAACTATTACCTGCTAAAACAATGACTAGACTCATTCTTTAGTCATCATGTGTTAAATTTAATACAAACTACTCTCTAGAATTCGCAACACCTTTCAACATAGCGAATTCCTAATGCATTACGAAACAGTCACAGTCACACAACACGACAGGAAACTCCTATTTTTTTTTTTTTTTTTTTTTTTTTTTTTCTATTTCTTCATAACGAAACAAAACTACCTCGTAGAAAATAAACAATCTCGTTTTGGGCGACATCTTCGTCGCCAGACGATAAAAATAAATAATTTGAAAGCAATTTTAAGCCTCTTCTTCGTAATTTTTAAGATCGGCTTCTTGGAAATGAAAGAAAAGTATCAGAATGGTTTTCTCCAAGTAAATTATAATTATTGTCATTTCCATTCTTCCGTTCCTTCTGCTTGCCGAGCACTTCAAAGTTGTCTTCTCGTACAATCTGCTTACGCAGTTAATGCCGTGTGTATCATTTTTCTGTGTATTTCGATCTCCTTGTCCATTTCTTGTATCTTCTCGGTAGACTTTGAAGCACCAGTCAACAGTAGCACAGAACTACCTTTCTAGGATCACAGAAGCCTAATGACATTTCAAAATGATAATAATAATAATAAAATAATAAAAAGTATATATAAATAAAATACTTCTTTGGGTGTTACCCATTCTATATTTGTGTTAATGTTCTGATTAGAAAATTCGCATATTTTTCTTTATATTTCTTCGTTTTTTTTAGTTTTTCGTGTTCCATCGTAAGATGTATCCAGTAGTCGTCTTTACTTTTAACTTTTTCCGATAAAATGTAGTACACCGTCTGTCCTTTGATCCAATTTACTGCTCTTCTTTTTGCACTGGGGTAGGGAACTTCGTCTGGGTGAAGAAGTCTGGCTGGTGTTATCGTTCGGGGAGATGTTCGTAGTATACTAGCAAGTTTAGTTGTACACAGAGTCCAAATGGTTTTAACGCCGTCGCATGTGAAACGGTGTTCCTCAGTGTCAACTAGGTTACAGATGGTGCAATTTGGCGTTTCCGCCAGATGTATTGCATGTAACTTCGAATTTGTTGGAATTTTCCTGTTAACTGCAGTGTACCATGTTGACCGTACTTTTGTCGGTAAGTAAGGGTCTTGTACGTTTTCCCAGATCTTTTCCCAATTAAAATAATTATGTAGTGGCGGGATTCGAACCGCTGACCTTCAGCATCACAGCCCAAGGCATTACCCACTACGCTACGTCTAACAACGTATCGGCTACTCGCTACACTCAATCACGAAGCTTTATACAAGCCAAAATAAAATGTACTAACATATCGCAAAGTAAAGCACGTACCATGATTAACGTGGCCGGCTCTATGTAGAGGTGAATGTTGCCACCGAGTAGGCGACAGGTTTTAGGGTGTCCGAAATTTTCTAAATTATAAATGGTAGCTATGAATTGACAAAGTGAAAATCTTGCAGAAATATAGAATCGTGAGAATGATTTGAAAATTGGTTGGTTGTTATTTGTTTGGGACAGCGCGATCAAACTACTACTTCCGTGGGGAGGGGAAGTAGTGAGGATAGGAAAGGAGAGGGAAAGGAAACGAAATGCACTCCAGGGAGGGAAGAAGGAAAAATGACTTCTTTAGCTCGGGTACCCATGTTCGCAACGCACATACTCACGAAAGAACCTTGAGCCCCCTAGAGTGTGAGTTGAGATTCACAAAATTTAACAATATGGAAACTACTGCACTGTGAAACATATGACGGATGAAATGATGAAGAATGTTAAATTGGATACGGCTTTAAAAATAGAGTAGTTTGCTGGCCAGTGGCTTTATAAACTCATTTTCTGCCAGACCTCTACACAGCACTTGAAAAACACTCAGTTGACCCACAAAGTCCATCAACAGCAAAGAATGTGTATGCTAAAGAAGTAAACATCAATATGAGCTTATGATGGCCTGATCGTGCCAGTACCTACAGAAGCAATATGGCTGCACTGCTCATCAGAAGCCACAACACGTGGAAAGAAGCGTGGCATCTTTCCATAACGTCCCCCGCTTAGTCTAAGACTCCCTTTACTTTTCCCTCCACTGTCTTTCTTATTTTTTTGTGTTCACTTTCGATTACTCGTCGCTGCGTTTCTATTTGGAGACATCTTTTTTTGGCAACCAAGAGATACAGGCTACGTTACACTGGATCAGGAAACTTGTCTGGGTTTAAATAACCCAAACAAGTTTCCTACTCCAGTGTAACACCGTCAGTAAAAGATTAATAACAATGCTTTATACACCGAGAGTATGCAATTACTTAACTGTAGTAAGTTGATCCAACTTAGTCAGTAGACTTGCGATCCTCTAAAACTGTACACTACTGTTGCATAACATATGTGATCGTAGAACTCAAAGGTACAAATGTATACGAGATATACGAGATCTAACACAGCTAGGCGAAGCTAGAAAATTTATGTTTATAATTAAAACAGTGACCAGCCACAAGTTTGATATAAAACTGTTTATTTAAACCATGGAAGGTTTCGGCTTTTCTTACAAATCCATCTTAAGATGGTTCAAATACTTTTGAGCTAGAGCTTCGTTTTATTTCTGTTATAGTTTTCCACTATTAGTGGGTATTTCATTAGGTTTCCTTTTATTCGTCTCTGCCATCACACTTATAAAATAGTTTATAAAGTTAAAACCACACGTTTAATGATGATTTTGCTGCCACGATCGCATTTTTCATTTATTATGTTACCGGTTTCGGCGTACTCGACGCCATTTTCAGACCTGTCGTAATTTACACAACTCCACAACATTTTTTATATACTAAAAGAGTACATCCATGTTGAGGCGTCACCAAACATAAAATTTCTAGTCACAAATAAAATATATACATCCATCTTCTAATGGTTCGGAAGCGAAAGTTGTGAAGTTATGTAAATTACGACAGGTCTGAAAATGGCGTCGAGCACATCGAAACCGGTAACATAATAAATGAAAAATGCGATCTTCGCGGCAAAATCATTATTAAACAATTATAGATCGCCCCATCGAACAATGAGTTCCTTATAAAGCCACATGTGTTGCGTCCTTGTCTGTGACGAAATCGTCCTGTAGTGCACTGTATGACTGGTGTTAACGTTGCTGATAAGCACTACACACTACACCATGTGAAATCTTAAAGTAATTGCAAACCAAAGGAATCACAAAGCATGGACCAGCTTCACATAGACATAAACATTGTTTGCAAAGATGTAGTGGGGAACTTGTTAATTTTTAGACGCTATGCAAGTGTGTAGGTATGGTAAAACTTGTCTTTGCCCTTTCAGTGAGATTAATTTAAACATCGAATCTTATGAGCAAAATTTTGAATATTTATAATAGGGTATTCCACTACCTGGTTGAGGCAACACAAACGAAATTACATATAAATAAATTGATACAGTACCTCGACAGAATACTTGTGAGTGAACTATAAATCTATGGTCACAATGTATATTATAAATATTGCTCTAATATATTTTCTTAACAGTGGTTTAATTATACTAAGTTGAGGGTACACAAAATTATACACAAACAAATTGAGACAGAATACAGGCAGAATAAAGGCCATTTTTATGTGAAAAGCTGTGATTGAATTATAAATCTGGTAAATTAAAAACACAATTTTGTGTGTGTTCTACAAGTTTATTTTTGCTTACTTAACCGGTTTTCGGCTTATTAGGCCATCTTCTGAGTATTTACTGCTGTGCAAAGAGGTTACATAGTTTAGATACAGTATGGGCAGAGATGACAAATGACTACACTTAGATCGACATACATAATATAACACTTCTTTGCCATTGTGTTATTACAGTTATGAACTTAAAAACTAAACTGTAATACAATAATATACAATGTGTGGAGGATAAAACAAGGAATAAATTTGAATATAACCAGGCAACTGAAACTACCTGCTATTACAAACTGATAATGCTGATAAATAAATATATATAAGTGCCTTGTTAATAATTCTGCACTATAATTATAGATGATATTGCATATGACAGTTGTAAGGCCAGGTTTGGAGTGGAATCCAGAACTTAAAATGAATAGTTACTTCATTAGATCAAACTAAACAAATCTGTCTAATGAAATTAATATTCTAAAAATTCAGGTAGATGAAATTGAGTGTTATGTTGTAAGCTACACTGGGACCAAATTTACAAAACTTAAAAATAAATCATAATAAATACTGGTACAGATATGTGGATGATGTACTGTGTTTGTGGACAGGTACCACAAGAAAACTCAACATATTTTTTCAAAACTTAAACAGCCAACACAAAAACATTCAGTTCACAATGGAGATGGGTAACAAATCCATAAATTTCTTACATTTTACCATAGATATCACTAAACATACACACTCTTTCAAAATCTACAGGAAAACTACAGCTACAGCTACAGACACAGTAATACCTGCCTCCTCACAACACCCAATTACTTACAAACACTCAGCTTTCCACTCCATGGTGCATCGCCTCATATCTGTTCCTATGTCTAAAGAGAATTTCAGATCAGAATTAGACACCATAAAATTTATTGCCACAACCAATGGACACAATCCAGCCCTGATTGATGGAATTTTGCACAAAAATCAAAAGAAGAAAATTATACCCCTCCTCTATGCTCCCTCTGACTTCCACTTCAATGAATACAGGAAATGGTGTACAATACCATACACAGGACAAATGTCACAACAAGTATCTAAACCCCTGAAATCCTGCAACTATAGGGTTTCCTACTACATGAAAAACACCACAGCTCAGTGCATCTTTAATAGCAAAGACAAGACTCCTTTACTAAACAACAGTGGTGTATATAAAATTACTTGTAAAGATTGCAATAAGTTTTATATTGGTCAGTCAGGCAGAAGCATAGCAACTAGACTAGCTGAACATCAACGCAGCTGGAGACTACAGATTCAGGAGTCCACATTTGCTGAGCATGTACTGAGTGAGGGCCATAGCTACCAGCCACTGTTTCAAGTCCTTCACTTAGCAAACAAGGGCCAAAAACTTAACTTATTGGAAGCTCTTGAAATCAATAAACACCTAGCCCATAGCCCTGATCTAGTATTAAATGATCAAACACAACTAAACAGTTCACCCCTATTAGATTTCACTTAATTCATCCCTGAGTCACATTACCTCCTACCCTGTCAGTTCCAGTCTCTTCATACATTTCCTCATAGTACAGTCAATTACCTAAGTTTTCCATCAACTCCCACAATGGCTGTCCCATTCCTCCATTACAAAAACCAAAAAAGCTTAAATGTAGACCTAGCATTTTATTTATTTTATTCAAAAAACTGGATTACTTGTTTACCCCCACAGTTTCAAACTTCTGTGTATTTATTTATTTTGATTTATTTTTAAGTTTTGTAAATTTGGTCCCAGTGTAGCTTACAACATAACACTCAATTTCATCTACCTGAATTTTTAGAATATTAATTTCATTAGACAGATTTGTTTAGTTTGATCTAATGAAGTAACTATTCATTTTAAGTTCTGGATTCCACTCCAAACCTGGCCTTACAACTGTCATATGCAATATCATCTATAATTATAGTGCAGAATTATTAACAAGGCACTTATATATATTTATTTATCAGCATTATCAGTTTGTAATAGCAGGTAGTTTCAGTTGCCTGGTTATATTCAAATTTATTCCTTGTTTTATCCTCCACACATTGTATATTCTTGTATTACAGTTTAGTTTTTAAGTTCATAACTGTAATAACACAATGGCAAAGAAGTGTTATATTATGTATGTCGATCTAAGTGTAGTCATTTGTCATCTCTGCCCATACTGTATCTAAACTATGTAACCTCTTTGCACAGCAGTAAATACTCAGAAGATGGCCTAATAAGCCGAAAACCGGTTAAGTAAGCAAAAATAAACTTGTAGAACACACACAAAATTGTGTTTTTAATTTATTTGATTATGTTCTACCAAGAAGCGTCGGAAGAATCAGTCAAAATTATAAATCTGGGGTCACAGTGTGTAGGCGTGTTATAACTATTGTTCTAATATCGACTATTTAATTTAAGAGTGATTTCGTTTCAAATAAGTAGACAGTAATAATTTTGGTTACACCAGACTATTGAGAGTTTTCCAAGAAATAAATAAATTCATTTCCAATGAATCCATGTAATATGGGTACAAGAAAAGATGTACATACATTAAATCGACACATAAATAATGAACATACTTGGCACGGCGCGTGGAAGCGGTGTGCTGTTTGAAGTGGGCATGGTCGGGGGTTCCGCTGTCGCAGTTTTGGTGTATTATTGGTAAGGCGCGTAGGTAGACTTGAACAGAAAGATCCCACTATTTCATTGGCAAATGAGTGATAGTTATTATGATGAGACAAAAAAGTAAAACCTTATTTTAGTGCTGCAGTAATCAAACTTGACTGTACGAAATGTTTATTTAGTTTCGTTGTACGTGTAAGTACTCCATGTAAAATAAAACATCATGGATGGACGAATGAACTGACTATGAAACCGTAAATAAGAGGGAAGGGGTGGCGCAGAGGGGGCACTTGAAAATTTCGTGCGGAGCTATAAAATCCCTGGTCTTGGCCTTGATGTTGAACAATTGAGGTGATATGATAAGGGGCCAGATGAAAACCACGTGGACTTAGGTTAATCATCTCTCAGCAGAGATTCTATTTATGCATTTTTAATTAGATCTATTATGACTTATACAGTTATTTGAGAATGATTTATAACGGTAAATGCAAGGACAATTTAGTGTTCTCTAAACGTGCAAATCGTGACAGCAAATATCAGCCATGCAATCTAGAGCGGTTGTGTTGTGGTCCATTTACCGTGGCATTTTCTACACAAGTGTCCGTGAGCTAGTGATTGTACACGTGTTTGCGCGCTAAATTCTCTACCTAAGTACCCAACACGAACCACTTCCCCTGTGTTCAAACATTTCTGGCAGTTCGTCCGATACTTTTCTTACTGATCCACAATAGAGTCACACCAACACAAAAGTCTGAATACGCGTAAAAAATTAAAAACTTTTGCGAGAAATGGAAAGCTCGCTCTCTCTCTCTCTCTCTCTCTCTCTCTCTCTCTCTCTCTCTCTCTCTCTCATATATATATATATACATATATGCAACTTGGTTTGAAAGTGGGTGTGACTGCTAATGCGTATCATACATATCTGTACTGAGTCAGATCCATATACCAAGAACCTTTCAGTACATGTGGGCAGAGATTACGTTTATAGTCAACAGCTTAAGGTTGTTGGTAAAAGAAATTCACGGGTGTGTGTCTTCGCAGGCTTTGCCGGCGCAGTATATATTCTTAATCTCTGCGGGATCCTCAAATCAAACTGATTCGGTATTTCGGCAGTACAACTGTTCCTATGGGACTCACCAACAGCCGAGTTCTACTGAAGATGGCGAACAGCTGGATCGCCGAAATATTAAGTGATTTTGATTATAGGATCCGACAGTCAACCCGTAGAGTTTTAGTTGCTCGTTTTAGGGGGTATCTGCAACCTATTTATTTCCTAAGAGTAATGGTGTATCGTACACTTCATTACAGAAGGTGAATTATGAATAACGTTCTGCTTTGAAAAGAATACATTTTATTATTGATAGAGAAGTTACCTCCTTTGTGGTTGTATAAGAACTGCAGTGAAAATGGATAGAGGTGTAAATGAGTCACACCACAATACTTAGGAATTATTATAAGGCTATATGTATTTATGATGGACGAAAACACGACTGTTAGTGTGCGTCAGATTATCCTGGATTCTACGACGACACCACTAGCTTACGAAACTCCAACCAAAGGTGAAAGTACAAGCTCCTAGGCTACTGGAATTTGTAAATCTGAATCAAATGTTTGTAGATATATTGGACCATACTGCTGTGATCATCAGTTCCTAGACTTATATACTTAAACTTGCATCTTCCAAGTGTTCTGACAAAAAAGCGCAGTGTTTGGTTTGCCTTCCCCACAATATTATGCGAATGTTCCAACTGTAACGTTTCTGCTATGTTGAGTGCTCTCTACAATTTCATTGCCAACATTACAGACGAAAACATGAGAAAACTTATATAAAACTTTACACCGGACCTGTAAAATATCACATTTTCGCGTTCTGTTTAAGATACTGTGCCGCGGTGGAGTAGCCGAGCGGTCTAAAGCACCTCGCTGCAGAGCGCGCGGTTGCTCGCCTTGGAGGTTCGAGTCCTCCCTGGGGCATGGGTGTGTGTGTGTTTGTGTTTACCTAGTTTTAAGTAGTTTGTAAGCTACGGACTGATGACCACGCAGTTTGGTCCGATAGATTTACAGACATCTGAACATCTGATCTAACATACTGTTACAACTATTAGTAAAACACGTTTAAGAAGTAGTATGTTGATTTAAACATAACTTTGGCTGTCCTTTTTACTTAATTTTCAATTTTGATACTTTCGTAAATAATAACAAACACAAAAAATGCATTACACTTAGTTACTGAATTTGCCCAGCCTATAAAGATACTTATTTGTATAAAAACAACACTGCTACATATTATAACTATTGCACAACGTTATTACATATTTTCCTTTTCTTTAACTAAATTAGGGCATACCATGTTTTATATATCACTCGATCCTAAATAAAATACTTATCATGATTGCCACACTCATTTCACCTATCCGTTTGGTACTAAGAAACTATCGTTGAAATAGATAAAACTACTACGACTTTATACAAATCCGCATGTACAAAAAATTAGACCACAAATTGAAATACATTAAAATTACGTGTCCAATAATAGTACATCTACACAATATTGTCCACTTAGAAAACACAAATAATGTAAATAAATTGAGTAAGTTTAAAACGAGTCAAAACACGACTTTTAATTTGCGCATTACATTAAATACAAATTTCATGAAACGCGTACACAAACCAAACCAAATAGTAGTAATGTAAATGTAATATTTTGATTCAAACATTTTGACGTATTTCAAGTATTAGTGTGTTATTTATTTAATAACTGAAAACCATTATCATTTATCTTATTAGGCACTACTGTGGTAGAGAAGCCATGTTTTGGCACTCTGTACATACATACGAGACTGTAAGCAGATCTGTAATCTGCTGCTGGATTTTTAGACAGTGTGCAACCATGTGTCTGGTTTAATCTTCATTGAAATGGAAATAGTTTCATATCCAATGACATCATGTTTCTGATTTACGAAACTATCCTGAAACATCAATATTTTAGTGAACGTCGAAGACAGCTCACAACGCACTGGACTTCAGCCAGCGTATAAGTTTTTGTTTTTATTATTATCTTCACCTACAGTGAAATGACTTCGACATCGAGGCTGCGAAGTAATAAAATTTTCCGTGATTTAGGAAAAAAATAGTGATCAGCTATAGTCGTTCCGGAAAAGGGTTACAGTTAATGTTACTCGTAATTTATTTGTATTTAGTTGAATTGGACCTTGGTCAGCCTCCGATCTTCATATCTGACTTCATGATTACATATATTCTGCAGCTATCTTATGTTACCTAAAGACGGAGTTGAAATTTACCATCACAGAAACGGTTACCACTGTAGAACTCACTGTTCCCACAGCAGCCAGCTGCCGCAACATAATTTCAGATCCAGCAGCTTTTGTCCGCTGCTTGATATGGGAACTGAGAACATGCATTACTCGAAGTTGAGTCACATTAAAGTCATAGCCTCAATTCGCGGATCGTACAATTTGCTTAGATGAGACCACTAGCGCTTATACATTGTTTCAAATGTTTGTAAAGCTATGGGACCAACTTGCAGTGCTCATAAATCCCTAGACCTAAAAATACTTATACTAATTTATGGTATGGACAACAGTTACATCTAAGCATGAGGGAGGACTCGACCCTCCGACGGGGAGCAGACGCGCACTCTGCACCAAGCGGCGTTGGAGTGCACAGCCACTCTCGCGCGGCTTGGACATTGTTCGCTGGGTCTGTCCTTTCTGGTTTGACTTTATACTCCACTGATCAATTGTAAAAAGGTGTTTTTGTTGGAGGTCGTCAAAAAATCAGAATGCGTAATGATATGCTGTAGTAATAATAATTTCGTTATTGAATGTTGCAGGAAATCACAACTAATGGGTCGCAACAACACTTTCACAGTGAAAGTTAAAATTTTGAATAAATAAAAAAATTGATATTAATTAACTTGAAACAGTCACGGTGGTAATTAATTAATTTTGGCCCTATCTGACTTAGCATTGACTACAGCCTCCAACCAACACCTCTTACGATTCACGAACAGCACGACTTCACTAATAAATATGTTAGAATTCATGTAGTGGTGATGGCGAGTTCGTGTTATAATCAAAATGGTAAAAACTGATAGACTCTGATTGCAATGATAATAGCCCAGTACTGTGAAACTGCGTGATGCAATGAGCTTCACAAATACTACAGTCAAAGTTCCCATTAATTTTGATAATATTGTTTAAAGCATTCAACTTCCTTATAAAACTTTACGTGAACTGTTTTTTTTATAAATGGGTTCCAGGGCCTGGGTAGCGTACGCGTGTAACTGGCTGAGCAAAGTCTGGCATTTAACGTATTTCACAAAAAATTACTTTCAAGTCTGGTTAATCAACTATAATACATTGACTACTGTTAGCCTGGGTACATTCCATATAAATGAAACCAACTTTACTTTACGTGCAAACTCTCTTGCAAGTTAAAAGCTTTGGCATAATAATTGATTGCAAAACTTAGAACAGCACTGCACTTTAATTACTAGTCTCTGTGGTTGTAACACGTTTAGCAATTCTTTAACTCGTCTAGAAATTTCTTTAAAACTGATCGTATTTACTTTGAAACATGATTGAACTTGTTAGTCAACGTACAGGCTTGCATAATCAACATAATCTAATAATGGTGATAATGGGGTGACTACAACTACTTACAAAATTAAGACTGCTTTCAAAATAAGTCATATATAATTGAACCAAAATTCTGATTGGGTTGACACTACAATTACATGCATACAAAATAAAATGTTACAAAAGTACTCATCTGTTTTCGTCGTCTCCGTCGTAAAGTCCATACAAGACAGATATGATTACAATAGGTGCTCTTACTGCTGGTCCAAAAATATTTTTATCGACAACTCTTTGTTCAGCTCGTCTGGCTGAAATCTCCATGCATTGATATCACCTCGATACACCTTCTAATCTCCGTAATTACAGCAACGATCACTCTCGGTGACAATAGACTTGATAACCAAACGATTACTTTTCTTGCACACATGGGAAAACATTACACTGATCACTTTCGAGTATAAATAAACTTGTTTCGCACTTCCTTCAATACATTAAACAGTACGCCTCTCAGGCTTATTGCAACTTTTCTACTTAATTAAACTCGCGCCACACTGCGCCTACCGTGCCTCTGCACCTTCAACAAAACATTTATGTGTTTACTTTGGCGAGTCCGCTCCGCGACTGCTTCAGCAGCGCGACACTCACAGCTACTACGTCTGTACCAAAGACAGTCTTTACAACAGGTTCAACATTTTCTCTGGCGCATTACCAACTTAGAGCATAAGAATGTTCGGGCATTCATGCGGGTTTACACATACAGTACATGTTTATACTAAATGATTCAATATAGGAAATGACGTTACATAAGAAATATACCTTGCATACAAGAAATGAAAATACGTGAAATGAACAAATTTTAGACAACATATACATTACGTTAAATCAAACTGTAAGATACAGCGACAGGTATACTCTTACACAATTACACTCACAATCGTTGACGACTTGTGTGGGTATCCTTTTATTATAAGCAGCTAAACCTTGTTACGCTTCATCGTGTTACGGTCTGATGAGAAGCGAATGGAAAAGTAAAAACATGTCGAAATGACAAAATACATTAATCAAGTGAGCCACAGATTTGTGTTGCCTAGTCTGTATGGAATGAAAGTCAAATCAGATAAAAGGTTTTTTTTCGGTAAATCATTAGTATTATGAAGCAAATGTACTGACTGAAAATTTTGTCTGTCCTTGGAGCTACTCAAGAGGAGTTGGCTATGTGCCAGCAATGGATTTCACCCTCTTCCTTCTGTGATCATCATTCTACATATGAGTGACGCCACTTCGCAACCACTTTGGTCTCTACAATTATTTGTGGTACTAAACAACGCACAAGGCTCACTTCGTGAAGGGTGGAAAACGTATTTCCAATTTTGGTGGTTGAACCTGCTCATTACTGTCTCACAGCCACTCACACCATACGATTCTTTTTTGGTGAAAGACTACATCAGATGAAAATTAATTTATCATAAGGGATTGGAACGCCACTCTTCTGAATTGAATGCCAGACAAAGGCACGGGATATTGTGGACTCTGCAGTCTGTTCTTTTACTATCGACTAATAAATGAAAATGCATACCTAAACACTCAAAAAAGCTGGAGGTATCCTTGAAAAAGCTGGATTATACTGTGATGAGACAGAAATTTAGGAGTCACATATAACATGGTAAGTGGTCTCCCACGGCCGTTTCACAGGAACAAAAGTGCCATTCTGAACCACATACTAAAACAAAAAATTAATCTATACATCTTATAAAATAGGCTGTATGTTTGTATGTGTGCATGTATGTTCCACATCTCCTTCTAAACTACTGGGCCAATTTAACCAAACTTGGTACACATGTTCGTTACTATCAGGCAACAATCGCTGTCAGGGCAAGAACGAACTACGACACATAAGTAAGGAGATATGACGTCATAAACGATGACAGTCTGAAAAAACGGCCGCATAATGCGATAATCTTCTACATCTGCTCCTAAACTAATGCACAGATTTCAACCAAATTTGGTGCAAATATTCTGTAAAGTCAGGAATAATTTACTATGGTTGCAAAAACCACGGTACGTAGTTCATACGATATCACGTCATAAACAACCAAAACTGCCCCATCTTGCGAGTGATAGCCTGATTTTATTCGTCATCTAATCGACAGCACTTTACGAAACTTTTTCTCGCTGACAACTCCAACGAAATAATGAAAAGAAAATAGTTTATCGCTTACTACTTTTCCGATGTACATGATACACATCTACGGCATTTGGCATGACGTTACATGTTATTATCTCTAAACTGTAAATTGTATTTGCGAAACAATTCACAGACGACACACATACATACCCCCGAATGTTCCTTCGATACTACATCACAGTTAGACATGTAGTTAATGAGATAGGAAGTCATAAACAATTTGGTTCATGAAAAACCGCATTATCACACATCAGGTTTGGATTTATTACGTCTTTACTGCTAACACCATGAACAACTTATTTTGCAGAAATCAGGCATGTATACAACTGAATGTACCTTCAAATTTACATCATAGTACGACACATATTTCAGGAGATATGACATCGTCAACAATGAGTCACAAAAACTTTCCAATCACAGATATCAATGTTATACATTGTGTCTCACGAAAGACGCCTGCCAGGCATCTGCTGATCGCGCGGTACGGCTCCTGGCCACCTCATCCGCCAGCCACGCCAGCGCCAGATATTCGGACTCTATTGTGCCGCGGTCGTATACACTGAGTTGAAGTCTAAAAACCATTGCCATCTGAGTAACCTAAGCCACAAAACTAACATGCTGTTCTCGGCTTGGATGAAATCTGAAATGTTGAGATTCGGGGTTCTACATCAACATGGATAATCTGTAAGTCACTCTGAAGTATGTGGCAGAGGATTCATCGAACCACTTTTATGATATTTCCCTGTAGCTCCATTCTCTAATAGCTCGCGGGAAAAAGGAACACCTAAATCTTTCTGTTTTTTATCTGATTTATTTTATTATGATTATCAGGTCTCCCTATGAAGGTGAGTGCTGCCGATATATGTTCGCTGTCTGAAGAGAAAGTTGGTGAAAGAAATTTTTCAAATACATTTCGCCGCAACAAAAAACGCCTTTAATTATTTTCACCCTAACTCGTGTACCATTTCCGTGACACTCTCTCCCCTATATCGCGATAATACAAAACGAGCTGCCCTTCTCTAAATTTTCTCTAAATCATCCATCAGTATCACATGGTGTGGGTCTTACAATGAGTAGAAATACTCCAAAATAGGACGCACAAGTGTGGTGTAGGCAGTTTCTTTAGTAGAACTTCTAAGTGTCCTGCCAATGAAACGTATTCTTTGGTTGCCGCCTCGTTCCCCTTCTCCCCTCCCCCGCCCCCGTCAGTATGATACCTATTCCTAAATTTTTAAATACCTTTCCTTCATTGGAACTCAGATTTCCCACCACTAGATAGGATAGTTCAGTGTGAAACTAGCTTTCATCAACGACTTCGAGTTAAAATCTTGCACGATAAACACAGTCTACATTTGTTTCACTGAATACCTCGCCTCATATATCTTGTCAGTGGAGGAGTGTCAGCTAACAGGGAAGATATGTAGCCCGCCTTCTCCAGGACGCAGACATTTGTCCGTCAAGAAGTGCGAAGCGCGAACGATACTTTCGAATGAAGATAAACACACAGCCTGTCATAGCAAGGCTCATAAAATGGCGAGAAAACTTCCCGCTGCTGTCGTGAGATTAGCCTCGCGTGTTTGTCAGATGTCAAATAAACACCGAGGGTTTAAGGGCTCACCTCGTCGAAACATGTTTCCCAACTCTCAAGCGAGTTGTCAGCGTGTCTCGACCACGGAAGTCAGAGTCGTATTTAAACATAGACTGCTTACTTGGCCTTTATCGACTTACAATGATATATACGAGGCGCGCCCAGAAAATAAGTTCCGTTTGGTTATATAAAACGAACGGGTATATATACAAAAAAATATTGATTGTACAAAAATCTACAACTGTTAAACTATTTTTCTACATAGCTTCCGAAATTTTGTAGGCAATTGTCATAGCATGGCACAATGTTTTGTGTGCCTTTTTCATAGAATTTCCCGCCTGTGTATCCAACCATGTGGTAACATGTTCTTTCAGCTCGTCATCATCGTTAAGTGTTGTCCACCAAGGACAAATTTTAGGTGTAAGAAGAGAATTACTGTCAAAAGATTTTTTTTCACGATAATGCCTGACCTCACACATCGAATGTGACCAAACAATTCTTAGGGAAATTTCAATGGGACCTGTTTGATCATCCTCCATACAGCTCGGACGTCTCTCCTAGCGACTTTTATCTCTTCTTACACCTAAAACTTGTCCTCGGTGGTCAACACTTCAACGATGATAAAGAGCTGTTACCACATGGTTGAATACACAGGCGGCAACCTTCTGTGCAAAAACTTGTGGCACGCTATCACAAGTGCCTACAAAATTTCGGCAGTTATGTGGAAAAGTAGTTTAAGAGTTGTAGAATTTTGTGCAATAAAAATTTCTTCTGTGTCTGTGTACAGTTTCATTTTATTACCAAACTGAACTTACTTTCTGGACGCGCCTCGTATTTTTAAATGTTTGTTACGCTGACCTCATATAAAAATGTAAAGTATGTCATTAAACGACGCCAATCTCTATTAATAATAATGTGAATGCTTGTTTGTGCAAAACGGGATCTCTTGACCGATTGCTTTGTAATTGTGACACAACGTCGGATTGTAATGCATGAATGTTTTTAGATACATATTTCTTTAATACATGAAACGCAGTCTATATACAGGGTGAATCACGATGATAACCAAATATTTTAATTTGTTACTAGAGGACCCGTGCGAATACATCGCACCGTTAGTTGAAAAACAAAAAAATTGGGGAAAAAATGGAAGTAAAGTTGAATGTTCCCGCATAGCTTTCTTCAGAATCAATCAACGCAAGTGTTTAAAAGAGCAAATGAAAGAGCTTGATCCGCTGAGTGTTGTTAGGTAAAAAATAACTGCGTACCTTAATTAGAATCGAAGATACCGTAAAACAAGCCTATTAAAATATCCAATGCAAGGACAGAAGGATAACGCGTTTGATAAAAATGAAGTATGGAGAGACGTAATTCTGATACTTGATGACAAATCTGTGAATCAATACCTTTCGTTTAAAGTAAAAATGAAGGAAATCGGTCGGATACAACGGCCTGAACGACTGACTTTAGTTTACAGCAAGGACATTCCCATAAGAAATATATAGAAGGAAATCGCGTTTGAGTATAGAAAAAGGAAAGCGTGGGTTATGTGAATTCTGATACTGATGAAAAATCTGTCTTCATTATAAAATGAAGGAAATCGGCCGATTAATTTGGTCTGGCAGACTAACTTTAGTTTTCGTAGATTCTTTTAATAAATAATATTCTACGAGTAAAACTAAAGAAAAAACATATAAACATAGATCCGCAAATGTTTACTTACGGAGTTACGGCTAATAAAACAGTCTGCCTGAAACTTAGCACACTCGCTAATATGAAGCCATCGCAAAAATTTACGAGGTTACAGTAAAGCACGATTTCCATTTATTTTGTTGTTACTCATTTGGTGAATAAAATAAAACATGTCCCAGACGGGTATTTGCAGTAGTTTTCCAGAAATTACAGAGAAACAAAGAAATAATTTGGGAAAATTTGTAATTTATTAACAACTTGGCCCTTTTCTTAAATTCCAGACAACAGCACAATTTAATTTTGGATAATGATGATAATGAAGTTAACTAAAACTGTATGAATGTGTCCGATAATCTGCTTTTATTAATACCATAGCATACGTGAATTCATGTTAGACTGGAATAAACGAAGCTCATTGTTAAGGAAGTTATGTTGGCATTATCACTATCTGTGTATTATATGTGGCAAAAACATTTTGTTTGTGTGTTGTTAATTGCGCTATGTTGCTCCACATAAGTGATTCAAAAAGTGCTCATTGCAGCAACAACTGCAGTAATCAGCGATGCGTCATTAAGGAACCGACTTTTCGACAGCACCACACAAACAAAGACTTTTCGCCACAAGAAAAAATTATCTGCATAAGAAAAATGTAAATGACATTTATGTGAACGTAAACAGCCGTTTATGATGAACTGAAAGGTTCGAAACCGGTAACGGCGCTATTTAGTTAATAAATAGCATAATAAAAGGTTATTGGTTGCTGTATTCTTTATTGTCAGAATCACCCTGTATTTTCTCCAATTATTCGGTAGATTTCCCAAAATATTTATTTCATACAAACCTTGTCTTGAGAATTACGTACACAAGAAGAACAACAAAAAAGATCAGCCAAATCGGTCGATCCTTTCTGACGTTATAGCGTCACCAAAGGAAATAGGGATTCATTATTATTTGGATGTATAGATTTTTACAGTGTATCCTCTCACATGCACCGTATGAAATTTTAGATAGACGGTGACCCTCCTCTTGTTTTTAAGGTCAAGAGGGAAAAGTTTCATGAAGTCGGAATGAAAGTGTAGATTTCGTCAGTCTAAAGGAAAAGTATCCTCCGCTATTCACCTAAATTCGGCCCTATAGCAAAATTCTTTACTGCCGTCTTCTCCCTATAAACTACACAACTGCAAAATTCAACTTCGTAGGTGCATTAGTTTTCGAGATTTCGTGTTTAGTCAGTGAGTGAGTGACTTTTCACTTTTGTATATATAGAGAGAGATATAACGTATATATTCTTTGTTGCGACGTGTTCACAATTCATTTGCTAAGTGTTTAAATATGACGCGGCCTAATACCCAGAATTGTTTTATTCAAAATGACACCGGCCGTGGAAGCCTACGAACTTATAACATCCAAGCTGTTACAATGTTTGGCAGTAAATTGTGTAGATATGCAAAGGGCTAATAAACTCGAAGCTTTCCCGTGGGTAAACTAACATTGAGAATTAAACAATAAATGAAATTTGTAAAGATTACTTCATCTGTCTAGTTTAAAGCTTATTTTATTCGTGTTACATTTAAGCCAAATCATCAAAGAGAGATGAAATGCCTTTTGCTTGCGTCGATGAGGGAGAATATTATGACTAAATAACAATTTACTAGAGACCAAATTACGAATATGACACTGTTTTGAAGCGCTTCATTTATCTGATTCCGTGTTAGAGTTTCCGATTTGTGGGTAATTAATCTGCCAACGACTCTAACAGCCGAGCAGTGAAGCAGCGAAAATAATTCGTTTCAGATCTCAACGTGGATCAGAACAAATGGAAAGCAGAAATCAATTACGTTTTGGTTTTAAGTAGTACAATTAAAAAATACCAATGCCGAGATTCATCAAAGTCTTCTTTAGAAGTTCTATGTCCTATTCTCGTTAAAAACCAACGGTAAATGAGTGAATCATTTTACAAACGTTTATCCCAAGGTTAACAACAATAAATAGATACGTGAAAAAATATTTACGTAAAACTGAAGTTATAGTGCAAAAATTGTGTTACTTTATTATTTATGTTAGGTAATCAGACTGTGTTTTTCTTGCTTATGTATTTCACAAGATAGGAGCAATCTCCGTCACACAAGTTTAATGTTTTTTCTTAAGAAATTTTGCAATAGCAAGGATCCCTTATGCGTCCTGTACATTTCTCTGATGATCTAGCAGAATGGATCATTTCCAACTATGAACTATGGCAGTGCCTTAATTGCTTAAAAAGATTTGTTTTTATTCTCTAGACGAAACGTAGAACACATCATTCACTTTATGAAGCAATGTATTATTCTGCAAAACGTGTAATAAAAAAGAGTTCATAGGGTGATTTTCCAATGTAGGGAATGAATGGTGTCAATTGCTGGTAGGCGGAATTTAGAAATACTCGTATGCTAGTCAATCAAGCTAACATTGATCTGCAACATGGGTTTTAAAGCACGCCTCAGTTCCTACAACATTTTCGTAGTTTTAAAACTATTTCTTACCGTTTATCTAGTAAGACGTCATCGGTGTAAATGGCTCCAAAATGCTGTGGGTTGTTTTAACACGAAATGGCCTTGTTCCCCTGGTCCACCTCAAGCGGTCATTGACTGAAATTACCATAATTTCGACATCTTCAGCCGTCAGTTTTTAATTTATTCATGCACCAGTTTCTGCTGATATACTTTCGGCAACTTCAAGGCTCTGAGTGGAAGTAGGCTAATACCTGATCAATGAAACTACATAAGCATCACACAGGCCAGCACTCACTACTTGTGTTCGTAAATATCCCTTAGTAACGACGCTAACCTCCTCTGTTCACCGACCTGATCATCCAGACGAGGAAGGGCGTATAAACGACACACGATTACCAACGCGGTAGCAGCGGTAGAAGTATTGCTGTACTTGACATGCACCTGCTCAAACATAAATTCATAAAGGTCTACAGTATTTCATTAAACTATTTTGACTTAAAAGCAGTTCATCGAATGATCACTGATAGTTAACTGTGACATGTAACTAAAAATTGAGCACCAAAATCCAATTTAAACACTGTTCATGGAATATAGAGACTAAATTCACGTAATAAATGTCTGGATTATTTCCTTTCTATGGCTAGCTCTGAAATAATATAATCTGGGCTCTGAGACTCTTTAGTAATTGTACAGTCTTCGACCTACACACAACTAGTTCGAACACCACAGAAAATTTCAAGAATAGGTCTGTCATAAATATGAGAAGCAATTTCTTTTGAAATTTTGATACTTTCTGTCATATAGACAATTTCACAACTCATTGGAGATCTTATCAACACACCAATACTTACGCAATTGATCAATGCAGTATTCATTTGAAATTGCTATAGACAATAATTTTCAAATGAGTTTTTGTTTCTCCTTTCTCCTCTTTAGTGTAATTATAGTCAGAACAGTTTAGTTTTGTACGCCGTTGGTTCGAATAATAATGACGGCAGCCTCCCGCCAACAATGGATTTTAATCAGCGGTACCAAGTATACTGAAAATGCTCAAAATCTGTGATTAATTCTAAATACTTGTATTAAATGCATAATATTTATTATGTCACTGTATTTTCAAATAATAAAACAAAATCAATCTTTGTTACAGACCTGAACTTAATGGATGCTGAATAACAAACGATTTTTATCTGTTCCACTTATATATTACTTTATAACAATTCAACGACTTATTACACAGAGACCAAATCAAAAGTTAGGTATGGATTACAATATATACTGCTGTATGTCCATCAGGCATATCTAATATCCACTACGGTAAAAGAAATTATTATTTTACCATAGTGGACATTAGATATGGATGGACGTACAGCAGTATAGATTGTAATCCATACGTAACTTTTGATTTGGTCTGTAATAAGTCATTGAACTGTTAACAAGTGATTTGATATTCCGTGAAACAACTTAGTGGCAACTGCAGTGGTGTCAGTAGTAGATGTTAGTTTACCAGTTCAGGTGGGACTTTACAAAGTTCGACTCCTCCCTCGGGCATGGGTGTGTGTATTGTCGTTAGTGGTTAATTTAAGTAGTTTGTAATTCTAGGGACTGATGACCATAGCAGTTTGGTCCCATAGGTTTGCAAACATTTCAACATTAATGATACAATGGTACACGATTTTACTACTTTAACCACCCACTGTTCCCATTTTCAATAAGTTGCAATATTTCTGAGGTCATGCTGAAAAGGCGTTTCCACATAATGGTGAGGTGTAGAGCCTGTGTATTTCATTGCCCGTTCACATTCGTAGCGGCTTTGATTATAGACATTTAAAAGTAACTAAGGTATCTAAAAATTCAGAGCCTAGTTTTTTAATGATTCTTATACTATTGTTATTCGCTGTGAGAATGGAATATTATAATTCAAAACTTAGTCTGTTTGATTTCTTCTTATTTCAAACGCCACAGAAATGAACAGCTGCTTCACCAACTCGGAGAAATACGGCACACAGTTCTTTCTATCTCTTGTTTGTTTCTTTTTCCGCCATCTGGTACCAGCATATCAATTGCCACTTCTTAAAGCAGAGATTTGTTGTTTCCCGCGTTCTGAGCACCCTGTTAGCAGCAGCGATGCGTCAGTCCGTTAATATGTTTGCTTTTTGTTTTTCTCAGAAGGTAAGCAAGACTTAGAATGCCTTTGCGACATAAGGCAGCCACTAGCGTCTGAGAAGCTTAGAGTTAGTACGAGTATATCACAGCGAGCCGCCTTATGTGTCTAGAAATAGGCAAGTGAGTCATAAACTGTCCGATGAATATCGTAGTTTCATTTATAGATCACCTAAGCTTTCAAGATTACCTAAGTCCATCGTGAATCACTTCATTTCGTGTTGGTATTTTTCTTATAATTACTTTTTTGAATATTTCTTTAACTATCAAGCAGTCAACAATCCCGAAGATTGGTTTGAACACCACAGTGCTTTACTAGGCATGGACATGTTTGGAGATGGTATGCCGATGCCTTCCTCCGACCTTCGAACTAACTTACCCAGCCAGTTATAGGGCGACCTACAGTTTAATGTGGGTTCCGAACCACGGTGATACTTGATATTTTTCACATCACCAACACTGACAGAGGTGAAAGAAGTGGAAAGTGACAGATAAAAAAAGTCGTGGCGAGAATCGAACTCGCAACCTTCGCATTGGTAGTCTTGCACTCCACCATTGTGCTATCGCTGTGGCATACCTGTGTAACGGGCATATCTGTGAAGAAATATTGGCGACATTCAGTTGTTACCTGATGATGGCCTAAGAAGCCGAAAGCCGGTTTGTAACCAAATAAATAATTTTGCAGAACATCAGGTCTTTTTGTCTTTCCATAAAATACATGAGTTACCCAACGATTGTCTCCTGCGTGGTTTTCCTGACCACCATAAGGATTCAGTAACTTCAAACTTAAAATCAAACAAAGCCATTTGGATTTTCTCTTCCATACTATGTTCAATGAAGGCTCTCTTGTAAAGTAGCCAAGCAACAACACGATTCATGTCCAGTAAGTGGAAGAAAAGTGTCATGTAATAATCTTTGGCCTGATTGTCGTTCTGTACAGAGCTAATAAGGAGTTAATAGTGTTACCACCTCACATAAACTTGCTGTACACCTTCGCAATCTTTGTGTATAATATTTTGATTTTTTTCATATCTTGCAACCTGGATTTTTGGGTATGTACCTCAGAAACTGCTCAGAAGGCTGACACATCTGTTGTCTTGCCATTTCACAAGATTCGTGTCCAAAAGCCGATGCAGTCAATTCAACAATGTGCCTCTTATCTGTTTTTTTTTTTTTTTTTTTTTTTTTTCTTCATTTCAGCAACGGATGGCATCTTATTGTTTCTCTCCCTCTTCAGTTGTACTGGGTATCCATATTTCCTTCAAGTATCGTGCACTTTATCTTTACTACACACAGTTCATTCAAATATACACACATACACACACAAAAGTTAGTATAAAAACCAAAGAAACAATACATTTACAGATTGTGTAGATTCTTGCTAGAGAAACACAGCGGAAAAAAAGCTATGGGAGACTTCACTCATGAACAAAAATTTGAAACAACTGGACGCTGGGAGACTCAGTCTTCTAGACATTCCAACAGTTCTGCGAACTTTACTCAACTGCTGTAAGCAGATTTTACCAGCTGCCCTAATACGCGAGAAGCACAGCTGTATGTCGAAGTATGCACTGTGCTTGAATGGCACAGTTACATTACATGAGCCAGTATAGAGTTATGAATACATGTATATTTAAATATACACTGTAATGGTTAAACATCAAATACATAAGTAACAAACCCCCACCTTCCTCTGCCTCCCCCTGCTTTTAAGGATAATATTCAGGCTTAGAACCACAACACATAACATCAACCTGTTTATATATTTTTATTTATTAATAAATGTAATTCATTGCCATAAAACGTAACACTTTCCTGTGAACATGTGAATTTGTATCATCTGTAATTTAATAACATCTTTGTAATTGGCATATCTGTGAAGAAATGTTAGTGACATTCAGTTGTTGCCTGATGATGGCCTAAGAAGCCGAAATCTGGTTTGTAAGCAAATAAATAATTTTGCAGAACATCAGAAATTTTTTTCTTTTTCATAAAACACATGAGTTATTAATCTCTCAGCTAGTTTTTGTCAATCACATTTTGTATGTATTAAATTTGTACGGAGTACAAACAAGCGGACTTTATACGGAAGAGGAAAAAGTATTTTTTCATCTATTTGGATTTTTCCGGTCTTGATGAAATTTTCCACACATATCCACCAAAACAAGAGGATTGTTCATGCCTGCACAAGATTTCTAACACTGTGTACAGGTTAAAGCCCGTTCACCTGGGCAAGGTATCTAAATTTTAATTTTTCTTTTTAATTATTTGATTCCCTACATACGACGACCCCTGACAGGTCCTGCCGTGGCATGTGGTTAGAAGTTTTCTCTCTCTCCGACACGAGCCTGCTAGCTCGACGGTACGTGGTGGTTAGGTATTGATGACGAGGGTACGCCACCCTCAGCAAGCCCGCAGTGTCGATCCACCAATCAGAGGCCAGCTGGCGATCACGTGGGGCCTTCATGATTCCTGGCAGCCGACCTGTTAACCCTACACTACATGGTATTAACATTTGGCAACACAACTTTTTGTTTCATTTCTCAAGCGTACTTCTTGTGGATAGCTGGCAACACCATGCATATTGTATACATTGAAGTCTGCTCTAAGCATTTAGTTGATCGTTTCGTCCATAGATGGCAGCGTAGTCACGAATTGAGGAGAAATGCAACAAAGAGTGCTGCAGTGGATTTCACTCACTGTTGGGCATTAAATTGCGCAATGTAATTACAAACTGATACGACTTATGTCAAGTAAAAAAAAAATTATGACGTTACAGACATCTAATAGGAGCAGAAAACATGTTAGATACCAATATTTTCCTTGAAAGAAAGTTTCTTTGTAAAGAAAATTACGTGTTGTCATTTGCCAACATTATGCAATCAGTCAGTCACAGTATCCTGCGTACTTGCTTAGGAAGCGCTGATGAAATTTCTGCCATTTCAGTGAACTACTGCTGTTTCTTTTATATAATAAGGTATCATGAGCGCTGAAAAAGTTTATTTTGTGGATGACGATCGACGTTTAAAGGAGTTGACAGAAGAAATTTGGTTTTCAATACCAGTTCCGAGTTAAAGTGAAGATGACAGCAGTGATGAAGATGAAATATGTAACAACAGCAATAAAATCGTGAAATCACACAGTGAAACTGTTGATCTTATTTAATCCAAAGTGTTTTCAAATAATTCTAATTGTGCTGGGCAGTGAATGAATGCGGACATCTCGGTAGCTGCAGCAGGAACTGCAACTGCAAGTAGGAGTGGAGGTCCTGCTGCAATATTTGCGCAAGTAAGAACAGTACATCACAGATAAAGAAAATACGAGATGTGTTGTGGAAGAAAGGATAGGTTATCTAGAGCAACCTTTTATTCGTAAAGAAGCTTTATCAGATGAGATATTAGCTAAGGAAAGTCCGTATGACTTCTTGTCGTATTTTTTAAATGAAAATATTTTGGAGTTGGTTTCACGTGAATCTACGCTTTATAGCACACAGATGAATTTTTTTGAGCCTAGCAATGTTACTGTATACGAGATTCAGAAGTTTTTAGGTGTTTGCATGCTTTTTTCTGTTGTAACACTGAAGAATGTGAGGATGTATTGGAATAACATCGTGGACCCATCAGTTGTACAGAACAATATTACTGTCAACAAATTTGCGCAAGTGAGGTGCGTCTTACATTTTGAAGACAATTTATCAAATTCTAATGCAGAAAACAAGATCAGAAAGATAAGACCTATTTTTACGCACCTGAATGAAAGATTTGGTTCTGTTCCGATGGAAGAGTCATTAACTGTAGATGAACAAATGTGTGCTACCAAAGCCAGGTTACTATCTCAAAATGTACATACCAGATAAATATGGCTATAAATTGTTTCTACTTTGTGGTGTATCTGGGTTTGTCTAAAAATGGAGATGTATACAGGACATGAACATGAATGGGACAAGAATGATGCAGAGCCAGATCTTGGAGTCAGCAGCAATGTGGTAGTTCGATTATGCCGAAATGTAACAGAGAATGTAAATCATAAAATTTACTTTGATAAGTATTACACATCAATACCGCTAATGCATTATTTGAAGGAAAGAGGCATTTTATCTTTGGGATCTGTTAGAAGAGTTAGAGTTCATAATAAGAAACTTCCAGACTACAAGTCCCTGAGTAAAGAGGAAAGGGGTAAAATATTCGAGTTTATTGGAAACGATGAAGGAAGAGAGCTCTCAAATGTAATATGGAAGGACAACAAGACGATTCTGTTGTTATCTACGTTTGTAGGAAGTGACCCTGTAAGCAATGGAAAGAGGTATGATAGGAGTAGGAAGGAACATATTTTTGTACCATCTCCAAAAATTGTGCAAATTAATAATAAGCATATGGGAGGAGCAATAGAAAGAGGTATGATAGGAGTAGGAAGGAACATATTTTTGTACCATCTCCAAAAATTGTGCAAATTAATAATAAGCATATGGGAGGAGCAATAGAAAGAGGTATGATAGGAGTAGGAAGGAACATATTTTTGTACCATCTCCAAAAATTGTGCAAATTAATAATAAGCATATGGGAGGAGTGGATCTTCTATACATTCTCATTGGCAGATACAGAATCATAATGGAAAGTAAGAAGTGGTACTTTAGAATATTTTACCATCTTGTTGATGTAGCTTTAATCAACAACTGGATTTTGTACCGCAGAGTTAACAGCATCCGCAACCCAGTGTCTCAAGATAAGAAGCTCCAAATAGCAAATTTTAGGATTGAACTGGCTGAAACTTTACACCAGAGAGAGGTAGGCCAAGTTGTATAGAGAAACCAGCAGCAAAGGCGTAATCCTTTCGGGGCTCCATGCAAAATCTTTAGGTTGATTTCAGTTGTGCCATGGCAATGCTTATTTTCAATCGTATGCTGTCCAAAAATAGATTTGCTACTTGCAACACCTTCTGTCTGTTCACTCGGAACGTAGTTTTCAAACACGATACCGTGAACACACAGTAGGTGTTGCAAGTAGCAAATCTATTTTTGGACAGGATACGATTGAAAATAAGCATTTCCATGGCACAACTGAAAACAACCTAAAGATTTTGCATGCAGCCCCGAAAGGATTACGCCTAAACGTACTAGAGCAAATTGAGAGATATATACAACACAAAAAGAATTCTGTTCAACTCTTAAATGAACAGATTGACAGCAGAGAAAAAATTACTTCGACTTATTCGAAGATTTACTTCAATAGTTTACTCCTCTGAAGTCTATTTTTAGTCAATGAGAAGTATGTGCAACATATATACAAGGTGTCCCAGCTATCTTGTCCACCCAAAATATCTCTGGAAAAATAAAGCTATTGGAAAACGACTTTCACCGGTATCAATGTACGGCTGGGGCCCATGAATGTACATATTTGGAAACATTCTAAAACGAAAGCAAATGTGTTTTTTAACACAAACTTATATATATATATATATATATATATATATATATATATATATATATATATATAGACACTCTATATATTTACCCCAGCATTTCATAGCAGGACAAATCACATAAACAATGGCGTTGATTGCATCGCAATATTCCAATTACATCCCGAGAAATTACGACGCGAAGTTGACGCTTGAAATACGCGAAACGCGCGGCTAGCGCTCGTCCTGAGCAGCATGGAGTTCTCGCCTGAGTCTCAGGACGTGCGCTAGCCGCGCGTTTCGCGTATTTCAAGCGTAAACTTCGCGTCGTAATATCTCGGGATGTAATTGAAATATTGCAATGCAATCAACGTCATTGTTTATGTGATTTATCATGCTATGGATTGCTGAAGAAAAAAAAGTAGGATGTCTATTTAAAAAAAACATAAGTTTGTGTTAAAAACACATTTGCTTTCGTTTTAGAATGTTTCCAAATATTCATGGGTCCCAGCCGTACATTGATACCGGTGAAAATCGTTTTCCAATAGCTGTTATTGTTCCAGAGATAATTTGGGTGGACAAGATAGCTGGGACACCCAGTATATATATTATAGGGTAAGGTGCTATAATTTCGATATAGATACAGTTCTGATCAACATAAATTTTCGCGCCATTTGTCAGTCTCGTAGTGTCTCGTTGTGTGGCATTGTAGCGTAGCAGGTTTCTACAGCTCCTCCTGTCTTTTCCAAGAATATACCACTTTGTGCTAGGAGAAATAAATTTTTTCCCGTTAGAAGGTACGTAAAGCTACTTAGTCTAACGAGCGCTTATAAATTTTCTATTTAAGGGTGACTAGATTCTCCACCCAAAATGCAATGTTTGGTACCACGAAGTATGCGTCGGTGCCTGACGGAAAAAAGTACTTTTTATGTGGAAGATGCCCTTAGTCAAAATTCTACTAGCAAGTGATCACAATTGTACCTAGTGTGGTACATTTTCGATCGATTTTTCTCAATTCTGTAACTTTTTTGTGTGTCTATACTGACATTTGTAATTGTCTAATATTGTGTTACATACTAGTTAAACATCCAAGAACAAGTGCTATAATTAAAATTACATCTTTTCTCAATATATTTCCAGTTACAATAACATTTGTCCGAAATGATCGAAATTGTACCACCTTACCCTACGCACTTTATACTCTTTGACGATCTTTACAATTGACAGCCATGTATATCATGCACAAATGTATTTACAATCATTTAAATTTTATTCTTAGATACATTATATGCATTAATTTCATCTTTTTTACTGTTACTGACAACGATAAACTTTACTTATATTTTATTATCATTGTCAGACGCCATTTGAATGGTAACTTTCCACGTTTTTGACACATCAGTTTTATCTTACTTAATGTTACCATATAACATGTTTTTAAAATAAAAGTGGCCATCCAAGGCACTATACAAACAAATTTAAGATCATTCTGATGACCCTTAACTTGAGTGAATATCTTAATTTTATTCCTTATACTATTAAGAACCAGTTATGTGTTTTATTCCATGACGCCGTTTGAATTGTACCTTGTTCTGTTTTTGACGTCTCATTGCTAATATTTTACAATGTAACAACACAGAATATATTTTTTAATCTAAAGCTTTATACAATAGATCATGGACCTTTCATATGTATATAAAATACATTCCCTTTGCCTTACTTTATTACAATAGCATTGTAAAAAGTAAAATTAACCGTTATTTGTACGTTATCAGTAAACAAAAGCTTTACACAAATTTCAACGACAAATGAACCAAATGGTTTTCTACAAGGTATCATATCCTGAATTGTTTTTCCATGTATCTTAAATAAATTTTGTAGTTAATTTCTAACACCAGTAAAATTACATACAGCGCTGCAGTACCACTCATAGAATATCTTTGAGAATATTGATAAGAACCTGATACAATTTATTGTCAGTATTTTAATGTTTTAATCTTTATTTTAATATCAGAAAGATGACTATAATTATTTTATCTTAGACATTGACAAAGAAACGTGTGGCTAATTATAATTTAATATTTTTGGCTAAATTCATCTATGTAGTCTTTTCATTGGCTATCAAAGGTGGGTGGAGCTGGCAAAGGGGCGGAGCGTCAGCTATTTAAGAGCAGTAAACCTTGCTCAAGCCATCAGTGACGTACTAGAAGGCTCCAAGTTTCCTGCCAGCTCCACAACATCAATGGGTATAACATCGTTTTATTTCTCTTTGTTAATTTATAATAATGGAAAGTCGAGGTTGGAATTAATTCGAAGTGCGGTAGCCGGAGGTGATGGTTGTTTGACTGTGTTGTGTGTCTGTGTGATTGCGTGAGTGTCCTATTGTCTGAAGAAGGCCATGGCCGATAGCTGAAAGTGTTGTATGTGTGTGTCTTTTGTATGTGCCTGGCGCAGCTCGTCGCTACGTCTTTGCGGTGAGTTGTAAACTGTCTTTATTAATTTAGTTTAAGTTTGATACCAATGTATATTGCTGAAATTCCTCTTAAATGTAATTATATTTCAGAGCTTAATTTCTTGAAGATGGTCTAAAATAAGACCGAAAATAGTCGAAAAAATATTTTTTTTTCACTTTAGACTGTTCTTTATATATAAATTTAAATAAGAGTGCTGTTCCCCATAAATGTTTCCAGAAATATTTCATTAAATATTAGTTCATTGTCCAAGTGCATAATCATTTTGTGCCTACCTCTCACGGTTACATTTTACGGGCAGATCACTTGATAACTGATTATTTTTGACATTTCTGGAGATTCAGCTTTCTTCATGGATAATTTAAGAACTTAATGCTTGAGATATACTAAAGAGACTACCTTCGTTGCACTTGTTCATCTTTTCTGGAGTACTGCTGCCAAGTCCAGAATCCTATCTGGTGAGAATTCAAGGACTACATCGAAAAAGTTCAAAGAAGGGTAGCACATTTTGTATAATCATGACGCAGGGGAGAGAGAGGATATAATGCATCTGATACGCAGTCACCAGCTTTCTCCTCCAGATGCAAAATTTTTCTGTTGAGTCAAACCTACATTATGACGAATGACCATCGTAATTTCCGCGCGGAGTGCGCGGCTTCCCCCAATGGGATGTTCTAATCCTCCCTCGGATCTGAGTGTGTGGTTGTCCATAGGTAGCGTAAGTTACGTTTGTAAGTGTAGGGTTGATGACCATCGCAGTTTGGTCCCATAGCTTTACAAACATTTGAACCATAGTAATTGCGTAAGAGAAATAGGAGGTAGAGTGAAAATATCTAAAGAACTTTTGTGAACCCTGAACCAAGCTCAAGCTCTTAAGTGTGAATCGCAGAGAGGTCACGTACGTGTAGATGATGCCAGATAAACTAGATTCTTAACCAATTGTCGCAAATTCCAAATACCGCTGTGTCTGGTTTGTCGGCAGCCTGTGGTTTTGTTGCTTGTGGTATTTGGTCTGACCGACTTGATGTCCACGGAGACACGCACCTGCATAGCGGGATCACGGAATGCTCGCCTTCTGTACGCGCCAGTGAACGTGGACCGTGACACTATTGTCTGTAGCTCGAGAAACTTAACGGCCCTCAGACGATTTACAACTCTTTCTAATTTTATGTTCGCTGAGAGGGAGAATGGTACGCAGTGCCAAGAGAAAAGGCTTGCTCTCCCGGAAACCAGTAACAGTCAGTCTAAAGAGGCATGTTGGTAACCGTGTGGGATTGATAGTTGATGCCCAGTGAAATTATTCTCTTCACCTCTATGTATGTCTGATATGTTGTAGTTTTATTTCTATTTCTGCGAGGATGGCAGTGCATAAAGACGACTGTGCTCTATTTCTCTTATGACAAACGCCATCGTTTAGAGAAAACCTGCCAAAGAAGTGTAATCATTCATTCACTTTTGAGGAAGATAGACTGAAACGTAGAAATGATTACCATCTCTTAATGGCAAAAGGGAAGGCCAGTAATTCGTTCTCAGTTGTATCTTATCATGATACTCCACATCTGAATGAAGTCGTGAATGAATTATTTAGTTGTGATTTAAGAAAGTAATTATCCCTGCACGAAATACTGGTAATCACCTTGCAGCGAGGTCACTGTTGTAGTCCATCTTAACAGTTCAAGAAAATAATAATCATGCAAATAATATTCTCATTACGCTTCTCTTGTCTAGGACTTCATTACTTTCCAACTGGATTCCAAATAATTAAAATAAGTAAAATGATACTATATGCTTGCGGCATCTTTTTTATTTTCAAGAGTAGCCTCACCATCACTTATACCAAGGAGATTAGAATACAGGGAGACGCCCTTGCGCTGAATAAGTGAAGCCTCCTTCTGCCATTTTGTAAGTCTTGGGAAAGTTAGCGTATTGTAGAACTGATATTTTATGTCACTTAAAAAAAAGGAATAAAACGTCCGGCGATTTTGCCGTGATGGACAAAGTGAGAAGAGTGAAAAATAGCTTTAAAATTAAATTTTCAAAATATCTAATGATGAGTATGTATGAGTGGCGTTTTCTCAGGGTGTGCAAGCTGTGTCTCAACGCCCTGCAGAAATCGAATGAAAAAAAAAAAAAAAAAAAAAAAAAAAAAAAAACTGACACGCCAGCCGCCAACGCATTGAATCCAGCGAGCACAGAATAACATAGAGAGGCTACACCGCTTACATCAGCGTACAGACAGTGAAGCCCGGCAGCCATGTTGGTTGGGTGTAGAGACGGAGTTGGGCCGATAAATGCGTAGTTCTTCAAGTGGCGCTCGCCTTAATTACATTGTCATTTGAAGCACTTAGGATAGGAAAAAATTATCAAATTTTTCACGTAGATAAGTGAATACAGAAGGAATACAACAGTGTTCTTAGCAAGTACAATACGTACTGTGCTTGTATAATAATAACAATAATAACTGAAACTATTACTTTTATGTGAAATAAAAATTGTGACATGAAAAAGATAGTCGGCTGCAACTTTTTTTGTTTTGTGGTCAGGAAATTTTCGTCAGCGATAAAGTTGTAGATAATGAAATGAACTTTTTATTTAAACAACTTTCTTTATAGCTCCTCTGGTTTTCTCATAAATTTGGATACAATAGAGCGATGGAACTTTTCAAATTCTACTCGTTACCAGCGAGCACAAATTCTGTTGCCAACTCACCTTGTACTTTGTGTCCAATGTTTATAAACATTTGTAATTTGGGATACAATATCGGTACCAAATAATTATGACTTAACGCTTTTTATATGTTTTCAAAAAATGTTCAAATGTTTGTAAAGCTTATGGAACTCAACTACGGGGTCATTAGTCCCTAAATTTACAAACTACTTATGAACTACTTACGAACTAGGACGGCACAGATATCCAAGTCCGAGGGGGATTCGAACCCCCGACCGTAGTGGCCGTGCTGATCGTGACTGGAGCGCCTCAGTCACCTCGGCCACCGCGGCCGGCATTATTTGTTTTATTACTATCTAACTGACCGAGCGAGGTGGCGCAGTGGTAACGCACTGGACTCGTATTCGGGAGGGCGGTGGTCCAAATCCACCCCCGGCCATCCAGATTTAGGTTTCCCGTGATTTCCCTAAATCAGGCAAATGCCGGGACGGTTCCTTTCAAAGGGCACGGCCGATTTCCTTCCCCGTCCTTACCCAAAACTCCGAGCGTTAGCTCCGTCTCTAATGGCCAAGCTGTCGATGGGACGTTAAATCCTAAGCTTCCTTCCTTCTTCTTCTTATTAACTAGCTGAGCCGCTCCGGCTTTGCACAGGTAATCTTTAATTCCAGAATTACAGAACGTATCCTGATGCGGTTTCTTTCAATTTCTTCGGTATAATCCAATGGTCAACGTAGGCTATATTAAATGCCAATACGAAAATGAGAAATAATTGAAATTAAAATAATAACGTAGTACAGTTTACCACTTCCGCACTTTCTTGACCTTTGCCGCAGGTCTCATAGTTTACGCTACAAAGTACATAGTATAGAATTATAGAACTCACGACAATTTAAAAAAAGACCACGAGATCATATGTCTACCTTTTACAGATCTCCCACAATCATTATATCTGTAGAGTGAAGCCATCTGGCGCCAGCGCTTTAGAAAACAAACATGATATTTTTTTTCTTTTTTCGCAAGTTCGTACTATGTACACTGGCCTAGCTCTTATAGTTTAGGCACCAGAGCTGACTAAAGTGCAGAAGCGGTAAACGACTCTACGTTATGATTCTTATTTTAGTTTATTTTCATATATTCGTATTGACATTAAATATAAAGATTATCCGAGGATTCTAAAGAAGAAATTAAAAGAAACCGCATGACGATACGTGCGGTACTCCTCGAGTCACAAAGGTTAAAGAGACAGACAGAGGAAAAATGTGCTTCTATTTCATATAATAGTATGATTTGGTATCCCTAGCTGAAATTTGTAATTATTTATAGATTGTCAAAAAGGAACGCCTTAAAATATATGCAAAAGAAATTAACAGACAGTGAACTACTCAGCGCTCGCAGCTGTGGCCGGCTGGCGCTCGGCCGCCATGTTGGTTGGGTGTCGCGCTCTCAGCCGGCTTCATTTCACTGGCATGGTAAGGACTCTCAATATTCTGAGCTCGCTGGTTGAATCCTGGCAGCTTCACACGCTGCAACTGCGCATGCGCAATGCCAGCCTGACCCCTCGCCTTCCGCCTGCCAAGGCGTTGATTCGGTTCCAACGCTTTGTGCTTGATAGTTGTTTCAGAGTTGCGCGCGAGTGTATTATTGGTTATGCGACCAAGTCAGGCGTTTATACACTTAATATGGACAGTGAAAGTGTAGTAAGACACGTATTAAACACCAGTTTTTCATCAGTTCCTTAAAGTGAAAATTGATAGTGCTCCCCGCTCCGTAAAATGTTATATGGGCGCAGTTGCTATGTCATTTAGGCGAACTACAGAGTGGCCAGTTCGCCGAATTTGCGGGAGGAGCACCATACATAAGGCAGAAATATTGACTGTAAAAACTGTTGTCTCTTTACTTTGTTAACAGTTATCCCCTGCATCTACATAGTGATGTAGGCCTATCGTTCGAAACAAGTATTTGTACCACCATCGTTACTAACTGTTCGGTTGACCCTGAATATAAGTTGACACACGTTCACAGATCAGCAGGTGGTGCCCTTCGCCCCTTGGCCTACGGTTTCTTGCGGGGCAAAGATGTTGATGTACACAGTAGCCTAGTGAGCGAATAATTTTATACTGCTACTGACCCTACCTGATAAACTGTAGATGGAGTATTGAAAACAACGATGTTAGTTTTGCTTCTGGAGTACTGACAAAAAATAAATAAATAAATAAATATCGTTTCTCGGATCAATTAGCGTCAAGCGACCTCCCTTTCCCCTTCCTCCTTCATCCCCCTCCCCCCCCAAGCCACAGCACCCAATGCCCAACAGATTTGTTCTTTGTTCACGAGACGGCACTGGTATTTATTCAAGAAAATTACATTGTCTGAAAGTAATACTTCGCACACATTGACAATTCAATGCAAAACAATAAGAGAGTCAAGTTCAAGCATAGTTTTAACGGAGAAATAGCAATTCACGACTCGTGAAGGTAGCGGAGAGGCTTCAAATGACGTATGTGATTGGCATAGGTAACGCCATCGCCCTTTGTTTTAACCACCTTGGCTCATACATTCAACTGCCATAAACCAAAACTCAGACGAGACTATGACTAAGATCTTAAATGCTACTTAATATATAGGTAATGCGTTCCAGAAGTTGCTAGAATTTTGCAGAGCGGAAATGTAATCGGGAAAAATACTGATTTTTTTTCATGTACCAGTTTGTTTTACATAATTATGAATGTTTGTAAAAAAGTGTAATTGCAGAATTTATACATAAACAGTTTTTTTTATGAAAATATAACAATTTTGACGTAAGAACTGTAAATGGCTATATGCTAACAGAAATCATTTTTAATAAATGGTTTCAGCCAATATTTTTACATTGTTGTCTTCACTATTAGTTGACGACGGCTGTCTTTGTTCAGTTTGTTAAAAGCTACTACGCTGTTTATAGAAAGTCATCTTCATAGCTACTAATGGCTTTCCAAGTAGCTAACCTACTCAACCATCATTTTAAGTGACGACGAGATTTTCAGCTCGTGTACATACATATAAACAAAAACTGACAACACGTGGAATTATAGATCCCAAAATGTATTATATAACTGTATTAAAAAACGGAAAAAAGTGTCTGTCACAGCGAGATTTGAAGCGCCGTCCGTACTGTTATGAGACCATATCGTTAGCACCAGAGCTACACCGACAGATATTGCAAGAGTTTAATTAATGCTACTTACATGTACTTGCAAAACTTGAAAGTCGATTTTCTCGCCGGCCGCGGTGGCCGAGGGGACTGAGGCGCTTCAGTCACGGTCTGCACGGCCACTACGGTCGGGGGTTCGAATACCCCCTCGGGCATGGATATTTGTGCCGTCCTTAGTTGTATGTAGTTCATAAGTAGTTTGTAAGTTTAGGGACTGATGACCCCGTAGTTAAGTCCCTTAAGCTTAACAAACATTTGAACATTTCGATTTTCTCGAGAATATTTTAGAGTTGCGTAGAATGGCTTCGGCTGATTGTTATTTAAAAAAATCCGATAGCTTTGTTTGTGGTCCCTTGTGAGAGATGATGTTAGGGCTGTCTGATGGCAGTACAAAATAGCTTAAAGCGCTTTAATGACGAAGTTGGGAATGCAATGAAGGGAATTAACTAGGATAAATTTTGACCCCTATACGTTTTCGTTCTTTCGATCTATGATAATTGTGCAATAGCAAAATTTGTGGTTTTAATTGTTAGAAACAATGGCTTGAATTACAACTTGAAGAGACATTTCCGCGGTAACCGCGTCCGGCATTGTCGGCAGTCTATAAAAGTAGGAGCGCCGCGTCGCCCGGCGACCACACCCTGCTCTCTCCAGGTGGCGAGCAGCGGGGTGTGCGTGGGCCCGCACTTTGTGGTGTGGGTGGCCACGTCCACTTCACAGTCCTTCTCCACACAACCAGCCAGCCGTCGCGCAGCAGATGCGGGTGTGACGTCACAGCGGTGGTCCGGCTGCCGGTCTCCCCTCACAGATAGCGGACGTCTGTCCTCGGCGCGGGGTGAAGAGCGTCCCACTGCCGTTTCGAGGCGCGACCACACCGGGACACCAGGCGACAGCCGGGGGACTCGGCTGACGGTTGGTCATCACCGTACTGGTGCTTAGCTCTCGTCCTCACGAAACTTAAGTTGTTGGGCTCAAGGCATTAGGGCGACGGTTATAAGGTAGCAACTCGATTACATGTAATAGGGAATACACTATGTATTTCAATCCACAATTGCTTGTTGAAAAAATATTTTTTTACACTCTTTAAATAATTCATATGTAATACACAACCAGTTTCTATGCACAATGGCATCGTTTCCGAGTGCTCCACAATAAGGAAAATTTTTATAAAAATACAATATTAAGACAAAAAATTTGTGTTTTTATCAATTTTTTCCTTATTGTGGAGCACTTGAAAAAGACACCATAGTGCATAGAAACTGGTTGTGCATTACATATCAAGTAGTAAGAGTACTAAAAAAAATTTCAACAAGCAACTGTGGCTTGGAATACTTTTGTATTACCTATTACATAATTTATTCCAGTTGCAGTCCTGACAGATTATAACAACTAGATTACAATTTCACTGTCAGATATTTTGAGTGGAGGAATATACTCGTGCGGCATTTTCCTACAAGAAGAAAAAGAAGGAAGACGCTGGTGGACGACTTATGTCTTAGGGAGGAAGCAGTGTCCTGAGACAAAATTTATGTGTGACCTTAATGTTGATTTGGAATAAAGACTGCTTCACAGCTTTTATCTGAAAGGAAACTACAGATTTTAAATCGATATTGAAGTGTTTAGGGGTGGAAATTTCCGCAGAAGACTAATTGAGATACATAGTTACTTGGTATTCATATGCCATCTTACTGTTAACATTTAAAATATCAAAGTAGCTCATTTTCATGTTCGTTCGCGAAAGCAAATGATATCCATTTGAAGATATCAGTAAGCAGCCGCGGCGGAGTGGTCGAGCGTATGCTACGATGCGCGAGGCCGTTCCCTCTTGGGGATTCGAATCGCCCCCTCGGGCACGGATGTTGGTGTTGTCTTTAGTTAGTTTATAAGTAGTTTTGTAATTTTAGGGACTGATGACCCCGCAGTTAAGTCCCAAAAGCTTTACAAACATTTGAGCTTACATCAGTAAAAGTGCGGAGCATTTTGGTGATTGCAGAGGCCTGCATGGTGTCGTCTCCGGACTTGGCTGCTTCGGCACAGTAACCGGCACCAGCCGACGTGCAGCGCCAGTGCTGGTGTCTGCGGCGGCTGAGCGAGTTGCGTTGTGAGGCGGTGGTGAGGGCGCCTCTGCCGCGGTGCCTGCTGTCCCCCGTCCAGTCCTGGGCGCGACAGCGGAGAAGAGGCGGAGAAGAGAAGCCGTCTGGCAGGTGTCTGACCTGCAGGCGGCACAAGTAGAGGCGACACTCCTGACAGTCGGGCCAAAGGGTGGAACTGCAGTCTGGACAGAGGGGGGATTTCCGAGGCTGGAGGGGGAGGGGGTCCGTGAGCTGCGGCACTTGGTAGCCGCGCAGTTTGCTGCGCCGGCCCGTGCCGCGGCTAACACACGGACCCTCCTCCTCAGCTCTGGCCGAGGTCGCCCTCCAAAGCTGATCACAGGCTGCGGGTCCGTCCGGCGGCGCGGCACAGCAGGACCGCCGCAGCCGCCGACGCCTCGGGACGCGGCGGTCTCTCTCAGCGTGGGTGGGGCGCTGCTGCCAGTACTGCGCTCTCCACGCTTAACGCCTGGGGACACGACACACGCTGCCTAGGCACAAGAACCGGCGCGGATCCGTATACTGCCGGCCACGGTCCGATCCCGGGAAGAGAAGAAGACTCACTGATATATCTCACAGCCACAAACGAACTGCAAGAGAAATGTTGATTAATAAAAAGAAAACGAATAAAAAAGCTGTGTTTTTTTATTTCTATCTTAAACCCTATAGCATCTTAAAAATTCAACATGAATCGCAGCTCAAGTAGCACCAATAACTTGCAGCTATTTAAGTCGAAACGGTACAGTATACGAACTGTGCAGATCAAATTATGTATCAATACTAAAAAAGAAGGAAGCTTAGGGCTTACCGTCCCGTGAATAGCTTGTACTAAAGATGGCACAAACATCCATGCCTGAGGGGGGGGATTAGAACCCCCGACCACAGCGGCCGTGCAGCCCATGAGTGGCACGCGCAGAACGCTCGACCACTGCGGCCAGTGAACCATCCCGGAATTATTCTGGAATGATTTAGAGAAATCACGGAAAATCTAAATCTGGATGGCCGGAGGTGGATTTGAGCCACCGCCCTTCACATTAAGTACATGATATGAGGCAATCTCAAATTAATGCGATGACGCTCCTGGGTTTCACACGTGGCACACGACATGAGCCACTTATTTGTTAATGCACCCTCCATATGATTAGGTATGGCATTAAAAAGCCGTTTTATCAAGTTAAAGCAAGTTAACTTAAAGCCACAAATCGCCAGTTATCACGTCCTGTATGTCGTATGCTACAAGACGACCAATCTCCGAGTCAGGCGCTGCTCTCCCATCTTCGTCACAGTCAAGTGTAACTGTGATTCTTCCTTAACGGTATGCAACCCGCATAGCAGAGAAGGCAAATGGGTGGCAGACAAAGAGGCGTTTATATTCTGCTGACATTGTATCACGTTTGTACAAGAGTCCCAGGTGAAATAGCTGGCTGTTGTCGCTGCAGATGAGAACGAGTAGATGCGCGAACTGTTCATTTTGTGAACCACCGTGTCCAGCTGGGAACGTGTAACATTACTTTTGTGTTGTTGCATGTACGCATTAATGTTAAACTCTGCGATTAAACGATTAAGGAATTTTGTTAAAATTTCGATCATAGAAAAATCGGATAAAAATCTGAACAAACAATTTAGACAAGGGTGGATGAAATTAATACGCGAAATGACCGAAAAGAATGGCGGAATACAGATTGGGGTTGAGGCAACTCAAAAATACGTTCCAGAGAGAACTTAAAAGAAAGTACCCATTGAAGCTGTTTTCGGGAAATGTTGATCACAGCAGCTGAAACTGTTAAATTGTTTAATGGTAATAGATAAATTTTATGATAATTTCTGCAATAAATTCATTTACAGACTGTTCACTTTTTAAATCTACAGGACTTCGCGAAGCTGTTATTACGATTGCAGATTCTAAAAGGAAAAAGTTAATGAAATGAAGCAACTGCTCGGGATTTAATCATGGCGAAGCCAAAGTGATGGCGAGTTAACATCATGTTAAGACAGAATATCGAGAAGCTGAAAACCTCAAAGAAATGAATAATTAAGAAAGGACGGGACGTCATTAAATGAAAATAGGGTGCTCTTAACAAAGAAGATATATTTTAAAATAAAATATTACTGCCTTCACACTTACATTACAGAGCAGTATACGGACAAGTCCGCACTAAATGGCCTCATACAAGAGAGTGTGTGATCGCGGTTCCGTCCTCTCGGCTCGCCGGAAGAAAGGAAAGACGAACGAAACAAACCTTTTCACAGATATATTACGAGTAGGGAGGCACCACGCCGACAGGCGTCGCTGATCGATAAAAAATATTAATCTAATTATCTATCGTTACAGACGGAGCTAACGCTCGGAGATTTGGATAAGGGCGGAGAAGGAAATCGGCCGTGCCCTTTCAAAGGAGCCATCCCGGTATTTTTGCCTGGAGTGATTTAAGGAAATCGCGGAAAACTTAAATCTGGATGGCCTGAGGTGGATTTGAACCACCCTACTCCCGAATGCAAGTCCATTGCGATACCACTGCGCCACCTCGCTCGGTTACTCTAAAGAAAAAGAAAGAAAAAAGGCCGGCCGCGGTGGCCGAGGGGACTGAGGCGCGTCAGTCACGGTCTGCACGGCCGCTACGGTCGGGGGTTCTAATCACCCCTCGGACATGGATATTTGTCCCGTCCTTAGTGTAAGCTAGTTCATAAGTAGTTTGTAAGTTTAGGGACTGATGACGCCATAGTTAAGTCCCATAAGCTATACAAACATTTGATTTGAAAGAAAAAAGAAAACCCTTCACATAAAGTACACGATAAGAGGCAATCTCTAAGTTAAACTAGCTGTTAAACATTTAGTACTGACACATTCTCTTAACCTTCATAAAACTTACCTGTAAGCGTTTAACACATGAGAATGATAAAAATAAAAATGATGTGATGAAGCTTCTACGTTTCACACGTGGCATACGACATGAGTCACTCATCTTTCAATGCATTCTACATACTATTCGGTATGGTATTAACAGGCCGTTTTATCAAGTTAATGCAAGTTATCCACAAATCGGCAGACATCACTTACTGTATATGTTATGCCACTCCAAGAAAGCCCTTACGAGTTGCAATCCACATAAAAATATGTTGTTGCGGACAGCCTACACTTAAGGCGTACCGCAGGCCAAACAAAAACAAGCCATTCCAGGACACACAAACAACAACAAATACGTTCACTAAGGGCAGTACTTCTTGTGGGTGGAGCTACTGGAAGTCAGAGAGCTTCACAAGTCCACACTGCAAGACGTGTTCCTCCTCCCTTGCCGAGCCGCTATATCTGGGCAGACAACCGGCACTGGCGTCAGTTCCTCGCCGACGCTGAAGACGGTACTCGCCTCTAGACCGAGGATCAGCGCCTGTGGACTCTGCCGCTGCTACGGACTTGTCCTGGATTCCCTCGCGAACGTATTCGGTGAAACCATGATCTCTATGCAGTGTTATAAGATTTAGTTGTTGTCAAACTCAAGAAGAACTTCTTTTATTTTTGTTTTTCTATATATAGTATTCTCAGTGACAACTTCAACGGCGTGGCGAACGTATAAGAAACCGAATGTGTTAATAAAATTTATATTGTTCCAATGTAGAGTTCTTCAGTCATAACAGTATATCGAATGCTACGAGACGAGTACCAATTTCAGAGTCAGGCGCTACTACCACGTCTTCGTGACTGTCAAGTATAACTCAAAAAGTTCAAATGTTTGTGAAGCTTATGGCACTTAATTGCGGGGTCATCAGACCCTAAACTTACAAACTACTTATGAACTAACTTATACTAAAGACAACACAAACATCCATGCCTGAGGGAGGATTCGAACCTCCGACGTGGGAGGCCGCGCGATCCGCAACGTACTGCTCCAGACCGCTCGGCTATTCCCGCGCGGCCAAGTGTAAGTGTGATCCTTCCTAAATGTTATGCAAGCCGCATATGGGTGGCAGACAAAGAGGCGTTTACATTCTACTGACATAGTATCTCTTTAGAACAAGAGTCCCTGGTTAAATATCTGTCTGTGGTCGCTGCAGATGAGAACGAGTAGATGGGCGTACGGTTGCATAATGTGAGCCTTCATGTCCAGCTGGGACGTTCGCCGTCAATGAAGTCGGGGCTACCGACATCGTCTCCCACAACAGGAGTTAAGAGACCGGGCGATCGGCTGCGTGGTACTGTCCTGAGTCGGACCAGTTTAATAACTCTGTGTTACTGTAAAAATACATAAAATAGCCAAGATCGCGTATCATCAATTTTTATTAACGACGACCGGTTTCGCTGAACTATGTCAGCATCATCAGGTCAAATAAAATATTTTACAAGGCCATAATCTTGTAATGTCAAACAGTTGTTGTTGACATTCGAAGATTATGGCCTTGTAAAATATTTTATTTGACCTGATGATGCTGACATAGTTCAGCGAAACAGGTCGTCGTTAATAAAAATTAATGATAAGCGATCTTGGCTATTTTATATCTTTTTACAATATTATAAGTGGATCGCCTCCTAAAACGTAAACCAACTCAACTCTGTGTTACACTCCATCCAAGTTCTCAATAACATGATAAAATTAGCTCCTTTAGAGGGATCCGTAATTTTCTTTAACATTCTTTTTAGCAGCGGAAAAGCGTGTATTGATTATGCCTAATATAATATATAGGGCGCCCCACTCAACTTTTCCACCCCAGATATCTCTGGAACGATATAGATATTGACTGTCACGGTCGTGAACGAATGGAAGTGGCCTACTGAAGTAAGTACAATGAGATAGTCTAACACGTAAACAAATGTTATTTTCAACACAAACTCATGGTTTTTTTTTTTTTTTTTTTTTTTTTTTCAAATGGATATCCCATAGTAGTCAATAGCATGAAAAATGGCAAAGACAATGACGTTAGTAGCGTCGCAATGCGTCAATTACATTTGGAGAATTTGAAACACATTGAAGCATACTTCTAACGCATGTTCCGAGATTCAACCGTGAGTCTCGCTTGAGTTTCGCGCTGCGCTGGTGGCGCGCTTCATGTATTTCAAACATCAGTTTCCATTCGCAAATTCTCCGGATGTAACTGATACTATGGGGTATCCATTTGAGAAAAAAACATAAGTTTGTGTTGAAAATAATATTTGTATACGTATTAGACTATCTCATTGTACTTACTTCCATAGGCAACTGCCATACGTTCACGACCGTGACAGTCGTTGTTCAATATCTATTATCGTTCAAGAGATATCTGGGGGTGAAAAAGTTGAGTGGGACACACTGTATACAGGACGGGTTTCAGAAAGGTGAAAAAATGGGTGTGGTGTTCGACATTTCAGCAGCATACGATACGATATACCATAAAATCCTCATTTCAAAATGAAGAGAAACTAATATCTTACTGAAATTGTCAGATCACTGATCTCCAACAGAAGATACTAAGTGGAATTTCAAGAGAAAAGAAGCCGCTCGAGGAACCATCCCCATCAGGGTTGAAGTGCTACACTGGATTGGAATAAAAAGGATGACACAGGAGAGGAATTTGTGGTGGTCCACGACAAACCGTACATAAGACAGTGATAAAAACCACCTGGTCCCGATACTTACCGTCCAGCATAGTGTCTGTATTCTATTACTTGCGAAGCCTTAGAGGCACACACATATGGGCAACTATTTCATACTCACGTACCTTCGTTAGTAGTCTCCAGTGGCGCAATGGATTCTGGAAAAATGGATATGCCCTGTATCTTTTGCCCCTTGCCTCTTGCCCATTCATTCATGCTCGCAAGATATGATTTTTTTTTATATTTGAAGTGAGCATATGTTCTACAAACTTCTTTAATGATATTTGTCTGTAGTTTTGCGGGTCCATTCTTTTATCTTTTTCATAAACTGGAGTTTTCAATTCGCACTGCAAGAAGTTCAAGTTCATATTCAAATTATTGTAAATCTATGGGACTAAACTGCTTGTTTATTAGTCCCTAGCTTACAAACTAAAACTCAGTTAAACTTAGGACAACATACAAACCCGTACCTGAGGGGGGACTCGAAACCCCGCCTCAGTGCGCACGACTATTCCACCGCGGCCGACAAGAAGTCTGACAATGTTTAATAGAAGTGGTTAACGTCTTCTTGCTCCTGACATTCCCAGAGAGATTGAGTTCGATCGGTTGTTGGAGGGAAGGTGTTATATAACCGTTGGCACACATTCTTATCAGTTTACTTTGCTTGGAGTTTTCGAAACCAGAGTTCATTTTCAAAACCAGGTTTCATTTGTAACTATGGGCCGAATATTATCTGTTCAGTAACATCCATAGCAGACTGAAAGGGGCCATTTACTTTCCGTTTCCCAATCAGATATTGGAACTGGAGGTCAGTAGAGGCATTAGCAACGTTTCTGTAGAGGTTAAGACAGACAGTGCTGCCTCAGATGACGTCGGAGAAAAAATCGCTCGTGGAATGTTAAAAAACAGTCAAATTTATTTCGGGTAGACAAATCAAATATAAATGCCAAAGAAGTATCTATTGATCCACTCCACTCGCTTGTAACATCTCCTGGAGATCCATTCGCTGTTCCCCGTAGTAGCCCAAATCGTTAAACTCTGACGTTTATATCAACGTCACTCATATTCTTGGAAACACGAAACAGTTTGCCACAGCTTCCATTTTTATGTGGGCCCACTAAAAAGCTGTTTACAGTAAGCTATACCTCTCGCTTCTTTGTAATATCAGCTTCTGTGAAGTCTTATCATAGTTGAGAGAACCCAGACCTAAGCGGATCCTGTTGGACTCCATCACCACCTCCTCCTCCCCGAAGAATAGTTTCGGGCAGTTACCAAAAGGGACTTTTTCTGGTTCGCCAGAATGAAAAAGAGATACCTCTCTTATCATTTATAATGTTTAGCGTTTCGTTTTCTGCGTCGGTTACTTGAGATATTTTCTTTTTCTAAACTCTTTTTTTCTAAACCCCTTTACTGTATCCCATGTTGAGGTAGGAGATGCAAATTCCACTGAAGAAGCCTAAAACGTTCTTCAGTAATTTCTACGATAATTTCTATAGAAGATGGTGTGGGACTTCGGCTGTACAATGTTTAAAAAAGTGTAACCCCTTCAACCATTAAGTTACGGACGTTTTATTTCGCTAACACTTTTGACATCTCACTGTGTTATCTTCAGACCCTCTAACCAGCACAAAAAAGTGATATACCATGCTGCGTAGTCACAATGGAGGCCAACACTAAGCTACTAATGTCCATAGATTTTAGCTACAATTTATCAAACCTGTGAAAGCTGCAGAACGATGCTATCACAGCTTTTGGTCCGAACTCCATTGTGAAAGAGTCACACAGAGGCAAAATAGTCACATTCCCTCTTACAAGGAAAGTACTTGGGCTCGAACAAACACATATACACCAAAATCGTATGAGAGACAATGTAAAGATCCCGCATCTGTAAAACTCTGCAATCGTCCGTTAGAGGCCTCTGCATGTGCCTTTCCACATTGCACTTTGATCTGTCGGTTCGCCAGTAGGGACGGTGCAGTGTGCCTCCGAAGTTGCGTTTTGTGATGTTATTTGTGTAGTGAAGCGTTAGATGGGGCGGCGATTGCTAATCAATCCTGCTAATGTATTGCGATTAGTTGAGATGAAGTTAGGAAGAACCCTTCTTCGTGAAGATGGTATTAGTGTAGAAAAATTTGAATCATCCGCATGATTTCTCGTATATGTTATGGTACATAACAACTCAATGCAAGCGGTAGTGCTACGGTAAGTGCGGGAAGAGGCGATGGAAGCAGTGGCAGTGAATACCAACAGTCTTCCGAGAAGAAGGTTAAAGTTGCAACTAACATCATGGCTTTTGATGACAATACGCCGGCCGCGGTGGCCGAGGGGACTGAGGCGCTCCAGTCACGGTCTGCACTGCCACTACGGTCGGGGGTTCGAATCCCCCCTCGGGCATGGATATTTGTGCCGTCCTAGTTCGTAAGTAGTTCATAAGTAGTTTGTAAGTTTAGGGACTGATGACCCCGTAGTTACGTCCCGTAAGCTTAACAAACATATGAACATATGATGACAATACGCTAGAGAACATGTATCATGATTATTACATAAGTTATATTTAAGATATCTGCATTGCGTATGGCGTCTACATTTACATCTACAGTGCGATCTAGAGCATCATTGGAGAGTTTTGCATAAAAACGACACCCACCAGCACATTGAGGTGTACGTAGAGATCCTGTAAGCAAACGTTCAAACAGATATGTTTGTTCGAGCCCATGTACTTTCCTTGTTAGTCACAGTTCACCTCATAGTTTGCCGCCTCTACGATGCCAAGCATGTAAAACCATGAGGCTTTTTATGGACGCTCAAGTAAACTTTTTCAGACACACGCCACCCAGAATCGACGTGAAAATGTATCAGGGGTGACGTCGTCAGTGAAACCGTCTGATCCTTCGGGGCGTTGATTCCAACACTATTCGCATTCGAAAACTACAGCCTTAAATGCCAAGAGTAGCAGGATTACATTATTGACAATATTCTCCCTACTGACAACTCCTGGCAAGTTCAAACGTACACGGAGAACATTGTAAGTTTGCGACCCCCCTTAATGCGAGTGTCGTGCGAGAATAATTTGTCCCACTTTAGGAGACTAGCACTAAATGTCGGTCGTTGGCGATGGTCTTTTGATTTTTTTCCTTTGTTGATATATCAACGCTAAGCTAACCTGTGTACAGGCAGCAGGCTGGCAGCAGCTTCGGTGGCTGCTCTTCAGCCTTCCGAAACGCAGATGATGACAAGAAGTGATTTACATGATACGTGGAATAAAATTTGCAGAGTTAAAACCATAGAGTATTTGAGAATTCGGAGAACATTAAAAAGACAATTTGACAGACATATACATGGAAGACAGATACAGGCAAGCGGCAATAAAATACACACATATATTCATAAAACTGTTTAGAGCCACAGTGACGGTTAAAATGACATTGAGAGACACACATGTACAAATCGGAGACAGCTGAACGATGCACACGGTAAAAAATTGTAAAACGTAGTTGGTAAGGCACTAGTTAAAACACTCAAAGATCACTAAGCACTGACACTGACATGGTCTTTTGACAACTGGAAATTTATTTACAAATAACTTCTTAAACGTTCGTCTGGGATGAAAACGTCATAAACTAATTTGTAGAGGAGAAAATTCCCTACAACTTTGCTCTCTTATATTTTTTCAGATCTGGCACTGCTTACAAAGATATTTGCAAAAATAACGCCCGATTTGACATTGTGTGTATGTGTGTAACGTGTTCCCACTTTCTAGGTTGCGCCGTTCAACCGATCGGCACCAAATTGTATAGAGATATTTTTTGGCCGCCAGCGGACAGAACCTCCCTCTGGTCGCAAAACCGGACATCGCCAGAGGGCGACACTCGGCTCTTATCTCGTCTGTTATGCGTCGGATTAAGAAAATTTGTTCAGAAGTTAATTTTAAGTAAGTTCTGTTCGAAATTTTTCCAACATTTTGACTCTGAAAGTTAGTAAACAATCTAAAGATATAATTCTTCATATGCGTCTACGGTCATATTCTTTTGCTGTTAGTCACTTAATGGAGGTTCGAAGAATGGTCTGAGGTACGTATTTCATCTAGCGTGGTATACAGCGTGTTACAAAAAGGTACGGCCAAACTTTCAGGAAACATTCCTCACAAACAAAGAAAGAAAATATGTTATGTGGTCATGTGCCCGGAAACGCTTAATTTCCATGTTAGAGCTCATTTTATTACTTCAAATCACATTAATCATGGAATGGAAACACACAGCAACAGACCGTACCAGCGTGACTTCAAACTCTTTGTTACAGGAAAAGTTCAAAATGTCCTCCGTTAGCAAGGACACATGCATCCACTCTCTGTCGCATGGAATCGCTGATGCGCTGATGCAGCCCTGGAGAATGCTGTATTGTATCACAGCCGTCTACAATACGAGCACGAAGAGTCTCTACATTTGGTACCGGGGTTGCGTAGACAAGAGCTTCCCAACGCCCCCATAAATGAAAGTCAATAGGGTTTAGTTCAGGAGAGCGTGGAGGCCTCTACCAATCCGGAAATCTCTCTTGATACAAAGGTACCGCACCACGGCTATTGCCCCGTGCTAATCCATACATCAAATGGGCATCTGCCAACGCCGCATTTGTAAACATTGCACTGACTGCAAAACCACGTTCGTGATGAACACTAACCAGTTGATGCTACGTACTGATGTGCTTGATGCTAGTACTGTAGAGCAATGAGTCGCATGTCAACACAAGCACGGAAGTCAACATTACCTTCCTTCAATTGGGCCAACTGGCGGTGAATCGAGGAAGTACAGTACATACTAACGAAACAATTGGGTATTTTGACAATTTACATTTAATTTACAATTAAATTTACATTTAAAGAGAAATACTAAAATGAGCTCTAACATGGAAATTAAGCGCTTCCGGACACATGTCCACATAACATATTTTCTTCGTGTGTGAGCAATGTTTCCTGAAAGTTTGGACGTACCTTTTTGTAACACCCTGTATATCACAGGAAAATACCTTTTTTGTAAAGAAAATATAAAACAATCTTTAATCATAATTAATAATCATTATTATGATGATTTGGACTGGTTTCATAATTTCCCAACGCACCAGCAAATTTGTGAATTCCGACCTAATTGGATTTATTTGATTAGGTTTCCGAAATGGCCAAAAATAAAAGGAATTATAAAAGTAAATTTCACACTGGCCTGTTTTCCAAGCACTTTAGCAAATATTTCGGACAAAAAAAAATAAAAACATAAATAATATAAAAGATATTACGTTGTTATTTTATATACGAGGTATGTCCACAAAGTAAGTTCCGTTTCGTTATATAAAACAAACGGGTACAGATACAGAAAAAAATATTTATTGTACAAAAATCTACAACTGTTAAACTAGTTTCTACATAGCTTCCGAAATTTTGTAGCCACTTGTCTTATCGTAGCACAAGATTTTGTATGTCTTCTTCATAGAAGGTTGTCTGTCACCTGTGTATTGAACCATGTGGTAACACGTTCTTTCAGCTCGTCATTATCGTTGAAGTGTTGACTAAGAAGGACATATTCTAGGTTTAAAAGAGATGAAAATTGCTAGGAGGATGATCAAACACGTCCCAGTGAAATTCGCATCACAGTTGTATGGTCACATTCGTCGTGTGAGGTCGGGCATTATCGTGGAAAGATAAAATACCTTTTGACAGCAATCCTCGACTCTTGTTGTGTATTGCGCGGCGTAATTTCTTAATGGTCTCGCAGTAACCATGTGGATTGATTATTTCCCCTCGTGGTAAGAAATCAATCAGCATAATGCCTTTTCTGTCCCAAAAAAACGGTGCACATGACTTTTCGATGTGTCAAGATTTGCTTAGGCTTAGCCTTCGTCGGGGATGAAGTTTGCCTCCATACCACTGATTGCCGTTTTATTTCAGGGATGATGTACGAAACCCAAGTTTCATCCCCCCTGACTATCCGAGAAAGAAAACCATTGCCTCTGTGGTGTCGCACAAGTCCAAAGTTCGCGCCACCTACTTTCGCCGCGCGCCGCCATGCACGCACGGCGCGGCGTTCTTGCGACGTCAGCCACGAGCGCCCTCTGCTGCAACTCCGCTCGTGGCCAACACTGAACGACATCGTTCACTTGGGACTGAGTTAGGAACCAGTAAAGACTTCGGAATCCGATAGGCACCAGTGAAGACTTGGCTATCAGTTAGGCACTAGGCAGGACTCTAGCTCAACTATGTATCAACATTCTGCAGTACTATGTAAAAGTTAAGTATTGTATAAATTCTGTGCAATATATATCTCATTCTAAATTACTCTAGTGTTTCTAGTTTCTGGCTGCTCCCCTCCGTACCTGCACCAGCGTGTAATCGTTATTCCTGTGTCGGTCTCATTCCACTCGGCCACCGACACCTACGACGGAAACGAGACACAAAAGCGGCGACGAGGCTGGGACACAAAACCTTCTTCATTGTAGCGTGTCAATATCTGAAGTGCACTACCCATTCGTTTTTTGTTCTTCAGTAAGAATTATGGGTACCCTAGGTGAGCATAGTTTTCGAAATTTCAGTTTTTCTGTAACAATTTCATGAATTAGTAATCGTGAGATTTGCAGAACTTACATAGCTAGGGCACTAACTGTAAACTTGCAGTTGTCCTTAATTTTCCCTTCAATTGTGTGAATCAGTTCATCAGTAACCACAGAATGGCGTCCACTTCGTTCTTCATGGTGCACTTGATCACGTTCTTCATTCAACAGCCTGACCCATCTTCACCCATCACTCATGGCATTTTTCCCGTAAACCGACGGATTTCCTTTCGTTTCACTTTCTTTGCATTTAGAAATCGAATCATAGATCTGATTTCACACGCGGTGGCATTTTCAATTACGACTGACATTATAAAGAAGCACTGCAAAGTACAAATCGACAGCAGCGTTCTGAAAATGGCGTACATGTTTTCTCCTTGAGTAAGAGTAACTTCCGCGCATGCTCGGAACTGCGATCGTAGCGCTGCCACGGATAGAAATAGAAACGGAACTTAATTTTGTGCACGACTCTCTTATTTTTTATTATTTAACAAAATATTATATATTATATTGTTATTATTTTTATATTAGTTGTTTCGATTTCGATTAATGAAAATCGAAAGTCGGAGCTGAAATATGGAGAAATAAAGAGGTAAAAAGAGTGCATTCTACAGGCAATATTCTTGTAGTTTATTGAATGAGAGACTGCTGTTACAAAATTGAAACATGTCATACACCAAGCAGTATCGGCAAAAGTTAACAAAGAACTTGGAAAAATATGAGAGTCTGCTCTTATACAATTGAAACATATTTCATACAGAACGTAGTATCTGTAAAAGTTAATGAAGAACTTGCAAAAATTCAAAATATAGTTTTTCATTTTATTTTGACTTAGATCTGGTAAAGTAATCGTGTTAAAGCAGGAAAGGAAGAAAATATTCCATCAAACATTCGTTGGTCTAAGAAAGTTAACTCTTTAATGCATATTTGAAGCTGTAAAAGCTACCACAATTAATGTATAGTGAGTATATTCTGAAAAAAATATTGAAAAAAATCATTAAAGTTATTATGCACTACTAGCAACAAAATGTTTAGATGCTGGTCAGCTATATAGTGCTTCTATGATGTACTCGATGTAGTAATTGTCACTGTTACGCATCTAATCCTTCCAGAAAGTAACTCATAATGCAACAGTAGTATGTGATTGACTACTTTTACAAGGCAAATGAGGAATACTTGGAAAAAAAAAGAAAAAAAAAGGCGCCGCACATGTTAGGAATAAAGCAATGCAGCTAACTGTAGAAATCATTCAGTTGTACTCGGCAATTTATAATTTCTATGACGAGCTACAAGCATATGTAACACAAGCAGCTACAAATGAAGTTGTAGTAAAATGTTGATCAGTTTGAGAGATAATGGAAAATGCTACACTATACATTAAAGGGTTGAGAGCTCTCTCTAGGGCACAGTTATGTCAAAATCAGGTTTAGGAGGCGATCTAAAAATTGGTGATGATTCTTCTGTGAGATTTCTTTATTTTCCCAGATCGCTTATTCACATAATTGCTTGATGACTAGTTTCAACTCATTAAAGAGCCATTTTCGAATCTGTAATATTTAAACAACAACTACAGTGACTTCCTAATATCTACAATAGATGTTATAAAAGGCACTAAACATGCTATACACGAGTAAATGTTGTCAATGTACAGTAATTGAATACTATTATAAATCTAGATTACAAATGTAAAATAACATAATTGTCATAGTCATACCTTAATTGTCCAGGCATAATAAAATTAATCTTGAATTAATCTTGAACTAAGAGTTTGCATTAGACCGTGGTACTGATTAAAAATTAAAATTATCACCATATCGTAATTATGTAATGGAAAATAAAGCATTTTACATTATATTATCGATTCTTATAATTGACTGAAATGTAAAAAAAGCATTGGATTATATTACATTACAAATTATCCGAATGGTTTGTAAACTCAAATTTACTGTAAATTACACAAAATGACTATTGTAGCAGAATAGTATATAGTTTATGTTTTTCACTAACTGTGGCAGATATAGGAAGGAAGCTTAGTGTTTAACGTTCCATCGACAGCGTTGTCATTAGAGACGAAGCTAACGCTCGGGGTTTTTGGTAAGGATGGGGAAGGAAATCGGCCGTGCCCTTTGAAAGGAACTATCCAGGCATTTGCCTGGAGTGATTTGGGGAAATCACGGAAAACCTAAATCTGGATGGCCGGGGGGTGGATTTGAACCACCGCCCTGCTCAATACGAGTCCAGTGCGTTACCACTGTGCCACCTCGCTCGGTGGCAGATATAAATGAGGCACCATACCATAAATATATCCGATTGAGCACTAGACATGTCGATTCTTAACCCTATCCTACTGCAACCTGGTGGCAGATAGGTCACACATAAGTATTTACAACTGAAGCCATTAGTCTATCAGCGTCATTTGCAGGCATAACACGCTGCCTACTGATTTGGGGAAGTGAACTGTATGCAGATAAGCACACGCAAGTGTTTAAAACTGAATCTATCAGACTGTCAGCAACGTCTGCAGTCATGACATGCTGCCTATTGATGTGGGAAAGCGAACTATATGCAAGAATAGAACGTGACACCAGGGCACATTGGATGGATAAATATGTGCACACCATTTATATCATGCCACAGTGTTGCATCTTTTAAACATTTTATTATGCCTGGACAATTAAGGTATGACTATGACACATATGTTATTTTACATTTGTAATCTAGATTTGTAATAGATGTTTCAGATGTTTGTATAGCTTATGGGACTTAACTAAGGGGTCATCAGTCCCTAAACTTACAAACTACTTATCAACTAGCTTATCCTTAGGACGGCACAAATATTCATGCTCGAGGGGGGATTCGAACCCCCGACTGTAGTGGCCGTGCAGACCGTGACCTGAGCGCCTCATTCCCCTCGGCCACCGCGGCCGGCTAATAGTATTCAATTACTGTACATTGACAACATTTACTCTTGTGTAGCATGTTTAGTTGCCTTTTATAACATATATTGTACATATCAGGAAGTCACTGTAGTTGTTATTTCAATATTACAGATTCGAAAATGGCTCTTTAATGAGTTGAAACTAGTCATCAAGCAATTATATAAATAAGCGATCTGGGGAAATCAGAATATGCTTGCTGGCTAGCCTGCAACATCAACCGGTTACTCATTGGTTCAGACCTGAGTCTGATCTGTAAGTGCACGTGTGAAGGTTACAGGAGCCGAACAAAGAGAGAGACGGGGATCGTGATGCGATGCGTACTGGCTGTAAACGTAGCGGCGCAGAGCGGTCGTATTTCAGAGCGAGGAGGATCCGCCGGACGCCCACTGGCCGTGACGCAGAGCACTCCTCCGGCATCCGGCGGTGGGTGCCACGCCGCAACGTGGGCGACACTTGCGCCTCTTGGCGGCATGCCGTGGCTGCTGCAACGCCACACAACTGCTCCGGCCAGCATCCACTGCAACAAACAACTCGCGGAACCGGCAATTTAGCTCAAATTCAAATGTTCAAATGTTTGTAAATCTATCGGGCCAAACTGCGAGGTCATCAGTCCGTAGGTTACAAACTACTTAAACTAAGGTAAACTAACCTAAGGACAACACACACACCCATGCCCCAGGGAGGCCTAGAACCTCCACGGCGAGCAACCGCGCGCTCCGCAGCGAGACGCTTAAGACCGCTCGGCTACTCCACCGCGGCGGCCTCATCTTAATGTTGCCGTCTATGAATCACTGGTGAGGCCGCTAGTTTTTCTGACCCAAAAGTCAACACAGTTTCAGCCGACCAGTTTACATGCATAAACCTTTACCTAGGCTTCGGCAAAAGTAATTTTGCCTTCTTCAGAAGTATTACATAAGACTCACATTAAAATAGTAGTTAAATAAAATGTGGCTGACTCCATGTCAATAGAATAAAAAGTAAAATTTAAAACGCTGTCTACATCGTAAAATTGTGGAGCACGGCCACACACAGGTCGTGTGAGCACTGCGTACTGCATATTAAAAATTTTGAAGTTTTTCTGACCTTTCATCTACGACTCTTCAGGTGTGCACATTCCGAACAATCACAGATCAATTATATATATTTTTGACGACGTTAGAGCGTTCAAACGAATCAAATAAATCGCAATTTGCGATCGGTTATGGCTATAACACAGCCTATTTGTTCTGTAATGCTTGCAGCAGGGAGAACAGACCTTGAGGTATCGAAACATAATTGTTGTCAGGAGCCCAGCCTCGGCTTCTATACAATTATATATATTTTTGACGACGTTAGAGCGTTCAAATGAATAAAATAAATCGCAATTTGCGATCGGTTATGGCTGCACTGTACTAAGTTTCGATGGAATACCAAAGTGTGGCGAATGAAAATTTGTGCCCGGCCGGGATCTCCTGCTTACTAGACAGACGCGTTGACCACTCCGCCACCGAGGACACAGTGACCAGCCCGACTGCAGAGGACTCTTCCCTGCACGTCTCCCGCCACACCCAAATCTCCATTCGCCACGCTGTCTTTTCCTATACCACAGCCTATTTGTTCTGTAATGCTCGCAGCAGGGAGAACAGACTTTGAGGTATCGAAACACAATTGTTGTCAGGAGGCCAGCCTCGGCATGTATACAGTCTATATCTATAAATGTGAATGTCTGTTCGGTGTACGTTTATCGCGTCTGAACCTCAAGACAGAAAGAGGTAAAAATTTGTGCAGTTACTAATTTCTACCCGGGGAAGGCTTCAGGCGCGGTTTGATGGTGATCTGACAGCTATTTGTCTATATATATTAATGTGAATGTCTGTTCGGTGTACGTTTATCACGTCTGAACCACAAGACATAAAGAACTAAAAATTTGTACAGTTACTAATGTCTACCCGGGGAAGGCTATAGGCACGGTTTTATGGCGATCGGATAGCTATATATATATATATATATATATATATATATATATATATATATATATATATATATATATATATATATATATATATTCATGTGAATGTCTGTTCGGTGTACGCTTATCACGTCCGAACGACAAGACGCAGAGACTTGAATATTTTTACAGTTACTAATTTATATATGAGGAAGGTTTTAGGCACGGTTTTATAGCGATCTGATAGATATTTGGTAATTTGAAGAATATGACGCGAAATGCGGAACAATAATTACTCTTTGAAAATGGTTTTATTGGTTGCATTGTTGCTTGAGGGTTGATAATGATAAAAGTGTGGAGGATGTTGGGATTGAAAGTTATCGGTATATATAAACTTCTACATGAGTGTGTGCTAATGTTTCGCTCTGCAGCGAAAACTACAGAACGCAAACGAATGGTCTGTGTGTAATTGTTGTCCGAAGTCTCCCGCTGTACACCATAGCACTTCCATGCCGATAGCTATAAGGGGGTGGAAGATATGGTGGTTGAAAGTCATCAAATTATTTTTAAAAATTCAGACTGAAGGCCAACGATGACGTTTGCGACTCTATAGCAAGGAGGTTACATACAGCGAAACTTAATGCCACAGACCATATCTTTGGTCTATGCGTGCTACAATGTCTTCAGCACTTTCTCTGTAAGGAAATAGAATAGATAAAGCAGTAAAAATAAAATTTATTTTAATGCATCTCTTTAAAAAAATCGATTTGACGTTTCGTACATCACATCAAGTGATCGATCTGTGATATTATTACAATCATTATTGTTCAATTTCCTTTAATCCCTTCAGATATGAAATTTCAGTTAAAAAGACTTCAGTTTCCAGTTCGTCTAGCTTTTTGCATGACAATTAACAAAGCTCAAGAACAATCATTAAATGTCGCAGGAATCCATTTACAGCCCTCATATTTTTCGCATGGTCAATTATACGTCGCTTGCTCAAGGGTGGGCAACCCAAAAAATCTCTACATTTACGCTCCAAACAATAATACAAATAACGTAGTTTACTAGAATGCCCTAAAATGAAAATAAAATGAATTTGGACATTACTCTCACCATATGTGTTGAGATATTGCAACACACGCTATAAGGAAAATGTATATTATTTATTGTAAATGATTAAGCACTTCACATAATTTTATTTTTTATTCGAATGTTGATTTAAAAAGTTTCTAAAAAAGATATTGTGTTTCATGTCATCCTTCAAAACCAGTCTCATAGCACACTACTGAAAGATAGCTTATCTATCATAATCAATCAACACGCGAGCGGAGCCGCGGGTTTAAGCTAGTTATAAATATTTTTTGACGACGTTACAGCGTTCATATGAATCAAATAAATCGAAATTTGCGATCGGTTACGGCTGCACTGTTCTAGGTTTAGATGGAATACCAAAGAGCGGCGAATGAAAATTTGTGCCCGGCCGGGATCTCCTGCTTACTAGACAGACGCGTTGACCACTCCGCCACCGAGGACACAGTGACCAGCCCGACTGCAGAGGACTCTTCCCTGCACGTCTCCTGCCACACCCAAATCTCCATTCGCCACCCGGTCTCTTTCCTGTACCACAGACTATTTGTTCTGTAATGCTCGCAGACACAATACTGTATTCCCGCATCAGGGAGAACAGACCATGAGGTATCGAGACACAACGCGTCTGCCTAGTAAGCAGCAGATCCCGGGATCGAATCCCGGCCGGGCACAAATTTTAATTCGCCGCACTTTTGTATTCCACCTAAACCTAGTGCAGTACAATCATAACCGATCGAACATTGCGATTTAGTTTAATCGCAGATCAGAAATAATAGTGACTACCGAATTGATTTCAATAAAGACATTTAACTGAGTGAAAAAATTAAAATCTTTAATAGCCCATTGAAGTCCATAGGTTACCTATACCTGACCGTATGATCCCAAAGGTCTTTCAAATATACATGTTGACTTTCTTTATACCTAGGCAAAATAAAACGCCGATTCGTGCCATAATTTCACATCTATCGGTAAATTTACAATCTCTTGTACGTTTGTAGACTGAACTAAGGATGATAAAATTTGGTTCTCTGATATCTATTACATCACTTTCAAAAAGCTTGTCGTTAGAAATATTGTTTGAATAGACTGGGATCGGGTGAACTTTTTACAATCTTTTGCTTAGTTTTTGTACTATATCCATTATGATAGATTGTCTTTTCCTATGAAAATTTAATTTTCGAACTTCTCTCTTCCTCACTCTCAGTTTCACCTCCTGTTGCTTACTAAAATGAACTACTTCATCACTGAAATCACAGCAGTTCTCAGCTAAATCTACAACATTTATTCCTAGTGTCTGCTTCGTCCAGTTTTTCAAGATACGTCCTCTGGTCTTATAAAATCGTTTGACCTAGAAGCAGTTACATAAGAAACACGAACTGTTGGGTACTGACTGTTATATTGCAAAAATTAAACAAAAAATAAATTACCTAGAATTTTTTATTCTTTTAATAAATGCTGGCCTGAAATATTCCGTTACAAATTTACATAAAGCGAAAATGGCGCACACTATCAAAATTGTCTAAAAAAAAACTACTACACTACTGGCCATTTAAATTGCTACACCAAGAAGAAATGCAGATGATAAACGGGTATTCATTGGATAAATATTTTTTATACTAGAACTGACATGTGATAACATTTTCAAGCAATTTGAGTGCATAGATCCTGAGAAATCAGTACCAAGAACCCCACCTCTGGCCGTAATAACGGCCTTGATACGCCTGGGCATTGAGTCAAACAGAGCTTGAATCGCGTGTACAGGTACAGATGCCCATGCAGCTTCAACACGATACCACAGTTCGTCAAAATTTGTGACTGGCGTATTGTGACGAACCAGATGCTCGGCCACCACTGACCACATGTTTTCAGTTGGTGAGATATCTGGAGAATGTGATGGTCAGGGCATCAGTCGAACATTTTCCGTATCCAGAAAGGCCCTACAGGAACTGCAACATGCGGTCGTGCATTATCCTGCTGAAATGTGGGGTTTCGCAGGGATCGAATGAAGGTTAGAGCCACGAGTAGTAACACATCAGAAATGTAACGCCCACTGATCAGAGTGCTGTCGATACGAGCAAGAGGTGACAGAGACGTGTAACCAATGGCACCCCATACCATCACGCCGCGTGATACGCCTGTATGGCGATGACGAATACATGCTTCCAATGTGCGTTCACCGCCATGTCGCCAAACACGGATGCAACCATCATGATACTGTAAACAGAATCTGGATTCATTCGAAAAAATTACGTTTTGCCATTCGTGCACCCAGCTTCGTCGTTGCATACACCATCGCAGGCGCTCCTGTCTGTAATGCAGCACCAAGGGTTACCGCAGCCATGGTCTCCGGACTGATAGTCCATGCTGCTGCAAACGTCGTCAACTGTTTGTGCAGATGGTTGTTGTATTGCAAACGTCCTCGTCTGTAGACTCAGGGATCGAGACTTGGCTGCACGATCCGTTACAGCCATGAGGATACTAGTGATACGAGGCCGTTGGGATCCAGCACGGCGTTCCGTATTGCCCTCCTGAACCCACTGATTCCATATTCTGCTGACAGTAATTAGATCGCAACCAACGCGAGCAACAATGTCGCGATACGATAAACCACAATAGCGATAGGCTACAATCCGATCTTTATCAAAATCGGAAACGTGATGGTACGTTTCTTCCTCCTTACACGAGGCATCACAACAACGTTTCACCAGGCAACGCTAGTCAACTGCTGTTTGTGTATGAGAAATCGGTTGGAAACTTTCCTCTGAAAAGCTAATAATTTCCATGTCACAGCAGCTTCTTCCTGTCGGTTAAATTTCGCGTCTGTCGCAATTTGAATGGCCAGAGCTGTATAACACAAGCAGGCGCGCGGGGTACGGACTACCCCACTACCATCCTCGTTGAGAGACATCGCCATAACGAGGGCTCTGAGTCGTGGTGGAATGTGGAAGGAGGGGGACAAAGAGAGACATGTTAACACATACCCAGAACAGCAACGCCGCACATCTCTGCGCTATGCCGCAGCTGCACTAAATTCTAAAGGGGTACTCAGGCCCCAATGCGCCCACTCGAAGGGTAATATTATCAGCTTTTATGAATTTGAAAAAGTTTATTGATGATTCTGAATATATTCCATTTGGAAGTACTGTTAAGCAAGCGTAAACATAGAATTGTCAAATTTTTATTGTGTGTGTGCTTTGCGTTGAGGAGTATCCTGCGTCCGCTATTTTGTTGATTATTTGTATTGTATTGTATTGTATTCCTATAGCAGTGCTGCGCTTTGCTATCGCATAAAAAAAGAATAAAACTTTCGAATCCTTTGTCACGATAATAACTGGCATCAACAAATTAAGTTTTCAGCTGTTGATGAGAAGTATTCTTCTAGAAAGGATATTGTCTCATCATACAGCCTCAGAGCTGCGTTTTGCTTCTAAATATTAACACTAAGGGGGTGCCATTAATACAGGGTTTTAATGACGAAATCTTGTAATGCTCAATAATATGGCAGACTCCCTTCAAGTAACGTCTGTTTTGGTATTTATATAATGCCACGTGTCCTTACGTATTTCTACAATACTGCTTGGATTACAGAGAACATGCGCAGGTACGTATTATTAAAAAGAGTCGGAGAATATACCTGAACCTAGTATGTGCTCAGCGTGAGTAAAGGGGTGGAGGGAAGTTGCTCACAACAGAACATTCTCCTATTTCTTTTCAATAAAACTAGAGAAGTTTCTCACGACCGGAGAACATTCTAGATTTTCTGAAGTGAGCTCTCTAGTATACTTCGAGCTGAGTAACTTTTATTGAGGTTACTTCCTACTATGGTTTAAAACAAAAATTACAAAAATTGTGTTGCTTAGAAGGCAAGAAATGTTTCTTTTTACGTATCGTAATCTGAAGGAATACGAAGGGAACTAAAACGTTGCCGCGGTGGAGTAGCCGAGCGGTCTAGGCGCCTCGCTGCGGAGCGCGCGGTTTCTCGCCGTCGGAGGTTCGAGTCCTCCCTAGGGCATGGGTGTGTGTGTGTGTGTGTGTGTGTTGTTCTTCGGTTAGTTTATCTTAGTTTAAGTAGTTTGTAAACTGCGGACTGATGACCATGCAGTTTGGTCCGATAGATTTACAAGCATTTGAACATTTGAGGGGAAGTAGCGAGAATGAACGTCCTGCTCAGAGCATATGCTTCGAAATTTTTATTGATTTGAAATCGAGAACTTACTCAGAGAACGTTCTTTTTCTCCGAGAATCTTCTCTGGAGCATGCGCTATTTATTATTCATGCGGCCTATTTTCTGTCCATGAAGACTGGCTTCGAACCATTAGGAACATTTTCTATCGATAATCATTTTTTGCATCACGAGATTTACCCCATAAGAGGATTCCATACATGACGTTGCTCTGAAAGAAAGCATAATATCAGTTCAGCAGTAGTTTGTCAGTTACACAGGTCCTTAGTTTACTAAGTAGGTAAGTCACTCGGGCTAGCTTCGTGCATACATAGTTGATGTGCGTTTGCCAAGTTAGTTTTGAGTCAACATGAATGCCAAGGAACTTAACTGATGTATTATAGTTAATAAAATAACCTAACGTTGCTGTTAATTGTGACGTCAGAAGTGTACGCATTACCAAAGAGCACAAAACAAAAATATATGCCGCTAGGCGCAGTCAAGCCCGCGACCCTTGTAATATTTTTGGCTTACTGCCATCATATTAAGATTTGAGAATTGCTTCGGCACAACAGGTTATAACCAGTAGGCGACAGACAGTAGAAGATGGAGAGAACCACGACAGGTGCTACCGGTAGGTCTGGTTCCCATGGGAAATAGTGCTGGCGAGTTTCCCCGAATTCTAGGGAAGTCCCTGAGCGGCAGGTACTGATCGCCGATTGGCTGTAGTACTGGCGGTCACGCGCCAAAACGCGACCATATTTTTATTAATAATAAACTAATTATTTATTCCATGTCAGAAAACCTCTCAAAGCCAAACTATACTCTGACTAGATAACATACATTAACTTGAAAGACCACCGTTAATTGTAAAATTAATTCTAGCTGAATGGAGCCAGTTAAAAGCTTACTTTAAACATACTCTGGCCGTAAAACCAGCTAAAAGATTCGCTTGAACTACTGACTACTTCCTGCAACAGAATCTTGTTCCCTGGCCCAGAATTTAGAACTGACTCAAACTTTACTTTAACGTCAGGAAGACAAATAGACAGTGGCCAACACACGTCGGAGAGCACGAGAATTACACACAATCATTAATATACAAGCCACCCCGAACTAAACCATTTCATGAAGAGGGCTGTGAGAATATATATGGCGGAACGGAATTAAAAATATGATAATATGCATCTGAATTTGTTCTCAGCACTGGTGAAAAACAACATTAAATAAAAGGGGAAGGTATTCATTAACCAATATTCAAGTAGAATGAAATTTCACTGACAATAACTTATTTATTCAGTTCAAATATGAGCAAATGGGGGAACCAATTTTGTTAAACAATAAAAATGCATCTCATTGAACTACCAACTTAAAGTAATCTGAACTGAACATCGTCGGGGGAGGGATTTACAATCAATAAGCATTCAGCCACTCACACGCGCGAAGCAAAGCGAAACTCACCCAACTCAGCACGCTGATAAGAGGCAGAAGCAGGCGCCACTATCGTAGGCGAAATTCAGTAAACCAGGATGTACCACACAACACAAGAAAAATAAACTTCGGAGCTGGATCTGGTCTGTCTTTCTTTACTTGAGATGATACGCGGTAATAGTGAGATTAATCTACGTTTAAATCAAACCCTGAGCATGCAGAATTACTGAGACACACGGCACGTGCATGCTCCATTACATATTCGCACCCCACTGAAGGCGAAGTGCTTAAAGATCGTATTCATTTCAACAAAAATCAACGGAATCATAGATTACGAAGCAAGAATTCACAATAGTAAGGTAATAGTATGTGAGCACCGGCGAGAACTCAAGTGACTAGCTATAAACCCTTGAAGTCGGAGTTCGGAGCCAAGTGGTTCCGAAAACCAGTAAAAATAGAAAAATTCAATTTCCTAAAAATAAAGAAAATTAGCTAAGGCATGCAACCCTTAGAAATGCGTAGGGTATCATAAGGAAACTAAAGAAATATAGTTAGACGCGATTGGAAAGGTTTAACAGGATGGATGAAGTCCAGTCTTCAAAAATCGGAAAAATGAAATACATTCAAAGTCGGAGTAAATCAACTAAGAAATACGGCATGCAGCCCCTAGAAATACGTAGTATTTCATAAGCAATTTAATAAAGGGGGTTGTACAAGGCTAGAAGAGAATTTACTGGGGAAGTCTGAGTGCAAAGTACAAGTTTGGAACCGAAACAACAACATAAAATAGACAGAGAGGAGATCGCGATGTACTAATGGAAACCAGAAAGATACATACATAATTTCTTGCCTGTAGGGCATAGAAACAGACACAGGGATAGCTGAAGGCTTTGTTCTAAGAACACACCACGTGGAGTACATATCATTTGCGGAAGGAGAAAACGCAAAAGAATAATTCACATGCACTGCACAGAATAAAAATATTCCCGCACATTGGTTGCATCCCACGAAGCTAGAAAGAAATGAAACCGAATTCGTACACCGCCATTTAGGCTCACAAAGGTTACCGATTCACAGCCGTTATCAAACCTAATTAGTTACATATTCACTGCGTTTACTGACACAGAATCAACGAAATGAAATTGAGTACACTTCCACACATGATCGGAGAAACTTATTCCGATAAATGAACCTAATGTCTGAAACCTAACTTGAACCAAGCAGACAACAGATCGCTACCATCTAAAGGGAGTAAAGAAAATCAGAAAGTCTTACCAAGTCGAAACGCGGCCACCGAGTGTCCAGTCGGCCAACGAGCCCACCGCCAATCAGGGCCGGAAATTGGTAAAACATAAGAAAAAGGAGGTGGTGGGGAGAGCTTAATCTCGCGCGTTCTGTCGAGGCTCGCTAGCGGGCATTGTCAACCCAACTTGTAACCAACGGCTGGAGGAACCTCTTTGGTAGCATCAAAATCAGAGGTTGGTAACGACTACCGATCGACACGAAGCCAGAGATGCAAAGCGCGCTGCCAGCAGCCGACGACGAAAATTCTCATACTTGCATTCAGATTCCCATGCTAGAAGATCATCATACATGCACATACAGAATAAAGCAAGTACACATTCTCACAGGGATAGTAGTTTTGTATCCCATCCTCGTCGCCACTTTTGTGTCCCAGCCTCGTCGCCGCTTTTGTGTCTCGTTTCCGTCGTAGGGGTCGGTGGCCGAGTGGAATGAGACCGACTCAGGAATAAAGATATCACGCTGGTGCAGGTACGGAGGGGAGCAGCCAGAAACTACAAACACTAGAGTAAATTAGAAAGAGATATATATTGAACAGAATTTATACAATACTTAACTTTTACAGAGATCAGTACTGCAGAATGCTGATACATAGTTGAGCTAGAGGTCTGCCTAGTGCCTAACTGATAGCCAAGCCTTCACTGGTGCCTATCTGATTCCGAAGTGTTAGCTGGTTCCTAACTCAGTCCCAAGTGAACGATGTCGTTCAGCGGTGGCCACGAGCGGAGTAGTAGCAGAGGGCGCTCGTGGCTGTCGTCGTAAGAACGCCTCGCCGTGCGTGCATGGCGGCGCGCGGCGAAAGTAGGTGGCGCCCACTTTGTACTTGTGCGACACCACACCCCTCTCCCCCCAAACCGCCGCGCCGTCGTGGCGTAGGGCTGACGGCCACGGCGACGGCACTGGGAGGAGGGCCTGGGCGGGTGCGTTACTGGTGGGACGGGCGTCGTAGCTGAGGCTGGGATCGAGACGCCGTCCGCGCCCCGGCATACGCCTTGCGATCCTCCAGGAAACCCGCCAAAACCTGGGGAAGGGCGCACACCCCCGCCCAGAGGGAACAGGTCATCTTCTTCTGAGAATAAAGCAAGTACACTTTCTCACAGGGACAGTAGTTTTGTATCCCATCCTCGTCGCCACTTTTGTGTCCCAGCCTCGTCAACGCTTTTTTGTCTCGTTTCCGTCGTAGGTGTCGGTGGCCGAGTGGAATGAGACCGACACAGGAATAAAGATAGCACGCTGGTGCAGGTACGGAGGGGAGCAGCCAGAAACTAGAAACACTAGAGTAAATTAGAACGAGATATATATTCAACAGAATTTATACAATACTTAACTTTTACAGAGATCAGTACTGCAGAATGCTGATACATAGTTGAGCTAGAGGTCTGCCTAGTGCCTAACTGATAGCCAAGTCTTCACTGGTGCCTATCTGATTCCGAAGTCTTTACTGGTTCATAATTCAGTCCCAAGTGAACGATGTCGTTCAGCGGTGGCCACGAGCGGAGTTGTAGCAGAGGGCGATAGTGGCTGTCGTCGTAAGAACGCCGCGCCGTGCGTGCATGGCGGCGCGCGGCGAAAGTAGGTGGCGCCCACTTTGTACTTGTGCGACACCACACCCCTCCCCCCAAACCGCCGCGCCGTCGTGGCGTAGGGCTGAGGGCCACGGCGACGGCACTGGGAGGAGGGCCTGGGCGGGGGCGTTACTGGTGGGACTGGTGTCGTAGCTGAGGCTGGGATCGAGACGCCGTCCGCGCTCCGGCATCCGCCTTGCGATCCTCCAGGAAACCCGCCGAAACCTGGGGAAGGGCGCACATCTCCGCCCAGAGGGAGCAGGTCATCTTCTTCTGAGGTGCGTAGCCCAAGCTGGGGGGGGGGGGGGGGGGGGGGCGCACGGTCCCGGAGTGCGTCGACGTCCATAGGGATCTCGTAGTCCGGGGACAAACGATGTGGCTGTGCTCCCTGGCGGTGAACTGGGTCTGGAATCAAGAAACCAGAGACAGGATCGCGCAGCCTGTGCAGGCGCAATTGGTTTGCGTGGCGCCGCAGCTCCGACCCTGTGGAAGAACGTACAACATACATATTGCGACCGAGCACGCGCTGAATGGTGCCCGGCAACCATAGTTTCTTCTTGTTGCCAGCAAACACCCTGTACAGCACCGGCGTAGAAACCTGAAAACGCGTAGCGCCATACGAACCGACTCGGTGCGTGGGAGGCTGCAGCAGGTGAAGGAGAGTGCGGTGACGGCGGCCGTGTAGCAGCTCGGCAGGAGACGGGCCGTCACGTGGCATGCACCGATACGTAGACAGGAAAATTTGAAGAGCTTGCTGCCTGGAGTGCTGACCTTTCATCTTCTCCATGTGAGACTTGAATGTTCGAACGAAACGTTCTGCTTCACCATTGGACTAAGGGTGAATAGGTGCGGTGGTGATATGCTGAATGCCATTCACACGACAAAACTGTTGAAATTCCGCACTAACAAACTGAGGTCCATTGTCACTGACGATAGTTTCAGGCAAACCTTCGATGCAAAACACTGATGTTAAGGCACTGATAGTACTAGACGCCGTCGTTGAGTTCATGGCAATCACAAAAGGAAACTTGCTGAAAGCGTCCACAACCATTAACCAGCGCGTATTCCAGAAAGGTCCGGCAAAGTCAATGTGTAAACGTTGCCATGGTCCCTTGGGGCGTGGTCAGTCTGAGAAACGTTGCGGAGGAGCCGCCTGATGCTCCGCACAAACTGTACACTGTGACGTCATGTTCTCTATCTGAGCGTCCATACCAACCTAGGTACAATGACGTCTGACCAGTTGCTTTGTCCTAACAATACCCCAATGTCCTTGATGCAGGAGGCGTAACACTTCACGTTGCAGGGAACGAGGAACAATCACTCTTGTTTGGTCGTTGTCGGTATGTAACAACAGAACACCCTGACCTACAGATAATGCATGACGTTGTGCAAAATAAAGTCGAACCAGAGGCCGATCAATGTCTTTGGCTCTGGCATGCCAACAAAAGCGAACAAAATGTGCTACCACACTTAAGTCTGCATCCGCAGCTGTTTCCTGTGCAACCCGACGAGAGTTCAAAGGGTAATCTGCGACAGCAGAAGCATCTCTGGAGTCTATCTGGCAACATGCCATTTCTGAAGAATCAAACGACACATCCTGGCCAACCGGAAGTCGAGAAAGTGTGTCCGCGTTGGCGTGTTTAGTGGTAGGTCGGTACAAAATCTCATACTGATAATTTGACAGTATTAAGGACCATCTCTGAAGCTTTTGTGCCGTTCGTGGCGGAATTGGCTTTGTGGGTGAGAACAACGACGTGAGAGGCTTGTGGTCTGTCAACAAATAGAATTTTCTGCCATAGAGATAATGATGAAACTTTGTGACGCCGTAAATGATTGCTAAGGCCTCCTTTTCTATCTGACTGTAATTCTGTTGCGTCGACGTCAGTAGCTTAGATGCAAAGGCAATAGGACGATCGTGACATCCAATACGATGTGACAAAACTGCACCCAGACCGTACGACGAGGCATCAACTGCTAACACTACAGGCTTCTGTGGGTCAAAGGGAATCAAACATGCATCACTGAGTAGTGCAGACTTTAATTTGTCAAAGGCAACCTGGCAATCTTTAGACCATACAAAAGGAACATTTTTCTTACGTAAGCGATGCAGTGGAGCTGCAATCTGAGAGGCATTGGGAAGAAACCGGAAATAGTGGTTAAGCTTTCCCATTGCTGCTTGCATTTCATGCACATTCTTAGGAGGAGGCAAGTCTTTGATTGCTCTAAGATGTGACTGTAAGGGATGAATTCCTTGGGCATTAATCACATGGCCAAGGTACTCTATTTCAGTTTGAAAAAACGAACACTTTGCTTTATTACAACGTAGACCTGCTGCAGTCAACACTTTGAAAAGGCACTCCAGGTTTGCTAAATGTTCTTCAACTGTACGTCCGGATACCACAATATCATCTAAATAGTTCGAGCAACACGGTACAGAAACTGTCAGCTGTTCCAAAAAGCGCTGAAAAATAGCGGGAGCGGAAGAACTGCCAAAGGGTAGGCGTTGAAATTGAAAAAGGCCCATGTGAGTATTAATGACGAAAAACTTTTTTGACTCGTCAGCAAGCGGAATTTGTAAGTATGCCTCTGCTAAATCAATCTTAGAAAAGAAGCGAGACTGTCCTAATTTGTCCATTAGTTCGTCAGGTCGGGGCAGGGGGTATGTGTCTACAATTGTTTGACTGTTCACTGTTGATTTGAAGTCCGCACAGAGACGAAGATTTCCCGACGGCTTGGGTATAATTACTAAAGGCGAGGCCCACTGACTCGCAGAAACAGGAGAAATCACCCCACTATCTTGCCAAAGTTTAAGTTCTTCGGCAACTGTATCACGCATTGCCATAGGCACTGGTCTAGCTTTACGAAATTTTGGAACTGCAGATTCTTTTAAAGTTACATGTGCCACGAAGTCTTTAGCACAACCTAGTTCCGGCGAAAACAAGTCACTATATTTGTCACACAATGCATTGATTTTATCCTGAGCCACTATTGACGAAATTTGAAGTACATCTCTTTGAATTGATAAACCAAATAAATCGAATGCATCTAGTCCAAAAATAGTCTGCGTAGATTTGGCCTGAAGAACTACAAAAGCAACTGTTTTTGTTACACGTTGAAAAGAGGCGGGCAGGCTACACGTTCCTAGCACGGGAATATTTTGACCTGTATATGCCGTTAGCACATGTTGAGACGGCGACAATTTTGGCGAACCCAGCAGTTCATAAGTGTCTTTATTCATTAAAGTAACAGCGGAACCAGTATCAAGCTGAAATTGCACAGTCTTATTTTCTACGCAAAGATTCACAAAAAGCTTTTGCTTGTGGCGCTCGACAGGTGCGCGAATGTGGGCAACGTCTGATTGAACTTATTTACTACGCTTGCGCATGCACGGGCTCGTAGTGAAATAAGCGGCGCAGACTCGGCACGCAGGGGATTAACAACACTGTCACTAGATGGCACTACCGCCGGATCGGCGTCCGCGCAATGCGAGGCTACTACAGAGTCACTAACTACTGCACTACACTCTTGAGCAGCTACTTGATGTCTACTGTCACTAGCTACACAGTACTGGGCACTTTTACAATAAGAAGTTGCAGAAGGCACTAGGTTCACTACAGGATTGCACTGTACACCCTTTTCCGTTGCACAGATGTACGCGCTCGGGGCGCTTGCGGCGTGGCTCAATACATAGTTTTGCAATAGGTGCAGAAGAATTGTCTTGCATTTGAGAACCAACCAAAGCACCGTTCAATTCACCCGCGTGTATGACATTCACTGCATGCACTGATCTCGCACTTTGCGAAGCACTGTTCCTAACGTTACTGTTCTTTGAATTTACATGTTGCATACACACTGACTGAACATGTCCTGATTTGCCACATTGATAACAAGTAGCGTTCCGACTTGGGCACTGTGCACGTTTGTGGCGAGACACACACTGGGGCAAGATTTACGTACATTTTTCTGAAATGAGCGTTGGCGCCCGTTATTCAAATCACTGTTTCTAACACTTTTACACTGTTCACTGTCTGTTCAGCACGGCCTGTACTATTGTAAGAATCACTAGTGCTACACTGAGAACTACGGCTAGGAAAGCGTCCGTTACGATGCACTGAATTTACACCGTGGCTTTGCATTTCTACATCTGCTAAGTCAAAAGTATCATGCGCTTCTATAAGCTGCAGTACACTGTCTAATGAAGGGTCTGACTGTTTTAGAATTGCTGCCCTAATTCTGGGGTCCTGAATGTTCTGCGTAATTCCATCCCTCAACATCACGTCACTATACGAAAGTCCACAAGAGCAAGTAAATTTACATTTGCGGGTTAAGCACTTCAATTCCGTAATCCATTCCTAGTGTGACTGCTCAGGTAATTTTTTAAGTCTGAAAAATCTGCACCGAGCTGCAGCTACGAGAACTTTTCTCTCATAATGAGAATTTAGTGCCTCTACTATTTGTTCAAAGTCTACATCACGAGGAGATGCTTGCGGGAAAAGTTTCTGCAGTAACACGAATGTTTTGGGGCCCACACACGGCGAAAGTAGGTGGCGCGCACTTTGTACTTGTGCGACACCACAAGTAGCATCACGGAGAAACCGTTCATTTTGCCACTTTCATGGACACAATGATAAATTAGTAGCTTAATAAAATCCCAGCAATATTAACACAGTATTACAGAAACTATACATTTAAAACATGAAATGAAATGCTATTCCTCGTGCCTCTGAACGAAAGGGGTTCTCGTTTAGGCAAAAAGCCCGTCTTAGATAAATTACAAAGTTAAAAACCTAGGGAAGATGGCAGACAGCCGTCTTTCAAACTCTTTCAAAATTAATAAACAAAACAATTAATATAAGATTGACGATGCACGGCGGCCATGTTTGCGCGCCAAACTGCGGACCGAAGGCAGCCATGCATAGAGCCGCCACACTTCAGGCCAGAACACGTGCTCGTAGGAGTAACATGTTGCTCTCGCATATGTAGGCGGTCATAAGACATCGACTGGTCAATTTAGATCTATGCTAAATGACATAATATTGAACTTCCAGTTAATAAAATGTGTGTCAAGTGTATATTATTACGCAGTTTGCTAGTTTTCTGCTTTATCAAATAAATTATCTTGCATCCCAGAGTCTTCAGAATTATTCCGTCATTAGATGAGTTCCTGCCAATAGCTTAATAATTTCAGCCTCACTTCACGAACGCCGACATGTGTGCTGTCATCTGCGCGGGGACGACAGCTATAGAAGACATCAGGTTCGTGAACTTTAGAATTACTACTCATCACACAGTGCAGTGGGGAGTAACTATTCTCCGTTCACCGAAAAGAGAGACGTACTGTGTACATGCAGTGACACATGGCTAGGGATGGACAAAACCGCGAACGCACGTTCAGTGTTGCCGCAACCGTTCACGTGTAAGGTCGCAGAAGCCGAATTCATTGCTCTTAATAATTTATGAAATATAGTTCTCTTCAAATTTCCCAAATCTCCATGATCGTGTACGACAGCAAGCATTTTGTCAATTGGTTTCTTAAGTATTTTTTTTCCTTTTCTTCTTTTTTTGGGAGACTTCAAAGACTGTGTGGGTTTGTACTAACTTACCACATGATGCAATGACGAATGAACAACTCCAGTAGATATCCAACATTGACTTTTATTGGCACAATAGCTCCGTTTTATACACACTACGAACCTCAGATTCTCTGAAGGACTTAATGATTTCTCCTTTGACTGCTGCTTGGATGGACTCAAAATGAAGGGTGGCATTATGAGTTTACTCTTACTTGATAGTAACGAGAGAGAAAGAGAGGCACAGAATATGAACGCAAATATTTGTGCTACTATTCAGCTAATGGTTCTTCGTTAAAAAAAAAAAAAAAAAAAAAAAAAAAAAAAAAAAAAAAAAAAAAAAGTTACAGCCGGCCGCGGTGGCCGAGAAGACTGAGGCGTTCCAGTCACGGTCTGCACGGCCACTGCGGTCGGGGGTTCGAATCCCCCTTCGGGCATGGACATTTGTGCCGTCCTTAGTCTTAGTTCGTTCATAAGTAGTTTGTAAGTTTAAGGACTGATGACCCCGTAGTTAAGTCCCATAGACTATACAAACAAAACAAAAAGGTTACAATCAGCTTATATTATCACAGCCATAAAAAAAGAACGACCTTTCACCTGAAACAGATGCGGCGACACAGATAGCGCACCCGATTTGTCCACCCCTGGTCACGAGCCACAGTTTGTTTACAGTCTGTCTCGTTTCGGGCCGGCCGCGGTGGCCGAGGGGACTGAGGGTGGCATTATGAGTTTACTCTTACTTGATAGTAACGAGAGAGAAAGAGAGGCACAGAATATGAACGCAAATATTTGTGCTACTATTCAGCTAATGGTTCTTCGTTAAAAAAAAAAAAAAAAAAAAAAAAAAAAAAAAGTTACAGCCGGCCGCGGTGGCCGAGAAGACTGAGGCGTTCCAGTCACGGTCTGCACGGCCACTGCGGTCGGGGGTTCGAATCCCCCTTCGGGCATGGACATTTGTGCCGTCCTTAGTCTTAGTTCGTTCATAAGTAGTTTGTAAGTTTAAGGACTGATGACCCCGTAGTTAAGTCCCATAGACTATACAAACAAAACAAAAAGGTTACAATCAGCTTATATTATCACAGCCATAAAAAAAGAACGACCTTTCACCTGAAACAGATGCGGCGACACAGATAGCGCACCCGATTTGTCCACCCCTGGTCACGAGCCACAGTTTGTTTACAGTCTGTCTCGTTTCGGGCCGGCCGCGGTGGCCGAGGGGACTGAGGCGCTCCAGTCACGATCTGCACGGCCACTACGGTCGGGGGTTTGAATCCCCCCTCGGGCATGGATATTTGTGCCGTCCTTAGCTGTAAGTAGTTCATAAGTAGTTTGTAACATTTTTCTCGTTTCGGTGAACGGAGTATACAACCCTCGCGTACACTGTTATTGCTGTATAAACGCAAGCTGTTGTGCGTCATCAATGGCAACGTGAAGGAGAGAAAATGATATAGGGCCGGTTAGCATACCCCCTATAGAATTTTTTTTAATGTTGTACCCTTTCAATACGAATCAGATTTCTTGGCGTTGAGCTAACCACCGCATCCTAAATATAGTTTCACAGGGGCAATTATAACATGCATATGGTGATAGATCGGTATCAAAATTCCTGCTGTTTCCAAGACGCTTGGCCATCTGCAGTTCCCACTTGGGACCCTTTCACGTCTCAGACGGCCTACAAGTACCATACATTTGTACGAATTCGGCAACGACGCGCATGCGTCCTCTCCTTGTGAGCCACATGCCAGTCGCCGCGGGTCAGTGCCCCCACATGTAGGCCTGCTGCCTGCTGCCTGCTGCCTGCTGCCTACTGCGTGCCTCTGCCCGTATCGACCGCGAGCCGACGTCACCATGCCAGTCGCCAGCACTTCGCCTCTGGCCTCCACAACCCATCGCATAGCGGGAGAGTCTATTTGCACCAAGCCCCCACAATCGCGTAAGCGGCCAATTGCGAAGAGAGGCCAAATTGAAGAGCGCCTCGGCGGCCATTGTGGTGGCAAACTTCCGCGCGACTGTAAATGTGCGTAAGATTCTTTTGATTAGAGAGAGTATTGATCAAGCAAGGAAAGTAGTTGGGCTCGAACAAACACATATACACCAAAATCGTATGAGAGATAATGTAAAGATTCGATTAATAAAGAAAATTCTCCTCAGAGGTGATAGTATTGTTGAAACGAGATAGAATGGCTGGCCAGTACTTACCTTTGTGCTGTACCGCCGATAGTAACACAAATGAAGAAACAGAAAAAAAGGGGGACAAAAAGGACAAGCTTTCGGAACACAGTTCCTTTATAAGGTGGGAGAGAATGGAAGAAGAAAGGATGGGAACGGAAGGGAAAGGTAATTCAAGACCAGATACTGACCTCCACACTCCCGAAATACCACCTTCATGACCTAGGTCTTGAATTACCTTTCCCTTCCGTTCCCATCCTTTCTTCTTCCCTTTTCTCCCACCTGATGAAGGAACTGTGTTCCGAAAGCTTGTCCTTTTTGTCCCCTTTTTTTCTGTTTCTTCATTTGTGTTACTATCGGCGGCACAGCACAAAGGTAAGTACCGGCCAGCCATTCTATCTCGTTTCAATAATGTAAAGATTCCTTATTGCACTAGTGATACTCCCGCATCTGCAAAACTCTGCAGTCGTTCGTTAGAGGCCTCTGCGTGCGCCATGCCGCATTGCACTTTTTGACATGTCGGTTCGCCAGTAGGGACGGTGCAGTGTGCCTCCGAAGTTGCATTTTGTGATGTTATTTGTGTGACGAAGCGTCTGATGGAGCGGCGATTGCTAATCAATCCTGCTAATGTTGTGGTGTCGCACAAGTATGAAGTGCGCGCCACGTACTTACGCCGCGCGCCGCCATGCACGCACGGGAGCGGCGTTCTTACGACGCCAGCCACGAGCGCCCTCTGCTGCAACTCCGCTCGTCGCCACGACTGTTGCATCGTTCACTTGGGAATCAGGCACCAGTTAATACTTGGCTATCGGATAGGCACTAGGAATCATCAGTAGGCAGGCCTCTGTCTAAACTATGTATCAGCATTCTGCAGTCAAGAACTATGTAAAAGTTAAGTATTATCAAGACTCCACGAAATATATATCTTGTTCTAATTTAGCCTAGTGTTCTAGTTCCTGCTGTCCCATTGGCTAGTCACCTACGTACCTGCACACGCGTGCATCCTTTATTCGGCCACCGACACCTACGACAACCGGCGGAAACGAGACACAAAAAATGTGTGATTAGTTGAGATGAAGTTACGAAGAACCCTTCTTCGTGAAGATGGTATTAGTGTAGAAGATGAATCATTTGCATGCTCTCTTGTATCTGTTATGGTACAGAAATATGATCATAAGTTAGATACTGTTGTTACAAACTCATAATAATGATAATAGGGATGATAATGACGAACAACTCATTGCAAGCGGTAGTGCTACGGTAACTGCGGGAAGAGGCGATGGAAACAGTGGCCGTGAATACCAACAGTCTTTCGGGAAGAAGGTTAAAGTTGCAACTACCATCACGGCTTTTGATGACTAGAGAACATGTACGATGATTATTACATAAGTTATAGTTAAGATATCTGCGTTACGTATGGCGTCTACAATTACATCTACAGTGCCATCTAGAACATGGTTACAGAGCTTTGCAGAAAAACGACACCCACAAGCACATTGAGGTGTACGTAGAGATACTGTAACCAAACGTTCATACAGATATGTTTGTTCGAGCCCAAGTACTTTCCTTTTAAGTCGCTAAAACTATGTCTAATTGAAATATATAGCTACAAAACAGCTTCCTTGAATATACAGCAACTATCGGTTGTGTGTAAATTTATTACACATACGGTAACCGAACTATAACACGTAGTTTTTAGCGTTCTAAGTGCAGCATATGAATGGAATTTATAGCCATATACGATTTTTTGTCACTTTATCAGTATATTCTACGACTGTGAAACTTTTGTGCAAACATTAATTTTGGAAGAGTCTCACACTGGACGACTTCGTTTTAGTGCCGTATTCTCCAATATTTAGATATTTCAGAGCATCAAAAAATTAAACAGGACTGCCTGAAACAATGTTAAAAATCGATTGTGAAACTAAAATATGCCATCAGATACATAACTGGAAAATAGCTTCTTACCTTGTGAATATAGCAACCAGCCACTACAAAATTATTAAGAACACGAAGTATGCGATAACTTTTTCTTAACTAATGCATCTAACATTAACATTAGGTTATCTAGCAATAATATTAGCATTTTTAATGCTGTAAGCCAAATACCTTACAGTAGCGTGAACTGCTCAAAAATCAACATCTACTGTCAAAGGATTCAACTTCACAAAGTGCATACAGTGTGGCTGACTATCATTCATATATAGAACTATATACAGTTCTGCAAACCCCTTTAAGTTGTTATACCTATATGTAAAGCAAATTATCTTTATATTCTGCGTTACAAGTTGCTAATATTAATTTCATAAACAAAAATTCGAACTGCAGTGAGGCAAATAATTTCGTGACCCCAATAGTTATTTTACACAATCATAAAATGAAACTTTTTGAACTTCCTGTCCACCGGTACTGCCTAAAGTAGCTCCTATTTAAGAGCTGCCAGTATTGTAAAAGCCTGTTATTTATTTCATTCCATCCTATATTGTCTTGACTAACAGTCTGTTAAGCAAGAGTAACTATCTCTGTACACAACTAGTAGCGTTCTTGTATTCCTGAGAAATATAAATGGGAAGACAGTATTCGTTCTTTTTATTCCTTTCGTAAATTGATTGATGCAATTAAACGCTGAGCAGCTCTTCACCATCGTGCTTCATATACACTGCAATAGTCAAACAATACAGACGTATGTATCAGCTGTATATACATACCACAGTAGCTATTTAATACAATTTACCTGCTAACAACACTCGTATTTATCTGACGCTTGCCACTACCATGGGGACCGGGCGAAGGTTCAAATTATCCTGCGACAGCAGCGCCGTTAGGAAGTCTAGTTGTTTTTACAAGGTCTTTGATTTGCACTCGAATGAGATAAGAAAGTGACGTCATAATGACGTAGCCGGCCGCTCCTGTCAAACATCCCGAGGTTTGTTCGCGTGCAAGCTCTGTCCTGCAGATACGCCATCTTCCCCTTCGTATTTCTTAGTGCGATTAATTATAAACTAGAGTCAATAAATACCATATTGGTGGGTAACTCTTGATATTGGTGCTAACACGAAACAGAGCCACGACAGGGACGTCCTTCTTGTAGCTCAGTGGATAAACGCGCCATGTTGTGTAGCTGCTGAATGCGGACTGTGAATCGCTTCCCCTTTATTTGATTTTTTTTACCTTGACTCACAAGTTTTCTTACACTGTTATTAATTAAAAGGAATTTACATTTTGCGATATTTCGACATATTTACGTGTACAAGCTCGTTCTTTAAAAAGTGCGTTTGTTCTCTTTAGTGAAAATACCGTGAAATATGGACCTTCGAATTGTAAACATTGTCTACTGCGATATTTCGACATATTTACAAGTACAACCGCTTTTTCTTAAAAAATGCGTTTGTACTATTTAGTGAACATGCCTTGAAATATAGACCAACGAATTGTAAACATCGTCTCCTGAACTAACTACACATAAACTACAGACACATTGTTATACTGAATGTTTCAAATGACATGCTGATACAAATTGTTTCATACATTGGCTTCAAAATATAGACAAAGCTCTTGAGATCCGCGAAGTGGCACAATTGTCTCATAAATAGTACTTATGGAACGCAAGAACGTGTATAACAGCGGTTGCCAAAAAGGAACAAGGCACTAAAGTCTCATTACGAAACGACAGTTGCCTTAGCACTCTAGTACGGAATCTATATAAAATTATTTGAATCAGTTGGTTTACCTGTTGGGAGGCGATCCACTTATAATATTGTAAAAAAATATATAAAATAGCCAAGATCGCTTATCGCTTATCATCAATTTTTATTAACGACGACCGGTTTCGCTGAACTATGTCAGCATCATCAGGTCAAATAAAATATTTTACAAGGCCATAATCTTGTAATGTCAATCAGTTGTTATATAACAATTTACAGTGCATAGGTGCACTATGTCATTATAATAAAACATAATTATCACAGTGAGTGACAAAAGCAATCACTCACAGTGATAATTATGTTTTATTATTATGACATAGTGCACCTATGCACTGTAAATTGTTATATAACAACTGATTGACATTACAAGATTATGGCCTTGTAAAATATTTTATTTGACCTGATGATGCTGACATAGTTCAGCGAAACCGGTCGTCGTTAATAAAAATTGATGATAAGCGATAAGCGATCTTGGCTATTTTATATATTTTTTTACAATATTTGAATCAGCTGGACATTTAGAACATTAATTATTACAGGGTGCCTTCCGTTTATGTGCAGGTAGTTCAGGAGACAATGTTTACAATTCTTTCACGTATTGGCACTAAAGCGAACAAACGCACTTTTTAGAGAAAGCGCATGTAATACTTATGTCAAAATATCGCAAAATGTTAATTCCTTTTAATTAATAACAGTGTAAGACGGGACTCGGAATCGAACCACCGCCCAAAATCATCAGCTACGGAACATGGTGGGTTTATCTACTGCGCTACAAGAAGCACATTTCTGTAGTGTCTCTGGTTGCATTACCAGCAGTATCAAGGGCTACCCGCCAATATGTCATTTATTGACTGTAATTTACAACTAATCGTACTAAGAACGACATATTTTTATTACCTCTTCTGTCTGCCGTTACTCTGAAATATCAACACACGTGTTATAAGGAGAATGTTTGGCGGGAGCGGACGACTACGTCATTTTGACGTTCTTCCTTATCTCGTTCGGGTGCAAATACTCTCCCATCGCTAGCGCTCTCTGCACCGCTGCTACGGGGGTCGTGTACACTACACGACATCAATACAGAGACTGACAAATACTGAACTATGTGAAATAAAATTGCCATAACTTCCGAACGGTTTGCGTTGGGAAGTTCAAAATGCACGGTTGGTCGCGAGCCTGGTTAGAATCAGTATACATATGTGCATGCATCTTGTTGCTGCAGGCCATTTTCATGCGAAAATGGCTCGGTATAGCGCTTGTGAAGCCTACCATGCGAGTGATAACAGCCCAATTGCTGCGAGAAGCACATAATTTTATTTTATTTTTATTTATTTATTTATTTATTTTTAGGGGGTTCTCCTGACCATTTCTACAATCTACTATATGAATAGTTATGTCCTTACGAAATCGAAAATAAAAATGCTTCCTTCTTCGGAAATAAAAAATAGAAAGCCGTTGCCGGCCGCGGTGGCCGAGGGGACTGAGGCGCTCCAGTCACGGTCTGCACGGCCACTACGGTCGGGGGTTCGAATCCCCCTCGGGCATGGATATTTGTGCCGTCCTTAGTATTAGCTAGTTTTTAAGTAGTTTGTAAGTTTAGGGACTGATGACCCCGTAGTTAAGTCCCATAAGCTATACAAACATTTGAACATTTTGAGAAAGCCGTCGCGCCCGTGAGGAAGCACCATGCCCGTTGCTTCCAATGAATTTACAAACTGAAAGAGTGCAGGTAAAACATAAAACCTTTCTGCTAGTGGATATCTAATGTGTGTGTTGCTAAACAGTGTGTCAACAGAAGATGATGAATTATGAAGTAAAAGGATAAAATAAGTAACCTAAGATGAAAGAACTACGAAAAACTGAGTAGCATAACCTTCTTCTACAGGTCAGCACGTTGTGTGACAAAATTTGAAACTAAAACTTGGAGAAAACAGAAACCACCAAGTTACCCACTGTTAGGACGGGAAATTACAAAATTAAAAAATTAAAATAAAAAACACATCTTCTATGCTAGGTTAGTAGGAGAATTCTAAGGGAAAGATTTGAGTTGAACCCCATACCTCGCTTGAACCATGTCGTGGTCAAACTGTCAAAAACCGGTCGACCCACTTCGTGAACATCCAATGTAAAAGAACATTTGTCACATTTAGCGGCCGATAGCTGACTGGTAGCCGTGATCAAGGGCCACCGACAGGAAATTGGCAAAATGCTCCCGCTCTCACCTTTCGGTGGGCATTCCATAGATATTACATAAACTCTACTCCATTCGACAGATGGAACACAAACATCATATATATTGTGAATCCCACGATCCAATTCTTCCATAAAATTGATTAATATACCTTTAGTGATAATGTGAAAAATTTGTAGTGTTTTATCAATGTATATTAATGAATTTTATCCATGTAAACACAAGCCCTAACGAAATTCTGAATGACTACACGATTTAGGCACAAACTTTATTTAAATAATGTTATCGAAATATTACGATTAGGAAACGGATAATCCAGAGATGCACTATTTTAAATCCATATTCAGGAAAAATAAACACATAGCATCTGAGAGATCAAAGACACATTATCACATAAAAAACGATTATATTTAATTTCCATTTGTCAACATATGGCATGTATACCATCTGAAATAAATATTACATCTTACTGAAATACGAAAACGGAAATAACAAATGAAATAAACGTTTTCGTAACAAACAGATGCTATATGAAATATCTGTCTACATAATGTAAGTATTGTTGCCTCAAAGACATCCATTTGAAACTCAGAAAACGTGTATAGAAAATAACTAAAATAGGTTCCTTGCAGGCATCACTTGAAAATGGTATAAGCCGAAACGGCCGTTGTGAAACAATAAAAATAATTTCAGCATATTGGATAATTCTCATTTATTAAATATCTTATACGACATATTTCATGCCGCGGGTCATACAATGAGAGAAAAATTACAACTAGGACTCGAGTGGTGTTGTTCTAAGAGCACCGGTTACTCTAATAAGTACACCGCGTTGCACGCTTCTCAGCTACCTTACAGGATCTACCTGCTGAAGCGTGTGTTGAGAGTTCATGTCCTTAACTCCGCAGAGGACGAGAAACAGATGTTTAGAAAAACAAAAAGGTCACCCTGAGGTAACAGCCAAAGTCGCTAAGAGGAATTCTTTTTTTGTTGTATCTGATGCGTGGCGACGCTGGTGCGAATTTGATATCTTTGGTTATCGGTCGACCTCAGCCGTCCTCTCGATCTTTCTGGCTTGCTGATCTTTGGTCAACCGTCGCTGGATTTAAGTGGGCCTTTGGTGGGGAGAGCGGTAGTTTTGGAAAGAAGCGAGTGCTCGGTGGGCTTTCCTTGCGCGCATGCTGCAGTTGTCACGTGGGCGGGAGTGCTCGGGCTCCGGGGTGACGGCTTGGCGGCCGAGGTGCATTCCTTGTTATTGTGGAGCCCGTGGTTTCCGGGGTACTTGCCTAGCTTATTTGGAAGGCTGTATAGTGTGTGTGGGCCTGATCAAATAACCTGGTTTGATGTTCGGAAGTGGCAACAAGTGTAAAGAGCCCCCAAGGCATGATACGCATTTGCATACTCCAGTGGTAAACGGCAAGCCTTACATCGAGGTGGTATAAAGATTTTCTGCTGTTTGTTAGATGAACTTTATACATTTGCGTGTTGTTCTGCATTTGTGAGATAATGTATCGCGCTGCCCTGCCTTCTTTAGTTTAGGCAGCTTTGTAATTGACTGGTATACTGTTGTATATTCTAAGTTATTCCTCTTGAAGAGTCAGAAGTAAGGGAGAAGTTTTCTTGGTTAAAAATATGAAGTAGTTTAAGTAAATTCCCTTGTAAAAATAACTTGAATATTTTAAGTGATAAGCGTCCTTTCTATATGGACTGTTATATCGAAGCTTGTGCTACGTATGGTGTGCCCTTCCCTACTGTACGGCCAGTTCGGTGGGGTGACGTCTTGGCGCACGCGAGTTTGAGCGGTGGCCGTTACTTGGCATCCTGACATAACTTACTGCTTGCCACTGGGAAATCAAAATTTTATATGAGTGTTCTTTTCTCCTGTTCCTCCCGGCGCCGAGCCGTCTCCTCTCGTGTGTTGTCTGGATTCTGAGTTCTGGAGCGGTATAGGGCGCGTCATGCGTTGAGCTACTTATAATTATGAACTTAAATTATTTACAGTCCTTCAGTAGTAAAGTATGACTTGCAATTCCTTTAAAATGCATGCCTTTCTTAACGGAATCATTGTACGTTAGGTAAATCATTGGTTCTTTGCTTTGTAACTGCATTATTCATGTCGGATAGTATACTATTGAAAACCTTGTAAGATTGATTAAATTTGAAGGGATCTTCTCTCTGCCTGTTTCATAGCTTAAAGGGTATGTAACAGGTCGTGTGTGACCGTACGTTTCATATTGCTTATCAGTTTAATTGAGATCGACGTTGCCGGTTGGTTTTGTAAGAAGTCATGTGTGACCGTAAATTACTTAATTATTTTAATTGAGATTGACTTTGTACTTATTATTTGAAGCCTTGTGGATGTATGTGTTTAATTGAATATGTTGTTAATGGGCCGCTTAGGGCCGCACCTATTGCCTGGGGTTTAACTTCAATAAAGCTGTGAGCTTATACCATGTCAATAATTATTGTACCCTCCTTTTGATATTTCCCTTTGTAATTTTAATGATTGTAGCATGTTACAGTATCTCCCATCTGAGATATTTCGATGTACTGTGGCATCATTTTGAAATGTGAGGAATAATAGCTAAAAATAGCAAAAGGGGAAAAAAATCTCTTTATTCGGTAATAAGATGCCTTTCTGGTCAATCTGATGACCACCTTGATGCAGTTACCAATCGACTGCATCAATGCTGGATATGAAAGTCTGTATAGACAATGTCGGCAAACAGAATAGCTCCCTGTGCGGCAGCCACGCACGCCCGTGACGTCATCGGTGTCGGCCCGCCAGCCACCTGCTAAACACGCGCTATTTCCAATGGACACCCCCGCGGCTACTCAAGACCTCGGCGCGCTGATTCACGGCTGGCCAGAATAGCTGGTCTGCCCCCTCTATCTATCTCTAGTTGTAGATGCACCACTAGAGCCTCCTAATCCGGGGATGGTCGTTCCTGGAATCGAGAGTTGTTTACCTGGTCAAGTTACAATGTCAGCGTTTTTAAATTCTTGCTTCTGCAGGCAATCCATACGAAACTTTGTAAGTATCATCCGCGAACAGAAATAAATACAACGTCGCATGGGCCTAGTCAGAGAGGAGGTGTCTGGGGTTAAAACCCCTCGCGAAAAAAATTCCTTGTGTATATGGATAAAAACAGATTATTTATGAGAATCATGGGAATCCGTTACACATGTTCCATAAACTCCCGATTTCTCCCCATAGGCTTGGGGTCCTAAGAAAGACATTCATGACCATCGTAAAAAATCGTCGCCCTGTAGCTGACTGCAGACAATTTTGAATGAAGGAATAGACCGTCTTCTCTCACAGTGTGTTGAAAGCATTAACAATTATGGTAATTACTACAGAAATTATGAGCAGTTTACTTAGTTGTTTTCTTCTCCCGTGTCTTCTTTCAATTCGTCTTTATAGCTGAGTGTGACTTGTCTGTTTTCCAATCACTAGGAATAATACCTTCCTCAAGGTACCCACGGTAAATTATGGTACAGAAGGGAGACTGAATCCGGCGGAGGATCTGTGTAGAAACTGGCAATGACCTCGTCAGACCCTTGAGCTTCATTTCACTTAAGATGTTTGAGCGGTTTCTCGACACCACCGTTAGCAATTACAATGTCAGTCAGCAGTCTCTTGTGAGCGAATCAAGGTCCCTGTATAGTCGAAGAGTACACCTATTTTTGCCTTTGACAGCTTTCAGTTACTGCCAAAATTTGAATCAGGTACTGCTTCTCTGATAATGCTTCAGGCGTTATTAAAAGCTTCTCGCACTGCCTTTCTGGTTACCGTCCATCTTTCGATCTGAATTCGCCTAGCATTACGATATGATTTACGCTGTTCCTATTGTGGGAAATACGTAGTTTCCTAAGAAGTTTGCCGTAGTGTAATGGCCGAGCACTTCAAGGCGCCTTGCTCCCCGTCAGAGGTACGACTCCTTCCCTCGGGCATGGTTGTATGTGTAGCTCTTAGGTTAGTTTAACTTAAGTAGTTTGCAAGCCTATGGACTTTTGTCAGTAGTTAAGTCCCATAGACTTACAAACATTTGAACATTACTTAGAAAGTCTACTAATTTTGTTTCATACCGTGTTGTCACTTTAGTATTCATTCTTTTGCAATGAAGTGTAATGTATGCAGTACTCGTGCCGTTTGCAATTTTGCCGGCCGCGGTGGCCGAGGAGACTGGGGCGCTTCAGTCACGGGCTGCACGGCCACTACGGTCGGGGGTTCGAATCCCCCCTCGGGCATGGATATTTGTGCTGTCTTTAGTATAAGGTAGTTCATAAGTAGTTTGTAAGTTTAGGGACTGATGACCCCGTAGTTAAGTCCCATAAGCTTTACAAACATTTGACCATTTTTTTTTTTTTTTTTTTTTTTTTTGCAATTTTGTTAAGAATACACATTGTAGTAATGTTCATTCATTGTAAACCCCTCCCGAAATCATGTTCTCGCTGCGGCTATGCAACAATGTGTACTTTCCACTTCCTAAGAATAAACAGACTGTAAATAAACGCAGACGCGACGCTTGGTCAGCACCTGTAGCTCACGTCCATTGGCGTCGCTACATAGTTGGAAGTACGTCCACTTTAAGTATTTGATGTCTCATTTCTGTTACTGTCAAAAAAAAAAAAAAAATTAAAATAATTCAGGACGATACCTGCCAGTGAGTGTTGTTGTTGTTGTCTTCAGTCCGCAGACTGGTTTGATGCAGCTCTCCACGCTAACCTGTCCTGTGCAAGTCTCTTCATCTTAGAATACTTTCGGCAACCTACATCTCTTTGTATCTGCTTACTGTATTCGTTCCTCGGTCTCCCTCTACGATTTTTACCCCACACACTTCCTACTAATGCTAAGTTGACGATTCCTTGATGCTCTCAGAATGTGTCTCACCAACCTATCCATTTCTTAGTCAGAATACGACAGAAATTCCGTTTCTCCCCAATTCTGTTGAGCACCTCCTCATTAGTTACGTGATCTACCCATCTAATTTTCATCATTTGTCTGTAGTACATTTCAAAAGCTTCTATTGCCAGAGAGTATTGAAAGAAACAATATTGAAAGAAATCAGAGGAGTAACTCAAAATTTTAAATTTTTTCCTCAGTCGGGATTGAAACCCGGAGCTTCTGCTAACCACGCAGTCGAGCTGGCCACTACGCACTGCGCCATGGGGGACACAGCTTACCGGCCGCGGTGGCCGAGGTGACTGAGGCGCTCCAGTCACGGTCAGCACGGCCACTACGGTCGGGGGTTCGAATCCCCCCTCGGGCATGGATATTTGTGCCGTCCTAGTTCGTAAGTAGTTCATAAGTAGTTTGTAAGTTTAGGGACTGATGACCCCGTAGTTAAGTCCCATAAGCTTTACAAACATTTGAACATTTTTGGACACAGCTGCCACTACGACCACGACAGGTGCCTTTGCGTACTCCCGTCAGACCTCAGTCACGTTATTACGCACACGTAATGACCCTGCCCATTACAACATATCACTTACAATATCTCCTCATCACTTCTATGACCTCCTCCCCACCCGTATGTCTTACAGTTTAAAACCTGATTTCGAAATGTCTCTCTTGCCATTATAAAATGCATGTGCAACCTTCCGGTGTGTCCTGGTCAGATCCACAAATGCAACCGCCTTTCATGATGCTTAAACCAAGTTTTTGTCACGAATAAATTACGTTGCATGCATAATAAAGGCAGCTTCCTCTTTCATTAACTTAACCCCGTCCATATTCACCTACAATTTTTCCTTCCCTTCCTTTTCCTACTACGAGTTTCAGCCCTCATGATAATCAAGTTTTCGTCTCCCTTAACTGTCTGAATGAGTTCTTTTATCTCATACACGTTTTCAATCTCCTCATCGTCGGCAGAGCTAGTTGGCATATAACCGTCTACTACTGTGGTGTTGGCTTTGCATCAATCTTCGCTACGATAAAGTGGTGTGCTATTTGTAGTAGTTTACCCACATTAATATTTTCTTATTCGTCGTTAGACCTACTCCTGTGATAAACCCAAATGATTTTGTATTTAAAAAACACACCTTTCCATTGAACCACGCCGGCCGCGGTGGCCGAGGGACTGAGGCGCTCCAGTCACGGTCTGCACGGCCACTGCGGTCGGGGTTCGAATCCCCCCTCGGGCATGGATATTTGTGCCGTCCTTAGTCTTAGTTAGTTCATAAGTAGTTTGTAAGTTTAGGAACTGATGACCCCGTAGTTAAGTCCCATAGACTATATAAACATCTGAACATTTGAAACATCGAACCATACTAATCCTAGCTATATCTAACTTCAAATTAGGCATTTCCTTTTTAAAAATTTTTGCCTCCCTGCCCGGTTAAGGGATCCAACATACCTCGCTGCAATCCGTGAACTGACAGTCTTGTCTTTCCTGATGACCGCATCCTCCCGAGTACTCTCCGGAGATCCGAATTGGAAATTAATCTACCTTCCGAATATTTTACCCAAGAGGATGCGATCACCATATTTTCCTACAGTAGAGCTGCATGTACTCGGGAAAATTAACGGATGAAGTTTCCCCTTGCTTCCATCCGTTTTGCAGTAACTGTATGGGGAAGCCACGTTATCTGATGTTACAAGGCCAGATCAGTCAGTTATCGAGACTGTTTCCCCTGTAATTACTGGGACTTCTAGTGCTTGAAAACCATCTTCAACTGTCACTTCTTCATCCTTTCATCTACTTGTTGCCCTGCTCACCTTAGTGACACTTTTACTTCAGTATTTCTTGCGAGTCTTCTCCAGCATATCCATGTGTTCGCATTCGGTAATTACTTTTACATCTGCCGAACGTACGAAACATTCTGATGCTTACTCTTCATGCCCATCGTGCACTCTTCTCCACCTCCTCTGAAACGTTTCTGCTTTCACATCCTCTCAGGCTTGTGCATTCGAACAAATGACGTGTTTCATATTTATTACTTTCAACCCAGCGTACTCTTGTCTCGAATTATTTCTGTGCGTTAACGGTGCTGATTTCCAGATGGTTTTCGGATAATCCGGGTTTCGGTTGATCAGATTTCGATTAATGGTGATTTTTCTGTATAAGTTTTCTTTTACGATACCAGTAAAATGAAGCCCGTTAAGAATATCTTACTTAGCCAGACATTATCACAGATCTACACGGACTGTCTTAAAGCATGTTTCCCTCCACACCATGTACTTCAATTCTGCATCAATGTTCCAAGTGAAATGCGTAGCAAATTCTCTCCTATATTGGAATAGCACCCTAGCAAAGAACGCGAATGGGAACAATCCCGCCTTGTATCTCATGCCAAGGTATCAATAATAAAACATTTACTTGAGATGATATTGCCTCGTAATACCAAAGGTATTAAACATAAGGAGATACACTGAATTAAAATTTTAAGACAGTCCGTGTAGTCGCTTTGTCTGCAACGCTGTGTTAGCTGAGTGATTATCACGGATCTGTTAAACGACTTCATGTCGAAAGCAATCGCACAAAGTTTTTAACGATGTGTTCTACTCTGTGGTGACGCATGCAGTTTTATCTTGTTGCTTAAAGTTGACCAAAAACTTCTACCCAATTGCGATCCAGACTGCCTTGTTACCTGAATAAATAATTACTTGTACGATCGCTGTTATCCATAATGTTCTCAAAAATAAATATAGATGATTGTTTCTGAATGCAGTAAGTATTAAAAGTATGGATCGTCTCATTCATTTTCAAACAATTTGTGTGAACGTGTAAGTAACCCAGTAAAACCGTTAAATGCTACGGCCGTATAGGGTTAATAAAATTTTTATCATTTTATTCTGATCTGATTACGTGAAAACTTTCTAAGTCCAGTTTGTGTTCAAAATTAGACAAAATCTAGTAAATATGATTTCACTGAATGTAATGGGGGAATAAGTGGTGAATAAATTTTATATTTTAAAGAATTTGAAAATGATTAGTGGGAGTTGAGGGCAGTTAGCATCATTAAAAGAGACGGAGTTTACTTTCAAGCAAACTTTCGTTATTAACAGCAACTCGTTCGGAAGATTATCCTGAAATAAAATTATTTATGTAGGTAAATAAGCGTCATGTAATGGATTTGGACTAGTTAAGCGATCGAGTTCCGTACAGTTGCCCGTGACCTATATTTAGTTTAGGGACTAACCGATAAATTCAGCTGAAAATCATGAAAATGTGAATTATCGGACTTCGGTTTTAAAACATTACAGAAATGAAACGCGATTGCAAGTTCTAAGCACATTTGCATAATCAAAAGGGATATATTTCAATGAAAGTTAGCAAATTCACATCAATAAAGTTGGTCCTAATGGCATGATTTTCGCTGGCTAGAAAACAAAGAAATCTTCTTCTTAATTTTAAGAAAACTCATTCTGATTTATTTCAATGAAAAAACCTTTTACTACACTTACATTAATTTAATGTAAAAATAAATAAATAAATAAAATAAAAAAAATAAAAAAAATTAAAAAACCAGAGTGGACACATATGTCTGTATCGGACGGAAGATAAAAGCAGACAGAAGAAGTCGAATGCTGTTCTCTTTTGTCATCATCATTATTTATTGCATTCATTGGCCTACGGCTGAATAAAAGGGGTACAATCACAACTGTAGAGGAATACAGACTGCACATTATAAGGTAGGTATACATTGAAAAACAAAAAACAAAACAAAAAAATAAATAATGAAACATCAGTCAGTCTCAATCTCAATACAGGACACATTTATTGCAGATAACGGTCCAACGTAGTCGGTCCCCGCCTCATCTTCTACTGCTGTCGGCTCCACTTGTTTGAGGACTTCCAATACGCGGCCTTTCCATCGCGTCTTGGGTCGTCCCTTTGGGCGTCTTCCAGCAAGATGAGAACGGATAACTCGGTTTAGGAGGGATCCGTCGGCTTGGAGTATGTGCCCAAACCATTGTAGCCTCCTCTGTCACAATGTTCGGCCAATATGTTGCTTCCCATACCGCTGATAAACGTTTTCTTTTGTTCTTCATTCACATTTACATTCTATGGTATTGTATTGGGTTCATACATTTTCCGGAGTATCTTCCTCTCGAACGCACAGATGACTTCATCAGTTGTTGCTGAAATTGCCCAGGTTTCACAACCATATGACACTACCGGTCGCATTAGTGTCTTGTACAACCGAATCTTGTTTCTCGTGATATTAGCCTGGATTTGGAAAGGTTGTTTAGTCTGAAGAAGATGTGATTAGCGTTTGTTATTCGTTGTTGCACCTCTTTAGTTAATTCATTTTTCTGGTTAATACGGATCTTTCTCTTGTCCGGGAAAAATAAAGAAATGCTAACAATGGGTCAGAGACGAACATGAGAGAGGAAAGCGCTCTGTAATAAAAAATATATCTTCTTATCTTACCGATTCGCCGTATCGTTGCACCTTCCTTACGTCTATGTACGACCAACTGTTGAGTCAGCAGCTCATGTAGCGGTGCTGACGGCACGAAACGGCATTGTCTGAGACGCAGTACAGCCGGAACAATGGTTCCTCGTAATTTCTTCGTCTCCTTCGGTGAGAATGTTTGTCCCTCGAATGTCAAATAAACGAAAATAGCCCGGGACCAACATTCTGTGCTCTTGATCGACAGTGTAGCTAAGCGGGGACTTAAAATAGCAGGAGAGCTTTATATTTACCCGTGACGTACGAGGGGCTTCGCTGGTGCGACATTCGTTCCGGGAGCTGCAGAAGCAAACAGAGGGACGCGTTCCGCTCTGCTGCCTTTGTTGGGCGGACGCGCGTCCGACGCGGCGCGCGTCACGAATTTGACGCGCAGGCAGTCGGTTTTTTCTGCGCACAGCGTCTGGAGTGTCTGGGAGGGGGATCTGTAGCTGCCTGCATATTACAGCCCTGCATGTAGAAAGTAGCAACAACCCTTTATGTGAGGATTGTCGACAATCACGTTTTAAGGGAGAGTGGGCAACTGGCGATCACTGAAGTTATTCTCGTCAGTACAAGTTTAATTTAAATGCTGTTTTAGTGCTATTGCTTAAAACTGGTTACAAATATATTAAACTTTATTGTAATATTGTTAAAATTCGTTCAACTCTGATGTATTAAAAAAACTATTTAAGTAAAAATGTAGCTTTGACCAGCATTTCCCCTACCCTGGGGTAATGGCAGACAGCATTTAAACCCATTGAAAATTCATAGTAAATCTAAAGATAAGGTAAAAAATGATTACAACTCAATTTCTTTTGAATCAGTGTGTTTATTTTAGAAAAGTGAAATATCAAATTATTGGAATTGTGAAAATAGGCTTTTGGATACACAAATCACACTTGTAGCCATCTACATGATCCCATCCAGAACTAGCTTCATGAGCCCCTACCCCACAAATAGTGCAACAGAACCAAAGTTCCTCACCTATACCATATACCATCGTACCATAAAAAATCTTAGACAATGTCTTGACAGTGTTAGCTAAGGCAACTCTGATGTATTAAAAAAACTATTTAAGTAAAAATGTAGCTTTGACCAGCATTTCCCCTACCCTGGGGTAATGGCAGACAGCATTTAAACCCATTGAAAAATCATAGTAAATCTAAAGATAAGGTAAAAAATGATTACAACTCAATTTCTTTTGAATCAGTGTGTTTATTTTAGAAAAGTGAAATATCAAATTATTGGAATTGTGAAAATAGGCTTTTGGATACAAAAATCACACTTGTAGCCATCTACATGATCCCATCCAGAACTGGCTTCATGAGCCCCTACCCCACAAATAGTGCAACAGAACCAAAGTTCCTCACCTATACCATATACCATCGTACCATAAAAAATCTTAGACAATGTCTTTACAGTGTTAGCTAAGGCAATTTCATGCTCACGAGGAAAATCGCACTTTCTCCCTAATGAAGTGGCATCAGCAAACATTCAAATTTTTGTATAGCTTATGGAACTTAACTACGGGGTCATCAGTCCCTAAACTTACAAACTAGCTAATACTAAGGACGGCACAAATATCCATGCCAGAGGGGGGTATTCGAACCCCCGACCGTAGTGGCCATGCAGACCGTGACTGGAGCGCCTCAGACCCCTCGGCCACCGCGGCTGGCGGGCATCAGCATTACCACTCTTTAATTTCTCCTGAAGAGTACTAAATGGTATGTCATAGGTGTTTGAAGCCTTTCTGAATGACATTGCCTCATTAACGACTTAGCCTTTTGGGTCGTTCTATCCCACTTTCTGGGCATCTGAGACAAATTTAAAAAATGTTCTGTGAGGTTGGAGTAACACTGGTCGATGAGTAAATCGACTACCGATACCCCAGACCGACTGACTGCCATATTTGAAAACGTTAAAACAAAATAACTATATATTCTACGCCTGAAACAAATGTACCACTAAAAAGTTTACACATCATAGTACAGTATACGATTGGCAACTATTTTTACATACTTGTAATTCAAGTACTTACCATGACGTAAAGAATGCTGTTCCTTAAATCTGAGGACGTGAAAAATAACTTCTCTGCACCAAAATCAGGTAGACACTGCCAAGATGGCGTCGATTTCACCAGTAGTTCCTTAAACGGCCGTGAGGTGGCAGCACACTCTACAACGCGTCTACTGCGAAGCAGATACTTTGGTGACCGCCATTACCCAGTGACCGTCATTACCCCACTCGCCCCTGCCATTGGTTGGTTCCACGTCACATGCTACTCAGCAGCCACTCCTGGACCAACCTGGCCATTACGTATATTGTAGAAATGTGCCAGAAAAATATATCATGGTGGTACAAGACATGTATGAAGGTACAGTGATAAAAAACAGGAACAGTGCAGGTGCCACAAAGGCATTTCCAGTGAGAGTAGGACTACATCAGGGATCTGCTCTCAGCCCATATCTCCCTGACCTTGTCATGGATGTACTAGTCAAAGATGTGTAAAAAGAGGCTCCTTGGAGCATAGTATTTGCCAATAATGTCGTAATCTTTGAACCCACTTTGGAAGCACTCCAAGAAACTTGAACAGTGGAGAAAAGCTCTAGAAGAAATGGGAATGAGAATTAGCAGGGTGAAAGAGTATATGTGTAAAAGGATGCCAAAGATCCATATATTAACCTGCAAGAAGAACAACTTACGCTGGTCAACAAATTTAAATACCTGGGCTCTTACATGCAAAGTGATAGAGGAGGCCGAAATACAGCACATGATAAATAATGGACAGATGAACTGTAGGAAACTGAGCGGAGTACTGTGTGATAAAAAGGTTAGCTGTAGACTAAAAGGAAAGCTTTACGAGTCTGTGGTGAGGCGAGCGATGCCGTATAGTGCAGAAGGCCAATTACAAAAGAAATGAGAATGTTAAGCTGGATGAGTGGGGTGACACGAAAGGATAGACTAAGGAATGAGGACATCTGGGGAACAGTGGAAGTGGAGCCCATAGGGAAGAAAATCCATGAAAGTAGGCTAAGATGGCATGGTCATGTGCAAAGAAGAGGGGAGCGCTTTGTGGGGAGGTTGAAGACCTGGAAATCGAAGAATCAAGGAGAAGAGGAAGACCGAAACTAAGATAGTAAGCCAAGATGTCAGGGGACCTACGGGAGAAACGATGGCTCAGAGAAGAAGCAGTGGATAGACATATATGGAAGAGACGGGTCCAGCAAAATTATGCCGACCCCTCATAACGGGGGAAAGGCTGAGATGATGATGATATTGCAGATATTTACTGATTTAAGGTTTATTTCTCTTACAAAGGTTCTGTATCACAAAAGTTTGTTTTCTATAAACTAAAGATTTTAATAAACTTTCTATGGTATACAATTCAAGCCTACTCACAGCAGCTTTGTATTTAATTTACTGTGTCGCTCTGTGCTATATCGTTTGTATTTCTGTATCTGGGGAAAACTCTAGCTAATCCACGTCCATCTGATGTTAAATGTAATATCTATATGCCTTTTTTTGCATAATAAACTAATAACAGTGGAACTCTGTCGTCTTACTCAATAACACTTTTACAAAGCCAAGGTTACATTATGAAATAGTATTGTGATACGTAGCATAGTTCGATAGCTTGTTACATCGTAAGCAGTATTGTCATCCACATCGCATCATAGGGAAAGTTGTGTGTGTGATCGACCCCGCCGACTTCTAATATTTTTTCTGTCTCTTTCTACTTGTCCGATATGTAACAGTGCAAACAAAGAATAGATCAAGGCCAATGGTAATTTTCATTTAATCAGAACTTTTCATAAGACAATTTAGAAAGACTGAATTTGCGAGAAAGCTGTTACACCTCCCGGTACTGTAATACGATCTTTTTCTCTTATTATTCCTTCAGAACCGTGGCACAATGGACGAGCGCACTGAGGCGCCGTGCTGCGGTCTGCGCGGCCATTCGTCGTCGGGCATCGAATCCTCCCTCGGGAATAGTTGTATGTGTTGTCCTTAGGTTAGTTCAACTTAGTTTAACTAGTGAGTAAACTAGGGACTAATAACCAAGACGTTAAGACCCATAGATTTACAAAAATGTAAATATTTGAACTCTTCCAGGAATAATGACTCAGTGTCTTGCCGTTAGTTGTAGCTTCACTTCAGATTTTGTGTATAAGCAATGCAACATCCCACAAGGAGAAAGCAATACGGAATGTCGCGGGGTGTGTTTGTAGACATTTGCTTGCGAATCAGCTAACTATTCGAGTTAAGACACTACACTTCTATAGTACTCTTATTATTACATTAATGCACGATTGCACGTTCTGAAATTGAGATAATGGTTCATATCAGATGTTTCCCGTGCACTGCTAGGTGGGCTGAGTACTTACTTTCGAAGTAGCATAATCAGCTTGGACAACAACAAATTTATTACAATACGGGAGCAAAGGTTCGAGCAAGGGTAATGCAAAATGACTTCGTAATCGTATATATTTTATGGAACATTTTTGATACGGGAATAACAGCGATCTACAAGTTTTTAATAAAATAATAATTAAAGCAGTCAGGAACGCGAATAATATTTTATTTTATTTTATTTTTGAGCAGTGTTGCACTACAAGAGATGGGTCAGCTCCTCACCAAGGACAGGATCTGATGATTACCCATGTGGATCGAAACCGGTCATCACAATGAAATAAAATAACATACTTGATATTGACTGCTTTAATTATTATTTTATTGTAAATATTTTAATGATGATGTTATGTCAGGTGCCATAATATTAAAATAATTCTTTGTTTTTTCAATGAATTTTTAATTAATTTATTACTAACATATAATGTGAACTTCAACATAATCGTAATCTGCACCTTTCATTCCGATCTTACACTGACGTATTTGTCATAACCCTACTACTCCGTGCATCGGCGGAGTTGCCTTGCGCAGAGCCGTTCGCCGTGGAGGTTCGAGTTCTCCCTCGGGCATGGGAGTGTGTGTGTGTTGTGATCAGGATAAGTTGGTTTATGTAGTTTGTAAGTTTAGGAACCGATGACCAATGCAGTTAGGTCCCATAACTTTACAAACAATTGAACAACTTTCTATTCCTTTTTTTTTTTTAACAATTTTATATATCAGCCAACCGGTTCCGTAGTTTTAAGGTACTTGACCTAGGTTTCGTTTTCGTTAGGGACAACTTCATCAGAAGAATGAAAAATCAGTTACATGAAACACATGACGTCAAAAATATAACGAGCAGAATTGCTAGAGTCGACTACAATAAATAAAATAAAAACCTAGCATTCTTGTCATGCAAATAAAATCAGTGTGCATGAGTTCCTTCATGCCCTTCACACCACAGTGATTTTATTTGCATGGCAAGAATGCTAGTTTTTTTATTTGTAATCGACTTGAGCAATTCTGCTCGTAATATTTTTGACGTCATGTGTTTCATGTAACTGTTTTTAATTCTTCTGATGAAGTTGTCCCTAGCGACAACGAAACCTAGATCAAGTACCTTAAAAACTACGCAACCGGTTGGCTGATATATAAAATAGTTTTAAAAAATTTGATTACGGTTGCTGTTAACCAGCCATGTTCAAAGTTGTACATACTATTCCGTAAAGTTTACCGTAATGCACTTTACTTTAAGGTAACAACAGATGCTAGTCGGAAAACTGTTTAACAGTATTTGAGGACGATATTTAATATTCATTTGAACTGAAATTTCGTATTTCATTCCCGCTAGCAAGCAACTAAAACCTCTGTCTACGAATTTTCTCTATCAAACGGATTACAAATTCCATCGTGTAGACTGCTTGTATCTGTATCTTTAGCAGTCATTGACACAATATTGTGCTTCAGTACATATTTTTACCATTAAGATATCATTTGCACTTTCACTCCCGCCTAAAGTGATTATAAACTCGTTTTAATGCAGCGGCCCTGTGCCACGCTATGGGAGCATGCTAGGGATGGGAAAAACCGACCGGTTAAAACCGATACCGGTATTTTAGTTTTGAATAACCGGTTTTTTCGGTATTTATTTGGTGTCGGTTGTAACCGGTTTTTTTAGTTATTGCCAAGAACCGGGTAAAAAAACCGGTACGACTACTTCCTGTAGTGGTGGTTCAAAATGTGTATTTGAAAATAATTTTAAAAAATTATAACTAGTAGACCCTAATATTTAGGGCTATTCCTAAAATTTCCACTGCTGTGAAATATTAGGTCATCGCAGAAACTAAGAAAAGCGATCTGTGTTGATTTCAGAACAATCCCGGTAGTCAGAAACGCGCAACAAACGCGTGGCATAAGAACTTAAGAACTGGTGCAGCTACCGAGGCATCGATGCACCTGTTGCCGTGTGGCGTGGCCTATTAGACGACGCGTGTGCACCGGCAGTGTACAAGACTTGCCTCCGTCTGGTCATGTGGCAGTTCTTCTTTCTTTCTTTCTTTCTTTTATGAGACTTAACTACGGGGTTATCAGTCCCTAAACTTACAAACTACTTATGAACTACTTACGAACTAGGACGGCACAAATATCCATGCCCGAGGGGGGATTCGAACCCCCGACCGTAGTGGCTGTGCGGACCGTGACTGGAGCGCCTTAGTCCCCTCGGCCACCGCGGCCGGCATGTGGCAGTTCCTTGCTGTCGTCGCCAGACATCGGTTGTGTCCTAAATGGCACCATCCCGAGTGTGGAAGTACTTCAAGAAGTACGGTAGCAGTGAGATACAGTGCTCCATTTGCTTCAAAAAGGTGAAAACGGGTGGAGGTACTACAAACATGCTATGTCGTTTAAGAGGAAAAGCATCCAAAATGTTCCTTGGAAGAGAAGGTAAATTCGATTCATATAACTATTATGTATGTGATGTACTATGAGCTTGGAAGAATAATTTTTAATGTATTATCATATTGTTGTGCTAACAAGTTTTATTAATGTGATTCCTTGAAAGCGAGGGGCTTTTTTAATAACCAATATGGGTTTAGGTAACATTGCTCATGTGGTGCGTCGCGAGGTAGCCGTGCGGTCTGAGGCTTCATGTCACGAACTGCGCGGCTGCTCCAGTCGGAGGTTCGAGTCCTCCCTCCTCCCTCGGTCATGGGTGTGTATGTTGTCTTTAGCGTAAGTTAGTTTGTTAGATTAAGTAATTTGTAAGTCTAGTGACCGATGACCTAAGCATTTAGGTCTCATAAGAACTCATGTGATACAGAGCTTTCCTCGTTCAATTTGCGTAAATTTACACCGACAACAATCATACTGTTAGTCGGAACTGTGACTTTATTTCTCGAAATACTTCTGCAGCACTGATTGAAGTTTATTTACTGACTGTTGTGTGTATAAAGAGATATTCGTATGCGCTGGCTCACAAGTTCAAATGTTCGTAAAGCTTATGGGACTTAACTACTGGGTCATCAGTCCCTAAACTTACAAACTACTTATGAACTACTTAATACTAAGGACGGCACAAATATCCATGCCCGAGGGGGGATTCGAACCCCCGACCGTAGTGGCCGTGCAGACCGTGACTGGAGCGCCTCAGTCAGCTCGGCCACCGCGGCCGGCGGCTCACAAGTTCAACTTACGGAGTGCTTGGCTTAATATTCGCAATTCCGGGTGGAAATACTAGGCCAGTAAATCTGCATGGTTTGTATATCGTCTTCTACGGACTCCTGGAACACTCACGAAGGCGTAGTATTGGGACGGATCTTGCAAAATATGGAAGGACTAGTGATTTGTCGTATAACGTAAATTTACCTAAATTTTAACTTAATTTCGTAAGTTTCGGTTTCGGCCGAAACTAGAAGAACCGACGATTACAGTTTCTGTTTAGAGCGCAAAATATGTTTCGTTCGAACTCTACTGGAAATAATAGCAATAAAAAAAACCGAAAACCAGTTATTTAAAAACCGGTTATCTTGAACAAGTTTTACGGTGCGGTTAAACAGGAGATGAAAAGAACCGGTATAACTGAAAACCGGTTGTTTCAGCGATAACCGCCATCCCTAGAACATGCCAGCTGCATGTCCCAACAACTGCGGGCTTCGCTGAGTAGGCGCTACGAAATAACAAAATGTTTGTAAGTCTATGCGACTTAACTACTGACGTTATCAGTCCCTAGGCTTACAGACAACTTAAAGTAACTTAAAATAACCTAAGGACAATACACACACCGTGCCCGAGGAAGGATTCGAACCTCCGACGGGGAAAGGCGCCTTAATGCGGGCGTCCATTTGTTGGCTCTACTTTCTTTACACATGGTTTTAATGTGGATCTCTGTCTCATCTTGGCTGCCAAATCTCTGGGCAGTAGGAACATCTTGATTGTTCACTTACAGGAATGCGCCAGGTTCACCAATATTTCTCTGTCTCCTCACATCCATTCCAACTGTTTGTATGTTATCGATGAACACCTTTTCAATTGTGGGAGTTCAGAGCCATCATCTTTTTTATTTTCTCCGTACTTTCGACCATCTTGTTTATGATGTGACAATGTAGACAGTTTACTTCTGTCTGTTTGATAACTCCAGGGATCAGAGACTGCCCTCCTATATATCATTCTCCTTTGCCTTTCTTTTGATATTTTTCTTATGGCTTTTCCCTGAGTCTAAAATCATTTCTTAAAATCACTACCACGCATATTTGTTGGCTGTTTCCATATTAAGCATTTTTTTTTTTTTTTCAAATTCCTGTCACACAACTCGTAGAGACTTCGTTTTTAAAGAAACAGCAACCAGTAACCAGTAGCTGTTGATATGGTTTCGCCGGCCGCGGTGGCCGAGGAGACTAAGGCGCTCCAGTCACGGTCTGCACGCCCACTACGGTCGGGGGTTCGAATCCACCCTCGGGCATGGATATTTGTGCCGTCCTTAGTTGTAGGTAGTTCATAAGTAGTTTGTAAGTTTAGGGACTGATGACCCCGTAGTTAAGTCCCTTAAGCTTAACAAACTTTTTTTTTTTTTTTTTTTTTTTTTTTTTTTTTTTTTTTTATATGGTTTCAATATTACCGGTTTCGTCCTTCTTCAGATTATATGGCGCTTCCATATGTTCAGTTAGGACAGTTGTACATTGAATGCTACTTTTGAGTATTGGCAGTATAGATTTAATCATTTATAACTCTTATTAAAAGAAATTATTAACAGATAGTCACTACCTCCATAATTGAAATTCCATTTTTTTCCTGAAACCTATAGCATAACATTAAATATTTTTACTATATATCTGCGACGCTTGCTGCTTCAATATATACCTCTGACTTTTTATTTTGCGATTCTCAATTTTTTCAAACGGCCTGGAGAGAGAACGGAAGCGCTCTACCGATCAGACGCGTCTTCTTACTCTCTGCAAGGAATATGTAAGTATGAGCTTTATTTATTCTTATTGTAATACCCCTCGCCCCTAGTTGATTTCAAACATTTTAAATTCAAAATTACCTTCTCCTATCCCAAATAATTTTTTATTCATTGTTTTCAGTAAGCTGCGGTCAGTCGTAAAGAGATGTTTGGTCATTATTACGATTCGTTTCACGATTACATATGTTTGTTTCAAACTATAATCTTACCTACATTAAATTGATATTGACTTGATTTTCAGAACCTGCAATTAATGTTTTTATTCAGCGAAGTGCTATATTATTTTATTCCCCTATTGTGTTAGTAACTTAACGCTATCGTAAGACTTGTTACGCGAAGCGTAAGATAACCAAGCATTGATTTACGACGGACAGTTTCATTTCATTCCCTATTTCACCACAAAACAATGTTTACAGTTAATCCACGCGTCATTCTGCATGTAAAGATAACTATTCACCGACTTTCTTTTGTTGTGAAGCTTTCAGATGTTGTCTTAACTTCAATAATGACTACCACTATTTTTATCGCCGATACGATCATTGCTCTAGTCTGACATCATCTTTAAAAATTCAATTCCTACACATATTCCGAAGTTCATTCAATTTCATAAACGGCATTTAATCCAAATCTTTACAACACCAAACAAAAATACGAAAGCACCACTACAAACCTTTATTTATGTTTACAAAGAAAAGGAGAGTTAACTCTTCCTGTCGTCTGATGTTTCATTGGTTCCTCATTAGGTCGCTAGGAGCGTTGTTGACCCATTTCTGTTTTTAATATAAAAATGGCGACTGCTCGACAAAAAAAACTTTTTCATGTTATCGAGTGCGGCTGAGTGAACTGACGACAGTTGTTTAGCGTACATTTTGATCTAAGTATGGTCTTCAGTAAGTAGTGTATCAAACATTGGTATAACCCATTCACACAGAAAGTGTGTTTGTGCGATGTGAAAACTTCCGAATGGACCCGCACAATGAAGAACGGCTTTACGGCACAGAGATGACATTCTCCGTTGTATAGTGCGACCATTGAGGCCGCATTTCGCTGAGGGATTCGTCTTAATGAACGACAGTTCTCCCGCTCATTGTGCATATATTGTGAATGCGTTCCTTCACGATAACGACATGGCAAGAGTAGAATGGCCAGCAAAGTCTCCAGACATCAATCCTATCGAACATGTCCGGGACGCATACAGGCAAGCATCGGCGCAAGAGGACTTTTTACCGGTTATAATAGGTGTATGCTGCTATCTGTAACATAAATTCAGAATGTCTAGGTGTTGTATAACTTGTCAATTCCAGTTTTAATAAGCAATAAAGAGAAATTAAATGTTTTTGTATATATGTGTTCCATTTTTATGTAAAGAGTCATGAACCCTCTCTCTAGAACCGTGGGGATGCGTATGTATACATCGTTGGTGGTTTCTAAACACATATCGATTGTTGTTTGATAGTAACGAACATGTATAACAAGTTTGGTTGAAAGCGGACCGCTATTTTAGGAGCTTTGAAACGTACATAATGTGTAGACTATAGATCGTACAACAGATACCGTGCTACAGCTATTTCTATTTATAGCTTTTGAATTTCGTCGTCGCATGGTGTCACCGCGAAGACTCCTGCCTCAGCTTGCCCGCAGCTGTAGCGTGTACAAATGAGAACCCTAATGAGACGCAAGTACCTGGCGAGTTACAGAGTCCCCAGAGATTAATAGCTACAACAGCTGGCATAAACGCTGACTAGTAATCTACTCTGATATCTGCAGCTGCACTGTATTCCATATTAATGAATGGAAGATTATGACTAATATCGCATTATTTCCAGCGACGCAACCAGACAAAACGTGATAAACGTTCCGTGTAAACATTTAAAATCAAAAGAAGAGCGCTTCATTTCCTCTACAGAAACATAATTGCAGCCCAGAGGACGTATAAAAATATGGCTCGAAATTCCTTCCTGTTTTTTACTTACCTGTATCATGTCCTCATATTATAAATATATCCTGTATAACTGGTCGCTTAGGTTTCCAGTAGTTTTGACAGTGTACTTTATATTGATGCAAATTTTTTGGAGTTTATTGACCCTTAAATGCATGGTGTTGCATATCTGCTACATCGATTGTAAGATTGTTTTTCCGTGTCTACTGGGAATTTTGTGAACACGTGTTTAACAGATGCAGCAGAGTTTGTAGAAAGTGTCTGCGGTTTTTATTGTGTCGAGATTGGCTGCAGGATGAACTTCTGTTACCATCTTTGCTTGTGTTTGGAGAAAACGGCGGTGTAATAATTTTGCAGATTTCTTGTTTTCCATGTAAAGAGCAAGTTTTGGAAGGAGAAAAAATCACATCAACGAAGACAGATATGGAGAATTATAATAAACACAAAAATTCGTTTATACTAACCAACTTTAAAAATTATGTAATATGTTGAATGTGTGTGGTTTTTTTTTTTTTTTTTTTTTTTTTTTTTTTTTTTTTTTGTAAAGTAGCAACATAGGGACTTCTTTACTATTTTTCCCTCATTTTTTTGAAAGTAATAATACTCATGCACTGCAGATCAAACCTTCGACCATTAAGACCCGATAAACAGCAGAGCGGCTAAACACATGGCGTGGCTCAAACACAGGACCAGATATAATCAACTACACAGTTTTCAAGAAATGCCATCATTTTAATCTAATAATAAGATTACTTTCACTTGAAATTTAATGTTACTTCCCTACACAAAAAGCTATGTATAATCCCAGTCAAAGCTGTATACGGCCACGTGACTGTTGGCAAAACAATGGTTTAGCTGCAGAGATGTCGGTGCCATGAAAACGAGGCCGTGCTCAGTCTACCAGTACCTGCGTTCCAAGGACAAAACGCAATAAACGTTCAGTGTAAACATTTAAAATCAAAGGAAGAGTGCTTCACTGGGTCTACAGAAACAGAATTCCAGCCCAGAGGTCGCACAAAAATATGGATTGAAATTATTTCCTGATTTTACTTACATTCCAAATATGAACTGTATAATTGGTCGTTTAGGTTTCCAGTAGTTTGAAGAGTGTACTTTATATTGTTTTAATAAATATAATAATACTAACACAATTTTAAATATGGCTGTTAAAGTCAGCAACCGTTCGTCAAAATTTAAAATAAACACTTGAGAAACAGCTCTTCGGTTACGAAAGTTTTGGTAAAATTTTTAGTTTACCATGGTTTCGGCTTCACTAAAGGAGCCTTCAACAGAAGTAAAACTGTTTGTTGCCTATGAATGTAAAATTAAGAGTAGTACATATTACAGAGATAGCATGAAACATCATATCCTAAGATACGATCTCACAATTTACTTACATATCTATAGTCAGAAGATGGTCTTGAGCGATAGGGCTGACCATCGGCCTCACCATTGGGCAGTTGGTATAACTGATCATTAAATTCAAAACAATTATATTTTGTTACGATTCGAATAAGGTTCATGAAGTCCGTGGTTTGTTTGTTCATCGGAAATCTGTTTTTTGAACAGACGTAAGTTTTTCTGAAAGATAAGCTTATCGCCGTTGCAAACTCAGGCGTTTATAAAATTTCCCGTATCACCTGCCCAGCCTATTACATAGGACAGATTGGACGAGCCTTCGCTGTCGGATATAAAGAGCATCTCTTAGGGGAAAAAGGTGCAAACAAATATAATTCGTCCTTTGCTGAGCACATTCTGACCACAGGCCACAAACCTAGAGAGGTTCATGATGTTGGTATTTTGCACACAGAAAACAAAGGTTTCAGACTTGACATTGTTAAACAACTAGAAATTTATAAACATTTTTCTCGTAATGACCAATTTGTTCTCAATGAAGTATTGCTGTTGCGTGATAAAAACTTTTTTGATGGCGTAAAGCCCTCACTTAGAATCTCAGAATCACATAATGTGAAATATTGTATCCAGTTTCCAGTCTGTAGCCTAAAATGTTGTTTTCCTCTTTTCTATATTGTGTAATTTTCAAACCGTTTTGTCATCTAGTAACATACTTTTTTTAACATGCCATGTGCATTTGTCAATCTAACAAGTAACTATATCAGTTCATTTTGTATGTAAAGTGCTACTATTGAATAAAAGATGGCGCGATATATCGTGGACACGTAATAGCTTCGACGGCGTGTTCACTTATCAGTCTGACCAACACCACCTAGAGAGAATGCCGCGACGCTCTCGTGAGACGTAAGTAGGTTGCGCGCGCATAGCTGACTGGGTAGCCCCTGGGGCACGGCCCACTATGCCGAAGCAGCGAGCCAGTCAACTATGCACGCCCAACCTACTCTGCCTGACGTCACACGAGAGCGCCGCGGCCTTCTCTCAAGGTGGGTGGTGGTCTGAACTTCGAGAACAAATACTAGGTAAGTACCATGCTATCCTTGAATAGAACTTCTGCGAGAAGCAGTCATTGGGTCTGCTATGTACACTGCAGCACATCATTCGTTTACAAACAGGAACATTGTTCACCGATGAGAAAACATCTTTCCGTTCATCCACGACCCATTGTAAACCTCTCTTCGTCACTGAATTATGGCAAATTTGTGGGTAGATGTGGAGCAGTACATTTACATACGTAAATAGCGTTAAAATGGATTCGTTGGAAGTTTTGAAAAAGACCTTTACAATCGCGTTGCTCATTATAGTTAGAGGTAACACCATCTACATTCCCTATAAAAAGGTAAGATTATGCTTAAAAACGAGAATAGGTACATCCACAAAATGATTAAATAAACGCGTTGGAGTGGCCGCGTGGCCTAAGGCATCTTGCTACTTCCTAGGCGGTCGGAAATGGCCATTCGAGCTAAGGCACCTTGTTGTGGTGTGCGCGACCATTTCCTCTCGGAGGTTCGAGTCCTCCCACGGGCATATGTGTTTGTGTGTGTGTGTGTGTGTGTGTGTGTGTGTGTGTGTGTGTGTTGTTCTTAGCTTTTCTTTAAGTAGTTTGACCGTTGCAGTTTGGTCCCATAGCTCAATAAACATTTAATTAAACGAAATGATGCTGAGGCTTTCACAAGTCACAAATATCAATAACGTATACATACAGGCTACAGCATTTTATGAAAATTTGTATCAAATCCGGGACGTAGCTGGGTCTCCGACTCGGTAATTGAGCTCGCCAAAAAATAAAAAAAATAAAAATGGTCAAATGTTTGTAGATCTATCGGACCAAACTGCGTGGTCATCAGTCCGTAGCTTACAAACTACTTAAACCTAGGTAAACTAACTTAAGGACAAACACACACACCCATGCCCCAGGGAGGACTCGAACCTCCACGGCGAGCAACCGCGCGCTCCGCAGCGAGACGCTTTAGACCACTCGGCTACTCCACCGCGGCTTGAGCTCGCCACTTCCCCACTCTGGAAAAGTGGCTTTTCACAACTAGAGGTGAGAATTTGGACTGAGGATGTAGAAATGGTCAGCATACATTCATACACTAGTACTCTGCCAGTATACCGTAAAGCTGAGCACAACTACCTAATTAACTTTGTTTAAAATGTAAGGAGGCGATCCAATATTATGATAGTTTCCAGAAAGGATACGGCCAAGATTGCTAGAATATAATTTTATTTTGACCACCGGTTTCCATGGTCTCTGCCTTCATCTTCTGGTCAAAAAATGTTTTACACAGCCGTCATCTTGTGATGTCAACAGTTGTAATTACATATCGGTACTGATATGTAATCTTTTACTACAATGACATAGTGCAACAGCTGTTGACATCACAAGATGACGGCTGTGTAAAACATTTTTTTGACCAGAGTATGATATCAGAGACCATCGAAACCGGTCGTCAAAATAAAATTATATACCAGCGATCTTGGCTTTATCTTTCTTGGAAACTATCACAACTACCTAATCAGCAGCAAACGGTATTTCCAGTTGCCCCATTCGACTAGTGTTTGAGAGGACAGGCACGTTATTTTCGCTTGGTAGTGCAGGATCGCATAGCCTCATCATATACCTTTAGTCACAGAAATGAGATATCCACACGGAGAGTAACGACGCCTGCAACACATTTGACCGTCACCCCGGTGATCATTGTTGACGCAGCATAGGCGGCAGAAGTGGTGTGCTAACCACTGCACACAGATCTGGGAATACCCCGTTTTCCGAGACTAGGCTCGCTTCTGCGTACTGCTTCACGATGGGCCTGTTCATATGGGGTCTCCACACAAGATCGAACATTGCGAAAACACCAGTAACTGGTATGGTATGGTATAGCTTGATCACCTGTGGTTTGTGACAATTTTGATTTTATATCTATTCCTTCAAACCGTCTTGATTGCAAATTATTTTATTAATTAATGACGCGTTTCGCCCTTTATCAGGGCATCTTCAGATTATCTGCGTGACAGAATTTGTACAAAATTACAAGGCGCAATTACAAACGGGTATAATGGTACATGGGCTTATTTTGTGTTAAGAAGACAGTATAAATGGTAAACAAAGCTTCCAATACGCTCTCCATGGTGTGACACCGTAAGCGAAGCGCGCTTACTTTGGGCAACCACACCTCCTAATCGATCAGTTGGCATGCAAAGATCAAACATTCCTAGATATTATGATGTCTCTGTTCAAGTAAAATAAGTGTCATTTATAAATACCAACATAAATTATAAACTTCTGTCCTGCTTAATAACCTCCCTTTCGTTAAATTTGTATTCAGGTAGCTAGATTTCAACCGTCCTGTCATATAGTTCGGCTTCGTATGTCACTCCCTACCCACATTCCCTTAGTCTGTACAAGTCGACGGAGCAGCACACCACGCTCGGCCATTGCTCGTGAGCGCAATTGTAAACATGGGCTTATCTTGTATCACCAGATACCGCCGCTTCTATTAAGGTAATCTTAAAAATCGGCTTTATGTTTCTCACATCTTTACCGAGTATGTTCCAACTGTAATTCGTTGTTGCCCGATCATTTGTAGGGCGACAAGGAAATCCAAAAATTCCAGAAAAATAGAAACACCGCAATAACAACTTACGGTGTCACACCACGGAGAGCGCATTGTAAGCTTTGTTTACTTAACACAAAATAAGCCCATGTACCATTATACCAGTTTTTAATTCCGCCTTGTAATTTTGTGTAAATTCTGTCACGCAGATAATCTGAAAATGCCCTACTAAAGGGCGAAACGCGTCATTAATTAATAAAATAATTTGCAATCAAGACGGTTTGAAGGAATATTTATTCTCACTGATTGCTGTACACCATGGATTGGAAATGTTTTATATCTTTCTTGGTTCAATAATAGTATTAAGAGTTTCCGTATCTTTAAATTTCTAGAAGCCAAGTAGCTTGCTGGCAGTAGGCAAAGTACCATGATGGAAGGGGTGTGAAAAGCATGACAGATGGCACAGATCATATATGGACCATGAAAACGCTAGGCAGTGCAGTATAGTTGTGATCTGATTGGCTGCCGCCTCCCCTCCCGGTGTTACCATTTATTAATTTTTACGAAAGTAAACGTTAGATAATAGCGTTATTAAAATATAACACTCTTCTGTTAATAAGCCTACATTTGAACCCATTTGGTGCTTTGTCCATTTTGAATTATTCAAACAAAATACTCGCGCGGAATCTAGAAGGTTCGTTTGGCGCCAAAAAAGACAGAGGTACCAACTAGAAGCCACGTAACACCTTGTCTCATAACGGAGCATTACAAAACTTGTACATTTCTTAACATGGCACTATTATTTATTGTGAAGCGACTATCGTTCAGTGTACCTGCTTAGATTTGTGGATTTCGCTGAGCGTTTGTAAACGTTGGAAGACTAAATTTAAAATCGACTGGAATCCCATGTTTTATGAAGAAAATCGTAGTTAGAGCCATTAAATCATTTTCACAGCATTTTAGCTTCAGACATCGAGAATCTGCGACCGGTGTGCTGAAACTGCATAGAACATTATATACTTCGAGATCTAAGGTCAGTAATAAATCAAAGAACTTTGTTTCGCCAGTCTGAAGAATTTGTGGAACCTACGGCCCCTCTTACAATACACGTTACTTAGTGCATACATCCCTAGTAATAGGAGTGAGGGTAAAGCAGGGGAAATTTATAAAAGGGTGGAAGATTGTTCTGAGAGACTGTTAGGAACTTTCCAACTAGACACTTTTAACATCGTATTTAAAGACTTGCTCTCGGCCAGTGACTATTTTGTCCCCTTTTATTTTTATTTTATTTTATTTTTTTATGATCAAATTGCCTACAATACGATAAATTAGGAGCAGATAATGTTTATTCAGTGTCTTGTTCATTTTATACTAAGGGTGGCAAGAAATCCTGTACCTGTTGCAAATCAGTTTTACAATAACAATTTATAGCATCAACAGTTTCAATCACAAGAAGCTATCAATAGTAGTATTTCATACTTACAATATTCTGCATCATATCCTCTCTGTAGACTTGTTTCATACTTCATGTTATCAGCTTTGTCTTAGAGAGTGATTAAAATGTGTTATAGTCAAAGAAATACAACAAGAAACGTATCTGCTGTAAAAAATGATTTAGACTTTATGCTTTATGCAGAATGACGAATTTAAGCTAATGGGGGCGGTTACGTAAATAAGGTTAAACAAAAACGAAAACTTTCCGTACTCTTGAACTTGAAGAAGGAGCCAAGTTATGCCGGGAATTCTTGATATCCATTTCTTCTTCTCCGGACGTTTAAAGACGGTAACTTATGGGCCACAGTCGTTATTTCCTCTACATTTCGGAATAGAACAGCGAAACGGCATTTTGTCAGTAGAAGAGAGATCACACGTTGTTCTCACACACACAAATCGTCGAACGTAGCGGTCACACCGTACAAAACACCAATTTACGTAATAAATACACTCCTGAACGAAGGAATGCACAATAAACAATATTTCTCAGAGGGCTCTAAGCCTCTCACCGCCGCCATGTTGTGACGTCGAGCGCGACGTGCGCAGGTTTTCTTCTATAGGGGATGCTGCCTCTACGCACGGAGACCTGTGCCATTACAACCATGATACCGTGTATGTCGCAGTAACTTGGAGGAGGAACAACATCAGGATTGAACGAACGGCGCCGGGGTTTGTACACACATAAGATTTTGTCTTCAGCCGGTCACGCGTACGTGCATAAAACATCACAATATAGTGGCAGTGAACAAATGGTGTGGGCTGGAATAATTATTGGGGCACGTGCGGACCTGTATGTCGATCAGAATGGCGCTTTGACTCTTAAGACGTACAGAGACGAGATCCTTCGACCTTCTGTTGTGCCCTACGCTGGTGCCACAGGAGATGGATTCCTTCTCGTGGACGATAACGCTCGTCCCCACAGAGATGCACTGATGGACAATATGCTTGAGGGAATTGAACGAATGGAATGGCCAGCTTATTCACCGGAATTAACAGCGACTGAGCATGTCTGGGATGCACTTAGCAGAAGTATCGCAGCCAGACCAGCACCTTCCATAACGGTTGCGAAGCTGGGTATTGCAGTCACGAAAGAATGGCCAAATGTCCCTCAAGAGCTGATTGATAACCTCATACTGTCCATGTCACCCAAGTGTGTAACTGCACTGGCAGGTGTAGGTGATCACACACTTTTTAGAGGACCTTTGCACTATTATGGTGGCCCCATCGTGCCTCACTAAGTAAACACCATATAAACCTCAAGTCGAATGTTGAAATGGCAACATATGGTAGTATACAATTTCATATTTTGGAAACATTTTTGTTTCTCTATTTTTGGATTAACAGCACTCTATTTAAATTTATTAATAAAGAACAGTCTAGAATGCACTAATTTATTTCATTCAACTAGTTTCAGTCTTATGTAGACCATCTTCAGGAATTTGTCTCCATCGATGTTGTGGAGCTGGCAGGTAGCTGGGAGCCTTCCAGTGCGTCACTGCTAGTTGAATGAAATAAATTAATGCATTCTAGACTGTTCTTTATTAATAAAAGTATACAATTTGCTCATAGCAGGGAGCGATCTTATAAATGTATTTTGTTAGAGCGGCTTGTTAAGGTAACATTATAGTGATCACAACGCCGTTTGTTAGTAGCTTGTTGTCACTATGGTGGTTCTTTATTTATATATGACTATACGAGTTTTATATCTGACAATCAAACGGCATATTTTAATATGTGACAACCCATCAGTACAATCCAACTGGCTACAATATGCATTTATGTAAAAATGTTACTATTTAGTGCAGAGACGAGAAGATGATATCTGTGTACATCGAAATCGGGTGTATGTTATAAAATAAAGACGAAATACCGCGATCTTGGCATTTCATTATTCACAAAATACATATGGTAGTGTGTTACACACAAATTATGTCGCCATATTTATATTTTGTATGATATCTCACCCGAATGCCTAATTCATCCCCTAATTGTTTTGAGCAGTATACCGAGTTGCAGTAAAGCAAAAATTAATAAAAATTGTCCTTTCTCCATTTTGTATTATTTCAAGCTATTCTCGAGGCACTGCCATACATAGCACCCTTTACCCACTAGAATATAATTGCGGTAGTGGCCCTTCGAGTACGTCTCTACAGATATAGGCGAAAACAAGTAAGTAGTAAAAATAAGCTTTTTAAGAGCTCTTTTCGTCATCCTCACAGACATGAGGAACGCTGCAAGTGAGTGCTTTTATACTGCAAGAACCCTTATATCAACACGTCTTACAACATACAAAGTGCGCAGTATTTCGTCGCATTTCGCAATGCAATAAACACACGCGTTGGAGTTAACAGCTGCATCAGATCTCTTCTGGCGTCGGGACTGTAATTCATCCTTACGATGCCAAGGAGTAGACGGAAACTACGAAGTTTTATGGTTCACACATGGCTTTCTTTGCAGCTATGAATAGAGATTCTTGATTCTCCCCCGAAATGAAAGCACACGGGATTTGCGAAGGTATTTCCTTGTTAAACACATCTCTCCTTAATAAAGACTGTGACGTCGTAACACTTTACGGAGAAGTCGTATAAACAGTTCGTGCAGCAAACGTAAATCGTAGCTACGATGAAGACTGCAGTGGTAAGCGATGTAAAGAAGGTGTCGTAATCCTTTGAAACAAGTGTACCCTTCGACGCTTGCTGCACAAGTCGTGGGTGGTATTTTCCGCATAAACACAGACTTGCTTTACATGAAATATACACCACGCAAGCTCTGACATACGACATCGTCGCATGATCATTGAACGTAGTGAGTTTAAATTAGGGTCACTACACCATATTTTAGCTTCCATATAACCATTACATTTTACAAGCTCTGACAATAAAGTTCTGTGAATGAAACCAGAACGGTCGATAGGGCAACAAAGGCGAATCACAACGCTGAACGGCGTAGTGGCCCGAGACCCTGCTCATACGAGAGTTCACTTAAGCATCGTGTGTGTTCCGTGTTAGACCTGTTGCACAAAGTGATTGTTTAGTGCATTCGTTCTGAACTCAGAAAGCCGGCCGCGGTGGCCGAGGTGACTGAGGCGCTCCAGTCACGGTCAGCACGGCCACTACGGTCGGGGGTTCGAATCCCCCCTCGGGCATGGATATTTGTGCCGTCCTAGTTTGTAAGTAGTTCATTAGTAGTTTGTAAGTTTAGGGACTGATGACCCCGTAGTTAAGTCCCATAAGCTTAACAAACATTTGAATTTTTTTTTGAACTCAGAAAAGGACAATGAATGGGGAAAGCATCAAGTTTTGTTTTAAGCTTGGCAAGACATCTAAAGATGTTCAAATGTTTGTAAATCTAAGGGACCAAAATACGTGGTCTACAGCCCGTAGTTTACAAACTACTTAAACTAACGTAAGGAGAACACACACACTCATGCCCTAGGAAGAACTCGATCCTCCGACGGCGAGCAACCCCGCGCTCCGCAGCGAAGCGCCTTAAGCCCGTTTTAAATGATGAGCGAACTTGTAATAGACTGATAACAAGTTGCGTTAATGGCGGCCGTCTGTCGTTTGAACGATAATTATAGCGATAAGGAAATAGGGCCCGTTCTAAATTCGGTACTAGTGGGTTCACTGCGCATGCGCGAGCTAGTAACTGTCATCTGCAGTCACCACTCCAGTTAGTCCGCCATTTTCCTTCGTATTTACGTATATTTTGCGTTTTGTCGAAGTTCATAATCAGAATGTATTCCACAATGTATTTCTAATGGCGGTATTCACACTGTGCGTCACCGGACCGTCGCGTCACCTCACGTCAACATTACGTTAAGCTTTCTCCAGACAATTGTTTCCATTGAACGGTCGTCTGCTGACATCGGAAGTTAACCTAATTTCCTCACGCGATTTTCATATTATAGTCGACGATTACACGGTTTGCACGCAAATTTGTCTTGTTAATCTTTATTCTATTATTATACTTTGGTTTATCGGTAAACTGCAAATGTTTCATGACGACTTAAATATTTTTCTCAATTGAGTGTCTACCTAAAAGCGAGGTCGTATATCTGAAACCGAAAAATGGTTTATGTTATGCAGTATTGTAACAGAAAAGGCTGAAGCCAATTGTTTGTTTGAATTTGATGACGCAATTTTCATTAAATAGCATTTTAAATGAAAAAGTCAGTCCAAATGAAGGACAAAAATTCAGTTGTGCATGACTTTATTAACAATGTCAGTGGGCAAATCGTAGTAGATAAACTAAACAAGGTCTATTTATAGCCGGCCGCGGTGGCCGAGGTGACTGAGGCGCTCCAGTCACGGTCAGCACGGCCACTACGGTCGGGGGTTCGAATCCCCCCTCGGGCATGGATATTTGTGCCGTCCTAATTCGTAAGTAGTTCATAAGTAGTTTGTAAGTTTAGGGACTGATGACCCCGTAGTTAAGTCCCATAAGCTTAACAAACATTTGAACATTTTGTCTATTTATACTCCTATAAATATTGTTTGATGTGTTCATATGTTTTTTTTCCGCTTGAAAATACATGTCACGTTGACCATAAACAAAATTCAAATGTTTTTAAATCTATCGGACCAAACAGCATGGTCATCAGTTCCTAGCTTACAAACTAATTACACCTAGGTAAACTAACCTACGGACAAACACACACATCCATGTCCCAGGGAGGACTCGAACCTCAACGGCGAGAAACCGCGCGCTCCGTAGCGAGGTGCTTTAGACCGCTCGGCTACTCCACCGCGGCGACCATAGACATACATTGCAAAGTTTTCTTTGGCCATCCATAACATTTAGCGTTGTTTCCTCAATTCCAGTATTAAACTATGACTTCCTATATAATAGATCGCCAGTTATAACCTCACTTTCCAAATCGGATGTTACTGTCTGATTACGTTCATCGTCTAAACACGCTGCCACAAGATCTTGCATGAGCTTGTAGTTCAGGGCTAGTACGGTAGGAGCGCTTCGGTAGAATATTATCCATCTTGTTGACTTTCGTTCATCGTTTAAAAAGGGCTTTAGACCGCGCCGCTACTCCACCGCGGCGACATCTAAAGAAATATATTTCGCCAAAACCAGTATGGGATGTAAGGCAACGCCGAAGGCCGCAAATATTAGGTGTGCAATTTATCATTTTCGCAATATGCAATTGTTTATTATGTAGAATAATAAGGAACCATATTAACGGCAGAAAACAAATGTCAGCTCGTATCACTACAGTAGAAATAGGTTCAACTTTTCTCTTTTAATATTTCATGTCTGTGCAAAATTTTCAGGCTGTAACCTACTTAGCCGTTAAAACATAGTATGGGTAAAAGAAAAATTAATTTGACTGATAGAATGTTCCGTTGGTGCTTGGTAGAATATTTGATACGTGATCACTAAAAAACACACGACAGTGGTGTAATATTCTACTCTATATTTATTGTTACGCTGTCATCAGGTACAAAGATTACTATAAACAAATGTAATGTCAAAGATTTTATAAAATGTGCATTAAAGAATTACATCAAACAGCCAAAAGATAAACGTACTGTAGGAAGATATACAAATAACTGTTGGGAAATTATTAAGTATTGTACTAAGTGGCTAAGAAGGTATGTGTCAATATAAAAAAAATTAATTACCTGAAAACTGTTAAAAAAGTAAGTGAAAATTCCAGAAAAAATTAATTACATTGTTTGCGAAACAGGAGGTCATTGACATAATTATAGTGCCATGTGTAAAAATTTGGGACAGTGCCGTTCCTCTTGTTTAGAAGGTCAAGTGTGCAATGTGTTTTCGCAATCAAATGAATGTTATGGGAGCGCATAAAATACCAATCTAAATGTGAGCAGCGATGTCCATACAAAATTACCAATTTCGATTTTTCAACTGTTTCTTTAGGTTTTCCCTATATTTTTCTGAACCACTCTGTATTCAAGTGAAGGACCGAAGAAAATTATTCAAACTGGTCAAGTAATTTCGGAGCTTTAGCTACACTAACGCAGAGAAATTGATATATACATAAACAGATCTAAAATCATATAAATCATAATACTTCAGGGTATCATAAGCCCTGTTCTGTTCCCAATATACATCAATGACGTTTCCTATATGTTGTTTTCCCATGCAGATGAAATTCCCTTTCATGACGACAGCATCATTATTGTAACGTGAATAGAGAAGAGGTTAATTAGGAAGTAAAATCTACCGGTGTACCTATCAATAAAAAGTAGCATTTTGTTCCAAATAACTTTCATTTTCCAAAAAGTTCTAATTGCCTGTTTACACCTTTGCAAACATGGTTACTCACAAAAATGTCTTTACGAAATACTGTATGTTGAAGTGGTGACTATGTCACATCTGTAATTCATAATAACAACTACTGAATACTTTACCACGTAAACGTAATAAACCAACACCTGTACCGCTTGAGAAAACTTCAAATCGTTATGATTATGGAGATTTCTTTCAATAGCCCCAAATGACTGAACTAGATAACATTTTGGAATACGGCATTATCCACGCCATTGGTCGATCAATACAGACTCCTCAGGCACATTTGCAAAAGTATCGGGACCCATTATATACTACTCAAAACAATTACGGGATTAGGTAAGATAAAAAAAAGTTAAAGCAATCAACAATCCGAAGGTTGGTTTGAACACCACTAGGCATGGTCCAATTTGGAGGTGGTATGCCATTGTCTTCCTCCGACCTTCGAACTGACTTACCCAGCCAGTTATAGGGGGAATTACAGTTTAACGTGGGTTCCGAACCACGGTGCTACTCGGTATTTCTCACATGAACAATACTGCCTGAGGTGAAAGAAGTGGAAAGTCAGTTATTGGTTACATATGTAATTTATGTGTGATACAGTACGATATTTTTCTCTCTTAACTCTTTCTTTAAGGTTTACATGGAATTTACTTAGATTGTGGCACCATGAGCCTTCCATAATAGTGAAAAGTCATTCTTGTTGTCTCTAATATAGTGTGTCATCACCTCGGAAGCCCAGTGCATTTGCACGCCTGCGTGACATGGACAGTATGAGGTTATCAATCAGCTGTGGAGGGATATTTGGCCATTCTTCCACGAGTGCAATATCCATCTCTGCAACCGTTGTGGGGCAAGCTGGTCTGGCTGCAATGCCGTGTGCCAAGTGCATCCCAGACACGCTCAATCGGGTTAGGTCCGTTGAACAAGCTGGCCACGCCATTCTTAAATTTCTTGCAGCAATGAAGTCCAATGGGAACAAGCATGGCGCACAGCAGAAGGTCATAGGACCTGGTCTCTATACCACTGAACAGTAAAAGAAGCAGTCTGATAGATTTTAAGCCAAGATTTCACATTAATAATTTATTAAATGACGACCGTTTTCGGTGCACTGTGTCACCATTATCTGGTCACATATATGTTATAAGCTGGTCATTTTGTTAAAAAAAATTGGATATAAAATAACAAGTGCAAGATTGCACTTAGCCACTATATAAAAAATACACAAGTTAAAAACATGACAGCTTACAAAATACTCAGGATTGTACTGAGTTCCACATTTTCTCCAGATGAGAGAATCACGATTGTCCGGTCGAACACAAAATCTTGTCTTATATGTGAACAGAAGCAGGTGCCATTCGTTACGATTCCAATTCTGACATTACTCTGCCCAGTTTCTGCGGTGTCGTGGTTTTAATTGGGCACGCACCATAGACCTCCGTACGTGTAGGCCGTATTCCCGAAGGCAATTTCGGACTGTTGATATTGCGCATCCTGTTGCTGCCTGGAGGGACCTTTGCAACAGAGTTGCATTTAGCCTCCTATCTCGATGGGCTGTTGACCATAAGGATCATCTCTTGGTGATGTCACCATTGGACGACCTCGGCGTTGCCTTCTTTTAACGATTTCTATTGCCTGAAATCGTGTCCCGGTCCTGAAAATTACACTATGGAATACTTCAATAGCTGCAGCCATCTCCCTCTGTGTCTGTCCCGCTTCCAACCATAGCCATAGCTTTGGGTAAGTCACGTAGTTGTTGCATTGTATTAGTTGAGCACTACACTATCTGTACCACAGACAGTGGCGTAGCTATCATAGGGCTAGGCGGGGCAGTGCCCCGGGGCCCCCGAGCTCAAGGGGCCCCTCGGCCTATGTGAGCGACGTTCGAAAAAATCCGTAGATCCTTTAACACTTTCATGTCCCCCAATTACTTCGAATAATCGAAGTTCTACTGTATATAATAATTTAGTTGGATGAATATTTTCCGACTTTGAACTTTTTGAACCGTGACCAACAAACCTCGAACGCACGAAGTGAAATCCAAAAAAATATTCGCACCCCAGAATATAAACATGACAAGATCCTTTGCTTGTCCGCTAAGACGTGGACACTGCCCTCGTCAGCGTATTGTCGGTTGAAGTCTGAGTTGCCGTGCCTGCCAATCTTTGCGAAATAACAGTGAATGTTGCTGAATTACTAGCACAGTGTTTGACAGTAGACAGTGTGACCACATTTGAATATGAAGTCTCTACAATGTATTATTACGGAACGGTATTATTATGGTAACTCAACAATTTGTGTAGTGAATTCCCCAAGGGTGTGCCCCATAATCATAGATACCAATGAAGTGCTGTAACCAATTGCACTCTGAAATTCGTGCAAGAAGAAAAGAAAATATTGTTACTTTGTCACAATAATAAATTGTGCATCCAAGACACTACCCTGTACCCCACTGCCACTGTAATGAGCGAAGATGTCAACTTAGTTATTTTACTTATTACTTTTTCCTGGCCAGACACTAATATACACTTCATGAAGCCTGGTAGGGGCACGGCTCAAACCAAAGTATTCCATCAAAAATTCCGCAACTTTCTTTTCTGAAACCATCCTACACGAATATTTCCCCTATTTTCCTTCTTTGATTGGGCTATCAACGAAATTAGGCTGGTCGTTACGGAACGATGACCTAACAGCGAGGAGTTTAGCGACAGTGAGATGTCGGTACTGCCGGCCGCGGTGGCCGAGGTGACTGAGGCGATCCAGTCACGGTCTGCACGGCCACTACGGTCGGAGGTTCGAACCCCCCCTCGGGCATGGATATTTGTGCCGTCCTTAGTCTTAGTTGATTAGTAGTTTGTAAGTTTAGGGACTAATGACCCTGTAGTTAAGTCCCGTAAGCTATACAAACATTTGAAACATTTATCCCAAGAGGTCGTTTATCTTTATGTCCTACCCAGATCTAAATCTACTACCCCTCTACAAAATTTCATTCAAATCCGTCCAGTAACTTTTGGATGGAAACATAACAAACAAACAAACTTCCACAATTATATTAGAGAGTATGATTAAATATTATCTGCTGCATGGCACATAATATTTACTTTGTAGTCTTTAGGTTTCCCTTACTATATCTTCCAGTTGGCGGTAAGGAGCTGATGATGAAGTAGTTTTGCATCTGTACAGTATTAGTGTAAAGAGGGTCCCAATGTCATTTTTGCCCCGGGGTCCTTGATGACATGGCTACGCCACTGACCACAGATATATGTTACTCTGTGTCTGTACCAAACAGATTATGTAATTCGTTTGGTAGAGAAAATACGGCAGACCCGAACTGGGCAACTTTTAGTGGCCATTAGAAGGGTACTCTGGGAAGGACAGTTAATCCCACACTCGAACTGTGCAACTTCCGCTCGCAGGTAGCAGGGCGGTCCGACCCAAGGCGTTCCTGCCTCCTGGCCCTCAGTGAACTCGTCAGTTCTGTGAATGACACCAGATCGCTGGCATCTGTGTGTAATCACATAGTGTTTCGGTTTCCACTTAAGTTTAGTCATGGAGGCGAATAATACGGCAGAAAGTCACGATTTGCAACATGTTATTAGTAATCGTGGCGTTTGATCTGTGATTGTTATAAATTCAAACATTACAGAAGAGTTGTAGCAACGGAAGGACGTGGATGGCGATGCTGCGGTAAAATTTCGCGGTGTGCTGTTATTTACAGTAGGCAGCGTACATGTATTTTCGCGTTTGAAACAACCACAAGACGACAACATTACAAACGATGCGGATCACATAACTGAGAACTACATTGATAAAGAAGATGCAGCCTTTCCTCCAAACGTTTGGGCAGCAGATTACGCTTCCATATGAAGGACGACTAACGTTTGTGAAAGCTTTCATTCCCGATTCAATGCTTCATGTGAATCTCAAATTCAAATGCTTGTTAAACTTATGGGACTTAACTGCGGGGTCATCAGTCCCTAACTTACAAACTACTCATCAGTTAACTTATACTAGAGACAACACAAACATCCAGGCCCGATAGAGAGAATTCGAGCCTCCAACCTACCAAATAAATTAATAAAAGAGGGGGCTGACCCCCCGTGGTACACAAAACAGGTCAGATCACTGTTGCAGAAACAAAGAAAAACGCATGCAAAATTTAAAAAGACACAGAATCCGCAAGACTGGCAATCTTTTACTGAAACTCGCAACCTAGCGCGGACTTCAATGCGAGAATCTTATAGTTGTTTCCACAACGAAATCCTGTCTCGTAATCTTGCAGAAAATCCAAAGAAATTCTGGTCATATGTGAAGTACACTAGCGGCAAAACACAAACAATACCTTCACTACGCGATAGCAATGGTAATACTACCGACGTCAGTACTGCTAAGACAGAATTACTAAACACAGCTTTCCGAAATTCTTTCACCAAAGAAGACGAAGTGAACACTCCAGTATTCAATCCAAGAACAGCTGCCAGCATGCGAAACTTAGAAGTAGATGTTCCTGGAGTAGTAAAACAACTTAAGTCACTAAACAAAAATAAATCTTCCGGGCCAGATTGTATACCAACTAGATTCCTCTCAGAGTATGCTGATGCAATAGCTCCGTACTTAGCTATAATTTACAACCGATCACTCAGCGAAAGATCCGTACCCAAAGACTGGAAAGTTGCCCAAATTACTCCAATATTCAAGAAAGGCAATAGGAGTGATCCCCAAAATTACAGGCCTATCTCATTGACGTCGATTTGCAGTAGGATTTTGGAACATATACTTTGTTCGGATGTTATGTACTACCTCGAAGAGAATGACCTATTAACCAATAGTCAGCACGGATTCAGAAAGTATCGCTCTTGCGAAACACAGCTTGCCTTTTATTCACATGAAGTGTTAAGTGCCATCGACAAGGGATCTCAAATCGATTCCATATTTCTGGATTTCCGGAAGGCTTTTGATACTGTACCCCACAAGCGGCTTCTAATGAAATTGCGTGCTTATGGAATATCTCCCCAATTGTGCGATTGGATTCACGATTTCCTGTCAGAAAGGACACAGTTCGTTGTAATTGACGGTAAGTCATCGAGTAAAACAGAAGTGACATCTGGCGTTCCACAGGGAAGCGTTATTGGTCCCCTACTCTTCCTCGTGTTTATAAACGATTTAGGAGATAATCTGAATAGCTCCCTTAGACTGTTCGCGGATGATGCTGTCGTTTATCGGTTAGTGAAGTCAACAGAGGATCAAAAGCAACTGCAAAGCGATTTAGACAAAATTTCTACTTGGTGCGAAAATTGGCAATTGACACTAAATAAAGAAAAGTGTGAAGTAATACACATGACCACTAAAAGAAATCCGCTGAACTTCAATTACGCGATAAATCAGTCAAACCTTAAGGTCGTAAATTCTACCAAATACCTAGGAGTTACAATTACGAACAACTTTGACTGGAGAGAACACATAGAAAATATTGTGGGGAAGGCGAACCAAAGGTTACGTTTCATTGGCAGAACGCTTAGACGATGCACCAGCTGCACCAAAGAGACTGCCTACATCACACTTGTGCGTCCTCTCTTGGAGTACTGTTGCCCCTTGTGGGACCCTCACCAGGTGGGACTGACGGAAGATATTGAGAAGGTTCAGAGAAGGGCATCTCGTTTTGTTTTATCACGTTACGGGGGGGAAAGCGGCACGGAAATGTTGCACGAATTGGGGTGGAAATCATTAAAAGAAAGACGTTATTCATTGCGGCGTGATCTGTTTGCGAAGTTTCAATCACCGACTTTTAGTTCTGAATGTGAAAATATTTTGCTAGCACCCACCTACTTAAGGAGACATGACCATCCCAATAAAATAAGAGAAATCAGATTGAAAACGGAACGATTTAGGTGTTCTTTCTTCCCGCGCGCTATTAGAGAATGGAACGGTAGAGAAAAGTTATGAAGGTGGTTAACGAACCCTCTGCCAGGCACTTAAATGTGATTTGCAGAGTATCTATGTAGATGTAGATGTAGATGTAGATGTAGATGAACGAGGGAGGCCGCGCGATCCGCAACTTGGCGCTTCACACCGCTCCGCTACTCTCGCATGGCCATGTGAATCTCCTCCCCCAAACATCTTTCAGATTTGTCATTGTTGATAAAACTCTTCTGGGTATTGGACCGATGCGGTCCAATACCCAGGAGAGTTTTATCAATAATCTTTCAGTTTGTGAAAAAGTCTGAAGCATGAACAAAGTGATACTTATATAAGAATCAACTCAGCAAAATATATCAACATCCAAACGGACTCAAAAACCGGGAAGAGGCACGGTTTCCTGCAACAGAAATAAGATTTACTTAGCGATGATGAAATTTGCAAGTTAGTCTTTTTAAATTGGGTTTTATACAAAGCAGCTGTGAGCGAAAAAATCAGTCAAACTAAATGCAATTGTTTTCTGCAAATATTTTTTTTATGTGAAATTTGTAATAAAAATCTTTGTTTTTGTATATTATTGCTTGTTTTTATATCTGGTTCCTTGGCACAGTATTGACATTTTTCCTTAGGAACTCTACAAATAGGGGCAGAAGTTGCGCACTTGGTAAGTTTAGATTTGGAAGCATTTTGCAAGATTGTGCAGTCGGTCTGCCAGTTCGTGCGTGCCACTCATGGGGCAGTTTGCGGACAGTTGCCCAGTTCGAGTCTTCCGTTTTCCCTCTGCAGCAACTTTCTGTAATTACTGCTAACTCGATTGCCTTAATGTAGTTGTCTCCACACCGTAGAACAAACAGAAAGACATCAAACTATTTTAGTTCATTCTGCCGATGACAGTACTTCAGAAGCTAGACACATCAACTGATCCCCTCATTGTTTCGAGCAGTGTATAACGCGCTAACCTCGCAGGTTAGATTAGATTAGATATTCGTTGCGTAGATCCATGTTAAGGGGATCCTCGTGGATGTGGAACATGTCAAGAAACAAAATTTATAAGCTGAATAATACTAATAATATAAGTACAAATACATACACTTATAATATAAATACAGATACATACATTTTTAAGTTTTTTTTGTTTTTGTTTTGTTGATAATATAATAATACTAATATAGTTTGAGTGCATGCATCATTTAGTACAATTTAGAAATTCACTAATGCAGTAGAAGGAGTTGGCCACTAGAAAGTCTTTTAGGTTCCTCTTAAACTGATCTTTATGTGTAGCTAAATTTTATATACTTGATGGTAAATTATTGAAAATGTGTGTTCTTGAGTAGTGGACCCCTTTTTGAACTAAAGTAAGTGCTTTTAAGTCCTTGTGTAGATCATTTTTATTCCTAGTATTGTATGTATGAACTGAGCTGTTTGTTGGGAAATGACAAATTTCATTAAGGAATAAATATACTGAGAGGCAGTAGTTAATACACCCAGTTCTTTGAAGAGGCTTCTACAAGACGTCCGTGAATTTCCTCCACAAATAATACGTATTACACGTTTTTGGACTCTGAAGACTTTTGACTGACTTGAAGAGTTACCCCAAAATATTCTACTATATGACATTAGGGAATGAAAGTAAGCTAAGTATACAAGCTTTGTTATTTTTATGTCTCCTATGTCTGATAACACTCGTATTGACAATACAAATTTGTTGAGTCGTTTCTGCAGTTCTGTGCCGGCCGCGGTGGCCGAGGGGACTGAGGCGCTTCAGTCACGGTCTGCACGGCCACTACGGTCGGGGGTTCGAATCCCCCCTCGGGCATGGATATTTGTGCCGTCCTTAGTATAAGGTAGTTGATAAGTTGTTTGTAAGTTTAGGGACTGATGACCCCGTGGTTGAGTCCCATAAGCTTTGCAAACATTTGAACATTATTTTGCAGTTCTGTGGTGTGCTCCTACCAACTAAATTTATTATCAAGCTGTAATCCCAGGAATTTAATACTGTCAACCTGTTCTATCTGCTCTTCTTCATACTTAATGCATATGCTGTCAGGAAATCTTTTACATGTTCTGAACTGCAGACTCATCTTACATACTACTTACATTTCACGTAAAGATCACAAAGACAAGATAAGAGAAATTAGGGCTCGTACGGAGGCATATAGGCCTTCTTTCTTTCCTCGTTCAATTTGGGAGTGGAATAGGACAGGAAATGCCTAGTAGTGGTACAGTGTACCCTCCGCCACGCACCTTACGGTGAATTGCGGAGTATATATGTAGATGTAGATACGCTATAGCTCTAACCTCATGTAAAAATGAAACAGAAAAATTACATTGTATCAAAACGTTCAGTAATCGGGGCTTAGTGTCGAAAACTAGCGTATTCCCCGTTATAATGTGTATCGTTCACAGCGCGGGACCAGTATTGTCTTAGGGGCAGTGAGGGAAACGTCGAGAATAGCGCTTTAATGGTGCGGCAGGCCATGGCGAGTGCCTGCTATCCTTGGCACTGGGCAGTGGGCTGCGATCAAACACTGATTGCGTGGCAGATCCAGCCGTCTGCGAAGTCGGCCGCAGCCAATTAATGGCGAAGCCCCCGCTTTCTCCATTTTCCTTTTTTTTTTTTTCCCTCGAGCTGTCATTCACCGTGAATGCAGCGCTTGTGCTCACGAGTAAATCTCTTTTTTAAACTCGCCGCACTGAAGCAACTCTAATTTCAGCCTCAGAGCTCATCCTGATGTCCGACATCGGGGATATTCAAGTTCACTACCTCAGCGTCTAAGCCTCCAGATTAAGGTCCCTACTGCTTTCCTGCAGTGTGTCATTATGTACAGTTTTAAGTGCAATATCCAACCACTCAGTCGTACCCCAATGGAAAATCCTTTTATCACAGTTTAACTGTAGGAGTCGCAGACTACTCACATATACTGCTAGATTGGCAAACTTCCCTCTGTGACTGAAGCCAGACGCAGCCATCTTGCTTCACCACAGGCGACCGCTGTGGCCGAGGAGACTGAGGCGTTCCAGTCGCGGTCTGCACGGCCACTACGGTCGGGGGTTCGAATCCCCCCTCGGGCAAGGATATTTGTGCCGTCCGTAGTATTAGCTAGTTCATAACTAGTTTGTAAGTTTAGGGACTGATGACCCCGTAGTTAAGTCCCATAAGCTTGACAAACATTTGAACATTTGATTGCTTCACCACGCGTCAAAAAGTTTCCGTATGATATTACTATGATCTTCTGATACGACACGCCGTTGTAAGCTTTACTAGTGAAACATGATTTGCATTTGAGGTAACACTTCTGCAGTAATTGAATGTAACACATAGACGTACAATGTCGAATCATGCTATGAGCAAAACGTGTTACGTACGGTTAAATTTTAGTTAGCGTCCTGGAGGGCTCGCGTAATTATGTTGTCAATCGTGTAACGTTGGCATTAGCAAATCGCTTGACAAAGGAAATGCTTTGTCAAGAAGTCTTCTTTTAAAGGGCCAATTACTGAGTGAACTGGGGTACAAGAATCTGTCAACCATAGACAAGGAACAGCATTATTTATTTACTTCACCGTCGCTACGAAACACTAATCAAGTCACTCTCTGTGGATTCCTAAGGATGTCAACATTTTGGCGAGCGCTTTCTACCGTTTTGTTGATGTTGCCAACATAATCATGCAATGCCGCCGAGACGACAAGTAAAATTTCACCGTTACATACAATTAATGTAGACGGTAGTCATGAAAAACACTAAAAAGAAATTATTGCCCACAACAAACAGCACATTTATAACGATCGTACTATTAAAAGAAAAGCCGAAGTTAATCGAAGCTAGTAACAGATTAATAAAAACGCGACTCATTAGTGTAGGTGTCACAGCAGACTGTAGATTTCGTAAGAACTCTCAAAAGAATAAGAATACCTGTTGTCTATGATAAACAACACTTTTATGATGACGATACTACTGAAAGAAAATCCGAAGTTGAATGAAATTGGTACAGATTAATAATAACAGAAAATCAATGCAACTCATTACTGTTTACTTCAGCTGAAAAAAATACAGCCATACATAACACACGAATTTCCCATATGTCAAAAGTCGAAAGACAGCGAAGTTACATCAGTTAATCCGTATTTTTACGACTGTTTTCTGTAATAAAACACAAGACTAGTAATGTGAAGGCGAGACTTCACTGATACCAATGATTCTGTTCACGGCATTGCCAGTCTAGTTATATATTATGTCTGTGAAACTACCCAATAAGAGCGCAGTTTTTTAGTGTTTATTCCTTAAAAATTTCTAATGATACTTTCCTTACTCTTTGTTTTATATTTATTATTCTGTTGTTTATTGAAAGTGAGTTACTGATGCAATTTTGTGCCGAAGAAAATATTCTCTAAGCATGGGTATTTATATTCACAGAAAGGTAAATTTTACGACGGAAAAATTCCTATTTAACAAAAGGTGAATATTTCAGGGCCAAATGCGTAAAAGAGGACATCTAGCTTCTGAACGTATCTTGCACCGTGTCGAAATGGCCGTATGGTTCTAGGCTCCATCAATGTTCAAATGTTTGTAGAGTCTATGGGACTTAACTATGGGGTCATCAGTCCCTAATCTTACAAACTACTTATGAACTACTTACAACTAAGGACGGCACAAATATCCATGCCCGAGGGGGGGTTCGAACCCCCGACCGTAGTGGTCGTGCGGACCGTGACTGGTGCGCCTCAATCCCCTCGGCCACCGCGGCCGGCTCTAGGCTCCATGCCAAGGAGTGTGCGGCTGATACCGCCGAAGGTTCGACTCCACCCTGTTGTATTGATGGGTGTGTTATCCTTAGGCTAGGTTTAAGTTAGTGTAAGGGATGCAGTCAGTGTGGCATATGGAAGATTGGGACGGTCCTGGAGTCGTGTTCGGGTAGCCTAGTGGTTAAGGCGACCGCTCACGAAAAGCGGGAAACCCGGGTTCGAGTCCCGGCCCGGCACAAATTTTCATATCTCACCATTTGTTAGAAAATCTATACCTTATACAGTGACGCAATGTGAAATTCGCTATTGCGAAAAAATATTGATAAATATATCAACACTGTAAATCGTCACCATACAGTAATTTAGTTTAAGCAGTTTGTAAGTCTAGGAACCGATGACGACAGTAGTTTGATGCCATAGATTTACAAACATTTGAACATTTAAACGTATCTGGACGCTGTCTATGCAAAGCTGGGAATGGGGACGGACCGTTTCCCTGGCCACGCGTTTCACCAAAATGGATCTTCCTTTGTGGTCATATTAAATTCTTGGCGTATGAGAGTTCCATCACATCTGAAGATTTATTTTCCCGCCTGTCTTTAGCTGCTGGAAATGTGGTCGGCATGCCTGACGTTTTTTTCTAATGTACGCCGATGCATGCGTCGTCGCTGTGAATCTTGTATCGCTGTTGGAGGCCGCTCTTGCAAGCTCGTTTTGTAAATAATCAATAACTTCTTTTTGTCTTTACTTCCCTTTTCAGTTTCCTTTCTTTCATACTTCTGTACACTGTAGCGCTGTAATATGTCATTAAGGTCCACACATTCATATACGAAATCTGCTTATTACGGTTCCGTATACCTGACACATATTTTACGGCCCCCCAGGGTATGTGGTCGTCCTAGATAACATCCCACCTTCAACTAACCTTTTCACGAATGATGTTAGTGCCTCGAGAAGTCGCAAGCTGGAAAACTACAGCGAAATGCAAGAGGATCTGCAGCGCATCCATGCTTGGTGCAGAATGGCCATTGTTTCACGGCATAAACAAACGTACGTATTACGAATACGTATACACACTAGTCACGACAGTCACTGGAAGCAGTTACTTCCATAAAATATTTGGGAGTTTGCAAATGGAGCGATCTGAAGTGGGATTGTAACATTTCTATACATGCATACCCTATATTTCTACCTAATCGTTCAGTCTCAAATCTTAATACATTTCTCTGCCATAAAGTTATACCATTGGTATAAAGTGACAAGAGTACCCATATAAAACATTCTAATCAGCTGTTTTAGATTATGATGCTTTTACCAAAACGATTTATTGTTTCCATCAACTCAAAAAGTTTCAATAACGGTAAACAAGTTAATATCTTAAACAGTATTCTGAAACCCAGTTACGTACTATATACATACACAACACACCTGTTTATTGTAGTAGTATTTCATGATGCAATCGTCATTGGCAAATGATGCAAATAAGCAAATGTTATAAATGAAAACCTTATATCACTAGAACCATTAAGATGCACTGACAACAAATATCACTCTCACAGATGAAATTAATGCTAATCATAAAAATAATTACCAAATAAGTAAAAATAGCGGTACGTTTTAAATCCATGTAAATACTGATCACAAACAAATGAAATAGCTACACCAAAATACACTTCATAATATAACACACCCTTTTGATAACACACACAAACCTCTATGAACTACACGCAATGTGTCAAAACATTACATTTCTGTTGAGTAAACAAAACGACGCCATTTATCCAAGTCAAAATAAAACACATAACTAAAAACACATTTCAAAATGCATTTACGACTACTCAAGACAACACACACAGAATTAAAATAAGAAAACGAAATAGTTAAGTTATAAACTTCATTCACGTGAATATCTCTTTATGTTCAACAACTTTGGAAAATAAGCAATAAAATAAACACTCATTCGTATTGAGAGGTGAAAGTGAACTGGCACTGTCGCTTGGATGTGGAGACTGAAGACGCTTTTTTAATGTAGTCATAAAGTTATACTAGAAATTATACAATTTTGTGAAAATAAATACTATTACGGAAAATAAAATTCAGAGACTAAACTGAAGCGTTTTATTTCAAGAAAAATATCCACAGTAGTTGGACTTCCTGCAAATTTACGACAATGTTTAGATCTAGGAAAACTTCACAAGGCCAATAATAAATACAAGAATAGCCAAAGCACGACAAAGAAGAAATCACCAAAACAAGATGAGTATCTATTAATATGCTTTTATAGTTCCACTTTTATTTATTTTTGTGGGCCCTTCTTCTACAAGCTAACAACATAAACTTGCCCAAATCGACGTATACATAGAGGACAAGTTGGGAGTAGATTGGCACATAACGAACAGGAACACCGAAAAATATAATAAAATCATGGGTAAGGTAGATGCCAGACAGAGTCATTGTAACACCAAAACACTGGACTGATCATCATCAGTGTAGGATACGTATAAGTCGAGATTGACAGAAGAGGCAGAATAACCATAGAAGGGTATCATGCTGAATTGCAGTTTCATTTAGCTTGTGCTACAGAGTCAGAGAGATGATCGGACAATTCCAGTGGCAGACACGGTAACAGAGACGTTCTGCTTCACTCAACGACCATCTGTCAAAGTGTAGAGGGCGTATGCACCTTCCTCCTTCGTGTATCTCGACAAAAGACCATAACTATTTACTAATAGAGATTAGAGCCCACACGCAAACTTAGCTACCGGCAGTCGTTTGTTTCTCTCGAAACATACGCGACTGGAACAGCAAAGAAGGACGTGACAGTAGTTCACAAAGTTATCCCCCCCCGCCCCCCTCCCCACCCCCCCACCCCCCCCACACACACACTGCGAGGTGTCTTGCCGAGTAGAGATGTAGACGTTGCTTCTGATCCATGCCTTGTGTACGTCAAAGAGAGGGCTGAAAAAGTGATCAATGCACAACACGACCCGACATATGATTGGCGATATAGCGCAGTGGAAACGTACTTGACTCGCATTCGGGAGGGCGGTGGTTCAAATCCACCTCCGGCCAACCAAAAAAAAAAAAAAAAAATTAAAGTTCTGTTGTCAGTTTAATCTGCCGAAACCGGTTATCTAGATAAATGATAATTAGCGTTCTTGGATGTTTTTACATAATAAACCAATTCAACAGATCGCCCCCAAGAACGACAAATTTGTATAAATCAGTCTATATGATACGACAGTTCGTTAACTGTGCACTTTCTCTGTTTTAGCGTAATGAAAACAAAGTGGCATCCCTTATAAACATCTTCGGTACATCATTTGTCTTACCGAACCACGAAAGCAGATCAAAAAGCAAGTCGCACTTCCACGTTATGGCCATTTATTAAACAACCTATATAAAAGCAACACTGCTATGACAACATACAATGTGAGTTCACTATTCCACACAGTCTCCAAGAGGCTGTAAACATTTCTCGCAACGGTCAACTAACTTTTCGATCCCGGATGCATAGAAATCTCCTCCAGGGTTTTGTAACCACACGAAGACACCCGCTTCCATATCCTCACAGTTTTGAAATTTTGTCCACCGAGATTCTTTTTAGCTACCGAAAAGAAGAAAGTCGCATGGCGCTAAGTCGGTACTTTATGGAGGTTGTAGCCACACCTCCCAATTGAGTATTGCTCCACTACGGTCGGGGGTTCGAATCCCCCCTCGGGCATGGATATTTGTGCCGTCCTAGTTAGTAAGTAATTCATAAGTAGTTTGTAAGTTTAGGGACTGATGACCCCGTAGTTAAGTCCCATAACCTTTACAAACCCCTTAGGCTGTGGCTAAGCCATGTCTCCACCATATCCTTTCTTCCAGGAGTGCTAGTCTTGCATGGTTCGCAGGAGAGCTTCTGTGAAGTTTGGAAAGTAGGAGGCGAGGTACTAGCGGAAGTAAAGTTGTGAGGCGGCATCGTGAGTCGTGTCGGGGTAGCACAGTCGGTAGTGCGCTTGCCCTCGAAAGGCAAAGGTCCCAGGTTCGAGTCCCGGTTCCGGCACACAATTTTAATCTGCCAGGAAGTTTCATATCAGCGCACTCTCCGCTGCAGAGTGAAGTTTCATTCTAAAATCACACGTGCACTCAGTTTCCCCCGGCGCTCCTATTTAATTGCCCATAGACGTCGAATTGTTGTTCCCACCTCCACTTTGAACATCCCGATGACGCGCCATTGCTTTTAGCCCACTAGTCACACAAAACAGAACGAACAATCTCAGCAACATTCCTTCTTGACGCCTGCACAGTTACTCCTTTTCCCCGCTTTGCTCTAGACTGCGACACACACAGCGGGCTCCTGCGGTGAATTAGTGCAACTTACTTCTTGATCCGCCCTCGTAGTTCCTCGATAATTAACCTGACAGCGTCTAGATCAAGAACCAAAGACCTACGTGCTGCCTTCTGCACTGGACACAACTTGAGAAGACGACAGAAAAGTTGTAAGGAAAGAAAATATTTGCTGGTAATATATTGGGTGAAAGATGTTTATTTTATTGAAGAAAAGTGTGAGTGGAGATAAAAAAAATTGTTTTACGTGTTATTAACTGTGGTAGTTGTTGTTGTGATATTTGAGCAACATAACAAACCTGTCCTTAATTTCGTGGTCGGTTACGTTAAACGCGTGATTAATGCAAGTGGTGTAGTTAAATTTTGAAAATATTAAGCAAGGCAATTGGTGTAGTTAACAAATACTACGGCGCTATCTGACAAACTTTTCAAAAGATCACTCACCTTTCCTTTCCTTACAAAATCTCCTACAGAGACTGTGCACACACCGATAGCAGAAATTAACTTACTCCTTCTGTGCAATGCGTAAGACTCAATTAGTACGCTAATGGTAATGATAATTTAGAAAATTATGAATAGTAGGATTTTTAACATCAAGTGATTGGCAAATGGGTGCAGTCCAACCACTATAGTCAGTATCTGATAAAAACTAATTCACTCAAGCAAATAGGAAATTTAAGTAAGTCGGTCTTAATTGATGCTATGATACGGCAATTGTACGAGTTTGGTTCTTTATAGGATAGATGTGGCGGTGGCTATTATTGTTGAACTCAATGCAAAACGAAATAGAAAAATTATTCATTAAGTCAACTGTCTGTTATCATCTACCATCAATTTTAGCAAAATTGTCTCTAACAATTAATGACACTCACTTGATTGTAAAATTGTGTAGACATATTATTTATGCATTATTGAGGATTGTCATATTAATTATGAGTGGTTAATTAGTTGTTCAAATAAGGTAGCAAAAGTACTGTCTAATGTTCCTGTATTTAAACAAAATTGAAATATACATTCACAGTAAATTACAACCAATAGCATTTAACTTATCTTATTTATCAGTCCAGCGACGTGGTACTCTGCAGTCATATAAATGGTACATAAATTCATACAGATATCATTCTGATGGTACCTCCTCCTTTGGCAGCTTGCTAGCAGTTCGCCCTGATGCTTCGCGAATCGCGTAATTAATGGCGACCGTTAGCGTCCGCGATGACGCTACCGTGTTTCGGACGTCTGGGACGGTTACCGAACACGTAACGAATTTCTGCCTCAGCAGAACGAACGAATAAGTGTTTCATTAAGATCAACTCTTGCTTCACTTATGTTCACAGGTTTCACATAAAGTTTCATATCGTTGCACTTATAACAAATTGTAACTTTCACTTTGTTCAACTTTATTACTTATATTGTTTGAGCACTCCGCGGACCGCGTACGAACGTCTGATCTACGTGACGGGGCGGCAGATACTGCTGCTTGCCTGCTCTCCCACAGGCGAGCGCTGCTATACAATGAAGTCTCTGATCTAAGGAGCCACGACGATTACTATTCAGACCGATATTTGATCTCGTTTACAGAGAAGTATTTTACATTGACAAATTAAATATAACAAATAATCACAGTCATCTAGAAAACATACAAAGTACAAATAATATATATACATAAACAATTACAATACAGATAATAAATAAACGACAGAAAATGTTCTCAGTTAAGTTAACTACATATATTGTGCATCACGATAATTAATTAAGTCATATAAGAAGTTAATATTCATAGAATATACGACATCAACTGCGATTGGGCAAAGCTGAAAATGTGTACCCAGCCGGGATTCGAACCCGGGTCTCCTGCTTTCTAGGCAGTTGCGCTGACCCCTACACCACTTTTTTTTTTTGACCCCTATACCAGTTTTTTTTTTCCTTTTTTTTAATTTTTTTTTTTTTTTCGTATTTGAAGTACCGTTCTTGGTACTTTATATTTTTATTTTACATACTTGTTTTTTAACTGAAAGAAATATGCCTTTCTGCATTTTAAAGACAAACGTAAAATTCCTTATCCGAATACCTTGCTTTATTAAATAGTTTACTTGAATAATACGAAACTAATGATGTTTTTCAAAAGGAAAGAAAAGTAAAATAATTAAGAAAAATAATCTTCGTCACTTTACCTCTTCTTATGCATTTGTATAGTTTTCCAGTACCAATTTCGGTTAGTGGGATTTTATCTGTTTCCATTTCTTCTTCGGCAGAAATGCTTTTTCGGGGTTCTGTTGAGGCCTTCACGGCTACCGTAGCGGCCCCGGGGCACACGAAGTCCCCACCGTACTTCACCATCAACAGCACTCCCCTACTTTGGCATTCTACCTTGTTCTGTCTATTTCATGATGTGTAGATATTAACCTATACCTTGTTTCTGAAACAAAATTTTCAACATGTTTCCAAAATTCTTTTTATGGTCTTTTTTCTTGTATATTTTGAAGTATTCTTCTTTTATATATTCTGGTACATTGTCGGTTTCCTTTTTGTTGACTACATAATTTACAAAATTTCCGAATAGCCATAATATTACGTTGTTCTTTTGTGATGGGAAAGAAACATCTTCTGGGAAGAGTAAATTGTTTATTGTTAATTCCCTTCCATCGCTCCGTTTGATGAAAGCGACTTGAAATATAACGTCTTTCCATATATTTATGTATCCGTTACAAATGAAGCGATGGCTTAATGAGTCCAAATGTTTGCATTTTGGGCATTCGTTGGTCGCGCTTAGTCCTATTGAATAAAGTTTTTCGTTCGTACTAACGACATTATTTATAACTCTATACCATGATGCTTGCACATCTGTTGTCAGCATTCGGTTATTTATATTCGCCCAAATTTTCCCCCAGTTCTTGTTAGGGTATTTCAGCTCCATCTTATTTTGGTTATCGGTTGATTTCAACTTATCTACTATATATTTGCTTGTCCTCTTGTGTTTATCCCTTAGAATACATGTCAAGTAGCTTAGCTCTACGTAAAAAGACTGAATGTGCTTCAGTTTGTAGCTTATTTCACTAACATCTACTGGTGGCTGCAGGCTGCCAGGTTTCAGGAGGTTGAACAGAGCAGCAGTTATGCTGTTCGGTTGCGTCTCTATAAGGTTGAGTGTCCTTTTAATGAAGAGGGCCGTGCTTTTTTTCCGAATGTCTGTCAGCCCGAGGCCTCCTTTTTCTGGTCTCATGGTGGTTGTTCCAACCGCTACTCTGAATATATGCCCTTTCCATACATATCTGCAGATAGTGCTCATTATAGTTCTCGCAGTTGCAGGAGGTGTAGGTAAAATCTGAGCGACGTATGCCGCTTTTGATAGAACTGCACAATTTATTAGCTTAATTCTCTGCTTTATATTTAAGTCTCTTGTTTCGTCCATTATTAAGCTGTCTCTTATTTTTCCTAGGACCTGTTTCCAATTTGCGGCCGTTGTTCTTAACGGGCAACTGTAGAACGTTATTCCTAGGGTCTTGTGGTGTTCCACTGTGTGTGCCCACGATAGCTGCACATTTTTAAGTCCCTTTAAATTTAAAAAAGAACTTTTCGTCTCATTGATCCTCACACCAGTTGCTCTGCTATAAAGCATTAACGTTTCCGTTAGTTTTGCACAGTCTTCATTGCTCCTCACTAAAACTCCCACATCGTCAGCGTATGCGTTTGTAACTGTCTTGAGTCCGGCTACTGTTATGCCTTCTAGGGTTGCATTCAAACGCCGTAGGAGAGGTTCTAGAGAAATTACGTAAAACAACATAGACAAGGGACTTCCCTGAGGAACTCCACTTAATATCAATACCTCGTTAGTATATTGTCCATTTATCGAGATTTTGGTTTTTATACCCCTGACGATGTTCATTAAAACCGTTAAGTTGTTGTCCTTTAAGCCGATGTGTTTCAGAGTTTTGAAGAGGTATTCGTGGTTCACTCTATCAAATGCTTTAGCAAAATCAATGAAGGCAATGCCGCCATTACCTGACGATGTTGCGAAAAGAGCAATTATGTCGCGATATTCACATACAGATTTAAAAATGGTACGTCTGGGGAGACAAGTCTGGTAGCTTCCAATAACTTTTTCTAAAATGGGTTTCATTCTTTCTTTAATTACACGTGCAACTACTTTATAATCTGAATTCATTAAGGTGATCGGCCTCATATTATTAATATCTTTTATGTCCGTGCTCCTTCCCTTTGTTAGTAATACAGTTACACTTTCCTTAAATACAGGAGGAATATCCACGCCTCTCAAGACGTCATTAACGACTTCCGTGAATTCGTTACCTATTAGTTCCCAAAATGTTCTATAAAATTCCACCGGCAAGCCGTCTGGGCCTGGAGACTTCCTCGAAGGCGAAGATGTAATGATGTCAAGGACCTCCTCATTCGTAATGTCTAACGTAAGACCTCTATTGTCTTCCTCTGAAACTATACCTTCCATTTCAGAGCTCTGTAAAAGCTCTTGCACGGAGTTGTCATCAGTAGCATTTCCAGAATACAACTGCTGATAAAATCTATGTGCTTCATTTAAAATATCTTTTTGGCCTGTTAATACTCTGTTACCTTCCGTTCTGAGGCTGGCAATAAAATTTCTTCTTCTGTTCTTTGTGTGTTGTATCAAGTGATAGATGGAGGTATTGTCTTCCTCTACTGTCGTTCTAGTGTGTGATTTTATTTGCAATCCTTCCAGATGTTTCCTCTTCATACTTATCATTTTGGCTTTAATTTTTTAAATATTTATAATGGCCTCTTGAGATATTGGTTGGTCGTAAAGGTCCCTTAGACAACAGTAGTAGAATTCCATTGTGTGCCTTGACCAAATTGCTCTTTCCTTTGCGTGAGATATCAACGCTGCTCTTAACTTTCTCTTGGCGGCCATCGTCCACCATTCGATATTTGTTCTATACTTGTTACGCGTTCTTAAAACAGCTCCCCAAGTTGCTTGTATTTTTAAAGCCAGAGCATCTTCTGAGAGGGTATTGATGTTCAATTTCCATAGTGGGCGACCCCAGTAAGTCTTTTGTCTTGTTAATTTGATACTGCATTTCACTGCTAAGTGATCAGAGAAGGCAGCTGGTATCACCTCAATGCTACTTACTTTGGTCTCTAGATTGGGGGTGACATATATCCTGTCTATTCTACTCTGTGTAGTACTAGTGATGTACGTAAATCTAACCATCGTAGGATATTTAATTTCCCACGCGTCAAACCACTTCAAGTTTTCGACCAATGCCTTCAGTTCTCGAGAAAAATTAAAATTTGGTCGCTGGTCCTTTTTATTCAAAACACAATTAAAATCTCCCCCTATTAAAACTTCTGCCGGGTTCTCTTTGAGTAGAAATAAAATGTCACTCCTGAAAAAGGCCGCTCTCTCTTGTCGTGCATTGTTGCCTGATGGCGCGTAAATGTTTATAAAAGTGGTGTTAAAAATTTTGCAGCTGATTCCCCTCCCTGATTCTAAAAGACACACATTCGTTATCTCAATCCCTTCTTTAGCAAGGATCGCTGTCCCACACGATTCTTCTGGAGCTACATTTAACACCTCTTTATACCCAGAAATATACAAGTTCTTTATGTTAACTTCCTGCAAGAAAGCGATATCTGTATCTGACTGATACAGGAAGTCTTTCAGTGCAGCCACCTTTGGTTGACTCTGAATTTTGTTTATGTTTATAGTGGTCACATTATATGTATGTTCCACTTTGTAACGCTACAAGACGTGTAATAGAAGACACTTAATTGGAGCCTCTGATAATAATTTTTTCCTAGTTAAATTTTTTTTCCTCGTTTTTCATTCTTCTTTTTTTTCTTTCTTCTATAAATTCATGCACAAATTTTAATAAAAACATTCTTCCTCAAAGGCCCCTTCCATTTCCATTGCATCAGTCTCATCTTCCTTGTCATCCGCCCAGATAATTTTTGTTTCCTTGGTGTCATGTCCGTGCGCATGTCCATGTCGGGTGTCATCGTCTATATCCGGTTTCGTCTTTTCATGCAATTGTTCACATGATCCGTGCGGTGTAGCAACCTTTTCCTGTTTCTTTTTCCGATCAGAGCATGCAACTACTCTTTGCGTTTTTGTGTCTTCTTTCCTCTTGTCAGGCTCCTGTATCTGTCTCAGCCGCTCTCTTAAAGGAGGAGCCAAGATCTCTGCAGCTTGATGTGCGATTCTCCTCTTTTTCTTGTTTGATGATTTTGGCGAGCTCTCCGGTGAATTCTTTGGTAAACTTTCTGGCGATTCCATGGAAGATCGCCGAGAGGCTACCTCGCCTTTCTTCTTAGCAGAAGATTTTTTAACTCCGTTTATTTCGCAGTCGACTGTTGCTTCTTTTCCTTCGACACGTGAAGTGGGTGGTGCTTCGGATCCTTCTTGTTTTTGTCTACCTTTGGCCGGTAGATTGGAGTTGTCTGTTTCTTCCTGTGGTACCTTGTCATCCGCATGGTCTTCCTTTGTCACTTTTAGTGTGTCTGTCGTTGGATATTCATCCATTGTAGGCCCCTCTAAATTAATGGCATCGTCGTGTGCGACTGTCGTTACATTTTTCGTCACGTCTAAATCAGGTGTCGTCTGGGAAGCTTGTCTCTCGTTTGAAAAGTTGTCGGTTTCACAAAGCATGCGTGTTGCGCTCTCAGTGACGTCATCGTTGGCCGGTATCGGCTCGCCTCCTTTGCCCAACTCTGCGTTCCTTCCGGTTTCCGCGCACGCGTCGGCAGGTCCCGCCTGCTCGGCCATACTCGGTGGAGACGGGGCCCGGTTGACGGCCGCGGCAGCGTACGTCACTTTCATGCTTACGGCCTGCCCTGAGACAACCGCCTCGTTATTCGGTAATTGAAGGACTCGCCTTCTTGTGCACTGATTTCTAACGTGCCCGGTGGCATTACATAACGAACAAGTCCGCGGCTGACCATCGTAAATTACGAGAGCGCGATGTCCGCAGATATTCAAATAAGAAGGTATATGCCTCAAAAGTTCAATCTTAATTTGTCTAATTCCATTCAGAACAGGAAACATATGTTCCTCTGACCACTTTTCGGCGATATTCGAGAGAACCCTACCATAAGGCTGAAGCGCAGCATTTATTGCTGCAGATGGAACCTCGAATGGCAGCTCGAAAATTCTCACTGTACGGATGCCTAGCCCGACATGAGAAACAATAACTTCACTAACGGTTCCGTCCGAGTGGCGAAATTTCATTTTACCACCACACTTGTCAACAATAGAGCAACACAATTCAGAAGAATTCAATTTTAAAAAGACAGAATTGGTCACAAAGGAAAGATGTACTCCAATAACTTCCTCTCCTGTGATCTTAACCTCTTCTGACAACCATCTTTTTATCTCGAACGCTTTCGGTCTTGTACAGTTCCAAATCTAATCGTATCTATTCTTGCACATTCAGTCTCGTTCATTTTGTCATTTTAAATCACGTAAAGACGCAATAGTAGGCAAAGCGCTCTACTGACCTTCGTAGCAGCCACGCAGCCGTTGTTTACTCCAGCACGTCTAGCGCTGCCGCCGCGCGTCCGTCCACCTCGGCAGCCGAGCGCCGAATACTGGGGACACAGTGATCACCGCACCTGCAAGGACTACCCGTGCACGCCTCCCGTCAGATATAAATTCCCAGCTTCGCCCTGCCCATAGTACTCAAACTCGTAGTTTAACTAATTCCCGTAAGAGTCAGGGCTTCAAACTTGCCCATCTCTCCCAACTAACGATAGGATCATTGCCTGTCACCGGCATATTATATATATATATACATGTGGCGTCTGTTCCGAAAGAACAGACGTCACTTCTGATCCTGCAGCTGTTATTATTTAATATTCATAGAATATATGACATCAACTGCGATTGGGCAAAGCTGAAAATGTGTACCCTGCTTTCTAGGCAGTTGCGCTGACCCCTACACCACTGGGGACACAGTAATCACCGCATCTGCAAGGACTACCCATGCACGCCTCCCGTCAGATACAAATTCCCAGCTTCGCCCTGACCATAGTACTCAAACTCGTAGTTTAACTACGACGGAAGGCGTGCATGGGTAGTCCTTGCAGGTGCGGTGATCACTGTGTCCCCAGTGGTGTAGGGGTCAGCGCAACTGCCTAGAAAGCAGGAGACCCGGGTTCGAATCCCGGCTGGGTACACATTTTCAGCTTTGCCCAATCGCAGTTGATGTCATATATTCCATGAATACTAAATAATAACAGCTGCAGGATCAGAAGTGACGTCTGTTCTTTCGGAACAGACGCCACATATATATACATAAGAAGTTAGTTACTACATGTTCACTATAAACAGGTTCAAACGAATAAAATGTATCAGAATGAAGCTCATTCCTCGTTATAATGTAAGGCTTACCTTACAAAGGGGGAGGGGGTGATATTGCCATCCAGCCATATTTCATATTTACTGTGTCGTCTGAATTCCACTGAGGGCGATGAAATCAATTAGCTCCTATTTAATTGCCCATAGACGTCGAATTGTTGCTCCCACCTCCACTTTGAACATCCCGATGACGAGATTAGCGGAAAGTGGGGGAAACGTGCGAACCTAAGCGGAACTTTTTTTTTTAAATTGACTTCGTTAAATAAAGTTTATTTTATATCAAAACTTAGAGCAACTATTCTAGTTCCTATAAAAATTAAGATGACCCAAAATATTCAAAAAGAAACACACCAAAAACAAAATTCCAAGACCTAAGTGCAGGTTTTCCCGAACGTCGGGGAAACGTGCGCATCGGGTGGGGTAATTGTGCGCATGTTAGAACAGTTGAAACGCAGTAATACCTGGAGAGGAAAAAAACAATATAAGGTTTGTTCCAAAGATTATATTGATAAGGACGTATTAAAAGTTTCAATCAAATTTTACAAAATTTAACTTAGTTTAGGACTATTGGTTTTTCAAATAAAATGCAAAGTTTTCTTTGATGTTAGGGACCTACAGATTTAACAAGTTAATTAATTACTGCACTGCATATATCACATATAAAATCTTTAGCAGAATCATTTGTGGTACAAGGTGCATGGTACCATCTTCCGTACAAACTACATCTGTACCACAGTACCCTGTCTCTAATATGATCTCCACAAACTACGCAAATCTCGTCGTCGGCTCCTTTAAGAGCGCCAGGGTGAAACACCTCCATGTCGATATAATCGGACTCATCGTCATTACACAGTGGAACTTCGTCAACATCTGAATCTCTTCTTCAATCATTTCCTTTTTCTTTACCTTCTTTTATGTTTCTTGCCAAAAATCTGATTATCCTTTTTCTTGTTTTGAAGCTTCTTCTTACCCATACTTTCTTTTAGATTAGGCTGCAACGTTTATGACGAAGAATTTTTTTTCCCCCTTGTGATACTGACGGAGATTTATGCAAGTGTTCGAGTCTTCCTTCGATCACAAAGAGTGTGTAAAAACTGGATAAACTGAGTCTGAATAAGTTAGCGAATAGTAGACGTGAGAAACAACGACAAACCAGAAATGAGGCTACGTCCCATCTCAGAATATCTGCGCGTCTCTGCAGCTGAAAAGTCAGTTGGAGACCTGGTAAAGGAAAGAAGACAGACAACAAGAAACTAGAAGCCTTGAAGGGTAAGACGACCCCAGAGTACAAATTTGGTGCCTTCTGAAGAAGTGAAATAAGGAAAAAAGGTTAAACTTAAAGATGAGTTTCCGGAAAAGTTTCTTTTTAAAAGTTTATGTACCTTTTCCTCAGATTCTATGAATGCTAGAATTATGAAATTTTGTACACACATTTCTGTAAACCTAATAAATGTTGTCTTAAGAGAAAATTTTGAAATTCTCATTTCAAGCTGAGATATGGGGCAAAGTGCTTGGAATTTTGCATGAATTTAAAATTGTACTTGCGGAATTATAATTAAAAAATTATGAAAAATCTCCTATTACACCTATTCGAAAAACCTCATGTGAGAAACGACTTATAAAGAGATGAAACAAAGAATTTTTTTGTAGAAATCTCTTGAATACTTTCTGTGAGAAAGCAACTTCCTTTTTTTGAAAATAAAACTTCAAATTTCATTAAAAACGTTGAATATATACAATCATAGGATTTTATATGTAAATGTGTTATTCTCACGTAAAGCGTGGTACAAAATTTCATTGTCATATCTGCAAAACCGGATTTAGTGCATTTCTGAAGTAGTGTGTGTTTTTCATCAGCGTCTCCCTGTAACGTCACTGCTGCGTCCACCTAATCCTCGATGGGCGAAGTTGCCGTTACATTCTATTTTATGCTTAATCATTTAATAATTGTTCCAATGATTTGACAGTATGGGATGCGGACAATTCCGATGTTGATCCATAACAGTAAACTTTGTTAACTTCCTTTATTATGGAACGATAAATGTTAAAAACTCTTCCCTTTAAATACACTGATTAAATAACTGCGTGCCACTACGATGAATGTCTACAAGTCCACACTGAAACATTTCAATATATAACTGCAACCCGTATGCGATACGACGGAATGGCAAAAAACTTTTAAAAAGCTTGTGGGACTTAACTACGGGGTCATCAGTCCCTAAACTTACAAACTACTTATGAACTACTTACGAACTAGGACGGCACAAATATCCATGCCCGAGGGGGTATTCGAACCCCCGACCGTAGTGGCCGTGTTGACCGTGACTGGAGCGCCTCAGTCACCTCGGCCACCGCGGCAGTCGGGAAAAACTTTAGCCACCACTAAACGCAGGTTACGAACTCACTGCCGATATGCTACCGCCTCGCTCTGCGGTCGGCGGGAGACTGCCGCACACAGGCCAACAAACAAAGAACATTCCAACCGAAGCATTGTTGCCAGCAGCTCTCGCTGCACATCAATGATAACTATCGTTCGACCAAAAGAGGTTACTAACCTAAAACCCTGTATCCTCACACCCCTTTAATGTCAATAGGCATTGACATTTCGAAAAGTGTATGTTTCACAAAAATTACCTGACCTACATATTATGAAAATCTGGTTTTCGATTAACAGTACAAGACTACCAATCCACCCTGTTAAAAACGCACATCAATAACACTTTCCATTCCCGCAATATTTGTGGCGCATTTTTTAGATGATTCACCCTGTATATCAAGTAGGTTATGTCTCCTTCGCTTATTTATAACCGTTGTTAGTTTCTCTAGGAAACACTCAAATGTTTAGCACTGACCTCGATGTCGCCAGAAACGCTACGAAACGTTCACAGTGCTACACGTAAGTGCCTCCATCGCCAACTGCGAATTTTGGCAGCCAGAATTTTCCAATACCCTATACGTTGAAAATTATGCGCTCTGTCGAGAGGCACTCCAAATCCCGCCGACACGTAAGCAAACAGAGAGCTCTCACGTATTTTTTACGGCGCGTACGCTACCGACTGCTCCGCCCCGCGTGGAAGAGCTTTCGGGATATTTTTGAACGCCGCATTTCGCCGCTCGCTTAATCCACCGGGCTCCACAGTGAGGGTGCTACGGGGGGAGTGTGTACGCTCGTGCGCGGTGACGCTGCCAGGGAGGCAGTGCGCATGCGCGGAAGACGGCCGGTGGGCGCCCGGCGCAGCTGTCACCGCATCGCCAGAAGGCGTCTAGGCGCATCGCGGCGCGGTCGTCCACTGAAACCCGCCGTCTGGCTGTGTGCGCGCGACCGCGTCCTAACACTCGTGCCGTCCGACATGCACCGCTCGAGGAAGGGCAAGGTTAGTCGCGACCGCTAGCGCAACACTACCTCCTAATCAACGTTTTCCCTTCAGACTAACATCTCGTTTCACCTGCATTCGGTGTTGTGTTCAGTACCGAAAGAACACCTGTTACACCTTTTCCGTTAAAGAGTATTTCTTTCTCACTTCGCACAAACTTCTACGACAATAGCTATACCCGGTGTAGAGGAGCAAAAGGGAGGCTCTGACATGTGGGTCACTGTTTTCAATCAAATTTTGCATGGGCTTTCGATGTTGAACCTAAAGAGACACGCGTGTCGGATTTTTGCTAGACATTCAGTTGTTTTGGTGAAAAAAGATCAGGTTCAAATATGATGAAGAAAAAACGCGTTTTCAATACTATACATCGAAAGATCGTCTGAAGATGTTCGTCTTTTACTTATATACACTATGTGGTGAAAAGTAACCGGACACCCCCCCCCCCCCCCAAACTTACGTTTTTTACATTAGGTGCATTGTACTACCAGGTAATCCATATCAGCGACTTCAGTAGTCAGTAGACATCGTGAGAGAGACAGCAGGATGGAGCGCTCCGCGAACTCACGAAGTACGAACGTGTTCAGGTGATAGGGCGTCACTTCTGTCTGTAGTCTGTACGCGAAATTTCCACACTCCTAAACATCCCTAGTTACACTGTTTCCGACGTGATAGTGAAGTGGAAAAGTGAAGGGAGACTTACAGCAGAAAGCGTACACGCCGACCTCGTCTGTTGACTGACACAGACCGCCGCGCCGACCATTGAAGAGGGTAATACAGACCAACACACAGGAATTCCAAACTCCATCAGGATCCACTCCAAGTACTATGAGAAGCGGAGATGAGAAAACTAGAATTTCATGATCGGACCTTCACCACACATCACGCACGTCAATGCCAAACGTGCGTTTTGAGTAAGAAGAGTTAACATTGGACGATTGAACAGTGGAAAAACATGGAAGGAGTGTTGAATCACAGTACACGTGTGGCTACCCGATGGCAGGGTGTGGGTAGGGCGAATGCCCGGTGAATGTCATCTGCCAGCGCGTGTAGTGCCAAAAGTAAAATTCGGAGGCGGTGGTGTTTATGGTGTGGTCGTGTTTATTTTGCGAGGCACCTTGACAGCACAGGCCTACCTTAATGTTCAAAATTTTTGTACAACTTATGGGACTTAACTACGGGGTCATCAGTCCCTAAGCTTACAAACTACTTATGAACTACCTTATACTAAAGACGGCACAAATATCCATGCCCGAGGGGGGATTCGAACCCCCGACCGTAGTAGCCGTGCTGACCGTGACTGAAGCGCCTGTCACCTCGGCCACCACGGCCGGCCTACCGTACCTTAATGTTTTAAGCACTTTCTTGCTTCTCACTGTTGAAGAGCAATTCCATTTTTTAACACAAACGAGCAACTGTTCATGATGTACCGCCTTTGGCGGAGTGGTTTTTTTTTATTTTTTATTTTTTATTTTTTTATTTTTTTGCGTCTCATGTAGTTTTCAAAGAAGTCGCATCGCTGAAAAATTGTAGTGAATCACAGGAGGATCTGCGGCGTATCGGCACTTTGTGAAGGGAGTGGCAATTCACTCTCAAACCAATGTAACGTAATGCAAATACGTAGAATGATTCTTTTCTGTATGACTATTCAATTGAGAAACAATTACTAGAAATAAGTTACTTCCATAAAATGTCTGGGGATATGTATAAGGAGTGTTCTGACGCCTATTGGATATTTAAAATCAATTGCGAGTAAGAAAGTAGCCAGACATTCATTGCAATAATCCTCAGAAGTCCATTAACAAAGGAAGTAACTTACAAAAACACGTTCGACTAACACGTGAATGTTGGTCTTCAGTATGGGATTCGTACCAGATAGGATTGATAGAAGAGATGGGAAAATCCAAAGAAGAGCAGACCGTTCCGTGTGTTGTTGTTGTGGACTTCAGACTGGATTGATGCAGCTCTCCACGCTACCCTGTCTTGTTCAAGCCTCTTCACCTCTGAATAAGAACAGCAACCTTTGTACTGTACTCGTCTCCTCGGTCTGCTCTACGATTTTTTCCCCACACACTTCCTTCTGATGCTATGCCAGGAATTCCTTTTCTTCCAAATTCCGTTAAGCACCTCCTCCTTAGTTGCGTGATCTACCTATCTAAGCTCCATAATTCTCCTATAGTACCACATTTCGAAAGCTTATATCAACTTTGTGTTCAGTTTCTTATCTTCCACGTTTGACTTCCGCACATTGTTACACCAAAGACAAATACTTTCAGAAAGGACTTCCTAATAGTTAGATTAATATTTAATGTCAACAATTATCGCTTCTTCAGAAATTTTTTTCCTCCCAAAGCCATTCTGCATTTTATATCTTCTTTACTTCGAGCATCAGAAGTTATTCTGCTACCCAAATAACAGAAGCCATTTTATTGTCTCATTACCTAATCTGATTCATTCAGCATCACCTGATGTTCTTACAATACACTCAATTCCCTTGTTTTACTCTTGTTAATGGTCACCTTATACCCCCTTTCAAGACATTGTCCATTCCGTTCAATTGCCCTTCCAGGTCCTCTGCTGACAGAATTACTATCCCGTCAGCAAATACCTGCTCCATATTTCTCCTTGCATTCTTTTACAACTTGTTCAATGTACAGTCTGGATAACATTGGAGAAAGGCTACAACGCTGTTTTACACCCTTCCCAACCACTGCGTCCCGTTCATGCCCTTCGACTCTAACTGCTGTCTGGTTTTTGTAAAAGTTAAATTTAACACTTTGCTCCCTACATTTTACTCCTGGTATCTCCAGAATTTGAAAGACTGTACTCCAGTCAACGTTGTCAAAAGCTTTCTCCATATCTACAAAAGCTAAAAACGTAAGTTTGCCTTTCCTTAACCTATCGTCTAAGATAATTCCTGTATTCCTACATTTCACCTAAATCCAAACCGATTTTCCATCAGTTTTTTCATTGGTCTGTAAATAATTCGTGTTGTATTTTAGAAAGATAAATTATTGAACTGATAATTATGTAATTTTCACACTTATCTGCGCATGCTTTCTTTGGAAATTGAATTACTATAGTCTTATTGAAGTCGAAGGGTATTTCCTCAGTCTCATACATTTTGTGTACCAGGCAGAAAAGTTTTTTTCATGCTGGGCTGTCCCCATAATATCAGCAGTTCAGACGGAATATCAACTATTCCAGTGACCTTATTTCGACTTAAATCTTTTATTGCCCTGTCAAAATATCCTCGTAGTATATCCTATCCCATCTTTCTCTTCTTCGTCTTCCATTTCTAGATCACTGCCTTCATGTTAATTTCCTTTGCATAGGCCAGCTATATTATCCTTCCACTTTTCGGCTTTCCCTTCTTTGATAAGTACGGGCTTTACGTCTTAACCTTTTATATTCATGCCATTATTTTTTAGCCGTCTGTACTTCCATTTTGCCTGCTTCACATACTAAATTGTTACACACAGATCAAAAACATTAGGGGTCCAAGCGAGGTATGGTAACCTACTTCATTCAGATATTGGTTACAATTGTAACTTTTGTGTGACACTGTACGATATTCTGCAAGGACTGTCACATGAAAATTCACATATGTTGGACCTGGCGATGAATTCTTGTATCCGACACATTTGTTACTTACGTTTCTATGACCATATCTGTCCCGCATACCAGCAGTTATCTTGGCTACGTGCAAATAAGCGTCGAAGCCGTCGTACATTATGTTTGCTGCATCGCTTTCTCAATCATTGCAAACCTTCTTACTTATCCTCAACGATTATATTACTATCTGAACAGTACAGCAGAAACACACACTCTCACCAAAATAAAACTCTCTCTGTACCATCACATAACACTACAATCTTCTCTAAATCATTTTCTGTATAGGGAACAAGTCTGTGGACCAATCTTCCTCAAAAGTTAAGAGAGATAAAATCAATTTTAAACTTTAAAAGACAGCTAAGGGTTCACCTTCTGTCACAATAGCCATCTTTTTTTTCCACTTACCAGTCTGTAGCCCACTGTTGTCAATTCCTCCTTCCCCCATAAATGTTTCCCTTTCCTTTCTTCAGCAGAGATCTCTATTCATATATATCTCCAGTTCCTCACATCCATTGACACTGTCATTTTTCAGTCTTCTCCTCTTTCACTAATCATTTTCCCCCTTCTGTTTCTATTAAACTTAATTCAAATGTGTTAAACATCTATCTCCATGTAAATATCTCTTGTTATTATTACTATTACTTTGATTTTTGTGTTATCATTATTATTATTATTATTAGTATTATCATACACTTATTATCAGTATTATTAATACAGTGTTTTTTGTAATTAAATCATTTATGTTGTTCCTGCTCAGATGTGAGAGAGGGCCCTATGGCCCTAATCTGGTCAGGTTAAATAACGAAATAAATAAATAAAATATTTTGCTGTCTCGACTTTTTACTTAGGTTTACATGGCGTTTAATTGGAGTCAAGCACCAGGGGGCTACTATAATAGTGAAAAAGACATTCTCCTTGCCCTCTAATGTAGTGTGTGATCAATTCGGAAGGTCAGTACAATAGCACACCTGTGTAGCATGGACATTATGAGGTTATTAATCAGCTGTTAAGGGGTATTTGGCCATTCTTCCATGACTACAATATCCAGCTCTGCAACCGTTGTAGGAAGTGCTAGTCAGGCTGCAATGCGTCTGCCAAGTGCATTCCAAACATGGTCAATAGGATTTAAGACGAGGAAAAAACTGGCCACTCAGTCGTTCAATTCCCTCAGATTCAAGCATGCTGTCCACCATGGCATTTCTGAGGGAACGAGCATTATCGTCCACCAGAAGGAACCCATCTTATATGGCACCAGCGTAGAGCACAACAAAAGATCGAAGGATCTCGTCTCTATACCTCTATGCAGTGAAAGCGCCATTATGAACGAGATAGAGGTCCATACGTTTACTAATACTGACTCCTGCCTACGACATTCGTCCTCCACCATGATATCATAAAGTTTCCGGCACATAAGCAGGATTGTTCCGAGTTCCTCGTTCTCTCCACTTGAGGGGACGATGATTTGGTACCATCAGAGAACAAAACCCGGCGCCGTTCGTTACACTTTCTGCGGGCTAAACGGTGTCGTCGTTTTAATGGGACACACACTATAGGCCTCCGTACGTAGAGGCCACATTATCGAAAGGCAATGTTGATATTGTTCTTCCTGTTACTGGCTGGAGGGTGCGTTGCAGCTTAGTTGCATTTTGTCTTCTGCCTCGACGGGCTGTTAACCTGAGATAACGGTCATCTCTTGCTGATATTGCCCGTGGACGACCAAGTCCTTGCCTTCATTTAACGGTTCCTGTTGTCTGAAATCGTGTCCAAGTCCTGAAAATTACAGTTTGGGACACTCCAAAAACTTCAGTCATATCTGTGTCTATCCCGCTTCTAGTCTTCCTATAGGTCTCCATGTCATAGATTCGGGTAAGTCGCGTTGTTGTTGTTGCATTTCACTACCTTCTTAATATATTATGACCCAAACTGCTTATGCAATTCGTTTGGTATGGTAAACATATGTCAAGACCAACCCCTCAGCAGAAATTTTCTGTTATTAACACTATCTCAGCTGCCGTAATGTTTTAATTCATTCTGCCGATGACAATACGTCAGAACCTAGTAATCCCAACAGATGCCATAATTATTTTGACCAGTGTATTTTCTCCATTCAACAATGAAGTTCAGTATCTCCTGTGTTATCCAGGGATTTGCATTAGGCTTTGTCTTTCTACGTACAGGGTGTCCAGAAAAGGACTCCCTGATTTTAAAATTAAATATCTCGAAAACAAAGATCGATAGAGGAATGCAGTAAACGGTATGTTTATTGTGAAAGCTGTAAGAAGTTTATACAGCAGTTTGAAATAATAGTTACAAAAGCTGCTAACAGATGGCACCGTAATCGCCATACGTAATGCCTACTATAAATAGTGATCCGAAGCCCTGGCCACAGAGTGCAGAGATTGAATTCCACCAGGTGGCCCCACCTGCTCCGCTCCGATTAGGAGACGTATGCACAACTAGGATTACCAAGAAGACGCAAACCGCAGGGTCGATCGACAAGCCAGGATGCAGAATACCAGCACCCAGTTATTTTGGAGGCCTAGCTCACAAGCTTGGACTCCACCGACCGTCGGAAACTCATATGTTTCCGTCATTGCACGAGCGAGCGAGAGCGATCAGTTCCACTATTGAAACGTGAAAGGAGGTTAGCGTACCGAAGGAAGAGATTAAAACCATGTCTCCATTGAACAACGCGTTTTTCTGGTGCTAGAGTACCACAGGTTAGAAGAGAGTCCTACGGCAGCAAGGCGAAGTTTTCAAGCACGATTTCATGTTCCAAAAGGAACCGATGCGAAAACCATTCGTACGCTCTTCGCAAAATTTCAACGAACAGGCAGCGTAACTGATGATCTAGTGGGGCATGTTGGCCGCAAGCAAAACGCAGTTACGCCTGGAATTATTCAGCGAAATCCAACGTCATCCGTCCGTAGAATTGCATCTGAGACTGGTTTGAAGCGTTCCAGCACGCAGAAAATACTGAGAAGGAGCTTACACATGTTTCCATTCAAAATTCAAACGCACCAGGCCATACCCGTACGAGCTTTGCAACAAAGGGTTGCCTTTGCTAATCAGATGCTCACAATGATTGAGAGTGAAGGATTTGATGTTGGCTGCATCTGGTTTACAAATGAAGCACACTTCCACCTGAATGGATAGGTGAATAAGTAGAACTGGCGATTTTCGGGTTTCGAATAGCCATATTGGTGTGAAGCGAAACCCCTGTATTCTCCTAAAGTTACTGTGTGGGTTGCAGTATGCACCAGAGGCATTGTTGGCCCTTTTTTTCATTCGAGAAACTATCACTTGGGTAAGTTACGTTGCAATTTTGCAACAATTTATCGAGTCATTGCTTTGGAATATCCCACATTTACTGGTGCAGGCCTCCATATTCGGCGGATTTGACTCCCTGTGACTTTTTTTTGTGGGGCACAGCGAATGACATGGTCTATCCGAAGCATCCCGCCACGCTGGACGAGGTTGAATCGGCGATCTCTGTGGCATGTGAATCCATTTCGGTTGAGACACTACGAAATGCGATGGCGAATTTCATTCTTCGTTTGCGCCACCTCTGTAGTGCCAATGGTGAACATTTTGAAAACATTGTGATGTGATTGTTTGCAAAGAGTGTTTTCATACGATTATTTCACTTATGTATGCTGATATGAGCTGTACAGCGTACAGCGCCATCTGTTACCAGCTTTTGTAACTATTATATCAAACTGCTGTATAAACTTCTTACAGCTTTCCCAATAATCATACCGTTTGCTGCATTCCTCTATCGATCTTTGTATTCGAGATATTAATTTTGAAATCAGGGAGTCCTTTTCTGGACACCCTGTATATGATCCTCTGCGTCCATCACTACTCTGTCTCCAAATGCTGCCCAAATTTACTGTATTACTTTCCCACGTTTCCCTCAACCCTTGTCTAATGCTGTCTCTGAAAGTATCAAAAACTTCTAGTTGCATCGATTTGTTCAGATTACATCTCCATAAGTTTTTATCGTTTTGCATTTTCATAGGTTTCTATCTACAGTTCATAACCAATAAGTTATGGTCAGTTTCTGCCCCTGGATGTGTCTTATACCAGAAACCGGTTTTTAAACGTATGTGTTAACATTATAAAGTCAATCTAATACCTTCCAGTGTCTCCTGATCTCTTCCACGTATTCAACCTTCTTTCATGATGCTCAAACCAAGTTCGTGCTTGTGATGATTAAATTGTGCTCTGCACGTAATCCTAACACGCGACCTCCTTTTTCATTCCTTTTCAAATGTTTGTCAAGCTTAACGGACTTAACTGCTGGGTCATCAGTCCTTAAACTTACAAACTACTTATGAACTACGTTATACTAAAGACGACACAAACATCCATGCCCGATGGGGGATTCAAACCCCCGACGATGAACGGCCTCGCGCATCGTAGCACAGCGCCTCAGTGCGCTCGGCCGCTCCGCCGCGGCTTCATTCCTTTTCCCCCAGTCAGTTTTCACCTACTACTTTTCCTTCTCTTCATTGTCCTACTACCGAGTTCCAGTTTCCCAACAGTATCAACATTTCGTTACGGATTTATTTTGTGAGCGCCAAAACATCACATCGATGTACGGCAGAATCTGAAAGAGAGTCATTCTGTATCAAAAAATCTCTTTCCGTCAAATTTGAAAGTGTACGTTTCTCGATGAGTGTAGCAATAAATTGCTTCCTCCTGCATACGACAGTTGGAGCTTAAATATTAGCAACTATTTGTCCACAATCGATACAAAAGCGTTCTATATTTGCATCTGTTACTGAATCTGACAAATATTTTCTGTTTAAACAAGCTATCTTCAACCTGACTGTTTTCTACAAATTGTGTGGCAGACATACATATTTAACATCTAGATTAATAATGTACCACATTTATTGTACAGTAAGGCAGTTTTGTATTTTATTCGTTACAGATTTGATAATGACTCTTCAACGAGTCGAAACTAGTCATTAAATAAAATCAATAAGCGATCTATGGAAAATTAAGATCTCATAAAGGGGCTTATAACCATTACAATAAAGATAAAACAAACTAATAAGATGTCAGGTAATTATACTAATCTTCCTTCCTTTCTCCTTCAACAAAACAGCTTCCGGGCTATGCAGCCCCCTCCTCCGACGAGGCATCTTCCGGCGATAGTTAGAAAGCGTTTAGGGTTGGAACTTAAACAGTGGCAACTATTTATTCACAACAAAAGCGTTACATGTTTGCAGCTGTTACTGTCCTTCAAAGTAGTTACCATCATTGTGTAGAACTCGTTGCCAGCGATGTAGAAGGTGTTGTATACCGTGAGCAGAGCCTGTTCTGTTGATGGTGCAAATGGAGCTGTGTGCTACCTGTCGAATCTCTGGAACAGTTCAGAAGCGAATTACACGAAATGCTTCCTTCATCTTCGGAATCAAAGTCACAAGGACTTGAGTCTGGAGATTATTGTGGATGGTACAGTACTTCCCAGTCCTATCAAACGAACAGAGCAGCCACAGCTTAGCTATATGCGCACGGGCACTGTCGCGCTAAATGATTGGTGGGTTGCGCAGAAACTATTGCCCTTCTTTCGCAATGCTGGTCGCAGGTGATGCTCCAAAAACTAACATTATTACTGTGCATTACGGTCTCCGTTTTTGCTGTTTCGAAAACATAGTGACACCGTTACGTTAGACCGCTGCTCACAAGTGACTTTTAAAAGTCGACCACTGTACTAAACAAGATCTTTGTTTTATCAATAAAATTAGTAAATGAGGTCCGTGTGAACTACTGGTTACTCCCTGCTATAAAGCCTTGTTCCCTGGCCCAAACTGAGAACTGACTCGTTTCAAATTACTTCAGTAACAGGAAGTTAATACTACAGTGGTCAATATACATAGCAGCTCACACGTTCTTACACAGACATTAATAAGCAAGCCACCACAATTAAAGTTATCTTAGAAAGGTGGCTAAGAAAACATTTATGGCGCAACGGAATTTAGACATAAAAATTGCATCTGAGCTAGTTCTCAGCACTTGTGAAGAACAATATTAAATAAAAGAGGGAAGGTGCTCTAAAACAACAATTTATAGGCAACTTACAGATTATGCTGAACTTAAACTTGTTTATTCAGATAGAAAACAAGCAAAATGGGAAACCAATTTTGTTAATACAATAAAAATGCATCTTTTACATGGATTAATGCGGACCGTGCCCAGCCTAAATTATACATGATTTAACGTTACTGGGGGGAAGGATTCACAAACAACACTCATTCGCTCATACACATGCAATACCACAGCGAAACTCACCAAAATCAGCGTGCTGAGACGAGGCGAAAGCAGGCGCCGCTATCGTAGGCGAAATTCAGCAAGTCGGAGGTAGCACAAAACACAATATACAAAACACTTTTAAGCTGGCTCTGGTCTGTCGTGCCTATTTTGAGATGGTGCGTGTGTATAGACAAGTTAAATTACATCTGAATTAGACCGCAAGCAAACACGCTAAAGGCGACACACGGCTACGTTACATGAACGCACTCCACTGAAGGTGAAGTGGCTGAAAATCGGATTCATTATACAAAATCACGGTGGATTCGTAAGTTGCAGTCTGTTATCAATCGATCGATTACAAAAGTCGGAAAAAGAAAAATAAGAATTACGGCTTGCAACCCATATAAATGTTTAGAATTACATGAAGAAGCGAAAGTAATGTAGCTACATGCGATAGGGAGCGATTACAGAGACAGATGAAGTCCAGTCTCCAAAACTCGTAAAAGTGAAATAATTACAAAGTCGAAAAAATAAAATTAAGAATTACAGCATGCCACCCATAAAAATATTTAGAATTACATAAGGAAGCTATTAAAGAAGGCTGTACAAGGCTCAGAGAGAATTACTGACAAAGCCAGAGGGCGTACTACAAGTCGGAGAAGAAACGGCAAAATTAAAATAGGCTGGGATAGAAGATTGCGAAATACTAGTGGAAATCAGAAGGATACCCGCACAGTTACTTGCCTGATGGGCATGTAACAAACAAGAGTGGAAGCTGAAGGCTTCGTTCTGTGAACCAACCAGGTGGAAAACATATCACTCACTGAAGGAAAGTATTAGAAGATTTTTTACATGCACTGTACAAAAATGAACATATCACCTATTAGAAATTGGCCCCACAATAGAAAGTATTTACACAAAGTTCATACACCGCCACATGATCACAAAAGGTTTTAACATATCAGACCGTTATCAAACTGCAACTAGAATCACACACACCGCGTTCATCTATTGGAAATCACTGAATTGAAAAACGAGAACACATTTCCGCACACGATCGGAGAAAATATTCCAAAAAAATTTTTCTAAGATCACGAATCTAAGTTAAACGTGCTAGTCAATGAAACGCTACCATCTCCAAAAACAAGAGCAGAACCAACCTCACCTCACCAGACGATCAGTCCAGAATGACCAGCCCGAGCGGCCACGAGACGCGGGAAGCAACCGGAAGCCGGAAAAACCATTATCAGCGGTAATGGGGACGGAGAGACTCGCCCTAGAGTAGGCTCGATGACTGGACTGTAACCAAAGGGTATAAAAACCTCTTTGGTAGCCTCAGTAGCTATCGACTCTGAGCCAGAGAGAACGATGCAAAGCGAGCTATCACTCCCCACATTCAGACAGCAATAATTCTCGTACCCACTTAAAAGTAGAACGACTGCACATTCTCACAGGGACGTGGCGTAGCGGAGAAGCCGTACTTATGCCACATTAATTAATATAACAATAAATTATTAACAGAAGAGAATAAGAAAAACCTAGCAATATTAACTAATATTTTAACACATGAAAAAAATGCTATTCCTCAATTCCTCAAGCCTTGAAAATGATAATCTAGCGACATTAAATAAATTATAACTTTACAAAAAATATTCCAATAATAGATTCCATTGCATAGTGTCTCAGCAGTGTTGTCACTGGTATATATCTCGCAAAAAGACCACAAGTTCAAAATTAGTGATTACGGGCCACACTGCGGCATATCGACAGACGTTCTTCCAGCGAACCGTGCGCGACTAGAATAGGAAGAGGACAAAGTGACAGTGGTACATAAAGTATCCTCTGCCACCCACCGTTAGGTAGTTTGCGAAATATACGAAGCGCATCAAAAAAGTAAGTTCCCCTATATTTTAAAACAATGGCAAAGTAGTTGAAGCCAATGAGAAATTTCAGTGGCACTGGATTGTTTGTGCTATTTACCGACGTGGTCAACAAAAGAATTGAAACACTTGCAATATCGTGGGATCAATTTTTTTTAAATGTTCAAATGTTTGTAAAGCTATGGAACCAAACTGTAGTGGTCATCAGTCGGTTGACTTACAAACTACTCAAACTGACTTATGCTAAGGAGAACAAACACACACCGATGCCTGAGGGAGGACTGGAACCTCCGAAGGGGAACATACGCGCACTCCACACCAAGGCGCCTTAGAGGCACGAAAGTGCCCCAAGTGGGAACCCCAAATGGCCAAGCGTTTAGGAAACAAAAGGAAGTTTAATACGGGTCTATCACCATATGCATCTTATCAACTGTCCCTGTGACAACGTGTTTTGGAAGCGGTTTTTATCTCAGTGGTAAAAGATCAGATTCGTATTGAGAAGGTCGCGAGTTCAATTCCACCCGGCGCCAAACTTTCTTCTGTTCCTTGGCAATGCGTACACCTACATATTGTTCCCGTAGGGACCGTGAGGACAAAATTAGATTAATTACAGCACGGAAACAGTTAAACATCCTTCTCAAGCTCAATACGCGAATGGAATGGGGAAAAAACCCTAATAACTGGTATAGTGGGACGTACCCTCTGCCAAGTACTTCACAGTGGTTTGCAGAGTATTGATGTAGATATAGACTGAGGTCATAATTAACCGCAAAATCATATAGGTTATTTTATTAATTTATATAAGCAAAAAGAGGCGTTGGAGGAAATTCGGGACTACCAACATTTAAAAAGGGACTGTAGTTAACGCGTACTTGAGGACTTCCATTCTTTTACAGTTGATCCATTACATGTACCGGGGTGATATTCATCGAAGAAACAATTGCCTACAGCGCCACCAAGGTCAAATTAAACTCACGATTATTCGTGTTTACACCTTATGGACCGTTCACAACACCAAGTTTGCAAGATAATATGCTTATTTTAAATAATGACGTCCCATGCTGGTGTTGCGCACATATAAATACAAAGTAACATATATGATGTTGCAGTTAATTGTGAAGTCAGTAGTGTACGCATTACCAAGAAGCAAAGCAATATTTGCCGCCGGGCGGAATCGAACCCGGGAACTTTTCAACAAAAATCTGATCTCTTACCGCTGAGCCAACACACCGCTTTCTAAAATGACTCTCTCTCTCTCTGGGGCACCTGATAAGTTGCATATGGTGATAGATCCGTATCAAAATTCCTTTTATTTCTTAAAGCTTAACCGTGTACTTTCTTATCTCACCACGCCCTATGTCATCACCATCATAAGTCGTTGTGCTCATTGCTGAGCGTCGTGACTCCATGAACCAAGCGTCTCCATCCCGGACGGTTGTCAGCATCTCTCAGTGCCTGCTGAAGAGGTAGACCGGAGATCTTCTTGATTTACTCTATCCATCTGCTCGCTGCTCTTCCTCTCGGTCTTGTGCCCTCGATCTTTTCTTGTAAGATTATTTTTTCTAGGTTTTCTCCGTCTCTTCTCACAATATGGCCAAAGAGCTGGAGAATTTTTTCGTCGAGTCGAGAAGAAAGGAGTTGTTCAATAATGGACACATTTGTTCTTCTTTCGGTCCGTTTTATGCATAGCTTCCTACGCCAGCACCGTAGCTCAAACGCATCAATGCGTTGTTTGTCTCTGGCCTTGAGTGTCCATGATTCAAAGTCATAAATGAAGACAGAAAACACGAGTGTTTCAACTAGCCGGATCTTTGTGCTAGCCTCGGTGCAGTGGCCGAGCGGTCTAAAGCGTCTCGCTGCGTAGTGCGCGGTTGCTCGCCGAGGAGGTTCGAGTCCTCCCTGGGGCATTGGTGTGTGTGTTGTCCTTAGGTTAGTTTACCTAGGTTTAAGTAGTTTGTAAGCTACGGACTGATGACCACGCAGTTTGGTCCGATAGATTTACAAACTTTTTTTGATTTTTGATCTTCGTGCTATTTGTTATTGCTCTGCTCTGCCAGATCTTCGTGAGCTTCTTCATAGCCACTCGTCCTAGCGTGATCCGTCTTCTTATCTCCTCTTCACAACTACCTGTGCTGCAGATGGTTGACGCAAGATAGGTGAAGGACTGCACGACTTCCAGTTCCTTTAATTGACCTGTGAGCTTGATCTATTGTTCTCGATCAGTTAACATGAGTTTTGACTTACTGAGATTGATGTCTAGTCCATATGCTAGACTAATGTCTTTTATTCTAGTTAGTAGCTCAGCAAAGTCATCTACGCTGTTGGCTAAAAGTACAGTGTCATCAGCAAAACGGAGGTTGTTGACAGTTCTTCCGCCGATTGAGATGCCTTTGGTCCAACCATCAAGAGCTTTCCTAATGACGTGTTCTGCACAGATATTGTACAGTTGTGGGGATAGAACACAATCCTGTCTCACACCTTTTGAAACTCTGAAGGAATCAGACGTACCAGCACTTGTCTTTACAACTGCGGAGTGATCATTGTACAGATTTGTGACCAATGCTGTCAAGTGGGGAGGGACACCGATCTTTGCAAGTACGGGCCATGTAATATTAGTCGGAGGAGACTTCAACCTTAAGAGTATAGATTGGGACTTCGCTAGTTACATTTCAGGCGGTACAGACAAGCAGTCCTGTGAGCTACTTTTGGACACATTCTCCAAAACTGTCTTGAGCAGTTAAACCGGCAACTCACGCGCAATGGAAATATTCTAGACCTTATAGCCACAAACAGGCCTGACCTTATTAACGATGTCTGTGTAGAGACAGGAATTAGTGATCATGCTATCGTCATTGCGTCGATGGTGACCAAAGTTCATAAACCAATCAAGAAGGCTAGGAGCGTGTTTTTGTTGGGAAGAGCAGATAAGCAAATGTTACGAACGCACTTTGAATGGGCATCGTTTAATTCCGGGACTATGGATGTAGAGGAATTGTGGACTAAATTTAAGTGCATTGTTAATAAAGGGTTAGAGAAATATGTGCCAGTAAGGACGATTAAGGATCGAAAAGATCCACCGTGGTATAATAATAATGTTAGAAAGCTGCTGAGAAAACAAAGACTGTTGCACTCTCGATTCAAAAAAGAACACGCAAATGATGACAGGCAAAAGTTAGTAGAGATTCGTGCGTCTATAAAAAGATCGATGCGCGATGCATACAATAATTATCACAGCCATACCTTAGCTATAGATCTTTCCGAGAACCCGAAAAAAATTCTGGTCCTATGTAAAATCGATAAGCGGGTCAAAGCCCACCGTTCAGTCACTCGTTGATCATTCCGGGGCAGTAATAGAAGAAAGCAAACGGAAAGCTGAAGTTCTAAATTTAACCTTTAAGAAATCTTTCACGCAGGAGGACCGCACAAATGTGCCATCATTTGATCAACGTACTAATTCCGAAATGGGGGACATAGCAATAGGTATTTCCGGTGTAGAGAAGCAGCTGAGAGAGCTAAATACGAAAAAGTCTGCTGGTCCGGATGGAATACCAATTCGGTTTTACAAAGACTATTCTGTGGCATTGGCCCCCTACTTAGCTTGCATTTATCGCGAATTTTTAATTCAGCGCAAAGTTCATAGTGATTGGAAAAAAGCGCAGGTGACTCCCGTTTATAAGAAAGGAAAGAGAACTGACCCACACAATTTCAGGCCAATATCGTTGACATCAGTTTCATGTAGAATTTTAGAGCATATTCTCAGTTCGAATATAGTAAATTTCCTTGAAACGGAAAAGCTTCTTTCCATGAATCAGCACGGGTTTAGGAAACATCGTTCATGTGAAACTCAGCTTGCCCTTTTCTCACATGACATCTTGCAAGCCGTGGATGAAGGGCAACAGGCGGATTGTGTTTTTCTCGACTTCAAAAAGGCGTTCGACGCGGTGTCACACTGCAGACTGCTAACGAAGATACGAGCTTATGGAATAGGTTCACAGATTTGTGACTACCTGGAAGACTTCCTAACTAATAGAACGCATACGTTGTTCTCGACGGCGAGTGTTCATCAGAGACGAGTGTATCGTCAGGCGTGCCCGAGGGGAGTGTGATAGGACCGCTATTATTTTCTATCTATATAAATGATCTGATGGACAGAGTAAGTTGTAATTTGCGGCTGTTTACTGATGATACTGTGGTGTATGAGAGGGTGTCGTCTGTAACTGACTGTAATAGCATACAGAATTACTTAGACAAAATTTCTAGTTGGTGCGAAGAATGGCAGCTAGCTCTCAATGTAGAAAAATGTAAGGTGATGCGCATGAGTAGAAAAAACAATCCTATAATGTTCGAATACAGCATTAGTAGCGAGCTTCTTGATGCTGTCGCGTCGTTCAAATATCTAGGCGTAACATTGCAGAGCGATATGAAATGGAAAGTACATGTAAGGGCAGTTGTGAGTAAGGCGGACAGCCGACTTCGGTTTATTGGGAGAATTTTGGGAAGATGTACTTCACCTGTAAAGGAGACCGCGTATAAAACGCTTGTACGACGACGTCTTGAGTATTGCTCAAGTGTTTGGGACCCGCAGCAGATCGGTTTGAAGGAGGACATAGAGGCGGTTCAGAGGCGAGCAGCTAGATTTGTTACCGGTAGGTTCGACCAATGCGCGAGTGTAACGAAAATGCTCCGGCAACTCAGCCTCCACGCAGGGCTGATACGGTAGGCACGTAGGCAGATGCGTGATGGACAAAGTCCACACACCCGGCCGTTCACCGCCGACAGTAGTGAACAAACAAGAAAAAATTCCCACCATGGGGCAGCTTCAGAAGTTACTAAGATTTTGGGGGGGGGGGGGGAGAGGCATACTCTGGGCTGATCGCTGGAAGATAGACGACGTTCTTTTCGTGAATTTCTGTTAAGTAAATTTAGAGGGCCGGAATTTGAAGCTGAGTGTAGTACGATCTTGCTGCCGCCTACTTACATTTCGCGTAAAGATCACAAAGACAAGATAAGCGTACGGAGGCATATAGGCATTCTTTTTTTTCCTCGTTCTATTTGAGAGTGGAATAGGAAAGGAAATGCCTAGCAGTGGTACAGTGTACCCTCCGCCACGCACCTTACGGTGAACTGCGGAGTATGTATGTAGATGTAGATGTACCTGCCACAACTTTTCCCACAAAACACAAAGGCTTTCCTATAGTCAAGAAAGCAGATGAAAACGGGAACACAGAACTCTATGTAACACTATGTAACTTACCATAAATTTGAGCGAATTCGGCGATGACGAGTAGGCGTCCTCTCCTTGTATGTCCACAAGCTAGCGACCCATAGCTACGAGGAATCCCCGGGGCTGCACAACCTGCTGACAGGGAATGCTGCATGCGCCTTGCAGCTCTGAGGCGTCAGCTATTAAAGCCTGCTGATAGCGGGCGCCCCGCCAGCGCGGTACTTACCTGTCAGGCTGACAGCCAGGGCCCGCCTGCTGACACCCCGTCTGCGCGACACTGCCAACTATCCCACCTGTCGCGCCGACAGAAGGCTTCTCTCCGCACGCCGCACTGGTCCCTCGAGTAATAGCCAGTGTGCGTATTTACCATTCTAAACGCTTTTGGCCCACTTTATCTCGAAATTTAAATGAAAATAACGGCTTAACCATTCATCTGACGCTAAAATCGAATAACCGAGTTTGTAGAGGAGAAGATTCTCTACAACTTTGCTCTCTTATGTTTTTTTCATATCTCGTAGCGTTTCAAAGATATTTGCAAAAATAACGGCGATTTTGGGAAGTATGTCTGTCTGTCTGTCTGTCCGTCTGTTCCCTGTTTTTAAGACGAAACGTTCAACCGATCAGCACCAAATATTACAGACATGATTGTAGGCCGCCAGAGACCAGAACCTCCCTTTTTCAAATTTTTCGGACAAAAAATACGGTAGTAATACCAAAAAAAGCCGTTTGCAATATAATTGTAATTGCAAATGAACCGTTCATCTGACACTAAAATTGAATAACCTAATTCGTAGAGGAGAAAATTCTTTACAACTTAGCTCCCTTACGTTTTTTTCATATCTTGTATCGTTTGAGACATATTTTCAAAAATAACGGAGATTTTACACCCTCCATTGAATTAACGAAAACCAGCCGTTCGGAAATGTCATGTGAGATTCCTCGCCCAGAACTCTCTCTAGCATATGCCATCTTGCGTTGCGTATTTTCTTATTGTAACTTACACGTTGTCATTTCAAAGCGATGGCGCACTGAAGAACTAACAAAAACACACATCGTTCTTCGTACGATAAATGATAATCTAATGTCTACAAATGCCATATTAGCATCAGTTAACAACGGCCACCAATAGTAGCAGATTAAAGGACTCATGTTTTGATTGACAGCCGCCGGACGCCGTGGCTCAGCGCGCCCGGTCAGGGGGCTGAACGCCCTCTGTAATAAAAAAGCTGAGCCAACTGTTCAACGAACAGCCACCAACAAACTGAACGAACGACCTACCAGATGAAAAAAAAAAAAATAACGTAGTGGGCAAGGCGTTGGACTATGACGCTAAAGGTTGATAGTTCGGAACCCGCCACTACCTAATTTCTTTTTCCTAAAAGAGTTTCATACACTCTTATTTATTAATTTTTTGTTATTTAGATTGTTATTTTGGTCCAAAATGTTTGCAAAAACATAAAACTACAAATCTAAAGTGGGCCGTAAAACACGTCAGTGCGATTTTTTCTATTGCAGCTTTGTGATCGACGGCAGAAAGGTATCATCTCTTACGGGGAACAATCGTTCTGCGCCATAAAATGAGCGACAGGGTGGACTTCTTCGAGTATCCTTTCGGTAGAAATACTGATACAAATAAGTAACAAGATGCAGAAGGCTTGCGAATGTTGCAAGGATTCTGTATCCAGATTGTGGTGTCGCACAAGTACAAAGTGCGCGCCACCTACTTTCGCCGCGCGCCGCCATGCACGCACGGCGCGGCGTTCTTACGACGACAGCCACGAGCGCCTTCTGCTGCAACTCCGCTCGTGGCCACCACTGAACGACATCTCACTTGGGACTGAGTTAGGAACCAGTAAAGACTTCGGAATCCGATAGGCTCCAGTGAAGACTTGGCTATCAGTTAGGCACTAGGCAGGACTCTAGCTCAACTATGTATCAACATTCTGCAGTACTATGTAAAAGTTAAGTATTGTATAAATTCTGTGCAATATATATTTCGTTCTAATTTACTCTAGTGTTTCTAGTTTCTGGCTGCTCCTCTCCGTACCTGCACCAGCGTGCTATCTTTATTCCTGTGTCGGTCTCATTCCACTCGGCCACCGACACCTACGACGGAAACGAGACACAAAAGCGGCGACGAGAATGGGACACAAAACAGATGTTGCAAAGCGTGGACGAAATGGGAACAGAAACAAAATGAGATTTTTCCGACTTTTGCGTTGACTTCGTAAGATACGAGGCGCGTGCAGAAAGTAAGTTCCGTTTGGTGATAAAATGAAATTGTACACAGATACAGAAGAAATTTTTATAGCACAAAATTCTACAACTCTTAAACTACTTTTCCACATAACTGCCGAAATTTTACAGGCATTTGTCATAGCGTGGCACCAGGTTTTGTATACCTTCTTCATAGAAATCTGCCGCCTGTGTCTTCAACCAGTTAGAGACAGTTTCTTTCAGCTCTACGTCATTGGTGAAGTGATGACCGCCAAGGAAAGACTTGAGATGTAAGAACAGATGAAAGTCGCTAGGAGGGAGCTCAGGGCTGTACGGAGGATGGTTAAACACGTCCCAGTCAAATCCCTGTAGGAGGTTTTTCGTCACATTTGCAGTGTGTGGTCGTGCGTTGTCGCGAAGCAAAACAATTCTCCATAGCGAGAGCACTAATTTTAAACCTACGGTTTTCCTGGATCGTGTCATCAATCGCGTGAACCAGTTCTCCTGTAACCAAAGGTGGACGCCCACTTCGTTCTTCATCGTGCACATCATTACGCCCGCCATTGAACTGTCGGACCATCTTCTCACCATCGAATCACTCATCGCATTTGATCCTTAAACATCGCAAATTTACCGAAAAATTTCACTTGGTTTCACTTTCCTCGCATTCAGAAACCGAATCACCGATCTGATTTCACAGGCGGCGGGATTTTCAATCAACACCGACATTTCAAACAAGCACAACAAAGCGTACGTAACTGACAGCGATCTCCAAATGGCGCACGTTCTTCTCCTTGATACACATCGTCTACAGCGCATGTGCGGAACTGCAATCGCAGCGCTGCAGCGGAGATAAATTGAAACGGAAATTACATTCTGGATGCGCCTCGTAAAATAAATATTCAAACTGAACTGCGAACCGTCATCATGGTTCTATCTTTACCTACATAAAAATTGAGGTGTTTGCGTCTCTAGTTCACTCTGCAGCCAAAACTCCACAACGTAGACGAATTGTCTTGGTGTGTACTTGAAGTGCCAAGTGTCCCATTGTGCACAATGGTAATTGAGGGTTAATAACGACAAATGGTTGGAAAATATGAGGGTTGAAAGACACAGAAACGTAGAAGTCGATAACTTCAAACGCCCATATCGTCCACCCGTTTGTCATTATCAATCCTCAACCACCATAGGGCACAATGGGAGAATGTTAACGAATACAATATACAACCACTATTTGTTTGCGATTCGTATATTTGGTTATAGAGTGAAATATAGGCACATATATCTATAAAAAATTTTACTTGTGTATGTCAATATTTCGCTCTGCAGCAACACTACACAACGTAGACGAATGGTCTCTAAGTATAGTTGTAGTCCAAAGTCTCCCGCTGAACACCATATCATTTCCATGTCGACAGCTATAAGAAAGCGAGTGATATGTTGGGTGGAAATCGTCAAATTATAACAAATTCGGACTGAAGGCCGGCGATGACTTTTACGACTATATAGCAAGGAGGTTACATACAGAGAAATGTGATGCCATAGACCTCCTTGCATACACCATATCTTTGTAGTTTCAAAAATAAAAATGTCAAGAAAGATGCCAAAGCGTAAGAAAGAATTTTCGCGATCTCGATCATTATCTAAATGACAGAAAACAGCGGTGGAAAGTGAATTTTTTGAAAACAGCGGAGTTGTTTATTATAAACGGCTAATGTTTGCCAACAGTTACACACACACACATATATATATATTCCTATAGAACTATATCTTATATGAGGAACTGATTTTCACTTCTGGCAAAAGGCAAAAGGCTAACTGCTGTGACAAGCGCATGTTTATAAAGTTAAGACATGTCGGTTGACTACGAAGATAAGAACATTTCCTTTAGGTACAGATCGAGGTTTCAAACAGACTTATGACCAAGAATAAGATACAACGCACCGTCAAATTACAACACGTTTCATTAAACATCGGTTTGACACAATTTTTAATCTTCCAGTATAGTGAGCAAGTGGAAAATGACGGTATTTAAAAAAACTGGAGCGCCATTTGCATCTGTTACTTGCAATGTCATCAAACATGACAAGCTTCATAGTGCCGCATGCGCCTTAACTTGTGGTACCATGGACAACGTCCATTTTAATTGTGGTTACAACTTGTTTTATGCTCCCTTTCTACATCTGTTCTTTAAAGAGCACACAAATAAAAGCACTGCGATACCGCTGTTTTAAAATGGGGACACAAACAAAGGCTCCCGCATTACGACCAATAACCCGGGTTTCTTACGATTTCAACACGCTGTTAAAACACACCCATAGTTCATTTGCTTCATTTCTGCTAAAGTAAGCACAGACATCGACCGCCCATGACTTAGTTACGGGGTATTACGTGTCCTATATAAGAGACATGAGTTAAAGCTCTTTACCTACTGTCAAGAATGGATTATGGATGTAGGATCTCAGGCGCCCACGGACAAAATTTCAAATTAGCACCCTCCATCCTCCATCCCCCCCCCCCTCCTCCCCACCGCTTTACCACTATACTGACGAAGTATGAGATTTAATGTTTTTAGTTTTCCTTATATTGCTTTCGATTATTAATGTGGGGAAGAAATCGGACGACTTGACGCCTATCACCACTATGGTAAGGCAGCGTTTTCATGGCGACGAGGTTTTTTCTACATCTTTTCTTAGCCAATTCATACATAGTACTTGTAAATTATGTACACAAATTTTCCACGTGAGCCACTCTACGTCAGAGCTTTAAAAAAAATGTTCAAATGTTTGTAGAGTCTATGGGACTTAACTACGGGGTCATCAGTCCCTAAAGTTACAAACTACTTACGAACTAGGACGGCACAAATATCCATGCCCGAGGGGGGATTCAAACCCCCGACCGTAGTGGCCGTGCTGACCGTGACTGGAGCGCCTTAGTCACCTCGGCCACCGCGGCCGGCTCAGAGCTTTCCACACTTTTTCTAATGGGAACACTGGCGGCAATCTTTCCAATACATACAGTACTACGAGACACCCTTTCACTAATTTTAATTAAAATGATCAATTTTAACAGATGATACATTAAAAATATTATTTTTTATTACAATAGTAGCTTAAACCCGCGGCTCCGCTCGCGTCTTGGTTATGATAGATAAGCTGTCTTTCAGTAGTTTGCTATGAGATCAAATCACACGTAAAAATGCACTCGTTTCGAAGAATCCAATCACGAAATTCAACAATAATGATTGTAATAATATCACAGATCGATCAATTGATGTAATGCGTGAAACGTCAAATCGATTTTTTTAAAGAGATGTATTAAAAGAAATTTCTTTTTTACTGCTTTATTTATTCCTATATTTCCTTATTCGTATGCTTATCCTTACAGAGAAAGAGCTGAAGACGTTTGTAGCACGCATAGATCAAAGATATGATTCTGTGATATCACGTTTCGCTGTATGTTACCTCATTGCTATAGAGTCGCAAACGTCATCGCTGGCCTTCAGTCCGAATTTTTATTTATTATTTGACAACTTTCAACCACCATATCTTCCATCCCCTTATAGCTATCGGCATCGAACTTCTATGGTGTACAACGGGAGACTTCGGACAACAATTACACACAGACCATTCGTTTGCGTTCTGTAGTTTTTGTTGCAGAGTGAAATATTAACACACACACACGTAGAATTTTATATACACCAATAACTTTCCAGCCCAATATATTCCACTCTTTTATCAACACTCAAGCAACAATGCAACCAATAAAACCATTTTCAAAGAGTAAATATAATTTTCAAAGAGTAATTATTGTTCCGAATTTCGCGTTATATTCTGCAAATTACTAAATATCTCAGATCGCTATAAAACTGTGCCCAAAACCTTACTCAGGTATAAATCAGTAACTGTACAAATATTTAAGTATCTGCGTTTTGTCGATCGAACGTGATAAGCGTACACCGAACAGACATTCACATTAATATACATAGATAAATAGGTATCCGATCGCCATAAAACCGTACCTAAAGCCTTCCCCGGGTAGACATTAGTAACAGTACAAATTTTTAGCTCTTTATGTCTTGTGGTTCACACGTGATAAACGTACACCGGACAGACATTCACATTTATAGATATAGATTGATTCAGAAAACTAGTATCGGCAGATTAAAATGTCGTCATCAGAACTTCCATTTTGTTCACGACATCAGAAATGGAAGATCCGATGACGTTAGTTTACTCTGTCGAAACCTTTCATCTGAATAAAGATTATAAGCGCACTTGGATGTTTTCCAACATAAATTAGTTGATGAGATCGACCCCCTTATATAAGTTTTACATTAATTTTCATTATTATTACATAAAGAGAAGGACGTTTTATATACTGCTCAAAACATTTGGAGTTCAGGTAAGATACACAATATAACATGGTTACGTATTTTATTCAAATATTTGTTACAGTTGTGTGATGAAATACGATATTTTGCTGGCTCAACTCTCTACTTGAGGTTTACGTGGCGCCTACATAGAGCGAGGCACCATGGGACATGCCTAAAACCCGAGGCGCGCAGTGTGCCAGTGTGGGAGCGATATATCTACATCCACATATACGTGGCATACTCTGCAAATCACATTTAAGTGCCTTTACAGTATTCATCTACCATTCCATTCTGGAAAGAAAACCTGACCACCGTTCAAGCTCTGATTTCTCGTATTTTATTCTGATGATCTTTTCTACCTATGTAAGTGGGAGTCAACAATATATCTTCGCATTCGGAGGAGAATGTTGCCGACTGGAGTTCCGCAAGTAGCGCCGTTGTTGTAATGATTCCCATCCCACATCTTGTTTTATTTCCGTGACGCTGTCTCCCCTTGTATCGTGACAATACAAAACGAGCTGCCCTTCTTTGGACTCTTTTACAGTCTTCAGATTTGATTGATTTATCTTGTAAAGAAAGTTAAACGATTTTATTTTCGTATTCATGTGGGTGACGTTACACTTCTCATTATTTAGAATCAATTGCCAATTTTTACATCAACCTGATATTTAGATCGTTGGTTTTCATCTACAGGTGACTTTACTATACGATAAATGACGAAGTCAACCTGCAAAAAAAAAAAGAAAACCTAAGAGAGCTGCTCAGGTTTTCTCCCAGGTCCCAGAGCAAAACACAAACAATACCTTCACTACGTGACAGTAATGGCGATCCTGCCGATGACAGCGCTACTAAAGCAGAGTTACTAAACATAGCTTTTAGAAACTCATTCACCAAAGAAGACGAAATAAATATTCTAGATTTCGAATTACGAACAGAGGCCGTAATGAGTAACGTAGAAGTAGATATCATCGGAGTAGTGCAGCAACTAAAATCACTTAACAAGTACAAGTCTTCTGGTCCGGACTTTATACCCATTAGATTTCTATCTGATTATGCTGAAGCGATAGCTCCTTACTTAACAGCCATATACAACCGCTCTCTCATAGACTGATCTGTACCAAAAGATTGGAAAGTTGCACCGGTCACACCTATATTCAAAAAAAGCAGTAGGGGTAACCCACTAAACTACAGGCCCACTTCATTGACGTCAATTTGCAGCAGGGTTTTGGAACACATCCTGTATTCAAATATTATGAATTATCTCGAACAGAACGATCTATTGACCCAGGGTCAACACGAATTTAGAAAATATCGTACAAGCGAAACACAACTAGCTCTTTATTCACACGAAGTGATGGGTGCTATCGACAAGGGTTCGCAAATTGATTCCGTATTCCTAGATTTCCAGAAGGCTTTTGACACCGTACCTCACAAACGGCTTTTAATCATATTGCGTGGTTATTGTATATCGCCCCAAATTTGCGATTGGATAGGGAATTTCCTGTCAGAGAGGACACAGTTCGTAGTAGTCGATGGTAAGGCATTTACTAAAACAGAGGTGATATCGGGCGTTCCACAGGGTAGTGTTATTGGTCCTCTGCTATTCCTTATTTACATAAACGATTTAGGGGAAAATCTACGTAGCTCTCTTAGGTTGTTTGCAGATGACGCCGTCATTTACCGTCTAGTAAAATTATCTGAAGATCAAAACCAACTGCAGAACGATCTGAATATCAGTATGGTGTAAAAATTGGCAATTGACTCTAAATAATGAGGTGTGAAGTCGTCCACAAGAGTACGAAAATAAATCCGTTACACTTTGTTTACAAGATAAATCAATCAAATGTGAAGGCCGTAAACTCCACAAAATACCTAGGAATTACTATTACTTCAGACTTAAACTGGAAAGAACACGTAGATAATGTCGTAAGAAAGGCGAACCATAGACCGCCTTTTATTGGCAGAACCCTTAAAAGATGCTACAGAACTACAAAAGTAACTGCATACACTACGCTTGTCTGTCCATTTTTGGAGTATTGCTGCCCAGTGTGGGATCCTTATTAGGTGGGTTTGACAGAGAACATCGAAAGAGTCCAGAGACGGGCAGCTCGTTTCGTATTGTCACAATACAGGGGAGACAGCGTTACGGAAATGGTACAGGATCTGGGATGGGAATCATTACAACGACGCTTATCGCTGCGGCGTGGGCCTCTTACGAAACTCCAATCGCCAACATGCTCCTCCGAATGCGAAAACATATTGTCGACTCCCACTTACATAGATAAAAATGATCATCAGAATAAAATACGAGAAATCATAGCTCGAACGGAGAGATTCTGGTGTTCTTTCTTCCCGCGCGCTATTCGAGAATGCAATGGGAGATAAATAGTATAATGGTGGTTCTATGAACCCTCTGCCAGGCACTTAAATGTGATTTGCAGAGTATCCCATGTAGATGTTTACGTAGATAAGGAACAATAGAGGACCAATAACACTACGCTGTGAAACGCTGGGTATCACCTCTGTGCGATCGGCGGCGATCGCGGCCGGCGCACCCCGCCAATTAAAACCGGCCGGCTGCCTGGGCTCGCCTGTTAACGCGGCCACCGCGCTAAAAACAGACCCACAGCTGGCCCAACACGCACCGCAAACCAAGCACACAGCCCGATCCTGCACTGTTGCTGGTAGGCGCACACCTCCCCTCCTCCCCCCCTCCCCGCCAAAGGCAGAAGTTGTTATCCGGACGCCCCAAAAATCATGAAATCGTCAGAGCGGGGTAGGTGGAATGGCAGCTACTCCCCCCTCCCTCTCCTAGGAAATTTTGGAAGAATTTACAGATGGTCCCAGGAGATCGTGTTTTATGTACATTTCTTTAAACTTCACTTGCATCCTTCTCAGATTAAGTTATAAGTATGCGCAGTGGATAGGCCTTGAAAAACTGAACACAGATCAATCGAGAAAACAGGATGAAGTTGTGTGGAACTATGAAAACATAAGCAAGCTAGCGTGAGGAGCTGCGGAGCGAGAGGTCCTTGGTTCAAGCATTCCATTGAATGATTTTTATTTTTTTTTTTCTATTTTCCCAAAATTATGACCTGCCCGTCCGTTCAATGACGTCTCTGTTCGTTGGAAAATGTTTATACTGCGTTCACCGAAACGAGAGACGTACTGTAAACACACTGAGGCGCGTGACCAGGGGTGGACAAAACAGGGACGCTCGCTCAATTTCACTGTAGCCATTTCAGGTGTAAGGTCGTCGTGCATGTTGTTATACAGCAGTGGTAACAGGTGTTGACTACCAACGCCATCTTAAAGGACCAGTTGTTTAATACTAACCTAAGTATTAGTGTTCACAATAACATTCAGCATTCATGCGTCTCTTTTTTTCCCTCTGATTGGTTTCATATAAGAGTGACCTCATTATGTCATTCTTCAATTTGTGTTCACCCAATAAGTTTACAGAAGAAGTAATAAAGTTCTTTAGAGAATCACATGGTTCCTAGTGTGAATAAAACGCAGCTGTTGTGTTCAGAATAGTCAATGACAGATATTGTTACTAAAACAGTGGATGTAAAACCACGCATTCTTTGAAGACTCGAATGAAAATAATAAATAAACAAGGAAATATGACAGAAGCTTCCAGAATGTCTAGATGACTTCGATTGAAATGCGAAACGAAGAAAACTTTTCGTAAGAAATTTCCAACACCTGACAAAATGCTTGCTGTGGTAAGCGATGATGCAGATGTGGGAAATTTTCGGAGAAAATAACTTTTTATTAAGTATTAAAAGAAATGAATTTTAAATGTTTGGCTTCCAATAGCACTTTTATACAACACAACGACCTTACATTTGAAACAATGCAGCGAAACTGAGCGAGCGCCCCTGTTTTGTCCACCCCTGGTCACGCGCCTCAGTGTGTTTACAGTACGCCTCTCGTTTCGGTGAACGCAGTATAGTGTCTGTGTTTCGCAACCGCACCGCAAAACCGTGCAATTAACAGACGAATGGAAGTGCCTCTCCAATGGGAATGCTTGGAAATATGCAGGATTTGACAGTCTACACACGGAAAAATTCGAAAACGTTGAAAGTATATGTTTTGACAGAGCACAGGGAAAACTGTGCGACTGTTAACCTGTTGCATTCATTTGTTGCAGTTTATGTGACAAACTCTTATGTTTTCATCGCTTTTTTGGGAGTGATTATTACATCCACAAGAAAACCTAAATGGGACAAGGTAGAATCTGTTTACCCATTCACCAAGTGTTCAAGTTAGGTGGGTCGACAAAAGATTCCTGTCATATGACGCACATACCATCACCAGTATCATACATCAGATGTGCTTTCCTGTGGGGAATTGGTTGACCTATCACCTTGCGATCAAATGTTTTAGGTTCCCATTGGAGAGGCACTTCCTTTCGTCTGCTTATCGCAGGGTTTTGCGGTGTGGTCGCAAAACACAGACACTAAACATTTTCTAGCGAACAGAAACGAGATTGATCGGACGGACAAATCATAATTTTGGGAAAATATAAAAATTAACATTTTCATTCGAAGAAAGGCTTGAACCAAGGACCTCTCGCTCTACAGCTTCTCCCGCTAGCAATGGGACCACAACACCAACTCCACGTTACCTCTCTTTCGCATGGACAGTTCGGATTCTATATTTTGCTTATTTCTTCCATAGTTGCATACAACTTCATCCAGTTTTCTCGATTGATTTATGTTGAGTTTTTCACGACCTATCCACTGCGCCAATTTATAACTAAATCTGAGGGGGTGCGATGAAGAGGTTCCCTTGTAAGTTCCAAACTTTTCATGTATTACACATTTTCCTAATTTATTTATTGTGCCATTATTTCTTAGATCTTTATTCTCCTTCTCATCCTACGCCCCTCCCCATAGCCGGCTCTCTAACGATTCCTTGTTTGAGGTGACAAAAGGCATAGGTTACGGATATGCGCAGATATAGATGGCAGAAGTACTACCAAATAGTTATAAAAGGGCACACTAGCAGTGCTTCCAAGGCATCCCGAATATCTGGCAAGATATCCCGAATATCTGACTGATTAATACTGAATACAGAGTAAGTGCAAAACTGAGCTTCTACAACCACCGAGGTAAGCCTAATCCTAATAACATTAATTAATACGCGCAACGGAAACGCCCGGCGAAGGGGAAAACAAATATACTGCAAAACTATGGCCGTGCTGAAAGTACTCCCGAAGGGTACAGCGACATTGATTAACTTGAATAACGGAAGGGGAGGCAATCTGATTGAGACACAATAAAAAAAAATTGACTTACCCCGTATATTGTTATTACAAAACTGGAAATATGAAACAGCAAGCAGCTTTCAGAATGCACTTTCATGAATTTTTTCGATAATAGTATAAAAAAATGCAAAAATGATTAAAGGCAATAATAGAGTCAAAGAATAATCACAAATTAAAAAAAAATGGAAGGGGAAACTAACTACAAAAATGAGAACACGGAAAGATAATTTCAAATCAGAAAATGTATATTGTAAAAGAAATATAAGGAGGAAAACATGACAGCAAATGAAATTTAAAAAAATCATGCATTACAATAGTGGTGAGCCACAACACATGCCGAGTGATCAAAAAGTCAGTATAAATTTTAAAAATTAATAAATCACGATGTAGATAGAGAGGTAAAAATTGACACACATGCTTGGAATGACATTATTATTAGAAAAAAAGTTAAAAAATGACGGAGTAAAAACATTAATGAGAGTCGCAGCAGGTGACAAGTTCTTAATACTAAAATTCTTCTTGGTCATAGGTCTTACCCTCGATTAATCTGGTGTTTCGGTAACAGTGTATGCACCGGTGCTATAATACAGTTGTTTAAACAAGACTGGCATTCAAGTGAGTCTTCCGATCGGAACCATAACTCTGGATATGCTTTACAGTGCTGTTCGCAACATTATTCCTCGACTACAGCTATTGTTGAAGAATGATAGTGAAGATATTGAGTATTTCCTGTAGAGAAATCATCTTTGCTTTGTCTTAATTTGTTATGCTAATTAATGCTTTTCTGATCAGATGAAGCGCCATCTGTCGGACATTTTATGAACTTTTTTGGGGGGTGGAGGGGTGGGGACGGTCTAATAAAACCCCATGTCATTCCAAGCATGTGTGTCAATTTTTACCTCTTTATCTACATTATTCCGTGATTTATTAAGTTTTCAAATTTATACTGACTTTTTGATCACCCGGTACTTACGGCACTGAACTACTGGCTTCACCAACAGCTTCTTCTTACTGCTACCCCCTAACTCCGCGCGCTACTGCCCGCAACTGCCCTCTCGCAGTTGCAGCACTCACTCTCCTTTCGGAAGAAACTTCCAAAAACTACTGCTTCACTTACATTGTATATCTGTGGCCAATTCACAAAATCAACTACATTGAATATTTTTGCTGTAAAATACGTACAAAAGAACTTAGATACAGTGCAGAATAACAAACACTACAAATAATCAGAAATAATATAAATTAACAGAACAATTTACTTAACTTTATAATTACCGTGTAAACACTATTGCAACTTACAGAGACCATATACAAATGAAATATTACAGAAAATGAGTTATATAGAGTATAGGAACCTTACATGTTGTCGTGTCAGAAGATTTGTAGCCGGCCGCGGTGGCCGAGGGGACCGAGGCGCTCCAGTCACGGTCTGCACGGCCACTACGGTCGGGGATTCGAATCCCCCTCGGGCATGGACATTTGTGCCGTCCTTAGTATTAGGTAGTTCATGAGCAGTTTGTAAGTTTAGGGACTGATGACCCCGTAGTTAAGTCCCCTAAGCTATACAAACATTTGAACAAATTTTTTGAATGTTATACTACATGTATACATTTGTGTTGTTGCCACCAGAACTGTTTAATTTTTCAACATGCTTACATTTCTAAGATAACTACATATTTCATTACGTCTATATCTAATGCAGAGCGCTGAAAAGAGAGAATAATTTTCTGTGTTATATGATTGCTATCTATGTGAAACATTATGTGGTACTACGTTTATCATGATTCTATTCTTTCACTTCGTTAAATATTTGAATGAAGTGTCAAAAGATAACGTGGCTGCTCATTTTATAGCAAAATAGCTCTAGGTGTGGTAGTTTATAATACACGTTAGGGTAGGTTTGCAGAAACGTTTCATACTTCAAGGGTTGAGTCTCGCTGTATTAGCCGTGGCTTGCGAGCTACGGGCTGGCCGGTCAACCACAGCTGGTGCCAAGGCGAGGCTTGGCGGAAACCAGCCAGCTGGAGGTCACGGCGGAGTGCAAAAGCCCTCAGCACGGTGCAAAGTGGGGCTCTGACGTAAATACAGAATGTTTACTTCCTGGCATCATAGTAAGAGCGGAAAGCAGAAATACAAATCATGCTGTCTCACTGCGAGCAATCAACTCGAGATAGAGTCGTCGTTTTTACTGAAGAGAAGCTGGTCCGATAGAGTTATAGATTATATGCTGAGATGCATAACGGAAGAAATAAATAATGAGGGATTCTGAATAAATTATTAGTCCTTCAAATGTTTTTTTTTAAACTCATCTCTATTTTAATACTTCGTAAGTGAGAGATTGTGGAAGATCTCTTGGCAACAGAAATAAAATATGTGTTCCTTTTTCCTTTGAGCTACCTTTAAATTGTGTTTTTTTTAATATACATTTCCTTTATTATCCTATTTTTATTATAAATTTATATTCCTAGTGACAGTTTTCCGTGTCAATATGTGAAAGACATTGAGTAAAGGGAAAAGTATTGAATTAAAGTAGGTATGTAAGTCTGGTTTCGATTCCCGCCCATGGCACAATTTTTATTTTAACAATTTCCGCATCAATATGTCAGAGACATTGAGTGAAGGGAGAAGCATTGAATTAAAGTATGGAGTTCTGGGTTCGATTCCTCCCTGTGGTACAAATTTTAATTCAATGCTTCACCTTTTACTCAATATCCTATTTTTTATTACATTTACACCCAGCCTCCATGCAAACAGAGTAATCCGTTTAGATGGACGCTGTCAAAGTAACTTTTGTTATTTCAGATACGTCTCTCTCCTCCCCTCCATCCATTAATACACCCTCTGTCCTTCACAAAATACGCAAACGGTCTTGCATTTATTAATAGTTAATTTCTCTTCCGTTCTCTCTCTCTCTCACTCGCTGTCGCTGCTCTTGCATCATAACCTCAGTTATCCTTCTGGTCGGTTCCCTCACAATACAGTGATAAAATCTATTTGTTTCCGTTGACAGCGTGCAATCTCTTTTAATTTATGCTTTTGTTACTGTATATCAGTCCTCTCTATGAGACCGTATCCTTTCATACTCCCTTACCTATAATAAATTCTTCTTTCTGTGGAATACAGAGCTCTGGTGTTTCGATTGACCTCCTCTGCGTTCATCGCAACTATATCGTTACACATGGTATATATTTCCCGTTGTAGAAACCGTTTTCTAATGCGTAAACGACGCTCCTTGCTACTTTTAAGATGCGTAATGTTTCATTTATTATTATTGTAAGAGCTATGTTACATTCTTGAGCGCCGCGCAGAGTAGCTGCGCGGTTTAAGGCATCGTGTCTTGAATTGGGCTTCTGCTCGCGTCGGTGGTTCGAGTCCTTCCTCGGTCTTGGGTGTTGTCCTTATGTTAAGACAGTTTAAGTAGTGTGCAGACTGATGACGTTAGCAGTTAACTCCAATAAGATTTCACACACATTTTTCATACAAACTTGAGCGAAACGAGACTATAGTTATAAAAGCATACAGAAACATGTCATACAAAAACACCACAGAGCATGCTAAAGCGTAGTATATTATCATACGCAATGCTACATAATTCTACATACTGTATATAACTTTTTGTTATAGTCATAATGGACAAATCACCTGAGGTCATTAGTCCCTACCTAGCCTTACATGCTACTTTAATTAATTTTCGCTAAGGAATACACGCATACACACACACACAACTACACATGGCCGAGGAAGAAGTCGAACCTCTGGTTGGATGGATATTTGTGCCGTCCTTAGTATAAGGTAGTTGATAAGTAGTTTGTAAGTTAAGGGACTGATGACCCCATAGTTAAGTCCCATAAGCTTAACAAACATTTGAACATTTTGATTTTGAAGATTTGTAAACTGTGAACTCCGACCGAGAGGCCTCAGCGTGCCCACTGGGTACTGACCGGCCGCCGTGTCATCCTGTGCCCGAAGGCGTCAATGGATGCGGTATGGAGGGGGACGTGGCCAGCGTCCCGCACTCCCGGCCGTTATGTCAGTCTTCGTGACCGGAGCCGCTACTTCTCAGTCAAGGAGCTCCTCAGTCGGCCTCACAAGGGCTGAGTGCACCCCGCTTACCAACAGCGCTCGGCAGACCTGTACGGTAACCCATCCAAGTGCTAGCAATGCCCGAAAGTGCTTAATTCGATGATCTAACGGAACCGGTGCATCAACTGTGGCACGTCCGTTGGCGTCTGTCAGAACATTTGCGATGTGATAATGATCGCATCATGGGAATCATGAAAATCTGATCGCGAAATGGTTAGAGTAATTTCGAAAACCACAGTGTCAAGATCGTCCCGACAGCACCGAATATGGCGCATTACCTCTCACCACGCACGAGGCAGCAGCTGCGTTCATGTTCAAATGTTCAAATGTTTGTAGAACTTATGGGACTTAACTACGGGTCATCAGTCACTAAGCTTACAAACTACTTATGAACTAGCTAAGACTAAGGACGGCACAAATATCCATGCCCGAGGGGGGATTCCAACCACCAACCGTAGTGGCCGTGCAGACTGTGACTGGAGCGCCTCAGTCCCCTCGGCCACCGCGGCCGGTCCGGTCTAGCCCTGTGTGACTTCTTTCTTTCGGGACAGGCTAAGAAGCAAGTGAACAAGTTAGAAACAATGGGATGTTAAAACCCTAAAAAGTGCCTGAAGTATTTGCAAATTCCCCAGTTGATATCCTATGAAAAGCCGTTCCTGGAAAATTAAATGATTTCATGGAATATGTCGGGCATACATTGAAATGTAACACAACAACCAAATGCTCCATCGTAATAATGTATTCAATGGAAATGGAACTATGATGTGGATGGTTGTTTGTTTGGGGTAGGAGGACCAAACTGCTAAGGTTATCAGTCCCTCGGTGGGAAGGAGATGGAGTGAGGAAAGGGAAGGAAGGGAAGGTAAAGGAAATGCGGTCCAGGGAGGAAAGAAGGAAGAAAGACTGCATTAGCTCGGGGCACCGTGCTCACCACACACATACGAAAGAACCATGGCCGGCCGCGGTGGCCGAGGGGACTCAGGCGCTCCAGTCACGGTCTGCACGGCCACTACGGTCGGGGGTTCGAATCCTCCCTTGGGCATGGATATTTGTGCAGTTCTTTCTTAAAGAATACAGTGCAACAATTTCAAGTTAACTGACTACATGACAGGTTACGACTGACCCAGGTACGTACCTTCGTTAACGCCACGACATCACTTTTACCGCCTCTCCAGGACTGGTGACCCCCACGACGCTTTCGGCGCATGTTGTCAACAGGCACTGCAAGGTGATGGTGGCTTCATAATTTTGTGCAACTATTTTACATAGATTAGATCACTACCAATGAACTGATCATCGACTGGAAATGTTTTTATGGGCTGCTGTAAGACCATTCATCTACTTTAGGTTCATAAACAACGAAATCCGTTTTCATTGTCGAGAATGAGCCATGTCACCGGCTCACAGTAGTTCCCTGTTGGTTTTAAGAACATTCTAGACATTTCTAGCAAATGATTTGGTCACCCGGTTCGTGTGACTTGAACCCCACAGAACATTAATGGGACATAATCAAGGGTGTCCCCAAGGGATGCAGTAATTCAAAGATACTAATAAACTATTGGATGAATTTACAAAAACATTCCGAGGAGACATTGTTTTTTCCTAAATCTTTAAATAATAGTAAGCTGTATAATTCATTTTATTTATATATCACTTTTCTTTTCATTAAACAATTTTCTACTTTATTCACTGTACCTTTGTCCTTAATTTCCTCATTCTCTTTCTCATCCTCATCCCCCATCCCTCTTTTCCTAATCTGGTGGCTGGTGACACCATTGGACATAACCGAGACGACAGTTCGTGCACAAAATCCTTCACCTCCATAAATTTTGCAATTATGAACGGCTATACAGGCACCATTGCTCAATATTCATTCAGGGGACTTGTCGACTTCTTGCACTTCGCCGGATAAAAAGGAGTCCGACACTATAACACGAATTGCTCCATAACTTTTTACACCTGTTATTACCGCGTCCCCGCGTCCTACTGTGCCTTGCATGTTCCTCAACAGCACCTTCTACCTGGATAACATCGGTGTCGAAAGAAAAGTACCACAGTTCCGCCAAAAAGAAGCTGTGACACGATAGTAAGACGGCCCTGATGACTTCTGTCACCTCAGTGTAAGTCACGGTATAGAGTGGTACAAATAAACACAAATACTTGAGGTATGGCTTTATTGAACTCGACAACGAGTGCACAAACAGGTCAACAGATAACGCTGCACGATCTTGGTGTGCCGTCCAAAATTCAGCGATATCAGGATTTTATGAATGTTCAAATGTCTGTAAATCTATCGGACCAAACTGCGTGGTCATCAGTCCGTAGCTTACAAACTACTTAAACCTAGGTAAACTAACCTAAGGACAACACACACACCCATACCCCAGGGAGGACTCGAAGCTCCACGGCGAGCAACCGCACGCTCCGCAGCGAGACGCGTTAGACCGCTCGGCTACTCCACCGCGGCAGGATTTTATGATTTGAGCATTTACCATGTGGGCACTTAAAATGGGAGAAAATGACGACTGGTTATTAAAACCTTCCGGACCAACGAAACTCATTTCACATCCTTAAAATCTGTCAGAATTTGGAAAATACGAAAACAGTCGTGCAAACCCCATTACATGGAGAAAAATTCAGTTTAAGGAGTGGGTTTACTACATCAATCGAGATGGAACCTTCTTTCTTCCAGGAAATGTGTGGTAGGCCTACTTTGTTCCAAACTGTAAGAATGATACATTCCTACACCAGGTAGAAAGTACAACTCTAAATTTGGTGCTTTATCGCATATTGTCAAACATCATTTGATTAGGATCGCGTGTTTAGCCACCACAAAAGTTACTGACCCACCTGAATTCAGTGTAATTTTGTGGCAGTTCAAAGAACGAATCATGGCAACGTAGATCGAACATAAATGAGTTTATGGCATACACAGGCAATGCAAAACATAAAAAGTCAACGGTAGCAGTTTCGCGCCAACTGCATGCATTTTTATCACATTTCGTTTTCCAAAAGATACGTCACCGAAAAGAGGATGAGATTTCTCCACAAATATGCCTATGCTGTAGATTGAACCCCATGAACGTCGTCATGACAAAACAAACTTGGTAGCATCAAAACTATTTTAAATAAAGTAAAACAATTGAATTATATGGAAATAAAGTAGTGTACCCCCAGTAATTTTAGGTACAGTATCTGACATTGATAAATGTCATGGCAGTAAGGAAACGTCCGGCTGATTTCTGCCTCTTCATCTACACGAGTACTCTTCATTTCACATACAAGTACCTGGCACAGTGTACATCGAACAATTATCAGGCTGTTTCTCCACCGCTCAACCAAGACACAACATGGCCAACTATCAAAGAGACACATGAGGGTTCCCAGCCTCAACCGCGTTTCTTATTATGACCGAAGTTCGCCTACTGAGTGCAACCTTCATCCATTTCACCTGCTTATTCTACTCATGGCTAGGTCTCCTTCTACAATTCTCCCCACCCCTTCCTACCATTAGAACGCTGCCTGTTTCTTCATAGTTCAGGACGAACGCTATCAAACGATCACTTATTTGTAGGGAATTTGTGCTATTATTTTCTATTTATTTATTTTCGGCAGATCAGTTCTCTACCTTGGCATTAATTATTCGATCGATATTTCAATAATCCTCTCTAGGAATGGATTTTGAAAATATCTGAACCGCATATCGTCCAGGTTTTACTCTTGTACAAGACTGAATTCCAAACAAATATCTTTAGAACATCAGGAATTTCAAAACACAGAAAAAAATCCATTAAAGGGCAGCTCGTTTCGCATAAGCGCGAAATGGTCGAGAGTGGTACTGGTATGGTACGCAAATTGGGGAGGAAACCATTCGTTCCGGCGAGACCTTTCAGTCAACAACTTTCTCTTCTGAATGTGAAACAACGTTTCACGCCATTTACGTAAGGAGAAATGATCATAATAATAGAGTAAGAGAAATACGAACCCGTACGAAAAGAGTTAAGAGTTCACTTTCCTCGCGTGCTGATAGAGGGTGGAACCTGAAATTAATAGTCTGAAGGGGTTGCCAGATGTTTAAGCGTAAAATGGAGTTGTGTAGATAAAGACGAATCGACTTTGTAACAGTTAAATCTGTATCAACTGTTAACGATTTTTTTTGTTATTGAAATACTTTGTACTTTGCTTGTTAGTCTGTGTTTTTTACCCTCTCTACTTTTATCACCACTACTCATATTGCCACTCAAGTATCAAAACTCATATTACTTTTAATGTCACATTTCCTAATTAATTTACTCAGGATCGATTTTATTTGACTACATTTCATTAACATTTTTTTAAATTTTGATGGCGATCTTTTTATTTTTAAGACAATCCGTTTGATTGCTCTTTCATGTTCCCTTCCGTCTCTGAAAAATACTCGGCAAACTGTATAACATTTATATACATGTGACGTCTGTTCCGATAGAACAGACGTCACTTCTGATCCTGCAGTTGTTATTATTAATTATTCACAGAATATATGACATCAACTGCGATTGGGCAAAACTGAAAATGTGTACCCAGCCGGGATTCGAACCCTGGTCTCCTGCTTTCTAGGCAGTTGCGCTGACCCCTACATCGCTGGGGACACAGTGATCACCGCACCTGCAAGGACTACCTAAGCACGCCTCTCGTCAGATACAAATTCCCAGCTTCGCCCTGCCCATAGTACTCAAACTCGTAGTTATGAAACTAATTCCCGTAAGAGTAAGGGCTTCAAACTTGCCCACCCCTCCCCACTAACGATAGGATCATTGCCCGTCACCGGCGTATTATATATATACATGTGACGTCTGTTCCGATAGAACAGACGTCACTTCTGATCCTGCAGTTGTTATTATTAATTATTCACAGAATATATGAGGGGTCAGCGCAACTGCCTAGAAAGCAGGAGACCCGGGTTCGAATCCTGGCGGGGTACACATTTTCAGCTTTGCCCAATCGCAGTTGATGTCATATATTCTGTGAATAATTAATAATAACAACTGCGGGATCGGAAGTGACGTCTGTTCTATCGGAACAGAGGTCACATGTATATATATATAATATACCGGTGACGGGCAATAAGGTTAATTAGGTGACAGGATTCAAATATGAGCGGGAATGTTACCAAATGCAGATAAATATATTTCTTAATTTCATCATGTTTTAAGGGGCGATGTTAAGTAATTAGCACTAAATGTTGCCAAGAACGCTGTTTTATTGCCTGAGTGACTAGTTCCGGTAATACGCAGTTACCACCATTTTGACCATTAGCGAAAGCACTTGTATATTTTCCCATCAAGAGCGACCAGAAGAAGATCGTAATAGGCTACCACATTAATGCAGTAGGCAAATGCCATCCGATCATTTCATTTCATAGTAGATTGTACTCTCAAAAGGTTTTTAGTTACATTTGACCGACTATTTGCTACAGGAAATCATACCTAAAATTTCCAAAAAAAAAAAAAAAAAAAAAAAAAAAAAAAAAAAAAAAAAAAAAAAAAAAAAAAAGTTCAAATGTTTGTAATTCTAGCGGACCAAACTGCGTGGTCATCAGTCCGTAGCTTACAAACTACTTAAACCGAGGTAAATTAACCTAAGAACAACACACACACCCATGCCCCAGGGAGGACTCGAACCTCCACGGCGAGCAACCGCGCGCTCCGCAGCGAGACGCTTTTTTTTTTTTTTTTTTTTTTTTTTTTTCCCTCTCTCTATGGGTAGTTTCGTTCGTTGCGGACGCTGATCATGTTTGTTCGTTTGTGTTCGTTCTGTTCTTGGCTCAGCTTTTTGTATTGCAGAGGGCGTTCCGTCCTCTGACCGGGCGCGCTGAGCCACGGCGCCCGGCGATCCGCTCGGCTACTCCACCGCGGCCTAAAATTTCACCTTTAAAGAATACTGATTCACTGAATAGAAGTGCCATGTTCGAGAGATAAGATCTGCCTTGCATACATATGTCCAATATTACGAGATCACAGAAAGAATCCTTGTTATTTTCCAACAATGGTGAAAATACGCACGAGGAGTCTGTGTATCACAGAACAGGGAACGAATATAAGTCACGGAATATAAGTGTAGATAAATTATGAGTTTCAACACAAATAGACAATTACTTTCAGCTAAGATTTACATCTGTTCTGCTCTGCTCTGTTGGATAAACAATCACTGAAAAAGTAAGCAGCAGCTATGTGCAATCTGTGTTACGAAAAAAATTGCTTCAAAACTGCAGTGAAGTCGACACCTGTACTATTAAAAAAAAAAAAAAAAAAGGAAAAAAAAAGCATCAAAGGTGACATAAACTTTTATAAATATTTCAAAACCATGACCTTTCGGGCTGACGAATAGTGTCAAAGAACTTACTTTAAGGCATGTACAAAATGCTGTTTAATTTTCTTCTGTAAGCGTTGTTATGTAATTGACATACATTCCGGGTACACCTCTAACAAACATTCAAAGAAGCCTATGTAACCGATTTCTAAGTGAATTTTTTGTCCTGAAAAAAGCAAACATTGCCAATCAGATTGAAGTTCTGAAGTTTCTGATACATCAAATGCTTTACCTTCATGATCTTGTAGTACGCAGTCTAAGAATAAAGCCAGGGCGTCTACTACTTGAACCGCTCCAAGGCCACGCGTCGGCATCGTCGGCACTCAACAAGTTGAGATCTTTCGCCAGACTATTGTACATGTAACACATCAAACCTGTTATTGGCTCTTTCATCGGTATTGAGGAAGCTAAGCTTCCGGCAATGATGGACTCGTCAAGGTCAGGCACCTTTTCGTAGCGTAACTGCAGGCTTATCCAAGGCACTTCATATGCAGTACCGCTGCTATTCAAAAATATAAGAACTAGAAAAAAATCTGCGCAACAGAGATTCACATATATTTTTATTTCTGGGAATGGAGACAAAATTGTTACTGTAAGCTAATATGTGAGCTAAAACGCTACAAGGGCAATTCTGAGTTGTTTCAAATGAACTGGGACACAACTTGCTGCGGTCGATATTTAAAATATTTGCTTACATATAAACAATACGTCTCCTGTCAGTTTATAACGATTGATTGTCTTACGACAAAAGAGGTCGCATATGAGTAAAAGAGGGGCTCTACACATATTCGGTGTGATTATTTCTCAAAGACTGGCAGTGCGTCAGTCTAAAGTAAGTAAAGCAATGCCGTCATCCAGGTGAAAATTGTTTTTAACACCACAGTGCTTTACTGGGCCTAGCATTGTTCTATGTGGTATGTCGCTGTCTCGGATGTTTAAACTGACGTCCCCAGCCAATTATCGGAGGATCTACAGTTTACCGTAATTCGGAGCCACGGTTTAATTCGCTCTGAAATATATTTCTCAGCTTTTCAGTTCATTACTTTATTTTTAAGACCTCAGTCTTATAAAACGACCCGCCATGACTCCTCATCCCTTTATTTCATAGTAGTCCTTGTACTCTATTTCATTTATTACCAGCAATAACTATTCGTGTTTTCACCATCTGCGGCTCCCTGAGAGATAATTGATCGCTGTTTTAATGCATGTCCTATCATCTTATCCGTTATTACAAATTCTTTCCTCGTGTTTCTTTCCTTTGCATATTCTGGAGAGGAATTCATTTACTATCAGTCCTCCCAATGTTGAACATTTTTCTGTCGCACCACATCTCACGTTCTTAGATTCTCTTCTGTTCCGGTTTTACTACGGTTATTTTTTTTTTCACTTATATGCACGTTAAGGCCAAAGTGGAGTACGTGTGGTTTATTGAATGGTAACCTCCGTCATACACCGTATGAGATCATAGGCAGACTGTGATGTTCCTCTTATCTTGAACGTTGTGTAGAATTTCATCAAGATCGAAATAAAACAGCATATTTTGTCTAAGTTCGTAGGTGAAAGTACCCTCCGCCATATACCATACAAAATTTTATGTAGACGGTGACTTACCTCTTGTTTTGAAATTCAAATGTGCAAAATCTCATGAACATCGTAACAAAACTGTAGATCTGTATGCAATACAAACAAATACACAAACTGTCTATAAACAAGAGAAATGAAAATAATGTAATGGTGACAGTTAAAAAAAATTACGGTAGGGTGACCAGACCTGTATTTTATTTAGCGTAACTGTGCCGTTGTCTCGACAGAATAAATACGAGACGTATATCGTCCCGTGTTTTACTAACCGTCCCATATATTTTTAAACAGCGTGATTTTAAGTAATGTGCAGCGAAACCAAATGGAGAATAAATGAGGTGATAATCAAACAATAAAGAAAATACACTTCAGGTGAGTAGTAAGGCATGGTGTTTGAATTTCTTCGGTTGGTGCTACGTACATGCTCAGCTTTTCCAACTACAAAAAAATCAGTTATTAATAAGTCATTAATTAGAAGATGACGTGCTGTAACAGTCTGATTTCGTAGACACTTCCCGTTCATTTCTTGAGACGTTAATTGACTATATCGCGAAATACATCTGAAGAGAAAATTCATTAACTGAAAAATGTGAAGCAGGTTGGTAAATACTGGTCTCTTACATCTACATCTACATACATACTCCGCAATTCACCGTAAGGTGCGTGGTGGAGGATACACTGTACCACTACTAGGTATTTCCTTTCCTATTCCCCTCCCAAATAGAACGAGGAAAAAAAGAATGCTCCGTACGAGCCCTAATTTCTCTTATCTCGTCTTTGTGATCTTTACACGAAATGTAAGTAGGCGGCAGCAATATCGTACTACACTCAGCTTCAAACTCCGGCCCTCTAAATTTACTTAACAGAAATTCACAAAAAGAACATCGTCTATCTTCCAGCGATCCCCAATTGAGTTGCCGGAGCATTTCCGTGACATTCGCGCATTGGTCGAACCTACCGGTAACAAATCTAGCTGCTCGCCTCTGAACCGCCTCTATGTCTTCCTTCAAACCGATCTGCTGCGGGTCCCAAACACTTGAGCAATACTCAAGACGTGGTCGTACAAGCGTTTTACACGCGGTCTCCTTTACAGGTGAAGTACATCTTCCCAAAATTCTCCCAATAAACCGAAGTCGGCTGTCCGCCTTACAACTGTCCTTACATGTTCGTTCCATTTCATATTGCTCTGCAATGTTTCGCCTAGATATTTGAACGACGCGACAGCATCAAGAAGCTCGCTACTAATGCTGTATTCGAACATTATAGGATTGTTTTTTCTACTCATCGCATCACCTTACATTTTTCTACATTGAGTGCTAGCTTCCATTCTTCGCACCAACTAGAAATTTTGTCTAAGTCATCCTGTATGCTATTACAGTCAGTTACAGACGACACCCTCCCATACACCACTGCATCATCAGCAAACAGCCGCAAATTACAACTTACTCTGTCCATCAGATCATGTATATAGATAGAAAATAATAGCCGTCCTATCACACTCCCCTGGGGCACGCCTGACGATACACTCGTCTCTGATGAACACTCGCCGTCGAGAACAACGTATGCGTTCTATTACTTAGGAAGTCTTCCAGCCAGTCACAAATCTATGAACCTATTCCATAAGCTCGTATCTTCGTTAGCAGTCTGCAGTGTGGCACCGCGTCGAATGCCTTTTTGAAATCGAGAAAAACACAATCCGCCTGTTGCCCTTCATCCATGGCTCGCAAGATGTCATGTGAGAAAAGGGCAAGCTGAGTTTCACATGAACGATGTTTCCTAAAGCCGTGCTGATTCATTGAAAGAAGCTTTTCCGTTTCAAGGAAATTTACTATATTCGAACTGAGAATATGCTCTAAAATTCTATATGAAACTGATGTCAACGATATTGGCCTGTAATTGTGTGGGTCAGTTCTCTTTCCTTTCTTATACACGGGAGTCACCTGCGCTTTTTTCCAATCACTAGGAACTTTGCGCTGAATTAGATTCGCGATAAATGCAAGCTAAGTAGGGGGCCAATGCCGCAGAATAGTCTTTGTAAAACCGAACTGGTATTCCATCCGGACCAGCAGACTTTTTCGTATTTAGCTCTCTCAGCTGCTTCTCTACACCGGAAATACCTATTGCTGTGTCCCCTATTTCGGAATTAGTACGTTGATCAAATGATGGTACATTTGTGCGGTCCTCCTGGGTGAAAGATTTCTTAAAGGTTAAATTTAGAACTTCAGCTTTCCGTTTGCTTTCTTCTATTACTGCCCCGGAATGATCAACGAGTGACTGAATAGTGGGCTTTGACCCGCTTATTTGACCAGAATTTTTTCGGGTTCTCGGAAAGATCTTTAGCTAAGGTATGGCTGTGATAATTATTGTATGCTTCGCGCATCGATCTTTTTATAGACGCACGAATCTCTACTAACTTTTGCCTGTCATCATTTGCGTGTTCTTTTTTGAATATAGAGTGCAACAGCCTTTGCTTTCTCAGCAGCTTTCTAACATTATTATTATACCACTGTGGATCTTTTCCATCCTTAATAGTCTTTACTGGCACATATTTCTCTAACCCTTTATTAACAATGCACATAAATTTAGTCCACAATTCCTCTACGTCCATAGTCCCGGAATTAAACGATGCCCATTCAAAGTGCGTTGGTAACATTTGCTTATCGGCTCTTCCAAACAAAAACACGCTCCTAGACTTCTTGATTGGTTTATGAACTTCGGTAACCATCGACGCTATGACGATATCATGATCACTAATTCCTGTCTCTACACAGACATCGTTAATAAGGTCAGGCCTGTTTGTGGCTATAAGGTCTAGAATATTTCCATTCCGCGTGGGTTGCCTATTTAACTGCTCAAGACAGTTTTCGGAGCTTAATTTCAGCTTATTTGCATCTGAAGATATCTAGTGCAGAAATTTGCATCTCATGATGCTGCTGCTGCTGAAAGAGCGTTCCCCATCACAAATAGTTTATGGACCGAGAAAACAACATATTTAGTGTATAAACTCATTTTCAGAATTTCTTCGGCCGCGCGGGAGTAGCCGAGCGGTCTGGAGCACCACGTTGCGGATCGCGCGGCCTGCCGCGTCGGAGGTTCGAATCCTCCCTCCGGCACGGATGTTTGTGCTGTTTTTAGTATAAGGTAGTTCATAAGTAGTTTGTAAGTTTAGGGACTGATGACCTCGCAGTTAAGTTCCATAAGCTTTACAAACATTAGAATTTCTTCGTGTGTTGATTATTATGAAAATGGCAAACGTTTTGCTGGATAGTATAATAGAGAGAGAAATAATTCAACTGCTTAAGTTATAATAACTGTCTTTCGGACTTGGGTTTGTGTGACAACTATAGAACAATAAAGAATTTCTATAATCAGTAATGCTAAATGTTCAAATGTTTGTAAATCTATGGGACTTAACTGCTGGGTTATTAGTCCCTAATCTTACAAACTACTTAAACTAACGTAAGGACAACACACACACACCCATGACCCGGGGAGGACTCAGCGAGGCGCCTTAGACCGCTCGGCTACTCCACCGCGGTAATCAGTAATGCAATTTGGCTTTTGTTGTGCGTGTATGTTTGGTTAATTTTTTTATAAGCGTTTACATAGTATGTCATATTTATTGATATTGCCGTATATGTAGTTTATTCCGTCCCAAAATCGCCTAATTTCTATGCTCGTCCCGTTGCTTTCATATTCTTTCATCAATCAAATATTATTCGTGTTTTGGTCATTCTTTTATACTTCAAAGCCTCACATACAAAATTAAAAAAAAAAAAGTAATTTCGAGAGAACCATCAAATACAGCACGTTATCTTTGCGGTGAAGAGGGGGGGGGGGGGGCGAGGGGTGCGTTTATGAGTGACACCAAGGCCATCATATTGCATCAACTCCGGTACCCGTCTGTGTCCCGTATTTTGATTTGTAAATCTGGTCACCCTAGTTTACGGTAGATTTGCGCACAATAGTTCGCGATCGGGAGCGATCACTTTAGATCGCGGCCTTGCCGCGAACTAGTTCGCTCTTTTAGTTCGTGTGCTCCCAGTGACGGCTGAGCGGCGTGGCCTGTGCGTGCAGGTGGAGGGGGAATTTCCCCACCTAGCTGCTTCATGCGCTTTCTGCTTGAGCCGCTAACGATAAAAGAAACAGTTTGTGGTTAATTTCTCGCGTTTAAGTTTAGAGTTATCTCTATATCTTGGCATTATGGAATTTATTAGTCAGATATTGCAGAGAGCAGAATACTTCACACAAAAATATTGTAGCACTGAACTATGTAATCTAGCAGGGAGACGCTCGCCTCGAAATGGCTCTCATCAGCAGAAGGCAAACACGTTATTTTTAATTTTGCTGCGCGCCCTTTCGCTATTGGCCGTCGGTCTTCGGAAAAGAATCCATCGAACTAAGAAGCGTTTGGCATAATAGTTCGCGACCGGCAACGCATGTTTTAGTTCGCGCCCGATTGCACATATTTTAGTTCGCGACCGGTAGCTCTCCTTTTAGTTCGTCCGCCCTTTTTGGCTTTTGCTACCGCTACTAAAAGAGCTCTTTCTTTTCTTATGACAGCTTTTTTATATAATGAATCAGTGTTGCCAAAGCGTTTGCTATTACCCGCATTTTTGGGCAATTTGACATCAAATACTGAGGCAAATAAACCAGTTATTTAAACAAATGGGTGATACAATGGTATTCAACTACTTAGCATACAAAGTACTCGTAGTACTTTACTTTTTAAATGGATTTCTTGTGGCAGTGAACTATGAAACTTCAGCTGAGCTGCATCTCAGCTCGAAATGAAGGTAACTGGCAGAAGGGAATCACGCGATTCTGCGCGCTCTCGCGTCCTCTCCCTGTTCCCCGTCAGTCTTCGGAAAAGGTGCGGACGTAAGAGGCGAGGTATCTGCGAACTAGTTCCGTAGTTCGCCTGTGGGAGCGCTCTTCCGAACTAGTTCGTTCGCGAACTACACAAGACTAGTTTACGGCATTAAGGACAAAAGTAGTAGCAGAGCCATAGACCAGCGTCTGCAGTAGCAGTGGGAGCACGGCTCTCCACGGCGGGAGCAAGCTCAGTAGCGCGCCAGCCAGTACAGTCTAAACGGTTACGCAAGGCGGAGCAGAAGAGCAGACAATGGCAGCAGCGGAATGCGGTTGCAGGGCTATGCTCTCGTCGCGGGCGCCAACGCTCCAGACATTGTTCCTCTCTGGCAGCAGAGAGCTGGCAGCTGCACCATGCCACCACATACCGATGCATCCGGACCACACTCGCTGACGTGACCACCGACCGCCATTGAGGGACGTCGCGATTGGCCTGATTGACAAAGGGCATGGCGTGTCCCTCAGTTATTCTCAGATCCACCTTCGCTGCTCACCTTATACGTAACAGTCACAAGGTACACAGTATCGAAAATAATACTCCACAAAATGAAGAAAGGCTATTTCATGGATTTTTATGAAGAGGTTGCTATATACACTCACCTAAAAAAGTCCAAGGAAGACACGCTTAACGAGCAATGCACTTTAAAGAATACTAATTCTGCCGCCCGGTAATTGACAATTTTTTTTAGAAATGCTCCGCAAGTTCGTGGCTGTTTTTGAAATACGTACATACTACTGTTTGTAAACAGTACAATGTAAGCAATCAACGACGCGTCCAAACAGCTCTGGAGCCCGCACCAGCGTTCCTGGTTCAAATTTCGCTCGCTAGAGGCCGCCCCTCAACTATTGCCTTGGACGCCTCGTTTGTTGCAATCATTTTACATTTTACAACCTAAGAATCTTTATACCTTGTTTAAAGCTAAATTATTATACTTCCTGTATTAAAATTTTTTAAATTGACGACACGCCCACTTTTCACATAGCCTCATTGGCCGCTACATGTTCCGTTTTTTATCCTAACTGACAATTGTAATATTTTACTATTGACATTTACATTTTATCAATTAATGTTTATAATTTTAAGCATGCAATGATGTAATGTTTTTGCCGGCCGCGGTGGCCGAGGGGACTAAGGCGCTCCAGTCACGGTTTGCACGGCCACTACGGTCGGGGGTTCGAATCCCCCCCTCGGGCATGGATATTTGTGCCGTCCTAGTTCGTAAGTAGTTCATAAGTAGTTTGTAAGTTTAGGGACTGATGACCCCGTAGTTAAGTCCCATAGACTATACAAACATTTGAACATTTTTGATGTAATGTTTATATCAAAACACATCAGAACATGCCGATTATAATGTTTTGGAATGTTAAAAATGACACGCCCATTTTTCTCATGTCGCAATTGGGCGTCAAAAGTTTTAAAATCTCTGAGTTCTATTGTTTTAATTACTTGACGTTGCTTTCTCTACGGCATAACGTAAGTTTCCTTCTGCTTCTGTACAGTACCTTTTTACATATGTAACATTCTATCTTGTACCATGTAATTTTTGTAAACTTATTGCTACACATTATATGCAGGTCTGTCACACTTGAAAATGGCCTAACATAGAGGCCGAAACCGGTAGTGTGGGCTTAAATAAAGCACCAATAATTGCAACTGGAGCTGGACTTTCATTAAATTCTCAATGTAGGCTAGAGAGAAACACTTTGGGTGTTCACATAATAATTATAATTTCGTCTGGCTCAGTGGCCTGGTGCAAGTATTTCAACTGGATGCCAATTTGGCGACATGCGTGTCCCTGACGTGCCCTAGTCGTCCGACCAGTGGAACGGGACCTACAGTGTAACGTGGAATCCGAACCACGTGTTCTTTCTAGCGACTCCTCACATCGTTGAGAGGTGAAGGCTGGGTTAAATAGCAGACTGTAAAATTCCGTGAGCCACGTGGTTTGCAGTACAGCGCTTTAGCCCTCTCTTGGCTCATCTCTCCCCAACCTTCTGCTCATCTCATTGTTCTCCTACGAAAAATCACAGATTTCTGTCAACTCTTCTGATGATCAGTGAAACAGTGTCAAAGTTTCATGTAAGATGCCCTTTTCCATCCGGTGGCGTTTAGATCATAAAACCCTCCAATGAACTAATATATACAGGGTGTTACGAAAAGGTACGGCCAAACTTTCAGGAAACATTTCTCACACACAAAGAAAGAAAAAAGAAAATATGTGGACATGTGTCCGGAAACGCTTTATTTCCATATTAGAGCTCATTTTATTACTTCTCTTCAAATCACATTAAACATGGAACGGAAAAACGAAGCAACAGAACGTACCAGCGTGACTTCAAACACTTTGTTACAGGAAATGTTCAAAATGTCCTCCGATAGCGAGGATATATGCATCCTCCCTCCATCGCATGGAATCCCTGATGCGCTGATGCAGCCCTGAAGAATGGCGTATTATATCACAGCCGTCCACAATACGAGCACGAAGAGTATAAGTCGACTGAAATGTGCAGGAGCTCCAACGTGCATTGACCACATGTTGTGTCGTACTTGTAAAGGCACATGTTCTAGCAGCACAGGTAGAGTATCCCATATGAAATCATGATAAAGTGCTCTAGTGAGCGTAGGAGGAAGAACATGAGGTCCAATAAAGACATCACCAATAATTCCTGCCCAAACGTGACACAAAACCTGTGTTGATGACGTGATTGCATAATTGCATGCGGATTCTCATCATCCCACACATGTTGATTGTGAAAATTTAAATTTGATCACGTTGGAATGAAGCCTCATCCGTACTAAAATGAGGTCTAACATGAAAATTAAGCGTTCAAAAATGTTCAAATGTTTGTATAGCTTATGGGACTTAACTACGGGGTCATCAGTCCCTAAACTTACAAACCACTTATGAACTAGCTAAGACTAAGGACGGCACAAATATCCATGCCCGAGGGGGGATTCGAACCCCCGACCGTAGTGGCCGTGCATTCCGTGACTGGAGCGCCTCAGTCCCCTCGGCCACCGCGGCCGGCAAAATTAAGCGTTTCCGGACACATGTCCACATAACATATTTTCTCTCTTTATGTGTGAGGAATGTTTCCTGAAAGTTTGGCCGTACCTTTTTGTAACATTGCCTGCCCCAGGGGTTTTGCCGCCCCTTGTAAAAATTTCAAGCGCCGCCCTCTCCACTCTCCACCCGGATTTTTCAACATTGTCAGCTTCATTCATATATGACGTCTTATTTTCACATATTACAGTCATGCGTCTCTTTGTCGTGACTATGTTTATAAGATCAAAGCAGCATCAATGTTACAGTATACAATACACGAAAAGAGGGTCGTAACATGCAGTGTTACTGTTTTCATTACTAGAAATCAATATAAGAGTTTTCTGGCCGTAATAAATAGTTCATGCTTATGTCGCACTTGTTTTATTAAATTAATGTTAGTTGAACGGAACAGTGCTGTAGTCGAACGCAAGAATACCCCTCGCCCTTCTACCGCTTCTCACGATCGACAGTGAGGTCAAGTGGAAGCGTCCGAACGCTGCCGAACACAATGGCTCAACCATCTACGTAGTAACCTAATACGTTTATTTTGCTTGTAGGATGATGAACTGTGCCAGCTGCAGTTCATTGGTGATTGTCCGAGACTTTCCAACTGGATAAATTTGAGAGTGAAGTTGATTCTGATAATTTGCATTGATATGTAAAACCAGATCCTCAGCAAGAGTCATTATTTGATACCGCGTTGTAAATATATTCGATATGCATCTGATCTCATAATCAACTACCACGCTGATAAAAATAAAGACCTGTGTTAGCAAAAAACTGCTTGTATTTGGAGTATGTAGAACTATATCCTGATTGCGTAGCGTGGGCTGCACATAGATCCCGAGTCCCGAGGAGAAGTTTCGAATGGGACATATTACAATTGACAGCAGGTTAGCAATCCTTAACTTACAAACAACTTACGGGTGTGCTGCCGGGTGACGTCTTCGACCACCGCCGATATTTCGACAGGAGCACACCTTGCCATTCTCAAGGCACAACTGCACTCAAGGAAGATATGTGCAAGCGAGTTTAATATTGGCGGTGGTCGGCTACGTCACCCAGCAGTATACCCGTCCGTTGTTTGAAAAGTCATTACGCCGGGAAAAGTTAAGGTTTCAAAATCCGAACTGTGTTGAGAATGAGTGAGTTGGAGAGGGCGCACGCCACGGTGTGCTGGAGAGATTTAGTCACACTGATCTTTGTTTGGTGTGACTCCGCAGTCCAGTGAATCGAGACAAACATTTAAGTCCTATACATTGCAAGGTATAGATGACATCCCTTTATTAAATTCTCATCATATTTAGCAGATCATGACGTAAGACTGTAAAATTAACTAAATAGCGTTGTAACCCCACTTCAAGAAAGTCACCCATTAATGAGAATGATACTTCTCACTTTTCTGCCCTTGCTTTCTTCAGAATTCTGTGCAATATAAGTGTCGGCCACAAAGTGAGTTTCGTTTCTATTTCTATCCCCGGCAGCGCTACGATCTCAGTTCCAATCATGCGCGCCAGTTACTCTGACTCAAGAACAATACATGTACGCCATTTTCAGATCGTTGTTGCCGACTTTGCAATGCTTCTTTATAATACCAGCGGTAATTGAAAATGCCGCCGCGTATGAAATCAGATCTGTGATTCGTTTTCTAAATGCAAAGAAAGTTAAACCAAAGGAAATTTATCGGCAAATCTGCTAGGCTTACGGACAAATGCTACGACTGATTCAATGGTTAGAAGATGGGTCAGACCGTTCAATGAAGGACGTGATCAACAGCACGATGAACAACGAAGTGGACGCCTGTCTTTGGTTATGATAAGCTGGCTCACACAATTGAAGAGAAGATTAAGCACAACCGTAACTTTACATTTAGTGGCCTTGCTATGGATGTTTGGCAGATCTCACTATCACTAATATTCATGAAATTGTTACTGAAAAGTTTTAATTTCGACAACTTTGCTCACGTTGGGTACCCAAGATTCTTACTGAACAACACAAAAAACAAAGGTTGGACAGTGCACTTCAGGTTTTGACACGCTACAACGAAGAAGGCGGTGGTTTTCTTTCTCGGGTAGTCACTGCAGATGAAACTTGGGTATCGTACGACACCCCTGAAACAAAAAGTCAATCAACAAATGGAAGCACACGTCATCCCCAATGAAGCTTAAGCCTAAGAAAATTTTGACAGCTTGAAAAGTCATATGCACCACGAGGCCAAATAATGAATGCACTTGCATTGCATCAGACCATTAAGAAATTGCGCCGCGCGAGACTGAACAAGCGCCGAGTATTTTTATCGAAAGGTGTTACGGGAATTTCACTGGGACGTGTTTGATCATCCACCGTACAGCCAGGACCTCGCTCCCAGTATAGCGACTTTCATCTCTTCTTGCACCTAAAATCTGTCCTTGGCGGTCAACACTTCAACGATGATGACGAGCTGAAAGAACATTTTACCCCATGGTTGAGTAGACAGGCGACCACCTTCTATAAAGAAGGCATACAAAAACTTGTGCAACACTATGACAGGTGGCTACAAAATTTCGGAAGCTATGTAGAAAAGTAGTTTCACAGTTTTAGCTTTTTGTACAATAAATATTTTTTCTGTATCTGTACACGATTGTTTTATATAACCAAACGGAACTTACTTTGTGGACATACCTCGTATTTTTCCGAATGTCTCATGGTACGTCGCCAGTCTCGTAAATTCTTTATAGTTAACCATTTATTGCATGACTTTTTATTTCAAGTTATAAAATATACGCCGGCCGCGGTGGCCGAGGAGACTGAGGCGCTCCAGTCACGGTCTGCACGGCCACTACGGTCGGGGGTTCGAATCCCCCCTCGGGCATGGATATTTGTGCCGTCCTTAGTCTTAGCTAGTTCATAAGTAGTTTGTAAGATTAGGGACTGATGACCCCGTAGTTAAGTCCCATAAGTTCTACAAACATTTGAACATTTTTATAAAATATACCACGTTTAATGTATAGTGTGTATATACTGAGAAAAATATTGAAAAACATTCTTAAAATTATTATGCACTACTAGAAACAAGAAGTTCATAGATTGTCAGCTATAGGGTGCGTCCATGATGTACCCGAGGCAGTAAATGTCACTATTATGAGTCTTATCTTTCCAGAAAGTAACGCATAATGCAACAGTAGTATGTGATTGACTACATTTACATTAGTAAAGAAATGCACATGTTAGGAGTAAATGCAGCTGTCGAAATAATTCAGTAGCACTCTGCAATTTATAATTTCTAAGAACAGCTACTAGCATATGCAACACTATGTATACAAGCAGCTACACATGAATTTGTGGTAAAATTGTGATCAGTTTGATAATGGAGAAAAATAAGTATGTAGTTGATCAGCTACACTATGTATTAAAGGGTTAAGAACCACATACTGTTCTACGTCATTTGACCGTTAATAGTTTACTAGTCATTATCAATTCACAACTTATGAGGTTCGCCGGCCGCGGTGGCCGAGGGGATTGAGGCGCTCCAGTCACGGTCCGCACGGCCACTACGGTCGGGGGTTCGAATCCCCCCTCGGGCATGGATATTTGTGCCGTCCTTAGTTGTAAGTAGTTCATAAGTAGTTTGTAAGTTTAGGGACTGATGACCCCGTAGTTAAGTCCCATAGACTTTACAAACAAACATTATGAGGTTCGGTCTGGAGCGGTACGTTGCGGATCACGCGATCTCCCGCGTCGGAGGATCGAATCCTCTCTCGGGCATTGATGTTTGTGTTGTCTTTAGTATAAGTTAGTTCATAAGTAGTTTTCAAGTTTAAGAACTGATGACCCCGCAGTTAAGTCATATAAGCTTTACAAACATTTAAACATTTAACTTGTGAGGTCACTGGGACTCCCGAAATAAGATATCCTCCATCTTCTTCCCTGCACATTTCTTTGTGGATTGTTTGCCTTCATTGCTGTTTCGGAAAGATAATGTACATGTCTTATTTTGTCTTTTGCAGAGAAATGACAAGAAGAAACGGAATAGACAACGTCGCGAAAAGAGTGTGGAGAGTGAGAAGACAGATGAGGAGGTTCCAGAGGACCCAGACAAGGAGAACCTGCCGTACAACGTGGAGGTGTCTGACGTCATGGGGAGGTGCGTACTGCCCAGTCTTTCCTCTCCACAGTTTCAATCAAACTGAAGCAGTGCCTGGCTCCAAAATTGTAGGTTTCCTTGTAGTTATCCATAGTGAACATCACCTCGACACGCTCACCTAGCGATCGATTTACTCCTTGAAACAATATCTACTTAGTAAAACCAACAACAAAATTAACCTGGGTGATCTTCAAAGAAGTAATAAAAATGTGCCGGCTTGTTACAGTGCGAAATGTGACAATAATTTTAACGGTTTGTGATCAATACAGTTACAATAACATATACCATGAATATTACATCACATGCACCATGTACAATAGAGTGCAATAATTTATTTTATTCGACTAGTTTCGATCTTCGTTTAGACCATCTTCAAGAATTTTAACTCCATCGATGTTGTGGAGCTGGCAGGTAACTGGGAGCCTTCCAGTGCGTCACCCCGCAAACTAGTCGAATAAAATAAATTATTGCACTCTAGACTATTCTCTCTACATACATTTAAATAAGAGTTCTGGTGCCAAAAAAAAAAAAAAAAAAAAAAAAACAAAAAAAAAAAAAAAAAAACCCTGGAACAGAAATTTTTCCAAAAATATTTAATTTATAGATATTAATATCAAAAAGGAACAACTTCCTGATGTTCTGCAAAACTTTTTTATTGGTCACAAACGGGCTTTCGGTTTCTTAGGCCATCATCAGGTGACAACTGAGTGTAGTACACGTGTTTTCAAAGATGTTAAGATTTACAAAGATGCTATGACAGACAATCGATACTTCACAGGAAAGTTCATCGCAAATACTTATTTATGAGAGTTATTAACATTTATATAAAAATTTAATAAATATGTGTAAAGAATCAAAACTAAAAAATAGGATAACGCGCTCTATTCCGAAAAATAGACAAAATGTACATCTCTAACACTTTAAATGAAAGCTGTAGCAGAAGATTACACTTGTTTCCTTCGAGATGACATATTTTTGTTACAGTTTGTGAGAAGCGGCTCGCAAGAATATTTTTTATCTGCGTAGGGGTCGCCAGAATATTTTTACTTGGAAGGGGGTCGCATATTCGAAAATGTTGAAAAACACTGCCCTAATCCATTTCCTCAGAGCTACCGAAGTCTCTGGGAGAACCACGCATGACAAAAACTTTTTTACCTGATGCGTAAAATGTACGAGACAGGCGAAATACCCTCAAACACTGAGAAAAATGTAATACTCCGCACTCTAAAGAAAGCAGGCGCAGACGTCTGCGAAAAGAACAGAACCATCAGTTTAATGAGTGATGGTTGCAAAATTTTAACACGAACTAGCTACAGAAGGATGGAAAGGCTGATAGATGCTGACCTCGGGGAAGATAAGTTCGGATTCAGGAGAAATGTAGGAACACTCGAGGCAAAATTACCTTTAGATTTATCTTAGAAGATAGATTAAGGAAAAGCAAACCTACTTTTATAGCTTTTGTAGATTTGGAGAAAGCTTTTAACACTATTGTTTGGAATACAGTCTTTCAAATTCTGAAATCAGATGGAGTAAAATATAGGGAACGGAAGGTTATTTACAACTTGTACAAACCCCGAACAGCAATTATCAGAGTTGAAGTGCATGAAAGGGATGCAGCGGGAAGGAAAGCAAGGAGAAATTTGCAGAAAGGATTAGCGTTCAGGGTGAAGAAATAAAAACATTGTCTTTGCTGATGACAACATAATTCTGTCAGAGACAGTAAAAAACCTGGAAGATCAATTAAACGGAATGGACAGTGTGTTCAGCGTATAAGATGATATTTTTAAGACCAAAACAACGGTAATGGAATGTTGTCTTAGATAATCAGGCGATGCTGAATCAATTAGATTAGGTTACGAAACAATAAAGGTGTTAGATGAGATTTGTTACTTGGGCAGAAAAACAACATATGATGGTCGTGGTACATAGGACATGTAATGCACTATGGCAATGGCAAGAAAAGCGTTACTGAAAAAGACAAATTTGGTGACATCGAAGCCGCGACGGAGCGGCCGAGCGCATTCAGGCGCTATGCTGCGTTCTGCGAGGCCATTCCCCGTCGGGGGTTTGAATCCCCCCTCGAGTATGGTCGTTTGTGCTGGCTTTAGTATAAGGTAGTTCATAGGTAGTTTGTAAGTTTAGGGACTGATAATCCCGCAGTTAAGCCCCATATGCTTAACAGACATTTTATTTTGTTTATTTATTTATTTTTGTTTTTCGCAGACATCGAATATTAATTTAAGTGTAAGGAAGTCTTTTCTGAAGGAATTTGTGTGGAGTGTAGCCTTGTACGGAAGTTATACTTGGATGATAAATAGTTCAGAAGAATGCCAAAGGTGGGTGATCGCGCAACTAATGAAGAGGTACTGAACAGAATTGGAGAGAAAAGGAATTTTTGACACACCTTAACTAAAAGAAGGGATCGATTAATTGGGCCCATCCTTAGTGATCAAGGAATCGTAAATTTAGCATTGGAGGGAAGTGTGTGGCGGAAAAATCGCAGAAGAAGATCAAGAGACGAATACTGTAAGCAGATTCAAATGGATGCTGATTGCCATTCTTAGGAGGAGATGAAGAGGCTGGCTCAGGATAGTGGAGAGCGGCATCAAACCAATCCGGAGTGAACACTACGACAAATAATCCATTGCCGTCTAGCATGTTTCTGAACAAAAGTCATTGGCTGGCTGAATAGTTGACGACGCGCACGTAACTCATACCGTAATGAACGGCGGCCGAGTGTCACCCCTGTTAGAGTACGATGTGTTACAGTGCACGCCAGAACCGTGGAAGGCAGGTCTGTCCTGCAAAGCCATTCGGATGAGGTGTTGATCTGGGGTGGGTCGGATGGTGCGATGTGATCCATTTCGTTCCCTAAGGCCCTCCGTGGAGCAGTCTGCACGCATCCGTTGCGCTCCGAAACACTCTGGCACAGAGGAGCACCAATTTCCCGAATGGATGGATCACGTTCTCTCCTGCCAGTAATGCGCCCTATTTCAAACCCACGGACATGACGGTACGGTTCGCGCATACAAGGCATCCTGCACATCTGCTCAAGTCAAATCTTCGTTTTAGAGCGACAATGAGAGCTGCAGGCACATTTTACCGGCAGGTGGTGTTGCACTGCGATATCCGTGTGGAGCTTGAACCCGTGGGGAGACATAGTTCAGATGCTAATCTTTTATGCAAAACATACTAACGTAAATGCCCTGTTAATACGAACTTTCTTTCTGTAGTTTTTCAAGGTCTCCTGTTTTTTTTTCTTTTGTTTTTTTTTTTCCTGTAAATGTTGTAACAGTTCTGGACTTCTCCAGAGACCATTCTAAACTAAGTACTCGTCTTTTTCAGTAGATATGGCCGTCTAGTGATGATTAAAATACACTGCGTCATCCCCTGAAGCTCGTCGGCGTCCACCTAATAATAAATTTTCGTGGATTAGGATTTGCACAATAAGTACGTTAAATAACAGTACTTGGTTCCATTTCTATTTTTAATGTTTCAGCAGACAGTTACAAGGACTCGTCCTCTCAGTCTAGACGTCAGAAAGCATCTGCCACAATGCTGTATTTACACAAACATCCCTTAACACTCACATGATCAATGTCATCTAATTTGGCTATGTACACTGAATTTGCTACTGAAGTCTAAGTATAGTGAACTAATAGGTTTTGCTGGGTCTAATTTATTTGGGTTATTTCAAAATACGTGTGTTAGGTTGCAAGTTGTGCAGTCTTATAATAAACATTTTACTTCATACATATTAAGGTACGTACTCTTTATATCTGTATATACTTTATAAGCATGTCTTTTTATAATACTATTTCCTGTTATCCCTTCTATAGGTTGGTTTATTACGTATTCTGAAATATTCGAGAAACAAGTATATGCTTATATTACTATTAAATATGCTCAGAGTGTTCAGAAATAATCTAAATAATAGGTATTATAAGTTAGTTTGTCTGAGTTGCTATTAGTTTTGTTGTTATACTAGAATTTTACTTTAGATGCAGGTTGTTTGTCTAGGTATTGTAGGTATTGCTGTCAAAGGGAAGGGGGGGGCTATAACATATTTAATTGCTATAATGTATGTACATTTATCTCTCTCTACTGGCTTAAATTTCGATACATAATCTCACTGAGACATACACAAAATAACCTTCAACACTACAGAGTAATTTACGATCGCATCACTCTGTCGAAACGTGTCGTGCTAATAAGCAAGAAAATGGCAAAATCTATATAATTTATTTCATGAAGATAACAGGAGGAAGAAAATAATATTTCTGCATTCGAAGTATTCAAACATCTCGATCGTTGCAGGGCCCCGAAATAAATTCGATGGCAAAGTTGAAAATTTTTGCTATACTGGGATTCCAATCCGGATTTTCCGCTTTAGGCCAGCAGTCACCTTAACATATTCATTTCTTTTTTATTTACGTATGAGGCACTATAGACTACGATTGTGTTTCTCCTTTCTTTTCTTCCGTATTTCTCTCGTCATTTTCCGATGTTCCTCTCTTCTTTCTTCGGTCCACTTAGCTCCAATCTTCATCTTCGGTTTTTCCTGGAAACATTTGGCATCCTTTAATTTCTTTCTGAGTCGTAGCCTTTTCTCGGTATCTGCTGCATAGAGTGCTTATGGGCTAGTTACTGCAGAATAGTGAGCCAGTTTAGCATTCATGAATATTGACTTCTTGTTGTATATGTCCTTAGTGAGGTAGTATGCTTTTTTCATTACACTAAATCTTGCTTTAATTGGCTTCTTTCTCTGAAATATCTTGTTCAATTACTGAACTTATTTCCTCTATCAATTTTTCCATATTTTCTTATCATTATGTTTGGAGCTGTGTTATGTTTGTCATAAATTTGGTTTTCTCAAAGGAGATTTCTAAGCCTGCTTTTTCAGCTTGTTCTTTGAGCAATTCAAATTGTCTCATGGCTGTTTCTACTGAAAAAAACTAGGTCATCTGAAATGCTAATCAGTCTCTTTCTTGGTGGTTCGGTTTGGAACCTAATCTAACTCCTCTCCATTCCCTTATGAATTTTCCTAGCACACAATTAAAATTCAGTGGGGAGAGACCATCTAGCCTGCCTCATTCCAGATATTTCACCTCTAAATTTCAATTTGGAATTAGTTTTTATGAGAGTTTTTTTTTTTTTTAATCGAGCTGTGGTTTTACTGTCTAAGCCCAGTTCATTCTGTATTTCGAACAGTGTCTACCTCTCAACCGAGTCATAGTCTTTCCTGAAGTCAACAAACATGATTACAAAGTGCTTAGATCTTCTTTTCAGATACTGTCTTTCAGTTGAAAATCTGTTCTGCACATGATCTACTCTTTCTAAAACTACACTGATATTCTCCAATTTCTGAGTCGAGCTGTTGTTCTGCCTCTACATTTTAATAAGATTTTGTAAGTGACCTATTTATTTATTTTTATTTTATTTATTTTCATTTTTTCTTTGATAGATCGGTTACTTGGAGACGTGGTATATTGCTTTTTCTCTGTTGATCGTTCAGTTCTTGACTCAGTTTATTTTTTCATAATTTCTGGATACAAAACGCGACTTAAACAACGCCTGTATCGATTAATTAAAGCCTGTTCCATCTTCCTACCATAGAGCCAGCACCCAACATCACTCTTGAAATGAACTTGTAACACTTGCGCCGTCTGAAGATGAACCTGAAATGGTTCGAAAAGTGGCAAGTAAAACTACTAACATGTCATAATATATCGACTGGTTGCATTTTTCTTAGATTATAAGGAAATAGCAGTCACGTGTTCTAAAAATATCCATAACGGATAATCTAAATATCAGTTCATTATTATTAGAGAGGGAATCCATCTCTCACCGAATCCGCTAAGCTACTACCCGGATTAGGCTATCCAGACCCGCTTTCCCTCCTGCCTAAATGCTCAGTTTTATCGCTCACAACGATTGTAGTGTCACCAGCCCACAGGTCCCTCTTGCTCGCAGCTGTCCTTTCGCAGATCTCAGAAAGAACAGACACCATACCTATAAACGTAAAAAAAATTCATTGGACTTAATTAAAACAACACAAGATAATACACAAAGAAAGGGTACTACTACATGGGCATGACCTTTGTAGTTTAATGACCATTTCCACAACCTTGCACATGTGCATTATTTCTGTTCCCCATACCCAATTTGTAGGCTGACTCCAAGTAGGTTTCTCCTGATAATAATCTGTGATGGTCTGACTCCCGCTCTCTCTCTCTCTCTCTCTCTCTCTCTCTCTCTCTCTCTCTCTCTCTCTCTCTCTCTCTCTCTCTCGCTCTGTATGTATGTATGTGTGTGTGTGTGTGTGTGTGTGTGTGTCTCCTCGTTTCACTTGCAGTGTGTCTGTTGCAGGCAATTCGCTTAATTTTAAACCATTTACCTGTGTCGTACATTGCTAGTGTTTCACTGGGTCGAGTAGACGAGTATCCTGGTCCGAAGCCGTAGAAACACCCATTCAGCCGTAGCTAATGTAACAGTGGTATATTCATCTGCTGTTTTGTAAGCATTTGACGTCAGCAACAGGCATTATACGATATTTGATTTCTGAGACTCTGTTTCGAGTTTCTATCTGTGCTTCGATTGTTGAAGTAAGATCATTAATGCCACTATTGTGGTTTTTACAAACATTTCCCCTGCTGACAAAGAAGTTACTGTGGGATCCACGAAATTACTCCTTCACGTGAAAATTCTCCTACCGTTTCTAACTACCATGTACTAATTAAGTCATTAACCCCTAAGAAAAGAAAAGCAATTGCTTCTAGTCAGGTGTTACGAGAACTGAAATGATTCTTTGTTAGGATGAAGGTACTCCGACGGGAAAGTCTGTTATAAACCGCTGTTAATTCTCACAAATTAGAAACCTATAACCACTTGCCTAGTTGTACTCACCTCTAAGTAGTGTACTCATAGAAATAATTGATGATCGAGTAAACAGGCTTTAATTACTCAATAAGCCACTAGCCGCTGGTAAAAGTTACTCACAGGGAGTATGAGTTTGATCAACTTTGAGTATGTTGTAGTATATTGCACATTAGGGCACTCTTTTTTATAAGTGCTCATAAGAAAGTTAAGGGGTGAAACACTCCCTTGAGAAAGCCAAAAGGAATTTTAGTATTTCTAAATTAATAACTATTAAAAAGAGACGTATATAAAAATACTTCAAATAAAATTTCATTGCTTTTAATGACCTTTACTACAGTAAAAAACTGAAGTCGTATGGCATTAATGGCTGGGAGATCCTGAAGGGTAGGTTAAGCCGCCTAATTGAAAAGGTTTTCCCTATCCTCCGCGCCCGCAGGCACCTTTCCTTGTAACATCTGCACCGTCTGAGAACTGTATGCTGAAGTGTCTGTGTTAAGTGGAGGAGACTCTAATGGGTGCGTGTGTAGTGTAGTGTTCGTGTTGGAGATGATGGGAGAAGGGAGAAATTGAAACTCGGCGCCGGCACACAGCCTACTTCTTTAGAAACGCACCCGGGGGCCGCCGAGCTTCATGTCCCCATCCGACGGACGGATCACCATAAAGTGTCACATTCCCTCACGCCATTAGACACTGCAGAGAGGTTTGGAATTTAATCCAGGACTTTGGTGCATAGACTGGTGATCAGGGACTATGCACCACCACCCCTCCCACGAGGTTCAGTCTTGGGTCCTTTGCTGTTCTTAATATATATTAATGACTTGCCATTCTACATTCACGAAGATGCTAAGCTGATGATACAAGTATAGCTATCACACCTGACAAACAGGAATTAACTGATGAAATTGTAAATGATATCTTTCCGAAAGTTATTAAGTGATTCTCTACAAATGGACTCTCATTAAACTTTGATAAAACCCAGTATATACAGTTTCATACACTAAATGGCATGACACCATTAATAAATTTAGGCATTGAACATAAATCTGTAGGTAAGGTAGAATATTCAAAATTTTTAGGTGTTTGCATTGACGAGGGACTGAATTTTAAGAAACATATTGAAGACCTCCTGAAGCGTTTGAGTTCAGCTACTTATGCTATCAGAGTCATTGCAAAATTTCGTGATATACATCTCAGTAAATTAGCTTACTATGCCTATTTTCATTCATTGCTTTCATATGGGATCATATTCTGGGGCAATTCAACATTGAGTAAAAAAGTATTCATTGCACAAAAGCGTGTAATCATAATTATTACTGGAGCCCATCAAAAAGCATCCTGCAGACATTTGTTTAGGGATCTAGGAATCTTCACTGTAGCTTCATATATATATATATTCACTCATGAAATTTGTTGTTAACAATCCGACCCAATTAAAAAGTAATAGCAGTGTGCATGGCTACAACATGAGAAAAGATGATATTCACTGTTCAAGGTTAAATCTAACTTTAGCTCAGAAAGGGTTGAATTATGCTGCCACAAAAGTCTTTGGTCACTTACCAAGTAGCATAAAAAGTCTGACAGATAGCCAACTAGTATTTAAAAAGAAACTAAAGGAATTTATGAATGGCAACTCTTTCTACAATGTAGATGAATTTTTAGATAAAAATTCAAAAAAATAAAAAACAACAAAAAAAGTAATAAAAATCCTTAAAATATTGACTGTCAAATGTAGACAACATTCACTAAACTGACACGTTCCACATCATTACGAAATGTCGTATATATGATCTATGGAACAAGTATTAATCTAATCTAATGTAATCTGACTTTACGACAATGCATCCTGATTTGTCGAGTAATTTTTTCTAAAAACTCCTCTCCTGTTATTATTTTGTTCTTGATTTCGACATCTGACTAATATCAACACTTACCGCATTGTGTCAATTATTTTTTTTTTTTTTCCATTTGTGATGAAGTCGTATTACACACAGGCATTTCTCAGAAATGAGGCTGAAATATCTCTACATCGCTTTCGCGCGTCGGATGTGTGTCCCCTTTAGAGTTAAATATCGGGCGCCCGTACAGTGAAATTACCTCATTTCTCACAAATGCGTCTTTGAAAAATTTCATCACATTCTTCCACAAATAAAAATTAATATGCCCTCTTACAGTTTTCCAATTCACTCAAGATTTATTGTTCAAAGAGTGCATCGAAGTACATGAAATGATTACATGCTAAATCACCTATGCTGAAACACCCTCATTAGTACATGGAGAGAGTGGTGACGTAGGCGTTAATTCTGACATCCATTCGATTATATAGTTGGTTAATACTGACATGTGATAGGTTATTCTACCCCTGCTCGATCTGCTCACGTAGTTCTGCAAAAGATAAGGGATGAACGAGTCGCACATGTCAGTTGTCGCCCCATCACATCTCACATGTGCTCGACTGGAGACAGGTACTGCCAGGCAAGCTGCTTCACGCCTTACAGAGCACATGGGCGAGCGTTATCGTGTTGAAACAGACATCAAAGTCACCACCTCCCTGTTCAAAGCTTGGGTATTTGCACGGGTATTACAACACGTACCAAGCAGCGTTCAGCGTTCCCGCCACAAACCCCAAATGTGAACGAGAGATGTAGCAGCCGGCCGCGGTGGCCGAGCGGACTGCGGCGCGCCAGTCACAGTCTGCACGACCACTACGGTCGGGGTTTCGAATCCTCCCTCGGGCATGGATATTTGTGCCATCCTTAGTATTAGTTAGTTCATAAGTAGTTTGTAAGTTTAGGGACTGATGACCCTTAGTTAAGTCCCATAAGCTGTACAAATATTTGAAACATTTGAAGAGCTGTAGCTGATCGCACCCCATGCGGTATGGCCAAGGGTGGAGCCAGCGTGTCTAGAACGGCTGCACATTACAATACAGTACTCATTATGTCCACGTAGTACACAGAAACGACCATAACTTGCATGTAGGCATAATCTGCTTTAATCGCTGAAGACCACGGCCCCTCATTAAACTTGATGTCTTGTCGCCACAAAGCCCGTGGTCTACAAAGGTCGCCGCGCCACTTCCAGAAGAGGCGATAAGTCACTCCATGGTACTTCTGCCGTCAGAGGCGCTTCCAGTCATCTTTACCTACAACGAGCTTAAATTTTGGCTGACACACAAGTTACAGCGCTCTTTGCGGCAACCTGTGTAAACTCGGCCGCTATATTTATGGTGGTCATTAGACTTGACAGGAGTCTGTCTATGTATGTTGTTGTTCAGCTTGAAGTGCTGTATTTAGTGTGTTTTGTATTTAGTTTGTATTGTCTGTACACTTTCTGCTGCTGAAATATGTGTAAAGTGTTTTAAACTTGTAAATTCACAAATCGAAGTGATAAAACGACAAGGACTTCATGCAAGAACACCAAATGTTTTGCCTTGTTTGAGCTCAGACTATACTTAGACAAAATTCCTGACTAATGGCATTTACGGCCGCGGTGGCCGAGAGGACTGAGGCCCTCCAGTCACGGTCTGCACGGCCACTACGGTCGGGGGTTCGAATCCCCCCTCGGGCATGGATATTTGTGCCGTCCTTAGTCTTAGCTAGTTCATAAGTAGTTTGTAGGCTTAGGGACTGATGACCCCGTAGTTAAGTCCCATAAGTTCTACAAACTTTTGAACATTTTTTTAATGGCATTTAGCTGCCCCAAGAATGAAGTTTGAGATGACCTATCCTGCAATTTCCTTGAAGTACACACCATAAAATATATGTTCAGTTTCCTACTTAGTGTTGTGTTTTTCAGTTTTTCTTTTTCTGTTGTTCCTGAAATTGGTGAAAACACACTTTTGAGTGTCTACACCTTCTTTAAAAATATTTTTATTTGTTGCTGACAATAACTAATCGAGCATGGTTGACATGTAACCAGTGCAGTGTGTGGAAGAAATACAAACAGCCAGAATTTTTTCACTTGTATATGTCTGTGTTCTTTACAACAAATATGTACTTATTTCAGAGTGGCAAAAACGAAAGTTATTAATAATACGTTATTTCGGCGTGGAAAGCTTTTGTGGCAGCTGACCCAGGCGTCTTTATACCCAAATTTCACGTATCAAACGTTGTTTCAGCACGACAACAAGGGAATTTATTAAAGACACTTTATTTCGACGTGGTATGCTTTTATTGAAGATGAGGAAGGCGCATTTTTAACTGCTGTATTTTGTTATCACTTTCGTTTTTGTACTCAAATTTCGTCCACCAAAGTTCACAACCAAGCACTTGGATAGCAATTTTACAAGTCTGTAGACTTAATGCGTTTATTAAACACAAGATAAATGTGTACTAGACTTTATGGAAGCAGTTATTACATTAACAATAGATGCAAATTCGTAGTCATGATTGTTTGTCGTAACAATTAGGCTACTGTTCACTGCATGTTTCGCGGCTCGTTTCGACCACGTGCTTGCATTAAAATCAACACAAATATTTTTATAGTGGCACTTTTGTTGTTATTGCAAACGTCAGCTAACTATTATACTTCGAACTGGAACTGTATTACTGACAGGTTGGTGATATTTCATTACAGAATTTTTAGAGAATATATTATCAGTCTCCTCAAATAGCAACTTCGATGAAGTCTGACGGAACTTGATGCACACCCATATTCAATAGTCAGTCTATATTTAAAACGTGTAACTGTAAATAGGTAAAATTCTCCAGTGGATGTGGCGTAACAGCCGATACCCCAAATAACATGGCGGATGCCAGTTCAGTTTGCCTCAAATATGGCGGACCTTCGCCACTCTATGAAATTCTAGCTCGTTGGTTACCTCTCCGCCTTGCTTCGCGCGCCGGCCAATCAGAAGAAGAGAGCTCGGCTAGATATGTCGGTGAACAACAGGCACGACAGTTCAGTCTACCATGCAGTGTAGCAGAGTACGAAGCAGAGCTAGCAGTGCTGCCGGTCCAGGAGACCCGTCTACAGCGACAAGCAGGAACACTACTATTGACCGTAGGTAGGAAGAGATCATTGTAGGTCTGTGTACTGCAGAATGTATTAACATAGGACCTTGCATCAACAAGCACACCAAAAGTTTAGCACTTCCTTCAATTGTGATAAAAGTACCTATATGTGAACTAATCACTTCTTTCAGTTGCAGACCTTGTCCATAATCCTTGCTAGGCTCGGCCCACTTTTCGAACCTAAAGCCGTCGGCACACGGAGCGTGTGTCTGAACTTGTGTGGTCAACGTGCCGAGTCCAAGGTGCGGCTGAACGCTCAAGACGGCGCGACTTGTGGATACGGAACGTGTGCCTCAACGAGCTGCACGCGACCACAGCGCGCTCCAGCGACAGTTGTCGGCGGCATCAGGTTCTGGAATCAAACTGTTTACGAAATCAAGAGAGTGGAATTCCTGCGTTATCTCTATTAAATCGCCTATTCCCGCGATTGTGCATGTTTTCGTTATGTTCTGTGATATAGGCCTACATAAGTAACAATAAAATATCTATGAACATAAGACTCTTATAAAGTTGCATGTTGTGTCAATAAGTGCAGCGAATTATAAAGGTTTCATGACAAACTGTGCGCTATAAAATTAGGTAAGGCCTTCACACGAGGCAAACATTATTGCAAGTCTGGCTTTTTAGTAAAACTTAAAGGTTATTCTTCCGTGGTCAGTGATACTTTTCAGTAGAAGAATGTCAAGAACATGTAAAACGCAATACGTGAAACAATAAAGTGCGTATTTTATTCCAAGTAAGGTGCAAGATGTCTTGTTCATAAAACGAATCCAACAAACACACTCCTCAGAGGATGCGCACTTATGTTTACATAGCATCGAATATTAGGCAGTATACTTCTATGAAATTTACAGAAAGCTCTTTGAGTCTATCAGAAAACCCAAATAAAAGAAAAATATTTGCATTGAAGGAGCCTGGAACCAGCGCCCTGGTTCATCATCCATTCCACAGTCCAACTCTTTGCTGCCTATGCTATGGCCACTCACGTAAAGAGGTACATCGACGAAGGCATGATGTAAAGAACAATTCATTGATAGATTTTTCTGTCCGCCTTGTCTTGAAACGGCAGATTGCTGTAATACGTTTCTAGTCATTTATTCCAACAAATAGTACTTCTAATGACTGGTTTTGAGAGTTTCTCAATTTACTCAGTTACTTTTACTTGCTTTGAAATGTCATACATTCATAAGACCTAAGTTATATACAAAAACCCATAAAATACGACGGCCAATATGGCGTCTTCATCTCTCTACAGAAAAGAGCTGTCCCCCTCTCCGAATAGCCACGTGGTGTGACGTCGGTTGACGCACGTTGAGAATATCTGGCATGCTCGATACTGCCCGACACGTTGGGAAAGCCTCGCCAACGTGCGGTTCGCACGTTGTGACGTCAGAAACTCGCCACGTTGGCCACACTCGTTCAGATACCCGCCCCGTGTGCCGACGGCTTAAGTGTGTTGAGGCAGTGATGTTGTTAGCCGTAGGTTGCTGACCTACCGAACTGACCTTTCTTGTAACCTTCGGGAGCCAAATTATTTTTGCACGGCCACTATATCGCCCTGTGATCACGATCGTGACTCACGGTTTGATTTACGCTTGCCCGGCGCCACGGCGCTTTTATGAGGACGTTGTTGACGAGACAGACGCAGCGTTTATTTATAACCGCTGCGTTTACAGCCCCAAGTGGCCCGCGAATCACGAGGTGCGTGACTCGAGAACTTCTAAACTGCACATAAAAATATTTTTATTTACCCGCGGTGCGAGTTTTACGTCAAAGATGCTTTAGTTAGGCGATATGAGAGTATATATCGAGCTTTTCGCGAAATCTGGCCGCGTGCGGAGTGCCTTCAGAATCACGAGCGATAGCGTGGCCCTCTGGAAACAGCGGATATTTTAGTGCCGCCCGCTGCGGGTACTCTCACGTCAGAGTCATAATTTCACGTGTCCGATACAAGAAATTCACGGTCAACGGCCGTATCATAGTCTGATATATACAGTCACGACCGTAGTCTAACATTCACAGTCCCGACACTCACTGTTCTGAAAGGCGTTACCAACTGACTATTGCAACGACACTGCCGGCCGCAGTGGCCGAGCGGGCTGCGGCGCGCCAGTCACAGTCTGCACGGCCGCTACGGTCGGGGGTTCGGATCCCCCCTCGGCCATGGATATTTGTGCCGTCTTTAGTATAAGGTAGGTCATAAGTAGTTTGTAAGTTTAGGGACTGATGACCCCTCAGTTAAGTTCCTTAAGCTTAACAAAAATTTGAACATTTTTGATTTGCAACGGCACTAACGGTCCTTAGAGGTGGGCAAGGAGCCGTAAGACTAATATTTAATTATAATTACTTTTCTATGCAATTAACCAAATGTTGTTGTTATGGTCTTCAGTCCGGAGACTGGTTTGATGCAGCTCTCCACCCTACTCTATCCTGAGCAAGCCTTTTCATCTCCTCATAAGAACGGCAACCCACATCCACTTGAATCTGCTTACTATACGCGTCTCTTGGCCTCCCTCTGCGATTTTTACCCCACACGCTTCCCTCCAATGCTAAATTTACGATTCCTCGATGTCTAAGAATGTGTCCTACCAAGCGATCCCTTCTTTTAGTTAGGGTATGCCAAAAATTCCTTTTCTCGCCAATTCTGTTCAGTACCTCTTCATTAGTTATGTGATCTACCCACCTAATCTTCAGCATTCTTCTGTAGCACCACATTTCAAAAGCCTCTATTCTCTTCCTGTCCGCACTGCTTATCGTCCATGTTTCACTCCCATACAAGGCAACACTCCACACAAATGCCTTCAGAAAAGACTTCCTTACACTTAAATTAATATTCGATGTTAGCAAATTTCTCTTTTTCAAAAATGCTTTTCTTCCCATTGCCATTCTGCATTTTATATCCTCTGTACTGCGACCATCGCATGATAGTTTCTGTAATTTTTGTGGTCCAAGCATAAGTGTAATATCGAGAGACATAAATAATCGTGGAAGAAATGTAAAACAATCGAATTTTCCTGATTCAGTGATGTAAACAACAACTTATTCATGAAGAAATACTTACGAATATGTGTATATTTTGTAACCTACTCCCCTGGAAGTAAGAAAATATAAACAGAGGAGAAACATTACTGCCAGTTGTCGTCTGTTCTTATATGAGAGGCACTTTCTTTGAAATGTAAAATTCAATATGGGTTCCAATGTTTCGAACATTTTTTCCACTTAACTCGTCTTTCTTATACACGCATATACTTTTGAGTGTAATTACCTTTACTTTTAAAACGAAAGTCTTGAAGATCCTTGCCGTTTGTTGTTCAGGTGTAGCAACAATTATGGAAATGGTTTCAGCTTTGTTTGTTTTTTTTTCGATTTCGATGTGTTATTGTCACGTTTGTGAGGACTTCCTTCAGCTACAGATGTAGTGGCTGATCTGATACATCAAATAATGTAGATATTGCATTCCATATAAGTTTCTTACGTTCAACACTTACTGATTTGACTGGAATTTTAGAGAAGAAATCTTGACGTTTCTGAGTAGAAAACCGACGTCTTTCTACAGAAGGATGTGTCGTCTGTTGTTAGTTAGTCATTATTTCTTCTTAATGAAATTATTGATTAAAAAGTCGTAGATTTCAAGATCCTCTTAAATAAACTGTCCTGCAAAGTACCGATTCATACCTTTCAATGGTTCTTAGGAAAGCTAATAAAGCTATTTTCTAGTTCCTAGTGATTTTTATGGCACTACTATTGATCTCTATACTATCTGGATGTTGAACTTCAGCTGTCTTAGCGTGCCAGCCATAGATATTCATACTTAGTTTCTTGCCAAATTCAAATATGGTCGCTATGAAGCATTACAAGAAAAAGAGAAGAAAACATGTTTAGATTCCGCTCCCATATCAGCCTACTACATCGAATATTGAATTAAATTCCAAGTGAAGAGGTAAGCAAGCAATTTTTTGTCACGTAATAACTGATAGAAACTCGTTTGCCAAATTTAAACATGGTGGACGATGCGAAATCGTGTGCAAAACATTTGAATGTGCAGGCACATTGCAGTTCTATGCTCAGTCACCAGGGTTATACATACAGTTTGTATTGAGATCACTGGGCACTACATACCTTTCCTGTTGTAAAACGTACTTTAAAATTAATTCAAACGATGCTATTCACACTCATCCGATATCGTATTCAGAAATATACCTTGGCAAACGCTTGAAGCGCCTGCTGTCGTGTCGTAGATCAAAAATCTGTGGATAGTGTCGCGACCTTCGAAGATCGATGTTAGACTGTGGTCATGACACTCCCATAGATTTATATACAGCGACAGCAGCGCTCCAAGCGGTCGGCAGAGCTACATTTCTGTGTACGATATTGGGTGAGTTCGAATAGTATCGTTTATATTGATTTTAATATACTTTTTTGCATTAAGGAACCTATGTAATGTCATAAAAATAGGTGATAACTTAAAAATAGCTCCTCATTTGTCTTTCTTAGGTTTTCCTAAGATCCATGACGAGGTACGAAACGGTACATTAAGGGAAAGGTTCTTTTACAACAGGCTTTTACTGAATAATTTCATTTTCTATTAAAAATTTAAAAAAATGGCTAGCAAACATCAGAAGACATGATCTTTGGCAGAAAGACGTAGTTTTTCTACTGAGAAACGTTTTGGTTTCTTCACTACGATTTCAGTAAAATCGGTGAGAGTGGAACGTAGGAAACGTACTAAGAATGCAGTAACTGCGGTATTTAACGAGCGAGCACAGACTAACGTAGAGAGACCATACCGCCTACATAAGCGTTTTTCCAACTAAAACACTGGGTCCAGAGATGTCAATACGAAACGGTTGTCCGCCAAGAGATAGCGAAAAGACATAGCTGCCAGTGCGCCATCTGTGTGTGTACCCTTTAACAGCAAATGTTTGCAGTGATAAGGTTGTCAGTCGCTTACTTGCATGCTAACCTCAGGCCCGTCTTCCACTCACTCTTGACAGTTTTATACCAAATAAATTAATAAAAGAAGGTGGTGATCCCCTTTGGTACACAAAACAGGTCAGGACACTGATGAAAAAGCAACGGACAAGACATGCTAAATTTAAACGAACACAAAATCCCCAGGATTAGAGATCCTACACAGTAGCTGGAAATTTAGCGAACACGTCAATGCGAGATGCCTACAACAGTTATCACAACTAAGCTCTTTCTCGAACTTTGACTGAAAACCCAAAGAGATTTTGGTCATATGTTAAATATACTAGGGACAAAACACAAACAATACCCTCACTACGTGATAGTAATGGCGATCCTGCCGATGATAATGCTACTAAAGCAGAGTTACTAAACACAGATTTTAGAAACTCATTCACCATAGAAGACGAAACCAAGATTCGAGATTTCGAATTACGAACAGAGGTCGTAATGAGTAGCGTAGAAATAGATATCATGGGAGTAGTGAAGCAACTAAAATCATTTAACATGAACAAGTCTTCTGGTCCGGACTGTATACCCATGACATTTCTATCTGATTATGCTGATTACTTAACAGCCATATACAACCGCTCTCTCAAAGAAGGATCTGTACCAAAAGATTGGAATGTTGCGCAGGTCACACCTATATTCAAGAAAGGCAGTAGGAGTAACCCACTAAACTACAGGCCTATTTCATTGACGTCAGTTTGCAGCAGGGTTTTGGAACATATCCTGTATTCAAATATTATGAATTATCTCGAACAGAATGATCTATTGCCCCAAGATCAACACAGATTTAGAAAATATCGTCCATGCTAAACACAACTAGCTCTTTACTGCCGGCCGCGGTGGCCGAGGGGACTGAGGCGCTTCAGTCACGGTCTACACGGGCACTACGGTCGGGGGTTCGAATCCCCCCTCGGGCATGGATATTGTGCCGTCCTTAGTTGTTGGTAGTTCATAAGTAGTTTGTAAGTTTAGGGACTGATGACCCCGTAGTTAAGTCCCTTAAGCTTAACAAACATTTGAACATTTTTAGCTCTTTACTCACACAAAGTGATGAGTGCTATCGACAAGGGTTCGCAAATCGATTCCCTATTTCTTGATTTCCAGAAGGCTTTTGACACCGTACCTCACAAACGGTTTTTAATCAAATTGCTTGGTATAGTATATCGCCCCAAATTTGCGACTGGGTAAGGGATTTCCTGTCAGAGAGGACAAAGCTCGTAGTAATCGATGGTTAAGCGTCGCTGAAACAGAGTTGATATCGGACGTTTCACAGGGTAGTGTTATTGGTCCTCTGCTGTTCCTTATTTACATAAACGATTTAGGAGAAAATCTAAGTAGCTGTCTTAGGTTGTTTGCAGATGACGCCGTCCCTTTCCGTCTAGTAAAATCATTTGAAGATCAAAACCAACTACAGAACGATCTGAATAAGATATCACTATGGTGTAAAAATTGGCAATTGAGTCTAAATAATGGGAAGTGTGAAGTCGTCCACATTAGTACGAAAAGAAATCCGTTAAACTTTGTTTACAACATAAATCAATCAAATGTGAAGGCCGTAAACTCCACAAAATACCTAGGAATCACTATTACTTCAGACTTAAACTGGAAAGAACACGTAGATAATATCGTGGGAAAGGCGAACCAGAGACTGCGTTTTATTGGCAGAACCCTTAAAAGATGCAACAGAACTACTAAAGAAACTGCATACACTGCGCTTGTCCGTTCATTTTTGGAGTATTGCTGCCCATGTAGGATCCTTATCAGGTGGGTTTCACGGAGGACATCGAAAGAGTCCAAAGAAGGGCCGCCAGTTTTGTATTGTCAAGATACAGGGGAGACAGCGTTACGGAAATGATACAGGATCTGGGATGGCAATCATTACAACAACGGCGCTTATCGCTGCGACGTGGGCTACTAACGAAACTACAATCGCTAACATTCTTCTCCGAATTCGAAAATATATTGTCGACTCCCACTTACATAGGTAGAATTGATCATCAGAATAAAATACGAGAAATCAGAGCTCGAACGGAGAGATTCAGGTGTTCTTTCTTCCCGCGCGCTATTCGCGAATGGAATGGGAGATAAATAGATTAAAGGTGGTTCGATGAACCCTCTCGCAGGCACTTAAATTTGATTTGCAGAGTGCCCCATATAGCTGTAGATGTGGACACCACACTATCCTTGTTTCTACGCATACGCAGGCCGTTTTACACAACGGACTTTGTGGTGAAATCGACTTCTCAAAGTGCGTGCGCCTTTCAAAATGTTGAAATGTTTGTTAAGCTTATGGGACTTAACTACGGGGTCATCAGTCCCTAAACTTACAAACTACTTATGAACTACTTACGAACTAGGACGGCACAAATATCCATGCCCGAGGGGGGATTCGAACCCCCGACCGTAGTGGCCCTGCTGACCGTGACTGGAGCGCCTCAGTCACCTCGGCCACCGCGGCCGGCCGTGCGCCTTTCGTGCCTGCGTATGAATCAGTCGCCAACCCCATCACGAGTACGTCTATGAAAATTATCTATAGATTGTGCCGAATGTGCTGTTCAGTATTTCTAAGTGTGCGCAAGCGCAGAAACAACGAACTGTAGTGGAGTCTGCTAACATCAGAATTTAACCTATTCTGGTGAAGCTCATTCATATTACAGAAATGCATTCGCATCTTCTGAAACTTTATTCCGTTGTTTGTGTTCTCATTATACCGAAAAGGTTCCACCAGAGCCTATATTGTATTTTACTGTCGTTATCCTGCAAAAGAGACTAAATATCTACAAGCAGACTTATGTGTTTTAGAAGGAAAGAGCCTGTAGTATGCATAAGCAGAAACGTAAATGTTGTATAAACGTTTTTTAGAAAGGAAGGAAGCTTAGGGCTTAACGTTCAATCACCAGCGCGGTCATTAGATGAACGTGTCTTTCTGAAAATTATTTCGACAGTGAAAGTTCCAAAATTATTGAAAGAGAAAATTATTTACGTTTTTTGATCCGTAAAAACAAAATATGAATTAGAGTAAAACGGAGCCGTTTGCTACATTTTCGATATTGTTTGATGTGTCTTCAACTATACATTTTCTTCTGCAACTTTTACAAGCTTTGAACTGTTTGGATGATACTTTTCCTATTTTTAAAGGTCGCAACAGTGTACAGAATTTACCACATGATGCCGGCCGCGGTGGCCGAGGTGCCTGAGGCGCTCCAGTCACGGTCAGCACGGCCACTACGGTCGGGGTTTTGAATCCCCCTTCGGGCATGGATATTTGTGCCGTCCTAGTTCGTAAGTAGTTCATAAGTAGTTTGTAAGTTTAGGGACTGATGACCCCGTAGGTAAGTCCCATAAGCTTAACAAACATTGGAACATTTTACCACATGATATTTGACGAGGACACCATCTAGATATTATCCTTTCGTCATTAATAAACTGAATTGTCATTAACTGCGCTCATAACATCATCATTTAGATGTGAAGCTACACAGCGTACAGCTATATAGTTTGGCTACCAACTTCTAAACGAAAACAACCACTCTATACAGCCGAACTATTAGAAGATGCGTAATTTTCTCGCCATATGCCTGGAAATTATGGAGCAGCAATGCGCCAAGTAAATATGAAGATGCATATATACCGGTAATCAAAAAGTCAGTATAAATATGAAAGCTTAATACATTACGAAATAATGTAGATAGAGAGGTAAAAATTGACACTGTTGCTTGGAATGACATGGGGTTTTATTAGAAAAAAAAGGTTCAAAAATGTCCGACAGATGGCGCTTCATCTGATCAGAAAAGCAATAATTAGCGTAACAAATTAAGACAAAGCAAAGATGACGTTCTTTAGCCGGCCGCGGTGCCGAGGGGACTGAGGCGCTCCAGTCACGGTCTGCACGGCCACTACGGTCGGGGGTTCGAATCCCCCCACGGGCATGGATATTTGTGCCGTCCTTAGTAGTAGTTAGTTCATAAGTAGTTTGTAAGTTTAGGGACTGATGGCCCCGAGGTTAGGCCCCATAAGCTATACAAACATTTGAACATTTTGATGTTCTATACAGGAAATGCTCAATATGTTCTTCACTATCATTCCTCAGCAATAGCTGTAGTCGAGGTATAATGTTATGAACAGCACTGTAAAGCATGTTCGGAGTTATGGTGAGGCATTGGCGTCGGATGTTGTCTTTCAGCATCCCTAGAGATGTCGGTCGATCACGTTACACTTGCTACTTCAGGTAACCCCAAAGCCCTCGCACGGACTGAGATCTGGGGACCGGGGAGGCCAAGCATAACGAAAGTGGCGGCTGAGCACAAGATCTTCACGAAACGACGCTCGCAAGAGATCTTTTTTTTAACTTTTTTTTTTGTTCTAATAAAAGCCCATGCCATTCCAAGCATGTGTGTCAATTTTTACCTCTCTATCTACATTATCCCGTGATTTATTAAGTTTTCAAATTTATACTGACTTTTTGATCACCCAGTAGTATCATTACGAAGGGTGTTCAAATGAAGAGGTACGAGCCATCTTGACAACCAAACCGGTTGAAATTTCAATATCTCGCTTTGGGATAACGCAGTACGACAGCTACGAACGCGAAGAACGCATCACCTTCCTCTAAAAACATCAACACTGTGCCCTCACCGTCTTTTCCGACGTCCGAGGTCCTACACTCATCGAATTCCAAGAGCACGGAAAAACTATTGACAGAGACTTGTACTGTGAGACACTCCGCAAGAACAAACGGTTGTGCTGTTCACGGAGGGGGTGATTCTGCTCCATGATAATGCGTATCCACACGTTTCCAGCGTTCCATAAAGTGTAATGGCCAAGTTGAAGAGGGAACAGCTTGAACATCCGCCCTACAGGCCGGACATATCGCCTTGTGATTTCCACCTGTATCGTCGGCTAAAAAAATCTCAAAGGGAAGCGCTTCAACTCGAACGACAGATTAAAAGACACAGTAGAGGACTGGCTCTTGTCGCACCCACAGGAATTCTGGGAACAGGAAATCCTTCGGCTCGTTAAACAGTGGAATACTTGTGCTCACACCTCTGGTGATTACTTTTGAATAAACACTTCAGTTATACCTACAGTGTCATTTCGTACCTTTTCTTTTGAACATCCCTCGCATTCTGTTGTTGTTGTTGTTGTGGTCTTCAGTCCGGAGACTGGTTTGATGCAGCTCTCCACAATACCCTATCCTGGGCAAGCGTCTTCAACTCTACATAAGAACGGCAACCTACATCTGTCTGAATCTGCTTACTGTATCCATCTCTTGGTCTTCCTCTGCGATTTTTACCCCACACACTTCCCTACAACGCTAAATTCACAATTCCTTGATGTCTAAGAATGTGTTCTACCAATCTATCCCTTCTTTTAGTCAAGGTATGCCAGAAATTTCTTTTCTCCCTAATTCTGTTCAGTTCCTCCTCATTAGTTATGCGATCCACCCACCTAATCTCCAGCATCCTTCTGTAGCACCACATTTCAAAAGCCTCAATCCTCTTCCTGTCCGCACTGTTTATCGTCCATGTTTCACTCCCATACAAGGCAACACTCCATACAAATGCCTTCAGAAAGGACTTAGGCTTAAATCAATATTCAATGTTAACAAACTGCTCTTTTTCAAGAATGCTTTTCTACTCATTTCCATTCTGCATTTTATATCCTCCGTACTGCGGCCATCATTTGTTATTTTACTGCTCAAGTAACAAAACTCATCTACCTCCTTTATTACTTCATTACCTGATCTAATTCCTTCAGCATCTCCTGATTTTCTTAGACTGCACTCAATTACCCTAGTTTTGCCCTTGTTAATGTTCATCTTATATGCACCTTTCAGCACACTGTCCATTCCGTTCAATTGCTCTTCCAGGTCCTTTGCTGTATCTGACAGAATTACTATGTCGTCGGCAAAACGCAATGTTTTTAATTCTTCGCCATGGACTTTAATTCCTTCTCCAAGTTTCTCCTTGCTTTCCTTTATAGCTTGCACTGATCTACCACCTTTATTGTTTCGTAATCTAATCTAATTCCTTTAGCATCGCCTGATTTTCTAAGACTACGATCCATTACCGTTGTTTTGCTCTTAAAAATATCATCTTAAACGCTGAACACAGTCCATTCCGTTTAATTGATCTTCCAAGTCCTTTGCTGTCTCTGAGAGAATTAAGTTGTCTAATCGCTTCTGTAAATTTCTCCTTGCTTTCCTCCATAGCTTGTACGATGTACAAATTGATTAACATTGGAGAAAGGCTACAACCCTGTCTTACTCCCTTCCCAACCACTACATCCCTTTCATGCCCTTCAACTCTGACAATCGCTGTCTGGTTTTTGTACAAGTTGTAAATAACCTTACGCTCCCTATATTTTACTCCTGCTTGCTTCAGAACTTGAAAGAATTTAGTCCAATCAACATTGTCAAAAGCCTTCTCCAAATCTACAAAAGCTAGAAATGTAGGTTTGCTTTTTCTTAATCTATCTTCTAGGATAAGCCGTAAAGTGAGTATTGCCTCCCGTGTTCCTACATTTCTCCTGAACCCAAACTGATCTTCCCCGAGGTCGGCTTCTACCAGCTTTTCCATCCTTCAGTATATAATTCGTGTTAATATTTTGCAACCATGACTTATTAAACTGATGGTTCTGTAGTTTTCACACCTGTCTGCATCTGCTTTCTTTGGAATGAGGATTATAACATTTTTCTTAAAGTCTGAGGGTACTTCACCTGTCTCATACATCTTAGACACCTGGTGAAACAATTTTGCCCTCGCATTATCAGGTGTTTAATAAACAAAATCAACAATAACGCCACCAGCATACTTTTTTGGGGGCATATTGAGTTACATCCACACCTGAAAACTGGTTGTTCTTGTACTCGTGTTACAACTTAATAATCGACTGGAACGAAATGGTGGCAGAGAACAGGTGTCGGGTTAATTCTTTAGGGATATTTTTTATCCTGGCGCAGTGGGTCAGGCAGTGGCTGGCGGCCCCCGGAGCATTTGATGAAGTGGCCGGTTGCCAGGGCGACGCTGGTACGTGGGCCCGGCGCCAAGCCGGAAACTCGCGGCGGCCGTCTGCCGTCTGGTAGCTCACCTGCCGCCGCGCCGCTGCGGGGAAGAGGCACCCGGCTACACCTGAGTCACACTCGCTCACACTCACTGCTGCCCGGGAGATGCGTCACACAGAGAGTTGGGTGGTTGCTTCGTGCACGTATCGTGGTCAAATGCCGGGTGAAGGGCAAATACTTGCTGGACAGAAGATTATACAGGGAGACTCACTAACTATTTTTAATGAAAGTCCAGCTCCAGTTGCATTCATTGGTGCTTTATTTAAGCCCACACTACCGTTTTCGGCCTCTATGTTAGGCCATTTTCAAGTGTGACAGACCTGCATATAATGTGTAGCAATAGGTTTACAAAAATTACATGGTACAAGACAGAATGTTACATATGTAGCCGGCCGCGGTGGCCGAGGGGACTATTATACATAAATATTTGTAGTTTTCAGGTGAATCGTAACGGAAACTTTTCAGCAAAATGACTGTTACATACCTCTCAGTGTCCTTAGGAAATTTGAAAACAGAAAAATGAGGAATATTTTTTCTGGTTGTTGCTACATTTTATTTAACTACAAGCGTTACCCTTTCCGGAAAGCATCACTAAAACGAATATAAGCGACGAGTAATCCGACGTAAAACGCACGAAATACCGCCAACTCCGTAGTGTCCCCTGCTGGCTGCTTGGTGCGCTGCTGTCGCGGTGGGCAACAAAACATCGCTCGAGTGTCGTGACTGGTGTGTGAGACTGTGGTACGACGTTACAATTTATAATTTCTACACTGCAAATTGTAGCCAAAGGAAATTTTACTGACAGTATACACACATACAGCGGAATGTACCTTCGTAACACAATACATGTAGTGCCGGCCGCGGTGGCCGAGGGGACTGAGGCGCTCCAGTCACGGTCTGCACGACCACTACGGTCGGGGGTTGGAATCCCCCCTCGGGCATGGATATTTGTGCCGTCCTTAGTCTTAGTTAGTTCATAAGTAGTTTGTAAGTTTCGGGACTGATGACCCCGTAGTTAAGTCCCATAGACTATACAAACATTTGAACATTTTAAGGCCAATTGTATTCAATTTACTTTACATTAAAGTTGGATGTATTGTTTAAACAAGGTACAAAAAGTCTTAGGATGTAAAATGTAAAATGATTGCAACAAACGACGCATCCAAGCCGATAGTTGAGGGTCGGCCTCTAGCAAGCGAAATTTGAACCAGGAACGCTGGTTCGGGCTCTAGAGCTGTTTGGACGCGTCGTTGATTGCTTACATTGTACTGTTTACAAACAGTGATGGAGAAACTAATGATCACTATTGCCACCAAGAATAAGTCCGAAACTACCGAGTGATGGAAAACTTATAAAAATCATTGAATAATGTAAATGGAGAAGTAAAAATTGACACACATGCTTGGAATGATATGGGATTTTATTAGAACAATAAAAATAAGTTCTAAATTAATAAAATTATTTTAGACGATCGGTTTCTGACGCTTGAGTGCCCTTCTTCTGGTCTCTATACAGACAAACAAGTGGATTGGTATACAGTAAAGGCTATAAAACGTACAAAAGTCGGTTACAGAAATTTGAAGCAGTTTGGAACCAAATCGATTGTAATAAAAGATATGTTCATCTAATGGGATAAAATTAACACTTACATTTTAGTATTGTTGCTTAATGAATGTAGCTACATGCTATTAGGAGAATCAACATTCATTAAGCAACAATACTAAAATGTAAGTGTTAATTTCATCCCATTAGATGAACATATATTTTAATACAATCGATTTGGTTCCAAACTGCTTCAAATTTCTGTAACCGACTTTTGTACGTTTTATAGCGTTTACTTTATGCCAATCCACTTGTTTGTCTGTATAGAGACCAGAAGAAGGGCACTCAAGCGTCCGAAACCGGTCGTTTAAAATAAATAATTACAAGCAACTGGTTGCTGAATTTTATTAATTTATAACCTGAACAGTTGCTGAAATGGATAAAGTACTTAAAAAATAAGTTCAAAAAATGTCCGACAGATGGCGCTGGACAGCAAAACGTCAGTGACTGCGCATGAAAATCGTGTATAAAAGAAGCTGTAATGAAAGAGAGAATCAGATGCATCAGCAGTCGCAGCATGTTGACGTTACCTGAAAAGGCGCTTATAATGAAGCTATATTTTCAGAATGGGGAATGTGTTAGTTCAGCGTTACGATCCTATCGCCATAGGAAGGGGATTCGAACGGGTAAAGGTCCGTTGACAAATGCAGCTGTGGCGAGAATCATTTCGAAGTTCGAAGCCACGGCTTGTTTAGATGGTAGACCCCGTAGTGGCCAACCGACCACAAGGCGTAATGCTGCTGAGACAGTTCAGGAAGAAATGGAGACTGTAGCGGGTTCGTCTATGCACGGGGAAGTCGGTGCTCGTGCAGTCACACGTCGCACCGGCATTCCATGTCCGCCTCCGTAGCCAGCGTCGCTGACTACCACGCAGGAGGCCCGGGTTCGATTCCCGGCAGGGTACTGGCTGTTGTGTGGTATCCTAATCATCATCATCTTATCATCATTGGCACGTAAGTCGCCCACGCGGCGTCAAGTAAGAAGACTTACACTAAGGCGGCCGTCAGTCCCGCAAGGGATCTCCCGGCCAAGAAAGCCATACGCTCATTTCCATTACTGGCATTCCTTACACTACTGTTTGGTTGGCACTTAGGCGTATCCTCCGATGCTATCCTTATAAAATCCATCGGCATCATGAACTGTTATCTGGTAATTTAGTGAAGAGGAGCGCATTTGCGGTGTGATTGTTTCAAAAGATGGCGGAAGATGACGATTGGTTGAGTAACGTGTTTTGGACCGACGAAGCTCATTTCACGCTCCGAGGGTCTATCAAAGCCCACAACTGGAGAATTTGGGCTACCGAAAATGTTAGAACTGTCGTGGAAACTCCATTGCACGACGAGAAAGTCAGGGTATGGGTTGGATTTACCACATCTACCGTTATCGGGCCATTTTTCTTCGAGGAACTGAGTGATTCTGGTTTTGTAACTGCTACCGTGACGGGTGAGAGGTACGCCGCTATGTTACAGAATCGCGTCATCCCAAGCCTAGCTGATAAACACCTGCTAGAACGTACGATTTTTATGCAGGATGGAGCTCCACCCCATATTGCTAGACACGTTAAACATCTCTTGCGCGCGTCGTTTGCTGATGATCGTGTGCTCAGCCGCCACTTTCGTCATGCTTGGCCTCCCAGGTGCCCACACCTCAGTCAGTGCGATTATTTGGCTTTGGGGACACCTGAAGTCGCAAGTTTAACCTGAGCGACCGACATCTCTAGGAAAGCTGAAAGACAACAGCCGACGCCAATGCCTCACAATAACTCCGGACATGCTTTAGTGTTGTTCACAACATTATTCCTCAACTACAGCTATTATTGAGGAATGATGGTGAACATATTGAGCATTTCCTGTAAAGAACATCATCTTCGCTTTATTTGTTATGCTAATTATTGCTTTTCTGATCAGATAAAGCGCCATCTGAAATTTTTTGAACTTTTTTTTTTTTTTTTTTTTTTTGGTTCTAGTAAAACCCCACGTCATTACAAGCATGTGTGTCAGTTTTTACCTCTCTATCTATCAAATTTATACTGACGTTTCGATCGCCCGGTATTATAGGAGCTGAAAAGTTTGTGGGACAAAAACTGCATGGGACAACGGGGGCCAGAACATGACGTTGGTTTTTCGTTGCTAGATGGGGTCGCTTCGGAGATGTGAACTTTTTGTATGGGATGCTATAGCTTGGCACTTATTTTCTGATAGCGGCTTTCGAGACGAATCCAGTTACGTGTAACAGTAGGATCTATGAGGATCAGCGAAGGTCAAAAAGGTGACATTAACGTCCATTTACAGAAGGTGTTCTGTCGACCATTGGTATCAGTACACTGCTACAATCTTTTTATCATGGATTGAATGGTATTCCGTATCACTTCGGCTCTTATCGAAGCACATGGACAATTCTCTCTCCTGTATCTTACAAATAGTAAATATTCACCGAATAAGGCGTAACTATCTAACGTGCAGTTAACAAGTAAACACCATTCGACGTTTACGCAATGCAACACTAATAGGAACGGTAAGACTAGTATCATCGAAGTAAGCGAATGTGAATGATGTGTTCCTTCGAAGAACAAGTCGATATTCTTCTCATTTCCGGAGAACGCCAAATAAATTCAGTGAGAGATAGAGAATTATATGCTGAAACATATCCTCTTACGTACTCACCCTATACGTCGTACATTTAAATATATGTATGATAAATTGAGAACAACTGGATAATTAACGTATCGGAAACATATCCGGCAAGGGAAAGTTACTAACGAGGAAGGGGAATTTGGTATTCTTGCTACTATGGTTCGCGATCCTTGTGTTAGTTCGCGTCAAATCCTAAGGAAATCTCATGAGCCAGAGTAGTGTTGTTCGCGTTCAGCATCGCCATAAATTCCATCATTACCAAATCAGTCTCCACCAAGAATTAACTGGTACGGATTGTAGGCGATAGGACGATAGGATCAACGTCAGATTGAAAGGGAGGACACATTCTTTAAATTCATTTTATTTACTAACGAGGTTATATTCAAGAACCATGGGAATGGTAATTTGTATAACATGCATTATTGGACAACTGAGAAACCATGTTGGGTGCGGCACGTTGCACACCACAGACAGTGGTCGGTGAATGTATGGTGTGGTATTCTGGAGGACAGAATTATAGGCCCCTATTTCTTCAAAGGAAATCCTAATGGTAGGATGTACAGCACATTCCTGCCAGAAACATTAGGTCTGAAAAAATACCTCTAGGAACAAGGAACAGAATGTGGTATCAACACGATGGGTGTCCAGCACATTTTTCGCTGATGGCTAGAAATGAGTTGCAGAGACGATTTCCAAATCGTTGGAATGGGCACGGAGGAGATGTGTCGTGGCCGGCTCGTTGCCAGACTTGACGCCTCTAAATTTTTATTATAGGTATTCGTAAAGGACATTGTTTATAAATAAGTTCCAACTACACCTGAAGATATGCGAGAGAGAATTGTCAGTGCATGTGCTTCGATAAGTGCTGAAGTGATAAGGAATACCACTCAACCCATGATAAAAAGTGTAAAAGAACTTTACGTGGAAGGGTTGGAAGGAGGAGGTGAGAGTAACAATCGAGAATACTAGCTAAAGTTTAAAGAATTGCATTTTGGGGTTGTTTTTAACACAACAAACAGGGATAGTTGTGACGCGGAACAGAGTTTTCTGATGAGGATATAAGCAATGGTGTGATCCTGACCTTCAGTGCAACTCTCAATCTGAGAGTTGCTCTTGAATATGAATTGGCAGAATATATCAAAGCAGCTTCTGATATATATTTCGGTGTCAGTCCAAAAGAAATTCCAAAATTGTTATAGGAGTTAGCTATTTTCAATTGGCTAGAAGTACTGACAAGATAGACTGAAACTCGATAAGTTGGGGTTAACTAGTTTTCTGGGTTCATGAAGAGACACAATTAGTAATTCTGAAGCTACCAGCTGCGCCCGAAATTCTAGCTCTAACAGAACGAACGTAGGCGCCTTTTTCGATAACCTGTCTACTGTAATGAAACAACTCTGAACCGAAAGTTATGTGCAACATGTACAAGATTCGCATTACAACTACAAAAACCAGATCGAATCGTGTCACGAAAAGGTTTCAAGCAAGTGTCTATCGCATCTGGGGAACGAGGAAGCTTACTTACTTTAGCTGCTGCTGATTCTTCCACTGTGGTGTCCATTCCAACATTCTTCATTTTTCCGCGGTTTCGCTTTAAAGACATTTTATTCGTGATGGGCCGCTGATATACCGTGGAGCGAGTAACCCTCCTGGTATATATAATTTATCTAAATTAAATAATGCTTTTGTTTCTGCAAATATCTGTATTTTTCACGTAATCTTAACACGTTACAACCACCCCCGGTCCATGTGACAACCATCCCAGTCTCGGAGTCAGTAGTCACAAACATAATATAATAGAAAAGGCAATGTTAATTTTATTACAATATTTATGAAGCCATAAATTATTTTTATAAACATTATAAAAAGTACAGAATACAAGTTAGATAAAAGTGCGAATATTTATGTTGGTTACTTTTGTGTCCCATCCTCATCGCCACTTTTGTGTCTCGTTGCCGCCGGTTGTCCTGGGTGTCGATGGCCGACTTGAGAGAGAGAGACCGACACAGGGAAATAGGATGCACGCGTGTGCGGGTACAGAGTATGGGGTGACCAGCCAGTGGGAGAGCAGAAACTAGAAACAATAAGCTAGATTAGTACAAGATCTATATTTCGTAGAGATAGTACAATACTTAACTTTGTTAACTGAAGACTAGTGGAATGCAGATACATAGTTTAACTAGATAGAGGCCTGCCTATTGATGAGAGACCTAGTGCCTGTCCTATAGCCAGGGGATCGATGAAGTTCAGTGGTGGCCACGAACGGAGATGCAGCAGAGGGCGCTCGTGGCTGACGGCGTAAGAACGCCGCGCCGTGCTTGCATGGCGGCGCGCTGCGAAAGTACGTGGCGCGCACTTCCGACCTGTGCGACACCACAGTTACCGTGTAAAAACATGAAGAAAAACGTGACTACCATGCCCGGTCTCTCGTATATTCCTGTAGATGACACGGCGCCTCTGTTGGTTTGAGGAACATTCTTGAGAATTACAGCGAACGATTTGGCCATCAATCTCGGCTGACCTGAATGTAGCCGAACTTTTCTGATACACAATCTTGAGGTCATTTCGTGCACTAACTCCAGCACTGGCAACACTTTTTCAATTATGGACGGCTATATAGATATTGTCGCACAAAATTCGACAGGGGACCTTACAACAACTGCGTGCTACCTTGAGTTGCTGCACTTACCCGTTTTAATGGGTCTAAGGTTGGCAGAGAACCGTAACTATTAACAGTGCGGCGACTGTGGTCTTGGAAGCGTTAATGTCCTGTGTATACTGTGCATGAATGCACACTGCAGACAGATGCGCCGGCTCCACGGCGTTTCCAGGACACTGAGATTTATGATCTGAAGATGATCTTACATGATCGAAACCGGTCATCATAGATGAAAACCATGCGATCTTGACTGTATATCATATTAATCCATTGTCCATGAATTTCCTCTGTGTGGTGAACGTGCCACCAAATTGTATGACTTCACGGCTATGTTCACCATTGGCCCATTCGTTTCTGCACAGACTTGCGCTCGAAGATAAAGAGGTGGAGTGCGACTGGTCAGAGTTATTGCGATATTCGCCAGTATGTCATGTCTGCCCTAAATGAGAGAAAATATTCAAGTGTTTGTAAAGCTATGGGACCAAACTGCAGTGGACATCAGTCCCTAGACTTATAAACATACTTATAACACGGACAACACACACGCCTACACCCGAGGGACGACTCCGACCTCCGACGGCGAGCAGCCGTGCGCTCCGCAGCAAGGTGCCTTAGAGTTCTCGGCCACTCCACCGCAGCTTTCCCCTACTCTGTAGAGTTCAATGAAGTAGTAAATGTCATGGGATACCTCTTAATGTCACGTTATACCTCCTTTTCGCACGAAGTGGCGTGTATTCAGCAAGTCATGAGTCCTATGCTGGAATAATGAGCCACGTTGCAGTCCATAATTGCGAAAATGTTGCAGGAGTTTTTGCACGAACTGACCTCTTGATTGCGTCTTATATAAGTTCGATGCGATTAAGGTCGGGCGATCTTGGTGGCTATATCATTCCCTGGAACTGTCTACAAACTTCTGCAAACCAATCGCGAAAAAATGTTGCCATTAACACGATGTATTGTCGTCCTTAAATTATTCCTTGAATGGCTGCAAATGGTCTACGGCAGCCGAAAATAACGTTGCCAGTCAATGACCGGTTCAGTTGTAACAGAAGACCTGTGCCATTCCCTGTGCAAACAGCGCACAGCGTTACGCAGGCATTACATTTTGCACGGTGCCTTGTTGACAACTTGGATCCATGGCTTCATGGTGTATGCGTTAAACTCTAATCCTTCCAATAGCTGTTAGAGGTCGCGCAAGAAGTCGTGGTCCGTGCGCAGAAACGCATGCTTGAGTTGTGCGCAGGGTGAGTCTATTCCTTTGTTTCGGAGGGGCGGCCGGCTCGGTTGGGCGTTTCCTGTGGGGCCGTGCGCTTCGTCTGTCAGTAGGCAGTCAACTGCACGCCGCAACCAGTAGGCAACACGCAATTGCGGCGGCTACCCTTCCAAACAAGACTCGTCCAGTGGCCAAGTCGAGAAAGCACGGGCCACGACTTTTTGCACGAGCTCTACCAACTGAAATCGGAACTCAACTCACCAAGTCGCGGTTTTTCAGTCGTCAGTAGTCCAATCGATACGGTACAAGCTCGGGTGCAGGCGACGTCGCGTGTTAACAAAGTTACTTCCTCCAATCGGTCATTTGTTGCCACAGCTCATTATCGCCAAATTTTGCCACACTGCGCTAATGGATACGTCCGTCCAACGCCCCACATTGATTTCTACAACAATTACTGTGGGACCTGCATTGTCCGAGCAGAGAGCTAATGCCTGAATTTTTTTTTCTCGTCATGTTCTTTATGCTGTGTATCTCAGAATATTGAAGTCCTCAATGATTTCCGAAATGGAATGTTCTATCTTGTTTCACATGAATCACGAGGGTACAATTAATGATACTTTTGTCAACGCACAACCCATTTAATAACTTGTGTAGGTGATACTATCGCCATCCATATCTGTACTCATCGCCATCCAGTTCTCAGTGTCATCTCACTTCACTATATATTCACATGTGAGCAAATATACCAGCCATAAATAAAAATATTATTTACGCCCCATCACATCTCAAGGAGGAACTTTCCAAGACATTGAACGAGAACTGACAGAGGCTTTAGAAACTTTGAAGAACTAGTCCTATTATATAGACAAACTTCCTGGCGAATTAAATCAGTGTTCCCAAACGATGATTAAAATCTGGAACCTCTGCCTTTCGCCGGCAAGCGCACTAACGACTGAGCTATCTCAGCACACTTGACGGTCCGTTCTCACAGCTTCACTTCCGACAGTGCCTCGCGTCCTACTTTCCAAACTTCACAATAGTTCTCCTGCTAACCTTTCTGGACTGGCAATCCTGGAAGAATGGCTTAGTCGCAGCCTAGACTATGTTTCTAGAATGATGTTTTCAATCTGCAGCGGCGAGTGCGCTGAGATGAAACTGAGATGTCTCCACTACATTCTTTATTTCAGGAGTGCTAGTTTCGCAGGAGAACTTATGTGAAGTTTGGAAAGTAGGAGGCGAGGTACTGACAGAAGTAAAACTGTGAGGACGGATTGTTAAGCAAACCTGGATAGCGCAGCCTGTACAGTGCTTGCTCGCGGAAAGTAAAGGTCCAAGGTTCGAATTCCGTTCGGCACACAGTTTCAACCCGCCAGCAAGTTTCGTATCAGCGCTCACTCCACTGCAAAGTGAAAATATCATTCTGGTACTATGCATACAACTGTGAGGGGCCACTTTTTTTTAAATAAAAAAAGGTATGAGTATTTTACCAGTGTAAAGTGAGAATGGAGGGACGCAATATTGTCTATCTAATTGCGATCGTGTGTTTGTACATTTAGTTCACAAACAAAACCGATTCGCATTCCATTCGAATAATTCCGTTGTGCATCATGTTTTCTTCCTAGGATGTAAACAAGATTTTCTGCTAGCGCTTGGCAGCAGAGCTTCGTTGCCATCTGGCAGGGAATTGGAAGTTGTCCACGGTCACAGTTGGCTCCACTTTTGCCGAAGCGTGTGCGCTGCATACAGGCTATTCTCGTGGGCCACAGTAAACCGCGCTGCGGTCTCATCTTTCGCTTTATAATGTAAAATTAGTGCGGGCGCCGGCTATTTATTTGAGCTCGGTGGAGAGTAGAGAGAGTGACCGCCGAACAGAAACAAACGGCGCGTAAAGAGCGGGACGACCCGCAGCTGGTCGCAGCGACTGTAACAAAGCAACGAACCGCTCTGACGCACTCGCCTGCTCAAACAAAGGGCGCGCGGAAACTACTGCTGACTGCTGTCTCCTCCCCCGCACACCCCCCCTCTCTCTCTCTCACACACACACAGAGGGGACTCACGGTTCTTTCGTGAGAACATGTGTGGCGAGCTTGGGGCCCCAAGCTAATGCAGTCTTCCTTCATTCTTTACTTTCCGGACTGCATTTCCTCTCCCCTCCCCTCGTTTCCTATTCTCAATCCTTCTCCTTCCACTGGGGGACATAACCTCAGTAGCTAAGTCCCCCAATCCCATCCAAACAACCCAACCCTAACACACACACACACACACACACACACACACACCCTCTATGTCTGCACGGGCAAGCCCGCCTAGAGGCAAGGGTTCAGCTCGCTGTCGAGTAGGCCGTGTCCCAGCCAGTAAGACACATGATTGCGGCCTACTTCTTTGACTCGACAGCGCGCTGAGGCCTTGTATCTAGGCGAGGTTGGGCAACACCACCTGGATAGAAGGCTGCGGCGCTGTCGTGGCGTCACGCAGTGTAGGCCTTCATCGCATAGTTGACGAACTGACCATTATGGCATAGGGCACCGTGTTCCAGCGGCTAGCCAGTCAGCTACGCAATTGCGGCCTACTTTGTGTGACTCGACAGCGTGTTGAGACCCTGTCTCTAGGCAGGGATGGGCTACAGAACATGGGAGAGGGCCGCGGCACTGTCGTGTGACGTCACACAGAGTAGGCCTCAATCGCATAGCTCACGAGTTGGTCACTACGGCATAGTGCACCATGTCCCAGCGGCTACACAGTCAGATACATGATCACAGCCTACTTTGTGACATGTGACTCAACAGCACGCTGAGGTCTTGTTTCTAGAGAGAAGGCTGCTGCACTCTCATGTGATGTCACATACAGTAGGCCTCGTTCGTGTAGCTGACTGGGTGGCTGCTGGGCCACGGTCCACTATGCCATAGTGGCCAGCCAGTCATCTATGCGATTGCAGCCTACTATGCACGATGTCACACGAGAGCACCACGGCCTTCGCTCTAGGTGGTGTTGGCTGGGCACACAGTGGCCCCTTACACATGCGCGATTTGTGGTAGCTGTCAGTAATTACACAATGCAGACAGGAGGGTCACACATGGCGATTCCTACGCCAGAGGCATTTACTGCAACGCGGGCACCCATGCACTATTGGCTGCCGTCATTAGGAGCAGCGTTTCCTCCCCTGCCACCTTTCACTCGAGGCTTTTCACTGGCGTATTAGTCGTTACTGAGCGTTTGGTTTGTGGGCTAGAAATGGGTCCTGTTACTTGAGACTCGTGATGTAGCGAATACACCAACAGGATTGTGAAATGCAGAGCATGGGATGAATCGTGTAAACTGTTTATTCCAGAATTTGCGAATGAGACCACTGATTCCAGAAACGAAAATGGCTTATATTTAGAATTATACAAGGGTTGGAACTTAAATAGTGGCAACTATCTATTCACAACCGAAAGAAAACCATTACAAGTTTCCACCTGTTATTGTCCATCAAACCATTGTGTAAAACCCATTGCCGTCGATGTGCAAGACAAAGTACCGTTAGCAGAGCCATCTGTTGATGGTGCGTATGGAGCGGTCTACTGCCTGTCGAATCTCTGGACCAGTTCTGAAGCAAATGCCGTCACATGGACTTGGGGAGTATGGTGGATGGTGCAGTACTTTCCAGTCCCAGCGACCGAACACAGTAGCCACAGCATCCGCTGTATGCGCCCATGCATTGTCGTACACACACCCAAGCCTGAGGGAGGCCCCGAACCTCCGACAGCAAATGGCCGCATGCACCGCGGCAAGGAGATTTAGTACGGCAGCTATTTCACCGCAGCTACCGTTAAAACACGTCCACATAACGTGTTCCATTTAATTGACTCCCCATGAACAAATGTTGACGAGCTTCAGACATTTTTTTTAGTGTAGCAAGACACTCCACTCGCAATATGCGATATATCAGGAATTATATATTGATTTAGTTTTATCTGTATGTAAAATTCTAAGTGTCTGTTGTATATGAGGCTCCAAACGTATATTAGTGTGTACTGTGATGCGCTCCCACTGGCCCTGTCTTCCACAGAATGAATTAAACTTTGTATGTAAGAAAGTTTAGCAAGTTCTAGGTGTGCCTCGTCTGTTTTGTATCGTCGTTTCTTTCAAACACTGGGCGTTGAATGTCTCTGGGCAAGAGGTAGGTTTGCCAACTGCTGAGCTGAACCCAGTCTTAGGAAAGATTCCTAATGTAGCTTGCTCTTAACCTCCTAGGCTGGAAGTTGGTCAGGTTACCTGCCTGACGAATGGTGATGCTCTCTGGGCTTCCCTCCCCTACCTCTCCTCTAATGGTTAAGCAGTGGTCAAGAGCAATTCATTCGCTTCTTGGTTCCTGGTATGGTAAGTACCTCTGGGTTTGGTTCTGCTGTGGCCTCGTGGCTCGACTTAGTTCAGGCTCCATAGTTGTACTTATGCCTTTTCGCGAGTTTAATTCTGGGAGTAGCAGCTACACTATGTGTAGTAGTGAAATTTTATTAATTTCCTACAGGATTGCTAACTTTATGTCGAATTTTGCTGGAATCTGATTCCGAGGCTCTGATGGTGTTTCGTTAGCATAGTTCTTGCATTTTATAACTTTTAAATCACTTCTTCACCTGTTTAAATATGTTCAATGTCATTCGCGTTCTTATCGTAGTTGAATTCTAAGATTTTCGGGGATTCGCGGTGCCTATACTGTTCATACTTTGTCGACAGAACAAGTGGACGATAACAGACTAAGCCTTCAGCTTTTCCATCATTCAGTGCACATGAGTGGTTAATAATTGTATAGCTAATTTGCTAAGGTGTTTCCTAGTGAGTGTAGCGTGATAATTTTCCTCGAAAATTGTCCATTCAAACTGTGTACTTGTCGGCCCATGTGTGCGCTGATTAGCATGTTCCCTGTCGTGGTTATTACCATTAAATAGATCTCTTTCCTCTGTGTAGAAAGAACCGTTGCACGATGTATATCGTGTTTTTAATTTTCATGAAATAGAGTTATTTCACTTATCTGAATTTTTGTGAACGAACTCTTTATTGTGCTGTAGCAATCTGTAACCTTGCTTATCTAATGGATATCATTCCTCTGATCAGAAAGAATGGTTACACGACATATTTCGTGATCTTATTCTCTTCGAAATTGATTTTGTTAACTTTATGCATATTTTGTCTTCCGACTTAGTAGAGTGCTGTATTGATCTAACAACTTTAAGCTTCTGTAGTTATCTTCTCCCTGTGCTAAACGAACGCCAGAGCGACCGTTTTTAGATATTATTTAATGAAATCTTGATTTAATGTATAGTTAAAAGTTCCACCGCACTTTGTGGTCTTGAACCAAGTGCGTTTGTTTCTGATAGTTGATCATGAGCCTAAGCCACTAGCTTGACACGTTATGGAAGCGAAGTACTATTTCATTGTGCGCAAGTGAACCTTCGACCTGCATTCCACACATTGCTTGGCTGTCGTCTTGGTGAATTAGTGTCAGGTGCTTGGTAAGTACCCGCATGGCTTGGTGTATGAATCTGTGTGTGAATGTGCTGCAATTCCTCCGTTCCCCCCTATGAAACGTGATCGTAATTAAGCTGTACTCAACTTTGCAGGTGGGCAATTTTAGGGCCATGTAATTGTGGATATTTTGAATATTTTGTAAGGTGTGTTTTTTATTGTGATTGTAACAAAATTGTCTTCCCCACTTGTTGTTCTTCTTTTGAACATTAAATTAATTTGTTAAACTATAAACCTTTTGTGCTAATTTAAATGCTCCCCTCATCATTTATTTTGGATTAATTTGTTCATGTATCTTGTGTCTCTGCTCCCTACTGAAGCAGAGAATATTTGCGTTTCCGTTGCCAACATTTCTGATTTTCGATTTAGATCCATAACTGCGGATCATTATTTAATTGTGTGCAGTTTCCTCTAAAGATTACAGTAAAGGTAGAACTGTTTGCTTAACTTCGAGTTTTGCTTAAGGGAAGTGTATACTTCGGCCGCTGTGTGAATATCGCCGTAATTAGATTTTGTGAGCAAGCAGTCAATTGTTAACTTGACAAACACGGCTAGTTAACAGTCAACAGAACAGCGGGCGAGTTTCACCGTGTAAGCGTCTGGATATTCTCTTGATCAAAAAAGTGAACGAAACGTCCTGATAATTTAAAGCTGTATTCCGCAACCGGTATTCGATGCTTTGTGACGTTTTTTTCATTATTTTTATTTTATTTTTTTATTTTTTATTTTTTATTTTTATTTTTTAAACAGAGGACGTTAAGCCCTCTGACCGAGCGCGCTGCGCCATCGTGGCCGGCTAACCCACTGAGCTATCGCAGTATACTTCAGGACCCGTCTTCATAGCTTTACTTACGTCAGCCGTCTCCTTGCTGTGCTGTGCTTTGCTGGAAGAAAGGAGATGGTGGTGACATACCGTAGCCACAGTCTACGGGATATTTCCAGAATTTTTACTCTGCAGCGGAGTAAGCGATGGTATGAAACTCCCTGTCAGATTAAAACTGTGTGGTGGAACCATGTCTCCACCAGATTCTTTCTTCCAGAAGCGCTAGTCCTGCAGAGGGTCCCAGGAGAACTTCTGTGAAATTTGCAAAGTAGGGGGCAAGGTACTGACGTAAGTAAAGCCGTGAAGCATTCCAGGATAGCTCAATCGGTAGAGGACTTGCCTACGAAAGGCAAAGGACCCATGCCCGAATCCTGGTCGCGGCAGAGAGTTTTAATGTGCCAGGAAGCTGCATATCAACGCACACTCCGATGCAGAGCGAAAGTAAACGACGTGGGACAGTGGTAACACAGTGGACTCGCCTTGGGGAGGTCGATGGTTCAAACCCATCTCCGGCCATCCAAATTTAAGTTCATTCACCCCAAGCATATACCGGGATGTTTCCTTAGAAATAGTACGAGCGTTTTCCCCCATCCTTACCCAAAAATCCGAGCGTCAGTTCCTTCTTTGACTACCACCTTGTCGACGGGACGCTAAACCCTGATTTTCCTCAATCAGCAAATCCGAAGTCTTCTTCGTCTGAGTCAGTATTACCGTCTGAGTAGGCGAGAGCAGCGCCGATTACGCTCGGAAGCAGCGCTGCTGAGCAGAGCAACAAGTAAAACGGACCATGGGGAGTGGTGCACGCTGCTGGAAACCGCACGTGTGTAACGGGCCTTGGACTCTGGAGGCGCGTTTGTTTGGTGTTTGCCGTCGCGCCTCGCAGGCTGGTGGCGACAGTGGTCGGAGAAGCGCCGCGCACCGTGCAGCCGCCACGGCTTGTTTCTCCTCCACCGGCTGTTGGGCGGCAGGCTGCCAGCAGCTCTGGCCACCACTGCATCCCCGCCCACGATACGAGCAGTCGCTATCCAACGGCTATGCCGTGGTTAGGGCCTGCTTGACAATATCGTTCCCGATCATACTTACCACCTTTTCGCATCTCCGTCAGGCACAACTCGTTTCAGTATTCGTTCGATTTTACAAAGAGTATTCTGCGGCTTGCATTTATCGCGAATCTTTAATTCAGCGCAAAGTTCCTAGTGATTGGAAAAAAAGCGCAGGTGACTCCCGTTTATAAGAAATGCCAAAGAACTGACCCACATTATTACAGACTAATATCATTTACATCAGTTTCCTGTATAATTTTTTGAGCATATTCTCAGTTCGAATATAGTAACTTTCTTTGAGACGGAAAAGCTTCATTCTCTGAATCAGTACGGGTTTAAAAAATATCGTTCTCTTGAAACTCAGCATGACATCTTGGATGAAGGGCAACAGGCAGACTGTGTTTTTCAAAAAGGCATTTGACACGGTGCCGCACTCCAGACTGCTAACGAACATACGAGCATATGGAATAGATGCACTGATTGGTGATTGTTGTGGCGTCGCTACTCGCCACAACGCCGGCGGTCTACACAAGTCTCGGAGCCACTAGAAGAAGATGGAATAACTCACTGCACAGTACTTCGACCGCCGTGGGCGCCACAAGTCTCGTTAGCCCTTTGCCTTGCTTTGCACGTCGGCCAATCGGAAGACAGGAGCTCAACAACATATGCCGGCGCACCACAGCCGGGACAGTCAGCATACCATTCAGTACAAAGCAGATCTAGGAATGCCAAGGTTCCAGCAGATCCGTCCACTGCGAGCCAGCAGTCTAGTTAGCACAAGTCAGAACACTACTATTGACTGATGTAGAAGTGAAGCTTAACAGAACTGTATCATCAGAATTGTACAACCACAACTACCTACAAGTTGAGTATTCTCTTTATTTGTAATAAAAGTATATGTGGACTAATTACTTCTTTTAGTTGAAAACCTTGTCCATATCCTTGCTAGATAAGGCACACCTCTTTCTACTGCCGCTTCGCGGATATATAAAAGTGAATGCCACGAAGACTTAAGTAATATAACGTAGTACGTTGTTCTCAATGACGAGTGTTCATCACAGACGAATGTATTGTCAGGCGTAGCCCAGGGGAGTGTGATAGGACCGCTATTACACTATTGACCATTAACATTGCTAAACCAAGAACAAATGCAGATCATAAACGGGTATTCATTGGACAAATATATTATACTAGAACTGACATCTGATTACATTTTCACGCAATGTGGGTGCATAGATCCTGAGAAATCAGTACCCAGAACATCCACCTCTGGCCGTAATAACACCCATGATACGTCTGGGCATTGAGTCAAACAGAGCTTGGATGGCGTGTACAGGTACAGATGCCCTTGCAGCTTCAACACGATACCACAGTTCATCAATAGTATTGAATGGTATTGTGACGAGCCAGTTCCTCGGTCACCATTGACCAGACGTTTTCAGTTGGTGAGAGATCTGGAGAATGTACTGGCCAGGGCAGCAGTCGAGCATTTTCCGTATCCAGAAAGACCCATACAGGACCTACAACATGCGGACGTGCATTATCCTGCTGAGATGTAGGGTTTCGAAGGGATCGAATGAAGGGTAGAGCCAAGGGACGTAACACATTTGAATTGTAACGGCCACAGTTCAAGTTACCGTCGATGCGAACAATAGGTGACCGAGACATGTAACCAATGGCACCCCATACCATCACGCCAGGTAATACGCCAGTATGGCGATGACGAATACAGAATACACTCTGCGAATGTGCATTCCCCGCGATGTCGCCAAACACGGATGCGATCATCATGATGCTGTAAACAGAACCTGGATTCATCCGAAAAAATGACCTTTTGCCATTCGTGCACCCAGGTTCGTCGTTGCGTACACCATCGTAGGCGCTCCTGCCAGCGATGCAGCGTCAAGGATAACTGCAGCCATGGTCTCCGAGCTGATATTCCAAGCTACTGCAAACGTCATCAACTGTTCGTGCAGATGGTTGTTGTCTTGCAGACGTCGCCATCTGTTGACTCAGGTATCCAGACGTGGCTGCACGATCCGTTTCAGCCGTGTGGATAAGATACCTATCATCTCGACTGCTAGTGATGGGAGGCCGTTGGGATCCAGAACGGCGTTCCGTATTGCACTCCTGAACCCACCGATTCCATATTCTGCTAACAGTCATTGGATCGCGACCAACGCGACCACCAATGTCGCGATATGATAAACCGCAATCGCTGTAGGCTACAATCTGACCTTTATCAAAGTCGGAAACATGATGGTACGCATTTCTCCTCCTTACACGAGGCATCACAATAACGTTTCACCAGGCAACGCCGGTCAACTGCTGTTTGTGTATGAGAAATCAGTTGTAAACGTTCCTCATGTCAGTACGTTGTAAGTGTCGCCACCGGCGCCAACTTTGTGTTAATGCTCTGGAAAGCAAATCATTTGCATATCACAGCATCTTCTTCCTGTCGGTTAAATTTCGCGTCTGTAGCATTTCATCTTCGTGGTGTAGCAATTTTAATGGCCAGGACTGTTTTTTTCTATCAATATAAGTGATCTAATGGACAAAGTAACTTGTAATTTGCGGATTTTTTCTGATAATTCTTTGGTATATGCGGGGTGTCGTCATTAATTGACTGTAATACCATACAGGATGACTTAGGAAAATTTCTACTTGGCATGAAGAATGACAGCTAGCTGTAAATGTAGAAAAATGTTAGACGATGTACATTACGAGAAACAATACATTAATATTCCAATACAGCACTAGTAGTGAGCTTCTTGATGCTGTCGCGTCGTTCAAATATCTCGGCGTAACATTTCAGAGCGATATGAAATGAAACGAACATGTAAGAACTGTTGTGAGCAAGGCGAACAGCCAGCTTCGGTTTATTGGGAGAATTTTGGGAAGATGTGCTTCATCTTTAAAGGAGACACCGTATAAAACGCTTGTATGACCATTTCTTGAGTATTACTCAAGTGTTTGGGACCCATCTACATCTACATGGGATACTCTGCAAACCACATTTAAGTGCCTGTTGTAGATCTTTAATGGAAGAAATGTTCAAATGTTTATGATGCTGAAGGGACTTAACTGCAGGGTCATCAGTGCCTAAATTTACAAACTACTTATGAACTAATATATTAAATAAACCCAGGAAGCTGCTTATCTGATGTTATATTTTGTTGTGCAATAGATCTATTTCGCCATTGCGCCATTTTCAAGCTCCTGCGAATTATAATGAACAGTATTGTTATTACAGTCATATTATAGCCTACTGTGATGGTTTTATAGTGTTTACAAAACATTTTACTTACATTATGCTCTGATCTACCTTATACTAAAGACAACACAAACATCCATGCCCGAGAGGGGATTCAAACCCCAACGGGGAGTGGCCTCGCGAATCGGAGCATAGCGCCTCAATGTAGTTGGTCAAAAGGAAGACATTGGAAGCAGTTGAAAGGCGAGGAGCTAGGTTCGTTACTGGGAGGTTCGACCAATGTGCGAGTGTCACACAATTGGTCCTGGAACTCAAGCGCAGATAGTTGGATGAATCTCAACGTTCTTTTCAAGAAATTCTGTTGATGAAATTTAGAGGGCCGGAATTTTAAGTTGACTGCAGAACCATCTTGCTGCCGTAAGTGTCGCGGTGGAGTAGCCGAGCGGTCTATAGCGTCTCGCTGCGAAGCGCGCGGTTGCTCGCCGTGGAGGTTCGAGTCCTCGCTGGGGCATGGGTGTGTATGTTGTCCTAAGGTTAGTTTACCTAGGTTTAAGTAGTTTGTAAGCTACAGTCTGATGACCTCGCAGTTTGGCCCGATAGATTTACAAACATTTGAACATCTGCCGTATGCATACATTTCGCGTAAAAATCACAAAGGATAGAGAAAAATTCAGGGCTCGTGCGGAGGCATATAGGCATTCTTTCTTCCCTCCTTCTATTTGTGAGTGGAATAGAAAAGGAAATGCCTAGTAGTAGTACAGTGTACCCTCCATCACGAACCTTACGATTAATTGCGGAGTATATATGTAGATGTCGATCAAAACTAAATCAAAATATCGTAAACGCTATTTACGGAGGGTTTATAAATTAGTTATACAAAACAAGAATAACGCCAATCAGCAGTCTGTGGAGGGGGAGGAGGCATGACGAGAAAGATGGTGAGGAAACTAAGAACTAATGATACAATGAATAAAGTAGGAAAATGTTACAGTTTAGTAAAAATATAATTTTCTCTGTTTTTTTTGTAAATTCTTCCAAGAGTTATATTTGAATTTCTGCCGCCCTCAGGCCTCCTATGGCGGTGCCACTCTTTAAAAAGTAACCTTCAATAGTAGTGGCAAAATGCGGATGCGCTCGATTCATACCGATCGGCAGCTGTGATAGCAACAACACACAGAGGCAACCAAGATTTGCGAAAGTTTATTATAGACACTTCCTAATTTGATGGTAGCAATTACACTATTTCTTTCTCACTTGGTTGCATACTGTTTACACTTGTAACTCGGCTTCGGTTGGTTGGCTTGTATTTGGCTTTAGTTTGTGACTTGTAAGCTGTAGATTTCGGCTTGACTTTCACAATTTGTAGCGGATGTATGGGATCTAAATTTTATTTGTCATCCCAGTATGAAATTTAAGTTGGTAGAGCTGGTACTTCTTTCGTAATTAATAAAATTTATATCTTTCTTGAATTTTTCACACTGTAAATATTGGATCTGTGCATATCTTGAACTTAAAGACCTTTTTGTAATGTTTGAGCATGAAATTCCGTTTCTCAGGAGCTGATATTTAATAAACTGAAAAACTAGAATCATCGAGTCCCGCTAGTTCTGACAGTTTGAAGCTAGTTACAAAAGATGATATTTGTGCGTGATTCTTTTTCTATCGAATTATTCTTTAGTAAGATTTTATTAAAAATATCTCTCCTAACCAAAACTGTTATATTTTTCTTTCACACATTAACTGATTTCTTACGAACTTCACAGATGTTATTATATGTTCACTTTTAGAATAATCTTGGACCATATTAGGGAACTAAATACTTGAAAAACTGTTAAGACTTTTTTTAAGTTTCACAGATTGTCTATTTTGAAATTAATGATTACAACCAAATCACTTTCACAGAAAACACTTCGTAAGTTCACAATGCGTGACTATTTTCGTAAAAGTGTCATTTACATTAAAGTGTCTGGATCATATTACAATGACTACGAACTTTAATTCTTCCAGATAAGTTTATTAAATGTTATTTCCTTAAACTTGCGAATTCCAATATCACTAATATTAATCAGTTTATTAATGGGAGGCAGAAGTTTCTAATTCTTCCTTCCTAGACCATCCCAATCAAAGTCCAGAGATATTGCACGCATTAGCGTATGATGACGATACGAGAGGTTATATTAAGAAATAAAAAATGTATCGGGTTCCTTTCTATCTTGGAAATAAGCCCCGTATGATATTTTGAAACTAATGACAGAGAACTAAGCACTGAATACTGAGAGATCTGAACTCAGAGAGATAAGCACATATAAATCTAGCACTGAGGAATCTAAGCACATAGAGAGTTAATCACATAGAGAGATAATCACATAGAGAGCGAGTAACTCAATTGCGGGTATTATTTATAACGGCAATCTGACAAATGATCTCTGACATACGAGTTGTTTTGACCTACTTATTCCCTGGATACTGTTATTCTGAATAACGCTGATATAATTTGAATTTACTAAAAATTTTGAAAAAAAAAATGAGTCATTTCTGCCTCTTAGCAAATAATTAAAATTACGGAACGATGAAAAATGTTGGAATATGGTGATTCTAATGTTAGGGTCGCGATGTGGTGTTAAACACTCTAAAAATATGCTTCTGGTTTGTGTAATTTCTCCAAAATTGATAGGGTATGACGCAGCAGAGGGAAAGTAAGAAAAATGTTATTATTTTTACTTTCACATGGTCATCAGCTGTAAGAAAATGCGTTGTATTATTCCGTTGAAATTTAATGAGACTAAATCTCACGTTATCCTTTCTTACACTCATGATCACGTGTCAAATGTTGGTCGCCCAACATTTGTGTGATGCCTTGGGGATGACATCACTAACCACTATAACAAAAGCTGCAGCCTGACTCAGGGAGGGGGGAGGAGTCAGTTTGGCAGTGGCGGCATGTTGGGACAGTCTTGGCACACAATGCACGGGTGTAGCAAGCAGACGCCTGACAGCTACAGATGTGCGGGTGTTTTAAAGATGGTGCTGCATTGTTTTCGACTAACGCAACATAGAGGTAGCGATATATTTCAGAGCTTCGGTTTCCTGGAATTCTTTTTCAACTCAACGCTAATAAACAAACATTGTCAAGGTTTTTGTTATCTGTTATTCTCAGGTCAAGCATGTGATGAAACTGAAAACTGAAAACCAGGACAACAACGGACTAAAAATATATATGTACAGGAGTTGTGGAATTAGTAATGTACATCACTAGCCAGAAAACTGGCTTAGCGCGGTTATTTAATTGTTCTAACTAAAAAAAAGGTAAAGCTGTCAACAGTCCGAAGATTCGTTTGAACACTACAGTGCTTTACTAGGTATGGTTCTGTTTGGAGGTAGTATGCCGTTGCCTTCCTCTGACCTGACTTACCCAGCCAGTTATAGGGGGACCTACAGTTTAACGTGGGTTCCGAACCACGGTGCTCCTCGGTATTTTTCACATGAGCAATATTGCCAGAGGTGAAAGTAGTGGAAAGTGACAGATAAAAATTCTAGGATCTGGCGTGGATCGAACCAGCTACCTTTGGATTTGTAGTATGGCACTCTACCACTGTGCAACCGAGGGGTACTTCCTCCGTGAATCCCCCCTGTCTCTTCATCTCCTCCTCTCCTTCTTATGTTAACAGTGGGACGTGTAATTTAAAGTCAAATTTTCGCATTACGTATTTATCCGTCTCTCTGTTCATCTACTCCACCGTATTACGGTTTAAGGAAGGTAGCCTATGTGTTAATCTAGAGTATAACCTATCTACTTTCAAAAGTCATCAAAATCAGGCGAGCCCCAGCCGACTGAAGGTGAAAGAATAATATATGCCTAAACTTCCGAATTTACAAATCTGGCAAACCTTCACAGTTGCTAAATATGCAAGTGATATACAAGGGTTGGAACTTAAATAGTGGCAACACTGCTGTGGAGACAATGCAATAGAATCTGCTATTGTTGCTGATAGCACATCTTGCTGACATACCTACCTTACCTCCGAGCAAATGACTCGTCTTTCCCACGTGACCGGCGTGCACACAGTCGAGAAACACAGTCACCTGAGATCGAGCGGCGTAACACTGGATGAGACATGGGCCACATCGTACGAGCCAAAACTGAAACGCCAATCCAACGAATGGCGTAAGAATGGGTCGCCGCGAAAGTCGAAAGTGCGTCAGAACCCCAGTACGATAAGGATTATGATGGTTCTCGTGTACGACTGTCATGGTGTTATCCCAACGCATTACCTCCCTCCACGGCAAACCGTCAGTGCACATTATTACTGTTCGTTTTTGAAGCATCACCTGCGACCAGCTTTGCGAAATAACGAGCGTGGAGGTGCAGTGGTTAAAACACTGGACTCGCAGTTGGGAGGACGGCGGTTCAAATCTGCCTCAAGCCACCCAGATTTAGGTTTTCGCGATTGTCCTAAATCTCTGCAGGCAAATGCCAGGATAGTTCATTTGAAAGAACTTGGCCGATTTCCTTCCCCATGTTTATGAAAACAATCCGAACTTATGGTCCAATGACCACGTAGTCTACGGGATGTTAAACCTATCTTTTCTCCTTCTTCTTCCTGTAGGAATGAATAACAAAACTGCTGAAACATATATAAAGTTAGATTGATAACTATTGTAATAATTTGCCTTCACGTAATGGAATTTCAGTGGGATTATGCTGTTACCAAATTGGAAATATTATTGATGATGTTATCCTACATCATTTTGACATTTTTCTTCTTTTGCTTCTTCTAGATCTTCCACATATTTTCAGCTCTGTTCAATAAATTACAACTTACATGGGAATAAATCTGGTAATTTGTGTAGAACTTCGAATCTCACTCTGATACCACAGTCTTTAATTTCTTGGGTCGTTAGCTTGCTTGCCTGTTTTCACAATGACGCCCATGCGAGACTTCCATCAATTCTGAAAATGACCGATCACAATGGCATGCAAACTGTAGAAACTACAATAAATAGTCGTCATCAGTTATGACAATTCAAGACGTTGACCAGTTATCATACACAGCTGCAGTTTTATTAATCACAATTGTGGCTATAAAAACAATGGATTTACATAATCAATGACGACTTTTTAATCACATGGGCATCAGTTATTTAAATTGATGACGTTGACCAGTTATCATACATAGATACAGTTTTATTAACCACAATATATGACATCAACTGCGAATGGGCAAAGCTGAAAATGTGTACCCTTTCGGGATTCGTACCCGGGTCTTCCGCTTTCTAGGCATTTGCACTGTCCTGTACACCACTGGGAACACAGTGATCACCGCACCTGCAAGGGCTACCTAAGCACGCCTCCCGTCAGGGTAAAGCTAGGAATTTGTATCTGACGGGAGGTGTGTTAAGGTAGTCCTTGCAGGTGCTGTGATCACTGTGTTCCCTCACCCCCCTCAGTAGTACCCGGCTGGGTACACATTTTCAGCTTTGCCCATTCGCATTTGATGTCATATATCCTGTGAATATGAAAGAATAACAACTTCAGGATCAGAAGTGGCTTCTTTCGGAACAGACGCCACATGTATATATTCATGTTAAATTGTAAATGATTTGTGCCGCTACGGTTGGCTCTTTCTCCGCTAGAGGCACTACTTTCGTTCCTAGTGACCATAGAGTGCCGACCGTAAGCTTTTTCGTATACATTAGACTGTTATATTAGTGTATAAATTGAATTTCAACATGCTGAAGTATAAGCATGGTATTCATTTTGTTGAATCATTTTACATCTATCACAGCAACCAAGAAAAGTTTTTTTGTAGTATGGTAAAGTTGAAAAGTCAAAGACTAAACTGGTTTTACAAAGAGAAAATTGTTCCATATTTCGCGTTTTGTTATTAAATAACAAACTTCACGGGATCACCTGTTGGACTAATCTGACGATTTCCTCGAAGTTTCTCGAGCCGTTTTTGAGTCCTTATGGAACATACTGTACGTACGTACACACATACATAGAGTTTTATAGATATATATTACATGTAGACGACTCCATCGGAAGGCTGGTGCATAGCTACCACATTAAGGATGTCAATCATAAACATCCTTCATATGTACTTTCTATGTAATGTTAACATGAAAAGTGCAAGTTTTGTGGGCCCACAGGGCTTGGACTCTAGCACTGAAGATGGTCAGACACTGACCGAAATCGATCTGTAATACATAAAAAAATGAAGGTTTCAATGCGGCCAAAGCTGGTTCTTCCAATTTTAATATAGATATAAATTATCCGAGAAAATGCAGGGCTGGTTGCTAAGATCTACATGTACAAGTGATCCTTCATTTTAACAAGAGCGATTCATGAGTATGTCTCGTGCATGATGGCACATAACAAAATAATTTTATACTGCGACTAACCATGGCGACCTCGTCTCGGGATGTTTAATTCATACATTACCCGTATAACATGTTTCCACCTGCTATGTGTGTAGAATGAAATGAGTAGAATGAGCCTCTCTTTGCCCAAATGAACGAGTCGCGAAGCCTTTAACGGAGACGGCCACAAGGGGCTTCAACCGTCGCGCCGCACGCAGCCTCGTGTGAGGCGAGTATTACCTAACAACGGCAGGTAACCTTACAAGTCGCACAGCCGGCTTACAGAGTAAAACCGCGTCTGGTTCTCCATTCTGTGGCTGTGGGCAGGTCAGTCTTCTCCAGTTTGGTTTTCACTTGGAAGCCGGATACTCCCGGCGTTCGTGCGTCACAAGTGACCTAGACGCCTCATTTCCAATCCTATATGAAATAAATGTTACAAAAATAGTCTGTTACTATACATGGTCTCTCAAGAGGAATCTATATCTAATATATAAAGCAGAGTGTCCGTATGTGTGTACGTTTTGCATACAAATCTACAGTTTTGATCCAATCTTTCTCAAATTTTATACAAGTAAGCTTCAATCCATGAGAACGGTCGCCGTAAGTGTAAGAATCACGTACGATACACAGTTCCCGAGATATGACGTCATAAACAATTAGATGCGCGAAAAACTGCTGCATTTTACGACAATGCTGCTCATTTTATCCTAAACCATTGGACCGATTTCAACCAAATTTAGTACACACATTCCTTACCGTGAGGTACCAATTGCTGCATTGTTAAGAATCACATACGGCACATGGTTCAAAAGATATTACGTCATAACCAATAGAAATCGCAAAAAATGCCCTATAATGCGACGAGACTTTCGAAATACACTGTATGAGAATGACAGTACTTAGAGACTTGCAACAAACTTTAAACATAATTTCAAACCTTTATTAAACTTCTTCTCGCTGACAACCATAGTAAAATGATGAAACGAAAAAAGTTTCTCGCTTACTACTTTTCCGCTGTTTATGGAATAGAACTACGGCTCTCACTATGAGGTTACAATTTATAATTTGAACTCTAAAAATTGTAGCGACAGCAAATTTTACAGACAGTATACACATATATAGTTGAATGTAGCTTCTAAATTGTATCACATTCCGACACGTAGTTCATGAGATACGAGCACGTAAACAGTAAAGTTCATTGAAAACCTCCCCATCACGCACTAAGTTTTAATCTGTTAGTTCTTTACTACTAATTGAATTCCCAAGAGATTTTACAGATATACAGCCCTTATACAAATGAATATATAACTGAAAAATGGCAGGAATAAATAAATGAATACCCGGGTTTTCAGCTAGTATCTTATAAAATCGTCTTTATAGGGTTATGTGTATATGTATGTTCCACATCTCCTCCTAAACTACTGGACCGATTTCAACCAGACGTGGTACACATGTTCCTTACTATCAAGCAACAATAGCTGTCGGGATAAGAACCACCTACGACACATACGTAAGGAGATTTGACGTCGTAAACAATGAGTCGTGAAAAACGGCCGCATAATGTGATAATATTCTACATCTGCTCCTAAACTAATGGACTGATTTCAACCAAATTTCCCACAAACACACTTTCAGGTCAGGAATCATTTGCTATGGTGGCAGAAACTACAAATACGATATCACGTCATGAACAACGAAAACGGCCCCATCTTGCGGCGCATGATAGCGTGATTTTATTTGTCAATTATTTGACAATGAGAGCACTTAGCGACTTGCAATAAACTTTGAACATAATTTCAAATATTTACGAAACTTTTTCTCGCTGACAACCCCAACAAAACGATGAAAGGAAAAAAGATTATCGCTTACTGCTTTTCCGATGTTTATTATGTATATCTACGGCATGACGATACAAGTTATTACTTCTACACTGTAGTTGTTTATGACGTCAAATCTCCTTACGTAAGAATAAGTGAAAACAACCAATCTAGTTTCTATTTACATCTCAGAAACGAAAACCATTCAGCACTTCATATCGAAAACTTACGATATTGCATAAAATACCAAAGGGAATAGAAATGAGTATTTTGGAGGAATTTGAAATATATATTAAGACAAAAAATTATCTGAACGAAATACTTAATGAATACACTGATTTCAAATATAAAAATTGTCTGGTTAATTTTATTGACTTTATGGATGAAAAAGGCTGAGGAGCAAAGATATGCTAAATGACCAGAGGAAAAAACTGAATAAACCTCTCTGACCAATGTTAACGTCTCTGATAACTTAGTCGATTACTATATATGTAAACATCTTTGGCAGAGCTGTTGTCAATTACGCAAAATATAAAAGTTCTCTTTAATTTAACGTTTTAGCGTAAAAATCTGCATAAAACCTGACAGCTAAAATCCGTATACAACTACTAAATACGTGAATATTTCCAGACAGTTTATGCAACAGTTACGCCAGATGTCAGCATATAACGTCCAAATATCGTAGACGTAAGTTATAAGAAAAATTTATAACAAAAATTTGTATGTATATTTTCCTATTGTTTGATTTGTAATTAATGTAATTCTTATATACGCAGGCGCTTGCGAATGACAAACTGTTGAAACAGCTGTAGCACTATTGAATAAACTATAAGCAGCAATCCGGAACTTTCATTACACAATTGAATGTTCCATCGATACTACATTACAGTTCGATATATAGTTCATGAGATATGAAGTCATAAACAATTTGGTTCATGAAAAACCGCAACATCACGCATGAGATTTCGATTTATTACATCTTTACTGCTAACACCATTCACGACATATTTTGAAGACATTAGGCACATATACCATTGAATGTACCTTCGAATATGCATCATAGTGCTACTCATATTTCAGGTCATATCACGTCATAAACAATGAAATTTCCCAATAACTGTTACATTACGCGCTATTTTTCCACATCTCCTCCTAAAATAATGGACCGATTTCTCAACTAAACTTGGTAACAATCTCATAATGTACGAATACCGCATTAGTAAAATTCAAATGTTCAAATGTTTGTTAAGCTTATGGGACTGAACTACGGGGTCATCAGTCCCTAAACTTACAAACTACTTACGAACTACCTTATACTAAGGACGGCACAAATATCCATGCCCGAGGGGGGATTCTAACCCCCGACCGTAGTGGCCGTGCAGACCATGACTGGAGCGCCTCAGTCCCCGCGGCCACCGCGGCCGGCCCGCATTAGTAATGAGCGTATTGATGCAGTCGCGTCGTTCAAATATCTAGTCGTAACAGTGCAGAGCGATATGAAATGGAACGAACATGTAAGGACAGTTGTAAGGCGGACAGTCGACTTCGGTTTATTGGGAGAATTTTGGGAAGATGTACTTTCTCTGTAAAGAGACCGCATATAAAACGCCCGTACGAGCACGTCTTGAGTATTGCTCAAGTGTTTGGGACCCGCAGCGTAACAGTTTAAAGGAAGACATAGAAGCAGTTCACAGGCCAGCAGCTAGGTTCGACCAGTGCGCGAGTGTCACGGAAATGTTCCGGGAACTCAAATGGAAATCGTTGCATGAAAGACGTTCTTTTCGAGAAATTCTATTAAGGAAATTTAGAGGGCCGGAATTTGAAGCTGAGTGTAGTACGATCTTTCTGCCGCCTACTCACATTTCGCACATCACAAAGACAAGATAAGAGAAATTAGGCCTCATACAGAAGCGTATAAACATTCTTTTTTCTTCCTCATTCTATTTGGGAATGGGATAGGAAAGGAAATACTTAGTAGAGGTACCCTTCGCCACTCATTTTACTGTGGATTGCGGAGTATTATGTAGAGGTAGATGGTACACTTATTGCGTACTATCAGACAAGAATTGCTGTGGGGTTAAAACTACCTACGACACACAGTTCAGGAGATACGACGTCGTAAACAATGGGTCATTAAAAACTTTCCCATCACAAGTATCAGTAAATATTGTTTAGGTCCTCTTTTCCCGGTTGGATAACTGGGGTAGGCTAGAGATACGCAAGTCGCCGAAGTGGCATCCAATTGAAAGACTTGTACTAGGCCAATGAGACACACGAAAAACAATTAATTAATAGTCAAGTTTTGAATTAAATTAATATTATACACCATTTGTATTTTATTACTATTTTTCTTTCTTTGGATACTGCACTTAAAATTTTGTACATTATAGTTATTTCTTTGTTTTACTGTTTCATAATTTCTAAGCTGTTTTCTTGCATACATGAAGATGGAATCTTTTTCGAGTTTTTATTTTCGTTTCTAGGGTAGAAAAATACATTATACCCGGGCAATTCCGGGTTTAGCAGCTAGTAGTAACTATTTTAGCAGGTGATAGTATAGACGAATTGCAATAAAAATGCGATATAACGTGTGTACAATTTTTATCGATTACAAGACAGAGATACAGCTATAGGTTGCTATCAGCGTATTTAACGAATGTCAGCAGCAGAGTGCTGATGTCCACATAGTGACGCCGTGCTTTGGTTTATATTGTAATTTGTTGACCAAGACAACGGTACTGTATTTTAGTACGCCGATATGGTACTTGAGTTGGGGTTTGTAATGGAAAAGCTGCTGCTACTTGTAGAGAATACTGCAGCCTACCAAATTCAAGAGCGTTTACTCCTATGTTCAACACACAGTGCCCAGTACAAGACGTTATTCAGTCGGTAGAAAGTAGTCCTTCACACGTAGAATTTCTGCACGTATCGTATACATATACGTATCATAAACCGTTCATTCAGTAACTTCGCGCAGGAGATGAAGACAGACAATTGGATTTTGGTCGCTGCGTACCTGAAAATCGGCAAGTAAGCCCATTTTTAGTAATCACTCATGAAGCCACTTACACTCGTGGCGGCATGAGTAACACTCGTAATTCACTTCAGTCGTCCGAAGACAACCCAAATGCATTGTGAAGACATATTTCAAGAACTCTGTAAATATTGTTTTTTGACAGAAAATCTGTTTTGTGACCGCATTGTCTTAGAGGATCCCGTTACCTACGCTTTCTTAAAAATTAGTTTCCGGCATTATTTTAAACTAGCTGAAAATAAGGCGTCTCCCGGGTATTTATTTATTTATTCAAGCCTTGAATTAGTACTTTTCCTATCTCTTTTTTCTGCTTCTTTCTGATAACATGTTATATTTATCAGATAATGTGTAAGAAATTAGGCTGTCTTAATAATGTACAAAATTATAAGTGCCGTATCCGAATAAATAAAGATAGTAATGAAAATACTATTAATGATATATAACAATCATACCTTGATTTATTTCATAAACAATATTTCTTGTTACTTGTCCAGGATCTATAATTTCCTTGGGCAGCCAACTCCTGAGAAAGTGACAAAGTTGTCCCTCTGAGTAACATGAACATGTCAAATCCACTCTACAGTATTGAATAGATTTCCCTGTAATGTATTAATCGTAACAGAAAATTCAAGTCTGACTGGAAACTGCAGTTTCTGGAAGTTAAAAGCTAGACCTGTCGGAAATAATGGGTATTCGTTGGATGTACACTGTATTCAATCAAATGTTTGTATAGCTTATGGGACTTAACTACGGGGTCATCAGTCGCTAAACTTACAAACTACTTATGAACTACTTACGAACTAGGACGGCACGAATATCCATGCCCGAGGGGGGATTCTAACCCCCGACCGTAGTGGCCATGCAGACCGTGACTGGAGCGCCTCAGTCTCTTCGGCCACCGCGGCCGGCTACACTATATTAATCTCTTCCTTGTAGCTCTATAGAAGTCTATTGCTTTCACCTGCAGCCGTGTGCGCCTTCACAGTTCAAAGGAAATTCCTGAAAGCTGGCTTGAATACAGAAGTCTTTTAGTGGTAAATACGTAAATGTATTAATATATGGTGCATGATGTGACAGATTTTTACCCTTCGCAGTATATATGACCACATATTTATTGAATTATATGTAGTACAATTATATAATGTTGCTGTTGTGGTGTCTCACAAGTCTGAAGTGCGCGCCTCGTACTTACGCCACGCGCCGCCATGCACGCACAGCGCGGCGTTCTTACGACAGCCACGAGCGCCCTCTGCTGCAACTCCGCTCGTGGTCACCACTGAACTCGATCGGTACACTTGGGAATAGGACAGGCTCTAGGACTCTCCTCAGTAGGCAGGCCATTACCTAGTTCAACTATGTATCAGCATTCTGCAGTCATGATACTTGTAAAAGTTAAGTATAATCATATTGATACGAAATACATATCTTGTTCTAATCTAGCTTAGTGTTTCTAGTTTCTGCTGTCCCACTGACTGGTCACCTCAGACTCTGTACCCGCACACGCGTGCATCCTATTTCCCTGTGTCGGTCAGGACAACCGGCGGAAACGAGACACAAAAGTGGCGACGAGGATGGGATACAAAAGCTGTTATATATTCATTTCTACAAGTGATGAATGTCAGTAAAATCCGTTGCGTACATAGTTGTAAAAAAGTAATAGATTAAAACCTGTTGCGTGATGAGGCGGATTTCCACTAACTCTACTGTTGCTCTTATATCTCATGAACTACGTGTCGTACTGTGATACAATTTCTCTAGGTCATTCATCGATATGTGTATATACTACCTGCAAAATATTATGCGACTTCAATTTGCAGTGTAGAAATTATAAACTGCAACGTCATACCGAATGCCGTAGTTTTAGTCCATTTTCAGTGGAAAAATAGTTAGCGAGAACCTTGTTTTTCCTTTCATTATTTTGATGTGTTTGTCACCGATAAAAAGTTTAATGAAGGTTCGAAATTATGTTTAAAGTTGGTTGCAGATCGTTAACTACTGCCATTCTCATATAGTGTATTTACAAAGTTTCGTCGCATTATGTGGCAATTTCTTGCACTGTCTTGTTTCTGACGTTATATCTCCTGAACCAGTTGACGTATGTGGTTCTTACTATTACAGAATGTAAGGAGGATGTGTACCAAATATGGTTGATATATGTCCAATGGTTTAGCAGAAAATGTGCAATATTGTCCTGTAATGTAGCAGTTTTTATCGCATCTCATTGTTTATGAGGTCATGTCTCGTGAACTGTGTGTTGTACGTGATCCTTACACTTCGGCGACCGTAGACCTGTATTCAACACGTACACACACACACACACACACACACAGCTATATATATAAAGATCAGTATGACACGTTGATAAAAGATTAAAATTACCGAAACTCCTAAGCCACGTGAAAGAAACAAAGTGTTGCGCACCAGACCAACAGAATAGCAAAATAAACACAAGCGCAGTACGCAGTATCGAAGAAAGGCAGGAAGATTGGATATAAGATCCCGTCGACGTCGTGGTCATTATAGACCAGGCATGCCCTTGCGGGCGGAATACACTGTAGTTGAGCGCCCCGGCTGCGACTGTCACCCCGTTTACATGGGCTCCCAAAACCGGATTTCGTAAGCCGATTTGTCAATTCCACTTCTCTAAAGCGGTTTTCCAGTTCCACAATCGATTTTCGTGCCCATGTAAACAGAACGGTTTTTGAAGCGTTCTTGGCGTGTCAGATTGTGTTTTTTCAGTAAGAATTTACGGCACATATAGTCAGAGTAATATTTTCTAATGTGAAATAAAAATATTAATATTAGAGTGAGCATGAATCTGTGTATTTAAGTAAAGAAAAATAGCGATTATGCTGTCTAAATCGGGGACTGAATCAGCTGTTTACAGCTGTTTTTCAGTCGCCATCTTAAGTGGATTAGGAAATCCGATTCAGGCTGTGCCATGTAAACACGACAGCGAAAAACGGTTTACGAAAATCGGTTTTCGTCTCCCGGAAGATGTGTTACATGTAAACGTAGTGAGTGTGTCGCTAAGTGCCCCATACGACGCTGCGCACAGTTCGCGGGGCAGGGGCGCGGCAAAGGCCGCCCGTGAGCACGGGTCTATAATGTTACCACTGTGCTACGTCGTTCGGTCTCAGTATCGAGGACTGCTTAACTATAGAAAAGTGCAACCTTTCTGCAACATTTGCCGCGGCGGGGGGGGGGGGGGGCAAGCGCATTGAGGCGCTATGCTACGATGCGCGAGGCCGCTTCCCCGTCGGGGGTTCGAATCCCCCTTCGGGCATGGATGTTTGTTTAAATGTTTGTTAAGCTTATGGGACTCAACTACGGGGTCATCAGTCCCTAAACTTACAAACTACTTATCAACTACCTTATACTAAAGACGGCACAAATATCCATGCTCGAGGGGGGATTCGAACCCCCGACCGCAGTGACCGTGCAGACCGTGACTGGAGCGCCTCAGTCTCCTCGGCCACCGCGGCCGGCATGGATGTTTGTGTCGTCTTCAGTGTAAGGTAGTTCATAAGTAATTTGTAGGTTTAGGTACATATGATCCCGCAGTTAAGTCCCTTAAGCTTAACAAACATTTGAACATCTGCAAAACTTCTTTACTAAAGGGAATTCCTATAAATACCCACTGTAGATTTTGTTCTTAAATACTTTACGAGACTAAACATATCCTCGGTGCAAATTCGTTTTGGCATAGCAAAAAATACAATGCTAATGTCCGGTTGCTCGTCTAATTTTCTGGCCGGTTAATATCCCGGCTGTAAAACGTCAGATTTTACAACAGCATTGCGTCAGTTGCGAGCACACTTGTTCAGAGGAGGACAAGATTTAGCGCTGCAGTAAATGGGGGACGAGTAAAGTTATTTCTGGAAAGCCGGGTTTACGTTAGGCGGAAGAGCTATTTGTTATTCTTACTGAAATCCATGCGTCTGTCACGCCAGACTTGCACTCAGACGTTTGGTGAACAGAGGGCGATGATTCTCTGCAAGAACTCGAAGGCAATATTCAAACAAATATCGGGAAGTTATAAAGTCGTTTTCTCAAATAAGCCACCTCTGCTTCTTCCATTCACGTACATAGTAGGTCTGACATGCTAGTAACTTTTTACTTTACTATAAAACCAGCCACGGACTGGAAATGTTTATGTCATTTTATTGCCTTTTCTCAACGAGCAGTATCTTCAGATACAGTCTTCTAGACATACCGTGACATTACGTATATCAACCGTGTGGTCACAATAATTTTCCATTTAAGTTTAATTTACTGTAAAAGGTATCTCGCAGCCTTGTTTAAAATAATAACACTTTATCTAGATTTCAACACAATTTATGGGTGTGTTCAGCTGAAGAACAAAATTATATCGTGAGACGTTAAAAATTAGAGCATATTATGCTCATGTATAAAACGACATGAAGTTGTTCATTAGTACGCTAGCGGTTTAAAGAAATACTAGTGGTTTAAAGAAATTAAAAGTGGCTGGCAGCCCATAGAAGTCAAAATTTCTTTAAACCGCTACTATTTACTTAGCACGTATTAATGCACAAACTTAATGTCGTTTTATACGACATGAGCATAATATGTTTTAATTTTTAACGCCTCACGTCATAATTTTTTTGTTCTGCTGAAGACACCCATAAATGGTGTGGAAATCTATATAGTGTTATTATTTCAAAGCAATTTCTGGGGCTGTGTGATGCCTTTTACAATAAATTTCGCAATAAAGGTAAAAATTTGACACTTCGAAGAATCAAGTTTCCCCAAGTATCAAAATTAATGTTGTAATGGTGTTTACGGTACCCAAAATTGGGAACTTTATGGCCGCGGCCAAGCGACCGAGCACATTGAGGCGCTATGCCGTGATGCGCAAGGCCGTTCCCCGTCGGGGGGTCGAATCTCTCCTCGGGCACGGATGTTTGTGTTGTCTTTAGTATAAGGTAGTTCGTAAGTAGTTTGTAAGTTTAGGGACTGATGACCTCGCAGTTAAGTCCCATAAGCTTTACAAACATTTTTTTTACCTACTTGTATGGATAATAATTGTATGATCTAGGATGCGTAAAATCGTAATATGTGTAGTATGCTGCATCTACTCAGGTCTGAAGATGGCCATGTTTGACCAAAAATTAATAACTTCATTTGCAAATATTCGTGCTGCGTAACAGGATTAATATTTTATTGGTGCATATGTTCGTAGCGTTTCTATTTTTAATTTTGTTATTCCGCGCGTTATCTGATTATTTATTTTTGCATTTATGGATTATATTATTCTTGCAGTGCGGCTCGGTAGCACAATGGCAGAGTGCCAGACTACAAATCCAAAAAAGGTCACGGATTTGATCCCTGCCAGGCCCTAGGATTTTTATCTTTCACTTTCTAATTCTTTCACATCTGGCAGTGTTGATGATGTGAAAAATATCGAGTAGCACCGTGGTTCGGAACCCATGTTAAACTGTAGGTCCCCCTATAACTGGCTGGGTAAGTCAGTTCGAAGGTCGGAGGAAGGCAACGGCATAGCCTACCACCTCCAAACAGGACCTTCCCTAGAAAGCACTGTGGTGTTCAGACCAATCTTCGGATTGTTGACTGCTTTGCCTACAATTTTTGCAGTTCAGTATTAGTATTTGAGTTTACACGTTGTCAACTTGTCATTTGGAGATAGTGCGTAGATTTGTGGACACTAGAAAATGACGTACAGTTTTACACTTCTGGCATCCACTGCTTAAATTAAAAATTATATAAAAAATAGTCTTCTGAAGAAATTTCCGCTGTCCGTTTCAGCTGTAAACATCATTTATAGTAGGATTATAGTTACAATAACGGTTTCGCGACATATAATCGATATCTCAGCTATTTTGTATAGAACTGGTCTGACGTTTTGCACTTAAAATATACTGTTCCTGGACTTTGGGATGGTGTATCAGCTGAAGTAATCACTTACTTTGACTGGTTAAGTGTTATCTCAACTGATACACCATCCGAACCTCGGAATTTGTCGTCGAGAATGGTAAGATATTCATTCAGTTTTCCGACCAGTTAGGGTCATACCAGAAACAATCGAATACCACGATATACTCGTAGCTACACAAATCAAGACGGAACCTCCCCCATCCTTGCTGTAGAAAGCAGGCATACAGTATCGAAGGCTTCTTTTGGCGTTTTAAATATATAGACAAGGACTATATCACATACTTCCAGTCATCTAGTGCCTAGGTTTTATGATCGTGGCTCCATTTCGTAGTCAGGTTTCGTTGGCTTCCGTTATTAAAGGTTTAGGAACTGCAATTCTTCCATGAATTATAATTAGAAATCACGTACCAGTTGCCAATAATAAAATTAATATGTCAGAACGACATGTTTCGGGACACAATTATTCCATTATCAAGTTCTGTAAACCAAGGAAACATAAAGTAAAATAAAATAGGGCGCTATATATCGACGACTCAGCTACAAATATTCAAATTAAACTAAGTTAGTAACCCACCATAAAACGTATCTGCCGCTAGGCAACATCGTCAATCTTAATAAATCGTAGACCTGAACTACATGTTCATTGGATGGTACCAAGTTGTGCACTAATATACAGCAGTTCTCAACTTCAAAGATTATCCGTATGCATAACATCTGTCATGGTGACCAAAGATATTATTTCCCAAACATCTAACATATTCATAAAGTCATCCTCTAAAATTATAAGTGTTGTAATGGAAATATGCCCTAAGTTAGTTTAGTTTATGTTAAAAGCAAGATGTCGGTATTTAAAACAGGAAAAGATATCAGTGCTTCTCAAGGAAGATTTGCTAAAATGTGCTAAGTAATGGCTTTTAAATAGTTTAACTTAGGGCGTATTTCCATTACAACACCTGCAATTTTAGAGGACGACTCTATGAATGTGTGTTAGATGTTTGGACAATAATATCTTTGGTCACCATAACAGCAATTATGCATAAGGATAATCTTTGAAGCTGAGAACTGTTGTCTGTTAGTGCACAATTTGGTGCAATGCGATGAACATGTGGTGAAGCTCGACGATTTGTTAAGATTTACGATATTGCCTAACGGCAGTTAAGTTTTATGGTAGGTTACTATGTTAGTAGTAGTTGTAGTTGAGTCGGCGATGTATACAGCGCCCTATTTTATTTTACGTTATGTTTCCTTGATTTACAGATCTTGATAATGGGATAATGCCACTCCCAAACATGTCGTTCTGACATATAAATTTTATTATGGACAACGGGTGAGTGATATACAATTATAAATAGTTAGTTGTACGATGGCATCAAAACGGAAGTCTCCCATGAATGTTAAGCTTCAGTCGAATCAAATGTTCAAATGTTTGTAAATCTATTGGACCAAAAAGCTATGGTCATCAGATCCTAGACTTACAAACTACTTAAACTAACCTTACACTAAGGCAAAACACACACACACACACACACACACACACACACACACATGTCCGAGGGAGGACTCGAACCTCCGGCTGGAACGGCCGCCCAGTCCGTAGCATGACGCCTTAGATCACGCAGTCATTCCGCGTGGCAAGCTTCAGCAGTACTGTTTTCCTAGAAACAGCATTACTCAAATGAGTGCTGACTTTTCCAGTCGCTTTTGCAGAAGAAGTTTCATGTTGTCTGGCCAAAATCGTCCTTAACGCTCGTAGGTCGTTGTCAGTTAACTTCGGATTCGCCAAGTACTCCTCTTCATTAAAGATGTTTTACCTTGCTTTCTATATGCTGTCATTTCCTCTGACACTGTCGCTAGTGAACAGTGGCGGCGATTGGACATTAGAAGTGGGGGGGAGGGTAAAATAAAATCTAAAACTAAAATGGCATTGTAAGAAATTGTTTCATGTTATAGTTTGATTTTTGCACCTATAGGCCTGTAATACCAAATGCGAGGAAAAACAAAAGACAATATACAATTGTAATTGCCATAAGTTGTTTAATTAAGTTGTCTAGTAAAATACAACTGTTACAAACAAAGGAACATTAGTTTAATTATAAACAAAAATGACAGACAATAGTGTAATTTAACATGAAACGTCTTGTCAAAGCATAATTGCTTTAAAACAAAGCTATGTGCCTTGGTTTCGGCCTGGCATAAATTTCTACACATTCTTCTAATTTGATGTTTTTAGCCGCATCTTTTACAATGGCTAGTATAGCTAAATGTATTAAACGTTCTTGAAGCATAGAATTCCTCAAGTTGTTTTTGATCCGTTTGAAGACATTGAAAGATCGTTCTGCCGTTGCAGTGGACACCGGGATAATAAAAACAGTTGCAGTAGCTTGAAAAAATTACGGAATACATACTGGTTGTGAACATTTTCAGACTTAAATTGTGAAAGAAAATTTGGCACAAGATGACGATCTATTTTGTCTGAATCATGGTTCTTTCTTGAAAATACATCGATTTCTGAGACTAAATTATCACTTTCCAAACCAAATGCGGAACTCACAGCAAAACATGCTTCTTTGATACAGTCGTTACAAATTGAGTTGTTCTTCATCGAAGCCGTCAGCAGTAGTTCCATGTTGCAGAGTAGAGCCAGCTGGTTTTTTTTTTTTTTTTTTTTTTTTTTTTTTTTTTTTTTTTTTCTCCAAATCGTGACCTAATGTTCTCACTAAGTGTATCTAACAGAGGGTAGTAAAATGTTTTTAAAGAGTAGGCTTCAGGTGAATCATATTCAGGATTAACATCTCCTCCTCCTATTTTTTGTGGAAGTTTTCTTTTGCGTTGAACTGTTGGCCCCTCAAAGCCATGTCTTTCACAAAAATAAATTGCTTCAGTAAAAAACTTTTGGAACTCTTCTTCATTTCTCAAACAATTTATGAACATAACTACGCTGTCAGCCAGCTGGACTACTTCATGGCCGGCCGCGGTGGCCGAGGGGACTGAGGCGCTTCAGTCACGGTCTGCACGGCCACTACGGTCGGGGGTTCGAATCCCCCCTCGGGCATGGATGTTTGTGCCGTCCTTAGTTGTAGGTAGTTCATAAGTAGTTTGTAAGTTTAGGGACTGATGACCCCGTAGTTAAGTCCCTTAAGCTTAACAAACATTTGAACTACTTCATGAATGGATACATCATGATTCTGTATGTACTTTGAACGAATGTTAGTTTTTTCAAAAAAGTATTTCATAGTATTTAATACAAAAATAAACTTAAACTTGGTAATACATGTGATCAATCCGTGAGCATCTCCACCAGTTTTGGAGTCAGTAGCTTCAATATTTTCCAGAGTGTGCAGTAGGCCTACGTCTATTAAGTTTTGTTGAACTGCTCGCAAGCTTTCATATCTGCTGCTAAATCTTGTGTCACTTAGTGCTTTCAAGGACAAATCCTTATTTATTCCTTCTTTAACTGCACATGCTGCACTTTTTACTGTGGCAAATACTTCATGTCTTTTAGGCGAAGCCTCAATAAAACAGTGTAGTTGTTGGACTGGGCTAAGAACGTTGCGAACAAAAGGAATGTTTTTAGATGCATCGGCAAGTGCAAGATTTAGAGAATGAATATAGCAATGTACAAACATAACATATGGGTTTTGTTCTTTCATCCTCACAGCGACACCCTTGTAAGAATTATATTTTTAAGGTCAATGCCAAGTTCACCGAAAATTGAAACAAGCATCTTGTATAACGTTTCGTCGTCAGTCCAATCAGTTTTGTAAAAACCAAGAAAGCTTTCTTTGATTTCGAGCTTTTCTGTTACATATCTTATAACAAGAATCAATTGTTCTTGATGTGACACATCTGGAGTTTCATCAACAATCACGGAGAATTGTTTCGAAATTTTAGCATAATCAAATATGTACTGCCTGGCCAAATTTGCCATGATTTCAATCATTTCATTTTGAACATCTTGAAGAACATAATTAAAAACTTATCTCTCTCTAAAAATTTTTGTTTTAATAAAGAGTTTTCTGTTGATCTCAGCTTCAATAACTCGACGTAATTACCCCTGATATCAGAGTCCTCATTTTCTCTATGACCCCGAAGTGCTACTCCCTGCTTGGCCATGAAAAGTAGGGACTGGAATAAAATCTTCAGATAATCACGATTTTTTTAACTTCTTCTTGATGTGTTGATATTTTGCTTACCACACTTTCTTTACTTTTAAAACCTTCCTGCCAACGTTGAAGAGCACTTAGGTGAGAAGAAGATTTTTAGTGCTCTTTAAAGCGTTGGGCTGCTTTTTTTCAGTTTTTAAACTCATTAGATATGAATGTTTCATCATAACAACCTGTGGAACCGAACAAACTACATGGGAAGCAAAAAGCTTTATCAGCAGCAACACTGTATTCTAACCAATTGTAATTTGTGTACCACATACTTCTAAACTTTCTACCCTTTGTTTCTGGTTACTTATCAATAATAGGTTGAAAAGGACCATTTTTAGAAAAAACTGTGATGCTGCTTGTCTACCATGAATTGGATCTCTTGGTTCAAATTGAAGCCGAGAAGGACTTTTAGACTGAGTAGTCTTACTTACAGGCAATACACTCTCAGCACTAGAAGGTGTAGGTGTAGGTATACCGGTAACTATTTCAATTGTTGATTCTGTCACTGACGAAATTCTCTGTGGTTCATCTATTGCTGGTGTAGCCGACACTGACACTTCAGCCAAGTCACTATCTGGATGCGGAGTAACAGCAATATTTAGGGCTGTGTGGGACTGTAATCCTTCTTGGGATTTCTTCCTTTTGCTGAAGAAATCGAATAACTTTTTCCTGAAGAACGCTTCATTGTTAACTGAAAGACACAAAAGTGCGTACACAAACACAACTGCATTCGATTTGACCAGAACTACGACAAACACAGAGGACTACCTTTGTGCTGGAACAGTACTATCCGCAAACTGTAACCTGGCTTGCGGCCCAGCGGACGTCGTCCAGAGCACACCTCTCCAGTGGCGTAGCAGTAATTTATCAGTTGTAAGTGTAACCGGCTTCTCTCTAGAAGCTACCTATTTTTACTTTTCAGTGCGTTTTCCCTCGAGTTCATTAAATTTATTGTGTGCTCGCGTTTTTATTTGATTCACATTCGCGTTAAATATCTGGTTAGTGTATTATTCCGCCGTGTGAACCGCGTCGCGACAGTCGTTTGTCTTTATTTTCTGATTAGAAGCGACATATAGTATTTTGATTTTCGTCTACACTTTCTCGTCTCAATTTATAAAGTTATACTGAGATGTCGTGCGTATTGGATTCACATCCGCGTTCTAACGAACAGTTTAGTTTTCCTTTGAACGCATCGCGACTGTAGTTTTTGCTTTTGTTGGCACTGTAATCATGAATAGGGACTGTGACTGCTGTGTGCGGATGCAGTCTGAGCTGGTGACACTTCGCTCCCAGCTTCAAGCTGTGTTAACCTCGGTTGCACAGTTGGAAGCTGCGATCGATGGGCGTCTTTGTTGTTGGCCGGCGGTGGGGACCGAAAGGACTCCCGTCGTCTCCACCGATCGACCTGCGGCAGCGACATGCCCTGAAACTGCTAGCAGTGAGGCAGGCATCCCACCCGTGGTTGCGTGGGAGGTTGCTCCAGTGCGTGGCAGGAGGCGCAAGACATTCCGGGGGACCGATCGTGAGGCCTCCCCGGTTCGTCTTGCGAACAGGTTTGAGGCGCTGTCTGCTCAGGACGACGTTCCTGAGTCGGATGGTGTCTCTCACCCTGTCACCACCCAGCCTGCAAGATCCGGGCTTTCACAGAGGGTGGGTTTACTTGTAGTTGGGAGCTCCAACGTTAGGCGGGTGATGGAGCCCCTTAGAGAGATGTCTGCCAAGGAAGGGAAGAAGGCCAACGTGCACTCCGTGTGCATACCGGGTGGAGTCATTGCAGATGTGGAACGGGTCCTCCCGGATGCCATGAAGGGTACGGGGTGCAGCCAACTGCAGGTGGTGGCTCACGTCCGTACCAATGATGTGTGTCGTTTCGGATCTGAAGAGATCCTCTCAGGTTTCGAGCGGCTAACTGAAGTGGTAAAGACTGTCAGTCTTGCTTGCAAGATGAAAGCAGAGCTCACCATCTGCAGCATAGTTGACAGGACCGACTATGGACCTCTGATACAGAGCCGAGTGGAGGGTCTGAATCAGAGGCTCAGACGGTTCTGCGACCGTGTAGGCTGCAGATTCCTTGACTTGCGCCATCGGGTGGTGGGTTTCCGGGTTCCGCTGAATAGGTCAGGAGTCCACTTTACGCAGGAGGTGTCTACACGGGTAGCGGAGGCTGTGTGGCGTGGACTGAGCGGTTTTTTTTTTTTTTTTAGGATAAAGAGCTTCGGGGAAATAGAAAATGGGCAATCTCAAAAGGTTCAGGTGGATCACAGGAGAAATGTAGATCCGGAAACTATCGGTATAACAGTTGTAAATTGTCGTAGCTGTGTCGGGAAAGTTCCAGAACTGCAAGCGTTAATAGAAAGCACCGAAACACACATCATTATAGGCAGCGAAAGTTGGCTCAAGCCGGAAATAAGTTCAGAAGAAGTATTTTCAAAAGATCTATCGGTGTTCAGAAAGGATAGATTAAACAAAATAGGTGGGGGCGTGTTTGTCGCTGTCAAAAGTAGTATTTCATGTAGCGAAGTTGAAGTTCGTGCGAGCTGTTATGGGTAGAGGTTGTACCCGAAAATCGTAAGAAGTTAATAATCAGTTCCTTTTACCGGCCTCCCGACTCTGACGATACAATAGCAGAAAGGTTCAAAGAAAACCTGAGTCTAATTACAAAAACGTACCCGACTCACACGATAATAGTAGGTGGTGATTTTAATTTACCCTCGATCTGTTGGCGAAATTATATTTTCAAATCAGCAGGTAGGCATAAAACATCGTCCGAAATTGTACTCAACGCATTCTCTGAGAATTACTTCGAACAATTAGTTCATGAGCCAACTAGAATTGTAAATGGATGTGAAAACACACTTGATCTCTTAGCAACAAATACTCCTGAGCACATAACGAGCATCAAAACGGATACAGGTATTAGTGAACACAGAGCTGTAGTAGCGAAATTGAATATCGAAAGTCCCAAAGTTACCAAAAATAAACGCAAAGTATATTTGTTCAGGAAAGCAGATAGAAACAAAATACATTGCTTCTTGAAAGACAGCTTCCACTCGTTTCTAACACTAAACGTAGGTGTAGACCAGATGTGGCTCAAATTCAAAGAAGTGGTATCGACAGCAATTGAAAGTTTTATACCTAATAAATTAATAAAAGAAAGAGGCGATCCCCCTTGGTACACAAAACAGGTTAGGACACTGTTGCAAAAGCAAAGGAAAAGGCATACTAAATTTAAACGAACACGAAATCCCCAGGATTTGCGATTGTACTCAGAAGCTCGAAATTTAGCGAGGATTTCAAAGCGAGATGCCTACAACATTTATCACAACGAAACTCTTTCTCGTAATTTGACTGAAAACCCAAAGATTTTGGTCATATGTTAAATATACTCGGGGAAAGTCACAAACAATACCTTCACTACGTGATAGTAATGGCGATCCTGCCGATGACAGCGCTACTAAAGCAGAGTTACTAAACTTAGCTTTTAGAAACTCATTCACCAAATAAGACGAAACCAATATTCCAGATTTCGAATTACGAACAGAAAACGTAATGAGTAACATAGAAGTAGATATCATCGGAATAGTGCAGCAACTAAAAATCACTTAATAAGAACAAGTCTTCTGGTCCGGATTGTATACCCATTAGATTTCTATCTGATTATGCTGAAGCGATAGCTCCTTACTTAACAATCATATACAACCGCTCTCTCATAGAAGGATCTGTACCAAAAGATTGGAAAGTTGCACAGGTCACACCTATATTCAAGAAAGGCAGTAGGAGTAACCCACTAAACTACAGGCCTATTTCATTGACGTCAATTTGCAGCAGGGTTTTGGAACATATCCTGTATTCAAATATTATGAATTATCTCGAACAGAACGATCTATTGACCCAAGGTCAACACGGATTTAGAAAATATCGTTCATGCGAAACACAACTAGCTCTATATTCACACGAAGTGATGGGTGCTATCGACAAAGGTTCGCAAATCGATTCCGTATTTCTTGATTTCCAGAAAGCTTTTGACACCGTACCTCACAAACGGCTTTTAATAAAAATGCGTGGTTATGGTATATCGCCCCAAATTTGCAATTGTATAGGGGATTTCTTGTCAGAGAGGACACAGTTCGTAGTAATCGATGGTAAGGCATCGACTAAAACAGAGGTGATATCGGGCGTTCCACAGGGTAGTGTTATTGGTCCTCTGCTATTCCTTATTTACATAAATGATTTAGGGGAAAATCTAAGTAGCTCTCTTAGGTTGTTTGCAGATGACGCCGTCATTTACCGTCTAGTAAAATCATCTGAAGATCAAAACTAACTGCAGAACGATCTGAATAAGATATCAGTATGGTGTAAAAATTGGCAATTGACTCTAAATAATGAGAAGTGTGAAGTCGTCCACATGAGTACGAAAAGAAATCCGTTAAACTTTGTTTACAACATAAATCAATCAAATGTGAACGCCGTAAACTCCACAAAATACCTAGGAATCACTATTACTTCAGACTTAAACTGGAAAGAACAGGTAGATAATATCGTGGGAAAGGCGAACCAGAGACTGCGTTTTATTGGCAGAACCCTTAAAAGATGCAACAGAACTACTAAAGAAACTGCATACACTGCGCTTGTCCATCCATTTTTGGAGTATTGCAGCCCAGTGTGGGATCCTTATCAGGTGGGTTTGACGGAGGACATCGAAAGAGTCCAAAGAAGGGCAGCTCGTTTCGTATTGTCACGATACAGGGGAGACAGCGTTACGGAAATGATACAGGATCTGGGATGGGAATCATTACAACAACGGCGCATATCGCTAAGGCGTGGGTTACTTGCGAAACTCCAATCGCCAACATTCTCCTCCGAATGCGAAAATATATTGTTGACTCCCACTTACATAGGTAGAAATGATCATCAGAATAAAATAAGAGAAATCAGAGATCGAACAGAGTGATTCAGGTGTTCTTTCTTCCCGCGCGCTATTCGAGAATGGAATGGGAGATAAATAGTGTGATTGTGGTTCGATGAACCCTCTGCCAGGCACTTAAATGTGATTTGCAGAGTATCCCATGTAGATGTAGATGTAGATGTAGACGGGCTACCTATCGGAAACTCTCGGCAGCAGTCGGTAGATTTCGTGGCGTAGCGAGTTGCAGCGTAGACTGCATTTGTCGTTTCCTTTGTTGCTTAGCCGTGCTGTTGCTGTCAGTGTTTAGTTGCTGAGTTTACAAGAAAAGGAAGCTTGATCCTGTAGAGGTTGTTGTTGTGGTCTTCAGTCCGGAGACTGGTTTGATGCAGCTCTCCATGCTACTCTATCCTGTGCAAGCCTTTTCATTTCAGAATAACTACTGCAACCTACATGCTTTTGGACCTGCTTACTGTACTGATCGCATGGTCTCCCTCTTACAGTTTTAACCCCCACACTTCCTTCCAGTACTAAATTTGTGCCGGCCGTGGTGGCCGAGGGGACTGAGGCGCTCCAGTCATGGTCTGCACGGCCACTACGGTCGGGGGTTCGAATCCCCCTCGGGCATGGATATTTGTGCCGTCCTAGTTCGTAAGTAGTTCATAAGTAGTTTGTAAGTTTAGGGACTGATGACCCCGTAGTTAAGTCCCATAGACTATTTGAACATTTGAACTAAATTTGTGATACCTTGATGTCTCAGAATGTGTCCTATCAATTGCTCCCTCCTTTTAGTCAAGTTATGGCAAAATGTTCTTTTATCCCCAATTCTATTCAGAAACTCTTATCTAAATTTAGCATTCTTCTGTAACACCACATTTCAAAAGCTTCTGAAAAATTTTCAAATGTTTGTTAAGCTTATGGGACTTAACTACGGGGTCATCAGTCCCTAAACTTACAAACTACTTATCAACTACTTACGAACTAGGACGGCACAAATATCCATGCCCGAGGGGGGATTCGAACCGCCGACCGTAGTGGCCGTGCAGACCGTGACTGGAGCGCCTCAGTCCCCTCGGCCACCGCGGTCGGCTCAAAAGCTTCTATTCGGTTCTTGTCTTTACTATTTATCGTCCACGTTTCGCTTCCATACAAGGCTACACTCCACACAAATACCTCAAAAAATATTTTCTAACACTTGATCTATATTTGATGTGAACAAATTTCTCTTCTTTAGAAATGCATTTTTTGCCATTCCGTGTCTACATTTCTACCCTCCCTGTTTCGGCCATCGTACCTGTAGAGGTATAGGTCATTAATGCACCGCACAGAAAATCCAGTCGGCATATGCCTTTTTTTTAGCGGGATAGTTCTAACTCTGGAATCATTTGACGACGATAAGGAATTTCAGTTAAGGGTTATGCAAATTGTTTCTGAAATTAAGAAATTTAAAATGTCATGGGATAAAATTAATACTGCCGCTCACCCTAGTACATCACGTGCATATGCGTCATGTTTAACCATTTATCACTAACAAGCACTTAACAAATGCAAAAGAAAAATAATCTTTCATCCGCTACCGTCACAAAGCGTTACGAACAAGCAGTGAAGCAATTTTCAGGGAAATGTTCCAGATCCTCCACGCCATCACAAATCTCTGAAAATTCATGTATTGGGTCGTTCGACTTTTAACCTATGTTTTACTTTTTTTGATATGATTTGAAAAATGTACATTCTTTAGAATATCAAATCTTTTTAAAAATTTTAACTATTTTTCCACTCATCGGATTGTAATTGCTAACATCTGTAGAGGCTGGAAACATTCCTAGAAGGATGTATTGCTGTGCTGCATGGAACTCTTCATTCGAGCACGTAGTCATCAAAAGTCCATAAACTCATCAGAAAATAATTAAAAACTTATCTCCCCTTAATTCCTCAAAAAGGACAGAGAATGCATCCACTTCGTCTATTCTCGTATTGAGTGGATGAACCCAATGCAACCTTCTTCTTCTCTTCAAACGTCTGTACAGCTAATAACTGATGGTGCTCCATTTGCAGTCTCGGAAGGCAACTGCAGACGGAAGGCTGTCACGACACGGCACGGCATGCCGTGTAGCTGTTGGGTGTCTGTGAAGAGGCGTGGATCTCGTGTCGGCCCGGCAAGAATGCCGGTTTGTCGGATGCCGGGTTGATGTGGAGTAAGCCGACCACCCGCTCACCAGAAGCCAAGTTACAGTATGCGTATGGTACTGGCGCGCAGAGAGCTATTTACGACGAGGCAGTGCTCATGTCACTGGGTTTGGCTACGATCGTCAACTGTCGTCAGATGTCGTGTGCGAAGGCGGGGCCTCCTTCTCTACTACAATATCACGCCGACCATGTGTACCACCATAATTTCCACTTATAGCTATGTTACAATTGTGCAAATCAGTTTTAAAAGTGAATAATTTAATCATATTTTTCCCAGAAAGTGGGGGGGGGGGGGCAACTGCCCCCCCACTGGCCCCCCCTAATCGCCGCCACTGCTAGTGAAACGTTAGTGCAGCCGTTTTCGACACTGAGTTCCCACTAATTACGCACTATCGAGTTGGCCTCTTTGGAAGTCCGAGAGATCACGCATTTCACCGACCTTTATGCTGACCGTTGCAGAACAAAACGAATAATATATAACAAGGTAACGTCCAATAAATCGTACGTCAAGCGTGCACTGCGGTCGCGTTTCATTGTTAACACCTACGCAGTGGTGCCAACATGCAACGTTGTGCAGTAGGGTAAGGCCAAGTTAACTCCGTGATACTAAGATTTCTCTGTTAAAAATTCAAGAACTTTAGACAATGGTAATTTTTATTTACATGATTTGAAAGATTTATGTCCTATAAAGCATGTCTGACATACAGGGTGTCCAGAAAAGGACTCCCTGATTTCAAAATTAAATATCTCGAAAACAAAGATCGATAGAGGAATGCAATAAACAGTATGTTTATTGTGAAAGCTGTAAGACGTTTATACAGCAGTCTGAAATAATAGTTACAAAAGCTGCTAACAGATGGCGTTGTAATCACCATAAGTAATGCCTGGTATAAATAGTGATCCGAAGCCCAGAGCGATCAGTTCCACTATTGAAACGTGAAAGGAGGTTAGCGTACCGAAGGAAGAGATTAAAACCATGTACTTCATTGAACAGCGCGTTTTTATGGTGTTAGAGTACCACAGGTTAGAAGAGAGTCCTACGGCAACAAGGCGAAGTTTTCAAGCACGGTTTAATGTTCCAAAAGGACCCGATGCGAAAACCATTCGTACGCTCTTCGCAAAATTTCAACGAACAGGCTGCGTAACTGATGATCTAGTGGGGCATATTGGCCGCAAGCAAACCGCAGTTACGCCTGAAAATATCGCCACAGTTTCTGGAATTATTCAGCGAAATCCAATGTCATCCGTCCGTAGAATTGCACCTGAGACTGGTTTGAAGCGTTCCAGCACGCAGAAAATACTGAGAAAGAGCCTACACACGTTTCCATTCAAAATTCAAACGCAACAGGCCATGCCCGTACGAGCCGTGCAACGAAGGGTTGCCTTTGCTAATCAGATGCTCACAATGATTGATAGTGAAGGATTTGATGTCTGCTGCATTTGGTTTACAGATGAAGCACACTACCACCTGAATAGATACGTGAATAAGCAGAACTGGCGTTTTGGGGTTCAAAAAAGCCATATTGGTGTGAAGCGAAACCCCTGTATTCTCCCAAAGTTACTGTGTGGGCTGCAGTATGCAGCAGAGACATTAGTGGCCCTTTTTTCATTCGAGAAGCGGTCACTGGTGCACGTTACGTTGCAATTTTGGAACACTTTGTCGCCACACAGTAAGCGTTAGAGGTTTATGCAAGATGGAGCCCGACCACATCGGACCGAACAAGTGTTTCGCTTTCTTGTGGAATACTTCGGGAATCGAGTCATTGCTTTGGAATATCCCAAATTTACTGGTGCAGGCATGGATTGGCCTCCATATTCGCCGGATTTGACTCCCTGTGACTTTTTTTTGTGGGGCATAGCGAATGACATGGTCTACCCGAAGCATCCCGCCACGCTGGACGAGGTTGAATCGGCGATCTCTGTTGCATGTGAATCCATTTCGGTTGAGACACTACGAAATGTGATGGCGAATTTCATTCTTCGTTTGCGCCACCTCTGTAGTGCCAATGGTGAACATTTTGAAAACATTGCGATGTGATTGTTTGCAAAGAGTGTTTTCATACGATTATTTCACTTATGTATGGTGGTATGAGCTGTACAGCGTACAGCGCCATCTGTTAGCAGCTTTTGTAACTATTATTTCAAACTGCTGTATAAACTTCTTACAGCTATTACAATAAACATACCGTTTACTGCATTCATCTATCGATCGTTGTTTTCGAGATATTTAATTTTGTAATCAGGGAGCCCTTTTCTGGACACGCTGTATATATTACAAATATTGACTCGTTATTTGTTGCAATTAACTCACAAATTTTGGTGGTAGAACTAGGTAACGCCGTGATATTCAAGTAATGTCATGATAGTATTCAAGTTACTCCGTTATAGATGTTATTTATCATTAAGAGTACCTTTTAAACTTTGTAAACTAGTTTTTAATGTAATGTAAATCTTAATACCATATGTAAAAGTTAACGTTATCTTCTATTAGAAATTTTCAAACCTTCTACTGTAGAAAATAGTAACAAAAACAAAACAAAAATCCAGAAAATATGCACAAGCAAAATTTCAGCTATTGTTTTAAGTCCACTGAACCGTTGTTAGTCACTGCCTGAGTCCTCACACCCATCACACATAAAATAGACATTATCTAAAACTTCACAGAAAGTAAACACTAATCATAGAAATAGAAGAAAATAACAGAGCGGCAGTGGCGCTCCTAGCTCTGGAGTGCGGCCACTCGAAATGAGTCTCCATTAAGACGTTTAACGTAGCGCATCGGGCGCTAGAAATAGACCCACTACTCTGCAACGGAGTTCAAAGGTCGTTGAGTCACAAAACCATTTATACTTGATGTTGGGGGACATTTAACTTCACAATTAAAACTTTTGTTTCATTATAGTTATGAAGGCGATGGAGGAGAAAGACGAACAGTATAATGGTTACGAAACATGTAGATAGAGATATGAAATTAGATGTTCAGCGATGAGCAGTGTAACGTGGTTGTTGAAAGTCCCAGAGATACAGAATGATTGGATTGCTATCCACAGAGAAAGGGAAGAATCTACACAAACACTGTGTGTGTGTAGATTTGAAACCGTAAAAATGTCCAACTGTCATACTTGGCGTGGTGTGAGTTATCCATATTAATAACATCTTCAGTTAAACACATGCATTGATAATGGCCAGTTACCGGCCGATATGATGATTTGATAATAAAGATTTTTAGAAAAGATCAACTGATAGCTGAAAATCTCAGAGTATTGGAAACTTATCACAGTCGTGGAGCGCAAACTAAGGAAATAACATGATATGATAATTTTGGTCGGTATGAGGAGCGTACACCAACAGGCGAAGTATTTAACGTTACAGCTCGTGATAAACAAGGAAATCCGTTTCATTTCGTAGTCAGACACCAATTTTTCATGTGTCTCTCATAGGTAGTATATCAATACCTAATGCAGCTGATGCCAAACTAATCGCAGGTAGCGAATAAATTTCTAAATTAGTTGATACAGTTGTGGATCGTCACCAATGTTGGTTGTTATCAGAGACGCAGTAACGGCAGAAGAGTTCCATAGACAAGTCAGCAGATTCTCAGCTTCTTCACCGACATTTCAGCCCATCTGACTAGTGCCACCGTCTGTGCTGTTATTGTGATGTACTGTGATCCATGTACTTTCTACTACAGAACGCTGCTCCTCCTGCGGACTATGATTTTCCTTTTTCGTGGACATATCCGGTAGGTCTCGTCGCTTACCGTAGCGGGTCTTCTATTCCAAACTCTGTCGCACACTTTCATCACAAGCACGAACAACAAACGCTTATTCATCAATAAACAAGTTCACTGTTTGTAACCCTGAGGGACCAATCTGCTGTCGTCATCTGTTCCTAGATTACAAAAAAACTAAGAGGGGTGTTCAAATGAAAATGTACGAAATGTCCTACCAAATCTGTTTGAATATGCCACTTTGAGATAACGTAGTACAACATCTAAGGAAACAAAACAAGCGCCGTTACCTCCCCCTAAAAAATTCAGGGCTGTGCCCTCCGCAGAGAAGATGATGCTCACTGTGTTTTTCGTCGGCCTGGGCTGCTCACGGATTCCGTTCCATGATAACGCGCGTCCAGACATGTACAGAGTCACACAAAGTACTGGCCAAGTTCAAGTGGGAGCAGCTTGAGCAGGAAGTGCTTCAACTCGTACGACGAACCGAAGGACACATTTAAGATTTAAGAACTGGTTCTTGTCACAGCCAGAGGAATTCTGGGAACAGGCAATCCTCTGGCTCGTTAAACAGTAGGACAATCGTGCTCAGGCCTCTCAGGGCAATACTTTTGAATAAACATTTCAATTATGCCCACAGTGCCGTTTTCGTACCTTTCACTTTGACCACCCTCTCGTAATATACGCCGAGAACAGCACCCATCCATGCCCGAGGGAGGACTCGAACCTCCGACGAGATCAGCTGCGTAGCCCCTGAGATGGCGCTAGAACCGCGCGGCTGCTCAGTTTTGTGGATATATTAATCACAGTACATTGATTCCTTTCTTCTACAGATTTCAATTGAAGACACTTTTTTTTAATTACAGCACAGGCATAAAGTGTTACGTGATACTCGCCGCTACAAGTCTGTATACAGCTGCAGACGGTTTCAACTTGCGCCACCGAAACGGTTCAGTCGACAGAGTAATAGGAGTGCAAGGTAGTACCTCACCCAATATTGAGAAAATAATTATTTAAATGGGAGGCATTAGCTATGAGAACGCCCTCATGTGAGCGTCCTCTGGGTGTAAGAGTGATGTCAAGTATGCCACAGTGGAGTGTCATGGGTCCGTTGTTGTTCACCATATATATATATATGACCTTGCGGATAACATCAGAAGTTCACTGAGACTTTTGTGGATGATGCTGTAGTATATAGAGGGGTTGTAACAATGGGAAATTGTATTGAAATGCAGGGGGATGTACATCGAACTGACTCATGGTGCAGGGAACTGCAAATGAATCTCAGTGTAGTCAAGTGTAACACTACAGCAGGTCAGCAACTGGAAGTAGTTAATTCCATAAATTATCTGGGGGTAGGCGTTAGGAGTGAATTAAAATGGAACGACCATATAAAATCAATAGTGAAGAATCCTAAGGAATTGCGGTCCAAAAACAAAGTAGCTTACAGTACACTTGTTCGCCCACAGCTTGAATACTGCTCACTGGTGTGGGGTCCGTACCAGGTGCGGTTGATAGAGTTAGTAGAAAAGATCCAACGGAGAGCAGCGCGCTTCGTTTCAGGATCATTTGATAATCGTGAAAGCGTTACGGAGATGATGAAAGATATCTGTTTTATGATATTTATTGAATATAATTTATTTTTTGGATTGGTCGTGGAGATGTAACTGGGATTTGCTATCTGACCTTGTGAGTGTATATGTGTGACTTTGTTTGACTAGCAGCGATTTCTGTTGATAAGAAACGATAGGTTACGTAAAATTCAGATTTTCCCCACGTAAGAAAAGCACATCAAATTCTTTGTGATTGTAATTTTTTTTTCTTTTTTAAACGTCAAGCCCACGCAACTCAGTCGTCGTAAAAAAAAAAAAAAAAAAAAAAAAAAAAAAAAAAAAAAAAAAACTTATTCCTTTCATTCTCCACTCCGAGGAGTGGAGCGGGCTGTTCGAGATCCGGCCCATAAAGAGTCGCGGTTCTATTCAGCCAATTATCAGACAAGCTGATAGTGGGGCAAAGGGGGAATCCCAATAGGGAATAAGTGGGAGGGGCTTACCAGTTCCGGCATACGCCTTGCATTGCTGGTGAAGTTAAGCTCTCGTTTCAAAAAAGCAACTGAGAGTGCATACAAATATTTTACTGTGAAAGGAAGTTAATCCTTGTGACACTTCAAAGATGCCAATGTCTTTACTGAGAAGTAAATTGAATTTTCGTAACAGTTGAAACGTACTGTGGTTGGCTCATCAAGCTTAGTCAAACACTTCATTATCGAGCGTTGTTAATCACCTAATTACTTTATCAAAAAATGATCTCTTGAATTTCTCTACTCACAGTTAATACAAGCACAAAAAATTTGAATTAACCCACAGATAAGCACTCTACCTTTGATATTTCACTCATTGTAACTGCCTCATCATTATCATATTCTCAACATAGTTTTCAACAATCCTAACCTGGACCCTAATTATTTTAGTGAAAGTTATCTGTTAAAACATACACTCACAGAGCCACCGCGTGCAAGTACGATTGAGATTAACACTTTTACTTCACTTCAAAACAACTGACATCAATTAACTGGTACCGGCCGCGGTGGCCGAGGCGACTGAGGCGCTTCAGTCACGGTCTGCACGGCCATTACGGTCGGGGGTTCGAATCCTCCCTCGGGCATGGATATTTGTGCCGTCCTAGTTCGTAAGGGACTGATGACCCCGTAGTTAAGTCCCTTAAGCTGTACAAACATTTGAACATTTTTGAATTAACTGGTTGTAAAACTTATTGGAGGAAAAATGGAAGTTACTACAAAATAATGGAAGAGAAATTTCATTATCACACTTATATTGAAAATTAAAAAGCAACATCATTACAAAAACATATACATATTACCTTATACATTCTTAGTCTGAACATCTTCATCCTATTCAGTAGTCGAGCTAACAGACATCTGCCCATCGCTCATAGTTCAACATCTTACTCCGCCCGCTAAATTACAACAATAAGACACGACTGCCCATTCCCACCGTTACACTGCGACACCAGCGCGCTACCCACGTCACCATTACCAGACAGAGCTATAATGCTACCTCTCTGACCAAGGAAGCTAAGTATACAGATATAGTCTTTGACTTACAGGAATCTTATTCGCAAAAATAATTCCAACAGCATATTACACAATATTAAATTCAACTGAATAGAGACCCCTCGCAATGATCGATAAACTGCAGTGGAAGACTCTGCAGGACAGATGCTCTGTCGCTCGGTACGGCGTTTTTCGAAGTTTCGAGAACATACCTTTACCGAGGAGTCTAGCAGTATATTGCTCCCTCCGACGTATATCTCGCGTAGAGATAATAATGAAGATAAAATCAGAGAGATTACAGCCCACTCAGAGGCATACCGACAATCTTTCTTTCCGCGAAAAATACGTGCCTGGAATAGGAGGGAGAACCGATAGTGGTACTCAAGGTATACTCCACCACACACCATCGGGTGGCTTGCGGAGTATGGTTGTAGATGAAGATGTAGATGTAGTCAAGTGTAATGTGCCGCGAATACATAGAAAGAAAGATCCTGTGTCATTTAGCTACACAATAGCAAGTCAGCAACTGGAAGCAGTTAATTCCATAAATTATCTGGGAGTAGGCATTAGGAGTGATTTAAAATGGAACGACAATATAAAGTTGATCGTCGGTAAAGCAGATGCCAGACTGAGATTTATTCGAAGAATCATAAGGAAATGCAGTCAGAAAACAAAGGAAGTAGGTTACAGTACACTTGTTCGCCCACAGCTTGAATACTGCTCACCGGTATGGGATCCGTACCTGGTGGGGCTGATACAGGAAGTAGAAAAGATCCAGAGGAGAGCTGCGCGCTTCGTTACAGGATCATTTGGTAATCGTGAAAGCATTACGGAGATGATGGATAAACTCCAGTGGAAGACTCTGCAGGAGAGACGCTCTGTCGCTCGGTACGGGCTTTTGTCGAAGTTTGGCGAACATACCTTTACCGAGGAGTCTAGCAGTATATTGCTCCCTCCTACGTATATCTCGCGAAGAGATCATGAAGATAAAATCAGAGAGATTAGAGCCCACACAGAGGAATACCGACAATCTTGCTTTCCGCGAACAATACGTGACTGGAATAGCAGGGAGAACCGATAGTGGTAATCTAGGTATACTCCGCCACACACCATCAGGTGGCTGGCGGAGTATGGTTGTAGATGTAGATGTAGTCAAGTGTAATGTGCTGCGAATACATAGAAAGAAAGATCCTGTCTCATTAGCTACACTATAGCAGGTCAGCAACTGGAAGCAGTTAATTCCATAAATTATCTGGGAGTAGGCATTAGGAGTCATTTAAAATGGAACGACAATATATACTTGATCGTCGGTAAAGCATTTGCCAGACTGAGATTTATTCGAAGAATCATAAGGAAATGCAGTCAGAAAACAAAGGAAGTAGGTTACTGTACGCTTGCTCGCCCACAACTTGAATACTGCTCACCGGTGTGGAATCCGTACCAGGTGGGGCTGATAGAGGAAGAAGAAAAGATCCAGAGGAGAGCATCGCGCTTCGTTACAGGATCATTTGGTAATCGTGAAAGCGTTACGGAGATGATCGCTAAACTCCAGTGGAAGACTCTGCATGAGAGACGCACTGTCGCTCGGTACGGACTTTTGTCGAAGTTCCGAGAATATACATTTACCGAGGAGTCTAGCAGTATATTGCTCCCTCCTGCGTATATCTCGCGAAGAGATCATGAAGATAAAATCAGAGAGATTAGAGCCCACACAGAGGCATACCGACAATCTTGCTTTCCGCGAACAATACGTGACTTGAATAGGAGGGAGAACCGATAGTGGTACTCTAAGTATACTCCGCCACACTCCATCGGGTGGCTTGCGGAGTATGCATGTAGATGTACGAGGCGCGTCCAGAAAGTAAGTTTCGTTTGGTAATAAAATGAAATTGTACACAGATACAGAAGAAATTTTTATTGCACAATATTCTACAACTCTTAAACTGCTTTTCCACATAACTGCCGAAATTTTTCAGGCACTTGTCAATAGCGTGCCACAAGTTTTTGCATGCATCCTTCACAGAAGGTTGCCGCCTGTGTATTCAACCATGTGGTAACAGCTCATTATCATCTTTGAAGTGTTGATCACCAAGGACAGATTTTAGGGGTAAGAAGAGATGAAAGTCGCTAGGTCCGAGCTGTATGGAGGATGATCAAATAGGTCCCATTGAAATTTCCGTAAGAATTGTTTGGTCGCATTCGGTGTGTGAGGTCAGGCATTATCGTGAAAAAAAATCTTTTGACAGTAACCCTCTTCTTACACCTAAAATCTGTCCTTGGTGGACAACACTTCAACGATGATGACGAGCTGAAAGTACATGTTACCACATGGTTGAATACACAGGCGGCAACATTCTCTGAAAAAGGCACACAAAACTTTTTCCCATGCTATGACAATTGCCTACAAAATTTCGGAAGCTATGTAGAAAAGTAGTTTAACAGTTGTAGATTTTTGTACAATCAATATTTTTTCTGTATCTGTACCCGTTCATTTTATATAACCAAACGGAACTTATAGACGCACTACACGCATCAGGAGTATACAAGGTGGAATGCGAGTGTGGGGAAGTGTACATAGGTGAGACAGGGAGGGCAGTGGCAACACGCATACGCGAACATGAACGCTACATTCGATTAGGCCAACACAATAATTCTGCAGTAGCCGAACACCAGCAAGATTGCAGTAAAAAGATAAAATTTAACAATGCCAGAATACTCGCCAAGCAACCAGGGATGGTCAAACGCAAGATAAGGGAAGCCATCGAAATTGTAAAACACCCTAATAACATGAATAGAGAAGATGAACTCAGGCTTGCCCCCTCTTGGCTACCAGCCATCACAGCGAAATATGCCGCACTGACATCACAAGACGCGAGCGTCACTAGTAAGCTACTGCCGCCGCGCGGCCCACGGCCAGCAAGAGAGAAACGGAAGCCCTCACCCCATTCGCCGATGAACACCAATCATGTCTCGCTATGCAAGAAGCAACGGGTAACCCCCACCCATTCCATCTCAGCATCCTATCAAAATAAAGTTCCATTCTTCCGCAAAAAATTCACCAATAACATCGCTTATTTTTAAAAATTATGACGTAATGTCTAAATGAAAGTGATATAAAGTGTAGTAACAACCAGCTCACATCAGTTACCCAGGTGAAGGCCACTTTAACGTTGGCCGAAACGTTGGTTATTTAAGTAATAGCCTTACATCATGACGCGGTACCATACCCAGAAAACTTTTATGTCATCTGACTCTGGCCGCGGAAGCCTACGTAATTATATAAACGGAACTTACTTTCTGGACGCGCCTCGTGGATGTAGATGTAACGCGTAATCCTTTCCGGCAGCGGGCCGTGTGGTTTGGAGAGGCGTGCCTCTTGAAAGCCGGCGTTGTACCCCCTGCCATCTATCGTGTAGGCTGCAGCCCCTCGCAGTTATTTTTAAGGCGGTGGCCCCAGCAGACCCGCGGCACCCCCGGTCGGCGCTGAGCTCTCGACCAGAGGCTGAGGGCTGCGGGCCGCTGCCTCCTGAAATAGCCCCGCCTCGGGCGCCGCCAGCTGACGTGACGTCACCACGACACACGTCACGCGGTGCGCCCACAACACCGGCACTGGCCGCCGCATGGACACCAGGGATGCGAAAAACCGACCGGCTGAAACCGATGTCGGTATTTTAGTTCTGAATAACCGGTGTAGCCGGCCGCGGTGGCCGAGGGGACTGAGACGCTCCAGTCACGGTCTGCACGGGCACTACGATCGGGGGGTTCGAATCCCCCCCTCGGGCATGGATATTTGTGCCGTCCTTAGAATAAGCTAGTTGATAAGTAGTTTGTAAGTTTAGGGACTGATGACCCCGTCGTTAAGTCCCATAAGCTATACAAACATTTGAACATTTGAATTTGAATAACCGGTGTATTGGTTCAAAAACATTTCGGGCTCGCAGCCAGTCGACGTAAACGTCATCGCACGATCTTTCAACTGGACACCTGCCAGTCATCTACAGGCGAGCCAACGAGAACTGATGTAAACATTTTTCTTGATTGTCATTCTACTCCCCGAAATGGGGCTGGCTGTCAGCGCAAGCAGGCGTTCTTCTCTCTCTGTTTCCAGAATTCCTGGCTGTGATAAGAACCAGTCCTCAAATGTGTCCTTCAGCTTGTCGTACAAGTTGAAGCGCTTCCTCCTTGAGATTTTTTTTAAGCGTTACAAACAGATGGAAATCACAGGGGACATGCCCGGGCTGTAAGACGGATGCTCAAGCTGCTTCCACTTGAGCTTGGCCAGTACTTCGTGTGACTCTGGACGCGTTATCATGGAACGGAATCCTTGAGCAGCCCAGACCGCTTGCTCATAACGGACTAGGCTACGGAGTGTCTCACGATAGAAGTCGCTGTTAATGGTTTTTCCGTGCTCAACCATTTCTATGACTATCGGAATTCGGACGTCGGAAAACAGCGAGCATCACCTTGCCTGCTGAAGGCACAGCCCTGAATTTTTTAGGGGGAGGTGCCGAAACAAGTTTTGTTTTCCTAGATGTTTCATTACGTTATCCCAAAGTGGCATATGCAGATTTAAACCGATTTGGTTTTTATGACATTTCATACATTTTCATTTGAACACCCCTCGTAGTTTGTAATCTAGGAACAGATGACCACAGCAGATTGGTCCCTCGGGGTTACAAACAGTGTAGAAAGAAAGTAAGGTAAAAAGGTAAAGCAGTCAACAATCCGAAGATTGGTTTGAACACCACAGTGCTTTACTAGGAATGGAGATGGTGTGCCGTTGCCTTCTTCCGACCTTCGAACTGACAGACCCAGCCAGTTATGGGGGACCTACAGTTTAACGTGGGTTCCGAACCACGGTGCTCCTCGGTATTTTTCACATGAGCAATACTGCCAGAGGTAAAAGAAGTTGAAAGTGACAGATAAAAATCCTAGGACCTGGCGGGGATCGAACCCACGACTTTTGGATTTGTAGTCTGGCACTGTGGAACCGAAGCGCACGACAAAGAAAGGTGATAAAATTAGAACACAATTAAAATCTATGTGTTGCTTCAGGTTTTCCCGACGAATTTCATCTAACTATGGTTCTCGAACGAGACGTCGGATAGTATTGTCAAAACTGCACAATATTTCTTCAGCACACGTGGCTGATATCTTCAGGTGCGGTGAACACACCTACTGGGCCGTGACTAACGAATTCCTATTTAGAGCATTCAAAGAAGGGAATGCGCATGCGTGAATGCACCAAAAACTGTGGCCAATAGCGCACAAAGAATGATTTTGGGATGTTTCGATTACGATGAACAGTTGCGATATATCTTTATTTATTGGCCCACTTTAAGTTACGGTAGTAACACTAAAAGTGGGCCTTTGCGATCGTCTTTTTGACAGCGCGAAATTTAAATGAAATTAACGGCTTTACTATTAATCTGAAATGAAAGTTGTATAACCTAATTTGTAGCGGAGAAAATTCTCTACAACTTTGCTCTCTTACGTTTTTTCATATCTCGTAGCGTTTCAAAGATATTTGCAAAAAAACGGCGATTTTGGGATGTATGTCTGTCTGTCCGTAACGTGTTCCCTGTTTTAAGACGAACCGTTCAACCGATCAGCACCAAATTTTACAGACATGATTGTAGGCCGCCAGAGACCAGAACCTCCCTTTTTCAAATTTTTCGGACAAAAATACTGTAGTAATACCTAAAAAAAAGCCGTTTGTATTATAGTTGTAATTGCAAACGAACCGTTCATGTGACACGAAAATTGAATAACCTTATTGGTAGAGGAGAAAATTCTCTACAACTTAGTTCCCTTATGTTTTTTCATATCTCGTATCGTTTGAGACATATTTGCAAAAGTAACGGAGATTTGACACCCTTCATTGAATTAACGAAAACCAGCCGATAGGAGACGTCACGTGACATTCCTCGCGCAGAAAACACTGTGACATACGCTAACTTGCGCGTATTTGATGATTTTCTTATTGTAACTTACACGTTGTCATTTCAGAGCAGTGGCGCACTAAAGAATTAAAAAAAAAACCACACACATCGTTCTTCGTACGATAAATGATAATCTAGTGTCTACAAATGCCATATTAGCGTCAGTTAACAACGGCCATCAATAGTATGAGATTAAAGGACTCTTCTTTTGATTGATAGTCGTAGCGTAGTGGCCAAGGCGTTGGCCTCTGACGCTGAAGGTCCGTGTTTCGGATCCCGCCACTACCTATTTTTTTTCCTAAAAGGGTTTCAGACACTCTTATTAATTAATTTGTTATTATTTAGATTATTATTTTGGTCCAAAATGTTTGCAAAAACTTATAAATCTACAAATATAAAGTGGGCCGTACAACACGTCAGTGCGATTTTTTTTTTATTATTATTGTTATTCAATTCCCCTACATGGGGCTGGCTGTCAGCGCACGCAGGCGCTCTCCAGCCGAGAGAAATACAAATACAAAGAAGTGTACAAAGAAAGTAAGGTAAAAAGGTAAAGCAATCAACAATCCGAAGATTGGTTTGAACACCACAGTGCTTTACTAGGCATGGAGGTGGTGTGCCGTTGCCTTCTTCCGACCTTCGTAATGACTTACCCAGCCATTTATAGGAGGACCTACAGTTTAACGTCGGTTCCGAACCACGGTGCTACTCGATATTTTTCACATGGGCAATACTGCCAGAGGTGAGAGAAGTGGAAACTTTCAGATAAAAATGTTAGGATCTGGCGGGGATCGAACCCGCGACCTTTGGATTTGTACTCTGGCACTGTGCAACCGAAGCGCACGACAAAAAAAAGTAAAGGTGATAAAATTAGAGGACAATTAAAATCTATGTGTTGCTTCAGGCTTTCCCGACGGATTTCTTCTAACTATGGTTCTCGAGCGAGACGTCGGATATTATTGTCAAAACTGCACAATATTTAAGATTACTTGACATAGTCGGGTCTGGAGGCGATCTAATCGTTTTAGAATTTTCTAAATGACAAGCCAAGATCGCACACTAATAATTTATTAAATGACGACCGGTTTCGGTGCACTGTGTCATCATCATGTGGTCACATATATGTTATAATCTGGTCATCTTGTTAAAAAAATGTTTTTAACTTATGCATTTTTTATATAGTGACTAAGAGCAATGTTGCACTTGTTATTTTACACCAATTTTTTTTTAATAAGATGACCAGATTATAACATATATGTGACCACATGATGGTGACACAGTGCACCGAAACCGGTCGTCATTTAATAAATCGTTAGTATGCGATCTTGGCTTGTCATTTTGAAAACTCTATGCACTATATTTCGTCAGGACACCTTGCTGACATCTTGAGGTGCGATGGACACACTGCTGGGCTGTGATCGATAAATTCCTATTTAGAGCATCGTTCAATGAAAGGAATGCGCAGGCGTGAACGCGCCAAAAACGGTGGCCAATAGCGCACAAGGAATGATTTTGGGAATTTTCGTTTACGATCAACAGTTGCGATATTTCTTTATTTATTTTTATTTTATTTTTTTATTAGCAGGTTTAAAAGCTTCTTTTTAATTTTCATTTAATTAATAAGAAGCTGTTAAACCTGCTAATAAAAAATAAAATAATTTTGATGTCCTAGAAAGAAAAATCATTCGAAAAATACTTGGTCTACTAAGAAATACAGAGGTATGGAAACTAAGACGTAATGCAGAAGTTTATGGCAACATAGAAAACATAACCGAAACACTACGAAAGAGGCGACTACTATTCTTTGGACATTTATACCGAATGAACAGCAACAAGTTAACCAAACAGATTTTTAAATATCTCTGGGACAAGAAGTCAACGATAGCATGGATTCAAGAAGTTAGGAAAGATTTGGAAAGAAACAATATAAGTGAAAAAGATGCAACAGAAAGCGAAACTTTAAAGAAGAAAGTGTTAAAAATGGAAGGATTCCAAGGCAGGAGGAAAAAGAAGACAGGAGTAAAGTGGTCTGAGGAGAGAAAAAGGATGCATAGTGAAGAGATGAAAGATACTGGAGGAAAAAGAAAGAAGAACAAAGGAGGAAACTTTGAAATTGGTGCGTGGTCCTTAGATGGCCGAAACGAAGAAAGAAATATCGCAACTGTTCATCGTAAATGAAACTTCCCAAAATCATTCCTTGTGCGCTACTGGCCACCGTTTTTGGCGCGTTCACGCATGCGCATTTCCTTCTTTGAATGGTCTGAATAGGAATTCGTCGGTGACGGCCCAGCGGTGTGTCCATCGCACCTGAAGATGTCAGCCAGGAGCGAGAACGAAATATTGTGCAGTTTTGACAATAATATCCGATTGGAGGAAATTACACGAGTTTAAAATGGAGAAAAGAATGCATTGTTTTTACATAGACACGGTGACAATGAAGATAAAATATAAATAAAATAAACTCGGAGACCTTATAAAATATTTAAAACATAAGGTGTCGGCTGCGCGTTAACCGTTCACGGTTCATTAAAATAAATTACCACACCGAGACGATACCAAATTCATGTAGTACTGATTAAAACACCGAAGATGATGTGATGACTGGAGTGGGGAGGGGGGGACGAGGAGAGGCTGGTGGAAAACATGATCAATTTAAAACACATACGGCGTCGACTGCAGGTTGGCCGCTGTTCATTTTAAGAAAACTATATTTTGTAAACACTCGTGGATGTAGCACCAGCACAAAACGACGACAGTGAGTGAGAGGGTGGGGAGGTAGGGGAGGATGTGGGGAAAGGGGTGCGAGGATAAGCGAGGGGAGGGGAGCGAGCAGGGAGCACAGGACCGAGGGGAGGAAAGCCAGGCAGGCTGCCCCAGGAAGCCTGGAGAGATGCCGGAGGGACAGGGGGAGAGATGATAGGAGAGACAGGAGTGACTGCAGACGATTGCTTTGTTTAGTAGTCAGACTACTCAAGAGAAATTAAGCCTTTTCCTCAATGTGATGATGGTTTCTGCACCCATCCTGCAGTTATAGCAAATATGAAGTTTTGAAGAAAAGTGCCTCAATACAGTAGTCTCGAACTATTTCAGTGTGTAGCCCTTGTGGAGCTGCGAAAAAGATCCATTCCAACACTCTACGAGTTATTTTTGGCGGCTGATTGCAGAGTAAAATTAATGCAATTCAATAAATTCATTTACATGAAACGACACAACAATTTTTTTAGATGACGTATAAGTTTGTATCCAGTATTTTAACTTCCATCTGTACAAATCACAGACATTTCTGCTGGTTGGATTTCTTAATGACGGACAGAATCTTCTAATGCTTTAAGCTTCCCGTTGTGTTTCACATACTTAATTTTTAAGGTAAACCATTACTGGAATATGATATTTTTGTCAATGTAATGAAAGTTATCTTTTTATTATATTTATTAAATATAATTTAATTTTTGGACTGGTCGTGGAGATGAAACTGGGATTTGCTATCTGACCGTGTGAGTGTGTATGTATGACATTGTTTGTCTGACTAGCAGTGATTTCTGTTGATAAACGATAGGTTACATAAAATTCATATTTTCCACACATAACAAAAGCACATCAAATTCTTTGTGATGTTCCACACACTGGATCAAAAACTAAGCCCTGATAGTAAATTACTTGAATAAATATATGTATATATATTTTTTTAATCGTCAGGCCCGCGAAACGGATAACTCAAATGAAAAAACCTAAACTTAAAAAAAAAAAAAAAACACCTTATTCTTTTCATTCTCCACTCCGAGGAGTGGAGCGGGCTGCTAGAGATCCGGCCCATAAAGAGTCGCGGTTCTATTCAGCCAATTATCAGACAAGCTGATAGTGGGGCAAAGGGGGAATCCCAATTGGGAATAAGTGGGAGGGGCTTACCAGTTCCGGCATACGCCTTACAACCGAGGAAAACCTTGGGCGGAACCGGGGGATTGGGACCAATTTAATTTATACCTGAGACCCTGCCCCAGGCTACAAATGGATTATCGGGAGTGCACGAGTGCACTCACGACAATTTAGTTCTTTGAGCACCATATGATTCCAAACTCAACGAATTTTCTCTATACAATTTTCAAATTTCGAAGCTTTCCCTGTCTTGGAAAAATTTCTGCGGACGCCCTCGTATCCTTTCAGCGTTCTGTGTAAGCATCTACTGTTGATGTTTGAACTGCTTGGTGTGTGCTTGTGTGTGTGTGTGTGTGTGTGTGTGTGTGTGTGTGTGTGTGTGTTGGTGTTTATCTGCGCGTGCGTCGACAGTCGAAAAGACAAGTTAAATGGATGTGTACGCTCCTCACCGCATTCCCATAACAATAATAAATCTTTCAAGAACGCCCACTTATCTAAATCGCTACTGGGCTGCGAGCGTAATATCTTAGCTGTTGAGTCATATCGAAGAAGCACCAGCCTCTAGCCTAAGGCCAGCGGTCTTTGAAAGTCCATCCACTGAAAGAGCAGAGGCAATCATTCATCCACAGCCTCCGTTCGCCATTTTTAAGAAACATTGTCGGAACTCCTGGAGAACACTCGTTCTTCATCCGAGTTAGTGATGGTACGAGTCACATATCGGGAAGGACCTTACTTTTTTGCCGATAATCTTGGAAGCTATTGTTCGTATTGCGGTTGAAACACAAAGGAACTATTACGATTGTTTTGACATCATGCAGACTGCTACGAGGGCTACCTCTCATTTCTTTTTCAAAAACAAATAGTTTTTTGTTACATATCGCTGTAATGTTTCTTAAAATATTCGCCTTTAAAATTCATTCACTCTTACAAGCGTTAGAACCAAACCTGGAAGCACTTTTTTCTGTTTTGATGTTGCTACCCTAAAAACATTGATTTGGGAGTATTTCAATGGTTATTTAAGTTATGAGTGTGCTGAACGTTTGTTTGACATAAGACAAAAAAAGAAAGTACTTCGGAGATAATTTGGTGAATGAGTTCCATCACTATTTAGGCTTTTCTCTTTCAAATAATCTATTATTTGATAATTCGTGTGAAAACTGACAGTCATGTTGAAGAATGATCCAACGTTATTCGTTGTTTTTCTTCATTTGATGGATGACATTTTCCAATCCGATTCGTGTCTACCCTTCAGGATTAGTTATTCTTTAATCATCTAAGGCAGTAGTAGAGACAAGTCAACTAAACCATCTGAAAACTGTTCCTGTCGGAGCACAGAAAAGGCAAATAGGTTCCTATTCAAAAGACTCTGACAGAAAGTAGGTAACCACTTGCCTGAATTCTCATTCCATCTTCCTCAACAACAAAATTTGCTTGGGAATTTATTCTTAGGTATTTTTTAACACAAAAGAGGCTAAATCCTTATATCCGTTCTCTCACTGTAAAGTTCATACACAGCATCCCCCTTTCCATGTCGCTGTGAACATTCACTTCTCTCCCAATGTCCTCTAATTCACGCACTGGCACTTTTCCCAAACTGTCTCTCCCACTGTAGCTATATTCATCCCTTTCTCTAAATCTCAATTACCACTGTCTTTGTCACTTTCACTTTGTGTCTGTCATTGTGAACATCCCACTCTTTCTCTCTTACATTACCACTGTCTCATACTTTATCGCAGTCTGCTTCTTGTCTATTCATTCATCATTTTATGCTCTCTACACATGTATTTACTGTTGAATTGGTCGGGCTAATAAACTAGAGATCGACAAACTTTAACAAATTTATCTAATATTCGACCAGAGATGCATTATTGCACACTTCACTCAAGTAAATTTACTCTGAAAGCTTCCCCTTGTTTGGTAAACTTAAACTGCCTCGTTATTCACACAGTTTTGCCGCCGTTTTATATATATTGTGCAACTCTACCATTGGCATACCGATTGGTTCGGAACGAATACTTTCAGGAAGGAGAAATCAATTACATAATAAAGACAAAATTATCATAAATGTGGGGAGAAAATCAATATACATTATTTCTTCCACTTGTCGCACCTAACATTCTTTAGTTTTAGGACGCGTTGCACGTAACAAGAGTTCAACTCTTATCATACTGGCATTTATAAATGCCACGAAATTTATGAATTATATGGACAAATGGGATAAGAACGTTTACTTTGCGAAGCTCCAGACCTTAAAAATACGCTCATTATTTAAAGGGGTCAACATGTTTAGCAATATTCTGATCATGTCGCGATTATTCAGTACACACCATAGAGAAAACAACGCAAAATTAGTAAACGCGCGAGAAATGAGTGCCTTGCTGGCGTCAATATTGAATTTGTAACAAACGGAGAAGTACACTTTGGAGAATGGCACTGAAACCACTTTGCTTTGTGTTGAGGAGATGGCAGTATCCAGCAGCCCATCATAGCTCACAAAGAAAGTGAACTGCACAAAAATCGCGTAAATATGTTCTGAACACTTAAGGAAGATGAAAAGTGTACTACGACTTAGAATAATTATTAATTAGCCCATATAATCAAGTCACAAAGAAAAATCCACAGATTATCAAAATAATCTGTAAATGACACGTTTAAAAGCAAACTCTTACCGTTTCCTAAGCAATACGACCACTATTTTTATGTAAGATGGGGGCTGTGGTGATCGTTAGACCTCATCTGTCATCGTTACCCTGAAAGCTTCTTTTTAGTGTAACAAATTGAAAATGAGCGAGCACTAGTTTGGAAATTAGATTTCAGGGGCACTGGCACGTGAACATTTACATTTAAAGAAAATCTCAAACTCGACACGTACCATAGAACAAAAAATGAGGGACTAGGTTGAGCTGAAATAAGAAAATTAGTAATCATTAAATTATTTATTTGTTGTTGACTTGTCAATAATGATGATTACACTGTGTTTGTACAATACTGTTCCATACAAATACACTCGTCCTCTTCATACAAAATTCCTCTTCCAATATCAAATGAAATTTCATCACCCTCTGGCGGGATACATTCATAGGTACATAAACCAATCAGCGAAAACAAATTCGGCACGTGGGTCATAGCCGATCAACCGAACCTTACAACACGGTGACTACCATGCGACTGTACTGAACTATCTTCCACCCGACCCATTTACTAGCCTACTCTTCAGTGCCCACCTCAGCGGTCAAAGATGCTGCTGTAGCGCAGATGCTACATCTCAGTTACAAAGATACTACGGTGTACAGTGGCTATAAATATCAAATAAGATTAACGAAGTTTATAATAGATGAATTTACATACAAATAAAGCCGTAAGGCAAATACATGACCAGATTCACAAAATATCACAGAAAAATCCATAAATAATGTTATTCAGCATATAACTTGCCTACTTTCAACCATAACGTCCGTCTCTCCAGGCTAATAGAACAGAATAACTAAAATCAACCTCTACGAAACCTCTCTCGATAAATCGAGACTAAGAGTGACCTGTTTACCAACCTTTCCCTATCTTAAGGAGTGTTCAGAAGTCAGTCGAATCATCGCCTATACTTGGCGGAGTTTCTCCCCAACTGCTGACCGTTCAAACTCAGCCTGCGGGGTCGACCCCTGTTGGCTGCTGTCCCCACTTAGGACCAGTGACCGACCTGGCAAACCCATGCCCTGCTCCCAAAGATTACTATTTACTTTGCCGCGATTTTAACACCGAAACTAAGGTTGACTGTCCTACATCTTCTGTCTAGAAGTCCATCTTTGGTTTAACTCATATCTGTTCCACACACACACACACACACACACGCACACACACACAGAATGTTTTATGGAAGGAAACTATGAACGTTACTTTGTGAAATAAAATAAAATACACAAAGAACCCATTTATGTATTCAATGACTTCAATTAATATTTAGTGGAGCACTTGCCCATTTCACACTACAGCGCTCAATAAAATTAGGGAATATGAATATGAGTCTGGTAATGTACTTCATTCAGATATTGGTTACAGTATTATTTGTGTGTGATACAGTACTGTCTGAACTCTTTATTTGAGATTTACAAAGCGTTTACGTAGAGCAAGGCACCTTGTAGCTACCAAAATAGTAAGTCATTTTCGTTGCCCTCTAATATGGTTTGTGATCATCTCTGACGGCATTACAGTTACACACCGGCGTGGTACGAACAGTGTGAGCTTATCAACCAGGTCTTGAGGGATATTTGGCCATTCTTCCATGAGTGCAATATCAACCTCTGTAACCTTTGTAGGAGGTGCTGGTCTAGATATAATGCGTCTGCCAAGTGTATTCCAGACATGCTAAATCGGATTTAAGTCCGGGGAAAAAGCAGGCCATTCGTAAAATTCTCTCAGCTTCAAGCACGTTGTCCAAGCCCGATATCACCTCTGTTTTAGTCGATGCCTTACCATCGATTACTACAAACTGTGTCCTCTCTGACAGGAAATCCCATATCCAATCGCAAATTTGGGGCGATATACCATAACCACGCAATTCGATTAAAAGCTGTTTGTGAGGTACGGTGTCAAAAGCCTTCTGTAAATCAAGAAATACGGAATCGATTTGCGAACCCTTGTCGATAGCACCCATCACTTCGTGTGAATAAAGAGCTAGTTGTGTTTCGCATGAACGATATTTTGTAAATCCGAGTTGACCTTGGGTCAATAGATTGTTCTGTTCGAGATAATTCATAATATTTGAATACAGGATATGTTCCAAAACCCTGCTGCTAATTTATGTCAATGAAACAGGCCTGTAGTTTAGTGATTTCCGGTTAAATATTATTATGGCTGTTACAACTAATTAAACATTACTAGCAGTACCCCTTCAACTCAGTATGAGTGTCGAGAGAGAGTTTCATTCCATGCGTCATGAAACATTCGAATAGTGGATAATCGAAGACCATCTCTTATGAAAAAAAATAGTATCTGATGTAAACATTGTAGAAATATACGAGCACTCATTTGCTGGCAGTATACTGTTGTTTATATCTGTGGGAAGTTCTGAAATATCGTGGCCCAGTTCTTTACAGAGATGAGGACACAATGGTTAAGGAACTGGAGCGTAGGAGCGACTCAAGAGGCGATTACGCAAAGCGCGCCTATTTTCTGTTCCACTTGCCGAATGCGGAGCGGTCTACATCTGCCATCCTCCCAGACGAGTCGCAGCTGCGGGCGAACGCATGGCGCAAACGGCCCAGGCTGTGCTTCCTGCCTGCCGTCGGGTTTGCTGGGATCAGCAGGCGAAACACCTGTTGTTTGCGAAACAAACTGCAAAGTACACTGCGGGAAATAAGAATTAACGTTTTCCAGTACACTCAAGATTTATTGTGAAACATGCATATGGAGTCCATGAAATGATTACATTTTCAGATCAACAGCTCACGTGGTACTGAGGAACCAGATGTCGATGTATTCTGATACACCTTTATTACTATTACATGATACCTCCAGTAGTGGCGATGCAGGCGCTGATTCTGGGATATATTCGATCATACAGATAACGAATACCGTCAGGGATGAGAACAAACATATTTTCATGACGTATTTCATTATATAAAGATAAATATGCCCGAGGGGGATTTCGAAACCCCGACCGTAGTGGCCGTGCAGACCGTGACTGGAGCGCCTCAATCCCCTCGGCCACCGCGACCGGCCATCAGCACATCACAAACCATTTACAACGCACAGCATTCTCTCGCTGGTTAGCAGTCGCCGCACGCTCGCCGCCTGAACATCTACAGCGAGGTATACTGTTTTACGTTTTTTTTTTTAATCCTGTTTGTAAATTTATCGTAGCTACTAATGGTGTACCTGTTTCCCTCTATGGCATATCGTCTTTTATTGTATTTTCAGAGGTCTGAAGATGATCTAACCTTAGATCTAAACCGGTTACCTGTAATAATAAGTTGTAAAATTTTTTGCGAACTAGACTGTTATTTTTATCTTTAAATAATTATACGTTCACTGTTTTTTCCAAAAAAGGAAACCATGTTTTCCAAACTGATTTATTTCATTATAGCTAAAATTTCGGGTATTCAGCCGTAACCATTTTTTTTATATTTTTTCCAATATTTTGGGTTGTATATCATTCAACTGTCACCGGAGCGAACCTGAAGACTAGTGACTGTCGACAGAAGTTCCCATCCACCTTCTATAGTGCACAAGGGTAGCAAACCGACGGCAAAGACGTAGAGCTGGCCGCGGTGGCCGAGGAGACTGAGGCGCTCCAGTCACGGTCTGCACGGCCACTACGGTCGGGGGTTCGAATCCCCATGGATATTTGTGCCGTCCTTAGTTGTAAGTCGTTCATAAGTAGTTTGTAAGTTTAGGGACTGATGACCCCGTAGTTAAGTCCCATAGACTCTACAAACATTTGAACATTTGAAAGACGTAGAAGCTGTAGTGATCTCCGTGGAGATTATAATCACAATCTGTGGTTAGCTTTGACGGTAGAGTAGTACCGCAAACATATATTACTAGACAGGCAACGCTGTTTATACTATCATTGGTGTCAGTGAAGTCTCGTCGCCATTATTTCTGTACTATAAACTTGTAAGGAGTCGTGTGTGTTATTACAAAAAGGAGTCTTAAAAATATGGATGAACTGACTAAAAATGTTTTCTTTAGACTTTTGACGTATGGGGAATTCTTGTGTTGTATATGGCTGTTTCATTTTTTATTTATTATTATTATTTTCAGCTAGAGTAACCTTTGACACATACAGGGATGAGTTGCATTGATTTTCGCTTATTATTAATCTGTACCAGTTTCATTCAACTTCGGATTTTTTTTTATCGTATGGTCATCATAAAAGTGGAGTTTATCGTGTATAACACATATCCTTATTCTACATTCTGCTTAGTCATATACACTAATTAGTCGCATTTCCTTTTTTTATTAATCGGTTACCAGTTCCGTTAAAGTTCGATTATTTGCCGTGGATAACATATATATATTTAACCTTCTGAGTGTTTTTCAGATAACTACAGTCTGCTTTCACTGTACTTAACGGTAAAATTGTACTTAACACCCCGGCGGCGCCGCATGATTATATCGCCACCATCAACAAGACGGTAGAAAGCCCTCGACAATGTTTATAGTCTTTGAAACGCACGGAGAGTGACTTGAACAGTGTTTCGTACAGAGGATGAAGTAAATAAATAATGCTTTTCCTGCTCTATTGTTGACAGTTTCTTGTCTGCTCCCTCGTTCACGCAAGAAAAGTAATAGCCCTCGTAAACAGAGACTTCATGACAAAACATTTGCGTTGTCACGCGATTGACTAATGCCAACGTCACATGATTGACAACATAATCACCGTACATAACACGTTCTTCTCATAACACGATTCGACAATGTACGCGTATGTGTTACAATCAGTATTGTGGAACTATCAGCTCAAATGCAAATCATGTTCATACCAACTAGAGCGCGCGCCACATAACTTGGCGGGTGAGGTCTGGTTGCGCAGAAGCACAAGTCGGCCTACGTCACGTCACGTGACCTGCTGGCCAATAGCCGTCTGTCAGCCGATGCGCGCGGTCGAGTTTGTGTCGTACTGTGCGTGACGACAACTGGTTTTGGCATTCTGCGTTGTTTTTTTGCGAGTTATTTCGGAGCATTCAGTTGACTATGGGTAGCAACAGCAAATCTCAACCTGTATTACACAAACAGGCAAGAGAAATAGTGTTTCGCGTATATTAATTTCTTTAGACGGGAGTCGGAAGCGGCTGATCACAAAGCCAAGTGCCAGGAATGAACAGTTGCAGCGTGCGGTATCTGGTTGAGGCGCTCCAGTCACGGTCTGCACACGGCCACTACGGTCGGGGGTTCGAATCCCCCCTTGGGCATGGATATTTGTGCCGTCCTTAGTTGTAAGTAGTTTGTAAGTTTAGGGACTGATGACCCCGTAGTTAAGTCCCATAGACTCTACAAACATTTGAACATTTGTATCTGGTTGAGAACTGTTCAACGAATCGTGAGTGAAGCCAAGGCATCTGTTGAAGACAATGGATCACCTATTTTTAGGTCGCGTGGGAAGTGCCGAAATCGAAAGAAATGTCCCAGTGAGCTCGACGATTTCAGCAAGAATGTATTACGGCGAAAAATATTTGACATGTATAGTAAAGGTAAATATCCTACGGCAGATAAACTTTGTTCATACATAAAAAAAATCAACGGCAGCAAATCTACCATGCTCAGAACATTAAGGGAAATGGGATTTGTATGCGGCCGTCACTTTAAAGCTAAGCGGCAGTCAGCAGCTGACTGCGGCATGGAACGGAGCGCAGCTAACGCAGAGTCCGGCTACGCTGCAGCAGCTGGTCCCCCTACCACTACACAACTACCTGCGCAGCAGAGCCAGTCCACCTGCCAAGTTACGTGGCGCGCGCTCTAGTAAAGCTTACAACGTCATATATTGTTAGAAGATCATAGTAGTACCGTACGGAAACTTTTTGACGTGACGTGAATCAAGACCGTCTCTAATTAATAACCACGCTGTCGACGGGACGTTAAACTCCAAGCTTCCTTCCCTTCCGCGAATCAAGATGGCGGCATCAGGCTTCAGCCACAGAGGAAGTTTGGCAGTCCAGTAATGTATGTCTGTGAGTAGTATGAACCCGTAATGTCATATATGATCACTTGATGCAATCATACTCTAGGTTGTCTGGATTACAGTGCCGTTATCTTTCATTGTCAGGGATTCCAAATTTTATCAAGAATGAAACCGTTATTCCGATTTAAATCACCAGTCGAATTTCAAAGGCTTCTCTGAAAACGGATACACAATATAATTAAAATAAACGTCTACGAATGAATTTCCTAGATAAATTAAGCTAAAGTCACATTTTGAGTAGGATTTACAATGGAGTAACTCACGTTTACCGACACTTCCTAATCTTAGTGTAGACCATTACCTACGTACGCCGCTCCGGTTCGTCAGTCACTCCCATCATCGCCTAAAACGGAAACACTCTGCCGACAGTCTAGTAGTCTTCAGATTCGCTTTGATAATGGCTGAACGATATACTGCCGAAATGTTAGCAAATGGAAATAATTGGTTACGGCTCAATACCCGTAATTTTATTTATCACTTATTCCCACGCCTGCTCGACCACGTAGTCAGTGCCGTATCCATGGAGGGGGGTGGGGGCTGTCGGGCTGCAGCCCCCCCCCCCCTCCAGACCCTCCTGGACCCCCACCCCAGACCTTGTGCAGCCTCCCCGCCTCCCCTAGAGAAAGAAGGGGGGGGGAGGGGGAGAAAAAAGAAAGGGATTGATCCTTTGCAGTATGGTACAGAGATTTTTTTTAAGAAATCAGGATTCACGTCAGCTCGGTTCAGGTGCCCATGCAGCATCAACACGATACCATAGTTCATCAAGAGAAGTGACTGGCGTATTGTGACGAGCGAGTTGCTCGGCCACCAATGACCAGAGGTTTTCAATTGGTGAGAGATCTGGAGAATGTGCTTGCCATGGTTGCAGTCGTACATTTTCCGTATCCAAAAAGGCCCGTACATAACCTGCAACATGCGGTCGTGCATTATCCTGCTGAAATGTAGGGTTTCGAAGGAATCGAATGAAAGGTAGAGCCACGGATCGTAACTCATCTGAAATGTAACGGCCACTGTTCAACGTGCCGTCGATGCGAACAAGAGCTTACCGAGACGTGTAAACAGTGGCACCCCATACCATCACGCCGGGTGATACGCCAGTATGGCCATGACGAATACACGCTTCCAATGTGCGTTCACCGCGATGTCGCCAAACACGGTCGTCTTGAATAAATAAACTGAAAACTGTCATCTTGGCATCTATCCTATTTATACAATAGGATCATTCCCTGAGTAAATTAAGTGATAATGAAAATATTAAAAGAGGTAAAAATTCAGAAAAGAGTATATTTGTCAAAGCTAAACTCAAATATAAAATAATTTTGGCAGTTAAAATATGGCCAGAAAGAATATTACGTGTTGGGTGCATAGATATTACACAATAATAGTCGTAATCGTATCGTCCATCAATTTTTATTATTTTTATTTTCATTATTTGTGTCCGAAATGCTAGCAAAAAATCATAGAATTATAGGGAAATCTGAAGTGGAAAGTACAACATGCCAATGCGGACTAATATAATGCTGACTAAAGCAAGGAAAAACATACACACTAAGAAATCAATCAAACCTGCTGTTATTTAGCTTTGCAAAAAACAAACGTCAAATTACTGCTGTGACATGTCATTCTGCTTTATAAAATTACATGCCGTTTATTAGAATAAATAATCATAAATTAAATAAGTTCTGAATAACTTAAATGTGTTAACTACCCGCAACTTCAATTTTTTCTCAGCTATTACTGCTTGTGCTAATGACAAAAATATTGTTGTTCTTCCAATGTGGTCCAGCTGAGCTTAATGATTGGATACCCCTGGCCTAAAGTATCAATATTAAGTCTGTTTTCACGTATTCGTGTCTTCGTTGCAATGTCGGCTGCGATAAAAAGTGTAACCCACGATACTAAATTAGCATAGAAGATTAAAAAGCAAGGTTACTACACAGAAGGTTGGGCCAATGCGTTCGGCAGCTATCGGGCGCCTCTGCGTGACGTCACTGTCGAGAAGCCTCCAGCAGCGCGAGAAGTTCTCTTGGGTGCCAGTATGGCACCGTTCCACTTAAACTAACAGTCCTGTTCAAATGTTCAAATGTTTGTTAAGCTTATAGGACTTAAGTACGGGATCATCAGTCCCTAAACTTACAAACTACTTATGAACTACTTACGAACTAGGACGGCACAAATATCCATGCCCGAGGGGGGATTCGAACCCCCGACCGTAGTGGCCGTGCTGACCGTGACTGAAGCGCCTCAGTCCCCTCGACCACCGCGGCCGGCTAACAGTCCTGTAGGAGCATACCTGCACAAGGACTCAATATTACTACTTAAACGGCGTTCAAACCGGCACACTTTGCGTCAAGAGACCACAAAAATAAAATATGAGTTACGGCTCCCTTTGACATGTGTATCCCATAATTCACTCGCATTCGGGAGGATGGTGGTTCAAACCCATCTCCGGCCATCCATATTTAGGTTTTCTGTGATATGCCTAAATTACTCCAGGCAAATTCCGGGATGGTTCCTTACCCAAAACTCCGAGCGTTAGCTCCGTCTCAAATGACCAAGCTGTCGACGGGACGTAAAACCCTAAGCTTCCTTCCTTCTCCCATTTCAAATGTTTCTTTTTGTTAACTCTTTCTTCAGTTCGTTTTAAATATTATAAAATTCTCAATAATACTGAAAACGCAACAAACACAAGAGCCTTCTGGTTTAGTAAAGTTTCGTACAGCACAATCGACAATATGCACAGATTTACATGTTATTCATACATGCAGATATTACGAAGAAAGGCTTTGCTTATATCTTCCTGCCTCCAATTTGGTGCTCTTCTTTGGTTTGGGGAGACATCTTATTTGTGTTTCTCAATAGACCTTTCGCAAAACTTTGTCCTTTTCAATCGTCAATTTAGCATTTTGACGACACTGCAGATTTTGGAATTTTTCCCCTGTCTACATCTACGTCTACATCTACATGGGATACTCTGCAAGCCGCGGTGGAGTAGCCGAGCGGTCTAAAGCGTCTCGCTGCGGAGCGCGTGGTTGCTCGCCGTGGAGATTCGAGTCCTCCCTGGGGCATGGGTGTATGTGTTGTCCGTAGGTTAGTTTACCTAGGTTTAAGTAGTTTGTAAGCTACGGACTGATGACCACGCATTTGTTCCGATAGATTTACAAACATTTGAACATTTGATTTGATACTCTGCAAATCACATTTAAGTGCGTGACAGAGGGTTCATTGAACCACCTTTATACTATTCATCTACCACCCCATTCACGAATAGCGCGCGGGAAGAAATAACCACTGAATCTCTCCGTTCGAGCTCTAATTTCTCGTATTTTATTCTGACGATCATTTCTACCTTTGTAGGTAGGAGTCAACAATATATTTTAGCATTCGAAGGAGAATCTTTGCGATTGAAGTTTCGTAAATAGACCACGCCGCATCGGTAAATGACGCTGTAGTAATGATTCCCATCGCAGATCCTGTATCATTTTCGTGACACTGTCTCCGCTGTATCGTTACAATGCATGAGCCACTAATTTGACATGTTCCACATCCACGAGGATCTCCTCAACATGGATCTACGGAACAAAAAACTAATCTAATCTAATCTTCTTGTGCTCTGCGTATTGTTTTCAGTTAATAAACGCGGATTTTTTTTTCTTTTAATAGTAGTAATTCTTTATTAAGCCACTTCATTTCATCCTTGATACATTCTTTTCCTGTTTCTGTGCTGTGATCTACTTCTCTTTTTCTTTGGTGACAGCTGTTTCATCCTGTCATTCCTTTGTTGGTTAGATGACGAAGCAACAAGAATAGTGGCTTTAAAAAAGTGCAGTGTACAAACTGCAATTGCCTTTAAGGTCATCTTTGGCTGAAGTTTCAGTAATTTGCCTTGGAGATCGTATAATTAATCGCATTCAAGTTGACACTGTTACTTCTACAAAGCTGAATCTACCGAATATACGTTGTAGGATCTTTTCGGAAATCATGAATGGTAATATTACTAATTTTAGCCTTTTTATTGTAGTTTTCACGGACTGCAACGCCACAATTCGGTATTATTAATATCAAAAATAACCCAGAAAGTTGATAGAACACATATATAAACAGCAACAACACAAAATTCACTAGCTTTAACTCGAAATGAGCGGAGCTTCTCGACAGTGACGTAATACTCAGAACGGATAATAATGTCTGTTCTGCGCATCAGCTATGGGCCACTCTGATTAAAAAGTAATTTTGAAGAGTGCACAATTTATCTGCACTAATTATTTTCGTATATAATTGTCTTTATAACAAATTTCATGGTAAAATCAATGTAGTTACATCTTATTCTGGAATTGGGACTGCGGCTGGTCTATTTTAAATCCAAATAATAAATGTATTTACCAACAGCCGTAAAGTTTGTTGTTTAATTAACTAGCGGTTTCAATATTATAATAATACCATCTTCAGGTTCTCTACAAATAAAGTTACAAATCAGTGTTGCATTTTAACATCATACGTGACACATGACATATAAAATATATAAAGAACAACAAGTACAATGTCTCAACAAGTAGCTCTGAAGCAATATTATAAGCTATAATGATTGGTATAATAAAAGAGGTATTAAAATAAAATGATATTTATAAATAATATAAGAATTACAGAATCTGAAATATATTACTTCTGAAAGCAATGGTGTTGATTTATATATATATATATATATATATATATATATAGTGAGGTCTAGAATATATGTATTCTTCATCATATAATATAGAAAACCATATTTAGACAGGATGTCTTCATCAAATAAAAAATGTGTATCCTATGTCACATGGTTTTTGTACTTTGTCCACACAAACTTTATTTGATGAAGGCATCCTGCGTAGATATGGTTTTCTATATTATATGATGAAGAGTACTTATATTGTAGAGTTCATTGCTTTCAGGAGTAATATATTTCAGATTCTTTAATTCTTATAGTATTTATAAATGTCATTTTATTTTAGTACCTGTTTTATTATACCAATCATTATAGCTTATTATATTGCTTCAGTGTTGCTTGTTGAGTCATTGTATTTGTTGTCCTTTATATATTTTATATGTTTCATGTAGAGTATGATAAAATACAACACTAATTTGTAACTATTGTAGAGAACCTGTAGATGGCATTATTTTAATACTGAAGCCGGTAGTTAAATCAAACAACAAACTTTACGGCTGTTGGTATATACATTTATTATTTGGATTTAATTTCATGGTAGTATATGAAATCATTCCGCATTCATTGTGTGGCACACCGATTTTAAGCGTGAGACAACACGAGCCGCCGGCCACGATGGCCGAGCGTACTGCGGCGCGCCAGTCACGTTCTGCACGGCCACTACGGTCGGGGGTTCGAATCCCCCCTCGGTCATGGATATTTGTGCCGTCCTTAGTACTAGCTGGATCATAAGTAGTTTGTAAGTTTAGAGACTGATGACCCCGTAGTCAAGTCCCATAAGCTCTATAAACATTTGATTTTTGAACATGTAATGATACTTTTTTTCTGGATTTTATCGCTGGTGTTGTCACAAGATCAAAGTTGAAAACCGGAATTGAAATTTAACTAACCGTAAGATCAGCAATGAATATTAATTTTTGAAATGGTTAATACACTGAAAGGACTACAAAAGATTCCGCCGTCAGTTCTCACTAGCAATGTAAGTTAAAAATTACGACAACACCAGAAAGCACCATTACATAAGAAAATAGCGGAATCAGTTACCTGGTATGTATTCATTGGTGGAAGCCGTGACACTGCAGTTGAACCTGTATGAATTGATTAATATCTTCGTTTTCGTAAACTGATGCTTGGTTTCATGACTATTAATTTTAAGACCGTGTGCAATTTTGATCACTATGGTTATCTAAAGTTAAAGAAATTATCGGTCTTCGCTTTTAACAGAATGAAGATTTCCTGCAGGCATTGAATTCAATTTTTAATATTAAATGAGAGTAAATAAATTTTGCAACGAGAATGTTCTTTTGTCATCATGAGACAATAGGCAACAATGACCAAGCATCAATTTACTAATATTGCTGAAAATCAAGTATTCAATTAAATGAAAGATGGGGAGAAATAGTCATTATTTAAATGAAATAGAAATTCCAAATGAAATTTAAAGTTTATTACATTAAAGGATGCTAACCAGGGCTCAACTTACATGGGCCGGCCGCGGTGGCCGAGGGGACTAAGGCGCTCCAGTCACGGTCTGCACGGCCACTACGGTCGGAGGTTCGAATCCCCCGTCGGGCATAGATATTTGTGCCGTCCTAGTTCGTAAGTAGTTCATAAGATAGTTTGTAAGTTTAGGGACTGATGACCCCGTAGTTAAGTCCCATAGACTATACAAACATTTGAACATTTTGAACACTTACATGGTTCTGGAAGTCGAGTAAAATACGTCCGCTCAGTATAAAGGTAGAAAAACGAAAGACGACAAGCGATTCCGTTTTCTCTCCAGATCGTTTGAAATAGTTGAAGGTATAAATTGAAACAAGGATAATCAGAGATTTATTGGCAGAGAGAACGGATGCTTGCGACAAGCGTCGCAGATATAATTTTCAATAAAAAAAATATTAATGTATTGCTACAAACACGAGCCTCGTTTACTTCATATCACACACAACTTGTTGTGTATCCTGCTGTGAATGTCCCTCCCGGAGTGGCATGATGTCTTAACTGCGACTTGTGCGTGTGAGGGGCGCGCATGCCTGCTACGATAAACAGCGGCGGTCCGCGAGGCCGCGGATTAAATTTAAACTGGCACGCGGTGTAATTGCGGCTGGCAGGAAACTGACCGCCTAAAATACTTCTAATTGAATCGCATTCATGAGTCACGATACGCGGCTGGCACCTGCGCCGTGCAAATAGGCGTCCGGCGACTGACGGCACAATCTGCGCCGTGATGAACTGTCGGCCGTAAAGCGTGCTCCTACAGAGACCCACTGTCGCGCAACAAGCCTAGCGTTTACTGCCGACGCCGGAGAGCCACGCAATTGGACTGGCGTAGCGGTCGTCATTAGTCGCATATTGGACGGGCCGGCCGCGGTGGCCGAGGGGACTGAGGCGCTTCAGTCACGGTCTGCACGACCACTACGGTCGGGGGTTCGAATCCCCCCTCGGGCATGGATATTTGTGCCGTCCTTAGTTGTAGCTAGTTCATAAGTAGTTTGTAAGTTTAGGGACTGATGACCCCGTAGTTAAGTCCCTTAAGCTTAACAAACTTTTGAACATCTGATATTGGGCGGTTTGTTTTTACTGTTAAAGTTGAAACGTGTCCATAGAAAATGTATATTGCTGAAATTGTAAGAAAATGTCTAGTATTGTGGCTCCTGTTTTGTGTCGCGTACCTTGCTTCCAAGAAAATGTATAATATTGCTTCTACTGTGTGTATCGATATGTGTACATAAATCTGTGAAGTTTTATCTTTGGCAAAGATGATGTATCACATAGCATTGTACCCCGTGGAGAGAGACCTTCGACTATAGATACTAATAGACTGGACAAACAGCAGAATGGCTATACACATGACGTGGTTCAAACGGGTGATTCTATTTACACTTCGGTAAAATCAGACGTGACGTCATTATGACTTATCCACAATATCGAAGAAGACTGGAGCCATGATCGACTTGAGTGGTCGTTCTAGACGCAAAACTGCGATTGCAGTTGTAGCAGACGAATTAAAGGAGCAGCTGATAATATCTTCAGTTGGTAATGGTATATTCATTACAGTTTCGGAAGCTATAACTTTGCTCTTTTTAACGTTAGTCAGCAAAATCTGATGTTGTCATTGTGACCCATTTGTGAAGGTTGTGTTTAAAACTAATGGAAACTTTGTGAAGGTTGTGTTTAAAACTAATGGAAACTTTTTCTTTAAGCGAAAAATGCTACCGAGTTGCATTGTAGTGCTGAGTCTACGTTAAACTAAGAGGACAAAATACGGTTACCAGGCTATGAAGCGACAATGTGTACTTGGACATGTGAAAATATGCGACATACAAAAACAACATATAGTCACCGTAGGTATATGTATGTTTTCGCCGAAACTATAAATCAAATGAGCTGGATATTAATACAGTCATTTGTTACAGAGGCTCTGCGAATATCAGGTAAAACATTTCGTAAAACTGGGTACTCATCTACCGCCAAGTTGCTGGAACATGCTAGTTCTTTTCTTTGAAAATGTGTGAAGTTGTCGTTCTCTAAGGCTCGGTCTGCTTAATTTCTGACATAATTTTCAATATACATTTACCGAAATTTCCGTCAGTGCTTTCCAAAACATGATACCAATATTAAGTAAGGCCTAGTTTTGTCACTAAACTACGAAGGAAGAAAGTATGCAGTTCAGAAAGAATGTCTAATTAAGCGTGTTGTTCCACCCGAAATCAGCGTCTCGAACGATGCAAAAGTCGATGCGCCGCTCTTCTGGACGTCGATAGTGTGGATACGTCATAATGACGTCACGTCTGATTTTACCGAAGTGTAAATAGAATCACCCTGGTTCAAACATAGGACCACGTGACTGTTGGCAAAGATTAACCGGATATAATAAACAACTGCACAGTTTTCAAGAAATGTCAGCATTTTAAACTAATAATACTTTAACTGGAAATTGACTGTTGCTTCCCTTCCCGAAAAGCTGTGTATAATGCTAGGCAGAGCTGTACACGGCCACGTGACTGTTGGCAAATCAGCGGTTTAGCTGTAAAGATGTTGGTGCCATGGAAAACATTGCCATGCCCAGTCTACCAGTGTCTATGGTCGAAGAGAGAGACAGAGAGTGAGACGTGTGGTTCAGCTCGCCTAGAGAGCAATTGTGTATATGGCTCCGATGTAGGGCAGAGACTGCAGTGCCAGCATATATATATTTGGGGAAAAGGTTGTCCCACCCCTGGAATGAAGGTAATAGCATTTCATGTAATTATGAAAAGGTTGTATCATTTAGGTACTGTAATGGAGATTATTAATTATAAGTAACAAAGTTGACCTTTCTTTCCTGTTTCATTTACGTAGTTAGAAGATTAACCTACTTCCTTTATTTGATAATTAGTTATTTGTGGATTTAATGTGCAGTATTGATTTTGGTAGTCTTGTTGAACAGATTTCTTTATTGGTAAATCTTTAGTAAATGATTGTTATGCAACACTGTAGTTAATTGAGTATGATACTGAGTTTTGATAATCAGGTACTGATCTGCATAAAATTCTCGTAGTCGAACATTAAGAAAGTGGTTTGCGTTTTTAATATCTTTCTCGCAGTCTAATTTTTTGAGTATAGTCAGTGTGTGTTTCATGCAGGTTACTTGTCACATTTATTTTGTTAAAAGATCCGTTGTGCACATTATCAGTTTAATGCACTGATTCTCATTTTACAGTATATACATCAATATCATGGCCACAAGTAGACCAAATTACTGTGTTAATGTACAGTGTACGTGTTCAGTTAAGTTTTGATGAAGTTATTTGATGACTTAGTGATCTTGACTATTAAACATCAATATATGACAACTATTTGGACTACAACTAATATTACATCAGGTCTCGAATGAGTAACTTTAAAATAAACTACTTTTGTTGACAGATTAAACGATAGATTCAACTTTAAACATCACGTACACAACTTTTAAAGTGAATGCTACGTCATTCTCTTCCCCATTATTGAAACACGTTATGATTATATAAATACGTGATTTTTTTTCGCTAGCAAACCCGGCAACGCTTTGCAGTTCCCAGCTACGTATTGGAATCTGGGAATCTTTATAAAAGCGAAAAGACACTCACTCACTCACTCACTAAACACGAGATCTCGAAAACTACTTCACTCTTGAAGCTGAAATTTCGCATGAATGTAGTTTATAGATAGAAGACGTCAGCTAAGAAAGGATTATGTGATAGGGTCAATAGTTCAGGAGATATGATGTCATAAACAACGAAAACTTCCCCGTCTTGCGACACGTGATAGTGGGACTTTATCAGTCCACTATTAGAGAAGCAGAGCACTTAGTCCTATGGTATGCACAAACCAATATTGTATGACCGCTACATTTTAACTGTGTTAGTTTTTCGTTTATAAATGACTGTCAGTTTATACAGATATTTTTGTGGTATGCACAAACTTAATTACGCCATCAACGTAGATATTAGTCTATATTTTCAAATGACTTCTAATTATTTTTATAATCTGTACAACACGTTTTTAACCTAATTGTGTTTCAACATTACATTGGTGTGTGCTGCCATCTGGCGTCATATTTTTTTTATCCTTGACTTGTATCATGTATCAGTTTGCTTTTGTCACTCACTGTGATAATTATGTTTTATTATAATGACATAGTGCACCTATGCACTGTAAATTGTTATATAACAACTGTTTGACATTACAAGGTATGTCTCATCTATAAATATGCCCGATCTTGCTCTTATGGATTTAATTGACGTATCTTCTCGTTTTATTATAATGACATGCATGTTTTAAATTTCCGTCTTTCCTTTTTAACAGATTATGGCCTTGTAAAATATTTTATTTGACTAGATGATGCTGACATAGTTCAGCGAAACCGGTCGTCGTTAATAAAACTGGATGGTAAGCGATCTTGGCTATTTTATATCTTTTTACAATACTTAGTCACTACGTTTACATGCAACACATCATCCGGAAGACGAAAACCGATTTTCGTAAACCGATTTTCGCTGTCGTTTTTACATGTCACAGCCTGAATCGCTGTCCCACTTAATATGGCGGCTGAAAAACAGCTGATTCAGTTCCTGATTTAGTCAACACAATCGCTATTTTTCTTTATTTAAATATACAGATTCCTGCTCACTCTAAGATTTATACTTTTATTTCACATTAAAAATTATTACTCTGTTCATATGTGCCGAAAATTCTTAACAAGGAATCACAATTATGACAAGCCAACAACACTTCAAAAGCGGTTGCGTTTACATGGACACGAACATCGATCGTGGAACTGGAAAACCGCTTTAGAGACGTGGATTTCCAGAATCGATTTTGAGGTGTTTACATGACCAACCAAAAGCTGAATTGGGAAATCGGTTTAAGAAATCCGATTTTAGAAGCCCATGTAAACGGGGTGAGTGACTTGCAACGAACATTATACATAATTTCAAATCTTTAGGCAACTTTGAAAAGCTGGTAGAAGCCGACCTCGGGGAAGATCAGTTTGGATACAGGAGAAACGAAGGAACACGGGGGGCAATCCTCACTTTACGACTTATTTTAGAAGACAGATTAACGAAAGGGAAACCTACATTTCTAGCTTTTGTAGATTAGGAAATAGCTTTTGACAACATTGATTGGAAAAGACTCTTTCAAATTTTGAAATCAGAAAGAGTAAAAACAGGAATCGGACAGTTATTTACAACTTCTACAAAAACCAGATAGCAGTTATCAGAGTTGAAGGGCATAAACGGGAGCAGAGGTTGGGAAGGGAGTAAGACAGAGTTGTAGCCTTTCTCCAACGTTATTCAATTTGTTGATTGAGCAAGCTATTAAGGAAAGCAAGGAGAAATTTGAAAAAGGAATTAAAGTTCAGGGTGAAGAAATAAAAACATTAAGTTTTGCCAATGATATTGTAATTTTGGCAGGGACAGCAAAGGACCTGAAAGAGTAGTTGAACCGGATGGACAGTGTGTTGAAAGGTGGATATAAGTTGAACAATAACAAGAGCAAAACAAGGGCATTGTAGTGCAGTCTTAGAAAATCAAATGACGCTGAAGAAATTAGATTAGGTAATGAAACAATAAAGGTGGTAGATTAATTCTGTTTCTTGGTCAGTAAAGTAACACATGATGGTCACAGTATAGAGGATGTAAAATGTACAATGGCAATGGGAAGAAAAACATTGAAAAAGAGAAATTTGTTAACATCGAATATTAATTTAAGCGTAAGGAAGTCCTTTCTGATGGCATTTGTGTAGAGTGTTGCCTTGTTTGGGAGTGAAACATGGACGATAAACAGTGCGGTCAGGAAGAGGATTGAGGCTTTTGAAATGTGGTGTTACAGAAGAATGCTGACGATTAGGTGGGTAGATCGCGTAATTAATGAGGAGGTACTGACCTGAATTGGGGAGAAAAGGAATTTGCGGCATACCATGTCTAAAAGAAGAGATCGATTGGTAGGAGACATTCTTAGACATCAAGAAATCGTGAATTTAGCATGAGAGGGAAGTGGTTGGTGTGAAAATCACAGAGGGAGATCAAGAGATGAATACAGTAAGCAGATTCAAATGGATGTATGGTGCTGTTCTTATGAGAAGATGAAGAGGCTTACTCAGGATAGAGTAGGGTGGAGAGCTGCATCAGACCAATCTCCGGACTGAAGACGACAACAACAACTAGGAAACATTTTATCACTGACAACCGCAGCAAAATGATTAAAGGAAAAAAAGTTTGTCGCTTATTACTTTTTCGACGTTCATGTAGTAAAATTACGGCATTTGGCATGACGTTACAATTTATTCCTCGCACTCCTTGTATTTGCGAGAAATAATATTGACTGAAAGTAAGTTCGAAACTTTAGCATAGTACTACACACAGTTCATGAGATATGGAATCATAAACAATTTGGTTAATGAAAATCAGCCTCATCACGCATGACGTTTTGATTTATTACTTCCTACTAATTCTATTCGTGACGTATTTTGCAGACATTTTACATATACATCACTGGATGTACCTTCGATATAATATCGTATTAAGACATATACTTCAGCTGCTATGACGTCAAAGACAGTGAAATGCATCTAAATTCGCCCTAATAAGTATGAGGATGTAATTTACTACGTCTTTACTGCCAACTCTATTTACAACACATTTCGAGGCAGTTTCCTAATATTCCACTCTACGAACATGGTAAATATTGTTTTTGTAGGACACATAACTCATGAGATATTACGTCATAAACGTGACAGCCGTAAATAGGTACTGTAATATGTTTGACATTTTGTTAAGTCTTTATTACTCTGTTCGCATCACACACCACAAACAATGTACAAATATACTACTGAAAGGAGCTACAATATTATGTCACTGAACGACACAGTGATCAGCGTATACGACATCATAACCACTGAACTGTTTGAAAACGAAACTACAGGGCGAATTTCGCTGTAGATTCAAGCGAAACGTGTGTACAAATACTTCATGGTGGCGATGATGGTGCTCAAGGCGAACGTCTGCTACCCGGGCGACCTCACTGGCTGTTACAAAATGAAAGATGTTCGTTTTTTTAAAGTCAATAAATCTATTGTAAATAAAGGAATGGGCTGTATTGAATTTCGTCAAGCGAACAAAGTCGCGGGTAGCAGCTAGTTGCTGCACTCCTTCCCTTAATCTCCTCCAGTATTTACTTATTCAAAAACGAAACGTTTGTAAACCTATTGGACCAAACTGCTATGATCATCGGTCTCTAGACTTACAAACTACTGAAACTAACTCATGGTAAGAACAACACACATAACCATTCGCGACAGAGAGCAGCCAAACAATCCTTGCGAAGGAGCCTTAGAGCGATGGGCATTTCCGTGCCACTGAAGGTCAATGTCCAAAATTGCATCTAAATAGGAAAAAGACTGTGGATTAGTGTCAAAATCTGTTGTAAAGTAATTTCCGCCAGACTCCGTACGAGTTATTGCAATATGCGGTAGTGCTGTTCCTCTTATTTTGAGAGTCAAGCATGCAAAATTTTATGGCAGTCGCATGAACGATGTGAAAGCGCATAAAATAAGAATCTAATCCGAAGTGGTAATGCCAGTAAAAATTACCAATTTAGCTTCTTTTCACTTTCCCAGCTGTTCTTTTGTGGGTTTTTTCTCTTTATTTTAAAAGTCACTCCTTTATTAAAAAGAATAAAAAAGAAATAATTAATGAAATCGGTGAAGCCATTTCTGACTTTTAGAGAGACTAACGTACATCCCTATTGATTAGCCTGTAAAAATATATTATACTAGGAGGCCAAGGCAACTTACATAATTCGAAACGTGCTTTGCCACGGAGGTGCATAAAGTATGAATCGTATTTGTAAGATGCCGTTAAGAAAGGTAAAAGGAAGTATATACTTTCATATCTGTAGCTCTCTTGTTAACGTTCATATCAGGTATTAAAATCTGCAGCTGTCGTAGTAGGTGAACATCGAAAATTGCAGTTCTGCCATCTTGTGCTCAGCTTACCGATGTGATGCTACGGTAAAACTGCACGGAAGTAACAACGTTTCGTGAAATCGCGTTACAGGAACGTTAACACTTACGGGTTCATTTTCAGTAACACACTCGAACCAGGCAGCTACAGTGCAACAAGTGCTGGGCTGTCGACAGCAGAAATCACGAATATCATGGTAAAGAAATCTGTAAATAACGTGCATTTTGACGTCGTTATTTTGTTTACTTTTCAGTAAGACATACTTTGTGGTTATTTTCCGCCATTATATCAAAAGAGTTACTAATTTTTAATTTGTTGAGCCGGCCGCGGAGGCCGAGCGGTCTGCGGCGTGCCAGTCACGGTCTGCACGGCCGCTGCGGCCGGGGGTTTGTGTCGTCTTCAGTATAAGCTAGTTCGTAGGTACTTTGTAGGTTTAGGGACTGATGACCCCGCAGTTAAGTCCCATAAGCTCTACAAACATTTGAACTTCTACTTGGCTAATTTGTTGATTTTGAAGACGTACGACAAACGAAATAGAAAATTAACTGAGAGATGGCTGAGGAAATGCGTAAAGAGAGGAAGAGGGAGGAGATGAGAGAGAGAAGGAAGGGGAGGAGGAAATGGACAGAGGAGTAATAGGGATAGTGAGAGAAACTAATGTTATTTCTCAAGGGCGGTTATACCTCGCATTTTACGGAGTCGAAAAACCGCCTGTATGTTTATACGGAAAACGGATAAAAGAAAAACTCGCTCAATCAATAAATAGTGATTTTCTCAGAAAATATCTATTTTCTTACTTTCATTTTTCATAGCCGCAATAACTCAAAGTAGGATAAATATATCTATTTGACTGATATATTTTCTCAATGAGTCTGTGCGCGCAAGAATTGTTTTATTTATTTTTCCAGTCAGTTCATATGATATTTTATGGAACATTGTTCCCATGGAAAATAAACAGCGATCAAATATTTTCTGCATAATATAATAACTGCAGCAGTCTAAATCGCAATATAATATTTACTTTATTTCTTTTTATTATGGTGACTAGTTTCGATCTATAAAGATCGTCCTCAGATCATGTCCTTGGTGAGGAGCTGGCAGTCACTTGAGGAGCAACACTGCTCTATATAGCATAATAAAACAAAATACATATTATATTGCTATATAGACTGCTGCAATTATTATATTATTCAGCAATTCATACGAGACTGAGCCATCGCGAACCTTGGCCGAGTTAGGTTATTTTCAATAACTGCAAAAAGGTACACTTTTTGAAAATAGCTTACTGAAGGTGCTATTCAAGTTAACGGCGTTGTACAGTGTCCGTCCCTAATGACCACGAAGTTGACAGGACTTTGAACCCTATTCTTCCTTCCTTCTTTCGTTTTGTTCTACACTGCCCACGTTACCTGAACGACCACCTTTTGCAGCGTAGACCGCTGGAAGACCGGTGGGTAGAGAGTCAGTGGGGCTGTGATCGGTACCAACAGGGATGCTGACACAAATGCCGCAGCCGGCTGCACTATATTTCCCCGTTGAGGATCCGTGGCGCCATCCTGTTTGGGGTAACCTCACAGTTTCTCATTTGAGTTGAAAGAAGGAAGTTCTATGGCCAGAGGAGAGTAAACGCTTCCCGGTGTTCTTGGAAGCAGACGCGCGACTGCGAGCTGTGCGACACGCCGTCCTGCTGGTGGGTCCCACCGTGCCCAGGAGAAACAAACTGCTTGTAGGCGTGGAGAGGCGCGGACCTTTCCTGCCCCGCCGTCCCTCGTATAACAACGAGATCAAACGTTGAAATGTTTGTAAATCTGTGGAACTTAACTGCTCTGGTCATCAGTCAAAAATCAAATGTTCAAATGTTTGTATAGCTTATGGGACTTAACTACGGGGTCATCAGTTCCTAAACTTACAAACTACGTATGGACTAGCTAACATAAAGGACGACGTAAATATCCATGCCCGAGGGGGGATTCGAACCCCCGACCGTAGTGGCCGTGCAGACCGTGACTGGAGCGCCTCAGTCCCCTCGGCCACCGCGGCCGGCGGTCATCAGTCCCTAGGCTTACAAACTACTTGCCGGCGGCGGAGGCCGAGGGGACTGAGGCGCTCCAGTCACGGTCTGCACGGCCACTACGGTCGAGGTTCGAATCCCCCCTCGGGCATGGATATTTGTGCCGTCCCTAGTCTTAGCTAGTTCATAAGTAGTTTGTAAGCTTAGGGACTGATGACCCCATAGTTAAGTCCCATAAGTGCTACAAACATTTGAACATTTGAACAAACTACTTAAGCTAACTTATGCTAAGGACAACAAGTACACACATGCCCAAGGGAGAACTCGAACCTCAGATGGCGAGCCGCGACGCGCTCCGCAGCTAGGCGCATTGGAACGCTCGTCCACTCCACCTCGCCAACAACGATATCATTGAAAATGTTTCCCAGACCATGCAGCCCCCCCCCCCTCCGTCGAGGACTCTATCGGCGATAGTTTAAAGACGTTTGGTAAAAAAATATTTAATCTTCATATAAGGGAGTTGGAACTTTAACCCCTTCAGTCGTGAATTATTTTAAAAATAGAATAAAACAAATTCTGGCACTTTTTCATGTCTATAAGACCCTATCTGTTCTATATTTGAGCAACATTAAAAATTTAGATACTTGGTTTACAAAATAAAAAAAAATGTCAAATAAGCTCGAGACCGGTCTTGGAAGGCAGTTAAGGATGTGAAATAAGAAGTCAACAGTTATATACAGGGCGTTACAAAAAGGTACAGCCAAACTTTCAGGAAACATTCCTCACACACACAGAAAGAAAAAATGTTATGTGGACATGTGTCCGGAAACGCTTAATTTTCATGTTAGAGCTCATTTAATTCCTTCTCTTCAAATCACATTAATCATGGAATGGAAACACATGGCAACAGAACGTACCAGCGTCACTTTAAACACTTTGTTACAGGAAATTTTCAAAATGTCCTCCGGTAGCGAGGATACATGAATCCACCCTCCGTCGCATGGAATCCCTGATGCGCTGATGCAACCCTGGAGAATGGCGTATTGTATCAGCCGTCCACAATACGAGCACGAAGAGTCTCTACATTTGGTACTGGGGTTGGATAGACAAGAGCTTTCAAATGCCCCCATAAATAAAAGTCAAGAGCGTTGAGGTCAGGAGAGCGTGGAGGCCATGGAATTGGTCCGCCTCTACCAATCCATCGGTCACCGAATCTGTTGTTGAGAAGCGTACGAACACGTCGACTGAAATGTGCAGGAGCTCCATCGTGCATGAACCACATGTTGTGTCGTACTTGTAAAGGCACATATTCTAGCAGCACAGGTAGAGTATCCCGTATGTAATCATGATAACGTGCTCCAGTTAGCGTAGGGGAAAGAACATGAGGCCAATACATCACCAACAATTCCTGCCCAAACGTTAACAGAAAATTTGTGTTGATGACGTGAATCGAGGAAGTACAGTACATAATAACGATACAATTGGGTATTTTAACAATTGTCTGCACGAATTATTTCAATTTACATTTAAAGAGAAAAACTAAAATGAGCTCTAACATGGAAATTAAGCGTTTCCGGACACATGTCCACATAACATGTTTTCTGAATGTTTCGCCGTACCTTTTTGTAACACCCTGTATATCATCCCATGTGTATTGTGGAACTTATATCGCAAAGTGGAATTTGTGCAAAATTCATATATTAATACGTGAAATAATTTCGACTACTGATTTCATGTCTGACGCACACAGCAATGAGTCAGGCATGTTCACTGTTTTCCATTGTAGTACGCCTTTCCAGTGACAAATGGCAGCGATACAAAACCGTTACATTGTAGCATTTGTTACTGCCCTTCAAAAGTAGTCACCATCGATGTGTAGAACCCATTGCCAGGTATTTTGCATGGTCCTATTACTTTCGTTGGGGTCAGATTTGATTTTATATAAAAAGTCTGGAAGTGACTGGTGGCTCTGAATGGCTTACTGTAGCGAATTCTCGCACAAGTGACGCTAATAAGGGTGACCTTGTATCTTCTCCCGCGAGTGATATTGTCGCTTTCCGCATGTGGAGCATTGCAGAGGTACTTAGTAAATTAGGTACTTCGTATTTTGTGGGGAATAAACCGTTTCGTTGAAGGACCAGGAATAGACGACGCGTTTCTAGCGACGAAGAAAGCGTAGTATACCGTTAGCAGAGCCTTTTCTGTTGATGGGGCGATTGGAGCGGTCTAGTGCCTGTCAAAACTATGGAACAGTTCTGAAACGAATGCCACGAAGTGGTTCATTCGTCTTCGGAATCAAATCAAAGTCACAAGGATTTAAGAGTGGGGAGTATGGCGGGTAGTACAGTACTTTCCAGTCCCATCGACCGAACAGAGTAGCCACAGCTTGAGCTGTATGTGCGAATCCGGTTTCGTGGGCGAGCTCACGAATCGACTGGCGTCGATCACTGTCCACTAACGCGGCAACAACATGCATTTCTTCTTCAGAGACGCTAGGAAGACCTGTCCGATGCTTGTCTGCCAAAGTCTGCCGACCTTCGTTGAAGGCTTTTGCCCAACGTGCCACTGTTCTGTATGGCAATGGCGGTTCCCGGCACACCTCTTAAAGACACTGTCGTGCTGTACGACCTGTGCCACATTCAATCTTGATCCACCTCTGTTGTTCCTGCATCGAAAATATAGTAACACCGTTACGTTAGTCCACTCGCTCAGTGACTGCTTTTGCCTCGATTGTGCGCACACCGTGGGACGCGCGAGTGAGGTAAGTATGTAAACAACGTGTGTTATCAGCGACAATAGTAGGTTCCATTGCATAGTGTCCCCATAGCAGTGTTGCCACTGTTTAAGTTCCAACCCTCGTAAATAAAAATCCTGTGTCACGTTTGTCTGCAATGCATTCCGAAACTCTATCTCTTTGGCCCTTTTCCCGCACATGCAGGGTCGGCACAGTATTAAACGCGGATTTGGCATGGGGTAATATTTACAGGGTGGCCGGATGCCCTTCCTGCCGCCATCCCATGCTCAAATATTCAAATGTTTGTATAGTCCATGACTTAACTACGGGGTCATCAGTCCCTAAACTTACAAACTACTTATGAACTACTTACAAACTAGGACGGCACAAATATCCATGCCCGAGGGGGGATTCGAACCCCCGACCGTAGTGGCCCTGCAGACCGTGACTGGAGCGCCTTAGTCTCCTCGGCCACCGCGGCCGGCCCATCGCATGCCCCCAGGAGGAAATGTGTACCCCAAATGTCAGCGAATAGTGTTATAAGTGTGCGAAAGAGTAAAGTGTTACGAAATGTTTGCGAACCGTGTAAGTGAGGCGGGGCATGGGGACCAGCCCGGTATTCACCTAGGGAGATGTGGAAAACCGCCTAAAAAACCACATCCAGGCTGGCCGGAACTCCGACCCCTTTCGTGTTTCCGCCGGGCGGTATCGAACCGGGGCCGGTACGCCTCCTCGTCTCTGAAAGCAGTGCGTTAGACCACACGGCTAACCGAGCGAGTCGATGAATTCCGAAACTACTCAACTAATATCAATAAAATTAGGCACACTGTGTGTGATTTGGTAAAAAATAAGATATTTTCTATCTCGATTAATAATCTCAACATATTTTATTGCAAATGTAATATTGTTTCCTAGGTCTAGTAAGTATCCAATAGATATCCCTGTGTTTCGAAATGATACGCGGGCTTGCGGTAGTGACAAAGTCAGGGGTTCGAAACCCTTCCGAATCACGGTTTTTTTGCTGTCAACGATGTGAAAAGTCGCCAGAAAAAAAAACACGTGGTTCGGATTTCACATTAAAATGTATGGATAACTGGGATATATTAGGGACATAAAAGTCAGCACAATGACGTCTAGTTGAAAGACTTACACCACACTAAATGGTTATTACTATCGATTACAAATGTTTCCTTCATTCTGTTATTTATTTCACATCAGATGCCTACATCTATATAAATACTCCGCAAATAATATTGAAGTACACGGCAGAGGGTTCATCGAACTGTTTTTATCATATTTGTCTACCGTGCCATTCTCTAATAGCGCATTGGATAAAGGAACATCTTAATCTCTCCGTTTACGAACTGGTTTCTCTTCCTATATTAAAATGATCATGTCTCCCTAGGTAGTTGGATGCTAACAAGATCTGTTCGCCTTTGGAAGAAAAAGTTGGTGATAAAAATTTCCCAAATAAATCTCGCCGCAACGAATAACGCCTTTCTTTTAATGATTTCCACCCCCACTCGTGCATCTTTTCCGTGATTCTCTCTACCCTATACCGGGTTAATACAAGACGAGCCGCCCTTCTCTGAACATTCTCTATATCCTCCGTCTGTTCCACTAGGAGAATAGGCCACAATGCGCAGGAATACTCCAAAATAGGACGCACAAGTGTATGTAGGCAGTTTCTTTAGCAGCATTCTTGCATCTTCTAAGTGTTCTGCCAACGAATCATAACCTTCGCCTTCCCTGCAATATTTTCTATTTGTTATTTGCACTTTAAGTTGATAATGCTTTGTATTACTGGGTATTCAGTTGAATTTACAGGCTGCATATTTCACAGATTTATAGTGTAAATGAAGTTTAATGAATTATTTTATTTTAGTGCTCTTATGTATGACTTCACACTTATCATTATTTAGGGTCAGTTGCCAAATTTTGCACCATGCAGATATTCAAATCATTGCTTTTGATCTTGTGGTGATTTTACTAATCTATAAATAATTGCATCATCCGCGAACGCTCTAATGGAGAGGCTCAGATTGTCTCCTAAATCGTTTATAAAAATAAGGAACCGTAGGAGCCTTATAACATATTCCTGGGGAACGCCAGATTTTTTTTTCTACTCGGTGACTTACCGCCAGTTACAGCGTACTGTGTCTTTTCTGACAGGAAATCACGAATCTAATCCCACAACCGTGGCGATATTCCTTAAGCACGCTGTTTGATTACGAGACGCTTGTGAGGTACAGTGTCAAAAGCCTTTCAGAAATCTCGAAATATGGAATTGATTCGAGATCCCTTGTCAACGGCACTCATCACTTCATGTGAGTAAAGAGCTGTGTTTCACAAGAAAGAATCTTTGTCAAACCACGTCAATACATCAATAGGTTGTTCTCTTCGTGGTATTTCATAATGTTTGAGTAAAGTATATGTTCTAAAATCCTGCTGCAAACCAACGTCAGTGACACAGATATGTAATTTTTCAGATCACTCCTACTTCCTTTTACTGTCTTTGGGCGCGGCTGCAGATCAGCCGTGCGTACTGGGGCGCCGTGCTGTAGTGTGCGCGGCCGTTCGCCGTCGGTGCTTTTGGCTAGTTTACACGACGACACTACGTTTCATGAAACTGCGCTACTGGCCATTGCGCATGCGCGGCAGGCATTCGCGCTGCTCGTTGGAGAAACTAAACAGTTTCGGCACCTTCCAATTTTGGTGAAACTGAAACTTCCTGGCAGATTAAAATTGTGTGCCGGAACCGGGACTCGAACCTGGGACCTTTGCCTTTCGCGGGCAAGCGCTCTACCACTGAGCTACCCCGACACGACTCACGATACCGCCTCACAACTCTACTTCCGCCAGTACCTCGCCTCCTACTTTCCAAACTTCACAGAAGTTCTCCTGCGAAACTTTTTGGTGAAACTGATTGCGCGTGTTTTTAGGTTAGGTTATAACCAATACAGAACAAAACACAACATAAGGGGGGAAACGGAAGAAATAATTCGGTTTTTGAACATATATGTGATGCATAGGTGTTTGTGCAATTTTAAGCAGCGGCGTGTTACTGCTCATGGAGCAATTATTCGTGAATTAAATATTGATGGGTTGACGATCAGTGAATTGCAGACTAAAATACATTCAATTCCAAATACTTATACAAACGAACTATGGCAACTGCGGTTTTAGAAACACGGTAGAGGTAATGTAGAGACGAATATCTACTTGACAAGAAAAGTAATGCAATATGTAATTTCAGTTCTGGTAACAACGCTTCACGCATAACAGTATCTTGTTTCTTTATTGCATTACTCTGTTTAAAAGGAACGTAAACTACTCTGGTGACATTATGAGTTGATTAAAATACGTTCTATGGTCCTCAATTGCAATTACAATTTCTTTCAGCAAGGTCGCTAAGTAATCGAGCTTACGTCTTTTTTTAATCCAGTCACAAACCCAAACACGTTTTTTTTATTATTTTTATGTTTAGTCTTATGCAGTGACTTCACACAGAGAAGCAATAGCTTCGCCACAACTCTCACAGATACCAAAACGTTCATTCTACGGCGACTAAGGCACACACAAAACAACGAAATTGAAGTGTATAGTATTGGCGCCGTGTCTACACACGAAACCAGTTGCGCGCAATTCATTTCCTGAAACGAGTGTCGCAACCTAGTGTTGTCGTGTAGACTAGCCTTTCGAGTCCAACGTCGGGCATGGGTGTTTGTGTTGTCCCTAGGTTAGTTTATCTTAGTTTAAGTAAGCTACGGACTAATAACCACGCAGTTGAGTCCGATAGATTTACAAACATTTGAACATTTTGAGTCTTTGGGAACACTGATCGTGCGGTTGTATCTGATAGCTAGGGCAGTTGACGTACCTGCTAGGTAGATATTTTATCATTGACGCTGAACTTTACTCTGCAAGTTCAGAGGTTTTTTTATCTGATTAGATTAGATTAGTTTTTCGTTCCGTAGATCCATGTTCAGGAGATCCTCGTGGAAGTTGAATAATAGATAATACTAATAATATAAATACAGATACATACATTTTTAAGATTTTTTTAGCTTATAATAATACTAATATAGTATGAGTACATGCATCATTTGGTGCAATTTAGAAATTCACTAATGGAGTAGAAGGAGTTGTTCACTAGAAAGTCTTTTAGGTTCCTCTTAAACTTATCTTTATTTGTAGCTAAATTTTTTATACTTGATGGTAAATTATTGAAAATGTGTGTTACTGAGTGAACCCCTTTTTGAACTAAAGTAAGTGCTTTTAAGTCCTTGTGTAGATAATTTTTATTCCTAGTATTGTATGTATGAACTGAGCTGTTTGTTGGGAAAAGGGATATATTATTTATGACAAATTTCATTAAGGAATAAATATAGTGAGAGGCAGTAGTTAATATAGCCAGTTCTTTGAAGAGGCTTCTACAGGACGTCCGTGAATTTACTACACAAATAATTCGTATTACACGTTTTTGGACTCTGGAGACTTTTGACTAACTTGAAGAGTTACCCCAAAATATTATACCATATGACATTAGGGAATGAAAGTAAGCAAAGTATGCAAGCTTTGTCATTTTTATGTGTCCTATGTCTGATAACACTCGTATTGAAAATACAGATTTGTTGAGTCGTTTCTGCAGTTCTGTGGTGTGCTCGTCCCAACTAAATTTATTATCAAGCTGTAATCCCAGGAATTTAATACTATCAACCTCTTCTATCTGCTCTTCTTCATACTTAATGCATATGCTGACGGGAAATCTATGTTCTGAACTGCATGTAGTGAGTCTTTTCAAAGCTTTAAACCATTTATTAATTTTCGTCAAAATATCATTAACAGACCTTTCTATAACTATGCTTGACGTACTTTTTATTGCATTTATTACTTGGGCAGTAAAATAACAAACGATGGTCGCAGTACAGAGGATATAAAATGCAGAATGGCAATGGGTAGAAAAGCGTTCTTGGAAAAGAGAAATTTGTTAACATCGAATATTGATTTAAGCCTAAGGAAGTCCTTTCTGATGGCATTTGTATGGAGCGTTGCCTTGTATGGGAGTGAGACATGGACGATAAAGAGTGCGGACAGGAAGAGGATTGAGGCTTTTGAAATATGGTGCTACAGAAGAATGCTGAAAATTAGGTGGATGGATCGCGTAACTAATGAGGTGGTAATGAACAGAATTGGGGAGAAAAGAAATTTCTGGCATACCTTGACTAGAAGAATGGATCGATTGGTAGGACACATTCTTAGACATCAAGGAATTGTGAATTTAGCGTTGGAGGGAAGTGTGTGGGGTAAAAATCGAAGAGGAAGACCAAGAGATGGATACAGTAAGCAGATTCAGACAGATGTAGGTTGCCGTTCTTATGTGGAGATGAAGAGGCTTGCTCAGGATAGGGTATTGTGGAGAGCTGCATCAAACCAGTCTCCGGACTGAAGACCACAACAACAACAACAATTTTAGCGATGTAGACGGTTTTTATTCTGATTCTCAGTATAGAGACAGAGACACACAGTGATTTATTATAGCTGCCCTAGCACCTGGTAGCGTGAGACATGGAGCGGCTTGTTTTCAGGTACCTGGTGGCGTCCCGCGACCTGCAGCCCGGGGACCTGGTGATGCGCGAGAAGGCTCTAGTTGTGGGTCCCTGCCACGACTCTCCTCCGCTCTGCCTCGGCTGCTACAAGAGGTTCGACGCCGACAACCGCGGCGACTACAGGTAAGCGCACTGCGCACTGCGCCCGCACTACCCTAGTACGATACACTCGCTGTTTTATGCAGCGTGTAACATCTATGACTGCAAACATTTCTACTTACTGTAAGAAAGACATTTTTATATATTGCACCAAAGCTGTTTTTATTTTAAACTCTGACTAGTTTCGGGCCTTGCCCATTTTCTTAAGCCACCTAGTACAGAGAACAAGGAAGCGAACGTCTGTGACGGAATTAAACAATCCTATGTCTACGAATACCAAGAAACATTGAACATAGTGTTACTGATTTCGCTTTGTGTATTAAATACTTAACGACATTTCTTCTTCGGAAATTTTCTTTACTTCTGTCATCAGAAGTTATTTTGCTGTCCTATTACCCGGGTTGTTAATGTTCATCTTAAACTCTCCTTTCAAAACACTGCCCATTCCGTTCAATTTCTGTTCCATGTCCTTTGCTTTATCCGGCAGAATTACAATGTCATCGACAGACCGCAAAGTTTTTATTTCGTCATTCCGAACTTTAATTCATTTTCCAAATTTCTCCTTGCATTCTTTCACAACTTGCTCAATGTACAGATTTAATAACATTGCGGAGAGGCTACTACCCTGTCTTATTCCCTTCCCAACAAATGCGGCCTTTCCATTCCATTCTACTCTAATAACTGCTGTCTGTTTTTTGTTCCCTATATTTTAACCCTGCTACCTTCAGAATTTGCGTTACCACCAACTGATTTTGTATTTATGACCCTTTACTCGCCTGACGAAAAGTCCTGTTCATACTGCCACTTAACTTCACTAATTCCCACTATATATAACTTTAACCTACCCATTTCTCTTTTCAAATTTTATAACTTACCTAATTGATAACGGGATAGAAAATTACGCGCTCTGCTCCGTAGAATGCCTGTTTTTCTTGATGACGACATCGTCCTGAGTAGTCCCCGGAGATAGGAATGGGGGCTATTTTACCTCCAGAATATTTTACCCAAGAAGACGCCATTATATATTCATAGAGTTGCACGTCCTCGGGAAAGTAACTACTGTACTTTCCCTTTGCTTTCAGGCGTTCGCAGTAACTGCATGGCAAAGCCACGTCGATCGTCCAAAATGTTGCCCCAGTAACTACTGAAAAGGTTGCTGCCCCTCTTCAGGAACCACTGTCACTATCATTGACGCACGGAAACCACCCCACCTCGTCAATTTCTGTGGTTCATGAGGGTGGATTCAGGAGATATGACGTCATAAACAATGATATGCTCGAAAAACTGCTCCATCGCGCGACAGTGTTGCACTTTTCTTCCTAGACCACTAAAACCAATTTCAAGCAAATATTCCGTACCGTGAGGTAGCAACTGCTGTAGAGGTAAGAACCAATAGTTCAGGAGATATGACGTCATAAACAGATGTTTTGTGGCGTAAAGTCAGCGCCACACGCCAGACACACAAAAACGATCGTGAAGAAGGCAACGGATGACCGGCAGCCAATCACACGCCGCCACCGCGCCTCCTGGAGGAGCAACCGAGAAGCGCGCCCTCTACAAGCAGCTTTAGCTAGCCCCACATGCGTCTGGAAGGGTACTCCGAACTAGGAAGTTACGATGAGTCAGAGCAGCTAGCATCGTACAAGAAGACGCCGCCGCGAGAACAGGCAGACAAGTTGAGAATTTTGTATTCTTTAGTAAATAAAACTTGTATCACTAATCTGTATAGCTGTTTTAGCTGTCCACGCATTCCACGCGACCTAAGGAGATCCTTTCCTGAGAGATAGGCCGGGTAGGACAAAGCAAGATGCGTGGTAAACCGCCCTTTGTGTGTTTATTTATTTGTTTGCGGTTCATACAAATCAACAGTTTTTTTTCCTATCTTGATAACATTTTGCATATTTGACCATCAAAACAAGAGGAAGGTCACTGTCTACAAAACATTTCAGACTGTACATGGCTGTGTGTGCTTCACTTATGGACTTTTTTTGCAGAGTTGATCAGCAAAACAAGACGAAGATCACTGTTGATCGGTGGATGGAGAGTGTATCTTACAGCAGACTTTGACGTCGTTTTACGAATTAGCATGGAAATTGGCTGATGTATGTATGATTTGATTGAGAAGGCTTTTGTTATCCGCAAGCAACCGAAAGTGTATGGCGGAGGATACTGGGCACAGTTTCACTGATCAGTACGAAAGTGTTCATAAATACAGAATGCTATATTATTTAGGTTGTTCTGCAGTTGGTTTTGATCTTCAGATGACTTTACTAGACGATAAATGATGGCTTCATCTGCAAAGAACCTCAGCTGCTCAAATTTTCTCCCAGATCGTTTATGTAGATAAGGAACAATATAGGACCAATAACACTACCCTGTGGAACGCCGGATATTACTTCTGTTTTAGTCGATACCTTACCATAAATTACTACAAACTGTGTCCTCTCTGTCAGGAAATCCCCTATCCAGTCACAAATCTGATTTGATTAAAAACCGTTTGTGAGGTACGGTGTCAAAAGCCTTCTGGAAAGCTAGAAATACGGAATCAGATGTTCAATTTTTTTGTAGAGCTTATGGGACTTAACTACGGGGTCATCAGTCCCTAAACTTACGAACGAACTACTTATGCACTAGCTAATACTAAGGACGGCACTAATATCCATGCCCGAGGGGGGATTCGAACCCCCGACCGTAGTGACCGTGCAGACCGTGACTGACGCGCCGCAGTCCCCTCTCAAGTTGAGATCTCTTGTCGATAGCACCCATTACTTCCTGTGAATAAAGAGCTAGTTGTGTTTCGCATGAACGATATTTTCTAAATCCGTGTTGACCTTGGATCAATAGATCATTGTGTTCCAGATAATTCATAATACAACTTTGAACATGGCTGATTAACAGCAACCGTAATCCAATTTTTTTAACAATTTCGTATATCAGCCAATCGGTTGCGTAATTTTTAGGTGCTTGACCTAGGTTTCGTTGCCACTACGGACAACTTCATCAGAAGAATAAAAACAGTTTTTATTCTTCTGATGAAGTTGTCCCTAGTGGCAACGAAACCTAGGTCAAGCACCTAAAAATTACGCAACCTGTTGGCTGATACGAAAGTGTTAAAAAATAATTCATAATACTTGGATACAGGATATGTTCCAAACCCCTGTTGTAAATTGACCTCAGTCAAATAGGCCTTTAGTTTAGTGAGTTACTCCTACTGCCTTTCTTGCATATTGGTGTGACCTGTGCAACTTTCCTTTCTTTTGGTACAGATCCATCATTGAGCGAGCGGTTGTATGTGGCCGTTAAGTAAGGGGCTATCGCATCAGCATAATCAAATAGAAATCTAATGTTTATACAGTCAGGACCAGAAGACTTATTCCTGTCGAATGAGAGGGCGGGAGTAGAGAGAGATGTATCGATGGAGAGAAATGAAAGATGAACGGGAAGAGGAAAGAGATAATCAAAGACAGAGAGGAGGAGAGGGGAGATGGAGTAACGAGAGTATGAGATAAACAAATATCTGGCCAACGACGGGGTGTCAGCAAGTATATCAATAAAATTAATACCATGTTATGTGCGACGTATAATTGACCCTGTGGAAAGCAGTCGTTTCCTATTTTCTGAACAACACATCCCCTCTCTCTGAACATCTCGTCCTACTTCCTTCCTCTGTCAATTTCTTACTTTTCTGGCCATAGCTATTGAAAATTAAAATCTAGGAACTTACTTCGTATTTTAAGGTAAGGATGGCAAGTGACCAGCAAGAAAAAGAAGCAAAATAATGAATCTAAGGCCGCGGCGGATTAGCCGCGCGTACTGGAGCGCCGTATTGCGGTGCGCGCGGCCGTCCGCCGTCGGGGTTTCGAGTCCCCCATCGGGCATGGGTGTTTGTGTTGTCCTTAGATTAGTTTACCTTAGTGTAAGTAGTTTGTAAGCTAGGGACTAATAACCAACCAGTTGAGTCCCATAGATTTACAAACATTTGATTCGATGAAGCTAATAAACAATGCAATCAATGCCATGAGAAACAGTCACCAGGTCCAAGATTAATTTATATAGAATTGGTTAAAGCAGCACCGTTGAAACTCCTTGACATATTGGCAGTGGTTTTAGACAAATGTGTCAGAGGTGACACACTTCCCTTCTTACATCAATATTTAAGAAGGGAAACAGAAAAAATTGTGGAAACTATCGAGGGATTAGTGTAATGTCATCCATGACGAGAGTCTATGGCCGTATCTTAAAAAAAGAGGATAGAGGCAGAAATAACTGAATCTGAAGAGCAAAATGGATTAAGATCTGTTCGCTCCTGTACTGATGGAGTATTTATACTCTTGGAATAAAGGACAGCAAGAGGCGTTGTCACCCACCTTGTCTTTCTAGACCTGCAAAATGCTTATGACACAGATCGACAAAACAAGTGTGGACAAATCAGAACAATAATGGCGCGTCACCGAGCTAAGTAAAAGATGTCATACATTTTTACAAAGACTATACGGCAACGGTAAAAATGAAAAATCAGTTATCTCAATATTCTGAGGTGACAAAGGGACTACGCCAGGGACGCACACTCTCACCTACGTTCTTTAAGATCTCCCTAGAGGAAGCACTTAAATCCTGGAAAAGCAAACCGGAGGAATGGGTCTCCCCATAAACGATGAGATCTTATTCACGTTATTTTTTGCTGACTATGAAGTGTTAGCAACTGGGAATGAGGAAGATGTTAATTATATGCTCTGCAAATTAAAAGAAGAATATGAAAAATGGGATCTTGTCGTCAACGTAGTTAAAACAGAATATCTGAAGGTGGGGGATAATACGCTTAATGACATACAACTCGGTGCTGATATTGTTAAAGGGTGTCGTAACTTCAAGTATTTGTTCAAATGTTCAAATGTTTGTAGTCTATGGGACTTAACACGGAAATGCGTGTGTTTGATTTTAATTAACGTGTGATTCGAGTTTTTCTCAACTTTTGTTGGGCATTGCAGCAGATCGGTATTTCAAAAATGTTTAAATGTTTGTATAGTCTATGGGACTTAACTACAGGGTCATCAGTCCCTAAACTTACAAACTACTTATGAACTACTTACGAACTAGGACGGCACAAATATCCATGCCCAAGAGGGGTTCGAACCCCCGACCGCAGTGGCCGTGCAGACCGTGACTGGAGCGCCTTAGTCCCCTCGGCCACCGCGGCCGGCTCAAGTATTTGAGAGTGACATTGTAGTCCTACGGTAGAAGTATGGATTATAATAAACAATAAAATTGATCAGGGCTAACGAGCCATAAAACAACTAAATGGTATTCTCTGGAATAGCAATATAACGGGAAAACAAAACATATCATCTACCGTTCAATTATGAAAGTATCACCACATACTCGCAGAGATGTGGGAACTAACACGCAAATAAAACGGCTAATGGCAGTTGAAATTGATTTCTGAAGACGGAGTTGTGGATATTCCAGGCTTGATAGAAATGACAGGATCAGAGAGAGATCATGTTAATGGAAAGCACGATTGCATAGAGAGAAAGCGCCTGCTCTGGTATGGTCATTTACAACGTATGCCAGACATAAGATGGCCAAAAAGAGCGTGACAATGGAATCCTCATGAAAGAAGAAGGCGGCGGCAGCCGTGCATATATATATATATATATATATATATATATATATATATATATATATATATATATATATATATACAACGTTTTCTTTTCTTTTTTACTGACTTCATTACTACAATGTTTGATTTCCACTACTGTCAACAGCATAGTACTTGTTGCTCGGCGGGTGTGTTTATTGTCAATGAACCATGTAACCCTTTATTTACTGTGTAAAAAGATAGAAAACTGCGTTATTTTGTCCTGAGTATTCAGAAGTGATGAAATTTTACATACTTGTCTTCAAAACAAGAGGAATATTACTGACTTATTGAGATTTCATGTGGTGCATGGGGGAAAGGTTCCTTGCAATAAACAGCAACACCGTTTCGCCAATGACCATGGAAGTTTGCAGATACTTATAATACATATAATCTATATCTATAAATGTGAATGTCTGTTCGGTGTACGTTTTTCACGTCTGAACCACAAGACATAAAGAACTAAAAATTTGTACAGTTACTAATGTTTACCTGGAGATGGTTTTTGGCACGGTCTCATTGCGATCGGATAGCTGTTTATATATATATATATATATATATATATATATATATATATATATATATATATATATATATATAACTAAGACTAAGGACGGCACAAATACCCATGCCCGAGGGGGGATTCGAACCCCCGACCGTAGTAGCCGTGCAGACCGTGACTGGAGCGTCTCAGTCCCCTCGGCCACCGCGGCCGGCGAGGAAGGTTTTAGGCACGGTTTTATAGCGATCTGATAGATATTTAGTAAAGGGTGGAGTATATTGGGATGAAAAGTTATTGTTGTATATAAAATTCTACGTGTGTGCGCGTTAATATTTCACTCTGCAGCGAAAACTACAGAACGCGAGCGAATGGCCTGCCTGTAATTATTGTCCGAAGTCTCCCGTTGTACACCATAGCAGTTCCATGACGATAGCTATAAGGGGGTGGAAGATATGGTGGATGATAGAGGTCAAATTTAAAAAAAAATTCGGACTGAAGGCCAGCGTTGACGTTTGCGACTCTACAGCAAGGAGGTTACATACAGCGAAACGTGATGCCACAGACCATATCTTTGATCTAAGCGTGCTACAATGTCCTCAGCTCTTTCTCTGTAAGGATAAGCATACGAATAAAGAAATATAAGAATAAATAAATAATAAAAGAAATTTCTTTTAATACTTTTTTTTTTAATCGATTTGACGTTTCGCGCATTACATCAAGTGATCGATCTGTGATAGTATTACAATCATTATTGTTGAATGTCGTGATTGGATTCTTCGAAACGAGTGTATTTTTACGTGTGATTTGATCTACACTACTTACTTTCCTGATAAACGATAAGTGGCTAGACTTCTTCAATCTGTTAGGAATAGTTTTCAGAAGAAGGCATTTATTTCATTTCATCCTCCAAAACCAGTCTCATAGCACACTACTGAAAGGTATCTTATCTATCATAATCAACCAACACGCGAGCGGAGCCGCGGGTTTATGCTAGTAATACATATAATGGAGTGACGGAGGCCGAGGAGGAGAACAGAGATGGGGATGAGATTTGAAGGGAGGACGTGCAGCTAGAGAAGGGGAATATTAAATGAACAGAGAGATTTGAGAGGAAGTGATTGACAGCGAGTTTGGGCATTGCTTCGCGTGCTCCTTTATTTCTCCCAAATCCAAACTGATATTCTCCGAGGTCAATATAGCGTTGTCATTTAATGGTTGTTCCCGAGACTTCAGGGTATGCCATCTACTCCAGGGACCCTGTTTCGATTCATTGCACTGTCATTTCTTGTCTCATTAACACAGCATCTGCTATGTCATCTTTACCTGTTTCCTATTCTATTTCCCATTTTGTTCCCCATAAAGAGGTTATCTATATATTCATATCTTTCAGCTTTCCCTTTTTCGCGCAGTACTGATCTTCCATCAGAGATCTTGATATTCATACAGCTGATTTTCCTTTTTTCCAAACGTCCCTATTATTTTTCTGTGGGCGATATCTATCGTCCTCCTAGTTATACATTCATATCTAGTCTTGTATTCTCTGAACAATCTAGCTTAGCCATTCTGCGCTTCCTGTCAGTCTTATTTTTAGTCATCTGTACGTCATTCATCTGCTTCATTAAGAGCATTTTTATTTTCCCCTTCCATCTCATGTGATATCCAAGAATGTCTTATAGGTATTTCTACGTTTTGATCCGCTGCGTTCTATTTCATTTCTCCTCTGTTACTTTCCCCTATTTCCGCCAATCGCTGCCTAAAGCTACCTTTCAAACTCACAACTGACTCAACATTTCAGAATCCACAATTATATATACAAGCATAAATATCAGATGAAATTAAACTAATGTCCACTAACGCAGTTCAACAGGCAAGTGCGGCTGCAAACAATGCAATGGTAAACTCACAACATAGCCGCGGCGGAGCGGCCGAGCGCATTCAAGCACCATGCTGTGATGCGCAAGACCGTTTCCCGTCGGGGGTTCGAATCCCCCTCAGGCATGAATGTTCGTGCTGTCTTTAGTATAAGGTAGTTCGTAAGTAGTTTGTAAGTTTAGGGACTTATGATCCTGCAGTTAAGTCCCATAAGCTTCACAAACATTTGAACATTTTTAGGCCAAACTAAATATTATTCGACTGCGTAATCCGATAGCCTCCACCTCAGAATGGAATTTAGAATACAGATTACAACATCACAAATCGTACCTGAAACAGGGCCGTATTAGACATAAGGAGAGCACAATGTTTGTCACATGCCCCTCCCAGTACAAATGAACAAACGGCAAAGTCGCTCAAACTGGAAATCACACAGCAGTGACCAACGCACCAAACGCTACTGCAGTAACGGCAGCTAAATACGTGCTAAGTTCGTCCTGATATCCGCTGAACTTGCACATTACAAAAATTCGCAATCACAATCGTCAATCAGCTGTGCACTAAGAGTGAGCACAAGGAAGTAATACCTGGACTTAATCACACGAATACAGTGTCTGACACAATACACAATAAACATCGGCGCCGGTCGTCCTGTCCTGAGGTATACGAGGTGCTATCCAAAATTTTCGGAACTGGTGCTGCAACCTGCTGAAAACCTTATCTTTGCACTAATGGTCACCATCACCCTCGATGTAGTTTCCATCGGCACTTACGTACCGGTCGCAGCGCTTCTGTCACTGGTCAAACGTTTTCTGGAAGTGTTGTTCTTTGAGGGCGTTTAACACTGCTAGCGATGCTTCTTGAATCGTCTCTAGAGTGTCGAACCGACGGCCTTTCAATTTGAGTTTCAGTTTCGGGAATAGCGCGAAGTCTCAAGGAGCAAAATCTGGACGGGGTACAACCACCATGTTGTTTTTTGCCGGAAGGTCCTGGTGAGCAAGGACGTGTAACAGGACGCGTTGTCATGTTGCAGCAGCCAGTTTCCTTGACGCCAAAGTTTGGGCCGTCGCCGCACATTTTCACGGAGCCGTCGCCAAACGTCATAGTAGATCGCGGAATTCACGGTTGGCTGGGACGAATTCTTTGTGCACAGTCCCCTTGGTATCAAAGCAAATGATGATCATGCTCTTCACCTGTCTTTTTTTTCTATTGGAGAGCCCGGGCTTTTCCATGCATACGGCTCATGCTCTGTCCCCCAAACACTTGTTGAATCATTGCAAGTCTTCGTAGCACTTTTCTCGAGATTCACACATAAATTTGATACACATGCGCTGTTCTGTTCGCAAATCCACCGTAAAATCGCCACACACGAAAGAAAGAGTATCACAGAAATCACAGTGGATACGTAACATGACTTCCCAGTTGAATGCCACTCTGCACACTGACACATCAGATATGCAGCTCTCGCCACCTAGCGGTGTAAAGATCTACTGCTCCTGCTTTCCAGATGGCAGCACCAGTCCTAAAATTTTGGATTCCGCCTTGTATTTCCAATATAATACACGTATTTCCAATATAATACACGTATTTCCAAACCACAGGAGTAGATGAAAAGAGGAGGGAGGGGCACAGCAAGTGAACAGAGAGACAGGGAAGAGGAGGTGAAGAGAGAAAGGGGGCAAGAAGAGATGAACTAATGAAAGATTGTAATAAATACCAAATTTAGGGAAATGTTGTGAATTACATGTGTCGTTATATGAGGAGGGAATTAGACAGAGACAGGAAGATGAAGATGAGGAGGGGGAGAAGGAGAAGGAGGAGAGAGAGGCGAGCAGAATAAGAACAAAGAGAGGTGTAGGAAGAGAAAAAAGAGGCAGCACGAAATGAACAGAAGACTAACATGGAATTAATAAATACCCTGACAACGTCGTGTTTACTAATCATTATGTAAATTTTCTAACACGAAACTGAGGGTACAGATTTTCAGCCAACAGAACGTAAGTAATTCGAAAGGTGGTTTGTAATACATGTTACGAATATAATAATTATGTGGCACGTAGCCGTTAAGAGTGGTAAAAAGAAAAAGAATTTTTAAAATGATACTCCAAATTCTCCATAAGTTTTGCCACTATATTGTAACTCGTTGTAGGTGATATCTTGGTACAGGTAAAATTAGCTCAGAAAGTGGATTATTAAGAAAAAAAAGTTAACGCTTGGAGTTCCAATCTTAAGATCTCGGGTTCGATTGCCACCGCCCCCATTTTTAATTATTTATAATGTTCAGTTCTTAACTTTTAAATATATATTTTAAATATAATTAAACAATTCAGTTTATGAACGCGGTATTAATATGTTGAGATTCATTATAATAATTGCAGTTAATGTGTGTAAAGAGCGAATGTTTTAAATAATACGCTTCAAGTCTCTCCTTTGGTTTTCCATGAGAATATATTCTTATTGAAAAATTGTAACCCAACAACTATTTTCTAATAATGAAATGAGTGTTGGAAACATTGCAAGTACAAATTTGAATGAAAACCCTCGAGTTGGTGTGCTGGGTATTGTGTACCTCATAGGCCATAGGAGGAATTTCGTAGTGCTACACAAAGCAGAGTTACTGCAAAATATAAAGATTTACCTGGTTCGTAAGGGAATTGCAATTTACGACAGAAAGTGGTGTATTGAATACCCCACGCGTCTTCTCGTGCAAGGAAAAAATAAAATAAAATAATGTAAACAATCGACGCGCCCGCTCAAGCTTAAAGAAAGATATCACCAGTGCTCTGCATTATGCTTTCTCTATTTATAAAGACGAATGATCAGCGATAACCCTGCATCTATGTTCTCATAGCATTCACACGAAATCTGCATTTGCAGTGCTCAATAAATTCTAATAACATTTAAAAAATTCAAAGGATAAAAATGTAGCTCGCGGTCGCGATAATAAAATTCTTTAACCTGGTTTCGGCAATCACTATGATTGCCTTCATCAGAAATATAATAAAAGTAACAAAATAGCTGTAAAGCTTACGTTACAAATATATAAATCACTAGGGGTTGCACACCTGCACGGAGGCATCAGACTGGCGTGTGCTAAGTGGAGTTGTGAACAGGAAGACGTCTCAGTGGTGCCTTCTAGTAGCCGCAATTACAACTACGCTACTGCACAAATTAAAGTATTGAGAAAAAAATTGTTGCAAGAAGCTATGTTTAATATGAGAGATGGCTGAGGCGTCATTTTGGCAATACAATATTAGTTGAGAGAGTTAAAGAGTACCACAATTGCAATAAGTGAAACAGTTGCCAGCCGCGGAGGCCGCGGAGACTAAGGCGCTCCAGTCACGGTCTGCACGGCCACTACGGTCGGGGGTTCGAATCCCCCCTCGGGTATGGATATTTGTGCCGTCCTTGTTCGTAAGTAGTTCATAAGTAGTTTGTAAGTTTAGGGACTGATGACCCCGTAGTTAATTCCCATAGACTATACAAACATTTGATTTTGAAACAGTTAAAAATGGGCTTTTGGAAAACAAAATTTTGGATCAAGTCGGAAGAAAAATTTCGGACAATGCACAAAGTACAACATCAAAGACCGAGTAACGGCTTAATACCGTTAAAAAAAAGCTTCTATTACGGAGTTGTAAGCGCTCATTTATAATAAGCCCGTCATGGCGAGAAAGATATTTAAATATTCGCAATTGCTTGAGCACGTCTAATCTGTGGCCTTTCTTTTCGGTATGAAAAATGTTCACGTCATGAATGGCTTTAGGTGCGGGACCTGTAATTAAAAGATGGTCAGGAAAGGACGAAGTCTGGGAAGGAGTGCCATTCTTTCTCAAAAGATGTTTTTTAAATCTGACTTTAAAAACACGCCTTGTGTTATGTGGTATGAAGTGCAAGGATTACAAATGATTTTGTAAATACCAGAATTATCAGGGTGCGTTTATGCGGCCACCTCGCTGCTCGCTGCTCGCTACGATCCTCGCCAGGCCATGATATCAAACTGGTTTGTGTTTCGCGCTGCGATCATCACCGCCGGGGCCTGAAACTTGCACTGTGATTGGTTGTTTCAAGGTCACTGTAGCAGAGCGGCGTTTGACTGTTGCGCGCGTGGAACTCTCTCGCGAATCCCTCACAATATTGTTTGTTAGAGATAGTTTCAGTACAGGCAACAACGAGTGAAGATCTGAAGCAGATGATTATTAGGTTTGAAAAAGCGATCTGGATAGTTTTTGAACTTTTGGTAGTACTTGTGAAAGTATCCGTAGTGAGGAAGTTCAGCATTCAGATGAAGTGCTCCATATCTCCTCTTGCTTCTCCTTTCCAATAACATTTTTATAGGGAACAGATCACTGTCACTATCGCCAGACGATGTAGAGAACACGTTTCACGCTTCACACCACTGCAGTTGTGCACTCAGCCGCAGGAGAATACACACAGCAAACAACAAGGTGCCTGCAGCGTGAATGCAACCAGGCTACTGGCGAGCAGCGAGCAGCGAGCAGCCAGCTGCCAGCTGCAAGGTGGCAGCATAAACACACCCTAAGGGAGAACTGGTTGATTTTAAATTGTGAATGAAATTTTTCTTCAAATTACTAATTATAATTTTGTTACCCATATATTCCCCCAACTAATATTGTATTACCAAAATGACACCTCAGACAACTCTCATGTTAAACATAGCTTCTGGTAACAATTTTTTCTCAATACTTTAATCGGTACAGTAGCCTAGTTGTAATTTCGGCTACTAGATGGCACCACTGAGGTAACGTCTATCTGTTCACAACTCCATTTAGTACACGCCAGTCTGATGCCTCCGTGCAGGCGTGCAGCACCTAGTGGCTAACTCTTTCTTTAAAATAAATATATAAAATAAATAATAAAAATAAAATAATTTGTGATGTAATCTTTACAGCTGTTATGTAACATTTATTATGTGCCTTTTTCTAATTTATAATTTCTGATAAAGCAAACATAGTTATTGCCGAAACCAAGTTAAAGAATTTTATTTTCGTGACCGAGGGCTGCATTTTTATCCTTTGACGTTGTAACTGTTGCTGACAATATCAGCTATGTTAAAAAAAAATTTTTTTTAATTCATTTTCATGACTTTGCAAACACAAATGTCGAATTTCGACCACAGGCAATACTGGTTAATATTAAACTCGGTACATCAGTGTTCGTGTTGACGTATTATTATTATTATTATAGTGACGTATGATGTAAGCTACATCGTATTCATGAAGATATGCCTTTTCCTAAACGTATTAAAAAAAAAAAAAAAAAAAAAAAAAAAAAAAAAAAAAAAAAAGGAACTACAGACACATTTTCAAGCGGTTTCCGTAGGAAATTTGAGCCAAGATTGGGGCAACATAGAGGCGTGATTTCATCAAAACCAGATCATGGAAAAAAGACACATTGCAATCATAAGTGTTTTCAGTAACTGTCTGTTCCTCTATTAGAAATAAGTAACCTCCCAAACTACTTCACGGAATTTCAAACAGCAACTTCAAATGTTTGTATAGCTTATAGGACATAACTACAGGGTCATCAGTCCCTAAGCTTACAAACTACTTACGAACTAGCTAATACTAAGGACGGCACAAATATCCATGCCCGAGGGGGGATCCGAACCCCCGACCGTAGTAGCCGTGCAGACCGTGACTGGAGCGCCTCAGTCCCCTCGGCCACCGTCGCCGGCAGCAACTTCATAAGGGAAATTGTTTTAGATGTCTCAGTTTCTGAAGGTTGTTAGAGGAGTTTCCCAAGGATCTGTGCTAGGGCCACTATTATTTATAATATTTATAAATGACTTGCCCAGCAATATGCCATGCAACTCTGTGCTATATACAGATGATACGACCTTTATCAGCCCCGGAAAAGACATAAAGGAACTGAAGGAGCAAAGCAAATATCATCTTCGGTTGTCCAATAAGTGGTTTGAAGCCACTGAGTTAGCAATTAATTATGAGAAGAGTGTACACATTTCTTTCAGCCCGTCTAATGTCGATGTTGAGTCTACACCTACCAAACTCCTAGACATATATTTAGATAGGAAATTGACTTGTAAGGACCGTGTAGACTTGTTGGTGGGCCCGTTCGCAGGTGCCCGGGCTGCGGGTGGCCGCTGTGCGGCCCTCAGTGCCGCGGCGCCGGCCAGGAGCTGGGCCACAGCGCGGCCGAGTGCGCGGCCATGTCTGCGCACGGCACGGCGCGCCGGCTGCCGCAGCCGCTGTGCTCGGCCGGCTCGCGGCTGTACTACGGCGCGGTGGCGGCGCTGCGCTGCCTGCTGCTCAAGGCCGCCGCGCCCCGCGCCTGGCGCGCGCTGCTCACCATGGAGGCGCACAACGACCTGCGCAGGCGCATTTCCGCGCTCTGGCGCCGCAACCAGGAGCTTGTCGTCGACACCATCCGCGGCCTCTGGGGCATGCAGCACTTCTCCGAGGACGAGATACACACCGTCTGCGGCATACTCGAGGTACGCTAGCCCACTCGTGTCACTCAGCCCGTAAGCGACGGAAGCGACGGCTGACAAGTACTGCCTCCACATTACTTTCTATCCTCAATAGTGGTTAACATATTGCGGTCATCATTGCTACTACCCTCCCTCACATGGATTTCATTAAATTCCCTCCTCTGCTCAATAAAAGTAGTATGAGGGTTGGAGCTTAAATGGTGGCAACACTGCTGTTGCGAAACTACGCAATGGTATCTTACGATTTTAAACATATCTTGTCAAAAATTGCAGCAACCGTACTAATTTACAATAATTGTAGAAACAGACTGCACGACCTCTGGCACATTCAATCTTGATCGAACTCTGTTGTTCCTGTTTCGTAAACAAAGTGACACCGTTACGTTACAGCGCTCGCTCACGAATCACCGTGTTTCCCTCGAATGTGCGAACGCCGGTGACATAGGAAGGGCGAGTCCATTTTCTCGGAGGTAACGTAGGTTTGTCAACAACGAGTGCTATCAGCGACAATTGTAGATTCCATTGCCAATAATTGTAGAAACAGGCCAACAAGTTGCACTTTGTATAGATGATCTAGATTTTGGCACCAACTATGGGTGCCTTCATGAGAAAATTAAAATTCTTACATGAGACGTAAACTTATGAGCGATATGCTCAAGTCCAAAAGATAAATAACATTGGAACACATACTAGCCAGAGGCTAGTAAATCAAATTTTACAGAAGAGCGGCTACTCGTTATGGTCGCAGTTGGCTGGCGAGCAGTACGACAGCCCGACAACGACTAGTTGCTGTTCTGTAAAATTTGATTTACTAGCCTCTGGCTAGTATGTGTTCCAATGTTATTTATCTTTTGGACTTGAGCATAACGCTCATAAGTTTAATTTTCGCTCATAAGTTTAATTTTCTAATGAAGGCACCCATAGTTGGTGCCGAAATCTAAATCATCTAAACGAAGTGCAACTTCTTGGCCTGTTTCTACAATTATTGGCAATGGAATCTACAATTGTCGCTGATAGCACACGTTGTTGACATACCTACCTTACCTCCGAGCAAATGGAGTCGCCCACCCCACATCACCGGCGTTTGCACTTTCGATGGAAACACAGCGATTTGTAAGCGAGCGCTGTAACGTAACGTTGTCACTTTGTTTTAGAAACAGGAACAACAGAGTTGGATCAAGACTGAATGGGCTAAAGGTCTTACAGCACAACGGTGTCATCAACGTCTCAAGAGACGTGCGAGGACTCGGCATTGTCGTACAGAACTGTGGCACTTTGGGTAAAAGTCTTCAACAAAGAGCGGTAAACGATTGCAGACATGCATCGGTCAGTATTGCTGCTCGTTTTTGCAGCATAACCTGTGACCAGAAAGAAACGGCAACACTTTTTGCCCAACCCACCCATCATTTTGCACGACCCTGCACGGGCGCATACATAGCAAGCTGTGGCTGCTCTGATCGGTCGATGGGACTGGGAAGTACTGTACCATCCACCATACTCCCCAGACTAAATCCTTGTGACTTTGATTTGATTCCGAAGATGAAGGAACCACTTCGTCGCATTCGCTTCAGACCTGTTCCAGACATTCGACAGGTAGTGGCTCCATTCGCGCCATCAACATAACAGGCCCTGCTAACGGTACACTACGCCTTCCACATCGCTGGCAATGCGTTCTACACAACGCTGGTGACTATTTTCAATGACAGTAACAGGTGCAAACATGTAACGCTTTTGTTTCGGTTGTGTATAAATAGTTGCCACTATTTAAGTTCCAGCCCTCGTACATACATTTTGTTATTTTAGTAGCAAAATAACTTCTGATGGTCGAAGTACAGATGATATAAAATACATATCGGCAATGGGAAGGAAACCATACCTGAAGAAGACAAATGTGTTAACATCGAATATTAATTTAAATTTTACAAAGTATTTTCTGAAGGTATTTGTTTGGAGTGTTGTCCTGTACGAGAATGAAACTCGGACGAAAAATGGTTAAGACGGGAATATAATAGAAGCTTTTGAAACGTAGTGCTACAGAATAATCAACAAGTAACTATTGACTAGGTACTGAGCAGAACTGGGGAGAAAAGAAATTTCTGGCATATATTATCTAGAAGAAGGGATCGACAGGTAGGACAGATTCTCAGATATCAAGGAGAGAGACACGTGGGCAATAAAAATCACAGAGGGATACCGAACGGCGAATAGAAGAAGCAGTTTCAAGATGATGTAGGATGGCATTCTTATTCACAGGTGAAGAGGTTTCCACAGGATAAGGTACCATGTGGAGCTGCCTCAAACCAGTCTTTCGGCTGATGACCAGAATAGCAAGAATCATCTCAACCATATCGAACGTACTTTACTAAAACCAATAATCCAATTGCTCCCTTCTGATCACCAACCCGGAATGCTGCCATGCCTTTATACTCACATCCCACCGTCCCTCCACCTACATACACTCCATATTCTAACGCTTTGCAAATACAGCCAGCTTCCCCTTCCATACAGTGAAATCCATTTATGTATATATCCAGCCTGTCAACTGTAATCTTTCCCCACCTACCATATAGTATCAGCACTCCCAATCCCCTCTACCTACTCATACCTTCTTCTCGTGCTCCCATGGCCCAAGCCACACACTTAACCCATCATCTGCGTTCCTCCTTACCTTTACCGTTATTTTCAAAGTTACAAACCAACTTATCCCTAAAGTTTTATCCAACCAAGCCCCTCAAGATTTCTAAACACTTTCTTCCCTCCCTATGACCCTTCTCCTGGTGCACATTCTTCAGCATTGGTGTGAGATTACTTAATTGAAATTTTCAGAAGATACGTCGTTCGTATGTTGCATGTTACACGTTTTCATCTTAGAATGGCACACAACAATTTTAATAAGGCGCCTTGCTGTGGAGTTCCTGTCTGCTCCCCGTCAGAGGTTAGATTCCTCCCTTCAGCATGGGTGTGTGTATGTGTATGTTTTGTCCTTAGCATAAGTTAAAGTAGTTTGTAAGTGTAGGAACTGATGACCATTGCAGTTTGGTCCCATAGCTTTCCAAACATTTGACTTTGAGTTTTTGTAACTTACTTCTCATGTTTCGGGACTGATGACCCAGCTGTTTAGTCCCTTCATCCCATCAACCAACCAATCATTTCTCCTGTTTCAACTCCAATAGCCTTATTTATTTTTAACTTTATATATATTAAACCTTAAATGACTTCTTTTCATGATTTCTTCCCCCAGACCGATTTCTTCCCCTTGATGTGGGATACAAGTTGTGTCTGGAAAGTTCGGTGAATCGTCCCATATTTTACTAACCGCACTGACACGGATAAGGTTCCCGCGTATACACATTGAGAACATATTAAAAAGCGCTCCCTATCTTGCAAAGCACTGCAGTAAACTGGTGGTACACGCTGCGACCCAGCTAACAGCGTCAGTGTGATAACTCATGTCATTGCAACATGGTGCAACGCGTTAATATCAAGTTTTGTTTCACATTGTCCAAAACGGCAACGGAGACCCATGGGGTGTTAGTGCAAGTGTATGGTGTTGAAGCAGTGAGTAAAAAGTGTCTTTTTGAGTGGTTGTGGAGATCCAACAATGCGTAACCTCAGTGCTTCGAACGATTCCACAAAGAAGCGTTTGCTGCACAACCGATGTCAGTAGCCAATGGCGATTACTTTGAAGGCCAGTAAAGGTATTTTGTTTCTAACTCTTGTTTTTTATATTGCCTGAAACCATTCACCTAACTTTCCAGACGCACCTTGTATGATGGGACGACAACTGACATGAGCCACTCATCAAGTCGCAACTGTGCAGAACTACACTCCTGGAAAATTAAAAATTGACACCATGAATTCGTCTACCCAGCAGAGGGAAATTTTATTGAAACATTCTTGAGGTTCTATAAAACACACGATCACATAGGCAGGGCCGTACGCACGTGAGTACAGTAATCAGAGCGTCCGCAATATTGGCTTTAGTAGCAATGCAAACGATCGTAGAGGTTCCGAATGTGGTTATGTGGAATGGCCTGCCATGAAATTTCCACCTGGTGCCTCAGTTGGGCCAGATTTCGTGCCAGTCATGCAGATCGCCTGACATGAGGTTTCATGCGGTCCCAATCATGCTCAATGGGGGAGAGATCTGGGGATCCTGCTGGCCAGGGTAGTTGACGTACACCTTGAAGAGCACGTTGGGTGTACGGGATGCATGTAGATCCGCATTGTCTTGTTGGAAAAGACCTTGTTGGTGCATGAGTGGTAGCAAGATAGGTTAAATAATGGTATCAATGTATGGTGCACTGTTCAGTGTTCTCTAGATGGCGAGCGTAGAAAATGCTCCCCTCACAATGATGTTCGATCATGAGTGCCGTTAGTGTCCTCCGCTCACGCTCAAACATCGTTCAGCCCACCTCTAATGGTGTCATGGTAGGCGCTTATGAAGGAACGAATGGACACGTGTAGTCTTCAGCGATGAGGTCGTCACTGCCTCGGCGGCACCAATTATGGTCGTACGCATGTGTGGTGACGTGCAGGGGAGTGCGAAAATCTGGAGTGTACTCGACAGAGGCAAACGGAACCGACACCTGGCATCATGGTGTGGGGAGGCATATCCTACACTGGCCGTTCTCCTCTGGTATTCGTTGTAGGAAAATTGAACAGTCCACGGTACATTGAAACCATCATTTAACCCGTCTTGCCACCGTTCATGCACCAACAAGGCGATGTGCTATTCCTACAGCACAATGCACTTCCACTCGTGTCCCATACAACCCAACGTGCTCTTCTAGGTGTACGTCAAGTACTCTGCCCATCATTATCCGTAGATCTGTCCCCCGCTGAGCACGTCTGGGGCCGGATTAAACATCTTTGCGCGGTCTACACGTACATCACGAGATCTGATCCTAGTGAGGCCTCAGATGGAAATTGCATGGCAGGCCATACCCTAACACTTCATTCAGCACCTCTACAACAGTCTTCATGAGAAAGCTGCACCCTGCATTGCTCCAAAAGGTTGGTATACACGATACTAGCGTCGACATTGTGCACGCTCAGGTGACTGTACTGACGTGCACATGGTTCTGACTTTGTGATCGTATGTGGTATACATCCTCAAGAACGTGTCAATAAAATTTCGCTCTGCTGGGTTGACGAATTCGTGGTGTTCTTTTTTTATTTTCCACGAGTGTACATGAACAGCTTGAGACGGCGCGGAATAATGTATCCTAAGACAGATTTCTCCAACTGTATGATCGAACGAATGCCTGAATTTCCGTCGCCATGTACAAGGTGTCCAGAAAAGGGCTCCCTGATTTCAAAATTAAATATCTCGAAAACAAAGATCGATAGAGGAATGTAGTAAATGGTATGTTTATTGTGAAAGCTGTAAGAAGTTTTTTACAGCAGTTTGAAATAATAGTTACAAAAGCTGCTAACAGATGGCGCTGTACGCTGTACAGCTCATATCAGCATACATAAGTGAAATAATCGTATGAAAACACTCTTTGCAAACAATCATATCACAATGTTTTCAAAATGTTCACCATTGGCACTACAGAGGTGACTGAAACGAAGAATGAAATTTGCCATCACATTTCTTAGTGTCTTAACCGAAATGGATTCATATGCCACAGAGATCGCCGATTCAAGATCGTCCAGCGTGGCGGGATGCTTCGAGTAGACCATGTCTTTCACTGTGCCCCACAAAAAAAGTCACAGAGAGTCAAATCCGGCGAATATGGAGGCCAATCCATGCCTGCACCAGTAAATTTGGGATATTCCGAAGCATTGACTCGATTCCTGAAGTATTCCTCAAGAAAGCAAAACACTTGTTTGGTCCGATGTGGTCGGTCTTGGTGGTCTTGCATAAACCATTCAGTACCTGGTCGATCCTCTAACGCTTGCTGTGGGGCGATAAATTGTTGCAAAAGTGCAACGTAACGTGCACCAGTGACCGTTTCTCGAATGAAAAAAGCACCAATAATGCCTCTGCTGCATACTGCAGCCCACACAGTAACTTTAGGAGAATACAGGGGTTTCGCTTCACACCAATATCGCTTTTCGGTACCCCAAAATCGCCAGTTCTGCTTATTCACGTATCCATTCAGGTGGAAGTGTGCTTCATCTGTAAACCAGGTGCAGTCAACATCAAATCCTTCACTATCAGTCATCGTGAGCATCTGATTAGCAAAGGCAACCCTTTGTAGCAAAGCTCGTACGGGTATGACCGGGTGTGTTTGAATTTTGAATGGAAGCATGTGTAGGCTCTTTCTCAGTATTTTCTGCGTGCTGAAACTCTTCAAACTAGTCTCAGATGCAATTCTACGAACGGATGACATTGGATTTCGCTGAATAATTCCGGAAACTGTGGCGATATTTTCAGGCGTAACTGCGGTTTGCTTGCGGCCAACATGCCCCACTAGATCATCAGTTACGCAGCCTGTTAGTTGAAATTTTTCGAAGAGCGTACGAATGGTTTTTGCAGCGGGTCCTTTTGGAACATTAAATCGTGCTTGAAAACTCCGCATCGTTGCCGTAGGACTCTCTTCTAACCTGTGGTACTCTAGCACCAGAAAAACGCGTTGTTCAATGGAGACATGGTTTTAATCTCTTCCTTCGGTACGCTAACCTCCTTTCACGTTTCAATAGTGGAACTGATCGCTCTCGCTCGCTCGCGCGTGCAATGACGGAAACATATTAGTTTCCGATGGTCGGTGGAGTCCAAGCTGGTGAGCTACGCCTCCAAAATAACTGGGTGCTGGTATTCTGCATCCTGGCTTGTCGATCGACCCTGCGGTTTGCGTCTTCTTGGTAATCCTAGTTGTGCATACGGCTCCTAATCGGAGCGGAGCAGGCGGGGCCACCTGGTGGTATTCAATCTCTGCACTCTGTGGCCAGGGCTTCGGATCACTATTTATACTAGGCATTACGGATGGCGATTACGGTGCCATCTGTTAGCAGCTTTTGTAACTATTATTTCAAACTGCTGTATAAACTTCTTACAGCTTTCACAATAAACATACCGTTTACTGCATTCCTCTATCGATCTTTGTTTTCGAGATAAAAAATCAAATGTTTGTTAAGCTTATGGGACTTAACTACGGGGTCATCAGTCCCTAAACTTACAAACTACTTATCTACTACCTTATACTAAGGACGGCACAAATATCCATGCCCGAGGGGGGATTCGAACCCCCGACCGTAGTGACCGTGTAGACCGTGACTGACGCGCCTCAGTCTCCTCGGCCACCGCGGCCGGCTTTTCGAGATATTTAATTTTGAAATCAGGGAGTCCTTTTCTGGACACCCTGTATTAATATGGGTGTTTCAGCATTGATCGACATCTGGTACCTCAGTACCGTTTTTTCATGTACAGAATAAACACTGTTTCGACAATAGATCTTGAGTGAAGTGGAACACTGTAAGAGGGTGTGCTAATATTTATTTGCAACAGTGAATGTCAGGTGAGGAACCTTAGCCTGCAGCACATTTATCCCACGGAGTGTCCTGAAGTGGAGTGGTTGGTGGCCGGCAGGTGAACGCGTTCGAGATCGGTCCGCACGGGCAGAGCGCGCGCAGCCTGTTCCCCGCGGCGTTCCTCATGTGCCACGACTGCGTGCCCAACACCAGCCACACCGACGACCAGGACCACGTGCTCTCCGTCAGGGCGTCCACGCGCATCCCCAAGGGCAGCCCCATCACGCTCAGCTACGCCTACACCATGCAGGTCAGCCAACATCCTCAACTACAGTCTCATTTTTTGATATTTTTTTTAAATTTATTTTCACAACTTGGTTTCGGCCTTAGGTCATTTTCAAGTGCTGTGTTCTGGACAGTTGTCAGATAGGTTTTCTTTAGGTAATGGTCATAGTAATAAAAGCAATAAAAATATTCAGAGTTGAGTCCATCTCGGAGTTGGGTGACAGATTTATCCCCTCAATTTGTTCAAATGTTTGTAGAGCTCATGGGACTTAACTACGGGGTCATCAGTTTTGTGTCTCGTTGCCGCCGGTTGTCCTAGCTGTCGGTGGCCGGGTAGAGAGAGAGACCGACACAGGGAAATAGAATGCACGCGTGTGCGGGTACAGAGTCTGAGGTGACCAGCCAGTGGGACAGCAGAAACTAGAAACACTAAGCTAGATTAGAACAAGTTGTATATTGCGTAGAAATATAATACTTTTACAGAGTTCATAACTGCCAAGTAAGTGTTCTGCTGAGACATAGGTTAATTACGTAGTGGCCTGCCTACTGAGGAGAGTCCTAGTGTCTGTCTTAAACCCAAGTGCCGATGCACTTCAGTGGTGGCCACGAGCGGAGTTGCAGCAGAGGGCGGTCTTGGCTGACGTCGTAAGAACGCCGCGCCGTGCGTGCATGGCGGCGCGCGGCGAAAGTACGTGGCGCGCACTACTGACTTGTGCGACACCACAATCAGTCTATAAACTTACAAACTACTTATGAACTACCTAATACTAAGGACGGCACAAATATCCATGCCCGAGGGGGGATTTGAACCCCCGACCGTAGTGGCCGTGCAGACCGTGGCAGACGCGCCTCAGTCCCCTCGGCCACCGCGGCCGGCCATCTTTATTTTAAATTAAGATGCGGTGACAAATGTGTCATCCATTAATTGTATAATTTCGACATGGACTCAACTCCGAATTTTTTTATTGTTTTTATTATTATGACTATGACCTAAGGAAACCTATCTACATCTACATGGGATACTCTGCAAAGTGTCTGGCAGAGGGTTCATCGAACCACCATTATACTATTTATCTCCCATTCCTTTCACGATAACACCTGAATCTCTCCGTTCGAGCTCTCATTTCTCGCATTTTATTCTGATGATCGTTTCCACCTATGTAAGTGGGAGTCAACAATATATTTTCGCATTCGAAGGAGAATGTTGGCGATTGGAGTTTCGTAAGTAGCCCACGCCGCAGCGATAAGCGCCGTTGTTGTAATGATTCCCACCCCAGATCCTATATCATTTTCGTAACGCTGTCTCCCCTGTATCGTGACAAGACGAAACGAGCTGCCCTTCTTTGGACTATTTCGATGACCTCTGGCAAACCCACCTGATAATGATCCCACACTGGGCAGCAATACTCCAAAAATGGTCGGACAAGCGTAGTGTATGCAGTTTCTTTTGTAGTTGTGTTGCATCGTTCCAGGGTTCCGCCAATAAAACGTAGTCTCTGGTTCGCCTTTCCCACGACATTATCTACGTGTTCTTTACAATTTAAGTCTGGAGTAATAGTAATTCCTAGGTATTTTGTGGAGTTTACGACCTCCACTTTTGACTGATTTATCTTGTAAACAACGTTTAACGGATTTCTTTTCGTACTCATGTGGACGACTTCACACTTCTCATTATTTAGATTCAATTGCCAATTATTACACCATACTGATATCTTATTCAGATCGTTCTGCGGTTGGTTGTGATCTTCAGATGATTTTACTACACGGTAAATGACGGCGTCATTTGCAAACAACCTAAGAGAGCTACTTAATTTTGAAGTATTGCTGCCCATTGTGGGATCCCCACAAAATGGGACAGAGGATATAGACAAAGTTCAGAGAAGGGCAGCTCGTTTTGTATTATCGCGATGTAGGTGAGTGAGTGTCACGGTAATGATGCATCAGTTGGGGAGGAAAACATGAAAAGAAAGGCGTTATTCGTTGCGACGATATCTATTTGCGAAAATTCTTTCAGCAAATTTCTCTTCGGAATGAGAATATATTTTATTACCACCCATCTACACAGGGAGACATAATCATCTTAGTAAAATCAGATCGAAAATGGAAAGATTTAGGTGTTCCTTTTTCCCGCGCGTTATCAGAGATTGGAGAGAAATACCATGAAACCCTCCGTCATGCACTTAAATGTGATTAGCTGAGTATTATGTAGATGTAGGTGTACTCTAACGACGTAATGTGATGCTGCTGCAACGCAATGGTCGAAGTAGAACGTGAGAAATTCGGTCGAACGGGATACGTAATTGAGCTTCAAAAAATGTTCAAATGTGTGTGAGCTCTTATGCGACCAAACGGCGTGGTTATTAGTCGCTAGACTTACACACTAATTACTTGACTACCTTAAACTAACTTACTCTAAGGACAACTGAAACACCCATGCCCCTGGGGGGATTCGAACCCCCGACCGTAGCGGCCGTACAGACTGTGACTGGCGCGCCGCAGACCGCTCCGCCACTGCGGCTGGAAATTGACTTTGAAGGTGGAAGAAAATACCAGCAGCTGTATAGAAATTATTTATTCAATTACGCGCGACCGGTTTCGGTATTACAATCACAACATCTTCAGGCCACCGTTGTGCAACTGTCAGTAATAGCACATTTCCAAGATGATCTTGGGACTTCTCATTGTGAATACTTAGTTCATCAGTTGTCGTTGAGATTGTGACATGAATAATCTAAGAGATTTACGGCTACCTGTGTTAACGACTACCCTTTTCAAATGTGCTATTACTGGCAGTTGCACAACGGGGGCCTGAAGATGTGATTGTAACACCGAAACCGGCGGCACAAAATTAAATACAGAATTTTCTATACAGCTGCTGGTACTTTCTTCCACCTTCAGATTTATCAGCTGTGTCCCAATCCATCAATTATGGAGAGAATTAAACTTAAGTTGGTTGAGTAGCCCGTGCATATGTACCGGGTGATCAAAACGTCCGTATAAATTTGGAAACTTAATAAATCACGGAATAATGTAGATAGAGAGGTAAAAATTGACAAACATGTTTGTAATGACATGGGGTTTTATTAGAACAAAGGAAAAAAATTCAAAAAAATGGCCGACAGATGGCGCTGGACAGCAAAACGTCAGTGACTGCGCATGAAAATTCTGTATAAAAGGAGCTGTAATAAGAGAGAATCAGATGCAACAGCATTCGCAGCATGTTGGCGTTACCTGAAAAGGCGCTTTTAGTGAAGCTGCATTATCAGAATGGAGAATGTGCTAGTTCAGCGTTACGATCCTATCGCCATAGGAAGAGGATTCGAACGGGTAAAGGTCCGTTGATAAATGCAGCTGCGGCAAGAATGATTTCAAAGTTAGAAGCCACGGGTTGTTTAGACGATAGACCCCTTAGTGGCCGACCGAGCACCAGGCGTAATGCTGCTGAGACACTTCAGGAAGAAATGGAGACTGTAGCGGGTTCGTCTATGCACGGGGTAGTCAGCGCTCGTGCAGTCGCACGTCGCATCGGCATTCCATACACTACTGTTTGGTTGGCACTTAGCCGTACCCTCCGATGCTATCCTTACAAAATCCATCGGCATCATAAACTGTTACTTGGCGATTTAGTAAAGCGGAGGACATTTGCGGTGTGGGCGTTTCAAAAGATGGCGGAAGATGACGATTGGTTGAGTAACGTGTTGTTGACCGACGAAGCTCGTTTCACGCTCCGAGGGTCTGTCAACGCCCACAACTGGAGCATTTGGGCTAACGAAAATCCTGGAACTGTCGTGAAAACTGCATTGCACGACGAGAAAGTGACGGTATGGGTTGGATTTACCACATCTACCGTTGTCGGGTCTTTTTTGTTCCAGGAACTGCGTGATTCTGGTTTTGTAACTGCTACCGTGACGGGTGAGAGGTACGCCGATATGTTACAGAATCGCATCATCCCCAGCCTGGCTGATAAACACCTGCTGGAACGTACAATTTTTATGCAAGATGGCGCTCGACCCCATATTGCCAGACGCGTGAAAGATCTCTTGCGCGCTTCGTTTGGTGATGATCGTGTGCTCATCCGCCACTTTCGTGATGTTTGGCCTCCCAGGTCCCCAGACCTCAGTCCGTGCGATTATTAGCTTTAGGGTTACCTGAAGTCGCAAGTGTATCGTGATCGACCGACATCTCTAGGGATGCTGAAAGACAACATCCGACGCCAATGCCTCACCATAACTACGGACATGCTTTACAGTGCTGTTCACAACATTGATCCTCGACTATAGCTATTGTTGAGGAATGATGGTGAACATATTGATCATTCCCTTTGCTTTGTCTTAATTTGTTATGCTAATTATTGCTTTTATGATCAGATGAAGCGCCATCTGTCGGACATTTTTTGAACTTTTTTTTCTTGTTCTAATAAAACCCCATGTCATTCCAAGCATGTGTGTCAGTTTTTACCTCTCTATCTACATAATTTCGCGATTTGTTGACTTTTCAAATTTATACTGACTTTTTGATCATTCGGTATGAACTTTACTTCCTACTCCAAAAATTTTCTTCGCTTTAAATATATATCCTTCTCATTCACCAATCCGAAGAGTTTAGCGGATTGTTTGAGATCCGACCCATAAAGAGTCGCGGTTCTATTCAGCCAATTATCAGATAAGCTGATAGTGGCGCAAAATGGGGTATCCCAATTGGGAATAAGTGGGAGGGGCTTACCAGTTCCGGTATACGCCTTACAACCAAGGAAAACCTCCCGAAAACCTTGGTCGGAACCGGGGGATTGGGACCAATTTAATTTATCTTCGGGACGTTGACCCAGGCTACAAATGGATCATCGGGAGAGCAAGAGTGCACTCACGACAATCAAGGGTCTGGCGTCCGAGTTACTCTCGTATACCCGAAGAGATTAGCTCGACTAACAGTGGACAAGCTTTCATCCTAGAGGAACCGCACCCGTGACCACGGTATCATCTGCGTCCGTTTTTATGTTTTCTTTGTACATAATTTTAATATACGTGTAAGCAAATCCGAATGCGGGAGCGGGAAGTCGCTTGCGGTTTCAAATTATCGCGCGTACCTCGAGCTTCTTGACAAACCTTTAAAGAAATGAAAGGAACCTATATAAACAACATAGACTGGCCACAGCGCCGCCATATTTGAAGCCAATTGGAAAGGTTGCCGCCATCTTTGAGAACGTCAGTGTCACGCCAGGTGTTACTGGGCGTCTGCTAACTCTGACTCATAGGTTTTATATTAATCATTGCCAGTCTTGCTTTTTCCTTTAATTTCTGGGCGACGCATTTCGAAAAGTAATTCCCACTACGAATAGAATTTCTCGTTTACTGCTGCATCCTAAGTGTAATGTTTACAATCGTTGAACTGTTGCATTATTTGATGTTACTATAATGCCAATAATCGTTTATATTTGCCGACATATCTTCCCTATAAATACAGGCGAATTTCTTTAAAGTCTTTATTTGACGTTTCCTTGGTACTCTCCTTACAGCTTTTGGTTTCTGTAAGTGCTCAGGAAACGAAAATAGTGTTAGAATGTCATTTGCAAGTAGCCGCTTTCGATCGGTGGTAGCATCCACAACTTCTCTTCAAAATGACAAGAGCATATGTAACTATACTTTGTAGGCTGCCACTTATCACGCCTCATACTGGTTACCCACTGGGTTAGCAACTCCTTGTTTTTCAAAGGAAATCTGTATAAAGAATAGTTTAATTACAGTTCATGTACCTAGGCTACTTACCCAATGGTAAATACGCTTTTGTACACTATATAAACAACTGTCATTAAATTAAAACACACCAAATACATCCGTCCTCTGCCTAGCTTTTTGATGGTCGTGAAGTAAACATAATTTTGAAACTTGGTAAATGCGAAAGTTAAATATAATGAATGTTTATAGACAAATACTCGCTGAAACACAACGACCTACATAATTACATGTCTCTTTCTTTATGTATGATATTCCAAAAGTTTTATCACTGCGGTTGCTGCAATTGCACGCCGAACATACACTGGGCTTGATTTACCACTAATAACAGCGCTTACGCGTTAGTTTAGATTACAAAGAGAAGCATCTGCTCACGCGCTGCTTCAAACTGACGTTCTCAAATATGACAATGTTGCTTAGTGCTGCCACCCAGAGCGCTGTAGCTTGCCTGTAGCCTCTCTATGTTGTTTATATACCTCTTTGGGAACGTGCACTAAGCCGCCCGGAAAGCCTGTTCACCCCTGGTGTATGCAGAAGCTGTCTGGTGCGACGCGACCGCCGGCTTCCGCTGCCGGAAATACCGGCGCCCTAGCTCGCTCTAGTGGCGGCTATTATTGCCTCGATTTACGGCCTTGCCTCGGGCAATAAGGCATACGAATCTGCCCCGCCCGTATCGCAGTGGCTGCGCCCCGCTCTTCCGGGTGACCGACCTCCGGCCTCATATCTGCGCCTGCTGACAGCTGGCTCTTTACACATGTACACAGGCTGCTTATAACTTTCGTTACATGACGCAGTGCTAGTGATATAAAGTGCAACACCGACGAGGACCGGAAATACCACAGCTAAATTTATTTGGGAGACCATATCTTGTACAAAGATCGTGTGCTTGAAAATAGAAACACCATGTGAAGTGAGGAAGATGATGAAATCTCGCCGCTATTACTGGCTATAACCGCTGTTACACTCCTCGGTATTGAATCAAAGATGTTATGGATATTTTGTTGGGGCGTAGCACCACCACCACCACCACCACCATCATCATCATTTTAGCGTTCAGTCTAGAGCATTCTCCCCCTTAGAAAAATCCTCCATGATGCTTATGGAATATCGCCAGAATTATGCGATTGGATTCGTGATTTCCTGTCAGAAAGTACACAGTACGTCATAATTAACGGAAAGTCATCGATTACAACTGAAGTGATATATGGTGTTCCCCAGGGAATCGTTATAGGGCCCCTACTTTTCCTTTATTCTTAATAATAATAATAATAATAATAATAATAATAATAATAATAATAATAATAAAAGATTTAGGGAACAATCTGAGTAAGTCTGTTACACTGTTCTCGGATGATGCTGTCACTTATCGGTTAATAAAGTCACCAGAAGATCAAAAGCAAAGGCAAAATGATGTGGATAAGATGATGAAATCAGTATTCTTGCCGCTATTACTGGCTATAACCGCTGTCACACGCCTGTTACACGGTGAAAAATATGGCAACTGACCCTTAATAACGAGAAGTGTGAAGTCATCCATATGACCACTAAAAGGAGCCCATTAAATTTCGTTTACACGATAAATCAGTCTAAACAACAGGCCGTAAATTTAACTAAATACCTTGGAGTAACAATTTAAAACAACTTAAATTGGAAAGAACATATGGAAAATAGCAAACGGAAGATTACATTTCGTCGGCAGAACACTTCGAAGATGCGGCAGCTCTACTAAAGAAACTGCCTACATCACACTTGTGCGTCGTGTTCGGAGTATTGTTGCGCATTATAGGGATTGACAGATGATTTAGAGAAAGTTCAGAGAAAGGCAGCTCATTTTGTATTATCGGGATATAGTGGAGACAGTGTCACGGAAATGATGCAAGAGTTGGGGTGGAAATCATTAAAAGAAAGGCGTTACTCGTTGCAACATGATCTATTTTCGAAATTTTTTTCACCAACTTTCTCTTCCGAATGCGAACAGATTTTGTTTGCACCCACCTACATAGGAAGACATGAACATCAAAATAAAATAAGAGAAATCAGATCGAAAACAGGGAGATTTAGGTGTTCTTTTTTTCCACGAGATATTAGAGAATGAAACTATAGAGAAATATCATAAAAGCTGTTCGATGAACCCTCTGCAATGCACTTCATTGTGACTTGCAGAGTATCTACGTAGAAATAGATGTAGATCCCTTCTTCCAAGCCAACAGTGATTTCTGGTCTGATGTTAAGCCTGTTACTTATAAATCATTCTTGACCGAATGGTACTACTTTCGTCTACTTGGACGCCAACTACCCTCTACTGCCGAACCCATGATATCTTAGATAACTTTGCTACTCCCATGTGCGAATCATGACCCCACCATATAAGCCTGTTCGCTACTGTGTTTATACCAAGTCGTTTTTCCTCATTATGGAAACTCTCTTGTCATTGTTCCCATCTATTAGTACTTACAGTCATCCTTCCTACTTTATATCTGTAACCTCAGTCTTATTAATAAGGTAATCTGTATGTACACAGTTTTCATTCCCATACAACAACTTCGGTCGAAGGATGAAATGGTGCAGTGATAATTTAGTCGTGGTACTAACTTCCTTCTTGCAAAGGAGGGTATATCGTATCTCAGGGCACACCTTGATTCCAGTTCTTTCATTATATTGCCATTATGTGAGAAAATACATCCTAAGTACCTGAAACTCTCCACCTGTTTTAACTATGGCCCTCCTATTTGGCATTCAATCTGCTTCAGTCTACTTCCCACTGACATTACTTTCGTTCTGGAAATGCTGATCTTCATATAATAACCCTTACGTCTCTGATCTAGATATGAAATATTGGTTTGCAACCTCTCCATCGAATATGTCATTACAACTAAGCTTATGCGAGACTGCTTATTTTATATTCACATATTTTAATCACACCCTGCCATTCTATCGTTTTCAACATATGATTCATAAATGATATGAAAAACAGTTGTGAAAGCAGAATGGACTGCAGTACCTCCATAATACGTCCAGAGCCTCTTTCATTCATTCGCCAATACGTGTAGCAGCGGTTATACCCACGAATAGTGGCAACACTCTATAATGATTTCATCATCTTCTTCAATTAATATGGTGCTACATTTTCAATCATGCTAACTTTGTGTGGCATGTTATGTCCCGAATAAATTTGGTTATGCTGCCCCCAGTCCTTGTTAGTGTTGCATAATGGTTGGCCAGCAATGTATGTTGGTACATGAGAATCAGCCTGTTGGCATGGTCTTGGACGATTTTGGCGTGATCCATTGTGCCGAAACTGTAATGATGCTTTCTAATTTTCTGGTTCAAAGTTAGGTATCCAGTTATCGTCGATTGTCACTCTCACACTCAAAACGCAAAAGATATTAATATCAAATAATAAATCAATTTGCCTTGATATATATTAAAGATATAGAAATGAAGTAGATGAAATGAATTAAAATTTGTGCCGCAGCTGGGATTCGAACCCGGGACCTCCTGCTTACTACGCAATCAGTATAACCGCTAAGCCACCACGACCTAATGGGTACAGTGATTGCACGGACCGTTATGGAGAGAAGTATGTGCTTTAAGACAGTGCACACAATCGCCGTATCCATTAGCTCACAGTGGCTTAGTGGTAATAGTGCTTCCCTAGTAAGCAGGATGTCCTGAATTAGAAACTTGGACACGACACAAATTTTAATTCATTGTCTCTATTTCATCGAGGCAAAAGAAATTGTCGACAGTTGTCGAATTTCCACTGTTTCAGTCGGAACTGTTTATTCGAGACAGGTATCGTGCTCACGATCATAATTATTGTTGTTGTTGTTGTTTGGATGTTTTAGGGGGACAAAACTGCGAAGGTCATCAGTCCCCCATCATAATTATTAGATGATGGCCTGTACACGCTCATAGGATGTGACGCGCTTATCTGAGAGCTAAATTCGTGTTACCAGACGATGCCTCTGATGAGTTCACCAGTCTGATTCCGGTGAGTTTCGTCGTTTGTCGTATGCGACCTTCCACTCAGAGCTTCGTCACAGACGTTGAGTTCAGCTTCGCCGTCTCCGTCTACGAGCACGAACAACCCTAAAATCACACATTACTGATGCACAGAGCATTCATTCCTCTAAGGTTACGAATTGGAGGCATGTTTTCTGCAGTTAGAAATTCGATTACAGAACTCCGTTTCTCGCACACCAACAGAGTTACATTACACACTACTAATTTACCCGCTAAATTTCGGTGCTCTCTAGACCGGTAGAGGCAATCAACTTGCGTTATATAAGAGAGATAGTTGACAGACGTACAATGCTAAAGGCGCTTTTAGAAACTAATAATAATAATAATAATTCGGACGCATTATTTGTCAGCAGTCCCTCGCAATCAATCGATGAAAAATATCGGATGGATATGGTTAAAAAAAACTGTGTTTATTTTGAAGTAAAAACCGTCTTTGTCCGAAATTAGTATATTAATCGTTAGTAATGACACGTCTGACCGTAACAGCATTTTCAGTAAGTCTCTGATAGTGATTTGTGAACATGGACTTCTTTTCGGACTACATCCACCACAGAATTTTTGTTTTTATTCGGTCTTAGAAAAATTACTGAAATGTAATCAAGCATTCAGACGTCTTATTTAACGTATCGATGCGCAAAATCAACGAATTTAGTCACACCACGAAGTGCCTTATAATCTGAGGCTGCCTTAATGTTAACGCGAAACGCGTCATTACTATCTACACCTACGTGAATACTCTGAAAATCACATTTAAGTGCATGACATAGAGCACATCGAACCGCTTTTATGATATTTCTATTCCGTTCCATTCTCTAATAGCGCACGGAAAGAAGAAATATTTCTCTTATGATATCATATCTCCCAACGTAGGTGGATGCTAACAAAATATGTCCGCAATCGGAAGACAAAGTCGGTTATATGAATTTCTCAAATAAATCTCGCCGCAACGAATAAAGCCATTCTTTCAATGAATTACACCTGAACTCGTGTATCATATCCTTGACACGCTCTTCCCTATATCGCGATAATACAAAACGAGCTGCCCTTCTCTGAACTTTCTGTATATCCCCATCAGTCCCACTTAGTGGGGATCACATAATACGCAGATATACTCCAAAACTATATGCACAGATGTAGTTTGAGTAGTTTCTTTAGTAGAACTTTTGCATCTTCTAAGTGATCTGCCAATCAAACGTAGCCTTTGCTTCGGCTTCCTCTCTTTTCAATTTACGTTGTTCGTTATTTTTATTCCTAAGTATTTATTTGACTTTACAACCTGTAGAATTGACTGATTTATGGTCTAAATGCAGTCTAAAAGTTTTCTTTTACTGCTCAAGTGGACGACCACAATTTTTTTTTAACCGTCAATTTCCAATTTTTGCACCATGCTTATATCTTATCTAAATCATTTTGTAGTTGCTTTTGATCTTCTGGTGACTTTACTGACCGAAAAAGACAGCATCATTCGCGAACAAACGGGTCACACTGTCTCCAAAATCGTTTATGAAGATAAGGATTGCCAGATGTCACTTACGTTTTCAAATGTTTCAATGTTTGTAAACTTAACTACGGGGTCATCAGTCCCTAAACTTACAAACTACTTTTGAACTAACTTACACTAAAGACAACACAAACATCCATGCCCGAGGGAGTATTCGAACCTCCGACGCGGGAGGCCGCGCGATCCGCGCTCCAGACCGCTCGGATACTCCCGCACAGCACATATGTTTTACTCGATGACTTTCCGTCAGTTACAAAGTACTGTGTCCTTTCTGACAGGAAATCGAGAATCAAATTGCACAACTGCGGCGATATTCCATAAGCACGCAATTTTTTTAGAAGACGCTTGTGAGGTACTGTGTGTAAAAGCCTTTCAGAAATCAAGAAATATGTAATAGATTTGAGATCCGTTGTCGATAACACTCATCACTTTAAGTGAGTAAAGAGCTAGCTTTGTTTCACAAGAATGACACTTTCTTAATCAGTGTTGAGTATGGGCTAATATGGCGTTCTCTTCGATGTAGTTCATAATGTTTGAGGAAAGTATATGTTCTAAAATCCTGCTGCAAACCGACGTCAATGAGAAACGCCTGTAATTTTGCGGATCACTCCTATTGCCTTTCTTCAATATTACTAAGGATTAATACACTGCTTTTACTTCAAAATAAAATTTCACTATTTGATGTGCTTGCCACGCCATGTATTGAAAAACATTTTATAGAATAAATTACGTACTTTATTTCTCACTAAAAGTAATTATCAAGACTAGAGACGAAGTTCCACAGTAGATATCTGTGACTGATTATCAACTAGATCGAGTATACTATGTGACTTGCACTACATCTTTACTCCCTTAATTTTATCGTTGAAACTGATAAAAGCAAAATGATAGTATTTGTATTTACCTGATACTGTTGACGGTCTCAAATGTTGTATGGCGAGAAAAGTTCCAGCATAAATAATTTTGTTACAAAACTGAACAATAAACAATTCAATCGATTTCATAAGTATTTAGGATTCAGATACATTATTAGACAATATTAATTTTATGTAACAAACTTTTTCAAACAAATTTTTGCGTCAAATGCATACAGCGGATTGACGGTAGTGCACTTGAGAACCTGCGACAGAAATATAATCATAGTGATATCAATAGAAGATTGTAGAGTCACGTGAAAGAAATGGCCTTCCATATCCAACTAAAGACCGTGCTTTTCGCCATCATGTACGAGACTTTCATTTAAGGTTCGTTTGCTTGTTCCGAAACCAAGCAATTAAAACCTGATGGCACCATCTTTTTGGTGGTGTTCCTATTCTTCTTCTATCCTTGGGTCTACAGTCATAGGTCTTCTATGGTATCCTGCTCTGATCAAAACCAATCTAACGGTCACGCCGTTCCTTCTTTTGTGTTGAATGTTATCTGCTTTTCCTGCAATTCGAAGCTCATATCTTATTTTAGTGAACCGGTTATGATTAACCTGTATTTTGGCAAAGGTCTTAGAAGTTTCATATCTTCCGCTTGAAGTCTATTTAAGTCCATATTTAGGATCCATAAAGATTGTATTCAAAAATTTGAGTACTGTCTCTTTCCTCGTTTTATTCAGGAATGTTCTTTTAACCGCACCTTATCCTTGCAGCTTATCTTCAGGATCACTGACATAAATGTAAGATTTATCACAGCCAATTTAGCCGGCCGCGGTGGCCGAGGGGACTAAGGCGCTCCAGTCACGGTCTGCACGGCCACTATGGTCGGAGATTCGAATCCCCCCTCGGGCATGGATATTTGTGCCGTCCTAGTTCGTAAGTAGTTCATAAGTAGTTTGTAAGTTTAGGGACTGATGACCCCGTAGTTAAGTCCCATAGACTATACAAACATTTGAACATTTTTGAACAGCCCATTTAGTCTATATATGGGCTTGTTCCAATATTGTCTATTACGATTTTAATTTTATTTTCCGCAAAAACCATTTTTTCTTCGAAAAGGCCTGTATGCTTAGATTGTATTGTTTTGCTATTATATGTAAGGACAACACAGCTCTCTGGCGATTGTCTTTCATTTCCTCCAGTATAACCTGGTCATCTGAAAAAAGGCGTTAATTAAATACTGTACATGTAGTTGAGTAGGAATCTTCCATTTTCTTTTGTATTTCATTACGTATGTGATTAACTATGCACGTTAGAAATGTGGGTGTTAAAGTATACCTTTGGCTAACTTCCTTTTATTTCGCTCCAGTATTAATGGTTGTGTCGACGCGTACCTTGATAACGTTAGCATACAGTTTGAAGTGACCTCTTTCAATCCTGAAGAAGGTCATAATCTCTAATAATGAACCATAATTTAGTTTGCACCAGCCGGGGCGGCCCTTTCGTGTTCCACAATAGCTATATCCTTTGGGACATTACACTGTCTTAGACAATTTGGTCTTCTGTCAAGTAAGTAGCCTGAAACAGGACAAATCAATCGTTTACTCTTCATAACTTATCGGGCACAAAAGTGACGGGGCGCACATATTCTGTTCTCTGGTACACTCTCGCTTCCGATTAGGAAGATGGAATCAGATTGCCTTAAGGCTTTCGCAAAATCATCTGCAGCGCCATTGCGACTAAACAGTATCATACGAAACACTTCCAGAAGTTAAGAAAGTTTAAAATCGTAATGAACTGCACGCTTACAAAACGAGTATTATCGGCAGCAACAAACGTGGGACGAAAGCGTGTGGAGGCATCACGTATGACGTGCGTGCACGGAAACCGATGCGTGTGTATTCCGAGACGTATTCGTAGCTTCTACAAGCAACGGAGCTAAATGTAGCTCACTGGTACACAAAACTGAACCACTTCGCCCGCCAGATCAGAATTCGCGACGGCTGTAGTATCGACAGCAGCTGCTGTTGTAGAGGGGTCATTGTCCGTTAGATGTTTTTGTCTCACTACCTTACTGCTGCACTTGGGTAGTAATGGAACAGTTGTCTCCTAGCATGATCTTTAATTCCTCTGCCTGATGTTTTAAAAATACGCACTCACACATTAATGTAACATCATTGAGATGTCAGATATTATGCTGGATATTAGCGTCTTTCTCGCATGATATTTCGATAACGTAATTCGTTACCTTCTTCAGGTGCTACCAGAGACTCACACTGAAAATTACAAACTTAAAGTAGTTATTCCTTCGAACAGTCTTGATTGCAAATTATTTTATTAATTAATGGCGCGTTTCACCCTTTAACAGGGCATCTTCAGATTATCTGCGTGACAAAATTTACACAAAATTACAAGGCGGAATTACAAACGGGTATAATGGTACGTGGGCTTATTTTGTGTTAAGAAGACAGTATAAATGGCAAACAAAGCGTACAATGCTCTCTCCGTGGTGTGACACCGTAAGTTGTTTTGTGGTGTTTCTATTTTTCTGGAATTTTTGGATTTCCTTGTCGCCCTACAAATGATCGGGTAACAACGACTAGGGCGACAAGGAAAAACCAAAAATTCCATAAAAATAGAAACACCACAAAACAACTTACGGTGTCACACCACGGAGAGCGCATTGTAAGCTTTGTTTACCATTTATACTGTCTTCTTAACACAAAATAAGCCCATGTAGCATTATACGCGTTTGTAATTCCGCCTTGTAATTTTTTTTTTAAATTCTGTCACGCAGATAATCTGAAGATGCCCTGCTAAAAGCATTAATTAATAAAATAATTTGCAATCAAGACTGTTTGGAGGAATATTTATTCTCACTGATTGCTGCACACCATGGACTGGAAATTATTTTAACTTAAAGTAGTTCCAATCGCCTAGCTCCAACTAAAAGATTTCATTAGGTTGTAACACCCCCTTACCTGCCGATTATTTATCTGTTGATTTAAATGGACTGTGTCTAGTGTTGCCTACAACGAATTGGATAAGACTATCGTTTCCGAAGTATTCTGCACAAAAGACCGACAAGTAAGGGAGAGTTGCCACAACGAATTATCCTAACTGATAACCCTTTCCTCCTACTCTATTCTCTGCAGATTTAACCAGTGTAAATTTGGGACAGTTGTAGTCCAACACGCAAGTATTGAAGTATGTAGGAAAATGTAGCATACAGAAACTACACAGATTTTCAAAATTAATTTCGAAATGGTTGTATACGATCGCCACTTCAGTTAGGCACTCACTGTGGGATATGAAATTAATAATAATCCTTAACCAATGACTTTAGCACGTATGGCGCAACAGGAGCTTGTGACACACTTTGCTGACTAAAAATTTAAATTCAAAACAATTTAGAAAATTAACTTTTTATTCACCTGTACGATACAACTACGTTTGCAGAGAAACATACGAACTTAACTTTGATCGACCTGCAGAAAATTTAATACAGAGTTACTAAATAATTTACCAGAACAAGTACAGTGGAGTCTCAGCACATGAACGACGACTAAATACGAAGCAACAAACAAGACAATACACAATCATCAAACAGTAAAAAATAAAAAATAAAACATTAGCAAGAATTTTATCTTTTCTGAATTTAGATTTTCATTAGTGCCGGCTTTCAGTAACAAGAAAACTATTTTCAAGTTCTGACTAGTTGAAGTTCAAATGCTATTATTGCGTATCCAAGTTAAAGATGGAAAACTTAATACAGGGTTATGATATAATTTACCATAGCAAGTACAATAGAGTCTCAGCACATGAACGACATCGAACTACGAATCAACCAAAAAGACGATACACAATCAATAAACAGTAAAAAATAAACGGAATTAATTAGCAACAATTTTGTCTTTTCTGAATTTAGATTTTCATTATTGACAGCTTTCAGTAACAAGAAAACTATTTTCAAGTTCTGACTAGTTGAAGTTCAAATGCTATTATTGCGTATCCAAGTTGGAATGCCACGAATTTCATTTTTTGTATATAAATTGAACTGGCTCGGCACTTCAGGTAATTGTTCCTTTTGTAACGACTCTTAGGTTTCACTTGACTGGATAGGATAGGACCCTATACAGGTAGTAATGAATCGGGATAATGAACAGATAAGATCACTTTAATTCGGTGCTTATTATTTCAGAAACACTAGACACAAGAAACTGGGTAAACTCCTCACAAACTGCATAAACGTTTGTATGGTGGGAAATATCGAATCGGATTTACAGTTTGTGCTCGTTGTTGAGAAGCCGGCCTCGCTGCCGTCGACAATGCTGAAGGTGAAGATATGGGCATACTTCCATTTAATGAGAATTTACATCTGCCCACACTTATCACTGGATAACATACCGAAAACTTGGTATTCCGACACCAAAGGTCTGGTAACATTGAACGTGACCTACAGGTACCCGATTAGCTATCAGTCCTCTCAATATGTTCAAAGGTTTGTTAAGCTTAAGGGACTTAACTGCGGGGTCATCAGTCCCTAAACTTACAAACTGATAAACTGCTTATGAACTACATTATACTAAAGACGACACAAACATCCATGCCCGAGGGGGGATTCGAACCCCCGACCGTAGCGGAAGTGCAGACTGTGACTGTCGCGCCGCAGACCGCTCGGCCACTGCGGCAGGCAATCATTCCTGTAACTGTCTCTTGTCGCACTCCAGGATTCACTCGCACGCGTCGCTCCGACGAAGATATCATTCTAATTTCCCTAACGACGTTTACTAGTGTAATTACTTTTTTTCTTTGGAGTAAAAATACACATAAAGAAACGTAACTTTGTTATAAAACACACACATAATATTCACATAATGACGCAGTATACATAAAGATTAAAATACGTATTTATGTTACAAAGTTTTCAAGACAGTAAAATCTATACATCACATCTGGAGTATAGTGTTATAAGGTTTCCTTCGGATTTCGGGACGAATACCAGAACTACAAATACAGATATTTACAATTTCCATTATCTATTCCTTTATCCCATAGTAGTACGAGGTATGGCAGAAAAACTTCTCTAACTACACGCGCTACTCTAAAGGCTAGTTTACACGACGACACTACGTTTCATGAAACTGCGCTACTGACCAGTGCGCATGGGCGGCAGGCGTTCGCGCAACTCGTTGGAGAAACTAAACAGTTTCGGCAACTTCCAACTTCGGCGAAACTGAATGCGCGTGTTTTTAGGTTAGGTGATAACCAATACAGACCAAAACACAACATAAAGGGGGGAAAGGAAGAAATAATTCGGTTTTTGAACATATATGCGATGCATAGGTGTTTGTGCCATTTTAACGTTGAAAATTTCAGGAACAAGCAGTGGCGTGTTAGTGCTCTTGAAGCAATTATTCGTGAATTAAATATTGATGGGTTGACGATTAGTGAATTACAGACTAAAATACGTTAAATTCGAAAAACCTATACAAACGAACTATGGCAATTGTGGATTTGGGAAAACGGTACAGGTACTGTAGAGACGAATATCTACTTGACAAGAAAAGTAATGCAATATGTAATTTCAGTTCTGGTAACAACGCTTCACGCATAACAGTATCTTGTTTCTTTATTGCATTACTCTGTTTAAAAGGAACGTAAACTACTCTGGTGACATTATGAGTTGATTAAAATAACTTCTAGGGTCTTCGATCACAATTTCTTTTGGCAAGGTCGCTGAGCAACCTAGCTGACATCTTTTTCTAACCTAGTCACAAACCCAAACACGTTTCTTATTCTTTTTGTGTTTAGTCTTATGCAGCGACTTCACACAGAGACGCAATAGCAACGTCACAACTATTACAGCTACCAAAACTTTCATTCTACGGCGACTACGACACTTACAAAACAACGAAACTGAAGTGTAGGTATTGGCGCCGAGTCTACAGACACACACGAAACCAGTTTCGCGCAACCCATTTCATGAAACAAGTGTCGCAACCTAGTGTCGTCGTGTAGACTAGAAGTAGGGAATGTAAAAAATGTTGTTACAGCGCAAAATTGTGACAGAGAAGCTTGTTAAAATCTTAGATTGCTCAAGCAATCGCCAGCCAAGCTAGGCGGAAACAGGTCTTCGGCTCTGTCGTAAATGCGACGCCAGTCGTTCGTGACGACAGCAGACGCTGCGTAGGCGGACTGAAAGCCTACAACAGTCAGCACGCTGTTGACTGCGACGGACGACCAGCAGAGAGAGAGGGTACATTTGTCAACTTGTAAACATTTCATAACTGCACGTAACTGTGACACAAGAGTGAACAAGACCGAAGATACGTCAGCGGTTAAAGAGCTCATTGAGTGAACGCTGCACTCACAAGTAGGACACATTCGCTCATTACGAACCGTCCCATACGTCATAGCTTCAGCCGATTCTGTATATAAACTTCCGCTTTTAGAAGTGTAGTCAGCGTATGTCTCAAATCTCAAATCACAAATTGTTTTTGTGATTTTATAGTGAACACATACCTATTTTATTATTTTAAATTAGGATGTGGGGACAAATGCCACCCATTTTATTACTCCGACATGGATTCAACTACGAATATTTTATTGTTTTTATTGTTATGACCATGGCCTAGGGAATCCTAAACGACAACTTTTGTGTAAGTAATCAACTTATACCACTGTAATGTGCTTTATATTTATACTTCATATTACTTTATATTAATTCAAATAATGTCTTTTTTTAAATGATAGCACAGTACTTAAAATGGCCTAAGGCCGAAACCAGGTAGTGATAATAAAAATATACTTTCAGTCAAATGGCGATCAACTCTTAAAAAAGAAATTAAAAAAATATATTTTACAACGTTTCTTTGAAAATTATCACGGTGAAAAACGTAACAGAATTTTCGGGAATATTATTTTCATTGAAACATCACTCAGTTTCGAAAATTAACCGCTTTCGCAGAGGAACTACGGTGAAGTTTGGAAGGTAAGAGACGAGATACTGATGGAAGTGAAGCTATGAGTATGGGCTGTTAGACGTGCACAGGTCGCTCAGTCGGATGTCAGTGTGGGTGGTCAGCGCATTCGGCGAGAGGGATAGCCGTCTTCTGTAATAGAAAAAATTAACCAAGAACGCAACGGTCGTAACAGAACAAAAAACGATCCCACGTCGGTAAAGTGAGAAAAATATAATAAAATCAGTAGAGTATCGCCCCGCGACAGGCAAAGATCCTGGGTTCGAATCCCGATCTGACACACAATTTTAATCTGCGAGGCACTGTCATTAATTATATAAACTAATCCAAAAACGTTAATTTTACGTTCAGCGTCAATATCCTTGTTTCTGCTTTATTGTACAGGGCCAGGTTGGGGCTTTAATGAAACTTCTCCATTTTTCCCTGTCTCTTCACCATTTTCTTCTATAAATGTTTGATTCCAATCCAGATTCCGCCTCCTTAAAGAATATTTTGTTAAAATTACCCACATTGAGACTTGATCATCTTCATAAAATAAGACAAATTATATCGAAAATGAAGAGATTCAAGGGTTTTACTTATTTATGCATTTATTTTACCTGGCAAGATTAGGGCCTTCGAGCCCTCTCTTACACCTAATCAGGCTTACTGAAGGTGAACAATTTCTTTAGTACATTATAGACAGGCAATGTATAATACAAGTATTACAGTAAAAAATTAATAGAATATAGTTGTAACAATAATACTTAGATAATTTATAAGGATCAAAAATTACAATAATGATAATAATAGTGACAATAATAATAATAATAATAATAATAATAATAATAATGACTTTGCAAAGTACATTAAGCATGTTTCATATTGCGAACTTCAGCCCTATTACAATTTAGGAATTGCCTCATAATGTTCTTACAGATTGAGAGTTATTCACATCAAGCAGAGACATAAGACGATAGAATATGGTGAGAGAGATATAGAAGAGGTAGATTGGTTAGAGGAAGAGATATAGAATGATAAGATTCAAAGCTATGATGGAGAGAAAGAACTGAGAGCAGGGTAACAGTAGAGGCTATGCCATCGTTAATATGTGAATTTTGAGTTTCCTCTTGAATGTCGAGTGGTTTAGGGTAAGACGTAGATTACATGGCAGTGTGTTCCATAGTCATATGGCTGAGACGGAGAACGACACGGAGAAAGATTTAGTGTTGTGTGAAGGTACAGCCAAGATGCTAGAAGTATCCGATCTGGCATTACGGTTGTGGAATGATGATAGCTGTTTAATGTGAGAAGTATTGGGGGCACTGGCGGCTGAGAAATCGATGATGTAAAATGTTCAAATGTTTGTAAATCTTATGGGAATTAACTGTGGGGTCATCAGTCCCTAAACTTACAACACACTTACGAACTAACTTATACTAAAGATGACACAAACATCCATGCCCGAGGGAGGATTCTAACCCCCGACGCGGGAGGCCGCGCGATCCGCAACGTGGCGTTCCAGTCCGCTCGGATATTCCCGTGCGGCATCGATGAAATAAGCACAGCGTTTTAAAATGGCGCCACTTATGTGGGCGCATCCAACCTAGTTGGATATATGAAGGACTGATACGATCGTGCAACCTTATATTGCAAATGGTCAAATGTTCAAATGTTTGTTAAGCTTAAGGACTTAACTGTGGGGTCATCAGTACCTAAACTTTCAAACTACTTATGAACTAACTTATACTAAAGACGACACGACATCCATGGGTCGAAGAGGGATTCGAACCCCCGACGGGGAACGGCCTCGCGCATAGTAGCATAGCGCCTCAATGCGCTCGGCCGTTCTGCCGCGGCCCGTATATTGCACACGTACCTAACGGAAGCATTCATCACTAGTTCGAGGCGTCTCGAATTTTCATTATTTGTGCCGTGTTGAACTACATCACAGTAGTAAAGATTTGGCAAGATAAGTGTTTGGACTAATTTTTGTTTAACTTGGGTTGGAAATATATTTTCTAAATTTTTTGGGATTGAAAATAGGGATGAGAGAGATTTCCTGCACGCTACAACTGTCTGTTCTTCCCAGTTTAGCTGTTAATCCAAGATTATCCCAAGGTCTTTCACTGTTTTCTGATATGGTAATTGGGTACCATTGAGGTGTATTCCAGGAACTCTGACGAAAATACCTGCTGATTAGCTTTGTTTGAGATATAAGGATATTTGGGTTTAACTTAAGACCTATGTTTTTGCCCATCGTGAAACCAGCTACTGCATCATCAATGTTCTTGGGATTGGCACTTATGTACAGTTGGATGTCGTCGGCATATAGATGGTAGTTGCTCGAGTGAATCACTGAAGAAATATCATTGATATACAGTGAAAAGAGTAATGGACCAAGGACGGAGTGTTGAGAAACTCCAAAAAATGTTCAAATGTTTGTAAATCTATCGGACCAAACTGCGTGGTCATCAGTCCGTAGCTTACAAAGTACTTAAACCTAGGTAAACTAACCTAAGGACAACACACACACACCCATGCCCCAGGGAGGGAAACTCCAAAGCACATGTTTTTCCATGATGACTTTTCCGACCCACGAATGACTTGTTGACGTTTTTGAGGTAGCTGGCGAACCATTGTATTACGCTGTTTGAAAAATTCAACCGTTTTATTTTTATTAGTAATATATCAAAGTCAACCGTATCAAAAGCCTTACTAAAGTCAAGCAGTGTTATGATAGTAGCTTCACGTTTGTCCATAGCATGTTTAATGTCGTCGGTTACTTTGATTAACGCAGTTGCTGTCCTGTGGTGCTTTCGGAAGCCTGATTGACATTTCTCATGGATATTATAATTTTTAGGTAATCCGTCAGCTGTTCGCGAACAATATATTCTAACGCTTTAGACATTGCAGGTAATATGCTGATCGGCCTGAACTCACCTGGCGACTTTGGGTTATCAGACTTGTGTAAAGGTCGAATTAAACTTTGATTCCACTCAGTGGGATATGCACTACTGACGAGAGAGAGAACTGGAACAATAGTGTCAACACCGTTTTTAATCATGTCCATGCTCACTCCGTCATTTCCTACTGCCTCAGAAGAGATTCTCGTAATTGCCTTTTGTACTGTGTCTGTAGAGACGTGTTTTAGGAAGAACTTGTCTGCTGAGTGAGTGATATCCTGGGCCTGGTAATTCATAGCTACTTGACAGTTTACAGCTGTGGAGAAGTAATCGTTAAATTCGTCGTCAGAGGCTTGAAAAACAGCGTCAGGTTTGCGCTTCCCTATGCCGAAACTGCACAGCTTTTTCCACAGTGCAGCAGGATTCGACATGCCGCATACGGCAGAGCGTGCATGTCTGATTTTGGAATTCTTCACTCTTTTCTTGGCTCCGTTTCGAAGTTTCATGTAAGCTTCGTATAGCTCAGTAATTGGGTTACGCTTGAAGGTTGTATGTACAGCATCACATTTATTCATTAACTATCGAAGTCCGCCTCCTTAGCTAAGCTGACTACCACGCAGGAGGCCCGGGTTCGATTCCCGGCAGGGGACTGGGTGTTGTGTGTTGTCCTAATCATCATTTCATCATAATTGGCACATAAGTCGCCCACGGGGATTCAGATAAAGACATTAAGGCGGTCGAACAAACCCGTAAGGGTTCTCCCGGCCAAGAAATCCATACGCTCAGTTCCATTAACTGCCGTAATACAGTGGAAAGTCACAGCGCGGGAGCTCTCTTTACCTTGACAGAGCGTTTAGGGGCATGTTTGTCATACAGTGCAATAATTGTGCGACATAATTCACGAACTTTACCGTCTAATGTCGGCTCATTGCTTATATCATGACAAGGGATGTCTGATCAATCCTTTTGACTCGCGTCATTGTTAACTTTTTTTAGGTTTCTGTAGATTACTAAGTGAGATTTTTCTCTGGTAGTCTGAATTGAGTAATTTAGGAATGTCACGTCATGAGCAGACAGACCCGGAGCAGACTTCTGACTGGCGCTAATTATTTTATCTAGTCGCTTTGTTGCTATTATGTCTATGAATGTATGACTGTGTGGCGTGTGATGGGTTGGGTCGAAATGAATTAATGGTCATATCATTGGATGAGTGAGATTTTAACTGTAAGTCGATATTTGTGTCGTCCATAACGATAGTATGTTCGTACTGTGACACGAGTGATGAAAGGGCTGATTGAAAGGAGGATAGAGCGCTGACGTTTGGTGGATTATATATTACTCCAATTAGCAGTTTCTGATTGGAAGTATTTATTTCGAAAAGTAAGAACTCTGCTTCTGAGATGTTCGCTATTTCCGCGCGCTATTAGAGAATAAATTGGTAGAGAAATATCATAAAAGCGGTCCGATGAACCCTCCGCTATGCACTTAAATATGATTAGCGTAGTAATTATGTAGGTGTAGGAGGATGGAGGTGGAGGACTAATGGAAGATTCGAATAAGTAGTACAAGTAATGTAGGAAATGTTAGTGAATTAGACGTGTCATTTTTATATCAGAAGGAGGGGATAAGAAGAGTTACAGAAATAAGGTAACTTTGTTTATATTATAAAAGGAGGCGATCCAACATTACGTTAGGTTCCAAAAATGCTAAAGCCAAGTTCGCTAGCATATAATTTTATTTCGACGACCGGTTTCGATGGTCTCTGCCATTATCTGCTAGTCAAAATTTTTTTTACAAAGCCGTCATCTTGTGATGTCAACAATTGTTGTATAAAATAATTTATAGTGCATAGATGCACTACGTCATTGTAGTTATAGTTTATATTTCAGTATATGTGATAGTAGGATACTCAGTAGTCTCTTTAATGGGGAAAGGCTTGAGTCTGCACGATACTTTTACTCATTTTCGCTTGACTTGTGGAATGACGTTGTTTGTAGATATCAGACCTAATTCGGCAATCTCTGTATCTGAAGGCATTGTGGAGACTAATGTTCTGGTTTGGGAGAAATATGTTTCTCCTGCGTAAATGTAGCTCTTCTGTGTAATACTTACATCGTCCTTGCTGGCGTCAGTATTACGAAACTAAAAGCTGATAGATCATAATGTATAACCTTTTCTCGGTCTTTAGTGTCTTGTAGGTTTACCTGTACACCTGCCAATTTTCTGATATTGTTATTACCCTAATAAACATATTGCAGTACACTATTAAACAGAACACAACAGTTATTCTGTAGAGAATTCGTCCACATTGACACACTGTACAGGGGCGCACTTTGCAGATACCGTTTGTAAACAATTTTGCACAGGGTCAAAAACACTATCCATTCGGTAATTATACATGATCTTGGCCCACCGAAGATGTAAAAGTCTCCTGCAGTCGTCTGTGTTGACACGTAACAAAATCGGTAATATGATTAGCTATAACTTTGTTGACACCAGAGCTCGTGATTTGACATACAAATTTATTATATATTTTTACTTGGCAATTTGATGTTAACCACATTAAGCAATCTATCGTCGTTATTTATGCCCTATTGTTTATGGTGAACCGGTCCTGCCCTACTACTAATTAGACCTCATATAGACAGTGCAGTGAATCTGATAGACTGGGAGAGGAGGAGGTGACGGACAAAAGGGAGGGTGGAGGAGGAGATAGACAAATTGAGGGGGGTGGGGGAGGAGAGATATAAAGAGAGGGAAGGAGAAGGAGATTCGGGTGTGCATACTTCATAAATATTACCAATGCTATTGCCGGGTGTACCAGGTGATCAAAAAGTCAGCATAAATTTGAAAACTTAATAAATCACGGAATAATGTAGATAGAGAGGTAAAAATTGACACACATGCTTGGAATGACATGGGGTTTTATTAGAAAAAAAAAAGTTCAAAAAATGTCTGACAGATGGCGCTTCATCTGATCAGAAAAGCAATAATTAGCATAACAAATTAAGACAAAGCAAAGATAGGAAATACAGGAAATGCTCAATAAGTTCACCATCATTCCTCAACAATAGCTGTAGTCGAGGAATAATGTTGTGAACAGCACTGTAAAGCATGTCCGCAGTTATGGTGAGGCATTGGCATCGGATGTTGTCGATCACGATACACTTGCAACTTCAGGTAACCCCAAAGAAAATAATCGCACGGACAGAGGTCTGGGTACCTGGGAGGCCAAGCATGACGAAAGTGGCAGCTGAGCATACGATCATCACCAAACGACGCGCGCAAGAGATCTTTCACCCGTCTAGAAATATGGGGTGGAGCGCCATCTTGCATAAAAATCGTACGTTCCAGCAGGTGTTTATCAGCCAGGCTGGGGATGATGCAATCCTGTAACATATCGGCGTACCTCTCACCCGTCACGGTAGCAGTGACTGTCGTTTCCCTGTCCAGCGCCATCTGTCAGGCATTATTTGAACTTACTTTTTTTCTAATAAATCCCCATGTCATTCTAAGCCTTTGTGTCAATTTTTAACTCTCTATCTACATTATTCCGTGATTTACTAAGTTTTCAAATTTATACTGACTTTTTGATCACCAGGTATAAATATTAGTTGATATGATAATACTTTGTCCACCTCTTTGGCAGTGTACTGTTGTGCAGTGTACGCCGTGTGTGTGTGTTGCGCAGAGCACGCTGAAGCGCCGCGAGCACCTGCACGAGTCCAAGTTCTTCTGGTGCACGTGCGCGCGCTGCGCGGACCCCACGGAGCTGGGCACCATGGTGGGCGCGCTCAAGTGCCCGCGCTGCGCATGCGCGGCAGGCATCGTCCTCTCCACGGCGCCGCTCGACCCCGACGCGCCGTGGCGCTGCACCAACCCGCAGTGCCCCGGCTACACCATCGCCGCCGCCAACGTGCGCATGCTCATGGACAGGTGCGTGCTGCCCACTACACTACACCACACCACACCACACCATACCATCGGCAGAGGACGTGTGACGTCACGCAGAGCAGGCCGCGATCGCGTAGCTCAGTGGCAGGACGCTACGGCAGTGGCCCCCATGCACTAGCAGCTAGCCACGTAGCTTTGGAGTCGCAGTCTACTCTACATAACGTCATACAAGAGCACCGTGGCCTTCTCAGTCGATTGAATCCATCATCGGTGGTGGAAACGGGACAGCGGCTGGTCAAGAATCTGAAGGAACTGAGATACCAACAACCGTATGTATAATAAAATATTTGTTGTATCACTACGCCATCTTCAGGTCCCTGTGTATTAAACGAACCTAATCATGTGACTAAGGCAAAAACATAAAAAAACACAAAAAAGCAAAAAAAGTATTGTATGGTAGCACACACAAAATACAAAATTACAATATAGGAATGAAACTACTATACAATACCACATAAAGAATATGTACAAAAGTAGTCAACAATAACATTCTTTTTTTTATCGTATAGTAGAGACAATTGCAATCCGAAAGCTAACAAAGGGAATAACAGTGAACGACTAAAGCGTTGTTTTTTGGTAATAAAACATTAACATGCTTGTCGGCATAGGCACATAACAATAAAAACTAGGACAGCCCAAAATATATCTAAGGTTTCAGAAAACATCCCACTAAAATATCACAAAAAATGACGAGTAAAGGTAATAGATAAAGATAAACTGTACTATGAACAATTGGCAAGTGCATGGTACATATTTCGCCTGACCATGAAAAGTGCATTGTATAGTAGTTTCATTCCTATATGTAATATTGTATCTTCTGTGTGCTACCATACAACTCTTTTTTGTGCACTTTTGTGTTTTTTCCTTAGTCACTTGATTAGGTTTCTTTAATACACAGGGACCAGAGGATGGCATTGTGAAATGCCGAAGCTGGTTGTATAGAATAAATATTTCATTATACTTACGGCTGTTGGTACTTCAGTTCCTTCAGATTCTCAGTCGATGGTGTTGAGACTGACCGCAGACCCCTCCCCACTGGGGCGAATGGGAAAGAGCGCCGGCCGCGGTGGCCGAGGTGACTGAGGCGCTTCAGTCACGGTCTGCACGGCCACTACGGTCGGGGGTTCGAATCCCCCCTCGGGCATGGATATTTGTGCCGTCTTTAGTATAAGGTAGCTCATAAGTAGTTTGTATGTTTAGGGGCTGATGACCCCGTAGTTAAGTCCCATAGACTATACAAACATTTGAACATTTGAATGGGAAAGAGCATTCGAGGACCATCCGCCAGTGCTCGCTACCATTCGCTTGAACTCATGTACGTCTATACATTTCATTACATTCCCTGGTTGTGGCCAGTGAAGCAAAAGTGGTAAATGAATCAAATAATCAGCACTCTTACAATTTTTTGTGTTTATTTTATCCAGTTACGCGTTTCGCGTGGTTAGCACATCAGACTGGAATACCAGGCAAATGTTTTATTTCAAGTCCGTGTAACTAGCAAACAGTGAATCTAATCAGGCTAAGGTGAGCAATTTGCAACTTACTTGTATAGATAGATGGGTCTTCTGATGCATTTGAAGCGGCGGAGGGAGGATTTTAACAATGATACTGCCGTTAACGACCCTTACGAAACGGGCAAACGTACAAAGTACATAAAGGATGAAACTTTCTGGCAGATTAAAATGGTGTGCCGGAACCGGGACTCGAACCTGGGACCTTTTCCGCGGGCAAGCGTTCTACCGATTGAGCTATCCCGACACGACTCACGATGCCGCCTATCAACTTTACTTACGACAGTACCTCGCCTCCTACTTTCCAAAGTTGTGAGGCGGCATCGTGAGTCGTGTCGGGATAGCTCAGTCGGTAAAGCGCTTGCCCGCGAAAGGCAAAGGTCCCAGGTTCGAGCCCCGGTTCCGGCGCACAATTTTAATCTGCCAGGAAGTTTCATATCAGCGCACACTCCGCTGCAGAGTGAAAGTTTCATTCTGGAAACATCCCTTAGGCTGTGGCTAAGCCATGTCTCCACCATATCCTTTCTTCCAGGAGTGCTAGTCTTGCGTGTTTGCAAGAGAGCTTCTGTGAAGTTTGGAAAGTAGAAGGCGAGGTACTGGCGGAAGTAAAGTTCCGCGGCGGCATCGTGAGTCCTGTCGGGATAGCTCAGTCGGTAGAGCGCTTGCCCCCGAAAGGCAAAGGTCCCAGATTCGAGTCCCGTTCCCGGCACACAATTTTGATCTGCCATGAAGTTTCATATCAGCGCACACTCCGCTGCAGAGTGAAAGTTCCATTCTGGAATGATACTGGCGTTAACGACCCTTACGATTCGGACAAACGTACAAAGTACATAACGGAGAGGTACAATACGAAAATTAATAAAATGTTTTTGTATGATAAAACTCACCATAGCAGAAGAAGAATCGGTGACGCGGTAGGTTCACGTTTTCAACTGGCGGTATTGTTGTCAACTGCGGAGCTCTTCTGCGACCGTTAAACACAGCAGTGTGGCCAGAGTTATGGCCTGCGTCCATTACATGGCGTCCTCCTGTACGAATACATTCGTGAAATCTGCTGTGGAGCTTCCTCATTGACCAATGCAGCGTCTCAGCTGAGATGCTGTGAATTCTCTGTTTTAACTCATCCAGGTGCGACCTTCCTATCGGTTCTCACCAGTAAGACTTGGGCAATACATAACTCTGGCCAGTAAAAGTTTATGGCTCGTTGTCTCTGTTAATAGGGGTGAGTTATGTATGTCAGCTTCTACGCCATAAACAGCTACCCAATCTGTTTACACAAGATCAATAGTTAATCTGAGGTTGAGCCAGTCTATCAATCTGCATATGATGACGTGAAAATATATTTAACAAACATAAATTAACCCTCTGAATGACCAACAAAAAAGAGTAGTCAAAACACAAGCGAACTATTTGTCTTACGTAGCGTTGTGCTGAGTTTGGGAATACGTACACGTTGCAAACTGTGTTTCAAAATGTTTTTCGTGTTATCTGTGTGAATCTCCGTGCAGATTGTTGCTGCTATGAGACAAAATGCCTAATATGAAACGTCCGATTGCAATATCGGTAACATATCTTACAAATAGTTCATAAATATCTTATTCCAAAACAAATTTGTCTGTGAATCAAATAAATAACGTTAAGAAGATTCTGAAACACACTGTGCTATGTGCACGTATTCCCAAACTCAGCACAACGCTACGTAAGACAAATAGTTTGCTTGTGGAAGGCAGCGAACAGGCCTTGTATGTGGGTGGCGTTACAGTGATACTCGCCTGCACTTGGCAGCGAAGTGACCCACGGATGCAAGCTAGTCCCCTTAATACCAGCATCGCAATTCTGGTTTCTCGCACTGTTTGTGAACGATTTGGTACCGTCTGGTGGCACCGACTTAGATAGAGCCTGTCAACGGAATGTTTGGAATCATTACAGGGCACAAACAACTCATATACAGCGAATCAACGGAATTTTTATAATCAGTGCGAAATGCTTGCTGGTGAAGCAAGGTGCCCCTGCGGGCATAAGTGCAGGCAACCCGCAAAGCGTAGGCGCTGTGCCGAAAACATCACCGCCTGGCGAACAGCCACATACTACTCTGCTCCCGAATACAATATACACTGGTCAACACAATTAGGGGATCCGTTGAAATATCTAGGTTCTGAAGTATTGTCACCGGCAGAGTGAACCAAAATGGTTCGACGTGTTTCTGTCCGTGCTACAGATTGGAGACAACAACATTACGGCAAACAAGATAGTGGTAATAACAGAAAATCTCTGCAGAGGGATTTGGTGTTTTGTTTACCAAACCAATTATACAAGCAGGTCGGTTCAAAATCAAATGGTTCAAATGTTTGTAGAGCTTAACTTAAAATCAAATGGTTCAATTGTTTGTAGAGCTTAACTACGGGGTCATCAGTCCCTAAACTTACAAACTACTTATGAACTAGCTAATACTAAGGACGGCACAAATATCCATGCCCGAGGGGGGATTCGAACCTCCGACCGTAGTGGTCGTGCAGACCGTGACTGGCGCGCCGCAGACCAGGTCGGTTCAAGTAGTGTAGTGAGCAGGTAGTGCAAAACAACAACAACGTGACTTACCCGAAGGTTTGGCACTGGGAGTAATAGGAAGGTTGGAAGCGGGACAGGCGCAGAGCCGCGGTGGAGTATCCGAGCGATCTAAAGCGCCTCGCTGCGGAGTGCGCGGTTGCTCGCCGTGGAGGTTCGAGTCCTCCCTGGGGCATGGCTGTGTGTGTTTGTCCGTAGGTTAGTTTACCTAGGTTTAAGTAGTTTGTAAGCTACGGACTGATGACCACGCAGTTTGGTCCGATAGATTTACAGACATTTGAACATTTTTTTGAACAGACACAGAGGGACGTGGCTGCAGCTATTGGAGTTTTCCAAAGTGTAATTTACGTTACCTGGACGAGATTTCTGTCAACAGGAAACGTTAAAAGAAGGTAATACCAAGGTCGCCCTCGGGTAACATCAGCAAGAAATGACAGTTATCTCCGGTCAACAGTCCGACGAAACAGGAGGCTGAATGCAACTCAGCTGTAACGCACTCTGCAGGCAGCAACAGGACGCGCAGTATCAACACAAACAGACCGAAATCGCCTTCGTAAATGTGGCCTCTAAGCACGAAGCCCTGTGATGTGTGTCCCATTAAAGCCACGACACCGTTTAGTCCGCAGAAACTGGGTGCAGTAACATCACGATTAGAGTCGTAACGAATGGCTCCGGGTTCTGTTCACAGGTGACAGACCGACAGTCGTCGTTTTCTCATTTGGATCTCAGAAAAATCCTACTTATATGCAAGAACGTCACCATACTGACTCCCGCCCACACCATTCATTCACCACCAGGATATGGTGATGTCGTTCCGAGTTTCACGTTCTCTCCGTATTAGGTAACGACGATAGTCCGGCTGAACACAAAATCTTGATTCATTAGTGAACGTAAACCGGCGCTATTCCTTACGACTCCAATACTGACGTTCCTCCGCCAAGTTTCTGCGGGCTATACGGTGTCGTGGCTTTAATGGGACACACAGTGTACGCCTCCGCCCGCAGAAGCCACATTTACGAAGGCGATTTCGGGCTGTTTGTGTTATATTGCGCGTTCTGTTGTCTCAAATCTCGTCCAGGTCCTGCAAACTACACTTGAGACACTCCAATAACTGCAGCCACCTCTCTTTGTCTCGCTTCCAACATTCCTATGGCTCTCCATACCATATCTTCGAATAAGTCACGTTGTCATTGCATTGCACTACCTGGTCACTACACTATATGAAGCCAACTGCCTGTGTAATTCGTTTGGTGAAGTAAACAAAAGTCAATACCTATTCCCTATGCAGCAAATTTCTGTTATTACTACTATCTCGGTTGCCGTAATGTTGTTGGCTCTACTATGTAAAATCGACAGAAAGAAGTCGAACCAATTTGAGTTCATTCTGCTGATGACAGTACTTCAGAATCTACATATCTCAACTGATGCTATAATTGTTTTTACCAGTGTACATTTATAGATTCGTGTGGTGTCTGTTCTTGAAGACATCTTCTGAAGAACAGACACCACACCAATCAGTATGTGCAATGGGACCTTCATCACCACAAAGGGCAAAATTCTTGTATTGGAGACACGGTCCGGCATAAAATGTTACAGGAGTGCATATTCCGCTGGCGAGTAAAAAGTTCTGGATCCGAACTTTAGTTTGTTTCCAGTCCTCAAAAAAATTTTCGTGCCACCTCTTAGTGTATAATTACTCACAGGGTGGGAACCATTTCTTAAGGTCATTCCACACTGGCGTAGCATAACTGGTGCTACATCTCGGATGAGACGACGCAGACGTATCTTGTAATGTAATCAAATGGGGCATTTCAGATTGAAGCAGCTGGCGTCGCGCCCAGCACGATACATCATTATACGTGTATCTCTGTCTAGACCTCCACACGTAGCGCCGCTGCGTATCTCGGCTCGCGCATGCGCACTAAGTGTACCACATACCGCTTGCTCTGTAGTGAACTGCATTAATTAACAAAGTGCGAAAATATCCAGTGCTGTAAGACTTCTCAAATTTGGAATCTAGAGATGCTAACTTGCGAGACTTAGCTTGGGGAGAAATTTCGCAATTTTTAAGGAAGCCAAGTAAATGTGAAGTTGATATCTGGCTCACATCACGACACACTGTACACCATTTCTGGAACCAAGAGCAAATATGAAGATGGATAGAAATAGTAGCTCATAAAACGTAGCTTTCGGTTTGAAGGACACGTATCTCTAGTCCGGATACGTGCTACTTACTGGACGTCTTCCGAAGACTAGCTTGAGTTTGATTAATTGATTTTTTATTCATCCATTAATAATATACGTTGTGTAGATGTTGTCAAATGTTTGCACACTATTACTTATAAATTAACTAACGTCACTATATACAATAGTTTATAACTTTTATTTACAGGAATACAACGTCAACAACCACATTTCTAGCCTAGGTATCCAATTATTGTGCTAAGTTATTACATGTTAATACACATACACTAGCATAGCCATTTAATTTTTGTACTAAATTATTACATGTTAATAAACTACACTGGCTATGGTAATTTTATATATTCATTTACAATATATCTGCTAGTTGCAAATGTTTCTTCCATTGGGTGTTCAATTTTTTACTTGTTCATTAGGTACTGTCTACTGTTACTTTAAATATTCATCTACTGTGTAATAACAGTCCTTTAACGGATAGAGTTTTAGCATTTGATTAAAGATGTGACGATCTCTTACATATTATATTTCTCTGGCAGCTCGTTGTAAAATTTCATTGCTAGATGTATTAGGCTATTTTGTGTTTTTTGCCTTATTCAATCTAATAAGATGTAAACAGTGTATTGATCTAGTTTTGTTGTCATGCATTGTGCTCCTTGTAGCATACAGAGGAAGATTTTTCTTTATGTACATTATGTTTTGGTATATGTATTCGATTGGTACTGTCAGAATTCCTAGACTTTTGAATAATTCTTTACAGTATGCTTTGCTCTTGTTATTTGTTATTATCCGCAATGTTCTTTTTTGTATCTTGGAAATAGTCTGTATGTTCCCTGCACTTGTTCCCCAGAACACTGTCCCATATGTGATAACTGATAGCATTTTTCCGTAGTAAGCTGCTTTAAGGCATGAAATATTGCTCACTGGTAAAAGAAGTCGAAGGGCATAACATGCTGAGGACAGCTTCTTTGCCATCATTCACACATGATCTGTTCATTTTAGTTGTGAATTCCTAAGAACTTGGTATTGGTTACACAGTTTATTTGATCATTGTTTACCTTCAATATGATATCATTGGTTTTTGGCCCACTTTAGGTAACGGTAGTAACACTAAAAGTGGGCCTTTGCGATCGTCTTTTGACAGCTCGAATTTTAAATGAAAATAACGGCTTAACCATGCATCTGACACGAAAATAGAATAACCAAATTTGTAGAGGAGAAAATTCTCTACAACTCTGCTCTCTTATGGTTTTTTTCATATCTCGTATCGTTTCAGAGATATTTGCAAAAATAACGGCGATTTTGTGATGTATGTCTGTCTGTCTGTGCGTAACGGGTTCCCTGTTTTTAAGACGAACCGTTCAACCGATCAGCACCAAATTTTGCACACATAATTGCAGGCCGCCAGAGACCAGAACCTCACTTTTTCAAATTGTTCGGACAAAAAATACGGTAGTAATACTAAAACAATCCGTTTGTAATTTAATTTTAATTGCAAATAAACCGTTCATCTGACGCGAAAATTGAATAAACGAATTTGTAGAGGAGAAAATTCTCTAAAACTTTGCTCTCTTATGTTTTTTCGTTTCTTGTATCGTTTGAGAGATTTTTGCAAAAATAACGGAGTTTTGACACCCTCCATTAAATTAACGAAAACCACCCGTTCGAAGATGCCACGTGACATTCCTCGCCCAGAACTGTCTCTGGCATACGCCATCTTGCGTTGCGTATTTCATGATTTTCTTATTGTAACTTACACGTTGTCATTTCAAAGCAATGGCACACTGAAGGATTAACAAAAAGACGTCGTTCTTCGTACGATATATGATAATGTAGTGTCTACAAATGCCATATTACCATCAGTTAAGAACGGTCATCAATAGTATGAGATTAAAGAACGAGATTCCTAACTGTTAGCTGTAGCGTTATGGGCAATGTTTTTTGACTGTGGCGTTAAAGGTCAGTGGTTCGGAGCCCGCAGAGTACCTATTTTTTTTTTCCTAAAAGGGTTTCAGATTTGCAAAAACTTATAAAACTACAAAGCTAAAGTGGGCCGTAAAACACATCAGTGTGATTTTTTATTTAGATGAAAGTTTATCCAGTTTGTCTTTTCCGCATTTAAAATCGCTTTATTTTTTGATGACCACTTGTGGAGAAGCCTGAGAGCTTCACTGGATTTTTGTGTGAAATGACTTTTGTGTCCCAGCCTCGTCGCCACTTTTGTGTCACGTTTCCGTCGTAGGTGTCGGTGGCCGAGTAGAAAGAGACCGACACAGGAATAAAGGATGCACGCTTGTGCAGGTACGAAGGTGAGCAGCCAGTGGGACAGCAGAAACTAGAAACACTAGAGTAAATTAGAACGAGATATATATTTCATAGAGAGTTAGTAGTACTTAACTTTTACATAGTTCAGTACTGCAGAATGTTGATACATAGTTGAACTAGAGGCCTGCCTAGTGCCTATCCGATAGCCAAGTCTTCATTGGTGCCTATCTGATTCCGAAGTGTTAACTGGTTCCTATCTCAGTCCCAAGTGAACGATGTCGTTCAATGGTGGTGTAAGATTACCGCCCAATAGAAATATTGGTAATTAATAGCATTTGATAATTAAACAGTATGAAGTTCACTGCAAACATTGACCATGCCAATGCACTAAATGTTACACAATTTTAACCTTATTAATTATGGTAACAATTTATGTACACAGTTGGATGACAACATTTATAGTTAGGCCATAGGTAGAAATTCTCCACGTTGAGATTCGCTGTGTGCTTGTAGCTGACGGGAGGCCAGCGAGCAGGCCGACGTTGGTGGCTTGTTCCAACTAGGATTTTCCAGTTCGTTTCCGGTGAGGGGAGAGAGGGACAGTGGCGAGTGCCAGGCACAGTGCAGTGCACAGCGTGAAATAAAATATTCTAATACTACTGGCATTTGAAATAATACGATGCAGTTAGGAACCTTTAAGGCCCTCATTACAAAATAGCCTGTTGACAAATAAACAATACATTAGCTGATATAGTCACATCTGACATATGTTTAATTGACAATGAAAAGTAATAAATTACCAATGAATACAAGACAGTTACACAACTAGCATGGCAATGTTTGTTTATAAAAATAATATATTAACTATTTCTCATTTTAAATTCAATTAATCTTGTGTATTTTACCTTGAAATAATCAGTTAAATCGCTTATCTGTGATATAAGAAATTGCACGATTATAATAAATAGTACAAAGGATGTTTATACTAATATAAAAACGTAAGAAAATATTTGTTTAATGTGTAGTGTAATTATTTTGATTTTAAGTAAAGTTTTAGAAATGTATTGGCTGAGCACTGTACGTTGGCAAATCGGTTAGAACAGCTCACATGGGGAAGTTGATGACGTAGGGGGAAAAACCCCGGCAGTTGAGCTTTCAGCGCACGCGCGAGGGCAGGAAGTGAGGAGTCGGGAGCACGTGGGGTGGCTGGCCGGGCGGCGTCGCTCTGCATCGGTCGGCATGTGGACCTCGAGGTGGAGGTTATAGATTTGTGTGTAGCATTCGCCATGTGTGGTTGCTCGTCATAGACTGCACCAAGTTGAATCGAGTGCTACTGTGTGTTTGTGAATATTTAGCCGGTGGAACAAGGTGTGCATCGCATTGAATTAAAGTGACTGTGATTTATTAATGTAACACGTGTCGTCGCATAGGCACGAACATAGACGGTTTTTGAGACAGCCACATGGTGTGAAAACAATTTGCGACAAATATTCATTTTGTCTGGGGGCTCACGAGCTATAACTTTATTTGATAAATGTGTCGACGTACAGACGAATCAGCCACAGGGTTCTAATATTGTGAAATAAACAACATAAAGTGAACTTTCACGTGTTTCAAAAATAGTAGTTAGTACACCCTTTTCTCTCATGAACTTGATTTTATTATGAATTTGTTTTGTTAATCATATGCAGGGAAGGAAAGCTGCGAACGTGTGATATCATCCCCTAGAAAACGAGTCAAACAGTCGCAATCACAGTTCCAGTGTTTTTGCATGTTTAGGAATTTGGTTCGCAGTTGTTGGTTGTGAGTTTTAAAAATTAATCTTTCCCTATTTTAAACTCTCACCCCGACCTTCACGCTCGCAGTGGCCACGAGCGGAGTTGTAGCAGAGGACGCTCGTGGCTGACGTCGTAAGAACGCCGCTCCGTGCGTGCATGGCGGCGCGCGGCGAAAGTAGGTGGCGCGCACTTTGGACTTGTGCGACACCACAATGACCCTTATAATGTGGCGCTACGATATGTCCGCAGGATCGCCGAGGAGGTGGAGGCGATCGACAGCAACGACGTGGAGGGCCTGGAGGGCTTCCTGTCGCGCTACCGCAACGTGCTGCACGAGAACCACTACCACCGCCTGGGCGCCAAGCACTCGCTCAGCCAGCTGTACGGCAAGGCCGAGGGCTACACCATCAACCTGCTGTCCGACGCGCTGCTCAAGCGCAAGCGGGACATCTGCGACGACATCCTGCCCGTCTTTGACGTCATCGAGCCGGGATACTCCAGGCTCAGAGGTACGTCTGACGCCCGAGTACGTAGACACGTTACACCTGCACTACACATTACACCCAAGTATTTCACATTTACAACACTTATCATTCGTATTTTCAAAAACAATTGTTATTAGAATGAATCTTTTACTCTGCAGCGGAGTGTGCGCTGATATGAAACTTCCTGACAGATTAAAATTGTGTGCCGGAACCGGGACTCGAACCTGGGACCTTTGCCTTTCGCGGGCAAGCGCACTATCGACTGTGCTATCCCGACACGACTCACGATGCCGCCGGAGGCGAGGTACTGGCAGAAGTGAAGTTGTGAGGGGGCATCGTGAGTCGTGTCGGGATAGCACAGTCGGTAGTGCGCTTGGCCGCGAAAGGCAAAGGTCCCAGGTTCCAGTCCCGGTTCCGGCACACAATTTTAATCTGCCAGGAAGTTACAATTGTTATTATTTGCAAATTAATGATAAAGGAGAGGAAGGAAGAAGGAGTATGAAGGAAAGGATTGACAGTGGCTGCTTTAGGGCATTGAAATGAAACAATGGCGACAAGTGTAAATGTGAGCCGGACTGGGACTCGAACCTGGGTCTCCCGCTTTGGGCTAGCGGTCGCCTTAACCACTTGGCCACCCGTGCTCGCCTCCTGGCCGTCTCAAATTCCCACAAGTCGCACGCTATGGCTGTAGCGCCCCTATCGTTCATGCCCTCTTATACTCGCCATTGAGGATTCCCGTGCGAGGTCGAACGTATGACCGCATCTGCGGTGAGGTAATTGAAGCTGACGCCGTCCTCTCGTCTAAATACTTGTTATTTTTGTGTGGTGTCTGTTCTTTCGGACATGTCCGAAGCCGGCCGCGGTGACCGAGGGGACTGAGGCGCTTAAGTCACGGTCTGCACGGCCATTACGGTCGGGGTTTCGAATCCCCCCTCGGGCATGGATATTTGTGCCGTCCTTAGTATTAGGTAGTTCATAAGTAGTTTGTAAGTTTAGGGACTGATGACCCCGTAGTTAAGTCCCATAAGCTATATAAACATTTGAACATTTTGAATATGTCCGAAAGAACAGACGCCACACCAAAATAATAAATTGTTATTATATTAACTTACACTCATACAGGGCGTCCCAGACCACCCTCCAGCCCTTCTGAAACCGAGGGAGTCGTATAAAATGTAAAATTGAGAACCTCCTAGTAGTAAGAGTACGACTCCAGATCGATCGGTGGCATTTGCAACTTCAGATTCCCACTGGTAGTCGGATATTCAGAACGAAAGTCGATTTTTTTCAATTGACTGTGTAACGCCGGCCGCGGTGGCCGAGTGGACTGAGGCGCTCCAGTCACGGTCTGCACGGCCACTACGGTCGGGGGTTCTAATCCCCCCCTCGGGCATGGATATTTGTGCCGTCCTTAGTGTTAGCTAGTTGATAAGTATTTTGTAAGTTTAGGGACTGATGACCCTGTAGTTAAGTCCCATAGACTGTTCAAATGTTTGTATAAACATTTTTTAGACTGTTCCACTCCAATGAAATGAGTATAATTCCGCTCAACCCAACCAGTCACACGCCACACAGCCATACATTCATAGACATAATAGCAGCAAAGCGACTAGGTAAAATAATTCGCGCCAGTGAGAAGTCTGCCCCGAGTCATGACGTGATATTCCTAATTTACTCAATTCAGACTACCAGAGAAATATCTCACTTAGTAATCTACAGAAACCTAAAAAAGTTAACAATGACGCTCTTCAAAAGGATTGCTCAGAAATCCCTTGGCATGGTATAAACAATGAACCGACATTAGACGGTAAAGTTCGTGAATTATGTCGCAAAATTCTTGCTCTTAATGACAAACATGCCCCTAAACGCTCTGTCAAGGTAAAGAGAGCTCCCGCGCCGTGGCTTTCCACTGAATTACGGTAGTTAATGAATAAATGGGATGCTGCACATAGTTAAGTCCCATAAGCTATACAAACATTTGAACATTTGACTGTGTGACATCTCTGGAAAGGTCGCAAACAGTGGTCGACATGAGTGGTGGCGATACGGGCCGCCAGAGGACGCACGCGAGTGTGAGCAGAGCAGAGCAGAGCGCTCACGTGTAGACTAAGAGGGCTGCTGACTGCTGAGGCGACGGCTTTCTCTCAGTCGCTCTCCGTCGTTCTCAGTTGCTGTTGAGATCTACTAGCAGCCGTTTTACTTGGAATTAGATGTTGGCTTGCTGCTAGTATCATTTTGTCTAAGTTGAACTTTTTTTTTTTTTTTTTTAGTTAGCAAATGATGAGCTGTAGTTTATGCCAGTTTTGTATGGACCGCACGTGTTGCGCACTGATGGTACTTGCTATTAAAATATTATGTTCTCAGACAGTAACCAACTGTACTTAATACTCCCCTGTTCCAATACGTGTTAGCCTGTCCCGAATCAATGGCATCGAACCTGCAATTTTATTAATCACCGTGCTAAATATGGGCTCAGGGGCATGGAATTGTAAGGAAACGGCGTTGTTGCCTTCCACACGTAACTAATAAGGTCATTATGTATTTTTACGTAAAAAGGGGTGTTATAACTGGTATGTTTTTTGTTATTGATTTCTTTTTCTCCTCTAGTAGTAGTGATGGCCCATCTGCAAATTGGCATGGATAGATTACTTGATATCGTTAGATACTAAATCCAAATAAGTTACACGGATCTAATGATGTAATATGTCATTCAGGTGCATACAGTGTGCCCAATAGTACCTCAACAAAAACCACAGTTTTTATTTCGAACAAACGAAATTGATTTGCAAGGTGAACGGGTTCTGGGATTCAGTGTTCAAAGAGGCTGTGGGGATACGTTTAGAAGACAACCTTGTCAACCGACACATTGGGTTCCAGCTAAGCACCACATGGGATGCAGCATTAATAAAAATACGTCAAGAACTCGCCGATGTGAAAGAGGCGAAGGCAGCGAAGGGAATGGACAAACAGGCCAGCGCGCATGGAGCAGCCCCCACCACCGGCGTCGACTCCCCCCCCCCCCCCCCCCACCCACCTCTCGGAGGCGCGTGATGGGCAGTACCGTCACAAACATATACAGTCGAGAGACTCCTACAGAATTTTGTTATACGTTGCGACAGCAGCGATCCAAACGACCGGCAAGCTACATTTTTGAATACGATATTGGATGAGGGAGAATATTATCGTTTATATTGATTTCAACATACCTTTTACATTAGGGAACGTATGTATAAACGAGTCGAAATATGATAATCCCTCGCGCTTGCGCCGGTTGCAGCAGCAGGCCTAATTCGAACGGGAACGTTGCTCTGCGCATGCTCGCGTCCGGCTGCGCTGTGCACTTTTTTTTAGTTCTATCACACAACAGCGACCGTTAGCTACACTGTCCGGCGGCGAACTAACAATTTGGCAACATGGTTGTATTCCGATTCTGCGCCTGGGCCGTCTCCCAGCCCAGTAGGCGGGGCCATGAATCGTCGTACTTCGGCCCGACTATAGTACCTTAGAAATAAGTCATAATTTAAAAATAGCTCCACATTTGTCTTTCTTAGGTTTCGTAAGATTCGTGACAAGGTACGAAACGGTAGATTACAGGACAGTTAATTTACACATATCTTGTAACATACAGGCTTTAAAAGGATAATTTCATTTTCTATTAAAAATATAAAATGATTATGAAACATCTAAGACCTGCACTTTGACAGAAAGACGTCGCTTTTCTACTCGGGAACGTCAAGGTTTCTTCACTACAATTCCAGTAAGATGCGATAACTACAGTATTCAACGTACGAAATCAGCCACCGCAGATGTAGCCGAAGGAGAAACGTCACAGATGAGGCAATAAAACGTCAAAAGGAATCACTGTTTTCCAACAAAGAGCAACACAATTACATAAGTATTTGTTGCTACAGCTGAACCACAAACGGTAAGAATCATCAAAATATTGTCTTTTTAAGGTAACGTAGCTACACTGAAAAGAATATGCACGTATAAGAAAGACGAGTGAGGTGTAAAAAAGGGTGAATTATTGGACTCCAAACGGAATTGATACACATCAAAAACTGCCTGTCCTAGTAAGAAAAGACCATAATAGAAATTTATGATACTGTTATGTTTATATTCTTCTTACTTTCAACAGAATAATCTGCAAATATACACATATTCGTAAGTATTTGTTCATGAAGAAGTTGTTCTTTACACCACTGAATCAGTCAAATTCGGCATTTTTTACTTTAATTTCATGATTCTCTTTGTCTCTCGATATTTTACTAATGCTTGTAACACAAAAATTATAGTAACTATTTCGTCGATTACTTACAAAAATGATTATAAACAAACATCACTACTTCGGCGGATTTCCCACCGCTAGGAGCGCTAGAGTCGTTTCAACTGTCAGTTGGTAACAACTTTCACAGCAGTGAGTGTCGCGACTGTATACGTTAGACTGTGGTACCGCCGCAGAAGAACGAGACGAGCTTGTGGTCAAGAAACTACTGAAGACAGGATACGACCCCGACATTCCGCCTGAGGCTGGCAAGTACGAAACCTGCTGAAACGTTGCTACAGAACGACTCCCTGACTCGGCTCTATCACGTATTCCATATGCTTCGTTAGCAGTTTCCAGTGCGGCAACGTGACAACCGTCTTTCGGAAATAGAGATATACGCTTACGACGAGATGGTGTTGACACCAATCCTGTTACATGCTACTTAAGACTTGCAGACCTATCTTCTTATGGGAGAGTGTCCGTTTGTTTGCAATTCATACAAATCTACAGTTTTGCTCCCTTCCTGATGAAATTTTGCTTATTTGACCTTAAAAACAAGATAAGAATCACGTTCTCATATTCTGCACTCCACCAGGCCGTCTGGCCTAACACTATATGCAGATAGACTTCCACTCACAGTCTTGGCTGAGAATATATTTTTAACGCGTTTCTCCTTTTTTGGGCATCGTCATAATCCTTAAACATTTCCTTTACATCACTTTATAATTTTTAAAAACTCAGTGCCGTATTCACGCAGACGTCAAATGATTTGAAAGTATATTTGGTCAAAGAGACCCGTCAGATTCTCATCCACGCAGCAGAAACAGCCAAGTTAGCGCAGCGATAGATATACATTAAGAAAACCAATTATCTGAGCTGGCTCTGTATCAGCCTGTTCCATCGCTCGGCGGCAAGTAGACTTGGCTCTCCAGCCGTGGAACACTGACGGCAAAGTGGTTTGTAATGTTTGGAAATTCAATAACAATAATGTGAAGGATCAGGGGAAAATAGAAGTAAGTCACTTTTTTTCGAAATTAAGTTGTTGTTGTAGCTTTATTGCTATAAAATTCTGAAAACAAATCACAACTCAGTAAGATCACCATGACTATCACTGAGAATCACATAAGACGTTTCAGTTGCCATCGTGCCACAACAGCAGCAGAGACTCGAAGAAAACTCTCACCTGAAAATGGGAATGTAAAGGAAATGTAAAGCTTTTCACTTAAATTCATCCTGGTACGACTGTTTCTTGTGATTTTCAACACAAAATTGAATACTTCATTTGAATATCCTCGAGCGTACTCCTGTATTGAGTGTGATGTGTTCTCAGCAAAAACGAAAAGATGAGAAAGAGGTACAAGCGTTTTAGAATTTAAAAGTAATGCCAAACTGGACGCATTATAGCAACAAATGACTTCACTAAAAGCGACAACTTTCGATGTACTGAAATAAAATCCGTCTTTTTGCGACAGGCCAATCCGTCTTTATGTATATCCTAAACTCATTGGGGAAAAAAGGGTGTAAACAAAATGTAACTGTCGCGATGGACTGGCCGAGCGCTCTAAGGCGCCTTGCTGCGGAGCGCATGGTAGCTCGCCGTCGGAGGTTCGAGTGCTCCCTCGGGAATGGGTGTGTATATTGTCCTTAGCATTAGTTATGTAAACTAGTTTGTTAAGCCTAGGGACTGACAACCACAGCATTTAAGTCTCTTAGATTTACAATTATTTTTTATGGAACTATTTCTTTTTCACTACATCACTCTGAGTACCTCTACATGTTTTGTGATTTTGCTGGTCGTCAAAATAAAAACTTTACGGTCTCTCACTTCATTTATTATGTAGCTCTCAGTGAAATCAGGAAACTGAAGAAGATCGAAATTACATTCCCTTTGAGAGGCCATTCGTTCTTAGAATGTTACAAAAAGTAAGATTATGGAACACAACGCACTGATGGAAATATCTGAAGACTTAAAGGAAATGATGATCAAAGACTCTAGATGTAAATATCCCCATTCACTTCGGTCAATGTTAATCAAGAAATGATGTTAGACTATGAAACACTGTTGGACTAAAAGAACGCTGCAAAGTGCATTTTCATGGCTGAGGGGACTGAGGCGCTCCAGTCACGGTCTGCACGGCCACTACGGTCGGGGGTTCGAATCCTCCCTCCCATTTTGCAAATGAGTTCCTATCGCTGCACCATCATGGCGTTTCCTGCATCCCTCTTTGAGGGATGTTCAAATGTTTGTTAAGCTTATGGGATTTATCTGCGGGGTCATCAGTCCCTAAACTTACAAACTACTTATAAACTACCTTATACTAAAGACAGCACAAATATCACTGCCCGAGGGAGTATTCGAACCCTTGATGGAGAACGGCCTCGCGCATCGGAGCATAGCGCCTCAATGCGCTCGGCCACGCCGCCACGGCACGTTAAAAGGTAAAATATTCGCAACCAAGACTGTGTTTAGTTAGAAGATCACTTCCTACCTGCGAGTTTGCACAGTGCATAGCGGAGGGTACCTAGTACCTTACAACTGAATTCTATAGTAATATAGTCAAATTCTGTACACTTGATCTTAAGAGGAACATCTCTGTCTACATAAGGTTTGTCGTAGTGCATGGTGGAGAGTAGCTTACAACAGACTTCCACGCTGTTTGACGGATCACTTGAAAGTTGAGACCTGTATGTGCAATTTAAGGCAGAAGGTTTTCATACTCCGCAAGCCACCGCATGGAGCATGACAGAGAATAACTTTCAATAAGCTTGGGCATCGTTTAAGCACTCACCATGAAATTTTGTAAAGTAATTATTTATAGACAAGGGGGAAGAGATGGGCTAAGAAAGATGGAAGGGTAGATGGACGGGGGAGAAATATAGGGAGGAGTAGATCCAATAGACAGAATGAGATGAACAGAGGGATAGTGGAGGGAACTGACCGGGTTAGGAAATGACGAGCGGATAGGTAGGACAATAGAAGGGGAGAGGCTGAGATGGAAAAGAGAGGAGGGAGGAGGAGATGGTCAGAAAAAGGGGAGGGCAGAGAAGATGGAAGAAACATATCCAGGCAATTCCAGGTACTAAGGCTAGTAGCAGGTACAATAAATCATACAGAATGCCAAGTCGGTCGACAGAAGACTCACTGAGGCATCAACGATTAGTTTTGGCAATGGAGGGAGAGAAGTATGATTTTTTAAATTTGTATACGTCAGCTAAGACAGTCCAGTAAATAGAATCAAATGGATGCAGGTAATAGTAGTTGCGTAAAGATGAACAGACTTTCATAAGACAGATCAGAGTGGACAGCTACATCAAACCAAGACCAAAACAACAACAAGAAAGCATTCCAGGTCAAAAAGTCTACAGATAGCAAAGGAACCTCGACTGTTTTGATAAAAGAAACCATTGACCGGAAATGGACATTTTAAGCGGTACGGCGCGACGTCTACATCTACATATATACTCCGCAATCCACCGTAAAGTACGTGGCAGAGGGAACACTGTATCACTACTAGGCATTTCATCCACTCCCAAATACAACGAGGGAAAAAAGAATGTCTACATGCCTCTGTACGACCCCTAATTTCTCTTACCTTGTATTTGTGATCATTAACCTCTAAATTTCGTCAACAGAATTTCTCAAAAAGAACGTCGACCAGCGATCCCCATTTGAGTTCCCGCAGAATTTCCGTGACACTCGCGCATTGGTCGAACCTACCAGTAACGAACCTAGCTGCTCGCCTCTGAACTGTTTCTATGTCTTCCTTTAAACTGATCTGCTGCAGGTCCCAAACACTTGAGCAATACTCAATTCGTGGTCGTACAAACATTTTATACGCGGTCTCCTTTACGTATGAAGTACATCTCCCAAAAATTCTCCCAATAAACCAAAGTAGGCTGTCCCCTTTACTCACAACTGTCCTTACATGTTCGTTCCATTTCATATCGCTCTGCAATGTTACGCCTAGATATTTGAACGACGCGACTGCATCAAGAAGCTCACTAGTTATGCTGTATTCGAACATTGCGGGATTGTTTTCCTACTCATGTGCATCAGTAGGATACAAATGCGGATTCTGGGTCAAAAATAATCAATTTGATATCAATTTGATATCAAATTAATTAGAGTAATTGCATAATTAGAGTAATTGCATAATTGCAATTACATGTACTTAGAGTAATTGCATAATTGCAATTACATGTACTTAGGGTAATTACATAATTGCAATGACATGTACTTAGGGTAATTGTTTATTTATTTATTGTAATTGTTTATTGTTATTGCAATTGCACGTGTTCACTCCTCCACGTCTGTCGTGGAACTGAGCTCACCCCAAGGCATCACGTGACTATCTACGTCACCCCCCACCCTACCAGTCACGTGACTACCACCGGCCAATGAGAGCACAGCACGTGACCACCCCTTCCACCATCCCCACCCTACCACATGACCATCCCCAACAGATATTCTGCAGTCATTTAGACACAGAGTGTCAGAGGGACAGCAGCAACATGGAAAGGATGCAATTACGGTAATTACATTTGACTCACGTAGTTGGGAGGTTCCTGGTACAACCACAAATTGGCGGGAAAACCGATTTCTGGTTGTCCTGGTAGGCTTTCGCCCCTCCGATCCGGTGGAGCACCCTCAGACTGCACCTGTTTCTATATATAACAACAAATCAGAGCATTCTGTTCAGTAACATGATAAAAAAGACCCTTAATTAGAGCTCATATCGCATCCAAAATTAGATGTGCATATAGATGAATCATGTATATGATCATCTGTAATGCCATATGTATGTACTCCCATTACTCTAGTAATTATATCGAATTTTCAATCCATTTCAAGCCATTGAAATCGACTGAAAGCAGTAGTTCCAACCGCTGACAACAGATGGCTCTGATCCCACTTCTCCCCCCAGCCAGCGCCTACACAATGAAGCCATGTGTGCAGACGCTGGCCACCCTCCTCTGCAGCTGACCAGTCTCTATTGTGTGCCTCAGTCCGCCGGCCGTAGCCGCTGCGACCGCGGAGACGCGGCACACAGGCCGACTGTCCATCTTCAGCCTCCTGACGATCATGTACTTGCGTACATACGCTAAAAAAAAACTACCGTAGTGCATTTACGGAGCCCCGCCGCGGCATGCGCGCAATTTTTCCGGTCGACCCCAGCGCGCCGACCGGGCCGCGCCCCGCACCTCGCGAAAGAATTGCCGCGAAGCCCGCGCCGAAAATTATTATTCTTATTATTATTTAACAGCGCCACAGCCCGTCCCCCAGCCGCCGGCCGTAGAACGCGGAAGAGCGAGCTGCCGCACCTGCATGTGAAGTCTGCACCGAAAAAATTATTATCTAACCGCGCCACGCTCGTCCTCGGCGACGCGGACACAACGATCCGACCGCCCCGATTATTATTTTTTTTTTTTCCCTACGAACGTTATAGCTCCTTGTACTGCCTCTACACCAACGTCCGCGAAGTTTTCTAATTCGCAGTGGAACAGTCCGCCCGCAAGAAAACAATTTGCTGTGTGTCTCCTGGCGAGAAAAGCAGAACTCAGACGGACAATAGCGGCCGGCTGCTCCATTCAAACAACCCCTTGCCGCTGATACCTGCTCAACCGCAGCCTTTCAAAACAGCGCGCGCGGCCGACGGGCGGCGATGAATCACACACGTGCTCTGGCCGAGCGTTACCTGTAAAGGCTAAGCAAATAGTTCCACTCCACACGCGCGAAGAAGAAGAAGCGCTCTGCACTGCACTCTGCGGACAAACCTTAAAAGTTATCAAACGTATATCACTTCTCAAGCAACGACCGAATCATGCTGTTTTTTTCTTTTACGAACCTCTCTCTCTCTCTTTCCTATTCCCCACAAGTAAAACAATCAAGCAGAGAATGCGAGAAATGTGTTTTTAATGTAACTTATATCGCCCTTTCTCGAACCAGTATTATGTAGGGGGAAAAAACGCGTCAGGCTTATTGCATACGTCATATTCCAATACACACACACGCGACCACATTTATTTATTACGCACTGCATCCAGGTTGCAAAAACAATTCTAACCAGAGCCAACTAACGAAAAGAAATGGTCCGTTTCGGAACTCGACCGCAACCTTAGATCTATAAATGTATCTCTTGTTTAGACGATGCAAGCAACAGCCATCGAACGGAATGTAACTTATATGCCAACCACTCTTTCGATAACAGCAGCAGCAGAAGACGGCATATTGTTTATACAAAAGTTCCAAATAACGAAAATCGGCAATGACATCTAGCACAAAGTCTCTAAATATACATCTGCAAGCACGGTTAACAATCGTCCAGAACGCAGAGCGCTCTCTCCGCAGGCTACATAAAAGAAACATATGCTACGTGTTTAAACAAAAACACCTAAGTTACATCTCCAAATGATCAAAACCTTCTACGCAGACACACCACTCTGACAAGGATAGCTCGCATTGCATTTATTTAATGGAGCTAAGCCATGCCGAAAGTTCCGAAATTTAACACTCTAGCGATCTTGCCCTTAGATCGAGATATAGATGCGCCTTCCGAGAGTTCGGGTACTTTAATTTTACCTCTTGTTTCCTTGCTACAGCAGTACACATCCCATTTAAGGAATCTCTATGTCCTGTTACGATGCCAACTACATTTATCTGTCACCGATATTCTAGCGCCCCAGAAGACATTTAAATCCTGTTGTCCAACGGAGAGTCGAAATAAAGGAAAAATACGTGAAATAATTTACCGATTTCCGACCGTCTACACTAAAACTTTTCGAAATTATTGGCCTAACAACACCCTTATTCGACAATACAGCAACCAAAGAACCGAAGTTACCTGCCCAATGCAACACTGATTTCCAGCTCGACCCGCCCTTTACCCACAAAATTCCTACTCCAAGCTCCTTTCTTGTGCAATCCACTAATCCGAACTAAGATTTATTATTTCAATTACAAATAGATATCTACCACAAACGAAGACGATAACATACACGCCACAACACATGATTCTATATAGGACATGGAGTGCTACATTTTTTTTTTTTTTATTACAACTGAGTACATGCAAAGTAATGTTCGCAAACACTTATATCGCAACCAACTCCCGCACACATCGATCATAACCTGCTCTCTAAGGAATGGATGGGAGTCACACACAGTACAAACACGTTTGTCGTGTGTTCCGCTAATTTCGGTCAATACAACGATGCGAGACCAATCCCCCCGCTTGTTTACTGTAAAAGCAAATATTTTTCCCCACACTATCTGTTTAAACCGGGCTTGCACATATGCAGTAGCCTCCTTTGAAAAGCCTTAGTCTTCGCCATATAACCCAGTTTTCGTTTCCCTTCTTCTTCTTGGGACTTGTGGAATTACGTAGACGATATCTACGTCTGTGGATAATAAAGTCCTGGAATGCTGGAATGCTAAAGAAAATATTGCTCCTTGCTCGACTCTACAAGTAATTTACAGTTGAAACTAAAAAAAACATAATGTCCGAGAGAGTGGTCAATTTTCGGGTACTCTTAATACCCAAGTAATCAAATCTAAAAGCGTTTGCACAGTACAACGGCGCACTTTGTAAATACCATATCTTCTCTTTTAGAACACTTAAACAATCTTCTTGCACAATCCTCCATCCTGGTAATATTATCTTCTCGACTCAGCGAAAAAATAAAAGTCCTAACAATCAACTGCCTGGACTCTTTATAAAATCGATATCTTTGCTTACACCAGGGCTCACGATTTTCGACAAATTTATTTTGGTTCTACAATTCGACGCCAACCACGTTAAGCAGTCGTTTCCTCGCCCGCAACCACTTTGATATTGCTCCTTCCATCCGAAAGTCATGCTCGGATACGAACGCCACTCGGTTAAAGTGTTGTCCAAAAATCCAGGAGATAGAAGCCATCTACACGAAGCTGCTGCTGTAGTATAGATGGGAGCGCCTCCATTAAAAAAAGCATCGATTAGCTGCAGTTTATGAGATATATACCCACAGGACATACATATTTCCCCCATGTATTCCAGAAATAGTAACTTCGTCTTGTCTCCAGCGTTTGCAGTATCGAACTTGCTGAATTTACTACACTCACACGCACTCAGCTGGCTACAACTAGCGCACTTTAAGTTACCAAACTGTAGGAGTTTTATAAAACACGTTGATTTTCGACGAAACAATTATGATTTACCGCAGCAGACACATCCGCTACGTAACGTAATGCACACCAGACAACACTAGCATACGATTAAACAGGCGATGCTTCGACGAAAGATCAATGCACCACCAAAGTCGGTTTTCCTTAGAGCATTACCGTGTCGTATATATTTAGGGTAGATCAACACTTTTTACTTACAGTCCGTCCCATATAGCCTACAACACTCTCTGTAAGCGCCAAACATTTCCAACACAGTAACAGAAGTACACCTACAGTCAACACGAACCTACAACAACAAACGAATCTAGTCATTCCAACTCGATTTTTGTCCCAACTAGCATGCTGCAAGCTATGTATGCGTTCGTAACAACCCAGACAGAGATATCCTTACTTCCGTCACTAGCCCAGCAACAACTCTAAACAAGTTACCACAGATGGTGTTATAGCCGTGATCTGTAACAGACAAGATCTCCCAGACACACAGCGTTTTAATAATGTTTCGATCTCTCTCTCTCTCTCTCTCTCCACCCAATAACTACGTTGGTTGCTTGATCCGTCCCTAACATCCAACCACAATTTTGTTTCCAATGCATAGCCCGGCAGACAATATTTCTGGAACGCTTTCTATCAGCCAATACCCCGAGCATTCGCGCACAAATAACCATCGTATTCCACTGCTTCTAACAAATTATTACTCTCGTTAAACATATGTAACACAGTGTAAAAAATGATCAACGTACACGCACAGAACAGCTAACAAGAAAAGATCTAGATCAAAGCCAAGTTCTTATAATCCTTACAAGCAGCAACGCAAAATAGTCTACACCATTTCGAACTAATGCAACACCAGATTTTTTTAACGATCTCCAAGAGCAATCCTTTAGAGACAAAACATACGATTAAATGCACCTCCAACGTAGGTAACTAATCCTCTAACTCGATGCTTATCGACCAAAGAACATTAATTTACCACTGCAATCATCTCCAATACGCTACCGAGAGACGTCAATTCGTAAACACAGCTAAAAGAAGATATAAATGCCCCACATCCATGCTACTAAGTATCTATAAGTATTTCCACAATTGCGGATCATATCTGCGTTGCATCGTTTCGCGCGACTAAACAGTTCGAAATAGGTACTTCGCGCAAGCTAGCATGCATACTCACATTCCATGTTATTTCTGGCTGTAGGAGAGTGCGGACCTGTTGACTCATCGTAGACTCCGGTTTGGAGCGTGTGTACGTCCTGTACATGTAAACATACCTGTCCACGCTCGCACCTGACCTGGAGAAGTTTTCGGTTTAATTTTTCCCGACCGCACCAGATTCCGAATACAAGAGAGCTATTTTGGCGAAGATACATTTCCTCGCAACTGACACAAGCAATGTTTTTACCGTGCGAGCTGTCGTTATAACTTTTATAAGCAGATACATATACAGCCAGTAGGATAAGCGCAAATTTGCGATGTAGCTCCTACAAAAACGAAACATAGTTTTTTTAGAAATTCGATAAGAAGAAGAACGAAATTTATACAAGATGAACCAATGTGCAATAAGTCAAACCCCACTCCATGTAGCAATGTACCGAGCAACATCGATTTAAACGAACACTTTGCTTAGCTGTAGAATAGAACAACACAGAATTACACCTCCCTAACAGATACTTTACCGAGGGAGTTACTGCTCTCTGGTAACAAGCAACCTGTTTTCTGGTATCTTCTCCTAAACCCTATAAGACCGAAACTTCTACTCGAGAAGCTAGACACAGAGTACAAATCGTTCTTTATTATTCTTGTTATGTGTAACTTTAATTTTCTCCGCTGTAATTTTTTTTAACTCGTAGTTTTAGATCCACATCGGCGTCTCCTTTTACCGTTCCAGCCAGAAGTTTGAAAGGTAGAGGGAAGGTATGTTCTCGAACTCCATTACGTATCTTCGCTTCCTCCTGCATTCCAAATCCTTTATAGCTCTGCACCTTCGGGCAATGCTTCTAGACGAGAACAATCGGGTATTTTAACTTTTCCCATTATTTCCTGTATAGCAATATGCGTCCCTATGTCTGCACGTTACCAACTCCTGTGGTAATTTCCGTATGGAGCACTAGGTTTACAACTATTGCAAACGATTGCTTGTTGTTCCTTCCGTTTTTAACTCTGCAAATGACTGTCCCCAGTCCTCGGCATTTGGATGCAATGTAGTCCCTTCTCCAAACGATAATGCAATACGTTTTACGTGTGTTCCGCTGTTTTCGGTCAGTACACCGACGCGCGACCAATCTCCCTGACTGTTTACTGTAAAAAGCAAATATTTTATAAGTCCCAGTGGTAACCAGATTTCTCCACACCCTCTGTTTAAGCCGGGCTTACACATATGCCATAGTTCCGTCTTTCTCCAGCATTAGGTTGTACTCGTCCTTTATGGCAGTTGCTTTAGCCATATATTCTAGCTTCCTTCTATTGGTCTCGATATCTGCCATTTCCAGTTTTCTTTTCGCACACAGAAGACATTAACTGCAGGTAGCGATGTAATTTCTTTAATGGGGACGGCTTAAGCCTGTGTGATACATTTACTCTTTTCGCTGGACTTGCAGAATGACATTGTTTGTAGGTACTAGACCTAATTCGGTGATATCTATATCTGGAGGCAGTGTGGAGAACAATGTTCTGGATTGGAAGAAGTATGTTTCCCCTGCTTTAATGTAGTTTTTAAGTGTACTACTTATATCGTCTTTGCCGCTGTCAGTATTACGAATCTCCACCTAATTTACAGGTAGACAATGGAAACTAAAAGCTGATAGAACGTAACGTATAAGCTTCTATCGATCTGGAAGGTTTAACCTGTACACCGATTAATTTTTGGGTATTTTTATTACACCAGTACACAAATTGCAGGACACTATTAAACACTACAAAGCATCTGGTGTCCCAGATGTTTGTTATTCGCCCCCCACATGGTGGAGAAACACTTTGCAGATACCGTTTAAAAAACTTAAAGAGTCTTGCACAAGATCAAAAACACTCTCCATCCGGTAATCGTATATTGTAATACCCCTGTTCTCGACCCAAAAACGAAGTAAGTGCTCAAATCGACCTCTATCTCTCTTTTTAGGGTAAATCGGGTCACGGATCACAAATTTCACACCACAACCAGCGGATTATACCCTAGTAAGACTCCAGGACGTTCACCAAATTATGGTTTTGACTGGTATTTCCAGGCGAAGTACTAAATAACCTCCATATAGGCGAGATTCTAGATGCGTTCTTCGGGACTTGTGGTATAGAGACAGGTGCGTAGAATCGAATCCGAAGCGCAACAGCTGGGAGGACCTCCCGGCTATAGCGAAGACACACATCTGCCGCAAAATATATATATATAAGGGATGGTCGCAGAAGCCTCCAGGTCACATCCTCGAAACGCAAAGCATGCTCCTGGATAGCTAAGATACCACCTGATGCGCGAATCCCTAACCTCTAAGCATTCGTATTGTATTAACACAGACACAAATATTACGTTGTACTTGTAGAGTACCGCTATCTTTCCGATACCTATCCTCTACCTTCCCGCTACCCTTCCCACTACCCATTACCTTTCCGCCACCTTTCCGCCACCTTTCCGCTACCTTTCCTTTACCTTTCCGCTACCTTTAGCGTATCAGAGAGTATTTTACCTATCCAGGAGCATGCTTTGCGTTTCGAAGATGTGACCTGGAGGCTTCTGCGACATCCCTTATATATATATTTTGCGGCAGATGTGTGTCTTCGCTATAGCCGGGAGGTCCTCCCAGCTGTTGCGCTTCGGATTCGATTCTACGCACCTGTCTCTATACCACAAGTCCCGAAGAACGCATCTAGAATCTCGCCTATATGGAGGTTATTTAGTACTTCGCCTGGAAATACCAGTCAAAACCATAATTTGGTGAACGTCCTGGAGTCTTACTAGGGTATAATCCGCTGGTTGTGGTGTGAAATTTGTGATCCGTGACCCGATTTACCCTAAAAAGAGAGATAGAGGTCGATTTGAGCACTTACTTCGTTTTTGGGTCGAGAACAGGGGTATTACAATATACGATTACCGGATGGAGAGTGTTTTTGATCTTGTGCAAGACTCTTTAAGTGTTTTAAACGGTATCTGCAAAGTGTTTCTCCACCATGTGGGGGGCGAATAACAAACATCTGGGACACCAGATGCTTTGTAGTGTTTAATAGTGTCCTGCAATTTGTGTACTGGTGTAATAAAAATACCCAAAAATTAATCGGTGTACAGGTTAAACCTTCCAGATCGATAGAAGCTTATACGTTACGTTCTATCAGCTTTTAGTTTCCATTGTCTACCTGTAAATTAGGTGGAGATTCGTAATACTGACAGCGGCAAAGACGATATAAGTAGTACACTTAAAAACTACATTAAAGCAGGGGAAACATACTTCTTCCAATCCAGAACATTGTTCTCCACACTGCCTCCAGATATAGATATCACCGAATTAGGTCTAGTACCTACAAACAATGTCATTCTGCAAGTCCAGCGAAAAGAATAAATGTATCACACAGGCTTAAGCCGTCCCCATTAAAGAAATTACATCGCTACCTGCAGTTAATGTCTTCTGTGTGCGAAAAGAAAACTGGAAATGGCAGATATCGAGACCAAGAGAAGGAAGCTAGAATATATGGCTAAAGCAACTGCCATAAAGGACGAGTACAACCTAATGCTGGAGAAAGACGGAACTATGGCATATGTGTAAGCCCGGCTTAAACAGAGGGTGTGGAGAAATCTGGTTACCACTGGGACTTATAAAATATTTGCTTTTTACAGTAAACAGTCAGGGAGATTGGTCGCGCGTCGGTGTACTGACCGAAAACAGCGGAACACACGTAAAACGTATTGCATTATCGTTTGGAGAAGGGACTACATTGCATCCAAATGCCGAGGACTGGGGACAGTCATTTGCAGAGTTAAAAACGGAAGGAATAACAAGCAATCGTTTGCAATAGTTGTAAACCTAGTGCTCCATACGGAAATTACCACAGGAGTTGGTAACGTGCAGACATAGGGACGCATATTGCTATACAGGAAATAATGGGAAAAGTTAAAATACCCGATTGTTCTCGTCTAGAAGCATTGCCCGAAGGTGCAGAGCTATAAAGGATTTGGAATGCAGGAGGAAGCGAAGATACGTAATGGAGTTCGAGAACATACCTTCCCTCTACCTTTCAAACTTCTGGCTGGAACGGTAAAAGGAGACGCCGATGTGGATCTAAAACTACGAGTTAAAAAAAATTACAGCGGAGAAAATTAAAGTTACACATAACAAGAATAATAAAGAACGATTTGTACTCTGTGTCTAGCTTCTCGAGTAGAAAGTTTCGGTCTTATAGGGTTTAGGAGAAGATACCAGAAAACAGGTTGCTTGTTACCAGAGAGCAGTAACTCCCTCGGTAAAGTATCTGTTAGGGAGGTGTAATTCTGTGTTGTTCTATTCTACAGCTAAGCAAAGTGTTCGTTTAAATCGATGTTGCTCGGTACATTGCTACATGGAGTGGGGTTTGACTTATTGCACATTGGTTCATCTTGTATAAATTTCGTTCTTCTTCTTATCGAATTTCTAAAAAAACTATGTTTCGTTTTTGTAGGAGCTACATCGCAAATTTGCGCTTATCCTACTGGCTGTATATGTATCTGCTTATAAAAGTTATAACGACAGCTCGCACGGTAAAAACATTGCTTGTGTCAGTTGCGAGGAAATGTATCTTCGCCAAAATAGCTCTCTTGTATTCGGAATCTGGTGCGGTCGGGAAAAATTAAACCGAAAACTTCTCCAGGTCAGGTGCGAGCGTGGACAGGTATGTTTACATGTACAGGACGTACACACGCTCCAAACCGGAGTCTACGATGAGTCAACAGGTCCGCACTCTCCTACAGCCAGAAATAACATGGAATGTGAGTATGCATGCTAGCTTGCGCGAAGTACCTATTTCGAACTGTTTAGTCGCGCGAAACGATGCAACGCAGATATGATCCGCAATTGTGGAAATACTTATAGATACTTAGTAGCATGGATGTGGGGCATTTATATCTTCTTTTAGCTGTGTTTACGAATTGACGTCTCTCGGTAGCGTATTGGAGATGATTGCAGTGGTAAATTAATGTTCTTTGGTCGATAAGCATCGAGTTAGAGGATTAGTTACCTACGTTGGAGGTGCATTTAATCGTATGTTTTGTCTCTAAAGGATTGCTCTTGGAGATCGTTAAAAAAATCTGGTGTTGCATTAGTTCGAAATGGTGTAGACTATTTTGCGTTGCTGCTTGTAAGGATTATAAGAACTTGGCTTTGATCTAGATCTTTTCTTGTTAGCTGTTCTGTGCGTGTACGTTGATCATTTTTTACACTGTGTTACATATGTTTAACGAGAGTAATAATTTGTTAGAAGCAGTGGAATACGATGGTTATTTGTGCGCGAATGCTCGGGGTATTGGCTGATAGAAAGCGTTCCAGAAATATTGTCTGCCGGGCTATGCATTGGAAACAAAATTGTGGTTGGATGTTAGGGACGGATCAAGCAACCAACGTAGTTATTGGGTGGAGAGAGAGAGAGAGAGAGAGATCGAAACATTATTAAAACGCTGTGTGTCTGGGAGATCTTGTCTGTTACAGATCACGGCTATAACACCATCTGTGGTAACTTGTTTAGAGTTGTTGCTGGGCTAGTGACGGAAGTAAGGATATCTCTGTCTGGGTTGTTACGAACGCATACATAGCTTGCAGCATGCTAGTTGGGACAAAAATCGAGTTGGAATGACTAGATTCGTTTGTTGTTGTAGGTTCGTGTTGACTGTAGGTGTACTTCTGTTACTGTGTTGGAAATGTTTGGCGCTTACAGAGAGTGTTGTAGGCTATATGGGACGGACTGTAAGTAAAAAGTGTTGATCTACCCTAAATATATACGACACGGTAATGCTCTAAGGAAAACCGACTTTGGTGGTGCATTGATCTTTCGTCGAAGCATCGCCTGTTTAATCGTATGCTAGTGTTGTCTGGTGTGCATTACGTTACGTAGCGGATGTGTCTGCTGCGGTAAATCATAATTGTTTCGTCGAAAATCAACGTGTTTTATAAAACTCCTACAGTTTGGTAACTTAAAGTGCGCTAGTTGTAGCCAGCTGAGTGCGTGTGAGTGTAGTAAATTCAGCAAGTTCGATACTGCAAACGCTGGAGACAAGACGAAGTTACTATTTCTGGAATACATGGGGGAAATATGTATGTCCTGTGGGTATATATCTCATAAACTGCAGCTAATCGATGCTTTTTTTAATGGAGGCGCTCCCATCTATACTACAGCAGCAGCTTCGTGTAGATGGCTTCTATCTCCTGGATTTTTGGACAACACTTTAACCGAGTGGCGTTCGTATCCGAGCATGACTTTCGGATGGAAGGAGCAATATCAAAGTGGTTGCGGGCGAGGAAACGACTGCTTAACGTGGTTGGCGTCGAATAGTAGAACCAAAATAAATTTGTCGAAAATCGTGAGCCCTGGTGTAAGCAAAGATATCGATTTTATAAAGAGTCCAGGCAGTTGATTGTTAGGACTTTTATTTTTTCGCTGAGTCGAGAAGATAATATTACCAGGATGGAGGATTGTGCAAGAAGATTGTTTAAGTGTTCTAAAAGAGAAGATATGGTATTTACAAAGTGCGCCGTTGTACTGTGCAAACGCTTTTAGATTTGATTACTTGGGTATTAAGAGTACCCGAAAATTGACCACTCTCTCGGACATTATGTTTTTTTTAGTTTCAACTGTAAATTACTTGTAGAGTCGAGCAAGGAGCAATATTTTCTTTAGCATTCCAGCATTCCAGGACTTTATTATCCACAGACGTAGATATCGTCTACGTAATTCCACAAGTCCCAAGAAGAAGAAGGGAAACGAAAACTGGGTTATATGGCGAAGACTAAGGCTTTTCAAAGGAGGCTACTGCATATGTGCAAGCCCGGTTTAAACAGATAGTGTGGGGAAAAATATTTGCTTTTACAGTAAACAAGCGGGGGGATTGGTCTCGCATCGTTGTATTGACCGAAATTAGCGGAACACACGACAAACGTGTTTGTACTGTGTGTGACTCCCATCCATTCCTTAGAGAGCAGGTTATGATCGATGTGTGCGGGAGTTGGTTGCGATATAAGTGTTTGCGAACATTACTTTGCATGTACTCAGTTGTAATAAAAAAAAAATGTAGCACTCCATGTCCTATATAGAATCATGTGTTGTGGCGTGTATGTTATCGTCTTCGTTTGTGGTAGATATCTATTTGTAATTGAAATAATAAATCTTAGTTCGGATTAGTGGATTGCACAAGAAAGGAGCTTGGAGTAGGAATTTTGTGGGTAAAGGGCGGGTCGAGCTGGAAATCAGTGTTGCATTGGGCAGGTAACTTCGGTTCTTTGGTTGCTGTATTGTCGAATAAGGGTGTTGTTAGGCCAATAATTTCGAAAAGTTTTAGTGTAGACGGTCGGAAATCGGTAAATTATTTCACGTATTTTTCCTTTATTTCGACTCTCCGTTGGACAACAGGATTTAAATGTCTTCTGGGGCGCTAGAATATCGGTGACAGATAAATGTAGTTGGCATCGTAACAGGACATAGAGATTCCTTAAATGGGATGTGTACTGCTGTAGCAAGGAAACAAGAGGTAAAATTAAAGTACCCGAACTCTCGGAAGGCGCATCTATATCTCGATCTAAGGGCAAGATCGCTAGAGTGTTAAATTTCGGAACTTTCGGCATGGCTTAGCTCCATTAAATAAATGCAATGCGAGCTATCCTTGTCAGAGTGGTGTGTCTGCGTAGAAGGTTTTGATCATTTGGAGATGTAACTTAGGTGTTTTTGTTTAAACACGTAGCATATGTTTCTTTTATGTAGCCTGCGGAGAGAGCGCTCTGCGTTCTGGACGATTGTTAACCGTGCTTGCAGATGTATATTTAGAGACTTTGTGCTAGATGTCATTGCCGATTTTCGTTATTTGGAACTTTTGTATAAACAATATGCCGTCTTCTGCTGCTGCTGTTATCGAAAGAGTGGTTGGCATATAAGTTACATTCCGTTCGATGGCTGTTGCTTGCATCGTCTAAACAAGAGATACATTTATAGATCTAAGGTTGCGGTCGAGTTCCGAAACGGACCATTTCTTTTCGTTAGTTGGCTCTGGTTAGAATTGTTTTTGCAACCTGGATGCAGTGCGTAATAAATAAATGTGGTCGCGTGTGTGTGTATTGGAATATGACGTATGCAATAAGCCTGACGCGTTTTTTCCCCCTACATAATACTGGTTCGAGAAAGGGCGATATAAGTTACATTAAAAACACATTTCTCGCATTCTCTGCTTGATTGTTTTACTTGTGGGGAATAGGAAAGAGAGAGAGAGGTTCGTAAAAGAAAAAAACAGCATGAGTCGGTCGTTGCTTGAGAAGTGATATACGTTTGATAACTTTTAAGGTTTGTCCGCAGAGTGCAGTGCAGAGCGCTTCTTCTTCTTCGCGCGTGTGGAGTGGAACTATTTGCTTAGCCTTTACAGGTAACGCTCGGCCAGAGCACGTGTGTGATTCATCGCCGCCCGTCGGCCGCGCGCGCTGTTTTGAAAGGCTGCGGTTGAGCAGGTATCAGCGGCAAGGGGTTGTTTGAATGGAGCAGCCGGCCGCTATTGTCCGTCTGAGTTCTGCTTTTCTCGCCAGGAGACACACAGCAAATTGTTTTCTTGCGGGCGGACTGTTCCACTGCGAATTAGAAAACTTCGCGGACGTTGGTGTAGAGGCAGTACAAGGAGCTATAACGTTCGTAGGGAAAAAAAATAATAATAATCGGGGCGGTCGGATCGTTGTGTCCGCGTCGCCGAGGACGAGCGTGGCGCGGTTAGATAATAATTTTTTCGGTGCAGACTTCACATGCAGGTGCGGCAGCTCGCTCTTCCGCGTTCTACGGCCGGCGGCTGGGGGACGGGCTGTGGCGCTGTTAAATAATAATAAGAATAATAATTTTCGGCGCGGGCTTCGCGGCAATTCTTTCGCGAGGTGCGGGGCGCGGCCCGGTCGGCGCGCTGGGGTCTACCGGAAAAATTGCGCGCATGCCGCGGCGGGGCTCCGTAAATGCACTACGGTAGTTTTTTTTTAGCGTATGTACGCAAGTACATGATCGTCAGGAGGCTGAAGATGGACAGTCGGCCTGTGTGCCGCGTCTCCGCGGTCGCAGCGGCTACGGCCGGCGGACTGAGGCACACAATAGAGACTGGTCAGCTGCAGAGGAGGGTGGCCAGCGTCTGCACACATGGCTTCATTGTGTAGGCGCTGGGTGGGGGGAGAAGTGGGATCAGAGCCATCTGTTGTCAGCGGTTGGAACTACTGCTTTCAGTCGATTTCAATGGCTTGAAATGGATTGAAAATTCGATATAATTACTAGAGTAATGGGAGTACATACATATGGCATTACAGATGATCATATACATGATTCATCTATATGCACATCTAATTTTGGATGCGATATGAGCTCTAATTAAGGGTCTTTTTTATCATGTTACCGAACAGAATGCTCTGATTTGTTGTTATATATAGAAACAGGTGCAGTCTGAGGGTGCTCCACCGGATCGGAGGGGCGAAAGCCTACCAGGACAACCAGAAATCGGTTTTCCCGCCAATTTGTGGTTGTACCAGGAACCTCCCAACTACGTGAGTCAAATGTAATTACCGTAATTGCATCCTTTCCATGTTGCTGCTGTCCCTCTGACACTCTGTGTCTAAATGACTGCAGAATATCTGTTGGGGATGGTCATGTGGTAGGGTGGGGGTGGTGGAGGGGGTGGTCACGTGCTGTGCTCTCATTGGCCGGTGGTAGTCACGTGACTGGTAGGGTGGAGGGTGACGTAGATAGTCACGTGATGCCTTGGGGTGAGCTCAGTTCCACGACAGACGTGGAGGAGTGAACACGTGCAATTGCAATAACAATAAACAATTACAATAAATAAATAATTACCCTAAGTACATGTAATTACTCTAAGTACATGTAATTGCAATTATGTAATTACTCTAAGTACATGTAATTGCAATTATGCAATTACTCTAAGTACATGTAATTGCAATTATGCAATTACTCTAATTAATTTGATATCAATTTGATTATTTTTGACCCAGAATCCGCACTTGCATCACCTTACATTTTTTCTACGTTTAGAACTAGCTTCCTTCCTTCGCACCAACTAGAAATTTTGTCTAAGTCATCCTACACGCTATCACAGTACAAGACGACACCCTCCCATACACCACAGCATCATCAGCAAACAGCCGCAAATTACGAGTTACTCTGTCCATCAGATCATTTATATAAACAGAAAATAATAGTGTCCTGAATATGACATGTGCATGAGGAACATGGTTTGAAATTTCTTGTGTTCCAAAGCAGATAGCTGCCCAATATTGGTGTTCATTGCACCTTGTTGTGAAAAAACCTTTCCTGGAACTAACGTGCATTAAACGTAGTTACAATCTTCTCGGATTTCAAGCAGCGCCTTATTTATATGCGTGGAACCCCTTCAGCAGGTGCCACTGGTGTTGCCATTACTAGAAACGGCTGACTGATTTTATTAGAACACTGTCCTCCTTCTGTAAGTTAAGGAGATCTGGATGTGAAAATGACCGAAAATCGAAAAATACATTTATCTGAAAGACAAATTTCTCTCGTTTCCAACAATGTATGGTTTATTAACTTTTAAATTTTTATTATCGTCTTAAACGCCCTTTGAACAAATGTCTGCACACTGGCCATGCCCCCTTTCAGTTCACTGTCGCTGCTTGACACGCAAAAGCCTAGTCCTCGAGTTGTGGGAGTCATATTGTGAGAACGTTATCACAGACGTGTCGTGCTCATCTCATATTTAATTCGTCTAGTGAGAGTCCCTTTACTTTTGTAGTTTCATTTGATCGTTTATTGTGTTCATGTTGCCACGAATTAGGAAATTAAAGTTTCATAGAAACCAGTTCAGAGTAGCTGCATGTAGTAATAATATTATGGAAGCAGAAGAACCTGTCAGCATGAGAAGTCACCTGCTTCCAAACAAAGCTTTCTTATATGATGTCTCATGAAAACAATTTCAGTGGTGCTTCGAGTGTTAATAGTACTGGAAATATAACTGTCAATATAAATGTGCTTTCAGAAATCTTGAACAGAACAATGAAATGCAAATATTGTAACCGCGAAAACACCCCACCCCCTCCTTCAAGTTTGTGAGGATGTCACTCCCAGAATAGCTTTAGCAACCACAGTTGTGATTGTCTGTACTAACCGCATATCAAACACTACAAATAAGACAAATCAGTTAACAAAAAGCCAATATTACGAAATAAATGTTCGTTTTGTGCATGCTATGAGAGACATTGGAAAGAAAGCTCCTCAGACATTTTGTGCACTGATGGATCTTCCTCCTCCTTCATGTAAATTGAAAGATACAACAATGTTTCATGTCACCCATCTCAAATAAGTGGTTGTTCAATAAAACAAGCAGAAGATGAAGCGATGGAACACAGTGATGGAACCGACGTAGTTGCTGCCATTGATGGTTTGAGGCATATCTCTCTAAACGGCGTTGTGTCAGACACATTTATGGAATCTGGCAATGTTTTTGACTTTGAATGTTTATAAAAACCCTGTCAGGGTTGTGCAAGCAAAAACATTGGAGTCATTTGTGTGCAAAAAATTTTAAAAGTGCCAGTGGCAACATAGAAAATGAAGGCGTAATTAATGTGTTTATGATGTCTGAGGTGACAGACCATATGATGATATACAAATAAAGAAGCTGGAGTGCATAGGACACGTCCAGAAACGAATGGGAGCCAGGGCTGAAGAAGCTGTTTGAAAACCAAAGTGGGACGAAACCCTAAGACGGAAAATGTATAGCAGGTCTTGGTCGTCTGACTAAATATGAAATACACTAATTGTCTCAATATCATGTAATTGCAATAAGACGAAATATTCAAGATTTTGGAAGAATATGAAGAAAGCTGTCTGGACAACTTGGTTTCACATGATTTCTACTGATGAGAATCCACAGAATGGACTATGAACTAAACGCGGGAATACCCAGTTCGGGCAAATACAGCAGCCTTTTTCTTGGGTCGTATTTATTCAACCTTTTCAATGCACAAGTAGAATTGTTACAAATCACTTTGTACTAGAACAATACCATCTACGGATGCGTTTTACATTAGTCCAAATAAATTAATGTATCTTACATTCAGGTAAAATTTTATCTCTGATCCATAGGTCGAAAGGCAATCGACCTTGCATTCAGAGAAATTATAAAAACATGCCCTCTGGATGGACACTGGGTACCCGTTTGATTTGAATGGAGTGGGGCGGGGGGGGGGGGCATTGCAGCCCAGTGGCTTAAGCACTTAAACAAGGCGCTCTGTAGCAGATTAGAGCGACCGCAGAAAAGGGAAGCTTTACAATTCCTTTGGCATAACACGCTTTAAAGTTCAAAGAGGCCACAGAAGTACTATTTAATCTGCGAAACCGTACTGCGAAGCTATTTAAGACGACAAACCTGAAATTTTTCTTCGTGCTGTTCTCCATAACCAAATACAGGGTGTTACAAAAAGGTACGGCCATACTTTCAGGAAACATTCCTCACACACAAAGAAAGAAAATATGTTATGTGGCCATGTATCCGGAAACGCTTAATTTCCATGTTAAAGCTCATTTTGTATTTCTCTTTAAATGTAAACTGAAATAATTCGTGTCGCGATATGATAAACCGCGATCGTGATAGGCTGCAATTTTACCTTTATCAAACTCGGAAATCTGATGGTACGCATTTCTCCTCCTTACACGAGGCAATACAACAACTTTTCGCCAGGCAACGCCGGTCAACTGCTGTTTGTGTATGAGAAATCGGTTAGAAACTTTCCTCATGTCAGCACGTTGTAGGTGTCGCCACCGTCGCCAACCTTGTGTGAATGCCCTGAAAAGCTAATAATTTGCATATCTTCTTCCTGTCGGTTAAATTTCGCGTCTGTAGCACGTCATCTTCGTCGTGTAGCAATTTTAATGACCAGGAGTGTAGTCTAACTGCCTTGAATTTTTGCATTCGTACGTTCAAATGTTGGTAAACTTAAGAGATCAAAGTGCGGAGGTGATCCGTCCCTAGATTTATAAACTAACTTTGTTGTTGTTGTTGTGGTCTTCGGTCCGCAGACTGGTTTGATGCAGCTCTCCACACTGCCCTGTCCTGTGCAAGACTCTTCATCTGAGAATACGTTCGGCAACCTACATCCTTTTGAATCTCATTCCTGTAGTCGTCCCTCGGTCTCCCTCTACGATTTTTACCCCACACACTTCCTTCTAATACTAAGTTGACAATTCCTTGATGTCTCAGAATGTGCCCAACGAATCTATTCCTTCTCTTAGTCAAGATATTCTAAAGACTCTTTTTCTCCCCAGTTCGGTTAAGTACCTCCTTATTAGTTACGTGATCTACCCATCTAACTTTCGTCATTCGTCTGCAGCACCACATTTCAAAAGCTTCTATCATCTTTTTGTCTTAATTTGCTTATCGTCCGCGTTTCACTTCTATACAATGCTGCATTCCAGACAAATGCTTTCAGAAAGGACTTCCTAACATTTAAATGTTTCGCTTTTTTAGAAACGCTTTTCTTCCCATAGCCATTCTGCACTTTATATCTTCTCTACTACGGCCATCAGAAGTTATTTTGCTTCCCAAATAACAAAACTTATCCACCACTTTTATTGTCTCATTACCTAATCTAATTCCTTCAGCATCACCTGATTTTCTGACATTACATTCCTTTACCCTCGTTTTACTATTGTTAATGTTCATCTTAGATCTTCCTTTCAAGACACTGTCTATTCAGTTCAATTGCTCTTCCAGATCCTTGCAGTAGGTTTCCCTTTCCTTGGCCTATCTTCTAAGATAAGTCGTAATGTATTGCCTCCCGTGTTCCTACATTTCTCCTGAATCCAAATTGATCCACCCCGAGATTGGATTCCACATGTTTTTCCATTCGTCTGTAAATAATTCGTGTTCGTATTTCACAACCATGACTTATGAAACTGATATTTCTGTAATTTTTTACATTTGTCTGCTGTTGTTTTCTTTGGAATTGGGATTACTATATTCTTCTTGAAGTCTGAGGGTATTCCCCTGTCTCAAACATCTTGCACACCAGGTGGAACGATATCAGCAACTCAGACGAAATATCATCTGCTCCATGGGCCTTGTTTCGACTCAAAAATCCTTCAGCGCTCTGTCAAATTCTTCTCTCAGTATCATATCACCTATCTCATCTTCGTCCACTTCGTCTTCCATTTATAGAATACTGCCTTTAAGTTTGTTTTGCCTCCCGCGTCGTAGGTTCGAATCCTCCCTCGGGCATGAATGTGTGTTGTCCTTAAGTTAGTTTAAGTAGTTTGGACCAACGTAGTTTGGTCCCATAGGATTACAAACATTTGAACATTGTATTCAAGTTTATTTCCTTTGTATAGGACCTTCCACAGTTCAGCTTTCCCCTCTTTTCTTAACTTAAAGTTACTTATACGATGGACAACATACACAACCAGGTCCATTGTAGTACTCGAAGTTTCGACGGGAATGGGCGCATAATCCGTGACATTGCGCCTTAGAACGCGCGACCATTCCCGTGCGGCAGACTACTTTTCGTGTTGAACTATCACTTATTTCAGCTACTGCTATATTGGTAAATAACGTAGCATTTATCAGTTGAACAAGATCCTGAACACCACAACTTTCTACCTGAATGCCCAGACATTTGATCTGTTCGGTCTCACTTATCATATGCCCTTTCTGTGTCATCAGAATGACAGTTTTTGCCAAAAGTGTAAGAAGTTAATCTCTCGGTGATTTTGCGAGATGGCAGCCCTTCTCTCATCTTTATTATCGATGTTTATTGTTGACGTACTGTCGTAATGAGTCCTGTACATACAATTTTCTATTGCTGACGGGAATACAATGCAGGGAAGATTTTTGCTAAGGTGAGATGCAGATCTGAGGGGGCCAGTGAAATTCCTTCCTACCGCGCCGTAGGAGGCTGGGCGCGCTGGTTTTGGGTGGCACAGTGGCAGGGCAGTAGGTCATAAAAATGTAGCCTTGGGTCTCAAACTGTGAAGGAGAAGCATTGTCTGAGCTTTTTAGAAGAAGATAGAAGGGCCCACGGCTGTGGGCGAGGGTCCGAAAGGGGAGGCGACAGAATGTTTGCTGGAGGCTAGGCGGTAGCTCCCACGGGCAACGGTTAGAGCCGTTTGGTGAGAATCGCGCCAAAAGTGTGTGTGGAAGGGATGTCGTCTTTGATTGGCTGATGTTCAAAGCGCCAGCTTTTCGAAATCAGCGGTTGTCTTGAGAGATTTTACTGGCTGGAGTTCTAGAACTCGACGCTGATTGGCTTTACGTAAAAACGGCGTTTCTCGGGGGTCTTGCGCGGAGACGCGGTGATAGAAGGCGACTTCGTGTTTCGTAGCGCTGGAGTACGGACGCGTCTGGTAGCGTCCTGGCCTCCCAGTGTGCGGACTTGGAGATTTTACTTATTGACCTGATACTTGGACGAGTGAACTTGTATACGTTTCAGGGTACACTCTGAGATTTATACTTGAGCTTATTGTTGTTGTTTTCGGTTTGAATAAGGCCAGCCAGCCAATACTAGTGCACCGAAGCACTAGTTGCGATATACTCAACTTCTGGAGTCATTTAGACCTTCAGTACTCGTGCGTGCTGGTCTACGCTAACTGAAGTGGTCCTGACTTGGCAGAATTGTTTGAGATCGTAGGCACTGTGTACTGCCGAGCGAACATAGGCTGATACCAGGGAGTACAGCTTCCGAGCGAAGGAGCGAGTTTTCTTTTTTATTTCGTGGTCGCGCAAATTTTCAGCTCACAGTCGCCCTGCCCCCACGCCACTGCAGCGTAGCACCTTCACACGCAAGTCGTCAGTTTGGCAAAGCGCTCGCCAGCAACAAATAGTCGATACATCAGGTTCTGCCTTATAGTGGGAATTGTGTAGTTAGGAAAGTCAACCCTGCACTTGTATTCCGACTCGATTATCCTGCTAAGAACATTATATTATTTCACGGAAGTGGTTTCTGACTTGTCAGTCGTCACTAATTTCCAGTTTCCTAACAATTTGAGTAACGTCATATGCATTAGATTGTTCTTTCTTATTTAGTTATAAATGTATTCTTGTTGTTTATGATTTTAGTATTGGATTTATCATTGTGTGTTTTATCCTGCTTAAAAAAGGTGTAATAAATATTGTTGGATTTAAAAGATGCTTTTTTCAACATTATTAGTAGTCAGATCCCAGTTCGTTAGATTTTTGGTGGGGACAAATTATTAATTATATGTTATGCCACTTGCACGAAGTGGAAGAGTTTCATTACAATTAGAACTGAAACAGGGCAGATCGTACAAATTATTTGATATGATCCCAGAATGAAACTTTCACTCTGCAGCGGAGTGTGCGCTGATATGAAACTTCCTGGCAGATTAAAATTGAGTGCCGTAACCGGGACTCGAACCTGGGACCTTTGCCTTTCGTGGGCAAGCGCACTACCGAATGTTCTATCCCGACACGACTCACGATGCCGCCTCACAACTTTACTTCCGCCAGTACCTCGCCTCCTACTTTCCAAACTTCACAGAAGCTCTCCTGCGAACCATGCAAGACTAGCACTCCTGGAAGAAAGGATGTGGTGGAGACATGGCTTAGCCCGCGAAAGGCAAAGGTCCCAGGTTCGAGTCCCGGTTCCGGCACACAATTTTAATCTGCCAGGAAGTTTCATATTTGATATAATGTTGAATATCACTAATTAATTCGGGGTCAGCCGCTCCTGTCTTCCTATTGCATTAACCCACATTAACCTTCCCCAGCCGGAATCATTTTATCCACTTCATTTTTTCACCACCACACCTTACAATTTAGCATCAATTTATTTTGTAAAAGTCACGAACGTCTGCCTAGAGCAAGATGTCTATAGCGTTGATGCAGCCCAGTTGACCAGTGACGTGTGTGCTCTGTCCACAGGCATCGTGCTGTATGAGCTGCACGCGCCCATCATGATCCTGGCGACGCGCCGCTTCGAGGCCCACTCCATCGGCAAGCGTGAGCTGGGCCGCGACCTCAAGAAGGTGGTGCGCTGTCTCGAGGAGGCCAGCCTCATCCTGGGCTTCGAGCCGGAGGGCTCGTCGGAGGCGCTGATGGCGGCCGCCGCCAAGGACGCGCTGGACCGCCTGCGGGACTGGCAGACCGTCATCGGCAAGCTCAACGCGTAACAGCGGGCGGTGGCGAGGCGAGTCGTCACGCCGTGTTCCAGCAACACCGCCTCGGGAGGAGGTCTCGGCGCAGTCCGTGTCACACTGGTTAAGCCGCAATCGCTAGCTGACTGGCTGGCCACTGGGACACAGCCTACTGTCTCGTAGCGGCCAGCCAATCAGCTAACAATCGTAGCCTATTTGAAGTGACGTCGCACGGACTGCACTGAGGCCTCATCTCTAAGTGGCGCTGGCTCAGGCAAGATTGCCCAGAGAGAAAGCCTGAGCACTGTCGTGTGGCATCGTGCAGAGTAGGCCTCTATCGCTTACCTGACCGAAACGTATAAAGAGAAGGCCTCCAAACTTTCGTATCACATCACAGAGAGTAGGCTGCGAGCGTGCATCTGACTGCCAGATAGTCAGCTTTGCAGTTGTCACCTGTCCACTGTATGGACTTCATCTTGGATACTATTAATGAACTCTCTCATGCTAGCTCTATGCAGTTGTGACGTGACATAACATTGTTGAGGCCTTCTATTTAGATCGTGTGGAGCTGACTGATGGTCAGTCAGGTACACAATCTCGGTCTACTCTATGGACTTCATCTTGGATACTATTAATGAACTCTCTCACTGCTAACTCTATGCAGTTGTGACGTGACATGACATTGTCGAGGCCTCCTATTTAGATGGTGTAGAGCTGACTGATGGTCGCATTGCAGCCAGCCAGCTACACGATCACGGTCTACTCTTTGTGATGTGGCATACAGTGCTCAGATCTTCTCTAAGCGGTGTTAGCTCAGGACACGTGGCCTGGCTCAAGGAGGTGTCAACAGAGACGGTCATGCTGCTGAGCCAATACAACGCCCTGGCATCACCAGAAATGTTTCCAAGAGGGGGCAAAATTCAGGCACTGCCAATTTTGAAATAACTTTCTGACTCACAGTATATCTGAAAATGTGTTGCATCAATTAACTAAATATGACAAAAGATAGACAAAAAGTTTATTACTTCATACACGTTGTATTTATCTATATTTTACAATTCATGTCAGACATTTCTAGAAGGTGCTAAGTGAACTTTAAACACGAAGTTTTACATAGAAGACCACATCTGAAAATGTCACCCAGCAACATTGTATGGAGTTCATTTTGAATACTATTAATGAACTCTCTCACTGCTAGCTCTATGCTTTCCATATTTTGAGAGGAGATACTATGAATCAAAACGACCAAAATTCTCTAGTAAAGAGGGCTCTAAAATGCATACCTTAAGAGCTATGGATATTTTTTCCCTCAGGAATCAAACTATTGGTATCGTACGTCCATAGACTTACAAAATAATGAAACTAACTTATATTAAGGACAAAACACACAGCCAAGACCAAGGGAGGCCTCGAACCTCCAGTCAGGTGGCTGCACAATCCGTGATACAGCGCCTCAAACTGCTCAGTTATTCCCGTGCAGCAGCTGTGAATGGTTATTCACTTTAGGTATCGTGCAACACATCTCTTCTACAGGTCAAGTGCTCTTAGTTATTAATCTACGCATTTTCGAGGCCAAGTTTACTAGACTTACTTGATTCTTTTGAGCCATACTACTTCCTCTCAAAATATGGAAAGTAAAGAGCTTGCAGTAGAAGACATTTGTTTCTCAGTATCAAAGATGAATTAAGTGCTTATAGTGTCACTGCATGATACTACCGAACAGGGGGTTCCTTTGTAAAACATAGTCCCCTGTAAAACTTCTAGAAATGTGCGTCATGAATTTTGAAACAGCATGTATATAGTACTCTATGTTAGATGACTTTCATCTTAATCAGTAAATATATCTCTTGTTACCTAAGTCAGTAGCGTTTTCCCATAATTTTAATAAACGCAAAAGAAACACACAACAATTACGTTCGTCAGAAAATAAGTTCCGTTTTGCGATAAAGAATAAATCGAGTACCGATAAAAAAAAGCAATGAATACTTCCACGACTGGATGTCATAGTTGCTGATGAATCACCTGGGTTGTATGACCATGGTCCCTGATACATTTCTGCTTCTGACGTTTCGTCCAGCGTGCTTTGGACAAAATGTCAAGAGCAGAAATGTTTCAGGGGCCACGGCCGTAAAACCCAGAAGATTCATCCACACTAAAGCAATACCCCACATCACTTACCAACACAGCCCCCGTAATTTTCAAGGCACTTACAGCGTGCTATATGTTTATGTAAACCTTCGTCATATGATGTTGCCGTCCGAGTTATCAACTATGTGGTACCATCTTCTTTTACTTCTTCATCGTTATTGAAGCTCTTATCATTAAAGAACCACTTCCGATGCCGAAAGAGATTAAAATTACTAGGAGTGAGATCGGGACTGTATGCAGGATGGCCCGAAAAGTTCCTGCCGAAGCTCTAAAGTATTGTTTTGTCACATTCAACGTGTGTGTGGACGAGTGTTGTCATGAATGAAAACCACATCTTTTGTGAGCATTCCTCGGCTTGTTATTTATTGTTCATTGCAGTTTCTTAAGCATCTCGCAAGAAAAATCTTTATTGTTTCAGCTTGTGGTAAAAAAATTAATCAATGAAATGCCTTGTCTGTCTCAAAACATGGTGCACGTGACTTTTCGGAGTGTCAGGAATTCTTTGGATTTAACCTATCCTGGGAACAAAGTGTCTCCATTCCATCGATTGCCTTTTCGTTTTACGTGTATCATAAGCAACCCAAGTTTTATCCCCCTTGTCTATCTGGTATGAAAATTTCTCGCTATATTAATCCTTCAATCCTCTGTACATTTGCCGCAACAGTATCATTACCTTAAGTGGTAAAAAATTTTAGTTTGATGCCACCACCAACCAGTTCTAAATCTGGATCAGACTGAACAATGACAATGTTCAAAAAGAAACCTTGTTTGAGAAATAGTACTATGCTAGGCACAAATTCTTCAGGAAATCGACTTTTAAAAAGCAAACCGTTTCTACACGAATTCTTTCGTTACGAGCAAGAAATTTTAAATGACAAATGTAGTCTTATGGTAAGAAGGCCATATCTCTGATAGGCACCCAAGAAGATTCAATTTTAAGAGCAGGATATCAGGGGACTGACACTCCTCAACTTAAATACGGTAATTAAAATAATTTTGTAAGTAGTTTACATATCACAGCAACATCAAATGAAAAGGAGGGTACTGAACATTACTGTCATGTACAATAATCAAATGTCATGTACAATAATCAAATGTTATTTATAGTCTGTTAAGATGTAAAAAGGTATATTTAACTTCCTGTAAAATATTCCCCACCCACTGATGCATTTTGTCAGCTATTAGTATAATACGAAATTTGAAAATATGAAACCTGGAGACACTCTGATGATCGATAAGGATTCACATGCTGTTCCAGTTCCTTGTAAAATAAGCCATAAAGCAAATGTCTAATTTTCTTGTTTCTTTATTTTAAAATAACAAGTCTTTTGCAGGGCTGCATTGAGAGTAGGTTTTTTCATTTACATGCCTTTTTGTCTTAATCCAACCATGAACTCCCAGATTTAATTGTTAGTCTTGTCCATATCCGACACGTGTGTAAAATTTGTAGTATCTGACAAAGCTCTTCCCTCAGGTTGACAAATATGATCGTCCTTGCCTTTAAAGTATGAACAACCTTCATATTGTGTGTCTCATTTCATCCATATCTGTGATACATATCCATAATAGTGATTCATCAAATTTGTGACGAATTTAATCAGATTTCGATAAGAACATTAATTTTTGTACTGTAAATGAAGCATAATCTGTACTGTAATAAATTATGTTTTTGTTCTATATTACTCAAAAGATTATGAGATGAGAATTTTTTTTAATTTTTCTAACTGCCATTGGATCTGTCAGACAAATCGTCCACTTAATATTATCTTGATTTGATAGGGGGAAAACGAAAATTTACTCCAGACACTATTTTTGGAAGACTTACTAAAGACATTGCATTTTTCAAGATGATGATAACACGAAATGTTAATTTCCTGATCTCACTGATATCTACTAAAATCTTACCATGTAACTAATTTGGAATTAAATACATTATTCTACTTGTATATGTATCGACTATTTTACTGTGTGAGAAACTGAAATTGTATATTTAGTAATACTAAACACAGTCCATTGTACATTCTGTCTATGTAAACTACCAGTGTCACAAAGTAATAAAAATAGATATCATATTGTTTTATGCAACATCATTTATTACAGTTACTTTTCTTTGTATTTTCATGTCAATCATCTACTGTATGAGATGTCTAAACAAAACAAAATACAAATGAAAGTCATACAAGCATTTCATAATTATAAAACGGTCTTTCAACAGCTAAAGACTGTCACAGATGCAAAAGAAGTGCATGGTGTCAGGTTGTCGCTGCCAGCAGATTCAAGGAAACCAGTGTCTTAAATGTATTATTTTATACATGATGTTACTGTTGTATTTTCTTGTAGATTTTGACGTAACTGGCTCTAGCAGCCATAGAATTCTCTCCTGTGTCTCTTCTTACGTAGATAGTTTAACTGAAGCTGATTGTGTAAGAAGTGAGACACAGACAACTACATTTATTAACATTTGTACATATTTATTTTGAGATCTGATTAACAGTTACTACAATGACGCTCAAAACTAGAACATCATACACAGTACTCGAAATCTTTGTATACTTACTTTTAAGAATATTTGTGTTGTGGTAATACGATGTATTGTAGATGCAGTAGTTCATGGTCCATCGAACATAAACAATGAAAACAGAGCAAGGTGTTTTGGGCTGGTTAGAGAAAATGCGTGCCATTCGTTTAAGATCCTAAGTTGTCACTGATCATGTAAATTGTTGTACTGTGATTCTGTACACAAGGGGGAGCAGATTGTGCAAAAACAAGTGCCGCGTCAAAGAGCAGACATAGTCACCAACTGCTGATTCTGCACTGGGACGTCACCATCAAGACACCATGTTGGTGAACACCTCCTGTGGGTACCTGGCCACGCAGGCGTGCCTGGTAACGAGGCTGCTGATGCCACTGCCAAGGCTGCAACTCTCTTACGTCGGACAGCTACGTACTGTGTCCCATCGCATGATATTCAAGGGGCTCTTTCGCTGCGCCTAATATCGTCGTGGCATAATGTGTGTTCTTCGCTTACAAATAATAAGCTTCGAACTATTAAACCGCTCCCGGTGGCTTGGAGGACCTCGTCACGCTGCTCGCGACGAGAAGAGTTCATCTTGGCCCGGTTGCGGATCGGACATTGCCGGTTCAGCCACCGCCACTTGCTCACTCGTGACCCCGCACCGTTATGTTCCTGTGGCCACCCGCTGTCGGTGCGCCATGTTTTATTGTCGTGTTCCAATTTTACTCCTGTTCGGCTTGTACTACATATGCCCGACACACTGGAAGAAATTTTAGCTGATGACACGCGGCCTGTTGCTCGAGTATTGAATTTTTATCACCTTGACCAATTTGTCAAAGGACATATAGCTCTTCCCTTTGTTGTTTTTTATTCTATGTTTTTAATTGTTTTTCTATAGTCTCATTATCCTTGGGTATATCCCAGTTTTGTTTCGGGCGCTAATGGCCCCAGCAGCAGAGTGTGCGCTGATATGAAACTTTCTGGAAGATTAAAATTGTGTGCCGGAAAGTTTCATTCTGGAAACATCCCTTAGGCTGTGGCTAAGCCATGTCTCCACCATATCCTTTCTTCCAGGAGTGCTAGTCTTGCATGGATCGCAGGAGAGCTTCTGTGAAGTTTGGAAAGTAGGAGGCGAGGTACTGGCGAAAGTAAAGTTGTGAGGCGGCATCGTGAGTCATGTCGGGATAGCACAGTCGGTAGTGCGCTTGCCCGCGAAAGGCAAAGGTCCCAGGTTCGAGTCCCGGTTCCTGAACACAATTTTAATCTGCCAGGAAGTTTCAGCTTAGATATTTTTTTAAGAATTGGCCACCATTTGACTGATAATTATATACTTATTGTCACAAGCCATTCTGAAGTGCTGTATTGCTCTTTTAGCAGCTTTTGTGTCAGATTTTCATTTGAAATGCAGGCTCGTGGACGAACAGAGGGACCGAAGTCTGTAGCTGCAGAGAACGGCAGACTACCGGCCGGGCCCCGCCATCCGGCCTGAGCTCGCGAGGGAACGTCCTCTGGGGAAACCTCCGAAGGGCCCACGCCCACGACCTGTGGCCCAGATGATGTCGTAGACGGTGACGTCGCTGGCGAAGTCGGCGTCGGATGCTGCGTAGCATCTTGCTCGATGTCCCTGGGGATATCCAGGTGAGGCGGAGGCTGCGAGGGCTCCGTTTCCACGACGTCGGGCCGCGGTGCCGTGAGGATCTGCTGCGGGGGCAACCGCCGAAGTCGCGCGAGCGGCAGAGGCCGCGCGGTCTGCGTGTTGTGCGAATCTGCCGAGAGAAATGCAGAAGGATCACGGGGTACATGACGAGGACGAATTTGGTTGCGGTGCCTGCGAATGATGCCATTGGGACCTGAAATTTCGAACCGCACCGCAACGTCGGATGATCTCGCCCCGCTCCCATCGTCTGCGACCGCCAAAGACTATGAAAAAGACTGGGTTATGCGGCAAAGACGTTGTAAAAATAACTAGACTCCCTGACAGCGCTGCTGTCGCGGGATAATTTGAACCTTCGGCCGGCCGCCATGGTAGTGGCAAGCGTCAGATAAATACCACTTTTCTTAGCAGGTAAATCGTGTATTGCATAGCTGCTGCGGGATGTATACACAATTGATAGTCACGTCTGTATTGTTTGGCTATCGCAGTGTCCATGAAGTATGATGGTGAAGAGCTGCTCAGCGTTTAAATACATAAATCAATTTAAGAAAGAAATAAAAAGATCGAATACTGTATTCCCATTTATATTTCTTAATAATACAAGAAGCCCTACTATTTGTGTTCAGAGATAGTTACACTTGCTTAACTGATTGTTAGTCAAGACAATATTGTCTTCAATGAAATTAATAACAGGCTTTTACAATACTGGTAGCTCTTCAAAACGAGCTACTTTAGGCAGTAGTCGTGGACAGAAAGTTCAAAAAGTTTCATTTTATGACTGTGTAAAAATAACTATTGGGGTCAGGAAATTAGTTGCCTCACTGCATTTTGAATTTTTGTTTATCAAATTAATATTAGCAACTTGTAACTGCTTTACATATAGGTATAACAACTGAAAAGGGTTTGCAGAACTGTGAATAGTTCCATATATGAACGACACATAGCCACACTGGATGCCCTTTGTGAAGTTCAACCCTGTGGCGATAGTTGCTGATTTTTGAACAGTTCACTATGGTGTAAGGTATTTGGCTTACAGCATTAAAAATGCTAATTTTCTTGCTAGATACCCTAATGCTAATGTTAGATGACTTAGTTAAGAAAAAGTTATAACATACTTCGTGTTCTTAAAAGAATTTGGTAGTGGCTGGTTGCTGTACTCACAACATAAGAAGCTATTTTTCAGTTATGTATCTGATGGAATATTTCACTTTCAAAATCGATTTTTAACATTAGCTGTTTCACGAAGCTTTGTTACATTTTTTGTTTCTATGAAATATCTAAATCAAAGACGAAAATTGTAAAACTCTTCCGAAATTAATGTTTGTACAAAAATTTCACAGTCGTAGAATATACAGAGAAAGTGCCAAAAAACGTGTCTGACGATAAATTCCGTTCATATGCTGCACTTAGAACACTAAAAAACTGAATATTATAGTTCGGTTTCGTAAGGAAGAGGAAATGCTGTTGGCCAATTTCTACACCGTATGTGTAATAAATTTATACACAACCGATAGTTGCTGTATATTCAAGTAGTCTGAAGCTGTTTTATAGTTATATACTTCAATTTGACATAGTTTTCAGATGTATACTCTCTCTAATCAAAAGAATCTTACGCACATTTAAAGTTCGCGCGGAAGTTTGCCACCACAATGGCCGCCAAGGCGCTCTTCAATTTGTCCGCTGTTCGCAGTCGGCCGCTTACGCGATTGTAGAGGCTTGGTCGGCGGTTGCTGTTGCTCCGGGCGGCGCAATGGGTGGAGCAGATGGAGCAGGGTGCGGTGGCGGCGGCCGTGAAGACGTTCGGCCAGCGATGACCCTTCGCGTGGATGCGAGCTGTAGGAGGCGAGTGCTCCAAACGAAGTTTGGACATCTGCTGCTTAAATGTCCAGACGAAGCGTTCCGCTGCGCCGTATGGCTGCAGGTGAAACAGTGTACTGGTTAGATGCTTAATGCCGTTGCATTCACAGAAGGAGCGAAATTCTTGTAATGTGAACTGAGGACCGTTGTCAGAGACTATCAGTTCAGGCAGACCTTCCAGACAAAAAAATGAAGCCAACGCCCTAATTGTGCCACTATAAGTCGTAGAAGACATTGGCATTGCAAACGGGTAACCACTACAAGAATCAACCACAATAAGCCTCTTAGTTTTCTAAAACGGACCAGCATAGCAATATGCATTCGATGCCATGGTGAATCTGCTTTTGGCCACGCAAAAAAATTCTGAGGTGGGGCTGACTGATTGGTAACACACACTGGTTGTTGCTGTTGTTGTTGTTGTTTCTAAATGGGACTAAAGAACTGGGTTATCAGTACCCTGTTCCCAGCAAAGAGATCACATCAGTTGTTTCCAGTTGAAGAAGAAGCACTCTACAGCCAGTACACAAGAAAATACAGGAAGGTAGTGTTCGCTAAAAATGACATCATAAAAGGAGAAGGGAAACCACAAAAGCAGTGGACCAAATAGTCAACTGTGTTAAAGGATCACAGTGGCTGGCTGATCACTAGGATAATAATGGATGAGCCAGTCATACTGTACGCACTAAAGCTGCCAGTTGAAAATAGGACCGGCATGAGAAACGGAACAGGATGTCCAGAAACTGTTGATGAAGTGTATGTGGTGAAACCGACGCCTTTGAATCGCAGGACAATTGCAGGTGGAGCAGTAGGCGAGGGATGGACAACAGAGGGATATGAGATTGGCAGGAGAATGCCTGTTCTGGGTCGACGCTGAGGAAAGGGAAGGGCGGTGTTTGGAAATAAAAGCCTGCTATGCGGATGGTGAGGCGTAGCGTGAACGTGGGTGACATATGAAGCCAGTAACTGTTCTCGGCGAAACCTCATGGGAGGGATGCCAGCTTCAGCGAGGAGGCTTGGCACAGGGCTGGTGCAGAAAGCCCCCGTTGCGAGATGAAGGCCATCGTGAAGAAGGGGATCCAAGATCCGCAATGCTGAACGTGACGCAGAGTCATACACCTGTCTCCCATAATCCAAGCGTGATAATATTAGGGCCTTAAAGAGGTGCATTAGAATTTGACAGCCAGCTCCCCAGACATTGTGGCCGAGACAGCGGAGTATATTTAGATGCCGCTAGCACTTTTGCTTTAACTGACGAAGGTGTCGAACAGCATGCCGAGAAACCGATGCATTTCTGCGACATGAAGCTATTCGTCATCAAGGTAGGGTTCTGGGTCAGGATGAACGACCAGATGACGACAAAAGTACATCACTCGGGTTTTGGATGCTGAGAATGTGAAGTCGTCCGCTGCAGCCCACGATTCTGCCTTTTGAATGGCCCCTTGCAGGCGCCAATATAGTCATCGGCAAACAAGGTCGAACAGACTGATGAACCTACAGCTGCCGTAAGGCCGTTTATGGCAACTAAAAATAGAGCTACATTGAGAACGGAGCCCTGGGGGACACTGTTCTCTTGGATGTGACGATTACTGAGAGAGGTACCGGCCTAACTCGAAAAGTATGGAGTGAGAGGACGTTCTTTATGAACGTCGATAGGGGACCACGTAAGCCCCAGTCACACAGCGTAGGCAGTATATGGTAGCGGCAGGTGGTATCGTACGCCTTGCGAAAATTGAAGAAGATCGCTACCATGCGCTCACGCCTGGTGAAAGCAGTCCGAATGGCCGACTCCAGCGACACTAGCTTATCTATTGTAGAGCGGCCATGTCAGAAGCCCCCTTGTTGGGGAGCGAGGAGTCTCCGGTCTTCAAGAATCCACATGAGCTGCCGACTCACAATATGTTCGAAGATCTTGTACAGAACGTTGGTGAGGCTTACTGGGCGGTAGCTCTCAGCCACCTGAGGATCGGCACCAGGTTTCATCACCGGCATAATGATGCTATCCCGCCATTGGGATGGGAAAGCACCTTTCTCTCAGAGACGGTTGTACAAGGTGAGAAGTCGTCATTGACAAGCCGCAGGGAGGTGACAAACGAACTGGCTGTGAACACTTTCTGGTCCTGGGGAGGTGTCAGGTCATGCTGCTAGGGCACTCTCAAACTCCCACTTACTGAATGGCACATTCTATTTCTTCTGGTGGCGCGTTTGATAAGAAAGCTGCCGCTGTTCAACACGCTCTTTGAGGGCGTGGAAGTCCACACTGTAAGATGCAGATGCTGAGCTACGAGCATAATGTTCTGCGATGTACTGTGTGATAGCAGCTGGATCTGTGGACAGGGTACCCCAAATGTGGAGACTGGTGATTCCTGCCCGTGGACGATGCAAAAAGGGCGACTAACCTGGTTCCACACTTCAGTTGGGGAGGCCCGAGAGCCGATAGTGGCTACATACCTCTCACAGCTATCTTGCTTGCTTGCTTTGTTTTATGAGTCGACGAGCTTGGGCAGAGAGCCGTTTGAAAGCAATCAGGTGCTCCAATGAAGGATGGCGACGATGGTGCTGGAGTGCTCGACGACGCTTCCTGATGGCCTCAGCAATTTCCGGCGTCCACCACAGGATTTCGGGACTGTAGCTTCAGCAGAGGAAACAATGGCCCTAGTGACATCATCAACAGCCAAATCAACATCGTCTGGGAGCAGAGATGTTACTGTAACAGCAAAGGTGTAAGCCGGCCAGTTTGCCCAACAGAGTGACCATTGGGGCAGGCAGCCTGCAGGATGGGAACAACAGGATGATAAGGAAATGGTCACTTACACAAAGGTCGTCATGGACCCTCCAAGTGGTGTGGAAGTAAGCTGGGACTGCAAAGGGACGGATCTGTGGTGGAGTAAGTGCTAGGGGCCAAGCTGAAGTGGGTGGCAGCACCGTTGTTAAGAAGGCAAATATTTAGCTGTGCCAGAAGGTACTCCACATCTCTACCACGGGCCATAATCTCATTTCCACCCCACAAGGAGTTGTGGGCATTGAAGGCCCCCAGCAGGAGGTACGGCGGGGGAAGTTGAGCAACCAAGGCAGCTAGTTCTGCATAAGACAATGCCTTGTCTGGAGGAAGGTACAGACAGCAGATAGTGATCTCCTGTCCTGCCCGATTCCTCACAGCCACTGCCTCGAGCGCAGTGTGTAGTGGCACTGGTGCACTGGAGAGATTGGCGAGAACAAAGATGCAAACACCTCCGGAAACCCTGTCATAGGCTGCATGATTTTTATAATAGCCCCGGTAACCACGAAGGGCAGGGGTCCACTGAACAGGAAACCAAGTTTCATGGAGGACTACACACAACACATGGAATTGGCACAATAAATGGTGCAATTCAGCTAGACGGTGGAAATAACCACCGCAGTTCCACTGAAGGATATTGCTGTTGGCGTACTGGGATGCCATGAGCGTTATGAACATTGAGTTTACGTCTCAGTATCACCTTTTGCCGCCGCCTTAGTACTTGTGGCAACTATATCCATCGATTCTGGGAGGTCGGTGAGTACTAGGTCCTTAGGGGACACTAGCATCTCTAACCTATCCTCAGAATCGGAAGTTTGAGAGACCGACGGCGGGAGTACCGTCGGAAGAGATTTTTTTCTTAGATTTCTTTTTCCTTTGATTCTCCTCCCGTTGTTCTTTTGGTTTAGACCGCTGGGAGGGCTTCTCTGAAGTTTCAGGAGCCGATGAGGATCGGAATGCCCTTCGACCAGTGGTATGTACGTCTCCCAGTGAACGGCTTGGGCCCTCTGGTCTACTCTTCGAAACTGGGGAAGGGAGCGTCCCAACGGACTTCTACCCAGCGAGAGGGCCCGGGGAAGGCTGCTGCTTCTCCGGCAGCAGAATGGGGACGTGTCCTTGATGGCGGGGCAATGAATGAAATCCCCCAACCTTCGAGGAGGCAGACTGAGTTTGATGGCCCTTAGGGCTCACAGAAGATGGTGGCTGGTGACGACGTAACTGTCACATAGGAAATTGTCTGCATTACTGGGTGGAGTCGTTCATATTTTTCCTTGCCTCAGTGTATGTCAGTCTGTCCAGGGTCTTAATTTCTATGATTTTACGCTCTTTGCGGAGAATGGTAGTCTGGTGAACAGGGTGGATGGTGCTGCCCACAGTTGACACATACTGGCGGGGGAGTACACGGAGCATCTGGATGGGATGGACGCCCGCATTCCCTAGATGTGGGGCTAGAGGTGCCCAAATTTCCAACATTTGAAGCATCGCATAGGGGGAGGGATGTAAGGCTTTACTTCACACTGGTAAATAATGAAATTGACCTTTTTGGGCAATGTATCGCCCTCAAAGGCCAAGATGAAAGCACCGGTGCCAATCTTACAATCCTTCGGACCCCTATACACGCGGTGGTCGAAGTGGACGCCCCATTGTTCTAAGTTGTCGCGTAAGTCGTCATCAGATTGTAGAAGGAGGTATCTGTGGTAAATCAGACCCTGGACCATGTTCATTGATTTGTGGGGTGTTATGCTTACAGGGACATCACCCAGCTTGTCGCAAGCAAGCAATGCTTTCGACTGAGCAGAAGATGCAGCTTCTATCAGCATGGAACCACTCCTCATCTTCCACATTCCCGCGACTTCACCATACTTATCCTCCAGATTTTCTACAAAGAAAAGAGGTTTTATCGTCATGAAACTTTCCTCATCTGTTCTGCTGCATACGAAATACTTTGGAGAATAAAACTCATCCCTATCTTTAGTCCGATGTTCCTCCCTTGATGTACCAAGGGAAGGAAACGATCGAGGGGTCATATTTCGTGGCATTGAAATTTGATCTTCCTCGCTTAGTAACGCCATTGGCATAGTTTATAGCTCATTTCATCTTGGTCCCACGAGCAGAGGCCCGCTTGCCTGGGTAAACCTTATACAACTGAGGTGCGACAGCTTCCTCAAAGGTTGCTCACTAGCGACTTTTCAACCTCAACAGGCATGTGTCTCCTCGGCAGTAGCACACCTTTAGATTGAGGTTTTTTTTTATAGAGGTTTGTACTGTCCTTACGACCCGAGCGATTAAGCCGAGATCCCCAGGCTCTGAAACGTACAATGTTCCACCGTCACGCAGAACGATGGTCGTTGAAGCTTGCACAGAGCTTACGGTGTAGTGGACTGTTGGCACGACACAGCCTATGGCTCAGGACCCTGTGTTCGCCAAGCCCGTACTCAGCAAATTAATACTGAGCCCCTGAGGGAAGCGCACACTGAACACTGTGACGTCATGTGTTCTATATGGGCGTCCATACACTGCCAAGTACAGTTTCGTTATGCCAATTGCTTATGCGAACCATTCCCCAATGTTCATGATGAAGTAAGTTCAATACTTCGTTCTGCAAAAGTCGCGGAATCAACACACGCGATTGTCCACTGTCATTTGAAACTAGAGTCACACCTCTAGCAAAATAGCGATGCACCAATGAATTTTGTACGTCACATTCTGAACGAGGCCATTGTGTGCGAATGTAGCGCAGCAAAATGTGCATATCAGGATCTGTTTCTGTGGCCTGAGCAATTTTCCTGTAGTTCAACGGGAAGGATTGCAACAAACTATCTTCCTGTGCATCTATCTGACAACAAGACATCTCAGAAGCACCAAAGTCTTTATCATGGCCAACCGGAAGGCGGGAAAGTGCGTCTGCATTTCCATGGCGAGTTGTGGGTCTGTACACAATCTCGTACTGATACTGAGATAAGAGCAGTGCCCAATGTTGCAATTTGTATGCAGTGCGGGTAGGAATTCGCTTGGCTGGATGAAACAATGACTGCAAAGGCTTTTGGTCAGTTACTAAATAGAATTTCCTCCCTTACAAGTACTGATGGAATTTGTGACACCATACACTATTGCCAAAGCTTCCTTCTCAATCTGAGAATAGCGACACTGTGTGTCTGTCAAAAGTTTTGACGCAAACGCTATCGGACGGTCCGTATCCCCATGTCCATGTGACAGTACTGCTCCTAGACAAAACGATGACGCGTCCACTTGCAAAAGAACTGGTTTTTCTGGATCAAAGTGCACCAAACATCGATCACTGAGCAAGGCATCTTTTAACTGCTGAAATGGGCATTGGCATTCGTCTGTCCAAACAAAACGAACATTTTTACGGCATAGCCGATGCAAAGGGGCTGCAGTTTGTGCTGCGCTTCGAATAAACCCAAAATAGAACGTTAACTTTCCCAAAACTGACTAGTTCTTTCACATCTTTTGGTGCTGGTAGGTCGCGAATGTCAAGAAAATGTGATTGCAATGGGTGCACACCTTGACTGTTTATCACATGCAGTTCCGGTTTGAAAAAGTCACACTTGTCTAAGCGACACTTTAGACGTGCATCTGACAAAACGTGAAACAATTTCCTCAAATTTGCAATGTGTTCTTCTGGGGTACGACCTGACATACCAATCTCGTCCAAGTAGTTTGACCAACAAGGCACCCGAGCTGTAAGCTGTACCAAATATCTTTGAAAACTTGTGCCACTGCCAAAAGGTAAACGCAAATATTTAAACAAGCCCAGATGAGTATTTACAATATAAATTTTCTGTGATTCTTCATCGAGTGGCAGCTGAAGGTAGGCATTGCTCAAATCTATTTTTGAGAAATTTTTTCCTGCACCTAATCTGTCCATTAAATCTTCAGGTCTCGGCAAAGGATAACTGTCTACAACTGCCTGTGGATTCACTGTAGCCTTGAAATCAACACAAATGCGAATTCTACCTGACGGCTTTGGCAAATTTACAAACGAACTCGCTCACTGGCTAGCTTGTATTGGTTCAATTGCACCATTTTCTTGCAACGTGCGAAGTTCCTGTGCCACTTTGTCGCGTAAAGCGAGAGGTACATCACGAGGTTTGCAAAATTTTGGTGTGGCATTTTTCTGGAGAGTAATGTGTGCAGCAAAATCTTTAGCTTTTCCTAGTCCTACAGAACATAAATCTGTAAAGTCTTTCAACAACTTGTCTACACTGTCTTTAACATCAAAATTGTTCACAACCAAAATATTGTCTTGCACAGTAAAACCAAAAAGATCAAAAGAATCTAAATCAAAAATATTCTGTCCTTCGTAAGATTTAAGCACTTGAAATGTCACTGTGCGCATTTGCGATCGGTATACTCTCAGTGGTAGAGTGCCAGACTACAAATCCAAAGGTCACGGGTTCGATCCCCTCCAGGTCCTAGGATTTTTATCTGTCACTTTCCACTTCTTTCACCTCTGGCAATATTGCTCATGTGAAAAATACCGAGTAGCACCGTGGTTTGGAACCCACGTTAAATTGTAGGTCCCCCTATAACTGGCTGGGGTAAGGTCGGAGGAAGGCAACGGCATACCACCTCCAAACAGGACCATGCCTAGTAAAGCACTGTGGTGTTCAAACCAATCTTCGGATTGTTGACTGCTTTACCTTTTTACCTTATACTCTAGGTAGTGAACACTGTCCTAGTACAGGAATTTCATTGCCATTGTACGCTGTCAACTTTGTTTTAGCGCGAGAAAGGTGCGGCGATCCTAACTGTTCATTCGTTTTGCGATTGAGCAATGTGACTGATGCACCTGTGTCTAGTTGAAACTTTACAGAAATGTCATTCACGTGCAAATTGACATACATTTTTTTCTGGCCTGACGTACAACTTGAGCTACTTCTGTGTTCTTATTGTTACGAGAGGCAGCCATTGGTTTGGAAAATGCTGCATTTATTGAATAAATATTGTCTTCACTACAGTCGAGGGTTCGAATCCCCCCTCGGATATGGATATTTGTGCCGTCCTTAGTGTTAGCTAGTTCATAAGTAGTTTGTAAGTTTAGAGACTGATGACCCCGTAGTTAAGTCTCATAAGTTATACAAACATTTGAACTATTGTCTTGACGCTGTTTTGGGCGGGAGGGCAAATTTCTTTTCTTTTGCTGCAAGCAAACTGTTTGTATATTATCTTTCTTGTCACATGCATAGTATTTTGCTGACCGGGACAGTTCTGTCTTTTGTGCCGCGAGAAACATTATGGGCACCCACTTCCTTATTAGGCAAGGTTCCGTGTCTAGCAACGTGTCTACGCTTTGAACGAGCAGGCGGAAGTACACGGCGTTTGACCCGGCGCTCGTCGGTGCATGACGTTACACTACACAGTGTTCAAAATGTTCAAATGTTTGTAAATCTATCGGACCAAACTGCGTGGTCATCAGTCCGTAGCTTACAAACTACTTAAACTTAGGTAAACTAACCTAAGGACAACACACACACACACCCATGCCCAAGGGAGGACTCTAACCTCCACGGCGAGCTCCGCAGCGACACGCTTTAGACCGCTCGGCTACTCCATACCGCGGCACTACACAGTGGAAATGACTCAGTTTTCAGCTGCCGCGGCACTTGTATCTTACTGTTCCAAAATCTGTTCTACTTGGTGGAATGACAGATCTGACATTTTTAGAATCTGTTCCCTATGTCTACCGTTAAGAATATTATAGACAATTGCGTCACACAACATGACATCAAAATAAAAAGCTCGACACGAACATTTAAATTTACACTTCCTAGTGAGACCTTGAAGATCTGTTATCCACTGCTGGTATGTTTGGTTCGGATTTTTTCTACATCTGAAGAACTGATACCTAGCAGCCAGAACATTGATTTTCTGTTCGTAATATGCCGTGAGGGCTCCTATCACTGAATCGTAAGAAAGTTCAGAAGGTTCCGCGTTGGGAAACAGTTTTTTCACAAGACGGAACGTTGGGGGGCGTACACACGATAACAGAAAATGAAGTTTGACAGTACCTTGTATCCGGTGGCGTAGGCTTCATACAGTTGTAGCCAGTCGGACCAGTCCTCTTCTTTTTCATCATATTGTCGGAATGGTGGAATTACTGGAGCTGGTGGATGCTGCAGCGGAACTTGCGTATTTTGAGACACAGGTGCGACCAGAAGTCGTTACGCAGTGGACAGCAGCGAGGCAATTTGTTGGCTCCGAAACTGAAACATTTGCAATAGCTGTTGTGCATCGAGCGCAGGAAGCTGTTGTGTAATGGCAGTGGCAGGGACACTTGTGTTAGTAGGAACTGACATGATGCAAAAACAAAAGGCAAAAGTAAAGCAAAAGTATAGAAAGCAACACTATGCCCTGCAATAGAAATCCCAAGATTGTAAATTGGATTCGCCGAGACCTGAAATAAACCTAAATTAATAGCGCACCGTACTTTCAGACATTAATATTTCGTCGTAATATGGTTCTTCATTGTTCTCGTTGCCATTTGTTGTGACCTCGTCGCCTGTTGTTGTTTCCCATCCCGGTCTGTCAATAAAGGAATTGGTGCAGGATCCTTTGACATCTAAAACATTGATATATTGAGTATTATAAGATGTTTATTGACGGAAAGTTAAAATACTCAACTTTAGAAAATATGTCTTTTTCTTCTCTCTTCTTGCTTTTCGTGGCGTCGTCCGTATGATGCTAGCTGTGCTGAGACTTAGTTACTGCTACGTTCGTAGCCGTGTTCTAACTTAGTAATGTCCTATTTCTGTCTTCGTAACTGATGAGTTCTCACTAGTAACTGACGGGCGTCCAGACGTATGTCGGCCTAGATATAGCCGCTTGTAGAGGGCGCGCAACTTCGGTTACTCCCTCCAGGATGCGCGGCGCCTGCTTGTGGTCGGCTCTCGGTCGATCACTGCCTTCTCTACGATCGTTCTCTTACGTCTGGCGTGTGTCGCTGACTTTACACCATGACAAGTACCAACATAATCGTGGACGAAAGAGGTGACAAAAGAGACCCCTCTGGAGCTCTAGTAAGAGGATATTATCTTCTCCAGGTAGCGAGGGTTGATAGACAGTATGCTCTGAACACATTCTGCATCGTTTTGACCGCGCCCTACATCTGGTGTGTGGAGGGGAAGGCTTTTCCCATGACCTGATAGCCCCCACTTGCTGCATCCACCGAAGTGAGTATATCATCGAATCCTGCTGAGGGGATGGCATGCTGTTAGAACTTTGCTTTCTTTATGTCTTGGTCTATCAGTGATAGTTTTTCTTGAGTAATTCTATCACTATGCGAGGCTATGTTTCTTAATTTACAGAACTCGAGCGATTCAGTGTAAATTTAGTATTTGTATTTCCAATCCAGTCTTGATTTTGTGTCCGGTTTTCTCAGTTTAGAATACACGTGTGTGGCCTTCAGCCTTTGTGTAAACTTAGTATGTTTGAATTTTTTTGCTGTTTTTTAACTAATGTTTTCATGTGGTGTCTGTTTCTGTGAGCATGCTAAATTCTTTCTCGAAATTTCTTGGTTGATTCCATCTTTCCTGTCTTGTTATGACCGATTGCACAATGTGCTTTCGTTTTTTAAAGGCATAATTTTCTTCCAACACATGCCTTACTTCTTCCCATGTACTTGTTTTCTCCCATACTTGCAACCTCGATCGTGCTTCACCCATGACAAATGTAAATAAAATCCTATGTTCCTCTGCTTTTACTAACTCAAAGGCAGAGTCTACATTTTCAATGAATTCTCTCAGAGTCGTTTTGTTCCTATAAAATGAGTTCCCTAAAATCCCTAATGGTTCCTTAGCACTGATTTGCGCACTTCCCATGTTATTCTTTCATACTCACAGAATATATGACATCAGCTGCGAATGGGCAAAGCTGAAAATGTGTACCCAGCCGGGATTCGAACCTGGGTCTCCAGCTTTCTAGGCAGTTGCGCTGACCACTACACCACTGGGGTCAGAGTGATCACCACACCTGCAAGAATTACCTAAGCACACCTCCCATCAGACGTAAATTCCCAGATTTACCCTGCCCACAGTACTCAATCTCGTAGTTTCAGAAACTAGTTTCTGAAACTTCTAGTTTGAGTACTGTGGGCAGGATAAAGCTGTGAATTCGTGTCTGATGGGAGGATTGCTTAGGTACTCCTTGCAGGTTCGGCGATCACTGTGCCCCAGAAGTGTAGTGGTCAGTGCAACTCCCTAGAAAGTGGGAGACATGTGTTCGAATCCCAGCTACGTACACATTTTCAGCTTTGCCCATTTGCAGTTGATTCATATATTCTGTGAATAATTCTTGTTTGTTGGCCTGTTTTTACTGTACTTGTAGCTTCAGAAAACAATCTAGCTGTGCATCATCATGAATATAGAATGGGAAATCATTAATATGTATCTATAAAAGCAAAAGACCGAAGTCTGAACCTTGTAGGATCACATTCTCTATAGATCCCCAATTTGAGGAATCATTTTTAAAGATTATCTGAACCACTTATTTCAACTTTCTCCGGTCTTCCAGTTAAGTATAAATTAAACCATTTGTTTACTTCTCCACTAATATCACAGTGATTACGCTTATCTAGAAGAATTCCATTATTTACATAATCAAAAACGTTTGAGGATCATAAAAAGTCCCAACAGGTGATGTCTGGTTATTCAGAGAATTTAATATTTTATTAATGAAAGCATACATAGCATGTTCTGTTGAAAAGCCTTGCTGAAAACCAAACTGACATTTTATTAGTACCTAGTTTTTACACATATATATGAAGCAACTCTTGAATCTCTTAGTTTCTCAAGAATTTTTGATAAAGCTGTCAGAGGTTAAATTGGGCTGTAGTTGTTTAACAATAGCATATATTAGTCTAGCTCGCAAAATGCCCTGCTTCAGAGAGCTATTGCTTATGTGACTTAAGAATCATACTTATCTGTTGGGAATAAGCTTTTAGTACCCTGATGGAAATACCATCAATTCCATCCGAGCTTTTACTTTTGAGTGAGTTTATCATTTTCTTAATCTCAAAGGAAGAGGTGGGTGGAATTTTAAATGTATCAGATTGCGTAGGTAGGACGGTTTCATTAATAGCCTCTTCTAATGAACATTTAGATCCTTTTTTTTCTCCATGACATTTAAAAAAGGAGTATTAAAAATCTTTTCAAATTCTGAATTTTTGTTAGTAAACTTTTCATTCATTTTAATGCTAATACAGTCTCCTTGTGCTCTTAGCAGCCATGTTTCCCTTTAAATTATGTTGCAAACTATTTTGATTTTATCATCAGAGGTATTAATCACAGACATAATACACATGCTTCTGGACTTTTAAATAACTATTCTCAATGTACCACAGTAGTTTTTTATAATATTTCACTATTTCTAAGTCATTACTCATTCTTGCCGTTAGATACAGTACCATTTTTTCAGTTACAAGATACTTTTATTCTTTTAATTAGCCATTGTTTTAACATGGTTACTTACAATTATATTTAGCTATTTTCTTGGGGCAACAGTTTTCAAATAGCTTTAAAATGTATCATGAAATAAGGTGTATTTCAAATTAGTGTCGGTTATCAACTTCATCCCACTCTACCTGCTATAAGCTTTGCCTACATTTAGAAATTGTTAAATCAATAATTGAATGAACTATTTTGGATATCTGTTTTAACTTGCTGAATTGGGCTACGTCATATACTGTAACTAGACATTCACCATGATCAGAAAGAACATTCTCAACAGGAAAAGTATTTATGTTTTTAAACTTATTTCGGTCTCTAAGAAAAGTTATAAATCAAAGTGTTGCTGCCATTTACTAACCAAGTAGGAAAACCAAAAACAGTTGTTGAACTGAAAGACCCAAGTGATACTTCAATGCCATTCTTCCTATTACCCTCTTTCACAGAATTAATACTGAAGTTCCCCAAATAATAATTAGCTTCCTGTGTCATATAGCTAACATAACAGGCATCCAAGATTTTCAGACATAGCTGAAAATTACCAGACAGGGACCTATAAACTGTGACAATTATAGAAGTTCCACCATTCAGATTAAGGCCACAGGCACATGCTTCTATATGTTACTCTAAACAAAACGTTTTTGTTTCTAATTTTTTACACATTGACATCTTTTAATATAAATGGCAACTCCTCCTCTCTCCTTATTATGTCTACATACAAAAGAGTTTGTAGCTGTTGTGACTCAAAAGTCGGAGTTTTTCCCAACATAACTTTATTGTCTGAAGTTACACAAGTTGCAATGTAGGTAAGACCAACAAGGCTCACGCCCATTACAAGAAAGTACAGAAAACAAAACAGACTTCTACAGAGCTTCTCAAAAGTACAAGTTTTCACCTCCGCCAGCTGGCTGGTAATCTGGAAGCGTAAACACTCTGATTTAGGGTCCTCTCGAAGTCCAAGTATAGGCAGTGGTCGTCCTAGCGTAATCAATCCAAGGCAGCAGTGTAGTCAACATGCGAGAAGCAAAGCTAACTGACAGTGAGGGCTGAAGCGTGTCTTTAAATATACCACTCCAGCCAACCAGTGTGTGGCGATGTGATACTAGCTGTAGAATTGTGGTCACACGGACTGGTCATGTGCCACCTGCTGCCACAGCAGAAATAGATCCACCGTGCCAGCACAGCGGCAGCTTGTGCAGCTGGTAAACAACCCGTTCTGTTGATGTTTATCAGCGAGTGACCGATAGAGGAATGCCTGTGTGTGGAGTAACCCGTGCCGCTACTTTAGTAAGTGCCAGGAGAGCTTGTGGCAAAAATTGGGGCCTGAGCCCCAAGGGTATGCACTGGATATACACCACAGTGATTAGACCCAGGATCACCTATGCGGCGGTCGTGTGGTGGAAGAAGGTAGAACAGCAGGTTGCTGCTAAGGAGCTTGGTAAGGTGCAGAGACTAGCCTGCTTAGCCATAACAGGCAGAATTAGCAGCACACCAACTGCTGGGATGGAAACCATGCTGGATATGCCCCCATTACACCTTTGAGTCAAGATGGAGGCGGCAGCTGGTGCCTACAGACTCAAATCTGTCAACAACTGGAACTCTTTGGGATATCCAGAATCACACACTAAAATGGTGAGTGAGGTAAATATAGGAAAGATTGGGGAAATGCCAACCGACTATATTATAACCCCATACTGCTTCAACAAGCCTTTCAGTATAACAATTGGAAGTAGGGAGCAGTGGGAGAAAATAGTTCGACACCGTACGGGGGATATTGTCTGGTTCACTGGCAGGTCGAAATCAGACCAAGGCGTTGGGGCCGGGGTATACGGGGTGCAGCCAAGACTGGAGGGCGTCATCTCTCTAGGGAAACTGGCCTCAGTATTCCAGGCAGAAATCACTGCCATCAGGGCATGTGTGGAGGAGAATTTGCATAGGTGCTACAAAGATCGTAGCACCTACATCTATTCAGACAGCCAGGCAGCCCTGAGATCACTGGCAGCTCCTACAACAAGGTCTAAAATTGTTGCAGAATGTCACAGGGTTCTGGTGGAGCTAGGGGAAAGCAATAGAGTAAACCTATTGTGGGTCCCTGGCCACTCGGGGATCAGTGGCAACGAACATGCCGACAGATTAGCCAGGATGGGGGCAGAGACTCCATTTATTGGACCGGAACCTGTCCTGACAATCACCAAGGCAATGATTAAATTGGAGCTACGTAACTGGCTCAGAAGACAAAAACATGGCAAGATAATGATGCCAAAGCCTTGTTTTAAAAGAAGCTCTGCAATCCTGGGTCTGAACAGGAGAGATATTAGACTCATGGTTGGATTGCTGAAAGGCCATGGGAATTTCAAAAAACACCTACGTACAATGGGAATAACAGAAGAGGACCCTAAATGTAGGCTCTGTGATGACGGTGATGAAACTGCATCACATATGATCTTCGAATGCATTGCATTGGAGAGTAAAAGGCACAGAACATTTGGGACAACCAGACCCGAAGAAATTGTGTCTAATAAAGAACTGGTAAAGGGACTCCTTGCACTGTTCAAGGGCATTGGTTGGCTTTACTAGACATACAGGGTGCGATACCGCACAATAAACTTAGTTTCGGTGTGGGCAGTGGTGGGTTAGACCAAGACTGTTTTGGCTTCCCTGAAAGAATCAAATCAAATCAATCAAATCAACCCATGCTGCTTCATTGTTGTGTGTGTTGCCATACTGTAAGGGGCCGGGCGTGACAGTAGCCATTGGCATTTACCTGTTCTATATCAGTGTCATTGTGATACTCAGATAGGTATAGTTCATATATTACACACTCAGTTTATACATCCTCGAAATATACCAGAAGGCCATCAATGTTCTTTAATCTCCCAATACTTCTGTGGAAATCTTGGGATATTTTAACCGCTTTAGTACCTGTATCTCTGAGCTCACTAGACACTGATTTTATTCTACAAAAGAAGTACTCCAGTAAGTTGCAGTGCCCCCCCCCCTTAAAGACTTAGCTAAAAATGCAGCCAATTCACCTTTCCCATTCCTATTGAGACACTGGCCATACCTAGTAAAGTCCCGCCTCCCAACAACAGCAAGAGAAACCAAATCCTTCCTGAACAATTATCCTCCTTGAGCAGCTGATCTGACTCCACGTTGGCCCTCATTAGAGAGATGTTGAGCCAGGTCTAATCATTCAGCATGAAAGCAGGAATCAGCCCAACTTGTGTATGACTTCTTCTAAATACTATTATAACCAGGTCATTCTCAATATTCTAGCCCTTGTCCCTATCAATAATGTTTCACCACTCCACCCACTATCACGACATGGTCCTGCTTTATAAATCCCCCTGGACATCAGCAAGCAAAGGACTAAAAGAAACTTGGAGATAAGACAATGAAAAAGATCCTTCCATTTGCAACCACATATTGGTATGAGCAAGCATTTTCTTCCATGTGTTTCATGAAAAACAAATATAGGAATCAGCTCAACATGCTGTCGGATTTCAGAGTGAAAGTTTCAAGTTTGGAACCTAATATTTCAGAAATAATGTTCTCAAATGTAAGATTGAACTCATAGCATTAAGAACTGAAAATTAAAACTAACTGTATACTGATGGAGTACTCTGTTGTAACTGTATTTTTTCAAATAAATAATACCTTGTATGAAATTTGTGTTTTCTTATTTTTCACAAGTGTAGTACACTTGAAAGACCAATACACTCAGTTTTAATTTTTTTTCCCTGTCAGTTTCAGTTCACACTCAATTTTTATTTTTTTAAGGTGTTTCTTATACCAAGCACCCAGATTTGAAGACAAAGATTTTGAGCAATAATCAAAAATTTAACAATAACAATGATGGATAAATTGAAAAAGTTTTACACTCAATATTTTTATCAATAATGAATATGTCAATGTTTTTTAAAAGTACCAGAAATAGAAAACGTATAAAAAGACTCTTAATTTGGCTTTTTAGGTACTTGATAATGTAATATGACAAGGCACCAACCATGTATTATTTGTATTACATTAGCAGCCATGTATTACTTTCCTATTAGCATTAAGGGAGGGCTGACAGGGGGTCACGTTTTAATTTTAGGATTAGGAATTAATGAGGGTCCTTGTCACAATAACAGCTCGATGAGGGGTCCTCGAAAAAATTTTGTTGGTAACCCCTGGCCTATGCATACACTCCACTAACTCATTTGCTGATTATTGGTAAGCTGTGGTCCTAATGCGTTTAATACCTAGTAAAACTGAGAGCGTCTTGAATATATATGACGCAAACTATCGTCCTTGATCAGTTGTAATTCGAAATGGAACACCAAAACTGGCGATCCATCCACAAAAGAATGTTGTTGACACTGTCTCGGTGGTGATGTCTACCATTGGAAAAACTTTTGGCCAGTGAGTGTATCGATCAATGGCAGTATGTATATCCTTCAGATGGTGGGAGTGGGCCTATGATGTATAACTGGATGTGCTCAAATCTTTGATTTTGTGGCATGAGTGTGCCAAGAGGTGCCCTGACATGCCGACTAACTTCGTTGGGAGGTCACATATTGGTGTACAAACTTCTTGCATTCTTTGTCCATATTTGGCCACACAAAATTTGTCTTCATTAAGTTTGTTGTGCCTCTTATTCCAGGGTACGACAGGTTATGTAAGGAAGCGATTGCTTGCTGCCGAAATTCAACAGCTACAAACGGTTATAGTTTTGTTTTTGCAACATCACAATACAGCAATGAGTTTGATGGTGGAATTTTCACAATGCTGAGCTGTAGACCTGACTGTTGTGTCAAAAGTTCTCACAGCTTGTTTTCTGTTGCGCTGAAGAAAGAGCTTCAAAATCATTTGTGTTGGTGATGGCTTCAATACGAGAGAGAGAGCTTCTGCAGGCACTTTCATGTCTTCCTCGATGTAGACTATGTGGGTGGTGAACAGTCCTATATAGTCCAAATGACCAGCTGACGTGGTGATGCTTTCTCAGGATGCTGGGGGAAAGCATAAGTCAGTGCTTGTGGTCTGTTACTAGGGTGAACTGTCGTCTTTCTAGCATATGGCGAAACTTATTGATGGCGGCGTATGCTGCGTACAGTTCATGGTCATATGCGGACCAATTCTATTGAGATGGCGATAATTTTTTACTGAATAAGGCTTAAGGCTACCAGTGTTCTCCAACTTGCTGTTGCAGAGCACCATCAGTGGCAGAGGCAGACACGTCAACCATTAAGGAGATAGGCGCCCATGGAACTGAGTGCGCTAACAGAGCAGCTTCTACGATGACAGTCTTCGGCTTGGTAAACGGCAACTCGGCCTCACTATCCCACGTCAGTTTGTCACTTGGCCTCGATGTACCACGCAAGAATTCATTCAGGGCTGCAGGCATAAGGGCATAATTGCGAACAAAATGATGGTAGAAATTAGTGACACCAACAAATCGTCGTAATTAACAGTCCTAGGCTTGGGGAAATTATCTATAGCCTCAACTTTATCCTGTGATGGCAGTATTCTTTGAGCATTGATGGTATAGTCTAGAAATTTAACTTCAGATGCTCCAAAGACGCCCTTTGAAGAGTTGATGAACAGACTGTGTGCCATAAGACTATTGAAAATCTGCCTTAAGTGCGACAGGTGTTCTGTCTCTGAAATGCACATGATATACACATAACAAAAATCTAAGTCTCATGTAATCTTGTCCATGATCCACTGAAACGTTTGGATAGTGTTTCAAAGTCCAAATGTCATTTTAATAAACTCAAAGAGTCCAATCGGTGTGCAGACAGCGATCTTAGCAACGTCTGGTGCCACAAGTATGTGATAATATGCACATACTAAATCCAACTAGTAAAAGTGCACTTACCGTTTATGTTAAATGCAAAATCTTCGATATGTGGTATCGGGTATTGATCAGGGATGGTCCGGGCATTTAGTTGTCTGTATTCTCCACATGGACACCAACCATTTCTTTCCTTTGGGACAACATGCAGAGGAGATTTCCAGCTACTGCTTGAAGGGCGGCAGATTCTTTGTTTTAGCATGAACGAGAACTCCTGCTTCCCGATTTTCAGTTTATGAGGCGTCAAACGGCGCGGTCGCACGTGAAGTGATGCTTCTGGTGTAGTTAATATATAAGGTACACTGAATGCTGCACAAGTAATAGCATGGCATGTGATGTCCAGGAACTACTTGAGGAGCTCCATGAACAGGGTATCACCGGTTATCATCCGCACTGCAGTATCATCCACACGATGTACTCATCCTCGGCTTACCAGTGAAACATTCCTCCCTTAATTTTATTATTTTAATTTAAATTTTTAAATCAGTATAAATTTTTGCAAGTAAATGTGAGCATGAAATAGAAAAACTGTAAAGAGTGGTTGGGAGAAATATTTCGATACTGGTTACGAAGCAAAACCATCTATCTATTGAAATGAATCTACTATGCTGTACTTTTAGAGAAATTAATGAGTTACACACCAAGGAAGTAGTTAAATCCTTTTCTAACCTGGCTGATACTGGTAAGCAACGTGAACCTAACTGTTGGAAACATTATCACTATTGTGATTTTGTAACTAAGTTTCCAGCTAGTTGATCTGTTACTAATCAAAAATGGTAAGTCGTTCATAATCTCAGGGTTGCAGTTAGAATAATTATTTAATAAAAAACATGATAAAATGGGTCCTATTGCACAAATCTCCATTATTCTTTTGTCCTGAAAAATAAATTGCATCGCAGTTAAATGAAAAATGTGAAAGGAAAAAATAAGGTTCCAATCTCACTACACATAAGTACTCGAACAAATTTCGGTAAACTCACGAAACTATTATTATTCAAATAAATGAAACAAGTCTACATATACATCACATTCAAAGTTCAGTTGCCTTTGTGAAATCTCATTAACTTCATACAGTCGAGATCATGTCATAAATTCAGTACATCATTTCAATTACAACTTTCTCATTGAGATATATCATACAGACATTCTCACAATTCGTCAGGGCATATACAAGCGAAATATGGAAGAGAAGTTTACTAGACGAAAGCATAATACAGAAGAAAAAAATGGCGTAATTACTCCTTTCTTTTAAAAGAAACAATAGTTAAATCTATGTATTATTCTAATTTCTCTTTGTTCAGAGGTAGCCTTTGACTTACGTTTTTCAAAGAATATTGCGTCTTTAAGAATTTAGTGACACATTGAAAATGATACGAAATTACAAGAAAATAGTATACGAATATCAGTGTAATTAATTTAAATATGGGTAAATAAATATTGTTTGCCGGCCGCGGTGGCCGAGGGGACTGAGGCGCGCCAGTCACGGTCTGCACGGCCACTATGGTCGGGGGTTCGAATCCCCCCTCGGTCATGGATATTTGTGCCGTCCTTAGTTAGTTCATAAGTGGTTTGTAAGTTTAGGGACTGATGACCCCGTAGTTAAGTCCCATAAGCTATACAAACATTTGAACATTTTTGAAATATTGTTTTGTATGTGGAGGCGCGTGTAACACTACACCAGGTTGGTAGTGGTATCAATAAGACGCTGATGACGAAGGTCAGGCAGAAGTCTATAAAATGATAGAAAGTCCACTCCAAGCATCTGATGCATCACGTCTACTATGACGAACTGCCACTCGAATTATGGTCATAGGTCTAAGTTTACCGTTAACATGACCCGACCGTATGTTGTCATTGTTGAAGCACTGGCGGCAAAAAGGCGGCAGTCATCACAGTTGTGGCGTGGCAGACGGGCAGATGGATAAACTGAGACGTCAACGCCTGTGTCTACCAAGAACTGTACCTTGGTATTGTTTTTTGTTACAAACAGCCGACAGCTTCCATCCAGAGAGCCAGTGGCCGTCATCACTAACTTCCTGACGAGTTTTCTTCTCGCATGGTGGACTGCACTTCAGCGCCTGTGAGCCAAATCTTCGGTAATAACAGCATATTCTTGCGAACGAGGGTGAGCGGCTGCGCTTTCCGGGCGAGATTTACGACTGGTACTCTGACAATGAATTCATAAGGCAACAACTTCAGCAGTGAGCTCGGCGATCTGTGACTGTAATGCGGCGAGGCTGTTATCTGAGGCTGTCGACAAACTGTTGCAACGCAAATTGATGGGTACATTTCCGCTATACGATCCGCGGTTTGGGCGAGCGCATCAAGATCGCCAGCACACACTGTCAGTATCTTCTGTGTGTCAAGTGGCAAGCGTGATAACCAAATGTTCTGAGAATGTCTTCGTTAATGGCGTTTTAGCTAACGTACGCAGGCCACGCAGCAGCTGCGATGGAGTGTAATCTCCCAGCTCTTCTGTGAGGAGTAGCTTCTCTAATCTCTTCGTCTCGGATTTTGAGAGGCTGGCAGTTAGTGCGGTTTTAATAGTTGCGTAGCGATCACTGCTCGGTGGCGACGCTAGAATGTCTTCAACTTCCATGCCATGTTTTCACTGAGTGCTGCATCAATGTAGCTGTACTTCGTATCATCTGCAATTACGCCCACTAGTAAAAATTGACTTTCTAGGTGCGCGAACCAAAGTACCGGATTCTGTACCCAAAATGATGGTGGTTTTACTGCAACACGATTAATTACTGCGACTGTAGGAACGTTTGCAGTTGGTAGTGGGTCTGACATCGTAGAGATAACGACAGCAAAAACGCGACGATGTTGACGCGAATATACTTTTTTAAGTGCCGCGACCACCCCCATGAATCACAGACATTGCCGAGGTGGGGTGGCTTGCGTGCCTGAACAATGCAATAGCTGTACCATAGGTGCAATCACAGTGGAGGGGTATCTGTAGATACGCCAGACAAACATGTGGTTCCTGAAGAGGGGCAGCAGCCTTTTCAGTAGTTACAGGGGCAACAGTCTGGATGATGACTTAGCTGACCTTGTAACATCAGCTAACATGGCTTTGCCATGCAGTTACTGCGAACGGCTGAAAGCAAGGGGGAGCTATAGTCGTTACTTCTCTCGAGGACATGCAGCTCTACTATATGACTATACGATGATGGCGTCGTCTTGGGTAAAATATTCTAGAGGTAAAATAGTCCCCCATTCGGATCTCCGGGAGGGGACACCTCAGGAGGATGTCGTCATCAAGAAAAACAAAACAGGCATTCTATAGGTTGGAGCGTGGAATGTTCTAACCCTTAATCGCATAGGTAAGATAGAAAATTTGAAAAGAGAAATGGATAGGTTATAGTTAGATATGGTAGGGATTAGTGAAGTTCGGTGGCAGGATGAACAGGATATCTGCTCAGGTGAGTACAGGGTTATCAATACAAAATCAGATGTTGGTAATGCAGGAGTAGGTCTGATAATGAATAAGAAAATAGGAATGCGGGTAAGTTACTACAAACAGCATAGTGAACGCATTATCGTAGTATAGATAGACACGAAGCCAACACTGACCACAGTAGTACAAGTTTATGTGGCAACTATCACGGCCGATGATGAGGATATCGAAAAACTGTATGAGGAGATAAAAGAAATCAAGGGAGACGAAAACTTGATTGTGATGGGGGACTGGAACTCAGTAGTAGGAGACAGAAGAGAAGGAAATATAGTAGGTGAATATGGACTAGGAAAAGGAATGAAAGAGGAGATCGCTTGGTAGAATTTTGCGCAGAGCACAATTTAATGATCACCAACACTTGGTTTAATCATCATGAAAGAAGGCTGTATACGTGGAAGAGGCCAGGAGACACCAGAAGGTACCAGATTGACTTTATAATGGTAAGGAATAGACTTAGAAACCAGTTTCTAAACAGTAAGACACATCCAGGAGCAGATATATACTCTGACCATTACATATTGGTTATGAACTGCTGATTAAAACTTAAGAGGCTGTAGAAAGGTTAGGAGATGGAACCTGGACAAATTGAAGGAACCAAAGGTGGTTGAGAGTTTCGGGGGGAGCATTAGGCAAGGATTGACTGAAACAGGGGAAAGTAATACAGTAGAAGCAGAATGGGTAGCTCTGAGCGATAGGGTAGTGAAGGATGCAGAGGACCATATAGGCAGAAGGATAAGGCCTAATAGAAATCCCTGAATAACACAGGATATACTGAACTTAATTGATGAGAGGAGAAAATATAAAAATTCAGCAAGTGAAACAGGGAAAAGGGAGTACAAACATCTGAAAAATGAGATTGACAGGAAGTGCAGAATGGCTAAGCAGGAGTGGCTAGAGGACACATGCAGAACCGTAGAAGAATGCATAACTAGGGGAAAGATAGATACAGGAAAATAAAAGAGATATTTGGAGACAAGAAAAGTAGCTATATGAATATCAAGAACTCAGACGGAAAACCTGTTCTGGGCGAAGAGGGGAAAGCTCAGTTGTGGAAGGAATATATAGAGGGCCTATACAATGGAAATAAACTTGAAGGCAGTATTCTAGAAATGGAAGACGAAATGGAGGAAGATGAGGTAAGGGATATGATACTGTGAGAAGAATTTGACAGAGCGCTGAAGAACTTGAGTCGAAACAAGGCCCCTGGGGTAGATGATATTCTGTCTGACCTGCTGATGTAGATAGGTGAGCCAGTCGTGAAAAAATTGTATCGCGTGGTATGCAAGATGTATGAGACAGGGAAAATACCCCCCGACTACAAGAAGAATATTGTAATTCCAATTCCAAAGAGAGCAAGTGCAGACAAGCGTGAAAATTACGGAACTATCAGTTTAATAAGTCATGGTTGCAAAATACTAATACGAATTATTTACAGACGAATTGAAAAACTTGTGGAATCCGACCTCGGGGAAGATCAGTTTGGATTTAGGAGAAATGTAGGAACGCGGGAGGCAATACTCACATTACGACTTATCTTAGAAGATAGGCTAAGGAAAGGGAAACCTACGTTTTTAGCGTTTGTCGATTTGGAGAAAGCTTTTGACAATGTCGACTGGAATACACTATTCCAAATTCTGAAGGAATCAGGGTTAAAATATAGGGAGCTAAGAGTTACATTCAACCTCTACAAAAACTAGACAGCCGTTATTAGAGTCGAAGGGCAAGAAAGGGACGCAGAGATTGGGAAGGGAGTAAGACAGGGTTGTAGCCTTTCCCCAATGTTGTTCAATCTGTACATGAGCAGGCAGTGAAGGAATGCAAGGATAAATTTGGAGAGGGCATTAAAGTTCATGGAGAAGAAATAAAAACATTGCGGTTTGCCAATGACATAGTAATTCTGTCAGAGACATCAAAAGATCTGGAAGAGCAATTGAATGGGATGGACAGTGTCTTGAAAGGAAGATATAATACGAACATTAACAAGAGTAAAACGAAGGTAATGGAATGCAATGTAAGAAAATCAGGCGATGCTGAAGGAATTAGATTAGGTAATGAGACAATAAAAATAGTAGATGACTTTTGTTATTTGGGTAGCAAGATAACTTCTGATGGCCGAAGTAAAGAAGATATAAAATGCAGAATGGCTATGGGAAGAAAAGCGTTTCTAAAGAAGCGAAACTTGTTACCATCCAATATTAATTTAAATGTTCGGAAGTCCTTTCTGAAAGCATTTTTTCTGGAGTGTAGCATTGTATGGGAGTGAAACGTGGACGATAAGGAGGTCAGGTAAAAAGATGATAGAAGCTTTTGGAATGTGGTGCTACAGACGAATGATGAAAATTAGATGGGTAGATCATGCAACTAATGAGGAGGTGCTTAACCAAATCGGGTAGAAAAGGAGTTTCTGGCATATCCTGTTTTGTGTCCCAACTTCGTCGCCGCTTTTGTGTCACAGCCTTTTCGTAGGTGTCGGTGGCCGAGTGGAATAAGACCGACACGCTGGTGCAGGTACGGAGGGGAGCAGCCAGAAACTATAAACACTCGAGTAAATTAGAAAGAGATATATTGCACAGAATGTAACAATACTTAACTTTTACATAGTAGTGCAGAATGTTGATACATAGTTGTTAGAGGCCTGCCTAGTGCCTGTACAATAGCAAAGTCTTCACTGGTGCCTATCTGATTACGAAGGTCCTAACTCGATGCTATCTCAGTCCGAAGTGCCCGGTGTCTTTCCGTGGTGGCCACGAGCGGGGTTCCAGCAGAGGGCGCTCGTGGCTGTCGTCGGAAGAACGCCGCGCCGTGCATGCATGGCGGCGCGCGGCGAAAGTAGGTGGCGCGCACTTTGTACTTGTGCGACACCACATCCTGAATAAGAGAAGGGATAGATTGGTTGGACACATTCTGAGACATCAGGGAATTTGCAACTTAGCATTAGAAGAGGAAGACCGAGGGACGAATATAGTAAGCAGATTCAAAAGGATGTATGTTGCCGATGTTATTCTCAGATGAAGAGACTTACACAGGGCAAGGTATTGTGGAGAGCTGCATCAAACCAGTCTGCAGACTGAAGATCACAACAACAACAAGTGACGCGACACGGCAAGCGACGTTAGTGACCGTAAGATCTCGCCAGGGTCACCAATTGTTGCGAGTTTAGCAACTTAATTTTTATTCAAAAATGCCATGTAACTCGTACAACTCAGACAACTGAATACACAACAGAATAATTGTAAAAGAAGAGAATAAATACAAGTGAAAGATATTAATGGATAGATTTAAATCACGTAACACTGCACTTCACCTTCATTACCTGGTGGTGAAAATATATTACCTTTTGATGTTAGTACATGAGACATCTTGACGTCACGACTAGACGGTTAGTGTGAAGTGGCAGTTGCCGCACGCCGAATTATAGATATTTCAGCCGAAACCCACGGCAGGCCCATGGCGCTAGGCCGCCAGTTTAGGTGTTTTAGTGGTGTTGAACCGAACACGCGGGAGTCAGTATATTACATAATAACGCTGAGCTCGCGCTTGTTTGAGCTGCAGTAGGTTTGTTCGTTTTGGGTTTCGATGCAGCTGTTGTAACAAGTGGTTTCATTGGGGGGGATGTAGCGGTGTGGGAAAGAGGGAAGCAAATGAGTCTCTTCCTTTGTTTTGCAAAGTGTGTTCAAGGGACAAAAAAATAGCTGAACAGGAAGGGAAGATTAGGGCCCTTCAGGCTGAACTGGATAGTGCTAGGGAGGAACTTACGAGGTTAAGGGGGGAGAAGGGTGAGCATGGGTGGGAAGTGGTAGCAGGGAACAGGGGCCACAGAGAGAGTATAGTTCCTGACAGCTTCACAATTGGCACAACCAATAGATTTGCCTTGCTACCACAGTCAACTGAGGAAGAGGCTCCTTTAGAAGTAGGTGCAGTTAGGAAGCAACAGACTTTCACAAGGAAACCAACGGTTTCAAAAAAAGTAGATAGTAGGAGGAAAGTTCTGTTGTTAGGAAGTAGTCATGGAAGAGGTGTGGGCCAGATTTTACAGGAAAAACTAGGTGACAGGTACCAGGTCACAAACATTTGCAAGCCCAGTGCAGGTCTAAGCCAGGTGGTAGAGGATATAGGTTCCTTGTGTAAGGGTTTCACAAAACAGGATCATGTTGTTATAGTGGGTGGGGTGGGAAACAGCATTGATAGGGATCAGGGCTACAATATTGAGTGTGACCTGGTTAAAATAGCTTCTGCAACGACTCAGACAAATGTTGGACTGTTGCCTGCTTTCATGCGGTACGATCAACCCCAATTGAACCGCTCCGTCAGGAGAGTCAATATGGAGATTGATCAACTGCTTAGGGCGGACACTCTGTCGGACATCGGTTTGGTTCCTGTGGATGCTATTGATAGGTGGGATTTCACTAGACATGGCCTACATCTCAATAGGAAAGGGAAGGGGAAACTAGCTGGGTTGATAGCAAAGTCCTTAAGGGGGGACACTGCAATTCATGAAGGTACTTCTTTTTTAGGCTAAGATCAGTGTCCAGTGAGAAGCTCAGGCAGGCAGGTGCTAAAAATGTTGAAAAATCAAATATTTCTCAGAGAAGTAAAGTAAAAAATAATGTTAGCATCTTTCACCAGAATATTGGGGGACTAAAGAATAAAATAGATGAGCTTTTAGTTTGTTTAGATGCTATAGAAACTGATAATGTAATAGATATACTATGCCTGTCTGAGCATCACATTGTCACCGGTATGGAAAATGTGAATGTCAGTGGATATAAATTAGTCTCAAATGTAAGTAGAGATAATAAGATAAGAGGAGGAGTTGCCATATATGCCAAAAGCTATCACAGTGTAAAAAATTTAGAAACAAAAAAGTTTTGTGTAGAGCAGCATATTGAAGCATGTGCCTGCCAGCTTAAACTTAATGATGATTATCTTATAATTGTAACAGTATATAGGTCCCCTTCAGGGAACTTTCAGTTATTTCTGGAAAACTTGGATGCCTTGTTGTGCTATCTGTCAGATAGGGGGAAGCAAATTATTATTTGTGGTGATTTCAATGTAGATTCACTGAAAGAGTGTAATAGGAAGAAAGACCTGGAAGTCTTACTTGGCTCATTCAATCTGACATCCGTTATTGATTTTCCTACTCGGGTAGTAAAGGACAGCAGTACATTGATAGATAACTTTTTTATAGACCAAGATAAGTTTAACAACATAAATGCTTGTCCCATTGAGAATGGTCTTTCGGATCATGGTGCACAGCTAGTAACAGTATATGAAATAGCTCCGTTCAGTAATTCGAAACTGTCCACCAGAATAGTGCGCTCGATTAATGACTTAACAACTAAAAATTTCAAAGAAAGTCTACAGCAGTTAGACTGGGATGAGGTTTACAAGGAACCTGATGTTAATTTAAAATATAATTTATTTCACGATACATTTGTAAGGGTATTTGATAACTGTTTCCCCAAGAAATTAGTAAAATTTAATTCTAAGAAACCATGCAAAAAACCATGGCTTACTAAAGGTATAAAAATATCGTGTAACCGAAAAAGGGAACTATATCTGTCCGCAAGAAAGAGTAATAACCCAGAAACAATAAAATATTATAAAAGCTACTGTGCTACATTAAGAAAAGTTATTAAAAAATCAAGAAGCATGTGCATCATGTCTGAGATTAGCTCCTCTGATAATAAAATTAAAACAATTTGGAATATTATTAAAAGGGAGACAGGGCAACCAAGAGCAGAGGAAGAGGGTATTACCATCAAAACAAATGAAAACTTTATCAACAAAAAGTCAGAAGTTGAAAACATTTTTAATGATTACTTTTTAAATGTTGTGGAGAAAATAGGATCTAAATGTTCATTAGAAGGAGCAAGGCAATTAATGGAAGAGGCCATACCCACACAATTTGATACAATTGAAATTCCACCCACCTCACCTTCAGAAATTAGGAAAATAATAAACTCTCTCAAGAGTAAACGGTCATATGGAATTGATGGCATTTCCAGCAGGGTATTAAAAACTTGTTCCCAGGAGATAAGTAGGATTCTCAGTCATATTTGTAATAGCTCATTAAAGCAGGGTATTTTCCCAGATAGACTGAAATATGCTATAGTTAAACCTTTGCATAAAAAAGGGGATACATACGATGTCAACAACTACCGGCCCATCTCACTTCTGACAGCTTTATCAAAGATTTTTGAAAAAGTTATGTATTCTCGAATTGCTTCACATATTAGTATAAATAATGTTCTAACAAAATGTCAGTTTGGTTTTCAAAAAAGCTTTTCAACTGAAAATGCTATATACACCTTCACTGATGAAATATTAAATGCTTTGAATAACTGGACATCACCAGTAGGGATTTTTTGTGATCTTTCAAAGGCGTTTGATTGTGTAAATCATGGGATTCTTCTAGATAAGCTTAAGTATTGTGGTATGAGTGGGACAGTGCACAAATGGTTTAAATCATACTTAACTGGAAGAGTGCAGAAAGTTGAAATAAGCAGTTCACATGATGTAGATGACACAATTAATTCTTCTAACTGGGGAGTTATTAAAAATGGGGTCCCACAAGGTTCGGTCTTGGGTCCTTTGCTGTTCTTAATATATATTAATGACTTGCCATTCTACATACATGAAGATGCTAAGCTAGTACTTTTTGCTGATGATACAAGTATAGCTATCACACCTGACAAACAGGAATTAACTGATGAAATTGTAAATGATATATTCCAGAAAGTCATTAAGTGGTTCTCTACAAATGGACTCTCATTAAACTTTGATAAAACCCAGTATATACAGTTTCATACAGTAAATGGCATGACACCATTAATAAATTTAGACTTTGAACATAAATCTGTAGCTAAGGTAGAATATTCAAAATTTTTAGGTGTATGCATTGACGAGGGACTGAATTGGAAGAAACATATTGAAGATCTCCTGAAACGTCTGAGTTCAGCTACTTATGCTATCAGAGTCATTGCAAAATTTGGTGATATAAATCTCAGTAAATTAGCTTACTACGCCTATTTTCATTCACTGCTTTCATATGGGATCATATTCTGGGGCAATTCAACATTGAGTAAAAAAGTATTCATTGCACAAAAGCGTGTAATCAGAATAATTGCTGGAGCCCACCCAAGAGCATCCTGCAGACATTTATTTAGGGATCTAGGGATACTCACTGTAGCTTCACAATATATATATTCACTCATGAAATTTGTTATTAACAATCCGACTCAATTCAAAAGTAATAGCAGTGTGCATAGCTACGACACTAGGAGAAAGGATGATATTCACTATTCAAGGTTAAATCTAACTTTGGCTCAAAAAGGGGTGAATTATGCTGCCACAAAAGTCTTTGGTCACTTACCAAGTAGCATCAAAAGTCTGACAGATAGCCAACTAGTATTTAAAAAGAAATTAAAGGAATTTCTGAATGGCAACTCCTTCTACAATGTAGATGAATTTTTAGATAAAACATAAAAAAAAAAAAAAAAAAAAAAAATTACAAAAAAAAATTCTTAAAATATAGATTGTCAAGTATAGACATAATTTACTAAACTGACACGTTCCACATCATTACGAAATGTCGTATACATGATCTAAGGAACAAGTATTAATCTAATCTAATCTAATCTAATCTAATCTAAGTGTATAGTCTGAAGAGTCTGTCATTGCCATAACTCTGTCAATTAACACAGGATGCAATCTAACAAATTTTCCACTATATCAGATTGTTTGTTCGTCATAATCTTGAAAATAATAAGTTCCCGTTAATTTACTTCTTGAATGAATGGTTTGAAACATTAGTATTAAAAACAACCGTTTGCGGCAAGTTGGAGCAACGATATAAACTTGAAATTGTGTAGGCCTGTGGCTTTGTCGTGCCAATTAGGAATTACATAAAACATATTCATTTTATTTTTTCGTTCTTTCAATGTTTTTCAAAGTATTGTAAATCATTTACGTCTTGCGTAATACTGCAGCAATGGTTTTGAATATCTGGGAATTTACTTGCATGTCCACAGTAAAAATATCGAGACGCTAACAAAGAATGTAAAAAGACAAAAACTAGCGAGTCGATTCGAATCATCTTTGAGAGGGAAACTTTGTGTTGTTGAAATTGAAACAAGTGTATACTGTATACTATTTCGGCGTTCTTGTGTTGAATGAAGTGTTAAACTGTTTTGATTTTATTTCGTATTTGTACATAGGAAATGAAACACTATAACATGGAAGATATTTTGACGTTTATGTTTTATATCATTTCGTTGTGTTCGAAAGCCGCCACAGAAGGATGAAATGATTGTTTGTAAAACGTAGGTTTTCAGTTTGTGGACATGCACTTGAGCGCTGTACAGAAGAGAAGGACAGCAAATTTTCGGGACGACGAAACAAAACTTCTAATACAACTGTGGGGAAGTCCGTTTGTTCAGTCGCAAATCAATTCATCTCATAGAAAAGGGCCCATAATGGTACAAATTGCTGCAATGATGCATCAGTATGGTTTCTATAGAACGCCAGAAGAAATAACAACAAGAATACGCAATTTGAAATGCATATATCATAGAATAAAACGAGCTCAGAATAGTGGTGCATACTGCACGGAAGGGCCTGATTGGCACCATTTCAAGGCTTTAGACGCAATATTAGGACGCAGTGCATCAACAGAAATGCGGACGGAGCCCTTAAAAGTGAAAAAAGAGCCCGGTGTAGAAACATCGGACAATGCATATACATTCAGCAACGTCTGGTTAGTTTACATATCGCACTTTTGAGTAGACAGGTGAAGGCTTTGAGGAAGAATTTGCATTCATTGTGGAGTAGAATAGATGCATGTAGAGTATACATTGTTGAATATATGTTTTGTTTAGCAGAGAAGACAGAATTGACAACTGCGCGTTGAATAAATAACAAAATTTTAATGTGTGCATGCCCTCAGTTTCTCATAACTCCTTCCATTTTGCTGCTTATTGTGGTGATGGCTGTAAGCAGAATGCTGCATGGCGAGCAACCAGAGCTGCATGCTGATATTTGCACGCCACCAAAAAGAATGGGACTTTACTGCAGGATGTAGACAATAGTGCATCAGATGGGTTCAGGGAAGATTCAGAATATTTATAACCATATAGTAGTTGGATTCCTTCCTTTGTGTAAAAGCAAATTGAAAATTATTCCTATGCCGCCCGCCAACATCAACATTTGTGGTAGATACCCTGTGATAAAAAGAGGAAACAATTATTTCACCTACATGTAACTAGATAATTAATTTGGTTCTTTTAAGTTAAAGATAATTAGCCTATTGCACATTCTTTAGATTAAGTTCATTACAATTCTACATGATACTGTACTCGGGAACATTATTAACCGGCTCTGGCTGCAGAAGCCTTTAATCTGACAGCAGTGCAGTTTAGAATGTTTGTTTTCTTTTTATTTTAGAAGGGACAATAACAGCATTCTATTTTAGTACCTATGGTTAGCTATATCAACTGATGTATTACCATGTGACTGCAGAGTAAGCGTATTAACCCTGCTGTGTTTCTCAAAAAAGGTATACACATATGGTCTCTCGGGTCATAATGACCCGGTGTGGTATTTGAAGGGTATAATGAAAATAAACCGTTAAAAATTATAATAATTAAGAATGTAGGTTTATTTGTTACAACATTCATAAATTTTACACTATTAAATGCCAACAATAACAACAATGAAGTAAGTTCTTGCCCTCAATGATCTGTTGCTCAACAGTTTTTAGTTGGCGTATAGGGTGACCCAGCCAGTAGTTGATCACCACCCGGTAGTTGATCAGTATTACTTTAATCTTTAAATTTTAAGAGTTGGTAGCACTGAAACTTTTAAAAATGTAGCAGAATGTAAAGAACAATTGTTGTTAAATCTGATTCACCCATTTTTAAAACATTTGGAGGGAACTGATAAATGTGAGAAAATCTTTCCTTTTGTGTTGTGCTGAGAAGTGGAGAATCAGAGCACCCAGACTAGTTGTAAAGTAGGTTGCAGTGATACAAATATTTATTGACACAAGTACTAAATACTGAAATATCATGAAATATTTTAATAGATAACTCATTGTGAATGATTGATGATATTATTTATCATAAAGGAAGTGTAAATTATTGGTTCATTGATTTATAAGGGGGGATATCAATTACTGGAATGCATAAAAGCATGTTTTCCAGTGGTTGATCATGATGATCAATTACTGGTACTTTGTGAATACATTCCAGAAAGAGTTGCTTTTAAGCATGGACTACGTATGGATTTCTTTCTTCAGACCCATACTGATGGAAATGTGAAATTTATATGGCTCCCAGTAGTTGATCGATGGTGATCATCTACTAGTTTTCGTCTCCCCGTAGTCCACATTTTGCTAATCATATTATCTGGCCTACTCAATCCCCATAAAAGCTGGAAGGAAACGAGAGTACATATCATATGCTACAATATCCAAACAGTGGGTAGACTGGAACAAATCGAAAGACCTAAAAGCCAATGCAGAAACAGCCAAATGAGCTAGAATAGAAAAACATAAAATGGTTAACCAGAGGGGGGAGAGAGAGGGGGGGGAGTAATGGAACTGTTTACAGAGGCTGAGGTGGAGAAACCACCAAAAAGAAACCTGTAAGGTAAGACAATCCAGAGTCCGAATACAGCAGTGATGAATGGAGTCCTATTAAAGACACATCAGAAAATGACTTGACGCTAATGAAAACTTTGCTACAACTGAGAAGATACTTGATGGAAGGGCTACATTTAAAGAAAAAGATTTTCTTTGGTCTTCTTTCCAGGACACTGTGACAAGACACTGTTTAAAACTGATGAAGATGATGTAAGCACTGTTCAGTCTTCACAAATTTTAACAATACTTCCAGAACCCTCAATTATCTCTACAGGAGGCAGGCTGCATTACAAGTTTCAATGCTGTGTTGATATTGAAAAAATGAAATGAAACTGAGCACTTTGTGAAATTCATTGTTATGTTTACTGTATTATATTATTTTATTTTATTGAAAAAATTGTTTAATATGTTGATGATTCATGTAAGTGCTTTAAAATTAATTTGCAGCTGTAACAACCAATTTAATTTCATGTTATTTTATTTATTAGTTAATGATCAACTACTGGACTATGGGTGATCATTTTGTGGAACTGTATGATCAACTACTGGTAATTTTTGTCCTTAGTAACTGAAATTCAGAAAATGTGGGGATTAATGATTTTAATGTTAATTGTAGGTATTTCAAACTTCACAGGAAACCTTTCTCTGTGATATGTGTAATTACCAACTGAGTCCCTCAAGTAGATAAATAATATAAACATAAAACCAAATTTTTAATTGATCAACTACTGGCCGTGTCACCTTAATCACGAGCACAATCACAAGGCAAAATTAGAGTAGAATATTACTTTTCACAATTTGGGTAGAGGTATCTGATATGTGTTTTACAAACATGTTTGTTACAATTTGAACACTTCATTGGGGTCTTGTTGTCACAACTAGACGGACAGATTTTCCATCTGGAACATTTGCAATTTCAGTTGCCACCGATGAAGCTTGGTTTTGATGGATTTCCCGTTTGTATTTTTCTAACAATTGCCGCTGACTGTTCATTTCATGGCTGCATTTTTCTAGCTACAGTGTAAGGAGAAACTAGGAGTCTTCCCAATTCATCAAGAAATATTCTTCTTTTGTAAAGAACTTTTTTTTCCCATCCTGGATTTATTTCTTCCCATAGCACAAAAGCATTGTAGGCAGAAGTATCAGTAATATTATAGCTAGAAGATGATCATTGGCCATCAGTTGGTTTTCCTCTTGCATGTGTATGTGCCAATAAGCTGATCCAATGTATCAACAGCTCCCTTACTCATTGTAGTCTAATATCAGTTTTGGTTTCTTGCCTTCTCTGTTGCTTATTTCCACGCTGTTGTGCATTGTGCTCATCAAGACAACCTGTTAGTTTTTCCTTGGAACATAAGACACGATGGTGGTGTCCTTAGTAAAAAAGAACTTTGAAGTGTGACCATCTTCTTTGCTTGATATATTATTAGGGGCCGGTCACGGTGGCTGAGGGGACTGAGACGCTCCAGTCACGGTCTGCACGGCCACTATGGTCGGGGGTTCGAATCCCCCCCTCGAGCATGGATATTTGTGCCGTCCTTAGTATAAGGTAGTTGATAAGTAGTTTGTAAGTTTAGGGACTGATGACCCCATAGTTAAGTCCCATAAGCTTGACAAACATTTTTTATTATTAGGGAGTTCAGGCTTATTTTTTCTTACTGTGCCCAACATTGGAAGATGTCTTTTGAGAAGTCCTCGGCCTAATGCATATGACGTGCAGAAGTTGTCACATGTGACATTTTGTCCTTTTAGCTCATAAGTCAGATTCATGACAACCCTCATACCTTGATTTTTCTCAGGTAATTTTCCTGTATAGATTTGTGTCTTCTAAACATAAGAAGTGGCACTATCACACAATGTCCATATCTTTACCCCATATTTTGATGGTTTGCTCGGTATATATTGTTTCAATGGACAACGTCCTCTGAAAGCCACAAGTTGCTCATCCACAGTTACATTTGTGCCAGGATTATATAGTTTTGAAAGCATTTCCACCTACTTATCCCACAGAACTCTTATAGGTGCCAACTTGTCATTTACTCTTCATGCCCTTCGATTAGAATTGTCATCGAAACGTAAGACACGTGAAATGCAACAGAATTATTTCAGCGACATACTGCAGGAAAAATTGCTCTTCCCGTTTCTGGATCCCACAGACTCTTTGTTGATTCACCATATGATTTGTACACACCAGCCAGTAATAACAGGCCAATATAGGCCTGAAGTGTAATTTTATCTAATGCTTCCTAGCCATCTCCATAAACTCTTTGACCCTCAATATTAGCCATTTCCACCACAATACTCTGAATATTATCATTCATCATAACAAGAAAAGATGATTTTATGTCACTTACTCTGGTGATAGCGTATCTTGTCGGACCAGGAGTCACGTTTATAATGTTTGCACTAGATGCTCTTCCAGTTTGCGGAAAAGGTTGTAAGCTCCATGTGATCTTTTTGTCTTTAGACTGAATGAATTGAACAGCATGTACATTGTCATTTGATATGTCGGCATCTGAAATGTCTTCTGATTCAGATGAAGGATGAATGTTGTCATCACTGGTGTGATTTTCATCTTCAGAAATTGTATCCTCATTGTCAGATGCATTTACTAAAGCTTCCAATTGCTCATCGGAAAGAACTGTTTTCGTCATAATAGCTCCATGAACATTACTACGATGTATATAGGAGCTGCGTCTGCACACAACAGATGTGAAAATGTAACTGTGAGCGATAATGTGGTACAATAATTTGAACGCAATGAGCGACTTCGATTGTTGAGTAGCCTTCACACATGTCAACAATAAATAATCAGAAGTTTACTTTGTCATGAAACCCGTGTGTATACTTATGACGAAATAAAACTTGACTATGATATCTGTATGTTCTGTGAATTTTTAATTGCCCCAGGTCATATTGACCCGAAGAACACAACTTAACAAATTAAGTTTTAGGAAGGGGGAAAAAGTATTGATTTCAATTAGATATTTGAAGTATTTATAATGTCTCGAAAAACAAAGTCTTCAAGTTTGAAGAAATAATATTTAAATACTAAAAAGCTATGAAAGAACAGATTCCTTTTCGGGTCATAATGACCCGAAGATAACAGCAGGGTTAAGAGACAAATAATAAGCTTAAAATTGTAACAACGGCTGTAGTTCAGCAGTAGTGTAGGCCTAAAAAGTTTTTGACAAGGGGCTTATACATTGGGTTGTGGTTTTATTGCACACTACAAGAACCTTTGGGCTCATTTAATCTAACGTGATATGATCAGTGAAGTCATTCTGGACGAGATAGCATTACTGTTATTACAATCTATGTCATGGGTACCTAATAAATGCAAATAGCCTAGTTGGCTGCTTAATTTCGGATTTGAATTATAGCATTTAACTGATGTTGGGAGAGTGGGAAAATTTTATTGTGGGCCATTGTGTAACATCATACATTACTTTTCAGTGACTGGCATTAATTTTTTTCTTTCTTTTTTTAAGTAGCTTGCAAGTTTTTGTTTAGTTCCAGAATAAGGGCACAGAAACCATCTGCAAAATGTAGGTTTGATCAGTTCATGTTAACTGAACTCTGTCTGCAGAAGACTATACAGTTTTTATGTAGGGTTATGTCTTACATTTCCCATCTTACTACTAGGATGTTGCTGTGTCATGTCTACCTATATTATATTTGCCTTCATACACCTAGTAATGCCAGACATTTGTCAATGCACATTTCGTGGTAAAACTTTACGACGCTTCTCGCCGGGCTCCAGTGCTTATGTTGGCAACAGATGAACAATGAACTGTTGAATTGCTTTGATATTTTTCACGAGCTATAGAGTAACTGTTATTGCTGCTCGTTTCACTACAGCAAAATCGATACTGTACCTGCTCTATTGTTGACAGGTTCTTGTATGTACCCTTGTCCGTTCAGAAAAAAAATAATTTTCGTTTTAATTGAAGTTGTCACAAAAAAAAAATTTGGTCATCTGAGTTGCCGTCATTACCATTGGTGCCAACATAACCACTGCAGCCCAGCGAGATGCGTCGTACAATTTAACCCATTTCGTATTTATTCCTTCTCCATTGTTTGCTTTCCAGCATGTCAGCATACACATAAATTTGCTTCTCTCAGTTAATTGTATGAAACAATTCAGTATATTTTGTATTTTCATTACTATTTCATCCCAAATGCGGGAAATTGAATGCCAGTACATGCAAAGGAACAGTAGACACATTCATACAGGAATTATGGTATTATAAAATAGATTAACAGTAGTATGGGCTCAGTTCTGAAGTTTAATTACATGTTACATACCCTACATCATTCCTTTATCCAATTAGGAAAACTAATGTCTCAGCAGAGATTTTTTATAGGTTTTCATTTCTAACCAGTTATTTCTCTGCTTATATAACGGCCTGTTAATTATGTCCAGTGTCTATTCTTAAGCAGAAACAGAATTTAAGTATCAATAACCTCACTAAATCAAATTCAGTTGTCATAAATGCCAGTTTGGACCCCTTTTAATTAAATATTGCTCTAATAGGCTATTTTTCTCATATCCATGATATGTGAAAAGATCCCTCGGGCATGGATGTTTGTGTTGTCTTTAGAATAAGATAGTTCATAAGTAGTTTCTAAGTTTAGTGACTGATGACCCCACAGTTAAGTCCCATAAGCTTTACAATCATTTGATTCTCTCTCTCTCTCTCTCTCTCTCTCTCTCTCTCTCTCTGTGTGTGTGTGTGTGTGTGTGTGTGTGTGTGTGTGTGTGTGTGTGTGTGTGCACATGTGCTGCATGTAAGTGATTTTTTATTATTTTTTCTCCCTTCGATCTTTTTGCCATGAAGTATTGTCCTCTGCTGCCGCCGCATTAGTCATACCATTTTAGCCCATGTCTTATTAAAGTCCTGCAGTGTGCAATGAAGGATCAAGTGTTCTTTGGGTACAAGTCATATTTTATTTTCTATTTGGAAAATGCAAGTCTAAATTCCATTAAAAGTCTCATTTTGAGCACACATTTGCCCACAGACATAAAAATTCAAAAATTTCAACTCTATAAACATCTCTCTAATGCAGGACACCTTTACTGAATCTGAACTGGAATTGGATTAACATTTCTCTCTCTTGCGTTTACATATTAAACAAATGTGTTGCTGTTCTTTGGATTTCCTCTCTCCACATTCTTTGTAAATCTTGCATCTTAAGAGTACCATGGTGATGTACGCTACTAAATAATTAATCTAACAGAAGTTTTGTAAATTATCCTCATTTTAAGTGAATGAATTTTTGTTTATTTGTTTGTTTCTTCAGTAATTTGGAAGAATCCGTGTACATTGAAGGAAACGGCATTGCAATCGATATATATCCAACTTTCGATTCTTGCTCCACATTTGATATGACAAACGGAAAGCAGTTAATTTATTTCTATTTTTGAGTGTATTGAATTTGTGACATTTTCTTATGGTTTTCTGACTCAATATTTGAAATATTGAAAGAAATAATAATAATTTCCAAGAATGGTATGATATATCGAACTGCAACTGTAAACAATTTAGTGTTTCTGAACCAGAGATTAGGGCGCTACACACCCTTACGTACTAAAAAGATCCTTCTTGTTTGACCTATACCTAACCTTCTTAAGGCTACGCTACATATCTCTTTCTTTTAAAGGGAGGTTAGGTATAGGTTAAACAAGAAAATTTCTTTAGTACGGTTAAAAAACATTGTATCGATTTACAGTTGTATGTTAGATATATATCATTTCAGGCTGAGGTTCTTCGATTGCAAGTATTCTTGGAAATTACCGAAATATCGTCATAACTGAAGACAGGGATACTACTTGACATCTTTAAACCATGATGTAATCACAATCTCAGAAAACACACGGGATAGTATCTAAATACTTACATATTGTAGATAATAAATAATCTGGCGTTATCCTCGTAAATTACATATTACAAGAGAATGCACCATCCATGAAATACCATCATCTACAACTCAGCCACAACGTAATTACACCACCTACAAATAAGCACATACACGACAACAAGCCAATTCTGTGGATGATATCCCAGTCTTCAGATAAGCCAAAATTTCGTAAAATCATCCATTCCAAAAACAACATCGCAGTTAGCTATATAAATCAGCTGTTCCGCCATGTCAGTTTTCAGTCATTGGTAGCACTCTGTAAGTTGCTGTAACACATATTCATATATATTTTATGGTTGTAATGTTTCCAGTTGTTGATTACCAATTGTGTAATAGAACAATGATGGGCATGCATGCCTATATTTTGCTCAGGTACAGTCCCTTCCTCCTTTCTAATAATCCTAAAACTAGTGTTAACATCTGCAGTGGCTGCACATTAATGATGTGGAAAGTTGCATTTGCGAATAAGTTCTTATTCCATTCACAAAGCTTGTTCAGTTTCCCAACATTTTGTATATTGTTTACTAGTCAACAGTGCATAACTGTTCTAAATACCTTCCATAAATCACAGAAAATGGATTTGCCTAGATCCCACTAGTGTCTACAGTAGGTCTATCTGATGAACAAGCAGAGTAAACTAAGTTTCACAAGATTGTAGTTTGCAGAAGAATCATGTGGAGTTCATAATTCGCAACAGATTGATGTCAGTGATATTAATCTGTAGTCATATATAAGTTATTAGTTCAAAGACATATCTTCAAAATGAAAATGCATTGCAGCTTTTCCAAAAAAATTGACTGCTTGGTTGCTTAGGCGACCCTACAGTTAACTGCTGCTACAGGGGACAAGTTATCTTCATATGACCTAAGAGGGGGGGGGGGGGGGGATTGCACCCTCAAGGAGATAATCATTTTCTTAACAGATGTGATGATAGATAGTGTGACATAGTTCATAAATTCAGAGGAAATGAAAACAGCATTTCAGTAAAGAATTCTCACTCAGTTATAATGTTGCACACTGTATCAGCCTTCCCCCCCTCCCCCTTTCATGGCAGCTATGCAGGTGTTTATTTGCACATGTATAAGTTCATAAAGATTCTGAATAGCTTTGTGTTATAGATTGCCCCAAGTGTCTTGTCCTTTCATTGAAGTTTGGCAATCATTATTGCTGACTTTAGAGAACAAGTAAGTCCAACTCAAACCTGGATTTCCCATGTTTCGCGAACGGCTCAGCTTGCCAAGTGGCTATCCGAATACATTTCCAGAACTGACCCAAACTTTCATATGCCACACTGATTACAAATGTGACAGTCTTACTACATTCATCCCATGGTGTTCACAGTTTATACTGTACTTCCACACAAGGCAAAACTAAAACAAGGCACTGTTAACATACACATGTGGAGAAAAAAATATTTCATTTGGCAAGACAAAGTTAATTTTGATCAATTATTGCAGATGCCACTTGGGGAATAGTAGGTGTGCTGGTAATGGTTTCAACATCACACACAAAAAGCATAGTAATATAGCTGCCAAAGCACCATCTCTATGTACCCTTGTAATAGGGAATGTTTGCAGCCATAAGACTTAGTGTCAAATCAACATGTGAAGCCAACAGGTGCCATAGAAGAAGACACATTACTTTTCCTACAGCCAACTGAGAAAAATGAAGGGGATCAACCTGTGACTTCCTGGGTGGCGAAATTGTCACACAAGTTGGACTTGCTGTGTCAGTTGTGCAGTGTTGCTCATTGGAATGGTCATGTCAACATTCCCACACCCATAGATGAGGTTTTGGACTTCACCAATTTTGTCATATTGTAAGGGCAGATTGTACAACTGTCACAGTATAACTAAGGGGATTTGTGAGTCCATAAATGTCAACCTGAACTGTTGCCAATCTGATACTAGCACTAGGACTATGGGTTTGGACACTCCTAGCTCCTCTTCCCCTTGGGCAATAGCTTTTATGTTGATGGCTCGACTGGTGGTGTCAGAGGATCACTTGGAAGGTGGAATGGAGGGCTGTGGTCTTCAGCACTGAAATCAAATTCTGCCTGCATGCAAGTGATGGTCATTTGTGGGTATGAAATCGAAATAGATATGAGCAGCACTGTCACAAGAATGCATTGACCAAGACACACTGGCCCCCACACCAGGGTTAACGGTCTGGGGCGCAATAAGCTACAACTCTTGCTAATCTTTGGTGTTTTTGGAGGGAACGAAGAGCAGTGCTCTGTACTTCCAGAATGTTGTAACCAAAGATTTGTTTCAACAGGAAGCGTTGTGTCGTTCCAACCAGGTTAATGCTTGCACTACATGTGTGCAATTCAGTGTGCTATGAAAGACTAGCAGAACTTCTGTGGTCTATGTGATCTCCGGATTTGTCTCCTATCAAGCTCCAGTGGGATTTGGCCGAACGGCAACTAACACTTGTGTCTTGTCAATGCATAACACTTACAAAACTATGTGAACAGTTCGTGCAGACATAGAATTGTGTAACCAAAACAGTATTTACCATCTGTATATCGAGTAGATGCCAAAATCAATACCTGCATTGTTGCCCCTGGAGACTGCACCACATACTAATATGGGTGTTTCAGCATTGGTGGGCACCTGGTACCTCAGGAACACTTGCTGCAAGTGTAATAATGTCATGTACGGTACTCTATATGTGCTGTTTCAGTAAAAGTGCTAAAGAGGTGCCCTAATTTGTATTTCTGGCAGTGTATGTAGTCAATTTGGCATATGGAAGTTTGGGTCAATCATGGACATGTGTTTGAATATCCCAATGGTAAGGCGACCATTCACGAAAAGCCGGAAATACTGATTTGGATTCCGATCTGGCACAAATTTTCATATTTCACTGTTTGGTAATACAGTACAGTCTTGCTTCCCCAACACAAAGTGGTTGTAAGGATATCAGTTTACTTGTAATGTTGGTTAATAGGGAAGAAGAAACAACAATATCTCAATTAGTTGCTGTTGTCTTGTTATTTATAAAGCTGATACAGTAATTACTTTCACTGTACAATACACTATAGAGGGCAAGGAGCTGTGGCACGCTCCTCATTCCTGCCTTGTTGTCGTTGTCTGCCTCTGTTTGTGTCATTACGTGGTGTGTGTATTTGCGGCAATACTCTGCCAACGCCCTCAGTTAGTTGGTTTCTAGCCGCCCCTGATCCGGTCCAACTTCAGCCGCAATAAAATTGGTGATGAGGTAAAAAGTTAACAATGTTTCATGGACGAAAACCTTGCGCAACATTTGAAGTAGCAGCAAGAAAATGACTTCTTATGACAAGAAATTCAACTTTTGGTGGAATACTTACAAGTTCAGGGTTCCCAACCCATACAGGTGGTAATCACATCACTAGCAGACTTCTGTCCGCCTGCATTTCCACTGTTTAATAACACCAATGATGATTGGGACACTTACTTGCTGCAGCTGAAACAGCACTTTGCTATATTTTAGGTCTATGATGACTCCCTAACATAGCCGCTCTTTCTTTCTTAGCCTTTCCCCACAGAATTTCTTACTTATTGAAGTTGGCTCCACTCTCCAATCCGGTGGCACTAACATCGGAGGAAATTTACATAATGCTGTCAAAATTATTCACAATGATTTCACATTATCACAGCATGCCTCGAATTTCAATAATACCAAAAACAACTGCGTCAATCATACTGGTCATGAGTAACAGAGTTGCAACGACTGAGTCATTGTTGCTTTTTCACTTGCTCCAATCTGTCTTTAAAACCTCACATAGGCTACAGACACTCTGATCTGTGATGAGTGGTCCAGTTGGATCCCGACCTGGAAGTGTGTGCGGCAGCCCTCAAACTGGACGATCCATTTCTGGAGGACATCCTGAAAATGGCACAGTGTTTCCAGATTGCATAGGCAGCAAATGAATACCTCATGGCTCGTCCCCATGTAGCAGCAGTATAACCGCCACAAAGGGGACGTAACAATTATAAGTGCTTGGCCCACCAGTAGCATCATGTTCCATCCATGTCAATGGTCTTTGCATAGCCAGACATACCTTTTCAATATAAGCAACAGCGTCTCCCATCTTGTTTTTATTGTTTTATGGTGCACTGGGCAGACTGTCCAGTTCACTGGGCACACCTGCACCCGTTGTGGCAAAGATGGGCATCTCCCTTCTATTTGTTGTCAAGTATGTGGTGACAGTTTTATCCCTCTCAGAGGTCTTTTACTGTTATGGCAGAATCCAAAAGGTCACACAACCAGTTTGCAATAGCCACTCAGCTGGAAACACATTCAGCCTAGATTCTTTCTCGTCTACCCTCAGGGCTGGATTCAGCATTCAACCAGCACAAACTCTCCTGTTTCCACATTAACACTTAACGGCAAAATGCCTTGGATAGGTTTCCCATAATGGCCACTCACATTGTAGCAAACACATGCTGTGACCCTATCTTACAAGGGGTCATACATAATGTTCATGGTGTTGGCCATTTACTTTCCAAAATTAGCTGTTTCACAGCCGCTGATCTGGTCCCATCTATCTCATTGATTGTCAGCCGATGAAGATCTCCTGTAAAATGCAGTGAGTGATAACCACCAGGTGGTCATCACACCTACCTTATGCCCCCAGGTTCTCAATCTCCTCCATCTTGGGCATTGGGGTATTTCCTGAATGAAATCCCTAGCCAGGAGCCATGTCTGCTGGCCAGGACTGAACAAAGACATGGAGACCATCATCCGCTGTTTTTCAACAAGTGCTAAACACCAGGCTGCTCTGTCTCAGTCCTTCGCTCCTTTGCCCACTCCATATTGCCCCTTGGACAGCATTCATCTTGACTTTGCAGACCCCTTTCTGGGATCTTTTTGGCTTACTGTCATCAACACATATTCCAACTACCCCTATGTGGTCAGCATGGCATTCATCACAACCACTACACTCCACACCCTCACACAAATTCTCACCATCAAATCGCAACCCCACACCATCATTTCTGACAATAGTCTCTAATTTACAGCAATGCCCTTCAAGCAGTTTTGCGATGCCAGTCGCATCAGACACCTATTTAGTCCTCCCTTGTACCCTTCCTCCAATGGTGTAAATGGTGCAAACATTCAAACATTAAATTTTGAAAGCCGTGGGCCTGTCCACCAACACAGCAGCATGAACATTGTTTCTAAGCACCTACAGAACTATCCATATCCATGATCATAATTTGGCAGAACTCTTCCATGGATGACAGCCATGCTCCCTTCTCCATCTCTTGACCCTACATCCATCAGAACCCAAGACTGGGTACACTGAGCGCTACTTCTCAGGTTCCGTTGTAAGGCCTGTTCATATGGATCAATGCCCTCATGGGTGCCGGCTTCAGTGGTGGCCATTCGTGGCAACACTTCTTTTTGGTAAACACTCTGAAGGGATCGAAATGCCAGCGTACAAACCAACTCCATTCCTGTTTACCACCTTTACCCCCACCAGTAGCTCACCCAGACTTTGAACATTCGCCGTTGTCAGATAACCACATAGATACAACCTACTCTCCAGGGCATTGTAAGCAGGTCCAGTGGATACGGACATTAAGATGGCGAACTTACCCTCTCAGGAGTTGTTGCCAGTGGCAACACTTCAACCACAGCCGCTTCATACATACTCCAGGGCAGCGTCGGCAATTTCAGCGGATGAGGGCATGGAGGTAGATACCTCACCTCCGCAGCTACTCTTTCAGAAATTGCCTCTTGCACCGACACATCCCAGTACCCTTCTTGAGGTTCCACATTATATCCCTGAGCTGGCTGGCTCTGCAGCCAGGACACCAATTGCACCATCCGTCCACCTCTTGTAGCATCGTTCAGAGTGCTTCAGTTCCTATGCACCCATTTCAGGGGGGAGGGATCTGGTATTCCGGTCTGACAAGTTCGAGAGCCTACCAGAACACATGCATATGGACAACAATAACTAGATGGTGCATTTAGCCGCGAATGCTGTCATTGCTGATACTGTGCTGCGTGCAGACACACTCCTTCTGCACAGGCGTATACGCACTAGTGGCTGTGCTATATAGAGCCCGGTGCTGTGGCACATTCCTCAATCTGTGCTCCAGTATTGTTCATTTGCTACATCATTGTTTTATGGTTCCTTACTTGGCTTCGTCTTGGTTCCAATTTGATTCTCCCTTTTGGACTTGCAATTCCACCATGTTGTTGTAGTAGTCTGTCTCCTCTGTTTGTGGTGTTTGTGGCAACTCTCCACCGACACCCTCGGTTGGTTGGTCTCTAGTTGCTCTCAATCCAGTCTGACTTCGGTTGCAATAGTAGTTAAGTGAGACTCTGCTGAAATCTATACCTAACACAGTGGAACTGTGAGAAATTTGCTATTGTGAGTGAATACTCTGTTTCAGTTATTTCAAATAGTAATTCATTGCCAAGCAGGAATAATACCAATAATTCCATAGAATTGTCTTTAATATCAACAGATACTCTTGCTTTTTTGCCCTCACATTGCAAATTAACTAATAACGGTAGAGAAAAGGTAAAGCAGTCAACAATCCAAAGATTGGTTTGAACACCGCAGTGCTTTACTAGGCATAGTCCTGTTTGGAGGTGGTAAGCCGTTGCCTTCCTCCGACCTACGAACTGACGTACCCAGCCAGTTATAGGAGGACCTACAGTTTAATGTGGACTCCAAACCAAGGTGCTACTTGATGTTTTTTACATCAGCAACATTGCCAGAGGTGAAAGAAGTGGAAAGTGACAGATAAAACTCCTAGAACCTGGCAGGGATCGAACACATGATCTTTGGATTCATAGTCTGGCACTCGACTACTGTGCTACTGAGCCTCATAATAACGGTATATGTTTTAATAATTGCATTCCATAAGTTTCTACCAATCTTTCTTTCAAGAGAGAAGCATTTAGAAAAATACACAATTGGTAACACTGAAAATTTTCTTAATAACTGCAGAATAAAATACCTCTCTTATGTTGTAAATATTGTAAAAATAGAAAGAAAGCGGAATTGACTTCTCTGTACTATTAGTTTGTTGTTATGATGATAAAAATATTATCTGATTTTACCATCACAAAATATTGATATTACCAATACATTTGCTCCACAAATATTGATAAAAAATATTGTGTTACTGATTCTGATATATCAATTTTTGACCAAACTTTATTATGGGCCGTCCGTGTTATACCGTTGTCAGTCATATGTTGTAAATATTGGCAAATGGATTTAATTAAGTGAATTGTATTGCACTTATGGTCAGCTGGCCACCTACCTAACCCCATGATTTACTTAAGCTTAGCAATAATGTGAAACATTGATTGTTTGTCTTGTCTTTACACTTAAAGGTGTGTGTGTGTGTGTGTGTGTGTAAAAGGCCCTTTTTAAATTTTACCATACCTCACTGAATTTACTTCAGTGCCCACAAAAAGCAGCTAAAAGCCTCTGACTTTGATAATAAAGATCTTTTGTCAGATTGGATTAAAGAAGAAAAATATTGTGTGCAAAATTTATAAAGAAGAATATTTTAGAAGGAATCCTTTCCATCGTGTAAGTAAAAGTGCCTTCAAACAATTGAGTTTAACCATTGTAGTGAAACATTTCAGACTATGTCTTTGCTGTTGGACAAGAGCAATCCAACATAATGAAACATAAGTGAGAAACATAATTTTCAAATTGTATTGTGTGCCACGAAAAGCAAAACAAAAAAAGTCACCTGGTAAATTTTGCCCAAATTTTAAAATATTATTATTGTGTATGTGATGTACTTTTAGAAACATAAAAAAGTGAAATCAAATTGCAACCATGTTCTTAAGATTTAATGAAAATGTATTAGACTTGATATGCTTCGATCCCATAATTTGTAAAGTATACAAATAAATATTAATGAGGTAAATACATAACAAAGCATTTTCTATTTAATTCACAATATCTTTCTTCTGTAATTCTTTTTTTATATACTGTATTACTTAAATGTTTTTTTGTATTATTGTGAGATTGATTTATAGAACCTTTGGAATTGTCATCCAGTTGGTTTTTCTTCACATTCGGTACATTCCTCCTCCTCCCAAGCTACCACCTGATGACTTGGGAACTTCTTGCTCACTGCCAGTTCCTGTATCAACTGGATTGATGAAGATAGAAATCTGGATTTCCTGTCTGCTAAGTTAGGCCCATTTTTGTTTTGAGCATACCTTTGTCATCTTTCACTTTTGGAACACAATTAATTTCATAAATAATGCAAAATCCAGCATTGGTCACATGAAATCTTTATTTGACTATTGCAAACTGATTTCGATCACTGAGTGGCCATCTCCAGTGCTGTAATAGAATCAAAAACACAAAATTAATGTGTATACGTACATGCCTTTACACTATGAAGAACAAAAAACAGAAATTGAAAAATTCGTACCTAGAAATGAAGCCCTGTGGGCCCACATAGACTTGGAGTTTGCATTTTAACATGGGAGTGTAACTGTATACAGTCAATGTCAAGCAAAATTCTGAACTGCTTGTTAAGTTTTCTATACGCCTGTGTGTGTGCAGATAGCACACAGTGTCCTCTACACAGTACTGCATGTCATGTTACAAGCAACAGTATCAAAAGAAGCTATATACAACAAATTTGTTTAGAATATAGGATACAAGTAACAAAATAAGTTCATATACAGTAATATACAAAAAATCCACAAACAATATTCCAAGTCTTATGCCTTGTGGTGATGCCCTCTGTAATATTACACAGTACGTTAACCAAAATTGCAGGTATATCATGCGTCATATGAGTATGAAAGTACAGAAATGTGCAAATTAAAAATTTGCATGGACAGGAAGATTCCATCATTTAAAATAATAAAAAAAAATTCATTTAACAAGTAATTACAGCATACGAAATGAAGGTCATCTGTGCCCGCTGTCAGTATGACCAACTTCAATCAAAAGATGTCAAAGCCCTTTATCAAAATTACAACACCTAAACCTCTCTTGTCCGAGCTAAGATCAATCCAAGCGTACACATTCATAAACAAAACATGTCCTTTAAACCTAGGAACCTCAAGTTTATCATGAACAAATACCAATGCATACTAAATCAGTACATTGTGTGACAGCCATAAAACATTTAACAAAACATACAACTCATTAACAGAAAAGAAAGAGAAAGGGTTTTTTATACCTTCAAAATGTAACAAACAGTATCATGAGGCAACGTGTAATACATTATCAAACAAAAAACTGCCAGCTCAATCACAGCAAATTGTTTAGCCAATTACAAAACAAATAGCATACACTGTATGAGATGAACAACCAACCAACATCACGCTAGGAAATTTCAATGTCAGAATATGGCCATTTCTTAATAAATACGTTAATGTGGAGCAACCTTCCTTACAGTGGCTAAAATTGGGATTAAAAAAAAAAAAAGATTCATTGGATCTACAAACATGAAAAAAGTGATGAAATGTCCATACCAAATTTTGTGCTCATTATCACATGTCTAAAGCACCACCATATAAAGCCCCACTGGGAAGAACACATTATCTGCCTGCTGTTTGGACAGAACTGGGAAGAACACATTATCTGCCTGCTGTTTGGACAGGAACATCTTTTTTAATGCCAGGCACTGGATACATTGTGAAAAGCTCCCAAAATGGGTACTTTGCAATGTTGTCTGTTCATTGAGCAGAACACACCTGAACGATTTTTTGTTATAAAAAAAATTTCCATTTCCTCTGGGAGATTAGGAAAACTCCCCTATGCAATAACTTTAATTGGGCATGTTGTCACCTCATCGCCTTTTGTTGAGTACTCATCCCGGTCTAGTCATCACGAAAGGTACTGGTGCAGTAATCGATGTCAACTGTAACAACTATTCAGATTAATAATAAAAGTTTTATTGACTAAAAATTATAATACTCAACTGTAGAACATTTGTCTGTTTCTTCTCGCTTCGTCTTCCGTATGATGCTAGCTGCGCTGAGACCTGGTGACTGCTAAGTTCGTAGTTGCATTCTGACTTAGTAATTGTCTGAGTTTTCACTAGTAACTGATGGATGTCTAGACATGTCGGCCTAGATACAGCCACTTGTAGAGGGCGCGCATCTTCGGTTACTTCCTCCAGGATGCGTGGCGCCTGCTTGTGATTGGCTTTCGGTCGATCGCTGCATTCTCCTGGATTGTTCACTTACATCTGGTGTGTGACGCTGACTTTACACCGCAACAGGGCAGACTGGCAGACATTTTTGTAAACTCGTTGCAAAATAAGTTCTTCCAAGAGTATTCTCCAATAGTCAGTAAAATTGTGTACTATTATAGATGTGTTGATGATAAATTGATGCTTGTAGATGGTAACCAAAAGGATGTTGATGAAATTGTCCATACATTTAATTCCCTGCATAAGAAATACAATTTACGGATGAGAGAGGGTCTATGGGCTCCATTAACTTTCTTGATTTGACCATTTCAAATGAAGAAGGAAGAGCTGATAGACCATGGGTGTGAGGGATGTTGGTGTACAGGGATGTAGCATCAATGGTGACAAGGAAGCTATCACGTGGGAGGGGCATAGGGATGGATTTGAGGCGTTCCAGAAAGTGGTTTGTATCTTTGATATAGGATGGGAGCCTGCAGGTTATAGGTTGGAGATGTTGTTCTACCAGAGCTGAGACACGTTCTGTTGGAGATTTGAAACCTGCTACTATGGGACGGCCAGGATGATTCTCTTTGTGGATTTTAGGGTGTAGGTAAAAGGTAGGGGTGCGAGGTTCCGGTGGAGAGAGCTCTGGAACACTATCTTTCCCAACTCCCACCTGAAAGCCTCCCAAAAACCTTATTCCTTGTCACACTTGCTAATTTCATACTCAACAATAATTACTTCACCTTTGAGGGCCAGACCTACAAACAAATCGGGGGGACAGCTATGGGTACCAGGATGGCCCCTTCCTATGCCAACCTCTTCATGGGCCGCATGGAAGAGGCATTCCTTAAGACACAGAAGTTGCCTCCCCCGGTTTGGTATAGATTCATATATGATATCTTTGTGGTCTGGATTCACGGTGAAGAAACCCTTCTGAACTTCCTGCACGACCTTAACTCCTTCTCAACCTTAAATTCACCTGGTCCTTCTCCAAAACACAAACCACCTTCCTTGATGTTGACCTTCACCTTGCTGAGTCTCACATTCACACCTCAGTCCATATTAAACCCACTAACAAACAACAGTACCTCCACTTTGACAGCTGCCATCCCTTCCATATTAAACGGTCTCTTCCCTACAGCCTGGGCATCCGTGGGAAACATATCTGTTCCAGTTCCGAATCCCTCACCAGCTACAACAACAATCTATCCAATGCTTTCCTCTCCCGCAACTACCCTAAAGATCTCGTCCACAAACAGATCTCTCGAGCTGTCCATTTCTCTCCCTCCAACAACAATGTTCCTAACCCCAGACCACCCAGAAGCACCCCCTTAGTCACCAGTACCATCCTGGCCTGGAATGCCTCAACAAATTCCTCAAACAGGGCTATGATTTTCTCAAGTCATGCCCTGAGATGAGACCATCACTCCAAACTGTTCTTCCCACACCACCCAGAGTAGCCTTCCGCCGTCCTCCCAACCTCCGCAACATCCTTGTCCAACCTTACAACATCCCAAAACCACCCTCCCTACCTAATGGTTCCTACCCCTCCCTGCAACCGATCCCGCTGCAAAACCTGTCCAATGCATCCTCCCACTACCACATACTCCAGCCCCACCACAGGAGAAACCTACCCGATTCAAGGCAGGGCCACATGTGAGACAACACACGTCATATACCAACTGACATGTGTCCACTGTTCAGCCTTTTATGTTGGTATGACTACTAACAAATTGGCTGAGTGGATGAATGGGCACAGATGGACTGTACGCCTGGGAGACACCCAATATCCTGTGGCAGAACATGCCCTCCAGCATAACTCCAGGGACCTGGGCACGTGTTACACTACACGTGCCATTTGGATAGTACCAACAAACACCAGTCCCTCAGAGCTATGGAGGTGGGAACTTTCCCTCCAACATATCCTCTCCTCCCGCCACCCCCCTGGCCTAAATCTACGCTAACCCCTCCCCTTCCTCCATCCTCAGCTCACCTATTCATTGTCCCTTCCTTACCTCTCCCTCCCGCCCCCCCCCCCCCTCTCTCTCTCTCTCTCTCTCTCTGTATGTGTGTGTGTGTGTGTGTGTGTGTGTGTGTGTGTGCGCGCGCGCATCCATCTTTCCCTGTTAACGAAAAACGTTTTAGCCAACCCCCCCGCCTCTCCTACACCCCTCAGCATCATTCATTTCACTCATCTTCTCTTCTCTTTACTACTAGATCTTTCGTCTTTGGTTATATTTATCCTCTCTGGCTTGGCTCAGTACATGCATGCAGTATCTCTGACGTCCACACTCCCGAAACACCACCTTCATGACCTAGGTCGTGGACCACCTTTACCTTCTGTTCCCACCCTTTCTTCTTCCCTTCTCTCCCACCTGATGAAGGGACTTTGTTCCGAAAGCTAGTCCTTTTTGTCCTCTCTTTTCTGTTTCTTCATTTGTGTTACTAACGGCGGTACAGCACAAAGGTAAGTACTGGCCAGCCATTCTATCTCGTTTCAACAATATTTATCATCTCTGAGGAGAATTTTCATAATTAATCAAATTATGAAATAACTGCAGACAGTGTGGCTACACAAATAAAAAGACTAATAAGTAAGAACTTAAGATTTACCAATATCAAGTAATTCATTTGTATATACAATAACCTGTTATAGGCTGCCAAATATTCCTATTACCATCACCAGACATGCTAAGTATTACGATTTTTCTGTTGTTATCACGATTTGTAGGCTAAAATTACGGTCTTACAGAAGCCCCAGCTGAAATTACGGATTTCGCTATTTGAATTATTTTTAGTAGTTTGGCAGCATACTATTTTTCAGAGCATTATTTTCTGAACCAGTATTATTTCAGAAATAGTGCAGTTCCTTGTTGTCATTTGCCTAGCAGAGACTATAATGTGCACTAAGTGGTTCGCTGACTTCTCTACTGTAGGTACACTTGCAATTGCGCTACGATGTGACATACTTACGCTCATGCTGTCTTGCTACTATCAAGTGCAAATGAATTACTGAGCACCATTGATATAACTGTCGCACTTGCTTTTACTTTATGGTGAAAGCAAAATGAATGAAATGTTCAAAATAATTATTTATCACAAATATTCTACCAGCATTTTATTATTATTATTATTATTATTATTTGCTATACTTCTCGTATCTTCAGTTTTTTTCAGGAATCACAACTATGCCTCAAACTGACATTTTATTGTCAATAAAAAAAATTTCCTCCTCATTCTCAATTTTCTTATCCCTATTACGATTCGATTCTTTTGAAACTTGGCATCTCTGCATCACCAAAAAAGAAGGTGGGGAGAGAAATTGATGTCACCTTTAACATGGCTCCTTGGTTTCAGTAGTAGGATCTATGTGGATGAGTTAAAGACACAATCAGCAAAGGTCAACTTGGTTTATCATTGAAAGGAACCCATTAAAAAGCTGTCACATGAACTAAGGGAGAACTGTCACAAAAAATTATATTACTGGAGATAAAATTATAATTTCATGTGGCTCATTGGCCTGAATCAAGTCTTTTAATTGGACACCACTTTGGTGACTTGTGTGTCTTTAGCCTACCCAGTTATCCAACAGATGCAAGCTGTTGCTGTTCAATCTGTATACAGTGTATATGCTATACCTTCTGTCACATGACATTATGTGCCAGGGTGTGGAATTTCAGTTCTGAAGCTACTTGCCAATCTAACAATTTGGTTGCCCCGACCCCTTTATCTGAATATAAAATAATTTCCCTTCCTCTTACCCGTTACTGTTTGAACAATATCTTAAGAAATAACACTGTATCAAATTCTTTAATATAAAAATACACACCAGTACCATAGTCTAACAGTCTGGCACTTCATTTTCATGTAACATTGTCTTTCTGCAGCTTAAACACAGCTCTGCACATGCGCGTGAAACTACTGACAGCTGCTTGAACAAACCGAAAATGTATGGAGAAGGTACGGTAGCCGCAATGTCAAAACAAAACTGGCATTCAATGGCATCTGTAATTTTCACTAATACTGAGAGAGAATATTAAAAAATTAAAAATACTTATACAACTGCCTGTAAATGTAGGCCTGTCGTATTCATAAATATAAATCCCGCCTTCTTCTTCAGGCTCTTATGAACCTGGCTCCAGTATTTTTAGAAAATAATATTTATATGCAATCCCAGATCGCCAGCTGACAATTTTTGGTACCCAATGGTGAGCTGGTGACGTAAATTTCACACTCTGTTATGTACACTGTGGCCCTACAGGGGAATATCATACACATCATCCATAATTTATGCCTGTAATCAACACAATTTATTCAGCAAAGTGATCTTCTTATACTGTTCTTGCATTCTGTTCTCTCAGTCCCATTGATAGTTCAGGAGGAAATGGTAACAGATTTGCAGTCAAATAACCATTTTACCCTGTAGTCACATATTGGCAATCCACAGGCTGCCATAAAAAGAACATTTGAGCAGTGAACAATAAAATGACTGACTATATACTGTAATTTTCTACCCCTCTGATACAAACATTCCAGCATTCTGTCTGACGTCATTGTAAGTATGAGAGTCAGTTACGTACGATTTCAGACAGAGATGGTGTATCACCATACTATCTGATCAGCAGTTTCCAGACACATCTTAATAGACATTAACCATGCAGAACAAAATTCTCATAAACTTCGTGGCAGATTAAAACTGTGTGTATGCCAGAGCTGTATTTGAACCCAGAACGTTTGCATTTCACGGCAAGCACTCTAGTGACAGAGCTACCTGTGCTCACCTCTCGGCCCATCTCCATAGCTTTAGTTCCACCAGAACATTGTCTCCTAACTTCCAAACTTCACAGAAGTTCTGGAAACCTCGCAGGACTAGCACTCTTGGAAGAAAGGATATTGTGAAGACATAGCTTAGCCATAGCCTAGGGGATGTCTCCAGAATGATATTGTTACTTAGCATCAGAGTATGTGCAGATATGAAACAGGAATACTGGTCTGGCACTCAGTAAGTTTCATTAATTATGTATTTATTACAGATTGAGTTCTGTTGGGGCAGATTTACTGAGGTTCTGAATGTCTGTGGAGGAATGAGAATCTATTATTCCAGGAAGTAGTCAGTGATAGCAGTCATGTGTGCCTCAGGTGTGTGTGTGTGTTTTCGTTTCTGAAAAAGGCTTTGTCCAAAGATCAAATGTGTAACACTTTCTTTTGTCTTTTCTGACTACAAGACATAGGGTTGTCTTTATATTGGGTAGCAATCTATCCTTTTCGTAATATTGTTGATATTCCAACCAGGACTTTCAATAATGTAATGTGAAAAAATTGATAATATTTGGCATTATTTTTCTATGTGATTAGTGATCTGTCACAATTGGCTACTGTCTGGCAGTATCAGTTGGGATTAGTTTAAGTTGCTTTGACCACAGAAATCAAGTCTCAGGGAAGGGAAATAGTGGTTCACAATTTTTGTTTAGAATTGAGAAAGTGCAAGTCATACATTAAAGGGGTCATTTATAAATTGATTTTCCGTCAGTTTTGGGCTCATAACACAATGGATTAATGGAAGATAGCACATGGCTTTTCTTTTAGTCTATGCTAATTCAACATGAGAGAGATTCCAAAAATACACATTATACATAGTGGAGAGATTTATTCTTAAAATTCTGAGAACTCAAACAGAATGAAAATCAGGAAATATATTTCTTTCTCTAGCATAGGCCTACACTTCATGTAAATATCATCAAAGAAAATCTGGCTTATAGTAGTGTCTTTTCTTTCCATATACCATTCATGAATGTAATAAGGAGAAGGAACGTGTTGTGGTCATCATTCCAAAGACTGGTTTGATGTAACTCTCCAAGCTACCCTACCCTGTACAAGCCTCTTCAGCACCAGAAAAGAATGGCAACCTACATCCTTTTGAACCTGTTTTCAGTATTCATCTACATAGATACTTTGCAAATCACATTTAAGTGCCTGGCAGAGGGTTCATTAACCACTTTCATAACTTTTCTCTACCGTTTCATTCTCTAATAGCTCGCGGGAAGAAAGAACACCTAAATCGTTCCGTTTTCGATCTGATTTCTCTTATTTTATTGGTATGGTCATGTCTCCCAAAGTAGGTGGGTGCTATCAAAATATTTTCACATTCAGAAGTAAAAGTCAGTGATTAAAACTTCGCAAACAGATCACACTGCAATGAATAACGTCTTACTTTTAATTATTTCACCCCAGTTCGTGTAACATTTCCGTGACGCTTTCCCCCCCCCCCCCCCCCCCGTAACGTGATAAAACAAAACGAGCTGCTTTTCTCCGAACCTTCACAATATCTTCCGTCAGTCCCATCTAGTGAGTGTCCCACAATGGACAACAGTACTCCAAGAGAGGACACACAAGTGTGATGTAGGCATTCTCTTTGGTGGAGCTGGTGCATCTTCTAACTAATTGTTACTAATTGTAACTCCTAGGTATTTATAGAATATATGACCTTAAGGTCTGACTGATTTATCGCATAATTGAAGTTCAGCGGATTTCTTTTAGTGGTCATGTGTATTATTTCACACTTTTCTTTATTTAGTGTCAATTACCAATCTTCTCACCATGTAGAAATTTTGTCTAAATCGCTTTGTAGTTGTTTTTGATCCTCTGTTGACTTCACTAACCAATAAACAACAGCATAATCTGCGAACAGTCTAAGGGAGCTATTCAGATTGTCTCCTAAATCGCTTATAAACACAAGGAAGAGTAGGGGACCTATAACACTTCCCTGGGGAAAACCAGATATCACTTCAGTTTTACTCAATGACTTACCGTCAATTACAACGAACTGTGTCCTTTCTGATAGGAAATCGTGAATCCAATGACACAATTGGGGAGATATTCCATAAGCATGCAATTTCATTAGAAGTCGCTTGTGGGGTACAGTGTCAAAAGCTTTCTGGAAATCCAGAAATATGGAATCGATTTGAGATCCCTTGTCGATGGCACTTATCATTTCTTGTGAATAAAGGGCAAGCTGTGTTTCACAAGAGCGATACTTTCTGAATCCATGTTGACTATTGGTTAATAGGTCATTAATAATGTTCGAACAAAGTATATGTTCCAAAATCCTACTGAAAATCAACATCAATGAGATTGGCCTGTAATTTTGGGGATCACTCCTACTGCCTTTCTTGAATATTGGAGTAACTTGGGCAACTTTCCTGTCTTTGAGTACGGATCTTTCGCCGAGTGATCGGTTGTAAATTATAGCTAAGTATGGAGCTATTGCATCAGCATACTCGGAGAGGAATTTAGTTGGTATACATTCTGGCCCAGAAGATTTGTTTTTGTTTAGTGACTTAAGTTGGTTTACTACTCCAGGAACATCTACTTCTAAGTTTCGCATGCTGGCAACTGTTCTTGGATTGAATTTTGGAGTGTTCACTTCGTCGTCTTTGGTGAATGAATTTCGGAAAGCTGTGTTTAGTAATTCTGCCTTAGCAGTACTGTCATCGGTAGTATTACCATTGCTATCGCATAGTGAAGGTGTTTGTGTTTTGCCGCTAGTGTACATCACATATGACCAGAATTTCTTTGGATTTTTTGCAAGGTTACGAGACAGGATATCGCTGTGGTAACTACTATAGGCTTCTCGCATTGAAGTCCGCACAAAGGTTGCATTTTCAGTAAAATCTTATGAATTCTGTGTCTTTTTAAATTTTGCATGCATTTTTCTTTGCTTCTGCAACAGTGATCTGACCTGTTTTGTGTAGCACTGGTGTCAGCCCCCTCTTTTATTAATTTATTTGGTATAAATCTCTTGATTGCTACTGATATTATATCTTTGAAAGTAAGCCACAACTGATCTACACTCGCATTTTTAGTTTTGAAAGACTGGAGACTATCACTCAGTTAAGCGTGAAATGAATTTTTATCTGCTGAATTAAATAGATATATTTTTCATTTATTTTTTGTGCATTTGGGAATTTCGACATTCAGTCTCACTACTACAACTCAATGTTCGCTAATCCCTGTATCTGTTTTGATGCTCTTTACTAGCTCACGATTATTTGTTGCTAGGAGATCAAGGGCATTTTCGCACCCATTTACTATTCTAGTGGGTTCATGACCTAACTTTTCTAAGTAGTTTTCAGAAAAAAGCATTCAGAACTAGTTCGGACAATGCTTTATATTTGCCTCCGGTTTTGAATATGTAATTATGCCAACATATCGAGGGTAAATTAAAGTCGCCACCGATTATAACAGTATGCTTCAGATAGCTATTTGAAATGTGATTCAAGCTTTCTTTGAACATTTCGGCAACTGCATTGTCTGAGTCAGGGGACCGATAAAAAGATCCAATTATTAATTTATTCCGGTTGTCAGGTATAACCTCTACCATACCAACTCACAGGAAGTATCTGTCTCACTTTCGCTGCAAGATAAACCGTTTGTAAAAGTAATAAACATGCCACCCCCCTTTTTTTATTTATTCTGTCCTTTCTGAAGATCATTTGGCCCTTTGAAATATTTTCGGCCGAACTTATCTTTGGCGTCAGCCAACTTTCAGAACCTATAACGATTTGTGCCTCAGTACTTTTCCATCAGCGCTTGGAGCTCTGGAACTTTTCCAATGCAGCTATGACAGTTTACAATTGTTACACCAATGGTTCCTAGATCTGCTTTCTTCCTGCGTCTCTGTCTCTCTGACTTTTACCCCACACTCCAATATTAAAGTGATGATTTCTGTATGTGTAGCAATATATTTCATGATATTGTCTGTACAGATTTGAATTGAAACCCGCACATGAAACTGGATGAACTTTTGATTAATGAATATCAGAATAACCTGCAAGAATTAAATTTTGAATGGGAGAAGCTAAAGCAGCTTGAATGAAACCAGCATAAGGAGATAGTGGGAGTTATTGTTAAGGTAAAGACAATACACAAAAACATCACCACAAAAAAAATTGACGATAAGTCACTTTTTTCTGCCAGATGAGGTTATGATGAGCTGTAATTGATAACTTTACGCCATGAGATGCTTGGTTATTACACGCCTGCCCCTTCAAATTGCTACACCACAAATATGACATACTACAGACGCGAAATTTAACCAACAGGAAGAAGATGCTGTGATACGCAAATGATTTGCTTTTCAGAGCATCCATACAAGGTTGGTACTGATAGCAACACCTACAACATGTTGTCATGAGGAAAGTTTCCAACAGATTTCTCATTCACAAACAGCAGTTGACCAGCTTTGCCTGGTGAAACATTGTTGTGATGCCTCGTGTAAGTTGGAGAAATGCGTACCATCACGTTTCCGACTTTGATAAAGGTCGGATTGTAGCCTATCACAATTTTGGTTCAACGTATCGTGACATTGCTGCTCGCATTGGTCGCAATCCAATGACTGTTAGCAAAATATGGAATCGGCAGGTACAGGAGGGCAATACGTAATGCCATGCTGGATCCCAACGGCCTCGTATCACTAGTAGTCGAGATGACAGGCATCTTATCCGCATGGCTGTAATGGATCGTGCAGCCACGTCTCGATCCCTGAGTCAACAGATGGGGACATTTGCAAGACAACAACCATCTGCACGAACAGTTCGATGACGTTCGCAGCAGCATGGACTATCAGCTCAGAGACCCATGGCTGCGGTTTCCCTTGATGCTGCATCACAGACAGGAGCGCCTGTGATGGTTTACGCAACGATAAACCTGGGTGCATGAATGGTAAAAAGTCATTTTTTTGGATGAATCTAGGTTCTGTTTACAGCATCATGATGGTCACATCCGTGTTTGGTGTATCACCCAGCGTGTAGGTATGGGTGCCATTGGTTACACGTCTCGGACACCTCTTATTCGCATTTATGGCACTTTGAACAGTGGCTGTTACATTTCAGATGTGTTACAACCCGTGGCTCTACCCTTCATTCGATCCCTGTTAAACCCTCCATTTCAGCAGGATAATGCACTACCACATGTCGCAAGTCCTGTACAGGCCTTTCTGGATACGGAAAATGTTCGACTGCTGCCCTGGCCAGCACATTCCCAGATCTCTCACCAATTGAAAACGTCTGGTCAATGGTGGCCGAGCAACTGGCTCGTCACAGTACACCAGTCACTAGTCTTGATGAACTGTGGTATCGTGTTGAAGCTGCATGGGCATCTGTGTACCTGTACACGCCATCCAAGCTCTGTTTGACTCAATGCCCAGGCATATCAAGGCTGTTTTTGCAGCCAGAGTGAAGCCTTGCAGAATGAAGTTTCATGACTGTGTTTAAAAATTGTCATGCTAGGAGAACAAGTTGAAACAATATCGGACTTTGTTGGAACTAAGCAGTGATTACAGGCTCTGAAATACAGTATTAATATCAGTGGAATTTTGAAATGAGGCGAAATTGTGCTAAACTTGAATGCAATCGTAAAGCAAACGATAGTGGTAGCCAAGCATGTTTTTACGTTGAATAACAGCTTGCTGAAAACAATGAGAAATTATTAGTTAGAAAATGATGGATCATTTTTGAAATTAGAAATCTAGCTTTATATAAGAAATTGGAGGTTTATTACAATAAAAAAAATAAGGAGGTGTATAGCTAATAGTTACAAATGATTGCAGGAAAGTTGCTCCTCAATTGGCCTCACAATGTGTGCATCCCAAATGCCAACAGTGCTCAACAGAACCAGATGGTTACCCATCCAAGTGCCACAACCGGTGCATCCACTGTGGTGTGGTTCTTGGTTGGTGAAGATGTAAAAGATGAAGATCTCTTCCATTCTCTTTCGAAGACAGAGAATAAATTGACTGTCCAAAACAAAAATGGGCAGAGGTATACTTTGAAGTGAGAACAGACAAGTGTCACAGATAATTTATGTGAAAATATTTAATGTAATGCTATAGAAGTATTATATTACCTTCTAGCATTCACTGTATAGTGATTTGTTGAATACACAATTGAAAACATGAAGCAGAAAAAATCCTGATTACATCATTCAGACATACAAAGTATTAACAAATGTAAAATGGGGGAAATGCATTCCTCACTGGAGGGAAAAGAACTCAAATCCACATAGATATTAAGTTAATGTCAATGATAAAGATCAGATAACAACTCACCATAAAGACAGTTGCCGAGCCACAGGCAGCACGTAAAATAGACAATCACTTTCACACAACATAAATTTTCGCCCATGGCCTTCATCAGAAAAGGAAACATACTTTCACACAATCACTCAGACATAATTCAAACACACAAGACCACCATCACTGGCTACTCCAGTGCAACAACTATGTTGACAGTGAGTGAGAAGGGAAGTGGATGGGGAGGATGCCAAGCAAGGGTGTTGATGGAACACTTTACATTGTATGGTGAATTGTAAAGTCTCTTATAGGCAGTAATGTGAGATGCAGTGAAGGGAAGGAGCGGGAGAGCAAAACGGAAGATGTAGAGGTGCATCGTGAGATGGTGGAAGGGAGAGGGAAAACTATAAAACAATACAAATAATTAAAAAAGAAATTAATAATAGAGGGATAGTGAGACATTAAAGAAAAAAATAATATAATGCAAAGATATCAACAGGGCAGTGAAGAAAGCATTTGCATCAACAAAAATGAAGAAAGTCTGGTGGAATGAAACCTGTGAAGAAGAATTTTTGTAGGAGAAAAAAAATGAGACTTATATAAAATACTCCAGACATCCTAGTAACAGACATTGGGGTGATAAAAAGAGGGTAAATAAATTTAAATATTTGGAAGAAATTATTCAAGAATATGGCTTAGAAAAATTTACTGCAGAAGAAATAGTATGTAAAATGGAGAAAGCATATGGATTAATGGGTAACATTTACAGCATAAAGCCTCTGTCTAAAAATTGGAAAATACCTAATTATAACACGGTAGTAAAACATTGATGTTTAGCATTTAATTACAAACTTGAAATCCTAGAAAAGAGAATCATTCAAAAAATACTCAGTCCACAAAGTATACAGGGATATGGAAATTAGAAGTAATGAAGCAGTTTTTCACAACATAGAAAACATAACTGAAACACTATGGAAGAGGAAACTGATATTTTTGGACATTTATACAGAATTAACTCCAGCAAGTTAACTAAACAGATTTTTAAATGTCTTTGCAACAAGAAGTCAACAATAGCTTAGATTCAGGAAGTTAGGAAAGATTTGGAAAGAAACAACTTAAGTGAAAAAGATGCAACAGAAAGAGTGTTACAGGAAGCGTATTGGGGAGGGAGGGATGTAAGGCTTGGGTTGTATGGATGACAAATTATATTGTGGGCAGATGGGACAACTCCTATCTGCACAGTTCAGAAGAGTTGATGTTGGAACGGAGGATCCAGATAGTCTGGGTTGTAAATCAGCCATTGAAATCAACTGTGTTGCATACAGTTGAATGCTGTGCTATATGGTGGTCATCTTGCTTTTCGACACAGTTAGATGGTCCCCATTCATCCTGATTGACTGCTAGTTCTGCATCTACACCCATACTGCGCAAGTCACCTCATGGTGTACCACTGTCACTTCTTCCTATTACACTCACATATGCTTCGTAGAAAAAATTATTGCCTCCATGTGGGCCCTAATCTCTCTAATCTTATTCCTGTGGTCACTTCATGTGGTATACATAGGAGCCAAACATTCATTGAATCTTCATAAAACACATGCTCTTGGAACTTTGACAGAAGCCTGTACTGCGAAACAGAAGATTTCTGTTGCAGCATCTTCACTGGAGTTTCCTTATCATCTCCCTGACTTACTAAATGAGCCCCTAATTAAGCATGCTGCTCTCTGTTGGACCTTCTCTCTGTCATCTATTAACCTGACTCAGCACAGATCCCACACTGATGAGCAATGCTTAAGTTCTGGCCAAACTAGAGTTTTTTAACCTACATTTTTTGTTGATGGACTACACTTCCTGAGAATTCTTCCAATAAATATCAGTCTGGCATCTTCCTTACCCATGAGTGATTTTATATGGTTGTTCCATTTCAAATTGCCCCTAATGTCCACCTCCCAGTTATTTTATGGGAGTAACTGCTTCCGGTGTTTATCCTACTATTGCATAGTTATATAATAAAGGATATTTCTTTTTATGTGAATGCAGCACTTGTTTTTGTTGAGGTTCAATTGCCATTCCCTGCACCAAGTCTTGAAAGACTGCAGAATATCCTGCATGTCGTAATCCTTTCCCAGTATTTCAACTTCTCAATAAATTACTGTGTCTTCTGCAAAATGCCTAATTGAACTAACAGTGTTGCCTGTGAGGTAATTTTTAAATATTGTGAAAAGCAGTGGCTCTATAACACATCACATTAATGCCTGAAAACTTCTCTCCATTGAGAATGATATTCTGTGTTCTGTTTGCTAGAAATGCCTCAGTCCAGTCACACAGTTGGTCTGATATTCCATATACTCATACATTTTTCATCAGGCAATGGTGCAGAACGGTATTGAATGCCTTGCAGAAATCAAGAAACACGACATCTACCTGGGATCTTGCACATTCTGCCATCTGGATCTTGTGGATGAATAGCACAAGTTGTGTTTCACATGATCATTGCTTTTGGAAATCATATTAATTCTACAAAGGAGATTTCTGGTCTCCAGAAATGATATAATACACAAATATAAAACGTGTTCCAAAATTCTGCAACAGACCAATGTCAGAGATATAGGCCTATAGTTTTGAACATCTGATTGACAACCCTTTTTGTAAACGGGAATGACCTGAGCTTTTTTGCAATCATTAGGAATGCTTTGCTCCTCTAGAGATCATCATTACACTGCTGCTAGTAGGGGGCAAGTTCCTTCACATACTCCATGTACAATCAAATTTGAATCCCATCATGTCCAGTAGCCTTTCCTCTATTGAGCAATTTCAGTTGCTTTTCTATCCCTCTGACACTTATTTCAATATTTAACAACAATGGAAGATCCAGTAAGGAATGTTAATAATAATATGTAACAGGGAACTACTCACCGTAAAGACGATCGTTGAGCCGCCGACGGACACAAATAAAAGACACACAAACACACTCATTCATTTGATGGTTTCGAGGAGCAACTACCATCCAATCTTTGTCTGTGAAACAGCTTTGGAAAACGTCACTTAATATTTAGGCCTTAGTGTGTCATCCTCTGTTTGAACACCATTAGGGTCAAAGACTGTCTGGATACCTGGTTTCAACCCCTTACCGATTTGTCATAGGACCAAAATTTCTTAGGGTTTTCTGTCAAGTCATTACACAAAACATTGCTCTCCAAGTCATTGAATGCCTCTCACAATGGTAGCCCTTATGCAAGTTTTGGCATATGTGGATTGATCAGTCAGTCAGATGGAGACCAACATCCAGGAAGGTGGCATGCCAGGTTGAGAAGAACCAAGTGAAACTGATGGGAGAAGAGGAGTTGAGGCTGGGAAGGAATGAGGATAGGATGTTCTGGTCCTGAGTCCAAAACATGAAAATATAATGAATGAATCTGTACCAGACTGGTGGTATAGGATTTTGGTGGGCTATGGTTTCCTCTAGACAGCCCAGAAATCGGTTGACGTAGGAGGGTGCCATTTGATTGTATACTTTTCCTTCAAGCAAAAAAGGATTTGTTTGTTAGGATGCAATTGGTAAGAGTTATGAGGTATTGGGTTTGGATTCTGAAGGAAACTGAGAAGGTAATGTTCAAGAGCGGCACGACCATAGGCATGAGGGATATTGGTATATAGAGAAGTGGCATCAACAGTAACAAGTAAGGATCCAGGAGATAGAGGACTGGGGATGGTAGAGAATCAGTGAGGAAAGTGGCTGTATCATGGATGTGGGAGGCTAGATTTTGAACAAAAAGTTGGAGGTGCTGGCCAACGAGGGCCAAAATTGTTTCAGTGGGAACACCATAATCAGTCACATTGGATGTCCAGGATAATTAGTTTTGTGGATTTTTTGGGAGCGTGTAGAAGGTAGGTGTGTGGGGTGAGGCGGCAGATGGATTCCAGAGAGAGGTTCTTGGAAGGGCCATAGGATTTTAGCAGAGATTGAATGTTGGACTTTTGGGCTAGGCTCTTCCTGGCACAACTTGTAGGTGGAGGATTCAGATAGTTGGTGGAGGTCTTCTGTGACAAGAATGGTGGAACCTTTGCCTGTAGTGAAAGGTGCACGCGAGATTGTTTGGACAATAATCATTATCACAACTGAGAAGACACATGTAACTCAATCCTTTTATCAACCACCAGAGTCACCCCAGAAAACTAAGAGTAAACCTCACTTTATTACTATGCAAATTTCCTAATCACAGAGTAATCACTGAATAATTAACTTAATTGTGATAATTAAGTTTGTAAGTGGTGTAGACAACAAGACATCTTGGGGCAACAATTCATACTGAATGATTTTTCTGAAAACTAAACAGAACAAACAGATTGAATACTCATTCATGCTGAACTCTTTGATGATTACCCACATTAAAACTGGTATCAGTGATGATGTGGTATTTGTAGCAAGAATGTTTATCAGTGTACAAAGGGCAAATAAATCCAGTACAAAGTCTTACATTTTCAGTAGATTAGATTCATAGACAATAGTTTCATATCTCACACAGTATACAGAACTGTTTCAAAAGTAAAGAGAACTTCATTGGAAATATTAATGTAGCTAAAAGTCTTGCAGACAAGCAAAATTTAAACGATGCCAAAATTAGCATAGGGAGCACCATGCGAGAGGCGTTCAATGACTTACAGCAAAGTTCTGCGTAGTGACTTGGCAAAAAATCCTGAGAAATTTTGGCACTACGTCAGCTTGGTAAACGGGTCAAAATCACATATACAGACATACTATGACCATACGGCAGTGAAACAGTGTATGACACATTAAATACTCAAATACTAAATGTCTTTATCTGAAGCTATTTCACAGAGGGTGGTTGCATTGTACTTCCACCTCTAAACGATCACACAGACAAAAAAAAATGCCAGGTATTGAAATAAATGTCAAGAGAGGTAGAAAAGCTGTTGAAACTTCTCAATATAGGAAAGGCTATTGGACTTGGTCAGATATCAGTTCAATTTTACACAGATTATGTGAAGGAACTTTCTCCCTTCTAATAGTAGTGTACCAAAGGTCTCTACAGGAGCGAAGGGTTCCTAAGGTTTAGGTCATTCCTTTTTTTTTTTTCAAGAAGGGTCATTGATCAGATGTGCAAAACTGTAGACCTTTATCTCTGATGTCAGTCAGTTGTGGAATTTTGGAACCAGTTTTGTGTTTGAGAATTACGACATTTCTGAAGACTGTAAATCTCCTCTGCAGGAATCAGTGTAATTTCTGAAAGCAACGATCACATGAAAGCCAACTTGCACTATTCATCCATGAGATACAGAGGGCAGTAGTTAAAAGCTTCCTGGTAGATGCTGTGTTTCTTGACTTGTGCAAGGCACTTGTTACGGTTCCACACTGTCACCTGATGAACAAGTGTGAGCATACGGAAATCAGAACAGCTGTCTGACTGGATTGAAGAGTTTCTAGCTAACAGAAATCAGCATGTTATTCTCAATGGAGAGGAGTCTTCAGTCATGAGAGTGGTATGTGGTGTAATCTAAGAGAGAGTTGTAGGACTGTTGCTTTTCACAATATATATAAATGACCTCATAGATAACCTAAGAAGTTCAGTGAAGCTTTTTGTAGATGATGCAGTAGTCACAACATATATGAAGGCTAGTGAAATGCAGGATGATCTGCAGCATATCAATGCATGGTGCAGGAAGTGGCAATTGAGCCTCAACATAAACAAATGTAAAGTGCTGTGTTTACATAGAAATAAAGATAATTTATTATATAACTAGGCAGTAGCAGCACAAACACTGGAAACAGTTACTTCCATGAAATAGGTGGGAATAGGCATAAGGAGTGATTTGAAATGGAACAACCATATAAAATTAGTTGTTAGTAGGGCAGATGCCCTACTGAGGTTGTAGACAAAGGTATCATCAGCAGTGCTTTGAGAAGAGTGATAGGACTGCTCTTCATTTTCTATGGACATAAATCATCTGACAGATGAAATGAGCATAAATTTGCAGCTGTTTGGAATAGGAAAAAGTATAACTATGTAATTTTTGTGTACAGTATTTGTAGTGTCCTGCATTATACAGTCATGTCAATTAAATATCTTCATGAAGATTAAAAAGCAGCATGAAATCGAACAAGCTCACAAGGATGATGAGAGAGAAGGTTCCGTTAACATCGTGTTCATTAGACATAGAAGGTGAATGATCAGCCCCAATTTACTGAACATTTTAGGAAAGTTGGTTCACCTAAAAGAAGACCACTTATAGAACACTACAATGACTGAAGACAATGAAGCAATTCAGCAATAGGCTGCGAGATTGTTACTAATAGCTATAAACAACATATGGAGTATGACAGAGACAATTTGTGAATTGAAATGGGAATATTCACATATATATTCACAAATTGTGAATTCTGCCAACTTCCGCTGTTGTTCTAAAGATAGAGTATCATTCTGTGACACGTGAAAATTTGTTCCAGACTGGGACTAGAACTGGGGTCTCCCACTTTTCATGAGCAGTCGTCTTAACCTCTCAGCCACCTGTGTACTGTAAGTTCCCCAGCAAGGCCCATATTTCCGTGTGTCACACAAGTCTCTATCCTCCTCAATTCTCACATACATTATAATGTGAGTTCTGTGAGAGGGAGAGATACAATTTTATAATCATATGCTTTCGTGGTATTGAAGTTTATTAAGGTTTGTCGATTCCAGAGGTACAAGCAGTGGTGGTGATCCACAGCAGTGGCAAATACTGACATATATATTCACTATCTGCAAATAGACACCCCGATGAAAGTAATCATTTTTCTACAACTCAAAATGTGTGTGCCCAACTAGAAGGTGATTTGAAACTTCAAATGTGGAATATGAAGGTATGCCTCAGATAAGTCTAGCCAGAAGTTCGTTGAGATGAGTCAAAGGGTAAGGTCAGTAATATCCTGAGCATTGATACTGGCTGTAATGTCACCAGAGAAGCATATTTTGGCTTTTTTGTGATCACACGGAGAGTAGATGATTCACTTGATGTTGTAAGTTGCTGACTCATAGTTTGGGAAACTTGTCCAGTTGTTCTGATTGTGTGCACAGGAAGAGAATGTGCCTGAAGAAAATCGGGCCACACTGTTTCCATCAACATGGTGTATTTCTCAAAATTAGTAGCACAGTCTTACCCTTCTGAAAATGGTGCTGAAGATTCTGTCTGCTGATACAGAACCTGTTCTGATATGAGATGTACACCAACTGATATAGTAAATCCAAACAGTGTAAAAACATCTAAGCCAAACAAGTTTTTTGAGTATACATTATCTACTACAAAAAAAGCAAATGGACAAACTGATTTTTACATGCAGAGGAAGGCTGTCAACAATCCAAAAATTGAAGTAAGCTGTTTATTGTAACTCTCTTCCCGCTGATAATTGGAAACAATGCTTGGGGCCAGGTAAATATACCTGGCTGCGAGTTGGCCCCAGCTGATGGATTTAGCTGAATATGAAGTTTAGACTTTGAAGTTCAATGAGTATGGCGAAGGTTGTAACGCATCTGATGGCAACAGTGAAATAGCCCCATTGTTGTTGTTGTTGTTGTTGTTGATGATGATGATGATGATGATGATGATTAAAGCATCTCTGTCTCAGGAGGTGAGAAGGCTGTTTTTGCACGGCTGAAATATCATCCTCTCTGTTGTATTCTCAAATACATAAACACCACTGTAACTCAAAGAGCCTTTATCAGCTGCTTACTAGTTGTCCCTAGCATATACCCAATATAACTAAACTCTTGCTCTTCCCACCTCACATTAGTCAGTGACACACTGCTTACACTTGTCCTGTTCATGCCTCTGGTGGCAGACGTTGTAAGTACACAGACGGCATGCCAAAATTTCTTAGGATTTTTTGCCAAGTCAGTACGCAGACCTTGCTACCTCACAGCACATCTCCCTTCCTTGCAGATAAGGGAAACACCACACACACAAAATATCCATTGGGTCCTCACCATGAAAATGTGGGGCTGCCACCGGAGAGTACGGTTGTGGACACTGGAAGTGCCATGCAGCTCGGCATGATCTCTCAGACAGTGGCCAGTGCTATATTACAGGAGGGAAGGGTTTGAGGTCCATGGCGCTGTCCTCTCCCAGGGTTGGTACAGTCGGGGGTGTACTCTCAAGTGGAGAGGGGAGAGGATGAGAAGGAAGCAACAGTGACAGAGCGGGTGTGGTGGGTGAGGCTGCCACTGGTCAGGGTGTTGGTGACGTGGGTCCCAGCTCCCTGTTTGCCATTGGGGATTGGCCTGGATGAAGCTGCACTTGGCAATCATTCAGTGATGTTGATGGGAGCCCCGATGGGGGGGGCTACTGCATGTCCTCCCACTCTCGGCCTGCCACTCGTGGTCTCAGTTGGTCCACATATCAGGATGTGAGACCATCCTTTGTGCAGACCTCACAGAGATGGCAGCCAGAACAGTTTATGACAACCTTTTGAATCCATTTAGGGCGACGGCCAAACCCATGTGCCCATACCGCCACCCCCGGCTGGAAATGGGTTGAGGGCGTCTTGCGGACAAGGCCTGCTAGGGGCTGCAGAAGGTGAAGCAGTGGCCATGTAGAAGCTCAGCCGGACTCTTGTCACCGATTGGTGTAAATCGGTAGGATGCCAGGAACGTCCCTAAGGCAGCATCGGGGGATGTCTGAAGCACAGGCTTCTGCTAAATTTATCTTGGAAAAAAAATATCCTCCCTACAAGTTAGCTAGCAACTCTTTGTGGCAAGATAATGTGTAAGTATCTATAATGGACTGGGCATTTATCGTGACCTTAAAATCGCCACAGAGCTGCAGTTTGCCAGTCGTTTTTTTTTTTTTTTTTTAAAGACAATAGGGGAGTAGCTCTCTCACTTGAAAATATAGGGAGAATAACCCCCAGGTCCCTGGGGCGATTTAATTCCGCTTTAAATGAGTCACCAGGTAATGGGCGCGTCAAAAAAAAAGCAGCTGCGTGGTAGATTTCATCATTATGTGAGCGTGGAATGATGTGGTGCAACCCAACCCCATCGTGAATTAGGACAAAAGTTTCACACAAAACATGTCCAGTAGCAAGTAGGGCATCTCGTCAGAGACTAGATTGACCTCATTGGAAAGAGAATAGCCGAAAAGTGTCCACACCAAAAAGCTTTTGTGTGGAAACATTGTCCACCACCAGAAATGTTTAGGGACGTGTCATAGTGCGGTAGATCACTGGAGCGGTAAACTGGCCAAGCAAAGGAATTTGTTGTTTATTATAGCTCAGCAGCATGCGAGTGACTGGCAGGAGGGGCAGAAAACCCAAGTCAACATATGTTTATGAATTTAACAAAGTGGTTGCTGCCCCAGTATCAACCTGCATACGGAGCTGTGTCGAGCGTCTCCTGACATTCAACCAGCCAGCGGAGCGCTTATTCGAGTGCCGGTTCTATCATTGTGAGAAAAACAACTAACAAAATAGTGGCAAAAAAGACTGAATGCGTGGAATCATGACACACTCATCGCCAATGTGTTGTATTGTCAAATACATAAACACCACTGTAACTCAAAGAGCCTTTAATGGCTGCTTATTAGTTGTCCATACCAGATACTCACCATAACTAAACTCCTGCCTCTTGTTAGACCGTGGCGCGCTGCTTGCACTTCTCCTGCTCATGCCTATGTTTGCGGGCGTCGTATGTGCACTATATGAATGCATGCTCCCTACCTCACAGCACTCTCCATGACTATTAACCAATGCCCTGCAACTACAAACAGGAGTTACTGAGGCAACACTGCACTAAGAATCAATGTGATCATTTGCAGCACAAAAAACTATGAAAGACTTAACAAAGCTTGGAAATACATTCAAAGATGGGTTTCACATAGTAGTGAACATTGCCATTCTTCTTTGGAGACAGCAGAATAATAGCACCACCCAAAGAATTCTTATGAGCATCTTTAGTGAAATGACATTTGTAACTGACAGTGTGTAATTAGGCCACTCTCGTAAGACTAGACTGATGGCTTTTCTTTCTTTCTCCCCCCCCCCCCCCAACAATGGTAGACTTAGACACAACCTGCAATATATGTGTGCATTGGTGGCAATAAGTTGACTACAAACAACACATTTCACTAGAAAAAAGCAATGCTGGTTTCTCAAGTGGGAATAAGTCACACAAAAGCTGATAAATTTGACGGAAAATCCAAGAAAGTAACAATGCCAAATCTATTATGCTAAAAGCAGGAAATTTTACCAAAGCACCTTTTCATAAGCCTCCCAATCTTCAGCTGTTTCATTATATGGTGGAAATAGTACCCAGTGCACCTGCAGCAGACTCTCAGGTACCTGGTTTATTTTTATTTGTTGGTTTTTTCTGTTCTGTAGGACCCAGTTGAGGAGTGAGATCCATGGTCATGGAACAAGCAATACATTAATTGTTACACAAGAATGGTAATAAAAAAATTTTAAGAAGTCCTTTGCACACGACAATCTTAAGACAATGTGAAAAGAATCAATAAAGAAAAAAAATGAATTAGCTTAATTATTTAACTTTCCTAGGAGTTCCTCGATAGAATAAAAGGAGGGAGCCATGAGGCAACTTTTCAATTTAGATTTGAAAGCGTGTGGATTAGTTCTAAGTTTCTTTAGTTCTTGTGGCAGCTTATTGAAAATGGATGCCGCAGAATACTGTACACTATTCTGCACAAGTGTCAAGGTGGTGTGATGCAAATGTAGATTCGATTTCTGTCTAGTATTCACCGAGTGAAAGCTACTAACTTGTGGGAATAAGCTGATATTATTAACAACAAATGACATTAAAGAAAAAAAGTATTGTGACGCCAGTGTCAAAATTCCCAGACTACTGAAAAGGGGTCAACATGACGTTCGCGAACTTACACCAGATATTGCTCGAACCGCCCATTTTTTAGCCAGATATATCCTTTTTTCATCAGGCGAGTTATCCCATAAAACAATGTCGTATGTCGTAAGTGATTGGAAGTAAGCGTAATAGACTACTTTTAGTGTTGAAAAATCACTTATCTCAGATATTGTTCTAATGGTAAATATTGCAGAATTTTGTTTTGGAACAAGATCCTGAACATGGGCTTTCCATGGCAGCTTACTGTCTATATGAACACCTAGAAATTTGAACTGTTCAGTCTCACTTATCATATGCCCATTATGTGTAATCAAATTTTCATCAAATTATGTGTTATAAATTGTAAAAAATGAGTTTTACTGTGATTTAACATCAACTTGTTTTCTACAAGCCATGAACGTATTTGATACTGTGTCAATATTATGAGCAACATCCTTCACTACCAAGCTGGTATCATCAGCAAACAAAAATATTTTACAGTCACCTGTTATACTCAAAGGCATATCATTTATATAAACAAGGAACAGCAATGGTCCCAAAACAGACCCCTGGGGCACCCCACACTTAATTGTGCCCCATTGGGATTGTACGTCATAGCCATTTTCTACACTGCGGAGAATTACCTTCTATTATTAAAGTAAGAGGTGGAACCAGTTGTGAGCTACTCCCTGTATTCCATAATGATCCAACTTCTGCAACAATATTTTGTGATCAACACAATCAAACACTTTTGTTAAATTAAAGAAGACACCTAATGTCCATAGCCTCTTATTTAACCCATCAAGTGCCTCACAGAGAAACGAAAATATAGCATTTCCGTCATTAAACCACTTCTGAAACCAAACTGTACATTTGACAACAAATTATGTGAACTGAAATGATCAATTAATCTTGAATATATAGCCTTTTCAATAAGTTTAGAAAAAACCAATGGCATAGAAATAGGTCTATAGTTGTTTACATTATCCCTTTCTCCTTTTCTATAAAGTGGTTTCACTACTGAGTACTTTAACCTGTCAGGAAACTGACAATTCTGAAAGGAAAAATTACAAATATGGCTTAGTACTGGGCTAACATATGGAGAACAATACTTTAAAATTCTGCTAGATACCCCATCATATCCACAAGAGTCCTTAGTCTTTAGTGATTTAATTATTGACTCAATCTCCCCTATGGAAGTATCATGAAGACCATTTCAGGTAACAGCCTCAGAAAGGCATTTTCTAAAAATGTTATATGATTACCTGTAGAAACTAGGGTTTTGTTTAGTTCCCCTACTATATTCAGAAAGTGATTATTGAATATTGCACATATATCTAACTTATCAGTAACAGAAACATTTCTACTACGCACTGACATTATATCTTCTACCTTTCTGATGACCAGACACTTCCTTCATGACTGACCAGTCCTGAGAGTTTGCTATTCTTTTTGCATACCACATACTTTTTGCATTCTTAATGACATTTTTCAGAACCTTACAGTACTGTTTGTAATGAGCTACTGCATCTTCATTCTGACTGCTTCTAACATTTTGATACAATTCACACTTTGTTTTACATAATACTCTTATCCCCTTTGTCAGCCACCATGGCTTTCTGTTACTGGAAGTACCCTGTTTTGAGCATTCTAGCAGAAAGCAACTTTCAAACAGCATAAGAAATGTGTTCAGAAAAGCATTATTTTATCATCTGCATTTCAGCACTATAAACATCCTGCCATTTTTGTTCCTTAATTAGGCTTAAAAAGGTCTCAATTGCAACTGGATTAACTTTTCTGAGTAGTTGATATTTATGTTTAACATTCGTTTGAGAACAAATACTTTTTAGAATTAAAATTTTTACATCGTAGTCTGATAGGCTATTTACTATTCTACTGACAGAGTGCCCCTCTAATAATGAAGAATGAACAAGAATATTGTCAGTGGTGGAACTGCTATTTCCTTGCACTCTCATATGAAAAAATACTGTTTGTATCATGTTATAGGAATGAAATAGATATAATAGCTGACTTTTCCTTGAGCTATCACCTACACAATCAATGTTGAAATCTCCACACACAATGATATTTTTATACTTCCTATACTGTGAACCTAGAACCAATTCCAGCTTGAGCAGAAACATTTTAAAATAACAACTATTACTAGTTTAGTTCCATTAACATTAACAACTCCTGCACAACATTCAAATATCTTTTCTGTGCATTGTGTAGAAAAATCGATTGACTCCAATGAAAAATCATTTTTTACATACATGGCCACTCCCCCACACTACAAGGAACTCCTAGAGTAGAAGGCAGCTAACCCGTATCCTGACAAAGGAAGTCTCTGAATTGTCACATCAATTAAAAAGTGCCCTGAAATACCAGTAATGTCAGAATCAATATCAATAAGCAGTTCATTAAATTTATCTCTGATATCCTGTATATTTTGATGAAAAATAGTAATTTCCTTATTACTTAGATTCTTAGACTTTGTCAAAGGTGGTTCCTTTCTTAGAGGGACTTCCTTTAAGCAGGAATACCTATCAGCTGTATTCAGTCTAAAAAAGGTGCAGCCCTAACACCAACTACTACAGGAATTTTTGCATGAGTGACCCCCCCACCCCCTACTACACTGTCACCTATGAGCTTTGCCAACCTCCCCTAACAGTGCAGCCAATATTCTTTAATGAATTCGTCTAGACCTGCTGTTGCTGTAAGACCATAGTCTGGGCCTACTGTTGCTATATTAAGACCCTTATCTATCTGTTCCTGTTGTCTTAGTGAAGGAGCCCTCTGATTTGTAATAAGGCTGTCATTTGTAGCCTGCAGTACATTGCCCATAGTCACTGATCACTGAAGAAAGTCACTGTGATTAAGCTCTTGGGTGTGAACACTGCACATGTGGATGATTTTGTTGTAATGGTACAAGTTTATTCATTAACAATCCAAACACAGAACTGTACTCAACAAACTTTGAATTAGAGTAACACTAACATAACAAAGTAATGATCACTTGTAACATAGGGGACTTATGTAGGAATTTTACAAAAGAGGATCAGGTAGTTATAGTGGGTGGGGCCGGGAATAGTCTTGATAGGGACGGGGAATACGATATAGGTGGTGATCTGGAAAGGATAGTAACTCTAACTGGTGGCACGAATGTGCATTTCGTGCAGCTGTTTCAGCGTCATGATAGGCCTTGTCTTAATACGGCTGTCAGCCGTGTTAACATGGGGCTTGGGGAGGCGCTGATGACGGAGGGCATGGATCACATTGCAGTGGTGCCAGTTGAGACTATCCAAAGGTCGGATTTTACTAGGCACGGTCTGCACCTCAATAGGTATGGGAAGGGGAGGTTGGCAAAGCTCATAGGTGACAGTGTAGTAGGGGGTGGGGGTTTCACTCATGGAAAAATTCCTGTAGTAGTTGGTGTTAGGGCTGCACCTTTTTTAGACTGAGGACAGCTGATAGGTATTCCTGCTTAAAGGAAGTCCCTCTAAGAAAGGAACCACCTTTGATAAAGTCTAAGAATATAAGTAATAAGGGAATTACTGTTTTTCATCAAAATATACAGGGTATCAGAGATAAAGTTAATGAACTGCTTATTGATACTGATTCTGACATTATTGGTATTTCAGAGCACTTTTTAATTTGTGTGACACTTCAGAGACTTCCTTTGCCAGGATACAGGTTAGCTGCCTTCTACTCTAGGAGTTCCTTGCAGTGTGGGGGAGTGGCCATGTATGTAAAAAACGATTTTTCATCGGAGTCAATCGATTTTTCTAAACACTGCACAGAACAGATATTTTAATGTTGTGTAGGTGTTGTTAATGTTAATGGAACTAAACTAGTAATAGTTGTTATTTATAGATCCCCTGACTCAGATTTTAAAATGTTTCTGCCCAAGCTGGAATTGGTTCTGGGTTCGCTGTATAGGAAGTATAAAAATTTAATTGTGTGTGGAGATTTCAACATTAATTGTGTAGGTGATAGCTCAAGGAAAAGTCAGCTGTTAGATTTATTTAATTCCTATAACATGATGCAAACAGTATTTTTTCCAACAAGAGTGCAAGGAAATAGCAGTTCTACCATTGACAATATTTTTGTTCATTCTTCATTATTAGAGGGGCACTCTGTCAGCAGAATAGTAAATGGCCTATCAGACCACGATGCCCAACTTTTAATTCTAAAAAGTATTTGTTCTCAAACAAATGTTAAACATAAATATCAACTACTCAGAAAAGTTAATCCAGATGCAATTGACACCTTTTTAAGCTTAATTAAGGAACAAGAATGGCAGGATGTTTATAGTGCTGATAATGCAGATGATAAATATAATACTTAACACATTTCTTATGCTGTTTGAAAGTTGCTTTCCGCTAGAACGCTCAAAACAGGGTACTTCCAATAACAGACAGCCAGGGTGGCTGACAAAGGGAATAAGAGTATCATGTAGAACTAAGCGGGAGTTGTATCAAAATGTTAGAAGCAGTCAGAATGAAGATGCAGTAGCTCATTACAAACAGTACTGTAAGGTTCTGAAAAATGTCATTAAAAATGCAAAAAGTATGTGGTACGCAAAAAGAATAGCAAACTCTCGGGATAAAATTAAAACTATCTGGTCAGTCGTGAAGGAAGTGTCTGGTCAGCAGCAGCAGGTAGAAGATATAACGTCAGTGTGTAATAGGAATGTTTCTGTTACTGACAAGTTAGATATATGTGCAATATTCAATAATCACTTTCTGAATATAGTAGGGGAACTAAACAAAACTCTAGTTTCTACAGGTAATCATATAACATTTTTAGAAAATGCCTTTCTGAGGCTGTTACCTGAAATGGTCCTTCATGATACTTCCATAGGTGAGATTGAGTCAATAATTAAATCACTAAAGACTAAGGACTCTTGTGGATATGATGGGGTATCTAGCAGAATTCTAAAGTACTGTTCTCCATATGTTAGCCCAGTACTAAGCCATATTTGTAATTTTTCCTTTCAGAATGGTCAGTTTCCTAACAGATTAAAGTACTCAGTAGTGAAACCACTTTATAAAAAAGGAGAAAGGGATAATGTAAACAACTATAGACCTATTTCTATGCCATCAGTTTTTTCTAAAGTTGTTGAAAAGGCTGTATATTCAAGATTAATTGATCATTTCAGTTCACATAATTTATTGTCAAACGTACAGTTCGGTTTTAGAAGTGGTTTAACGACTGAAAACGCTATATTTTCGTTTCTCTGTGAGGCACTTGATTGGTTAAATAAGAGGCCACGGACATTAGGTGTCTTCTTTGATTTAACAAAAGCGTTTGATTGTATTGATCACAAAATATTGTTGCAGAAGTTGGAACGTTATGGAATACGGGGAGTAGCTCACAACTGGTTCCACCTCTTACTTTAATAATAGGCAGCAGAAGGTAATTCTCTGCAGTGTAGAAAATGGCTATGACATGCAATCCCAATGGGGCATAATTAAGTATGGGGTGCCCCAGGGGTCTGTTTTGTGGCCGTTGCTGTTTCTTATTTATATAAATCATATGCCTTCGAGTATAACAGGTGATTGAAAAATATTTTTGTTTGCTGATGATACCAGCTTGGTAGTGAAGGATGTTGTTCGTAATATTGACACAGTATCAAATAATGCAGTTCAAGAGATAAGTTCATGGCTAGTAGAAAACAAGTTGATGTTAAATCACAGTAAAACTCAGGTTTTACAATTTCTAACACATAATTTGACGAAAGCTGACATTCTGATTACACATAATGGCCATGTGATAAGTGAGACTGAACAGTTCAAATTTCTAGGTGTTCATATAGACAGTAAGCTGTCATGGAAAGCCCATGTTCAGGATCTTGTTCCAAAACTAAATTCCGCTATATTTACCATTAGAACAATATCTGAGATAAGTGATTTTTCAACACGAAAAGTAGTCTATTACGCTTACTTTCACTCACTTATGACGTACGGCATTGTTTTTTGGGGTAACTCGCCTGATGCGAAAAGGATATTTCTGGCTCAAAAACGGGCGGTTCGAGCAATATCTGGTGTAAGTTCGCGAACGTCATGTCGACCCCTTTTCAGTAGTCTTGGAATTTTGACTCTAGCGTCACAATACGTTTTTTCTTTAATGTCGTTTGTTGTTAATAATATCAGCTTATTCCTACGAGTTAGTAGCTTTCACTTGGTGAATTCTAAACAGAAGTCTAATCTACATTTGCATCACACCATCTTAACACTTGTGCAGAAAGGGGTACAGTATTCTGCGGCATCCATTTTCAATAAGCTGCCACAAGAACTAAAGAATCTTAGCACTAATCCATACGCTTTCAAATCTAAATTGAAGAGTTACCTCGTGGCTCACTCCTTTTATTCTGTCGAGGAACTCCTAGAAAAGTTAAACAATTAAGCTAATTTATTTTTTCTTTATTGATTCTTTTCACTTTGTCTTTAAATTGTCGTGTGCAAAGGACTACTTAAAATTTTTTCTATTACCATTCTTGTGTAACAATTAATGTATTGACTTGTTCCATGACCATGGAGTCCCACTCCTCAGTTGGGTCCTATGGAACAGAAAAACCAATAAATAAATGATAGTAGTCAACAGACTTAGTAAGAGAGAAGAGTTATGACAACAAAGAAACATATACAGAACTGAAATAGAACATACAATGTTACAACCAATAGATGGTACAGTTGAGGCCATACTGTGTGTAACATAGATGCAGTGGCCTCCAGGGGCCGTGAAAAGTACAAGGAACAGTGCCACACCATAAGCATGGCATCTGGTGGCTTATAGAGATACACTTGCAATGACTTTGAATATTGTGTGGCGGCTGCCCACTGCCATGGCACACAACTTAGGAATTATGAGGGGTTACAGCTGAAATGACTACTCTTGGTAAAAGGTACCCTCCAGCTTGTAGCATAAAAGTGTGGAGGCAGATGAAGTCACTAGTGCCCAACAGGCGTGAAACAAATCACAGGGCTATAGACAGAGAAATACTAAATGAAACACAATTGCCTGTGGTAATGCATAATGCCTTCAATAACTAACATAGCATAATTGTTTCAAGAGACCTCTCACAAATCTTGAAGGTTGTGACAATATCTAAAGGCTACCAGTGAACAAACGTTAGTGCCCCAATTCAGGTAGATGACATAGGATGTGAAACTGATGGTAGCATACTAAAACTGGACTTGTTGAATTTCATTTTCCCATGTTATTTTTAAATGGAATATTAGTTTAATTTTTGCACATTTCAAAAATTGGTAGTTTAGATATTATTATCATCATTCTTATGAAATTGCCAGAACTGTACAAGGCTCCAGAGCTTTAAAGAATCTGTAATGTATTTTATTCAGAATTATTGACTGAAATAGCTCTATTAAACATATTGTGCTGTAGATTTCTTACAAAACCTGTGACAAGTTGTGTAAAATAGCATAGGTCACACCTGTCAACTAGGAGAGTAGCAAAAGTGATCCACAAGATAACCATACATTACCATTGACCTCTAACTGCTGTTCATTCATAAAACTTATATTTGACTCAAAAATAATGAAGTTTTCCAACATGTATGGAATTAGTAGTAGTCATGAAAAATCCAACTTGATTTTTTTTCTGTTATGGCATCCTGATAGCCATAGATCAAAGTAGTAAGATATATGTGTGTGACTTATTGTCAGTAGAACAACAACACTTATAAATTAAAGTGTACTCACACGGAGTATAAAACAAAATTTAAGGTTATTTGGTACATAAGACACAGCATATTATCTTGGATCAAGAGTCAGTGACAGATGTGGAAGTAATTTCAGGTGCCCAAAGCAAGTTTGTTGGAACTCTTGCTGTTCGTGTGTATTAATGACCAAGTATATAATAGTAACTCAGCTTCTGCAGATGATTCAGTTATCTATGATTGAATATAATCTGAAGGTATTTCAATTGATCTTGATACAAGTAGTAATTTTCTTTAAGTGTTTACAATGTAAATTTGTATGCTTAAAAATATAAAAAAATAGTTGTGTATAAAAAAAATAGAAAACGAATAACTTACCCAAAGGACAGGCTTGTAGATAGACACAAAACACACACAAACACAAGATACAAGCTTTCGCAACAGTTGACTGCTTCTTCAAGAAAAGAGGAAGGAAGGAGGGGAAAAAGGGAAGGATATGGGTCTTAAGGAAGTGGGAAAGGAGTCATTTCAATCCCAGGAGTGGAAGAACTAACCTTGGGGGAAAAAAAGGATCGGTAAACAAGCATGCACACACCCACAAACATACACACGCAAACACACCAAGGTAGACATTTGTAGAAAGCAAAGAAGCTGGACAGAGATAACAGTTGAGGCAGAGACTCTGTCCAGAGAACCAAGGCAAAGATGTTAAAGAATGGTGGGTGGGAATTTGAATTTATTGGAGGTTGAGACCAGGTGGGCAACAGGAAGAGAGAATATGCTGAAGGGCAAGTCCCCATCTCCAGAGTTCTGAAAAGTTGTTGTCGGTGGGAAGTATCCAGATAACCCAGACGGTGTAACACTGTGCCAAGATGTGCGGGCCGTGCACCAAGGCATGTTTAGCCACAGGGTGCCCTCATTACCAACAAACACTGTCTGCCTGTGACTGTTCATGCGAATGGACAGTTTGTTGCTAGTCATTCCCACATAAAACGCTTCACAATGCAAGCATATCAGTTGGTAAATCACGTGGGTGCTATCGCAAGTGGCTCTGCCCTTGATTGTGTACACCTTTCGGGTTACGGGACTGGAGTAAGAGGTGTTGGAAGGGTGCATATGGCAGGTTTTACAATGGGGGCAGTTACATGGGTAGGAGCCAGAAGGTAGGGAAGGTAGTTTTGGGATTTCATAGGGATGTCCTAGGAGGTTTCGAAGATTAGGTGGGTGGCGGAAAGACACTCTCGGTGGAGTGGGAAGGATGTCATGAAGGATGGATTTCATTTCAGGCAGGATTTAAGGGAGTTGTATCCCTGCTGGAGAGCCACATTCAGAGTCCTATTCAGTCCCGGATAGTATCCGGTGACAAGAGGGGCACTTCTGGGTTTCTTCTGTGGAAGGTTATGGGTTTGGTGGGGAGAGGGGGGTGAGGGAGTGGCTCTGACAATTTGTCTCTGTACCAGATCAGGAGGATAGCTGTGGTATGTGGAAGCTGTTATTAGGTTATTGGTGTACTGGTTCAGGGATACGGGACTTCGTTTGCCACGAAGACCTAAGCTGTAGGGAAGCAAACATTTGATGTGGAATGGATGGCCGTTGTCATAATGTAGGTACTGTTGTTTATTGGTTGGTTTGATGTGGATGGGTGTGTGAAGTTGGAATCTAAAAAGATAGTTGTGTATATTTGTTATTTTTTGGAACCAGTAAACTTATATACCTAAATATAACAGATAGATGGGATATGCTAATAATTACATATGTTCAATTCTAAGTAAAGGAAGTGGCAGACATGGTTCAATGGCAGGATACTGGGAAAATGCTGTTGATCTAAAAAGCAGATTATAAGGAAGGAAGGTTATGATTTAACATGCCATTGATTGTGTGGCCATTAGAGATGGAGCACAAGCTCAGATTGTTTTCAGAAGGCTATGGAATATAATAGGCCATGCCCTTTCAAAAGAACCATTCCATCATTTGCCTGGAACAATTTAAGAAATCTTGCAACACCTCAATCTGGATGGCAAGAAATGGAAGTGGATTGTCCTAGAATATTACTCAAGTATGAGGGACATAATACTAAATAGGTGTAATATGAGATAGTGAATGTAAGGTGCTACAAATAGTAACAGGTTTGTTTGATGTTGAGAGTGTCACAAAAATGCTGAAAAACCTGAAGGGGGACACCAACTATCCCATGAAAGCGTACTTACAAATTTTTGGAGAATGTAGATGTAGATCTGTGAATGTATTAGCCTACTACTTGATAATCTAATATATAGGAACTTTGAAGACAAAATTACTCAAATTACAGCATGCAGAGGGGCATTTCAGCAAGCATTCTTCCTGCAATCCTTATGCACATGAAATCATAATATAAAGAAATTTTTTTCCATTGACATGCATTTCACAATTGCAGTTAAAGAAGAAGGCTCTTCAACATCTCCATAACTCAGTTCTTCACACTAAAAATGCCAGGAAGTTAAAATATGTTATAAAATGAAGACATAGCAGAAGCAGATCTCATGCTGACTGCAAAAATATTTTTTCATCAGTATTTGCATAACCTACCTCCTACTTAAATCAACATAGGGACTAAAAGCAACCACTGTTATTATATTGTTTAATAATAGATTTTGTTGTTGTTTGCAGATAACAAAAAAGTTGTAAAACAAATAATGGTAAATTCTATGAAAGGTAGGAGCTATAGTTAGTTATTGCAGTGGCAAGACTAGCAGCTAGAGGCAGCAGTCGTTTGTTTTTGTGTGTGTGTGTGTGTGTGTGTGGAATGTCCCAAGGGAGATATCTACCAAGACAACATCATTATGATAGCTTCTAGAAATGAAGGGACTTCCAACTTTAAGGCACCAATTGGCATCAGACAAATGGACAATAGTTGTGAAATGACAAGGAAAGTTGGAGGGGGGGAGGGGATATCAGAAGCCACACCCTGGTTTGCTGGAGCAGAGAAATAATGATGATTATGTTGTTATGTAGTAATATTTTTACTGACATACAAGTACAGTATGTCTACTTCAGAAAATTTCTATTCCTTAAAATTAATCTGTGTAATTCATTTACTCAAATGAGGATTGATGTACTGCAATGAGGTCCAAAACCAAAACATATGTAGTTACCCCTTGTTAATAACTCAAGTTTCACCTCCATTTTAAAGTGGGAGAGATTTGCATAAAATTTTTCATCTGAATTGTTTCTATGTACAAGTACATTCCTCGTCATTAAAATTGCTACACCACGAAGATGACGTGCTACAGATGCGAAATTGAACCGACAGGAAGGAGAAGTTGTGATATGCAAATGATTAGCTTTTCAGAGCATTCACACAAGTTTGGCAACGGTAGCAACACCTACAACATGCTGACATGAGTAAAGTTTCCAACCAATTTCTCATACACAAACAGCAGTTGACCAGCATTGCCTGGGTTGTGATGCCTCGTGTAAGGAGGAGAAATGCATACTATCACGTTTACAACTTTGATAAAGGTCGGATTGTAGCTGCTCATGTTGGTCGTAATCCATTGGCTGTTAGCAGAATATGGAATCGGGTTCAGGAGGGCAATATGAAATGCAGTGCTGGATCCCAATGTCCCCGTATCACTAGCAGTCGAGATGACAGGCATCTAATCCACATGGCTGTAACGGATTGTGCACCCACGTCTCGATCCCTTAGTCAACAACCATCTGCATGAACAGTTTGATGATGTTTGTAGCAGCATGGACTATCAGTTCGGAGACCATGGCTGTGGTTACCCTTGGCGCTGCATCACAAACAGGAGCACCTGCGATGGTGTACGCAACGATGAACCTGGGTGCACGAATGACAAAATGTCATTTTTTTCGGATGAATCCAAGTTCTGTTTACAGCATCATCATGGTCACATCTGTGCTTGGCAACATCACAGGGAATGCACATTGGAAATGTGTGTTCATCATCGCCATACTCGTGTATCACCCGACGTGATGGTATGGGATGCCATTGGTTACACGTCTCGGTCACCTCTTGTTCGCATCGACAGCACTCTGAACAGTGGCTGTTACATTTCAGATGTGTTACAACCTGTGGTTCTACCCTTCTTTCAATCCCTGTGAAACCCTACATTTCAGCAGGATAATGCACGACCGCGTGTTGCAGGTCCTGTACAGGCCATTCTGGATATGGAAAATGTTCAACGGCTGCCCTGGATAGCACTTTCCCTAGATCTCTCACCAACTGAAAACGTCTGGTCAATGGAGGCTGAGCAACTGGCTCGTCACAATACGCCAGTCACTACTCTTGATGAACTGTGGTATCATGTTGAAGCTGCATGGGCATCTGTTCTTGTACACGCCATCCAAGCTCTGTTTGACTCAATGCCCAGGCGTATCAAGGTTGTTATTACAGCCAAAGGTGGTTGTTCTGGGTACTGATTTCTCAGGTCTATGCTCCCAAATTGCATGAAAATGTAATCACATGTCAGTTCTAGTGTAATATATTTGTCCAATGAATACCCATTTATCATCTGTATTTCTTCTTGGTGTAGCAATTTTAATGGCCAGTAGTGTAATATTAGATAGTACCCAATTTTGTTTGTAATCTAGCTATTGTATTATTTTTCTTCAGTCAAGGTAGCTCTTTTACAGCAAGAATTATTTATGAAATGCTATTGCAACCAGTGTGTAATCTCTTTTTAACATTCACAAATTTTGATGTATCTTTGTAGACATTTCAGAATGATAATAATGTTTAAATCTGCCTTGTAATTTTTATTATAGTTCTCCATCTCAAGAGGGTGTGAATATGGAAACATCCACCCCAGTTTCACCTATGGAAGGTACAACAGCTAGCATACCTGCAGTACAAGACTCTCTAAGTGAACAGATTAATGGACTGCCATATTCATTCAGTGAAACAAGCATTAAAATGCAACATTCAGCAACTTCCCAGTCGCACAGGCCCCCCAGAATACCAGAGGAATGTACAACAGAATCATCATCTTACGCACAAGAGCACCTTGCATCACAAGTGGAATCAAAACAAGTGTCCTCAAAGGATAATGGTAATTCCAAATAAATTATTCAAAATAGACTGTTAACTTTCTGAAAGAAAAAAAAACTTGCAGTAATAATCATTAGTACTAATAGTGCACAATGGCAATACCAGTTACCAGAATTTTAATGAACAGCTACACATTAATCATAATATTCAGAGGTGGCTGATTTGCAATGATGACACATAAAAACTAATATTCCATAATAATTGATCCTATATTGCATGGATATGATACTGCAGCTGGTCATAAAACTATTGAATTGAGGAATCGTATACGTATAATTTCAATTGCTTTGAAACTCATTTTGCCATCTTCAGGCAATTGTACATCATAAAAATTATATTATGTATGTTCACATTAATAATACTAATGGTAATAATACTATTACCATTATATAAGTTACTATAAAATTATATGAAAACATTAAAACAAATGTATGGATGTATATGTGTAATATAACGAGGATAGTTGGTAACTCACCACAAAGAAGTATGTCGAGCTGTGAAAGGTGCATAAAAAAGACACTTGTATAGGCAGAACTTCAACTTTTGGCCGTTAGCCTTCAATAGGGGTGGGGAAAAAAAAAAAAAAAAAAAAAAAAAACAGTTACATAGGCACAACTGTCATCTCCATCTCCCCACTCTCCATTTATTTATTATTTATTTATTTATTTAATTCTTACTCTGTTGATCCTACTGTGATAAGTTCACATGGATATAGAGTGTGTCAGTTACAATCCAAACACATTAATAATAGTAAGTAATCATACAAACTTAATATTAAAATCTGTTATCATTACTCTTATGTACAAGAATGACAAACTTGCACTAAAACATTAGATACAGAAATTGAAAGAAAAAAAAATACACATAGAAACTCAGTGAAAACATCTATTAATTTTGCAGCAATACCTACATCATTTGTTATTCTTACAACTAAAATATCTCAGGCATAAATTTCTAGCCAGCAGATCTAAGTTTTTATATTGTTACTGAAAAACTCCTCTAAACTGTAAAATGACATTTCCAATAAAAATTGTTTCAGTACCATCCTAAATGTGGATTTGTCATCAAATTTGCTTTTAAGATCTGGAGGAAGAGCATTAAGGGGACTGATAACCATGTAGTTTAGTCCCCTCTAAACCCCAAACAACAACAATGAAGAGCATTAAAAACTTCACCACCAGAGTGCAGCAGCTGCATCTCTTTCTATCCTTTTAGTGCCTACATCATGTTCTCTAAGGTCATGCTGTATCTATCCCTGTCATCACTTGCAACCTTCCTGTCCACCCCCCGCCCACTAATCTCCTCTCTTGCTATCCTCTCACTGCAGAGAGTGAATCAGAATGCAGCAGCTGGAGATGATGGTTGTGTGTCTGTTAAGTGTGATTGTGTGAATGATACCTTTGACTGATGAAGGCTAATGGTTCTTCTTTTTTTTCTTTTTTTCATTCGCTGTAGCAACTTGATGTATGTCTTTGTGGTGAGTTGCAAACTATCTTCATTATATTGTTGAATTTCAAACTGAACATTCAATTTTTGAAATATATATCTATAGTTATACACATATGTTCAGGAAAAACAGAACACATCTTAAGATTAGAGCTAGGAAGTTTATATTCACAGGACGTGTAAATTAGTGTCATCTGAAGAAACGATTATCACTTGAACCATGTTGACCTGCGGGTTAGAGGTCAACATGGATATTGTGGCACACCACCACCTACCTCTAGAATGTGTCTACAGCTCTTATTGTTGTTATAAACAAAATATAATGGATCAATGTGACTTCAGCAGATGCACAGGATGCCTCATAAATGTACGGGTGAACCATATTATCATATCACAGAGTTTGAATTATTGGCATGAGAGAATGTCATGTATCCATGCAGAAAATTGCTGCTTGTTTGGCACAAAGAGTTTTAGCAGTGCAGAAGGTGTTTGCAGAATGGTTCATGTAAGACCCTAGAACACAACAAGGAAGGTCAGGTCACACCATCCAGATTACCGTCTGAGCAGATTGACTCCTCATACAAATGGCATTGCAGGTCATATCTGTGTCCTCTTTGGCTCTGGTGCAACAGTGAAAAAGTGTGACACATCTTACACTATAATGGGTGACAGTCTGTTGTCATTTATTATGACACCACTGTGACCAAAAGCCAATGACCACAGATAAACTTTGGAACAAGATGAATGCAGCATGTATTGATGTAGCAGAGGACATAGTTTGTGCCTTATATACATTGATGCCATCATGCATGTAGCAAGTTAGCAGGACCCATTATGGACTCTGTCCTTACTTGGCAACAGGACATATGCTAAACTGACATGAATAATATGCTAATAATTTCTTATGAATATACTAATGAATGTATCTTGTGAATATAAACTTCATATCTCTAGTCTTTCAAGGTGTTTTCTTACCCTGAACATTAATATGGAATTAAGGGAAGGATATGGGTTTTAAGGAAGTGGAAAAGGAGTCATTCCAATCCCAGGAGTGGAAGGACTTACCTTAGGGAAAAAGAAGGAAGGTAAACAAATACACACACACTCACACACATCCAAACGCAAACACACCTAGACAGACATTTGTATTGATAAACTGTAGGTAGTAAAGTATCAGGTTTGACCAATGGAAAAATGTAAAGTGCGTAACATTGACTATTATAGAGTATTTAAATATAACAGAGTATATAAATAAATTCTTTTATTGCTGTAAACAGTAACTACAGTATCATGGCACATATATCACAGAAGGCTCTATTGTTGTTGTTGCAGTCTTTAGACCAAAGACTAGTTTGATACAGCTCTTCACACTACCCTATTTCATTCAGACGGTCATATATAAATAAATTCTTTTATTGCTGTAAACAGTAACTACAGTATCAGCGCACATATATCACAGAAGGCTCTATTGTTGTTGTTGCAGTCTTTAGACCAAAGACTAGTTTTATGCAGCTCTTCACACTACCCTATTTCATTCAGGCCTCATCGTCTCTGAATAAGACTGGCAACCTACATCCTTTTGAACCTGCTTACTATTTTTATCCCTTAGTCGTCTTCCATGATTTTACTGCACAGTTCCTATCAATTCATCGTTGAAGATACCTTGATATCTCAGAATACATGCCACCAGTTGATCTCTTCTTTTAGTGAAGATATGCCAGAAATTTCTTTTCCCCCCATTCCGTTCAGGACCTCCTCATTAATTATGTGAACTGCCCATCTTCAGCATGTTAACTCACTTAGCACCCCCTACTCAACCCTCGTGGATATTGTTAAAATTTTATGTGTACATTTGCACATGTCCCCAATGAACATTGTTAAATTTTAAAGCTCACCTAAGCAATAGTGGCCAAGATACAGTCGGTTGTTTGACACCATCTGCGACTTTGCACAGAGCAAGCTTGAATTTCTGACAACGTTGAGCTGTTGTAACTTGGGCAATATTTTGTTAAAAGAAATGACATTTGGCCATCTTGTACAACTATATGCGTTCTTTTGCAAATAATAGTGAAAATAATTTTATATGCCATATACATCCAGAAAAATTCAGTCAAAATTGCTCAAACAAATCGGCGCTCAAATATACTTCAAATTTTGGCATCCTATATCTTGGGGACTAAAGCTATGGTGAACATGAAACTTGGCAAGAGGTAACTTAACAATACAAGGTTCTCCCCGATGGGGAGCGGAAGGAGTGAGGATAGGAAAGGATGGGAGGGGAAAGGAAATGCAGTCCAGGAAGTAAGGAAGGAAAGAAGACTGCATTGGCTCGGGGCCCCATGCTCACCATGCACATACTCACGAAAGAACTGTGAACCCCCTTGGAGATTCGTTTAAGTATTGCTTTCAGATACTCAATTAATTAAGTGCAAAGTTGTATGCTTTAGAAAAAGATCAAAAATGTGGAATATTCAACCTTATTTTGCAAAAACTGTGTTCTATAAAACTTTCCAAACTGGGCTGAAGAAAGACCATTATTTTAACTGGATAAAAAAGTGTATTTGATCACCCAACATGGGCTAAAAATGCTAGATAACTTGAATGAAAGTGGAACACACAAACCACAGTATGTAAAAAGTGTTAAACTTTGGATTTGTATATCTGCTGAAGTAAATGCATGCTGAACATGAAACTTAATAGGTTGGCAGCACAGGGATGTGGCATAAAAAAATATTCAGCTTCCTACTATTTTTCAATATTCTACAAAATTGTTGTGAACATGGCAATTTTCGTGAGAAGGTGGAAACAGGGTACATTTGACACTTCTTTTACAAATACCAGTTTCTAGTAAAGCTTCAAAACCAACAACATATGAAACAACATGTCTTAAGGAACAACATACACATGTTTAATTCTCAACATTGAATAACAATGCTATATAAATTGAAGCGAATGAGATGAAAAAATAGCACTGTGAAAAAGGTTTTACCTGTGGGTTTTTATATCTCTTTAATGAAAAATTATGAAACATGTGAAATTTTGCACACAACAACTTAGTAACAACAACAACTTAGGTTTCCCAGTGTAAAATATCATTCATGTGCTGCTTTCCTGATTTCTACAAAAATCATTTCAGACTTTCAATTTTCATAAAGTTAATAACACGAATCTCATTTAATTGGCTTTTTGATCACTTGTTTTCCATAATTGAATTAAATCTATTCACAGTTGGAATAAGCATGTTATCAAGCATCCAAAACATCTTGTTTGGTTTTCCAATGTGTGCTAACAAGCCCTGAAAATGGCAGAAAAAATTGAGGGAATCTACCGTGGCAACAGGCTACAATGGAGCAACCTGTGCTCATGTTACATCACATGTGGTTTTTATTTTTAAATTGATAAATAATTTCTCACAATATTGCCTAGCGCTATCTCATATATGTTGAAGCATTTTCCTTTGTGGTGCAGGCAGACTTGATCATTATCCTTAAGACTTAGCTCTGATCGTAGAGCAACAAGTAATTTTTGCTCTACTGACCAACTATCTACAGATTTGACTCCAATTTCGTTCATATAGAAGTTGCCCTTGTGGCATTTTGAGGATAATTTCTTTCCAATTACCATTAGGCATTGGAGCAACACTCATTGATAAACTGACATCTATTTCAAACAGAATTTATAATACTGGAAAGTAGTTCATCTAAATTTGACAATACCTTAAATATTGTTCAAACGAGATAGAATGGCTGGCCAGTACTTACCTTTGTGCTGTACCGCCGGTAGTAACACAAATGAAGGAAGGAAGGAAGGGGGGAAAAATTAGGGGGGGGAGGAGAAAAAGGACAAGCTTTCGGAACACAGTTCCCTCATCAGGTGGGAGAGAAGGGAAGAAGAAAGGATGGGAATGGAAGGGAAAGGTAATTCACGGCCTAGGTCATGAAGGTGGTGTTTCTTTTACAATACCTTGTTAGTGCAACTATTAACAACACAGGATCTAGGTTACCGGCATGTCATTGCACAGTGCTGGGAGGTCAACGTTTAGACCAACACTGCATCTACTATTCTCTGCATTTATCCGTGAAACAGACCGTTTAGTGGGCCAGCGTCAGGGGACAGGATTGTAAAACGGTCATTCAGCTGGAAGAGGCCTGGACAAATGTGAAGTCAGTGGATGAAGGTGACCGCAGGTCTTCAGTTCCACGGTTGAGTCTAGGTTCATCACAATAAATTGTGGTGTAACTTTTCAATACACAAATAAAAAAATATGTGCAGCATAACACGGACAACAGGTTGCTTGAAAAATAGAATGTGATTTTTCAGAGTGATTGAAAACATGCACTTTCCAGCTGTGCATCCCAATGAAATCAATTACAGAAAACCAAATTGAATACTATGGATATTTGTAATTTTTACAAAAATCATAATTTACAACTTCTTTTTGGAAACCAGTACATAAATGATATTATACACTGTAAAACCTTATGTTACTAAATTGTTGTGCCAAATTTCACATTTATCATCATTTTCATTTAAGGGATATAAAAACCCAAAAGTAAAACCTTTTTCACAGCGCTATTTTTCTGCCTAATTTGCTTCAATGTATGTAGCATTGTTCGTCAATGTTGGGAATGAAACACATGTGTCTGTGGTTCCTTAAAACATCTTGTTTCATATGAGGCTGGTTTCAAAGCTTTACTAGAAACTGGTAGTTGTAAAAGAAGTCTTGAATATACTCTTTTTCACCTTCCCACAAAAATCGTCATGTTTATACAATTTTGTAGAATATTGGAAAATATTAGGAGGCTGAAATTTTTTAACCCATATCCCTGTGTTGCTAAACTATTGTGTATCAAGTTTCATGTTTGGCATGCATTTACCTTGACAAATATAAGAATTCAAAGTTTAACACTTTTTTTTATAGCCACGCAACTGCATAAGTTTCGCAGTGGTTTCATTGTTGTTGTGATCTTCAGTCTGGAGATTGCTTTGATGCAGCTCTCCATGCTACCCTGTCCTGTGCAAGTCTCTTCATCTGAGAATACATTCCGCAACGTACATCCTTTTGAATCTGCTTACTATATTCATCCCTCAGTCTCCCTCTACGATTTTTACCCCACATGCTTCCTTCCAATGCTAAGTTGACAATTCCTTGATGTCTTAGAATGTGTCCAACCAATTTATCCCTTCTCTTAGTCAGGATATGCCAGAAACTCCTTTTCTCTCCAATTCGGTTAAGGACCTCCTCATTAGTTACGTGATCTACCCATCTAATTTTCATCATTTGTCTGTAGCACCACATTTCAAAAGTTTCCATCATCTTTCTATCTGAACTCCTAATCATCCACTTTTCACTCACATACAATGCCACACTTCAGACAAATGCTTTCAGAAAGGACTTCCTAACATTTAAATTAATATTAGATGTTAACAAGTTTCGCTTCTTTAGAAATGCTTTTCTCCCCATAGCCATTCTGCATTTTATATCCTCTGTACTGCAACCATTGTGTATTATTTAACTGTCCAAGTAACAAAACTCATCTACCAGGTTTATTGTTTTGTTACCTAATCTAATTCCTTCAGCATCACCTGATTTGCACTCCATTACCCTTGTTTTACTCTCATTAATGTTCATCTTATATGCACCTTTCAACACACTGTCCATTCTGTTCAGCTGCTCTTCCCACTCCTTTGCTGTCTCTGACAGAATGACAATGTAATCGGCAGAACACAATGTTTTTATTTCTTCACCCTGAACTTGAATTCCTTCTCCAGATTTCTCCTTGCTTTCCTTTGTAGCTTGCTCAATGTACAAATTGAATAACATTGGAGAAAGGCTACAGCCCTGTCTTACTCTCTTCCCAACCTCTGCATCCCTTTCATGCCCTTCAACTCTGATAACTGCTCTCTGGTTTTTGTACAAGTTGTAAATAACCCTCCATTCCCTATATTTTACTTCTGCTGATTTCAGAATCTGAAAAAGTCTCTTCCAGTCAACATTGTCAAAAGCTTTTTCCAAATCTACAAAACCTAGAAATGTAGGTTTACCTTTCTTAATCTATCTTCTAAGATAAGCCATAAAGTGAGAATTGCCTCCCATGTTCCTACATTTCTTCTGAATCCAAACTGATCTTCCCTGAGGTCGGCTTTTACCAGCTTTTCCATCCTTCTGTAAATGATTTGTGTTAAAATTTTGCAACCATGACTTATTAAACTAATTGTTCTGTACTTTTCACATCTGTCTGCACCTGCTCTCTTTGAAATGGGGATTATTACATTTTTCTTAAAGTCTGGAGGTATATAGTTTTGTCTTGGCTGGCTCTCCCAGAGACTTCATTAGTTCTGAGGACATGTCATCCACTCCTGGGGCCTTGTTTTAAGTGCTCTGTCAAATTCTTCTCTCAGTATAGAATCTCCTATTTCATCTCCATCTACTTCCTCTTCCCTTCCACAATATTGTCTCTACGTTCATTTCCTTAGTAGAGCCCCTCTATATACTCTTTCCACCTTTTAGCTTTCCCTTCTTTGCTGAGATCAGGTTTTCCACCTGAGTTCTTTATATTCATACAGCTGGTTTTCTTGTCTCCAAAAGGGGACTGATGACCTAGCTGTTTAGTCCCCTTAAAACCAACAACAACAACAACTTGTATCCAAATGTCTCTTTTATTTTCCTGTAGGTGGTACTTATTTTTCCCCTATTTAAACATTCTTCTATTGACTTGCATTTGCGTTCTAGCTACTCCTGCTTAGATATTTTGCACTTCCTGTAAATCTCATTTCTTAGCTGTCTGTACTCCATTTTGCCTGTTTCATTTACTGCATTTTTATATTTTCTCCTTTGATCAATTAAATTTAGTATTTCAAATTTATGATATGAGTATTATAGAAAAAAAAATCCTTGCCGGAAAAATTATATATAAAAAATAGATGAAGATTACTCACCAGGGGAAGGAGCACAGGTGTGTTAGTAGCACAAATAAATAAAACACACATACAAATGCAAGCTTTCGCAACCCAGTTGCTTCTTCAGGCAGAAGGGAAGGAGAGGGAAAAGGAAATGATGAGGGTTTTAAGGGAGGGGGTAAGGAGCCATTCCAATCCCGGAAGAGGAAAGACTTACCTTGGGGGAAGAAAAGGAAGGTAAACAAACACACACACACCCACACATTTACACAGATGCAAACACACCAAGGCAGAAATACTGTAGGAAGCAAAGAAGTTAAGAAGTTGGACAGAGATGCCACATGAGGCAGAGGCTGTCACATCTCTGTCCAACTTCTTAACTTCTTTGCTTTCTACAGTATGTCTGCCTTGGTGTGTTTGCATCTGTGTAAATGTGTGGGTGTGTGTGTGTTTGTTTACCTTCCTTTTCTTCCCCCAAGGCAAGTCTTTCCTCTCCCGGGTTTGGAATGGCTCCTTACCCCCTCCCTTAAAACCCTCATTATTTCCTTTTCCCTCTCCTTCCCTTCTGCCTGAAGAAGCAACTGGGTTGCGAAAGCTTGTGTTTGTGTGTGTGTGTGTGTGTGTGTGTGTGTGTGTGTGTGTGTGTGTTTTATTTATTTGTGCTACTATCACACCTGTGCTCCTTCGCCTGGTGAGTAATCTTCATCTATTTTTTATATATAAATTTAGTATTTCCTGTGATATACAAGGATTTTTGTAGGTCTTGCCTTTCTACCTATTTTGTCCTCTGCTGCCTTCACTATTTGATCTCTCATTGCTAACGGTTCCTCCTCTACTGTTTTATTCCCTCCTCCTCTCCCCCCCCCCTCCATTTTGGTCAATTGTTGCCTAACGTTCCTTCAATTTATCCAGGTCCCACCTCCTTATTTTGTACTTTTCTGCAGTTTTTTTCAATTTCAGCCTACAGTTCATGGCCAATAATGCATGGTCAGAGTATATATCTGCCCCTGAGTATGTCTTACAGTTTAAAATCTGGTTACGAAATCTATGTCTTACCATTATAAAGTCTTTCCGGTACTTTCCAGTGTCTCCTGGTCTCTTCCATGTATACAACCTTATTTCACGATTGTTAAACCAGATGTTTGTTATGATTAAATTATGCTCCTTGCAAAATTCTACGAGGTGGCTTTCTCTTTCATTCCCATTGTCCAGTCCATATTCACCTATTATTTTTCCTTTCCTTCCTTTTCCTGCTACCGAATTCCAGTCTCCCATCACAATTAAGTTTTCCTCTCCCTTAATTGTCTGAATAATTTCCTTTACCTCATCACACATTTCTTCAATTTCCTCATCATCGGCAGAGCTAGTTGATATATAAACTTGTACTAGTGCAGTCAGTGTTGACTTCATGTCTGTCTTGATAATGATAATGAGATCACTGCACTGCTCATAGTAGTTTACCCTTGTTTCTATTTTTTTTATTCATTATCAAACTTACTACTGTAATACCCCCAACTGATTTTCCTGTAATACCCCCAACTGATTTTGTATTTAGAATCCTGTAGTCACCTAACCAGAAATCCTGTTCCTCTTTCCCCTACATTTAACTTCAACCTATCCATTTATATTTTAAATTGTCTAACCTCCATACCTGATTAAGGGATCTAACATTCCAGACTCTGATCCATAGAATGTGAGTGTTGTCTTTCCTGATGATCGCATCCTCCTGAGTAGGCCCCGCCCAGAGGTCCAAATAGGGGACTATTTTACCTGAGAGGATGCCATCATCATATATTCATACAGTAGAGCTGCATGTCCTCAGGAAAAGTAACAGCTGTAGTTTCTCCTTGCTTTCAGCCATTCACAGTAACTGTGGGGCAAAGCCACATTAGCTGATATTACAATGCCATCTCAGTCAGTCATCCAGACTATTGGCCCTGCAATTACTGAAAAGGCTGCTGTCCCTATTCAGGAACCATACATTTGTATGGCCTCTCCACAGATATCCCTCTACTGTCGTTGCACCTATGGTTTGGTTATCTGTATCGTTGAGGCATGCAGCCACCCCACCTCAGCAATGTTTGTGGTTCATGAGGGTGGATCTTTGTCTTACCATTATAAAACCAGTCAGGTATCTTCCAGTGTCTGCTGGTCTCTACCACACATACAACCTTCTTTCATGAGTCTTAAATCAGGTGTTAGTAATGATTAAATTGTGCTCTGTGGAAAATTCTACCAGGTGGTCTCCCCTCTCAGTCCTGTTCCCCAATCCATATTTACCTGCTATTCGTCCTTCTCTTCCTTTTCCTACTAGCGAGTTTCAGTTCTCCATCACAATCAAGATTTCCTCTGCCTTAACTGAATGACGTCTTTTATCTCACCATACATTTTTGTCAATATCCTCATCAGCAGAGACAGTTGAAATATGAACTTCTTGTTGGTGTTGGCTTTGTGACTATATTTGCTATGATAATGTGTTCACTATGCTGTTGATAGTGACTTATCCAATTTCCTATTTTCTCATTCATTATTGGACCTACTACTGTGACACTCTCAACTGATTTTGCATTTATAACCCTTTACTCACCTGGCTAGAAATTCTGTTCACGTTGCCACGAAACTTCACTAATTCCCACCATGTCTGATGTGAAACTATCCATTTCTCTTTTAAATTTTCTAACTTACCTACCCAATTAAGGGATAGAACATTCTACACTCTGATCCATAGAATGTCTGTTTTGTGGTCCCCACCCGGAGATCCAAATGAGGGACTATTTTACCTCCAGAATATTTTACCCAAGAAGACACCATCATCATATATTCATACAGTAGAACTGCATGTCCTTGGGAAAAGTAACGACTGTAGTTTCCCCTTGCTTTCAACCATTTGCAGTAAATGTAGGGCAAAGTCAAGTTAGCTGATGTTACAAGGCCAGCTCAGTCAATCTTCCACACAACTGCCCCTGTAACTATTAAAAAGGCTGATGCCCCTCTTCAGGAACCACATGGCATTTGTCTGGCCTCTTCGCAGATACCCCTCCACTGTGGTTGCACCTAAATGGCTGTCTGTATCATTGAGGCATGCAAACCACCCCCTCCTTGGCAAGGTCTTTTTTTCATGCGGGTGGAGAAGGTTGTATGAAATATAAGACAGGAGGGAATGTGAAGAAAGACCATGTCCATGTATTCGAAATTAGACTATGTCATTAAAAGTTTATAGTCTGAACTAGTGAATGCCAATGGTAATTTCAGTGTTGAGAAACAGTTAAGGCTAATCCCTCACAATAAAACAGGTATAGCTGCAAGCAAGTTGTATAATGGTAAGGGAAAGGTTCAGGATGGGTGGCAACAATAGATCATGCAGTAAATTGATTTGATCACAATAAGAAACATGTCTGAACATCCTGAAGCAGTTTTCTTATGTTGTTTTAACAGTAACTATCAGGATTTAAGCACTACGTGTAACTCACACATGTAGTAGATATATGACTACAGTTACATGTTCATGCATTTGTTTCAACATTTTAAAATAATAATTTTATATTAACTTATATCAGGATCACAATATTATTAACATATGTACAATACTGTTAAGATACATGATGGAAGTTTTGTAAAGCAGAGGAGCTTGAAGATGGCATTAGTATAATGCCACATCTGGTTGAAAAATAAAGTGTATGGCTATTGGTTCCTCAGCTCAACATATTTCCTATTAAGATAAAAATGCAGTCCAGTGATAGCATGCAAGAGTCAGAAATAAGTTTCCACCTAATGTTTCTGTACAAAATAATTACACTGTGGAGACACTCATATTGCTAGAAATGCAGTTTTTATATACCATTATAAAAACCAGCCACCTCAAATTATGATGATGTAATGTGCAACTCTCCATTAAATTTCTGGAAACTGACAAAGTGTTGTCATCAAAACATGTATGTTTCTCCGACTGCTGCTACAACCATTCTCACTAATTTCACATTAACTTCTGATGTTCCCCACTTTGGTTTACGTGTGAATCACTGATGCACTAATTTCATTGTACCTCAAAAAACCACAGATTTCACAGTGACTATTAGTTACGATTTTGCATTTTTGCACTCCCAAATGAAATAAATACCCCAAGTGGTGACCACTTGTTCATGTTCAAATTCCCGTAATTAATACACAACTCACAAATAAATACAAATTATTTACATTCTTATTTAGAACTAGAATTGTTGCAGCGGAAATTCCAACATAGTGGTCTCCCACTATGTTGCAGGATCTTACAGCCCAGATGACTTACAAATATGCATTTAGAGGGACTAAGGACCTGATGGTTCCCAGTTCACCTATTTGGGCACAAAAATGTTAACTTTTCTCATATTTTGTCAGCTAGGGAAAGAGTACAGTTCTTAAGCACCATCTTGTGTACCAATTTTCTGATTTAAATCCCAAACCCACTAATGTTGAGTGGCAGTGTGAATGGCAATCCAAACAACACATTAAAAAGTTAAACCCAGTTGGCCTCCTGAAAAGTCTTGAATTAGTTCTCTTGTTTGCAATCAATAAATATTTGGTTTTTAATTATATGGATATTATAGAGGGAAACATTCCCGGTAGGAAAAATATATATAAAAATGGAGATGGTTTAACTTACCAGGCAAAAAAAAAGGGGGGGGGGGGCACAGGTTAGTTGATAGACACACCCAAATAAAAACACACACAAACTTACAAATGCTAAGCTTTTGCAACCAAAGGTTTGCTTCGTCAGGAAAGAGGAAGGACGGAGGGGGAAAAAAGGAAAGGATGCAGTTTTTAAGGGAGTGGGTGAGGAATCATTCCATTGCTGGAAGCAAAAGGACTTGCCTTAGGGGAAAAAGGGCAGGTAAATAAACACACACATATACACACAAACACACCAAGGCAGACATAAGTAAAAAGCCCATGTGATTTACCAGCAGACATGCCTGCACTGTGAAATCTTCTTTGTGGGAATGACCAGCAACAAACTGCCCATTCGCATGAACGGACACAGGCAATCAGTGTTTGTTGGTAATGAGGATGACCCTGTGGCTAAGCATGCCTTGGTGCACGGCCAGCACATCTTGGCATAGTGTTACACCATCTAGCTTATATTGATACTTCCCATCAACACGAACCTTTCAGAACTCCGGAGACGGGAATTTACCTTTCAGCATATTCTCTCTTCCCATTGCCCACCTGTTCTCAATCTCCATTAATTTCAAATTCCTGCCCATCATTCAACATCTTTGCCCCTTATCTCTGGACAGAGCCTCTGCCTTTACTGGCCTATCTGTACAACTTCTTTGTTTTTTACATATGTCTGCCTTGGTGTGTTTGCATGTATATGTGTGTGGGTGTGTGTTTACCTGTCCTTTTTCTCCTAAGACAAGTCCTTCCACTCCCGAGATTGGAATGACTTCTCACCCACTCCCTTAAAACCCACATCCTTTCCTTTTTCCCCCTCCTCATTTCTGATGAAGCAACCTTGTGTTGCGAAAGGTTAGCATTTGTGTGTTTTTATTTGGGTGTGTGTATCAACTAACCTGTGCTATTTCACCTGGCAAGTTAAACCATCTTAAATAGATGAAAAATTCCTATCAGGAAAAATTATATGTAAAAACTAGACGAAGATTACTCACCAGGCAAAGGAGCACAGGTGTGACAGCAGCACAAATAAATAGAACACACACACACAAACGCTAGCTTTCGCAGCCTAGCTGCTTCGTCAGGCAGAAGGGAAGGAGAGGGAAAAGGAAATGATGAGGGTTTAAAGGAGTGGGTAAGGATTCATTCCAATCCCAGGACAGGAAAGACTTACCTTGGGGGGGAAAAAAGGAGGGTAAACAAATACACACACACACACACACACACATTTACACAGACGCAAGTACACCTACGCAGACATACTGTAGAAAGTGGTATCTCTGTTTAACTTCTTAACATCTTAACTTCTTTGCTTTCTACAGTATGTCTGCCTAGGTGTACTTGCGTCTGTGTAAAAGTGTGGGTGTGTATTTGTTTACCCTCCTTTTTTTCCCCCAAAGGTAAGTCTTTCCTGTCCCGGGATTGGAATGACTCCTTACCCACTCCTTTAAACCCTCATCATTTCCTTTCATTTCCTTTTCACTTTCCTTCCCTTCTGCCTGACGAAGCAGCTAGGCTGCGAAAGCTAGCGTTCGTGTGTGTGTGATTGACTTACCCAAAGGACAGGCTCGTCGACAGACACAAATAAAATCACACACAAACACACGCACAAGCTTTCGCAACTGTTGGTCGCTTCTTCAGGATAAGAGGAAAAAAGGGGAAGAGAAAGGGAAGGATATGGGTCTTAAGGAAGTGGGAAAGGAGTCATTCCAATCCCAGGAGTGGAAGGACTTACCTTAGGGGAAAAAAAGGTAGGTAAACAAATACACACACACTCACACATATCCAAACGCAAACACACCTAGACAGACATTTGTAAAAAGCAAAGAAGTTGGACAGAGATACCACTTGAGGCAGAGGCTCTGTCCACAGAACCGTGGCAAAGATGCTAAATATGGTGGGTGGGAATTTGAATTTAGTGGAGGTTGAGACCAGGTGGGCAATGCGAAGGGAGAGTAAGTTGAAGGGCAAGTTCCCATCTTCGGAGTTCTGAAAGGTTGGTGTCAGTAGGAAGTATCCAGATAACACGGACGGTGTAACACTGCGCCAAGATGTGCTGGCCATGCACCAAGGCATGTTTAGCCACAGGATGATCCTCATTACCAACAAACACTGTCTGCCTGTGACCGTTCATGCGAATGGACAGTTTGTTGCTGGTCATTCCCACATAGAACGCTTCACAGTGCAGGCATGTCAGTTGGTAAATCACGTGGGTGCTATCGCAAGTGGATCTGCCCTTGATCGTGTACACCTTCCGGGTTACTGGACTGGAGTAAGTTGTGGTGGAAGGGTGCATATGGCAGGTTTTACAATGGGGGCGGTTGCATGGGTAGGAGCCAGAGGGTAGGGAAGGTGGTTTGGGGATTTCATAGGGATGGACTAGGAGGTTATGAAGGTAAGGGGGGCAGAAAGACACTCTTGGTGGAGTGGGAAGGATGTCATTAAGGATGGATCTCATTTCGGGGCAAGATTTAAGAAAGTTGTATCCTTGCTGGAGAGCCACATTCAGAGTCCGCCCCAGTCCCAGAAAGTATCCGGTGATAAAAGGGGCACTTCTGGGGTTCTTTGGTGGAAGAATCTGGATTTGGGGGGATGAGGAGGTGGCTCTGGTAATTTGCTTCTGAACCAAATCAGGAGGATAGCTGCGGGATGTGAAAGCTGTTATTAGGTTATTGGTGTACTGGTTCAGGGATTCGGGACTGGAGTAGACTCTTTTGCCACGAAGACCTAAGCTGTAGGGAAGGGAACGTTTAATGTGGAATGCATGGCAGCTGTCATAATGGAGGTACTGTTGTTTGTTAGTTGGTTTGATGTGGACGGATGTGTGAAGTTGGCCGTTGGACAGATGGAGGTCGACATCGAGGAACGTGGCATGGGATTTGGAATAGGACCAGGTGAATTTGATGAGACCAAAGGAGTTGAGGTTGGAGAGGAAATTCTGGAGTTCTTCTTCACTGTTAGTCCAGATCATCATGATGTCATCAATGAATCTGTACCAAACTTTGGGTTGACAGGCTTGGGTATCCAGGAAGTCTGCCTCTAAGCATCCCATAAATAAGTTTGTGTACGAGGGGGCCATTCTGGTTCCCATGGCTGTTCCCTGTAGTTGTTGGTATGTCTGGCCCTAAAAGGTGAAGAAGTTGTGGGTTAGGATGAAGCTGGCTAGGGTATTAAGGAAAGAGGTTTTAGGTAGGGAAGTGGGTGGTCGGAGTGAAAGGAAATACTCCATCACAGAGAGGCCCTGGGCATGTGGGATATTTGTGTATAAGGAAGTGGCATCAATGGTTACAAGGATGGTTTCAGGAGGTAACAGGCTGGGTAAGGAATTCAGGCGATCGAGGATGGTTGGTGTCTTTGCTTGATGATGACGATGATTAGTGATATAGGGCGCTCAACATCGAGGTCAGTAGCGCCCATGCTCAAACATGAACGGATGGAAGGAAAAATGACGCACGTCAGATGGACTTGCAAAAGTGAAAAGCACACCTACAGCTGTAGGGATAGCTTAAAACAACTCGTAAATTGACTAAAACGAAGGATAAAACAGTGACATTTATGTGGCCCGGCGACTACTTAAAAATAAAGGGTGGTTGAGCCACTCTAACACATTAAAATCGCACACCCAGTATTTTGGGAAGTAGTCCAGACATAGTACAAAAACGTAGGACACGATCCACAGACGTCTCATCGTCAGCTAAAATAGAGTGCAGGTCCTGTGAGAGACCCAAATTTGCCCTAGTAGCAGCAAATAGAACGCATTCTGTTAAAATATGTTGTATTGGCAATTGTGTCCTACATCGGTCACACTCTGGCGGTTCTTCACTCCGTAAAAGGAAACCGTGTGTCAGTGGGCAATGTCCTATTCAGAGACGAGTGAGGGCGACTTCATCAGCTTGTCTAAGGCAGAAGGACGTACGCCACGGGCGGACTGAGGATTTTACCGCGCGTAGTTTATTATCCGCCACATCCAACCACTGATTCTCCCACAACGCCATGGTTCTGCATGTCACAAAGGGGGTGACAGCTTTCAGTGGGACGGAACAGCATATGATAGGGGGGAGAGAACAAGCCTCCCTAGCTGCTGCATCGGCCAGCTCATTTCCCTGGATCCCTATGTGCCCAGGAACCCAACAGAAAACTATCTCCTTGTGTTGACGTTGCAGTGCAAGGAGAGCGTCCTGAATGTCCTGCGCCATCCGATCTGCCGGATACAATTGGTCGACAGCGAGGAGGGCGCTGTGGGAGTCTGAGCAGATCAGGAATTTCATAGAGTGATGCCTTTTAATCCATTCTAGTGCCCTCAGGATAGCGAACAGTTCCACATAGTAAATGGAAAACTGTTCTGGGAGCCCTATCCGAAGGACAGAGTCCGGAAACACAATGGAACAGCCGAGACGATCTCCCTGCTTGGACCCATCTGTATAGACAATCATAAAATTTGCATGGTGGTTTAAAATCTCTAAAAATCTACTTTTATAAATACTATTTGAGGTACAAGGCTTCTTGAAAGCAGTCAGATCTAACACCAATGTAGGCCTATGAAGGAGCCAGGGAGAATCCCTACTCCACCCCTGGCGTTGAACCTTGAACCCCTGCACCTGCAGCAACTCAAGGCTCTCCTGTGCTCTAATTCCAAACAGTCTCGTAGCCTGTGGGCAGTTGTGGAACAAACGTTGGTTGGGCTGCTGCGCTACACAGACAGAAAGCAACGTGCGCGGAGCTGACAGAGATCTGTACACCAGGCGTGCCACGAGCCGAAGACGGCGGATAGACAGCGGGGGTTCACCAGCCTCTGCACACAGGATAAGTACTGGACTTGTGCGATACGCACCAGTCGCCAGCCTGATACCTTCGTGGTGTACTGAATCCAGGATTTTCAGGTATGAAGGCCTGGCCGATCCATAGACCTGGCAGCCATATTCCAGTCTAGGCCGCACGAAAGCTTTGTAGAACTGGAGCAGACATGCCCTGTCAGCACCCCAAGACCGATGGCTGAGACATTTTAGGATACTTAGAGCCTTGAGGCATCACAGTTTGACCTCTTTAAGGTGCGGCAACCACGTCAGCCTCTCGTCGAAAATGAGGCCAAGATATTTGACCTTGTCCTGAAAGGTGAGAACAGTGTCACCTAGTTTTAAAACAAGTGTATTAAAAAGGGAACGGGAGCGATTAAAATCCACACACGGTTTTCTCCAAGGAAAACTTAAAACCAGTGGTGTTACACCATTCCTCCAACCCCCTGATCGTCAAATGTAATTGACGGGCTGCTGTTGCAATAGAGGAGGATGCACAGAAGAAGTCGTCCACAAACAATGAACACTGTACAGGCGGTCGCATGGTGGAAGTAATGCTGTTTATGGCTATAGCGAATGCCGTTATGCTTAAAACACTCCCTTGCAGGACACCATTCTCTTGTTTAAAACGGTCAGACAAGGCACTCCCAACCTTGTATCTAAAATACCTGTCAGAGAGGAAAGATCAGATAAAAATGGGCAAATGTCCATGAAAACCCCACTTGTAAAGCTGCTGTACAACAAGGCGTCGCCAGGTAGTATCATACGCCTTTTCGAGGTCAAAGAAAACACCGATTAGGTGTTGCTTCCGTAGGAAAGCTTGTTGGATCGCACTTTCAAGCAGGGTGAGGTTATCCAGTGTAGAGTGGTACCTCCTAAACTCGCATTGAAATCGGCTAAGTAAGGATCTCCTTTCGAGGACCCATACTAAGCGCCGGTTGACCATACGCTCCAACGTCTTACCAATGCAACTCGTGAGGCTAATGCTCTGATAACTACCTGGGTCAATGAGATCTTTCCCCGGTTTTAAATTGGAATTAAAATGGATTCTTTCCAAGAACATGGAAAATTCCCCATAACCCAAATTGTGTTAAAAAGGTGTAAGAGGAACCCCTTTGACTGGGATGCCAACTGTTTCAGCAGTCTGTACGGTATCTCGTCATAGCCAGGTGCAGAATCACAAGCTGCTGACAATGCGGATTCCACCTCCCACATTGAGAAAGGTTGGTTGTAGTCCTAAACGTTGGAGGAACGGAGGTCAAATCCAACCCTCTCCTGTATTGTGCGATACTGACAAAAGACTGGATCCTGATGAGAATCGGATGTAACAGCTGCATAGGATTCTGCCATAACTTGGGCAATGTCCCTGGGCGAGTATAAAAGACATCCCTGCCCTCGGACAGCTGCTATTGGCGGTCGGGAGTTCCGTCCCGAAATCCTCCTAATGGCTTCCCATACTTTACCCGCAGGCGTGGACCTATTGATGGAGTTCAGGAACTCCTGCCAAGACCTCTGCTTACTCTCCTTAATAACTCTTCTTGCCCGTGCCCTTGCCACTTGAAAATTGACCAAATTCGCATCAGTAGGGCACCGATGGAATCGACGCAATGCTGTTCTTCTGTCTTTAATCACTGAATGACAAGCATCGTTCCACCAAGGAACAGCTGGTCGCTGAAGCGTACACTTCGATTTCGGGATGGAAGCATCAGCAGCATTGTGAATCACTGTTGTGATGTGATCCACCCATTCTTTGACATCATGACACCGCTCGAAAACAGCCAACTGTTGAAAAAGTGCCCAGTTAGCTTTGTGCAGCTGCCATCTCAGCGGCTTCACACTGCAATCTACGGTGATCGGCAAGTCTATCCAAATGGGATAGTGGTCGCTGCCATGAAGGTCGTCATCCACGCTCCACTGAGCAGTGTGTGCAAGAGCAGGCGAGCAGAGGGAGAGGTCACTGGCTGAAGACGAACCTGTAGTAGTGCTAAAATGCGTAGGCTGGCCTGTGTTCAGTAAGATGACAATGGAGGAGTGTATCACAGTCTCAACCATCCGTCCCCTGGGGCAGTTGTTGTTAGAGCCCCATAGTGAATTATGCGCATTAAAATCACCTAAAAGAAGAAAGGGACGAGGGAGTTCATCAATAACCTCTGTCAGGAGATTACTGTCAACATGCTCTCCAGGCAGTAAGTAAAGAGAGCAGACTGTGATATCATGATGGGCCAGTATACGAACAGCAGCTGCTTGCAGTGTAGTGCTCAATGGCACAGGTGAGGAGTGAAAAGTGTCCCTGACGAACACTGCCACACCACCATGTGCTCTATCACCCGTTAGGTCGTCTTTCCTATAGAGTTAATAGCCTCTCAGGACAGGTGTGTCAGCCTGTTTGAAGTGTGTCTCCTGAAGGGAGACACAGAAAGGTCTATCTTTCAGAAGAAGCTGAAGTTCTTCCAAACGAGTCCTGAATCCAGCCAAATTCCACTGCAGTATGGGAGCCATGTCACCTGTGTGGGTCTACCTTCTCTTTACCCTTGTGCTGCGATAGTGAGGCACTCTTCGAGCGCTGCGTAGCAGATGGACTGCTTAGTTCAGGTGATGACGCATCGAAGTCTATAATAATGTCCTCCTCGTCAGTCAACGCCGCCATTAAGACGTCCGCTGACGCTCCCAAAAGAGTTGCAAGCGGACATGAAGATACTTTCCTCGGCTTCTTCTTTTGAGAAGATGAGGAGGAAAGAGGAACTTGGGGAGCACTCTGCTTGGGCGGAATATGCTTCTTGTGGGAGGCACTTCGCTGGTGAGGTGCCTTCTGAATGACTTCATGCGGTTCCTTATCTAGCACAACTTCTGTTGTAACAGAGACCACACGGTCTGCTATAGCGGTACCTGTAGCTTTTTCGGCCGTACTTGGTGGAGCAAGAGGAAGGGGAGCTTCAGCTGCCCGACAAGTGCACGGACATGTGCAAGTATTGGTGCTGACACTGACGGCCTCAGTTTGTGTCGAGGCATCTACTGTGGCGATGGGTTTCTGTAAGGCGGCAGCAAACGAGGTGGGAAATACAGATGGCTGCATGGCCTTAAATACCTTCTTGGCCTCCGTGTAGGAAATGCGCCTGGTCGTCTTTATCTCCTGTATTTTCCTTTCCTCAAGATACACCTGACATTCTCAACTCCAAACAGGGTGTTCCCCAGAACAATTGACACATTTGTCAGGTGGCGTACAAGCAGTGTCCTCATGTGCTGCCTTTCCACATTTTCCACAAGTGTCCTCCCCCTTACAGCCGAGTGTGGTGTGTCCAAAATGCTGGCACTTAAAACAGCGCATGGGATTAGGGACATAGGGACGGACCTTCAACCACAAAAACCCTGCCTTCACATGCTCAGGGAGTTTAGGGGTATTAAAGGTAAGGATGAAGCTCTCTGATGACACAAGTTCTCCATCCACCCTTTTCCTGATATTCTGGACGTCCACTATGCCTTCCGGTGCCCATTCTGCCTTGAGTTCTTCAATTGGAATGCCCATCAGGTCCCTACAGAAAACCAAGCCCTTACTGTAGTTCAGGGTACTGTGCAGTTCTGCGTCAATTTCGAATTCACCCAGGTACTTTGCCTTCTGCAGATTTTCCGCCTGTTGGGAGGTTGTCGTTTCAACCAATAAGGTACCATTCCACAATCTTTTAACTGATTTCAAAGTGCCCGCAAGACCTTCTAAGCCCTTATTGATGTAAAAGGGCGAAATCTTCTCAAAAGAATCTTCTTTTCTCTTAATGATTATAAGCACATTCTGGCTAGCAGTCTGCGTTCTGTTACTATATACAAAACTCTTTTTGTTACTGAACTGGTCTGGGGGGACTAGCCACCCGAGACCTCTTTTTCGACTGGGTGTTGGTACCCCCCCAGTGGTACACCCATCCCACTGGAAGGTTCATGGGATAAATTATTGTTTTGCATCTCGATCCCACGAGAAGCTAGGGAAATACGTGTCCACCCAGACAGAGCCCCGCTTGCCTGGGTAAGCCTTATACAACTGAGGTGCGGCAGTATCCCCAGAGGTTGCTCGCTAGCGACTGTTCCTCTTCAACAGCCATGCATCCCATCAGCACGTAGCACACCTTGGGATTGAAGGTTTTTTTATAGAGGTTTATACCATCCTTGCGACCCAGGCAATCAAGCCAAGATCCCCATTCTCCGGTACACACAACGTTCCACCGCCGCGCCACGTGGTGGTCGCTGAAGTGTGCCCAGAGGTTACAGTGTCTAGAGGACTGGCAGCGCTTACCACTCCCCAGCTCAGGACCCCGGGTTCGCCAAGCCCGTACTCATCAAATTAATGCTGAGCCCCTGAGGGGGTGTCTTTGGTGATGGATGGGAGACTGCACATGATGTGTTGAAGCTGTTGGTCTATGTAGGCAGAGATTCATTCTGTGGGGGCTTGGTAACAGGCCACAATCGGCCGGCCTGGATGATTAGGTTTGTGAATCTTAGGAAGTAGGTAGAAGGTAGGGGTGTGGGGTGTCGGTGGGGTCATGAGTTTGATGGACCCAGGTGAAAGGTTTTGTAGGGGGCCAAAGGATCTGAGAATTCCCTGAAGCTCTGCCTGGACATGAGAAATGGGGTCATCTTGACAGACTTTGTAGGTAGTGTTGTCTGAAAGCTGATGCAGTCCCTCAGCCACATACTCCCGCCGATCAAGTACCACGGTCGTGGATCCCTTGTTGGCGGGGAGAATGATGATGGAATGGTCAGTCTTCAGATCATGGATAGCTCAGGATTCAGCTGTGGTAGTGTTGGGAGTACGATTAAGGAAGGACTGAGAGGCAAGGTTGGAAGTAAGGAATTCCTGGAAGGTTTGAAGGGGATGATTTTGAGGAAGAGCGGGTGGGGCTCGCTGTGATGGAGGACGGAACTGTTCCAGGCAGGGTTCAATTTGAATGATGTCTTGGGGAACTGGATCATCAGGAGTAGGATTATTTTTCTTTGTGGCAAAGTGATATCTCCAGCCAAGGCTACGAGTATAGGATAGTAGGTCTTTGACAAGGTCTGTTTGGTTGAATTTGGGAGTGGGACTAAAGGTGAGGCCTTTGGATAGGACGGAGGTTTCATATTGGGAGAGAGGTTTAGAGGAGAGGTTGACTACTGAATTGGGATGTTGTGGTTCCGGATTGTGTGGATTAGGATTGTGAGGTTTGGGGGGGGGGGGGGGGGGGGAGTGGAGCTGGAAGTGGGAAATTGAGTAGATGGGAGAGAAAAATGTTCAAATGTTTGTAAAGCTTATGGGACTTAACTACGGGGTCATCAGTCCCTAAACTTACAAACTACTTATGAACTACTTACGAACTAGGACGGCACAAATATCCATGCCCGAGGGGGGATTCAAACCCCCGACCGTAGTGACCGTGACTGAAGCGCCTTAGTCTCCTCGGCCACCGCGGCCGGCAGATGGGAGAGACTGGGTTTCTGTGCAATAAGAGGAGTATGTGCCTGAGGGACTGCGTCAGCTTTCAGACAACACTACCTACAAAGTCTGTCAAGACGACCCCATTCCTGATGTCCAGGCAGAGCTTGAGGGAATTCTCAGATCCTTAGGCCCCCTACAAAACCTTTCAACTGGGTCCATCAAACTCATGATCCCACCGACACCCCTACCTTCTACCTACTTCCTAAGATTCACAAACCTAATCATCCAGGCCGGCCGATTGTGGCCGGTTACCAAGCCCCCACAGAATGAATCTCTGCCTACATAGACCAACAGCTTCAACCCATCATGTGCAGCCTCCCATCCTTCATCAAAGACACCAACCACTTCCTCAATCACCTGAAATCCTTACCCAGCATGTTACCTCCTGAAACCATTGATGCCACTTCCTTATACACAAATATACCACATGCCCAGGGCCCCACTGCGATGGAGTATTTCCTTTCACGCCGACCACCCACTTCCCTACCTAAAACCTTTCCTTAATACCCTAGCCAGCTTCATCCTAACCCTGTATATGCCAGTGACAGGCAATGATCCTTTAGTTAGTGGCGAGGAGTGGGCAAGTTTGGAGCCCTTACTCTTAAGGGAATTAGTACATAGTAACTACGACTTTGAGTACTGTGGGCAGTTTAAAGCTGGAAATTGGTGTCTGATGGGAGGCGTGCATAGGTAGTTCTTCCAGGTGCAGTGATCACTGTGTCCCCAGTGGTGTAGGGGTCAGCACAACTGCCTAGAAAGCAGGAGACCCAGGTTCAAATGCCAGTTGAAGTCATATATTCTGTGAATATGAAAACAATAACAACTGCAAGATCAGAAGTGTCGTCTGTTCTTTCGGAATCAACGCCATATGTATATATAAACTTTAATTTTGTTTCTACTAATATTTGAAAGGCTGCTACTTTTGAAGATAAGCAATACTAAAGTTCTATTTCCTTCGTTGTGTGGTGTATTGAAATTCAATAGTCGAATATTTAAAGGAAATTAGACTCGTCTTGCTTTTTTTTATTTTCACTAGTGCAAACATTTTAGTGCCAGTATTTGCATCTGCAACACTAGCACTGCTTATATTAGACAGAAAAAGTTACTTGCGGTGGCTCCTAGCGCCATTTTTCAAAACTTTTTCACTTTTAACTCAATTTAAACACAAAAAAGGGCTGCTTAGATTTGGGTAAATACAGTAGATGGTTTTCACAATAGTCACGCAACTGCGTAAGTTTTGCAGTGGTTTCGTTGTTGTTATCTTCAGTCTGGAGACTGCTTTGATGCAGCTCTCCATGCTACCCTGTCCTGTGCATGTCTCTTCACCTGAGAATAAGCTCCACAACCTACATCCTTTTGAAACTGCTTACTATATTCATCCCTCGGTCTCCCTCTACGATTTTTACCCCACATGCTTCCTTCCAATGCTAAGTTGACAATTCCTTGATGTCTTAGAATGTGTCCAACCAATCTAGCCCTTCTCTTACTCAGGATATGCCAGAAACTCCAATTCGGTTAAGGACCTCCTCATTAGTTACGTGATCTACCCATCTAATTTTCATCATTTGTCTGTAGCACCACATTTCGAAAGCTTCCATCATCTTTTTATCTGAACTCCTAATCGTCCATGTTTCACTCCCATACAATGGCACACTGCAGACAAATGCTTTCAGAGAGGACTTCCTAATATTTAAATTAATAATGGAAAGTCCAGGTTGGAATTAATAATATAGTGAGGACAGTTTACAGCTCACCGCAAAGACGTGGTGACGAGCTGCGACAGGCACATACAAAAGACACACACATACAACACATTCAGCTATCGGCCATGGCCTTCTTCAGAAAATAGAGCACTCACGCAATCTCACAGGCACACAACACAGTCCTACAACCATCACCTCCGACTGCCGCACCTCGAATCGAGGTAACATATCTAGAGAAGAGAGGTTAGCCATACGAAAACTCCGTGAGGACACAGACACAGTAGTTTTACGTGCTGACAAAGGCAACGCCACCGTCCTGCTGCCTCGGGAAGACTACAATGAAAAGATCTATGGTTTATTAAATTCTGACGCGTACCGGAAGATCAACAAAGACCCAACTAGCAAGGTGACGATAAGGACTGCTGCCTTACTGAATGCTTCGTCACTAGAACCTAAAGTTATAAGACGTTTAAAAGTGCGAGGTGCTGTACCATCGAGATTTTATGGGCTTCCTAAAGTCCACAAACTGGATAAGGACGAGCGTCTGGAGGATCTGCCTATGCGGCCAATAACAAGCACAATTGGTTCACCTACCTACCTTTCTGCGCAGTATTTGGCTTCACTATTAAAGCCATTGGTAGGAAAATGTAGTCACCATATCCGGAATTCTGTAGATTTTATTCAAAGACTCAGCCACCTCAGGCTTAATAGTACAGATGTACTGGTGAGTTTCGACGTGGTATCACTATATACCAAGGTACTTGTACAGGATTCTCTTTCTCTAATTGGCCAACATTTTGACAAGTTATCACCGCCTTATTTGAACATGTACTGACATCATCTTATTTCCAGTTTAATGGTGACTTTTATGAGCAGATTGACGGAGTCGCTATGGGAAGCCCCCTATCCTCTCTGGTAGCAAATTTCTTTATGGAAGACTTCGAGGACAAGGCTCTGGACTCGGCAACTTTTAAACCAACGGTCTTCTGGAGATACGTGGATGACACGTTTATAGTATGGCCTCATGGGAAGGATGAGTTACATCGATTTCTTGACCATCTGAACTCCATCCACGCTAATATCAAATTTACTATGGAAATGGAAAAGATGGCTGCCTCCCTTTTTTGGATGTACTTGTTCGTCGAAAAGCTGATGGTACATTAGGACATGCAGTATATCGGAAACCAACCCATACGAATCTGTATTTACATGCCAGTAGCTGCCATCATCCCTCACAAACCGCAGGGGTCCTTAAGACATTGGTGCACAGAGCACATTGTATATCGGACGATGACAACTTGCAGGAAGAGCTCACACACCTGAAGAGCATTTTCAAAGCAAATGGATATTTGCAGCAACAGATTTGCAGAGCATTCGATGTGAGTCCAAGAATGCAAGCACGAGACATGGAAGAAGAAGACGAAAATAATAGTTATAGATCAAGAGCCTTCTTACCTTACGTGGGCGCTCTTTCGTCAAAGATAGGCCGCATTCTCGACAAACATCGTGTTAAGGTTATCTTCCGGCCACCAGTGAAGATTGCAGCCTTACTCGGGTCAGTGAAGGATGATTTGTTGCTTCGCAAGTCAGGTGTGTACCAGATCCCTTGCGGCAATTGTGATAATTCATATATAGGCCAGACAATACGCACTGTCCACGAGAGATGCGTTGAACACAGAAGATATACCCGCCTATTGCAGCCAGACAAGTCAGCTGTGGCTGAACATTGCATAGAAACTGGTCATTCAATGAACTATAGCGATGTGAAGATTTTGACACCCATATCTTTGTTTTGGGATGCTATATTTAAGGAAGCTGTTGAAATTAGACTGGCCAACAACTTATTAAACAGAGATAAAGGTTTTAATTTAGACAAAGCTTGGAACCCTGCACTTGGAGTATTGAAATCACAGAGAAGACGTGAAGGTGTTGCCTGCCGCCGAGCATATATCGATAAGTGAACACCGGTGCGCTTCCGCCACGGGGGGCGCACGCGTGTGAGTACTTCGATATGCAGTATACCAGCATCTGTGACGCACACGCACATTGCCACCGCGATCAGGCTTATAAGACCGCGCCCGGCACCTCGTCGACAGTCTTCGACTCACTCTGAAGATGGCCGGAAGGTACGCGGCCGAAATATCAGCAGAAGAAGTGAATTTTACGCGGCTGCATTCCCGAAATGTATTGGAATGTAGAGAATGTAACCAATCAGTGGCAATTTTTGTTTTTATTTTCCACATCTACATAGATTTCGGGCACATTGTGGTTATTCTCAATGCTTTGAGTTATGTTTACATCTATACCGTCATGTTGAACATAACTGTCAACATGGCGGTTTAGATGTAAGCATATATTAAAAGCTTTGAGATTGGCCACTCAGTGGCTGAACCCTAAGTAGATCTGAAAAGTAAAAACAAAAATTGCGATTGATTGCTGACATTTCCTACAAATTTGTTTAAATAAAATTCCGCAACGATTTGAAAAAAAGACGGTGGGGTGGCAAATTAGCAGCTTGCATGGGGCGGCTCTTGGGCTTGCGCCGGGCCTGTTCTAAGATAAGTCGTAATGTGAGTATTGCCTCCCGTGTTCCTACATTTCTCCTAAATCCAAACTGATCTTACCTGAAATCGGATTCCACAAGTTTTTCCATTCGTCTGTAAATAATTCGTGTTAGTATTTTGCAACCATGACTTATTAAGCTGATAGTTCTGTAATTTTCACACTTCTCTGCACTTGCTTTCTTTGGTTTCACTTGAATAAATTCAAAGTGAGATCGTTTTCTTCTGTGACCTCATGTGTTTCAGCAGATATATGGGAAATGAATAATGCAAAGTAAACTACAACATTCGTAACTGCAGGATCTGGGATTCAGTAGTATTCGGCCATTACGCATCGAATCTCAAATCTGAAGCCAGTGAGCTAGATTCGACGAATAATGAATTCAGCCAAACCACTCTGACACAACCGTAGTTAACACACAGACAATTATCAAATCATTTCCAAAAGTGGGTATTTTTGTATCATAATCTGATCATGAAGCAAGTTATATCCTGTTGCCTTCTGATGGCAGAAAATCTCAAGCTCTTTTAGGGGGTCAAGGACTCTTCCAGTCTCACCTTTATGTAGCAACCTCATGTCAGATGTCAAGTTTGATGCAGTCTGTCTTATCTCAAGCAAATGAGCAGCCATGTTTGATATTTCAGTAACATAGTTTCTTTCCAGTGGAATGTGCTCAGCAAACGATTCAATGAAATCTTTGGGTATAATCCAGTTACCCTTACTAATACAAAACCAGCATACTTCTTAATATTATTGGTTCTATTTGTATTACTATCATAGAAAAATATTCTAAATTTATGAGTAAAACATCCATTATAGCATCTCAGCTGAAAATCAAGGCCACCCGACAGCTCTGGTTTCTACTTATGAAGCTTATAAAACGTCCATACAAGTTCAGCCATCTTCACCCTATAGAGAATCTTGAAATGACAACATAAACTTTGCTAGCATATTGTTTCATTACATCCATCTCACTGTTTGGTCTGTGTCTTATAGAAATCAGTCATAACAATATTTAATAATGGAAAGTACAGATCACGTGTTGTATTTCCACACTATTGAACTTGACAATACTTCACAATTCATAAATGTGCATAGGAATTAGATACACATCCCACATTCCTTCCCCTAATCCCCTCTGCCTGTCAATTCACCCCTCGGTAAAATTTTACTGTATATAGACATCACTTCTAGGTACTTTACCTGAACATACCTTGTCTTAAAATGCGTGTTTTGGAAAGATCTTTAATGCGATGTTTCATTTTCCCACCAAATTTTCATAGTAAGTAAGATTAAATACAAAATCCGTCAAATACGGTACATTACCTTGAACTGGAGGTTACGCAATGCGATGTTCCTTTGTTATGCTAACTGAGCACAGGCCACGTGATGTAGTCAGCCAACCACAGCACACTGTTATAGCATTAATTAGTTAATAGTAGTCATTCAACACTACACTTTCCTGCCGCGGCAACATGCAAATACGAATGATTATCGTTCAAGTTGAAATATGCATATTGTATAGTAAGAAACAAAGTTATGTCTTCACATGCTAAGCCCGCAGATTAATCTGGGCCATCCTGTGATTTCAGTAATAGATAGATCTGTCTGCATCCCATGAGATTTTTTTTTAATTAAGTGAAACATGAAGAGTCATATAGCACGTGCGTAACATTTTTCGAAACTGTTGAACTTACATTAATCTGGGCAATCCTGTGACTGCAGTAAAAGATAGATCTGTCTGCATCCCATGAGGTTTTTATATATATATATATATATATATATATATATATATATATATATATATATATATATATATATATATATATATAAAAACTTTACCTCCCCCTCTCTGTGTGTTTTTCTTATCTTTGTCTTTGCCCTCTTGGGCCTGACTTTCTACTAGCTAGCTGAACATTTAGTAATGCTTGGATATGTATCTGTTCAAATATTTAGTCAGTTGATGTACTCCTACAGGTTCTCTCTGTCTGTCTCCTGCTCCATCCTCTCTCTGTCTTGGTCCATCTACCTCACCTCCTCCCCCCCCCCCCTCCTCCTCCTCCTATCTACCTACCAATTCCCGAAGCCTCTGTCATTACCTCTCCCATTCTCTGTCAATCTCCTCCTGCCCTGTCTCTCTATTCATCTCCTCCCTCCCTCCCTCCTCCACCGTGCACCATACAAATTATTATGTAGGCAGTGCCACTCCTCTTGTTTTGAAGGTCGTGTGTGGAAATTTTATCGCAGTTAGATGAACAGTATGGAAGTGCATAAACACACATTGGAGGGCCGATGTAAATACAAAATTACCAGTTTCGATTTCTTGTTGTGATTTTCTGTTGTCCCTCTGGGTTTTTCCTGTTATATTACCTCTGTGGTAATCTATCACACTGTCCACTGGACTGTAGAGGCGGACATATATATATATATATCTTTGTCGCATATGGGCGGCGGGTGGGCGGCGGAAAGACACTCTTGGTGGAGTGGGAAGGATGTCATTAAGGATGGATCTCATTTCAAAATGAGATGTAGCATTTTTGGCCATTAGACCCAGCCTGCCTGGTGCAAATCTTTTTACGTGACGCCATATGGGCGACTTGCGCATTGATGAAGACTACACAACACTCAGTTTCCGAGTGGAGAAATTCTCCACCTTGACCAGGAATCAAATCCAGCCTTCCTCTGTGGTAATCTGGATTTGATTCCTGGTCAAGGTGGAGAATTTCTCCACTCGGAAACTGAGTGTTGTGTAGTCTTCATCAATGCGCAAGTCGCCCATATATATATATATATATATGTCCGCCTCTACAGTCCAGTGGACAGTGTGATAGATTACCACAGAGGAAGGCTGGATTTGATTCCTGGTCAAGGTGGAGAATTTCTCCACTCGGAAACTGAGTGTTGTGTAGTCTTCATCAATGCGCAAGTCGCCCATATGGCGTCACGTAAAAAGATTTGCACCAGGCAGGCTGGGTCTAATGGCCAAAAATGCTACATCTCATTTTGAAATGAGATCCATCCTTAATGACATCCTTCCCACTCCACCAAGAGTGTCTTTCCGCCGCCCACCTAACATTCGTAACCGAAATGAGATCCATCCTTAATGACATCCTTCCCACTCTACCAAGAGTGTCTTTCTGCCGCCCACCTAACCTTCGTAACCTCCTAGTCCATCCCTATGAAATCCCCAAACCACTTTCCCTACCCTCTGGCTCCTACCCTTGCAACCCCCCCCCCCCGCCCCCCGTTGTAAAAACTGCCCTATGCACCCTTCCACCACCACTTACTCCAGTCCAGTAACCCAGAAGGTGTACACGATCAAGGGCAGAGCCACTTGCGATAGCACCCATGTGATTTACCAACTGACATGCCTGCACTGTGAAGCGTTCTATGTGGGAATGACCAGCAACAAACTGTCCATTCGCATGAACGGTCACAGGCAGACAGTGTTTGTTGGCAATGAAGATCACCCTGTGGCTAAACGTGCCTTGGTGCACAGCCAGCACGTCTTGGCGCAGTGTTACACCGTCCGGGTTATCTGGATTCTTCCCACTGACACTAACCTTTCAGAACTCCGGAGATGGGAACTTGCCCTTCAATTTATTCTCTCCTCCCCTTGCCCACCTGGTCTCAACCTCCGCTAAATTCAAATTCCCGCCCACCATCTTTAGCATCTTTGCCTCGATTCTGTGGACAGAGCCTCTGCCTCAAGTGGTATCTCTGTCCAACTTCTTTGCTTTTTACAAATGTCTGTCTAGGTGTGTGTGCGTTTGGATATGTGTGAGTGAGTATTTGTTTTCCTTCCTTTATTTTTCCCCTAAGGTAAGTCCTTCCACTCCTGGGATTGGAATGCCTCCTTTTCCACTTCCTTAAGACCCATATCCTCCCCTTTCTCCTCCCCTTTTTTCCTCTTATCCTGAAGAAGCGACCAACGGTTGCGAAAGCTTGTATGTGTTTTAGTGTGTGATTTCATTCGTTTCTATCAACGAGCCAGTCCTTTTGGTAAGTCATCTCTTTTCTATTTTTTATTTTTGTTTATCCCGCCAGGAGAGTTTCCCACTATTATATATATATTAAGACGAAAAATTCCTAGCAGGAAAAATAAAATATAAAAAATAGACGAAGATTACTCACCAGGCGAAGGAGCACAGGTGTGACAGCATCACAAATAAATAAATGAATACACACACACACACACACACACAAACAATCGCAAGCTTTCGCAACCCAGTTGCGTCTTCAGGCAGTAGGGAAGGAGAGGGAAAAGGAAATGATGAGGGTTTTAAGGAAGGGGGTAAGGAGCCATTCCAATCCCGGGAGAGGAAAGACTTACCTTGGGGGAAAAAAAGGGAGGTGAACAAATACACACACACCCATACATTCAAACAGATGCAAACACACCTAGGCAGACACACTATAGAAACCAAAGAAGTTGTTTCTATAGTGTGTCTGCCTAGGTGTGTTTGCGTCTGTGTGTGAATGTGTGTGTATTTGTTTACCTTCCTTTTTGTACCCTAAGGTAAGTCCTTCCACTCCTGGGATTGGAATGGCTCCTTTTCCACTTCCTCAAAACCCATATCCTTCCCTTTCTCCTCTCCTTCCTTCCTCTTTTTGCCGAAGAAGCTGCCAGTGGTGGCGAAAGCTCGAATGTTTGTGTCTTTTATGTTTCTATGGACAAGCCTGTACTTTAGGTAGGTCAAAAAATCTTATATATATATACGTAAAAAATAGATGAAGTACACTTACCAGGCGAAGGGGCACAGGCAGTAATAGCAACAAAAAAAAAAAAAAAAAAAAAAAAAAAAAAAAAAAAAAAAAAAAAAAATACTCAAGACATTTTCTAAATTTTAGTGAAACTAATGCACAGCAATTTATTTTGATATATAGAATTGGCCAGATTTGAAAGAATAAAGGTGTAATCTTTAAACCTTAAGAAATCTCTCCCGTGATGAGAGCACATCTTACTACTAAAACAAATCCATCACATAGGCTCATCGGTAACATAACAGTATTACTTCATGTGGCGCAGTTATAATACATCCTCTGATGAATGCGCTGCTGTCCTAGGACAAGATGGAGATGATGGGGGGGGGGGGTGTTTTAGTATTTAGACATGTTCCCTGGACTTGGCCACCTGAGGCACATACTCTTTAATCATTTACTGTTTCTAACAGATATCATCACTGCAGCTCTATATCTTCTTTTTGTGTTATGGGGCAACAATTTTTCAAACATAATGTATAAAATGGCTGCCATTCACAGCTAATGGAAATGGTAGCCAGTGGCTGATAATATAATTGGGGGTGTATTTGTCACACAAGAATCCCTAGTTCCCTGTAGATGCTTCTACAGACGTTAACACTTTTGCATAGTATTCCATCATATACTTCTTTTGAATGTTTTTTTGCCTTACTTAACTAATTAAAAAGGGACATAAAAGGTGAGAGATTAAAAGCTGTTAGAACAAGGAAAGAGCAAGATAGAAATAAGTATAAATTCAGGCTATTTCCTGCATTGAAGAACCAATCTGCACTGTTTTGAGAAGACATTTTTTGGTGGATGCATGGGATGGGTTTTAAGTACAGATTTCTTCCCTTTCTGAATTGGTGTGCAATGGGAGAGTCCTGTAAAAACCTCCCAACGATGTGTGTGTGTTTGCTCTGAAGCTTATGAGAAGCTAACAATGATGTGAATAAAATTGAAAAATTTACTTTTCAGGGTCTGCAGTTCTTTTTCTTTATAGATGTGCACTTTATACTTTGCTGAAACATTTGCTGCAGTTATTTTCTGTGTATTATAACTAGTTTTCTGGAGAATTTGTTTGTTACTGCTATTATCTATTTTGGTATAAAACATTCCAACTACAAAATTTCTCCATTTGAGATATCAGTATAATTTCAATGCCAATTTAATTTACTTTGCAGATGTCACTTCCCTTCTTCAACAGCTCCTGGATGTTGAGCGAGAACATCTAGAGCTTGAAAAACAACGGCTTGCATTTGATCGGCAGATTGGAGCGCAATTAATGTGCCTGGTTCCTATTGTTAGCAGCATCTTACAGAAACATGCTGCCCCTCAACACACAGAGAATAATTGGCATTTCAGTAATGAACAGCATGATTCAGACAGTGATCACAATTAAGCCATAAATATTGTTCCTCAAAAAGATGCATTTAAAATAGAAATAAGAATATTATAATCTTAAAGATGTTAAAGTTCTCATAGATTTTTTAATGTGAGAAGCAACTGCTATGCAATTTTTGTAGTACAAGAGATAAGAACTTGAATTTAATTTTATTTACAAAAGTAATTATTTTTAAACAATGCAAAAGAAAGACTTTTTAGCGTAAGTTTAAATGTAGCAATAGATTTTGTATACATTATAAAACCTGGAGAAGAAATCTGATGTATACCATGAATGATGATGTACGTAACAATAAATAGAACATAACATAATAATGTACAAGCAAAAACATATTGTGATTGTCTTTCTCTTATCAGTGTTCTCTTTGGTATAGACTGCCCCTTCAATGAGAAATCTAGGAAACCAGGGTTATGTTTAAGAAAGCTGATTGCTCTTTTATTTTGCATTTGCCACAGTCCTCCAGCTGGGAAACAATGCTCTGTATGAAGGTCTGAAGCCATCAATCAAACAGTTCCACAATTTATTAATAAAAGCAGACAAGAAGCTTGAATGGGAATTTTCCAAATAATTGACTGGTAGTGCTGAAATCTATACTTCTGAATAAGTGTGTGGATAGATGTTTCTCTTTCTGATGAAGGCCATGACCAAAAATTTGTGTGAATGTGTCTGTTTTACATGCCTGTCTGCAGCTCAGAAATTGTCTATACATTGAGTTGCAACTATCCTTCTTTACGAGCATGAGTCAGATGGTAATGTCTGCAGAAAGTGCTCTGTTCTGGAAGTGCTTTTGAAGTCTGGAGAAATATGGTAGATAAACTCAAGCAGGATTTCTCCTATGTTCTTTAACAGCACAGAATTGTAATAGTGTTGATGCAAAAACAAACGCAAATGGATGACCATTCTATTCAGAGAATTCTAGTCAATTGCAAATTAGAGTTACAGGGGTAATTGGATAAGTAACTTAACTTGCATAATAAGAGATGACGATAATAACACCTATGTATATGTCTTTATAGCTTCAATTATTAAGATGAAAAATTCCTAGCAGGAAAAATAAAATATAAAAAATAGACGAAGATTACTCACCAGGCGAAGGAGCACAGGTGTGACAGCATCACAGCTTTTCTACAGTATGTCTGCCTAGGTGTACTTGTGTCTGTGTGAATGTGTGGGCATGTGTGCATTTGTTTACCCTCCATTTTTCCCCCAAGGTAAGTCTTTCCTCTCCCGGGATTGGAATGGCTCCTTACCCCCTTCCTTAAAACCCTCATCATTTCCTTTTCCCTCTCCTTCCCTACTGCCTGAAGACGCAACTGGGTTGCGAAAGCTTGCGATTGTGTGTGTGTGTGTATTCATTTATTTGTGATGCTGTCACACCTGTGCTCCTTCGCCTGGTGAGTAATCTTTATAGCTTCAGCAATATAGTGTAAAATTTCATTGCAAGTCATTATCACACTAGCTCAGGGACCTGAACATAAGTGTTTGCGAGTCAGACAGAAAGATGTAGAGAATTGGTATTTATTATGTTAACCAGTTATTTTTTATGAAAAAAAAAACACAAAAAAGTGATAGCATCTACACTGGGTGACTAATTTCCTTCCTATGATATGGTAAAACTTTGATCCAACATATTTTAGTGATGCAAGACAAGCATTGAAGAGACACCATGACTTGGGGGGGGGGGGTGTTCCAAAAGCAACTGTGACATCAGAAAACATGGTATGGTTTGGCAGACAGGTGGCTGAAAATGTGTGTGTTAGCAGAGTCAGTGGGTATCTTAAAATGACTGAGTGCTTTTTATAATTGGATGTCGTGATTGCTGATAACAGAGAAGTGAAATTACATGTGAACACCTGCTGAGTGTTTGCAGTTATTCAGGAGAAATCCAGCATTTGTTTTGCATCTTTTGGGATTCTAAAGGTATTCTTTTTATGGACTACCTGGAAAAGGGAAGAACCATCACTGGAGTATATTACGCATTCCTTCTGGAAAAACTCAAGGCATCTATTGTGCATAAACATCCTGGAATGGCAAACAAAACATTGTTGTTCCATAATGATAATGTAGGAGCACATTCAAGCCATTTTGCTCAGCAAAAATTGACTAAACTTCATTTTCAAATTAAATTGAAATTTAGTGAGAAATTGGTAATTTCGTAGATGTGGTGCATAGCAAGGCTTCGACCACCAAACGATACTGGTATATATCAAAGCGGTTAAGTATAACGATAGGTATCGAACAGACAAATGTTATGTTTTTTACGAATATGTCATGATTTTAAAGGACGTGGTTAGGCAGGAACCTAAGAGTACAGCTTTCTGGGTAATTTACAAGAAAGCTTACACTCGAAGTAGCTTGGCCTGAAATGATATATATCGAATGTACAATTGTAAATCGATTTAGTGTTTCTGAACTGTAGATTCGGACACTACACACATGTTCTGGGAAAGAAAAAGAAAACGCTTTGTTTAACCTACACCTAGGGTTACCAACCATCTGGGTTTTCCCTGACATGTCGGGCTTCTTTATGCTTTTTTGAATGTCAGGCTGGAATTTTTGTTTTTCGGAAAATGTCTGGCTTTTTTTTATAATAAAGTTGTAATTTCAATTGCACCAAAGTAGAAGCTGCACACAATTGGCAATATATTTTTTCACGAGGTTCGCTACCAACGATTTAACTGCTCATGAAACATCGCATTCATAGTTGACACATACGATATGTCTATGCGAGGTATTATTTGTCTAGCACTGTCTCAATATTTTAATAGTCCATGTATATGATTCGAGATACTTTTTAGTTACGGAACAACCGTAGAATGAAGATGTGTTGTTTCTCAGTTAACTGGTAGTGACAGCCGAAAAAGATAGTGGAAGTTCTAAAACAAATTTAAAAAAAATATCAGTCCTTTGTATAGTATCTGCACAGAATGAAAGTGAAGCTAAATGTGCAGTGTATGATAGTTATGTTAATATTGGATATAAGGGTGCTTTTGACTTGGAAAGGCATCTGACCATAAAAAAAACTTAAAAGAATGATACGAACAAGCTCCACATCCGACTCAATGCTCGATTTTATAAGTAAAACACACACATCTGTAGTTAAAAACATTCAAGCCACAGAAGCCACTCTGGCATATCACATGGTTTTCCACAATCAATTGTACAAATCTATGCATTGTACAAGCAAATTATACAAAAACTATTTCCAAAATCTGAGGAATTTTGTAACTATATTCTTAGAGATAATATTTACCTCTTCTCTCAGCAGTACATTCTATTGAAAAGAACAGTTTAAAGAAGGAAACAAATTAAAAATGCTCAAACGTAGCTTCCAGGTGATTGTATTATATTTGTAAGCATTAAATACTATTGTTTAATACTACAACATATTATCAGTATACTCAATTTTGGTTCTATTGAGAGTAGGGCATGTTTATTGCCCAAATGTTTAAAATATAAGTATTTTTTTATTCTAAAATAAATTGTCAGGCTTTAAAAAAAAGAGAGAGAGAAAGAAAGAAGGAAAAAAAAAGTCAAGCTTTATGTGAAGCAATGTCTTACTTTTGATAATTTTGAGTTGGTAATGGTACCTATACCTAAGGCAATGCCCCATTAACTTTTTTTAAAGTGAAAGTTAGGTTAGTTATAGCTCGAACAAGAACAAATCTCCAGTTCAAAAACATTCACTTATTCCACACATATCGTTTCGAAACTTATCGATTCGATATATATCGTTTGAAGCTTGAAGCATTGCTACAGCCGCCCTATGTAGCACATATGTGAATTACTCCGAAATTTCAAATGTTTGTAGAACTTATGGGACTTAACTATGGGGTCATCAGTCCCTAAGCTTACAAACTACTTATGAACTAGCTAAGACTAAGGACGGCACAAATATCCATGCCCGAGGGGAGATTCGAACCCCCAACCGTAGTGGCCGTGCAGACCGTGACTGGAGCGCCTCAGTCCCCTCGGCCACCACGGCCGGCCTCTGAAATTTACATTGTGGAGGAAGGATTTATGAAAACAAAGGTTTGCACTATTAAAATAAATAATAATAATAATTTTCGCTTTTTGAACTTTATTAATTTACTGAGTGGACAAGGATGCATACAATAATAACCTATATGCCATAAAGCAAGAATAGAACTAATAATTTCCAATGCAGGTTGATTTTACAATGCCGCTTGTCAAAAATAATTTCTCAGTATATCCACAGTCGCACTGAAACTATTAGCATATAATTATGTACGGGGCAGTGAAAGGGTTAAAATATTTCAGAGCTATACGCAAAAATTGTGGCTTCCTTCAAAATCCTTTATCTTCTGTTCTCAGGCAATTTCGTGTGTTTTCACCCACATAATATATGCATCGGCGCAATTAAATGTTGTCTCGGCAAAAGAAATTACTTTTTTCTTAAACTTCGCGGTGTAAAAAAAAAAGAAAACATGCTTCTTCACAATCGAATACAATGTACAGTCAATTAATTTCGTACAAGTAAGGGAATCTTTGTACCACTTAATATTTGGGTTTCAAATGACTCATGATCCACCCATTGGCAATATTTTTTCTAAAGGTAATTTTTAATACCTCTGTTATGAATAACTTCCCAGTAGGTGGAACATCAGCCATAAGAAATTAAGTGGTACAAAGATACCCTGACTGGTAAAAAGTTACCCTGATTGACTGTAGCACTACACACACACGAAAGTTCAAAAGCAGACCGCAAACACTGCAACAAAGGGTGAAATCCAGGTATACCAATCACGAAAACTACTTATGGCGGCTTCTAGAGGCATTTTTCGTAACTACCATTCACAAAACCTACTTATGGCTACTTCTAACGGCATTTTTCGAACTTCCTGAAGCTTTGCCTCCGAATCTAAGTCGCGGGCGTATTTTTATATACTGAAAACTGGAAAAAAGTGCAGCTTGCGTTTGGGTAAATTGGGGGTTAGGCCAGATATATGCTTAAACTATAAGATTTTGATTAAAATATGTACCTCATCTTATCTGAAAGTCGTCTTCTGCAGAAAAATACAGGAAGTAAGAAAATTTAAATTTATTGTCTTGCATATCGAACCAAGTTACTTTTAGAAAGACACTTATACAGGGCGAGTCACCTAACATTACCGCTGGATAAATTTCGTAAACCACATCAAATACTGACAAACCGATTCCACAGACCGAACGTGAGGAGAGGGGCTAGTGTAATTGGTTAATACAAACCATAAAAAAATGCACGGAAGTATGTTTTTTAACACAAACCTACATTTTTTTATATGGAACCCCGTCAGTTTTGTTAGCACATCTGAACATATAAATAAATACGTAATCAGTGTCGTTTGTTGCATTGTAAAATGTTAATTACATACAGAGATATTGTAACCTAAAGTTGACACTTGAAACCTCCAACCTCACCTTATTGCAGGGGCCCAAACAGCTGCAACATTCATCACATTTCTACAGAATGATCTGCTGAAAATGTCTTACTGGAAATGCGTCGACATATGTGGTATCAGCATGATGGTGCACCTGCACATTCCGCAATTAACACTAGGCTGACCCTTGACAGGATGTTTGACGGGTGTTTCATAGGGCGTGGAGGATGCATAAATTGGCCAGCCCGTTCTCCTGATCTTACACCTCTGGACTTCTTTCTGTGGGGTACGTTAAAGGAGAATGTGTACCGTGATGCACCTACAACCCCAGAGGATATGAAACAATGTATTGTGGCAGCCTGCGGAGACATTACACCAGATGTACTGTGGCGTGTACGACATTCATTACGCCATAGATTGCAATTGTGTGCAGCAAACGATGGCGGCCACTATGAACATATATTGGCCTGACATGTCGGGACACACACTACTCCACTCCGTAATTGAAAACGGAAACCACGTGTGTACGTGTACCTCACCCCTCATGGTAATGTACATGTGCGTCAGTGAAAAAGACCAATAAAGGTGTTAGCATGTGGACGTAATGTGCTGTTCTAGTCTCTTCTGTATCTAAGGTACATCACCATTCCCTTTGGATCCCTACTTAATTCGGTGCTTCCGATATACACGGTTGAACAGCGGAGGAGTGGTACTCAAAAATATAGATTTGTGTTAAAAAACATACTTCCATGCATTTTTTTGTGGTTTGTATTAACCAATTACACTAGCCCCTCTCCTCACGTTCGGTCTGTAGAATCGGTTCATCAGTATTTGATGTGGTTTACGGAATATATCCAGCAGTAATGTTAGGTGACTCACTCACCCTGTATATGCAGAATTCTTATATAATGTACCTTTTAGTACAGGGTGTCATATGAAAGACGCCTGCCAGGCATCCGCATTACAGCTCCCAGCCACCACCACCGCATCTGCTGGCCACACTAGTGTCGATTCTCTGACTATTGTGCCGCGGGCGCATACACTGCGTTAAAGTCTAAAAAACATTGTCATCTGAGTAACATAAGCTTACCTTTATTTACAGTAGATGTTCAAACTGATGACCCTCTATGGAAAGAGTGGCCTGACATCTCTTGAACACATTTGCGAACACTCAAATTTCGGCTCCTGAAATCTGGGAAATGCCTAGTCGAATCCTGTCTTCCAACTCTTGGAGTGTATGGGGCTTGCTTGCATACAGCTTGTCTATTAACATTCCTCAAAGATAAAAGTCACAGGGATTTAGATCTGTAGAATGAGGAGGCCAGTCAACTATCCTATCATCAAAAACACTTCATATTGCTGCCATAGAAGCATTGGCAATGTGTGGTCTTGCATTGTCCTGCAAGAAATACTGGTACAGCTTTTCGTTGGGTGACAGTTCTTGAAAAAATGGATGCAGGATATTGTTCACATACCTAGCAGAGTTTATTCTTTTGTGGAAAAAGATTCCACTAGTCATTTCCCAGATTTCGGCAGCCGAAATTCGTTGATTGTTCGCAAATGTGTTCAAGAGATGTCAGGCCGCTCTTTCCATAGAGGGGCATCAGTTTGAACATCTACTGTAAATAAAGGTAAGGTTAGGTTACTCAGATGGCAATGTTTTTTAGACTTTAACTCAGTGTATACGCCCGCAACACAATAGAGTCTGAGAATAGGGCGCTGCCGTGGCGGCGGATGCGGTGGCGGCAGATGCAGTGGCAGATGCAGCGGCCGCGAGCCATAGTGCGCGATTCGTGGACGCCTGGCAGGCATCTTTCGTGAGACACTCTGTATTTAGGATCAGACACAGTTCTAAATGAGGGTTTGGGATATAAAGTTATTATTCACCAAAAGAACAAAAAAATATTGAGAAAATGAGCCCTTAAACAAATCCCCACAAACAAAACAGGAAACTGATAAAATGGTCACAGACAGATACACAATAGGTAACACAAACATAGCAGAGTTCTGTTTCTCTAGCAGTAAGAGAGAAAATAGTTGTAAATTTTGATCATCTTTTCTTCTCAGGCAATGTATGCTTTGACCAGCTTTTCTTCTAAATACCCCAAAAGTCTCATTTCTTAATCCATTACATCTGTGTGTTCAAGTGAAGGAACCTCTACTCAATGATGGGTGGTATTTGTGCCATCTTTAGTTTGTCAAAAACTACCTCATGAGCAGAAATTAAATATGTTATGTTCAATAATATAGTTAGGGCAGTCTACAACTCACCACAAAGACGTAGCGACAAGCTGCGACAGGCACATACAAAAGACACACACATACAAGACTTTCAGCTATTGGTCATGGCCTTCTTCAGAAAATAGAATACACACACAATCACAAAGGCACACAACACAGTCATACAACCATCACCTCCAGCTGCCGCACTTCGAATCACGCTCTGCGGTGAGTAAATCGGCAAGGGAGAGGGGATAGGAATATTGTCACAGTGGTGGAGATGGGTTAAGAGATGCAGCTTAGGAATGGAGTGGGGAGGCAGGAGAGGGGAGAAAAATAAAATAAAATAAACAAAATAAATATACATGAAAAAAATGCTTGCACACTGCAAATACACAAGACCGTGTACACACACACACACACACACACACACGATCACACATTCATGCACCACCCAAAATAGGTGAGGTTTGGGATAGAGAGGTAGGAAGTGTATGGTATGGGAAAAAAGGGAAATTATTGTAGGTTGAGGCCTGGATGATTTTGGGATTGGAGTCTGTATTTTAGGGATAACACCCATCTGTGCAGTTCAGAAAAGCTGGTGGTGGATGGGAGGATCCAGATGACCCAGGTTGTGAAGCACCCATTGAAATAAAGCATGTGCTCCACTGCATGTTGTGCCACAGGGTGGTCCACCTTGTTTTTGGCCACAGTTAGGCAGTGGCCATTCATCCTAATGGATAGCTGGTTGGTGGTCAAGCCAATATAGAAAGCTGCACAGTGACTGCAGCACAGTTGGTAAATTACATGGCTGCTTTCACAGGTGGCCCGGCCTCTGATAAGGTAGGATAAGCCTGTGAGAGGACTGGAATAGGAAGTGCTGAGTGGGTGGATTGGACAGGTCGTGCAGTGGATCTTCCACAAGGATATGATCCCTGTGGCAGTGAGCTGGGTTTCGGGGTAGCATAAGGATGAACTAGGATGTTGTGGAGGTTGGGACGGTGATGGAACACCACTTTAGGAAGCGTGGGCAGGATGTCTCTCATTTCTGGGCACGAGGATAGAAAATCAAAACCTTGGCGAAGGATGCAATTTAGTTGTTCGAGTCCAGGGTAGTACTGGGTGACAAGGGGAGTGCTCTTTTGTGGATGGTTACTGGTGTTAGGAGGAGGATTTGGGATGTGTGGGGATGTTGCATGGAAGATCTGTTTATGGACTAGGTCTGTGGGGTAGTTTCTGTCTGTGAAGGCCTTTGTGAGATCCTCAGCATATTCAAAAAGGGAGTTCTTGTCACTGCAGATATGCTGTCCACGTGTGGCCACGCTGTAAGGGAGGGATTTCTTTATGTGGAAGGGATGGCAACTGTCAAAGTGTAGGTACTGTTGGTGGTTGGTAGGTTTAATATAGACTGAAGTGTGGATGGAGCCATCAGTGAGGTGGAGGTTGACATTCAGGAATGTGGCATGGTAGGTTGAGGAAGACCAGGTGAAGTGGATGGGGGAGAAGGAATTGAGGTTCTGAAGAAAGGAGAATGTGGTGTCCTGACCCTGAGTCCAGATCATGAAAATATCATCAATGAACCTGAACCAGACCAGAGGTTTGGGGTTTTGGGATGCTAGAAAGGATTCCTCCAGACAGCCCATAAACAGGTTGGCATAGGAGGGTGCCCATGACTGTGCCTTGGATTTGGTGGTAAACTTTCCCCTCAAAGGAAATATAGTTGTTAGTTTCCTTAGGATGAATGGCCACCGCCAAACTGGCCAAAAACAAGGTGGACCACCCTGTGGCACAGCATGCTGTGGAGCACATGCTTGATTTCAATGGCTGCTTCACAACCTGGGCCATCTGAATCCTCCCATCCACCACCAGCTTTTCTGAACTGCAAAAATGGGAGTTATCTCTACAATACATTCTCTGATCCCGAAATCATCCAGGCCTTTTTTTCCCCATACCTTTCAGTTTCTACCTCTCTATCCCAAACCTGACCTATTTTGAGTGGTGCGTGAATGTGCGATTGTGTGTATGTGTGTGTGTGTGTGTGTGTGTGTGTGTGTACGCGGTCTTGTGTACTTGCAGTGTGCACGCATTTTATATTATTTATTCATTATTTTTAATGTATATTTATTTTATTTTATCTTTCTCCCCTCACCCGCCTCCCCACTCCATTCCTAAGCTGCATCTCGTTATTCCCATTTAACCCATTCCCACCACCATGACGTAACCTTCCTATCCCTTCTCCCCTCCCCTCCCTTCCCATCCCCGATTTACTCGCCACAGAGCATGATTCGAAGTGTGGCAGCCAGAGGTGATTGTATGACCATGTTGTGTGCCTGTGTGATTGCATGAGTGTTCTATTTTCTGAAGAAGACCATAGCCAATAGCTGAAAATCTTGCATGTGTGCGTCTTTTGTTTGTGCCTGTCGCAGCTCGTCACCACGTCTTTGCGGTGAGCTGTAAACTGTTCTTACTATATTATTAATTCCAACCTGGACTTTCCATTATTATAATATGTTATGTTTGACATATTTGTTTTGCAATTTAATTTATGGATACTCTGTTAACATACCTTAATACCTCTTATGTGTATGCCTACAGAAGTAATTTGTAACAAACAGGAGTTTTATTGAATCAAACTTGGAAAACATTTAAATATGTGAATTAATATAAAAATCACATCTTAAGGAATCTGTAGAACAGATAATTGTGTTGAGACAAAAAAAACAAGATGGACATAAATAAAATGATCAGGATTACAAGATAAAATAAATCAATAATGGTACATTCTGCCTCATCATTGATGGCTTACTTAGGCATTATCGAGTAACAACATTCTCACAACTATTTTACTTCTAACTACAATGAATTTGTCAAATATTTAAAATTATTAACCATGACAAATTATTAATGAAAGAATTCTGACAATAAAGCAGACATTGGATTGGAAAAGGATGGGTAAGTTCATTTAACATCTAGCAATGAGAAGGAGTTTTGTAAAGAGTAAAGTTTCATGAACACGAATATGCCACCGTTCTCAAGTGTTAGATATGTCCATGATGGTGCGTAACAAACGACATCTTCTTTTCTTCAGATGTAGGAGTCGTAATGTGGTTGCTCTTTTCCTTGCATGATACAATGACAAAAGTAGCACAAAGAATGTTAAAATGAATCGTTCTTTTTCTGTAAAACTCATAACTAACAATTTTTTTTTACTATAAATGTATCAGCAATTAATTCTCCTTTCCAAATCACGGATTTCTATAATGTCAGTCTTCAGGCGGAGTTTTGCAATCTCTCTCCAGATTTCTTGGCGATGTACAGCATTTTCAATCCCCAATCTGATTAAGGTGCTTTCATTAATTCTTATTAATGACCTGCCAGTTATGTCATGCTGAAAACGAAATTTATGAAAATTATACAGAGTTCATTTTAAGAAGTTAATACAAGAAGTTACAATAAAGCAGGAATATCTTTAACTTTATTTTCAGTGTCTTTATTTTGATACACGTTTGAGAATACACTGTTGAATGTATTTCTTAAGGACATCTTTGTATTTGATCCAAACAGAAGCAAATTTCATTATCAAGTTGAGATACTCTAGAAAAGCGAAACAAAGCAAAGTGGGAGAATGAAGTAACAGAGTGATATAAAGAAACTACATACATTGAACACAAGAATGATGTACCACATAATCAACATTTACATACAAATAGCTTTTTTATACATGGCTTTCAATTAAAAGGTTCAGGATTTAATCTGTAGTTGGTCCTGGAATATTGTCTGGCAGTTAACATAAGATACACACACACACACACAATTGCTATAAGTGAAAACATTGGCAAACAATGGCATGATTCAGTGATAAAGTCATTCACATTAATAATATGACTGCTAAAATTCTACAAGTGCTACCTCTGTTTCCACCTTTTGCAAGCAGTGATGGAAGCTAAGATGAAGGAAAACTTATTTGTGTCTCTAATAACAATATTTTAGTTTCAAATGTTGTATTTTAAGGTAACATGCTTTAACACAACCAGTTTTTCTGCTTTCATATCCATTGTCTTCAACTACTCACAAGTGATCTAATAGAGGCATTGCCAATATTTGCAATGCAAACAACAGCAAGTGTAGATGGCCCATTTCAGAAAAAGGAAAAAAACTTAATTGGAACAATGACACTTTGAAGAATTCATTGATAATTTGGCTAAAGTTGGGCATGCAGTTTTACATGCTTCATAGATGTAGCCAGTGGCATGGCACTTTGATGTAACTGATGAGATGTGAGGAGTGCTGGATTAAATTAATACAGCTGAATTTGAAGCCAGTGGATGGTTCATTGTATCTGTCAAAATTTCATCTCAATATGGCAGGTGATTCTATTACATGGTTGGACTTATTCAATAAGAAGTTTTATTCATTGTCAATTAAAATAGAGTTTTCAGTCAAAGCTGCATAGTTAAAATGTATTAGTTGATCAATCATAACTTCCATTTGTCACCACTAATACCAATAACTATTGATCTAAGCACCTGTGCAATTAGAATAAAACACAGGTCTTACCGCACCCCACAAATTTCACCCCCCCCCCCCTTTTCCTTTCTTTCTCTAAGCAACATATTGATCTGGGTCTTTCTGTGAGTGCAATAATACACTGATCTGCCCACATCCCACAGATTTAAAATAAGAGAGACATAAATACCAATCGCTTGAAATTTGCAAAGAAAACTGCTGTGTGGTGAAAATAAAATATTTTATTGTATTTTTTCGATTAAAGATGGAAAATCTCCTCAGAGATGATACATTATTTTTCAAAAGAGATAGATTGGCTGGCCAGTACTTACCTTCGTGCTGTACAGCACAAAGGTAAATACTGGCCACCAATCTATCTCTTTTGAAAAATAACTTATTGTATTTTTTGTTGGACTGTCTGACTTGTCACACATAAAAAACTCACTTGCGCTGCTCTGCCCCAGCATGCCACTAGACCACTGCCAACATTGTCACACTATGACTAGTTAATACAGCATGTCTTGAACTGTGTGCTGAACTTTTTCTAATATATATAATTACCTGCTGAAACTTTTCTGCATACAGTGGGTAATAGTCACTACAATGCCTCCGCAACCATTTTTGTACATCCAGAACAGTCCACAGGTACACTGGTTTTGGGCGTGCTGTTTTATTCTGGAAAAGAAAGTAGGCCTATACTTCAGCATTAGAGACAAAGTAGCCTGAAACATCCTATGAAGAAAACCAGAGAGAACTGAAAGTCCACAATAACTTCAAGACATAATTAAGACAATGCATTTGAAGGAGTAATGGGGAACAGGTGAAGGTACACTTCCATGACACAAATGAAATTGTAACAGTAACCATTTCAAGAAAATAAGACCACAACAATTAACATGTTATCATTGGGTTGTAACAATGGGGAAAGAGACCCAGACAGTGGCGAATATTTTCTGGAGGGTTCAAGAATAATTTTTATGTTTTATGTAAACACCCCATGACATTTCATATCAGTATTACTGCTCATATTGAGAAGATAATTGCACTGAAGACCCTTTTACTTTACTGACATTAAAATTTTTTATTGTTGACATTAATCAAAAAAATATAGCTATTAAAAAAATTAAAACAATGTCACAAAATCCATACCACTAACACCCCACTTCTGTCACTAAAACAATGATGTATGACTGTCTACTACGACAATGCCTTCATGCATCATTCATTAAAATAATGTAGATACAGTACTTATTTTTCCCTCTATATTCATTATTTCAAAGGGGGCCCAGGACACCTCCCTTATATAAGCCACTGCCCAGACATGAGTACGGTATAAGATGTAGAAGCAGAAATAAGAGAGCATCGCACTGGCAGATAATGTACTAGCCACAAAGGAATAATACATAACACTGGTGCAAAGTAAAAGACATGAATACGAAGTAAATCCAACTGTGGAAACGGTTTGTGGAAAACTAGGAATACTGTGACATATGAGAAATCACTGGAGGCTATGAGTTGTGAGAGAAGACTGACTCCATCTCAGTCAACAATTAAGTTTGTATTTGTAAAAAATCTTTAATCTGCTATGAAAATGTCCTCCAGAGTTTAAGGTGGATGAGTTGCTATTCTGAGAATGCAGATGGTGGCCACAGGGAAATTTCATTCAACCAATCTTTCCCAAACTTCTATTGTTACCACAAGAAACCTAGCAACACAGATAAGGTGGTAAACCTTCAAGAAAGAGAACAATTTTGGAAAATCATGAAAGGAATTTTTTTTCTTGTCTGTTTATGTAACTACAATTTAAGATGTGATCTTTTATCAATAAAGGTTTCATTTTATTATATTTAAAACTTCTTCATGGTTGAAACTATTTATATCTACATTTGTAGACCACCCCAGACCAAACACTATGCAAAAAGAGAAGAAAATCATAAAAATTGAGACGACTCATACGAGCAACAGTAAATGCAAAATTCATCAGCCTACAAGGAAGGTGCCACACACCACAATACTTAGTAGTCTGACTTGCATTCATGTTTGTGGAATAATCAGTGTGTACACAGTGAAATGTGGGTATGTAATGTTGAATGTCTGCAACTCATTTCTTTGGCTCCAAGAGGACAATCTTTTGTGTGCACTGCCCCACATTAGAGCTAACGAATGAGCAGGAGTAGTGTTGTGCAAGCAGTCATGGAATGAAGTCGCAAATTGCAGTATGAGCTTGTATCATTTCAATCTTTTTGTGTGTGTTAATGTCGAGACATACTTGAATTTGAAAATGTTCTTAGATTATGAAGAATAAAGGCAAGGAGAATCATCTTTTCATTACTAGGCACTTCGCATTATTGTAGTAAGATATAAAAAAACCAAGATCGCTGATCTACATCTACATACATACTCCGCAATTCACCGTAAGGTGCGTGGCGGAGGGTACACCGTACCACTACTAGGCATTTCCTTTCCTATTCCACTCCCAAATTGAACGAGGAAAAAAAGAACGCCTATATGCCTCCGTACGAGCCCTAATTTCTCTTATCTTGTCTTTGTGATCTTTAGGCGAAATGTAAGTAGGCGGCAGCAAGATCGTACTACACTCAGCTTCAAATTCCGGCCCTCTAAATTTACTTAACAGAAATTCACGAAAAGAACGTCGTCTTTCTTCCAGCGATCCCCAATTGAGTTGCCGGAGCATTTCCGAGACACTCGCGCATTGGTCGAACCTACCGGTAACAAATCTAGCTGCTCGCCTCTGAACCGCCTCTATGTCTTCCTTCAAACTGATCTGCTGCGGGTCCCAAATACTTGAGCAATACTCAAGACGTGGTCGTACAAGCGTTTTATACGCGGTCTCCTTTACAGGTGAAGTACATCTTCCCAAAATTCTCCCAATAAACCGAAGTCGGCTGTCTGCCTTACTCACAACTGTCCTTACATGCTCGTTCCATTTCATATCGCTCTGCAATGTTACGCCTAGATATTTGAACGACGCGACCGCATCAAGAAGCTCACTACTGATGCTGTATTTGAACATTATAGGAGTGTTTTTTCTACTCATGCGCATCACCTTACATTTTTCTACATTGAGAGCTAGCTGCCATTCTTCGCACCAACTAGAAATTTTGTCTAAGTCAACCTGTATGCTATTACAGTCAGTTACAGACGACACCCTCCCATACACCATAGCATCATCAGCAAACAGCCGCAAATTACAACTTACTCTGTCCATCAGATCATATATATATAGATAGAAAATAATAGCGGTCCTATCACATTCCCCTGGGGCACGCCTGACGATACACTCGTCTCTGATGAGCACTCGCCGTCGAGAACAACGTACTGCGTTCTATTACTTAGGAAGTCTTCCAGCCAGTCACAAATCTGTGAACCTATTCCATAAGCTCGTATCTTCGTTAGCAGTCTGCAGTGTGGCACCGTGTCGAACGCCTTTTTGAAGTCGAGAAAAACACAATCCGCCTGTTGCCCTTCGTCCATGGCTCGCAAGATGCATGTGAGAAAAGGGCAAGCTGAGTTTCGCATGAACGATGTTTCCTAAACCCGTGCTGATTCATGGAAAGAAGCTTTCCCGTTTCAAGGAAATTTACTATATTCAAACTGAGAATATGCTCCAAAATTCTACATGAAACCGATGTCAACGATATTGGCCTGTAATTGTATGGGTCAGTTCTCTTTCCTTTCTTATACACTGGAGTCACCTGCGCTTTTTTCCAATCACTAGGAACTTTGCGCTGAATTAAAGATTCGCTATAAATGCAAGCTAAGTAGGGGGCCAATGCCGCAGAATAGTCTTTGTAAAACCGAACTGGTATTCCATCCGGACCAGCAGACTTTTTCGTATTTAGCTCTCTCAGCTGCTTCTCTACACCGGAAATACCTATTGCTATGTCCCCCATTTCGGAATTAGTACGTTGATCAAATGATGGTATATTTGTGCGGTCCTCCTGCGTGAAAGATTTCTTAAAGGTTAAATTTAGAACTTCAGCTTTCCGTTTGCTTTCTTCTATTACTGCCCCGGAATGATCAACTAGTGACTGGACAGTGGGCTTTGACCCGCTTATCGATTTTACATAGGACCAGAATTTTTTTGGGTTCTCGGAAAGATCTTTTGCTAAGGTATGGCTGTGATAATTATTGTATGCTTCACGCATCGATCTTTTTATAGACGCACGAATCTCTACTAACTTTTGCCTGTCATCATTTGCGTGTTCTTTTTTGAATCGAGAGTGCAACAGCCTTTGCTTTCTCAGCAGCTTTCTAACATTATTATTATACCACGGTGGATCTTTTCCATCCTTAATCGTCTTTACTGGCACATATTTCTCTAACCCTTCATTAACAATGCATTTAAATTTAGTCCACAATTCCTCTACATCCATAGTCCCAGAATTAAACGATGCCCATTCATTTTCTAAGTGCGATCGTAACATTAGCTTGTCGGCTTTTCCCAACAAAAACACGCTCCTAGCCTTCTTGACTGGTTTATGAACTTTGGTCACCATCGACGCTATGACGATATCATGATCACTAATTCCTGTCTCTACACAGACATCGTTAATGAGGTCAGGCCTGTTTGTGGCTATAAGGTCTAGAATATTTCCATTGCGCGTGGGTTGCCGGTTTAACTGCTCAAGACAGTTTTCGGAGAATGTGTCCAAAAGTAGCTCGCAAGACTGTTTGTCTGTACCGCCTGAAATGTAACTAGCGAGGTCCCAATCTATACTCTTAAGGTTGAAGTCACCTCCGACTAATATTGCATGGCCCGGATACCTATGCACTACCTGGTGTAGACTTTCCTTGAATGATTCTAAAACTGCTACAGCAGCACTGGGGGGCCGGTAAAAACACCCAACTATTAACTTTACTTCTTTTAGACCTGTTATGCGTGCCCAGATAACTTCACAGTTACTTTCAACCTCGATCTCAGTAGAAACAATATCTTTGTCCACGGCGATGAACACTCCTCCTCCAGTTGTATCAGATCTATCTTTCCGATATACATTCCACGCTTCGCTAAATATTTCTGAACTTGCGACATCATCATTTAGCCAGCTTTCGGTGCCTAAAACTATCTGAGCGCAATAACTTCCGTGCAGCGCTGCAAATTCGGGAACTTTGTTTCTAATACTCTGTAAGTTCGCGACTAATATTTTTATGTTCGAATTTTTGTTCCGAACGTGGCCTGAATTCGCTGTTTGAATGCTGACAGGCGAGTGCTCATCAGAGTTAGCGCCTAGCCTAAAAAACCCCCATGTGCACTCCACAAGTACTCTGCTACCCGAGTAGCCGCTTCCTTAGTGTAGTGCACCCCTGATCTATCTAGGGGCACCCTACAATTCCCCACCCGATAACGCAGATCCAGAAATCTGCAGCCATGACTGTCACAGAGTCGGCGAAGCCTCTGGTTCAGACCCTCCACTCGGCTCCAAACCAAAGGACCCCGATCAACCCTGGGAACAATGCTGCAAATCGACAGCTCTGCTTGCACCCCGCGTGCGAAGGCAGCAGCCTTCACCAATTCCGCCAGCCGCACGTAGGACCTGAGGATGTCCTCAGAACCCAAGCGACAAGCGTCATTGGTGCCGACGTGAGCTACGACTTGCAGTCGACTGCACCCCGCACCCTCGATAGCTGCCGACAAGGCCGCCGCCACATCTCGGATGAGGCCCCCCGGGAAACACACCGAGTGCACGTTGGAATTCCTTCCAGATCTGGACGCTATCTGCCTAAGGGGCTCCATGACGCGCCTGACATTGGAGCTCCCAATAACTAATAATCCCCTCCCCCCGTGCACCTGCTCGGACCCTGCTGAAGGAGTGGCCACACTTTCACTCACAGGACGAACGGGCGCGGACGGACGTCCAGCCTCCACATTGGCCTTCCGCCTCGAGCGACGCGAACGCCGTACAACCTGCCACTCCCCTTGCGGAGAAGGCGGCTCGACGACGTCCGGTACACCTGAAGGTGCCTCGGTAGCAGGGACAGAGAGCGAAGCGTGAGACACCTGAGGTGTCCCACTCGACGCACCAGACTCCCCACCATCGCTGCACCCCGAGACAGCAGCCTGAAGACGGCTGACCGTAGCCAACAGCACGCTCAGCTGTTCGCGAACCGCGGCCAACTCCTCCTGCGTCCGCACACAGCAGGCACACATCCTATCCATCCTATCGATACAATTAACAGCAATTAACAACTTTAAAGAAGCCTAGTACTATAATGAAGGCGGCTGGCTGCTGACTTAACTGTGGTCAGTGGTAACTACACTGTCGAATCAACAAAACTGAGTCCGGCAGCTTAGCGCTGTTAACGCCGCGACACTGGTGTCAGCTGGCACTGGACTGACTGATAACGAACTTTAGTAACGGTCTCTGACTTGTTTTGAAATACACCGGTCAAAGACGAAGACTAAGCACAACGGTATTTATCAAATACGATAGAATAAACTATTAAAACAGTAGTACAAACGAAATCTGCAAGTACGCAGGAGTAAACCTCTTAAAACAGTACTACCGAAAATGAACTAGACTGGCAAATTAAATTTGTCACAAATTAAATTCAGATACTTAGCGCTGTAACGATGTGGCACTGGTGGCAGCTGGCACTGGACTGACTGATAACGAACTTTAGTAACGGTCTCTGACTTGTTTTGAAATACACCGGTCAAAGACGAAGACTAAGCACAACGGTATTTATCAAATACGATAAAATAAACTATTAAAACAGTAGTACAAACGAAATCTGCAAGTACGCAGGAGTAAACCTCTTAAAACAGTACTACCGAAAATGAACTAGACTGGCAAATTAAATTTGACACAAATTAAATTCAGATACTTAGCGCTGTAACGATGTGGCACTGGTGGCAGCTGGCACTGATCATCAACTTTTATTTAAGACGACCGGTTTCGCTGAACTATGTCAGCATCATCTGGTCCAATAAAATCATTTTACAAAGCCATAATCTTGTAATGTCAATCAGTTGCTATATAGCATCATTTACAGTGCATAGGTGCACTATGTCATTAAAATTAAACATAATTATTTTTTACTTTAATGACATAGTGCACCTATGCACTGTAAATGATGCTATATAGCAACTGATTGACATTACAAGATTATGGCCTTGTAAAATGATTTTATTGGACCAGTTGATGCTGACATAGTTCAGCGAAACCGGTTGTCTTAAATAAAAATTGATGATCAGTGATCTTGGCTTTTTTATATCTTTCTACAATATCATAATTGGACGCCTCCTAGAACATAAACCAACTCATGAAGGGTTTAATTTCCATCTTTTATGTTCAATCTTTAAATAATTAAAAGTACAGTCCAGGAATTTAGTATGTTTTTAGTGTACAAAAAAACTGAGGAGGTGTGATGTGGCCAATTTCAATATATATATATATTTTTTTTTACTTACATGGTATAATATACTAGTTGGTTTTTCTTTATATATACTGGATTCGCATTGCACACCTGCGAATTATGTAGCTAGTTTTAGGTATTGCAGCAGAATCTTTTGGCAGTAATTCTGACAGCAGTTGCACGTCTTTTCCATGCACACAGGTAGGCCATGAAATTGGTGTAAATTGTTGAGTGAGGTAATTCAGGAATAGTTGTGAAACTCAGATCTAATTGGCAAGCACTCCTCAGCAAGCTGGTGTCCTATTGTCCAAATAATTGTAATCTTTAATGAGACAGCTTATTTTGTACTAGAGGTCAAATTGCCCATTCTATGAATAAAGTCACAGGATGAGAATTTGTTTTTATCATATACTTGGTTTTGTTCCAAGTCATGCTTAACTAATTGGATAAAGTGTTTAGTGAGATCAGCAAGTTTGAGTTGAAGTGCAGATTCATAAACAGCTACCCATACGGACGACACAATTGTTTGAGAAGCCACTTAAGTACAGTCAGGCAATTTTATCGACAAGCTGCGAGTACAAAACTAATATCCGACACCGACAACAGTAGTACTGGTTTATATGCCAACTAGCACTGCAGATGATGAGGAGATTGAAGAAATGTATTAGGAGGTAAAGGAAATTATTCAGAAAATTTAGTGAGAGGAATCTTCAATTATTTTGGGAGATTGGAATTCTGGAGTATGAAAAGGGAAGATAGTAGGTGAATATGAATTGGGCAAAAGAAATGAGCGAGAAAGCTGCCTGCTAGAATTTTGCATGGAACATAATTTAGTTCTAAGAAACACCTGGTTTTAGAACCACGAAGGGAAGGTTGTATACATGGAAGAAACCAGGAGACACCGGAAGGTACCAGATAGATTTTATAATGGTAAGGCATACCCAGGGGCAGATATAGACTCTGACCATATCTTATTGCTCATGAATTGTAGGCTGAAACTGAAAAAACTGCAGAAAGGTAGGCAAATAAGGAGATGGGACCTGGATAAATTGAAGAAACCTGAAGTTCTAGAGAATTTCAAAGGGAGCTTTAGACAACAATTGACAGAAAAGGCAGGAAAATAAAACAGTAGAAGAGGAATGGGTAGCATTGAGATATGAAATAGTGAAGGCAGCAGAGGGCAAAAAAGGTAGAAAGGCAAGACCTACAAAATATATATATATAATAATAATAATAATAATACGTGGTAAAATTTTACGATGCTTCCTGCTGGGTTCGATTGCTTATGTTGGCAACAGATGTTCAATGAATTATATAATTGTGTTAATATTTATCACGAGCTACAGAGTAAGTGTCATTGATGCTCGTTTCACTCGCAGCAAAATTAGTACTGTATCTGCTGTATGATTGACAGGTTCTTGGATGTACCCTTGTCCGTTCAGAAAAAAATAATTTTCGTTGTCAAGAGAACATTTATTGGTCATCTGAGTTCCCACCATTAACCATTAGTGCCAACATTCTGGTCCTATGTAAAATCGATAAGCGGGTCAAAGCCCACTGTCCAGTCACTTGTTGATCATTCCGAGGCAGTAATAGAAGAAAGCAAACGGAAAGCTGAAGTTCTAAATTTAACCTTTAAGAAATCTTTCACACAGGAGGACCGCACAAATGTACCGTCATTTGATCAACGTACTAATTCTGAAATGGGGGACATAGCAATAGGTATTTCTGGTGTAGAGAAGAAGCTGAGAGAGCTAAATACGAAAAAGTCTGCTGGTCCGGATGGAATACCAGTTCGGTTTTACAAAGAGTATTCTGCGGCATTGGCCCCCTACTTAGCTTGCATTTATCACGAATCTTTAATTCGGCGCAAAGTTTCTAGTGATTGGAAAAAAGCACAGGTGACTCCCGTTTATAAGAAGGGAAAGAGAACTGACACACACAATTACAGGCCAATATCATTGACATCAGTTTCATGTAGAATTTTAGAGCATATTCTCAGTTCGAATATAGTAAATTTCCTTGAAACAGAAAAGCTTCTTTCCATGAATCAGCACGGGTTTAGGAAACATCGTTCATGTGAAACTCAGCTTGCCCTTTTCTCACATGCCATCTTGCGAGCCACGGATGAAGGGCAACAAGCGGATTGTGTTTTTCTCGACTTCAAAAAGGCGTTCAATGCGGTGCCACACTGCAGACTGCTAACAAAGATATGAGCTTATGGAATAGGTTCACAGATTTGTGACTGGCTGGAAGACTTCCTAAGTAATAGAACGCAGTACGTTATTCTCGACAGCAAGTGTTCATCAGAGACGAGTGTATCGTCAGGCATGCCCCAGGGGAGTGTGATAGGACCGCTATTATTTTCTATCTATATAAATGATCTTATATAAAAAATAGACGAAGATTACTCACCAGGCGAAGGAGCACAGGTGTGACAGCATCACAAATAAATAAATAAATACACACACACACACACAAACGCAAGCTTTCGCAATCCAGTTGCGTCTTCAGGTAGAAGGGAAGGAGAGGGAAAAGGAAATGATGAGGGTTTTAAGGAAGGGGGTAAGGAGCGATTCAAATCCCGGGAGAGGAAAGACTTACCTTGGGGGAAGAAAAGGAAGATGAACAAATACACACACACCCATACATTCACACAGACGCAAACAACACCTAATATAAATGATCTGATGGACAGAGTAAGTTGTAATTTGCGGCTGTTTGCTGATGATGCTGTGGTGTATGGGAGGGTGTCGTCTGTAACTGACTGTAATAGCATACAGGATGACTTAGACAAAATTTCTAGTTGGTTCGAAGAATGGCAGCTAGCTCTCAATGTAGAAAAATGTAAGGTGATGCGCATGAGTAGAAAAAACAATCCCATAATGTTCAAATACAGCATTAGTAGTGAGCTGTTGCGTCGTTCAAATATCTACGCGTAACATTGCAGAGCGATATGAAATGGAATGAGCATGTAAGGACAGTTGTGAGTAAAGCGGACAGCCGACTTCGGTTTCCTGGGAGAATTTTGGGAAGATGTACTTCACCTGTAAAGGAGACCGCATATAAAAAGCTTGTATGACCATGTCTTGAGTATTGCTCAAGTGTTTGGGACCTGCAGCAGATCAGTTTGAAGGAAGACATAGAGGCGGTTCAGAGGCGAGCAGCTAGATTTGTTACCGATAGGTTCGACCAATGCGCGAGTGTCACGGAAATGCTTGGGCAACTCAATTGGGGGTCGCTGGAAGAAAGACAACGTTCTTTTCATGAATTTCTGTTAAGTAAATTAACGATCTTGCTGCCGCCTACTTATATTTCGCGTAAAGATCACAAAGACAAGATAAGAGAAATTAGGGCTCATACGGAGGCATATAGGCATTCTTTTTTCCCCTCATCCAGTTTGGGAGTGGAATAGGAAAGGAAATGCCTAGTAGTGGTACAGTGTACCCTCCGCCACGCACCTTACGGTGAATTGCGGAGTATGTACTGGTATGTAAATGTATAACATACGCAGTGGAACCCGGCAAGAAGTGTCTTACAATTTAACGAAATCCTTGGATATCACAGGAAATACTAAAGGAGAAAATATAAATGCAGTAAATGAAACTGACAAAGTGCAGTAGAGATGACTAAGAAATGAGATTGACAGGAAGTGCAAAATGACTAAGCAGGAGTGGCTAGAAGGCAAATGCAAGTCTGTAGAACTGAAAGGTGGAAAGAAATATATAGAGGAGCTCTATAAAGGAAATAAACTTAGAGACAATATGGTAGGAATGGAAGAAGAAGTAGACGAAGATGAAATAGGAGATACTATACTGAGAGACTGCAGCTCACAGCTATCCAATCACTACTGCACGAGTTTCACAAATGCAACACTTCGTGTTAGTGCCTCATCAAGACAAAAAATGATTGGTGCAAGTGAGCACTGCTGGGCATGAGATAGCGTTACAACTTGATAGTGGTTTAATCATGATGCTCATGACTTACTTCACAGACCAGTACTGAAAAAGTCCCATGGTACAGTATACAATGGTCAGAACCACCCTTCCTGTAGCATATGAGGGACATACATGGTCAGTAACATTTACAGTCACCTGTTCATGAGACAATGTGAAAATGTTTGGGCTTGATTTATGTGAGCTTAACATTAAGATTAATGTGCTCCCAATTGATTTATTTGCATCAAGTGCTAGTGTCAACAAATCATGCAATGAGTCTGATTCTTTATTCTCAGAGGGACCAGGAATGCAGCTTTGCAAAATTTGCCCTGTTCCACATGATCTCTGATACCACAGGAATTGCATAATGGAGAAGTCATAGCTCCAACCAATGTTTGTCAGTTGGAATCTTCAATTGTAACTTTATGTAAACCTACAGGTAGACTTTGTTTTTGTACAGACTTTAAATCTACTGTGAATCAATATCCATTGCCACATCCAAGGGAGTTAATGGATAAGCTAGGATATGGACATTTATTTTCAAAGATTGGCTTGCACTATGTATATTTGTAAATCCCTCTGAATGAATAGTTGCAACAAGTGTTTGGAAAAAAAAAATTCCCTCTCTTGGTTTGTTCAAGTATCTGCATTTGCCAGCGCTTCTGCACCTGCCATATTTCAGCTTTATTTGCGGCAGCTGACAGCAATGGTCCCTGTTACCCAAACTATCTTGATGACATTGTGGTATCAGGTCGAATACCTGATGAACATTTGCAGAATCTTTTCACTCGTTTTCAAGTTATGTCAGATACATGGTTGAACAGGGATAAAGGTGTCTACTTTCAAACTAAATTACAATATCTTGACCATGTGATCAATTCACAGGGAACTCATCCTCTTCAATCGCATCTTGCATGCTATTGGAAATTCCTCCTCTGCACAACGTGCACCAATTGCAATCAATAATTGGAAACTGATTAATTAATTTTAGTACCACTCATTTATGTGTATAGCATTGACAGGCCCAATGGCTAAATCGCGAATATAACAAACCTTCGGCTTCGTTACGGAGTTTACAGTTTCTTCGACCATACTCGTTCATCTGATCAAAACTTGTTCTACAACATACACATAAATAAACAACATCCGATCAGAGCTTCAGTGACACTTCTTGGGATGTAAACGATACATCGATGCTTTGAAAGCATCGATTTTATGCCAAACACATCGATGATTTTAACAGCGATATATCGTCAATGCATCGATTTCAGAAGTCCAGAACACTCGACATCGTTCAACACATGGGACGTGTTGTCCCAACATGGCGCAGTACAGACGTGCTGTCTATTTAGCTGCAGCACGCTCCGAAACGACCTGCTACATCCCATGGAACCTGCTGCTAATCATGATTTGCGACCGCAGCACTCTCCAGGACTCGTTGAGGGGTTTACAAGGATGGATGTGCGTAAAATGACACTATATCTCTGTTAGCGATCGTCGAGACAATGAAAAACAAGATTTGAAACTGTAGCTTTCTTGTGCTTGCACGTGGCGTGCAACACTTTTCCAAAAATTATAATTTTTTTCCCAAGGAACACAAAGACGGTACATTTATCTGACTCCACTTGTCTTGCTCTCTTAACATTCCCATTTTCCTCGTTGTAGCTACATATTCTGCATATTCAAATGATTACCTTGACATTCCTTCGGAAATAATAGGTTCTGCCTGATACATTTTACTTGTTCATACACGCGGGACGTCGCCTTACTTCGACAATATTCGTTGTGATAATTTTTGCTTTAAGTATTCTATGTAAACACTGTTCCTCCTCCACTGTATCTGCATCCGTAACCACGCGCTACCCGTGTTCTCTTTGCACTGTGAAACTGAACTATTCCAGCACAGTACTGAACTGCAACATAATTCAGACACTGTGGAGAAAACCAAGTGACGAAGGGCCCTGTCTTGAAATTTGATTCCTGTACCCTAGCACGAAAAACTAAAACTCACCAAATTCTCTCGTGTACAAAATTTGTTCTTGTTTCTAATAAATAACGTCTAATACAGGATATTATAATTTTATTAAATTAACAAATAAGTTACATAAACCGTAATTGAACAAATCGTTATAGATATCTGGATGAGTGTAGATGCAAACATGTTATCATCTCTCTTCCTCCATAGCTCATGATGGAAACCAGCACGATAATACATTATCTTAAAATGTAATAACAACGAATATCGGATATTATACGTAAATTAGCAAGAAATAACCAGAAACAAAAAAGGAAAAATAAAAATATTTTGATTGTACGCAGACGCGAATAGGGTCAGCCAGGTCAGAGCCTAAAATGCTAGCAGTTACGCTACTTCTGCACGTCTTCCGCCAATCCATTTCTCAGGTATACAATAAGTTGTAACATATTGTCACGTTGAAATGGAAGCAGGCTTGACTTCGAAGACAACTGAACACAGCACTTATATTGGAAGCATCTTTATTACAAACTTAACATACATGCAGAACTAAATGCCTCTCGGGCTGAGTGTTCTGCTATTTATACACAGACAGAATGTACCATCAATTATAAGAACTGTTAACATAAGAAACAAGTAGAATTTACAAGCGAACATAAGAAAGACGTAGAATATTCTGAAATGGTTAATTACAAAGAAATCAATTTTGCCGGTGGGCGGGATTGAACCTGCAACCTTCAGCAACGCTGTCAGTGACGCTGTCCCCTCCGCCACGCCGTCAGTCGGTTTACCTGGTCTATCGCAGAATTGCTCCCTCTCCTGGAATAACAACGACCCGCTGTTATGTTCCCTGTGGAGCCAGTTGCATTGTCCTGGATCTTGGGTCCTCTGTCTGACAGTTCAAGAGAATCCTTCCCTTCTCCACGATTATCGACGACAGACGTTCCTGTCGTGGCTTCATCAGTAACAATACCGTCCTTAGAATCGTTGAACAAGAAGCCATTATCCCCTACCTGCTCTTCAGCGCATCCATTGTCGTCTCAGCTTCACGGCCATGGAGCAGAAAAAACGGCGTGAAGCCTGTGGTGTCTTGTCTTGCAGTATTGTAAGCAAATGTCACCATTGGCAGAATTGTATCCCAATCCTTCTGCTCAATATCGACGTACGTTGTCAGAATATCTGCTAACGTCTTGTTAAAACGTTCTGTAAGACCATTTGTCTGAGAATGGTATGCAGTTGTCATTCTGTGAACAATGTCGCACACTGACATTACCTTAGATACTAGTTTTGACTATAATACTTTTCCACGATCAGATATTATGACAAGTGGTGCTCCATGCTTCAAACAAATGTCCTCTACAAGGAATTTTGCGATCTCTGGAGCTTCTGCAGTCGACACAGGTTTGGTGACAGCCTAGCGTGTGAAGTAGTCAGTGCAGACTATTATCCATCGGTTATCGATTGTCGACATCAGGAACCTCCCTAAAAGATCGATCCCAACTCGGTGGAATGGAGCTGCTGCCGTCGGAATCGGTACGAGATGCCCTGGATGTAATTGCGGCACATGCTTTCGTCACTGGCACTCTTTACAGTGACTCACATAGTGCTTGACAGATCGGTAGAGACCTTTCCGGTAATATCTGCGTCTGATTCTGTCTAGGGTCTTCACGAATCCCAGATGACCGGATATTGGAGCATCATGGAAATACTTGAGAATAGCTGGCTGTAGATGAGCTGGAACGACCAGTAGCCATTTGGGGCCCTGTGGATCGTAGTTGTTCTTATACAATGTTCCGTTTATAAGTTGGAACTCTCCATTGGTCGGTTCTCCTTTCTCAAAGGCCTCTATCGTTTTTAATAGTGCTGGATCTTCCATCTGTTCAGTTGTAACGTCATCTAATTCAGTGAGGACAGAAATTTCATTCATGCTGTTTTGTTCCACTAATGGATTCCTTGAAAGGCAGTCGGTATCCTCGTTTTTGCGCCCATGCCTGAATACCACTGTGACATCATACTCTTTGAGTCTTAGTGCCCATCTTGCTAGTCGACCTCACGGATCTTTCAAGCTAGTCAGCCAACACAAAGAATGGTGGTCTGTCACGACAGTGAATGGTTTGCTGAATAAATACGGCCGGAACTTTTTGATAGTCCAGATAACTGCGAGACATTCTTTCTCAGTTGTAGAGTAGTTTATCTCGGACTTTGAGAGTACTCTTGATGCATATGTTATCACTTTTTCAGCACCGTCCTGAACTTGTACAAGCACTGCACTAATCCCATAACCACTGGCGTCTGTGTGAAGTTCAGTTTCTCCATTCTCGTCATACAAGGCTAGCACTGGTGCATAAGTTAGAGCCTCCTTAAGTGCCCAGAAAGCTCTTTCTTTTGTCTCATCCCAGTAAAACTTGGCGTCTCCCTGCAGAAGTTCTTGTAATGGACGTGCATTGTTAGGAAATCCTTTTATGAAACTTTGGTAGTATGAGCACAGCCCGAGAAAACTTCTCACATCACGAATATGCTGAGGAGTTGGAAATTCTGTGACTGCCCTTACTTTATCTGGATCAGGACGGACATCATCTCCGTTGACTAGGTGCCCCAGGTTTTTTTATCTCTTTGGCGAAGAAGAGGCACTTTTTTGGATTGAGGCCGAGTGCCGCAGACTGAACACACTTCAACACGGTTGACAGGCGACTCAGATGTTCTTGAAATGTTTTCGAGATAACGATAATGTCATCTAAATAGCAAAGACACGTCATCCACTTAAGGCGTCGAAGCAAGTTGTCCATCATGTGTTCGATTGTGGATGGTGCGTTACATAATCTAAATGGCATTACTTTGAATTCATAGAGGCCATCAGGTGTTATAAAAGCCGTCTTCTCCTTGTCAACTTCGTCAACCTTGATTTGCCAGTAACCTGTCTGCATGTCCATAGTTGAGAAGTATGTAGCTCCTTTCAAACAGTCTAAGGTGTCGTCAATGTGCGGCTGTGGGTAGACTTCTTTCTTTGTGATTTTGTTCAGCCGCCGATAGTCGACACAGAAACGCCACATGCCATCCTTCTTCTTTACAAGGACCACCGGAGACGACCAAGGACTCTCCGAAGGTTGAATAATGTCATCATGCAACATCTTCCCACACTCTATACGAACGCTGGCTAATTGGTGGATGATCCCCAGTATTGATATGATGCCTTATCTTGGGCCGTTTTGTCTGACTTTTTCCCTGCTGAGGTGTGAATGCACCCAAAAATTGATGTTGCATGGCTAACACCCGCTGGTGTTGTTCCTTGGTCAGTTCGGGCCCTATTGGCAGTTGCCCGTTTGTTTCCTCCAGTGTGTTGTCTGTACTAGAGCATGAGTCTTCATTGATGACGTTGAGCTCACCGTCCTGGATTGGTTCGGCTGTCCAGATACACATTCCTTTGGGGATAAGTTGCGACTGCTCGTGACAATTAGTGATCCCGCAGTTAAGTCCCTTAAGCTTCGCAAACATTTGTCATCCTCACTAGACTCTTTGGAATAGTCAGATATCTGTAGACGAAAAGAAATAAAAAAATTCTCAGTGTTATATAAGGCATTTTGCATGATGTAATTATGCTTAATTCTATTTTTACTGATCAACGCACATGCGATTTTAAAAGCAATTTAAACAAATGTTTGGTAGTTAAAAATTTATTACGAATTGCATAGTTACTGCTACTCTTGCCTAGACAGCACATTTGTAATAGATGTTCAGGCAATATCTACTAGTATCATTTTCAAATGGTAGCAGTTAGTGCCAATTTTTTCAGATGGCCCATTTCTACTGCCACTTTTAAATTGATTACATATATCATATGTCATCTCCAAGAATTGTTATGAGATTAATAAGATTATCTGGAGTCGCTGTTTACATGGCCACTAATTTCCCTAACCTAACTTTAAAGATGTAATACACATTTCGAGCTTGAAAAGTGCGGTAGTGACATATTCACATATTTACTTACCATTTTTCTATAATAACTACTTTTTATCATTTATTAGAATTTCCTGTGTACATTTGTAAAAAAAATATGGGATGTTTTGTAACGACGCTATATAGAAATCCGACGATTAAAGTTGAACTTCCATTTGATTGGAGAAATTCGTCCAGTCAAAGATGACCCGAGTTCTCAGCGATGTAATCGAAGATAACCGTTTGTACAATACAAATTTCCGAGTTCAGCTTGAACTGAGATCATTTTCTATGCTAATCTAAGATCAACTACTTTATACAATCAGCCCTAAGTGTCGCCCTCCAGGCACTGCTTTAATCTCCAAAAGAGGGGTTTAATCGGCGCATCACCTCGCGTAATGCGCTGCAGGAATGCACAATCCAATACTTCAACCCATTCCTGTTTTGGAGGTATGTACATCAACGACCACTTACTGAACTGTGATTTCCTTATAGACACTGGTGTGGACGTTAGTATGGTACCACGCCACCTTTTTCGGTAGGACGTTACTCCTTGTGTCTCTACGTTACGTGCTGCCAATGGTACAAACGTTCACGTTTTGGGAACAGCTGATGGAACAGTGCATTTTTCGCCAGACGATAGGTTCGACTTGCGCTGCTATTTGGTTGAAATTGAAACTCCTGTGTTAGGACTAGACTTTCTGAGACACTTCACTTTAAGTGTAAATGTACCCGAATCGTCTCTCGTGCAGGAAGTTTCTTTGCTCTGTGTTTCCCGATAGTAACTCCCTCACACCAGTTAACGTGTCTTGGGATGAGTGCGCACATATTGCGTCAGAGATCGCCTCCCTCTGCTCCGCAATCTCCCGCGTGCACACTGACACTGACCGGCTGTGGCGTCAAAACAAAACGCTTCGCGCCCACCTGTATGACGTCACAACCCAACTGTCATCTGTCCGCTCCCTGTCGAGCGATAATCTTCAAGATCGTCGATCTTCCTGACCTTCTCCCATGCTCCGCACTCCAGGGGATAGGCTCTGTGGCACCTCTGGCCTGGTGTGCCATACCTCCACCCCACGGAGTGCTTTGGCTCAGACGCTCAACGGCCGGAAGCCATAACAGTTTCAGTCTGAGTTTTGATTTCATTCTGTGGGGGAGCTTTCTTATTTACTGTTCTGGAACAAATGTTTTATGCACATAATTCGTGTACCACGTACGTTATTTAGTGGTAGCAACCATACTACCACATACTAATGGCAGTTTGATGTGAAACAGACTAGAACAACACCTTTGATTATACAATTTGAAACGGAAATACTCTGCTTCATATTTAAAATATTTTATTGTAAAATATGTGATTGCAAAAGGGTCATATCCTGTCCATAATACTCTAACTGCCCACCCACTTTCGTTCAGGAGTGAAACAACAAGGAAATAATTAAACAAAAAAATAAAAATAAACCTATCGTCATAGAACGTAGCAAGTTTTATCATCTTCATGGAGGTGATACCTAATGTAGATCGCATCTCTCACACCCTCCTTGTTACGCCACTGTGTCCAACCTATCAAATTATTACGTTATGATATGCTTCAAAATTTGTGTCTCTATAATGATACTCTGCTCTGTTGTCTGTATATCGAGGTTGAAAAATCCATGACATATGTAAAACATGGATAAATTGTTTGGTAAAAATAATAATAAATAAATAAAATTTAACGAATTGCATTTACTCTTAAGCCTTGATAAATGGAGGACTGAATCAGTAGCATAAATGATTAATCAAAATAAGATGGTGCATGTAACAATTGATGTTGTGAAAACAGGCACAAAGCACCATTATAAAAAGAAGGTAGAAGTTACATCAATTTTCTTCTCTGCTTGTAGGTTGTTGGATGCGCTGGAACTTTTAATGTGTTGAATGAGGTGTTTAATGCTAACTGCTAACCATAGAAATAGGTTTGACCATGTTCAGTTTAATGTAACAATAGGTCAATGACCATACAAAAATTTGATCACACCATGAAAAAGACTATTTCAATTATCAGACTTTGGAAACATATTTAATAGCCTGCAGGTTCTCTTACCATAATCATGGTAAGAATTGAATGGTAAAATCTGGCTTTCTGGATTAATATTCACACAAAGTGCAAAATGAAGAAGATGGCATGCAAACCTCATACTATGGCAAAATTTACATTACTGAAAACAATAACTTAACATCTAATGGGATAATGTGGGTGAAATCATTAATGGTAAATGCGAAGTCATAAAACGAGTAACTGTAGGGATTTGTCTAAGGAACAAAGCCTCAAGTGAAACTCACTCTTACATGCATATGTTGGAAAACTATGGCATCTGGCTGGAACATCGGAAGACAACCAAAGACAGTGAAAGACAATTTAAGAGTCATTTGTGATCACATTCTCTTTCCAAAAAGAACGTTAAGAAATTGAATATTGAAGACAAAAACGGCCAGAGGTTTATTTTGAAAAGATAACAGAGTCGATAGTGGCATGCACCGGATTTATCTTAGAAATACTGTATCGTATTTATCGTTACATTACGAATTGCACCAGTATTACTGATGCACGTTCCTGTTGGATAAATCTCATTTACATCTGGAAGGAAATTTCATTTCAGCATTCAGTCAACTATAGAGTTTAAATTTGTTCTGGAGTATTAATGCTATATGTAAGTCTATTAAATTTTCAGCTACTTCATATACCCCAGAACTGAAAATGAATGGTAATTTGCATTAGAAAATTGTGATTAACATTTGTTTATTATAATTTCAATTTGATAGAAAACATGTAACTGAAGTAAAAGTAAGTAAAAATTTGCCTAAGATTTGAACACAAAACTGTTTAAATGGCAACCTTCAACTCGCCCTGCTTTCTTCCATTCAGGTATGCTTAGCCACAACCACTGGTTGCACTGCACCAACTAATGTAACGGTGAACTCAGTACTATCTGAATGCATAACTCAGATGTCTGTTCGTAGTATTGCAGTGTGGCTGCACATTCATATCTTTTGCACACAATTCTGCATTGTCCACTATGTTGTAATTTGATATTCAAATTTTTGTCAATTTGTACATGACAAAGAATTGCGTATTTACTTCTTGTTCTGAAATGTATACTGATATGAGATGTAATAGGATGGTATAGGAGTAGAATTGAAACTTATTTCCTTTTCGTTTTCTTGTAATACTTCATAGCAGTCATATTATATGATTTGGCAAGAAACAGAATGTCAGTACTATAGCTGGCACATTCAGACAGCGAAGTTCAACATCAAGGTATTATAGGGATCAGTGTAATATAAGCATATAAGTTTATCTTGTGCAATTAACACCTGTATTTTATGTTCATTGACAGAAAATTCGTACCATGTGTTGTCTGACCGGAGAGTGAGGAACGTAGCCAACACTAGCTCAAATACATTGCAGCTATTTTCGCATCATAAAAAGAATGACTCTTTGTTCCTGACTTCATACGCCTGACCAAAGACCTACCTGACACCCAGTGTCAGCACTACATACTTGTGAGTCTGCCATCTGAAACAAATGACTCAAGAAAACGTTCTGAAAGCATGTTGTGACTGTCTTGCATGATGAATGTTTAATCATAATTGTGTGCACACATTTGAGTCACTATAACTTGAATATATCACCAGCAACATTAGAATGAATAAATCACAAGAAGAACAAATAACAGAATATGAAAACTTCAAAGAGTAAACACAATGAATAAGAACTAACTCTGTCACAAAGCACATACACTTTACTTTGTGTGACATATTTCTTTGCAATGATTCCCTAACAGCCCCCCTCCCCCCATGGTAGAGTCCAGTCTAATATATGTAGCTGTGACACTCACTGCTGTGAAAGTCGTTACCAACTGACATTTGCAACGACAGTAGCAATCCTAGCGGTGGGCAAGCCGTCGAAGGGGAAATGTTTGATTATAACTATTTTTGTACGTATTTAAACAAACAGTTAGCATAATTTTGTGTTACAAGCATTAGGAAAATATTAATTGACATATATAATACGGAAATTTACGTAAAACAGCCGAAATTAAACGATTCAGTGGTATAAAGGACAACTTCGTCATGAATAAAAACTTACTAATATTTGTACATTTGCAGCTTATTCCGCTGAAAGTAAGTAGAATATAAACATAAGACAAATATAAATATCTATTATGGTCTGTTATTAATATGACAGGCAGTTTTTGACATGTTTCAATGTGTTTTGGAGTCTAATCATTCGTCCATTTTTACACCTCACTAGTCTTTCTTATACGTGTATATTCTTTTGAGTGTAATTAATTTAGCTTGAAAAGACAATGTTTTGAATATTCTTGCCGTTTGTGGTTCATATGTAGAAACAATGTTGGAATTGGGCTCTTCTTTGTTGGAAAACAGTTTGATTTCTCTTGTCATTTCATTGCCGCGTCTGTGGCGTTTTTCCTTGAGCTACAACTGTGGTGGCTGATTTGGTACATTAAATACTGTAGTTATTGCATTCTATATTAGTTTCCTACATTCCACACTCGCCGATTTTACAAGAATTGTAGTGAAGAAACGTTCTTGAGTAGAAAGCGACGTGTTTCTGTCAAAGGGCAGCTCTTCTGGCAATTCCTAGTCGTTTTTCTATTTTTAATAGTAAATGAAATTATTCAGTAAAAGCCTGTAGATTAAAAGACAAGTGTAAAAAACTGTCATGTACTGTACCGTTTCGTACCCTGTCATGGATCTTAGGAAACTTAAGAAAGACAAATGTGGAGCTACTTTTAAGTTGTTATGTTTTTTTACACTTCATGCGTTTCCTAATGTAAATAGTGTGTTAAAATCAATATAAACGATACTATTCGCACTCGTTCAATATCGTATTCAAAAATGTAGCTTTCCAGCTCCTTGGAGTGCTGTTGTCACAGTGTATAACAAAAATCTGTGGGAGTGTCGTGACTGTATACATTAGACTGTGGTAGAGCAGAGTTCCCAGAATGTGTGGGTAGTTGAACCACACTCACCACCCCGCTCTCATGTGAACTTGCCAGTTATCTGGTGATTATTTGTTGTTGTGGTGGTAGTGCGCCTCCTTTTCTTCTTCTGTGACCTGTTTGGTCAAAGTTGGTGCCGTTTCTATCCAGTCCCCTAGTATCACTACTTTGTCGGATGGCAGTATGCCAGTGTATAAGCAGGTTTCACTCGTTCGAAGGCTACCCTTGATATATTGGGAGTGGCCCTGTTACATCCAAGTGAACGTGTGAAAATCGGTTTGTCAGTGTAAATTCTCCGAACTGTTTATGTACACATCTACTCTCTCGCCTACCTGCGACAGTCTTTCGTAATGATGGACCACATGAATCTATCAGTTATCAGTTTTACACTTCTGTTTGCGTTAGGGTGGACCAAGTTATGCACACTCTCAAACACCATGTTCCAGAACTCCTCAGGTATAAAAGGTCTGAGTGTGGCTTTTGATACATTCCATTAAACCATTATGTTTGCTCCTTCTGGCTGAATGTGTTTCATCTGCAGTCCCGTTGAACTGTTCTGCAAGTATTCCTGCAACTGCTCATCAGTAGCCTATCCTTTTGCAAGTTGCTCATAATAAATGGTGCATGCAACAGCTCTGATACGTGGGGAAAAAATCACCCACTGTATTCTTAGCCCTCTTAATGAGCCTCAGGTGTGTCCTGAATTTTCAGAAAAACTCTAGCTGAGTTTGCTTGGAGAGGAGTTGTCTTTGTTCTTAGTAAAATCGAATGTTGGTTTGTTGTGCATATATACTGCAAACAGTTTAGCTTCCACATACAGTCGAATTTGTCAGAACACCTGGTAAATAGCCTAACAGTTCTCTGTCATAAGCGCTCCATGTGAGTTGTGACTCAGCCTGTTTATGTGAGAAAAATTCTAATGGTTGCCACTGTTTTTGCACAAACTGATGAAGCATTGCTCCAATTGACTGTTCACTAGCATCCGACCACTACTGCCAATGATGCATCTCAAACAAGATGAAGAACATCTTTTTCTAAGCTAGCCTTTTACCTAACTGAAAGTGTGTTGCCACTTGCACATCCATACCAGCGGTCGTCGAATCGTGGTCTTTACCTACCAGCATTGTCATCATTGGTGCCTGTAGTTTGGCTACCCCTGGTAGATCACGACAGTAGAAGTTAATGACCCATAAACATCTTCTAAGTTAGTGCTAATCCGTCAGACGAGCTATTTCCCTTGTAACTTAGATTTTGTCTTGTAAGGGACAAATACTTTCTGCTAAGAAATGTTACTTGTTTCTGTCATAGGCTACAGTTTGACTTGTTGATCACTATTCTATAGCTGTTGATTCTGTCGAATACGACCTTGAGATGTTTCTCATGTACTGTCGAATCATTAGAGAACACCAATATGTCATAGAGATACACAAAACAAATGTATAGCATTCGGAGTACCTCATTGACAAAACACTGCCAAGTTTGAGCAATGTTTTTTACTTGAAAGGGCATCTTCAAATACTCAAATAACGCAAATGGAGTTGATACAATCGTCTTTATTATGTCATATTCTGTAACCGTTATTAGATCGTATGCCTTCTGCTAGTCTATAATGCTTGAGATTACAGCTCCTGCTGAGACGTCGATAAAATCTTTAATATTTGGGAAGAGGTTTTAGTCCAGTATTGTGTTCATATTAAACCTGTGATAATCCCCACAGTGTCTCCAGGTTCCATCCTCTTTTTTAACGAAATGTAGTGGACACAACCAAAGGCTATTTGACCTGTGCACAATTCCTCCTTGAACATAGTCTCAAAGTCAGCTTTTGCTGCTGTAAAATTGTTGGCCACCAGTCTTCTCAGTCGCTGTGAGGCAGTTGGATTAGGTACAGACTTAATATGATTGACAGTGTTGTGAGCCCAATTTATACTATTTCTTTCATTGCCATAGTTCTCTTGCTGCATGTCTAAACAGCTGGTTTGGTCGATGGTGCTGACAGTGTTCCTTTGGAGTGAGTTCCTCAAGACCTTTCCATTCCTCTTGATTCATTCTGCACTGAGGTCTATGTCTGATGGTGGCTACTGAAAATGCACACTCAATATGGACTCTGTCACATCTGCAAGCACAAAGTTCCGTCTGCATTATCTACTAAAGCAAAGGTGTTCCTTTATTTCGATCTCTTCGTAAGTTGCTATGCACGAACTGTTTGCCGCTATGAGGTGAACGGAACTGAATTACTTTGCATTGTTTATTTATTGGTTGTCACATGTGCTAATATCCGATCCTGTGTCATTGAAACAACAACGATCTGTTGTATGATCTTTCGCATATAATCTTCTTGACAAAGTTAGAAAGTGAGATTGTATGCCACCCACAGCTTTTGAATAAGTGCATGGTGTACATTTGGGGCCTTTAACCAACAAACTGAATCTTATTGCTTCTTTTGAGGGAGTTTTGAGACTTGCCTGTGTGTAGTCTTCTTATCCCTTTAACATCATTATCGTCAATTCTTGAACTTCCAATCCTACCCATTGGCTTTGAAGAATGATGGCATACACTATGCAGAGATGTTATGTCCTTGATGCTTTTGATAAAAAGAATGCATGCTGTAAACAATGTAATGTAGAAGAAACGTTTTTTAAGTCGGAATATACAAATGTGTATATGATTTAAATGAAAATATTCCCTACTTCAAATGAAATTTCAAAACTTTACATACATAAAAGAACAACAGAGAATATCTTGATTATGAGTAAATTATAGTCGAAATGATGGAAATGTGGTATGAGAATAATTATCATGGAGTATGAATAGTTTTCATGGAAGTTAAGAAGAAGAAGAAGACTACTGCAGGAAATTGGGGTTTTGGGAGGAAACATATAAAATAGTTGAAAACAGAAACTACATTAATTATCGTGAATTATATAAAATATTTATAGAATTTAACAGGACTACCATGGGAAAGAGGGGGTCCTGGTCAAGGATGTACTAAATTGAAAAATAAAAAATTAATGAAAACATATTTCTGAATTAAACAAAACCAGGGAGAATTGATCATACGAAGGCCAAGGATATGAGACCAGTCAGCCTGTCCTCCTCCATTGTTAAGACATTAGAAAAGCTGGTTAATGTGCATGTTGGAGAAAGGAGGTTAATTAGGGCTCCTCTACATTCAAACCAACATGCATATCAGCCAGGTAAATCATGTGAGGTAGCTCTCCACCAACTCGTTGGGAAGGTGGAGAAAGCACTACACTTTCAGGAAATAGCCCTCTATATCTTCCTGGACATTGAAGGGGCTTTTAGCAACACGACCTTTGATTTCATGGTTAGGGCAGCGGAGGTGCATGACCTAGGGGCCACTATATGTAGGTGGACTAGGGCCATTCTCAGTGGAAGAAAGGTAGAGGCTACCAGGATAAATGAAAAATTGGTGATCAACACCACTAGGGGTTGCCCGCAAGGAGGAGTTCTCTCCCCTTTATTGTGGAATCTAGTGGTGAATGATCTCATTGGAGAATTAAACTCTAGGCAGTACTTTTGCCAAGGATACACAGATGATTTTGTCATAGTAATACTTGGCAAATTTGTTGACACAGTAAAGAATATGGCACAAGATGCGTTGGACATTGTGCAAGACTGGTGCAGAAAACAGGATCTGGGGGTTAGTCCTAAGAAGACTGTTGTTGTACCATTCACAAAGAAACATATCCAATATTCAAGTTGGAATCTAAAGCTTGTCAATGAAGCGCTACCTGTGAAGGGGACAGTGAAATATCTAGGTGTTACCTTAGATGGGAAACTGACATGGACCCCTCACATTAGGAATATTTGCTCCAAGGCAAAAGGTACTCTGGTAAGTACTAGGAGAGCTTGTGGCAAAAATTGGGGCCTGAGCCCCAAGGGTATGCACTGGATATACACCACAGTGATTAGACCCAGGATCACCTATGGGGCGGTCGTGTGGTGGAAGAAGGTAGAACAGCAGGTTGCTGCTAAGGAGCTTGGTAAGGTGCAGAGATTAGCCTGCTTAGCCATAACAGGCGGAATTAGCTGCACACCAACTGCTGGGTTGGAAACCATGCTGGATATGCCACCATTACACCTTTGGGTCAAGATGGACGCAGCGGCTGGTGCATACAGATTCAAAACTGGCAAAAATTGGAACTCTTTGGGATATCCAGAGTCACACACTAAAATAGTGAGTGAGGTAAATATAGGAAAGGTTGGGGAAATGCCAGGCGACTATGTTATAACCCCATACTGCTTCAACAATCCTTTCAATATAACAATTGGAAGTAGGGAGCAGTGGGAGAAAATAGTTAGACACCATATGGGGGATATTGTCTGGTTCACTGACGGGTCGAAATCAGACCAAAGCATTGGAGCAGGGGTATACGGGGTGCACCCAAGACTGGAGGGTGTCATCTCTCTAGGGAAACTGGCCTCAGTATTCCAGGCCGAAATCACTGCAATCAGGGTGTGTATGGAGGAGAATTTGCGTAGATGCTACAAAGACCATAGCATCTATATCTATTCAGACAGCCAGGCAACCCTGAGATCACTGGCAGCTCCTGCAACAAGATCTAAAATTGTTGCAGAATGTCACAGGGTTCTGGTGGAGCTAGGGGAAAGCAATAGGGTAAAACTATTGTGGGTCCCTGGCCACTCGGGGATCAGTGGCAACGAACATGCCGACAGATTAGCCATGATGGGAGCAGAGTCTCCATTTATTGGACCGGAACCTGTCCTGACAATCACTAAGGCAATGATCAAATTGGAGTTACGTAACTGGCTCAGAAGACAGCACGTAGAAAATTCGACCAAAGTCTAATAACAAAAACATGGCAAGGTAATGATGCCAAAGCCATGTTTTAAAAGAAGCTCTGCAAACCTAGGCCTGAACAGGAGAGAGATTAGACTCACGGTTGGATTGCTGATAGCCCATGGGAATTTCAAAAAACACCTACAAACAATGGGAATAACAGAAGAGGACCCTAAATGTAGGATCTGTGATGACGGCGATGAAACTGCATCACATCTAATCTTTGAATGCATTGCATTGGAGAGTAAAAGGCACAGAACATTTGGGACAACCAGACCCAAAGAAATTGTGTCTAATAAAGAACTGGTAAAGGGACTCCTTGCACTGTTCAAGGGCATTGGTTGGCTTTACTAGATATACAGGGAGCGATACCTCACAATAAACTTAGTTTCGGTGCAGGCAGTGGCGGATTGGATCAAGACTGTTTTGGATTCCCTGAGAAAATCAATCAATCAATCAAACTATTAAGTATATTTACGAAATGTGTAGTCAGTATCAGTAACTTGAGGTCATCTGTTTTTTGTATTATTTTTGTATATTGTCAGTTTTATAATTTTTTCATAGAAACGGATTATACCGAAATAAAAAAACATACACAAATAAATAAAAGCAACATTTTTAAAAAAGTAAAATAATGTAATGCGTTTACAAAGACACTAATACAAACAAAAAGTCGATAACATAATTTAACAATTAAAAAAATGGTGAATGGAATCAGTTACTTCAAATTACCTCTAATAAATTTCAAATGAAACCAACGATACGAAACGTTCACTCTAGAAAAGCATAAATATACTAGAACTGGTGTCAATCAATTCAATTGAGCTTTAATACTCCTCAAATGAAACCCACGATACCAAAAGCATAAGCATCAGCAAACTGATATCGAACATGACAATGCAGCTCTAATACATCTCAAATGAAATGCATGATATTAAACATCCATCCTATAAAACATACGAAAATTGGTATTAGTCACTATGTTCAATCTGAAATGCATCTCAAATGAAACCCACGATACCAAAATTCCACCCTACAAAAATATAAACATATGAAATCTGGTAACCATCTCTACAACTGAGCTTTAATACACCTCATCGAAACCCACATACCAAAATTCCACTACACATTTATAAAGCAAATATGCGAAGATAACTCTGAACCAAAAATGTTAAGGACTGGTATCATGCATATATTCACCACTTACAAAGATCAATTTGTAGTTTGAAAAAAATTTCGTGTGATGCATGTTTTAAATTACTCACAATAATGGTGGATGCAAACAGATCATGTTTATTCCACTCACAATGATACCCAACTCAATTTGTTATTTGAAAAAAGAATGATGAGATGCAAACAGACACATGTTTAAGTCGCTTAGAATGATGTCAGATCGATGTGTCATTAAAAAAGAAAAAAAAAAAGAAGAAAGAAACATCACGGAATACAAACAGATCATATCTTATGCCACTCACAACGATGCCCACTTCAATGTGTGAGCATATATATATATATATACCACTGATCGCTTCACAATAAGCTTAAATTTCTTGAGTGTCTAATACAAGTTACAATGCTCTTTGGAGCAACCTGTTTATATTCACCCCATTTACATGGGCTCCCAAAAACCGGTTTTCGTAAACCGATTTCCCAATTATGCTTTTGGTTGGTCATGTAAACACTCCAAAATCGATTCTGGAAATCCACTTCTGTTAAGCGGTTCCACAATCGATTTTCGTGCCCATGTAAACACAACCGATTTTGAAGCGTACTTGGCTTGTCAGACTGTGTTTAGTTGTTAAGAATTTATGGCACATGTGGACAGAGTGACATTTTCTATCACAAAATAAAGGTATAATATTAGAGTGACCATGAATATGTGTATTTAAGTAAAGAAAAATAGCGATTGTGCTGACTAAATAAGGAACTGAATCAGCTGTTTTTCAGCCGCCAATCCGATTCAGGCTATAAAATGTAAACACGACAGCGAAAAACGGTGTACGAAAATCGGTTTTCGTCTTCTGGAAGATGTGGTGCATGTAAACGTAGTGATTCAGCCAGAATCTAACATATGAGTCACAAAATTCCGTGCAGTTTTCTGCAACTTCGCTATTGCAGCGTCGCCAAGTGGCTGGGTCAGCAGTGTGAGCAGTGTGAAAAGCAAGCTTAAAATGCGGTTGCGTTTTGGTCCCTATTACAGAGCTATAAATTGTAGCAGCAATAAAAAATATAATCCAGAAATATCTCTCTTTCGATTTACAAAGGATACCAATAGTTAAGTGAATAGTTTTATGAATAACATGGCTAAAAGTATATTCAGTCACAGGAAAAATGTTGATCTCTATTCGTTTGCAGTATCTTCAGAATTTCGCCTCTTAATACAAATCATGAAAGCTTAACCACTACTTCATTCTATTAATACTGTATAAAAATAAAGTCTGAACGTTTCCTGACAACAGTCGACTGGTGATATACCCACCTTCAATTATGCCGATAATCAACCTTTTCTATAGAGCCCACTTAGTTTGCTACTTCATTTTAACTATGAATAAAATGAAAGATATATGCATAGCTATGTATTTTTGCTGTTATCTAATAGTGTGATTAAACGCTTAGTTGCTAGCAATTGAAATGATCGTTTATAAACTGCCAAGAAAGTCTTAATATTAACAGGTCATTATGTTTATGGAAACAAGGAAACACTATGTGTGTATGAACGAATAGGTTCTTATAATATTTTACCAATACAATATAAATGTTATGTGGTCTTATATGCATGCAGTTTCTTTTTAATCCATAGAGTAATCTGTCATTTTTCCTTCCCCATTCCCCAAATTCTTCACAAACATACTGAATATTCACATTAATATTTTCGCTTCACCTCACTACCTGTTCTGATTTGGTCATTCTGAGGGCATGATCATGCTGTACATTTCATGGTTTATAGGACATTTGGAGATACTTGCGGTGGAAAAAATAGTGTAACGCATCATGCCTCATACCTCTATGGGTGATTTGGAAACCTGGGCAACATTAATAAAAAAGAAAAAATATGGAAAATTGTTTTCCGTGATGTTTATGTATTGTTACAAACTTTTTGTTGATATCCCATGTCATTACTTTAAAACTTATGTGAAGTTTGTGGAAATAAACCGGGTATTTACACTGAGTGTTTGGCATCAAAGTAATGCACATATGAATCCCAAATTACAATGTGTTTCCAAATGGAAATGGAAATGTTTCCATAACTTTTTTTCCACTTCAGAAGCACTCTTAAAGTAGCTTTCTTACTAGATATTTTGAATAAACTTTTGTCTCGACTGGACATTTCAGAGGGCATAATGTTAATTAGGTTTTATTTGAGACCATAAGACAGAATGTCATTTCGATTGCAGTAAAACCAATGCATCAAACAATCAGAGTTTTTAATTCTCAAATAGGAGGGCAACAACAATAATATAGAATGTGTAAACAATTTCAGATGTTGTATAGAAAGATGGAAGGGGAAGAGGCACTCCAGAAACACTTTTTCTACACTGTGAAGTTAGAGAGAAAATCTAAGTAAATGTAAATTTTCTTAAATATGAAAAGCTCTTACTACTTACGATTAAATATGTGTTAAATTCTGAGGGTGTATGGTATCAGTACCGGTAACAGAGAGAAAGAGAGAGAGGTAACTAACTCACTCTTTTTTCTTTGTGTTCAAAGTTAATTACAATAGTTTACTGACAGGTTTGTAAAAGTCAGAACAAATGTTTGCATAACAGACTACTATTGGTCATGCAGCAATGATAGTCGAAAGTTAACAGGGATTTGTTTGTGCTAAATGTAAATCAACTTAAGTTTAACATGTACACATAAGTAAGAAGAAAACCTCAGAGACATACTGGAAAACTGAGATTATAGTTGGATAAGATTCTTAAAGATTTATTGTACGTTTAGATTCCTTGGGAATAGGTACGATAAAAACATCACAGGGATGGCACATACAAGGCATTTGAGCAAGAATAAAACGAAAAGGGCTTTTATAAGACATAGCACTTAGTCTCCAAGAATACAAGACTCGTGTCTAGTACCGGTGTTAAATGTATTAAGATGTTCAAAATCTGCAGAATGGAAACATGTGGAACGTGAAACTGCATACCAGTACAATACTCAAACATAAAGCAGTTGCTTTTGAACTTAAACATGTCAGGTTACAATTCACTTCCGATCTTAAAACATTTTGATCCTTATCATTAGGACTGTGCTAGTGTGGTCTATATGCATGCATTGGCATTTTATTATTAAATACTGACACCAACATAAATTGTGATTTTCGTTTAATAACATTTTTATATTTGTGTTAGGGAATCCACTACCGCATTTAATGCATCGGAAATATATAAACAATGGCATTTTCTGCCAATGATCTTGCTAGCTAGCTGCTTGGAGTGGTAGTATCTAATGCTGTCAAATGGCTGCACATTTTACCCTATAGAGTGTAGTGACTGTTCGTTTTAGACTGTGATTCAGCCGCCATTTTTTCGGTTGTCGGTATACTTGAGAGGAGTCTTTTTATCATATACTGTTGTTGAGCTTTGAAGTGCTGTATTTAGTGTTTATTGTCTGAAGAATTGTTGCTGCTGAAATATCCCTTAAGTATGTTCAGCATTTAAATGCACAAATCTAAGTAATAAAACTACAAGTACTTTGTGCAAGAACACCAAATGCTTGTTTATTTGATCTCAATCTGTTTATACTCAAACAAAGTTCCTGGCTAATGACACTTATCTGCCCCAAAGGTGAAGCTTTAGCATCACCTCTCCTGCAATTCCCTTTACTTTGCGCAATAATAATAATAATAATAATAATGCTCAGTGTTCTACGCAGTGTTATTTCTTTTTGAGACGTTTCTTCTTCTGTTCCTCCTGTAGTTAATGAAACCACAGTTTTGTGTGTCTACACCTTCTTTAAAAATATTTTCATTTGTTGTTGACAATATTTAATCGAGCATGGTTGAAATTTAAACAGTGCTAAATGTGGAAACACTTGTAACAGCCAAAATGTATTCACTTGTATATGTATCTTTTCTTTGCAACAAGTATGTGCTTATTTCAGCATGGCAACAATGAAATTTTTTAATGATATGTTATTTCAGCATGGAATGTTTTCAGTTGGTAGCTGATCCAGGCGCATTTTTATTGCAGTACTCTGTTGTCATTTTCGTCTTTGTACTCAAATTTCACGTAGGAAACGTTGCATGTCACCAAGGAAAGTTATTAACGATATTTTATATCGACGTGTAATGCTTTTGTGGCACTTGATCTAGGCGCTTTTCTAACTGCAATATTCTGTTGTCACTTTCCTCTTTGTACACAAATTTCGTCCACCGAAGATCACAACCAAAGCCTCTGACAGCAATTTTACAAGTATGTAGACTTTATACGTTTAGTAAACGCCAGATAAATGTATACTAGATTTTATGAAAGCATTTGTTACAGCACATTAACAGCAGTTGCAAATCCATGATCATGATCGTTCGCCATAAAAGTTACTATTCACTGTATGTTTTGCACATTTGTTTAGACCATATACATTACAATCAACACAAATATTTTCACAGAAGTACTTTCGTTGTTATTGCAAACCTCAGATAACTGTTACACTTCGAACTGAAACTGTATTAATGACAGGTTCGTAAAATTTAATTACCATATTTACGAAATATGCTACCAGACTCGCCAATTCGCAGCTTCAATAATTATTTAAAATGTGGAACTGTAAATAGGTAAAATTCTCTAGAGAGTGTGGCATATCAGCTGTCAGCCGATACCCCAAATAACGTGGTGGGCGCGTTTAATTTGCCTCAAACATGGCGGAGCACTCGCCACTCTATGAAATTCAAGCTCTTTGTCTTTATGTCAGATACAACTAACACTAGAAAATAACAAATGACAAAAATGTATATATTTCACACTTCCTGAACGCTTAACAAACATAATATTTTGTAGGCATATTTCTAATATAATTATAAATTTCAAAGAAGCATTTTATTATTATCACACATATGCGAAAGTTTGTTTGTAGTTTTATTTAATATTAAAAAATTACGAGATGTGGGCATACACATATGCACCCATAAAAATATTACATCTGCAATAGTTACAATATTACGGTGACTAGTAATAATCATCATCGTCTGTGATAGAATGACATAAGATATGATGGCTTTGATCAAAGCAGACCGGTGCCATCGAACTTTAAAAATGAACCACATTATCTCCTTCTGCATTGCTCCTACTTTCTCTTTTAGATTTCTTAATTGCTAATTGCTTTTTCTTCCGGATTCCTGAGATATTTTTCAGTACTTTTATCACTATATAGGCACACTTGTTGATATACAAGATGTGGGCACTACATCCAGCGTTGCATAGGCCCACAGTTTGTTTGCTACCATAATCAACGAGGTGACATTGGTTTTTTCATATGTTACCACAGCTGGTTTTACCACTGCTGGTAGTTGTGTCGTCCATATCTGTGGCAATGTGGCGTCTGATAATTCCTCTTCACTTACGATACTACGTAAATACCGCCAGAATTCTCCCATCGACTCGTTAGAAACTTACTGCAGTCTTTGTTTATAGTATCTCTTAGTTGTCTGTTTCTCTGTGATATTGTGTATTATTCTGTGTTATGTTGTACCCTAGATAAGATTTTTATACTTAATTTTGGACATTAAATAGTTCATAAGATTGATTCACATTGTAGTTAGTTATTTATTCTGTAATTATTACTGATTTATAATCGAAATGAGTGCAGGCCTTCTGTCACGACAGTAATTGTCGAATAGGAGACAGTGGAAATTGGGAAACTATAATATAACTTTGCAGAAGTCGAACAAGCAATGAAATGAGGTATGTTGTGTTGTCCACTTAATTTAGAACGAGATCTGAATTGAATTTTTCGACACTTTGCGATATGAAAATTTCAATCTTTAATCACAAAAATTGGTCAGACAACCTCATAAATTAGAAGCTATTGCCTATTTCCGACTATGGCAGTTGGTAAGTTTGAAGTATCCTCATCATAGCATAAATATTTATAGGTTAGATCGACAAAATTATAATCAAAATGGATGAAAAACAATTCAGTCAGTTTATGCAATTCCAAAAAATCAACAAATATTAAGCTGACAAAATAAGGAGACTGTTGTACAATCAACATTGAATAATACAGTTAATCCAGCCTTACTACCAAATTTCTAAAATGTTGAGCACAAAAAGGATGTTGACAAATTTCTCTTTTTCAAGAACGCTTTTCTATCCATTGCCAATCTGCATTTTATATCCTCTGTACTGCGACCATCATTTGTTATTTTACTGCCCAAGTAACAAAACTCATCTACCTCCTTTATTGTTTCGTTACCTAATCTAATTCCTTCAGCATCACCTGATTTTATTAGACTACACTCCATTACCCTAGTTTTGCTCTTGTTAATGTTCATCTTATATGCAGCTTTCAGCACACTGTCCATTCCGTTCAATTGATATTCCAGGTCCTTTGCTGTATCTGACAGAATTACTATATTGTCGGCAAAACGCAATGTTTTTTATACTTCCCCCTGAACTTTAATTCCTTCTCCAAATTTCTCCTTGCTTTCCTTTATAGCTTGCTCAGTGTACAAATTGAATAACATCGGAGAAAGGCTACAACCCTGTCTTACTCCATTTCAAACCACTGCATCCCTTTCATACCCTTCAACTCTGACAACCGCTGTCTGGTTTTTGTACAAGTTGTAAATAACCTTACACTCCCTATATTTTACTCCTGCTTGCTTCAGAACTTGAAAGAGTTTATTCCAATCAACATTGTCAAAAGCCTTCTCCAAATCTACAAAAGCTAGAAATGTAGGTTTGTCTTTTCTTACTCTATCTCTAGGATAAGCCGTAAAGTGAGTATTGCCTCCTGTGTTACTACATTTCTCCTGAACCCAAATTGATCTTCCCTGAGGTCGGCTGGTTCTCCCAGAGACTTCAGTAGCTCTGACGGGATATCATCTACTCCAGGGGCCTTGTTTCGACTTAGATCTTTCAGTGCTCTGTCAAATTCATCTCTCAGTATAGTATCTCCTATTTCATCCTCATCTACTTCTTCTCCCCTTTCTACACTATTGCCGCTAAGTTCATTTCCTTCATAGAGCCTCTCTATATACTCTTTCCACCTTTCAGCTTTCCCTTCTTTGCTGAGAACTGGTTTTCCATCAGTCCTTGATATTCATAGAGCCGTTTTTCTTATCTCCAAATGGTTCTTTTATTTTCCCTCTTTTTATACATTCTTCTACATCCTTGCATTTGCCTTCTAGCCACTCCTGCTTAGCCATTTTGCGCTTCCTATCAATCTCATTTCTTAGTCGTCTGTACTCCATTTTGCCTATTTCATTTGTACATTTTCTCCTTTCATCGATTAAATTTAGTATCTCTTGTGATATCCAAGGATTTTTTGTAGGTCTTGCCTTCCTACCTATTTTGTCCTCTGCTGCCTTCTGTATTTCGTTTCTCAATGCTACCCATTCCTCCTCTACTGTTTTATTTTCCCCTGTTTCTGCCAATTGTTGCCTAAAGCTGCCTCTGAAATTCTTAAGAACTTCAGGTTCCTTCAATTTATCCAGGTCCCATCTCCTTACTTTCCTACCTTTTTGTAGTTTCTTCAGTTTCAGCCTACAGTTCATAACCAACAAGTTATGGTCAGAGTCTATATCTGCCCCTGGGTATGTCTTAAAGTTTAAAACCTGGTTCCCAAATCTATGTCTTACCATTATAAAATCTATCTGGTGTCTCCCTGTGTCTCCTGGTCTCTTCCACGTACACAACCTTTTTTTGTGATTCTTATACCAGGTGTTTGTTATAACTAAATTATGTTCCATGCAAAATTCTACCAGGCGGCTTCTCCTTTCATTCCTTTTGCCCAGACCATATTCACCTACTATTTCCCTTCCCTTCCCTTCCTTGTCCTACTACCGAATTCCAGTCTCCCATAACAATTAAGTTTTCCTCTCCCTTAATTGTCTGAACAATTTCCTTTAGAATGAAACTTTCACTCTGCAGCGGAGTGTGCGCTGATATGAAACTTCCTGGCAGATTAAAATTGCGTGCCGGACCCGGGACTCGAACCTGAGACCTTTGCCTTTCGCGGGCAAGCGCACTACCGACTGTGCTATCCCGACACGACTCACGATGCCGCCTCACAACTTTACTTCCGCCAGTACCTCGCCTCCTACTTTCCAAACTTCACAGAAGCTCTCCTGCGAACCATGCAAGACTAGCACTCCTGGAAGAATGGATATGGCGGAGACATGGCTTAGCCACAGCCTAAGGGATGTTTCCAGAATGAAACTTTCACTCTGCAGCGGAGTGTGCGCTGATATGAAACTTCCTGGAAGATTAAAATTGCGTGCCGGAACCGGGACTCGAACCTGGGACCTTTGGCGAGGTACTGGCGGAAGTAAAGTTGTGAGGCGGCATCGTGAGTCGTGTCGGGATAGCACAGTCGGCAGTGCGCTTGCCCTCGAAAGGCAAGAGCACGCAATTTTAATCTGCCAGGAAGATTCAATTTCCTTTAGTTCTTCATATATTTCTTCGATCTCCTCATCATCTGCAGAGCTAGTTGGCATATAAACCTGTACTACTGTGGTCGGTGTTGGCTTCATATCTATCTTGACTATGATACTGCGATCACTGTGTTGCTCATAGTAGTTTACCCCCATTTCTATTTTCTTATTCATTATCACACCTACTCCTGTAATACCCCCAACTGATTTTGTATTTATAATCCTGTACTCGCCTGACCAGAAATTTTGTTCCTCTTTCCATCTAACTTCACTAATCCCCACTATATCTAACTTCAACCTATCCATTTCCCTTTTTAAATTTTCCAGCTTCCCTACCTGATTAAGGGATCTAACATTCCACACTCTGATCCATTGAACGCCAGTGTTGTCTTTCCTGATGATCGCATCCTCCTGAGTAGTCCCCACCCGGAGATCCGAATGGGGGACTATTTTGCCTCAGGAATATTTTACCCGAGAGGATGCCATCATCATATGTTCATACAGTAGAGCTTCATGTCCTCGGGAAAAGTAACGACTGTAGTTTGCACTTGCAGCCATTCGCAGTAACTGTGTGGCAAAGCCACATTAGCTGATGTTACAAGGACAGTTCAGTCAATCATCCAGACTGTTGCCCCTGTAACTACTGAAAAGACTGCTGCCCCTCTTCAGGAACCACACATTTGTCTGGCCTCTCCACAGACACCCCTCCGCTGTGGTTGCACCTACGGTACGGCTATCTGTATCGTTGAGGCACGCAAGCCACCCCACTCCGGCAATGTCTGTGGTTCATGGGAGTGGATATATAGGTCTTATACTATGCGTAAAACAAAAATCAAATATATTGATTTAAATATTGATGGATTTTGCTTTAGATGTGGGAAAGGTAATCACACATTAAGAGATTGCAGAATGAATCAATCTTAATAAAAATGTACTTAATGTAAGGAAACTAGTCATTTTTCGAAATTTTGTATTTGAACACTAACTGAGAAATGAGATAATTCACCAACTGTTAAGATTAATTGATATCAAATTCAGTCATAAGAATGCACTATCCAACTTTTTTTATTAGAGTTTTAGTACAAATCAATAATGCAAAGGTACATGGACAGACAATAAATAATAAAAAAGTAAGATATGTCCAAGGAACATTAATATAAATGCCACTGTGCAGCAATCTATATCTTGGAAGGTGAAATTTTTTAAGTGTGAAACCACACATTACTTTTCAATACTACCACCATTTGAACATCTTAAAAATTCATTTCAGACAATACTCAAGCTTGTGCACAACATCATAAATTTATTTTTAGATAATGGTTTGGCGAAAATGTCTGCCAACTGTTACTCACTTGGAACATACTCTATACTGATTACTCTCTCTTCATACTTTTCTCTTGTGAAAAGATATCTTATATCAATGTGTTTCGATCTTATGAAATTCCAGATTTTTATGAGGTTTTACCGCACTCTGATTATCCATATACAGCTTGTTGTTTCACTGCACTCTTTACCATAATCACTTAGCAGATTTTGCAGCCATATCATGTCTGTTACAGCAATGCTGGTTGCCACATATATCGCTTCTGTAGTGCTCAGTGTCACCATTGTCTGATGCTGAGAACTCCACATTATCAGTCCACTTGATAAAAGAAAAATGAAACCAGATGTCGAGCTCCTTGATTCTATATCTGCCACGAAATCTGGGTCGCTATATCCAAAAAGAAACATCTTGTCTTTATTGGCACTCTTCCTGTACAATATGCCGAAGGCTTTTGTACCTCACATATACTTGAAAATAAGTTTAACAGCTTGATAGTGATTCTCATCATAATTGTTCAAATATTTACTCACTACATTCACTGCTTCCCTGAATGGAAATTTCACTGTAACTGTCTCATTGACATCCACTGAGTACAATTTCACATTTGGATCCGCTGGAATGGATACAGGATTCACGTTTTCCAAGTTAAAACGTTTCAAGATTCGTGTTGCACATGCTGTTTGGTGCCCAACCTTTTTTTCTTTTCAATTTCGCTGAATTTCCATTCCACAAAATACTTTAACTTCGGAAACAGTTATTGCAAATGTTTTAGCCATTTATTCTACAATTTCCTTGAGATATTCTTTTCTTTTTCCATTTATCAATCAAACCTCCACAAACAAAGACAAAAAAAAAAAAAAAAAAAAAAAAAAAAACAGATCATTTCCAACATTGCCTTCAAAAACACACATATCTGCTTCACTCTCTTTGAATTTGAACTTTTTCAAGAATTTGCAGAAAGTTTTATTCCAAAACACGAAGCCTGCTTTAAGCCATACATTAACCTTTGTAGTTTGCATACATGTTCGTTATCATTCAGCATCACAACCTTGTGGCACTGACATATAAATAGTCTCTTTTAGTTTTCCATATAAAAAAGCGGTTTTCACATGAAATTGCAACATTTCAAAATCTTTGTCGGTCGAAATTACGAACAAATTATGTAGTGATTCGTATCTCACGACAGGCGAAAAGTTTCATTATAATCTAGTCCAGGAAGCTGACCGACCGACAAGGGGTGCTTTATATTGTGGGCCATTTCCGGTTTCAGGTAACTATATTTTGAAAACCCACTTTGAATCTATTATCTTTTGATTCTCTTTTGGCACAACAACCTTCATCATTTGGTGCACTTTGAGCTCTTCTTCAATTGCTCATTTCCATTCATCTTTGTCTGGACCTGAGATTGCCTCTTCAAAAATGTTTAGTTCAAGACAATTTACATAATATGCATCATATCTGGCTGGAGGTCGGATCTGGCTTTCGTCGCGTAATCTGTAAGAGTGTAGCTGATCCTCAAAAGGTTGCTCAGGATCTCGATTCTCCTGTATTTGTACTTTATTCTCGTCTTCAGCAGGTGATTATCATTTTCTCCTTCTTCACCTTTTGTTTCTTCAGTGTTGGAGTCCAAAACAGATAACAAATGACGTACGTCAACACATCCTGCTTCGAAACGGGTTGTGAATGTTCAGAATTTCGTCATTAAAATTCACATTGCAGGATTCAATGATTTTTCTGTTTTCTGGATTAAAAAGCCTGTAACTGCAAGACTCTCTCTGATATCCGATCATGATCATTTTCTTGCCTTTGGATCCAACTTCTTGCGGAACAAGTTGGATAGGTACATGGTCGAACGCCTCGGTTCCGAAAGTTCTCATGTGCGAAATTACAGGTTTTCTGTCTGTCCACAGTTTGTATGGTGTCGCGTTTCTTTCCTTTTTTTATTGTAGTTCGATTAATATATAAACAGCAGCATTAACTGCTTCTGCCCATTGAATTTTCGCCACAATGAGCATGGACCTGGCGGAATATATTTTCACGTTCTACTTTTCCGTTTTGTTGAGGGGGCTATACGGCGTCGCTGTCTTGAGTGCTATCCTACGTTTGATAAGGTAGTTCTTTATATTCTTGTTCACGTATTCCATCATGCGATCGATTCTGAGTGTCTTCATAGTTATGGACAGTCTGTTCGTCAGAAACAGCTCGAATTCCTCGAAACGATCAAAAACATCCGATTTATTTCTCTGGCACCAAAAAATGATTCAACTTGCATTGGTCCACATACATCACTGTGTATAAAATCACCGATTTCCGATTTTCTAGCTTCACTTTTCTTGTTGAAATCCAGACGGTGAGAATTCACATATTCAAATGCTTCACAAAAGAATGACGTCATATGTGACACACTTATTCCTTTAATAAGACCTGCTTTTATCAAACTCGCAATCAGTTTAACCTTTATGTGACCCATTCTTTTGTGCCAGATTTTAAGATTGTTTGTGGTCAACGAATTCACGTCACATTGTGTGTTTAATACAAAAAACATTCTGCAAATCTCATTTTCTTGTTTCTTTCCTTGGGCAACAACACAACCATTGCGAGAAATGGTTACAAATTTATCAACGAAGTTCACTTGAGATACTTTCGTCGTACAAATACCAACTGAAAACAAATTCCTCATTGTTTTTGGGAAGTACAAAACATCATCAATTCGCCTGTCTTCCCATCGCTCGTTTACATATTTCTTAATTCTGACTGATCCATTTCCCTTCGCCTGGCATTTAGTGGTATCTTCAAGTCAAATTTCAATATTTCAATATTACGATATTCACGAAATTCGCTGAACTATTCCTGCCGTAAAGTAATGTGCCTAGATGCCTCACTGTCAGTAATCCAGACATTGTTTATATCAGCATTCAGCATAATATCACAAATCATTTTATCATGTGAAACTTTGTCGTGTGATGTTCCATCTTTCACAACAAAAGCATTTACATAATGTACATTAGTCCTACCTTTGTTTTGCACGTTATTTTCCTTCTTCTTAGAACGGCAATTTCTTGTAGATGCCTTATTTCCCACATGTCCAGCAAGTAAATTTTCTTCTTGAATTCACATGGTTCGCATTCTGCTTCTTCGTGCCTGTATGTTCTTTCTTCCAGCCTTGAGATGAAATCACTGCCATAATAGTGGGCACCTCGTCCATGTCGTTCAAGCGTTTTTATTCGGTGATGAGCCGCTCTTGGAGTTTCAGTTTCCCAGACACACTATCCCAGGTAGTGACAAAAGCGTGAAACTTCGTTGGAATGCTTCTGAGGATCTTGGCCACGGTTGCTACATCTGATATGGTTTCACCCTCGTCCTTGAGTTGACTCGCAATGTTCTTGATTTTCGCGACATTACGCGACACTGGATCACTCGCGTTCATTCAGTACTCGTGGACGTTTTTCATGAGAGAGAGTTTGTTTGCTTCAAAAGTTTGTTCATGAATCATGCAAAATTTCTCCCACATTTCACGAGCAGTACTGCACGTAATCAAAAATTCGAGTTGCTAGTTTTCGATCATGGTTGAAATGCAACACATAGCATGAGTATAGTCTTTTACCCACATTTTTCCAGCTGACGACGTCATGTCCTTAGGTTTTGGTCTTTGGCCGTCCACCACATCTCGAATACCATATATGTCGAACAAGGCCCGAATTTGAAATTTTCATAGCTGGAAATTTGATCTGTCGAATTTTGCAGTACTTCTTGCGATTCCATATCTCCCATGGAAAAAAGAAATGACGTACAAGTCGACTTAAATCACGTATCATGCAAAAGATATAATAAACTTCTGTGTTGAAATTTTGTAATTAATCTTGGCCCATAACCTGTTAAGAGTAATTGACATCAAATTCAGCCACAGGAATACACTATACTACCTCTTTTTTATCTTTCTTTTTTTTAACTTTTAGCACAAATCAATAACACAAAGATACGCGGCTAGACAATAAATAATATAAAAAAAAGGTATGTCCAAGGAACATTCATATAAACGCCACTCTGCAGCAATATATAGCCGGCCGCAGTGGCCGAGCAGTCTGCGGTTCGTCAGTCACGTTCTGCACGGCCACTAAAGTTGGGGGCTCGATTCCCCCCTAGGGCATGGACATTTCTGCCGTCTTCAGTCTTGGCTAGTTCATAAGTAGTTTGTAAGTTTTAGGGACTGATGACCCCATAAGCTATACAAACATTTAACATTTTTTGAAGAGCAATCTATATCTTAGAAGGTGAAATTTTTAAGTGTGATAACACACATCACTTTTAACATGAAGTAATCGAATTTAAAATGTAAATAGCTTCAATAAATATGGCGTGCTTAAAATAATCAACATTCATCAGAAGCAATCTACAGGTGCAGATGCCAAATTTTTCACATAAGTATACATTGAAGGAAGGAAGTTGAGTTCAAAGTTAACTGTGGCAGAGCATACACATTTTTCCAGTTTCTGAAATTAAATGTCAATGAACCCTCAACACAAACTAAAATGGATTTTCGATGGTATACCAAAAATGTTTTTGTTTCATATGGAAAAGTTAGTGTAAATGTAAAAAACAATGACAAAACAATCAGGGATAAAGTCCATATTGTTCCTGAAGAATATTCAGCTATGATCGGTTGAGCTTGGATTCGGAAATTACAAACTGACTTGTGTAAAAGACATCAAGATAATGTAGGCATTCCAGTTGTAAATGGCATTATTAAGAAGATGAAATTTATGAATTAGTTGTTAGATTTCTAGAAGAATTTGTCTCTTGAAGCAGCTGAAAACCTATATAATACAGAAAGAAGTCATTGAGGTTCACCACTAGTTGTTATTCCAAAAGAAGATGGAGGTATTCGATTATTTGAGGACTATAAGGTTGGCATAAACAACCACTTAACAAATGCACACTATTGAATATGGAAAGTTGAAGAAATATTTAATATTCTTCTGACTTCCCAAAGGTTTTTTCAGCCTGATCTCTATAAAGCATACTTGCACATACCAGTAGATGAGGTATCGAATATTGTTCAAATAATTTTAACCCTCTGTGGAATATACAAAATGAACAGACTAGCTTTTGGAGTCAAGATAGCGCCATCAGAATTTAGTCGAATTGTTGATCAAATATTAAGAGAAGTTCCAAAAACTGAATCTTACTTTGATGACATCATAGTCAATGGAAAAACCGAAGAAGAATGTAAAAGAAATCTAGAAACTTGTCTACATCACCTCCAATAGTACAATCTACCCCTTAATTGACGAAAATGTCCATTTCTTCAAGAAAGGATAGAATTTTTAGGTCACATTATTGAACATAATAAAATTTCAGAATCAACCAGTAAGGTAGCAACCATTATGGAAATGTAACGGTCTAGATCTATAGACAGAATAAAAGATTTTTGGGTAACATATTACTGAAGATTTATGCCAAATGCTTCAACTATGATAGCCCCTTTAAGAAAACTACTACAGAAACATTCAAGATTTATCTGGATGAGAAAACAGGAAGAAGCATTTAATAAACTTCAAGAAGAAAACTGATCGAGTTCTTATACCTTTCAATCCTGATATTCCACTTCAGCTTGCTGATGACGCTAGCCCTACAGGAATTCCAAGAGTACTGTCACATATTATTAGTGGAGTAGAACATTCAACTGCTTTTGGATCTGGATCATTAACGCAAGTGGAAAAGAATTATTCTCAGCTTGACAGAGAAGCTTTAGCATCGTTTTCTCATTTGATAATTTTTTGTCAATATCTGTTTGCAAAACCATTTACATTAGTAACAGACAATCAACTTATTGTTTGAATTTTTCATCAGGAGCATAAGCTCATCTGAACGACATCAGCAAGACAACTACAGTATGTAGCTTTTCTGTCTGGATTAAACTATGAACTCATTTCTGAGAAAGGCTCTGAAAATGTGAATGTAGATTTTACAGAATGAAACTTTCACTCTGCAGTGGATTGTACACTTATATGAAACTTCCTGGTAAGTTAAAATCGTATGCTGGAACTGGGACTCGAACCTGGGACATTTGCCTTTCTCAGACAAGCACTATACCGTGTGAGCTATCCTGGTACGATACGGTATGTCCTTACAACTTCATTTCGACCAATAGCTCGCATCCTACTTTCCAAACTTCGCAGAAATTCTCCTCCGAAACTTGCAGAACTAGCACTCCTTGAAGAAAAGATATAGTAGAGATGCCTTAGCCACAGCCTAAAAGATGTTTCCATAAGGAAACTTTCACTCTGAAGTGGAGTGTGTGCTGGTATGAAACCGGGACTCGAACCTGGAACTTTTGCCTTTTGCAGGCAAGTGGTCTACTGTCTGTGCTATCCTGGCATGCAGGAGAACTTCTGTGAAGTTCGGAAAGTAGGAGGTGTAGTACTGGCAGAAGTGAAGTTGTGAGGATGGATCATGAAGCATGCTGGGTTAGCTCAGACGGTAGAGACCTCGTCCGCCAAAGGCAAAGGTCCCAGGTTTGAGTCCTGGTTCTGGTACACAATTTTAATTTGCCAAAACGTTTTATATCAGCGCCACTCCAGTGCAGACTGAAAGTTTCATTCTGGAAACATCTCAGGCTGTGGCTAAGCCATGTCTCCACCATATCCTTTCTTCCAGGAGTGCTAGTTCTACAAGTTTCGCAGGAGAACGTCTGTGAAGTTTGGAAAGTAGGAAGCGAGGTACTGGCAGAAGTGAAGTTGTGATGGACCATGAAGCATGCCGGGATAGCTCAGATGGTGGAGCGCTTGTCCACGAAAGGCATAGGTCCCAAGTTCGAGTCCCAGTTCCTACACATAGTTTGAATGTAGTTTGTCTGTCAAGAGCACCAATCATTTCCAATTTTCAAGGTATGACATCTGATACAAACAACATCTAAGTGCAAGTCCTTTGTGAAAAATCTTTTTTCCAGATATCAACATCAGCAATTAATTTTGAATCAATTCAAGAAGGAACAAAAAAGGATATGATCGAAAATTCTCATGGACCTTCAGGAAGATAGTGCAATGCAATCTGAATTCACAATTGACAATACTATTATATTTAGTGGCGAATAAGTAGTAATTCCTTCAGCACTTCAACCTACAGTATTTCAAGAACATCACCAAACACATATTGGTATAACGGAAATGAAGCAATTGGCTCGCCGATATATCTCTTGGAAGTCAGTTGACAAGGCCATTGAAAGGCTTGTTCGAGTATGCACTACATGTGGTTATACTAGAAATAATCCTCCAAAAGCACCTTTATATCCATGGGAAGAAGTGGGAAACAAATGGTAACGTGTCCACATCGACTATTCAGGACCTCCAGTTCAACCATTGAATCACTCCTGAGCATTTTCCCATATCATGGCTCTCCATATGTTTTAGTATCAGCCAATGCAACAATATCTACCAGTGATGAAATTTCAAAAACATATTGCTGCAGGGCATCCTACACTAATGGTCTTGCAGAAAGAACTACTCAAACTCTAAAGTGAATACTAGCAAACATGAATTACGATCCTGTTTCAATGCAAACGAAAATCTCCAACAGAACTCTATTTGTATTCGATTTGATGCAATCAAGTCAATCAAGCTTAGTTTCAATAATCATAAACAGAAAACTCGTCATTTAAGCATGGGATACCGAATACAGGCACGCTACTACTCAAATAATAAACAAAAATGGAAACTGGGTGCAATCATCTAAAAGTTGGGACATTTATACTACCTCATCAGGCTAGTTGATGGTCATAGAAGCTCCACAGAGCACAATAGGGCAGAGTATGCCGAATATCATGGTACCTTTAGGACTATGCCACAAAATGAGCACTGTTGAATGGCATATCAAGTACAAGACATTGAATTAAGTCATTTCCAAGTGTGTCCAACATGTGTACTGCAGCTGACAAGTTCAATTCAACTGCAACTCTGGAGATTAGTGTGGGAGAATTTTAGTACCTCCTAGCTGCGTCTGCTTCTTTATTATGAGGTTTTGTTTCTTAATTTTGGACATTAAACAGTTAAAATGATTGATTTATATTCTGATTGTTCACTCTGCAGTTATTACCGATTTATAATCAAAATGAGTATAGCCCTCCAGTCACGACATTGTTCCACTAGTTTCCACAGGCGACTAATTAGCATTTCCTTATATACGAATATTGTCGGTCTGGTGGCGGTTTTAATAGAACACGTGATGCTATTGAGGCCTGTCAGTCACACCGTTCTGCAAGAAAACCATATGTATCGTTGAAACTGTAATTCAGGCTTATTTAGTAAGAACTGAGGAAGCTGCTCTTTCATCCATGATCTGACCGTTACTGCGTAAATTTTCCGTTTCCTGCCGTTAATATTTGTAATCGATTTTCTATTGCCCTGTATGTTCGACTCTGTTTGTAGCTCTTCTATTTGTCTTTGCAAATCTCCTTGCATTCTAACAAACTGCAATTCTGACTTCGCTTCACTTCTAGATACGACGATACTGCATTATTTCGTATATCTTCTTGTCGATTACTGGGTCACCAATTTGGGACTGTCTTGCATATGAGTATTTAAAAATAATTCTGTCCACGCAATTGAGTCACTATAACTTTTTAGATCACCAATAACACTATAATGAATAAATCGCGAAAAGAACAAATAACAGAATAAAGAAAACTCTAGGAGTGAATAAAAAGCAAAGACACTTCACTTTGTATGTTATTTTTTCTGCAGCGATTCCCACAACGTCTGTGGAAACCCAGCTTAAGAGAGATTTGATTTACGCGAAGAAACTCGATTTTTTGGCACATCAGAGATTTCTTCATTGTTCTGTGCCAGCGTTCTATCACCCCGTTGCTAGAGACTCAAATTGTCTCCCACAGTCTGTTGTAATATGCAAAGGGCAACCAAAACGTCACACACAAGTAGAAAAGAAGGCAGATGCCAATGTCTCTGCAGAGATGTTATCTATTGGCACAGCTTCTGACAAGCGAGTGAAACGTTCTATTATTATTAACAAATAATGTTGGATGTAGCGAGAGGGTCTACCACATCGATACAGACAGTTGCGAGTTGAGCAATTGTATTAGGAAAATTGCGCACTGGCGCATGCACACGTAGTCTTGCTCATTCATGACAGTCTTTCTTTAGTCCTGGCCACACGAAACGATTGGAAACCGTTTGTGTTGTCGCGCGAATTCCAGAGTGGCACAAGCTATGAATATTGACGAAAGCGCCCTTCGTGAATGAGCTGGGCAAGAAAGGACGAGGCTTGCAGCAGGACAGTTCACAATACAGTTTGATGTCGGTGCCTGGAATCTCCACGATCTCCAGTTGAGAGACGATTCAGGGTCGTCAAGTAAGCCAAGTAGATCCGGGGCTGATTGTTGTGCGACAGCCAGTTCCGAGAAATCAGTGTTGTGCCCTTGTCGCCATTTGTTTAGTACTCGTCCTGGTCTAGTTATTAATAAAGGTATTGGTGCAGGATTCTTTGACATCTAAAAATTGATATAGTTAGTATTACTAGATATTTATTGACTGAAATATACAATACTCAACTTTAGAACATATGCCTGTCTATTCTCTCTTCGTCGTCCATATGATATGAGCTATGCTGAGACCTAGTGAATGCTAAGTTCGTAGCCGCGTTCTGACTTAGTACTGTCTGAGTTCTCACTAGTAGCTGTCCTGAGCTCTGAATAGTAACTGACGAGTTCTCACTAGTAACTGACCTGAGTTCTGTATAGTACCTGTCGTATTCCTGAATAGTAACTGGCGGCCGTCCAGACGTATGTCGGCCTACATATAGCCGCTTGTAGAGGGCGCGCATCTTCGGTTACTCCCTCCAGGATGTGCGGCGCCTGCTTGGTATTGCCTTTCGGTCGATCGGTGCCTTCTCCACAATCGTTCTCTTACATCTGGTGTGTGGCGCAGACTTTACGCCATAACAATGTTACACAAGTAATGCTGCCGGCGCGAGAAAGATAATTGGCCACACTGTTGTCTATCAAAATGTGCTTAATGTCTGTCGCAAACTGGGAAATGTACTCTAACTGGTTGTGCTGCCGAGGTGAACAGTTCATGTTATTTGGTCGGAAAGCATATGTTAGTGGCTTATGGTCTGTATAAATGGCGAACTCCCTCGCCTCTAGTTGAGATCGAAAGTATTGAATAGCTTCATAAATGGTTAGGAGCTCTCTATCGTAAGCTCTCCATTTCTGGTGAGATGTCGAAAGCCTGCAAGAAAAGAAAGATAGTGGCTGCCATGTGCCCTCTCGGAATTGGTGTAGCGTTCTACCAATAGCGGTCTGGCTCACATCAGCTACCAGCGCCAAGGGTGCACACGGATCAGGGTGAGCAAGCAATGCCGCAACTGCTATACTCCGCATACCTGCCTTGAGAGCCGAGATCATTTCCTCTGTCCACGGAAATGGCGACCTTCCTTTGCTCTTTGGGCTGGTGAGTGCTGCTGTTAACGGGATTTGCCTCTCAGCTGTGTGAGGCAGATGACGTCGATAAAAATTCAGTATACCAAGAAAATGACGCAGTTCTTTGCAAGTACTTGGGCGATTCATTTGTAGGATGGCCTCGACCTTCTCTGGCAAGGGTAGCTATCCTTAAGAAGTAATCTTGTGGCCAAAAAATTGACCTGTTTTTGGCCAAATATGTATTTGCTGGTGATAAGTACGATGGCATACTGTTTCATTCTATAAATACTTCAGTAGATGCTGTTGGTGTTGTTCTGGGGAAGCAGAGAAGACCAGATTATCGACAATGTAGGCGAAACAAAAAGCAAGCCCTTGCAGCACTGAGTCAATGAACCTTTGCCAAGTTTGCGCAGATTTTCTTAGCCCAAAGGTCATGAAGCGACTCTCAAAAAGACCGATAGGGGTGATGATGGCTGTTTCTTGTATGCCTGTTTTTGCCACTGGAATCTGTGTATATGCCTTTCCACAGTATAAAACACTGAAAATTGTTGCGCTGCACAATGCATAGTTCTAGTAGCGTAGTAATGGCACAGGGTAACAATCAGGTATTGTCCTAGCGTTTAGAGCTCGATAATCACCACAAGGGCGGGATGCACCATTCTTCTTTGGAACGAGATGGAGCACTGACGACCAGGGGATACTGGATGGCCGCATCACACCTTCTCGAATCATGGCGTCAAATTCCGCTTTTGCTATAGCTAAGCGATCTGGTGCTAAGTGTCGTGGTTGGCAGGAGACAGGTGGGCTGTCGGTGGTATTGATATAATGCTCCGTGTCGTGAGGTGTCTCCTTCGGTGCTCTTGGAGGTCTTTTAAGCGCTGGAAATGTTTGAATTTAGTCGGCTTATTCAGTTCTAATGTGTTGCACACTTTTAGCTGTGGGCACTGTCGCATTTCGACGAAAACCTGAAGACATTAACCCAGTGACGCCGACTAAAAGCCGCGTATTTGCCACATTGGTGAGCAGTTTGTAATGAGCCAAAAAATCTGGGCCTATTATGGGTTCTGTCACATCCGCGACTGTGAAATCCGAAGTAAAATCACGCCGTAGTCCGAGATCCAGGCTGATTCGCAGAGTTCCGTACATAGAAATAGTTGAATTATTGGCGGCAGTCAATCAGAAGGGGGTTAGCGGCCGTTTGCTTTGCAATTTCGTATGTGGTAACACACACAAGTCAGAGCCAGTGTCGACAAAGTATTTTGGTCCAGACTTACGGTCACTGACGAATAGGCGCTGAGACGACGCCTGGCAATCTGACGATGCGCCTACACCCGATTGCCGCTGGCATTTGAGTGCGAGCAGGGCACTGTGCACTTGTTCGCTGGGTCCCAAAATCTTCTGTGGTACCAACAAACGGTGGGCCTATCAGCGCCTGACGTCGATGAACCAGTAGATGAGCGGCTCCTCGATTGGTTACGATAATGTGTTCTGTCACTACTGCGGTCACGCCAAGTCAGTAATTCCTCCATTTTCTTGGTCAACAAATCCACTTTGGCGGCCAGTATGTTATAATCGGCTTATGTTACCATATGCATCATCAAGCTGCAGAATGATGACGTCACTGAACTCACTGGTGCCACCACTGAACTTACTTGTGCAGGTGTTACAGCATCAAATATTTCATCCGCTAATTCTGCCACAGCATCTAAAGGCATGCCGCTTTGTGAAGCTATAATCTCTTTCACTTGAGGTAGTAAGCGATTACTACACAGAGTGCTCAAAAGATTATCGGGCACTGTACCTGTATCCACTTCTCAGATGCCATCAGTATTGAGATGGTTAAAAACTTAAATATGTAGTATTTTTGTTCGACAATATTAATTATTTGCTTGTTGTTAGCAGCTTTCGGCTTCTTAGGCCATTGTCAGATAATTTCATACTAAACAGATAGTCCACACGTAACATTGAGGTTAGATACACAAAGATATTTGAACTGCAAATTAATTATGTCTATGAATCGCTACTACATAACAAACGTACTCCTATTGAGATGGTCTTCTGTCCCCGATATCCTCCTGGGTTAGAACTTGCCTAATGCAGTCTTCCTGTGAAGCCGAGATGTGTATTATGAGTTCCGTTTTAAGGTTCTCAAATGCATCTGTTGAGGGAGGTGTGGTGATCACATCTTCAGTCTCCGACGCGTATTTCTCCTCTAATTGACTCAGCACGATTGCAAATTTAATTGTATCTGACGTAATCCCTGCGTAGAGAAAGCTGGTTTCCACTTGCGCAAACCATAAGGCCGGATTGTGCGGCCAGAAGGGCAACAAACGCACAGCGAGTCGTGAGACAGATGGCGTAACTTCATGTTTCTGTCATGTTGAGTGCATGTCCTTCTTGTGATTTAATGTGGCTAAGCAATCAACTTCAGGGTCACCAGTTTCAGAGAGGCCTGCATTGTTCGAGAATGGCTATCTGAATATACAACACTTTGTGTCCGTATTAAAATCGCCGCAGTTGTAATGAGGACGAGTCATTAATTATAAACACTAACTTCCTTATTTAAAAAATGTGAAAGGAGTTGATTGCAGAACAATCCGTGGCCGAGTCCAAACAAAAAAGCACACTGACTTGTTTTACGGCACACTTTAGATTTGTAGTTTTATAAGTTTTTGCATACATTTTGGAGCAAAATAATAATCTAAATAATAATTAATTAATAAGAGTGTCTGAAACCCTTTTAGGAAAAACAAAATTTAGGTAGTGATTGGTTTCAAACCACTGAACTGTCGCGTCACAGTCCAGCTCTTTACCCACTATGCTACGACTATAAATCAAAACAACAGTTTTTTAATCTCATACTATTGATGCCCGTTGGTAACTGATGTTATAATGGCATTTGTAGACATTAGATTATCGTACGACATCTTACGAAGAACGATGTGTTTTTGTTAATTCCTCAGTGTGCTGTTGCTTTGAAATGACAACGTGTAAAATCCTGTTTACACTGCGTTTGAAACATTATTCGCAACATTGTTCACAACATTGTTCGTGGCTGCTACTAGTCTGTCGATGTTCACAACATGTTGCCAACACGGAAACAGTGTTTCGCTGCTGAGTCGGTAGAGATCAAAGGAACATTTGTTCCGTGGCCTGCTACCATGAACTGCCGCTACGCAGCGCTAGTGTTTGTTTGGTTTTCGCTTTACGGTACTGATCTACTGTTTCTGTGTGTTCTGCGAAATGGAGTGGACCAGGGAGAAAATCTGCGCACTTATTTCTTTCTATGAGGAAGAACAGAGCTTGTGGAACGTAGGTTCCGCAAGCTACAAAAATATGAACGAAAAACACGATTCTCTCCACAAAATTGCCGTGGAGCTGGATACAACCCAGTGATATCGGCAAAAAAATTAAATGTCTCGTGTCGCAATACCGGCGTGAGAAGAGGAAAATTGAAGAAAGCAAAAAATCTGGAAGTGGGGCGGACTGTGCATACTATCCAAAGTGGGTTGGATTTAAAATTTTAAAGTTCTTGGACGATGTGCATGCAAGACTTTGATAGGAATCTCCCGTTGCGAGAAATCTAAGGGTAATTGCAAGTCTTTCTTTCACAGGGATTGCTCTCCTGAAACTAGTGTCCTTTTTGCTAACAACTGGCCTTATAATATTTATCAGAATTTCAAAATCGGATGGTGACATTCGAGTGAAATTCCGAAAGCCAGAACCGTCTTCCATGTTCAGGACTGAAAGCATGTTACTCCCGCCACGATTTCTATAATATGTTTTGGTTCACCACCGACGTCGTCGTCTTCGTCTTCTTAAAATGTCAAGGAGTAACAATTCAGCACAGCGTGTTAATATTTCTTCCTCTTCGCTTGACATAGCGGGGCCGGGGTTTCGTAACGCAAATACACAAAATAAGATGTTTGCAGACATTCACTGAAGCAGACGATAGTACAAATGTTGGCCACTAGTGTAGATGCGGACACGAACATCGAACAATGTTGTCAACATTTATCTGGAACAAGTTGCGAACAATGTTGCGAACAAAAACATGTTCCGAACTTCAGTGTAAGCGGGGCTTAAGTTATAATAAGAAAATAATCAAATACGCGAGGAATGTCACGTGACATCTCCGAACGGTTGGTTTTCGTTAATTCAATGGAGGGTGTCAAATCTCCGTTATTTTTGCAAATATGTCTAAAACGATACGAGATATGAAAAAAACATAAGGGAGCTAAGTTGCAGAGAATTTTCTCCTCTACCAATTAGGTTATTCAATTTTCGTGTCAGATGAACGGTTCGTTAATTAGCAATACATTCCAACAGCAGTTTTTGGTTTTACTGCCGTATTTTTTTCCGAAATATTTGAAAAAGGGAGGTTCTGGTCTTTGGCGGCCTACAATCATGTCTGTAAAATTTGGTGCTGATCGGTTGAACGGTTGGTCTTAAAAACAGGGAACACGTTACGGACAGACAGACATACATCCTAAAATCGCCGTTATTTTTGTAATTATCTTTGAAACGCTACGAGATATGATAAAAACATAACAGAGCAAAGTTGTAGATAATTCTCTCCTCTACAAATTCGGTTATTCAATTTTCGTCTCAGATGAATAGTTAAGCCGTTGTTTTCATTTAAATTTCTAGCTTTCAAAAGAAGATCGCAAAGGCCCACTTTTAGTGTTACTACCGTAACCTAAAGTGGGCCAAAACTAATGGCGTGCAACAGCTAGTTGCATATTGCAGTTGCTGTTCGATTGCAAGTGTAAACTTCCTGGTTTTAGTAGCGCCACTTTCTTCCCTCACTACCAAATATCGACATTCGACTGTCACCTCGCGGGTAATTTCGGACCATTTTAATTCATATCAGTGAATTTGGGCTCGAGGTTTACGTTTTGGCGTCTTTGTTTTCGGCTAAAATTGTGGTGTCGCACAAGTCTGAAGTGCGTGCGCACCACCTACTTTCGCCGCGCACCGTGCGGCGTTCTTACGACGTCAGCCACGAGCGCCCTCTGCTGCAACTCCGCTCGTGGCCACCACAGAACTGTATCGGTCACTTGGGATTAGGACAAGCACTAGGACTCATCAGTAGGCAGGCCTTTACCTAGATGAACTATATATCAGCATTCTGCAGTCAAGAACTATGTAAAAGTTAAGTATTAGCAAGTTTCTACAAAATATTGTTCTAATTTAGCCTAGTGTTTCTAGTTTTTGCTGTCCCACTGGCTGGGCACCTCTGTACCTGCACACACGTGCATCCTATTTCCCTGTGTTGGTCTCTCTTTACTCGGCCACCGACACCTAGGACAACCGGCGGCAACGAGACATAAAAGTGGCGACGAGGATGGGATACAAAAGTGGCGACGACGATGGGATACAAAAGTGGCGACGAGGAGCGATAGAAGAACCTTGGACCAGCCCGCTTTCAGCAGCCAGACAGCAGCAGTCAGAGCACGCCGAAATTTTTCCCGCCCGTCCACCCTTATTATAAGATTTTTGGGGGAACATTCTGTTACGTGTTTTGGGGGCTTTTTTGTTGCAGAGTCTCTCTCACATTGCATTTGTGTTTTTTTCTAATTTTCTTGTATGCGCGGCGCCTAATCGGTCAGCATGGCCACTACCCTGAACCCGAACTTAATGGAAATTATTCAGTTACAGACGGCGCAAATCACGCGACTACTCCAAGCGGTGTCCCAGTTGACGGCACAGGCAGCTCACCTACAACAGCCGTCGCATCAGCCGCCCACACCTGCCGCTGCACCGCTTCCTACGTTTCGCCAGTACAACGAACGTGAGGAAGAATGGAGCGATTAATTGGCACAATTTCAAGAACTCTTCGTGGCTCATCAACTTACATGTCAGACTGTCAAACACCTTTTCTTATCAGTTGTGAGCACCAAGACCTTCGTGCTACAGCAGAATCTTTTCCCACACTCATCTCCTCGTGATCTAGATTTTGAGCAACTCGTAGCTGCACTGAATGCTAATTATGAGAGAAAAGTTCTCGTAGCTGCGGCGCGGTACTCATTTTTCAGACTAAAAAAATTACTGGAGCAATCACACCAAGAGTGGATCACTGAGTTGAAGGGCTTAGCCTGCAAATGTAAATTTACTTGCTCTTGTGAACTTTCTTATAGTGACGTGATGTTAAGAGATGCGATTACGCAGAACATTCAGGACCCCTGAATTAGTGCAGCAATTCTGAAACAGTCAGACCCTTCATTAGACAGTGTACTGCAGCTTATAGATGCGCATGATACTTTTGACTTAGCAGATGGAGAAATGCAAAGCCACAGTGTTAATGCAGTGTGCCGCAACGGACGCTTTCCTAGTCACAGTTCTCATTCTAGCCCCAGTGAATCTTATAATTCTACTGGCCATGCTAAACAGTCGGTGAACAGTAGCCAGTGTAACAGTGCAACTCAAAGATCGCCCCGTCCTGTTAGACAAAGTTATTTGACTAACGGGTGCTGACGTTCTTTTCAGAAAAATGTTCGTAAATCTTGCCCCCAGTGTGTATCTCGCCACAAGCGTGCGCAATGCCCTAGGCGTAACGCCGTCTGTTACCAATGTGGCAAATCAGGACATGTACAGACAGTGTGTATGCAAAACAAACATGCAAAGAATGGTGGCGTTAGGAATAGTGCTTTGCAGAGTGCAAGGACAGTTCATACTGTAAATGTCATACACGCTGTGGACTTGAACAGTGCTTTTCTTGATTTACAAATGCAAGAAAGTTCGTCTGCGCCTACTACAAAACTATGTAGTGTGTCACGTTGCAAGCATCGACGAGTGCGTAAAACTGTGCTACGGGAAAGGGTTTGGGACAAGCATAATGACTATGTACAGTGCAATCCTGTACTGAATCTAGTGCCTTCTGCAACTTCTCATTGTAATAGTGGCCAGTACTGTGTAGGCAGTGACAGTACACTTGATGTAGCTACTCAAAATAAGTTTTATGCAGTAGTTAGTGAATCTGGAATAGCCTCGCATTGCGCGGACGCCGATCCGGCGGTAGTGCCATCTAGTGACAGTGATATTAATCTCCTGTGTGCCGATTCGGCGCCGCCTCCTTCCGTATGCAGCCCGCACAAGCGCAGCAAACAAGTTGTATCAGACCTTGCCCACATTCGCTCACCTGTCGAGCAACACAAGCAAACACTTTTTGTGACTCTTTCTATAGAAAATAAGACTGTGCAATTTCAGCTCGACACTGGTTCCGCTGTCACATTAATAAATGAAGATACTTATGAACTTCTGGGTTCGCCAAAATTGTCACCATCTCAACATGTGCTCACAGTGTACACAGAACAAAATATTCCCGTGTTCGGAACGTGTAGACTGCCTGCCTCTTTTCAAGGTGTATCTCGTGTTGCTCGAACTATTTAGATGATATTGTGGTCTCAGGACGTACAGTTGAAGAACATTTAGCAAACCTGGAGTGCCTTTTCAAAGTGTTGACTGCAGCAGGTCTACGTTGTAATAAAGCAAAGTGTTCGTTTTTTCAAACTGAAATAGAGTACCTAGGCCACGCGATTAATGCCCAAGGAATTCATGCCTTACAGTCACATCTTAGAGCAATCAAAGACTTGCCTCCTTCTAAGAATGTGCACGAATTGCAAGCAGTAATGGGAAAGCTTAACTACTATTTCAGATTTATTCCCAGAGCGTCTCAGATTGCAGCTCCACTGCATCACTTACGTAGGAAGAATGTTCCTTTTGTATGGTCTATAGACTGCCAGGTTGCCTTTGACAAATTAGTCTGCATTACTCAGTGATGCATGTTTGATTCCCTTTGATCCACAGAAGCCTGTAGTGTTAGCAGTGGATGCCTCGTCTTACAGTCTGGGCGCAGTAATTTCACTTTGTATCGGATCTCACGATCGTCCTATTGCCTTTGTATCCACGCTACTGACGCCAACGCAACTGAATTACAGTCAGATAGAAAAGGAGGCCTTAGCAATCATTTACAGCGTTACAAAGTTTCATCATTATCTCTGAAGTGTCTTGCAAACTAAGTCGTGACTGTTCTATCAAGACACAATTTATTGACTGAAATAGTGGAGCTAAGCCACGCAACAATCAAAACAATAATTCTTCTTATAATTATAAAATAACAATTCTCCTTAGAAGTTTTTGTTTAAATTCTTCTCATAACAGTTTCTTCAGTATACTCTCTTGAAAATATTGCAATATACTTGACAACCACAATTCACAAGCAATGAAGCTGCTCCTAAAGCAGAGTATTGAAAGATAGAAATTATTATGATCCTTTGGTTCCTGCGTTCCTGGCGTAGCCTCCCGTGGAGAGCAGAGGTGGCCGGGCGGAGCGGCATGGCGAGACTACGGTCGAGAGACTCCAGCAGCTTCCAGCGGTGACTCCGTTACTCGATGGCAGCGTGGACCAGGACGCCTTGACGTGGCTGTAGGGCTGGTATTTAATGCGGCGCGGAAGAAGACACTCGAAGATGCCTGGCGGTCCGCGGCATGCTGTGATAAGCCGCTTTCGTGACTACTTCTCTCACGTCAAGTAGCCCGTGGTGTCGCTGATACTGCGCCGACGCCGGGCGGGAATGGCCCAGCAACATCTCTCGGCCACGGCTGGCCTGCTTGCCTCTTGACGTAGCTGAGTCGAGGCGAGGCGCGGGGTTTAAGCAGGGTGCGCTTTGTGACACTGTTGCACCGTGGCGCGTGTACTGGCGCACTTTTGTCTGTTGCCATTGCACGCCACGGCAATCTCTATGGCAGAAAATTCTATTTGTTGACAGACCACAAACCTCTCACTTTGTTGTTTTCACCCACTAAGTCAATTCCGCCACGAACAGCACAAAAGCTTCAGAGATGGTTCTTGTCTAATTATCAGTATGAGATTTTGTACCGACCTACCACTTTCCCGACTTCCGGTTGGCCAGGATGTGTCATTTGATTCTTCAGAAATGGCATGTTGCCAGATAGACTCCAGAGATGCTTCCACTGTCGCACACTTCCCTTTGAACTCTCGTCGGGTTGCACAGGAAACAGCTGTGGATGCAGACCTAAGTGTGGTAGCACGTTTCGTTCGCTCAGGGTGGCCTGCCAGAGCCAAAGACATTGATCGGCCTCTGGTTCGACGTTATTTTGCACAGCATTATGCATTGTCTTTAAGTCAGGGTGTCCTTTTGTTACATACCGACAAGACTGGTTGTTCCTCGCTCCATGCAACGAGAAGTTTTACGCCTCCTGATCAAGGACATTGGGGTATTGTCAGGACAAAGGAACTGGCCAGACGTTATTGTACCTGGGCTGGTATGGACGCCCAGATAGAGAGCATGACGTCACAGTGTACGGTTTGTGCGGAGCATCAGGCAGCTCCTCCGCAAAGTTTCTCGGATTGGCCACGCCCCAAGGGACCATGGCAACGTTTACACATTGACTTTGCTGGACGTTTCTGGAATACGCGCTGGTTAACCGTTGTAGACGGTTTCAGCAAGTTTCCTTTTGTGATTGCCATGAACTCAATGACGGCGTCTAGTACAATCAGTGCCTTAACATCAGTGTTTTGCATCGAAGTTTTGCCTGAAACTATCGTCAGTGACAATGGACCTCAGTTTGTTAGTGCAGAATTTCAACAGTTTTGTCGTGTGAATGGCATTCAGCACATCACCACCGCACCTTTTCACCCTCAGTCCAATGGTGAAGCAGAACGTTTCGTTCGAACATTCAAGTCTCACATGGAAAAGATGAAAGGTCGGCACTCCAGGCAGCAAGCTCTTCAAATTTTCCTCTCTACGTATTGGTTCATGCCACGTGACGGTCCGTCTCCTGCCGAGATGCTACACGGCCGCCGTCACCGCACTATCCTTCACATGCTGCAGCCTTCGACGCACCGAGTCGGTTCCTATGGCGCTACGCGTTTTCAGGTTTCTACGCCAGTGCTGTACAAGGTGTTTGCTGGGCACCAGAGATGGATGACGCGCACCATTCAGCGGGAGCTCGGTCGCAATATGTTTGTTGTATGTTCTTAAACAGGGTCGGTGCTGCGGCGCCACGCAAACCAGTTGCGCCTGCACAGGCCGTGCGATCCTATTTCTGGTTTCTTGATTCCAGACCCAGTTCGTTGCCAGGGAGCACAGCCACATCGCTCGCAGGCGGGTCCAGCGTCCCCGGACTACGACATCATCCCCATGGAGGTCGACACGCCTCCGATGCGGTCGACCCCACTTCTGTCCTCGCTGCAGCTGCCGGCGTCACTGAGAGGGACTCTGGGACCGTGCGTGCCCCCTCTGCCTGGGCCACGCACCTCAGAAGACGATGACCTGCTCCCTCTGGGCGGAGGTGTGAGCCCTTCCCCTCGTTTTGGTGGGTTTCTCGGGGGATCGCAAGGTGGATACCGAGGCAGGGATGGCATCTTGATCCCAGCCTCAGCTATGATGCCCATCCCATGAGTAACGCCTCCGCCCAGGCCCTCCTCCCAGTGCCGTCGCCGTGGCCCACAGCCATACGCCGCGATGGTGCGGCGATTTGGAGGGGAGGGGCGTGGTTCCCCACATGTCGGAAGCGCGCGCCACATACTTTCGCCGCGCACCGCCATGCACGCACAGCGCGGCGTTCTTATGATGTCAGCCATGAGCGCCCTCTGCTGCAACTCCACTCGTGGCCTCCACGGAACTGTATTGGTCACTTGGGATTAGGACAGGCACTAGGACTCATCAGTAGGCAGGCCTATACCTAGATAAACTATGTATCAGCATTCTGAAGTCAAGAACTATGTAAAAGTTAAGTATTAGTAAGTCTCTAGGAAATATATATCTTGTTCAAATTTAGTTTAGTGTTTCTAGTTTCTACTGTCCCACTGGCTGGTCACATCCGTACCTGCACACGTGTGAATCCTATTTCCCTGTGTCAGTCTCTCTCTCTACTCGGCCACCGACACCTAGGACAACCGGCGCCAACGAGACATAAAAGTGGCGATGAGGATGGGATACAAAAGTGGCGACGAGGATGGGATACAAAAAAAAAATGACGACTCAAATAAGAAAACCCTTCCTGTACTTGTGGAACAAAGTGTAACAGTCGTTTGGCGGCGAATGAAATGAGCCGTGCAAATCGCGATCAGCTGAGACTGCGGACGTCATTCTGAAAACTGCACAACTAAGTGGTATTTGTGAAGTTCTGTGTGCACGATAGCTCACAGTGTAACTGCAGAAAGACACGCATTGTTGTCTCCATTTAGTTGTTTGTGTGAACCTGGCTTAATGCTGTCAGAGGCCTGGAGTACCAAGACAAGAGGGCCGGGGCGCGCCGCTCCCTCCCCCCACACTCCCCCTTAGTCCGCGACTGACAAGTAGTAATACGAATTTCGATAAAACAAGAACTTAAACTCTGTAACTATATAAACAACAAAAATACATTTAAAGAGTAAGCGCGAAAGTGACACAGAACTCATCGCCCCTAATGGCGTGCGCAAAAGCACTTTGATATCAATACAAAATAACGCGTGAAAACACGCAACTCTGGTTGTTCGCTGTCTGCTACATGTTAACTCACCCATTAGCAAACACGTTGTATCAGGCAAGTTGAATTTGGATACTGTAATTAACTTAAAGGAAGGGGTTACCTATGTTTTATGGCTTGTATAGAAGAAGGAAGTTTTAAAAGCAAGACACGCAATATGTTACCTACATTACAGACGCTCGGATTGATGAAATGGAGGCGTCAGGCTTCCGTAATAGTTGTAACCTCGAAGTCTAATAGTTGATGTACGCTTGCGACCTATATTGCCAACGTTAACTAAACAATTTGGTACGTGGAGGAATAATAGTTGTTAGTCGGAAGTGGCAATTATATAAAACTGATGATCACAGGATGCTTTCAACTAATTTAGATGACTGGACGCACAAATAATACACTGTTCATCTCCACAAAGGTATTAATAAATATTCAGCGGAACAAGCGATAATACTTAACAAGAAGACTAATGTACAATGTTATATTAAGCTATACAGTTTTCTTCAAGTCGAGACGGAAAATTTAGTAGCCTATGTGGTAAGAGGACACAGCGAAATAATAAAATAAAACTAACAGTAGTGGACAAAATGTACTTCTTGAAGCAAAACATGAGTAACTTTCTCTGTTCCGAGAATCCTTGGGTCCGGTTAGTTTCCGCTAATGGGCTGTGTGAATACCTCTATTTTAAATGCACTGTTCAATTTTCCGATGTTCTGTTAACTGGACTGTTTCCAAATCGTGTTTGCTGTTTTCTGTGTAGAACTTCAGTGATTAATCGTCAAAATTCGTTTTCATTATCTTAATATAAGTTTGCGAATCACGTCACGACTTTTTGACGTTTGAGCATTGCAGTAAAATCTGATGAATTGTCAAAATTCATTTTCACTATTTAATATATGTCAGTGGATTCACAATGTTTGATGACTGAAGTAAAGTAACTGATTGTCAAAATGAGATTTCATCACTTGTATTTAATTGTGTGAAGTCAGGTCTTTTCGATGTTTGATTAAGAAATCCTTAATGTCGTCTGCTCTTGGTGTTTGTCGACTTTGGAATAAGTCAGCGAGTTTGTAATTCGGTACCTCAATGTCCAGAGAAAATAACATACACGCCAAGCTGTAGAGCCACGTTGGAAGGGTTGATGACTGATTTGTAAACTTTGTGGTGACAGCAATCAAAAGTTGTTTATTGAAGTTTGTGGTTGTTGTTGATTGTCACAGATCGTTTTTGCTTACCTGACAAAGTCAGAATTCGCTGAAATTGGTCATCCAGCCTTACTGCCATGTAAAGTCTTTCAGCTGTCACAGACCACCTATTAAATGTCACTAATTGGCTATAACTTGTTAAAGTTGGTGACATGTCATTATTTATACTTTGTAACAATACACTGTTTCAGAAAGTCGAAAGAGAATGAAGATTAAGGAGTTAGATCGCACAGTAAACATATCATGGTCACCGGCATCCCACCATCCAATACTGCTGGCTGCCGGAACAGCGGCGCAGCAGTTAGATGCATCTTTCAGTACGTCTGCCGCAATGGAAATTTATTCACTAAACCTAGGAGAACCCGGCCTCGACATGGAGTTACGAGCATCAGCACCAAGCGACTACAGGTTAGCAAACTATGACCCAAAGGGCAGTGTTATGCGAGTTACTTGAAATAAGTTGCTGGGAACAGCAAGATTGGTATATCTTACCCATGTGTGGGAGTTCTTTTAGCGTGTTGTTATTCTTTCGCCCTTCGATAAATATATGAAATGATGTAAACAAGAACGCAATGAGGGCATCTCCAACATCACATATAGGGCTTGTGAAAGTATTCTGCACGTTAGTACCATAAAAGCTAAACAAATGATCTTTATTGTTCGACACCGGTCTTGTTCTATCCGTTTCTTCAGTTATAATAAAGAACAGATTGTAAACACATTTTTCACTCGTGTGTACATTGCTGGATTGGTAGTGAATTTACATAAATCATGTATTCATTTGATTTTACATTGTCACAAAATTCACTTTGTTTTACTGTCACTGGTGTACTATTATAGTAAGTAATATAGGCCTAATCAAATAACAACTATTTCATAGTGTCTCGTATGGTACTGCTGATAGCACACTAATTTTTGCACTGGAGTATTAAGAATCACTTTATGCAATATGGAAGACATGTATTTTGCAATTTTTAGTAACAGTGGCTAACATTCCACTGAGAAAGTTTGCTCATAAACAATCCGGCACTGAAGAATGGCTGTAGTTATTTATGAAATCTGGTGTACCTCTCATATTGAATTATTAACTTTGTCTAAAATAAATAAACAGAGTCATTTAGTGATGCTAATGGTATCTGAGTAACTGAATTTTGATCCCCCATTGCTACTATGCATCTCACACATAGGAGCAAGTTTTCTGTCACCCCAAGCCCTGTTTGTACCTAGCAATTTTGTATCACTCTGAAATTCATATACTGGCAATAAAACCAGCTGCACACTGCACCAACACACTCTTCTCCTACTCCAGCTTATTCACTAGTGAGATGTTGGCCTGCATCCCAGTGAGAAGCACCTATGAATCCATCTGTGTAAACTGCCATCTGACTTTTAGTTCCTGTTAAGGAAAAGTTATCAATTTGCCAAAGATCAATGGACAGTTAGACATTGTGTGTGTTATGAAATACATAAACAGTAGGCCTATCACAGATTTATATGGTCCACGTTCCCCTCTTTCACACACTTTGTGATTTATTTCTTAGTTCCTATCTCTTTCTACAGCAATACTGAAGGGCCCAATACTACCTGTCTGCTTTGACCCATAATGAATACATAGGCTATTTATTGTAGATAATAATCTGTGATTATCCTCATAAATTAGAGATTACCACAAGAGAATGAACCATTGATCACAGGTCTCAGCGTACATAACTATGAGAGAAGCTACAGATCACTTTTGAAACACAAAATCATAATCTATGTTCTGCTTGTACCTACACAAACTATCATCTTTAACTCAGATATGACATCATTGGTCAAAGCCAATGGGTCATATCGCGGACTTCAGTTGCTCCAAAAAGGTAATTGGTCAGTTGGATCATTTGTAGGATGTGAATCCACCTATTGGCTTGTTGTGTTGTGATGTCATTGTTGTGCGGAAATTTTGAGTTGTCTTTGTTACTGACGTGTGTAGGCATGTAGTGGAGTGCTCTTGTGGTGGAAGTTAAATGGTTTGCGGTTGTAATTTCCTATAAGTTTTGTTCTGTTTTTGTTAGGATGGATGTGACGAATAGGTTTAATTCTTTCTCATTGTGTGACATATTGGGGATCGACTGTGTTGGCCACAATAAAATTTCTATAGTTGCTTGGTGGGTATAGCTGATTGTGTTTGGTTTACAAGGTGTTGATAACCGATGAAGCTAACGAGGGAGGGTTGGATGGGTGGGTGTGTCCATATGTATGTGCTTATTTTTTCATGTGTTTTGTACACTAGGACAAATTTTTGGTTGTGTTTGTTGAGGATGTTTGCATAAGGTTCAGGTAACTATAAGGGTAATGTTGAGTGGCATTTACATAGTTGTAGCTTGGCAACATACCATATTGCGTGTAGGTGGTGGTGTGCTATTATTGCTTTTGGCAAAGCCAACGAATGTGAAAAGTGAGAAAATGGTTGTGCTGACAGACTGATAGGGTAGGTTGGAAGGCAATAGTTTGGTTAAGAGTTGGCAAAGGCAATGAAGGTGAAAAAAAGTGGATGTGGAGAAGAAGAGAGTTAAAATGGAACATTTGAAGTAACTGAAGTGTTTGGTACTATTTCCTTGTTGCTTGGTGGTGGGGGGAGAGGGTTGAATTGGTATCACAGTCATTTGAGGTGTATTATACATGTTTTTAAGTATTCAATACCATTTTAATGTTGATGGGATTTGAGTGAGGTTGATTGGTGTCGTTTACTTGATTTTTAGTGTAGCACAGGTTAATTAAAGTATTCAAAATGGTTTTTATGCAGGTTAAAATTGTGTGCTGGAACCGGGACTCGAACCTGGGACTTTTGCTTTTTGCTGGCAAGCAGTCTACCGACTCTGCTATCCCAACACAACTCTCAATGCCGCCTCAGAACTTTACTTCCGCCAGTACCTCGCCTCCTACTTTCCAAACTTCACAAAAGCTCTCCTGCAAAGCTTCCAGGAAGTTTCATATCAGCGCACACTCCGCTGCAAAGTGAAAGTTTCATTCTGTTTTATGCAGTTGGTATTGTACAAGGGTGTTGATTGTCATCGCTTTCTTCATTAGAGGTGTCTTGTAGGTCAATTCAGCTATTTCATTCCAGTTTTTGATCATTTTCTGTTTTTATTTTGTGCACTTGTTGAATTATATTTTTGTGTTTTTGGTTAGCTTTGGTCTTTCTTTCTTGCCCCCCCTCCCCCCCTTCCACTTAAAATGTCCCTGCCCAGAACCCTCACATACACCAAACTTTTCATTTTATTGCTTTTATGTCAATTTTCACATATTTGTTTGTCATTGTTTTCATGATTTCTCTGGTCATCATAATTGCTATGAGTATATGTGTCATTGCCACCATGTTGATGATGTCGTGGGTCAAAGCAAATGTGTGGAATCACTTCGTACGATTATGCCAATCAATTTTCAAGTCGTACATCACAACTTTCTGATGTCTGAGATCAAAGCCAACAGGTGGTATCCCATGCTTCAGTTGACCTATTTCTTCTTTCCCATAACTCCACTATGACACTTCTCAAGTTTTTGAATTTTCATACAGTATATTGTTCATTTTAATTGTATCATAGTTTGTCTCCCTTCGTTAAGGATCTTTTTGTACTTTTTTCTTAATAATTAATGAATACTTTTAATTATTTAGACTCTTCCAGATTTACAAAGATGGCATCTTTGTTAACTGTTGTTTGTAAATATCTATTGCTATTTGAGAAGTAAAACTTATTTTTTCCTTCCATTATTATGTAGTCTGTTTCAAATTCCTTTTTCTTATGTGTGATTTGTCTTTGTATTGGATATTTTCAGATTTCACAAAATTACCTGGAGCTCATGCGGTGTGGGACCAGACAGAGAAACTGGTGTTATTGTTGGTGGTTGTGATGGAGGGCGTCTACAGCTTTATAGTGCCTCCAAGTTGTTATCTGGGGAAGATGGGCTTATTGTTTCTCAGGAAAAACATACTGGACCCGTGAGAGCATTAGATTTCAACCCATACCAGGTATGAAGTGTATACAAGGGAAAAAAAGTTGTATTGACTCTTGATCTGGCATGTTATTTGTATTACTTGAAACATTGATCACTGATAGGGAAAGTGGGAGTGGTGGGGAGTTGACTGGTGAAGTTAGGCAAGGGTACTCAGTTCAGGATCCTTTGACACATTTTATTTTAAACAATATATATATATATATATATATATATATATATATATAATATTCTTATCACCCTTTTTTTGAAAAAAAAAAGAAAAACGGTAAATAGTTTAGCTAGGGTGATGCAAGGCAGAAGGTCGAAACAACCCTTTATAAAAGTAAATAAATATGGTAAACTAGACAATCAAGAGAGGCTGCAAAATTAAGTATAATTATCAGAATGTAGGCCAAGGGTTTTTTTTATGCTAAGTTATTAACTGGCTGGGGGCCCCGAAACAACCTTTTGTAAATACAATGAAAACAACACAATAAAAGGGGGCTCTAAAATTTAAGTAGTAGCAGCAGCAGCTCCTTCAAATTATCAGGCAGAAAGCCAGGCCAATTATTATTATTACTAATGAAAATTATAGAAGGAGACTTTCCTGGTGGGAAAAAATTGTCTAAAAATAAAGATTGTTTGACTTACCCAAAGTACAGGCACGCTGATAAAAAAAAAAAAAAAAAAACATAAAAATTCAAGCTTTCGCAACTGTGTGTCGCTTCTTCAGGAAAAGAGGAAGGAAGGAGGGGAAAAAGAGAAAGGTACGGGTTTTTAGAAAGTGGAAAAAGTCATTCCAATCCCAGGAATGGATGGACTTACCTTAAGGGGAAAAAAGGTAAACAAGCGCGCGCGCGCACACCCACACACATGCACACGCAAACACAACAAGGTAGACATTTGTCATTATTATTATTTCTACAGGGGCTAATAATGGGGCGAGGACCTGAAGCAACCTTTTACAGTAAATATTTACAGTAAATAAGCAAAGGTCAGCTACAACATTTAAATTAAAAAACCTGCTGAATCAGGCTGAACATCGATTTAGGAAAGAAAAAAAGAAAAAAAAAATTGATACAATTTAGCAAGGGCTGAAGGCCCGAAACAATCATTTATCTTACAGTAGTAAAAAATACCCTGAAAGTTAGAAAAACAAATTCGGCTCAATGAGTTTACAAGGCAGAAGGCTGAGTAAACAAATTATGTATCACAGTAAGAAAGACCGGACTTCCCGGAATAATAGGACCTCAAGCAAAGTTACCTAGAACTAAGGCACAAACACAAGCACTCGGGCCAGACTTTTAACATAACAAGAGACACATGTTTAACACTTTCGCTGCGACTGATGCTTATAAGCGTCCACGCTCAATGTAGGATAGGCAATGAAATAAGGCACCGAGACAATCAATGACACTTCCAGTGCAATATAAAATTAATTTAAGAACAGGACTGGCTACTCATTAACTTAATATACACTCAAACCTATAAAACAGATGAGCAGACTCCAGACAGGAAGGAGAGGGGGTAGGGTGCCTAACTGTCCACTAGAACTACAGCTCTGACACGAAGGGGCCGACACTAAAACAGACTCAATGCTAAATTACAACTGTGGGTTGGTGATGCCTCATGGAGGGAAATGGCCTGCAAGCAGTAGATAAAAAGAGAGAGAAATAGAAAAATGAAGCTATACTACTACCGCCCGTGCAGATACAAGCTAGCAGAGGGGCACAAACCAGATAAATTCCCCAGTGGCATTAACCAAGTTGGTGAAAAATGAGTAATTACTACACAGAGCAAAAGAGAGAATAATTCAGTTGAGCCAAACTAGAAGTGCGGCACAACAAAACAATAGACATAGACATAGGTAATGGCGGTCCCTAGGGAATGACCACCGATCCTGATGAATATACACACACACAATTTTGAATGCACAGGTCACTTAATTTAATTTCCTTGCTCCAAGGTAAGTGCAGCCACCCTCACGATGGTGTAGGAGGATGATATGAACAAACGTCCAGAAAGCATTTCATGGATCCCAGGTGGAAAGCAGCTGGAATGACACGAGGTGCAGCCAGGGACCAACTGCGGAGTAAGTTGTTGGTTACTCCAGTGCTTGGCAAGGAACCGATGCGTGATTGCGTGGCCGCTAAGAATACGAATGCATAGCCAGGGAGATGAGATGAGTCTGGAACTTGACACAAGTCCCACTCTGTGTACAGACCTCTTCAGCTTTTCATATAATCACATACATGGCACCAGCAGACTGACGGGTTGCCAATGCGGAACTACTTCGGCACATGTACTGGGCCCGGCCACAATCGGCGAATTAATGTAAATAACTCGACCCTAGCAACGCCATGCAGTGTATCAAATTACTACTGCATGGATACCGACACTCAGATGTACCCTGCAGCGACTCTGACTGACCTGATAACCGGTCTCCGGAACTCCTTTGGCACCAAGCTCAAATAGTGCCACCAGCAGCAAGGATCACATGAGTAAGATGACAAGTGATGCACGATAGATCTAACAGTGCTGCAAGTGGTGGGAGCACAGAAGGATCGATTAGTACTTGCGCCAGTAATTTAATAAAGGAGAGGGTGAATCGCAGATACACTTTTTTTTTAATGAAAATGTCATTAATTTTCACTACACAAACTGACCATTTGACATTCACCTACTGAGCACCATGACTTAATTCAGAAACACTGATCACTTGAAACATTGGGTGTTTGTAATGGCAGCTGCTTGGAGAACACTGTCGTGAGATATAGTTCTTTGTGTGTAATCAAAAGTTTTATTTTATGAGATATGTTTTGTGTTTTGGAATATTGTATTCCTTGTCTTTTTCCATTTAGTAAGTCCCTGCACTTGATATCATGGGTCAGACCACACAAGTGCTATCGGGACCTTCGGTATTACGAAAAGAAGTTTTGGTTGATATTTACTACTTGATGTATGCAGCTTGCTGATGAGTCAAGCCAAGAAAGTACTCGGCAGAAAAAACTATTAAGGAGTAAATTTTTTAAATTGCACTTCTTCAATTTTCAATTATTGTTATTAAAAATGAGGAATACTTTAAGGTGTAGAAAAGGTCAGGTTTAATTTTACTTATGATGTTACACCCCTAGCGTGTTGATATTGGCAACAGATGAAAATGGCGGGAGTTACGTGACGCATTAGCCAATCGGCCAGTAGTATTCCCTATCTAAAGAGATTTGCTGGTTTCTTACGTGGAATAAATGAATGCATTTTGTTGTTTGACATTTAATGATTTGTTGCAGTATTGCATGTGAGCTAATGTCCCCTTTATGTTGATAATTAATTTAGTAACCAGACAAGGGTACATACAATAACATGTCAACCATAGTACAGGAACAGCATTAATAATTTACTTCAATATCAACACAAATGATTAATTAATGCTGTTCCTGCACTTATGATTGACAGGTTCTTGTATGTACTCTGGTTTGGTCAGTAAATTAATTATCGGGGTTAGTTATAGCACGTGATTGCACCAGCCAGCTTTGACTTGTGGCATCAGCGTGTTGTGTTGTATGATGTCATGACATATGCGATAGTTTTGAAATGTGTTTATTTATAGGTGGTGTGTGTAACTAATGAGTGGCACTCTCTTGTGGTGGATGTTATGTAGAATGGGTGTTTTGTATTTAAAATGTGATCTTTAGTTTCACTCCGATACTGAGGTATAGGTCAATCCCCCCCTCCCCCCCACAAGTGAGTGCCAAAGGTGCATAAGTTTTGTGCCGAGACGTGGTACATTTTTTGTTGTAATCTGTAATCTAAGAGTATGACCACAGATAATTTATTAACTACAATACATAAATATTAAGAGATACATCTACATGAGATACTCTGCAAATTACATTTAAGTGCCTGGCAGAGGATTGATTGAACCACCTTTATTCTATTCATCTCCTGTTCCATTCTCGAATAGCGCATGGGAAGCAAGAAAATCTGAATCTCTCTGTTCAAGCTCTGATTTCTCGTATTTTATTGTGATGATTATTTCTACCTATGTAGGTGTCAGTCAACAATATATTCTTGCATTCGAAGGAGAATATTGGTGATTTGAGTTTTGTAAGTAGACCACACCACAGTGATAAACACCCTTGTTGTAATGATTCCCATCCCAGCTCCTGTATAATTTCCATGTCACTGGCTCCCCTGTATCATGACATTACAAAACGGGCGGTCCTCTTTTGGACTCCTTCGATGGCTTCCGTCAAACCCACTCGAAAAGGATCCTATACTGGGCAGCAATACTCTAAAAAATGAAGGACAAGAATGGTGTATGCAGTCTGTTGTATCTTTTAAGTGTTCTGCCAATAAAACGCAGTCTCTGGTTCGCCTTTCATACAACATTATTTGCATGTTCTTTCCAGTTTAAGTCTGATGTAATAGCAATTCCTAGGTATTTAGTGGAGTTTACAGCCTTCATATTCGATTGATTTATCTTGTAAACAAAGTTTAGTTGATTTCTTTTTGTACTCGTGTGGACAACTTCACACTTCTCATTATTTAGAGTCAATTGCCAATTTTTACACCAAACTGATATCTTATTTGATCATTCTGCAGATAGTTTTGATCTTTAAATGACTTTACTAAGCAATAAATGACACCATCATCTGCAAACAAACTAAGAGAGCTGCTCAGATTTTATTCCAATTTGTTTATGTAGATAAGGAACAGCAGAGGATCAATAACACTAGCCTGTGGAACGCCGAATATAACCTCCCGGTTTAATTAATGCCTTACCATTGATTACTACAAACTGTGTCCTCTCTGATAGGAAATCCCTTATCCAGTCACAAATCAGGGGCGATATTCCATAACCACGCAAGATATTATCCGACATAAGGGTTTTCCGACATGCTGATGTCATGGGGCAAAGCAGATGGGTGGAATCATGTCGTAAAATAATGCCATTGAATTGGTATTACCATCTTCATGTAAGGTTTATTATAGGTGAATTTTAGCATTAAGTATAATTTTAATGGGAATTGGGAGGGGCTTGATTCGTATAGTTTTCTTTTTTTTACTTGTATAGGTTAATTGAAGTATTCAATATTATTTTATGCTATTTCTGCAACAGTGTTCATTGGTATCATTTTCTTCATTTGATTTTCAGATCAAGCGAATCATTCAATTCTGTGCATAGTTTATTAGGTCGTTTCCATTTTTTATTTCATGTAATTTTTAAATGATGTTTTTATGTGTTTTTCGGGCTCACCTGAAGATGGGAATACCACCTGTTAGCTTCGACTAAAGATGTTATCGCAGTGCGGTGCTTTTGAGGTGCATGCGTGTTTGTAGAAAGCATGAGGAATTATGTGGTGGCTGAGTTAAAGACAATAGTTTGTGTACAAGCAGAACATACAGTATAGATTAAATTTTGTGTTTAAAAAGTGATCTTTAGTTGCACTCTGATGGTAAGGTATAGGTTAACAGTTTTTTTTCATGTGTGAGCACTGAAGGCACGAATTTTTGGGCGGAGACCTTTGATTGATGATGCATTCTATTATCAGTAATTTATGAGGGTAACTACAGATTATTTATTATCTAGAATACAGCAGTATTAAGATATCCCTTATATCGTTTTTCCGACATGATGGTGATGATGATGATGTGGGTCAAAGCTGACAGGTGGTATCCCAGTCTTCAGTTATGCCGTTTTTGGTTGCCTTTTACTCATTTTTTCCCACATAGAATGTCCCCACCCAAAATCCCCACATTCCTGCACTTGTCTTGTTAGTGATGGATTGATTGATTTTTCCAGGGAAGCCAAAACAGTCTTGGTCCAACCCGCCACTGCCCACACCGAAACTAAGTTTATTGTGCGGTATCGCTCCCTGTATATCTAGTAAAGCCAACAAATGCCCTTGAACAGTGCAAGGAGTCCCTTTACCAGTTCTTTATTAGACACAATTTCTTTGGGTCTGGTTGTCCCAAATATTCTGTGACTTTTATTCTCCAATGCAATGCATTCGAAGATTAGATATGATGCAGTTTCATCACCGTCATCACAGATCCTACATTTAGGGTCCTCTTCTGTTATACCCATTGTACATAGGTGTTTTTTGAAATTCCCATGGCCTATCAGCAATCCAACCATGAGTCTAATCTCTCTCCTGTTCAGACCCAGGATTGCAGAGCTTCTTTTAAAACATGGCTTTGGCATCATTACCTTGCCATGTTTTTGTTGATGGACTTTGGTCCAATATTCTACGTGCTGTCTTCTGAGCCAGTTACGTAGCTCCAATTTGATCATTGCCTTGGTGATTGTCAGGACAGGTTCCGGTCCAATAAATGGAGTCTCTGACCCCATCCTGGCTAATCTGTCGGCATGTTCGTTGCCACTGATCTCCGAGTGGCCAGGGACCCACAATAGGTTTACTCTATTGCTTTCCCCTAGTTCCACCAGAACCCTGTGACATTCTGCAACAATTTTAGACCTTGTTGCAGGAGCTGCCAGTGATCTCAGAGCTGCCTGGCTGTCTGAATAGATATAGATGCTACGATCTTTGTAGCACCTACACAAATTCTCCTCCACACACGCCTTGATGGCAGTGCTTTCGGCCTGGAGTACTGAGGCCAGTTTTCCTAGAGAGATGACTCCCTCCAGTCTTGGCTGCACTCCATATACCCTGGTCCCAACACCTTGGTCAGATTTTGACCCGTCAGTGAACCAGACAATATCCCCCGTACGGTGTCGAAATATTTTCTTCCACTGCTCCCTACTTCCAATTGTTATATTGAAGGGCTTGTTGAAGCAGTATGGGGTTTTAATATAGTCGGCTGGCAATTCCCCAACCTTTCCTATATTTACGTAACTCACTATTTTAGTGCGTGATACTGGATATTCCAAAGAGTTCCAGTTGTTGCCAGATTTGAATTTGTATGCACCAGCTGCTGCCGCCATCTTGACCCAAAGGTGTAATGGGGGCATATCCAACAGCTGTTGGTGTGCTGCTAATCCCGCCTGTTATGGCTATGCAGGCTAATCTCTGCACCTTACCAAGCTCCTTAGCAGCAACCTGCTGTTCTACCTTCTTCCACCACACGACCGCTCCATAGGTGATCCTGGGTCTAATCATTGTGGTGTATATCCAGTGCATACCCTTGGGGCTCAGGCCCCAATTTTTGCCACAAGCTCTCCTGGTACTCACAAGAGTACCTTTTGCCTTGGAACAAATATTCCTGATGTGAGGGGTCCATGTCAGTTTCTCATCTAGGGTAAAGGTAAAGCAGTCAACAATCTGAAGATTGGTTTGAACAACACAGTGCTTTACTAGGTATGATCTTATTTGGAGGTGTTATGCCGTTGCCTTCCTCCGACCTTCGAACTGACTTACCCAGCCAGTTATAGGGGGACCTACAGTTTAACGTGGGTTCCGAACCACGGTGCTACTCGGTATTTTTCACATGAGCAATACTGCCAGAGGTGAAAGAAGTGGAAAGTGACAGATAAAAATCCTAGGACCTGGTGGGGATTGAACCCACAACCTTTGGATTTGTAGTCTGGCACTCTACCACTGTGCAACCGAGGCGCCCGGTAACCCCTAGATATTTCACTGTCCCCTTCACAGGTATGATTCATTGAAAAGCTTTAGATTCCAACTTGAATGTTGTATATGCTTCTTTGTGAATGGTACAACAACAGTCTTCTTAGGACTAACCCCCAGATCCTGTTTTCTGCACCAGTCTTGCACAATGTCCAATGCACCTTGTGCCATATTCTTCACTGTGTCAGCAAATTTGACAAGTATTACTATGACAAGATCATCTGCCTATCCTTGGCAAAAGTACTGCCTACAGTTTAATTCTCCAATGAGATCATTCACCACTAGATTCCACAATAAAGGGGAAAAAACTCCTCCTTGTGGGCAACCCCTAGTGGTGTTGATTACCATTTTTTCATTCATCATGGTAGCTTCTACCTTTCTTCCACTGAGCATGGCCCTAGTCCACCTACTAATAGTGGTCCCTAGGTCATGCACCTCTGCTGTCCTAACCATGGAATCGAAGGTCGTGTTGCTAATAGCCCCCTCGATGTCCAGAGGGCTATTTCCTGAAAGTGTACTGCTCTCTCCACCTTCCCAACGAGTTGGTGGAGAGCTGTCTCACATGATTTACCTGGCTGATACGCATGTTGGTTTGAATGTAGAGGAGCCCTACTTAACCTCCTTTCCCCAACATGCACATTAACCAGCTTTTCCAATGTCTTAAGAATGGAGGAGGACAGGCTGATTGGTCTCATATCCTTGGCTTTGGTATGATCAGTTCTTCCTGGTTTAGGAATGAAGACAACCTTCCCTGCCCTCCAGGGAAATGATTCCTGCTGCTAGGCTAACCCTGAATAAACGGCATAGGAATCTAATAAGATTTTCTCCCGCTTGTTGCAGGAGAGCTGGAAAGATTCCATCGGGGCCAGGTGACTTGAACGGTTGAAATGTTCCCACCACCCATCGGACCTTACTGAGATCGACACACTCCTTGGCCAAATCCTAGTCCTCTTTGCGAATACCTGAGAACTATTGTCTCTCAGGAATCGCATTCTGGTCTGAGTTATCCCCCAGAGTATATTGAGGAAAGTGAGTCTTGAGGAACAGTTACAGTGTTTCATGTGCTGTCTTTGTATACTCTTCATCCTCCTTCCTCAATGTTCCTCCTGGATTAGTTGGTACCCTAGTGAAGATTTTATGAAGTCTCGCTTGAGCAGCCGTGCCCTCCACTTCATCACAGAATACCTTCCAGGATGACTCCTTTGCCCGTCTGATGGCAAGGTTGTAATTGACAAGGGCCTCACGATACTTTGCCCATTGTCATTTGCGCCCTGCGAGTTTAAACAGTCTTTGTACCTGTTTCCTTTGCATTTCCAGGTTATTATTCCACCAAGGCACACTCCTATTTGTGCACTTCTTGGTGATTGAGCAGTTGTCCTGGTATGAGGTCACTATAGCAGAGGTTACGGCCTCCGCTACTTCCTCAAACTCTGCCGGATTTCTTATCGAAGTTTTAATTTCCGATAGGCTGAAGTCAAGGTCTTTCCTATATGTCTCCCAGTCCGTTTTCGTGGGATTCCCATAGGCTATGGTCTGTCTGGTTCCCATTTCAACCTTGAATTTAATATACATGTGATCTGATGAGGATGGCTCCAGGACCACATGCCACTGTTTGACGTAACTTCCCATCACCATGGAACCAAAAGTTATGTCAATTACTTCTTCCCTTCTACTATTCCTGAATGTAGGTTCATCACCCCTATTCAGGATCTCCAAGTTGCTAGATAGGAGAAATTCAAGAAGGTGCTCACCTCTGCTGTTAGTGTTCTTGCTGCCCCACGATAGATTGTGGGCATTGGCATCACATCCCACCACCAGTTCGTTACCTTGCCGTTGGCAGGCTTCCGTCAGTCTCCTCACTTCCAAAGGAGGAGGAGAGCTGTCTTCGTAAGGAAGGTATGCTGAGGCCAAAACAATTTCCCTTGTGATACCTTCCTCACGTTGCTGCATCCTGATGGTCACCAGGTCCCTAGAACAAAAATCCATCATTGGTATGAAAGGTATTCCATTTCTAACATAAATGCATGTTCTGGATTTTTTAGATTTCTGGCATAAATCAGCTTACCTCCAGTACCACCGAGCCCCAATACACCCCCTTTGTATAAATAGGGTTCTTGTATCTGGGCCACGTCCACCTCCTGTCTCCCCAGGTGACGGCTCAGGGCAGCAGTGGCCCCTTTACTGTGCTGCAGGTTTATCTGCAGCACTTCCAGTCCCCATCTTGCTGCCATTATTGCCTTTAAGGTCTTTGATTACCCTGACGGCGACCTGCAAGAACCCTAAAAACAGTTTCAGGCCTTGCTCTCACAATGCCTTCATGGGCTTCTCTCCGACCTCCACCACCAGGGTTCGTCCTTCCGGAATGATCTTTTGGTTAATTACCCTCCAATCCTCTGTCGAGACTTTTGGGTTCTGGACCTTTATTTTCTCGAACAGAGTATTTGGAGAGACATCCTTAAGGATCTTTAGTATCCATATTGATTCCTTTGCGGTCTTCAGGAGTTCAGCTGCTGTCTTGACCAACAGCTTCGCATCCTCCCACAGGGATATCATGGGCACCTTGTACTTAAGCCATTCTGCTGAGTGCTCCCCCTCACAGACAAAAATGAGGGCACTGCGATCTAGATAGACCCTCCTGAATTTGGGTCCTTGACCAGCGTCCCCCCCAATCTCTTCAAAGAGGGCCATCTGCGTGAGCTCCTCCCGCTGCGAGGTGATGCTTACTAGTGGGTATCCTTCTTGGACAACCGCCATTCTAATGACCGAGACTGCGGTACTATAGGTCTGTTTCCCTATTTCCTGCCTCAGCCTTTTAGGATTACGCTTGTCCAGAGAGGAGGGAGTCTTAGATTCCTCCCTAACCCTCTTGCCACCTGTCTTTGACGTCGAGGGGTTCTGTGTATCCCCTTCGACCTGAGGCAGTTTCTTTTTGGGGGTCTTGGGCTCAAGCTCTTTTGATTCCCTCCACTTATGTTTAGGAAGCCATTCTTTTCCTTCCTTTTGCTTCTGTTCCTTGAGAAGTTTCCTCCTCTGAGCCCCAGACAAGGCCTTAATCCTAATCTGGTCCAACTTCTCTGTTACAGTTCCCACTTCTTGCTCAGGTCTAGACCCTGACTGAGAAGTAGGAGTGCACTCCATCGGTCCTGATCCCGATGTCTGAGTATCTGAGGTCTCAGATTGCCCATCGGATCCTTTTAAAATAATTTTTTTCTCTGTGTTCATCTTAGTCCCACGAGATTTGGGGATTTATTTGGTCCACACCACAATAACCCCACGTGGTGCAAGGCTACTTACTCAGGGAGGTTGCACGGTATCCCTGAGGCTCCGTTCGAGAAACATCCACCCATGTGCCATGCACCCCTCGGCACGGGTCGCAAAACACCTTGGGTTGGGGGGCAGTTTAACGTCATGCCCGGGACGATGTCTTGTTAGTGACATTTTATGTTAATGTTCGTGAGTTAGATGTGCATGTTTCGCTAGTGTTTGTGTCACCATATTGGCTAAGAGTACATATGTCATTGCTGCCATATTGATGATCCTGTGGGTCAAAGCAGAGGGGTGGAATTGTGTCGTAAAGTATTGCCAATTATCATCCTAAAGGAAACATTTTGTTGTCAACATTGGCTCACTACACTGCTGCCACCCAACATGTAACTTAACAATGTTGCGATTCATCATAACGTGGGAAAGAGGGGGACGTATCAAACATACTTTTTCATCCTTTTGTTTCTTATAATTTTCTTGTGAAACAATTTTCTGTATTCTGATTAGCTGCCTGCATCTGATCCATCATTGCTAGCCTTATTTCCTGCCATTTTCATCTGTTGCCAACATCAACATGCTTGGCAGCCAACACCATAGGTAAAATTCAACCAAATCTAACTTCAAGGTATAAGAGTGTACCGCTGTACTACTGACTACACAAACCAATGCCGTTTCCACATAGGGGAATGGTTAGCAAGCAAACATTGAGGGAGTACTGAGGAAGGCTGGAAATAGGCTTAACTTGTGTGCAAGCCAAGGCTCAGAAGAACCAGAACACCACCATATGGGATCAGTGGCCTCAGTAAGAATGTCAGCAGGTACAGCTGTCATGGTGGAAGTGACTACTGGGATGACCATGACAGTGGTGGCAACAGCAGCTGGATCAACAAAAGGTCTGGACATTTCCAAGGTACCATGGAGAAAACTCTTGGCTGGTGTGGTTTCCTGCTGAGCACACACATAGCAAGAATGTACCATGGTCTGAATTTCCTTATCAGTTGCTGGCATATATGCATCACATTGTGCAAACTTTCATATGGGAGATGTCCTCTTAAACAGCATGCGGGAGTTAAGGATATCCTGGGACATAGGTCATGGAAATTAGGACCCTTAATCAGTTTCATTTCATTATAGGAGAACATCTTAATGGAAGGCCTCCTTTTTACAACGAACAACATTTCGAGGCAACATTCAACTGTTGTGGATAAATTTGACTATAATTACCAAAACCTCAGTCACACTTTTTTTCCCATTTACGGGATCCAAAAAACCATTTGCGTCTTAGAATTGTTCTGATGGAAGTTCTGACAAATGGTGCTAGGAGTTAAAACTAACTTTAGCCATTGAGTATAAGCAGCACTAGGCATGCTTTGCAGACTCAGTGGTAAATATTGGCACCAAAACTTCTGTGCTAATAAAAAATTGTACAACATCAGTCTAATTTTTTTTTAGTTTTGGCCACTGAAGTTGAAAATATTTTTAATGATCATTTCTTAAACATTGTGGAGAAAATGGAGAAGCAGCAAGGTTGTTAGTGAAAGAGGCTATACCTATACAATTTTATACAATTGAAATTTCACCCATCGCTCCCTTAGAAATTAGAAAAATAATAAACTCAATAACAAAAGAAAAGCTTACATGGAATTGGTAGCATTTCCAGCAGAATATGAAAGCTTGTTTCCAACAGATAAGTGGGATTCTCAGCCACATATGTAATTGTTGTGGTTTCACACTTGATGTTTAACGTGGCCGCCATGCAATTCTGCTAGACTGAGGGTAGGGGCACTGCTCTCAAAATAGTGCTACGGCAGTGCCAACCAGAAAGCAGTGAGAGAGAGGGTGCAGCTACAATGACAGATCCTGTAGAGCCACTTCAGTGTGTACATTTATCTCAAGTGTGTTTTGTTCTGTATGAATTCCGAAAGTGGAAATAAAATTCATTTAAAGTTATAACACTTTATTGGTGACGACTTTTGGAGTTTCCATCTTTTCAATGTCAGTGTTATGGCAACTCTTGAGCAGGTTCTATGCAACTTAAGTGAACAGCAACTACTTCTCACCACTGCTATATGAGAGTTCTTTTCTGTCCACACCAACAGCCATCTCTCATCATTGACAATTTCCACTTTTCCCCCATATGATGTGGCAGAAGACTGGATAGACTACAAGAAACACCTTTGGCAGCATTTCATGGCTTTCAGTGTTGCTGAACAACAAACTTGTAAGTCTTTATTTGTCATTTGATGATATGTGTACTCTTATTTCAACATATTTTCAAAAACAGATGGACATTGTCGCGTCTCATGTTGATTTCTATAAGTCTGAAGAACAGCCTCATCAGACCTATTGTTCTTGCGCTACTGAATTACAAGGATCAGTCGCAAATGTCAATTTGTAATAGAAATTCACAAAGAATCATAATATGCTGACTCTATGGTTAGGGATGCAATATTGCATTCTGCACTGGATAAAGAAGTTCATCAATGAGCTCTTTGGTTAGATAATCCCACGTCGCACGAAGTACTTTCCATAGCTGAGTCCTTCGAAATAACTTGTGCTGTGGGCACTCAAATAGAGGCATGGGGTGACTTCAGCGAGATACAGTCATGTCGGGCAGATGAAGACGTGCCAGGCGCTAGTGCAGACTAGGATGTTCCATCAGTAAACACCTGCCCGCAGCATCAGCTAGGCAGTCAGCAACACATGAAGCAGCATAATAGAGGTTTGCTTTATCTTCCTTCCTGCCCGTGTTGTTTCACCAAGCGTGCACGTGAAGGTTGTCCACAGCATTGGGCGACTTGCCATTGATGCAATAAGATGGGACATGTTTCGTCTGTTTTTAAGTCTGAAAAAGTACATGATGTGACGACAGGGTAACCGATGATGATTCTGTACTGTATGTAAATTGCATGTCTCCTCATTCCGGCGAACTTTACCTCACTGTGCAAATGCTGGGAAAGGATGTGAGGATACAGGTCTACACTGGCTCAGTGGCCACTTATTAACTCACAGACGTATTTAAGGCTGGGTTCACCGCCTTTGTCGGACATCACGCGTCACCTACATGCTTATAATCAGCAGATTATTTCACTTGTGGGTCAATTTGACATAGATATTTCCTACAAACCTGTTGTGTGCACCGTCAATGTCTTTGTTGTTGACAGCATTGTCACTGATATTTTATTTGGGTTGATGCCTTTCACATTTTTGGATTCTCAGTCGATGACGCAGTGCGCAGCATCTTTGATGACATTGCTTGTGCTCAGCTTGATATCTTATCAGAGGTCTTTTCTACACTCTTTTTCTCCTGGTCTAGGTTGTGTCACCAATTTTAAGGCACATATTACTCTAAAAACTGCTGCCTGGCCAAGGTTTTTTCAGCCCGACCCATTCCTGTTGCCTTGCGTTTGAGGTTGATCAGCTGACTGTTTTAGGTGTATTGCGTCTCTTCTCTTCCAGATAGTGGTCCTCTCCCCTTGTTATTGTTAAAAAATCCAAGTGCAGGCATCACCTCTGTGGTGATTTCAAAGCATCTGTCAATGCTCAGTGCCTTATTGACACACATCCTATGCCTCGACCCGAGGAATTGTTTCCAAAGTTGGCTGGGGGTCAGTACTTTTCTAAGATTGACCTATCTGAAGCATATCACCAGCTTCCATTGGATGATGAATCTCACCAGTTTCTTGTTCTCATCACTTCATTTGGTCTTTATCAGTATCAAAGGTTGTTGTTTTGGTCTGCTAGTTCTCTCACCATCTGCCAAAGATTTTTGGAACAGTTGCTCGCTGCTGTTCCTGACTGTATCAATTATCAAGATGACATTGTAATGCCATCACTGTCGAACATCTCAGCAACCTCTGGACTCTCTTTATGGCTGTACAATCTGCAGGGTCAAAATACAACCTCCAGAATCTTTTTCAACAGTCAATTGTCTACTTTGGTTTTCAGTTATTGAGGAAAGGTATTCGTCCTTTTCGATAGCATGTTGCTGCGCTATTGAGGCTTTCCCTCATTCGACATTGCTCAAGGAGCTACAGGCCTTTGTGGGACAAATAGCCTACTATTGCAAGTTTATTGCCATCTGCCACTACACTGGTTGCTTTGTAAGAATGTGCCTTTTCACTGGTCTGCTGATTGTGATGCTGCTTTTCTTCGTCTCGACAAACAACTGCAGCAGGCCCCTTGTCTTGCCACATATTGCCCTGGACAACATTTGCTTCTAGCCACCAACACCTCCCATTATGGAATTGGTGCTGTTTTGGAACATCAATACACTTTCAGATTATTTATGCATCAAAGACACTTACTGATGTGCAATGGAAGTGTTTCTAGATAGAAAAGTAGGCCTTGAAAAAGTTTGGTCTCTTTCTTTATGGGGCAAAGTTTCATCTAATCACCAATAATAAGCCATTAGCTCCTCTCTTCCATCCCTCAGCTTCACTCCCTGACAAGGCAGCTCACTGCCTACAATGTTGGGCTCTGATCCTTTCTCGCTTCGTCTACAAGATTCGTTTCCGACCCACTCCTCAGCATGCCAACGCTGATATGTTGTCCCATTTGCCAATGGGGCTGGACTTTGTTTTCGACCGTGATGAGCTGCTGTGCTTTCATGTGGACGCCCCCAAATGAAGTGTTGTTGATGGGTTCCCCATCAATGGTGACAGGTTAGCGATGGCTACTGCTTCTGACTCTATTCTGTGTCGGGCGCTACATTTCATTCAATGGTGTTGGCCTGATTGGCTATCCCAGAAGGGCCTCTGACCCATTGTGTAACTACTTTGCCCTTCATTTCCGCCTCACTGCTCGTAACAGTGTTGTCCTCCTCTCCACAGATGGGGCCTCACCGCGAGTGGTCCTGCATCCCTTCGGGCTTCTGTTCTTTGTCTGAGTCATCAGGTACACTGGGGTGTCTCATGCACAAAGGGGTCGGTGTGTTGGCATATCTATTGGCCTAACATCGATGCGGACATCGCACACATGGTTGCCTATTGTGGACGCCTATTCTAACTTTCCCCTTGTTGTACATTGTGTTGTGTTGCCTTCCACAGAAGTGACCACCCTGACACAAGCCAGAATATTTTCTTTGGAAGGCCGTCCTTCCACGCTGGTCTTGGACAATGGACCGCAATTTACTTCCTCTGAATTCTCCGATTTTTGTACTCAACATGGTGTCACAAACATCACTGCTCCAACCTTCCATGCTCAATCAAAGGCCAAGGTTAAATGCTTTATTTGTACTTCCAAATCACAAATGAAAAAATTGCTCACTTCTTCTACCTCTGATGAAGTTTTGTTCCAGTTTCTGGAGTCCTACCGTTTTACTCCCATGGGTGACCAAAGCCTGGGCGAGCTCCTCCTTGGCCACCAACCTCATACTTGCTCCACCTTCTTCGCCCTCCGCCCCATTGGGCAGGGCAGAATCCATTTACAAAGTTTTTGGAAGGCACTCCTGTTTGGCTGCGGGGGTACAGCAAGCGCCCAAAATGGATTCAGGGTCAGATCCCTAGTCCTTGCGGCAAATGCCTCTACAGTGTCTGCACGACTGCTGGAGAAGTGGTGCGCCATGTGTGCCAAATTCATCCACAATTAACTTCGGCAGCAGGTTCCACAGCAGCACCAACACCATCTCCACCAAGAGCTACTCCCAATGGGTTGGAAGTGCCACAATTCGTTCAATGGCCCACTGGCATGGTAAACCAACCACAAGCACAGCAACAGCCACCGACAGTTCCTTTACCAGTTACCAACCCAGAATCACAAGAAGACTTCATCATGCATGAGCTTGAACAAACACCCCAGGAAGAGTTATCCTTATCCCCTTCGAATATTCAGACTGATCAAACACAAGGCTCACTGGTCATTCCAACACTCCATTGTGCATTGTGTGTCCCACACCAGGAGTAGACACCTGGCAGCTCTCCAATGTCTCCAATCATCACTTTAAGGCATCTTCCTACAAGACTGGGGTCTAGTTGTGGACACTTTCCTCCATATGTGAATGTTCCTCCCATGAAGTTTGCAGACATGCGTGCAGGACACATGGATATCAGCTATCTTGACACCACCTACAGCGAGTGAGTGCTCAAACCAAAAGGGCGAGAAGTGTTGTGGTTTCACGCATGATGTTCAACACAGCCGCCATGAATTTCCGTATGACTGACGGTAGGGCTGCTGCTCTCAAAATATTGTTACAGCAGCGCCAACCAGAACGCAGCGTGAGAAAGAGTGCAGATATGAAACAGTTCCTGTAGAACCACTTCAGTGTGTACATGTATTCATTTCTCAAGTGTGTTTTGTTCTTTATGAATTCCGGAAGTGGAAGTAAAGTTCATTTAAAGTTATTACAATAATAGTGTTCTGAAGCCGGGTATTTTTGACAATTGACTGAAATATGCTGTTGTAAAGCCATTACTTGAAAAAGGGGATAGATCTGATGTCAACAACTGTCGCCCAATATAATTTGTTATTTTAAAAGTAAAGTACTAACAAAAAGGCTTTTCAACAGAAAATGCTTTACATACTTTTACTGGTCAAATATTAAATGCTTAGAACAACCAGACATTACCTGTTGGGCTTTTTGTTATCTTTGAAAGACTTCCAATTGTGTAAAATATGGAATTCTTCTAGATATGCTCAGGTATTGTCCTACGAGGGGGACAGTGCACCAATGGTTTAATTCTTACCTAACTGGAAGAGTGCAAAAAAGTTGAAATAAGTGGTTCACATAACACACAATAATCACCTTTTTCCTCAGACTGGGGAGTTATCAATAATGGGAGTCCCACAGAGCTCATCTAGGGTCCTTTGCTGTTTTTAATATATATTATTGACTCATCTTTCTGTATTCACGAAGATAAACTAGTGCTTTTTGCTGGTAATACAAGTATTGTAATCACACCTGACAAACAAGAATTAACCGATGAAATCTATACTAATAATAAATCTGTAAATGTAGGCCTGTCACTGTTCCCTTAAATCTTCAAAACTACTGGACGAGTCTTCATGCGGTTTTCACAGGAAACATGGGAAAAGTTTGGGTCAACATATAGGCATAATTTTATCAAAATCAGATCACGGAAACAAAAGATATCGTAAATTTATGTGTTTTCTGTAACCGCCATGTCTGTTTGTTCAACTATTAAAAACCTCTTATCTCGAAAACTACTTCACCAATTTGCATGGGATTTTCACAGGTAACTTGAGCGTAACTCGGGGTAACATATAGACTTTGTTTCATAAAAATCGGATCACGGAAAAAAAGAATATCGTAATTTAAAAATTTTTATCTACAACCGTCATGTCTTGAACACGTTTATCTCCAAAACTAATTAACGAATTTGCATGGGGTTTTCACACGTAACTGGAGCATATCATGCGGTTTCATAAAGGCTTCAATAATTAAAATCAGATCAGAGAAAATGAAGATATCATAATTTAACCATTTGTTAAAAAGCCGTCGTGTATGTCTATTTGTTTAAGGTAATCTCCAAAAGTACTACACAACCTTTCATGGGTTTCCACAGGTAATTTGGGAATAGTTTGGAGAGTAACATAGGCTACATTTCATCAAAATCGGATCAGACGAAGGAAAGATATCGTAATTTGAAGATTTTTTGTGTATACTATGCTTATAAGTATGTTGTAGTTCAGCAAATCTCCAAGAATACTATACGAACTTCCGTGGGGTTTCATAGGTCAACTGAGAATACCTTGGGGTAACATATAAGCTTTGTTTCATCAAAATCAGATCAGGGAAAGAAGAGATATCGTAATCTGTAGTTTCTGGTGTATGCTGTGCTTGAATTGCAGCGTAGTATAGCAAAGATCCAATAGAGGCGCTGCTACATAGCATACCAAATAATTAATAGATGGCGATGCTGCGTTAGAATCCTTCTTGAAAAATTAGTCACGTACGAGGGGAATAATTCTTTATGTTGATAATGAAATAAATAATTGTTGTTTCGATCAATAAATTAATGATCCCCCTAAAGCTAAAATTTTGTTGCCAACGTAAACATACTAAACCGCTGCCACTGCAAGTAAAATTTAACACAGGTACGACAAAAAAAAATTGCTTACTAGCTGCATCCCGCATTGCCTTGCAATTGCATGGAAAGAATAATAGTGCTTCTTTCCGCGGGTATCATTTGAATTTAAAACATAAGACGTTCCTTCACGTCTATCGATGTATTAATTTACTAAGAATTCTTTGCAGGGAAAATCGAATTTATGTAGTTCCCTTTCTGATTTGAGTATATCCTCATTACATTTTGAGTGCGTTCTCTCGAGGAATACTCGAAAACGCCATAGTAACGAAAGGACAAAGTGAGGCGATGTTAGTTACACAGTACACCAAATAACTAATTATGGCGTTCCTGCGTTTTTTTCATTCCCATAACTATGGTGTAATAAACTGCAAGAAGGGGCACATTTTTACTTACAGCGGTGGCCTTGTGTGCTGATGTTGGCAACGGCCGTTGAATGCTTTCGAGCGGTCTAAAGCGGCTCGCTGCGGAGCGCGCGGTTTCTCGCCGTGGAGGTTCGAGTCCTCCCTGGGGCATGGGTGTGCGTGTTGTCCTTAGGTTAGTTTACCTACGTTTAAGTAGTTTGTAAGTTATGGACTGATGACCACGCAGTTTGGTCTGATACATTTACAGACATTTGAACAATTTTTTAAATGCTTTTTCAAAAATCAGTCACGTAGAATGAGGTGAATAATTATTTAAGTTCACGATGAAATAAATAATTTATGCTGTTCTGGTCAGTAAATTAATCGTCCTCCTATAGCGAATAGTTTGTTGCCAATGATAGCAAACTAAAACACTGCCACTGCAAGTAAAATTTAACCAGGTAGGACAAGAAATAATTTTTTATTCCTAGCTATATCCCATATGCTTTGCAGTATTATGGAAAGAAAAGTGCATCTTTAGACGGGTATAACCACTAAATGGTACACTGAGTAGAAATATCTATGGAGTGAACATTGCATTCTGTGCATCTCCTCAACATTAAGTTGGAATTACCACGTGATATTGAGACAAATCCACTCTTTCCACACATTTATTTGCTCTTGCGATTGGTTTGTACAGCATTGGCTGCAAAGAAGCCCCACCTCCTTTTTGCAGAGCATAACATGAAATAACATCTAAATAAATGAGTCACAGAAGCAACAAGAAAGTTGAGGAAGCGCCGCTAAAAGGGCCATTTACACATAGTCATCCGTCTTAACCGAACACAAAAAGACCAAGATAAAGTCAGCGATTAGCAGATTTTTCCAAATATCACAAGACATTTCCATCTTATTGTTGAGTACACAAAATCTGTTTGCGCATCTGAATGCTCAATCCAGAGATATTTCTGCTCTGTGCCTGCCACCAGAGCATAATTGTTCGGTACAATATTGTGATTAAATTTTGTAATTACTTACTTTTGGTATGGACTACATTAAGATAGAGAAATACATCTTCTTTTGCAGACACAACTGAACTTAGAGTTATAATCCGACTTCTGAATATATAAGTTCTCTTACACCTGGTCGATTTCAACTTCATGCTTTAATTCAAATGATCAAATGTTTGTTAAGCTAAAGGGACTTAACTGTGGGGTCATCAGTCCCTAAAGTTACAAACTACTTGTGAACGACCTTATACTAAAGAAGACACAAACATCCATGACCGAGGGGGGGATTCGAACCCCAGACCGAAGTGACCGTGCAGACTGTGACTGGCGTGCCAAAGACCGCTCGGCCACCGCGGCCGGCCATGCTTTAATATGTGGGGACATTTATTAGCTGAAAGAGTGGCCGATGCTGCTGACACAGTGAATTCCCTGGAAATACTATATTTAATGGAAAGTCGTATACAGACGATCAGCTGACACCATTCCTTCAACGATCACCCAGACTTACTTTATCGCACATTCACACCACTGTGAGGTCGTATTTAAACAGACCTGAACTCCTCTGTTGATTTAATTACCAGACTTTCAGCATTCTTTGAGTTTTCGATAATAGGGAGCACTGCATACAGAATAACTACATTGTCCCCAGTGCAACACTGCAATAAACTAATAATTCACCATGCACTTACTGTGAGAGATAAACAGTTTAGTACTACACCATAGAACCAATACATGGCGCTGTTGTTATACATCTCAACGATGGAAGTGTTTTCAGAAGTTTACTCCAAACAGACAGTTACACACTGCAATTTTAACTTTGTGAACACAAGCTAATATTACCGAGTGAGATGGCACAGTGGTAACGCACTGGACTCGCATTCGGAGAATGTTGGTTCAAATCCACCTCCGGCCATCCAGATTTAGGTCTTCCGTGATTTCTCTAAATCACTCCAGGCAAATGCCGGGATGGTTCCTTTCAAAGGACACTGCCGATTTCCTTCCCCATCTTTACCCAAAACTCAGAGCATTAGCTCTGTCTCTAATGACTAAGCTGTCGATGGGATGTTAAGCCATAAGCTTCCTTCCTTCCTTCCAACCTAACATTGAATTAACCTCGTTCCGGAGTTTGTACTTAAATTAATTTCACTTTGATATGAAAAACCTTATGAACATTCATCGTTTACGACAATGATTTCTACTTACATTTGACATTTTGGCTAGGAGAACTGAGTTTATTGATAGAGCGATCCAACAACAGGTCCCGCTTTAACAACCATTGTGAAGCACGGGCAAATAAGCTAGTTGTAAATAATATCTCTCATAAAATCATTAAGTGATTCTTTACAAATGGATAAAACACAGTATATACAATTCTGTGCAGTAAATGGCATGACACAATTAATAAACATAGACTTTGTACAGAAGTATGTTGCTAAGTTACAATGTTAAACATTTTTAGGTGTGTGTGCATTGTTGAGAAATTGAATTGGAAAACACACATTGATGATCTGCTCCCCCCAGGGGGCCCACAGTTCTTTTGTGGGTACGTGTGTGGCGCGCACGGGGCCCCGAGCCGGAGCAGCCTTTCTTCTGCCCCAGGCTGCTTCACTTTCCCTCCCGGTTTATGCCTTCGCCCGGAGACGGGCGTATTTCACGAGTTCAGGTGTTTTCTTGTTGTCGTTTCTCTTATTCCTTGGTTCCTTCCTTTCTTACCCTTTGTTTCTGTCTCTCTCTCTCCTTGTCCTCTCCTCGCCTTCTTCTTCTCATTAGTCTCCGCCTCGGCGTTTGAGACACCTTTCCTTCTTTCTCTTCACTTCCTCTATTCTTCTTCTTCTTTCCTCCCTGTGCGTGTCTGAAGGCCGACCCACGCATTATCATGCGTAGCAGGTGACGGGGTAACGCGTAATTCCCCGCCCCGGGTAGACAAGTAGGGCACGTACGTACCCCCTGGTAAAGGCCAGGCCCAGGGAGGGGTGATTACCCGAGCTGGTACCTTCCGAACATGCCAATTGGTCCCTCCATCAGTTCTCGGGAGGTGTGACCTGAGGTGTGAACAATCACCTAAGGCGGGTAAGCCCTCGGAGAGGGCCCCCACTAGGAAGGAGCGCGCCATCGGAGACGCCGGTAATCACGGGGGACACTTCCGCAATGACTTCCTTCTCTTCTTCACTGACATTGACCCAGAAACGTAAGATAGATTCGCCTCAGCAAAAGAAGACTCTGCCTAATTTGCCGAAATTTCTTGTTGTGTCGCGCACCGACGGAAAAGACTTCACTTCTGTCAATCCTTTCGTTATACAGAAAGGTGTTGATGCAATTGCTGGCCCTGTTAAAACCTGTTCGCGTCAGCGCAATGGCTCATTGTTGCTGGAAGTGGACAGTGCTTTCCAAGCCCAGAAACTTATCCGGACTACGTTATTACACACGTTTCCAGTCAAAGTAGAAGCGCACCGCACACTCAACTCGTCACGTGGGGTAGTTTTTACGAGATCCCTTGACGGGTTGTCTGATGACGACATCCGGTCCTATATGTCCGATCAGGGTGTGATAGCCGTCCACAGGGTGATGAAAAAGGTAGATAACCAGCTGACACCGACTCGTACTGTGTTTTTGACATTCGACAGAGTTGACCTCCCATCGAAGGTCAAAGCAGGGTATGAAGTTATCTCAGTCCGCCCTTATATTCCAAACCCAACGCGCTGCTACCAATGCCACAGGTACAACCATACCCGTGAACATTGCCCACATGCAGCAAAATGTGTCACTTGTGGTAGGGACGCCCATGAGGGGGATTGCCCACCTCCGTCCCCTCACTGCCTAAACTGCAACGGCGACCATGCGGCTTCCTCTCGCGACTGCCCTGTATATAAGGATGAAAAAATCATTCAGCAAATTCGGGTCACGGAGAAGGTATCAACATCTGCCGCTCGAAAGTTGTTGGCGAGTCGAAAGCCCACTGTCCTCCCAGCGGGTACATACAGTAAGGTCCTCACCTCAACTCGACCTACTAAGGATTCCAGTACCCAGACTTGTGATTTCACTTTCGCTGACACAGTTGTGCGATCCGCCAGCCCGAAGATTGCCCGTTCCACGTCCCCGCTTCCTCCTGCTGCTTCTAAGGTACAGTCTTCGTCAACCTCTAGTAAACCGCGGGCACCTAAACAAGATGCCTGGACCTTGAAAAAGGAACCCGTCCGTGAGGATTTTCTGCGTTCTCAGGCTTCCCAACCGTCAACTGCCTCTTCCCGCCGTCACTCTTCCAGAAGAGCTGACAAGAAAAAGAGTTCCTCTCCTTCCCCGCCGAGGCGTGACCCATCTGTCGCGCCGTCCAACAGTTGCCGGCCTCGGCCGTCTTCTGTTTCACCGGGACGCTCCGTTTGCCGGGCGCCCGGCCCTTTACCGGCGGTGGAAACTGCCCCTCCTGATCAACTCAGGGAGGTGGCAGGCGCGTCGGTCGAACCAATGGAACATGACCCTTTGCCCCCAGACAGCGATAGCAGTGCTCCCTCGAAATCCGGTCCTCAGCGGCCGTCGAGGTGACCCCGCTCGCTACTTGGTTTTTATCCTTATTTCTTCTCTCATTTTTATCATGGCGCTCCTTCAATGGAACATTCGCGGCATTCGTTCTAATCGGGAGGAGTTAAAACTACTCCTTCGATTGCACTGCCCGCTTCTAGTCTGCCTCCAGGAAACTAAGTTGCGTCCACGTGATCGTGCAGACTTTCCACACTACACCTCTGTGCGGTTCGACCTGCCACCCGTGGAAGGTGTCCCAGCCCATGGAGGGGTTCTGATGCTCCTTCGAGACGACGTCTATTTCCATCCCATTTCCTTGCACACTCACCTACAGGCAGTTGCCGTCCGCATCACCTTATCCACATTTACCTTCTCCCTCTGTAATATATATTCGCCATCGTCATCTGCCCTTACTAGGGCAGATGTGCTAAACCTTGTTGATCAGCTCCCTTCACCTTTCGTGTTGGTAGGCGACTTTAATGCCCACCACCCCCTATGGGGCTCTCCGGCACCTTGTCCGAGAGGCTCCCTTTTGGTGGACCTTCTCCACCACCTCGATCTTGTCTGCCTCAACACCGGTACACCGACCTTCCTTTCTGACACAACACTCACTTATTCCCATATCGACCTCGCAATATGCACTCCTCAGCTTGCCGGTCGGTTTGAGTGGTATGCACTTTCTGACACGTACTCGAGTGACCATTTCCCTTGTATCATCCACTTCCTACATCATTCCCCATCTCCACGTCCCACCAGTTGGAACATTTCTAAAGCCAACTGGGGGCTTTATTCTTCCATGGCTGTTTTTCACAATCAGCATTTTCCCAACTGTGACAGTCAGGTCGAATACCTCACAGAGGTTATTCTCACTGCTGCTGAACGTTCCATACCTCGTACATCCTCTTCTCCACGTCGTGTCCAGGTCCCTTGGTGGACTGCAGCCTGCCGCGACGCGCTTCGAGCCCGACGCCGTGCCTTACGCACCTTCCGCCGCCACCCAACTTTGGAGAATTGCATCAATTACAAACGTATGAGAGCGCAGTGCCGTCGTATCATAAACGACAGCAAGAAAGCTTGCTGGACAGCTTTTACTAGTTCTTTTAACCGTTTTACTCCCTCCACGGTTGTCTGGGGTGGCCTACGCCGTTTGTCCGGCATCAAGTTCCACTCCCCGATTCCTGGCCTGACCGTGGAGAACGCGGTCCTTGTGGACCCAGCTGATGTTTCAAACGCATTGGGTCGTTTCTTTGCGGAGGTTTCGAGCTCTGCCCATTACCACCCTGCCTTTCTCCCTCGCAAACAGGTAGAGGAGGCACGGCCGCCTTCTTTCCGCTCTTTTAATCGTGAAAATTATAACGTCGCCTTCACCATGCAGGAGCTAGACCGTGCTCTCGCCCTGTCCCGGTCTTCTGCTCCCGGGCCCGATTCCATTCATATTGAGATGCTGAAGAACCTCTCTCCTGCGGGCAAGTGCTTTCTTCTTAGTACCTACAATCGCATATGGACTGAAGGTCATGTTCCCACAAGTTGGCGTGAAGCCATTGTTGTCCCCATCCCCAAACCAGGGAAGGACAAACACCTTCCTTCCAGTTATCGTCCCATTTCTCTGACGAGCCGTTCTTCGTGTCCTCAGTGGCACGTCATGGGGAGCGGATCGTACCGTCCTGCTTCACCTTTACCAGGCCATTGTTCAGTCGAAGCTAGACTATGGAAGCCTTGTGTACTCTTCAGCACGGCCGTCGATTCTCCGCCGTCTCAACTCTATCCACCATCGGGGATTACGTCTGGCGACCGGTGCATTTTATACCAGCCCTGTTGAAAGTCTGTATGCCGAGGCTGCTGTATTACCCTTGACCACTCGACGTGACATACTCTTGTGTCGGTATGCATGCCGCCTACGGTCGATGCCCAACCATCCCTCTTACAGATTATTTTTTGACGACTCACTCGATCGCCAATATCAGTTGTCTGCGATTGCCTTGCTTCCACCGGGAGTTCGGTTTCGCCGCCTGCTACAACGGCTCGATTTTACCCTTCCTTCCACCCTTCGGTTGAGCGAAAGCCCATTGCCACCTTGGCATCAGGCCCAGGTTCACACACACCTCGAACTTAGTTCGCTCCCCAAGGAGAGCACTCCGGATTTGGTATTCCGCTCGAGGCTTGTCGAACTCCGTTCGCGGTTCGATAATGCCGTATTTATATACACTGATGGTTCCAAGAGCACTGCCGGTGTCGGATCTGCCTTCGTCGTCGGGGACAACCGGTTCCAATACAAGCTCCCTGACCGGTGCTCGACCTTCACGGCTGAGCTTTTCGCCCTCCACCAGGCCGTTTTGTATACCTGCCGCCACCGCCAACCTTTCTATGCCATATGTTCTGACTCCCTTAGTGCCCTGCAGAGTCTTAAGGACCCTTTCTCGAACCATCCTCTCGTGTATCGGATCCAACGCTCCCTCCAGTTGCTGGCGGATGACAGCTGTCACGTTTCTTTCCTGTGGGTCCCTGGCCATGTGGGTGTGCCCGGGAATGAGGCCGCCGACACAGCAGCCAAGGCAGCAGCTCTTTTGCCTCGCATGGCTACCTCTTGCGTCCCATCGGACGATGTTCAACGGGCTCTTCGCCGGAGTATCGTGTCGCAATGGCACAGTGTGTGGCTTTCACTGTACAACAATAAATTGCGAACTGTCAAACCGATCCCGACCGCTTGGAGGACATCCTCACGCCCCTCTCGGCGGGAGGAGGTCATCCTGGCTCGGTTGCGGATCGGTCATTGCCGTTTCAGCCACCGTCACTTGCTATCCGCCGAACCTGCACCGCTCTGCTCCTGCGGTGAACTGCTGACAGTGCGACATGTTTTACTGACTTGTGTTAATTTTAATCATCTCCGTGTAGCCCTTCACTTTCCGTCTACTCTGGAGGAAATTTTAGCTGATGACACACGAGCAGCTGCTCGGGTTTTGCGTTTTATGAACTTGGCCAACCTATCCAAGGATATTTAACCCTTTTAATTGTCTTTTATCTTTCGTTTTTAGCCTCTTGTTGATGTTCTGACAGTCACCATTTTTTTGAGATCATAGCGAATCAATGTTCTTGGCTGGGCGGTAATGACCATAGAAGTTGTGCGCCCTAAACCCAAAAAAAAAAAAAAAAAAATGATGATCTGCTGAAATGTTCTGAGTTGAACTACTCATACTGTTGAGGCTATTGCTAAATTTGTGATATGTATATCAGTAAATTAGCATACTATGCCTATTTTTATTCATGTATTTCATTTGGCATTATATTTTGAGGTAAATCATCACTGAGTTAAAAAGTACTCATCATACAAAAGCTTGTAGTCATAATAATTACTATAGCTCACCCAACTGTTCCTGCAGACATGTATTCAAGGAACTAGGGCATTCACAGTATGTACCAGTATTTAATAACCCAATCCTAAAGTAATAGACATGAGCATAATTAAAACACTAAGAGAAAGGACGAGCTTCACTATTCAAGATTAAATCTAACTTTGGTCCGGAAAGGGGTGCTGTTACAAAAGTCTTCAGCCAATTGCCAAATAACTTCAAAAGCCTGACAGATAGCAAAGTACAATAAAAAAAAAAAAAAAATTAAGAATTTTTGAATGCTACTCTTTCTATTCAGGAGATGCATTTTTATATATAAATTAATAATTTTCGAAAAAATAAAATGAATTAAAAAATGCATTTCTTCAAATATTTTGTGAAGGTACATTTTATTAAACTGAAATGTATTCATGATGGGTGGAACAGTCAGTAATCTAATCTTTTGAATTGTAGGCGATATATTTTTATGCTGATAAGAGCAATTGTTACCATTGGAGACTTTGTATTTGCTCTCATAGTTGGGTGGTTGATGTACTAAACAGTGCAATCAGTAGATTTTGGTCTGTTAGCATTTGGAACTTTACGTCGTTTAAGTACGAGGTGATTAAAATTACTTTTTAGTTGACGTTTGTCACTGGCACATTGGCAGCCAGCAATAGGTGACACACAATCATTGTGCGCCAATTCACAAATACTGCTAATATATTTTCTAAATGGAAACAGTGTTGGAAGAGGCTGCCAAGAGTTAATGGTGACAATGCGAAAATCTGTGTCGACAGCTAATTTTAAGTGATCAGTGACTAAACTGCAGCAGAAGACACATTTTGTAGTCCTCAATTTAATCCCGTGTTGTAATCTAACCACATCGGCAGCCCTGTTTAGCACATAATTACATCTTATTAATGACACAAGAAGATTGATTAGAATTAAAAAAAGAAAGAATTGTGGATGAGAAAAAAAAGAAAGAAAAAATCTAGAAAGAGTGTTTGACAAGGAAGTGAATACGAATTGACCAGTTGTTGTGGCAGTTTGCCAATAGGAACGGTTCAGGTGTGATGTTCTGATTGGAGGAAAGCAGCTCCAATGCGTGAACTGTCAACTAGCAAGTAATTTTAAGCAGACTATAGATGTGAAATTTCTTGACTGCCTAAATTATAGAGAAAATCTCTTATTCAATTTGGGAGTAATGTCACTGTACACCATTGAGCATCTTTGGAATGAACACATTGGAGTATTCAGAATCATTGTCTTCATTGTGGGACAGCACTGCACATGTTCCAAGCTGTGTGTGTTCAGTCTGAGAAACAGCAGATTACCAGGCTAAGATGGGATGAGGAACAGTGCTGTTTTCAGGCTTTGCTGTGTCACTTTCGAGAGACCACTCAAAAGCATTGAACAGTTGTGCAATTTTAGTGACCTTGGGAATAAAACATTACTAGTTCCTAATATTTCCATAAAATATTGAAATTCCCGTAGATTTTGTGGTCCAGCCATGTTCTATAGATGATATGGATCTGTTGCATTCTACGACAAGTGCCCTTTCTGCTTATATTAAAACCAAAATATACTTGATAGATTGATGAGAAATTGCACTTTATGAGATTACAGTTAAGTGCTGAAGAAAGTAGCCTACTAAATGGTGGTTGATAGTTCCTAACTGCTCTAGTGCATTCCACTTCTGTGAGACTAGTGACATTATGTGGGTGTGCACATAGTGAGATGAAGTTCCCTGTTACAAATGAATATTAAGCAATTTTCTGTAATTGCCAAACCATACTGTTTGAATGTGTCAAAACCAAATATGGCTTCAACATTAATGAAATTAATGACTAAGAATTGTATATGGAACTTGTTTTAAAAATACCTTGTATTTGTATTTTGTGGCCACTGTAAACAGTTTCATGTTTGTGAACTGGTTTCAATTTATGGAACCTAATGCAACATAGTTCCTACTATTTATAATACATAATACAACAATATCTGCTTGAAAAGTGCCAGAATTACCATGTACTTATAATGTTAATAATAATTTAAAGATTTACTCATTTCAAGATTTATTAATGTTTTTATGTTCTGCACTGTTGTGTTTACATTATACTGACTTGTTTTGGGAAGAGGACAATATAGCTTAACAAGATTCAGTATCACAAGTGAAACAAGTAGCTTACTAAGGGATTGAGGATGTTAGATGAAAAATCTAGGGTAAATGATGATAATTAATTAAGTTCTCAGAAGAAGAACTATGCTTATAAAATGACTATTCAGATGCAATTAAAGTTTCACTGCTCTAAAATTCTATATTACTGTCAGTAATTGATTACAGCACATTGTTTTTATTGTGTTGTCATGTTGTAAGAGAAGAGCCAGATCTAAAAAAATTCACATATCTGCTTGCTTCTTTGCAATTTCAGGGAAATCTTTTGGCCACAGGAGCATCAGAATCTGAGATATATGTGTGGGATCTCAATAACATGGGGACACCAATGAGTCCTGGTGCAAAGGCACAACCCGCAGATGATGTTGTATGGATTGCATGGAATAGACAAGGTGAATTCTACATAAAATTCCTCAATTTATAGTCTCTCTCTCTCTCTCTCTCTCTCTCTCTCTCTCTCTCTCTCTCTCTCTCTCTGTATTGGGAAATGTGGATTGTGGGATTTTGCATTGGGTTGTAGGACCTGACATTGTTGTGGAGTGTAGATTTGTGTTGCAGAATTCCAACTTAAGGGATGTCCAGAAGCTCTCCAAAGATCAGAGGACTCTGTCCTTTAGAAAGTCAACAACTTAACTCCTAAAATTATGAAAGCTGTTGCATGTGCATTGCTTGCTGACAGGTAAATTTGCAACTTGACAACGTTTCTCATTGAAATTGCCCAAGAGATTAAAACTCTAAGCTGGCTTGAAAGACACATTTTTCCAGCTATCCAGCCTTGACTCATTGCCTGTCCTCACAGATTTAAATCACCAGGGTGTTTCCATTTAACTTGCACCCAATGCAGAATGAAAAATTCATTCTTTGGTTAACTTCTTTTTCAACCCAATACTGCTGTGATGCAGCCAGATTACATTAAGCGTACCAGTATATGGCATAAACTTTTTCCTTTACTAATATTGTTTACCATATATCACTAACGTTCTGGTAGCTTCTCACAATCACTTACAGTTTACTGATTAAAGGAGTAGTATTTTTGAAATGTTTCATTTTTTATAAGGTTTGTCAGCTTCCTGTTACATTTATACTATAGACAAGAAATGGTATTTACTCAGTTTCACTCTGTTTGTGTTGCCTTATTTACAAAACTCCTTATTGCATCATAAATAACTTAGCAGTCAAGGAAGCCACTCACTGTGAAAAGCTGAAGAGATGAGTCATCAAAGGACATCTCAAGATAGGAATAGTTTATCTCCAGTTCCTGCTCTTTTTTCCACGGCCTTCCCCTCCCTGGCCACAACCTGGGAAGAGGGTTAGGTCTGCAGATGAAATGCAAAGTGTTCCCCAAGTACTTGGTGTGTTCTAGGACAGATGGGGGTAACATTTGCTGCAACCAAACCTCTCTTCTTTGAAGAACACATTGAAGACAAGTTTGGTGAAGTCGAGGAACTTAGTAAGATGTGTTTTGGCCCTGTCTTGATTCACGCGCCCTCTGCCACCTAATTGGCTGTACTTTGAGCCTGCCAGCAATTGGGAGACATCCCAGTGAGCATCACGCCTCACCAGTCCCTTAACGTGACACACAGTGCTATTTTTCACAGGGACCTTCTGTTACAATCAGACGAGGAACTCAGAGCAAACCTGGAATGCCCCTCAGGGGCTCAGCATTAACTTGCTGAGTACGGGCTTGGCGAACCCGGGGTCCTGAGCTGTGGGCTGTGTCGCGCCAACAGTCCGCTACACCATAAGCTCTGTGCGTGCTTCAACGACCATCGTTCGGCGCGACGGTGGAACGTTGTACGTTTCAGAGCCCGGGGATCTTGGCTTAATCGCCCGGGTCGCGAGGACGGTACAAACCTCTATAAAAAAAACCTCAATCTCAAGGTGTGCTACGTGCCGAGGAGATGCATGGCTGTTGAGGTTGAACAGCCGCTAGCGAGCAACCTCTGAGGAACCTGCCGCACCTCAGTTGTATGAGGCTTACCCAGGCAAGCGGGGCTCTGCCTGGGTGGACCTTTAGTTCCCTAGCTGCTCGTGGGACGAGAATGAAACGAGCAATCAATAGCGTCGCCACACGCAAACCTGGCGTTTCTAAGCGTGGAAAAACAGAATTCGATGCAACTGCTTATGATCCTAAGACGTTCCCTTCCCTTGGCACCCCAAGGGAGGAACGTAGAGACCTTCGCCGATCTGAACCATAATCGCCACAATACCTAGTATGTGCCCGTTCCAATGGAGAGTCCTTTCTGTCTACTAAGCCACAGTTCTTCGTCGAACAGCTCGAAGACAAGTTTGGCGAAGTGGAGTCGTTCTCAAAGATGAAGAGTGGGGCTGTATTGATACAAACGGCGTCCCCAGCCCAATCGCGGGCATTGCTTGTCTGCGATAAGCTGGGTGACATCCCTGTGACAATCACGCCCCACAAGTCCTTAAACATGGTCCAGGGTCTAATCTATCAGAGAGGTCTATTGTCCCAGACCGATGAAGAATTGCGAGCAAACTTGCAGCGTCAAGGGGTTCACTTCGTCCGGCGTGTATACAGAGGACCCAAAGATAGCAGGGTTGCCACCGGTGCCTTTATCTTGGCCTTCGAAGGTGATACACTGCCTGAGAAGGTCAAGATAATGGTATACCACGTTGATGTCAAACCGTATGTCCCTCCCCCAATGCGGTGTTTCCGGTGCTGGAAGTTCGGGCACATGTCGTCCCGATGTACTTCCAGCCCAAACTGCAGGGAGTGTGGACGGCCATCACACCCGGACACCCCTTGTACCCCACCTCCTGTTTGCGTAAATTGCGGGCAACATCATCCGCCCTGCTCGCCAACTTGTACTGTTCTTCATCGGGAAAGGAAAATAATGGAAATCAAGACCCTGGAACGGCTTACTTTCTCTGAGGCACGCAAAAAGTACGAGCGACTCCATCCTGTGAAGATGACATCATCTTTTGCCGCATTCACAGCGGCACCTCTTCCATTCAGATCGATAGTACCAGTGTCATCTCCATCTGTGGGCCCTACGGGCCAACAATCATCGACTGCCCCCTCGATGGGTGGGGGACCATCTACATCTGTTGCTCCCACAACACCTGTGGGAGAAATATCTACCCCATCACCGGGGACTCCAGTCCCCACTCCCCAGCCGGGGAAGCACCAGCCTTCCCCGGCCCCTCTCGCCCGGAAGGGTTCCCTTGTGGCACCCCCTCCTGAGGCTTCCACGAGTGGTTTGGAGGGTCCCAGCCAGAGGCTGCAGGATCCACCTGCCCCCAGTCGTCGGGCTTCCCGATCGACATCGGGCCCAGAAACCGCTAGTGAGAAGTCCTCCCAGCCCTTAAGACCGAAAGGGCAGCGGGAGGTAAAGAAGAAAAAAACCGAAGAAGAAAGTCTCCTCAGACTTCAAAGTCAAGGAATCCTGCATCATCTACATTGGAAGATGAGGTTCAGATCTTCGCGTCTCTCGAGGATCTGGCCCTCACTAAGACGCTTGAGCCAATGCTCCTTGATGATGCAGATGTGCAACGACAGGCAGACCGCAAATCTTTGGGCTGACAATATTCAGTCTTTCATCATGGTTTTCCACATGAATCACATTCTCCAGTGGAATTGCGGAGGGTTTTTCAACCATCTAGCTGAGCTACAGCAGTTGTTGTGCCGTTTCCCAGTGTTGTGTATGGCTCTACAGGAAACTTGGTTTCCTGCTCAGCGGACTCCGGCCCTTCGAGGCTATCGGGGCTACTTCAACAACCGTGTCGACTGTGATAGAGCCTCTGGTGGTGTCTGTATATACACCCTTGCCACTGTCCCCAGTATTGCTGTGCCTCTCTGCACACCTATTGAGGCTGTTGCTGTTCGCCTTCGGGCTATGCTGGAATTGACTGTCTGTTCAATATACCTTCCTCCAGACAGGGATGTTTCGCCCACTGATCTTGCTGCTCTGGTAGCACAGCTGCCCCCACCGTTTCTTCTCTTGGGGGATTTTAACGCCCATCATCCTTTATGGGGCGGAATAGAGACGACCCGACGTGGTAGGTATGTTGAAGCTCTTATTGCACAACTAGACATCTGCCTTCTCAATACTGGTTCCCCGGCGCACTTCAGTGTTGCGCATGGCACTTTCTCAGCTATCGATCTCTCGGTCTGCAGCCCGATCCTTCTTCCACACCTCACATGGAGGGCCCTCGATGACCTCTGTGGGAGCGACCATTTTCCTATCCTTTTGTCGCTCCCACAGTCTCGACAGGCGGAACAACTGCCTCGATGGTCCCTCCATAGGGCTGATTGGCAGCGTTACACTTCTGCTGTTGTCATTCCTTCTCAACTGCCAGCCGATGTGGATGTGGCAGTCCAACAGGTGACTGTCGCCATAGTCTCCGCTGCTGAGGCCACTGTTCCAACCACCTCAGGGTCCCCTCGGCGCAAATCTGTGCCTTGGTGGTCACAAGAAATCGCTGAAGCCATTCGGGATCGGCGTAGGGCACTTCAGCGCTACCGGCGACATCCCACCATCGATCACCTGATTGCTTTTAAACGGCTAGGGGCCCGAGCACGACGGCTTATACGGCAAAGTAAGCAAGATTGTTGGGAGAGGTACGTCGCCTCTATTGGATCTCGTGCCTCACCTTCTCGGGTGTGGACTCAGGTTCGACGACTTTTCGGGTACCGCCCACCAACAGGAATCCCCTGTCTTCGATTACAGGGTACTGTCTGCTCAGACCCGCTTGCTGTCGCTGAGCACATGGCAAAGTTTTATGCAGGCATCAGTTCAACTGCAGCTTACAGTGAAGCCTTTCGCGCCATTAAAGAACGAGTTGAGCGGAAGCCACTGTCATTTCACACACATCGCCAGGAGCCATACAATGCACCCTTTAGCGAGTGGGAGTTTAAAAGTGCCCTTTCTGCATGCCCCGATACTTGTCCAGGACCAGATCGTGTTCATAGCCAATTTCTTCGGCATCTTTCTGTGGACGCTCAGAACCAACTGCTCGCCTTGTTTAACCGTCTCTGGGCAGACGGTGTTTTTCCTTCCCAATGGCGGGAAAGCACCATCATCCCAGTGATAAAACCTGGCACTGACCCACAGGTGGCTGACAGTTACCGTCCGATCAGCCTGACAAACGTCCTATGTAAGCTCGTTGAACGGATGGTGAGTCGGCGGCTTATGTGGATCCTTGAAGACCGGGGACTCCTGGTAGCACAACAAGGGGGTTTCCGTCAGGGCCGCTCCACAATTGACAATCTTGTGTCCTTGGAGTCGGCTATTCGTACAGCTTTTACCCGACGTGAACACCTTGTTGCTGTATTTTTTGATCTTCGGAAAGCGCATGACACAACCTGGCGCCACCACATACTGGCTACATTGTATGACTGGGGCTTACGGGGCCCACTTCCAATCTTTATCAGGAATTTTCTCACCCACCGCTCCTTCAGGGTTAGGGTGGGTACCACCCTTAGTTCCTCATACATCCAAGAGAACGGTGTCCCACAGGGCTCCGTCCTCAGTGTGCCTTTGTTTTTAATCGCCATAAACGGGCTTGCCATGGCTGTGGGATCCTCTGTCTGTTCCAGCTTGTTTGCAGATGACTTTTGTTTATATTATAGTTCGGCTAGTATTAGCGTCGCTGAACGGCGGCTACAGGGAGCCATCCGGAAAGCTGAATCATGGGCCTCTACCCATGGTTTTCAGTTTTCAGCGCAGAAGACCCGCGTGATACATTTCTGTCGACGGCGAGCAGTTCACATGGATCCTGAGTTATATCTCGGTAGTGAATTGCTCGTTGTCGCAGAGACTCATCGGTTTCTTGGCATGGTATTCGACAACAGACTTACTTGGGTGCCACATCTGCGTCAGCTGTGACAAAAATGCTCACGGCATCTTAATATTCTCCGCTGCTTGAGCCATACTGCTTGGGGTGCTGCTCGTTCCACCCTCCTGCAGCTGTACAAGTCCTTGATACAATCAAGGCTTGATTACGGATGCCTCGTATACGACTCAGCAGCACCATCCGCCTTGAGGATCCTTGACCCCATCCACCATGGTGGTCTCCGGCTGGCGACTGGGGCCTTTCGTACCAGCCCTGTGCCAAGTCTTCTGGCCGAAGCAGGGATTCCTCCATTACACTTCCGCCGGCAGCAGCTTCTCACTAGCTATGTTGCTAGAGTCCATGCCACGCCACATTATCCAAATCGCAGGCTTTTGTTTCCGACTGTTACCCCTCCTTTTCCACCACGTCGACCTAGATCAGGTCTTCCGATCGCGATCCGGGTTCGTACACTCCTCTCCTCACTTAATTCTCTACCTCTCCCTGAGGTTTTTCCCTGCCCATCCCGTCTTCCTCCTTGGTTCATCCCCCGTTTGAAGCTCCACCTGCAGTTGTCCTGCGATACAAAGGCATTAGTCTCACCACTTACACTCCGTTGCAAGTTTCTGGCACTTCTTGCTGCTCATCGTGATGCAGAAATCCTGTACACTGATGGCTCCCTGGTAAATGGCAGAGCCAGTTACGCTTTTATTCATGGTGACCACACAGAACAACGGTCCCTGCCGCCAGGCTGTAGTATTTTTACAGCTGAACTGATCGCCATTTCTCGTGCTCTTGACCACCTCAAAACGTGCCCCCGGAAGTCGTATGTCGTGTGCAGCGACTCCCTTAGTGGCCTGCAAGCCCTTTCAAACTATTATTCTACCCATCCGTTGGTGCATTCCATCCAAAACGCCGTCGCTTCACTCGGCAAGTCTGGATGTGCGGTGGACTTTATCTGGACCCCTGGCCACATTGGCATCCCAGGGAACGAGCGTGTCGATCGGCTGGCTAAGCTCGCCACCACCGCTCCTCCCCTGGATATTGGTATCCCAGAACGGGATATCCGAATGGATTTGCGCCACAGGGTTTTTGAGGCTTGGGACACACAATGGGCAACACTGAGCACTACCAACAAGCTCCGAGCGATCAAGTCCTCTACGGCCGTCTGGAAGTCGTCTTTCAGGCCTTCCCGTAGGGACTCTTGTCCTATGTCGCCTACGTATTAGCCATACGTGGTTGACACATGGCTATCTTTTACGTCAAGAGGACCCACCGAATTGCCGTTGTGGAAGTTTGTAGACAGTGGTCCACATCCTGTCGGACTGTCCGTTTTTAGCCGCCTTGCGGCAGTCTTTTAATCTACCTACTGCGCCTGCCTTGATTTTATCTGACAATGCCTCTATGGCTGACCGAGTTTTACGTTTTATCCGTGCAGCTGGGTTTTACCATTTGATATAAAGGTGGGTTCCTTAGCCTGATCTCTCAGGCACCCATCTCTCATAACTTTTTACTCTTCTTATTTTGTGTTGTCTGACCTGCTTTATTCGTATGTTTTCGAATGTGCAGAGTGGCTGGCTCAACTTTATTATCCTCGTGATCAGCCAGCCACAACATTCTGCTGTAACTTTTTAGTCCAATTACCTTTATTTACTCTTTGAGTTTTCTTCTTTGTGTGTCATGAACTCAATGCTCCTTGTCATTGTGTACCCATTGTGCTTTCTCTTTCGTGTTTTTAATGATCGTCTTTCATCTTGCAATGCGCCGCATTGGCTTTGCTTGCAACAGGGGACTGATGACCGTGCAGTCTGGTCCCCTCTAAACAACAACAACAACAACAAACCTGGAATGGTGTGGCATTAAATTTGTTCGTTACATCCATAGAGGCCCCAAAGGTAACCGTGTTGACACAGGCACTTTTATCTGGGCTTTCAAAGGGGATAATCTACCTGAGGAAGTCAAGGTAATGATCTACAGATGTGACGTGATGCCTTACATGCCACCACCTATGCATTGCTTCCGTTGCCTCTGTTTTGGCCATATGTCTTCAAGATGCAACACCAACTCTGTTTGTGGCAACTGTGGCCGCCATCTCCATACAGGAAACCCTTGCACCCCACCACCTAGCTGTGTAAACAGCCAAGGTCCACATGCTCCTTGTTCACCTGATTTCCCACTATATAAAAGGGAGAAAAATTCAGGAGTACAAGACTCCAGATCAAATGTCATATTTTGAGGCTTGAAAGAAGTATGACTGTCTCCATATGCTATCATTGACATTGTTTGCCTCAGTAGCATCACTCCCCCAACCCCTCTCCCTTCCCTAACCTCTTCCAGTCACTCCCCCATCCCCCTGGTGGTTACCACCCCTCCCCCTCAAGGTACTGGCCTCCTCTACCACAAACCTGCTTCCCCCCGTACCTGCTTCCTCCGTCCCTGCTCCCCCATCTCTCCATCAGCCAGAGCAGAGAGCTTCCTGTCTGGCACCTGCTGGAATGGGACTTCCTCAGGCAACCTCCCTCCCCAGTACTCTAAGAAGAAAAATCTCGCCCTCTCACAGTGTCATCTGCTCAGATTCCCTGAGTGCTCTTCAGAACCTCCACATTCTATATCAATCCATCGCATAGTACAGTGGCTTCAGAAATGCCTCCACTCACTGTCAGTAGGATGACGGGTATGTTACAGTGGGTTCCTGGCCTTGTCGGAGTGTTGAGAAATGAGATCGCCAATGCTGCTGCAAAGGCAACCTTTTCCCTCCCTCGGCTTGCTATCCATTCTGTTCCGTCAGAAGACCTCCATGCTGTAGTCTCTGTAGTCTCCAGGTGTGTAGTATCACTGTGGAATACACATTGGTCTTTCCCTCAAGGGACCTCTCCCCCTGATAACTGCTTGATCAAATCCGCAGGCCTAGGTGTTGGGAAGGAATCAATGATGGAGTTGGAATTCAATCTTCTTAAAGTCATAATATAACCCGAAGTGAGCCCACTCGCTACTCGTGACAGGATGTAGAATACCAGCAGCTGTCATACAATCTAACTCAGCTTTAACAGTCCCTCAGAGGATGATAGGAATGGGGTGAGCCTGACAAGAGGGAGTGACCAGTGGGTTTGAGCATAATGCATGCCCGAAAGTTCTTTGCACGCCCGACACCCGGTGCAACCAAAAATGTGAATGCCATGTGCAGCTGAGATTGTGCCTCGTATGAAGTCTGGTTGGAAAGAAGCATATATTAATAGTACAGCCAAAGACAAGGAACGCATTGAGATCAAAAATATTCATAGCTGCTGTTAATGACCATAAGTGGCACCGAGTGCTGAACATTCTCATATGGTCACAAATGAACCCAAGAGGGAATGGGGGTGGCCTCGGTAGCTGACCAAAGGGTGAGGCAGCTGACACAACTAGGGGTGAGCCCAAAGATTGATAAGTAGCTGAGTTTAAAAGAGATGCCATTGTGCTGGTCTCTACCTGAAGTGAGACATTTTTCCAAAAATTGCAGTGGTCAATAAATAATTTTGTTGACTGTAAGCCAGCGGCAACAACACTGTTAATATCCATAGGAGAGTGTCTGCAATTGTGAGACTGTGAGGGCTTGTTGTGGCCCTAAGTGGAAGAGTAGCACACCCGGGCAATGTGCTCAAATTTACTACAGTGATGACATTTAGCTCATCAGTGCAGGCACAAATCTTGGGAATGATACACCCCACAAGAAGGGGGAGACCCACTAAAGAGAGAGACACTTGGTGCTGCCTCGTCCTGCACGTGAGATACCCGGAACCTTCTCGGTGGGGGCGGGGAGGAAGACATGGGTACGACCACTGAAGAAACAGGCTCAGTGGATAACAGGGTCAAATTGTCAACAGAGAACATGTCACCCCATGTGGAAAGCTGACCACCCTTTGACTCAGTAACCTGAAATGTACATGCTGTATATAAGACTTCCACCAACGGGGTTCGGAGGCTGAAGGGCCTGCTTACGAATTTCCAGGTTGGGAGTAAAACACAGCAAAATGTCGCAGACCATACAGTCCACATACGAATCCCCATTCGGTTCTGAATCTCTAACATTCCGTCACCCAAGTGTGGTAAGAATTTCTTTCTTTTTTTTTTTTTTTTTTTTTTTTGCAAGCTGACACAACATGAGAGTGGCAGCTAAAATATGTAGCAAAGAGGGAACAGATATCCGAAAAAGAAAGGAATGCCTTTGCCAGAAGTGGCCCCAAATCATCTAACAAACAGTAAAGACGAGCCGAAGCCATGAAAGGAAATAAGCATTTTGCTTACCATTGTCAGACACCTGGAATGCTACGAAATTGTTGGTCCAGATGCTGCTCGTCTTCTGACCAATCCTTGGCATTTTCATCAAAAGATGAAAACATAGTAACGTGCACAGAAGACTGCGACCCGACTTGTGAACAGTCAAGGCATCAATAGATGAGGCGAGGGAGGCATTCTGCTAAGCCAAAGCCTCCGGCAATGACTGAAGATTGGACAGCAAAACACTAAGTTGATCGGTCATGGCATCAAACAGGAAGACGTGTGACCATATCCCATCAACACTGAAGTAAACAAAACTGTGATGGGAGTACACACTTTATTATCGGACACTCGCATGACACAAAGAGAGCGGGGGTATTTATCATCTCGGCACAGACAGATGGCGCGTGACTGTTGACTACGTCTGTGACCTATGGTGGCCTTGCTGTGTACTGTTGTTGCCTGGCTGGCAAGAGTCTTAAGAAGCATGAGGTTGGTGCCCTCAACTTGAATGTCATGCTTGTTAGTCCATGACAGGTTCCCTCAAATATCATTTGTTTTAATTACAGTTGAACAGAAGGCCAGTGCAGGGTGATCAGACCGGAGGAGATATCATCTTTTGGCTTATAATGGCCAAATTTTAAAGAGCTGTGACTGTAGCCCTTTTGGTGATATTTTGATTATGGACGCTATATTTTTGTACAAAATGGGACAATAAATCTGAATGTTTTGATTTTAATTAATGAATTTGTGTTATTTTTACCACTCCTCTGCCCTTTGAAGTACTGAAATATTGCAAACCTAAATCCAAATATAACTGATGAGTTAAGGTCAAAATAAAATTTGTGAACATTATGGGTGATCTGTATTTATAATAGAAGTTTAAAAATAAATATAAATTACAGTATAAAAAGTCACATTGATTTGCTTCCTTCTTCCCCCACCCCGTCCAAAAAAATAATCCTGTGTGTGGGCCTGCTCCACATACCGACATTCTACAGGCTGTTAAAAAAAGTGCTGAATATTTTTAGAGGTGGAGAGTATACATAAAAAAAAACCTTCCTGAGACAATCATGTGTTTATTGGTGGAGTTCCCTGTGATGTCCATTTATAGTAAAGCATCCCTTTTGCCAAGTGGCATGGCACACCCTTTGAAGTTTGTCTGGTTGTTATTGTAGTACTTGCATTAAAGACATGAACATGTGGTGTCTTCACATTATTGATTAGAGTTGTGTAAACCACTTCCTTCAAGTGCCTCCCTAAACAAAAGTTTAGGAAATTGAGGTCTGGGAAATGAGCAGGCCAAGATGTGGGACCTAGACCAATCCAGCAGCCATGAAATGTCTGTGTCAAATGTTCGTGCACATTGTGATGAAGGTGGACTGGTGCGCCATCGTGTCTGGACTACATCTGTAATTGTTACTGGCACGCTCATCATCCAGCAAGTGAGGCAGTATATTAATGAAAAATTCCAGATAATGCACCCAATTTAACCTTTGTGATAGCACTTTTGACCATATTAATCTTGTAACCAAGTATGGCACTGCCCATGTATTTATTGAGAATCAGTTTTGATCCAATCTTTCCTTAATTTTTTGGAGATTTACACCTATGTACTGGTTATGGAAATTCACAACAGCATCTCTTGTGAACACTGCCTCATTGGTAAAAAATTCTTGAAAGTAAACCATGGCTCTGCGGATACTTCTTCAAAAGCATTGACCAAACGACCATCTGCCATGATGATATTGTGGCCTTAGGGCCCGAATGTGCTATAATATGTGTCCAGCAGTAACCTTGGGTACAGCTGTTGCTCATGAAATACTTCCCATGTAATAGAGTGAGGCACATGTCCACTAAATGTTGCACACAGTCTACCATTTCAGGCATGCAGACTGGGAAGGGCCTCCTACTGCCAGTCTTCAGAGGTGTTAAGGTACTTCTGTCTGTTAAATGCTGGGAAAGTCTGCTTAACATCTTATCAGAGGGCATTCTCCTCTCAGGATATATTTCAGTGTGGAGTGTACAAGCCTGCAGGCTATGTCCATTTGTTGAACCATAGCAGAATATCATGGCCACCATTTCACTTGTAGAGTAGTAGGCTTCCACTACTAACAAGTGCTGAAAAAGAGAAAATGTAAATGTACTACACCACCTGTATTTACAAACAACCCAAGAACAGTAAACACAAAAATGAATTGGTTTTTATAAGAATGTAAATTACGTAGTTACGTAGCCAGGGCTGCAGCACTATTTGAGAAGGCACCCAAAAATGACAAAAAGTAACATAGCCTGCAATATGACTGTAATCACACAGCTGACTGTAGACTATGAAATGTTAGGTAGACTATTGGTGAGTAAGATATAATACCCTATAAACACGTGCTTATCTTAGATAGGATGTGTTGCTGGACCCATGTTTACGGGACTTATTTTCCTTTTAACGCCCTGTATGTGCTCCATAAAATCCAAAAACCTAAAACTCTTGGCTGTCTCAATATATTTGGCCCCATTGAGCTCCTAGAGACACACAGCATCTCATACAACAACAGAAAAAAGATGCTGTATTTGTGTAATGTTAACCATTAATGATTCTTTATTTCTGTTTTTATTGTGAAGGTCAGCTTTGCATGGTACTGAACTGTTACAATAAGGTTACTATGGGTATGACATTTTAAGACCATTAGTTTCACTGAGTGAGTTTCTGTGTGGGATGGTCTGATTGATATACCACTAGTTCGTAAGGGTGTTGTAGTGTAGATGCCTGTTGTACTCAGTTTCCTTCATGGGAACACTATGGTTGAAAGCTATTGACCTGCACAGGGTGAAATGCAAACTCAAACAGTATTTAGTTGAGCACATATACAGTGGTATTCTGTTTTCTGCAGAAGCTACTCTGTCAAGGGTCTGCTATGTCAGCAGCATTGTCGCGCATTGTAATAGTTGGTGAAGAATCCTCTGCGACAGCATTCTCTGGGCTGGGTTGGTAGGTGCCTGTCTGCTGGTGTGCTTGGCTACTGTGTGTGTGTGTGTGTGTGTGTGTGTGTGTGTGCCCCCTTTAGGGCAGTCCCACTACAAGCTGTGACTATTGACCACATCACTCTTATTATGCTATTGTACTCGGGTCCACGTTCAGGAGTAGGCATGCTCCTGGTTGCTGATTTACAGAAGGCCTTCCATTTTTATTCACATGCAGAAGGAACCGCCAAACTCATTATAGTGAGTGGGTGGAATGTTGAGTTTTGTAGCGCTCACCTGACTGTACAATCTATCTGTGCTGCCCCCCCCCCCCCCCCGCCCCCCCTGCCCCCACTCCCCCCTACCCGCAAGTTTGATTAAATAAATAATCATTACTTTTTGTACCGGGCAGTCATACTGGTGTAATGTTTATGCCTAGCTTGTTCCTTAGAAATCATTATTATGAAAGTTTTCAGTGAAGTTACTTCACATGTCCATGATGTTAAACACTTTTCCTGTCTACGGTACTCTTCCTCTGAAGAGCTGATGCAGGTACTTTTCATGCATGTGCAATACTGCTTGTTGCAGTGGATGTTTACTACAATACTTACTGTTTTTGAATGTTCGCATTTCTTCACAAAACTGCGTTGCACACCCTTATGAATTTTCAAGGTGAATTGTCTCAAAGAAAATTTCATTTCCTACTCAATTTCTCATTTTCTATGCATCAGTAGTTGCAGTGAGCAGTCAGCTATTGCTGTAGATTAATTTGTGATGTTCCTCATTGTAGTATCTTTGGCTGATTTTGAGCTTTCTCTGATATGACAATAACGATTGGCTTTAGAAATTCTTAGCATCACCTTTCTTTGTGGCTTTTAATAGATGCATGCCTGTCTTGGCTAATTGTTTGTAACTAAATGTCTCACTCTTCTAAGTGGTATTGAAGATTGTTGAGGAAGTTGTGTGGTGCATATACACAAGTGTGTGTGTGTGTGTGTGTGTGTGTGTAAGGGCTTTCGGCAAGTGTAATTTTAAACAGTTCAAATTATTCTTTTTTGTTGTATAAGTGATCATATTATAAAGTAAGTTATTGTGTGCATTGTGCGTGTATTAAGTATCACATACTGATATTTGAAATGAAAATATTTGTTCCAGTGCAGCACATATTGGCATCTACATTTACTCAGCGGTGTGTTGTTTGGGATTTACGCAAAAATGAACCCATTATTAAACTTAGTGACTCAACTTCTCGTGTAAGTATATGATAGGAAATGTTGAATGGCAAAGAACAATTTAATTTTAATATTACAGCATCAGTAACACAATTCGTCACTTAATTTTTATTGAGAGTTAACACTTTGGGTGCTGTGCAGTTATACTCATGGTATGACAGCAGAGCAGAATACAATTATCTCTGATTGACGTTGCATCATGATTGATTTTGAAATGTATGTAGTTCTAAATAGTGACTACATTCAAAGGTTACAAGTTGGAATTTGAATTGTGTAGCTGGTGTTATATCTAACCATGTGTCAAAGTAGATTACTGTATTCTACCAACAGAAAATGTAAGTTGGAATTCAACAATGTAATGAGGACAGGTAGCAACTCTGATGATGTTCGTCAAGCCAGACACATGCACGAAAAAATACACACTCTCACACTTTGTAGTTTTTGGTCACAGCCTTCATGAGAAAAGAACACGTTTTTCATACTATCTCATAGGCATAACTTGCTGATACATGACTTTCATATGAGGCTGCTTTGTTTCTGTGCCAGTGTTAACTATGAACATAAAAGCTACAAAGTGTGAGAGTGTGTCTTTTTTACATGCCTGTCTATGGCTCAATGATCACATTTGTGGCTAGATGCAACCTATCATAATTTTATTGTCAGATTACTATATTGCCAGTCTAAAAGAAAAATATATGTAACTGTTAAAAAGGCCAAAAGAAGAAAGAGGGAGAGACTGACACAACACTGGTATTCCAAGAATGATTTGGACTAGTATTGAATAATCCTAGAATCATTGCCTGGTTTAACATATACTACATATTATCTTTATGGTGCTGAGATACTCCAAGACATGCTAAGGAAGTAATTTTATTACCTTTAGGTTTTTTTGTGAAAATCACAAAGTGTGATACTGCTTGATTGCTTTGTTTCTGATAACAGTTTTGACACTGTAAAAATTGTATATCTTATTCTTCTGAATCTTTTGTCTATGTCATGTACCTTTGCGTCTGTTATGTATATAATGTTATAATTTCTTGATATGATTAAAACCTACGTGTGAATAGGTTAACAGTGACTTCATTTCAGCTCATTTCAAGTATTTATTTATATGCTTTCCAACAATGGAAATACCTTAAAGGATTCAACAATATTTTGGAAAGGATTGGTTGCTACTCGCCACATAGATGCCTGATGAGCTGCAGAAAGGCACACACAACAGAAAAGAAAAAATGAATCTTTCAGCTGTCAAGCCTTCATCTGCCACAGAGGATGCGCATTACACATGTGTGTGTTCTCTGTGGTAGATGGCTTGACAGCCGAAAGATTCATTTTTTGTCTTTTCTGTTATGTATGCTTTCTGCAGCAAATCGGGCATATACCATATTTGCGTGAATATAGGTCACACCTAAACTTTTGACATGAGATTATAGGGAGGGGGGGGGGGGGGGGGTATAGGTGCAGATTTTAATTTTAATTTTATTTATTTTTATTTCTTGTATAATCGAACTTTTTGTAATCGGAAACACAATGTTAATGAAATAATGTTCTCTTTTCAATAAACTCAAAACAAATGTGCAAAACTGTAAATCAACAAATAAGAAAGTGAAATGACAGGCTGATCCGGGCGCCCCAAGTGAGGGGACGCTGAACCAAGGCATGTTACTGGGCGTTTAAAGTGTTGTAAACCGTAGGCGTGTGCTGTGAAAATATAGTTTTTTTGGTGTGTGTGTGTGTGTGTGTGTGTGTGTGTGTGTGTGTGTGTGTGTGTGTGTGTGGTGTTTCGGCTTGCAAGTTTGTAGCGGGAAACGAACGTACAAGTTACACTGCCGAATGTAAGCTTCAGGTTGCCTAGTCACAGTAACGGACATGGAAAACGGAAAGTTCGGCATAAATTTGACGCTGACGAAAAAAAGTTTGACGCTGGTGTGTAAGTGAGGACGAACTATTATAATGTTCGAAGAGCCGTCGTGCATTTCAAGGGCTAAAATGTAAATATCCCCATGTTTGCTTGACTTCATAATTCAAAACAGGAACTGTGATTTTGCTGTTACAACAGAAATGATTCAGTTGCAATGCTGCAAAATAGCCTCGAGTTCCATGTACATTGTTTCATGGAAATAACCCCCAATGAACGTGAAACCAGCGAAACTGGTTGTAGTAAAGTACGTTATTTTAAAACGTAGCATTGGAACTCAACATCAACTTTAGCTACACAAATCAGTTGTTCCGCTATCTTAACCTCCCACCACTGCTCATGGTAGGAATTACCGTACCAATGTAAACGTCACGGTAAAATCTCTCGCGACACACACTAAACTTTTAGCGTGAAGACTAGCTTCATTGACTACATCAAATTAAAATCGTTTGTGTGCTTAGGGAGTGTGTGTTATGTACTATTTTTGTTTAAAGGGCGTGCGGACGTGTTAAAAAAAACAGTCGTCAGCTTCTTTTGTTGGCTGCGATACCGAATGACACCATTAGATTTATATTGAAATATCGACTTCCATGAATTCCCGTGCCATTTTCGTGAACGTGTACAACAACGTATATGCAGTTCTGCGAAACTGTTACTGTAGCATTATTGAAAATTATCTAATTTGTTATGTTTCTCAAACCAAAATAAAAGTGAGTGTGTAATTTTTGAAACTAATAACTTTGCGAAAAGGAGCGGTTGGGGGAGGAGGATTGAATCTCAATTATAGGCCGCACCACAATTTTGTACACCGAAATTTGGGGAAAAAAGTGCAGCCTATATTCGAGCAAATACGGTATGTGGTGATTAGCAACCTATCCTTTCCAAAATATTGTTTATATGTTTTCCAGTACACAACTGAAGAGAGTATATTTTCAATTCAACTTATGCTTGAATTGTTACAATACGGTATGCCAGTTTGTGGCCTTCTCCCTTGCACTTTTTATTCTATGATGAGAATCCCCCACTCCCTTTGTAGTTGTTGGACTACTACATGATGATCCCCTCTCTTGTTTGCACCAGCTCCCCTTGATCTCTTCCATTCCCATTTTCCATGTTGTTCATATTCTGTGTATTTAAATATTTACTTTGGCATTCCTTTGGAGATAATAGATTCTACTTGTTTATTGATGTGGGACAACACCTCAGCTTGACATTGTTCATTATGATAATTTTTGCTTTTAGTATTGTATGTGAACACTGTTCCTCCTTTACTGCATCTGCTTCCTTCTCTTTGCACTGGAAAACTGAACTGTTCCAACACTGTACTGGACTGAAAGAGAATTCAAACACTGCTTGGAAAACCAAGTGACGTAGGGTACTGTCTTGCAATTTATTGGTTCCTGTGCCCTAGCACGATAAGCTCAACAATTTCTCTCGTGGAAAGAGTTCAGTCTTGTTTGTAATAAATAATGTTGAATACTGGATGTTATATTTGTATTAAATTAAAAAAGGTTACATAAACCATAATTAAACCAAATCATTAAAAATATCTTAGAGAGTGTAGTGCAACCCTGTTATTTACATCTTTTTCTCTACAGTTCGTGACGGTAACCACCATGCTAATACTCATCTTAAAAACGAATAACAAAAAATATCAGATATTACACTTAAATTAACTATAAAGAACCAGAAAAAAGAGGAAAGAACAAAAAGTTTTTGTATGTAGGGAGTTGTGGACCGCTTGTAATCTCAACATGGCAGCTTGCGATGCTACCAACTACGCTATTTGTGCACTGTTCTAGCTTTTCCTATTTTTAGGTGTACTATATGTCTAAAACATGTTGTAATATGTATTTTATCTATGTCCTAGCATCACAAAGATGCTCCTTTGATAGAATGGCATTAGACCGTAGCATTGGAACGATATTCTTTCACAGTATACAAATTATAACACACACACACACACACACACACACACACACACACACACGTTAAATACAATAATCTTTAAAGCCATGAAAATGTAGTTTTTGATAATTTATTGTAACAAATCATATCTAAAATGACGCATTTTCAAAAGTTCCTCAATTTTCTGACGCTATAAAATCGTAAGCTATAACAAAAGAAGGTCCAAAATATGGAGTTCTGTTTGCAATGTAGTGGCTGAAAAGTTCTGCTTGTTATCTGAAAACCAAGTATCTTGTCATTGGCCACATTCCACCCCATGAAGCAAAAATCTATCATGCCAGATCCTTCATTCCACACTTTCCAGGCTAGTGGAACATAGAATTCCAACTGCAACATCACCACGTCCTCCTCCATGTGTGTTTTCTTGTTCCGTGAGAGGATGGCATTAGGCTGTGGCTAAGCCATGTCTCCACCATATCCTTTCTTCCAGGAGTGCTAGTTTTGCAAGGTTTGCAGGAGTACTTCTGTGAAGTTTGGAAAGGGGAGGTATTGTCAGAAGTAGAGTTTGTGAGGACGGACTGTGAAGTGTGTCAGGATAGATCAGACATTGAAGTGCTCATCTGGAAAAGGCAAAGGTCCCAGGTTCGAATCCTGGTTCCGCCACACAATTATAATCTGCTAGGAAGTTTCAGATTTCTATATGTTGAGACACTGAGTAAGATGGCATTTGGTTTCCTTCTGATTAAAACCTTCTGCCATTCAGTTAACTGCTCTTAGAGCCTGTGCGCAATTATGAGCCATCCCGGTGAATAACATATTTTACCAGACTTAATTCAGGGGATTATGTTCTACAGGGACCTAATCCTACAATCTGATGAGGAACTCTAGAGAGGCATGGAATGCCATGACATTCATTTAGTCTTCCAGAGGGGCTCAAAGGACACTTGAGTTGACACTGGCGGCTTCATCCTGGCATTTGACAGGGTTACCCTTCCTGTAAAATTCATGTTCACGGATTACAGATGTGAGATAAAGCAATATAGGCCTATCCAATTTCCTATGTGCTGTTTCTCTTGTCTCAGTTTTCTCTACACGTCTTGCTGATGTGATGCTAACCACGTTTGTAGTAATTGTGGTTCTCTCTTCATGAGGAGGCCCTTGCACAATACCGCTCAAGTGTGTGAACTGTTCTGACCCACACACTCTTTGGTCATTGGATTGCCCAGTGTATAAAATGGAAAAGAAAATTTAGAGGTCTGGCAAAAGGACTCTCTTCACCTATAATCTCTAATTTCTACCTTTGCATTTGTTGTGTAACTTCCTCTTCCTCCCTCATCCTTAACCTCATCTTTCTTCCCTCTCCTTTTCCATTGCAGTTACTGTTCCGTACCCGCAATGTACCACTCCTCCTCCTCCTCCTCCTCCTCCTCCTCCTCCTCCTCATCATCATCATCATCATCTTTCTCAGCCTGAGAACAAATCATCTTCTTTGGTGCCTTTGAGGGGTATGGGGCTCCGTTTCAGCACTCCGCTCCCTGGCAGGGATTCCACCCTAGATTGTCCTCGAGGTTGCTCTTTCCCCTTCAGACCATGACATCACTTCAACTTACAACTGACCACAGTTCCTCTTGGCCTCCGAGGGGGAGGAGTCTCAAGATGAAGCGCTCCTCTCCCCCTAAACATCTTAAGAGTCCCTCTCTCTCTCTAACCTTGTATTTATGGATATCACCCCATTCTTACCATTTATTCAGAGAAATAATGGATATCTATGTAGATTATTGTATTAGATTTACTCCAGTTTTTTATACTTGGCAACTGTTGTATTTTAAGAATCTCTCCGAGCAGGGTGGCACAGTGGTAATACCCTGGACTCGTATTCGGAAGGATGGTGGTTCAAATCCACCTCTGGACATCCAGATTTAGGTTTTCCGTGATTTCCCTAAATCACTCCAGGCAAATGCCGGGATGGTTCCTTTCGAAGGGCACAGCCAATTTCCTTTCCCCCTCCTTCCCCAAAAATCCGAGGGCGAGTTCCGTCTCTAATGACCAAGCTGTCAACGGGACGCTAAACCCTAAGATTCCTTCCTCCTCCTAAGAATCTCACTTTTCAAGCCTCAAGCACTGCCTGTACACTGGTGCTTATTTCTTGGGTTCCCCTCTGCACTGTACTGGTATTGCTTGTTGTTCAGATCCATCTGAACCCTGCAATAATGAAGTGTAATTTTTACCTCCCTCTATACAAGCCAAGAATTTAATGTCTCTAAACATTTGCAGAATGGTACTTTGACCATTGACCAGAACAATTGTTATGCTGGCAGGTCTTGGACCCTGCCTTCTCAAAAATGGAGCTTCCACACACTTCAGTGTGGCTCATGACACTTTCTCAGCCATTGAAATTTCTATTTTTAGCTATGGGCTTCTCATTCTGTTCTGTGGGATGTCCGTGACAATCTAAGAGACAATGATTGTTTACTGATTGTCTTATCTGTTGTTCAGTATCACTTGCTGGAATGCCCTCCCAGGTGGGCTTTTAGTAATGCAGATTGGGATGCCTTTCCCTTGGCAGCAATCACCAAACGTCATCATTAAAGAGTCTGTACAGAGTATGACCATTGTCATCATTTTGGCAGCTGCTTCAGTGATTCCTTCTTCCTCACATTCTTCCCAATGGAAGATGGTCCCTTGGTGGGTCTAAACATTGCTGTTAACTGTTATATACTGCCATTGTGACCCCATGTTACAAACATGGAGATTGATGTGTCACTACCATAGCGTCACATACCGCCTCTTCTCAGTCATGGGTAAACTTCAGGCGCATTTTTGGCTAATGCACTAATGCAGGTGTCCTGGCAATCTTCTCGAATGGTAAGATTCTCACTAAACTGGACTTTAATTTAGAGCATTTGTCCATGCCTCAGTGTCAGGGCATTATCAACCCATGATCTGCCTTCTCAAATACCACTTCAGTTCACTATCTTTCATTCCACGCTGCTTAGAGCCTTCATGCTGATTAGCAAATGGGGAATTTTCCCAGCACACTTGCTCCCTGCCATGACACAACCCCTGGACCAGACTGAGTACACAATAAAATACCTCCACAATTATCACTCAATAGTCACCATAGTATATTTGCCCTTTCTAAACACCTCTGAAGCTAGGCAAGCTGCCTCTACAGATGAACAGCTATCTCCCAATTAGTCTGACTAATCTTTGGCAAATTACCTGAACATGTAGTGAGTCGCAGGATGTAATGGGTCTCTGAATTCTAGGACCTTCTAGCTTCGATCCAGAGTGGTTTTTCCTGAGACCGCTCTTTGACAGATAGTTTGGTAAGAGACCACTACCTGAATGTCTGTTTTGCCAAATTATTAGACCTGCACAAAGCTTATGATACATCCTTGCCACCATTTATGAGTGGGCTCTCCATGGCCTGCTCCCAATTTTCATCTAGGACATTCTAGCATGTGGTACTCTCCAGATATGGGTTGGCACTTCCCATACCACTTCCCATTAACAGGAAAATGGGGTTCTACAGGGTTCTGTTTTGATTGCCACTCTCATTATAGTGGATATCAATGATCCAGTGGCAGCTATGGGGCCTGTGGTGCGCCCCCCCCCTCCCCCTTTGTTTGTTGATGATTTTTGCCTTAACTTTTGATCATCGTCAAAGAGTGTTCCTGAATGTCAATTACAGGGAGCAAAAAACTCCAGTTCTCAGCTTCCAAGACCAGCATTACTGCATTACAGTGCTGCTGTACACTCTATTCCCACCTGTACTCTCATGGCCAGCACATCCAAGTGGTGGACACTGGTTGGTTTTTGTGGCTGGTATTTGATGCCCAGTTTACATGGCTTCCATACTTTATCAACATGCTGGTCACACATCAATGATCTTCAGTGCCTCAGCAACACCATGTGGAGCACAGACTGATCTATTCTGATCTGGCTGTACAAAACACTTGTCCAGTCCTGTCTGGACTGTGAATGTCTCATATACAGTGTAGCTTTACCTTCAGTGATGCTGATACTGGACCTGATTCTACATTGTGGAGTATGACTGGCAACTAGTACCTTTCAGATTAGCTCCATGATCAACCTCTTAGTGATGTCAGGAATTTCACTATTGATGCTTTTGTGACAACAACAGCTGTTTGCTTATGCACTTCACAGCTATTGATCCCTAGAACTACTAAACTATCATATCTGCTTTCCGGATGTAAAGATCCACCTCCCACAACAGGGGCCCAGGTGTGGGGTCATGATCACAACCAGTCCTTTCTATGAAATCCAGCTTCTTCCCCTACTCTGAACCTGCTCATGTGCACGTGCATGTCCATGGTTCATTCTCCTGCCACAACTCCATCTTAACAGGTCACAAGATATGAAATACTCTGTACATTCTAAAACCCTGTGCTGCCGAATTTTCCTCCATTCTTGATGTATTCTATGATTCAGAAACAGTATTTGCTGATGGTTCAGTGGTTGCCAGTTAGGCTGGTTTCTCTTATGTTCATGTGGGAGGCCTGGAACTTTCTTTGCCAGATGGTTGCAGTGAGCATATCCATTCCTACAATTTTGAGTCTGTTTCATCTGTAGTGATTCATTGAGTGATTTATAAGTTGTTGACCATTTTTATCCCTACTGTCCTTTGATTCTGGCTATTCAGGTTTCCATTATGCATCCAGACTATGTGGACACTCTGTGGTCTTTGTCTGGACATCAGGTTATTTTTGGGATTCCACAGAATGAACCCGGTGTTATGCTGGCCAAATTGGCTACCGGCAAGTTGACCATTGAGGTGGGTATTTTGGAATCATGTTTTTGATTGGTGTTATACTTTGTCAAACAAACTGCAGGTGATAAAGACTATGAATTTGTGAAGGATCTCAATATGAGCCTCCTTGAAGGACTCCATTGTCCATTCTCAGTTCTGCATCAGCCATACTTGACTGCCCCGAGTCATCTCCACCTTCAGAGAACCTATCCCTCTGTCGCTGTTGTTTCAGTTTGATGGCGGTCCATGTGTTGCTGGGCTGTCCTTACCTAGCCACCCTTCAGTACTCTTTAATCTTCCTGGCTCGTTACCCTTGGTGTTAGCAGATGATGCCTCGGCGACTGACTTGTGATTTATTCATGAATGGGGTTTTTACCACTCTCTCTAAGGCTGGGTATTTCAGCCTAATGGCCCACTGAGAGATTGGCAGAACATTGTCACCATCTCTTCCCTGACTGGGTTGTAGTCCTCACCCTATTCACTGGTTTATTCTCCTTTCTCCACCCCTACCCCCCTTGTGTTGCCTATTTGACTTGGACTGCTTTTCTCTTCCTTTACTCTCCTTGACCTGTCTTTATCATCAATTTTTCCTGGGTATTGAATGGAGTTCATCTGACAAGAGTTGGAGGTATTTCCCCACTCTACACTGTGCCTCTGGGGGACTCGGACGGTTTCCTAGAAGTGGTACTCCTACTGTCATTTATTTTCTCCCACTGTTTCTCTCTCTCTCTCTCTCTCTCTCTCTCTCTCTCTCTCTCTCTGTCTGTTCTTTGCATGAGGCTTTATTGACCTTTGGTAGATATTAGGGATTTCTTCTTTGGTGCATAGCTCTGACTTTACTGTTTCAGGTTGGAGGGACTGACGACCAAGTAGTCTGCCTTTTAATCTTTAAACCAACCAACCTATCTTTCTTTCCCTATCAACTGGACTGTGTACTGTTGGTGATGGTTCTCCCTTAGGGTTGATCACATTGGATCGTGGGACTAGAGCTCATTGTTTGGTCATTCATGTAAATTAAATGCATGAAGGACTACTACTTTAAAATTTAATTACAAAACTGTGCCACAGAACAAGTAGACACCAGTGCAAAAATAGCATATTTACAATTTTATTGATTCTGACACCATATATCTATAATGCTGTAAACTTTTCTGTTAATTCTGTATAAAAGTAGATACTGTTTTCAAATAATCAAATTGTGATGTCATTATTTCAAGGGATGCTGTCTTAACCTTAGTGGTGTGGCCTTATGGCTATGGTATTTCATGGTATTTTATGTAAAATGCATGCTACAGGATACTCTTAATATACCATGTAATTAATGATGCCGGAGAAGAACTATGTGAAATATTCTGAAGTCATATGATCAAATATTGCTGAAGACAGATACTTAAAATGTTTGTATTAATAAATTTATTTGTAGGTCAGATGGAAAGTTGTAGCCTGGCATCCTGATGTTGCTACTCAAATGTGTCTCGCTTCTGAAGATGACCAGACTCCATTCATTCAGCTTTGGGATCTGCGCTTTGCTACATCACCTTTAAAGGTCATGCAGAATCACCAGAGGTAATTAAAGCTTTCAATAATTAATCTACACAAACATGTAGGAACTGAGAAATAGCAAAGCAGTTTAAGGACTGAGAACAAAATATTAAACAAGGTGGCACAATGGTAAGATGCATACTCATATTGGGGAGTTTTCAAATTGCCATCCATGGTTTCACTAAATCATTAACAGTTCCTTTGAAAACAAAACACCCAATTTGATTCCCTAATGACTGTGTATAGCACAGACAAATGGTTGAAAGCAGAGAAAGTTTGAACAAACTGTTTATCTGAACTGTTGCGTGTGTCCATTGCCATTCATGGTACCTTAAATCCTAACTTCTTTCCTTCTATAATAGGAAATTGCTGTCTTTACATCACACCCTGCAATGAAGCAGTTGACGACTAATATAACATAATATTGGAAATCTTGTTCTGAAGTCCCATGTATGACATGTAAAGCTGCAACAATTTATTCTGAATTTCAGCTTTTAAAAATATATTGATCATGTAACCAATCAAATGTTGATTATGCATTGTGAAGTTTTTTGTTTTGAAGGATTTCACTCAAAATAATATAGAAATTGGAGGATTCAGCCTCAGTATTTCTTTTGTTTTGCATATTTAAGTGGCTTGCGAAATCTGACAAGGTCTTGTATATCTGTTGTAGTTTGAGCCCTCATGAGATTATGAAAAAAAAAATTAATTTGTCATTACTTTGGCTGGTGGCAATATTACATTCATTGCTCGTGGGTCAGTTATAGTGACAGTATTGTGTAAAGATCATAAACTGAATTGAATCCAGATTACAATTTTTTGCGTACTCTTTCGGGATGCTGCTATGTAGTCGGTAGGTTCAGGAGGTGGGCCGTGGCTAGCTAGGATTGTGAACAAGGTCTGCTAACTGAAAGAAGCGATAAGTTCACAAATATTTTATTATGAATGATATAAATACTCAACATTTATGTGTGGTGCTTGTAGTATTATAGTTCTGTCGACACACAAGTCAATAGTATTATTCTTGCTTGAACTGAATCACTGTAGACAGATTCATTGCTGATAGACTTCTCTGGTACTGATAGCTGTACTTGCTAGATGCCATGTAGTCCTCTGCTATTCTCCTCACATGGCTGTGGTGTGTCAGCCTATCTAGCTGAGCCCCTCTTCTTTTGATTGGCTAGCACGTGAAGCAAGGCAGAGAGGTATGGCGACTTATGGCGCCCCTGGCGAATGAAGTATTGTGGGGCGACTTACAGCTCATCATCTACTTGGCGCGGACTGCCTGCGTTCTAGTGAATAGTGACGCCACAACACAATTGGTAGAAAATAATATAATTTTCAGCCTTAGTTATTTCCATTTGTGCATCAGCTTCATCACTATTTTTCAAATTGGTGTTTACTGTAATCTCTTTTTGATTGCTTTTTTAAAAAATTTCTTTTCTGTATCACTAGTTTATCTTTTATCAATGGAGAAATTATTTGAAGTTCCAAAAACAAATTTTCAGCAGTGTTTTCAAAAGGATGGACTCTGTGTGTGCACACGCGCGTTCTCTCTCTCTCTCTCTCTCTCTCTCTCTCTCTCTCTCTCTCACACACACACACACACACACACACACACACACACACACACACACACACACACACACACGACAGGAAGAGAACAATGTAGAGAATGTATGTGGGGGCAAAGATATTAATGCTATCCAGCAGAATGTGCATGGACTAGATAGGGCCAGGGCAGGCTACTGGGTGCCACGCCATTGGGAGGCTCTGAGAGGGAGGGTCAGGCAGAAGAGGAAGGGAGATAGATCTGAGAGTTCTTACCAGAAAAATTCAGAAAAACTGTATTTGGCAAGAAGGATCCACATGACACAGGCTGTGGAGCAGTCTTTGAAGTGAACCATATTGTGTAGAGCAGTATGTGCACAAATTGAATGGCCAGCTGTCTCTTAGCCACAGTTTGGCGGCCATTCATGTAGACAGACAGCTTGTTAGTTGTCATGTGCACATTGAAAGTTGCACAGTGGTTGCAGTTCAGTTTGTATATCATGACTGTTTCATAGGTAACCCTCTCTCTGATGGGATAGGAGGTGTTTTGTGACTGGACTAGATTAGATGGTGGTGGGAGGATGTAAGGAAAGATCTTACATTTTGATCTATTCTGGAAATATGAGCCACGAGGCAAAGGTTTGGAAGAAGGGTTGAAGTAGGGATGGGCCTTCCATATTGGGTAGGTTTGGTGTACAATGGAATATCATAGTGGAAGGTTTAGGGAGGATAGTGGGAACAATACTCCTCATTTCAGGACATGAGATGTTGTCAAAACCATATGAGAATATGCGATTAGAGTGCTACAGTGCCAGTCGGTACTGGGACACGAACCAAGTGCTGCTTTGTGGCTGAATAGTTGGTGTGAGAGAGGTGTTGTGTAACCAGAAAGAAAAGGTGTGTGAAATCTGTTTCATTATAAGGTTGGTGGGTAACTTCATTCTATGGAGGTGTTAGTGAGACCATTGGCATGTTTGGAAAGGGACTGTTATTACTGTGGATAAATTGCCCAGATGTGGCTAGGCTATATGGAAGGAACTGCTTGAGGTGGAATGGGTGACAGCCGTCAAACTGAAAGTATTCTTGCTGGTTGGTAGGTTTTATATGGTTGGAGATATTGGTGTAAGCTGAGTAGGTAGAGACAAGGATAATGCTCTGATTTTGTGGACAGCAGAATGCCATTTTGTGGGAGGGGTGGGAAGGATAGTGGCAAGATATTCCTCATTTCTGGTCAGGATGAGTGGCACTTGAAACCCTGAGAATGTGATTACAGTATATTTCCGCAGATAAGACGACCTTCCGATAAGACAAGGTACAAAATTTCATCAAAATTTTGTAGTTTAAGCATATATCGGGCCTATAAGACGACCTCCATGTTACCAAGAAGCTTTTTTTTCCCTTCCCCTGCAGTTTTTGGGATCTAAAAATAAGCCTGCGACTTAGATTTGGAGGCAAAGCTTCAGGTAGTTCCGAAAGATGCCATTAGAAACCGCTATAAGTAGGTGTTGTGAATGGTAGTTCTGAAAAAATGCCGCTAGAAGCTGCCATGAGTAGTTTTCGTGATTGGTGCACCTGGATTTCACCCTTTGTTGCAGTATTTGAAGTCTGCTTTTGAACATTCGTGCGTGTAGTGCTACGTTGTATCAGATTGTGAAGAAGCATGGTATTTTTTTTTACTCTGTGAAGTTTAAGAAAAAAGTAATTTCTTTTGCCGAGATCTCATTTAATTGCGCTGATGCACATATTATGGAGATGAAAAAACATGAAATTGCCCCAGAACAGAAGATAAAGAATTTCGAAGGGAAGCCACTATTGTTGTGTACTGCTCCGAAATATTTTAACCCTTTCATGGCTCTGTACGTAAATATACACTAATCGTTTCAGTGCGACTCTGGATATATTGAGAAATTATTTTTGACAAGCGACATTGTAAAATCAAACTGCATTGCAAATAATTAATTCTATTCTTGCTTTATGGCATATAGGTTATTGTATGTACCCTTGTCCACTCAGTAAATTAATAAAGCTCTAAAAGTGTGTGTGTGTGTGTGTGTGTGTGTGTGTGTGTGTATATATATATATATATATATATAAATAAAGATTTTTGACTTACCTAAAGTACAGGCTCGTCGATAGGAACTTCTTTGGTTTCTACAAATGTCTGCCTAAGTGTGTTTGGATGTGGATATGTGTGAGTATGTGTGTATTTGTTTACCTTCCTTTTTGTCCCCTAAGGTAAGTCCTTCCACTCATGGGATTGGAATGGCTCCTTTTCCACTTCCTTAAAACCCGTATCCTTCCCTTTCTCCTCTCCTTCCTCCGTCTTTTTCCCGAAGAAGCCACCACTGGTGGCGAAAGCTCGAATGGTTGTGTGTTTTTGTGTGTGTTTGGTGTTCCTATCGACGAGCCTGTACTTTAGGTAAGTCAAAAATCTTTATTATATACCATTTTCCCACCTGGAAGGTATATATATAATTTTTTTTTAATGCGTAAATCTTTGTTTTCGTTAATCTGTCATGTCAGTTCGCCCATCTCAATACGCAATGTTGAAAGTAAGGTTATGAGTGGCGATCTGTTATGTAGAAAGTCATAGTTTAATACTAGAATTGAGGGAACAAAAACGCTAAATGTTATTGACGGCCAAAGAAAACTTTATAGTGTATGTTTCTGGGCAACTTACTGGGAACTGAAACAACATTTCAAACCATCGCCATCTATTTTCAAGTGAAAAAATAAACATATGAAGATATCAAATAGTACTTATAGGAGCATAAATAGTGCTTGTTTATTTTATCTTTTATGATTTGCCCGCTGACTATGTTAATGCCATCATGAACAACTGAATTTTTGTCTTTCATTAGTACTGACTTTTTCATTTAAAATATTATTTAATGAAAAATGTGTAATCAAATTACAATCTTATTCAAATAAACAGTTTGCTTCAGTCTTTTCTGTTACAATGTTACGTAACATAAACCATTTTTTGGGTTCAGATATCCGACCTCGATTTTAGGGAGACACTCAACTGACAAAAATATTTAAGTCGTGATGAATTATTTGAGATTTCCCCTTCACAAAGTATAACAACAAAATAAAGATGAATGAGACACATTTGCAATTGTTGACTGCAACATGTAATTCACATGACGAAAATAGGTTAACTTCCGATGTTAGCAGACGGCCGTTCCATCAAAACATTCTTTTCGAGTAAGCTTGACATGAAGTGACAGTCCGGTGATGGACAGTGTGAATGTCACCATTAGAAATACATTACGGAATGTTCTGACAGATGATGACATTATGTGACGGTCAGTGTGAATTGGTCTTAACCCAGCTTTCACTTAATTTATCTGTAGCCTAGCCTTAAGAAGGTTAGGTATAGATTAAACAAGAACTTTTTTTTTTTTTAAACCTACGCTTCAGAAACACCAACTCGATTTACAGTTGTACATTTGATATATATCATTTCAATCCGAGCTACTTAAGAGTGTAAGCTTTCTTGTAAATTACCCAGAAACCTGTACTCTTAAGTTCCTGCCTAACCACATCCTTTAAAATCACGACATATTTGTAAAAATCATAACATTCGCCTGTACAGTACCAATCATTCCCATACTTAACTGCTTCGATATGTATCGTTTGGAGGTCGAAGCCTTGCTATAGCAACATTATACAGCACATCTGCGAAATTACCAATTTCAGACAATCTTATCTGCAGAAATATACGGTAAATTCTTCCAGTCCTAGCTCATTGAAATAGTGCTGATTTGTGGCTGTGTGTGTGTGTGTGTGTGTGTGTGTGTGTGTGGTGTGTGTGTGTGGTGTGTGTGTGTGGTGTGTGTGTGTGTGTGTGTGTGTGTGTGTGTGTGATGGGAGGGGGGGGAATGACAAAGCACGAGAAGAGTTCTGTTTCTCTCCTAGTTTGGAAAGGGTAATTTCATCTTTGAAGGCTTAGTGACATCCTTGTCATATTTGGAGAGGGACTACTCATCATTGTAGGTGTGACACTCATGTGTGACTAGGGGAAGCGAGTTACTGGAATGGATGGCTGCTGTTGAAGTGGAGGTATTTTTGGAGGTTGGTATATATATCCATCCTTGAGGTGGAGGTAAATGTTGAAGATGATGGCTTTTGGGTTGTAGAGGATCAGGTGAAATGAATAGGGGAGAAGATGTTGAAGTTTTGGAGTAATGTGGAATAGGGTGTTCTCACCTTTGGTCCAGATTACAAAAATGTCTTCAGTGAATCAGAACTACATGAGGGGTGGCTAGTTAAGGATGATGTCTCTATACTGTTCACGAATAACTTATGATGCAAAAATATTATTCAAAAGAGATAGTGGCTGGCCAGTACTTACCTCAGCTCGGTACTGCTGATACTTCTATGTATATAAAACCAAATGATGCTGAAAATAAATGGATCCTTACATCACAGCCTAGGTTGTGAGTAACACTTCCCTTCTATTCCCTCCTCCCTCCTACCTCATTTCTCCTACCTGATAAAGGAATTAATTTCTGATAGTTTGTGTCCATGTTTGTTTTTGTCTCCAGTTGCATCTTTTTTGTGTGGCTATCAGCAATACTGAGGTGAAGTAATTACTGACCAGCAATTTTATTTCTTCTGAATAATATTTTCTTATCCCAGTGTAGAATTTCTGCCAGATTGACATAGGATGGTGCTTTGTGGGTTGACAAAGTGTTAGGACACCATGTCAACATTCCACCAGATCATCATCATCTCCCCTATTCATTTCACCTGGTCCTTTTCCACTGGTTGCTGAACATGCTGCCCAATATTATATGGCCCACTTTATTGACTGCTCAACAGCCTGTGCCATCTGGCTCCTTCCTAAATACACCAACTTTTCTGAATTGCACTAGTGAAAACTCTCCTTATAATATAGCCCATGTTCACATAATCCCCCTGGCCTCAACCTTTGCTAGTTACTGTCCTCTCTTTTCCCCCATTTGCACTCCTATCACACGTCTTCTATTCCACCAATGTACTCCTATTCTTTCCACCTTTCCTTCCTCACTGTCCTCCTACCTCTCAAAACGTTCTGACTGTCTTGGCACTTTGTTGCCTGGTCTGGCCCTATGTAGTTTGTGCACAATCTGTCAGTTAGCACTAGTATTTTTTTGCCACCCACACCATGTATCCTTTTCTTCTGCCCCGTGCATACATGCACGCATGGAGTAGGCACTTTGGGCTGAAGGTCGATCTGTTAAGAAATACTTCAGTTGTGTGAACCTGCATTTTATCATGATAACTGTCCACCTCCGTAGTTCAGCGGTAGCATCGCTGACTACCACGCAGGAGGCCTGGGTTTGATTCCTGGCGGGGGACTGGGTGTTGTGTGTTGTCCTAATCATCATCATCATCATCATCATCTCATCATCATTGCCACGTAAGTCACCCACGCTGTGTCAAATAAAAAAGACTTACACTAAGGCGGCCGAACAAATCCGCAAGGGTTCTCCCGGCCAAGAAAGCCATACGCTCATTTCCATCATGATAACTGTGTGGTGAGTAACAAACAAACATTGTTGTTATTTCTTCCTTGATTTCCAGTTTGATACTGATTTTTGTTGCCTAAATAGTAATAAATATATCTGCAATCTAATTTAAACCCATCTTGATCAGTGGCAAATCAGCTAGGTTTTGCTTTATCATATATCCTGATTTTTTTTTTTCATTTCACTTTATTCTAATTGATAACCATTTGTTTTCTTTTCTGAAATCTTTTTTGAGTTTAAGAACCTTCCTTCAAGAACCACCCACTATGCTCATTTTTCTGAATCTTATTGAGCTGTCTGTAAAAAGCTTTTAAAACTTACAATGTCTGTAGATGTTGTTTTCTCTAATCATGTAAGTTTCTATTTCAGAGGAGTGTTGTCAATTGCATGGTGTGCTCAGGACCCTGATCTGCTTGTTAGCTGCGGCAAGGACAATCGCATATTATGCTGGAATCCAAATAGCACCCTACCAGTAAGTATTGTATTAGAATATCGTCTTTTTGTAGATTTAGCTGTTTGTCGAAAGTGATAGATTTGCTGGCCATTACTTATCTTTGTGCTGTACCGCCGATAGTGACACAAATGAAGAAAAAAGAAAATGGACGAAAAAGGGCAAGCTTTCGGAACAAAGTTCCTTCTTCAGGTGGGAGGGAAGGGAAGAAAAAAAGGATGGGAATGGAAGAGGAAGGTAAATCACGACCTAGGTCATGATTTACCTTCCCCTTCCATTGCCATCCTTTTTTGTCTGTTTTCTTTTTTCTTCAATTGTGTCACTATCGGCGGTACAGCTCAAAGGTAAGTACTTACTGGCCAGCCAGTCTATCGCTTTTGAAAAATAATTCATCATCTCTTAGGAGAATTTACATCATTAATCAAATATTTTATTTTTATTATTTTTAATGTTTTGCGTTTTACTCACCCCATTCACATTTATACATCTTCCCTTTTTCACTATTGTCCTGTTTCGCTCTTTTTCCCCTGTACTGCATTCCATGCTTTCTCACATTCCTACGTATCAGACCCTTCATTATCCATCATGCAATGCAAAACATTCCATCTAAAAACTTACCTGACATCCTTCCCTCTCCACTCCGTTCTGGTCCCTTCCTCACTCACTTTCAAGATGCTTGTTGTACTGGAGTGGTCAGAAATGGCTGTCATGTGTGCTTAGTAATTTCTAGGTGACTGTGTGAATGTATGTGTTTCTTTTTCTGATGAAGGCCGTGGGCGAAAATTTAAGTTGTGTGAATTTGAGTGTCTGTTTTACATGCCTGTATGTGTTTCAGTAATTGTCATTATGGTGAGTTGTTATCCCTCTTCTATTAGTGACATTCAAATCTGAATTTTTCATTATTTTTTCCTTGATAATGTTCGTCTATGTTTTGTTTGTTCGTAATATGGATTGGAATCACTCCTCATCTACTCCCTTACAATCCGCATCCTTCCCTTTTCCCCCTCCTTCCTTCCCTTTTTCCCCTCCTTCCTTCCCTTTTTCCCCTCCTTCCTTCCCTTTTTCCCCTCCTTCCTTCCCTTTTTCCCCTCCTTCCTTCCTCTTTTCCTGATGAAGTGGCCAACAGTTGCAAAAGCTTGTACCTTTGTGTTTGTGTGTATTTCTATTTGTGTTTTTGTATCTGTCAACGAGCCTGTGTTTTGGATACGTTAAACAATCTATAGAGATCGTTTAACATACCTCAAGCAAAGGCTTGTTGACAGTTACAAAACACAAATAAAACACACAAACACAAAGATATAAGCTTTTGCAACTGTTGGCCACTTCATCAGGAAATGAGGAAGGAAGGAGGGGAAAAACGAATGATGCGGGTTTTAAGGTAGTGGATGAGGAGTCATTCCAGTCCCAGAGGCAAGGATGTTGTTGAATGGTGGGCAGGAATTTGAATTTAGCGGAGGTTCAGACTTGGTGGGCAATTGGAAGAGAGAATATGTTGAAGGGCAAGTTCCCATCTCTGGAGCTCTGATAGGTTGGTGTCAGTGGGAAAGCCGGACGGTGTAACACAGTGCCAAGATGTGCTGGCTGTGCACCAAGGCATGCTTTGCCACAGGGTGATCCTCATTACACCAGGGGTGGTTCCATGGATAGAAGCTGGAGGGTAGGGAAGGTGGTTTGGGGATTTCATAGGGATGAACTAGGAGGTTACAAAGGTTAAGTTGGTGGCGGAAAGACATTCTTGGTGGAGTAGGAAGGATGTCAAGAATTTCTCTTATTTTGTTGAAGATTAAACATTTGCTAGATATAGGCACTCTGGTTTCATCACAGTGTTGGATTTTTATTTCAGTGGAATATTTCTTCTTTTTTCTTTTGTGCATGTCCTTTAATTGGTAAGCTATTTTCATTGAATGGAAATTATTAAGTGCTGTGTTGTTGTTGATGTGGTTATTCTGTGCACTAAAACTTTTGCTTCAAAATTTGTTATTTTTGATTTTCAGAATGGTGAGGTAGTTTGTGACATAGCAACAACAAACCAGTGGCACTTTGATGTTTCATGGTGCCCACGGAATCCAGCTCTGATTGCAAGCTCTAGTTTTGATGGACATGTAAGTGTGTACTCGCTCACTGGAGGTACACAGCAAGCCCAAACTAGCACCAAGGTTAGTAAATGTTACTCATAAAGGGATACCTTTATAACTTAAAATGAGATTCAGTGAAGTATAAAAGACTTTTTTGTGTACTTTCAAATGCAGGATAAGCACTCTTCCAACATTCATAGTTACAGGAAACATTGGTAACTGCTTTTGAATTTTTTTCTGTGAAGTAGTTGTGTAAGGGTAGAAAATTACATTTATGAAATTGGATATTATCTTCCAGATAGCAGACTCATTTCCAGGAATGGACACATATGTTCAGGCACCAATGCCAACCCAGCAGCAAGTCACAGTTGACTTACGTAAACCACCAAAATGGCTGCGAAGACCTGTGGGTGCTTCTTTTGGGGTAAGTCAGTTGTGTGGTTCTTCTTCAGGAGATTTTTAACCACAGCTAGCTACTTTTAAAAAATAGCATACACAGCTCTTCCTGATGTACTACAAAGTCCCCTTCTAATCACTAATTTTTCTAATTTATTCATAACCGTTGCTGTAGCCATAAAATAAAGATGGGAGACCCATGAGACCAAGTTATCAATTTTATTATGAACTAAGACTAGTTTCTAAGCTAAATCTATTGTCAGTTGATTACCACATGTATTAGTGGGAAAGAATAGTTCTTGTTGAAATGAGATAGAATGGCTGGCCAGTACTTACCATTGTGCTGTACCGCCGATAGTAACACAAAATGAAAAAACAGAAAAAAAGGGGACAAAGGGACAAGCTTTCGGAACAGAGTTCCTTCGTCAGGTCTCCCACCTGACGAAGGAACTCTGTTCCGAAAGCTTGTCCCCTTTTTTTTTTCTGTTTTTTCATTTTGTGTTACTATCGGCGGTACAGCACAATGGTAAGTACTGGCCAGCCATTCTATCTCATTTCAACAATATTTATTATCTCTGAGGAGAATTTTCATCATTAAAAGAATAGTTCTTGTTTCATAAAACAGCCAGAATAAATGGCTTTGGTACATTATAGTGCTAAAAAGAAGAAACCCAAGTAAATCACTCAATAATAATAATAATAATAATAATAATAATGATAATAATAATAATAATATAGATAAAATAAATTTTCAAATATCTAAGAGAGACAAATGAAGAAAATGGGTAAGAAATGGAAGGGTGCATAAAATGGAAAGGGATATGGAATACTCCAGTGCAAACGGTATGTGTCTATGTAAAGAATTATACATCAGACAAACTAGAAATATTTGTGCAGAAGTTTAGGCACCAGTATTTATCTTTTGAGTCTACAAAGTGTGCCTAGTGCTGCTTATATTTGATGGCAAAAGTTAGTTTTGATGGCTTCTAGCGCTGTTTTTTAGAACCTCCATTTGTTTTGCACCAATTCTCAGCTACAGGCAGTTTAAGGGATCCTAAAAATGGGAAAAGCGTGGCTTGGATTTGAGTAAATATAGTTCTTTCCTTTCCATGATTTTGTAATATGAGCTTTACATTGTTTAATTATTATGTTCGATCTCTTCTGTTTCAGTTTGGAGGTAAATTGATAACATTTGCAAATGAAGCTCTCCCAGTGCAGCAACAGCAGCAGCAACAGCCAGTGCAACAGTCTCGTGTCGTATACTTTTGCCGGGTGGTGACAGAGCCAGAGCTAGTAGCTCGATCTAGTCAGCTGGAGGCTGCCCTGCAGTATGGACAGTTTGTAGACTTCTGTAGAACCAAAGTGGCCAGCAGCAGCACGGCACATGAGAGAGCTGTGTGGAGTTTCCTTCGGGCTAGTTTTGAGAGCAATCCGAGGGCTGAATTTCTCGACTTGCTTGGTTTCAGGCCTGATGAACTAAACTTGAAGGTATCTGTCACATTTTGAACTCATTAATATTCCATCAAGGAAAACATGTCATAACATGCCTGTTCTAGTGTCCCTTTTTAATTAAAATAATGAAACTTGAGTCATGACTCAGTATACAGTATGGAATAAAAGGCACGAAAATTGCATGAAATTTTACTAAAGGTATTAGTTTTACAGCCCTTTTTATATAATTTTCTCTTGCATTTTTCTTATTTTTGGGATATATTAAAAATAACTGATTTTATTGACTTTGCTAATACTGTACCATATTTTGCTTTTGTTAGATTCTCTCAGGTTATTTTTAGATTTGAAAATGAAAAATAGGTTTCAGCATACCCAATTTGATCTGTATTCATATACCAAATGAAGTAGTGTACTGCAGAGTGAGTGGAAGTAAGATTTTATCGTCAGTATTATGACATGAAGCAAATCGTGGCTGTATCTGTGCAAAACTTTTTAACAGAACTTCTTTTTTGCATTTTTCTCCTTAATGGTTAACTTCCAATTTCCTAATTCTTGAGGGTGGGGGTTCCATAGGGTTGGGAAAGATACTTTTTCAAAGTAATTAAATTAGGTTGAAGTTACCTTCCTGAAAGCTAACTTAGTTACAATTATAGTTACTATACATCGTAAGTAACTGTATCAGTTAACAAGTATCTTTACAGTTATTTTTTACAGTTACTTTAAAGATACCAATACAATTTTTAAAATTAACTCATTTGTAAATCCGCAACGAAGTCTATTTAAGTGTACCAAGAAAACAAGCGTTAGTGTCAATCAGTAATTAAATACATCAGTAGATACATACCATATATTTTCGCAGATAAGACGACTTTCAGATAAGACGAGGTACAAATTTTCATAAAAATTTTAAAGTTTAAGCATATACCTGGCCTATAACTCGACCCACAAGTTACTGTATTTACCCAAATGAAAGCTGTACTTTTTTGCAGTTTTTGGGATCTAAAATAAGCCTGCGACTTAGATTTGGAGGCAAAGCTTCATGAAGTTCCAAGAAATGCCATTAGAAGCTGCCATAAGTAAGTTTTATGAGTGGTAGTTCCGAGAAATGCTGCTAGAAGCCGCCATAATTAGGTTTCGTGATTTGTACACCTGGATTTCACCATTTGTTGCAGTGTTTGTGGTCTGCTTTTGAACTTTCGTGCGTGTTGTGTTTTTTTTCTTTTTTTGTTCCCCCCCTCACCATGAACTTTAAGAAAAAAGTAATTTCTTTCACCGAAACGACATTCAGTCCCACCGATGCGCATATTATCGTAGTGAAAACATGCAAAATTGCCCGAGAACAGAAGATAAAGGATTTCAAAGGAATCCACAGTTGTTGCGTGTAGCTCAGAAATATTTTAAACCTTTCACTGCTCTGTACGTAAATATACGCTAATCACTTCAGTGTGACTCTGGATATATTGAGAAATTATTTTTAACAAGCGATATTGTAAAATCAAGCTGCATTAGAAATAATTAATTCTGTTCCTGCTTCATGGCACTTAGTTTATAGTATGTTCCCTTATCCACTCAGTAAATTCATAAAGCTCGAAAACCAAATATTTTTTTATATACTTGTGGCGTCTGTTCCGAACGAATAGACGCCACTTCTGATCCTGCAGTTGTTATTATTTAATATTCATAGAATATATTACATCAGCTGCGATTGGGCAAAGCTGAAAATGTGTACCCAGCCGGGATTTGAACCTGGGTCTCCTGTTTTCTAGGCAGTTGCGCTGACCCCTACACCACTGGGGGACACAGTGAACACCGCACCTGCAAGGACTACCTAAGCACGCCTTCCGTCAGATACAAATTCCCAGCTTCGCCCTGCCCACAGTACTCAAACTCGTAGTTATGAAACTAATTCCCGTAAGAGTAAGGGCTTCAAACTTGCCCACCTCTCCCCACTAACGATAGGATCATTGCCCGTCACCGGCATATTATATATGGGAGTGGCCCCGTGGTCTAAGGTGTCATGTTACAGACTGGGCGATCCCTCCTACCGGAGGTTCGAGTCCTCCCTCGGCACGAGTGTGTTTGTTGTCCTGAGTATAAGTTAGTTTAATTAGTTTGTAAGTCTAGGGATTAATGATCATAGCAGTTTGGTCCAATTGTTTTACAAAAATTAGAATTTGAATGACACGCTGTGCGAGCTGAATTTGGAAAACGTTTTTGGTTTTCGTAACTTCTCCAAGATGTCGCTGTTAGATTTTGAAATTATAATGAATATTACAGGGCCAGTTGTTTCAAAGAAAGACACAAATTTCAGAAAAACCACTCCTGTGAAGAGAAGACTTGCTGGTACTCTTCATTTCTTGGCAACAGGAAAAGCCTATGAAACCTTTGCATATTCATTCCACATTTCAAAGCCAGCCATAGGCCTATGTCATTACTGTCTCCTCAGTTTTTTGAAGCTTTGGATAAAGGCTTATGTAAATTCATTTCAGCTATATTAACAACACTAAAACATATATTTAATTGATAATATATTTATTTATGTTTTCACATTAATCCAAATTGTCATTTTCAATAAAGAACACTTGTTTAGCCTCAAAGTCACTTACACTACAAATGAATGTGACAAGGAATCTGCTGCTGACGATCCCCACTTCACGCCCACGTTTAGTACATCCTGCCGCCTCCTACATACATTTATTTCTGCTTCATGAAAAGCGCTGTAAAAATGTCATCACTCTTTTATTTGCCGCTAACTAAGGTAACTTGATGACAACACCTTTTTGCAAAATAAGATAACAAAACCTTTTTTTATTGCTGCGGTTTTGAGAAATGAGGTGCTTGATTGTTTTATCTACTTAACATATGGCTGGTGCTAAACAATGTAGCAATTTTCTATTAGGAGTCGTGCTTCTTTTTAAGATCTTTACCATTTTGAACAGTCCATATGCACTTCAGCCTCTTATTAGGTGAAGAGTCTGTAAATGTGGCTTCTACTCCACCTCATTACGTAAAGGAACACATGGAATGACAACATGTAACTTTATATACAGAGAGCAAAACTGAACACTATTGCTCCCAAGAAGCATCTAGTGCTAGCAGGCAATGAATGTTGTTTCTTTACCTACGTGGCCAGGGAACGCAGTTTTTCTGTTAACCAGCATGCTGTGAAAAATGGTACCGTAGTCCAGAACTAGCAGTGAATGACATTGCACATATTTCAAACTCATTGTAAATGCGCTTTAACGCCAACAGCAAGCAAAATACTAACATGTACATGACGTCTAAAGTTCGCTGTGGAGTTTTGACTGTTTTGAATTGTTATCCCAGCAACACACAATCTGAAGCGAAAGGAATAATTTTTTCCATCCAACATCAAAAATGTGAACACTTCAGCATAAGCTGGCCAAGGCATGCGTGTGTCTTCTGCCGTTTTCATGTCGAAAGGTGTGGAGAATAATCAGACTACACGCTGTTTACATGTGACGCGTCATACTCATTGTTGTGATAGAATAATAAAAACAATGTTATTAATGAATGAGCAGTATTAAATGTTATAATGGTTCTAAATTGTATAATTCATACATTTGTAAATATGTGTTGTTGAAAAGATTTAATTTAGAAATAAAAATTGTTTCTTTATTTCTCTTCACTAAAACAAAGCCTGGTATTTTGCAGTTTGAAATTCTTACAAAAAATATGTTACACTACCCGCTACAAAAAAGAAACGATACTTCCGTTAACTGATAAAAGTAACTTGGTTACAGTTATAGTTACTTTACGCAAATAATGTCATTACTATCCCTTACCTTTGAAAAGTAACTGTTAATAGTAATGGCTTTACTAGTAACGACATTAGAAGTAATGTATTACTCTCCAACCCTGGAGTTGCACCTGTAAAGTGATTATAGGGGCACCGATATAATCTAAAGAAGGGCACAAAGTTCCCAAAATGGTAATAATGAAACCATTTAAATTGCAGCTGGTTGCTGCTTTGTTAAAAATCAATTTTAGAAAGCACACTGGAGACAAACAGCGATCTTGATATACCGTATATACTCGAGTAATCCCCACATTTTTTTTTCTGATTTTATGAAAGAAAAACTGGGGTGTGCGGGTTACTCAAGTTTAGGTATTACTCCGTCTGCAACAACAAAACATGCTAGGCAGGTATTACTCCGCCTTAAAAAACAGATCCCTTTAGACCGGTATTACATGATAATATTCTTGATCAAATCTTTGATAATGAAATATTATAAAATATTCATAATATTTCTTAGACATAAATCGTAATCATTGCGTTAAAAAGGGGTATTACAGTATGGTCATCATATTTCAAGATAGCGGATAATAACTTTTTATTGTGTGCTGCCTTGGCAATATTAAAACTGCATATAATGTACTTGACAATGACACAATGTATCAGTAATTTCACTGTCCTTACGTAACAAACCGATGTGGCAGAGCAGTGTGTCTTTCTGCCAGTTTCTTTGGCAGAGCGACTGGTGCGTACGAACAGTTGCGTTGTTGATGTAGAAATAAGAATGACTAGTTGCATTTGCTTGTGAGTAATAAGACGTTATCTACTGAAGTTGGGTATTATTCGGTTCAGTACCACCATATTACCCACACTCACACCGCACACCATGGTATCTGCACTCTAGGTTTACAGTGATTTCTTGCTACCGGGGTTAAATGTTAATTACGGCGTGGCATTGCAGCTATGTTCAAACATGCACACATTTATTAGCAACAGTGATGCTACCGCTCATAGCGGTTACATTTTGCATTGCAGCGAACATAAGACAAGCAACTTTTATTATCAAATATATGGTGAAGTGCTACATTTGATGATATTTCTTTGAGGAAATATACCTGTATGTCAAAGTTTCCTATTACGCTATCAAATATCTTCGATGTAAATACATTACATATTGACTTTGACAAAGATATATGACCGTGTAATAACAATCTCAGCTCCATTTATTTATTAACTGTTCAGATTCTATAAGCGTTCATTTCAGTATATGTTAGTGTGCATATGTTTTCACAGTAATATGTTACAAATGAAATATTTTTCAATTTGAATGAGAACATTAAGCAGGTAAAATACAAGAATTTTATGGAGTTGGTGCGAGATTCGCTTGCTCTGAATATGACAACGCTCCCCCCCCCCCCCCTCTCTCTATCTGTGTGGCGTCAATTGTATTGATATTTACGTGTTGTTTTGAAATTTAACAGACGTGACATCCCAAGTTAGCTGCCCTCACGTGCTTGTTCAAAGCCGACAGGTGGTATTCTCATCTACACAAATCTGCTTTTATTTCTTTTTCCCCGGCGTCAAAATTTGGGGATGCGTGGATTACTCGAGGGTGCGGATTACTCTAGTATATAAGGTAATAGTTAAAATTCAAAATGGCCCTGATCACATGATTATTGTTTTCATTTAATCACTGGTTTCAGTCTATATAGACTATCTTCAGATGAATACCATCATGTTAGCAGGTGGCGGTGGACACAGCAGGCTGCACAAACATAAACTGCGTCCTGCATTTATGCGGCCTGCTGTGTCCACTGCTACTGCTTTAAATAATGATGGTATTCATCTGAAGATGGTATATAATAGACTGAAACCATTAATGAAATGAAATCAGAAATTTTGTGATCTGTTTTTAATTTTAAGAATTATAAAACAGTTGCTGCATCGAAAAAAATACTGAATCATCCCTGAGTTTGAATGAAAGCATCCTAAACATCAGTGGTGTGTAGTGTCATAAAATAACATGAAAAATGCCATGCTGTTTGACAATATTTCATGTATCACATTCTCACTTCTGCTTCATTCTAAATAAGGTTCCTCTTACAAGAAAACAACATTACAAAAGGCGTTGCATTCTGACTCCAAATTACTGCAAATTGAACCCGTGTGCAGCTAACTAATAGCAATACTTGAGCACAGTAAATGGAAATATATCCATTTGGCTGGATGTTCACATTATCCTGAATGTGCAACAAAATTAATGTGCTCAACAAATTGGCCCCTGTATGAATAATACACTTCCTGCAACCACACTTCTATTCTCCTGTCAAATCTACTGTATTTATATTATAGAATGAAACTTTCCTGGTGGGATAAATATGTATAAAAAATAGAAATTGAATAACTTACCCAAAGAACAGGGTTGTAGATAGACACAAAAACACAAACACAAACAAACATTCAAGCTATAGCAACCGTTGGCCGCTTCATCAGGAAAAGAGGAAGGAAAGAGGAGAAAAAAGGAATGATCCAGGTTTTAAGGGAGTGGAAGAGGAGTCATTTCAATCCCGGGAGTGGAAGGACTTACCTTAGGGGAAAAAAGAAAGGTAAACAAGCACACAAACACCCTTAAACATACACACACAAACACACCAAGGTAGACGTGTGTGTGTGTGCGTGCGTGCGTGCGTGCGTGTGTGTGCGTGCGTGCGCGCGCTTGTTTACCTTTCCTTTTTTCCTCTAAGGAAAGTCCTTCCACTCCTGGGATTGGAATGACTCCTCTTCCACGCCCTTAAAACCCGCATCCTTCCCTTTTTCCCCTGCTTCCTTCCTCTTTTCCTGATTAAGCGGCCAACTATTGCGAAAGCCTGAATGTTTGTGTGTGTGTGTTTGTGTTTTTTGTGTCTGTCTACTGCATTTATAACATTATTTAATTTTGCAAAGAAAAAAGGACTGATACGTTTCAAAGTTGACTTATCATTAGATGATGTGATGGTAATTTCTAAGTGAAAGAACACACTTTCCATAATTACATTTATTACTGCATAACCATTCCTAGGAACTACAGGTTGAATACATACAGTATGTAGATGTAGACATCAGTCAACTGTTTTCAGATGAAAACGTGTGATAAATTCCAAATACTTTATTAACTGGCAAAGTTGGGGTCACAAGGGGAGTGACACTATACTAAGCTCATCAGTATTCAACGATCACTAAAAGAAACTTCTCCTGACTGCTCAGTGAGGAAATGATATAGCATAACATATACCGTATTTGCTCGAATATAGGCCACACTTTTTTTCCAAATTTTTGCTTGCAAAATCGTGGTGCAGCATATAATCAAGATTCCACCCTCCCCCTCCATTCCTTTTCCCGTAAGTCATTAGTTTCAAATATTACATGCTCACATTTATTTTGGTTTTAGAAATGTAATAAACTAGATTGTCTTAAAAAAAAATGCTACAGTAACTGTTTTGCAGAACTGGATCGACGATTTTGTACATGCTCATGAAAATGATGCGACAATTCATGGAAGTTGATATTTCAATATAAACCAAATGGCGTCATTCTGTACTGCAGCCAACCATAGTTGACAACATGTTTTTAACATGTTCGTGCAGCCTTAAATTACAGCAGTGCATAACACACACTTCCTAAGCACAGAAATGATTTTAATTTGATGTGTTCAATGAAACTAGTATTTGCGATAAAAGTTTAATTTAGTGTCATGGAAGTTCTTACAGTGACGTTGACGTTGGTAATGCCTACCATGAACAGTGATGGGAGGTTAATATAGTGGAACAATTGATTTGTGCAGCTAATACCAATGTTGAGTTCAAATGTCACATCTTAAAATATAATATTTCATCACAACAAGATTTACTTGTTTGACATTCGTTGTGGTAATTTCCATGAAACGATGTAGATGGAACTTGAGGCTATTTTGCAGCTGAAGCATTTCTGTTGTAACAGCAAAACCACAGTTACGGTTTTGAATTATGAAGTCAAGCAAATCTTTTTCTACAAGGGATATTTACATTATTGCCCCTGAAATGCACAACGACTCTTCGGACATTTTAATAGTTTGTCCTCACTTACGCACTACCATTGAATTTATGTCAAATTTACATCCAACTTCCCGCTTTCCATGTTCCTTACTGTGACTGTGTAACCTGAAGCTTACATTTGGCAGTGTAACTCATATGTTCTTTTCCCAATACCACTTACAATCCAAAACATTGTGAACACACACACACACACACACACACACACACACACACACACACACACACACACACAACCGAAAAAGCTCGATATTTCCGCAGTAGATGGCCTACGCTATACAACACTTGAAACACCCGGTATCATGCCTTGGTTCTTCCTTCGCTCACTTGGAGTGCTGCATTGCTATTGGTTGATTTACAGTTTTGCATATTTGTTTTGAATGTGATGAAAAGAGAACATTATTTTGTGAACATTGTGTTTCTTATTACGAGAAAGTTTTATTATTCATAATAATAATAAACCTGCCGCCTATATTAGAAATTTATTACTGTCTGTAATCTCATATCAAAGGTTGAGGTGTGGCCTATATTCACGCAAATTCAGTAATTGTGTTCAAAGAAATCACAATGATAATATTGTGCAGCTAAATGGCAGGGAATGTGGGCTGTAATCAACAAAGCAATTTAATATGATGGTGTTACAATATTCTCCTGTGGAGTGTAACAGTGGGATCAGAGCAGAGTATCAACACATAAAGAATTTCAATGTAATACAAATAAACAATCCTTGAGACGGATTTTCATCTCAAATATGTCAAAGACATTATTAATAAATCTGAAGCTTTGAATTAAAATTTGTGATGCAGCCGGGAATCGAACCCAGACCTCCATGCTTACTAGGCACATGTCTTAACCGTTAGACCACCACATCACTAACGATTAAGGCGCCTAGGAATAGTCTGTGTATGATTTCCCTCCATGTCACAAACTTTAATTCAGAATTCAGCTTCTGTGACGTGGAGGGAAATCGTACATCGCCTATTCCTAGGCGCCTTAATCGTGAGTGATGTGGTGGTCTAACAGTTAAGACGTCTGCCTAGTAAGCATGGAGGTCTGGGTTCGATTCCCGTCCGCATCACAAATTTTAATTCAGATTTATTAATAATGTCTTTGACATAAAGATTTAATGCAAGATAGAACCCTCCACTAAAGTGAAGATCTATTGGTGTATACTCCTCTCTCCTCTGGGGAGGGGGGGGGGGGGGGTCAGTTCGCTTACCACCTCCAATGTCAGTGTCTCCAAGTCACAGATAAGTCTCTATTATTTTTCCAAACTTCACTTGGTTGTGACATGAAGAATGTGTGTGTCTGCTCCCAAAACCCTCAGTGTCAGTCAGAGCCCCGAGGTTATGAGTGCCGACTAGTAGTGCCCAACTTACTTCTTGTGACTTTGGAATGATACACTTTCTCATTGTTTGAAACTATGCCCCTGCCAGTGGCAAGCTGCCACACTGAAAAACAAAGGAATGCTACTTTTGACTCGCAACTGTCACTACACAGAGCCAGTGGCTTCCATAACTTCCTGCTTTATCATGAGAGGACAGGTTTTTATGTCCTTACAGTCTTTAGATTGCTATCTATCATGGCATGTGTAGCCAACCATTATCTACTTTCAATTGGTACTTTCCACCAGTATTCTAATGATGCTTTCTCAAGTTGTAGTGAAAGGTACTAAGTGGATACTCACACATCTTCACTTTCACAGGCCCAGCGCGCGCGTGCGCCCCCCCCCCCCCCACACACACACAATACAGCTTTTTATTTTATGGCTTATGCCATGCTACAGAAGCTCCTTCCATCCCCACAATGCTAGCTGCTAGCAAGTGCACATTTTTTCTCTTTGCCAAACCACTCTGTCTGGGCCGGGTGAGGCAAAGATCAGATTCTTCGCCCGGTGAAGGTCATTGTGTAAGGAGGGATGGAATCCAGAGAAAGGAATTTTAATGGTTAGGCCATTGGGAAGGATTCCATGGTTTAGGCAGGATTGGAGAAAAAGAATGTGGGATTGGGTTTCGGCCAAGGACAGGGAAACTCTTCTGAACTGGTGCAGAGAGATGGAGCAGGAATGCTGTTGGAAAACGGGATATGATGGATAAATAGGCAGATGAAGGCGTTAGGAGGTAGGGAGTGGTGCTGGATATCTAGAAAGGATCCATGAAAATATGCAAGGAAATTTACAGAATCACACACCAATACATAAAATTACGCACTAGTATGAAAAATTAGGCACCAGTATGAAATACTATGAACTAACAGTAAAAATTACATATTTTTTTCCTAATACACCGAACCAACACGCAAAAAATATGCACTAATACCAATTAATGTGTAACAATGCGACAAATTGCTCACCAATACGAGAAAATGTTTTCAAACACGCCCATACATGTGAAATCACGTAAAGGCAAGTAAGGATAAACTACAGTATGCACAAACTAGTACAACTACGTAAAAATGCATATTAAATCAAGGGAAATGATGGGTAAATTGATTCGTGGAAAGGATAATACCGTAATGGATTGTGTAGCACCGGTAGATGAGGTAAGGGAAATTCGATAAAAAAATAAAAATATATAGTAAATAACACAGGTAAAATATGCAAGGAATATAGCAGAAAAGTGAATGTAGGAATGCCAGGGATCGGAATAATTGCTACATCAACAATACGCACAGTAATTTGGTACTGTTGTGAGCGGACAGGACTGTTAATTGTGATACCGATACAAGGCAACAGACAACGTAAGGAAACAAGACAAAGAAGGAATGAGTAAAGGAAGTTCGAAGAGTAACAAAGGATAAACACAGAGTCTGGGAAAGAAGAAGAGCCGTATGACAAAATTTTAACAATGGAAAATCCAATAGGAATATCAGTAATGGAGGGTGGTAACAACTCACCATAAAGAGGTTCGCTGAGCTACTGACAGGCACGAAAATTGATTATCACTTACACACAACTTAAACTTTCGGCCATGGCCTTCATCAGAAAAAGAAACACACACATTCACGCAATCACTCAGACAACTATACACACACAACTATCATGTCCGGCCCTCCAGAAACAGAAGCTAGACTGTGAGTGAGGTGGGGAGTGGAGGGGGAAGGATACTAGGTAAAGGTGGGGATGGAAATTCCGCATTGCATGATGGATTTAAAGCCTCTGATAGGCGGGAATTTGAATTACGGCAATGAATACAGTGAAGGGAAGGGGTGGGAAAGATAAAAGGGAGGTGTAGAGGAGTGTGGTGAAGAAGTGAAGAGGATTTGAAATGTTAAGAATAATAAGGAAAGATAAAAATAGGAAAAAAAAGTTGGGGGGGGGGGGGAGAGAAAGAAAAAATAAATATATGTAGACAAAAGCAACATATGAAAGTACTCTACAGCTTGAAAAGGGATTCATGTGATAGCTAGTGAAGTGCTCAGTGGTGTTCTACATCTACATGGAATACTCTGCAAATCACATTTAAGTGCCTGACAGAGGGTTCATCAAACCACCATTATACTATTTATCTCCCATTCCATTCTCGAATAGCACGTGGGAAGAAAGAACACATGAATCTCTCTGTTCGAGCTCTGATTTCTCGTATTTTATTATGATGATCATTTCTACCTATGTAAGTGGGAGTCAACAATATATTTTCGCATTCAGAGGAGAATGTTGGCGATTGGAGTTTCGTAAGTAGCCAGCACCGCAGCGATAAGTGCCGTTATGATTTCCATCCCAGTCCTGTATCATTTCCGTAACGCTGTCTCCCTGTATCATGACAATACAAAACGAGCTGCCCTTCTCTGGACTCTTTCGATGTGCTCCGTCAAACCCTCCTGATAAGGATCCCACACTGGGCAGCAATACTCCAAATACTGACGGACAAGCCTAGTGTATGCAGTTTCTTCTGTTGCATCTTTTAAGGGTTCTGCCAATAAAACACAGTCTCTGGTTCGCCTTTTCCATGACATTATCTACGTGTGCTTTCCAATTTAAGTCGGAAGTAATAGTAATTCCTAGGTATTTTGTGGAGTTTACAGCCTTCACTTTTGATTGATTTATCTTGTAAAGAAAGTTTAACGGATTTCTTTTCGCACTCATGTGGACGACTTCACACTTCAAATTATTTAGAGTCAATTGCCAATTTCTACACCATACTGATATCTTATTCAGATCGTTCTGCAGTTGGTTTTCATCTTCAGATGATTTCACTAGATAGTAAATGACGGCGTCATCTGCAAACAACCTAAGGGAGCTACTTAGATTTTCTCCTAAATCATTTATGTAAATAAGGAACAGCAGAGGACAAATAACACTACCCTGTGGAACGCTCGATATCACCTCTGTTTTAGTCGATGCCTTACCATCGAGTACTACGAACTGTGTCCTCTCTGACGGGAAATCCCCTATCCAATCGCAAATTTGGGGCGATATACCGTAACCACGCAATTTGATTAAAAGCCATTTGTGAGTTACAGTGTCAAAAGCCTTCTGGAAATCAAGGAATATGGAATTGATTTGCGAACCCTTGTCGATAGTACCCATCACTTCATGTGAATAAAGAGCCAGTTGAGTTTCGCATGAACAATATTTTCTAAATCCGTGTTGACCTTGAGACAATAGATTGTTCTGTTAGAGATAATTCATAATATTTGAATACAGAATATGTTCCAAAACCCTGCTGCAAATTGATGTCAGTGAAATAGGCCTGTAGTTTAGTGGGTTACTCCTACTGCCTTTCTTGAATATCGGTGTGACCTGTGCAACTTTCCAATCTTTTGGTACAGATCCTTCTCTGAGAGAGCAGTTGTATATGGCTGTTAAGTAAGGAGCTATCGCTTCAGCAAAACCAGATAGAAATCTGATGGATATGCAGTCCGGACCAGTGCACATTAGATTCAAATCCGCGTTTTAACAAACAATCTAGTCTTCCTTTGAACGCATTGCGACTGTAGTTTTTGTTTTCTCGGCACTGTAATCATGAATAGGCACTGTGACTGCTCTCTGTGGATGCAGTCTGAGCTGGTGACACTTCAGACCCAGCTTCAAGCTGCGTTAACCTCGGTTGCACAGTTGGAGGCTGCGATCAAAGGGTGGTGTTGTTGTTGATCAGTAGTGGGGACCGAACAGACTCCCGTTATCTCCACTGATTGGCCTGCACCCTTGACATGCCTTGATACTGCTAGCAGTGAGGCAGACACCCCACCCGTGGTTGCGTGGGAGGTTGCTCCAGTGTGTGGCAGGAGGCGCAAGACATCCTGGGAGACCGATCGTGAGGCCTCCCCAGTTCATCTTGCGAACAGGTTTGAGGTGCTATCTGTTCTGGACGTTCCTGAGTTGGATGGTGTCTCTCATCCTGAGGTCACCACCCACACTGCAAGATCCGGGCTTCCACAGAGGGTGGGTTTGCTTGTAGTTGGGAGCTCCAACGTTAGGCAAGTGATGGAGCCCCTTAGAGAGATGACTGCCAAGGAGGGGAAGAAGACCAGTGTGCACTCCATGTGCAAACCGGGTGGAGTCTTTCCAGATGTGGAACACGTCCTTCCGGATGCCATGAAGGGTACGGGGTGCAGCCAACTGCAGGTGGTGGCTCACGTCGGTACCAATGAGGTGTGTTGCTTCAGATCTGAAGAGATTCTCTCAGGTTTTGAGCGGCTATCTGATGTGGTAAAGACTGCCAGTCTTGCTTGCAAGATGAAAGCAGAGCTCACCATCTGCAGCATAGTTGACAGGACCATCTGTGGCTCAGACTGTTCTGCGACCATGTAGGCTGCAGATTCCTTGACTTACGCCATTGGGTGGTGCGTTTCCGGGTTCCACTGAATAGGTCAGGAATCCACTATACGCAGGAAGCGGCTACACGGATAGCGGGGGCTGTGTGGCATGCACTGGGCGGTTTTTAGGATGAAGGGCTTGGGGGGAAAACAAAATGGGCAATCTCAAAAGGTGCAGGTGGATCACAGGAGAAATGTAGATCTGGGAACTATCGGTATAACAGTTGTAAACTGTCGTAGCTGTGTCGGGAAAGTACCAGAACTCCAAGCGTTAATAGAAAGCACTGAAACACACATAATTGTAGGCAGTGAAAATTGGCTCAAGCCGGAAATAAGTTCAGCAGAAGTATTTGCAAAAGATCTGTGTTCAGAAAGGATAGATTAAACAAAATACGTGGAGGCATGTTTGTCACCGTCAAAAGTAGTATTTCGTGTAGCGAAGTTGAAGTTGATAGTTCCTGCGAGCTATTATGGGTAGAGGTTGTACCTGAAAATCGTAAGAAGTTAATAATTGGTTCCTTTTACCGGCATTCCGACTCTGATGATACAATAGCAGAAAGGTTCAAAGAAAACCTGAGTCTAATTACAAAAATGTACCCGACTCTCACAATAATAGTAGGCAGTGATTTTAATATACCCTCAATCTGTTGGCGAAATTACACTTACAAATCAGGAGGTACCAATAAATATCGTGCGAAATTGTACTCAACGCATTCTCTGAGAATTAGTTCGAACAATTAGTTCATGTGCCGACTGGAATTGTAAATGGATGTGAAAACACACTTGATCTTTTAGCAACAAATAATCCTGAGCTCAGAACGACCATCAAAATGGATACAGGTATTAGTGAACACAGAGCTGTCGTAGCGAGACTGAATATCGAAAGTCCCACAGAGCACAGTATAAATTTACAAACTGAAATGAAAATGTGCAGTCAAAAATCAAAATACTATGTCACTTCTAATCGGAAAACAAAGACAACTGTCACAATGCGATTCACGCAGCGGATAATAATTTAATGTGAATATGAATCAAATAAAAACGAGGGCACACAATAACTTTTAATGAACTGAAGGAAAAGCGCACTGAAAAGACAAAATATATAGCTTCTAGAGAGAAGCCGGTTACATTTACAACTGAGAATTTGCTGTCACTGGACGAGTGTGCACTGGAGGATGTCCACTCGGCTACTGTTTATGTGCCTTCAAATGAATTGGTGTCTCTAATTTAGGTACACTATTCTTATTATTCCGTCAGTTATTTAAATTGCTTGCTTATATTGAATCACTGAAAATGGGAGTCTAAATCATTTTATGTTTTTTAATGAAATTCTTGTGAAGTTTGTTGAAGTTTTAGAAACTTTGTGACAGATACAGTAATTTTTATGTGTTTACATTAATCACATCAGATTGCAATTGATCCTCATAATGATAACTGTACTGAAGGTTTTTCAAGCACTGGACACCTTTGAAAAGATCACAAAGTAGCCTTCTTGGTGTAAGTATTTCAATCATTCTGTTTAGCAACTAAGAAGTTACATCAAAAATTTTTGAACTCTGTTAATATTGAAAGGGCACCTGCAATGTTTTTATTGTTACTACAAGTATGTACATACAGTGAATATATGATCATTTGAACCCAGGCTGAGGTGCTGAAAATACTTACTTTCTTCCAGCTTAGCAAATTTGGGAAACCTGCTAATGCGAGATCCAGTCCAATGCTTGATGGCTTGAATGACAGGATGGCTGCTCTTGGACGAGAAGTAGGTATAATGCAGCTTTATAGTTTAGTTCAAGACAAGTATTTGTTTAATCTTTTCATGGCATTTACTGTTTAGGACATTGTGAACAGTTTACTGTTTTAAATGTTCAAGTTTGATAAGATGTGATAACAACAATGAAATGTTACCTCTTAGAAGAGGCAAGGAACTGCAGACAGGCATTTTTAAAGTGTGTTGAAAAGCAGATGAAGACTAGCTTAGTCTCTTTTTAAATTTTCTGTTTGCTGCACAAGACCACATCTATGTAGTGAATAGCAGTTCATATCATTGTTGTTATTGCTCTTTCATTGTAGTTATACCAGCACAGATTTTTTATGCTAAGCTGTAATAAGATTCATTTAGATAAAATAACATTAATAATGAACTGCAGTTACTATATGAAGGCTCACATTATTTGTTGATTGATGGGCTTTGATTGTACCACACTTGGGCCCATGATTGACTTGATCTTTATTTACTTATTTCATTTTCAGGTTATATCTTTACTTCCGCATTAATATACTTTGTCCAAACTTGGGTATTGGTGGTTATTAAATGTCTAGGTTGACACACTTTCAATGTATGTGATTTAAAAGTGTTCTACATGGAAAGCAATGTTTGGAAGTGAAACTTCTTTGAGATGATAGCACAAAAAAAGTGGTTCTTATGTTCACATAGCCCCTAAAAATCATTTAAAACTCTTGGATGTTCCTTCATAATAATGCAATTCAGACCATACTCCATAATTTCCTGTGAGCTCCCATTTCTGTTCTACATTTCTTCGTGTTATACTATGTCCATCTTTATATTAGGTGGACATTTTTAAGGTTAAACGAGTAATTGCATTTTTGAGAGTTGTAGCTCTTCAGTGAGAAATGTTTTGTCTGTGTAACCATAGACTTCACAAGAAATGTATACTCTGTGTCAGATGCTTTCAATAAATTTACTTCACTCTCCTGATTGCTTTCCCATACTGAAACTACTCTGGTGACATAAGTGCGTCTTATTTTAAAATGTCTTACTACATGAAACCAATCTGTTATTTTGAGAAACAACCTTATTTTATCCTCCAAATCTCTATAATAAAAACGTTAATTCCTTTGATATTACTTGAACTATCAAGGTAAGTAGTCCTAAACTGAAACGTATTTTATTTATTTTCCTAGTTCCACATACTTCAGTCACTACTAGCAAAACATACACAATTAATTCTTTGATATGGACCATAACCTGCATCATTCCTGTTCGCCTTAGAGTAATTACAGTCCATTCACTGCATCTACATTTTTCAGTGTGAATTATATGGTGCATTCACATTTCCTCAATAGAAATCTTATTTCAATCTCTGTGCAGATGCTAATCACATCCAACTCAGGGCAACAACTACTCATGCTTTCTGTTGTTGCAAAACAAAAGTAAAAACAAGTAATCACTTTATAAATTTTTGAAAGGCTCTCAGATTACTACAGTAACGTTATTAAGGTTTTAGTGTCTCAGAAGAGAGATGTTTTTTATGTGTAGTCAAGTAATAGGTTGCAACAATCTAATGCTGGCATACAGTAATTGAGTGCACCATTTAAGATATGATGTGCTGTGTTATGAGCATTCCCTGAGTAGATGGTATTTACGTGGCCTCAACAGCTTGTTTGATGTTTTTAAATAATCATTACATAGATTCATTTGGTCAAATTACTCTAGCAGTTTAAATGCATTTTTAGAATGGTACTCAACCTGATGCAGAGGGATTGGAGGAAACTCGAGCAAATGGTTTGGTAAGAAAAAAAAAAAAAATTGTGGTAGTTGTTTAAAAAAAAGTCATTTTTATCACTACACCTATTTAACTGGTTATATTGCACTCACACTCTTTAAATATTGTAAATAGTGCTGCAAGGCTGATAGTTTGTAGTTTAAATTTGCTACCATTTTTGTAGCTTTTAAAGGTTTGGTAGTGTTAAGTGTATTTGCTATTGTTGGCTGCACAAATCTATTTGAGGAGTTTTTCTGTACAGAAGCAATGGATTATACTAAACATAAACAATTCACCCTAACAGATTTAGACACAGTTATTATACATGCATACCCCAACAATAGAACAACAGTTTACAACTTGCCTAGCTGCAACAGGCACATAAAATACACATGCGTACAACCCTTAAGTTATTCTTCAGAATAGAGAGCATTCACACACACACACATACACACACACACACACACACACTTCAGTTACACAACTGTCATCTCTGGTTGCCCACTCTGCGATGAGGGAATAGGCGATAAGAGATGAGGGGAAGGGGAGAGGGTGGGAGGCAGTAAGGTTGCGTCGTGATGGGGATGAATACAACACAGCCTTATGAAGCATGTACATACTACACAGGTGGGACAGGGTGCAGCTTAGGAATGGAGTGGGAAGGCAGGGGCAGAAAGCAAAAGGAATGCATACACGTGTCTGAACTCTCTCTCTCTCTCTCTCTCTCTCTCTCTCTCTCTCTCTCTCTCTCTCTCTCTCTCTCTTTCTTTACAGCCTGGGCCATCTGGTCCTCCCACCCACTACCAGCATTTCTGAACTACACAGTACATTCTCTGATCCTGAAACTATCCAGGCCTCAACCTATTTTGAAGGTGCCCAATGGTCAATAGCTTAACTGTTGTATGTGGTTATCTTTTTATGTGCCTGTCACTGCTCGTCATATGTGTTTGTGATGAGCTGTAAACTGTCCTTATTATATTGAATTCCAACCAGGACTTTCCAGTATGACATGCATACCTCACATTGAGATGTTCCTATAACATGTAGGAACCTTCAGGAAAGAAATAATTGCCGGCCGCGGTGGCTGAGGGGACTGAGGCACTCCAGTCACGGTCTGCACGGGCACTATGGTCGGGGGTTCGAATCCCCCCTCGGGCATGGATATTTGTGCCGTCCTTAGGATAAGCTAGTTGATAAATAGTTTGTAAGTTTAGGGACTGATGACCCCGTAGTTAAGTCCCATAAGCTGTACAAACATTTGAACATTGAAAAAAAATAATTTGTCCAATTAATTTTTAAGTAAAGGGCGATAGCCACATTATTGGGTAAAAATCAGTATTTCAAGCCTATCTGAGGGGCAGATATTTATACTTCATGATGGAAAGCAAAAAACTTATTTGACATATTATTTGAATATCTGCCTTGATTTAAGTGCACATTTTTATTGGTACACATTACCAGAAGATATTGTTGATCTAACGGCTGGGTATTATTATAATTTATAATAATGCTAAGATAATGCCCAGAGTATATTCAATATGTTAGGATCAGTAGTAGTATGTCTGTTTGAACAACATGTGTCCTGGTGAATTGTTGTTGAAATTGTATACGGTACCAAAATTGTGCTGACTACCATGATCATCAGTGCCACCTATCTTGTATTTGTATATTTTGAAGCATCACACACTTATTGATTAATGACTCTGTAGGGAAAACTTTGAATTTAGTGAGCTTCACTTTTCATTGGACTGTAGTGTTGTTCTCTTTGCCTTATAAATACTTTGGTCTTTTGGCTATGAGTGGACAATAGAAATTGTACAATAATGTGGCACGGAATTTTAAAGAAGTTGTTTGAAGTGACACATAGATATTCTCAGGAGAAGGAAGAGGTCACTGTCAAGCCTTTGGTTGCAATGTGTCTTAGCAACAGCCTACATGTGTAATACCCAATGCCAAAGCCATTTCGTTATACATATTTATATTTCCAAGAATTCATAATTTTCCATGTTATACCTGTATAGGCCGTAAATTTTTTAATTATCTCAATCATTTTCTGGACATTTATCCCTCTAAAATCAAGTGAGTCTTGTCATCTGAGCATCTGACCCTGCAGCAGACAATACCAAATTATCGAATGCTATATCTGCTTAAATAAACACGTTACTTGCACAAACAAGAGATGCAGTACATTGGTGGTCACTCCCTGTATCAATCAACCAGATCTCTTTATTGGTGGTAAAGATGTGTTAAAGGGCCACCAAACAGGCTGTGCAGCAGAGCCCAAGTCATTACCAATATAATGGTGCCCTGCATATGAACATGCTGTACAGCTGAAGTGACACTAGTGTGGATATTGACAGTCGCAAGCTCTGTTGATGCTACTGTGTTCATTTTTATGTTCTGGCTGGCTGGATTTTTGTGTTGCTGCAGTGTTTGAATTTGGCCTTTCGGTGTATGGCAGCTTTATTTCTTTTGGTAATTGCTTTGTAGTGTAAAAGTTATTCTTAGTGTTTAAGTACTATTGTGATTGAGGAGTATTTAGAAAATTTTCTAGCTGCTTTCTTAAGTTCATAAAATGACCCATCCTTGTACTTTTTTGGTTCTTGGCAATGTTTGTTTTTGATTCCTTACTCCATCAGTAGTCTGGGTTTGCTTTCATATACCTTAATGAGCATTTGGTTGTTAGCACAATAAATGCTGTATTTGTATTGATTATTTTATGTTAGTGACAAATTGTCAAGGCTGTAAGTAGTGTAATATTGTTTTGAATCCTTTTCAAAATTGTACACAGATAATATTTGCTGACAAGAGTATTCATTAGTGATTAAATGATGCTCTTGTGCCTTAGTGGTCCTAGGTATACCACAATTTCTGAGGGCCCTATGCCCCAGGAAATCCAGGATAGTATTAGGAATTTTTCTTTCAGGAGAAATGCGAATTTTCAGAATTCTGAGTATTTTTTAGTGGTTTAGTTATCAGTTGAATTTCTGTAATTTTGACTGGTAATAATGGTGAATTCTACTTTTGCCGACTACTTCAGAAAAAATTGCAGCAATAAAACAAAAATAAGAGAATGACACCAAAATAAAATTTTACTTGCAAAGAAAATGAGATCTACAACAACAAAACACAATTCGTACACAAATGTTAACTGACAGCAAAATGTGTCAAAGGCTTTACAATGTACACTTTGCAATACATTGTAACAACAATTCACATTCCATGAGTATGACATCATGACTGTTTTTTATTGTTGGGATATCTTGCGAATTTTACTTACAAAGTAAATTTCCTTTTGTGCGAGGTGATATAGTTCAAAAATGAGAATACACAATGAGATTTATTTTGGTATTGCTGAGCTTAAATGGACTGCATGCATCGGGTGGTTTCACTATTGTAATATTTTAGCCCCCAGATGGTGATGCAGCTGCTGCAGCTTTTGATGCTATTGCTGCAGCTGCTTCAAATACTACCAGCAGGCCTACACCGCCAGCCTCACCATTCAAGATATCAGTTGGCGATGGTGAGTTGTGCAGTAACCTTATTCTTACATTTCAATATAAATGCTTATTTGAAGTGTGTTAACTGTAATTATTATTTTTTCAGACATAAATGGGCTGATTTCTCAAGCACTGTTGATTGGCAATATAGAAGCTGCTGTTGACTTGTGTCTTGAAGATGGACGAATGGCTGATGCTATTATTCTTGCCATGACAGGAGGAAGTGATTTGCTGGCACGAACACAATACAAATACTTCCAGGCAAGTATTGCGGTTTATCGGAAAAAAGAAAAATTGAAATAAATTAACGTGTATATCATTAATTTTGTTTGTTGGTTGTTCATATTGAGATAATGACATACAAAATTTTGAAAAATGAATTTCATGCTCTCAGAATCAGTTTCAGTAAACTGACGGCAGAAAATTCCTTTGACTAATACTAGTATTTTCTATCATTGTCCATTTTTTCCCTTCCTTTGGTGTTACTAAAGACAGTAGGTTATGACATCCTTTCAAGTTATTGGATCCTCATTCTTAACACTCCCTCCTTATCGTGGGGTACAAACTAATGTTCCATGTTCTTTCTGTTAACAACTTTTCTCTTTGATTATAAAGCTTTTTTAGTATTGTGTGTTAAGGAAGGCAACCATATTGCATATAATTACTATAAATAAGAAATAGAAGGAAAAATAGTAGTTGAATATGGACTGGGGAAAGGAATGAAAGAGGAAGCCACCTGGTAGAATTTTGGACAGAACATAATTTAATCATAACAAACACATGGTTAAAGAATCATGAAAGAATGTTGTGTATGTGGAAGAGACTATGAAGGCACCAGAAGGTACCAGATAAATTTTATAATGTTTAGACATAAGTTTTGGAACCAGGTTTTAAACTGTATGACATATCCAGAGGCAGCTATAGACTCTGACAACATCTTATTAGTTACGAACTGTTGACTGACATTGAAGAAACTGCATAAATGTAGAAATAAGGAGATGGGATCAGGATAAGTTGAAGGTTTCTCAGATGAGAGTTTCAGAGGGAGCTTTAGACAAAAATTTAGCCGGCCACGGTGGCCGAGGGGACTGCGGCGTTCCAGTCACGGTCTGCATGGCACTACGGTCGGGGGTTCGAATCCCCCCTCGGGCATGGATATTTGTGCCGTCCTTAGTATTAGGTAGTTCGTAAGTAATTTGTAAGTTTAGGGACTGATGACCCCATAGTTAAGTCCCATAAGTTCTACAAACATTTGAATAAAAATTGATGGACACTGGTAGGGGGAGTAACACAGTTGAAGATGAATTGGTAGCTTTGAGAGATGAAATCATGAAGGCAGCAGAGGAGCAAACAGGTAAAAAAGACAAGACTTAGAAAAAATCTTAGAAACCATACAGAATTTATGAGAGTCAAGGGCATGAAATGGAAGCATTGGTTGGGAATGGAGTAAAACAGGGTTGTAACCTTTCCCCACTGTTATTCAATGTATGTGTTTTGCAAGCTGTGAAGAAATGTGAAGTACTTAAAGTTCAGGGAGTAGACAAAAGCTTTGTGGATTTCTGATGACATTGTAATTCTGTCAGAAAAAGCAAAGGCTCCCCAAGAGCAATTGAATGGAATGGACAGTGTCTGAAAAGGAACATATAAAATGAACATTAATAAGAGCAAAACAAAGGTAATGGGATGTAGTGTAAGAAAATCGGATGATGGTGAACGAATTAGATTAGGTAATGAGACAAGAAAGGTGGTAGTTGAGTTTCGTTACTGCGACAGTAAAATAATGTGCCATGTAGTCCAACCAGTCACCATAGGTCAATGCCTGTTAAGTGGTGTGGCATGATACTGAGTGCAGCACTTAAAGTATGAAACATGCAGCTCCTTTAGTTTTTACTGTTTGAAGTTCAACAACTCCTTAAGCAAAGGATGCTTTCTGCTTGACTGCAACTGCTAACAAATATTTGCACATAAAAACACTAAAAAGTGTTAGTTGTTTTTCCCCTGAACATTTATTGATGAAAACACTATAGTTTTTGCTCAATTGACATCTTAACAACTACATAGCAAGTCTTTTTTGCTTAGGTTCCTTGTGCTTCCAATCTTTCCTTTATCAAAACCACAACTCCTGTTTCTTGTGAATATCAGCATCAAAACAAGGATGAGTATGGCTGTTAGGCGATTTTAAAATAAAATCTCTAGCATATTTGTAACCTTTCTGTAATAACTTTATTAACACAAGAAAAACCAACTCTATACAGCCAGTGTTTTAAATCATGGTTTGATGCCGACTACCGTGCTCTGCTGAGTCCAGTTGAGCCCCGGCTCACTTAGGCGGCGCTGTCTAATTGCTGTAGCATCCCTATATTACTTTGCGCACATTACGCGCAGTGGTAGTTTTGAATTTACGATGCACTGTCACAACACCCCCCCCCCCCCTTTGGGGAATTCACTTCACATTGCAGAGGTGTTGTACAGTGTGGAGACATCCATTGCCTCTTGATGTGTTGCAGCCAGGACACCTGGTGCCACGCGAACGTATGGGCGAAAGTGCCTCGGACGGGGCCCTTTGCACGGAACATGGACCTGTGACTGAATGATCGGTGACATCTCTGAAGTATTGGCTGCAGGTGACAGAGAAGTCGGCATGCTCTTTGCTGGAGGCATACGTCCCCGGGACTGAATGATGGGTGACAGCTGCAATGATTCTGGTGCATGTGACTGTGATGCTGGCACACCTCCCCGTACAGTCAGCTCATGTGATGGAAGCACATCTTCTGCAGGGGTGCTGGGAGTTGTGAGCAGTAAAGATGGGACCCGTAGATGGTGTCTATTGGCTTCAGGAGTAGTGTGAATAATCTTGTGTGGAGACAACATTGACAATGGCAGGTCCACTGCCCGTGAACTTATCTCGTCAAAATGGTGAACAACCATTCCTTCATCAGTATGGATGTCACACAACCGACGGCCTCTAAACATCTTGATGGTTCTGTGATCCACTTGTCATGAGAGCCATACCTCCGTACCCAGACAGGGGCACCTACCCGGAAATTGTCTGGAGGTTGAGAAACAGCCAGAGACTGTCGGAAGCAAAAAAGATGTAACAATGTGCGCGGCTGACGACAATGTAAGAGATCGGCTGGGCTGTGATCACCCATGGGCGTAAATGGATAAGAAATTAGAAAGTGAAGTAAAGCTTCTTCTCTAGAAAAACTCAGTGAGGAACGTCTTCATCTGACATTTGAATGTGCGTACAAGACAATCGACGTCCTCATTCGACTGTGGATGGAAAGGCGGTGCTGTGACATGACAGACACCAAGGCTGGAATAGAAATCTGCAAAAGCCTGTGAGGAAAACTGAGGACCTTGTCTGCGGCAAGTAGAGAGGGTAGACCTTCAAGGGTGAAAATCTTTGCCAATGAATTTGTGGTTGCCACAGTGGAAGGGGACGCACAGCAAACCACAAAAGTTTCAGTGATGTAAGAACTTTTTTTCTGTTCAATTCTGAGACATTTTCAAACCACCCTTTATTACTTAGTGCAGGAGATGACTTTGTTATTACATTTATTTATTTATTTATTAAATTTGCTGTAGCAAGAATTCTATTTTAGGCATCTTACTTTCTGCTGATATTGATTACAGCATTTTATGTCTCCCGATAGGGCACAAATTTTACGTTCTTGTGTTCTTTGCTCATTAATTTGTGGTTTAGTATCCATCTTTGTTTTCTGTGACAGTTCTTTTTGCAAAAGATCTAGTCTTCTATTTTAACACCAGCTTCATTAACTGTATCTAATGTTCACTGAGCCACTGGTAGGTGTGTAGAATACACAATCATAGTCACACAACTGAAATTTATGGCCATGGCACAAAAAGAAACACATACATATATACATACATACATGCGCGCACGCATGCAAGCACACAGTCACTCACACATAACTTGCACAAACGACCACCATCTCCTGTCACTGCAATGTTACAAACATGGGTGGGGATGAAACTTTCTGCTGTGCATGATGGATTGCAAGGGCTCTGACAAGTGGGAATGTGTGATGCAATAAGATATAATCTAATAAGGAAACTCCAGGTTGGAATTCCTCAATATAATGAGGACAGTTTACAACTTACTGCAAAGATATAACAATGAACTACAACAGGAATGTAAAAAAGACACACATGTACAACACTGAAGCTATTGGCCATGGCATTCTTCAGAATAAAGAACATTTATGCAATCACACATGCACACTTCAGCCCCACAGTCATGGTTGTATGACAGTGAAGTGTGCTTGTATGATTGTGTGAATTTTCATTCTGGAGAAGGCCACAACCTGTAGCTTAAGTGTTATATGTGTGTGTCTTTTTTATGTGCCTGTCAAAGCTCGTCGTTATGCCTTTGCAATGAATAGTAAGATATAAGATATAAGATATATACAGGATGTGAGCTAAGTTACTTATCAAACTACTCTTGTATTATCAAAAAGTTTTTCTTTAACAGTTTTTGCTGCACCATTGAGTTGTTGACTAGAAATGGTCAGAGATGCTTGAATATGTCGGAGTGTGTGAATGGATCTGTTACTTTTCCTTATTAAGACCATGGCCAAAAATTAAGTTGTGTGAATGTGATTGTCTGTTTTGCTTACTTGCCCGTGGTCAGAAATCGTCTGTAAGGCGAGTTGTTATCTATCCTTTATTATTGATATACTAACCTGTATCATTTATACAGAAAAATAAAAATCCTTGTAAGTAGCCAACACACAACCATTCAAAAGTTTTTGGAATGTGTTCTGTTTTTTTATACATAGCACATCAGACTAATTTTGTGAATTTGGTCAGTAGACCATGTGTGTAATTGACTGAATATGATCTTCTTGTTTGCCTTTATTTGAGTAATTTTGGAATGTTTAGGTAACTACTCCACAATTTATATTTGAGATTAGAAATTGATATTTGTTTGTTTGCCCCTGTTTAGCAGTCAAAGGGCCCCCTCTCATCTCTCATTTCCGCTGTTGTCACTGAAGATTGGACGCAGGTTATGCAGTCATGCCAGATTGAAAGCTGGAGAGAAGCTCTTGCTGCAGCTTTGACATACTCAAAGAATGATGAATTGCAGGTCTTATGTGGTAAGAAACCTCTGCCCTATCAGGCTTGAATTTTTACAAATGATTTTTTAATTATTAATTTGAATAATCATAGCACATTAGGATCAATGTGTGCATTCATCTTCTACTACAGGCAGGACAGTAATGTCATTTATGGCAGTGTATTAATTTAAATACAATAATGGCTAGAAGAGAAATTAGGTAAAGATAAGGGTGGTCAGTGTAGGAGGGATAAAGCATATAAATAAGGATAATGCCTCCAAATTTTTATTCGTTCCCAAAATTTGTTGTGGTATTACATACTGTGCTTATTACTTTACCAACTTATCTCACTTTACTGAGGCAAGTTGTGACCCTCCACCACTAGCTTTATAATAAAACTTACACGTTCCCTGATGTAATGTTTTCCCGCCATTTACACAATTTTTTTGTTGGTTTCCTAGGTTCACAATGTTAATTCACCCCAATTTTTGCCTTAACTCAATTTGTACTTTATGAAACTATGCTTGTTGAGAAAAAACTGACATTGGCATGGCTTTTGTCTTCAAGAAGTGTTTGTAAATGTTGCACATTCAGTTTTCATGACAGTTTGTGTTTATTCAGACACACATTTCGTGTCTTGTTGTTTACAGTAAGCACCTAGTTGATTTGTTGCATTGTTGATAACTGAAGCATTTTGTACAGGCTTTTCCCAATTGAGTTTGTTCCCATCAGCCACTGTGCCAAGTATAAGCTTAGTTTGCATGATTAGTAATTTGAAATGTTTAGAAAGACATTTTTCAAGAATGTATTCTTATTTTGTTGTGCAAATATTTAAGTACTTTTGTGACATTTTATGAACAGTGAGAATGGTGGCTTACTTGCAGTGATATATCACTGCTTGCTTATCTGTGTTTTTCAGCACATTAGAGGACTTTCTTGTAACCACAAAAATATGACTTCAGTTCAGGACACAAACACCAAGCAAACATTAACAAAGTACTAATGTACACTTCGTACTTGATAATTCAAACAAATTCTCGAATATTGTCATTTGAAACATAGGAAAATATAAAAAAAAAATGCAACTTTGGAAATGTTTAATTAAGTAATGAACGATGCTTTTTAAAGGCTTGCCACCAACATCCATTATGATGCATGAAATGACGTTAAGTTTCTAGTTCCTACAAAGTTACCAGATTTGGTTTATCTTTATTATATATTTAATGAAGTTCCCAGTGACTGTTTTGATTCCTATTATTTACACACACATAACACTACGAAAATGGAAAGGTGATCTTATAAGAAAATTGTACCACAATTTTTTTAAAGTACCTTGAGAAGTGGAAAAAGTGGGCTTCTACTGTATCTTGTAGAGATGGGTAGGTCCGGATAGATATAGTTCCTTGGACCCTGTTAGATGCGATAGTGATGGATGTAATTTCAAGTGCAAGTCGGACATGCTTAGATTGTGTGTGCAGTCCAGTTAAGTGCTCACGCACAGCCAGAATTGGGAACACAAAGTTTAAATGGAAGACAAACTGAGTCTTTGAGTCCACTGTAGATCCATTACAGTTGTTAATGTGACAGCAGGTGCACACAGCCACTGTGGCCGTTGGTGAATCTGGAGCAGGCCTGAGTGGCAAATTTCTTTCTCTCCCATTTATCTGTAACAGTGATTTTGTTCAGTACAGCCCCATCTGTTTCCTGAATTTGTTGTTATTCACTGCGCAACTGTCTTAATTTCCATTGATAACTGAGGTTAGTTGTGAAAAGTTATTTCGAATTATACTAACTATTGATTATGTCAAAAATTCTTCTAGTAATGTGTTATTGCTTGGTTTTGCTGTACTTTATGGTGTGGTTTTGAGGTGTGTATATCTTTATGTGCTAAATAGAACTGGACAATCATATTTTACAAGTTTTAATTTATTTTCATTCCTGTCCATCAATCAGATGTAGGATGAAATTTTGACCCTGCATGTAATATTATTGACACTAATATTGATCCACTGATTTATTGACCAATAACTAATTAAGCTTGCTTTAAACTGAAAGTCTTGGCCAATTTATGTGTGCACATGCTGGCTAGATTTGTTAGAACAGCTTTATTATTGTTTCAGATTTTGTTATGTTACCACCGAAGAACATTTAAGTGTGCAATCATAGTTAACATTGTTCACTAACTTATTGGCTGCAGATTATATAACTCCTGTGTCACACAACTGCAATCCATCTTGACAGATATGCTTTGTACATAAGTGGAAAATGGACAATAAGGAGTTCAGACAAAAAGATGATAGGAGCTATTAAAATATGGTGTTAGAGACAAATGCTGAAGATTATTTGGGTAGATAGTATAACTAATGAAGTGGTACTAAACAGAATAGGATAGAGAAAAGAAATTTCTGGCATAGCTTGACTAAGAGAATGAATCAATCGGTGGGACATATTATGAGACATCAGGGAATCATCAAGTTAGCACTGGATAGAAGTGTGTTGGGTAAAAATCACATATTGAGACAGAGAGACAAATACAGGAAACAGGTTAAAATGATGTAGGTTGCCGTTCTTATTCAAAGATGAAGAGGCTTGCATAAGACACGATAGCATAGAGAGCTGCATCAAATCAGTCTTTGGACTGAAGACGATAACGATGACAACAACAGTGTCACAGAAGTTTTATTTTTTTAAATTATTCCTCTTACCATATTCACGAAATTATTATGAACACTTATTATGCATATAAATTGTTACAGAACCATAATTATTTCAACTGAAAATTTTCAAAATACTGAAGTGATCCACTACAGTACATTAATTAAGAACAACACAGTGATAAGTGCCATTTCTGAGTACTTTGCATTATAGGGCAGTAAATGCGGCCTATGAGCTATAGAGTATAATACACTAGGTAAAATTTATAATTTCCCTCTAGAAATAACTTGTTCATGTTTTATTATATTCCACAGCTCATAAGCTAGATTTACTGCCCCATAAATAAAAATATTCACCAATGGCACTTACCATTGTGTTCCCCGAGCTTCTCGATTATTATATTCTACTTGAAGTCTGGCGGTATTTTCTGTGTCTCAGACATCTTGCACACAAGGTGGAACAGTTTCTTCATGACTGGCTCTCCCAACTATGCCAGTAGTTGAGGTGGAATATCATCTACTCCTGTGGCCTCGTTTCAACTCAAACCTTTTGCTGCTCTGTCATATTATCCTTGCATTATTGTATCTCCTCTCTAATCTTTATCCACTTCCTCTTCCCTTTCTACAACATTGTCATGTTCTTCTATGGATTGACATTTTCCCTGTAGCCACTCCTGCTTAGCCAATCTGCATTTTCCATCAATCACATTTTTCAGCCGTCTGTACTCTATTGACACTTGCACATGCTGGATTTTTATAATTTCTCCTGTAATCGATGAAGTTCAGCATCTCCTATGTTATTCAAGGGTTTCTATTAGACCTTGTCTGTCTACCTACATGATACACTGTTGCCTTTACTTTGTTTCTCAAGAGATACCCATTCCTCTTTTTCTGTATTACCTTCTTCCATTTTGGTCAATTCTTGCCTAATGCTCCCTCTGAAACTCTTTTTAATTCAGTGTATCCAGATTTCAGGTACTTACTTCTTTGCTTTCTCCCAGTTTCTTAAGTTTTAAGTTACAATTGATAACCAATAAGTTATGGTCAGAGCTTATACCTGCCCCTAGATATCTCTTAAAATTTAAAACCTGGTTTTGAAATCTCTCTTACCATTATAAAGTCAATATGGTACCTTCAGGTGTCTCATGGTCTCTCTAACATAAACAGACTTCTTCTATGGTGCTTAAACAAAGTGTTTGTGATGATTAAATTGTGCTCTACACAAAATTATACCAGACGACCTCTTTCGTTCCTTTCCCCTGGTCCATATTCACTTACTTTTTTCTTCCCTCCCTTTCCCTTTCAAGTCCCCTATAAAAATAAAGTTTTCCTCTCCCTTAACTGTTTGAACGACTTCTTTTATTTCATCATAAATTTCTTCAATCTTCTCATCATCTGCAGATGATTACTGTCCTCTGTGTTGGATTTGTTTGTATCTTTACTATGACAATATGTTCACTGTGCTGTTCATAGTAACTTACCCATATTCTTATTTTCTTATTCGTTGTTAGACCTACTCCTGTGTTGCTACCAACTGATTTTGTATTTATAACCCTGTACTCTCCTGACAAGAAATCTTGTTCATACTGCTACTGAACTTCACTAATCCCCACCATATCTCACTTCAACCTATCCACTTCCCTTTTCAAATTTTCTAACTTACTTACCCGATGAAGGGTTAGAACATTTCATGCTCTTACCCGTAGAATGCCTGTTTTGTTTTTCTTGGTGATGGCATCCTCCTGAGCAGTGCTCACCTCGAGATCCAAATGGGGGACTATTTTACCTCCAGAATATTTTATCTGAGAATACACCAACATCATGTTTTCATATAGTACAACTTCGTGTCCTGCGAGAAATACTGACTGTAATTTCTCCTTGTTTTCAGCCTTTCAGAGTAGCTACATAGCAAATCCACAGTAGCTGATATTAAAAAACCAGCTCCGTCATTCGTCCAGAGTGCTGCCCTTGTAACTACTGAAAAGGTTGCTGCTCCTCCTCAGTACCCCTCCACTGAGGTTGCACCTATCTGTATTGTTGAGGCATAGAAGCCACGCCACCTTGGCAATGTATGTGGTTCATGGTTGTGGACTGTGACAGAGTGCAATCCGTCAACATCCATCTTGATTTATTTTTTATTTATACTAAATTTTGTTAAAAACTACTTAGGGACTGAGAGTTCGTCAGGAACGTGTGGAGGTGCAGAGCAGTGTTCACTGAATACAACACTGAACACAAGGATATTCCTACATTTCGTTCATCTCACTGAAACAGACAAACTATTCTATGTACAAATATGGAACTGGCATCAGAGCTTTTTACTTTTATTTGTAGTAATAAATTGAGATATATATAAAGATAGTTTACGGAGATGATGGTTTCTGAAATACACCTACCAGTAGTGGGAGAAAGAACTAAATCAATATAGAAAAATTACCTTAGTAATTGTTGAAATTAAATTATAAACAATATTATTTATTTTGTGTTACAGACTGAATACCTTAGATATACCTTATTTGGAGTATCTGCTGATAAAGCTGTCTTGTTAAAATGAGAAAACTTAATTTTCTTAAGTTTGTTGTACACTTGCTGACTTCATAAACGGTACATTCCAGACACACAGCTGAATGCATGAATGCTTCATTTCTAGTGCAACAATGAAAAAATTCCATGGATTGTGATCACACCACTATGATAAATACAACTCTGAACATGTGGTTAACAGCAACCGTAATCCAATTATGATGTTTTATCTAAACTTTTAAAAGTCTCTGGTTCCTTCATACATTGTTTTACGTTAAGATAAAACTTTACATAGGTTAGTATCAGGCTCATTTCCTCACATTGTTTATTAAAAGAGATAGCCATACCTGTGTTAAGAATTTTCCTTTTGATGTCTTTAAATTGTGAAACAGCCTTGGATGCCTGGGCAGGTAAGAAACATACAACTTTGAACATGGCTGGTTAACTGCAACCATAATCCAATTATTTTTAACAATTTTATATAGCAACCAACCGGTTGCGTAGTTTTAAGGTACTTGACCTAGGTTTCGTTGTCGCTGGGGACAACTTCATCAGAAGAATAAAAAACAGTGTTTTTGGAATGTAGTGAAGAGAAAAAGTTAGTGTCTTTTGACATTACTAATCTTTATACTAATGTACCTGTTCAGACCACAGTTCCTTCATCAGGTGGGAGAGAAGGGAACCCACGTGATGAAGGAACTGTGTTCCGAAAGCTTGTCCTTTTTGTCACCTTTTTTTCTGTTTCTTCATTTGTGTTACTATCGGCAGTACAGCACAAAAGTTAGTACTGGCCAGGCAATCTATCTCGTTTGAACAATATTTAACAATTACAAATATTTAGACACTTGCCTAATAAAGATATATTGAATGAACAATTGCAATTGAAACACAAAAATATCTTTAACACTTTCAAGAGGGTGCTCACGTTAGGATGATGCTTGTATTCCGGGTGTTTTCCTTCCTCGACTTCAGTAACATTGCTTTGTCCTTTAAATGGTTGTACTTCATTCACTTTAATTTGTTATTTAGCTATACCGTGATCTTGTGAGTTTTTTGTAAAATGGTTTTGTATGCACAATTGCGCTGTTAATGTATATCTTTTGTAAGTAAGTATGCTTTGCATACTTGTGACGATTTTCTCTCACATTTTCTCCTACTTGGAATTTTCATTTAATCCTGGAATATAATAATGTAAACAATTTTTGTCTATCCTTTCACAAATGTAAACTATTATGTCCGTAATTATGTTAAATTAGCACTGCCCATGTGACTTGTGGCCCACATGTGGCCCGCCCTAGTGCAAATTTACATGGCTATCTGTTTGATGCCTTGTAGGCAGTTCCTTCAGGCCCTTCACACCACACTGATTTTATTTGCTTGGCAAGAATGCTAGTTTTTTTTTTATTGTAATCGACTTGAGCAATTCTGCTCGTAGTAGTTTTGATGTCATGTGTTTCATGTAAGTACTGATGTTTTCACTGTTCAGCCTGTGTAAAAATCTTTCCTTATATAAGATATTTATTCTGTTATCATTTTTAGGTAACTGTTTTTTATTCTTCTGATGAAGTTGTTCCTAGCGACAACGAAACCTAGCTCAAGTACCTTAAAACTACGCAACCGGTTGGCTGTTATATAAAATTGTTAAAAATAAATTATGATAAATACTTGAAATATCAATGTCATCATTGTTGTTCAATGGAATAATCATTTTCTCTATGCAATTATCCAAAACAGCTACATTCTGCCATTCAGTTTCCATGGTACTCATATGTGTTTACCAATTAGTTCAAGTCTTCACAGAGGAAATGTTCCTTATAAGTGTATAAAATCCACTCAGGTTTTAACCTTTCTCACTTCATATGAAGCAAGAATATTCTGTAACAAAACTTTGTCTGTTGGTAATTTAAGTTCTGTATTTGTGTCCACTCATTCATTTATGTGTCCGGTCAACATTTCCAAAAACCAGCAACTGTGACAGCCTTGTCGTTCCCTGCATAACTATCTTGTATTGTGCATGGGTTGTTCAGGAAGGAACATGTAAGTTTGTGGCTTGGTTCTTGTTCAGCTCAACATTCACAAGAGGTGTCTGCTTTCGCTAGAAGGATCCTCTATTTTTGTAGGTTGGTGTTGCGTCAAAAGATACACTCTCTTAGACGGTGAGGCCATACAGGGTATGAAAAATTTATGTTAGGATCTTATTCTTCCTTTGCTGATATGTCTGCTGGCAGTAATCAGTATCCTGGCAAGGAAAGTCGTGTGGCAATTTGATGCGAGATGCTGCTTGGAGACCATACAGAGGGTGTTGGTGGTCATTCTCCTGCCTTGTTCCCTCTGTCTGCAACAATGACCCTCTGGACTCTCCAACAATCAGGTACAGTTTCAGCACTGGTATTGGCTCCAAGCATCCCTAGATTATCGTTGCAGTGTTGTTGACTACAATATCAACCTGCTTAGCATGTGCCAAAGTGTTCCACCCAGGAGTGGCATACACAGAGCACAAGTGCAGAAGTCATCAGGATGTGTGAGCTGACTCGCAGCTGCTGCTGATCAGGTTCCTAAGTATCCTACTTGGAACCTTGTGTTCTGAAGGAAGCTGCTGATAATGGATGTTACTTGGAAGCCCTTGGTTAGGCCATACACTTTCTCCAACAGTTTGCTATGATTCCCAGTGTCATATGCAACTGTTACATCAACAAAAGTGGCTTCAGTGATCTCACCACACTCAAAACCCTCCTTGATGTGCTGGGTTAGATGCAAGATCTGACTACAGCATGGTTTGCTAGCACAAAATCCTGCTTGTTGTGGAATGAACTTCTCTTTGAGAATGATACTAATTTGATTAAGTACCATGCATTGTAATATCTTGAAGGTATGGCAGAAAAGGGGGATATGGCATCATTGGATCATTTGGGTTCCTTTCCAGGCTTAAGCAGTGCAATGTTTGGATACTTCTGCCATGTTTTTGGTGATACGTAGTTTTGTGTCACATATTTTCATTAGGCTTGATAGCAACTCTATTGTTTTATGGCCAAAGTTATGTAACTGTTAGACTCAAAGGTTATGGACACCTGCATCTTCAAACTGGAGATGGCAGGTTAAAGTTCAACCATTGCGAAAGGATTCCTGAAGAATTCATTCTCTGATTCTGAATCGTACTGAAGAACTTTTTTGATTGACCTCTCTTTTATTTTACCACTTGGCAGGAGGTGGATTGCCACTTTATCAGGAGTCACACGATCATGAAATTCTCCTGTGATTTCACAGACTTGCCACTCAGCTTTTTAAACAGTTTATAGGCTTGTCCACTCTTTAATTTCATGTTGAGGTTCTCTACCAGATTACTCCTATTATCCTTGTAAGTTGCTGTAGTGGCTTGCAATAATCTTTCACCAGTTTATGTGGCCTTTGTTTCCCATCAAATGGTTCCTTTTCATAGATAGCCTGATATCTAACAGCAGTTTATTACCACTGGACATGCTTAGAACTTATTGAGTTCTACATCCTCTTTGAATAGTTTTGAGAAAAACTTCATACGTTGCCCAACTATCTTAGAAGACACAAAGATGTTGCTTGGTTGTACCCTTTTTTCCACCTGACACTGTTAAAGGAAGGTGGGAACTTCAGGTCATGGATAAGATGTAAGTCATGAGCCTCAGCCCATTGTGTCCACTAACATGCACAAAGAGCTTAGGGCTGTTCACACCTGATCAGAAAACTAAAACATAAAATTTAATTTGATCTGCTGCATAATAAGTTCTTTTGCTTTTGATTTGTACGTGCGAATAATTGTTTAATGTGAGATTCACTTATCTGTTTCTTCTTCAAAAGAGATAGATTGGCTGACCAGTACTTTATGCTGTATCGCCGATAGTCACACAGGGGACCCCGCACCCCTTCCCCCCCCTCCCCCCCCCCCCCCCCCCCCGTTGTGTGACTATCGGCGGTACAGCACAAAGGTAAGTACTGGCCAGCCAATCTATCTCTTTTGATGTATAATTTATCATCTCTGTGGAGAATTTCCATCATTAATTGAATATCTTATTTCTTCTTATTATACAGTTTGTTGTAGCAAATGATGTAGATTTTGAGTACTTGAGTTGTTTAATTTTTTTTACAAGAAAAGTAGACAAGAATATAGTTTAAAATAATATGTGTATATTTTCTTCATGGGAATGTGACAGTGAGAAAATATAATATTTGACAATCTAACAATTTCTCCTTTTTTAATTTTGTTAGAAACGCTTGGCAGCCGAATTGAGACAGAGGGAAAAGGTTCACAACAACTGAATGCACAGCTATGTTATATTTGTGCTGGTAATCTGAATAAGTTGATAGATAACTGGAATTCGACAGAAAAGCCAACTTCTCTCAACAAATTACAGGTATTCTCATCTTCATTTTATGTATATGATATGTAATAGTATTATGTTTACTCAAGTTCCAAAACTTCACACACGCAATGTGCAAGCAGGATTTTAGATAATATCTTAAATTTCCAAACTAGTCCCTAATTGATTTATTCTAGAATTGTAGAAATGACTGTGCATTTGTCTCACTAATTTAGATTTGTTTCACTCATTTGCCCAAAAAATAAAGAAGTTAAACAATTTTTATGTAAAGAACTAGAAAGAACTAGAGGCAAGGCAGCTACTCACCCCGTAGATGTATGGTGTGTACACATGAATTACATGTCTGAAAATCTCACTAGTAGTGTTTTTAAAGTCAGAAAAGCTCTCTCTCTCTCTCTCCCTCTCTCTCTGCTCTGCCTGTGCATTCTTTGTGGGAATTTTCAGATTTCCACTATTATTATGTATACAGCTGTGATTTATGTAAACTGATATGTGAGAGAGTAGTTGAATCTTTACTTTCAGTTGGTTCTTTATGTAAGTGTATTTAAATAAGTATGTATTGAGAGATTAGACCAGTAGTTGATGGGTACATCTTATTTACATGTTTGGCAACATGATTCATCAAAAATAAATTTGACTTGAATGAAATGTTATAGTTTTTCTAAAATAGGTAGCCATTTGAAAGTGCGTAAAATTACTCAGCCTTTCCAGATGTTATCTGAAAGGGTATATCACATTTTCACTGAAGAATTAGAAATGAAAAAATTATCTGCAAGGTGGGTGCCACTAATCTTAACGCTGGATCAAAAACACTTACAAACAATGCTTGGCCTGCTTTAGGAAAAACAAACAAACATTTTTTACACCAGTTTGTGAGACCAAAAATGAAACTTGGATGTCTTACTAAACCTGATAGATAAAACAACTGTCAAAGCAGTGAAAACGTGCTGATTCTCTGCCATCAAAGAAAGCAGAGACAATTCTTTCAGCTGGAAAGGTCACGGCATCAATGTTCTGGGATGTGAAGGGGATTGTATTTGTAGATTGTCTCTCCATTGGGCAAAACATTACTGGAGAATACTAAGCTAACATCCTGGACACATTTCAACAAAAGATATGGGGAAAAAAGGCAAAGTTTAGCAAGGAAGAAAGTCATCTTCCATCAAGACAGTGTGCGTCTGCACATATGTGCTGCCGACATGGCAAAATTACACAAACTAAGGTATGATTGTTGCCACACACTTCTTATTCACCTGATATGGCTCGGTCAGACTTCTCTGTCTTCCCAAAACTGAAAATTTTTCTCAGTTGACGAAGATTCTCTTCAAACAAAAAACTGGCAGCTCGAGTTAACTATTTTGCTGGCCTGGAATCTCATTTTCAAGATGGGATTAAGGCACTGGAACATTGTTGGCCCAAGTGCATCAGTCTATAAGGAGACTGCATTGGGAAGAAAAGAAAAATTCAGTGATGTAAGAACTTTTTTTCTATTCCATTCCGAGACCTTTTCAAACCACCCTTTATTACTTGGTGCAGGAGGTGATTTTTGTTATTACAATTATTTTTTTTTTTAATTTGCTCTAGCAAGAATTACATTTTAGGCATCTTACTTTCTGCTGATATTGATTACAGCATTTTATGTCTCCCTGACAGCACACGAATTTTACATTCTTGTGTTCTTTGCTCATTAATTTGTTGTTTAGTATCCGTCTTTGCTTTCTGTGACAGTTTTTTTTTTTTTTGCAAAACATCTAGTCTTTTATTTTAACACCAGATTCAGTAACTGTATGTAATGTTCACTGAGCCACTGGTAGATGTGTAAAATACACAATCAGTCACACAACTGAAATTTATGGCCATGGCCGTCATCAGAAAAAGAAACACATGCATGCATGCGCATGCACACAGTCACTCACACATAACTCGCACACAGAATCACAATCTCCTGCCACTGCAATGTTACAAAGATCTTGTAGTGAGTGAGGAGGGGAGTGGAGGGCGAAGGATGTGGTGTAAGGGTGGGGATGAAACTTTGTGCTGTGCATGATGGATTGTAACGGCTCTGACAAGTGGGAATTTGTGATGCAATAAGATATAATCTAATAAAATAAGTCCAGGTTGGAATTCCTCAATATAATGAGGACAGTTTACAGCTTACTGCAAAGACATAACAATGAACTGCGACAGGAACATAAAAAAGACACACACATGTACACCACTGAATTGTTCTAATAAGTGTCATGTTAATGAGACCACTTGTCAAATGTGTGTATAATCACTTTTTTGCTGCACAGGGTGCTGCGAGATGACAGCCATGTCCTGTAGGTACACTCAACATCAGAAGCATTTGGCTATTTGGAAATGACAGCATAAAAACAGCTCAGAAGGTGACATCAGTTAGAGGAAGCATGTCATTTATTCAGGAAGCACAAGATATCCACATATTCCCTGTGTGCTAAAGATTACTTACCTTGTGACACAAATTATGTGTCTGACTGAATGTGCTATTTGTGGCGACATAAACTGAATACCAATAAATATGAAGCACAGAAGCCAATAAAATGCGCAAGAATGTACTTAAGAGCTCAGTATCTCCATTCAGGCATAAATAAGAATGAAATACTAAATTTATCAACAACTTTTTTTTCTTATTTTCTTGTACATCTTTGGAATTATAACTTTCCACATTTTAGAATATTATTTCACTCTGTACCTCTGGCTCGGTATCATACAAGGGGCTAAATATTGGTTGCAGCTGAGGCTGACATCTTGGTTGTAATTCCTCCTCTACTACTGTTTCGTGTTCTACAACTCCTGCACATATCACATCGGGGAAGGAGCACTTGCAGACATTGGCCCAGCAGCACATTTACTGATCTGGCACCTACAGACACTGTAAAACTTGTGCATCACTCCTAATGTGCCTGTCCACTCATCTGGGTGTCACTGGCAAAACGTTTCTTTCCATGGTTCCACCTTATCTGCCCACTGGGGAGTGTGCACTCAGATTTTGCTAGCCCTTTCTTGTGAACTATGTGGAGGCCCATATGCAACATTTGTTGAGCAGTCATGGAGGATAGACCCCTTGGTCCATGATGCTAATGATCAGTTGATCAGTAGTAGCACATCTACTCATCCATACACATCTCTGTAGCCATCCGTCATCTATGCTTGTGGTACACCATAGTTGCCTTGGCAATTGTTTTGGATGTACATCTACATAAATACTCTGCCAGTCAAATGCATGGCAGAGGATTCATTGAACCATTTTTATGATGTTTCTCTACAGTTCCATTCTCTAATACCTTGTGGAAGAAAGGAACTCCTAAATCTTTCCAGTTTCAATCTGATTTCTCTTATTTTATTTTGATGTCACGTCTTTCTATGTAGGTGGGAACAAACAAAATATGTTCGCGTTCAGAAGAGAAAGTTGGTGAAAGAAATTTTGCAAACAGATCTTGTTGCAACGACTAACACCTTTGTTTTAATGCTTTCCACTGCAACTTGTGCATCATTTCTGTGACACTCTCTCCCCTATATTGCGATAATACAAAACAAGCTGCCCTTCTCCGTACTTTCTCTAAATCATCTGTCTGTTCCATTTGGTGGGGATCTCACAATGTGTATCAGTTCTCCAAAATAAGATGCGCAAGTGTGATGTAGGCAGTTTCTGTAGTAGAACTGTAGCATCTTCTGAGTATTCTGCCAATGAAACATAGTCTTTGGTTTGCTTTCAGTACAATATTTTCTACATGTTCTTTCCAATTTAAGTTGACTGTAATTTGTTAATCATAGGTATTTAGTTGAATTTGACATGTAGTTTTGGCATGATTTATCATGTAAATGAAATAATGGTTTTCTTACAGTAGTCATAAGGATGACTCCACACTTCTCATTATTAAGGGTCAACTGCCATTTTTTGCACAATGCAGATATCTAAATCATTTTGCAGTTGCTTTTGATCTTCTGGTGACAATCTTAGAAATATTGGCATTTCTGCGTGCTTGAAAACTTCATTTTTGAATGGAAATTTGTGTATCATGTAATCACATGATGGATCACAGTCTTCCTTTTGATTTGCTGGCGTGTGGTAATTCTCCTCAGTAAGAGAGCTGGACATTTTAATAATAAGTGGTTTCACAAATCTTGCCATCACATTCTTCAATAGTTTCTCCAAAATTGACTTCAATAAATGGATATGTGGTGCATCTGACTGAAGAGCCACATTAGGGTTTTCAAAGATAGGCATAAAACTTAAAAGAAAAATGCAGAAAGATTTATGTAAATTCGATGACAGAAACATAAACAGTCGTTCACGTGGTAAAGCATGGCACATAGTGTCATCTCTACCTTCAACTGCTTTCCGTAAAACTGTTGATTGTGTTTTTCTTTTAAGTGGTGAAAATGTATCACAGTGTTTGGACTTGGGATGTGAGTCAGATACATCTACTCTTTCAGTTTGCTTTGGAATTTTATAATTCTTCAATGTGCCTACTTCAGCATCCTTACTCACAATTTCACTCTTGGATTAACTAAAGGGTCCCACTGATCCAAAATCTTGTCTAAACATCTTTTCTATGATACCATCGAGTAGGTACATGTTTCAGAACCTTTCTCATTTCAGTGTCATGCAATATTGAAATTTTCTAAATTTTTCTTTCCTCTTTGCATTCCTTTCCAAATAATAAAATATTTCAATAATGTTTTCATCAACATTTAAAGGCAAACATGCAGCCCCCTTCTCTGCAGCAAGATTGATTTGGTGACAAGGACAGCCTACAATGATTAAGTTATCAATTTACTGCTTCAAACATCCTGACACACCCTTCTTTAATCCTACCATTACAGGAGCATTATCAGCACCAAAAGCCAGACAGCTTTTAAAGGAATACGGAATTCCTGTAAAGTTTTAACTAAAAGATCAACAATAATGGCTCCAGTAGCATATCTTTCTAAATTAGGCACAGAAAGTACACCATTTCGAATGTCATGAAGTACAGGATTGAAGAACGACACAATAATAGGATATAATTTGAAATGTTTTATTACTACCATTGATAGTAATAGAAAATGGATTCTTCTGCAAGTGCATAATAATTTTGGCTCTTTTTTCCATGCACATTTCTGTAATAATAGCTGTTGTTTTTTGTTCTGGTGCACCCATATCGTTTGGCAATTTCAGAATCTGGAAACATTTTGAGAAATGAGGGCCCGGCGTGGTCAGCACAGCTTATAGGCAAGTTGTGTTCCCCAATAAATGACGTAAATAAAACCTTGGCATTTGTCACAGAATCTCCTTTTTGGGGTTTACACAAAAAGTTGAGTTTTTAACTCTGTGATACACACTGGTCACTCCTTGTGTTTTTTAGTTTCCACATGTTTAATGATGTCACATTTCCTGCCATGAGCCACTGAAAAGTCACTTCTACATACATTACAAAATGCATATGTTTGCCTCCTTTCTCGACTCACTTAAACATGGAAACTCTTCCTTATACATGCTTCTGAAGACTGAATTATATTTCTTTGACATTTTTGCCAAAATATAATTAAGACCTACAAGATACGCAGCCAATAAGCACTACTTCAACTTTACACATGACACACAGCAAAACCGATAACCCAATGGTCTTTTAAACAATGCTAACCACTTTGCTTTGAACAACTATCGACTAGCTACACCTCGTCGTACATCGATATTTCAAAGGCGTGGGATTTTCAAATAAGAGAAGTATCGAAATTGCGTTGAAAATCGGGAGAAGGAAGAAGGAAAAATCTGGAGTCTCCCGCTAAAATAGAGAGAGCTGACACATCTGCATTATAACATACTGCGTCCTTTCTGTCAGGAAATCAGGAATCCAATCGCACAACTGCGATATTATTTCATAAGCACGCAGTTTGATTAGAAGACGTGTGTGAGGTACAGTATCGAAAGCCTTCTGGAAATCTAGAAATATGGAATTTTACATCCCTTCTCAATAGCACTCTTCACATCATGTGAGTCAAGAGCTAGATGTGTTTACAAGAATGATATTTTCTGAACCCATGGTGACTATGGGTTAATAGGTCATTCTCTTTGAGGTAAGCATTCTCTTCTTAAATATTGGCATAACCTGTGCAACTTTTCAGTCTTTGGGTACGGAACATTCGCTGAGTGAGATGTTTTTTTATATAAAAACTAGATATGGGCCTATTGCATCAGCATACCCTGAAAGGAAACTTATTGGTATACAAGTGGGACTGGGAGACTTACTTTTGTTACGTGATTCAAGTTGCTCTAATACACCAGGGGTTTCAACTTCTAAATTACACATGCTGGCAGCTGTTATTGATATGAATTGTGGAGTATATGCTTCGTCTTCTTTAGTGAAGAAATTTCGGTAGGCTGTGTTAAACAATTCTACTTTAGCAGAAGTGTCATTAGTAGCATAAGTGTTACTATTATAAGCTTCTCGCATTGAAGTTTGAGCTAAATTTCCAGTTTCTATGAAAGACTGGCAGTCTTGATGATTTTGTTTCCATTTAAATTTGGCATGTTTTTATCTTTGCTTTTGCAAGAGTGATCTAACCTGTTTTGTGTACCACGGCAAATCAGACCCCTCTTTTGTTAATTTGTTTGTTATGAATCTGTCAATGGTGGTTGATATTATTTCTTTGAATGTAATCCATATCTGATCTACACTCACATTATTAGTTTCGAAAGTCTGGAGATTCTCACCCCCATACAACCACATACTCCAGCCCCACCACAGGTAAAACCTACCTTATTTAAGGCAGGGCCACATGCGAAACAACACATGTCATTTACCAACTGACATGTGTTCAATGTGTGGCCTTTTATGTTGGAACGAGCACAAACAAATTGGCTGAGTGGATGACTGGTCACAAATGGACTGTTCATCTGGGGGATATCCAATATCCTCGGACAGAGCATGCCCTCCAACATGTATCCAGGGACCTTGACACATGTTGCACCACACATGCCATTTGGATACTATCACCAAACACCAATTCCTCAGAGCTACGGAGATGGGAACTTGCCCACCAACATATCCTCTCCTCCTACCACCCTCCTGGCCTAAATCTACACTAACCTCTCTCCCTCCATCCTCTACTTATTTATCTATTACTCATTTCTTCTCCCCCCCTTCCTTACCTTATATATACATATGTGTGTGTGTGTGTGTGTGTGTGTGTGTGTGTGTGTTTTTCTCTACATCTATCCTTGTTAATCATAAATGTTTTAGATACCCCCCCCCCCCCCCCACTCAGCATCATTCAGTTCACTTCTATTTCTGCTGTATCTATCCTCTTTAGTTGTATATATACACACTTTGGCATGCCTCAGTACTAATCTACAGTATCTCTGACTTCCACAATCCTCAAACATCATCCTCATGACGTAGATCATGAATTAGCTTCCCCTTCTGTTCCCTACTCCTTTTTTCTTCCCTTCTCTCCTACGTGAAGAAGGAACCCTGTTCCGAAAGCTAGTGCTCTGAAAGTTAGTGCTATTTTCTCATCCTTTTTCTTCTTTGTGTGACTATTGTCGGTACAGCACTAAGGTAAGTACAGGCCAGATAATCTCTCTCTTTTGAAGAACTAGTAATGAAACTGACAAATGTTGTTTATATTGACTGACCACAATGTTCACTCGTGAATCATTATAGTGAACAGTTTAAGTGGTCTAATATTCTAGCTGCATTTGATAATCTGCCTCTTCTTATGTTGAGGGGATGAAGTTCACTGTTTCAACTAAATCTTTGTGACGTTAATTCTTTGGAGGCCAACATGGAAAATAATGTTGATGGGTTTGGTTTATTATTACACTGTAATTATTTCACTTCTTATGATAACAGTAATGTATATGTATGTATCAGCATTGCATAACATAAATATTTATTACTTTTAAATATAGATTTGTGTTATAGATGGCTGTCTTTCAGGACTTTGTGGAACTTGTGATGATTCTGCAAAAGGCGGCAGAAATTCAAGGACACCCTGTGACTATAAGTGGCTCACTAGCTGAATTTCTTTCACGATATGCAGCAATTTTAGCTTCACAAGGAAATCTCACAGATGCTCTTGTGTATCTTGGCAATGCACAGGATGTAAGTATTACTTTAAGTAAGTACACATTGTTTCTTGATATTAATGTTACTTTTCTTATATCTGTGAATAACACACAAAATATGGGGGTATCTTTAATGAGGTTCTTGTGTTCAATTACCACCCTGTTGCTAAATTATTTCATTTCACTTGGTTTTGTTATCTCATACTCTCTCTCTCCAAAAATGGTTGAAAGTACCTCTCATTTTTTATGTTAACTACTTTGATGTTTTCTTCTTTCACTACCTCTATGTGGCACAAGAACAAATTTTTAAAAATCATTATTAGCACTAGTTGACCTATGTGAATTATTTACATTTCCCCCCATTTCATTCATTGATAGTAATATAGTACTGGAGAAGTAAGTAAATACCATATTGTATAACAATGTTTTTGGAAGTTATGTACTTGTCTTCTTGTATTGCTATTTTGGTACAGGTGAAGTAGGTAAGTTGAAGACTCAAAGATATTGTCTTCCACTAATTGCTGCTTTTGAGTATCAACTCAGTCTATTAAAATCTTTCATGTGCCACTGTTGAACAGTTGTTGTCATTAATTAATGCCAGGTGTTATGTCTGCCCATTGGGAAAATTTTGTCACAGTTTTCATCCATCACTATAAGTCCATATCAAACAACCCAATGAGCCATTTTCCTCAACATTGATCTCCACCTCAAGGTTGGGTCCATCAGTACCTCAGCCCACATCAAACCTACCAACCATCGACAATACCTCCATTTCGACATTTGCTACCTATTTCACACAAAAAAGTCCCTTCCATACAGACTAGTCACCTGTGGGTATCGCATCTGCAGTGATGAGCAGTCCCTCTCCAAAATGGTCAAAGGCCTTACTGAGCCTTTCACTGACCATAATTAGCCTCCCAACCTTGTCCAAAAACAGATCTCATGTGTCCTGTCTGTACAGACTCCCACCACCTCCCTCGCACCCACTGTATGGCCCTAAAGAAGGGGACTGATGACCAAGCAGTCTAATCCCCTCCAAACAACAACAACAACAATAACAACAAGCCATAAAGAAGTAGCTTCTTGTGGCCCAGTACCATCCAGGACTGGAGCAATTGAACCACATTCTTTGACAGGGTTTCAAATACTTTTCATCCTGCCCTGAAATGAGAAATACCCTACTCACACTCCACCTCATCCCGCTTACAGTGGTATTTCACTGTAGACCAAACATCCTTGTCCTTCCCTACTCCATTCCTGCTCCCAACCTCTTGCCCCATGGCTCATATTCTTGCAATAGACCTAAATACAAAACCTGTCCTATACACCACCACCTAATCCAGCCCCATCACGTGCATTTTCTATCCTGTAAAAGGCAGGGCAACATGTGAAAGCAGTTGTGTGACCTACAAACTGAGCTGCATCCACTGTGCAGCCTTTTGCATGAGCATGACCAGTAACAAACTCTGTCCGCATGAATAGTCATCAACAAACTGCAGCCTGTTACAGATCATGCAGCCTTGCATGATGCAGCTTACTTCAATGAATACTACACAGCATGTGCCATATGGATCTTCCCCACAAACACTAGCTTTTCTGAATTGCACAGGTGGGAACTCACTCTACAATATATTCTGCATTCCTGCAGTCCACCAGGTGCAAACCTTCACTAGTTCCAGTCTCCACCACCCTCCCATCCTCTTTCCTGTTTCCTGTCCACACTCTAGTCTCAAGTACGTCTTCCATATTGCCACTCACTTCAATCTCTCCCCTTCCCTTCCTCTATGTCCACCAGACAGCACTGGCGTAGCCCCCCCTCCCCCCGCCACCTTGCATCCCTTACCTCCTACTTTTGTCTCCATGCTGCCTCCTCAACCCTCACTACTGGTTGCTCACCTCACCTCTCTCTCTCTCTCTCTCTCTCTCTCTCTCTCTCTCTCTCTCTCTCTCTCTCCCTCCCCTGTGTGTGTGTGTGTGTGTGTGTGTGTAAGCTTTTATATTTACTTTTCTGTGAATCATCTGTGTTGAGTAGCAACCTAACCTTTCAAAAATACTATAGGTTCATAGAGTGTTAATCTTGTAGAATTTTTTTTCTCTGAGGTTTATGTACAAAGGAAATACAGTCACAAGTTAGTCATAACTTCAAAGTTGTTTCTTTCCTTGACATTGTGATTTTATTATCCAGTTGAGAAAGTTCAGATCTCCCCTACTGTCAATGGATCTCTTGACAATAGTATATATGCCAGGAATTGTGGGGTAGGTTGACAACTGTTTCTCTGGGTTTCTTGTTCATGTTTCTGATATAAGTACAGTTGCTTCAGCTGATCTTCTTCAGATACAAATAAGCTTTCTAAATTGACAGAAATTGTCATCTTTAATCCTTATAAGGGGGAAGTATAGTTCTAAGATTATTTTTCATTTCAAAAGGATGCTTTTATATTGACAGGATGAGCTGTTAATTTACAGTATTTTTAATGTTGCCCAGAGAAAGTCCAGTTGCAAGTAAATATTTTTGTGTTCTGGGAATTTCCTTTCATGTGCACTGTTGTCCTGGGTGTGATTAACTTCTGATATCCATATACACTGTGAAGACTACTAAACTTCACTGAAATGCAAAAGTAAGTACAAATTATGCCAGCCTGAATTATAGTAAATTAAATGAATCACTTAATTTAAAAATGTAGTCTTTGAACTTAGAATGAGGCAGCTTGGCTGGGGAGTAATTATTGACATTGATTCAAATCTTGTCACCTCCCTTCTCGTACATATTCTGGCGACTTCAGTCATCATCACATTGTTATTTTCTGCAAGCCAGATGTAGTGGCTTTCATAGAACTGTAACTGTGGCATCCATCTTTCACCACTTTCAAAATTACATAATGTGCCTGGAAAAATTAATTTTTAATATCCAGTTCTATCTACATTATGGCTGTAGTACGGATAATGACTGAATAACATAGCACTGATAGAAGATATTCACATTTTCATATTGGATACAAAATTTATTATAATTTCTGCGTTCTTACATTCTTTTTTGTTTTATTTGTGTAGGAGCAAGTTGCAGCACTTAGAGACAGGATTGAGAAGGCTTTAGGATATAAGCCTGTGTATGCTCAGCCAACTGCACAGCCAGCTGCTAGGGCTACAAGAGGCTCAGTCTCGAGATCTTCAGCAGGGTTTTACCCTGGCCAGGTAAATAAATACTAGAGTCCTACTGAAATATAATTTGTGGCCAAACCATAATGAAATATTCAGCTCTTTTTCTAGTTTTGGCAAAAATCTAATCTTGGGCATTTAAGTCAAATTTTTGGTAAATTTACTTACACCACAAATCAACAGATTTCTTACATTTTGCAAGATTTTCTCCCTGTACTAAGCCTTCTTGAGTGTATATAAGTCTAACCAGGATTACATAGAAGATAACGTAGGTGGTGTACAGATTTTTCGTCCTAAACTTTCCTTCCAGCAGTTGCGAAAATTAAGCTAACAACTCCTTAAGTCGGATATACATTTCATTTCAGTCCATGGTGGTAGCCCAGATCACGTAAGAAACAGATTGCCTGTCCTTACGGCGGAACAAGCAACCACAAAAATAGTTATTCCGTTGGACAATAGATGTCCCTGGCAACGCTACGCTAAGCTTTGGTGCTTGTGAGTGACTACCTGTCATAGGACTGGCAACACTGGCGGTGGCCAGCTGGCAGGGGTGGCCCGGTCAAGTACCCGAGAGCAGCTCTGCTTGTTTGTTGTGATCGACAGCGATCGCCAGGGATGGGAGTGCCAGCTGACCGTCACTCGAGTTCACAAGTTAGCTGTCATTACTCAAAAGAAAATGATTTCTGCTGTTGTTACACTTCTTACAATAACATGTGGAATAAATAGTAATGAAATGAATGAAAGTAACCCATATAAACACGTTTCCCATTTTAATGTTGGAATGCTGGCTGTATTGCAATATCTGCTTTCTGTTAATGTATCCGACTTCACAGTCGCACTGTTTACACACTCGTCCTCCGCGTGTTAAGCTATTCTGGAGCTCATGTAATACAGATTGTGGAGATAAAAACAAATCCCCACGTAAAAATTTAACACCAGAAAGTTTTCAGATTCTTTTCACATTTTTTGAAGTACGTCAGTTGCACCTATAAACTAGAAAATAATTTTCCTACTTCACATTTGTCTTCAGGTGACCCAAACTAATAGTGATTATTATCTACTGATGCCCTGTTCCTGTGTGTATTGCAATTTTAGAAAGGCATTCAGTAAGGACTAAAAATAAGTAAATGAATAAAAAAATCAAACAAATTAAGCCTTTTAGCACAGTGTTATCGGGGAATTTCCAAAATGTGTAGTGTTTCTGGTTAACAACTAGCCGTTTGCCGCCCTATTTCATCACAATTTATGAACAACTTGGGTCATTTATATCTGATTTGCGTCACGTTTGACTTTAGGTGATTTTTAAGAATTATGATTTTAATAACCTGGCAGAGATCTCAAGCGCACTAAAGGCCCTCATCTTTTAACTTGACAAGCATTTACGTCGAAAGTTCAAAGGAATGAACTTAGAAGTCCTCCAATTTGTTATACGTTTTCATCAATAATATGATTTGACACCATCGTACTACTGTTTCCGCCAGTTATTATACAGTAAAATATCGCATCATTTTTCAGTATAATAAAATTAAGTCAGTGGAACGTGTTTCGAGACATAATGAAGAAACGATCAATTGTGCACGAGATTTTCTTTTATTCTGCCTTTACTACAAACTCTGTCCATGATATAAGTAGATAGTATTCGCACAAGCTTACAACTTTATATATCTCCGAAATTATATCATATTACGTGACATAGTTCAAGATATTATGTAAAATCAATGAATTGTGAAGCTTTAATTTATTACGTATTCAATATCTACTATTAGCAAAATATTTCTAAGTGTTGCGAGATTCCAGTTTACACGCCTGGAAAATTATTTAATTTTAGGAGACATTATTCAGGAGATATAACATCATTAGAATTGAGTTGCATAAAAAAAAAAACCAAAAAAACTGAAACGGCCAGTGTATAGGACAGAAAGTTATGGACGGAGACGGAAGGAGGAGATGGACTGTCACAAAAGCGGAACAATTACATATCTGGGCAACGCCGGAATCTAGCGCCAGTAATATATAAAAATGTAATTGTCGGCCATGATGTTAATTCTATAGCAGCGGTCGGCAACTGGCGGACCGCAGTCCATAACTGGACTGTGGAAGGCCAAGAACTGGACCGCCAAAAGTATTTTTAAAGTGTAAGTTACACACACTAATTATTAAAAAATTTTTTAAAAAAAAATCTGTAGATAAACAACAATGAGCTACAAGGAAATGGGAAATTAAAACAGTAGGACCTCGTTTTTACGATTTTCAAGGGACTTCAGTAAAATGCAGGAAAGTGTAAAATGCAGGAAATAATGTTTTAAATGGTAAAATATGCTTACTGGATCATCCTTGTATTTTCGTAGTTTGTGATATATGTACATAATAGGCATTTAAATACTTATCAGGAAGTTAATTATACAATAAAGGTTATCCAAATTTTTACTATTTTAAGTGCAGGGCAGAACTGGTAATTTTATGGAAAGTAGAAATTTTTAACGTAATTTCATTCATTATAATTGAGGACGCCACTGCTGGGCTATGTAAAACATCTTCAAAATGACTGCCTTTTACCGGCATTCATTTTGTATTTTTTAATGTTTCACACGACAATATTAGAGAATTTATTCGCGTTCTCGAGTGCAAACATATGCATAGGATCGGCATCTCGCACTGTTATTACTTTTTTGAGGTTGTGGGTATTATGATACCCAACTGTGGCAGATAACGTTCTTTATTAATCAGAAATATGTATCACATCAACAAAGCAACTGGTTCTGATTGTTTGAGTACATGCCAGCCGCTCTGGCAAAGAAGCTAGCGGAAAGAGGCACTACACACAAATCAGCGTTTCTCTGACGTCAACAAACCGTTCTGTTTGCCCATGTATACGCCAGGCGCTCTGGCAAAGAAGCTAGTGGAAAGAGGAACTACATTGCCAAAAATCGGCACATTGTAAGTCAACTAGCTGCATGCTGTCAACAACGATACACGAAATGTACGTTTGGATAAATGCAAAGTGTCGAGAAACTCGACTACAAATAATTTTTAAGCGCTATACTTTAAGGGGAGTGCCATGCTAGCATCAATTTATGTAGATTACGTCATTTTTTTCTTCATGAACATGCTTTCGAAAAGTGTAAAATGCAGGAAAAGTGTAAATATGTTAACACAAAAACGAGGGCAAATTGACATTGTGAACATAGGAAATTTTACGGGACCGGTGAAAAATGGTGTAAATGGTGGTAAAACGTAAAAACCGGGAACATAAAAACGAGGTTTTGCTGTATGTGATTTGGTTGAAAGTGTATCATCATTCCGTCACACGCTGGTTCTTTGGAAGATACATTTTAAGTCAAGAATTTCTTCATTTTGAAACAATTTTTCAAAATAAAAATAATCCTGTTATAGACATTTCAATATTATAAATTTTCTTGGCAGATCTTAAGAAGAAATTTGCAATAAGATTTTCAAAAACATATAAGAGATGTAACGATTCTTAAAATCACCTTTTGAGGTTTCTCCTGCAGCAGCATGCACAGATGTGACTGTGAAGTTCTTCCACCATTCAAAACCTTTACTCCAAATGGAAATAACAGACTTGCAGGAAGACATTTTTTTGCAAACATATAAAACTGTATCCACTGAAGAATTTTGGAGTCAACATGTCCCGGAAAAATTTGAAAATTGCAAAAAAAGAAAAGGCAATCTATCTGGCTGCTGTGTTTGGCTCCACATTTATATATGTGAAATTTCATTTAAAAAAATGTATTTCTTGGAGAATAATTTTTGCTCAAGATTAATGACCGCCCACTTTGGAGACAGTATTCGCATTAGGTGCTCCACACGTGAACCTAACTTTATGGACCTTCTCAAGGCTGCAAATGGATTTTTAACAGATATACAAACAGTTAATTGTATATCATACTTTCTTAGTGAAAATAAAAATAAAAAAATAGTATGTTTAATGCATGACCTGTTTCTGGACTTTGAAATAAAATGGATAGTCAATCTTTTATTGAATACTTTTTGTGAGTGAAAATAAAAATAAATAAATAGCATATAATGTTTTTCTGGATTTTGTTATACATTATTATTTTACATCTGTTTTATTTCGTTCATATTATTTTGTGAGTGAAAATTAAATTAAAAAAATTAATAAGGAACATGAGGTTTTACATCTGGACCTCGATAAAAAATTTCAAAAGTATCTGGACCCCATCTAAGATTACTTGCCGACCTCTGTTCTATAGGATATCTTGTATTTCCTGTGCAGGATTCGCAATAGATGAATGAAATTTAAACAGGATAAGGTGCATACGGCTCTTTATTGGAGCTTATAAGTAACTCATCTATTCATTCACCTGAATTCAAAATCCATTTTCGTAATTTATCTTTGATGGGAAATCTGAACAATTTTACTTCAGGATTTCTCAATCTGCTCCTTCCACAATTTATGTAATCACAGACATTTGGCATGACGATTCGCTCCACTAACGACACAATTTTGGAAACAACTGTAGTTGACAGCAGCCAGCCGGTTTGGACATTCTTGCGGTCAGAGCAGCACCCCCACCTCCACCACCCCCAGGAGGTGTCGGTCGGATGCGGCGGACAAGATTGCCAATTATGTCAGCGAAAGCAGTGCCATCTGTTGACCGACCGCAGAAGTAAGGATGGAATGCTTCGCCGCCTAGCGGCTGGCCTTAAAAAATGGTTGCCTTCCTGAGCCATTGGATGGTCAATCTGTTTCTTCCGTGATGTGGGGTGGTAGCTGGTGCAACAACAGTGGTGAATGGATCAAATAATCAGCAATCTCTGTTGCAACAGATCATTTGATTTCTTATGTTGGACTTGTGAGCCAGGGCATATGTCACCTTATTAGTGAAGCTATGTCTTTTCCCTCGCAGTTCTCGTTGAGCAGCAGACTAGCTGAAAATATACTAAGTTGTTGCGATTAGGTACTCTTCTGAAAATAAAGGCTGGGGTCCCAGTTAAGATATGTTTAAAGCTGACAATGCTGTAATACAGAAATAACATTTACACTTTATCCTAACATTCATATGTAAACAAAATTGTGGAGCATGGGCACTGCATGACGGACTCAGATTAGGTCCTGTTGTAACCAGACTTTTGCGCAACCAAGACCTTGTATATACTTCATAAAATTTTGTTGGGTGTTCATATCTCCTTGTTAAGAATGTTGTTTTCCATTTATTTATTACAATAGTTAGATTTAATACTTTGATGACTGGTCACAATGGTATTATTCAACTGGCCGGTACTCAGCATATTAACATGTTGTACAGTAGATTATGCAGCAAAGGAAATAACTCACTATTTTTCATTTGGAACATAGGTCTTTCTCCTGCAGAGTACTGTAAACAAACATACACTTACTCCAGAGTGATAGATTTTATATTATAATGGAAATCTGTTGTTTTCACATCTTTAAAAAAATAAAATATTGCTATCAAGATTGGGAATTTCATTGTCTAGTTCTGAATCATTATTATTTAGTAGTGCCAACGTATGCACTACATACCTCGTTTTTACATATTTAAAGGGACTTCAGGAAAATGATATAAAATGCAGGAAATAAAGTTTTATATGGTAAAATATGCTTACTGGATCAGCCTTGCATTTTTGTAGTTTATTTGTGGTATATGTACATGATAGGCATCTAAATACTCGCCAGGAAGTTTATTATACAATGAAGGTTATCCAAATATTTACTATTTTTAGCGCAGGGCGAACTGGTAATTTTATGGGCACGAGATTTTTTTGATGTAATTTCATTCATTATAATTGAGGACACCGCTGCTGGGCTATGTAAAACATCTTCAAAATTACCTGAACCGCTTCGATATATATCATTTGGACGCCGCTGACAGGCTATGTAACAAATCTTCAACAAAATTACTGCCTTTTACCGGCATTAATTATTTACATAGTAAAACTCCTAAAGTTCCATTCATTTTGTATTTTTCAATGTATCACATGACAATATTAGAGAATTTATATGCGTTTTCGAGTGCAAACATATACATAAGTATCTGTGTGATGTTTGCATAGGATCGGCATCTCACACTATTATCGCTTTTTTGAGGTTGTGGGTATTATGATACCCAACTGTGGCAGATAACATTCTTTATTAATCAGAAATATGTATCACCAAAACAATGCAACTTTTTATTCTCACATCAACAAAGCAACTGGTTCTGATTGTTTGAGTACATGCCAGCCGCTCTGGCAAAGAAGCTAGCGGAAAGAGGAACTACACCGCCACAAATCGGCATTATTCTCACATGAACAAACCGTTCTGTTTGTCAGAGTACACACCAGGCACTCTGGCAAAGATGTTGGTGGAAAGAGGAACTATATCACCACAAATCGGCGTGTCGTAAATAAACTATCTGCGTACTGCCAACAGTACGTGAAATATATGTTTGAATATATGTAAAGTATCAAGAAACTCGACTGCGAATAATTTTTAAGTGCTATACTTTAAGGGGAAAGCCATGCTAGCATCAATTTATGTAGATTACATTATTTTTCTTCAAAAAGCGTACAATGCGGGAAAAGTGCAAATATGTTAACGCAAAAACGAGGGCGAATTAACAGTGAACATAGGAAATTTGACCGGACTGACAAAAAATGGTGTAAATGGCAGGAAAACATAAAAACCGGGAACATAAAAACAAGGTTTTACTGTAGTTTGTATTTTCTGTGTGTAGTCTAACGTAGAAGCAAAGTCGGTAGTTTCTAAAGTGTTAAGTGGAGCAAAATTGTTGTAATACAGTGTTGATACTTCGTAGGCTTCGTTACTGTCAGTAAATAAATTTCAATTAATGTCACAGAAAGTATTTTGAAAAATAGTGTCACATTTCCAACTAACAGTATGGTAGTTGTCAGAGTAAATATAGGCAAACTCGTCAGGAAAATCTGTGTACCACATGATCAATGTTGATTAAACCCATATTGGTTATTAAGAAAATCTCACTTTCAAGTAAAGACATTAATAAAAAAGGAAACTTCCTGACATATTACAATTGTGCGCCAGAACTGGGACTCGAACCTGGGACCTTTGCCTTTCGCGGGCAACCTCTCTACCACTTGTAGTGTAATTGCTTGCCTGACAATTTAGGTTTGAAAAATTGGCCGTACAGAAGTTGTTGAACTATTTTAAAATAATAATCAGTGACTAAGCCTTCAGTTTAGACAAACTGTTAATTAAAAAAATGAAATGAAGTGAAATGGCCAAACATTTAATAGTTTAAAACATCTTGCAGAACAAGCAACCTACAGAATTCGACGAATAGTTATCTTAAACAGCAGTGTAGTTGATCTCGTTGATAAGCTGTAGTGAGATTGGTTGTAATCCGCGTAACTATCCGCCGACATTGGATGGAGGTTCGGAATATTAAGATTCAATCCACGTGTAGCATAATTTTGAATGAAGGTAATTTAGTGAATGAAAATTAATAATTGATACAGATTAATGGCTAATCAGACTTCGAACTGTTCATTACATAAAAGTGATTGCAGGTTTTAAGCCAATAAATATTGCAAAATGTTTAATTACAGTCAAACATACTATGGCAAGCTACACAAAATACGTAAGTTTAACATGTTTAATTACGGAACCATCCAAAGTCGTAATAGTTATACCTGAAAACAGCATGATCACTAAATGGAGGGACTGGAAAAATAAATAACTGACCAACTGACGGAAGTTAACTTTAGTAAGGGGATTTATTAATTTGAACAGAAAGCAATTACTGCATACCTGAGTATCCGTTTTATATCTGAAGATTTTGTACAATCAGTTAAGAACAATAATCAATAGTTAATAATGTTCGTTTCAACATATTGAAGTGGCAGATCTTATCAGTACAATTCAGACAACAGAACAATCAGAACAGAGCAGACAATAGAACAGGGCAGACACTAGAACAGAGAACGAGTACGATGGGATTATTACTTTTATAGTAAAAGTCAGAGGTTTTAATTAGTTATTAGAGTTTCTTTGTATATCTTTTACATAGCCTATCGATTTCAAGGAAGAAAAAAATGAATTGAATATTTATCCTAATTGCATTTATCTGATTTAATATTTCAGATGACTTTAAAATATGTTATTTACGGGGCTCTTGCTATATGGTAATATTAAACACTGAACTATTCCGAAACGACTCACGGCCCATCTTCACAACTTTACTTTTGCAAGTACCTTGCCTCCTCCTACTTCCCAAACTTCACAGAAGTTCTCCTGTGAATGTTGCAAGAATAGCACTCCTGGAAGAAAGGAAATGATGGAGACAGGACGTAGCCATAGCCTAAGGGATGCTTCTAGAATGACTTTCACTCTGCAGCAGAGTGTGCACTGATACAAAACCAGTTCTGGCACACAATTTTAATCTGCCAGGAAGTTTCATATCGGTGCAAACTCCGCTGCAGAGTGAAAGTTTCATTCTGGACATTAATAAACTTTTAAGCATAACTATGAGATAACTTGTTCCATTAAGTACAATACCGAATAAGTTAAATTCGGAGTGCGGCAGCCAGAGATGATGGTTGTATGACCGAGTTGTGTGTCAGTGAGATCGCGTGAATGTTCTATTTTCTGAGTAAGGCCATGGCTGATAGCTGAAGTTTTGTGTGTGTGTGTGTGTGTGTGTGTGTGTGTGTGTGTGTGTGTGTGTGTGTGTGTCTTTTGTATATACCTGTTGCAGCTGATTGTCACATCTTTGCAGTGAGTTGTAAAATGTCATTATTCCTATATTGTAAGTTCATGAAAGCTAGATTCGCCCAATCTGAAAATTCAGATGATTTCTGGCTGTAACCGAAACTGTGGCCAAAATCAATATTTTGCCTGAAACTGAAAATTCTGTCAGTCTTTTGTAAATACACATATTTTCAAGAACAAATTTTAAGTTTATTATGTTTGTATTAGGGAAATAAATCTGAAAAGGAGATAGTATACACAAGTGGTTTGGATACCCATCAAGTTTGATTTAACCATTCGGAGGCATACTGTTATTTTTGTTACTGGTAGGTAATCATTCCAGGCAAATGCCAGGATAGTCCCTTTGAAATGGCTTGGATGATTTCCTTCTGCCCCAATTTTCTTTCCTCTGGTAGGTTCAATCAACATGTGTATCACAAATGGTACACGATTTCATTGCATCGTAACTTCATTATGACAGCACTGTGTGGTGAGATAACAAAACCTGTATCGTACCCAAAAAAACTTTGTCAGGTGACATTGCGTAAAAATCAGGCATCCTGGAGAGATGAAGATGTTTGAAGAATATTTACAGAACTGGGGTTTGTGACAGATTGCAGGATTAATCTAGTGCCTGGCTCGTGGCCCCCCTCTCTTCCCTTTGCTTGCAGCCCCCCCCCCCCTGTCACCCCTAGGCTTGTGCACCCCTCATTAAGCCAAACACTACTGCCAAAAATTTTGCTGAACATTTCACCCAGACTCCAGTGTCTGATTATTATCCACTGATGTTTCATCTTCTTAAACATAGTTTGGAAGGACTCCATATATCTTTTGTTCCTTTTTGCCTGGAGCCTTAAAATGCCCTACATTTCAATTGGGAATTCGCCACTACTCTTGCTCTCTGCCTCAACACTGTCCATGGTCAGCACAGAGAACACAATAAAAAGCTTCAACATTTATCAGTGTAATATAGTAGATCTTTTCAACCACCTCTGGACTGAGGGGGAATTCCCTTCCCAGTGGCAAAAAAGTGTTATCACCCCATTTTTGAACTTGTTCTGTCCAGATGGGCAGCTACCATCTGAGCAGTCTAACCAATGACCTCTGCAATATTTTGGAAAGGATAGGTTGCTACTCACCACAGAGACGTCTGATGAGCTGCAGAAAGGCACACACAACAGAATAAACAAAAATGAAGCTTTCGGCTGTTAAGCCTACATCTGCCAGAGAGAACACTTGCGCGCGAGAGCGTGTGAGCTTGAGATCAGAAATTCACTTAGAATAAATATCAAAAAATTCTAAAATCTGATACCCATGTGGTCTCCTTATGGGTGTTTCTGCCCGTGCACTGGAGCATTTGGTTCATTGTTCGAAAGGGGCCGTATTTCTCTCCAGGTTTTTAGTTGGATGTCTATACTTGTATTACTGAATTCACACCTTCATAATTGCACAGTTTTGTCCTAGACTGGGTTTAAAATAAAAGGCTTCTGTTGTAACTGCACATTGTGTTTGAAGAAGCTGAAGTTGTGCTGAATGAAATACATCAGAAATTTCAAAATGGCATCTGCTGTCTAAGGACTGTATATAATGTGTGAAAGTGATTCGATGAATCCTTTGCCTACTACGTACTCTAGTGTGAATTGTAAAGTACTGGTGTAGATATTCATGGTTTTTTGTCAAAATAGTATAGTATCTCCTGTAATTAGTTGATAATTGTGTTTCAGATAGCTAATTGTTACTTCTGCTCATGATGTACAGCAGATGGCAGTAGGTCACTGATCCCCCTGTGGACATTGCATAAAATTTATAATAATTATTATACAGTGCTGTGGAGTGACAATGAGAAGAATTTTCTCTCCGTTACTGTGTGTAGCAGATTCACAACACTTCTAAAGTGTTAAAAATCTGCTACACATGGAAACCAAGAGAAAATGCTTCTCATTATCCAGGTACCTCAATATATTGTAAGTGTTAAAAATTTGTTGCACTTACCCGTAGAGAGTTAAATTTCTGGCATGAAATATTTATTTCAGAATGCATTCTGCAGAAAAATAAATAAATACAAGAAATAAAAATAAATGAGGTTTAGTGTTATGAACTAGAAAGAATTCAGCTTTCTAGCTTTTCAATTATTTCTAACATTGAATGTTTGAAAGTTACTTCAAGATTTAGAGTTCACATTACTATTATCAACTGCTGAATCATAACTATGACGTAGACGTTCTAATGATGTTTTATGTATACTGGTAGTTTACATATGCTTAAATTGTAAAGATTTATTTTCTTTATTTATTTTTCTTTGCAACAGCTACAACCACAACAGCCTCAGCAACAAGTTGGCACCTCACCTTCTTATCTGGGAGCCCCCATTCAGCAGACTCCCCAGCAGCCCTATGGCAGCCCTCAGGCCCAGCCGTATACACCCACTGTTCCTGTGCCTCCTGTTCGCTCTTTCACTCCAACTGTGGCACAGCAGCAGCAGCAGCAACTTGTTCCACCAATACAATCCTCTTATCTCCCTGGGCAACACCAATCACCTTCTGCAACTTCACCGTACAACCCTACTGCACCAGTTATCACACAGCAGCAGTATGGGCCTCCAAAAACATTTTCACCAGCTCCACCTGTTGCTCCAGTTCCACCTGTTCCTGTTCAGCAGTCACCACCAGTAGCAGCTGTTCAAGGTAGGTAACACTTTCCGTGGTTAGTGATGTAATGCATAATGAAAAATCAGATGTCAGCCACACACAGATAAATAGTCAGTGAATAATATACAAAATGAAAAAAGCAAGAAATGATAATCAGCACTCCATTGCTTATATTGTATGGAATAGGAGGAGGAAGTGACGAAGATATATGAAGTACTCTCTGCCACACACTGTGAGGTGGTTTGTAGAGTGTAGATGTAGATGTAAATATCAGCTGGTACCTGTACTGCGAGGTGTACAAGAAAGGTTAATGGTCTCTTGACAACAGAAGCAATTAACTATATTGAATGTACGACTGACCAAAACTGCTTTCTATTTTATGTCAGTTTTATAAGCAAAATTTATCAAAATTCATGAAAATCTTTTTGCATTGATCTCATTAAGTTAATTTTTTTTCTTTTGGTTTTTAATATCTAACAGACTTCAACTTTCATGGAAATCATATGGGGCCTTCCAGTAAGGGCACTGTGGAACCTTCAAAATGAACATGATCACACCTCTTTTGAGTCTAACAAGTTTGCTGTTTTTGCTCTGATGTTCAGGACCAAATCACTAAAGTACCATTCAACAAAATTTGAACATGATCCAAAATAACAGAGCATGTTTATGCTTTTTCCGTGCGCTGATCCTTTGGTTCCATGTCCTCCTATGGTGTGGTGGAGTGGTTGGAGGATTGCAACATTAACCCATACATGAATAATAAGTCAAAGGGTGAGATGATCTGTGATGGGTTCCTAGGCATCTGCTAGCAGTTGAGTGGCAATATGTTGCTGCTGATCTGGTGGAGGTGTGGAATCAGTGGGCTGTCAAAGAGGTCGGTCCCAAGAGGTGTGATATTGAGCAATGTAGCATACTGACAAGGTCCTTACAGAAGGTTGAATTATTAGAGAGGAAGGGGGAGTGATTTCAGAAGGATCACAAGCTATCAAGAACACTGCATTACAAACTGTTATTTTAACTTTGAAATGCATGGGTTCTGTGCCATGAAGCTCTCTTATGTTGATTCTGGGTGGCGGTTTCTGTGCGGTATTGATCCTGGGATCTGAGCTGCTTTCTGATTTCCTTATAGCGTGTGGATGCATGCTAGTGTGGGTGGGTGCATGCGTGTGCATGTCAGCGCACGCACACTGCACATCCCCTGCTACCCAAGTAGCTACTTATTGTGTGAAGTTGCACGCAGGAATTATTGAGAGTGGAACAAAACATCCTACACCCAATTAGAAGTTCAGAATCCCGCATCTATGTTACATATGACTCTCGAGCACCTGGATTCATCTCCCCACTCAACTTCTACCCAGAGCATCACAATTGGTTCTGGATACTGCATATAATAAGCCATTCTTCGACATTGGAAGTAAATTGTTTTGATCCATTCAGACAGGCAGTAATTGTGAATGGCACTTGAATCTGGGCAGTGAGAGTCATTCAAACTAATTAAGAGTTGAGTAAACATCAGCAGGTAAGATACCTGGTAAATATAGCAGGCATGCAGGCAGCCCTGACTGTTACTTCCTATGGGGCTCCATTACCCTTTTAACCATGGATATTTCAGTGACCAGCATATAACCCAAGTCAAGCAAATTTGAAGGCACAGTGACACCAGATTTCTTTGCATATTGTAGAGGCACTGAGATAACACAAACCATGCAACTGCTACTGTTACCAGCAGGTATGAACAACACAACTTTTTGATGTTTCAAAAGAGTAGCAAATTCCCTTCTATCACAGTTTATCTTTTTCTCCCACCATATTGTGTTGTTGTGGTCTTGAGTTCGGAGACTGGTTTGACGCAGCTCTCAACCCTACTCTATTCTGAGCAAGCTTCTTCATCTCCTCATAAGAACGGCAACCTACATCGATTTGAATCTACTTACTGTATTCATCTCTTGGTCTCCCTCTGAGATTTTTACCCTACACACTTCCCTCCCATGCTAAATTCACGATTTCTTCATGTCTAAGAATGTGTCCAACTAGTCGATCCCTAATTAGTCAAGGTATGCCAGAAATTCCTTTTCTCCCCAATTTTGTTCAGTACCTCCTCAGTTACGCGATCCACCCACCTAATCTTCAGCATTCTTCTGTAGCACCACTTTTCAAAAGCCTCTATCCTATTCCTGTCCACACTGTTTACCGTCCATGTTTCACTCCCATACAAGGCAACATTCCACACAATTGCCTTCAGAAAGGACATCCTTATGCATAAATTAATATTCAGTGTTAACAAATTTCTCTTTTTGAAAATCAATTTTCTTCCCATTGCCATTCTGCATTTTATATCCTTCGTACTGTGGCCATCATATGTCATTTTACTGCCCAAGTAAAAAAACTCATCCACCAACTTTAGTATTTCGTTATCTAATCTAAATCCTTCAGCATCGCCTGATTTTCTTACACTGCACTCTGTTACCCTTGTTTTGCTCTTGTTAATATTCATGTTATATGCACTTTTCAACACACTGTCCAAATTCGTTCAACCACTCTTCCAGGTCTTTTGCTGTCTCTGACAGAATTACTATGTCGTCGGCAAAACACAATGTTTGAATTCCTTCTCCAAATTTCTCCTTGCTTTCCTTGAGAGCTTGTTCAATGTAAAAGTTGAACAACATTGGAGAAGGGCTACAACCCTGTCTTACACCCTTCCCAACCTCTGCATCCCTTTCGTACCCTTCAACTCTGATAACTGCTATCTGCTTTTTGTACAAGTTGTAAAGAATTCTCCGTTCCCTATATTTTACTCCTGCTGATTTCAGAATTTGAAACAGTTTATCCTACTCAACATTGTCAAAGGCTTTCTCCAAATCTACAAAAGCTATAAATGTAGGTTTGCCTTTCCTTAATCTGTCTTCTAAGATAAGCTGTTAAGTGAGTATTGTCTCACGTGTTCCTACATTTCTTCTGAATCCAAACTGATCTTCCCTGAGGTTGGCTTCTATCAGCTTTTCCATCCTTCTATAAATAATTAGTGTTAAAATTTTGCAACCATGACTTATTAAACTGATGATTCTGAAATTTACACACCTGTCTGTGCCTGCTTTCTTTGGAATGGGGATTATTACATTTTTTTAAAGTCTGAGGTTATTTCGCCTGTGTCATACATCTTACACACCAGGTGAAATAGTTTTGTCATGGCTGGCTCTCCCAGAGACTTCAGTAGTTCCGAGGGAATGTCGTCCACTCCAGGAGCCTTGTTTTCGGCTTAAGTCTTTCAGTGCCCTGTCAAATTCTTCTCTAAGTGTGGTATCTTCTGTTTCATCTACATCTACTTTCTCTTCCCTTCCTGCAATATTGTGTCGAAGCTCATGTTCCTTATAGAGCCCCTCTAAATACTCTTTCCACCTTTCAGCTTTCCCTTCTTTGCTGAGAACTGGTTTTTCATCTGAGTTCTTTATATTCATACAGCTGCTTTTCTTGTCTCCAAATGTTTCATTTATTTCCTGTAGGCGGTATCTGTTTTGCCTCTATACATTCTCCTACAGACTTGCATTTGCCTTCTAGCCACTCCTGCTTAGCTGTTTTGCACTTCTTATCAATCTCATTTCTTAGTCATCTGTACTCCATTTTGCCTGTTTCATTTACTGCATTTTTGTATTTTCTCCTTTCATCAATAAAATGTAGTATTTCCTGTGATATCCAAGGATTTATTGTATGTCTTGCCTTCCTACCTATTTTGTCCTCTGCTGCCTTAACTATTTTATCTTTCAATGCTACCCATCCCTCTTCTACTGTTTTGTTTTATTCTCTCCTCCGCCCCCCCCCCCCCACCCCCGTTCCCGTCAGTTGTTGCCTATTGCCTAAAGCTCCCTCTGAAATTCTTAAGAACTTCAGGTTCCTTCAATTTATCCAGATCCCAGCTCCTTATTCTCCTACCTCTCTGCAGTTTTTTCAGTTTCAGTGTACAGTTCATGACCAATAAGATATGGGCAGAGACTATATCTGCCCCTGGGTATGTTTTATAGTTTAAAACCTGGTTCCAAATTCCATGTCTTACCATTATAAAATTGATCTGGTACCTTCCGGTGTCTCCTGATCTCTTCCACATATACAACCTTCTTTCATGATTCTTAAACCAGGTGTTTGTTATGATTAAATTATGCTCAATGCAAAAATCTACCAGGCGGCTTTCTCTTTCATTTCTTTTGGCCAGTAAATATTCACCTACTATCTTCCCTTCCTGTCCTTTTCCTACTACCGAATTCCAGTCTCACATCACAGTTAAGTTTTCCTTTCCCTTAACTGTCTGAATAATTTCCATTACGTCCTCACATATTTCTTCAATCTCACCATCGGCAGAGCTAGTTGGCTTATAAACCTGTACTATTGTGGTCACTGTTAGATTCGTATCTACTTTGACTATGATAATATGATCACTGTGCTGCTCAAAGTAGTTAACCTTCATTCCTATTTTCTTATTCATTATTAGACCTACTCCTGTAATACCCCCAACTGGTTTTGTATTTATAATCCTGTACTCACCTGATCAGAAATCCTGTTCCTCTTTCCACTGAACTTCACTAATCGCCACTATATCTAAATTCAGCCTATCCATTTCCCTTTTTAAATTTTCTTACTTTCCAATTAAGGGACCTAACTTTCTACATAGAACGCCAGTGTTGTCTTCCCTGATGACCACATCCTCCTGAGTAGTCCCTGCCTGGAGATCCGAATGGGGGACTATTTTACCTCCTGAATATTTCACTCTAGAGGATGCCATCATCATACATTCATACGGTAGAGCTGCATGTCCTCAGGAAAGATAATGGCTTTAGTTTTCCCTTGCTTTCAGTCATTTGCAGTAGCTGTATGGCAAAGCCACATTAGCTAATGTTTCAAGGTCAGCTCAGTCAATCATCCAAACTGTTGCCCCTGTAACTACTGAAAAGGCTGCTGCCCCTCTTCAGGAACCACATGTTTGACCTCTTATATATAAACATGATGGAGTTGTCATCTTGGAGAATCAGGTTTTCTGCCAGTAATGTGCATCGTAATAGCTGATATTTTGATCATAATACCTGCGGTCTGCATCAGGTACTTCCTGAGGTTGATTCCATCTGTGACAGCAAATAGCTTCAACTCTAGTTTTTACTAGATGTGTCTGTTACGACTACTGTGCACTTACTTTTTGGCTATTATCAGTTTCATGTGATGGTCTGTCACACCTCCAACTTGTACTGGGCATTCAGTCTTCTGACTGTCACCATTTAAGCCTTCATGTTGACCATTCTGATCTGTTGCCATAGCTGACCACATAAAGTGCTCCATTTGATGTCTGTGCTCACTAGAAGCGGCTGCTGTATTACTATCTGGCTCCCATTGTTGAAACTGCTGTTCTTGATTTTTTTGTCTGATTCAGCACTGTCTGTGCACTTTATTTTTGTGCTGGGTTAAAATCATTCTGTCACTATTTGCAAAGTTGTTTCTTCTACAGTTTGGATATTGCCTCCTTTGTGTCTTTACGAGATAGAGTGCTGGGTTACAGGTAGAACTAAGATGGTATCCCATAACAAAATTGATAAGATTCTGCGAGACTTAATTTCAGTGGATGTATTAATAACTCTATCACAGTATCTGGGTGTTTGTGTCAGAGTCTTGACTAGATCATAATTCATAGATCACTTTAATTACAAGGAATATTCTGCTATAGCTGATTTGAAAGATTGTTTGAGTCTGGTGTGTCGCTGGTGCTCCTTGCACCTGATGTCAGTGGGTCAGGTGGCCTGGTCAGTATATGATATACTATGTTGACATGGTATGTAGTAAATTCCTGGTTTCTGTAGGCCCAGATCATCCTTTGCACTCCATAAGAGAGACTTTATCTTGGTTGACGATAGAATACACCCATGAAATTATACTTCAAAAGTATTGTACTGATTTTTTTCTGATATTGGTCCGGCATATAGCAAAAGGGCATCAGCTTTGTTTCTTCTTTTACTTTTAGTGTCTCCTCTCGTGAGGAATCAGGGCACAACACTATCTCGACATATCTGGAAGAATATCAATTTTTGTAGAACACAGGCTGAAGGTGTTAAAACTTCTTTGTCATGTTGTCTGGATACGAAAGTATTCATGCTCGATGAATAGAGTTTTGAGTATACTATTCTTCTGCACCAAATGGTGGCAGCTACTGGCTTGCATGTAAAGATCAATACGAGTTGGTTTCCTGCAAATGCTTTGACCAAAAGTGCCATCTGCCTCCCTCTGGACAAGAACATCTAAGAATGAGTGTTTCCCATTTTGTGCTAATATGACATGTGGTGCCATCAGAAAACTTGATTTAGCAAGATGACAAGGCCCCACTGGGAAAGACTTAACTTCTGCATCAGAAGACTCTACAGGGATCTGAATAACAAGAAGCTGGATAGAGGAAAGGAAGAATGCTCAGTTCTTTAAATTTATTGCCGAGATGCCAAGATGATGATGTTATTCCAGTATTTGCTAAAATCAAATGTGAGGTAAATTCCAGAGCAGCCAACAGGCTTAAACACCAGATGATCCAGTCATTAGTAAGGGACAGAATATGTGATTTCCATCGCCATTCAGATGTGGTATCAAGGGATCTATTCTCTGCACCTGTCCACTGCCACAGCCTTAACAAAATAAGACTGGAACTTGAGTGGATGGCACTGTGTGATCTGTAGTGGATGGCACTTCAGCTTGCCTAGTTTGATCATTTTGACAACATGATGAGGGAGTACAAGAATGTTTGTATGGTTGCTAACTTCAGTGAGAAACAATTTGATGGGATTACATTGAAGGTACTTAGCATGGGTCTGAATTTTGCTGTGATCCCCCCCCCCCCCCCATAGATATCCAAGTCACTGTCTTCATCAGTGTAGTTGAGCTAGTGGTTCTCAAACTACCTCCATGTGAAACAGGAGGAGGCTGATGAGAGATGTGCAGGGCACTCACCTAGATGAAGCTGCTTAAATCCAACATCATAGGTGTTGAGAGCCTGAGCACTCAGACGACTGAGAGGATGACAGCATTGTGATGTAATTGTGGCTTATTGCTGTTAATTAATGGGAACGTTAGAATGTACGCTTCATCTTTTCACAAAACTGTCATCTTTTAACTGGATTTGTAAAGTATTGGAAAACAGTAGGAGAATGAAATTTTATATTCCACATCCTTGTGCTATGGAGTTATTGCATATATAGTTCTATGTTAATCACACAATTACTTATCCAAATCTCACTTGTAATGAAATTTTTGTACCCCCATTCTACTTTGAGTTATATCCATTTTAGTCCATTTTGGATAATTAAATATACTTCTTTTTTCAGCTCAAGCCATGGTGTTTCTAATGAACCCAATAATTGAAAAAAAAACCCACATTTTTGGCCTTTTCACAAAATTGTCAACTTTCAACTTAATTTATTCACTATTGGAAAGTGATACATTAATGAAACTTTATATTTGAGAACCTTGCATTGTTGGGTTACCACATGACAAGTTTCACGTTTTTAGTATCCTTAGTGCCTGAGATTTACAAAGCCAAACTTTTTAGAGTGATGATTTTTTTGGCTGAATTTGTCTACAATTTTATGGCTGGAAAACACTCTTAAAATTCATTTCATTTGAAGACGGTCAGGTGAGAGACACTCTGGGTGCAGTGGACCCACCATTTTTACCTTTCTTTGAAATGTAACTGGTGCGTTTCTATTTAAGATATCTTGAAACAGAAGACATATTAAGAAATAACAGTCCTTAAGGTTTATTTTAAATGTTTATTTTAATTACATCTATTGATAACAAAATTAATAACGACAAACACAAAATTTATGATTTTGATTTCATAAAAAAAGTGTTTTTTAAATTTTGTGTTAATTCGGACGTAATTAGCTTATAAAATTTCTTTCTCACTCAGAAAACGTGACATATTTGACAGAACAGTAAACAAGAAATGGCAAACAGTAACATGAATGTTGAGTCTCATGGCTACAACAATGCACAATGGGGCAGCATGTCACGGAAGCTGTTATGTGCATCTTGCTTTTCGTTTGGCATAGTTCTAAAACCAGAACACAGAGGGCAGCAACAGTCAAGGGACATACAGGCAACAGTTCCATGCGGCCTGTTTCCAGATGGCTAAAGGGCTGGGAGTGGCGTGTAGCAGCTGCTTGACCTATACTCGGACGCGGTCCTTTTGAAACAGTTCCGCAGCTCGACCAATGCTCGGGCTCAGTCGCGAAAGTGTTAAAAAAATGTATAGAGTTATAGAAAATGGTCAAATTTCATTTTGTTACAGATGAAAGTTACTAGAAATTTATAGTTGCTGTACACGAAGTTCTACTTGGGACCTAACAAGTTACTATATCTCCAGTTGTATTGCATCAACGAATTTTAAACTTTACTAATATTCATTGGGGGTATGTGTGTGTGTTCACACAAAACTTTAACAAAATCCATGATGGTCTACCAGGAAACTGTTTTGTAATTGCACAATTTGACATGGAATGACCATGGAACTTTAGGTTTGTCTAGTTCTGTTATTTAGGGGGAGGGCACATAAATTGTATGAGTAATGAAAAACTTTCTTCTGAGCCAATAAATTAACTAAACTCTAGTGCCATTCATTTTTCCAGTCAGCTGCAGCGGAGCGGCCAAGCGCATGGAGGCGCTACGCTGTGATGCGCATGGCCGTTCCCCGTCAGGGGTTCGAATCCCCCCTTCAGGCATGGACGTTTGTGCCGTCTTTAGTATAAGCTAGTTCATAAGTAGTTTGTAAGTTTACGGACTGATAACCCCGTAGTTAACATTTTTTCTAGTCTTTTAAAAATGTTGAGCGTATCATGGGTTCTGTGCTAGTTCTACCCCTTTCAGTGACCAGAAACATAGTTTCACGTCAGTGTTCCTTGTCATTGCAAGACAGTATATCACTAAATGCTTGTCCTTTTTCTCTGTGATTGAATTGGGTATCTGCTACAGATGGTTAAATAAATAAGTAATACTGAAAACATGTTGAAGAACTGACAGTGTTTTATTTTGTATATTTGTGATGGTATTTAGTGAGGTATCACTGGCTTTGCAGGGCCATTTGATAAATTTTAGTTCATTGCTTTAGTTTTGAAATTGAATTTTTCTTTTATAAATTGCTGTTTTGGCCCGAATATTGTCGGATGACTTTGAAAGATATTTTAATGTCTTCATTCAAATATGATGTTTTCTGCTCAAGACTAGTTTTGAATGAGCAGATATCAAGATTGTGATTAGCGCATTTAAATTATTTGGGAAAGGTGCTTCTGCTTTGATTCTCAAGTTTTAAGAAGATATAAATCAGTGTCTTTTTGGAATAATAATAAAATTACCATTGCAAATGAGCTCACTATTTCACAAGAGACTCATTTGTCATGCTCAGGACTTTTATCCAAATATTCTGTATATATGCAATGTAAGTCCAGACATTTGGTTCACAACTACTTCTACAGATTTTTATGCCCTACTTTGTTACTACTGACAGTAAAGTTGGTGTAAAAATGATTATTGTGTGTCACATTGTGTTTGCCATTTTTATTATGGAATTCCCATTAGCCTTTTTGTTTTGCTTTGTAGTCCTATATCCCTAATTGTTTCTAAAAAGTTGTTGTTAGTACTTATATTTGTATCACTGCTAATTTTATATGAGATTGTGCATATTTATTTCCATATGGTAATACACTCTCATGGCTTTTAGGTTCAATTAGATCATACCCTTCAGCTGACCCCAGTTTTTGCCAGAAGCTTTCGGAATCGCCTCATATGGCTGATAGGGTGAACAGCTGTGCAAGGTGGAGTAAGTAACACTCCACAATGCAGTACATTTGCTGTTGTAGTTTCTGTACAAGTAGTAGTTGACTGTAGTGTGCAAGAATGATACACACATGTAGATTTACTTTTGTTCATATAAGTTAGTGTAATTTCAAAAATCTAGTTTCCACTTTTTTATTCTCTCTGTAGTGATAGTGACCCAATGGACATTTTATTTTACAGGTGAGTAGAAAGCTTGGTGTTACTGTCTTGGATGTATCACTTTTTTCAGTGACGAGTGTGTGTGTGTGTGTGTGTGTTTGTAACTTTGTGGCCCAGCTAATCTTTAAGGGCTGCAAAATTGATGTAAAGTTCAATGTTAACTATTACTTAAAAGTTTGTCAGAGGTGAATTGTTGGTGGCAGTTCTGAAGTATTTTAATACTGTTCATCTGTCACCAAAAAGTGAAGTTTTCTCCATGACAGTACCTGCCAAAATACTTTGTGGCTGATCTCTCATATACACTGTACTATCAAAATATGAATCTTGAGTGCTTATTTTTGCTTCTCTACATCAATCATTTTACTGACACACTGGACATCTAAAGAAATGTGGCATGTATGTTTTGATTAATTCTACAATAAGCAGTCATTGATGGTTTCCAGTGCTATTAGCTATATTTCACAGGGTGTGTTGTGAACTTTTGTTTTACTATGGAGATAGAGGTGAGTTGAGGTATATTGTGTTTTCATTATTCCATGATAGTCATAGAAAAACAGTTTTGCGCCCCCTCTTATAGAATGTCGTTTAAAACAGTTGTATCCTCTATGTAACTGAAGACCAGAGTATCAGTAGTGAATATTTCATATCTGGTAACAATAGTCACTTTTGTTGATTGGTAATATATGCTTGTATATATGAAAATATTGTTCTAAAGTGATAGAGTGGCTGCCCAATACTTGGTTTGTTAAGTTTGTTACTGCTGATAGTAAAACACAAAAAAAAAGGGCCACAAATGGCGATGAAACTGAATGCTGCCACTAGCTTTCAGAAATGAGTATTTCCTCATCAGGTAGAGAATGGAAGAAAAAGGGGACAGAAGGGAAAGGTAGGGATGGGTGAATGTGGATGTAAAGGAAGTTGTATCTTCAGAGATGTTGCATCATAAGTACTAAGCCATGCTAGTGCAAACCAAAGACGATAGATAAAGAAGTCAACCGAATAATACTAAATGGGGTCGAGGGGAGGGGGGTGGAATCTTGATACACACATGGGATGGTGAGAAATGACAAGTGACTAATGAATAATAGAATATCATTTACAAATACTTAACTAAGACATGTCTTTGCCATGTTTGACATATTGTCTTCTCCCACCATATGTACCTGTGAACAGTCACAATCCTTTAGCGCCTTCATCTTTCTGTTTCCATCTCTACGCTTCACACCAACTAGCACTATAAAATCCCCACTCTCTATCAACATTGAATCAGTTATCGAGCCATTTCTCTCTCTTAGAAATGGGATCTTGAGTATGGTCTGTTCATGTATCAGCTTCTGAATCCATTTTCTTCCCTCGTCCTCCAAACATTGTGGTATGTGGCTGGTGTTTACTTACATCAAAATGTTCCTCACAAAAATAAAGAAACAAAGTGATCCCTATCTCATTTCAATCTCTGTGAGCCAATCTCACTACCACATTTTATGCATTTCTCATTGTTTGGAACATTCAAATTTTTTGGAGTTTTAATAGATGTATGTGTATAGTGTGCTGTTATGCAATATCTGTAAACTGTTTCTTGCAATGTGAATGACAAAATATCACTGGTAATGAATTTTAAGACATCATGTGGGTTGACATCAAACGTATCTTAATATTCAAATGGGGCATGAATTTTTTTAAGAATACTGAAATCTGTGCGGAAAAGGGTATGTTCAGCATAAGAAAAAAGGCATTATGAGAATAAGATGAACTAGCTAACTATTTAAGATGATTTCCAGAATACAGTCAATAACCTTTTCAGAATCTCTAGTGCCAAAGATTTGCAACTTTGATCAGGAACATGGGAAAGTTGGACAAGTACTATGCATGATATGTAAATACCTCTGTTATACTTACAAAAGAATAAAAAAAATACAAAGGCATTACAGTTTAGCAAGCCTTCGTACTTACCCTAATGATGAAATGATGATGTATGAAAGATGAGTGGAGAGAATACATCTTTGGATGTTGTCTTCATTAAGGTTATAAACTATTGGTAAGATGTTAGTTGTTTCTGACACTCAGCAATGAGAAACCATGACGACTGGGTTTATTTAAAATAAATAAATAAATAAATAAATAAATAAAGTGTGACCCTTTATCATGTCTTGGTTCAGTATAGCTTAGGCTGGTAATGTTCATAATATTAAATTAAAATATAGTATTCTGCTATGTTTTCAGGTAGCAATACTGGTGCTGGAACAGGACCAAGAAACAAGCCATATGTAATTGATCCATCTGTGCAGTCTGGCAACCATGCACCATCATATGGGATGCAAGCACCTTATGGAGGACAACAGGTCTATCCTGGGTCACCTGCTGCTCCTCTCACCACACAGCCTGTAGCATCATATCCTCAGGGAGATGTCTACAATCCTCAAGGTTACATAAATTGAGGATGATCAGTTTACTACTTACACTTAAACTCTAAGAAAGAGCAATAGCAGTTGAAAGATTTTGTCATCTCAGATAATTCTTTATAGTGACAGTGTTAAAGTTAGTTTTGTGACAGATATGCATATGCATGTACATATACTTTTAAGAGATTCTTGACCCATGCTGAAATATCAACAAATATAATGTCCAAGTGTAAGTCACTAGCAATACTGTACTTCTTATTGATAGATAGTAATATAAAGACAATTTGCAGCTCACCATAAAGACGATTGCCGAGTCACAGACCTGCACAAAGAAAAGACAATCACATTCACACCGCTGAAATTTTTGGTCACAGCCTTCATGAGAAAAAGATCATACAATCAACTGGGCACAAAACACACACACACACACACACACACACACACACACACACACACACACACACACACACACAAAGCGATCACTTTTACAGTGTTTTGTAACCTACCCTCATTATATTAATGAGATGTCAATCTGGACTTTTTGTTGTTAAACTTATTGATAATCCTAATTTGACACTGTGCACAATCATAAATTTTGAATCAGTGGTAATTCTGTAGTATACAATATTCTGGTGTACCATACTGAACAGTGTAGACCACATATATGGCACCTCTGCTACTAGACTGTGATTCCACTCCTCTCTGCTTCCTTTCCTTTTACATACTTCAAAAATTAAATTTTTAGCATACATTGTAGCCACCAGTAAATATTAATTACATGACATTACTTACTTGTGTACTCCCTTCTTTCTCCCACTTCTTCCATTTTTTGCAATTCTTCAATGTTCATACTAATTTTTTCCTGTTACTTCAAATGTGGTCTTAATTGTCATCAGGACTGTTGTAATTGGCCTTGTTATTTCAAAAGTAGCAGATTAAGTGCTAAAACTGGTCATTTCAGACTTTATTCATGTTGCATTGCTCCAGGTGTTCCAGAGTTATGCCTGATACAGATTGTTGTTGTAACTGCAGTAATAATTTTAATGTCATTCTTAGGCATTACATAACTTTGTTCCTCCAACAGCTAATGTACTGCTTTTGTCAGAAAAGTTCCAGGACAATTAAAAAATTAAAATAAATAATAATTAAAAAAACTAGGAATTTGCTTGTACCACGTAATGATCCTAGCTCATATTGAAGTAGTCCCCTTGGTTATCTATACACAGTTTCCAATGTTCCTGGAGGTCTTGGAAGCAAGCAGGGAAATTTTCAAATATGATACTTCCAAGCTCATTTTTCACAGCCTTTTGGATGTCTGTGATATCTTGCTGAAGATTTCCTTTCACTCACAAAAACGAGGAAAAATAGCATGTTGGGCAAATACAGTGAATGTGGACTGGCAGTGTCTGTCCATATATTTGTAATGAAACTCCAGGTTGGAATTCAACAATGTAATGAGGATAGTTTACAACTTACCACAAAGATGTAATGACGAGTTGCAACAGGCACATAAAAAAGACATAAACATACAACACTTAAGCCAACAGGCATGGCATTCTTCAGAATAAAGAGCGTTCATACTTCAAAGTCACACAGCCATCATATCCACACTCGGAATCACGCTTGTGGTGAGGGAATAAAAGGAAGGGGGGGGGGTTGGAAGATTGTGTCCTGGTGATGGAGATGGATACTGCACGGCCCAGTTGTGTTAGATGCGTGGAATGAGATGCAGCTTAGGAATGGAATGGAGAGGCGGATTCCGGGATGTTATGAAGGTCGGGAGGGCAATGTGAATACTGTACCACTTTAGGAGGGGTGGGAAGAATCTTGGGCAGGATGTCTCATTTTTTGGGCATGAGGACAGAAAATAAAAATCTTGGTGAAAGATGCAGTTTAGTTTTAAAGTCCAAGGTAGTACTGGGTGACAAGAGGATTCCGTTTTTTGGGGACAGTTACTGGTGGTAGAGGGAGGATTTGGGGTATGTGGGGATATCACACTCCCTCCACTACCAGTTACTATCCACAAAAAAAAAAAAAAAAAAAAAAAAAAAAAAAAAAAAAAAAACATATGTGTTTCTTTGTTTTGGTTTTATTTTCCTCCCCTCACCAGCATCCCCCCTCCACCCATCTAATAGAACTTCCTCTGTAAGGCATCCCCACCACCGTGGTACAACCTTCCTATCCCAGCCTCCGCTCCCCTCCTGTTCCCTTTCCTATTCCCTCACCACAGAGCGTGATTCGGAGTGCCACATCTGGAGATGACAGTTGTATGACTTGAAGTGTGACAGTGTGAATGTTCTTTATTCTGAAGAAGAAGCCTAAGTGTTTGTGTTTTCTATGTGCCTGTTGCAGCTTGCTGCTACATCTTTGCGGTGAGTTGTAAACTGTCCTCATTATTTTGTTGTCCATATACTTCATAAGAGATAAGTCAGTATGCAGTCTTGCATTGTCATGCATTAAATACAGGTATCATTCCTCAGGAGCCACAAATCAGGGCAGTAACATTGTACTGCTTGTTGCAAACATTTCAGGGCTCTGATGTAAAGTGTTTGGTTCACTGTTTGACCTAGAGGAAGATTACTCATGGTGAAGTAATACTTTTCCGCTGAAAATTGCAATCAACACTGTCGTTGTTCTTGGAGGTTGTTGACTTCTTTTTTTGGCTGGTGATCCAGGATTCCGCCATTCATCATTTCTTTCTTTCTTCTTTCTGTTCATTTTTTAGTGTGTGAGAGAAGAGCTTTGCATTAAGTTTCCACTTCCTTAAATCTTCACATAAAATCTTGTGAGCTACATCATGATTTAAATTAAGTTCTTCTGATATTGCACACACAGTTACATGCAGTCCAGGGACTGATGACCATAGCAGTTTGGTCCAATAGGTTTACTAACATTTGAATATTTCAGAGCTGGTCACTGAACTACATCAGCAACCAATGTCAACACGTTAGTTGATAAAACTACATTTGTATATTAAAACAGATTCAAAGCAAAATAATTAGTTTCCTTTTTTCTATTTTGAATATTACATCATTCCATACTGTATGAAGTAACACAAAATAAAATAATATTCTTGGAATCTAACATCCAACACAATCACACCTTTGTTACTACCATAATTTAGTAATGGAAAGAGAAACTATATGTATGTAAAATGCTCCTTTAGTCATAAAAGTTTTAGGACAGGTATTATTATTTCTTAGTTTTAGAAAATGAATGGGCATCGTTTAATTCCGGGACTATGGATGTAGAGGAATTGTGGACTAAATTTAAGTGCATTGTTAATAAAGGGTTTGAGAAATATGTGCCAGTAAAGACGATTAAGGATGGAAAAGATCCACCTTGGTATAATAATAATGTTAGAAAGCTGCTGAGAAAGCAAAGGCTGTTGCACTCTCGATTCAAAAAAGAACATGCAAATGATGACAGGCAAAAGTTAGTAGAGATTCATGCGTCTATAAAAAGATCGATGCGCGAAGCATACAATAATTATCACAGCCATACCTTAGCAAAAGATCTTTCCGAGAACCCGAAAAAATTGTGGTCCTATGTAAAATCGATAAGCGGGTCAAAGCCCACTGTCCAGTCACTCGTTGATCATTCCGGGGCAGTAATAGAAGAAAGCAAACGGAAAGCTGAAGTTTTAAATTTAACCTTTAAGAAATCTTTCACGCAGGAGGACTGCACAAATGTACCATCATTTGATCAACGTACTAATTCCGAAATGGGGGACATAGCAATAGGTATTTCCGGTGTAGAGAAGCAGCTGAGAGAGCTAAATACGAAAAAGTCTGCTGGTCCGGATGGAATACCAGTTCGGTTTTACAAAGACTATTCTGCGGCGTTGGCCCCCTACTTAGCTTGCATTTATAGTGAATCTTTAATTCAGCGCAAAGTTCCAAGTGATTGGAAAAAAGCGCAGGTGACCCCCGTGTATAAGAAAGGAAAGAGAACTGACCCATACAATTACAGGCCAATATCGTTGACATCAGTTTCATGTAGAATTTTGGAACATATTCTCAGTTCGAATATAATAAATTTCCTTGAAACGGAAAAGCTTCTTTCCATGAATCAGCACGGGTTTAGGAAACATCGTTCATGTGAAACTCAGCTTGCCCTTTTCTCACATGACATCTTGCGAGCCATGGACGAAGGGCAACAGGCGGATTGTGTTTTTCTCGACTTCAAAAAGGCGTTCGACGCGATGCCACACTGCAGACTGCTAACGAAGATACGAGCTTATGGAATAGCTTCATAGATTTGTGACTGGCTGGAAGACTTCCTAAGTAATAGAACGCAATACATTGTTCTCGACGGCGAGTGTTCATCAGAGACGAGTGTATTGTCAGGCGTGGCCCAGGGGAGTGTGATTGGACCGCTATTATTTTCTATCTATATAAATGATCTGTTCAACAGAGTAAGTTGTAATTTGCGGCTGTTTGCTGATGATGCATTGGTGTATGGGAGGGTGTCGTCTGTAACTGACTGTAATAGCATACAGGATGACTTAGACAAAATTTCTAGTTGGTGTGAAGATTGGCAGCTAGCTCTAAATGTAGAAAAATGTAAGGTGATGCGCATGAGTAGAAAAAACAATCCCATAATGTTCGAATACAGCATTAGCAGTGAGCTTCTTGATGCTGTCGCGTCGTTCAAATATCTAGGCGTAACATTGCAGAGCGATATGAAATGGAACGAGCATGTAAGGACAGTTGTGAGTAAGGCAGACAGCCGACTTCGGTTTATTGGGAGAATTTTGGGAAGAGGTACTTCACCTGTAAAGGAGAGTGCGTATAAAACGCTTGTACGACCACGTCTTGAGTATTGCTGAAGTGTTTGGGACCCACAGCAGATCAGTTTAAAGGAAGACATAGAGGCGGTTCAGAGACAAGCAGCTAGATTTGTTACTGGTAGGTTTGACCAATGCGTGAGTGTCACGGAAATGCTCCGGCAACTCAATTGGGGATCGCTGGAAGAAAGATGACATTCTTTTCGTGAATTTCTGTTAAGTAAATTTAGAGGGCTGGAATTTGAAGCTGAGTGTAGTACGATCTTGCTGCCGCCTACTTACATTTCGCGTAAAGATCACAAAGACAAGATAAGAGAAATATAGGCATTCTTTTTTTCCTCGTTCAATTTGGGAGTGGAATAGGAAAGGAAATGCCTAGTAGTGGTACAGTGTACCCTCCGCCACGCACCTTAAGGTGAATTGCGTAGTATGTATGTAGATGTAGATATCAATAAGTAACAAATGTGTTTTTTTTTTTTTTTTTTTTTTTTTTTAAATGTTCAAATGTTTGTAAACCTATTGAACCAAACTGCTATGGTCATCAGTCCCTGGACTGACAAACTAATTAACTTACACTAAGGACAACACACACACACACACACACACACACACACACACACACACACACACAGAAAGAGAGAGAGAGAGCGTGGGTGTATCTTGATGCAGGTCATAAGTTCATAATGAAACTACATTCAACATTATATTTTTAATGTGCTGCAATGTTCTATCCTCTTTGTTGAGATATTACAATCATGACTTGCAGTAATATCTATATTGAATTCATAATTTAAAATATAATTAAACAATTTCAAATTATGTGTTTCTCAAAACTGGGCTTAATATGACAGTAAAAGCGGAGAATGTAAGGTGCTAAATGCTCTCCTTTTTCATAAATTACAGAGCCACCAGCTGCAAAGACTGTGTTTAATCCAGTTCAGCCAATTCCTGCTCCACCAGGTGGTGCTCCGCCAGGTTGGAATGACCCACCTGTGTTGAAAAACTTTGCCAAAAACCAAGTAAGTGTTAAAAAGCCAGAGAGAGAGAGAGAGAGAGAGAGAGAGAGAGAGAGAGAGAGAGAGAGGGGGGGGGGGGTGAGGGGTACTGCTTACAATGTAGGTGATAACTTAATGCAGATTGGTTGTCGAGCTGGATATAAGCACATGTATGATAGACTTATTTACTTCCATGTCTGTGTATCAGAGATACCGTATTTGCGTGAATATAGGCCTGCTCCACCAGGTGGTGCTCCGCCAGGTTGGAATGACCCACCTGTGTTGAAAAACTTTGCCAAAAACCAAGTAAGTGTTAAAAAGCCAGAGAGAGAGAGAGAGAGGGGGGGGGGGGTGAGGGGTACTGCTTACAATGTAGGTGATAACTTAATGCAGATTGGTTGTCGAGCTGGATATAAGCACATGTATGATAGACTTATTTACTTCCATGTCTGTGTATCAGAGATACCGTATTTGCGTGATATAGGCCGCGTGCGAATATAGACCGCACCTAAACTTCTAACACGAGATTAGAGGAAAAAATAAATCTCGAGTATAGGTCGCAGGTTTTTAATTTTTATTTTACTTTTCTTTGTATAATCGAACTTTTTTCATAGTCAGAAACACAATGTTAACGAAATAATGCTCTCTTTTTCAATAAACTCAAAACAAATATGCAAAACTGTAAATCAATGAATAGGTAAAATTTTACGATGCTTCTCGCCGGGCTCTAGTGCTTATGTTGGCAACAGATAAACAATGAAGTGTAGAATCGCACTAATATTTTTCTTAAATGTTATTGCTGCTCGTTTCGCTCGCAGAAAAATAAATACTGTACCTTCTCTATGGTTGACAGGTTCTTGTATGTACGCTTGTCTGTCCAGAAAAAATTTTTTTTCGTTTTAATTGAAGTTGTCACAAAAAAACATTTATTGGCCATCTGAGTTGCCGTCATTACCATTGGTGCCAACGTAACCACTGCAGCCCCGCGAGAATCGTCGTACAATTTAACCCAACAAATAAGAAAGCGAGACAACAGGCCAATCCAGGCGCCCGAAGTGAGGGAACGCTGAACCAAGGCGTGCTACCGGGCATTTCAATTGTTGTATAAAGCGTAGGCGTGAGCTGCGAAAATATAGTATTTTTCGGTGTGTGTGTGTGTGTGTGTGTGTGTGTGTGTGTGTGTGACGATGTTTTGGCTTGCAAGTTTGTAGCGGGAAACGAACGTACGGGTTACACTGCCGAAAAAATGTAAGCTTCAGGTTACCTAGTCACAGTAACGGACATGGAAAACAGGAAGTTTGACGTAAATTTGATGCTGACGAAAAAACGTTCGACGCTGGTATGTAAGTGAGGATAAACTATTACAATGTTCGAAGAATCGTCGTGCATTTCAAAGGCTAAAATGTAAATATACCCATGTTTGCTTAATTCCACAATTCTAAACAGGAACTGTGGTTTTGCTGTTACAACAGAAATGATTCACTTGCAAGGCTGCAAAGTAGCTCCGAGTTCCATGTACAATGTTTCATGGAAATAACCCCCAATGAATGTGAAACCAGTGAATCTGGTCGTAGTAAAGTACATTATTTTAAAACCTAGCGTTGGAACTCAACATCAGCATTAGCTACACAAATCAGTTGTTCCGCTCTCTTAACCTCCCATACTGTTCACGGTAGGCGTTACCGTACCAACGTAAACGTCACGGTAAAATCTCTCGCATCACACACTAAACTTTCATCGCGAAGACTAGCTTCATTGACTACATCAAATTAAAATCATTTGTGTGCTTAGGAAGTGTGTGTTAACGTACTATTTTTGTTTTAAGGCCGCGCGGACGTGTTAAAAAAAAAAAAGAAAAGGTCAGCTTTTGTTGGCTGCGAAACAGAACGACACCATTCGATTTATATCAAAATATCGACTTCCAGAAATTCCCGTGCCGTTTCCGTGAACATGTACAAAAATGTATATGTCGTTTTGCGAAACTGTTACTGTAGCATTTTTGAACATTATCTGGTTTATTATGTTTCTCAAACCAAAATAAAAGTGAGTGTGTAATTTTTGAAACTAACAACTTTGGGAAAAGGAGCGGTTGGGGGGAGAAAGACTGAATCTCGATTATAGGCCGCACCACGATTTTGTACGCCAAAATTTGGGGAAAAAAAGTGAGGCCTATATTCGAGCAAATACGGTAATCGTTGAGGTGAGCTGCAACCAATACTCATTATATTGTTGAATCCCTCTCTGAATTTTCCATTGTTTAAGATTATTTTAGATATTCAATGTGTGGAGAATTTTGGTAAATATTTCATCATCTTATTTTTTAAATTTATCAAAAAATAAATGTCTGGTTAATTTTAACATATTTTATGAGAAGGGAGACCATGAAGTAAATGTAAGAAAAGAAAAGAAAAACATTTAATCTTGAATGAGCCATGAAAGAAATCGGTTTTTATTTTTTAAAATTAATTTGAAAATAAAGGGGTGGACAAAATAATATGAGCACCTTTCAATACATTACATCTTTTGCAATTTGGCACCACCGTGTACTTAGTAACACTGAGATAGGACCACAGTGTATAACTGATGTAACAAGACTCAGACATTAACTTGCAGGGTATTATATGCTTTGTGTTGCGACGGGTGTCAAATCATTGGTTAAGTGCGAGATCTCTCGGACTTCCAATGAGGCCAAATCGGTGGTGTGCACTTAGTGGAAGCGTCTGTGATGAAAACAGCTGCACTGATTAATATTTCACTAGTGACAGTATCCTTGGTAATGACAACATACACAGAACAAGATGAAACATCATTGGCGAAGAGGAATAGTGCAAAAAAACCCTGGGTTAACTGAGAAAACCAATGAGTATTAACAAGGAGACCTTTCGGTTTCGGAAATTCTTTTCAGGATGTGACTTCACAGGATAGTATTCTTATGAGTGTCACTCAGGCATCCTAAACTGCACTATCTAGAAAATACCAAGAACAAAGGCTCTAAAGTAGTAAAAGTGTAGTACATTTATAACTGATATACTTGTCAGTAAAGGCTGTGCTGCAGCATGGTTTAATAGCTCAGGTGATAGCATGTTTGCCTGTCATGTGGACGTTCCAGGTTTGAATCTACCTTCAATAAATGTTTTTTTCTCATTGGTATTATTTATTATATTTATAATTTTTCCACAGATTACAAAATCACTTAATTTTGTAATAAAATTGTAATGAAAATAGCATTTAATGCTTTAATCCACCTACATTGTTACAAATTTTAAAACAAATATTAAAAATAATATTTCCCTCAGGTAGGATCAAACCTGATCTTCCATATGATAGTCAGGCATGCTAGACCTTTTAAACTTCTATGAATGGACATCCTTGTTGTATATTATTAAAATGTGAAGTCTCATTCCAAACTATAAGAACAATTGTGACCAGCAACATCAAACTACCATGGCAAAAGTGATAATAGAACTCAAAACTCACTTCAGTAATACTGTTCCAATGGCTGGAGCTTAACATTCATGTAAGGGCTGCAGTTGCTAAACCCTTAATAATGAAATCCAACACAAAGCTGTAAAGAAAGTTATGCCATAGTCATAAAACTTAGACATTTGATGACTGGAAGTAAGTGGCATGATTTCAAGAATCATTGTTTTCATTGCTTTCTACAAACAATTGGGTTTATGTATCCGATACCCCAAAAGAAACTTATGTTATGGCATGTCTGTTTCCTTCAGTCAGGCATGGGGCAGTCCTGTCATGATTTGGGATTTGTATCACAGTATTCAACTACTTATATTATTATTCTTACTGGTTGGATAACTGTGAATGAATATCTGACCATTCTTGACCATTCTTTTATTATGACTAACTTATTGCTGACAAACATTGACATATTCCAAAATGGTAAAGTACGCATAAAACCCCCCAAAAAGATGTAGGTGTGCATTGTACAGATCAGAAATAATTGATGATCTCCCCTGGACAGTAAATGTCTCAACATTGAAATATTTGGTGGATATTTTGGTACAGGAATGTATAACATTCTGTTGGATATTATAAAGGTACTTAACAAAACTATTCCTGAAAGAGTTACAGCTGTTCTCAATGCCAGTGGAGGGCCAATTCCATATTATTTTGTTCACTCCTTGTATATTTACTTGTAAAGTGTTTTAGATTTTGCTTTAGATTTTGCTTGTAATGATTATACTACTAATTAGTTCCTTCTTTCAAGCAAGCTTACTTTGAGGCTGTTCCGGTGAGTCAGAAACATATTTTACCGTGATATACTATGTAACAAGCTAATGCATATATGAACTTTGGTAAAATCTAAACACAATGTTATGACATTTGCTTGTTTTGTGTGTCTTGTACATATAATTGTCAAGAGAAACAAGATTTGTCGATTTTCTAAAGAAACCTATGAAGTGTTGATTGATTTGTTTTATAGTTCATCATAAATGTACTATTTGTAGTACCTGCTACACCCACAAACATAGGGATTCTCATATTGACAATTCACAGTAAGTAATAGCAGCAATCACAAGGATAGAACTGAGGTGGAGCCAGGCTCCTCTTGAAACTCTTTGCACTTCATATAGAGTGTGCACTCATTGGCACCTGAGGTGCACCTGATGGTGGCCACCTGACTCATAGATAGTGCCAGATTCGAAGGGGTGGCATATGAATATAGCACACATCCCATCTTCAGGAGGGGCCAGCTCACAGCAGTGAATGTCCATTATCACTATCACTTTCACTTGTACATAGATGACATGGCAAAACCATGGTGTGGGGTTGTGGCTGATGACTGTGACTTGTCGTTTGGAACTTCATGCCAGTGATGGCATGTCTAGGTGCTGTGGTTGTCATGCTGGCTCTGTCTCCAACTTTGGCAGTGCCGAAAGTCACGGTGACATCGGCACAGACAATGCCATGATTGCTTGTAGAGGTGGTGTTGATTCCACCCCAGTACTCTGGGATGGTCCCACAAAAACCTAAGATGGCCCAGGTAGCTCTGCTGGAGGCACGGTTTTGCAGATTCCCATTGATTTTGTAGGGTGCAACTGTAAGGGGTTTGATAGTGGAGCCAGGACCCTCGAGCAAAACTGACCCAAGTGGTCTGTAACTTGACCTTCTGATCTGCATAGGACGCAAAGGTGGCAGGCAGCCTTTGCATCGTGTTAGCATTGCTGTTGTCCACATTGTACGTTTACCAAATGCCCGCATCCAGACTGCTGTGCTTGGGCGGAAACATTGTTGTGGAAGCTCCCTTGGACAATGTGGTGGAGGCGTGAGCAAGACGACTGTCAACTGCCGCTGGTCACCATGAGGCAGCTCCAGGAAACATTGAAACGTAGCTGGGATGCGAGTCTTCCACCAAATGTTGAAACATATCTGGGATGCTAGCATCTGTGAAAGGAAGGCAAAGGTATTGATATAAACCAAAGGGAGTGTTCACAATGAGCTTCTCTTTTGAGTCCAGGTCAAAAGGAGATGCAAATAGGCCTCTGCCAGGTCAGTCTTTGGAAAGTACTATCCCCCAAGCCATTTAGAAAGCAAATCTTCCTGCCATGGTGTGGGGTAAGAATCTATAATTGACTGAGAATTGATGGTGGCTTAAGTCACTGCATAATCACAGTCTACCTGTGGGCTTTCTTACTACGACTAGCAGTGTGGCCAATTCACTAGATGTAACAGGGTGAAGAACACTGGCATCCTTTAGGCAGTCTAATTCAGCTTTGACACCATCCCTGGGTGCCACAGGAGTGGTGCATGCCAGAAAAACCAGGGTGGAGCTGTAGGCTTCATGGTAATGTGATGCACAACTTAATCCTGACAAGAACAATGTAGCAAATTCTGTACAAAGAACATCTATTGGCAGCTATGGAACTTGTTCTGAAACAAATTTAACCTCTTCTGAAATTGAAAACCTGAAAGCCTGGAAAGCATCCATATTGAACAGGTTAGCTGTTGTAGCTAGATTGAATACTATAAACGTAACATGGCAAACCAGCGAGCAATAGACCAGTGTGGTGAACTGTCCTAGAATGGGAATGGCTTGTTGACTATAGCTCAAAAGCTTGTGAGACACTGGCTGCAGGGAGGGAGGGGGTTGATCCGAGGTCTACGTATGTTTGAGAGATGAGTAAAGTAGCTGCGGCCCTGGTGTCCACCAGCACACAAACTGTATGTTTAAACAGAGACAAATCCAGAAATAGTTTGCAGTGCCTGGCCAAAATAACAACATGGAAAAGACACACAAGGTTGGAGCTCTTGCCAAGCGGCATACTGATAATACGTGAACTGTTTTTTTGACAACGTTTGCACGTCGACCAATGGTGGGGGAATTAACTGTGAACATGAGCATTGTAGCAATCTGTGCAAGAAGGGAGAGTAGTATTTCTTATACTTACAAGGAAAGTACATGGGCTCGAACAAACATATCTGTATGAACATTTGGTTACAGGATCTCTACGCACACCTCAATGTGCTGGTGGTTGTGTTTTTTGCAAAGCTCTGCAACCATGCTCTAGATAGCACTGTAAATGTAATTGTAGATGCCATACGTAATGCAGATATCTTAACTATAACTTATGTAATAATCATCGTACATGTTCTCTAGCGAATTGTCATCAAAAGCCGTGATAATAGTTGCAACTTTAACCTTCTTCCCGAAAGACTGTTGGTATTCACTGCCACTGCTTCCATAGTCTCTTCCCACACTTACCGTAGAACTAACGCTTGCAATGAGTTGTTCGTCATTATCATCCATATTATCATTATTATTATTATTATTATTATTATTATTATTATTATTATTATGAGTTTGTAACAACAGTATCTAACTTATGCTCATATTTCTGTACCATAACAGATACGAGAAAGCATGCAAATGATTCATCTTCTACATTAATACTGTGTGCTCGAAGAAGGGTTCTTCGTAACTTCATCTCAACTAATCGCAATACATTAGCATGATTGATTTGCAATCGCCACCCCATCTGACGCTTCACAACACAATTAATGTCACAAAATGCAACTTTGGAGGCACACTGCACCATCCCTACTGGGGAACCGACAGGTCAAAGTGCAATGCGGCATGGCACACGCAGAGGCCTCTAACGGACGACTGCAGAGTTTTGCAGATGCGGGAGTATCACTAGTGCAATAAGGGATCTTTACATTATCTCTCATACGATTTTAGTGTATATGTGTTTGTTCGAGCCCAAGTACTTTCCTTGTTAGTCAAGTGCAACACTGTGGAGCAAGTTTTGGTGGACTGTTTAGTCTGTGGGCACGGGAAACCTCAGAAGCCTGTGCTATTTTAAAAACATTCGTGAATGTGAGATCATTGTGCTGAAATACTCAATTCTGAATTTCCTTGTCAGGGGCTAAGCAGAGAATGATGTCATGTACCATGTTATCGGCATAAAAATCTTTATATATGTTAGAGATGAATTGACAACTATGAGTTAACTCTTGCAAGTGCAGTATGTCTGATTTGATAGTTTACACCAGTGGTAGAATTCCATGCTTGAGATAATGACATTGATACACTGACAGTAGTAACTGGAAAGCAATTGACACAGCTGATCAAACATGCGGCCAGATCCTGTAACGGCATGAGCTTGTGCAGTACCTAATAAAACTGCGGTGAACACCGTGAAAGGAAGAGGGCACGACACAACTTGGGATTGATAACACCAAAGGCTTGGAAATGTTTTTGCAAACAAAGTTCTTGAGAGGCCCACTTCTCGGCTGTATCATTGTAGGTTACAAACTGAGGGGGAAATGGAATGCGATGAAGACTACTGGAATGTCATGAGGTACAAGACTTCTACATACATACTCTGAAATCCATCCGAAGGTGCGAGGCTGAGGGTACCTAGTACCACTACTTGCTTGCTTTCCTTTTCCACTCCTATATAAGGAGGGAAAAACAAATGCTTGCATGGATCTGTATGAGTCCTAATCTCTCTGATCTTATCTTTGTGGTCTTTATGCAAAATGTAATATTTCTACAGTCTGTTTCAAATTCTGGCATTCTAAATTTCTTAAACAGTGTTTCTCAGAAAGTACGCCGCCTTTCCTCCAGCGACTCCCATGCAAGTTTCTGAAGCATCTCAGTAACACTTGCACATTGATTGAAACTACCAGTAACAAATTTAGTTGCCCACCTCTGAATTTCTTCTGTATCTTCCTTTAAACAAACCTGGTGGGGATCCCAAACACTTAAGCAATACTGAATAAAATCTCCCCAAAGTTCTCCCAGTAAACAGAAACATCTGCCTTCCCCATGACTGTCTTTATATGTTTGTAATGTTCCATTTCATATTGCTGTCCAGTGTTACACCTAGATAATTAATTGTTGTAACTCTGTCAAACAGTACACTACTAATGTTATATTTGAACATTACGGGATTGTTTCGCCTACTCATCTACATCACCTGGTATTTTTCTACATTTAGAAATAGCTGCAGTTCTTCAAACCACCTAGAAATCCTACTACAGTCCTACAATGACGACACCTTCCTGTACACCACAGTATCATCAGCGAACAACCACATATTGCAAATCACTCTGTCGATCAACTCATTTAATAGACAAAAAATAATGGTCCTATCACACTTTTCTGGGGCACTCCTGACAATACCCTAGTCTCCGAACACTCGCCATCGAGGACAACATATTGGGTTCTATTCAGTGCCGGCGCAAGGCACGTGCGATACGTGCGGCCGCACTGGGCGGCACTTTCCGAGGGGCGGCAAAACTGCCACCCCCTATTTTTATTCTTTTTTCAGGACAAGAGGGGCTTCGAAACTAAACCGCGGAGGGAACGACTTCGGGAACTAAGGCATGACGCCTCGACCCTGCCGGCTGCCCTTGTTGGAGAAGGGGAGGGATGAGGGCTGATTTCTTCTCGCGACTGTTTCAGCGCCGTCGTGTTTACGCCGGCGGAACAGAGTGTTTGGGGGGGGGGGGCAGTCTGGCGTACACGCAAGCATTCTTAAGAGTGGAGCGCTGTCAGCCTGTTACGCACCGCGCACTTACAAAACTATTTTGCAGAAGACGAAATCTAATTTGTAAATTCGAATGCAATGTTAGATACTGCGGTTATGTCTTAAGCCTGAAGAAATTTTGCTAAGCCCTTCAATGTCAGTTACAGAGTGTTTTATTTTTCTCGCATTACGGAAAAAAATCGTTGTACATTACTATAGTAAAAAATGTCCAACACCTACAATGGCTGGAAGTATTCCGAAGGGGTCAATACGCTGCTAGTAATTACAAGGGATAAAGACATTGATAGTAAGCCTGGCATAAGTTGTGTTTCATCGTATTTTAAAAACATTTTGGCTATCCGTTTCTGAGTGATTGTCGGACGTTTTGATTTTGAGCCATGGAACACCTGCCTCCACTTGCATGAACAACAATTAAACTCTGATCGGCACTTTTGTTTAACAATACTGCTCGCACACTGTCAGTTTGCCAACATTTATTTACTATATACTGTTTTTCGTTGAATACCATATCTGTTCAAAACCATTGAAAAATTTTTATTTGCGTGAAGTGTAAGTTCATGCTGCGCGGGATTATCCGAGCAGTCTAAGGCGCTGCAGTTATGGACTGTGCAGCTTGTTCCGGCGGAAGTTCGAGTCCTCCCTCGGGCATGGGGGTGTGTGTTTGTCCTTAGGATAATTTAGGTTGAGTAGTGTGTAAGCTTAGGAACTGATGACCTTCGCAGATAAGTCCCATAAGATTGCATACACATATGTACATTTTTGTAAATTCACAAGGCTTATTAAAAATAGCTAGATTTCTTCAATCAAGTTTGACTTCATTTTTGTGCTTGTGCCCTGCGACTGTTTTGTAAAAATCTGTAGACAAGGTCACCAATCAGTCGCAATTTTTGTTTTTATTTTCCAGATATACATAGTTTTCGGGTAAAGTATTGCTGTTCTCAATGCTTTTAGTTATGTTTACATCTATACCGTCATGTTGAACATAGCTGTCTTTTGAGGCATTGCAGTAGTAGGCACTGGACGCATTCGGCAGGACGGTGGTTCAAATCTACCTCTGCCCATCCAGAGTTATGTTTTCTGTGATTTTCCTAAATCACTCCAAGCAAATGCCGGGATGGTTCCTTTCAAAGGGCATGGCCGAATTTCCTCCCCTCTTCCATCCCCAAAATTCTGTGTGTAAGCTCCGTCTCTAATGACCATGCTGTCGACGGGACATTAAACCCTAAGCTTCCTTCCACAACTGTCAACATGGCGGTTTAGATGTAAGCACATATTAAAAGCTTTGAGACTGGCCACTTAGTGGCCAAAACCTAGGTAGATCTATAAAGTAAGAACAAAAATTGCGATTGATTGCTGACATTTCTTACAAATTTGTTTAAATAAAATTCCACAAACGTTCTGTAAAAAAAAAATTAACAAACGGGGAGGGGGGCGGCAATTTAGCGGCTCGCACAGGGCGGCACTTGGGCTTGCGCCGGCCCTGGTTCTATTACCTAAGTAGTCTTAGAATTGCTCAAATAATTGGCTAACTATTCCATATGCTTGTACCTTCGTTAGCAGTCTGAAGTGTGGCACTTTGTCGAATGCCTTTCAAAAACTGAGAAATATGCAGTCTGCTTGTTTGTTGCCATTCATCCATAGGACATGAGATGTTATGAGAGAAAATGGCATCCCAAAGCTATGTTGATGCATGAAGGGAAGTTTTTCTGGTCAAGGTAATTTACTATATTAGAACTGAGAATGTGTTCAAGGATACTACAGCAATCTTAATGTTAATAATATATGTCTGTAATTATGTGCATCCGTTCTTTTGCCTTTTTTATACACAGGAGTCACCTGCACCTTTTTCCAGTCGCTTGGAGCTATGAGCTGGATTAAAGATTCTCGATAAATGTAAGCAAAGTAAGGGGCCAATGATGCAGAATCCACTTTGTAAAACTTCATTGGCACCCTATTTGGACCTGGCAAGTTGTTTGTTTACAACTCTCTCTCAGCTGCTTCTCTACAACAGCTATGCCTCTTTCTATGTCCTCTATTTGGGAGTTAGTGCGACAATCAAATTACAGTATGTAGCATGGTCATCCTGCATGAATGATTTCTTAAATGTTAAATTTAAAACTTCAGCCTTCATTTTGCTGTCTTCTATCACCACCCCCAAATGATCAATGAGTGATTGGATAGAGTGCCTTTGATCCTCTTGCTGATTTTACATAGGAGCAGCATTTTTTGGATTATCAGGAAGACCTTTTGCTAAGGTATGATGGTGGTAGTTGTATACTTTGCACATCAATCTTTTTGTAGATGTGCGAATCTCTAGTAACTTTTGTCTTACTTGATTTGCTTGACTCTTTTTAACTGAGAGTGCAACTGCCTTTGCTTTCTCAGCATTTTTAGATTATTATTATTGAACCACAGTGAGTCTTTACCATCCTTAATCCACTTTGTCAGCACTTATTTCTCCAGTGCTTTATTTACATTTCATTTAAATTTTGCCCATAATTCGTCTACATCCATTGTTCTGGAACTAAACAATATTGATTCATTCCCTAAGTGGAATGCTAACAATTGCTTATCTGCTCTTTCTAGCAAACACACACTTTTAGCCTAGCCTTCTTGACCAATTTATTAACTATGGTGATCATTGTCGCTATGATGTCATGATCAATAACCCCTCTGTCTACAGTGACATCATTGACAAGGTCTGGCCTGTATGTAGAAGTTCCTGGTCAGAAGTTCCATCTGTTGGCAGTGTTGTTCAAAAGTATTTTGCACCGTGGACTTCTAATCTCTCTTAAACCCCCATCAGATTCTCTCTCGTTTCCATGGAATTCAGCTACATTGATATTACTACTCTTATACATTCTTAACTTACACAAATAATTTGCTTCTCATTTACGTAAATGACATGTTGCCCTAATTATGAGGTATGTGCATGGCACACTGCTCAGCATAAACTACAATGCACTAAACTAATCTTTCCCCTGGTCAACACACAAATAAATCCAGTGACAAATGTGAGGCATAACACTGATAAACACATTTACAAATTTATCAGAATTTAGCACACCCATCCAAAATTGTACAACAAAACAACACAATTAATAAATAATGCAGTGCAGCACAAAACAATCAAATTGGTTAGTTCGCATTGTGCACATAACTACAAACTAATTAAAGTTAAGGGATGGCCGGTTTGCATTTGATAACAATCTGATCACGTCACAGCAGACCCAGTGCCTGAATAATCCTATAGCAGGGTTCGCCAGGTGTATGACATTGCGTCAAAAAAGGGAGGGATGATAACCCCACCGAGTGAATATATTTTGTATATTAATGTTAATATCAAGGGTCGCTAACATAGTTTTCATTAAAACACGGAAAAAGATCCAATACCCTAAATCTATAAGCACAGTGGCGAGATAATTGATCAGAGTGCACCAAATAATAAACACAGTCCTATACCTATCTATCTATCTAATTACCCATCCAAAATAGTGCATTAGAAATTTGTAAGGGAAAGTAAATTTATGACTTAAACAAACACATTTATTAATTAAATCACATAGAAATTTGGGGAATAGTCAACAATTAGTATAAAGGATTTTGTAAATGAAATCATAGTTAAAAGTATAGTCAAGTAATGGGTTATAAATGAAAACAAATATTTATAAAAAGGACATCTAATGCAGTAAAAATCTGTTAACACCGCAGAATACATGTGACTAGCAAATTGTCCCAGTTTTAACAAATAAGTTTACAAATCATTATATAAAGTCTAATAGGAATGAAACAAATAGAGCCGTAACTTTTACATGTAAAGTTTTCAGCACTAAATTAATCTTCACAGTGAAATATCTGGCTATAAATGTGGCTTGTCCTATTGTGAAAAACAGAAAGGTGGACAGAGGCGCTAAGAAATTAGTTATAGGAAAGGGAAGTTAACATCGATCATATGCATGCACATACACACTGTCCGCTGTCTAAAAGGGAAGCGATACGTTGTTGAATGTTTTCCACAGAGTGAATCCACCTCAAGTAGGGAGCCTCCAGACCGATAGGTCCCACCTCACAAACTGCCCCCATAAACATGTCACCAGAGACGAGCCTCCCTCGACAATGCCAGCCCAGCTTTGTCTTCCACAGGCAGAGATAGCACCTAACAGCTAACGAATAAAGTTCCCAAGAACAACAAGAAAACTGTCACCTAAGACACATACTGCAGATTCACTAAACAATACATTCTGAGGCACGCCCTTATGACATGCAAGAATAAATTTTGAAAAAAAAAAAGGACTAGCAAATTACTCCAAATACACACAGCACACATAAAAGCACCAGAAAGAGAATAGGATTGTATTAAGTGAAATTATTACGGTTTCAGGATTTTGAAATAATTTGGTTAAAAGTCAGTGTAGAAAAAGTGGCTCATACATGGTCTTTGGAAGTTTTTATATACCACCTGGCTCAGCAGCAGTAGTGGCATAAAATCTGAGGGAAAACTTAGAAAGTATATCCTGTTGCTTTTCTAACGTGTCATAGTTTAGGTGGAGATTTCTACTTCCCATATGTAGACTGACAGACAAATGTTTTAAAACGGGTGGCAGGGACAGAGAATATAGCAATATTGTTCTAAGTGCTGCAATTGAAAATTACCTCGAGCATTTAAATAGGGAGCACACTTATGAAGATAATTTGTTAGATGTGCTGATGACAAATATACCCGAAATTTTCAATTCAGTAAGGGGGCTCATGAAATCAGTGCTCATAAGGCCATTACTGCATCAATGAATACAGCTGCAAATAGAAATATCAAGGAAGCTAAGATCACCTTATATAATAATAATAAAAAGAGGTGGGGGCACATTTTAGAGTACTTGAATGCTCAACAGAATTGTTTTTCTTCTAACAGTGACTGTGTTGAATAACTATGGCCAAAGTTCAAGTGAACCATACAATTCGCTTTAGATAAGTATGTGCCAAGTAAAATTATGAGAGATGGGAAAGATCTATTGTGGTTCAACAACCAAGTTAAGAAACTGTTACAAAAGCAAAGAGAACTTCATAGCAAATACAAATAAAATCAAGTATAGCAGACTAGCATAAGTTATATGTTGCCAGAATTAGCATAAGGGAAACTACGCAAGAGGCATTCAATAACTTTGAGAGCATTGTTTTGTGTACCAACTTTGCAGGAAATCTTAAGAAATTTTGGTCTTACATCAGCTAATGTGGCTTTACCACATAGGTACTGCGAATGGATGAAAGCAAGGAGAAACTACAGCCATTACTTTTCCCAAGGACCTACAGCTCTACTGTATGACTATATGAAGATGGCATCCTCTCGAGTAAAATATTCCGCAGCTAAAATAGTCCCCCATTCGGATCTATGGGTGGGGACTACTCAGGAGGATGTGGTCATCAGGAAAGACAACACTGGCATTCTACGATTTGGAGCGTGGAAAGTTAAATCCCTTAATTGGGAAGTTAGAAAATTTAAAAAGGGAAATGGATAGGCTGAATTTAGATATAGTGGGGATTAGTGAAGTTCGGTGGAAAAAGGAACAGCATTTCTGAGTAGGCGAGTACAGGATTATAAATACAAAAGCAGTTGAGGGTATTACAGGAGTAGGTCTGATAATGGATAAGAAAATAGGAATGCAGGTAAACTACTATGAGCAGTGCATTGATCAAATTATTATAGTCAAGATAGATACAAAGCCAACACTGACCACAATAGTACAAGTTTATATGCCCACTAGCTCTGCCAATGATGATGATCGAAGAACTGTACGAGGAGGCAAAGGAAATTATTTCACACAGTTAAGGAAGAGGAAAACGTAATTGTGAAGGGAGACTGGAATTTGGTAGTAGGAAAAGACAGGGAAGGAAAAATAGTAGGTGAATATGGACTGGGCAAAAGGAATGAAAGAGGAAATCGCCTACTAGAATTTTGCATGGAACATAATTTAATCTTAACAAACACCTGGTTTAAGAATCATGAAAGAAGGTTGTATAAGTGGAAGAGACCAGGACACACTGGAAGATACCAGATAGATTTTATAATGGTAAGACATAGATTATGGAACCAGGTTTTAAACTGTAAGACATACCTAGGGGCAGATATAGACTCCGACCATAACTTGTTGGTCATGAACTGTAGGTTGAAACTGAAAAAAACTGCAAAAAGGAAGGGAAATAAGGAGATGGGACCTGAATAAATTGAAGAAACTTGAAGTTATTGAGAATTTCAGAGTGAGCTTTAGGCAACAATTTACAGAAACTGGGGGAAATAAACCAGTAGAGGAAGAATGGGTAAAATTGAGAGATGAAATAGTGACGGCAGCAAAGGAAAAAAATAGGTAGAAAGGCAAGATCTACAAAAATCCTTGGACGTCACAGGAAATACTAAATTTAATTGATGATAGGGGAAAATATAAAAATGCAGTAAATGAAAGGGGCAAAGTGGAGTACAGATGACTAAGAAATGAAATTGATAGGAAGTGCAAAATAGCTAAGCTGGAGTGGCTAGAAGGAAAATGCAAGTCTGTAGAAGAATATATAAATAGGGAAAAATAGATACCACCTACAGGAAAAGAGAAGGAACATTTGGAGACAAGAAAAGCAGTTGCATGGGTATAAAGAACTGAGATGGAAAACCAGGTCTCAGCAAAGAAGGGAAAGCTGATAGGTGGAAAGAGTAAATAGAGGGGCTCTACAAAGGAAATGAACTTAGAGACAATATTGTAGGAAGGGAAGAGGAGGTAGATATGAAATAGGAGATACTACACCGAGAGAAGAATTTGACAGGGCACTGAAAGACCTAAGCTGAAACAAGGCTCCTAGAGTGGACGACATTCCCTCAGAACTGAAGTCTCTGGGAGAGCCAGCCATGACAAAACTATTTCACCTGGTGCGTAAGATATATGTGACAGGAAATACCCTCAGACTTTAAGAAAAATGTAATAATCCCCATTCCAAAGAAAACAGACACAGACAGGTGTGAAAATTTTTAGAACCATCAGTTTAATAAGTCATGGTTACAAAATTTTAAGATAATTAACAATCAATAAATAATATCGACAATTATTAAACATTTATAATTCTACCTGGGAGGTAACCACAATCATAACATTAGGAACTATTTACCCATAGTTCATATCAATTTTATCAATTTCTGTATTATTCTCTCGTACACTTCCAGTAGGGAAAGTGGCCAATAACATATGGTAAGTGTCGTTGTGTGGAGTGTGGGTGTACAGCAATTCATTACGTGGAAGGTAGTGTAGACACGGACTGAACTTAAGCAGTGTTGGTCAGGAGGGTTACAACGTCACCCTAGGAAGTGTGACTGTTTGTGTTGTGAGGCAAGGCCTTAAACTCGTGGGTTGCATAAAACTAAAACATAAAGGTGGCTCATCAGTATAGTATAGAAACCTTTGAGGTATAATATAACATGATAGTACATTAGTGCTGCAACTATGACTAAATCCTTTACTATCACTGACTTTTTGAAGTTTACATGGTGTTTTTAAAGAAAATATAGAGTTTACAATACTTGTGACCGTTAGGCCACTGGAGTTCTTTCTTTACAAATGCCTCCAGATGCAGGCGTGGCGTGGCAACGTCCTGGTGTGAGAGCGGATAGCACAAAGAATGCTTGGCGCGTCTGGACATGAAACCGATGGCCAGACCGGCTGGGTGGGCCAGCAGGGCGAGGTTGCCTGAAATCTCCCCTGAGGGGATGAGAGGCCATTCACAAAAATGAGGGATGGCCCCGCAGGCAAGGCGGAGTCGCATCTTGTGGCAAGGGTGCAATGTCGCGTTTGCACTTGTGTGTAAGGTTTAGCGGGCACAGGGTCCTTTGAGTGAATGATCCAATAGCTCTGATGGAGCATACAATGAATAAGAGTGGATCATGTTGCAGTTGTCAAGAGTGTGAACATAAATGAAACAATATGCCATTAAATATAATACAGAAGGAGTTAATTGAGAGAATATATGTGTATAAGTGTAAAAGTTAACAAATCTGTAGTGACCTATAACATTGAATGTGTAGTAACAGTGAATACCAAGTTTAAATGCTTAATCTAATTAACTCGTAAGTACCACCAGTTCTTTACAATGGCGTCTGTGACAGACTTCAGCAGGACTGCAGTAAAGTGAAGCACGTGAAGGTAACTCGAGGCTGGTACGTTCCAATAGGTTGAGAAGGCGGAAGTACCTGAGGTGGTCACTTACAGCATTGTCGTTTCCTCAGGACGACAAAAACAGTTAACCCAATTAGTTACAAGACAGAAAGAGAAGCTGAGGGCGCAACTATTTTATACAAAGTTTGACTGTGTTGCCAGTCACTGGTATGGAACATAGCTCTATCCAGTGTAATTTCATTTTGCTCACGTTTAACGAGTTGTTTCAAGGAATGTAGAAGGCTAGTCACCTGTAACTGAGGTAGTTTGGTCTCCTTCCCTTGGTTGGGAGGAGAGAGCAGTAGCTTCAGTAGATACAGGGCAAAGGATGGTATGCTAACGTGATTAATGAATGAGCATTGCTCTGGAATCCTTAGCAAAGAAGTGGAAATATTGCAATGAGAACTGTTCAAAATCAGACCAGTGCCTGACATAGTAAAACAAAAAGTCGAAAAGCTCCTTAAAGGGCCTTGACACATGAAGGTAACTGCAACTGGATGAGGAAAGATGTACAGGCTATTATTGCCAACTGTGGTTAGCGTAGGTGTTTCCACTGAAGTGACTAGGCGAGTATAGGTGGGACTCGTGGATTCTGCTAGGAAAAGAGAAACTTCACATTCTTCCTGGTTAGTGGATATCACTAACGTAGGACACAAGTAGGGGTCTATGAAAACACATTGGTAAGGGTTCCTCGTTCAAGGACAGAATGGGTATGCCAATCGGGATTGATGACAAGATACTCATTAACTTTCCACGTGACATGTTGTGCAGTGGTTGGCCATGGAACTGGAAAGGAGTGTAAGCATTTGCACCCGTATCAACATGTAGCGCACGCAATTGGCATGGACACGTGTAGGCCAAGACAGTTGTTGCCTTGGAGGGCTAGCGTCTCGGAGACGGCAGCTTAATGAAATGACTGTTGCGATTCTGTTATTGGACAAATCATTTGTGATGGAGTATCGATTTGAATAGATGTGTTATGTAGAATGTGTAGGAATAGTTCTGCAGGAACTAATTGTGGGCTCAATCTTCATTGGAGACCCATCTGTATGGCAGAGTGTAAAATATCTAAATCCGACTGTGCTGTGTGTATGTTGAATAAAAGTATTTGTGACTTGTGTAACCTGGAGAGAGGTTGTTAAATTAGTAACAGTAGAGTGTAGTGAAGCTAACTTGTTTTGAATGGTTTCTAAGGGCTTGATAATATTGTACTAGTTCAGAGGCAATGGTTTGTATTTGCCAGGTAGCGGTGAGGAGATTGTTTTCTACGTGCGACAGGCGCACCTGTTGGTGTGTAAGCACTGTATGAAGTTCGAGCGTGTGTGTCAAAACTTTGTGGATGGCCTGATTTCAATGTTTGACATCAGTGTGGTCAGGAGTCCCAAAAATTGTTTTAAGAAGAGTGCCTCCTGCATCAAACCATGCGCGTTTAACGTGTTTATGTAGTATTGCATTGGTAATGCTACGCAGCTGTGTGCGTAAGTGACTTATTACTCGGTGTAGTTCTTTGAGAGTGCGGACAGCTCCCAATTGCCCCAGTTATCTTAAAGATGGGTTTGTAGGTAACTAATTGTTGAACAGTATTTTGAAGTGCTAAATCTTCATCCAGAAAAATTTTAAAAGTCCAAATCAGCAGTAACTAAAGCCAAATGTGGTGCGTGAATCACATCAGGTAGCTTCTTGAAAATAATTCTGGAGGTCACCGGAGATATTCGGAATGGATGCTATCCATTATTAACGGTGCAGCTTGGTGGAAATAGTCCTTGGAGTACGTTACGGAGTACGGTACTAGTAACCATTGTGGTGGAAGTACTCGACCATTAAGTTAACTTGAAGTCTACCTGATGGTCAAAGACCATACACCCGGCCGTTCACTGCTGATGGTAATGAACAAACAAGAAAAAACACCCATCATGGGGCAGCTTTAAAAGTTACTAAACTTTTTTTTTTTTTTTGGGGGGGGGGGGGGGGAGATGGAGGACATACTCCAGAAGGGCTGATATTCTGGTACAAAAGGTCACTGATCAGATGTGCAAAACTATACAACTGTATATCTTACATCAGTTGCAGAATTTTGCAACACATTTTATGTAAAGAGTATTGTGTCACTTCTGGACCCGATATCTCCTTTGTAGAAATCAGCTAGGTTTCCAAAAGCAGCAAGCGTGTGAGACACTACTCACACTATTCATCCATGAGATACAGAGGGCAGTAGTTACAGGATCACAGGTAGGTGTTGTGTTTTTTGACTTCCGCAAGGCTTTTGATACCATTCTGCACTGTTGCCTAGTGAACAGAGTGTGAGCATATGGAATATCAGACCAACTGTGTGACTAATTTCAGGTGTTCCTAGCTGTATGTTATTCTCAGTGGAAAGAAGTCTTCAGACCTTAAACTGATCTCGGACATGCCCCAGAGGAGTATTACAGGACCATTGCTTTTCACAATATATATAAATAACCTTGTAGATAACATTGGAAGTTGAATGAGGCTTTTTGTGGGTGAGGCTTTAGTTTTTCTAGAAGTCGCAACATTGGAAGAAGGTAGCAAAACACATGATGATCTGCAGCTTATTGACACCAGTGGCGGATTCAAGGGAAGGGACATGGAGGTCATGACAGAGGCCTTCCCCCCTCCCCCCTGCAATAATAATAATAATAATAATAATCTGTTTTCTTTTCCTAATACATTTTTGTTTTTACATACGAAGTGTGTACGAAAAGCTATAGGAATATTTATTTACTTATTTCAAATAATTTATTTATTATCACAATAACCATTTCAAATATCCTTAGTACATATTGTTTGCTTATGACAACATCGTTTCAAACGTCCCACGTTTCCATATACACTACATTTATATGCAACGCATCTACCGGAAGATGAAAACTGAATTATGTAAAGTGTTTTTCGCAGTCGTGTTCACATGTTATAGCCTGAAGTGGATTTCCTAACTTTCTCTGTATGTCTGCTGAAAAGCAGCTCTTTCAGTTCCTGATTTATTCAGCACAATTACTTATTTTCATAAATACACAATTCATTCTTACACTAACATTTATACTGCTCTTTTACTACAGAAAAAGTCACTCTGTTCATATGGGCTGAAAATTCTTAACCAGTATATGGAATCTGACAAGCCAAGAATGTTTCAAAAACAATTGTGTTTACTTGGACATGAAAAGTTATTGTGAAATTGGAAAACTGCTTTATTGAACTGGATTTACAGAATCCATTTTGAAGTGTTTACTTGACCAATCAATAACAGAATTAAGAAATCGGTTTACTAAATCTGGTTTTGGTAGCCCACGTAAACAGGGTGATAGGCGACTGAAATAATCAGCATTCTTCTCCTTAATATAATCTTTTAGTCGCAGTTTGCATATGAAATTCCAGTCATGGTGCTACTTGAAATACACTTAGATTTCACTCTGTGGAAATTGTCACTAGCAAAGATGCTATTATAGTTCTTAAATGAACTGTGACGGGTGTATTTTGCGAAGTTTTGGGCTCATTTTTCTGAAACAGTATTTTACAGAATTGCAGTATATTGTTATGCTGAAAAAGAATGGTATCTTTTTTTTTTTCTGACAGGACACTAAACCCCCTTCCTTCAGTTTTTGAGCTGTTCACTGGTGTAAACAAATGATTAGGTATTATAGCTATTATTATTATTATTTTAAAATGTCATACATTTTGGAAAAATCCATTTAAAACAATTATATGAAAATTATTATTTTTACCGTTATTAAAATCGAACACACACATGTTGAAAGTGAGCTTGTCACTAAGGTATATTTTTCAGGGAGGGTGGGGGAAGGGACCAAAAACACTGCTGTGTGACCTCCCCTCCAGAAACAAACCTTCGATCCACCCCTGATTGACCCACATTGCAAGGAATGGCAGATGAGCCTCAACATAAACAAGTGTAATGTTGCAATAGCAGGACAAAAACTGGAAGCAGTCACTTTAATTATATATGTGGGAGTAGACATGAGGGTTAATTTCAAATGGAATGTCCATAATTTATATATTAAGAAGAATTCTCAGGTAGTGTAGTCCATCAACTAAGTAAGTAGATTACAAAACTCTTGTTCTGCTAGTGCTTGAGCATTGCTTATCAGTGTGGGAACTGTATCAGATAGTGTTAATAGAAGACAGAGAGAAGATCCAACAGAGAGCAAATGCTTTGGTAGAAGCTCATTTAGTAATCGCAAAAGTGTCACAGAGATGATTAGGAAACTCCAGTGGCAGATAGTGGAAGAGAGATATTCTGTATCATAGCTTGGGTTTCTGTCACAGTTCTGGGAGTGTAGATTTCATGATAAATCAACCAAAATATTTCTTCCTCCTACATATATCTCACAAAGCAACCACAAGGATAATATCATAGGCATAGAGGCAATCATTTTCCCCATAAACCTTACACAGCTGGAATAGGAAGAAGTGACAGTGGTATGCGTAGTGCCTGCCACCAGACACCATTGATGGGGCTTGCAGAGTATATATGTAGATTGGAACTGTACCTTCGGGATGTTCCACTTCCTAAATTATCAGGAAATTGTGAAGGGTGTGTTGAGAATTCTAATTTTCAGGCATTACCTCTCATAATGGATGACTGTGACCTGTGGTTTGTACTTAATGACCAACATATTGGGCAATTGCATTGAGGTGTCAAGATAACACAAGCAACACTGTTTGAAAAAACAACAGACACAAATGTGGGAAGTAGAGCTAACATTTCGGTCAGGGCAAGGCAGCTCAATTTGGCATTAATGGCCTCTTGAAGCAGAAGACCAATTTGAGTGCCTTTGCTAACAACACATCATCATCTGCAGTGTGCCTTCTGGGTTTGTGACCCTATGTTTTCAACCCAAGATTACTGGAAAAGTTTGGCTTGTTCAGACGAGTCCTGCTTTTCCTTGTTAAGAAATGATGGAAGTGTTTGAGTGTGGTACAAGAAACCGTTGTCAAGAAGTCAATGTACCAGCTGGTGATGGCTCCATAATGGTGTGGGTTGTTTTTGGGTGGCATGAGTTGGGTCCTATGGTACAACAGAGTTCATCACTAATTGGAACAGGTTACGTTCAGCTACTTTGAGAGCATATGAAACTATTTTTGGAGTACATGTGCCCAAACAACCATGAAATTTTTATGGCTGGCAATGCAGCATGTTACTGGGTCACAGTTGTTCACGATTGCTTTGAAGAACATTCTGGACTTTCCCAACCAATGATATGTAGAGAGTGAAAGAGAGAGTGGGGAGGGGGGGGGGGCAGTATGGCTCAGTATTCTCACAGGGGATTTCCAAAGATTTGTTGAGACCATGCTGAGTCAAGTTTCTGCAATTTAGTGGTCAAAGGGAGTTCCAACACTGTGTTAGGAGGTGTCCTGTGACTTTTGTCACTTTAGTGTGTGAGAGGTAATGTTTAGGAGACAAAATTATATAAGTAAGCCATCATTTTTATGGCTTATTTTTGTACAGCATAGGAGCCAAAATACTCATATACTATACAACAATAATTTGTAGCTGCTGATAACTGTCTAAGGACATTGTATCCTAATTTTCAGAAACATGCTGAATTATACTTTGTTGATACTAACTGGTCCTATTTCGCTTTGAAGATGATTCGCGGAATTTTTGAGTCATAATATTTGCAACATATGTTTGTAAGTGGTAGTTTGGGATCTCTTGGTGATTAATGCTTTGAAACTTAATCAGCTACTTCTGTTAGTACTGAAGAGTATAAATTATGAGGCATTAATGCCTTGTCATGATGAAGCAATTGAAATGTGCCATACTTTGAGACTCAAAAAGATGCAACAAACATTATTTCTGTGCTGTGGACTCTCCTCCTAGTTTTATTAGAATATATTTTACTACTGATTTTTTCTGTTTCTATTTATTACACAGTTTGAATATAACGTACTTCCTCAAATGTCTGCTGTGCATTCTGGTACAAGGCAGTGGAATAGCGTGGTCAACCATTTACAGGTATTCATGTGTACAGTAGATTTTTATGCACCTTGCATGGTGTTGAGCTTTAGTTTCTCCTACAAAGCCCTGACAAATTTCTTGGAATGGCTTGTTCCCCTTAAATTATGCATTCCATGTTCAACTAACTAAAACCACTTTTTACCGAGTAATTGAAGTGCTTAGTCATCATTGGGCATATATATGAAACTGAGAACTCTGTGTGTGTCTGTCGTCATCTCGGCACTTCAAATATTTGGGGAGTTGTTACCTTTACTCCCAATTTGTTGAGATTATTTATACTCCAGGAAGAAATTTCCATTATCATATTTAAAACAATTTCTCCAGTTTAGAACATTTGTAACCTACTTTATATAATAGTATAATGGCACTGGTTTAGTTAAATTTCTTCAGTTTAGCTGTTTGCTTGTTTATTTATTTTACTTTAGTCAGATGGTTGTATCCCTTGGATATATATTTCTCACACACCCATTACTCACATTGTTAGTTGCTATCTACTTGTGCATTTGTGGTATCATCCAGAATGGCAGGTTCCCAGTTGAGCCATTGACACAGTTACTCTATCCTCTATTGATAATATGAGTGAGCTATTGAGTTTTTTTTCCCCTCTTTAATATGTTTGGGAGAACTGTCATTGTTTTTTATTTCAAACACTTAACATTACTGTCATAAACTTTTAAATCTTATGACCACTAAAAAAGAAAACAGATTTGCACTAAAAGTGTGTATGACCTCATGATCAGTTTGTAAACTGTGAAAGCGAAGAAAATTCACAAAAATTGAAGTATTATGCATTATGGTAAAATGTAAGTGAAGACTTTCAGGTCCTAATTTAGTAAGGCTAATTAACCCTCTGGAAAGTGCACCACAACATACACACCACAAATTTTAGTTGCTGAGTGTCCACTAACTGATGGTAGCACTTTGCTTTCATGAAAGCCATCTGCTAGCACCATGTAATGGACCCTCAGTAAACTAAAATATGTGGTGTGTACGCCTTGATGCCAACTGAAGGGTTAAGCAATAAATAATTAAAATTAAATGATGGGAAATATAACATGTAAGTATGAGTGTATATGGTGATATACAGTGGTGTACAAAGCTACCTTTGTAAGGTGTGTGTCTGTCAAGTAACATAGTTGGATTAATTATGAAAATTCTCCTCAGAGATGATAAATATTGTTGAAATGAGATAGAATGGCTGGCCAGTACTTTGTGCTGTACCGCCGATAGTAACACAAATGAAGAAACAGAAAAGAGGGGACAAAAAGGACTAGCTCTCCCACCTGATGAAGGAACTTTGTTCCGAAAGCTAGTCCTTTTTGTCCCCTCTTTTCTGTTTCTTCATTTGTGTTACTATCGGCGTTACAGCACAAAGGTAAGTACTGGCCAGCCATTCTATCTCGTTTCAACAATAAGTAACATAGTTCATGATTCACATAGAGAGAACTGCCACCACAGTATTGTACAGAAGGTGACATAAAAAGCTTACACTATGAGATGAACAGAAGTGACTCACACTTTATTAAATGAAAGTAATTACACTGAAGTCACCAAGATTTATGATGGTCCCTTGGACATCCCAAAATGCAGGACATGGTTCTGAATAGTTACTTTTGTGAACATTTCAAAGTTTGTTTCAGTTATTATTAAGACGAAAAATTCCTAGCAGGAAAAATAAAATATAAAAAATAGACGAAGATTACTCACCAGGCGAAGGAGCACAGGTGTGACAGCATCACAATTAAATAAATGAATACACACACACACACACACACACACAATCGCAAGCTTTCGCAACCCAGTTGCGTCTTCAGGCAGTAGGGAAGGAGAGGGAAAAGGAAATGATGAGGGTTTTAAGGAAGGGGGTAAGGAGCCATTCCAATCCCGGGAGAGGAAAGACTTACCTTGGGGGAAAAAATGGAGGGTAAACAAATGCACACATGCCCGTGGGCATGTGTGCATTTGTTTACCCTCCATTTTTTCCCCCAAGGTAAGTCTTTCCTCTCCCGGGATTGGAATGGCTCCTTACCCCCTTCCTTAAAACCCTCATCATTTCCTTTTCCCTCTCCTTCCCTACTGCCTGAAGACGCAACTGGGTTGCGAAAGCTTGCGATTGTGTGTGTGTGTGTGTGTGTGTGTGTGTGTGTGTGTGTGTGTGTGTGTGTATTCATTTATTTAATTGTGATGCTGTCACACCTGAGCTCCTTCGCCTGGTGAGTAATCTTCGTCTATTTTTTATATTTTGTTTCAGTTATGTTACTTGACATTGACATACCATGAGAAGTTACTTTCGCCCTTAAGTTATATACAGGGTGATTAAAGTTAAACTTTTAAAACACTGTAAAAATAACTCCACTGGCGTGAATGATGTAAAATTGCAACAGAATATTATCGGAGTATGGGAAAAATGTCTGGCAGAAGAAAAATTTTGTGAAAATTGACCAGTAGATCGTGATGTATATGTCATAATATGTAAATGAAAATACTTGTCATGTGCATAACCCATTGAAGTTGGTATAAACACACTAGGTACACAGCTTTTCTTCATTTCTCATCTGATATGTCACCATGAATATCTCCATGCATGATCACGCTCTGCTTGAAAAGCTGTTTTGCAAGAATGATGACAGTGCACAAGTTGCTCTGCAAAAGTTCGACACTGAAGGGTTTGAAAAAAGTCATTGGTACCACGACTGCAATCGGTCTGGAGAAAACGATTTGGTAATTCAAAATGATTGTTTCCTCCTGGTAGAGGGAGGAATCGAATTGATTTGATATCAGTGGAGGAAATGGCAATAGTAGTGCATGAGGAGTATAGTGGTCGTGTGCATAGAGAATTGTCTAAACGTTGGACAGACCTGTGAGCATGGTGTATAAAATCATATGAAACATACTTCTTTGCTATATTTTCAAAATTACTTTTGTACACAAATTGCTTCCTGTTGATTTTCCAGCAAGAGACTTTTGCAATAGAATTTCTTGTTCATATGGAAGTGACAATGAATGGCCGTGGAACATTTTGTAGAGATACGAAGCTCAGTTCCATCTGACAGGATATGTCAGTACACAGAATTCTTGAATATGGGCAACAGAAAATTCACTCACAAATCAACCAGTACCACTTCATCCTGAGTAGGTCACTGTGTGGTGCGGGTTTACGCCATCATTTATCATAAGGCCATATTTTTTGGAAGAACAGGTGCTTTCGTCCTGGTACCTGTACTGTCACTAGTAAGTGCTATGACCGTCTTTTTTGCGACGACATTGTTCGAGCTCTCCAACAGTGTGGATTTGTCAGTGGGATCATTTTTATGCAAGATGGTGCACCTCTGAACATTGCAAATCCAGTTAAGCAGCTGCTGAAGTGCCACATCCCTACAGTCTTGCCGTCCCAATAACCTGCTCCTAAAATGTGCAGCTTCTGGCTGTGGGGCTATCTGAATGTGTTCAATGTTCCGACTGTGAACTTTGCTGCATTGTAGGTATGCATTGCGCAACACTTTCTGAATGTGTCCCTGGAAACACTTACATCATTTGTGGAACATGCTGCTTCTCAATTTCAACTTTTCACAGAAAATGTTGAACAGTGTATTGAACACGTTTTGCACCAGTCAGATGAAAATTAAAAATCCGATTTGATTTTGATTGATGCTTTTTATGCTATTTTTGGCCTCAGGACAATTAAAAACTCATTTTTTTCCATATGATGTGATGTGACCTTGCCATGGTGGATGGGCTTACGTAAATAACAGAATCACACCTGTACACCCATGCGCACTGAATAGTACAGTTCATTTAGTGACTAATTTACACCTTATAAATTTTTGTATGATTCATTTGTCATTTGTAGTTGACCACTATTAAATTACAATGCTTACAGTGCCATCTATTGATTGATTTTTCTCACTATTTATTTTTCTTCTGACATACATTTTCCCACTTTTCTGATATTATTCTTTGCAATTTGACGTCGTTTGTACCAGTGGATTTATTTTCACTGCATTTTGAAGGTGTAATAATAATCACCCTGTACTCCAGTTTATGTGATGTAATGAATATAATTAATTGAAAAAAAAAATTTCATTAGTATCATATTAATCAGGAATAAAATTATTTTGACTTCTCCTCTACCAAAATGTTTTTCTTTCAACAGCCAAAGCCGGAATATCCACCTCAGAACCCAATAACCCATCCACTTTATGGAACTGCGCAACCAGAGCCCCCAGCAGCAAACTACCAGAATGTGAGTATTTTTAAGCAGAGAAATACTATAAATGATTTTCCATATATAGGAAAATTTGGGACAAATTAGAAGAGATATCTACTTTCTGAAGAAAGGATGCATTGATCAGCATTCAAGAACAATTAGAAGTAGATTATAGGATAATTTTTAAGCTGTCTGAGGCATGATCTTTGCATAATTGGTGGTTTGATTGGGATTTAGGAAGTTAGTCATTAAAAATAATGAATTCAAAATATTCAAACATCTCAAATATTAAAAGACATTGAAATAAATTGAATGGCGAACTTGAAAATTTTTTGCCAGACTGGGATTCGAACCTGGGTTTCCCCACTTCGGGCCAGCAGTCATCTTAATTAAGATATTCAGACAGTTTACCTGTCTTGTCCAGATTCTCAGTTTATTGCACACTACGATACTACTAGTGTCCCCTGTCCATTACTTTCTTTTGCTCAAAGCTTTGACTGTATTCCTCTTCATGCATATGGGCACACCAAGCAAATGACAATTTCTGTGCAGATGCACAAACACGGCTATTTTCTTGCAGGAATACAGTCACAGCTGTGAGGGAGATGAAGTAATGGGCAGGAGGCACTTCTATTGTGGTGTTATAAGTTGAGCATTGTGAGGGATGGGAAGTGTCTAGATAACTCAATTGGTTAAGGTGACTGCTGGCCCAAAGTGGAAAATGAAGATTCAAATCCTAGTTCAGCACAAATTTTCAGCTTCACCATTTAATTTATTTCAATGCTTTTTAACAATCGAGATGTCTGAATATTTTGAATTTGTAAATTTATGAATATTTTTATTGAAATGTAACTTGTTTTTGCAGTAAATACAAGAAAATGTTAGTTGTTCAATTAAATTTATTTTTCCGACATTGATAGTAAATTTATGCAGATCATTTATTCAAGTTTAATCATTTAATTTGAGATTTATATAATGTTTATCATAGAAGTGTTGCAGAAGTGAGATAGCATACTGAGTACAGAAAAAGCCCCATCTTTGTGTTCCTGCATTGTATATTTTCGCACTTCAGGTTCATTTTTGTCAGTCCTATCATCTCAATACAATGCTTTTTGGCCATTAACAATTCAGTGTTACAACTTTTCCAGTATTTTAAGTGTTTGTGTTTGTTTGTGTGTGTGTGTGTGTGTGTGTGTGTGTGTGTGTGTGTGTGTGTGTGTGTGTGTGTGTGTGTGTGTCTTGACTTTAATACCAATTTTCATACAGATTATGCAAAAAGTGTAGCATATTCCTGCTCAATGTCAGCCTTCAACAAAGCAGAAAATGCTAACTGCACATGCAGTTATTGATCATATGAAGTAGTGTTAGTACAGGAGGCAAGAGTTTCATTATCCGCGAGTTGGCTCACAGTTACCGTATATTTCCGCAGATAAGACAACCTACAGATAAGATGAGGTAAAAATTTTCATCAAAACTTTATAGTTTAAGCACACATCTGGCCTATAAGATGACCCCCAAGTTACCGTATTTGCCCGAATGCATGGCGCACTTTTTTTCCCAGTTTTCAGGATCTAAAAATATGCCTGCTACTTAGATTCTGAGGCCAAGCTACACGAAGTTCCGAAAAATGCCATTAGAAGCGGCCATAAGTAGTTTTCGTGATTGGTACACCTGGATTTCACCCTTTGTTGCAGAGTTTGCAGTCTGCTTTTAAACTTTTCGTGCATGTAGTGCTACATTGTATCCGATCATGAGAAGTATGGTTCTCCCCCCCCCCCCCCCCCCCGCGTCGATGCACATATGCGGGCGAAATTGCCCAAGAACAGGAGATAAAGGATTTCTAAGAAAGTCGCAAATGTTGCTTATAGCTATGAAATATTTTAACCCTTTCACTGCTCTGTACGTAAATATACTCTAATCGTTTTAGTGCGACTCTGGATATATTGAGCAATTATTTTTGACAAGCGACAGTACAGAATCAAGCTGCATAGTAAATAATTAATTCTGTTCTCGCTTTATGGCATATAGGGTATTGTTTGTACCCTTATCCACTCAGTAAATTAATAAAGCTCGAAAAGCGAATATTTTTTATTATTTATTTATTTATTTTAAATGTGCAAAACTTCATTTTCATAAATCTTTCCTCCACGATGTAAATTTCATCGGGGTAATATCGCAGATGTGCTGCATAGCGCGGCTACGGCGAGGCTCGACCTCCAAACAATATATATTGAATCGATAAGTTTCAAAGCGATATGTATGGAATTCACGAATGTTTCCCAACTGGAGATTCGTGCACTATGTGTTCAGACTTACTAAAAAAATTCTTGTTTGTCCTATACCTAACTTACACTTAAAAAAAGTTATCTGTAGCGTAGCCTTAGGAAGGATAGGTGTAGGTTATCAAACATTCAATATCATTTCAGGCCGAGTTACTTAGACTGTAAGCTTTTTTTTAAATTACCCAGAAAGCTGTACTCTTAGGTTCCCACCTAACCACATCCTTTAAAATCACGACATATTTATAAAATCATAACATTCACCTGTTCTGTATGTATTGTTTTGATACTTAATCGTGTTGATATATATCATTTGGAGGTTGAATTCACGCTATGCAGCACATTTGCGAAATTACCAATTTCAGACTAAATTTCAATTTAATTTTTTTTTTTTTTTTTACCGTTGTATAAGACGACCTCGGATTTTGGGACCTTTTTTTATGATTCAGCCATTGTCTTATCTGTGGACATATACGGTACCTGCATAGGAAAGTATGCTGAGTCACTACCTTGAAGATAATTATGATCTGGCGGTAGTGGTTGTAGTAGCAACCTTCCTTCTGCTTATTGCATTGTAATTACAACAGATTTAATTTAAATTTGCATAAACTACTAAACACCACTTCTGTATAATAGGCTTTTATGAAATATTTTCTATTTGAAATATGCTAATCTGTACTATGCGTGCTGTCACTGGTTGATAAGTCCTGATGTCAGATTAAACATTTCTCAAGTTCCTCCGTAACATGAAAAAAATTTCCTCTGTTTTTCTCAAACAGAATGTCACTGAGCTGATTGATCTTGCTGCCAAGTTGTAGTTTTCATGCCTGTTGTTCTGTTTTTTATGACGACTGCCAGCTTTAATGTTTTAATAATACAGTATTATGTTTTACAAGTTATATTCACCGTAATATTACAAGGATTACAAATAATAAGTTTTGCACTAGAAGGTGAATGTCTTTTTAAGGTGGGTTCATGAAAGATATTTGCCTCGGTGTTTTATTTACACTCTGGACTTGACTAGAATGAATAGGGAAACCTGTGTGCACGCATTTGTGTATGTCAGTGATAATCACAAAGGCAGTGGACATTAGGATTAATGGACAGCTGTTTAGTGGTAATGCCAATATAAAAATCTGTTAAATTCAAAATATTAAAAAAAAAAAAAAATACAGTTCCAGGGCCTTGAAATAAATCAAATGGCAAATATGAAAATTTGTTCTGGTCTGGGATTCGAACCCTGATTTTTTGCTTTGAGCCAGCTATCGCCTAAACTAATTAGGCTACCCATGCATGCTTTCCTTTCAACCAAAATTCTCACCTTGTTGCACACTGCAATTGTAGTGCCCCCTTTCCCATTTGATTCCACTTGCCCACAACCTATACTGGATTTCCACAATGGATTGAGCATATTAATGCTTCCCCATTGAAATAGTCAGCTACCTTTAGGGGGAGATTATTTACCGTATATACTCGAGTAATCAGTGCATATTTTTTTCCAAAATTATGAATGAAAAACTGGGATGCATGGATTACTTGAATTTAGGTTGGTATTACTCCATCTGCAACAACAAAACACACTAGGCAGGTATTACTCCACTTTAAAAACCAGCTCCTTCTGGCATTACACAATAATATTTTCTATCAAATCTTTGACAAAGAAATATTATCAAATATTCGTAATATTTCTTAGACATATATCTTCATCGTGATGTTAAAAAGGTGTATTATGGTCGTCATATTTCAAGGTAGCGGATAACAACTACTTTTTATTGTGCGCTGCCTTGGCCACTATCAAAACTGCATGTAATTTACTTGACAATGATGCAACATATCAGTAATATTACTGTAAAGGGTCTCCTCACATCACAAACATGTGAGGTAGAGTAGCGTCTCTTTCCGCCAGTTTCTTTGGCTGTGCAGCTGGAGTGTACGAACAGTTGCAGTGTTGATGTAAGAATGACTAGTTGGATTTGCTTGTGATACTATCTTTCTGAGTAATAAAGTACATTATCTACTTAAGTTGGGTATTATTCTGTTCAGTACCACCATATCATCCACACCGGCATCGGCACGTCACAGAGACTATATGTGTAGAAGACAAGGTTACAGCAATTTCTTGCTGCTGGGGTTAAACGCCAATCATGGCACGGGGTTTTGCAGCTATGTTCAAACAAATGTGCACGTGAATTAGCAACAGCGATGCTAGCGCTCAGAGCGGTTACATTTTTCATTGCAGAAAACAGAAGACGAGCAACTTTTATAACCAAATATACAGCGAGGCACTACATTTTATGATATTTCTTTGATGAAAGACACCTGTATGTCAAAGTTTCCTATTATTTGATGTAAATACATGACATACCGACTTTGACAAAGATATATGACCATGTAATACCAGTCTTGGCTCCATTTATTAATTAACTGTTCAGATTCTATAAACGTTCATTTCAGTGTGTGACTGTGAGTACATTTCCACAGTAATACGTTACAAATGAAATATTTTTCAATTTGTAAGAGAACATTTAGTATGTAAAATACGAGAATTTTATGGGGTTGGTACGAGATTCGCATCCTCTGGATATGATAACCCTTTCTCTCTCTCTCTCCCTCTCTCTCTCTCTCTCTCTCTTTCTCAATCAGTGTGGCGTCAATTGTTTTTATATTTATGTGTCTTTTGAAATTTAACAGATGTCCCAAGATAGCTGCCCTCACGTGCTTGTTCAAAGCTGACAGGTGGTATCCTTATCTATACAAATCCATGTGGTTTTCATTTATTTTTTCTTCATTCATCAAAATTTGGGGGTGCGCGGATTACTCAAGGGTGCGGATTACTCGAGTGTATACAGTATATGGTGTCTATTATTTTCGGACATGTCCGAAAGAACACACACTATTTATTGACATTAATAACCACAATTTTATGAATCTGAAATATTTCAACATTTTGACTGTTTCAGGGCATTGAAATAAATCTAATGGCAAAGATGAGAATTTGTGCTGGACTGGGATTCAAATCCAAATTTCCCGCTTTGAGCCAGTGGTCGCCTTAACCAGTTAGGCTATCCAGACACGCTTCCCTTCCAACCCAAATTCTCACCTTGCGAGAATTGTGTATAGGCTGCGAGCAAGTGGAATCAAATGAGCAGGGGGTAAGAATTTCGGTTGTAAGGCAAGCGTGCCTGGAAGTTTTAGCTGGTTAAGGTGACCACTGGCCCAAAGCAGGAAATAGGGGGGGGGGGGGGGTGTATTATTTACTATTAGTGGTACCAACCTATGGTAACTACTGGCCAGCCACTCTGTCTCTTCTGAATATTATTTTCAATAAATAATATTATTACTTCAGGAATCTATACTTAGCAGATTCAAACTAATCTTTATGTTGCATCATTTGGTTTCACAGAAGTATTCATATGATAGAGTATTGTACACTAGCCTGGACTATATTCCAAATCTAGTAAGAATGTCAGTGGTATTATTAGTGCACGTTTTAATACGTCATAGTCATCTATTTCAGGTGTTCTTTATTTGAAGCAAAGTTGCAAAAGAACTATCTGAAAATATATCATCTTAGCTCCTGCTTGTCCAATGCTATCACACAATTTTTTAGGGTGTTACTATATATAAAGACACTCATATGGTTCATCATTTGATGATACATTTTTTCCACTCCTTCTGTTCTGTTCTCAAACGTCTGAATCAGTTTGTCAAGGTTTCCTCAATGCTGATAGTGCATGAAATGCAACACTTTTTATGGGTGTAATTACATGTCCTTTGTTCCAAGGTCTCCTGGATACTGGCGTTCAATGTGTATATTGCATCAAGAACACAATTCCTTAAATTGTCCTTAGATGTCATTCAACCACACAAAGAGGTAAACAACCACTCATTAATAGTACCAATGTGACGGAGTGGGTAAGAAGGCCGATCAGTTCCAGTCATAACACCAGGAAGGAATTACACTGCTTTTGTTGACTAGTTCTGTTATGCCTAGAAAGTCAATTCCAAAGTTTGATTGCACTTGTGTTGTTACTTTTTGTCAGGACTCATCAGAGGAAGTTTCCAGTTGTGTCAGAGTGAACCAAAGTGTTGTTCAGAATTTGAGGAAATGGAGAGAGACAGGAATTGTTAGAGACACCATATTATTATTATTATTATTATTTTATTATTATTATATTGTGTGGCTCATTGTCATGGTGCAAGTCTTTCAATTGGACACCACTTCGGCGACTTGCGTGTCCCTAGCCTATTCCAGTTATACAACTAGGGAATGGGGACCTACAGATTAACGTGAAATCCGAACCACGTGTTGTTCTGGTGACTCCTCACATGCCGGCCACAGTGGCCGAGGAGACTGAGGCGCTCCAGTCACGGTCTGCACGGCCACTACGTTCGGGGGTTCGAATCCCCCCCCGGGCATGGATATTTGTGCCGTCCTTAGTATAAGGTAGTAAATAAGTAGTTTGTAAGTTTAGGGACTGATGAACCTGTAGTTAATTCCCATAAGCTTAACAAACATTTGAATTTTACTCCTCACATCATTGAGAGGTGAAGGATGGGTTAAAGCGCAGACTGAAAAAATCAGAGGTCCAACCGAGTTTCGAACCCACGACCCTGCGCTTTCCAGTAGAACACCTTACCCCAAGACCACTGGGCCAGAGACTTGCATCTACCTTCTTCCAAAAAATTGTCAGACTCTTTGGAGGCTGGCATGTCAGTCTGAACATCTTAGACACACCCTCCAGCAAGCACCGCATGGTGGTGGTTCCCTGGTGTTTCTGGGGTGGCATTATGTGGGTCCATCTTATATCGCTGGTGTTTGTAAAAGACAATCAAATAGCTGTACAGTATAGGGATGACATCCTCCAATGTATAGTGCAACTATAGTGATAGCATTTCATTGAGAGATTTATCTTCGTGAACAGGACCTTATGATTAGCTTTGATGTGAACTCCCTCTGGCTCATTCTCTCAAGCTGATAATTGAGTAATTCATCCCGACAATGACTGATCTCTTCAAATTTGTTGTCACATCGACATTCTTTCTCTTCGATGGAAACTATTATGAAGCAACAGATGATGTCGCCATGGGGTGCCCTTTATCATCTGTTGTAGCCAACTTAGGACTAAGAAGAGAAAGTGCTGGAAACAGCTGCTCTGAAGCCTACTTGCTTTTTTCAATATTTCAATTATATGCTTGTGCTATGGCCACATGGAATAGATACACTTCAAGAGCTGCTCCAACATCTGCATTCTCAGAACCCCAGCAACAAATTCAGCATGGAGGTGGAAGAAAATGGTGAACTCTTGTTTTTTGATGTCCTCATAAAGTGCAAAGCGGATAAAACTGTGAGACATTGTGTACAGGAAAGCAATCCACACTGACCTGTATCGCCATGCTGCTTGCTACCACCATCCTTCACAGCATATGCGTACTGGTACACAGGGCCCACGCAATATTGGATGAGGAAAGCCTACCCCAAGAACTTAACCACCCCAAGCATGTTTTCAAGAGTAACTGGTAGAATGAAAGACAAATCCCATGTGCTTTCAGGCAGAAGAAACAAGCTAATCATACAGAAAACGACAAGGAGAAGAGACAATGGTGCGCCAGCCATATGCAGCAAACTATGTAACAAAATTGGCATAATCCTGAGCTACATAACATCAAACCCATTTTCCATCCACCTCCAAAAATACATGCTCTTGTAGATGTGGTAAAAAATGAACTTGGGCTCCACAAACTCGGTGTTTACTGTATCCCGTGTAAATGTGGTATGGCTTACATCAAACTGACTTTAGAGACAATTGAGGAAATATACAAGGAATTCAGGAGAACACAGAACTGAAGCAGACATGGCACGCACAATTGTGCATTTCTGGTTTTGCTTGCTTTATTTTTTTTGTGATACACACTAGGAAGTTTGGGCCTGCATCACAAATTGTGGAAGGACTGTGGTAATGTGCACAGCGTGGTTTAGTTCCATGTTTCTGTTCTGGGTGACACCAGCAGTGAGCAAACTTCCAGTACACTACAATGGTGGCAATATAGACTTGTTGACGAGGTGTTCATATCCTTGTTTTGACATGTGAAGCAATCATATCTGACAGCCAGTTGGTTTTATATGACCCTGTGATGTTATTATGTAATTTCTTTCCAAGGCAAGTTACTGTAGGTTGGTGCAAATCATAAAAAATAGTAGTAAAGGCTCAAAACCGACAATTGTGCCCTCATAAACGCGTTGTCAGTGACCAGCCCCCCTCGACAAGCCAGCCCAGCTTTGCCTTCCGCAGGCAGGGACAGCGCCTAACAGCTAATGGATACAGTTAGATTAGTTAGATTATTTATTTGTTCCGTAGATCCATATTGAGGGGATCCTCGTGGATGTGGAACATGTCAAGAAACAAAATTTACAAGTTGAATAACAGATAATACTGATAATATAAATACAAATACATACACTTATAAATACAGATACATAATTTTTAAGGTGTTTTTTTTTTTTTTGCTGATAATATAATAATACTAATATAGTATGAGTGCATGCATCATTTGGTACAATTTATAAATTCACTAATGGAGTAGAAGGAGTTGGCCACTAGAAAGTTTTTTAGGTTCCTCTTAAACTGATCTTTATTTGTAGCTAAATTTTTTATACTTGATGGTAAATTATTGAAAATGTGTGTTCCTGAGTAGTGGACCCCTTTTTGAACTAAAGTAAGTGCTTTTAAGTCCTTGTGTAGATCATTTTTATTTCTAGTATTGTATGTATGAACTGAGCTGTTTGTTGGGAAAAGGGATATATTATTTATGACAAATTTCATTAAGGAATAAATATACTGAGAGGCAGTAGTTAATATACCCAGTTCTTTGAAGAGGCTTCTACAAGACGTCCGTGAATTTACTCCACAAATAATACGTATTATACGTTTTTGGACTCTGAAGACTTTTGACTGACTTGAAGAGTTACCCCAAAATATTATACCATATGACATTAAAGAATGAAAGTAAGCAAAGTATGCAAGCTTTGTTATTTTTATGTCTCCTATGTCTGATAACACTCGTATTGAAAATACAGATTTGTTGAGTTGTTTCTGCAGTTCTGTGGTGTGCTCCTCCCAACTAAATTTATTATCAAGCTGTAATCCCAGGAATTTAATACTGTCAACCTCTTCTATCTGCTCTTCTTCATACTTAATGCATATGCTGTCAGGAAATCTCTTACATGTTCTGAACTGCAAGTAGTGTGTCTTTTCAAAGTTTAATGACAATGAGTTGGCTTTAAACCATTTATTAATGTTAATGAAAATATCATTAGCAGACTTTTCTATCACTATACTTGACGTACTCTTTATTGCAATACTTGTATCATCTGCAAACAAAACGAACTCTGCTTCTGGTAGTGTAACTGATGAGAGATCATTAATGTACACAAGAAAAAGCAATGGCCCTAAGATGGATCCTTGTGGGACACCACATGTAATTTCTTCCCAATCCGATGATGACTGTTGGCCTAATTCACTAGTCACTTGCACTGACACCCTTTGTTTCCTGTTAGTGAGGTATGACTTGAACCATTTTGCAGCATTTCCCGTGACCCCATAGAATTCTAATTTACTTAAAAGGATGTTATGGTTCACACAATCAAATGCCTTTGACAAATCACAGAAAATACCTGCTGCTTGCAATTTATTATCTAATGAATTAAGTACATTCTCACTGAAAGTGTAAATAGCCTTCTCAATATCGGAACCTTTCAGAAATCCAAACTGTGTTCTAGACAATATGCCATTTGCGGTTAAGTGGTTGAGAAGCTGCTTGTACATTACCTTTTCTATAATTTTTGAGAATGCTGGCAAAAGTGAAATGGGTCTGTAGTTTGATGGTATCTCTTTATCCCCCTTCTTGAAGAGAGGTTTAATATCTGCATATTTTAGCCAATCAGGAAATGTTCCCGTTATAACAGACTGGTTACACAAATAACTTAAGATTGTGCTAAGTTCACAAGAACAAGCTTTAATTAACTTTGTTGATATTTCATCGTAACCACTGGAATTCTTTGTTTTTAAAGATTTTATTATGGAAGATATTTCTTGTGGTGAAGTGACTGACATATTCATGTGTGTGAAGTTATTTGTAAATGCTAGTTTCAAATATTCAAGCGCATTATTTACTGACCCAGACAATCCCATACTATCAGTAACGGATATAAAGTACTTGTTAAATAGATTTGCCACACTATGCCCATCAGTTACTAATGTCTCAGCTACTCTTAATCGTACCTGCTCTTGTTCCTTTCTGGTTCTACCAGTCTCTTCTTTCACTATATCCCATATTGTTTTTATTTGGTTTCCTGATGTTGCTATCTTCTTTTCATAGTGCATTTGTTTAGATACCTGAATAACTTTTTTAAATATTTTACAGTATTCCTTATATTTAGTTAAATCATCATCATTGCAACTACTCTTGGCTGATAGATACATTTTCCTTTTTGTCTTAGATGAAATCTTTATTCCTTGTGTAATCCAAGGTTTTATTATAGACTTCTGTTTAATTCGCATTACTTTTAGAGGAAAACAGTTTTCAAACATGATACTAACATTATTAATGAATAAATTATATTTTTCATTCATGCCATTAGCACTATATACATCTTTCCAGTTCATGTCTTTGAGGAGTTTTCTAAAATTTTCAATTTTTGGTGGGTTGACTACTCTCCTGTATGTACATTTTGCAGTCTTCATAATCTGATTAGAATCTATACCTAAAACAAGGAGCTGTATATCATGATCTGACAGGCCATTTATTATTGGTTTTATGATATGATTTTGTTCCTTTGATTTGTCTATAAAAATATTATCAATTGCTGTCCTAGGTTCCCAAGAACAATGAGAAAATTGTCATCCAAGACACTTACTGCAAATTCACCAAACAATACATTCTGAGCCACACCCTTATGACATGCAAGAATAAATAAAAAATGAAAGGACTGGCAAATTACTCCCACTACACACAGCACACATAAAGGCACCAGAAAGAGAGAAAATAAATGAACAAATAATTGACCACCCTACATAATGTCAAAAACCTTGCTTCTTTACACCATTTAGTTTTTGTTTGTTGTTTTAAGGGGACTAAACAGCTAGGTTATCAGTCCCCTACACCATTTAGTCCATAGTAGAAATGTAAGCTGAACTCAGCTCCAGCTTTATCCAGCTTTCACTACCTATGATGATTTGTGCTTCAATACATTATGTTAGCATATGCTACTTTCCCTACACAACTAAAACAATTTATAACTTTTAAACCAATGCTTATTAGATCTGCATTCATCCTATGGCACACCTGCACCCTTTGATACTGAAAACCATTTTGTGTGTGCCAGAGAACCTCTGAACTGAAAAAACATGCATTCCATAGATACAGCCTAGAAACTCCCGCAGCTGCTTCCAGCATATAGTGGGTAGATGATGTAACAATAGAATGACCACGTTGGAATCAACAATAAATGAGAATAGCCTATAACTCACTGAAAATATGTACATCGAGCTGCGGCAGGCACATAAAAAACACACATTAGTTATACATGGACACCCCCCCCCCCCCCAATACACACACAAAATCATCTCCAGCAGCCACATTGGATTCGAACAATGATTGTAAACCTGTGAAGTGTGATTGTGTAAATAGTGATCTGTCTGATGAAGGCTTATAACCAAAGGCTTAAATTTCATGTCTTTTTTGTGTGCCTTTCACAGCTTGATGTATTTTTTTGTGGTGAGTTGTTAATTAGTGGATCCCTGATCTATTCAACGTTACTTGGAATCCAACAACCCAATGATGCAAGTTGGGGAATCTGGAAGCTACATATTTGCAGAACCATCTGAGACTCTGATACAGGCCCTCCACTTCCGCAGTCAGTCATGTTACATATGCTGTAGATGGCAAACTCTGCCTTAGTCTTGCGCACAAGACTGAACAGTCCTTACCGCTGTAGATAACCACCCAAAAATGGAGAGATTATATTCTGATACAAAATGACACACATCATAGTTACTGACATGAGCCACCACCTGCAGTTATCTGCACGCAGTACTCTTCATGGTATCCTGAAGGACTTATTCCACTATTGGAATGACCACCCGGTAATCTCACGGAGTGCACAGTGGCCTTCTTCCCCTCCCTAGCATCCATGTCTATAAGGGCCCTCATTACCTGCCTAATGTTGGAGCTCCTAACCAAAATTAATCCCACCATCTGCGACTTTGCAGATATTGCAGGCTGTGTGGTGACCTCACAAGAAGTGACACCATCATGCTCAGAAACATTGTGTGGTACAGATAGTGCTTAAAACTTTTTGTAAGAGGCCTCTCTATTGGGCTTGTGAGAAGTCTTTCACTGCCTGCCATGCATTAAAATAATTGAACAAAGTTGGACTATGAAAGAGAAGTAAAAAACTGGGCTATGAAATGTCACAACTAGCTAACGTGACTGTCGGAGTTTATGGGTGGTGAAAGTACACGATTATTACACTACACTGTTTTCAAAAACGAAAGGGTGGGCCTACTAAACACAAAAACAATGGTCATCAGAATAAAAATTGCTTGATAGCTGCCACCCAGCTGATATTAATTCAAATGTTTTTATAGAAATTGAGATACACTGAATCTACCTGACACCTTTTATCATAGCTTTCAGTATGTATTTGAGAAGAGGGCAAGTTGGGTCTCGCACAGTCAGTATTTTTTGGAATCCATGCTGCTTATCAGGAAGAAGGACATTGGCGCATGGGTGTAGCCGAGTGATCTGCAGCACCATGTTGCAGATCAGGTAGACTCCCATGTCGGAGGTTCGAATCCTTCCTCAGGCATGGTTGTTTGTATAGTCTTTAGTATCAGTTAGCTCATAAGTAGTTTGTACGTTTAGGGACTAATGAACCTGCAGTTAAGTCCCATAAGCTTCACAAACATTTGAATGTTTTGAGAAGGTCATTCTTTTCAAGGTATTTCATTATACATTGTATCCAATATTAAGCAACAAACTACTATCTCCATCCCTCGTGTGGAATTAACAATATAATCATACATGCTGTCAACAGATGTTCGTACAATTGTGTTCCTATTGGAAGAGGGCATTCTGGTGAGCACACACCCATGCCACCAATGATGTCAGGGCACCTATCAAACAGGATAGTCTTTGCTGTATAGTGCCACATCCACAACCACTGTATACAAATGAAAAGACAGTGTAGTTTGGCACAGAGATTACACCTACGAGATTTTGTGTAGTGGAGTGCTGTAGTTAGTATGAAAGCTGTAATGAGGCCAGATGGCGACAGTTTATAAGAGACCAAATTTATCCTGAAAGCCAAGGCAAAGGAGACAAGAAAGAGAGAACTGATATTTGGTTGTAAGGGCACATAGGTACTACTGTAGTATGGAACACTAATTGGCATATGACCTCACAACATCTGCTGGAAGAGTTGTATAGAGGCAGACAGTGTACGTGAAGCTTCAGCAGAGTGATATTTATTGTCAGAGATCTGCTGTATGTGCACCCCTGATGCAGGCTCATAGATAATTTATTCTTTGAGGGCAGGATGTCCAATTTCAGGTTCATTGAGGTCAGTACCCCAAATATATGTAGCTGAACGGTCAAGCCATTTAAAGGTGTATTGTGAGCAACAAACTCTGTCTGTGTGTGTGTGTGTGTGTGTGTGTGTGTGTGTGTGTGTGTGTGGGTGTGTGTGGTGGTTTTTTTTTAGTGGGTTGCTGGCCCTCTATCTCCCCATTATCTACATCCCTGCTCTGATGCACTTTCACAGAAGTGGACATTTGAGTGCAGTCATCAACATGTCATGTGGACGGTTAAACAGTGGGACGTGTTGTTTCACAAATGGGTTCTGGTTTGGTCTGGAGAGTGATTCATGATGATTCACATCTGGAGGAAACATGGAACATCTCGGGACCCAGACATTGAGAAAAATATTCTCTATTGGTGTCGGCAGGGATTATGTTGATGACCTCTTCATTAACTTGTTAAAGTGAATTTAAAGTTTTAACTGCTATCATGTCTGCAGCCTATTGGTGTTATTTTGAAGTGTTGTAGACAGTAGTGCTTGACTGCACTGAGCACTGGTGACTGATGTTTTCTTGGAACCCAGAGATATTGGATGCGTGTTGTGACTTGTTTGTTCTCCCAATTTGAATTTCATATAGCATGCCGGGGAGGCTCTAGGGTTCCATCACGTTAGCATCCGCCAACCAATTTCCAAGAGTTGCTAGCAGCTTGTAGAAAAAATGGGCGTTATTGCTTCAGCATGAGATTGATGACGTAATTTGCAATATGCCCTGTCATCATCAGGCCTATATTGCTGCCAGAGGTCGTTACATCTCTCATTGAGTGCATTAACCAGTTGTCAGAATGTGTAAGTTTGAAAAAGTGAAGAAAACAATGTGGTCTAGCATTACGCATGTTGCAGTTGTTTTTGCTCGGACAGTAATGCATTTAAAGATGTCAAATGTTCTAAGATTTTACAGAAAATACTTGTCAAGGGTATTAACCTGTAGTGGTTTTTATTACATCTACTACCCTTCTTGTACACAGTTGTAGCCTAAATCTGATTCTGATTCCATTAGCGCCTGGAACTTCGTTCGGTTTTAATAGTTTTGGGTGTTTCTTAATGCCACTTACTCTAATACTTACTTCCCTCATCATTTCAGTAGTATGCGGATTAAATTTCTGCTTTTGCTAGTTGTGTAACGACAAAGAGATGTTTGTTTCTTTGCAGGCAGCGGTCAATGGTGTGTATGGTAACATGGGACAGCAACAGCCATATGTACCTTACAATGTACCACCACATGTGCAGCAACAGCAGCAGCAACAACCACCACCACCATCTACAGGTCCAGTGGCAACTGCAAAAGCTGTTGAGCCTCCAAAGCCAAAAGGACCAATACCAGAAGAGCACATGTATCTGCAGACAGTTTTTGATGAACTGAGGAGTAGATGCTACAATACCGCTACAAATCCAGTAAGAAAAGAGTTCCTCTTAAATACCTATCTTTTTTATAATTTAGCTCAAATTACTGTGTTGTTATTCTTGCATTTATCTTTAAAAAATGCATTTTTGTCCTATCTGTTAATCCATCTTCTTTTCCAGGTTTAATTATAAATTTGTCTTATTTTATGAGTTAAATACTAGAATAGTAATGTAACAGATTCTGGATTATTTACCAAGGATTACGCAAAAGAAATTTGGTTTGTTTCTTGGATAGCTTGGTCAATTTAACCTCACTTTCCTTGTGATGTACTGTCAAACAGGGTGATTTCGGACAGTTTTGAGATTATTTTCACTATAACTTACTTAGGTTTTTGTCAGATTTCATTGTTTTTTACAGAAGTGGTGGGGTATATGTACTACGAATAAAATATCCTAGAAACAGAACATCTATGTGCAACTACTTCTGCCTGAGACAGACAAATAAAGTGTCTGAAATCACACCGTGGACTGGGCTGATTTCGGACACATGTGTATTTTAAATCTCTGTCCAGTGTTTCGAAGTGTATGGGGTGATTTTGGACGCAAATTGACTTTTTTAAATTCTACTTTCTTTCTGTTTGATTTTAGTGACTTTTAATATTTTAAGCACGTCCATCAATCAAATAAGGGACTGAGATAAGGAATTTTATTTATTAAAGGTTTTGCTGCATGTTAATTTGCCACACTGAATATTTTGAACTAGTTTCTTATAAATTTCCGGGTCATAATTACACCAATCTTGAACATCTTTCGACTTTTATATGTTGTCTGCATTGTTCCAAATCACCCCACAAAGTACACAATTTCAAAAAACCTCCATTACTTTGAAACTTTACACAAAACTCATGACAAACTGATACAAAACATCTCACTGTGCCACAGCTTACTGTTCTCATTGGCAACTGATGCTACAATACTTTTCCACCAGTTGCAACAACAGGAAGTTTCCGCTCCATAACACAGCGAGAATTTTCAACATGAGACTGTCCAACTGATTATTGCATCAGTAAACAATTGATCCAAATGCGGGAGTGCGGAACGCAGAAACTACAGTCTCGTGCATAAAATAAGCTGCACATGAAGGTGAAAATTAACGCTAATTCGTTGCTATGCAGCAGGAAAGGGGAAATAACCCATATCATCCGAAATCACCCCGGTGTCCAAAATCACCCTGTTTGATGGTACCTACCATGAAAGTGTGTGTTTTTCACACTTATTCATTAGAGGTGAAAGATTGTTCTTAATTGAACTCCCCAGTGGGGAGAACTAGCAATTTGTAGTTGAATCTAAATATGTACTCTACAAGCTACTGCATAGTATGAGCTTTTTTTTATAGTATGTAATACCTATTTATTTATTTATTTGTTCAAAATGTGAAATTCTCTGTGGAACAGGAAAATGTAAACCAACTTAACACTCATTGTAGAGAAAGGACTGAAATCTAGTTTGATAGTAAACAGGTTATTTGGTTGCACAGATTTTTTGTAGGGACTGTGTTTTGTCATTAAATTTTTGTAGTTTCTCTATTGTTCAGAAAGAGAGGAGAGAAAGGAGCAAAGATAAGGGCTAAAAATACATGTTGATAATGTCATTAAAGTTTCATTTGGAACCAAGAGTTCAACAAACAATTGCACTATCCAGTTTTGCTGCCAGGTAATATTGTGCATGTCTCACAACTAGCAACCTGCCCCGACTTTGCACAGGTGGCAGAGCATATATTATTTTTTTATCATATTTTATGAACAATAAACATATTTTCACGTGTAGGTAAAGTTTGTAAGTCATGGAATATATAGCCTTTCCTAAGAGTATTTCTTCCTCTGTTTCACAGTGTTTTGCTCTCTAAACTCGCCCTCTGCCATGCACCTTAATGAATTACGCACCTATACCTTCCTCACAAATGATAATGTCCATTATTTAAAACCTTATGAAAATCAGTTCAGTAGTTTTTGAATTGTTGATGACAGACAAAACAGTGGGTGGACTTTGTTTTGTAATATAGGCAGATACTTTTCTGTCAAGAACAAGGTCATTTTATTATGACAAGTATCATTGTATCATAATAAATTCATACTTTTGAAAATCAGTGTCATAGTAAAAAGATGCTCAGTCAGTCACATCAGTGCGCAGTTTACATCCCCTCTTCACGAGACTGCCCTTTATTTCTCAACGAACGAGCTATTCAGGAGATTAGAGTGAAGGAAAAAGTGCTGACACCTGTAGCCTGAAAAATCTAAACCAGTCGCAAACCTAGTGCACCATCTTCTGGTTCCTACATCTCTGTTGTTGCCGCAACTCCACCGAAAAAAATGGCAACACAGACTTGCGGCCTCCAGTTTAGTGCAGAAGTCATGTTGACACCCAGACCCACAACTTCGTCATCTTCAATCATGAAGGGCATGCACCGCCCTCCCAAACCACCTCTTGCACCACCAAAAGCACAGTCCTCACAAACAGAAAGCAGGAAATCGGAAAAGGAATACTCCCGTGACAACTTCCTGCTCACTCCTACTCAACAGCTTTCAAAGTCGTCTGGGATCTGTCAGGGGTCAAAAAAGTCCAGTAAGGAAAGATCTTCACCTTCATCCTCAACGGCATCACCTAGCGACACCCAGCCCCAGTCACCTTCCATGCCACCGGGGCATTCCAGTAATACCAAATCAGGAGGCTGCCACAAGGCGGATCCTGACATACCAATGGAATTCATGGACTAGGATCCTCTGGACATAGACAGTGGCACCTCTGAGTAGACACACAGAGGCTGTCGGCAGTCACTTGGATGACTGCTCTTCTTTTTACCTATCTCAGTGATGTCAATTCTCCAATGGAACATTCTCAGCATCCGGTCCAATAGGACGGAACTGCAGCTTCTTATGCGAACCTATTCACCAATGATTTTCTGCTTCCAGGAAACAAAATTAAACCCACACAATTGTTTTCCGTTCCCACACTTCAACTGTATCAGTTTTGACTCATACGAGATGATATCCGCAGTCACACTATTCCCCTAGATACACAGCTCCAGGTTCTCTCTCCCTGGTTTTAACTTTTCTCTATGCAACGTCTACACTTCTTCGTCGTCCGCTGTCACCAGGGTAGACATTTTGCATCTCATCAGTCAGCTTCCCACTCTGTTTCTGCTGGTTGGCGACTTCAGTGGCCACCATCCCCTATGGGGCTCTCAACATCCCTGTCAGAGAAGCATCCTCTTGGTGGATATCTTTAACCACCACAATCTCATTTGTCTCAATACAGGTGAACAGGTTTCAGATTCTACACATACTCTACCCCACCTGAATCTTGCAATCTGTATCCTGCATCTTGCCCGAAGCTTTAGAATGGTCTTTTCTCTCTGATATACACTCGAGCAACCACTTCTCATGTGTCATCAGTCTGCTAATGCCTCATCCATCAGTGTGTCCCTGAAAATGGCTGTTTACCAAAGCAGACTGGCAGCTTTAGTCCTCATTGGTGGCTTTCTAAGAACAGAGATTTTCCAGCATAGATGAGCAGGTCAACTAGCTAACTGCTACAATCATCACTACTGCTGAATGTTCTATCCATCGCAGCACTGTGACGCCAAAACATGCACCCGTCCCCTGGTGGACCGAGGCATGTCGTGATGCTGTAAGAGCTCGGAGTCGCGCCCTCCATATCTTTCAGTGCCATCCCAAATTTGAGACCTGTATTCATTACAAAAGGCTGTGTGCTAAGTGCCACTGACTCTTTAGAGAATGTAAAGGGGCCAGTTGGATAGCATTTACTAGCTCTAACGGTTCTACTCCCTCTTTGGTTGTTTGGGGAACCTCCGCCGACTCTCCAGACCTTCATCTTACTCACCGATTCCTGGACTGACTGTGGCGAATGAAGTCATAGTGGATCCTGTATACACTTCTAACATTCTCGGTCCCCATTTTGCTCAGATTTCCAGTTCCACGCATTACCTTTCCACTTTCCTTCCTCATAAACGGGTGGTGGAAGTGAGGGCAATATCTTTCTCCTCTACAATGAATGCTACAATGCTGAGTTTACTATCAGGGAGCTTCATCACTCACTCTCATCCTCTGAACTCTCATCAATGGGCCCCGGATGGCAACCGTGTACAAATGTTGAGACACTTTTCTCCCGAGAGAACGGTGTACCTCAGAGCCAAGTGTTAAGCGTAGTTCTTTTTGCTATTGCTATAAACCTTATCATGGACTGTCTCATGCCAGGCATTTCAGCTTCTTTATTTGTAGATGACTTCGTGATTTACTGCAGCTCTCAATGAACATGTCTACTTGTCCCTTCAGCATTGTCTCGGCCATGTCTCTTCGTGAAACATCAGTAATGGCTTTCGTTTTTCCGCTGACAAGACAGTGTTTATGTATTTCTGGCGGCGCACTGAAATTCAACTGCCATCCCTTCATTTTGGCCCACTCTCCCTCCCATTGGTTAATACCACTCGATTCCTGGGGCTAGAGTTTGACAGGAAACTCTGCTGGTTGGCCCAACTGGCAGCTCGTTGTACCCAGTCTCTCAATGTACTACATTCACTGTGTGGTACTTCCTGCGGAGCTGACCGGACCACCATTCTTCACTTGCACCGATCCCTTGTCCGCTCAAAACTAGACTACAGATGTATTGTCTATTCATCTGCACACTCGTCTATTTTACTTTGTCTCAACAGAATCTATCACCATGGGATTCTTCTAGCACAGGTTTTTTTTATACCAGTCCTTTGGAGAGCCGCTATGCATGACAGTTATCATCCATGTGTGGTCATCCATCTTACACTGAATTTTTCGATGATTTCCTGGACCGTCAGTATGCAGCTAGTCTGTCTTCTCTACTACTTCCAGCAGTTCGCTATCGGTTGCTGCTTTAGTGGATTGACTACACACTTCCTGTCACATTCTCAATGGACGTGGGTCCTTCACCACCCTGGCTTTGTCGTGACGTCTCTGTTAACCTTGCATTCCATTAATTCCCCTAAGATATTAGCCCAGGTTCGATGTATTGTAGCCAGTTTCTTGCCCTTCACACACAGCATCAGGAACATTTCTTTTTCTACACAGATGGTTCCAAGATTGACCATGGTGTTGGGTGTGCCTTCGTCCTTGGCAATGATTCTTTCCAATATTGTCTTCCTGACCAGTGCTCCGTCTTTACTGCAGAACTGTTTGCCCTCTATCGGACTATACAGTGCATCAGGTGACACAAGCTCTCTAATAGTGTTATCTGCTCAGATTCTGTAAGTGCTCTCCAGAGCCTTTGCATGCTGTAGGTGGTATACCTCTTGGTACAAAGAATCCAGACTTGCTTTCACTCCCTCATTGACAGTGGAACCAAAGTGGAGTTCCTGTGGATTCCTGGCCACATCTGTGTGTCAGAGAATGAGAAGGCGGATTCTGCTGCAGAAGGTGCAGCCCTCCTCCCTCGGTTTGCTACCTATTCAGTCCCCTTAGATTATCGCCGTGTCAGTGTTTCTGGGTAAGTGATATCGCCCTAGCACTCCCATTGCTCTTCTCTTGAAGGACACAAATTTCGGGACATTAAACCTCTTCAAACTGTTTGGCTGACCTCCTCGTGGCCTCACCGTCGCGAATAGGTAATTCTCACCCGGCTATGAATAGGGCGCTGTCGTTTCAGCCACCGCCACTTACTAAGTGGTGACTCTGCTTCTATTTATGGTCACTGTTTCCAGCAATTGACTGTAAGCCATCTTCTGGTGGAATTCCCATTTTTTAATAGTCTACACCACAGTCTGTGTTTCCCATCCGAGTTTCCTGATATCTTAGCAGATGACGTGCACTCTGCAGATCGCGTTTTACTTTTTATCTACTGTAGCAATATGGAGAAGAAAATTTAACATTCCCCAGCCGGGGAATTCAGCCATGAATCTACAGTAAATAGAAATTTACTTACGAATTGCCTTATTATTATTATTATTATTATTATTATTATTATTATAATAGAAAGTTGACTGACTGCAAAGAGCCTTCTCCTTTATTTGGCTTTGCCTTTGTCGCCATGCATTTTAATTATGTTTTGACTTGGGCACTTATTACCTCGGAAATTTTTGGCCCTAAAACAAACAAAAATCCTCCACACTCCTGGTGGAAAAAAAAGGTATCTCAAAAGCAGTAAGAAAGCCCATCATCTCCCTGTCAAATAAAAAGCAATATTCAGGGATAACAGCCTATGAAATGTAGAGGGCACAAATGCAACCTAGTTGTAAATGACAGCTCCCCACACTGTGGATGGTAATGGCATGTTGTGCTTCATGTCTGCATCGTACGTATGTATGTCCATCACTGGCAAACCTAATCTCTGAGCACCATACTTGTTCACAAAATCAGAGTAACTGTGATTGGAGATGTCTTGGTGTTAGTGGTAGCATTGCCAAGGCACATTTTTCAATCTTGCTTAGAGCACACAGTTTCCAGTTGTCCTTGAGATCACATCAAGTGCAACATGTGCCCTGATCAAGATTCTGCAGCTTGCACAGCACATCAATCCTGATGGTTGTCTGTATTACGAGCATGTCCAGAATCGGTTGCACAGGGGTGGGAATGTTCCACAGACTACTGTTGAAAGCAGCGATACACCACTGATATGTTGTGGCAAGAAGTGCAGGAATGTGTCTTGCTCAGTACATCCATCTAGCTTCCTGCATGCCTATAATACCATCTGATGCAAATGGCTGACGCTGCTCAACAGCAGCTAACACGGTCCTTAAGGAAGGTGGTATTTTTCCATTTAGAAACTGAATAGTCTTCTAATGGTGAACTTGGAGTCTTTCGAGGTGGCACTGCCCTATGAAAAATTTTGAAAACATATTTTTGGGAAATCGGCGATCTATGTATAATATTTATAAATAAAAATGGTCACAAATTGCAAAAACTATCATTTATACAAAAATGATGACTGATTTCAGTCTGTTTACAGGGCTACAGGGCTATCAGATCCACGTGTTGTAGGCTTGACGTCCACAGTGCAGGGCTTGTCCCATGTGGTAACTGCTCAAGCAGTTACTGCTTGGGACAAGCGCCTGCTCCATGGATGTCAAGCCTACACCTCATGGATCTGAAGATGGCCCTGTAAATGGGCTGAAACCGGTTAACAATTTTTGTATAAATAATAGTTTTTGTGATTTGTTACTATTTTTATTTATAAATTGTTCTATAAAATGTTCTCGGTGTAAAAGCCGAATAAAATTCTCAAGCTTTTCACGTGCACTCCGCCATCATCATCAGGAGTAAAACTGACTGCCTATGCTAGCCGGTGCCCTGCTTATATAACTGTAACATTTGTGATATAGCCTCATGGCAAGGCTACACTGCAACAGTTTGTCGACTTTAAACGGTGTCCATCCAAACATAAAATTCACCATCGACATGGAGTAGAATGGCAAGTTCCTATTCCTGGACATTTTAGTTGAGCGAAAGCAGGAGGCTGGCTTGGTCATTCAGTGTATAGAAAGTCAATGCACTCTGATTGTCACCTGAAGGGCAATAGTTTCGATCATGGTGAACATAAGAAAGCTGTCCTGAACGCACTATCACTCTGGGCGAAGATTATTTTTCATGAGACCATTTGGAGTCTGAATTCCAACCTTTCAAAAAAGGTTACAACAAGAGTGAAATTGTCAAAGCTTTCCATTGTTACCAACAAAAGGAACACTGTGAATTAGTGGGTGAATTAGTGGACAAGGCCAAGCCAATGGCTTTCTTTCTATTCTGTGGACCAACAACCAGCAAGATAGGATGCATGCTGAGGAAACACGCATTGAGACTAGTGTTCTAGCCTGTCTCCAAGATAAGAGACCTGTTACGCCTTATTATGGACAACATAGATTTGCGTGCTTTGGGAATCGGGCGGACTATTCGAACTGATGCTAAGCGTTGTGCAGAGGACATGTGACGTGTCAGCTGTGGTAACAAATGGACATAAAATTCAGTTTGCAAATACAAGAATTTTGTCGTAAACACCATATTTCTGAAAATCTATTATAAAAGAAGCAGCTGAAAATAGATTAAATAATAACAATTTCAACAGAGGCCAGTGACACACACTCAGTAGGTATGGCAGGGAGCTTCAGACAAAGCAGTAGCAGAGGTCTGGTGCTTGTAAGGTAGCGGGGATGCCAGATTCAAATGTGGCACCAGCTGTACATGCCTTGTGATGTCACATGGTACTGCATCACAGTGCACACCTTGGCGTTCTGCGCACATGCTTTGTGGTCCTCCAGAAGGTTTTGGATACAGGTTTTCAGGCTAGCATCAGCAGTTAGTTTTATTGCTGATGACGATGGCAGAACATGCCACCGAAAGCTCGAGGATTTTATTTGACATGATGCGGCTCGTACATCAAGAACATTTCATAGAATTCTTCTAATTTTTATCAACATTGGAGATAGATAGGGAAAAAACTCACCTTTTTGTTGACACATTCTACCTTATTAAAAGTTGAATAGTTTCAGCCTGAAATAATATGTTGTGTTTAACAGTGCAACTTTACGTTTTATTTTAATAATCACATGAAATACAATACATCCCTAACCACTAGATGAACTGGCTCACATAATTTTAAGTAAAACCTGAGCTATGATAAAATTTGTATGTTTCCCCACAGAAATGTAGCATTGCTAAATATATATGTTATTTTGAGTTCTTTGGGGGGGGGGGGGGGCAGATGAAAAAAATAGTGTTGAATCTCAACTTTAAAAATCAATAAAAACATTCACTGACTGCAAACAAATATTCATTGAAATGGTTACCACTTTTGGTGAACATTAATATACTCAAATGCGAGTAAGTATTTAGAAGGAAGTTTGTTTGTTGGATACAAAATAGAGTAGAAAGAAACTGTAAACAAGATGGAAGGTGCTTGCAGCAGACATAAGAGATGTTTTTCATCATGATTCTAACAAGCGGAAGAAAAACAGCTATTTAAATAATCAATTCTCTGCCCACTACAACCGCTTTGCATTACTAATAGCCAATTACACTAAAAAAAGAAAAACTATTATTACCATAAGTCATAACATCATACAAAGATTAAATGTAAAAATCAATTGTTGTTGTTGTTATGGTCTTCAGTCCGGAGACTGGTTTGATGCAGCTCTCCACCCTACTCTATCCTGAGCAAGCCTTTTCATCTCCTCATAAGAACGGCAACCTACATCCACTTGAATCTGCTTACTGTACGCGTCTCTTGGCCTCCCTCTGTGATTTTTACCCCACACACTTCCCTCCAATGCTAAATTTACGATTCCTCGATGTCTAAGAATGTGTCCTACCAAGTGATCCCTTCTTTTAGTCAGGGTATGCCAAAAATTCCTTTTCTCGCCAATTCTGTTCAGTACCTCTTCATTAGTTATGTGATCTACCCACCTAATCTTCAGCATTCTTCTGTAGCACAACATTTCAAAAGCCTCTATTCTCTTCCTGTCCGCACTGCTTATTGTCCATGTTTCACTCCTGTACAAGGCAACACTCCACACAAATGCTTTCAGAAAAGACTTCCTTACACTTAAATTAATATTCGATGTTAGCAAATTTCTCTTTTTCAAAAATGCTTTTCTTCCCATTGCCATTCTGCATTTTATATCTTCTGTACTGCGACCATCACATGTTATTTTACTACCCAAGTAACAAAACTCATCTACCACATTCATTGTTTCGTTACCTAATCTAATTCCTTCAGCATCGCCTGATTTTCTAAGACCGCATTCCATTATTTTTGTTTTGCTCTTGTTAATGTTCTTTTTATACGCTCTCTTCAACACACTGTCCATTCCATTCAACTGCTCTTCCAGGTCGTTCGCTGTCTCTGACAGAATTACAATGTCATCAGCAAAACACAATGTTTTTATTTCTTCCCCCTGAACTTTAATCCCTATTCCAAATTTTTCCTTGCTTTCCTTCACCGCCTGCTCAATGTACAAATTGAATGACATCGGAGAAAGGCTACAACCCTGTCTTACTCCCTTCTCAACTGATGCTTTCCTTTCATGCCCTTTGAGTCTAATAACTGCGGTCTGGCTGTTGTACAAGTTGTATTTTACCCCTGTTGACTTCAGAATTTGAAAGAGTGTAGTCCAGTCAACATTGTCAAATGCTTTCTCCAAATCTACAAAAGCTAAAAATGTAGGTTTGCCTTTCCTTAATCTGTCTTCTAAGATAAGACGTAAGGTAAGTATTGCCTCCCAGGTTCCTACGTTCCTCCTGAATCCAAACTGATCTTCCCCGACGTCAGCTTCTACCAGCTTTTCCATACTCCTGTAGATAATTCGTGTTAAAATTTTGCAACCATGACTTATCAAACTGATGGTTCTGTAATTTTCACACCTGTCTGCGCATGTTTTTTTTTGGAATGGGGATTATTACATTTTTCTTAAAGTCTGAGGGTATTTCGCCTGTCTCATACGTCCTACACACCAGTTCAAATAGTTTTGTCATGGCTGGCTCTCCCAGAGACTTTAGTAGCTCTGAGGGTATGTCATCTACTTCTGGGACCTTGTTCCGACCTTGGTCTTTCAGAGCTCTGTCAAATTCATCTCTGAGTATAGTATCTCCTATTTCATCTTGATCTACTTCCTCTTCCCTTCCTACAACATCGTCTCTAAGTTCATTTTGTTTGTAGAGCTGCTCTATGTACTCTTTCCACCTTTCAACTTTCCCTTCTTTGCTGAGAACTGGTTTCCCATCTGAGTTCTTGATATTGGTAGAATTGCTTTTCTTATCCCCAAATGTCTCTTTGATTTTTCTGTAGGCGGTATCTACTTTTCCCCTTCTTATACATTCTTCTACAGATTTGCATTTGGCTTCTAGCCACTCCTGCTTAGCCATTTTGCACTTCCTGTCAATCTCATTTCTTAGTCATCTGTACTCCATTTTGCTTGTTTCATTTACTGCATTTTTATATTTTCTCCTTTCATCGATTAAATTTAGTATTTCCTGTGTTATCCAAGGATTTTTTGTAGGTCTTGCTTTCTACCTATTTTGTCCTCTGCTGCCCTCACTATTTCATCTCTCAATGCTACCCATTCCTCTTCTACTGTTTTATTTCCCCCTGTTTCTTCAATTGTTGCCTAAACCTCCCTCTGAAATTCACCAGAACTTCACATTCCTTCAATTTATCTAGGTCCCATCTCCTTATTTTCCTACCTTTCTGCAGTTTTTTCAGTTTCAGCCTACAGTTCATGACTAACAAGTTATGGTCAGAGTCTATATTTGCTCCTGGGTATGTCTTGAAGTTTATAACCTGGTTCCGGAATCTATGTTTTACCATTATAAAATCTATCTGATACCTTCTGGTGTCTCCTGGTCTCTTCCAAGTATATAACCTTCTTTTGTGATTCTTAAACCACATGTTTGTTACAATTAAATCATGTTCCGTGCAAAATTCTACCAGGCAACTTCCTCTTTCATTCCTTCTGCCCAGTCCATATTCACCTACTATTTTTCCTTCTCTTCCTTTTCCTACTACTGAATTCCAGTCTCCCATCACAATTACGTTTTCCTCTCCCTTAACTGTCTGAATAATTTCCTTTAGCTCCTCATATATTTCTTTAATCTCCTCATCATCAGCAGAGCTAGTTGGCATATAAACCTGTACTACTGTTGTCGGTGTTGGCTTCGTATCTATCTTGACAATGATAATGCGATCACTGTGCTGCTCATAGTAGTTTACCCGCATTCCTATTTTCTTATTCATTATCAGTCCTACTCTTGTGATACCCCCAACTGCTTTTGTATTTATAATCCTGTGCTCACCTGACCAGAAATCCTGTTCATCCTGCCACCGAACTTCACTAATCCCCACTATATCTAACTTCAACCGATCCATTTCCCTTTTTAAATTTTCTAATTTTCCTACCCGATTAAGGGATCTTACATTGAATACATTTCATAAAATAGCTTCTGTAAAAAGAATTTTGTTAAAATATGAGAAAATTTATGTAAGAAACACAACCAATGATAATCCTGTAAGATATATGGCATATGTGGGGATATGTTATTATTATTATGGTCTTCAGTCCAGAGACTGGTTTGATGCAGCTCTCCACCCTACTCTATCCTGAGCAAGCCTTTTCATCTCCTGATAAGAATGGCAACCCACATCCATTTGAATCTGCTTACTATACGCGTCTCTTGGTCTCCCTCTGCGATTTTTACCCCACACGCTTCCCTCCAATGCTAAATTTACGATACCTCAATGTCTGAGAATGTGTCCTACCAAGCAATCCCTTCTTTTGGTCAGGGTATGCCAAAAATTCCTTTTCTCACCAATTCTGTTCAGTACCTCTTCATTAGTTATGCGATCTACCCACTTAATCTTCAGCATTCTTCTGTAGCACCACATTTCAAAGGCCTCTACTCTCTTCCTGTCCACACTGCTTATCGTCCATGTTTCACTCCCGTACAAGGCAACACTCCACACAAATGCCTTCAGAAAAGATTTCCTTACACTTAAATTAATATTCGATGTCAGCAAATTTCTCTTTTTCAAAAATGCTTTTCTTCCCATTGCCATTCTGCATTTTGTATCCTCTGTACTGCGACCATCGCATGTTATTTTACTACCCAAGTAACAAAACTCATCTACCACCTTCATTGTTTCGTTACTAATCTAATTCCTTCAGCATCGCCCGACTTTCTAAGACCGCATTCCATTATTTTTGTTTTGCTCGTGTTAATGTTCATTTTATACGCTCTTTTCAACACACTGTCCATTCCATTCAACTGCTCTTCCAGGTCCTTTGCTGTCTCTGACAGAATTACAATGTCATCAGCAAAACGCAATGTTTTTATTTCTTCCCCCTGAACTTTAATCCCTATTCCAAATTTTTCCTTGCTTTCCTTCACCGCCTGCTCGATGTACAAATTGAATAACATCGGAGCAAGGCTACAACCCTGTCTTACTCCCTTCCCAACTGATGCTTCCCTTTCATGCCCTACGAGTCTAATAACTGCGGTCTGGCTTTTGTACAAGTTGTAAATAAGTCTCCTTTCCCTATATTTTACCCCTGCTGACTTCAGAATTTGAAAGAGTGTATTCCAGTCAACATTGTCAAATGCTTTCTCCAAATCTACAAAAGCTAGAAATGTAGGTTTGCCTTTCCTTAATCTATCTTCTAAGATAAGACGTAAAGTGAGTATTGCCTCCCGGGTTCCTATGTTCCTCCTGAATCCAAACTGATCTTCCCCGAGGTCAGCTTCTACCAGCTTTTCCATTCTCCTGTAGATAATTCGTGTTAAGTGGGGATATGTAGAAAATAATAATTCAGATGTTTATACCTTGCTAATGGAAATACATAATATGTAAAATAACAAATTCTTATAAAGATGAGGCATAAATGTAGCATTCAAAAAAGACAATTCTATCCATTAATACTTCTAAAAACAACAAAATACACAGAAATCTACCAGGAAACAGGACTATACCAACTACATTGTAAGGCAGGTGATGGAGGCTATGTAAAGCAAATCAACAGAACATGTTACCCCTGATACAAAGTACACAATAAAGCATGGATATATGGGACAAGCCAGTCAGATTTTGATGAAAATTTAAGGAGAAAATAATGATAAACCTATCTCAATAGAGAAAGACCTAAATATAGTTAGAGTAAATAAAGAAAAACACCACCTCACATTACAAGAAAAATACCACATATACGATCAAAGGCCAAATAGAAGTTACCACTAACTAACCAAATATATGACTAAATCAATTAATGTTTACTGTTGCTTTGATCAACAAGTAAAAGGTAATGACAGCGTGTAAATTGTGAAGAACCAAAGTTTTAATAAGATAATGTGCAATGCTTCAACCAGGTTGCCATAATCTGAAGTAGACGCTGTTCGGTAAATAAGCATAAGGCTACATAAAGAACATTAAATAAAAGAAAACAGTGTTGGATAACTATCATAAAACACTATGAACCAACAAAGCAGTCATAAATATCACATTTGTTACTCAATGAGTTGTTACCTTTACTTCTTAAGTTATTTGCAGATTTATTATTGTTAAATATATTTTATTATATATAAAAAAAAAATAGACGAAGATTACTCACCAGGCGAAGGAGCACAGGTGTGACAACAGCACAAATAAATAGAACACACACACACACACACACACACACACACACACACACACACACACACACAGAAACGCAAGCTTTCGCAACACAGTTGCTTCTTCAGGCAGACGGGAAGGAGAGGGGAAAAGGAAATCCTCTCCCGGGATTGGAATGGCTCCTTACCCCCTTCCTTTAAACTCTAATCATTTCCTTTTCCCTCTCCTTCCCTTCTGCCTGAAGAAGCAACTGGGTTGCAAAAGCTTGCGTTTGTGTGTGTGTGTGTGTGTGTGTGTGTGTGTGTGTGTGTGTGTGTGTTCTATTTATTTGTGCTGCTGTCATACCTGTGCACCTTCGCCTGGTGAGTAATCTTCATCTATTTTTTTATATATAATTTTTCCTGCTAGGAAGTTTTCATCTATAATATTCGTATTAAATATATTTTATGTTATTTCTAAGGATTTCTTTTATATAGAATTGTAAGCCAGTGAATTTTGATTCCACATACACTGAGATGGTTATTACGTGTTGCAGCAAACCAAAAGAAAACTGGAAGAAGTTGCACGGAAACTAGAAGTCCTGTATGATTGTTTAAGAGAACATAAGGTAAATACAAATGATTGATGATTGGAAATGCCTGATTCCAATTTCATAGCTAGTCAAAAGAAGTATGTAATTAGCTTAATACTGTGTTATAAGTACTTTCACACACTGCCTATCAACAGTTACCAGGACAATAATTTTAGGCACAATTTGTTCCTAAGTTGTGAATTTGTAGAACTCAAAATTACAGGAACACATCATAGTAAAACTAAATTTCAAAAATGTGGTTTGGGTTATTGCAGTTGTTATTGGGTTACCATATTTCCTTTTTGGGGGAATAAGTTGTAGCTCTAGTTCAGATCATATCATAGATGTAAGTTGTAATATGTAAGTTTAAGGTTGTTAAAAAGTACCTTGTAGATTTCTTATTAAGTTATTTTCATTTTCAGCTCTCTCCCTCAACATTAACGGACTTGCACCAAATGGTACAAATGACGCAGATTGGTGATTACACGGGTGGCCTGGGACTCCATACGAAACTGGTTTCAGGACCAGATTTTTCACAGATTGCTGGCTTCATGCCTGGATTGAAAGTTTTACTTCAATCAGCATTGCAGCTAAATGTCTATTTGCAGTAATCATAAAATTATGCATCAGAATTAAATGAACCGTAGTAAAGCTACAAAGCCAATATTTTTGTCCATGTGTATCTACCTGCATGTGTGTGGGGAAAGTAGGGAGTGGAATAGGTGCAATACAAGTATAACATTGAAGGGAAGTTATGCCACATGGAGTGAGGTTAAGGGCAGCCAATTTTTCGTGACACTTTGTAATGGTAACAGGTGTCAAGGAGAAGAAAAGAACTTTTTGTGACTCTGCTGTCAGTTTGTAAATATTGTGTTACATTTTAATGGTGCTGCAAATGTTTTGTGTATTGATGAAAATGAAATCATTGTTTACTTCACTTACACCATTATGTTTACATGTATATTTATTTCCATTAGTCTGTGAGTTTTGAGGCAAATCAAACTTAAGCCAAATGCATTCATGTCACATAATTAATCTTTGTTTAACTTTGACTCCTCTATTCCTTGGAATTTTACTGTAACACTCCTAAAACCCAGGGAATTATGTTATCCACATAACACAAAGTTGTAATATTGTCTGTTTCATTGTTAGAGATTTGTGAGTGAGAGACATCATAAATATTATAAATTCTTTCCTGTTGATGAAACCAATGTAGGACTGTTCCTTCATTCAACTAGATCTGTATACAGAGTGTATTATACATTTTATGACTGAGGTTTTTTTTTTTTTTTCAGAATTGTGCTTGTCATTATTCTCAAAATTTCTACAATAAATCATCAAACCAGCTTTTGTATGCCTATAAAGCAGGGAAGATACTAATGCTTTGTATTGTTGTTATTTGATGTCTGTCTTTACGTGAAAATCTGCGAAAGTGTCTTACTATTCTCATAAACACACCAAGATTGTGTTATTTGTTTTAGCAACAATGCAAAATTGATACTGATGAATAAATTGTGATAAAATACTAAGACGCTTTATCACATTTGATTCCATATTGTCATCATACTCAGCGAATGTATTATAGTATGTGAATGATGAGCAGCAATCGGTCACAAATATTTATTTGTTATTGAATATCTAGATTTCAGTCTCCTTGTGACCATTATCAGTGTTTGAAAAATGAGGTTCAAAATGTATAACAATTTTCAATCTTCATGTTCAAGATTACGTTCACACTCATTATATATGCTTTTAAATAATTGATAATGGTCACACAGTTACCAAAATCTACATATGCAATAATAAATAAATATTTGTGACTGGTCGCTGCTCATCATTCAAATACTAAGAAGCTTGTCCTGTATCAGTGACATTAATTTACAGTAGTCATTAAGCTTTTTTGTAAATATTTAAAATTTAGCTGTTGGTGCTACCAGTGTTAGGAAATCTTTATTTCCCTCTGTTCAAAATTATATTGTAGGATTATCCAGTCAAGTAAAGTAATGGATTATTAGAATTTCTAGTCTGATTAATCTTCAGGAGGCAAAATGTGTAGTATTGCTGGGTGTGTTGTGTCTCGACCATGACACAACTACTATATCTAAATCTCATCTTCACCTGCAACTTGTCAGGGCATTGTGAGACTCACTGTAGCTGGGAAGGACAACTGAAACTCTTAGAAGTCAACAATACCACTCACCAGTGTTTCTTGATATACTCAACTTATACATTTTCCATCAGGCAGCAGGAACAGAGGTTTCACAATTCAAGATTTGTCCCCACATCGTCTGTCTTTCTAGCAGTCATGTCCGTCTGAAGTCCAGTGAGGAACTGCTCTCTCACCATGGTGCTGGCACGTATCTATCCTTTGACAGTGCCACCACTTTGGTTTTACTATGCAAAGATTGTCCATCAGGTCATCTTGCTGATCTATTGCTAAATGGTGGTGTGCATGACACTGGTGACACCATACACCACACATGGCTGCAGTGTGAACCTGCAGCAAGGGGGAGGCTTAGTTGATTGGATGAGTGCTGAGACTGGAGCCAGCGATGGGCTCCCATTCACATCCCGGTGTTCATCCTGTGCCCCCACAAAAACACCTGGCTAACCACAGGAGGGTGCATGCTTACTCCCAGCATCAGAGGTGCTGGCGATGAAGAGCCTCCCTCAGCGAGAAAAGCGGTGGGTCGCATCGTGGTTGTTCACGATGCTACGGGCTACTCTGCTGGTGGCATCTGAGATGACGGTGCATCCACCTTCATGGGTTGTGTCGCTGGAACGGATGCTGTGGGACCCATGAGGGACAACCCCTCCCACATCTCTTCGTGGCGTACTGCATCTGAAACAGAAAATCCAGCAGCAGGATCATAAAATTTGAGGGGCATTCGAATGGGGAAAAAATCTTTTTCACATTTTCAGATTTATATTTATGGAGAAGGTTGAGGATTGCTGTGTTATAAAAGTTTAATTATGTGTTTGTATTGATAGCACTATCAGAAACAGTATTGTATCATACATCCAAACAACAGTGTTTTGTGTGTGTGTGTGTGTGTTGTAAAATATGTGGATGGCCAGTTAGTTTACATGAAGACAGTAAGGTATCACATGGACTATCCAGGAAACTTGCCATTAATTGTGCCAGTTGTAAATAAAGTCATTCATTTTGGAATTATTCTTTCAGACTGTCAACCGAGTTAAAAAACCACTACCTTTGTCCTCCTGGACCTAATTCATGGTGCATTTATCACAATTCCCAGTACGCAAACAGTTTATACAGCCATAAATATTCCATCCCAGCATCAATCATGGATACAATAAAACCTATTTAGAGACCTGGAAAATTCTAAATTACTGAAGAAGTGTCTGCTTGGTCAGACTCAAAATCCCAATGAGTAGGGATAGGAAAAATTCGTTTTAACGATAATGCGACGAATAATACGAATTCAGTGGTTTTTAAGGAAATAACGCGAATTTGGAGGTTTTAAGAAAATAACGCGAAATTGGCGATTTCAATGAAATTACGCTGTATCTGGATAAGAAATGTCGTAAATTTAATTATATCATTGATATATTTAATGTACAGATGTTCCATATCCAAATGTAGTGGCAATTGTTTTATTTTGTAATGTGTACTGTAATAAGACAGCGCCACAAATTGTCAGGCGTGCATATTCACAGAAGTACAATTTCCGATCGATAACTGTCGGCAAGCTTATCTCTCTCCATGTATTAAGTTATAAAGATATTACGGTAATTAATATGGAGATGACTGTTTTCACATTTCGATGGACTTCTTCGCTGAAATGTTTCTAGCATTTTGAAACCGTTTGAGATTATTTTCCGTGATTGAACGCTGACCTGGCAGTTTGTAAATTCGGCGTATTGGCAATGCGCAGCTTTGGTTCGTGGTACTGCGACTTCACAAGGTTTTTGAACAGCATCAAAGTTAAGCAGTTGTGTCATTATGTTCTTTGACTGCGCTGTTATTGTTAGCCTTGATTCACTACATTTATTTGCAACACATCTTCTGCAAGACGAACACCGAATTTCGTAAACCGTTTTTCGCTGTCGTGTTTATATGGCATAGCCTGAATCGAAATTCCTAGGCCACTTAATATAGCGGCTGAAAGACAGCTGATTTAGTTCCTGATTTAGCCAACATGATCGCTATTTTTCTTTATTTAAATATGAAGATTCATGCTCACTCTAATATTTAGACTTTTATTCCACATTAGAAAATATCACTCTGTTGATATGTGCCGAATATTCTTAACAAGAAAAAACAATCTGACAAGCCAAGAATGCTTCAAAAACAGTTGTGTTTACATGGGCACAAAACTCGATTGTGGAAATGGAAAACCGCTTTAGAGAAGCAGAGTTCCAGAATCAATTTTAGAGTGTTTATATGACCAACCAAAAGTGGAATTGGGAAATAAGTTTACGAAATCCGGTTTTGGGAGGCCATGTAAACGGGGGTGATCGATATTGTTACTGTTTTGCGGCGACACGGATTACTATTTTCGGACTTGGTGTTGGATTTCTCTCAGCCTTATAATCACTGCAACTGGATTTAAGCAAACGCTTTCTTTTGTGGATGCTCATTTTATCATCTTCTGGACTTTGTCCAATTTAACCTAGTCGGTAAACTTTTGTGTACGAAAGCGCTGGTGTAATGTGATCATGTTTGCAACTATCTTTGAATACTCTTCAAAAAGTCAATCACATAGAATGAGTAGAATAATATTTAGTGTGTTGACCCGAAATAAATAATGCTGTTTGTGCTGTATTCTCGACAGGTTTTTTGTCCGATCAGTCAGTCATCCTCGAAAACGAACATTTCGTTGCCAACATTACGGCACCACCACTGCTGCCATACGTAAAATTTCTTTTCTTTGTAGAAGAATTTGTGTTTTGTTTTTATGCCACTTGTCCAGAAATGTGTAAAAATAAGGGAGGTGGGTGCAACAAATGAATGCCGAGCAGGAAGGGGGGCGGGGAGGAGAAAGTTTGTGTCCCAGAGTCAAAGATCTGACACTGAAAAACACTAGAAAGTGCAGAGTATAAATGAGCCTTACTACTTATAAAAATAAGGGAACTTTAAAAGAAATTTTTTTGTATGAAAAGTCTGTATTACTGATGGGAAACAAAATTTAAAACTCAAACGTGTACCAAAACGTTTCAAAGCCACATGCGACTAAACATTAAAAAATATTAGGAAAATTAATTTTTGTCACATTTTAACCTAGAGTTAAATTCCTTTTCTACATATTTGAAAATATTTTGTCCCTGAGAAATACTTTAAAAATATGCGACCATTCAATTTTTTTTGCTATTTTCATATAAAAATTTCTCTTGTAGCAAAGACTTTTTATTTATTTACAATACCACTGCAAAGGCATAGACTTTTATTTACATTAAAATATATTCTTCTATTTTTCAATATTGGTATTCTCTAAGAAATTGCGACACTATAACACAAATATTTAAGTCGGCAAAAAAAGTCATTTTGTCAAAAACAGTTTGCTTACCCGAAAAAAGGGGATAACCTGCTGGATACAATCATTGGCAATTTTTTTCACAGTATTTAAAATACTTGGTGCATAAAAAAAATGTAGACACATATTTGCATCAATATTTTTTGTTAAAATTATTTTTTCAACATCTATATAAAATTTGACCCACCACATCTTATGAATAGTGTAATTTTCAACATGCCATTGAAAAATTGTTAAATATTACGAAAATATAGCACTAGAAATGGAAAAGGATTACCAGAAAATAACACTGACAAGTGCAAAAACCATACCGTTGAAAAATTGTTAAATATTACAAAAACATAGCACTAAAAATGGAAAAGGATTACCAGAAAATAACACAGATAAATAACACCAATTTTGGCCATAAAATAACACCGATGTTTCCCTGTCCCTACCATGACTTGTTAAATAATCTTATATGGACTCTATTACCAAAAAATGTTTTTGTTGGAATGAAGACATTACAGTGGGGAGGGGGACTTACTGATGTCGTTATTGCTTTTAATTATGGCAATATAGGTAGGGTGAAATTGCTACAGCATATGGGAATTAATCCTGGAGCAAACTGCATCAGAGAACTTGAATGGATGGTCAGGTTTCACATTGATAAAGTAGTCTGCAGCACAGTTGGCCACAAAGAAGCCCAGAAAAAGAAAAGAAGAAAAAACTTGTAAAAAGATCAAGAGGATGAAATACAATGTGGAGCAGGGTGCTTCTGAGTGACTAAAAATAAAAAATCAAGCACATATTAAGCGAGTTGCCGTCTTTTGAAATATTAGAAGCCGTTCCTGAAAATTGACATTTTCTGTTGCATTTTTCAAATCTCGGAAACGCATTGAGTAGGTATTCAAATTTTCATGGAGTAATAACATATCTTGATTCTACTGAACTAAAAGAATATAATGTTATATATAAAATTATTTAGTAAAAAGTACAAAAAATACACAAATTAACTATGTAATTAAAAAGTTGTTTTTCCAAAAGCAGTGGCTGAAATGCAATTATTGTAGTTCAGTAGACTAGGAACATACAGTTTAATTTCTAAAAGTTTCATGTCAATATCTACAGAGGTTCCTGAAATACAGGAAAGCAAAGTCACTACATTTAACATTGTTGGGATAGGGCATTTCAAGTCCTCTTAAGAGGATGGACCTGATTCCTGTGGCATTTCAGCAGCGATTCTGTAGGGCAGAGCTTCCCAATCAGGTGAAAGTCTTCTGTGGACCCCTTGTCAGTGAAACAAGTAGTAACTGTGTAAATTGAGCATGAAACCCATGAAAATTGAAAATTTATCAATACAAGACCCATGTTTCCACTAAATCTGCTATACTATTATTCTTTGTATTGTTATGAGTGTGGTAAATAAAGTATTATTATATATTTTTGTATATTACTAAATTGGAGGCTGTCGTCAAAGACATGTTATAATTTGTAAAATTAATCTTATTATGCAGATGAGTCTTTTGGTGGGATAAATATTGCAGTCATTCTTAATCACTTACCTTACGGATATTTTCGTCTCAGGTTCAGCGATCATAGATTTTAAGGCCAATATTGCATAACACACTCACTAATAAACACAATTTTTACTAATAAAGTTTTAAAGAACTGTATTTACTGCACTTTAAGATTCTTTTCATACAGACATTTACGAACTGAGTATCTTGTTCAAATACCAAAGGTCAATGAACTGGTTTCAATTATTTCGAGACATGCGAAAATAACATGTCACAGTTATTTAATATACACCATGCAATTATTCTATGTTTAAGCTCTTATATATATGTCTTTAAAGTAAGAAAACAATCGAGATGTACCAGAGTTTGGAAAATATAAAGGATTATCCTACAAAAATCGAAAGAAAAAAATTTTAACATCTGTACACTTCTTATTCCGTTTTCTACCTGATGTAATGACACATCCACCTACATACTTCTGGCGGATGTACCTCACATATGGCAGAACTATTTTAAATAAGAAGTGGTAGGTATTTCTTTCATTATTTTAGAAAGTGTAAGAATATTATTCTGATTGACTTTGAATAATGAATATATATAAAGGGAAACTTTCCTGGTAGGAAAAATATGTATAAAAAATAGAAATCATTTAACTTGCCCACAGCACTGGCTCATTGATAGCTAAAACAAACCACGCACAACGATTCAAGCTTTTGCAACCATTGGCCGCTTCATCAGGAAAAGAGGAAGGAAGGAGAGGAAAATGGGAAGGATGTGGGTTTTAAGGGAGGGATGAGGAGTCATTCCAGTCCCAGGAGTGGAAGGACTTACCTTAGGAGAAAAGAAGGAAAGACACACACACACACACACACAAATGTGCATGCGTGGCAAACACACCAAGGCAGACATTTGTAGAAAGCAAAAAAGTTGGACAGCAATACCGGTTGAGGCAGAGGCTCTGCCCAAAGAACAGCTGTCATAATGGAGCTATCCTTTTAGCATAAGCTTTTGGGCTTAAAAAGATGGTTTCACATATGTGTATATCATAATATTTAGGCGAATAGTTTTTGAGACCCAGATATGTTCCCGTATCATATTCGTCCTTCGAAGCGGCGTTTTTTTGTGTAAGGACGGACTCACCACGTTTACCGTGTGGTCTACACAACAGAAAAGGTCACATTGGACAACACCACTTCAAAGGCCAAATACACTAGGAGAAGACATCTGTGCCTGAAAAACTATTTGCCTAAATATTATGATATACCCATATTTGAAAATGTCTTTTTAAGCCCAACATGTTATGTTAAAATTTAATATAGGGTTTCATTAAAAAATCATCACATATTTATTTAGACATCAAGAAATTGGAAATAGACACACATTTACAGACATGTACACACAAAAAGTTTAAAACATGTAGACATATATACACTTATGCTTGAGCCAACTTTTCACAAGTTCGTATGTCCCACCACAGGGCTACAGAGCTTTTATTACAATTTTCTTTGATTACTCGCCATGGGGCATTTCTTCAAGTTTGAATTTTCTGCCACAGAGCAATCTAGTTCACGTAATTATTGTTCACTCATTGTTCGTCAGTGGTGCTCTTACATCACTAAGTAGTCAGCAATGCCTTGGTCTGCTGGTGCTGGGGAGGGTATTGTCTCTGTGTATGGAGTTTGAATCCAGTGGTTGTGTGAGATGCAGTGAAAGTGGACGCTTGAGTGTTGCTGGTGCCAATCGTTGATTCTACTCGCTTTTAGTTCATCGCCTATTATGATAGCCGAGGAATATATATTGGACACCAATGTGCAGTTGGATAATTCACAGAACAGGTAAGCAGTTTTGCGATTTTCCTAGCCTACCACACTTTCTGGTACTACATGTTATGCACACCACCTGCCACATACCTTGCTCACTGATTTTACACATCACTTATCTGTCTCCACAGGCTTTTATTAATTAAAACATCTTTCCTTTTGCTAATCACTTCCACTCTACCTTTTCAAGCGTGATTTCAGTCACAATTTTAACTTGACACAATGGACAACAATATTGCTATCTGCTGAAACACTGTGTGTTATCCAACTTCGTTCCAAATAGTCAAATATGCTCTCCACGATGAGTCTTTGAATGAATGCTTTATGAATTCACCTAACTTAAAACCTAATTTTGTTCTCTGAACAAATGAGACTTTCCTGGTGGGAAAAATATATATAAAAAATAAAGATTGTTTGACTTACCCAAAGCACAGGTTCACCGATAAACACAAATAAAAACACACACAAACATTCAAGTTTTCACAACCATTGGTCGCTTCATCAGGCCTTCCTTTCCTTCTCTTTTCCTGAGAAAGCAGCCAATGGTTGCGAAAGCTTGAATGTTTGTGTGTGTTTTTGTGTCTATCGGTGAACCTGTGCTTTTCTTCAATCATGTATGCATTTAATAATAATAATAATAATTATTATTATTATTATTAACAAACTATCCTTTATCTTTAATATAAGCCAACTTTACATTTATTGCTTTTTCCTCCCTTTAAATCTACAATCTTATTTTTTATTATTGACATTATCTTTTCAGTTAACATAAATTATTTTCATCACCTTGCTAGAGAATTCAAGACAACTTCCTTTTATTTTTATTTTCAGATTCGTTAATTGATTTGATATGAGTTCATAAAATTCTGGATAGAAACACTGCACCATACATTTTCCGACTTGAGACCTAGTACCTCTCGACTACCTCTACATGAAAGGAATCTATCTGGCTGTTATGATGAAACATAATCAGAGAAGAATTTGAATGTACTACCAGAAATTTGCCTAATTGTCTGAAGAAGGATGACCTGTTTTTGCATAAATCATTTATCACCACTTCTCATTCAAGCTTTTGTGAATCTAGCAAAATTTTGTGTAACTTACCGTCTGGCCTAGGATGTTTCAGTAAAGGACATTGCACACATGTACCTTTGTGTGTTCTAGAATATTGTTCAATCTACTTAATGTCATCATTATTTATGTGAGTGTAATGTTTGCTGGTTTTAAGTATCTGATATAAACATACCTTGTTGGAAAAATAGATTTTTATATAAATATGGACATGTCTTTAAACCATAAGGGTATTAAGGAACATTTTGCTTCCTTGCAAGGGTGACTTAATTCAGAGGTATGAGATCTTATATTTTCTCTCGTGGAAGAGACAATATGTCACATTGAAATACGGTTTCCACAGTAGTCACGATTAAGCTTATCGAATCGACTGTACAGCATATTGGTAAAGAAAAGTACGAGTAGAAAATAACTGGGGATGGACCCCCTTGCTTTGATATGCTGGGAGAGAAGGGAATGTTGAAAAACACATAACAAGACGTGATTAGTGCCACGTGAACTCTCACGATACCGTGGTAAGATGAAGTGCCCACTTTGTCTCTTCACACATGCCTTCGAGAAGGGTCTGGATGCACCATTGTAGCTGTATAAGCAGGACATAGAGCCAGCACTGGCAGTCAGTGCTTCTACTCCTGATACGATGCGGAGTTTGCCATCAAAAACCTGGGAATTTTATTCAACGTGATGTGGTTTGTATACTGAGATTTTATTGAAGAATGCCCATGAAAGACTCTGATGATACATGTACAGTTAGTATTGCAACAAAAATTGCCTACATTATATACACTTTGCATGACATTGGTTGCTTTCAAGAAGTTCAGCCTAACACAATCTTCATTTCAACCAATTCTTTAGAATATTGGTTTTAAACACAAAAGTGTTTCACGTTGTAAAATATTTCTTCGAACAAGAAGATAGCTGCATGGCAATTCAGATAGTTGCATGAAGTGAAATACATTACTTTTAATGAGATTGTCTGGGACAATAGAACACTGGCGAGTGCAGGTAATACTGTTAAGAAAAGTTTGGAGTGACGACAAAGGAGAAGGTAATGTATAGCACTCACTACTAGCAAAGATGGCAAAATAATTTTTTACATTCAGGTACCTACTGTGGCTTTATCTCCATCCATTAACCGGTATTTAAAACTAAGAAGTCTCGGTACCATGAAGAAATGAATTGTGATACATTTCTATAGTGATCTAAAAACATGTAACTAACAAGTTTAGAAAATCCATCAGTAATTATCGTCAATGTTCCATACCACTCAGTTTTAAAGGATAAAGCTTCAACCTGACCTCTTGAAAGATGACATTATTCAGTAGTTAATACAACACAAATTTACTGTCAACGATACACTGAGAACAATAGAATTATTAGAACTTGTATCACTTGACAAGCCACAATTCCCAAAGTATGTTATTGATGAAGTAGCTTATAAATATAGATGTAGAGTGATAAGACTACTACCACATTAGTGCTACTTTAATGCAATTGAACTTAATATGGTGCAAGTGAATGAATATATTTCTTGTTAAAATAAAATATTTATTGGGGGGGGGGGGGGGGTGAAGCAGAAAAGCTTTCAGGGCTGGGAAAATGTCATCAAAATGGTCTGGAGGGCTATAGTGATGCAGACAAAGCTGTCTTCTTGAAATAAGTATTACAGAATTTGTTATTTTTAGCTGCTTCAGAAAGTTATAGCGATTCTGAAATAAGTGGTACTGTTTCTTGTTCTGACAAGGCAACTCGCTGCAGTTAGCGATAGGTGGAGGTATGCAAGCAGAAAAAATTTCAATGCTTTTAAATCGTATGCCATATTTATGCCGTGTGTGTTGTGAATGTGTCGCCTATAACCTTCAATGCGTTTACTCATGAATGTTGTATGATGATAGTCATTTAACCCATGAACGTGACAAATTGCATTATGCTTTAAGCATTTATTTCTGTTTACAATCTGATGGTAGAGGTTAATTTTAAATATTCTGCATTGAGATGTTGGCAAAGCTTCATGATTGAACCTTGCAGCATTAGTGTATTAATTTTTTCTTTTCGTTTCTTTTTCCCCTTTAGCCTCTGAGCATAACTCTCAGATTCAGGTTTTCAAGTAATCTTTACCTCTAAATAATTTTAATAGAACTATGGAGAATTCATAGTATTTACTACTTTATGATGGTAAACAGAAGATTCATTACATTTGGCATCACTGTCTTTATTAAGTCACCATTTTATTAAATGACTGCTAAATACATATCATTATTAGAAAACTATAAACAAATACTTCACGTTAATTACCTGAATTACCTTAGCAGAACATATATTATTATTTTACAGGTTTCAGTAACATTGTCATTAATTTATTGTTTGCTGAATTTGCAATACTAACCTGCCTGTCACCAGTAACTGCAGTTACAGTGAACTTAATCTCTCATCGAGATTAATTGTCTTTCCCATTACCAAATTTTGCTTCTCTCTATGATGCAACCATCACCTCTGCATTCGAAGTGCAGCTGCCGGAGGTGATGATTGTATGACCGTGTTGTGTGCCTGTGTGATTGTGTGAGTGTTCTATTTTCTAAAGAAGGCCATCACCGATAGCTGAAAGTGTTGTATGTGTGTGTCTTTTGTATGTGCCTGTCGCAGCTTGTTGCCACGTCTTTGCGGAGAGTTGTAAACTGTCCTCACTATATTATACATATGGTATACCTTATATAGAAGTTCAGTTTTTAATTAAAGTTTACAATCCGCTGAAAGGGTATAATAAGATGGATAGTGCAAACCAATACAAGTTGCAGTGCTGACGACCTACTAGAAAGAACAGGGGGGTATTGGATGGGAGACAACACACTGCCTAAGATGATAATCTTTTTTTTTTTAAAAAAAAAAAAAAAAAAAAAAAAAAAAAAAAAAAAAAAAAAAAAAAAAAAAAAAAGAGAGAGAGAGAGAGAGAGAGAGAGAGAGAGAGAGAGAGAGAGAGAGAGAGAGAGAGAGAGAGAGAGAGAGAGAGAGTAAATCTTGCATTTAAATGAGCTAAATTTTGTGTCCATCAATAAAATTAGATTGAGGCATCACAGATTAAGCATATACATTTATAATAAGGAAAATTGTTCTTATAATAAAGTTTATCTATTTGGAATTTCCAATGTCTAAGTTATGAAGCTGACAAAATGTCTAGGTTGCAAATGTATTTGAAATTTTTTGATCGACATAGGTATCATCCAAGGTCTAGGTGCATTGTAACCCAATATCTAGGTTCATATAAACTACCTATAATTGCTAAGGTCTAGGTATAGAAATGACTGAAGGTTTATGCTGAAGCTGATCCGATGTCTTAGCTGTGATGTGGCTACCTAGGTGTGTTTGCGTCTGTGTAAATGTATGGGTGTGTGCAGTGGCGTAACTACGGGGGGGGGGGGGGGGGATAGAACACCCCCCACCCCGAACCACACCACAAAAAAATGGGGGGGGGGAGGGAGAGAGAAAAGAAAAGAAAGAAGAAATCGTATAACATCAATCTGGTAAAGGTAAAGATTGGAAACTTGGGGTGTTTTACCATAAGCTTTCATTGAATGGGAGTGAATTAGTTTCTTCAACGGAAGTGGTAGATGGTAGTCAGTCTGGAAACTGACTAAAATTTTGCTCGTCAAGCAGATCTATCTCCCCCCAAAGCCAAGTCCTAGTTACGCCACTGGGTGTGTGTGTATTTGTTTACCTTCCTTTTCTTCCCCCAAGGTAAGTCTTTCCTCTCCCGGGATTGGAATGGCTCCTTACCCCCTTCCTTGAAACCCTCATCATTTCCTTTCCCTCCTCTTCCCTTCTGCCTGAAGAAGCAACTGGGTTGCAAAAGCTTGCATTTGTGTGTGTGTGTGTGTGTGTGTGTGTGTGTGTGTGTGTGTGTGTGTGTGTGTGTGTTCTATTTATTTGTGCTGCTGTCACACCTGTGCTCCTTCGCCTGGTGAGTAATCTTTATTAAGTTCAATATGATAGCTAAGGTCTGAGTTATAGGAAGAACACAATGTCTGAGTTGTTGATACAACTAGATGTCTAGGTTAATCCAGATGTAAAAATTATATAAAAAATAGATGGAGATTACTTACCAGGCGAAGGAGCACAGGTAGTGATAGTAACAAATAAAACACACACACACACATAAATGCTAGCTTTCACAGCCTAACTGCTTCTTCAGGCAGAATGGAAGGAGAGGGAAAAAGAAAGGATGAGGGTTTTAAGGGAGTGGGTAAGGAGCCATTCCATTCCCGGGAGAGGAAAGACTTACCTTGGGGGGAAAAAAAGGAAGGTAAACAAATACACATCCACCCACAGATAGGTAAGTCTTTCCTCTCCCGGGATTGGAATGGCTCCTTACCCACTCCCTTAAAACCCTCATCCTTTCCTTTTCCCTCTCCCTCCCTTCTGCCTGAAGAAGCAGCTAGGCTGCAAAAGCTAGCATTTATGTGTGTATATGTTTTATTTGTTACTATCACTACCTGTGCTCCTTCGCCTGGTAAGTAATCTCCATCTATTTTTTTTTTTTTTTTTTTTTTTTTTTTTTTCATGTATAATTTTTCCTGCTAGGAATTTTTCCTCTATAGTATTCGTATCATTAAGTCAGATGTAAATATAGATGATGTGAGGATAAAATTGATGCATAATATGTGCATATTTTTAATTATATGTAAAGGCAATATATGAATAGTCATCAATAAAAGGTCAAAGATGTCCTAAGAATAGATAAAAATCAATAAAACTACAAGGTAAAATTAAGTCACTATAGAAAGAGTGTATCTTATATTATAGCAGTGTTCAACTATTTTAGTTCACAATTTACTAAAAGCATATGCTAATATTATAAATGGATGGTGAAAATCATTACAAGATGCAGTGCTAATAACTTTACATCAAGAGAATAGTGGGTATTGGAGAGAAGGGGAGAGACAGCCTGCAATGTTCAAGAAAATCAAATGTAAAGTTTGTACTTAAGATAAGCTTCTATATAAGTGCATTCATTAATAAAACTGATGGTGCATTCATCTAAGAGGATGCGCACAACTGAATTTCTAAGTTAACCCAGATGTAAGTATACATGACATACATTTAAAATTCTTACATAAAATGAACATAATTAATTTGTTTTTCATTAATCATACCAAAATAACAATATGTATGTATGATTATTAATATAAGTGACATATACACAAGTCAACAGTATACAGTAAAACAAGTGACTCATACCATTTCATATGCTTATTTAAGTTACAGTTGTGAATCCAGTATACCTTACTGCACAATATCTAATTATTTAAGTTCACAGATTTTTTTGAAAGGATATAGAAGTATAATAAGATGAATGGTGGGAATCAGTACCCAATGCAATGATAATGATTTCATAGTTAGAAGAGAGAGGGGTATTGGAGGGGAGGGGGAAGACAGCTTTAGTGTTGATGTTACAGGATACATATATAAAATCTGTATTTAAAACAAGTTACTATGTGAGTTTGATCCACTACAAGATAAACAGATACAGTCATCAAAGTTAGAATCTACATGTAAATTAAAAAAGGGGAATACAGATTTTAATTATTTTGAAATGCCATAGTTCCAAGATGTAAATGACTCAATGTCAAGATTACAATTGTATCTTCATGTCTTGGTTGACCTAGATATGACTAGGTCTAGAAGAAAAATAATTCAATTTCTAGGTTTTTACTGGCTATCAAGAATTACTATGGTCTAGGTATAGAATATACCCACTGTAAAAGATGCAACACATCTGTTGTCTAGTTTGGAGTGTGGCTCAATGTGTAGGTTGTTTTAGCTTTACGGCAGTTAAGGTTTAGGTTATAGGTAGGACTAATGTCTAGGTTGCAGATGAAATTGGATTTCTTGGTTTTCTGCATGTGAGTATGCATGATATAAGGATGACACTGATATATAAAATGTACATTTTAAATTATGTATAAGATAAAGTTGTATATTTTGTGTCTTGTTTCCCCACACAGGGAAATAGGATGCACGCATGTGCAGGTACGGAGGTGACCAGCCAGTGGGACAACAGAAACTAGAAACACTAAGCTAGATTAGTATGACATATATTTCATAGAAATAATACATCACTTAACATGGAGAGCAGCAGACTAGTAGAATGTTGATACATAGTTTAGATAGAGGCCTGCCTACTGATGATTCCTAGTGCCTATCCGATTGCCAAGTCTTAACTGGTGCCAAATTGATTCCCAAGTGGCCGATGCCGTTCAGTCGTGGCCACGAGCGGAGTTGCAGCAGAGGGCGTTCGTGGCGGACATTGTAAGAACGCCGCGCCGTGCGTGCATGGCGGCGTGGTGAAAGTACGTGGTACACACTTTAGACTTGTGCAACACCACACCCCTCCTCCCCCCCCCCCCCCCCCCAAAGCGCCGCGCTGTCATGGTGTAGGGCTGAGGGCCACAGCGGCAGCACTGGGAGGAGGGCTTGGGTGGGGGCGTTACTGGTGGGATGGGCATCGTAGCTGAGGCTGGGATCGAGACGCTGTCCCCACCCCAGTATCCACCTTGCGATCCCCCGGGAAACACACCAAAATGAGGGGAAGGTCGCATATCTCTGCCCAGAGCGAGCAAGTCATCTTCTTCTGAGGTGCGTGGCCCCGGCGGTGGGGGCACACATGGTCCCGGAGTCCCATTCGGTAATGCTGTCATCTGCGGTGGCGACAGCGGCGGCGGCTGCATTGGAGGCGCGTCAACCTCCATGGGAACGATCTCGTAGTCTGTCGGCGAACGATGTGGTTGTGCTCGCTGGCGGTGAACTGGGTCTGAAATCAAGAAACCAGAGACAGGATCATACAGCCTGTGCAGGTGCATCTGGTTTGCGTGGCGCCGCAGCTCCGATCCTGTGGAAGAACGTACAACATACATATTGCGACCGAGCACGCGCTGAATGGTGCCCAGTAACTATCTTTTGTGTCCAGCAAACACCCTGTACAGCACCGGCATAAAAACCTGGAAACGCGAAGCACCATACGAACCGACTTGGTGCGTGGGAGGCTCCAGCAGGTGAAGGAGAGAGCGGTGACGGCAGCCGTGTAGCAGCTTGGTAGGAGACGGGCCGTCACGTGGCATGCACCGATATGTAGACAGAAAAATTTGAAGAGCTTGCTGCCTGGAGTGCTGACCTTTCATCTTTTCCATGTGTGACTTGAATGTTCGAACGAAACATTCTGCTTCACCATTGGACTGAGGGTGAAAACGTGTGGTGGCGATATGCTGAATGCCATTCACATGACAAAACTGTTGAAATTTCGCACTAACAAACTGAGGTCCATACCTTCAATGCAAAACATTGATGTTAAGGCACTGATTGTACTAGACGCTGTCGTTGAGTTTATGGCAATCACGAAAGGAAACTTGCTGAAAACATCTACAACAATTAACCAGCGCGTATTCCAGAAAGGTCCGGCAAAGTCAATATGTAAATGTTGCCATGGTCCCTTGGGGCGTGGCCAGTCTGAGAAACGTTATGGAGGAGCTGCCTGATGCTCTGCACAAACCATACACTGTGACGTCATGCTCTCTATCTGGGCATCCATACCGACCCAGGTACAATGATGTCTGGCCAGTTGCTTTGTCCGAACAATACCCCAATGTCTTTGATGCAGAAGGCATAAGGCTTCTTGTTGTAGGGAATGGGGAACAATCACTCTTGTTTGGTCGTTGTCGGTATGTAACAACAAAACACCCTGACTTAAAGATAATGCATGACATTGTGCAAACAAAACGTGCGAACAAAACGTGCTACTAAACTTAGGTCTGCATCCGCAACTGTTTCCTGTGCAATCTGACGAGAGTTCAAAGGGAAATCGTCGACAGCGGAAGCATCTCTGGAGTCTATCTGACAACATGCCATTTCTGAAGAATCAAACGACACATCCTGGCCAACCAGAAGTCGGAAAAGTGTGTCCGCGTTGGCATATTGAGTGGTAGGTCGGTACAAAATCTCATAGTGATAATTAGACAATATCAATGACCATCTCTGAAAATTTTGTACCGTTCATTGCGGAATTGGCTTTGTGGGTGAGAACAACGACGTGAGAGGCTTGTGGTCTGTCAATAAATAGAATTTTCTGCCATAGAGATAATGATGAAACTTTGTGATGCCATAAATGATTGCTAAGGCCTCCTTTTCTATCTGACTGTAATTCTGTTGCGTTGGCATCAGTAGCTTGGATACAAAGGCAATAGGTCGATCGTGAGATCCAATATGATGTGAGATTACTGCGCCCAGACCGTACGACGAGGCATCCACTGCTAGCACCACAGGCTTCTGTGGGTCGAAGGAAATCAAACATGCATCACTGAGTAGTGCAGACTTTAATTTGTCAAAGGCAACCTGACAATCTTTAGACCATACAAAAGGAACATTCTTCCTACGTAAGTGATGCAGTGGAGCTGCAATCTGAGAGGCATTGGGAATAAATCTGAAGTAATAGTTAAGCTTTCCCATTACTGCTTGCAATTCGTGCACATTCTTAGGAGGAGGCAAGTCTTTGATTGCTTGAAGAAGTGACTGTAAGGGATGGATTCCTTGGGCATTAATCACAAAGCCTAGGTACTCTATTTCATTCTGAAAAAATGAACACTTTGCTTTATTGCAACGTAGACCTACTGCAGTCAACACTCTGAAAAGACACTCCAGATTTGATAAATGTTCTTCAACTGTGCACCCTGAGACCACAATATCATCTAAATAGTTCGAACGGCACGGTACAGAAACTGTCTGATGTTCCAAACAACGCTGAAAAATAGCGGGGGCGGAAGAACTGCCAAAGGGTAGGCGTTGAATTTGAAAAAGGCCCATGTGAGTATTAATGACGAAAAACTTTTCTGACTCATCATCAAGTGGAATCTGTAAGTATGCCTCTGCTAAATCAATCTTGGAAAAGAAGCAAGACTGTCCTAATTTGTCCATAAGATCCTCAGGTCTGGGCAGGGGGTAAGTGTCTACAATTGTTTGACTGTTCACTGTCACTGTCACTGTTCACTGTTCACAGAGGCGAAGTTTTCCTGTCGGCTTGGTTAGAATCACTAAAGGCGAGGCCCACTGATTTGCAGAAACAGGAGAAATCACCCCACTATCCTGCCAATGTTTAAGTTCTTCAGCAACTTTATCACGAATTGTGATAGGCACTGGTCTAGCTTTACAAAATTTTGGAACTGCAGATTCTTTTAAAGTTACATGTGCCACGAAGTGTTTTGCGCAACCTAGTTCCGGCGAAAACAAGTCACTGTATTTTTCACATAAAGCATTGATTTTGTCCTGAGGCATAACTGAAGAAATTTGAAGCACATCTCTTTGAATTGATAAGCCAAACAAGTCCAATGCATCTAGTCCAAAAATATTCTGTGTAGATTTGGCCTGAAGAACTACAAAAGCAACTGTTTTTGTTACACCTTGAAAAGAGGCGGGCAGGCTACACGTTCCTAGCACAGGAATATTTTGACCTGTGTACGCAGTTAGCACTTGTTGTGACAGCGACAATTTTGGGGCACCCAGAAGTTCATAAGTGTCTTTATTTATTAATGTGACAGCGGAACCAGTATCAAGCTGAAATCGCACAGTCTTATTTTATATGGAAAGAGTCACAAAAAGTTTTTGCTTGCGGCGCTCGACAGGTGCGTGAATGTGGGCAACGTCTGGTACAGTTTGTTTGCTGCACCTGCACATGTGCAGGCTGCGTACAGTAGGAAGTGGCGGAGAATCAGCACACAGGAGATTAATATCACTGTCCCTAGATGGCACTACCGCCGGATCGGCGTCTGCGCAATGCGAGGCTACTACAGATTCACCAGTTACTGCACTAAAATTACTCTGAGTAGCTACATCAAGTCTACTGTCACTAGCTACACTGTACTGGACACTATTACAATGAGCAGTTGCAGAAGGCACTAGGTTCACTACAGGATTACCCTGTACATAATCATTAGCTTGTCCCGAACAATTTTCCGTTGCACAGTTTTATGCGCTCGTCAGCGCTGGCGACGTGGCTCACTACATAGTTTTGCAATAGGTGCAGAAAAACTTTCTTACATTGGAGAATGAAAAGAAACACTGTCCAAGTTCACAGCATGTATGACATTTACATAATGAATTGTTCTCGCACTATGCGAAGCACTGTTCCTAACGGCACTGTTCTTTGAATTTACATTCTGCATACACACTGACTGTACATGTCCTGATTTGCCACATTGATAACAGATTGCATTCCGACTAGGGCATTGCGCACGTTTGTGGCGAGATACACACTGGGGTCAAGACCTACGAACATTTTTCTGCAAAGAAAGTTGACGCCCGTTATTCAAATTACTTTGTCTAACACAACGGGGCAACCTTTGTGTCACACTTTTACACTGGCTACTGTTCACTGTCTGTTCAGCACGGCCGGTAGAAAAATAAGAATCACTAGGGCTAGACTGAGAACTGTGACTATGAAAGCATCTGTTGCGGCACACTAATTAACACTGTGGCTTTGTATTTCTACATCTGCTAAATCAAAAGTATCATGCGCTTCAATAAGCTGCAGTACAGTATCTAGAAACACTAGTCTAGATTAGTATAAGAGATATATTTCATAGAAATAATACATTACTTAACTTGGAGAGCAGCAGACTATTAGAATGTTGATACATAGTTTAGATAGAGGCCTGCCTACTGATGACTCCTAGTGCCTATCCGATAGCCAAGTCTTAACTGGTGCTTAATTGATTCCCAAGTGGCCGATGCCGTTCAGTCGTGGCCACGAGCGGAGTTGCAGCAGAGGGCGCTCGTGGCTGGCGTAAGAATGCCGCGCCGTCCGTGCATGGTGGCATGCGGCGAAAGTACGTGGCGCGCACTTTAGACTTGTGCGACACCACAGTATAAGTATGGTCATTCTTAAAAAGGAGAAGCACAAGTCAAAAGAATAGTTAAAATCAAGTGACAGTTATACACTTTCAGTCATAGATACACACACACACACACACACACACACACACACAGCCGTCAACATCAAACCAACCAACAAACAACAGTACCTACACTATGACAGCTGCCATCCATTCCACATCAAACGTTTCCTTCCCTACAGCTTAGGTCTTCGTGGCAAACGAGTCTGCTCCAGTCCCGAATCCCTGAACCAGTACACCAAGAACCTAATAACAGCTTTCACATCCCGTGGCTATCCCCCTGATCTGGTACAGAAGCAAATTTCCAGAACCACTTCCTCCTCCCCAAATTCAGAACCTTCCACAGAAGAACCCCAGAAGTTCCCCTCTTGTCACCGGATACTTTCCGGGACTGGAGTGGACTCTGAATGTGGCTCTCCAGCAAGGATACGAGTTCCTTAAATCCTGCCCCGAAATGAGATCCATCCTTCATGACATCCTTCCCACTCCACCGAGAGTGTCTTTCCGCCACCCACCTAACCTCCGTAACCTCCTAGTCCATCCATATGAAATCCCCAAACCACCTTCCCTACCCTCTGGCTCCTACCCTTGTAACTGCCCCCGTTGTAAAACCTGCCCTATGCACCATTCCACCACCACTTACTCCAGTCCCGTAACCCGGAAGGTGTACACGATCAAGGGCAGAGCCACTTGCGATAGCACCCATGTGATTTACCAACTGACATGCCTGCACTGTGAAGCGTTCTATGTGGAAATGACCAGCAACAAACTGTCCATTCGCATGAACGGTCACAGGCAGACAGTGTTTGTTGCTAATGAAGATCACCCTGTGGCTAAACATGCCTTGGTGCACGGCCAGCACATATTGGCACAGTGTTACACCGTCCGGGTTATCTGGATACTTCCCACCAACACCAATCTTTCAGAACTCCGGAGATGGGAACTTGCCCTTCAACACATTCTCTCTTCCCGTTGCCCACCTGGTCTCAACCTCCACTAAATTCTAATTTCCGTCTGCCATCTTTAACATCTTTGCCTCGGTTCTGTGGACAGAGCCTCTGCCTGAAGTGGTATCTCTGTCCAACTTCTTTGGTTTCTGCAAATGTCTGCCTAGGTGTGTTTGGATGTGGATATGTGTGAGTGTGGGTGTATTTGTTTACCTTCTTTTTTGTCCCCTAAGGTAAGTCCTTCCACTCCTGGGATTGGAATGGCTCCTTTTCCACTTCCTTAAAACCCGTATCCTTCCCTTTCTCCTCTCCTTCCTTCCTCTTTTTCCCAAAGAAGCCACCACTGGTGGCGAAAGCTCGAATGTTTGTGTGGTTTTGTGTGTGTTTGGTGTTTCTGTCGACGAGCCTTCATGACATCCTTCCTACTCCACCGAGAGTGTCTTTCCGCCGCCCACCTAACCTCCGTAACCTCCTAGTCCACCCCTATGAAATCCCCAAACCACCTTCCCTACCTTCTGGCTCCTACCCTTGTAACCGCCCCCGTTGTAAAACCTGCCCTATGCACCCTTCCACCACCACCTACTCCAGTCCCGTAACCCGGAAGGTGTACACGATCAAAGGCAGAGCCACTTGCGATAGTACCCACGTAATCTACCAACTGACATGCCTGCACTGTGAAGCGTTCTATGTGGGAATGACCAGCAACAAACTGTCCATTCGCATGAATGGACACAGGCAGACAGTGTTTGTTGGTAACGAGGATCACCCTGTGGCTAAACATGCCTTGGTGCACGGCCAGCACATCTTGGCACAGTGCTACACCGTCCGGGTTATCTTGATACTTCCCACTGACACCAATCCTTCAGAACTCCGGAGATGGGAACTAGCCCTTCAGCATATTCTCTCTTCCCGTTGCCCACCTGGTCTCAACCTCTGCTAAATTCGAATTCCCACCCACCATCTTAACATCTTTGCCTTGGTTCTCTGGACAGAGCCTCTGCCTCAAGTGGCATCTCTGTCTAACTTCTAACTTCTTTGCTTTCTACAGTTCTACAGTATGTCTGCCTTAGTGTACTTGTGTCTGTGTAAATGTGTGGGTGTGTGTGCATTTGTTTACCCTCCATTTTTCCCCCAAGTTAAGTCTTTCCTGTCCCGGGATTGGAATGGCTCCTTACCCCCTTCCTTAAAACCCTCATCATTTCCTTTTCCCTCTCCTTCCCTTCTGCCTGATGAAGCAGCTAGGCTGCGAAAGCTAGCATTTGTGTGTGTGTCTGTGTGTTTATTTGTTGCTATCACTGCCTGTGCCCCTTTGCCTGGTAAGTATACTTCATCTATTTTTTACGTATATTTTTCCTGTTAGGAATTTTTCCTCTATAATATTCGTATATATATATATATATATATATATATATATATATATATATATATATATATATATATATATATATATATATATATATTTATATATATATATATACACGAATATTAAGACGAAAAATTCCTAGTAGGAAAAATTATATATAAAAAAATAGACGAAGATTACTCACCAGGCGAAGGAGCACAGGTGTGACAGCCTCTCAAATAAATAAATGAATACACACACACACACACAAACGCAAGCTTTCGCAACCCAGTTGCTTCTTCGGGCAGAAGGGAAGGAGAGGGAAAAGGAAATGATGAGGGTTTTAAGGAAGGGGGTAAGGAGCCATTCCAATCCTGGGAGAGGAAAGACGTACCTCGGGGGAAAAAAGGAGGGTGAACAAATGCACACACATTCACACAGACACAAGTCCTGAAGAAGCAACTGGGTTGCGAAAGCTTGCGTTTGTGTGTGTGTGTGTGTGTGTGTGTGTGTGTGTATTCATTTATTTATTTATGAGGCTGTCACACCTGTGCTCCTTCGCCTGGTGAGTAATCTTCATCTATTATGAAAAATTCCTAGCAGGAAAAATATGTATATAAAAAAACAGATGAAGACTACTCACCAGGTGAAGACGCACAGGTGGTGATAGTAGCACAAATAAATAAAACACACACACAAACGCAAGCTTATGCAACTGAGTTGCTTCTTCAGGCAGAAGGGAAGGAGAGGGAAAGGGAAATGATGAGGGTTTTAAGGGAGGGGGCAAGGAGCCATTCCAATCCCGGTAGAGGAAAGACTTTCCTTGGGGGAAGAAAAGGAAGGTAAACACACACACACACACACACACACACACACACACACACACACACACACACATTTACACAGACGCAAACACATCCAGGCAGACATACTGTAGAAAGCAAAGAAGTTAGACAGAGATGCCACTTGAGGCAGAGGCTCTGTGCATAGAACCAAAGCAAAGATGTTAAAGATGGTGGGAGGGAAGTTAAATTTAGTGGAGGTTGAGACCAGGTAGGCAATAGGAAGAGAGAATATTCTAAAGAGCTAGCTCCCATCTCCAGAGTTCTCAAGGATTGGTGTTGGTGGAAAGTATGCAGATAACCCGGACGGTGTAACACTGTGCCAAGATGTGCTGGCCATGCACCAAGGCGTGTTTAGCCACAGGGTGATCCTCATTACCAACAAACATTGTCTGCCTGTGACCATTCATGCAAATGGACAGTTTGTTGCTGGTCATTCCCACATAGAACGCTTCACAGTCCAGGTATGTTAGTTGGTAGATCACGTGGGTACTATCGCAAGTGGCTCTGCCTTTGATTGTGTACACCTTCCGGGTTACGGGACTGGAGTAAGTGGTGGTGGAAGGGTGCTTAGGGCAGGTTTTACAATGGGGGCAGTTACAAGGGTAGGAACCAGGAAGGTAGGGAAAGTGGTTTGGGGATTTCATAGGGATGGACTAGGAGGTTATGGAGGTTAGGTGGGCAGTGGAAAGACAGTCTTGGTGGAGTGGGAAGGATGTCATGAAGGACGGATCTCATTTCGGGGCAGGATTTAAGGAAGTCGTATCCTTGCTGGAGAGCCACATTCAGAATCCGCTCCAGTCCCGGAAAGTATCCGGTGACAAGAGGAGCACTTCTGTGATTCTTATGTTGAAGGTTCTGATTTTGGGGGGATGAGGCAATTTGATTCTGTACCAGATTAGGGGGATAGCTGCGGGATGTGAAAGCTGTTATTAGGTTATTGGTGTACTGATTCAGAGATTCGGGACTGGAGCAGACTCGTTTGCCACGAAGACCTAAGCTGTAGGGAAGGGAACGTTTAATGTGGAATGGATGGCAGCTGTCATAATGCAGGTACTGTTGTTTATTGGTAGGTTTGATGTGGCCGTTGGACAGATGGAGGTCGACATCAAGGAAAGTGGCATGGGATTTGGAATAGGACCAGGTGAATTTGATGGGACCACAGGATTTGAGGTTGAAGAGGAAATTGTGGAGTTCTTCTTCACTGTGAGTCCAGATCATGAAGATGTCATCAATGCATCTGTACCAAACTTTGGGTTGACAGGCTTGGGTATCCAGCAGTGCTTCCTCTAGGCGTCCCATGAATAAGTTTGCGTATGAGGGGGCCATCCTGGTTCTCATGGCTGTTCCCTTTAGTTGTTGGTATGTCTGGCACTCAAAAGTGAAGAAGTTGTGGGTTAGGGTATTGGGTATTGGGTATTGAGGAAAGAGGTTTTAGGTAGAGAAGTGGGTGGTCGGCGTGAAAAGAAATACTTCATCGCAGTGAGGCCCTGGACATGTGGGATTTTTGTGTATAAGGAAGTGGCATCAATGGTTACAAGGATGGTTTCTGGAGGTAACAGGCTGGGTAAGGATTTCAGGCAATCGAGGAAGTGGTTGGTGTCTTTGATGAAGGATGGGAGACTGCACATGATGGGTTGAAGGTGTTGGTCTATGTAGGCAGAGATTCGTTCTGTAGGGGCTTGGTAACCGACCACAATGGGGCGGCCGGGATGATTGGGTTTGTGAATCTTGGGAAGTAGGTAGAAGGTGGGGGTGCGGGGTGTCGGTGGGGTCATGAGGTTAATGGAGTTAGGTGAAAGGTTTTGTAGGGGGCCTAAGGTTTTGAGGATTCCTTGAAGCTCTGCCTGGACATCAGGGATTGGATTGCTATGAAATACTTTATATGTGGCACTATCTGAAAGCTGACGCAGTCCCTCAGCCACATACTCCCGCCGATCAAGTACCACGGTCATGGATTCCTTGTCAGCTGGGAGAATGACTATGGAATGGTCAGCTTTCAGATCACAGATAGCTCGGGATTCAGCTGCGGTAATGTTGGGAGTAGGATTAAGGTTTTCATGAAAGACTGAGAGGCAAGGTTGGAAGTAAGGAATTCCTGGAAGGTTTGAAGAGGGTGATTTTGAGGAAGAGCAGGTGGGTCTCGCTGTGACAGAGGACGGAACTGTTCCAGGCAGGGTTCAATTTGAATGATATCTTGGGGAGCTGGATCATTAGGAATAGGATTATTTTTCTTCTTGGCAAAGTGGTGTCTCCAGCAAAGACTACGAGTATAGGAAAGTAAATCTTTGGTTGAATTTGGGAGTAGGGCTAAAGGTGAGGCCTTTGGATAGGACAGAGGTTTCAGAATGGGAGTGAGGTTTGGAGGAGAGGTTGACTACTGAATTGGGATGTTGTGGTTCTGGATTGTGTGGATTGGAGTTTTGAGGTTTGGGGGGGAGGGGAGTTGGGAGTGGGAGTTGAGTAGATGGGAGAGACTGGGTTTGTGAGCAACTGCTGTGGTTACTACTCCACTATCAGGTGATACTGATATGGTGGTTCAACAGATTCTGAGAACATTATTTCTGCTGCTGAGGCAACAGTCCCGGCTACCACAGACTCACTTCAGTGCAAGTCCATGAATTGGCAGACACAGGAGATCGCAGAAGCTATCTGGGAGTGTTGGTGGGTGCACTAGTGCCACCCCACCCTGGAACATATGCTAGCTTTTAAGTGTCTCCAGGTCCAAGCCCGGTGACTGATACAACAAAGTAAGCAGGACTGTTGGGAGCGATACGTAGCCACCATAGGTTCCCGCGTCTCCCCTTCTTGAGTGTGGTCATAGGTACGGTGCCTTTTCAGGTACCACTCAGGAAGTGGAATTCCATCACGCAAAATTCAAGGTCCTCTCTGAACTGACCTGACAGTTATTGCTGTGCACATGGCAGAGCATTATGCCCATTGATCTGTGACTGTGACATACATGCCCTCAAAGAACGAGTTGAGAAGAGGCATTTATTGTTGTGGCATAAAGTCAGCGCCACACACCAGACGTAAGAGAACAATCGTGGAGAAGGCAGCAATTGACAGATAGCCAATCACAAGCAGGTGCCACACATTCTGGAGGGAGTAACCGAAGATGTGTGCCCTCTACAAGCGGCTATATCTAGGCCTACATATGTCTGGATGCCCGGCAGTTACTATTCTGGAATAGGTCAGTTACTAGTGAGAACTCAGCAGTTACTATTCAGAACTCAGACAGTTACTAGGAAGCTACAAAGACAGAACTAGGACAGTACTAATTTGGCTACAAACTTAGCAATAACTGGGTCACAGTGCAGCTAGCATCATACAGACGATGCCATGAGAAGCAAGTAGAAAGAAGAAACAGACACATGTTCTAAAGTTCAGTATTATACTTTTCAGTCAATAAATATCTTGTAATACTGAGTATATCAATGTTTTAGATGTCAAAGGATCTGGCACTAGTACCTTTATTGGCAACTAGACCGGGATGAGTAGTAAACAAAAGGCGACGAGGTCACAACATTTATCATTCCAAGCACATTGACAGGAGCTGTATAATGCCCCATTTAGTGAGTGGGAGTTCAAAATTGTTTTTGCTGTATCCACTGATACCTCTCCCAAACCAGACCGTATTCACTGCCAGTTCATCCATCACCTCTAAATGGACTTTCAATGCCAGATACTCACTCTGTGAACACAAGGTATTTTCCCATCAGTGGTGGGAAAGAGTATCATTATCCCAGTGATGGAACCAGGCACAGATCCACTGGAGGCTGAGAGCTACCACCCTATCAGCCTCATCAATGTTCTGTGCAAGATCCTCAAACGTGAGTTGCTGGCTTACCCAGCAGGTACCTACAGCAATGTTCTTTCCTCTCCTTGACCAACAAAGGAGATGGGTATGCAGACATGTGACTTTACCCTTCAGCGACACAGTTGTTAGATCAGCCATCCCAAAGATTGCCCGCTCGACATCCCCAATGCCTTCTGCTCACTCTAAATACCAGTCCACATCAGTTTCACAGAAATCAGGGGCCACTAAGTCGGAAGCCTGGACTTAGAAAAAAGATCCTGTTTGCAAAGATTTTCTAAAAGCTTCATGTTCCCATCAGCTGCTCATTCTTCAAACAGACCTGTCTCCAAAAAGGCACACAAAAAGAGAAGTTCCTCTCCTTCCCTGCCATGGCGTGACTCGTCGGTCATGACATCCTGCAGTACATGGCCCCGGCCATCCTCTGTCTCCCCAGGACCCTCTACTGCTTGCCGATCTGCTGGCATTTCATCGGCGGAGGAACTTGCCTCTTCTGATCAATCCAGGAAGAAGGCAGAACAGATATCTGAACCCAAGGAGCATGATTGTCCATCTGTCGATGGCAGTAGCAGCGCCCCTCGCAACCAGGCACTCAGTGGCCGTTGAGGTGATCCTCTCTTGCCTTGTCCCTTTTTCTTCTTCTCTTCTTTCTTCATGCACTCCTTAAGTGGAACATCAGAGGCATTCGTTCCAACTGTGATGAATTAAGACTACTCCTTTGACTGCACTGCCCACTTATAGTCGGTCTATAAGAAACAAAGCTCCGCCAAACCAATCATATCGATTTCCAACAATATACCACCTGCCCATGGAGGTGTTATGCTGCTCATTCAGGAAGACGTCTATTATCATCCCATACCACTGCAAACTCCCCTACAGGCAGTTGCCGTCTGTGTTAACATCCCAACATTCACCTTCTCTCTTTGAAAAAACCTATACCCTGTCATTGTCTGCAATTCTTAGGGCAGACTTACTGCACCTTGCTGCTCAGCTTCCTACACCATTTTTGTTAATTGGTGACTTCAATGCCCACTATCCTCTATGAGGCTCTCCATCTTCTTGCCAGAGGGGCTCTCTTTTGGCTGACCTCTTCAACCACCTTAACCTTGTCTGCCTAAATACCAGCAAACCAACATTCATATCTGACACAACACATGCCTATTCCCATTTGGACATTGCAATATGCACTACTCCACTTGTACATTGTTTCGAATGGTATGTTCTGTCTGATAGGTACTCGAGTGACCATTTCCCCTGTATAATTTCTCTACTACATCATATCACTTCTCCATGTTCCACCTGCTGGAATATCTCCAAAGCCGACTGGTGGCTCTATTCTTCCATGGCGGTTTTCCATGATCAGAACCTCCCCAGCTGTGACAGTCAGGTCAGCTACCTCATGGACGTCATCCTCACTGCCGCCGAATATTTCATACCCTGAACTTTCACCTCTCCACATAGTGTTGTAGTTCCCTGGTGGAATGCAGCATGTAGTGATGCTATTCGAGCCTGGAGACGTGCTCTACATCTGTTTCAATGCCAGCCTACTTTCGAAAAGTGTATTAATTATAAATGACTACAAGTGAAATGCTGTCATGTCATTAAAGAAAGCAAAAAAAGAAAAAAAAAAAAAAAAACCCTGCTGGACTGCTTTCACGAGTTCCTTCAACAGATTTACTCCTTCGTCAGTTGTCTGGGGTAACTTAGACTGGCTATCTGGCACTAAGGTGCATTCCCCAATCCCCGGCCTGAACATCGCAAACGAAGTTCTCATGGAACTCGTTGATATCTCCAATGCTGAGGTCTTCCGCTGAGGTCTGAAGCTCCGCTAATTATGAATTATGAATTTCCCCCAAAAACAGGCTGAGGAGGCATGAACACCTTCTTTTACATCTCCCAATCCTGAAAGTTACAATGCCACCTTCACCATGCTGGAGCTAGAACATGCCCTTGCCCTCTCCTGGTCCTCTGCCCTGGGGTCCGATGCCATTCATATTCAGATGTTGAAGAACCTCTTCCCTGCAACTAAATGCTTTCTTGTTTGCACATATAATCATGTCTGGACTGAAGGTGAAGTTCCCACTCGTTGGTGTGAAGCAATTGTTGTCCCCACACCCAAACCAGGAAAAGACAAACATCTTCCTTTCAGTTATCGCCCCATTTTCCTGACCAGCAGTGTCTGTAAGGTTATAGAGCGCATGGTTAATGTTCGGCTGGTTTGGATAATCGAATCCCGTCACCTCCTCACTAATGTCCAATGTGGGTTTTGATGGCTTCGCTCTGCTATTGATCACCTCGTTACCTTGTTGACCTTCGTTATGAATAAATTTTTGTGAAAGCGTCAGACGGTGGCTGTGTTCTTCAATTTGGAGAAGGCTTTCGACACTTGTTGGCGGGCGGGCATTCTCAGCACCATGCGTACATGGGGTCTTCACGACCGACTCCCCCTCTTTATTCGTGCCTTTTTTTAAAAGATCAAATGTTCAGGGTACAAGTGGGCTCTGTTTTGTTGGACACCTTTTGCCAGGAGAATGGGGTGCCACAGGGCTCCGTCTTGTGTAGCACTTTTTGCCGTTGCAATCAACCCAATTATGGATTTCCTCCCAGTAGATGTTTCAGGCCCCCTGTTTGTGGATGACTTCACGATCTATTGCAGAGCTCAGTGAACGTGTTTCCTGGAGCGTCGTCTTCAGAATTGCCTTGACAGTCTCTATTCCAGGAGTGTTGCAAATGGCTTCCATTTTTCCCATGAGAAAATGGTGTACATCAACTTCTGGAGGTATAGAGAGTTTCTTCCACCATCTCTCCATCTCGGCCCCATCGTTCTCCCATTTTTGGAGATGATGACATTTTTAGGGCTAACGTTGGATAGGAAACTTAGCTGGTCGCCACATGTGTCCTCTCTGGCTGCTCACTGTATTCGTTCCCTCAACATTCTCTGTGTTCTTAATGGTACATCATGGGGTGCGGATCGTATCGTCCTGATTCACCTCTATCGGTCTACTGTCAGATCAAAGCTGGATTATGGGAGTTTTGTGTACTTTTCTGCACAGCCATCCATTTTACACTGCCTAAACTCGATCCACGATCGGGGGTTACGCCTGGTGATAGGAGCCTTTTACACTAGCACTGTTTACAGCCACTATACTGATGCTGCCGAATTACCTTTAACCTATCGATGTGACATATTGCTGTGTCGGTACGCATGCCATCTGATGTTGATGCCCCACCACCATTCCTACCCATCATTCTTTACTGACTCCCATGAGAGCCACCTCCCTTCCACATTTCAAATAGGTGAGAACCCAGTGCCACGTTGGCTTTAGGCTCAAGTTCGCGTTCACCTCGAACTCACCTCACTGCCGAAGAAGAGTACTTTAGATGCTGTTTACTGCTCGAGGTTTCTTGAACTTTTTGTATGGCTCAATAATTCTGTCTTCATATATACAGATGGCTCTAAGACCAATGAAGTTGTCGGATGTGCATTTGTTGTCGGGGATGACAGTTTTCAGTACAGGCTTCATGACCAATGCTCGAATTTTACAGCTGAGCTTTTTGCCCTCTATCAGGCTGTACTATATATCTGCCGACACTGTTATCCTTCCTATGTCATCTGCTCTGACTCCCTCAGCGCCATCCAGAGTCTGATAGACCCCTTTTCGGCCCATCCTGGTGTGCACTGAATCAACCCCTTCAATTATTAGCTATCAACAGCCCTCATGTTCACCTCCTGTGGGTACCTGGCCACACAAGCGTGCCTGGCAACGAGGCTGCTGATGCCATGGCCAAGGCTGCAACTCTCATACCTCAGACAGCTACATACTGTGTTCCATCAAATGATATTCCTGTCGCCTTATATCGTCGTGGCATAATGTGTGGTCCTTGCTTACAAATAATAAACTTTGAACCATTAAATCGCTCCTAGTGGATTGGAAGACCTCCTCACACTGTTTCCGACAAGAAGAAGTCATATGAGGAGCAACTTTTCAAAACGCATTATGTCCACCGGTGGACAAAGTTGAGTTTGATATGAAATCCGGTATTGTATTACCCGCTATATACACTCCTGCAATCAGATTGTGTCAAAACGCATTTTAACAACTTAAAAAAGAGCGCTGAAAAGTAGCAGATGCAACAAATAATATTTTGTCCTCTGGTGTGATTGAATCAAACTACATTAAGTCCAACAGTTGCCTCTGTTCTGTTTTATTAAGCTATATTGACTGCATTGTAAGACAAGTGGACTAAATCTAAATCATTTAACTGGCCAACAATGACCAGTAAGTATTCATTTTCATTATCACAGCATTGTTGTGTATAAATGTTTATCATTCTGTCTGTAAGACTTACAGACAGTAAAAACATTGTTGTGCTACGATGCAGAATGTTATAGCGAGTGAATATGTGACTAAAGCAGTGCAGATCAATCGTGGACCGAGAAAATGAAGGAAGACAAAATCAGTAATTCAAGCAATTGCTTTCTGGTTATTCAAAGACTCCTGTGGATGTGATTGATGTACTTCTCTGCTTTCCAGCTCGAGAACATTGCCTCCTGACAGAGTATTTGGACGAGCAGAAAATAAACTTCGTAACATTTCAGAAATATTGAAACCAAACATGTACCAGAATGTTTGTGTGGGTGAGAAACATGGATTTTAGGGAAAGATTCGGAAACATTTGATTTCAAGGAAATAAGTACAATTTTGAGGCATGTGGGTGGGATCAGTGATCTAAAAAGAATCCATTTGAAAAAAATTATATGGTAGGTGAAAGGGTAACTGATGTGAAAATCAAAACACTCATCACCATTCTGATGATCCTTCAAAGAGCTTTTTGCCATTAGGTAAACATGAATACAGCTTTAACAAAGTATCAGATATCTCCAAAGTGTCATCACTGATGAGGATGAAACAAGAAAAGAAAGACGATGTGGAAAAACTACTAATTCTCACATTTGGAAACAACTGGTGAGAAAATGAAATACTTCAATTTTGCACTCTGACTATCAGCCTGCCATGTAACAAATATTGTCAACTTTTTTTATTGTAAATGAAGCACATTTTCAGTTTTGTTCCAACTTTTGGTGTTAAAATGTTTCACTGAATGCTAAAAATTGTATTTTCAAACAATAAATAGTATTTTTACCAGTTCTATGTGACTGAAAACTAATCAAAAAGCGTTATGTCCAAAATTGCTTGCACCAAAAGGCAGATTGTCCAACAGAACCCAACAAAATGCATTTTGTCCATCACTGAAGTGCTCATAACTTGAAAGTATAAAAACAATTTCCTTGTGTTAAACACATTTTGATCAACAGCCCTACCCCAGTATGTGGTGTAAAATTCGGAAAAATTAATCGAACATTTTTTGCGGTATATGTTTTTCATTTCAACTGAAAAATTCACTTTAGGGGACATAATGCGTTTTGAAAAGTGGCTCCTCATATTGGCCCAGTTGCGGATTGGACATTGCCGGTTCAGCCACCACCACTTGCTAACTGGTGACCCCACACTGTTACATTCCTGTGGTCACCCACTGACGATGCACCATGTTTTATTGTCTTGTTCAAATTTTACTCCTGTTCAGATTGCACTGAATCTACCAAATACACTGGAAGAAATTTTAGCTGAAGACGCAAGCTGCTGCTGCTCGAATCTTGAATTTTATCAACTTGACCAATTTGTCAAAGAATATTTAGCTTTTCCTTTTGTTGTAATTTACCCTATGTTTTTAGTTGTTTTCATATAGGCTTATTATCCTTGGGTATATCTAAGTTTTGATTCGGCCGCTAATGACCTCAGTAGTTGTGCACTCCAAAACCACAATTAGAAATAAATAAATAAATAAAAATTCTAATGTGCTAATAATTCTGCAAGTCACTACAATGTAAAAATAATAGTAATAAAATAACAAAATCAATTAACTGTTAACTGGCTTGAAGTAGACGGGAGCTACCCCTGTGTTTCCTTAGATCTTCCACTGATAGTGGGTGACGATCCCTTGTTGCTGGGCAGAAGCCCACCAAGAAGGAAAAAACAAATCACAACAAGAAACAAATTGACACATGCTTCTCATCCTTTACTGATCTGCAGTGTCTGAGGCTAAACTAAATATGTGCATTTTTCATTCAAAGTAGAAAAATCAAAATGAAAGTACCGCAGAGATAAAGAAAATTGTCATCAGACGATTCAGGAAATGTTCATAGAAAAGCAGTTCCCATCAAATAGCTTCCTAACAAAATAAATAAATATTCTGAGAACCGCATAGAATTATTTGAAACTGGAGATGAGTTGAAACAGTTCAGCATGTCCCACATAAAAGTCACACCTCACATACCCCCATGGCCATAAGTTGCAGCATCCCTTATAAGGAGGTAACTAATTTATTTTTAATTGTACTGTTCATATTCCTTTTTACATAGTTCATTCCTACTTTAGTCTTGGGCTTGGGGGACAGTGCTTTTCTGTGAGACACTGTATATAAATTGTTCCAACTTGTGGTACAACATTTTATGAGAGTTACAAAAGTGAAAATTAAAAGAAATTTCTGTAGTGTAATAGTCATCTTAGGTGTTGATGCATAATAAATGCAAGTAAAGTTTTGGGCTTCCTCCATTTTCCATCTCCAACTAGAATATCATTAAGTAGAATTTCAGAAATTTCTATTTCGGTCCATCAAGAGCAAATTCGCAGTTTACATTAATTTAACATGAAATACATATTCCATCAATTGTACAATGTGAAAAACTAGTTGTATACCTCTTTTTATTAAGTGAAATATTACCTTATGTAAGACTACATCAGATCATTTTCCATTGTAATCAGTTGTCAACCCTCACCCCCCCCCCCCCCCCAAAAAAAAAAGAAAACTTTCTAGTTATTTTGTGTTTATGGATTATTAACACATCACAAGGGACAAACATAAATGGCCAGCAAATATTTTTTTCGGTACTGCAGTGCTTCACGCTATGCTCAACACACGCTGAGTTTGTAGGCTTGTGGTCACTGCGTAACACCACTCAGATAACTCGCAATTACTTGTGAAAGGAAGTAGATATCAGGGTGACTACCATTTCAAAAACTCTTCTGTTCTTTTAGCTCCATTTCACTTGCTGTAACTTATGGTCTAAAATGCATAGAACAGTAAGCTGCCCACTATCTAACTTTTTCAATACATTATTTGTAACTCAAGCGCACTTACCTGACAAACAGTGTTGTTTTAAATTATGAAAATGTGAATGATTTATTCATAAGCTAAGATGTTTTATTGACATGAGTCCAAAAACCAGATTTTTTTAAACACATACTTTCATAAAAATCGAGTGAGGAGCATTACAAAACTAAAAACTCGGGGGGAATGAAAAGTTCTGACATTTTTTTTTTTTTTTTTTTTTTTTACAGATAAGGCAAAGCTTGTAAGGAAAAAAAATTGCTTGATAAAGTGATGAGGGATGGTTTATATACCATCAATATTTTTGTCATCGTGAAAAGTGGAACATGAATTTTTCCCCTTGTCTTCCGTCTCGGCCCAGCCGGGAGTGTGAATGCAGCCCAATGCATATGTGTGCCGGACAGGTGCCACAGTGAAGAGGGCTGGTCATGTGCATGCACACTGCAGTCAGCTGTTCTAAATGCCTGTCGAGAGTACCAAGTCGCCTTGCTCTTGGGACTGCAAACCTGGCTCGGTCGGCTCCTGGATGCAGCAGTTTAGCCAGATGCTCTCGCAAGCTGGCAGGAACAAGTGGGAGCCAGGCCGCATTTGATGGCCTCTAGTTGGGACATCTGTCTCTTCCTCATTGTTTGATGATGACGTCTGCCTGTAGCTCAGGCAGCATTGGCGTCACTAAACAGTGGCTGCAAGGAGCCATCCGAAAGGCCCAGTCTTGGGCCTCTGTGCGTGGTTTCCAATTTTTGACACAGAAAACCCATGTCATGCACTTTTGTCACCATCAGGTAGCTCACCTGGACCCTGAGGTATACCTGTTATGTACCATCAATAAAAGATTCTAAAAATTTCTCTTGTCTCCTTACCCTAGAATATTCAATGTTTTGTCTAAATAGCAATAATTTTTATCCATAAGACAGTTCTGCTCTGACTGCAAGAGGCTTTGCATAGTAGTTGTCGAGTGCTTCATAAACAAATCTTTTTACAGATGAATGAATCTCTACTAACTTTAGCCTGTCATCATTTGCTTGCTATTTTTTGAACTGAGAGTGTAACTGTCTTTACTTCCTCAAAATTTTATGAATATTATTTGTTAAACCACATTGGGTCTTTCCCATCCAATCAATTTGCCATATACTTCTCCAGCATTTGATTTACAATACATTTCAAATTTTACCCTCAAATACCACCCTAGGTCACTAATTCTTTTTTATTAAGAAGACCATTTCAACAGCTCGTCTGCCACCATCAGATCTGTCTTCACATAGTAATCTCAGCATATTGAAAACTAACTGAACTTAAGTAAAATGAAATACATTGTCACTGGTATTTCTTGGCGCACTTTACAATTTAAGTAGGTCTTAAATCTAGAGAAAGAATTCTAAAGATGTAAATTCTGGTGATCCCCCCCCCCCCCCCCCCACACACACACACATTTATTTCTATTTATCATGTTCCACAGCACTGAAATGAGGAGCAAGCCTCCATGGTCATGGAATGAGACAGTACATCAGATTGTAATAAAGGAGTAGTAATTTAAAAATTTGAAAATTTTTCACAACCATAAGCACACGACAGGTCCAAGCTTAAACAAAAAGAAAAAATTACGTAACAGAAAAATTTGCTTAATTTTTTAATTCTTCTAGGAATTCCTTGACAGAATAGAGTGATCCATGAGGAAAATTTTCAGTTTAACATTGAAAGTGCATAGATTACTACCAAGCATTTTTAATTTTTGTAGCAGCTTATTAAAAATGGATGCAACAAGGTACTGCCAACCTTTCTGCACAAGGGTCTGGGATGTGTGATTGAAAAGCAGATTCCATTTCTGTTTAGTATTAACTGAATGAATGCTGATAATTCTTGGGGATGATAAAATATAGCCACGAGACCCAACGTTAACCAACTGCCAGTGTGGCGCAAGGGATAGTGTCACCGATTGCAGTGCTGAAGGTCGCTGGTTCAATCCTGTCCACCGGCAAAATTATATTTCTTTGTAATTAACATTTCCAGAATGTTCTAAATGTTTCTTATGTTCACTTGTGATTTCTACTTGTTTCTTATGTAAACTATTCTTCTGATTTCTGGTACATTCTGTCTGTGTATAAAGAGCAGGGCACTCTGCCCGAGAGGCAGTCAGTGCTGAGTGTATGTTTCAGTTTGCAATAAACCTGCTTCCAGTATAAGTGCTGTGTTCAGTTGACATCCCTACCTTTGAAGTCAAGCCTGCTTCCTTTTCAACATGACATTGTTTGGTGGAGGTGTCGGGTATCCTGTGTAACAGCTGCATCACCATGGCTCCGATTAGGCAACGTAAAAGCCATCACTTACACAGACTAGAACTGGAATACAAGGGATATACTGAGTACATCATTCCAAAAGTCTGTATCATCAGAAGAACCATGAACACAAAACCAGTGGTAAGCCAGCTGCACATCAGACACCTGTCGGTGTTCTCTGGAGACACTGGATAGGATCCCAACAAATGGCTAAAAGGGTTCGACCGAGTTGCCAAGTACAACAGGTGGGATCATACCATGTGCTCAGCCAACATTTATTTCTATGGGGACAGAACAGCCCAGCAATGGTTTGAAAACAATGAAGAGAAGCTGAATGACTGGGATACGTTCCAGGCAGAATTTAAGAAGATGTTTGCAGACTGCCAGCGACAAATCCACTCAGCGGAAGAACAACTGAACAACCGGGCCCAACGACATGGTGAGCCGACACAGTCGTTCATACACTATGTTTTGGCCCTGTGTAACATAGTCAATCTGAATGTGACTGAGGCCGACAAAATCATGCACCTGATGAAGGGTATTGCAGAAGACGTGTACCAAGCTCTTCTGATAAAAGACATTGCTATGCCGGAAGAGTTCATTCATCAAGTGGTGCCAGTGTATTGAAGAGATGCAACAAAGGAGGATTGGATAAAAGAAGTATGGCAGACTTCTGAATGTAGTCCTTATGGCCGTTGTGGAAGACCTGCACGACTTTACTTCTCTCATACGACAAACTGTGAGAGAAGAATTTACAACAAATCGTGGCAGACGGGACTATTAGACCGAGCAAGCATCAGATTATGGCCATGGATGTTAGCCTTGCAAGTCATGAGGGAGCCGACACCACTGGGGAAGAGGTATTTCAGACATTAGCTTCTGTTTTACTCCACCAGTCACACCCGACGTGAAGAATGGCATCGCCCAGCTATGACGTACACTACAGCAACCAAACGGCAGCCTATGAATCGAACGACGCGGCCACAATCAATTCCTCCAGCAACTATGACACCCCGCAGAAGAACAGACGTGTGGAGGACAGAAGACAACACACCACTGTGGGCGCTCTGGACATGTTGTATGCTACTGCAGAGAGAGAAGGCAAGTATTCAACGATTATTTTGCCACAAGATGTCAGCCATCAGAGCAGTTCTATCCCAGGCAGTCACCTGCTGATGAGTTCAGTCGACCTATGGGAAGAAGCCCATTGCCGTACCCTGGACGAGGTCACTCCCCAACGTGCTGCTGGCGTTCACCTTCGCCATACAGAGGTACCAGCCACTCCCCTAGCCGCTGCATCCATGAAAACTAAATGAGGTGACCATCTATGGAGATGAGGCCACCGCAATTGAAAATCCTCCATGGACGACAGTCACTAAGATGTTGGGAACTCTCATCGACGTCATATTCGACGGCCAACCTGTTCGGGCCTCTTTCTCTGTATTGTTGGATAATTGCCGCCGCACTAAAGAAGACAATGTTCTGTGATGCGGGGGCAACTGAGCTGAAGGTCGCAAATGGAAAGTACATCCATTCAGCAGGAACTTGTGTTGCAAGAATAACCATCAACAACAGGACCCAGCCATTTGAATTTGTTGCTTTAACAGAATGTAGTCATAATGTCATCCCAAGTTGACTGTGGAAGATATGAGCTGCAAATTGAGGAAGTCATTCTTCGTGTACATGTAATACAGAATTTTCTGGGAAATTATTTGCCATTGACAATGGGACGATTCTGCCGATGACAATGAGAAGAGTTCCAGTCACAAACACAGATGACCAGTTAAACTGTGAAGTTCTTGTTGATAGTAAAAAGTTTATTAGGCTCACAAAAGAAATTTACATAATAGTGGCTATCATAAGCACCAGTGATAGAGGAGAGATTTGGATAACTAATTGTCATGAGCAGTCACAACTTAACCCAAAAGGAATGTGTATCAAAACAGCTGAACCAATCCAGGATGGTGAGCTCAACGTCATCAATGAAGACCCATGCTCTGCTGTTAGTTCAGACAACACGGTGGAGGAAACAACCATGGAACTGCCAATAGGGCCCGGGCTGACCAAGGAACAATGTCAGCAGGTGTTAGCTATACTATGCCAATTTTTGGATGCATTCATATCTTGGCAGGGGAAAAGTCAGAGGAAATGGCCCGTGATAAAGCACCGTATCAATACTGGTGATCATCCAGCAATTAGCCAGCATTCGTATAGAGTGCCTCCAGCTAAAAGATGGATAATTTGGGAGGAAGTGGAGAAGATGTTGCACAATGACATTATTCAACCTTCGGAGAGTCCTTGGTCGTCTCTGTTGGTCCTCATAAACAAGAAGGATGGCACATGGCGATTCTGTGTCGACTATCGGTGGCTGAACAAAATCACAAAGAAAGATGTCTACCCACTTCCGTGCATTGACGACACCTTAGACTGCTTGAAAGGAGTTACATACTTCTCAACTATGTACATGCAGACAGGTTACTGGCAAATTGAGGTTGACGAAGCTGACAGGGAGAAGATGGCATTTATTACACCTGACGGCCTCTATGAATTCAAAGTAAGGCCATTTGGATTATGTAATGCTCCGGCTACATTTGAACGAATGATGGTCAACTTGATCCAACACCTTAAATGGACGATGTGCCTTTGCTATTTAGATGACATTGTCGTTTTCTCAAAAACATTTGAAGAACATCTGAGTCACATGTCAACTGTGTTGAAGTGTGTTGAGACTGCAGGACTCTGCCTCAATCCAAAGAAGTGCCTCTTCGTCGCCAAAGAGATAAAAATCCTGGGGCACCTAGTCAAAGGATATGGTGTCTGTCCTGATCCAGATAAAGTAAGCGCAATCACAGAATTTCCAATTCCTCAGCACATTTGTGATGTGAGAAGTTTTTTCTCGGGCTGTGCTCGTACTACTGACATTTCATAAAGGGATTTTGTAAGAAGGCACGTCCATTGCAAGAACTTCTGCAGGGAGACATCAAGTTATATTGTGATGAGACAAAAGAAAGCGCTTTCCAGGCACTTAAGGAGGCTCTAACTTCCGCACCAGTTCTGACCTTGTATGATGCGAATGCAGAACGTGAACTTCACACAGTTGCCAGTGGTTATGGGATTGATGCAGTGCTTGTAGAAGTTCAGGAAGGTGCTGAAAAAGTGATGGCGTATGCATCAAGAGTACTCTCAAAGTTCTCTACAACTGAGGAAGAATGCCTCGGTGTTCTGAGCTATCAAGTTCCAGCCGTATTTATTTGGCAAACTATTCACCATCATGACAGATCACCATTCTTTGTGTTGGCTGACTAGCTTGAAGGATCCATCAGGTCGACAAGGAAGGTAGGCAGTAAGGCTCCAAGGGTACGGCATCACAGTGGTATTCAAGAACGGGTGCAAACACAAGGATGCTGACTGCCTTTTGAGGAATCCATTAGTGGAACACAACAGCATGAATGAAATTTCAGCCCTCACTGAATTAGGTGATGTTACAGCTGAACAGAGGGAAGATCTAGCACTATTAAAGACCATAGAGGCCTTGGAGAAAGAAAAAGTGTCCAATGGAGAGTTCCAACTTATAAACGGGACATTGTATAAGAACAACTATGATCCACTAGGCCCCAAATGGCTACTGGTCATTCCAGCTCATCTCCAGCTAACTATCCTCAAGTATTTCCATGATGCTCCAATATCTGGTCATCTGGGATTCTTAAAGACCCTAAACAGAGTCAGATGCAGGTATTACTTTAAAGGTCTCTACCAATCTGACAAGCACTATGTGAGTCACTGTAAAGAATGACAGCGATGGAAGCATGTGCCACAATTACTTCCAGGGCTTCTTGTACCAATTCCACCTGCAGCAGCTCCATTCCACTGAGTTGGGATTGATCTTTTAGGGAGGTTCCCAAAGTCGACAACCGGTAACCAGTGGATAATAGTCTGCATTGACTACCTCACATGCTACGCTGTCACTAAACCTGTGCCGAGTGCAGAAACACCAGAGATCATAAAATTCCTTGTAGAAGACATTATTTTGAAGCATGGAGCATCAAGTGTGATGATATCTGATCATAGAAAAGTATTCCAGTCAAAACTAGTACCATAAGTAATGTCACATTGCAACATTATCCACAGAATGACAACTGCATACCATCCACAGACAAATGGTCTTACAGAACGTTTTAACAAGACGTTAGCACATATGCTGTCAATGTACATCAATGTCAATGTCAATGAGGTAAGCTACTGCTTATCTCCATTTGCAACAAATTTCTTCTAATTTTTTTTAATATAACAGTCATGTAGCCAAAGAAATGTGTAAAATATCTAATGTTCAATACACTTATCTTTCCAGGTATTCTAACAAGGGATTTTTGACAATGCCCACATGCAAGCACCAAGGAGAAAGACCCTACAAATGTGGACAACTTTCTATGCAAGACGTGAGAAGAATAAATAAAAAATGCTATGATACAACTGAGATGCGGATGCAGAACGAGTTCATTCTTAAGCATACTGTAACACTATTGCATACTCCTTTCCCTGATAATCCATTGTTTATTACTGTTTTATGCAATTGTTACTAAATTATTTATTTTAATGATTTGATATATATCGATTGTCAATTGTATTGTAATGAATGATGTCTGTATTTATGATCCTTGACTTAGTAGAAGTAAGTGTTCTGCTGGAAACTGTAAAACTTAATTATTTTTCTGTGACAATGTTTAATTTCTATTTAAACATACTGCAGTTGTTATTATATAAATTGTTCTATAAAAAATATTGTTCTATAAAATAATGCATGCTGGTTCATGTTAGGGCAAATTTAGTAATTGTAGTTAAAAGATGGAGTGCAGAACCTAGGAATGGAAAGGTGGCAAGTGCAAGGTAAAAGGTGGTTGGTTGGCAGGAGACACTCCTGGAAAGGTGGTAACAGGCAGTTTTGGCAGAGAGATAGTCATAGTTCAGTGGTAGCCATGAGCAATTGAGTTTGAAGTACAGAAGCAGTCGACTATTAAGTTCAGTGGCAATACTGGCCTTTGTGGTAAACGTATTGGAGACTAAGAAGAAGATGTGGAATTGGAGGCTAAATTAATTCATTGCAAGTTTACAATAGTCTCGGTTGCAAGTACATAATCTCCAAAGTATTATGGTTTTGTCATGTTGGCTTGTTGTGTAATACTAACATTGCCACAAAGAGGAAAAGAGTTAACACAGCCACAACAACTACTGAAATGTTTCTGCAAGTATATTGTGGTCACTAAATCACCACATCAGCCACCTACAGTACTACAAGTAATGTATCTTTAGTTTTGTATTCATGCATGCACCAACAGTTTGTTTAAAGTTGCACAATAGATTGTTCAATCAGAAAACATTGTATCAAACTGTGATTTTGCCAAGACATACAACCAAGTAGGTTCCTTTCCTGGTGATGCAAATTCGGAGAATCCTGAGAATAAATATTATTATTTGCAAGAACTTTTAATGCAGAGCAGTGTGTGTTAAGGAGAACAGTACTAGTATTAAATATCAGTACAGTAGACAAGTACCAATTATTTAAATAGTGTTCAGATAAACAAAACTAGCTGAAAGTTTAATATTACTATTTTGTTGCAAGTTACATTTTCTAAAGTTTCAATTTTGCATTATCAAAAGTGTAGCTAGCATCAGCTAGAATCAATAGTTTCATTTATTGTCTATAAAATCCAGAATCAAACTAGTTGTCAAATATCTTTTAGAAATATCAAACCATGGAAAAGTACTGTTTTCTGTTTAACAAAGAAACTGCAAGGTAAGGTAAAGTAATAAAAGTGTAGTTAATTTCAATATTATTCTTGTACCCATTTCTTAAAACAATCATAAGATTACAAAATATTCAAAGTATCAGATTTTCTATTGGTGCTTCTCTGTCAGTTTGTTTTTGTGTTAGATTTAATCATACTGTAGTCAGAAGTGTTGAACAGTGCAGCACATTAGCTTGTTTGTTTTATTAACCAGTAACATTCATATAGGCCTGTCTTGGTAAAGATTCCAAATTTAAACAGGTTACTGACTGTACCACAGTGTTATATACATTAGTAATTGTTTAAGTTTTACTGCCATAAATGTTTCCTTTTCATTTTGCCTTGAAGTTTTTGGAAAGCTATGATAACTAATGTAGGCCTAAGTTCACTTGATCTGAAATTCCATTTTTGGTTACAATTTCTTTAATTCCCTAAACCAGGGTGGCGACCATTTTTGTTAAACATTACAGTTCACTTAATTTGCAGTTTATACTGAACCTAAAAACATTATTTAAAAGGCATTACCTCTCGAAACAAATCTTTAGAGACGAAGTTGAAAAACGATTCCCTGTCCGGTTAAAACTAAAATCCTGGCACAGGTGTATCAACATAACAGTGGCATTTTGCAGTGCATAACGCGTTCATAACTATGTGCTGTTTAAGTGTGTGTAGACTCTAGGAGTACCACTGTTATGTTAATACACCTGTGCCAGGATTTTAGTGCCATTTAAATCCTCCGCCGGCACGCGAGCTGTGCACGCAACCATGATATTGACAGCCAATTGACTGCCAGGAAGCGCCAGCGGGAGTCACTGAGGGGGTAGCAGCACCTTTGCCGAATGTCATTCTGTGACTGCCGTGGAGACACCAGCTGGTCGTTGAGACGGAGGGTCGTCGTCCTTTGAGTTGGCATGGCCGACATCTTCCGGGACCGGCCAAGCAGCTGACAAGAAGAGTTGCCAACTGAGAATGCTGGGAATGTATGCTGGATGAGTTCTGTAATTATATTTGCTGATGTGTGCTTACTTGGTAGGACTACTGCCCAGAAATTAAGGAAGCTTAGTGAACTGAAAGTTAAGAGTTGAACTGTGGTTTGCTGCAAGGTGTCTGTGCGTGTCCTTCTAGAAAGACCTAATTTAAATGTTTAATGTGATTCTTCAGTTGATGTTTAATGTTTGAGTGGTATTTGACATGTAACTGCTTGGTTCCATAAAGAATTTCCACTTGAATGTTTCAAGTTTTGAACAGAATAATGACTGCTTGGTTCTTTAAAGGAAAGTTCTTAATAGAAAGGTTAAAATTTGTGCGCAGTTTATCACGCTTGGGTTTCTTTGAATGATCTTTAGTTTGCCAAACTGTAAATGTTTGATGCTTGTATTTAACTTGATAAAAGGGCTTGCAATTGACAAATTGTGTAAACTGCGAACTGGTAACAGTCAAAGGGGCTTGCCTCCTGTGTTAGTTATTTCCTTACTAAATTGTAAACTGCTTGGTCGACCTGCTGTGTGTGTGTTGTGTTGTTAATCAAACTGTATTCAGCCTGCCAGTTTTGACTGATAGTATTTTAATTTAATGGTGAATTGCTAAATCTGATGCCGTAAATTAGAAAAGAAAAGAAAAAGGGAAGTGCTTATTGTGAAGCTGAAGTGTTGTTATTCCTGTCTCATCGTTGAAACATGAAGTATTCTGGACGCTGGTTAAAATATTTTTTTCCAACTGTGATCCAACACTTCCATATTCAAGTTAACTTACAGCCAGGTTAAGCACATGATTTAATGTAGGTGTATTAAATTTTATTTAATAGATCCAGCCACAGCTGTGCCTCTGTAGTTTCCAAAACATGCTGTTATAATTGATAAGTTTCTTGATGTTAATTGTTCAACGGAGATGCTCTTCATAAATATAAATAAGAACTTAAGTTTAATGTGAAACTTCTCAACTCAATTTATTTGCTTTATTACATTTCTAGATGAATATTGGAACAATGTGTTCATCAACCAAGTCATGAATGAATAATACAAATTACCATGAAAATACATATAAAATCAACAAGAACTAACATTTCGTTTACCTTTTCTGTCCTTCTCAGCTACTCTTAGATCATGGAGAAACTTCTTCAATTACTTCGTATGTCATGTGAGACTATTTTGCGTCATCTTTTACACACAGAATCTGTAACAGACATTGATTCTGGTGGCAGCTTCTGTTCTGCGCAAGCCTAAAATCAACTTAATATTTAGATGCCTCATGTTGATGTAAAAGAGGTAGTTGTGTTCAATGTAACACTACAAAGTGGTCTGCGGCATGGCAAGTCATAGTTGAGACATTTTCCTGGAAGTGGCATTAAATTGGTTTGTTTGTTCCAATAAAAGTTTTATTAGAGCTTGCTTGTCTCCCAGCCTGCAACCACCAATTTCATGTAATCCTAGTCCTGGCCATCATATAAATCCAACAGAGATACCTAAAGGCATTATGCTAAAACCAGAAGACGAGACAGTCATTTCACAAATAATTACTAACCTCATTGGATGGACATTAATTAACTTATGTTCTTCAAGAATGTCATCAAATAGCAGTTGGGACCTGAACTGGATGAGGAATCTGATATTGGAGAGCTAACTGATGAGAATGAACAGCAGATCAGTCTTTGATTTAAAATAGGAGTGAACTTACAACATTGTGCTATTCTAATACACAATTGAATGGAGCTGTTAAAGAACATGTTATGCTTCCTAATGGCACCAATTATTTTGTAGTAATAAAAATATGACGAAATGTCTATGGTAGATTTCATTTGCATCCATCATTTATAACCAAACCATTTCCAAAAACCGCTATGTCCACATTACAGTTCCAAATGTCATTTTGTGGAAATAAAAATATTTATTTTAGATACAACTATTTTTGTGTGATTTTTGGGAACTATAATATAGACCAAGAATACAAAAGGAAAATATAATAAATAAAGAATGACATTAAAAAGTCAATAACAAGAGAGTTGAGTGCTGACCCAAGGTGGAAAATATGGGTTCGAATTTCAGTTCAACACAAATTTTCAGCTTCACTGTTGAATATATTTCATTGCTATGAAACAGTCAAAATGTTTCAATCTTTTGAATTCATAAGATTATGGCCGTTAATATCAACCAATGCCATTTCTTCTCATGCATGTCTCTGAAAAGAACACACACCATATCAATAAAGGTATTTTTGTTCAAGGAATCTATGATACACTGTATTTAAAAGAGGAGCTAACTCAGATGCAAATATAATATAGAATCTGATAGGGATTTTATAAGGACCTGGAACTTTATTCATTTTTTATGATTTAATCTGTTTCTCAATGCCACTAACACTAATACTTATTTCATTGGTGTGAGGATTAAATTGATGCAATCCTCCTGGGTGTTCCTTTGTACAGGAACAACTGTAAACAGTTAAACAGTTCTGTTTTTGCTTTGTTATCCTCAGATTCAGTTTCTATTTCAGTTATAACTGACTGATCACTAACTTTGATACCACTAATAGGCTTTACATATAATCAAAATTTCATTGGATTTTCATGATAGATCGTTTAAGAAAATTTGGCTGTGTAATCACTGCATACTTTGCTTAATGCTTTCATGACAGCCGAATGTGTTTCATTTAATATCTCTCTGTCTACAATGACTTTGTCATGGGGTAGGCTCTTAATATTTTGTGGCCCTGAAGACTGCAGTGATACACCATGGAAGTCTGTGTGTGAGTTCCTGATCCTCCTCTGAACATAGCTGACATTAAATCATTTGCAGAGCAACAGCCAAGTCTTATTTACTTGAACCTGTAGGACCTGTGACAAGAATCCTGCAATCCATGACATCCCAGATATACTTGATGTTCAAATCCAGGCACTGCAGAAACCATCTCAGTCTTTGGAGCTCCCCTGCAGTTTGCTGGAACCATTGCCTGGTGAAATGGTAGTGAAGTGGTGGTGGTCATCATCTTGAAATGTCATAGAACTATCAGGTTGCGGGAAGGCCACAAAGAGATGGAGATGGTCCCTGAGTAGCTCTCATGTTGTGGACTATTCAAAATCCCTTCTGTAATAGTGAGGCATTGTGTGTTCCTTTAATGCAGGATGCCAAGGTAAATTGAGGGCAATAATTTGAGATATGTTATTTCAGATAATTTAGGAAAAAAAGTATTCTTGTAATGATTCTTTGAATCTGAAAATAGTGGATAGTAATATGGCAATATGTGATGTTGGATCAAGCTGTGTGTGTGGTGAAGGCCTGATCTGTATTTTTCTAGCCTAGAATAAAAGGCTATAATTTGAGTGGGCAAAGAGAATCAGTGTGAGTACAGAATAAAGGTATTGGTAACAAATTGTCATGTGGCATACCCAGATATTTACATTTGCCCATATTTAACATCACTTTGACATATAATGCACTTTTTGTTGTATAGCCTAAATGTACATTGTCATTCTCTCCAGATTTGGTGTATTTATTTACATACAGTGTGTTTCACTAAGTGTGTTTGCCTCTGTAACTTATAAAATAATAGGTGATGGGAAATTTTAATGCAGTAGGTCAACACAAGAAATGTTGCACTTACTGCGGAGCTATGATCATAGTTTATTGTATCATTTTCCAAAGAGTTACAGCACAAAGATATAATTTTTTAAACGGAACAATAGTTTTTTCTATCGTGCATTGGATTCGTTGAAACCAGCTGCGTTCAAATCAATTTAAACTACATTTCTATCACTGTTAGTTTGGGAGCTACAACCCTTCAAAGTTTCAGGTGCAGATACCACAAACGCTGCGCATAATGCAATGCGCCTTCTAAATGTGGTGCAGTCGAGTTGTAACATCACCGGTGTCACGGAGCGAGAAGCTTCCTCGATGTGCTGTTAGACTGCCGACTGTCTCCGCAGACAGCCGTATACCCAACAGTTGGAGCCACACAAACAACCGCAGTTACTGACATCAGATGATGATGGCATACACGAACAACGAGTATGTTGACATGTTGCTGATGCTCGGCGAGTGTCGACACGATGCCACTGAAGCAGCCATGGCATATGCCATGAGATATCCTAAGCGAAGAGCCCCGGCAGCCATTAGTTCTTACGTGCCGAACAACGACTTCGGGAAACAGGCAGCTTGGTAAGGCGCCGCAGTAACAGACGAAGACCTGCAAGAAGTGAGAAAACAGAGATGTTTGTTTTACCTGCACTACACCACGATCCTCATGTCAGCATACGAGCCGTTGCTGCAGTCAGGGCTGGCGCAAGGCACGTGCAAAACGTGCGGCCGCAAGGAGCGGCACTTTCCGAGGGACGGCAAATCTGCCGCCCACCCTTATTTTTTATATTTTTTAGGACAAACTCAACATTCATGCCTACGAGGGGATTCGAAACCAAATCTCGGAGGGAGCGGCTTTGCCGTGGTGGAGTAGTCGAGAGGTCTAATGCGTCTCGCTGCGGAGCGCGCGGTTGCTCGCCGTGGAGGATCGAGTCCTCCCTGGGGCATGGGTGTGTGTGTTGTCCTTAGGTTAGTTTATCTAGGTTCAAGTAGTTTGTAAGCTACGGACTGATGACCACGCAGTTTGGTCTGATAGATTCACAAACATTTGAACATTTGGAGTGGCTTTGGGAACTGTGGCACAGCGCCTCGACTACCTGCCGGCCGCCCCTGTTGAACAAGGGGAGGGAGGAGGACTGATTTCTTGCTCGCCACTGTGGCAGCATCATCATGTTTACGCTGGAGGAAAAGAGAGGAGGAAGCAGTATGGCGTACACGCCAGTATTCTTGAGTGGAGCGCTACAAGCCTGTTACGCGCCGTGCATTTACTCACAACTAATTTTGCCGAAGACTAAATCTAATTTGTAAATTCGAATGCAATGTTTGATACTGTGGTTACATGTTAAGTCTGAAGCAATTTTGCTAAGCCCTTCAATGACAGTTTCCGAGTGTTTCATTCTACTCGCATTATGGAATTTAATTTTTTTTTTTGAACATTACCACAGTCAAACATGTCCAACACATACAATGGCTAGAAGCATTCCGAATGAGTAAATACGCTGCGAGTAAATACACCTGATAAAGACATTAGTAGTAAGCCTGGCATAAGTTGGGTTTCGACGTATTTTTGAACATTTTTGCTATCAGTTTCTGAGTGATAGTCGGACGTTTCGGTTTTTGAGCCATGAAACACCTGTCTCCGCCTGCGTGAACAACAAACTCTGATCGGCCGTTTTATTTGACAATACTACTCGCATACTATCACTTTGCCAACATTTATTTGCTGTATAATGCGTGTGAATCCACGTTTCATCTAAGTAAACTACTGCTCGCTTTGATTCTGATGAAAACCTGAGAAAGTATGGTCTTTTAGCAACAATGCCCTCTCGTCCACACAAAACAAAACGTTAATTTTGACACCTTGTACAACGAAAATCCAGAACGTTGCTTCTAAGGGTTTCCTTGTTAGCTTTGAAGCTCATTTCTGTTTTACAAAATTGGTGCAGTTTTCGCAAAATTCGTATTTCTTTCTATTGTTCGTAATACCATAGAAATTGCTGCCTGATAATACATTTATCCATATCATTGGTCACATACTTATTGTGAGCTGCTGCTTCTTCTTCTTGGGCGCTACTTTAACCGTATCTCGCTACACCTCGTCACGTGACCTAGTTCCTGGCACTGCCGCGTCACCACTTCGCCTTTCCAGGCAATAGGCATTGTTCATTGTTGCGTTCTCTACAATGAAAACTACAGAATTCGTAGATGGCCGAGGGAGTGAAGATTAGTCAAAAGCACTTTCATTGCATTTTGTAAGAACAGAAGAATTGGTGCGTCCGAATTTCTTGCAACTTGAGATGTAATAGGTAAGTGCTTTTCATAGAATGTACAATTTCTTGCAACTTGAGATGTAATAGGTAAGTGCTTTTCATATTACGTACAGTTAGTATTATGCATGCATGTTACTCATAGATTAGAATTTGTCTCCTTCCAGATTGCAGAATACGAAAATTTATTTTTCTTATGATCTGTGACTTCAAAAATTAGCAAGTCGGCAAATAAGCACGCGTCGTCTCAATAGCTAAAATGAAAATAAAGCGCAGAAAAGTAACGTGATAAGGCAATGACTAATATGTTGCCCCTTATTCCATAATCAGAAACGAAAGAACTGACACCTGGAAATTACGACAGGTGTCGAGTGTCAATTCATTGAAATGAACAACTGCAATGCAGTGAGTTAATATATTTCGACTAGCATTAGTTATCGTCGATGCCTGGGTGTCTATTTATTGCATTATATGTTACTCCATCTCCTTATTCTTCCTCTCTCCATTGTCTTCCGCCCCACTCTTTGATCGTTTCACCTACGCCTGTAGTGAAATTTGGTCTGAAATGCAATTTCACGTGGCTCAAATCTAATGACTTCAACTCCTGTACAGTGTATCCTACAGTAATATAAGATTTCACACACATTTGAACATTTTTGTAAATTCGCAAGGCTTATTAAAATTGACTACATTTCTTCAATCAGGTCTGACTCCATTTTTGAGCTGGTGGCCAGCGACTGTTTTGTACAAATCTGAAGAGAATGTCACCGATCAGTCATAATTTTTGTTTATATTTTCCAGATCTTTATAGATTTCGGGCACAGTGTGGCTCTTCTCAATGCTTTGAGTTATGTTTACATATATACCGTCATGCTGAACGTAATTGTAAAATGTTCAAATGTTTGTAGAGCTTATGGGACTTAACTACGCGGTCATCAGTCCCTAAACGCACAAACTACATATGAACTAACTTATACTAAAGACGGCACAAATATCCATGCCCGAGGGGGGATTCGAACCCCGACCGCAGCGGCCGTGCAGACCGTGACTGACTCGCTGCAGACCGCTTGGCAACCGCGGCCGGCGAACGTAATTGTAAACATGACGGTTAGATGGAAGCACACATTAAAAACTTTGAGACTGGCCACTCATTGGCAGAAACCTAGATAGATCGGAAAAGTAAAAACAAAAATTTCGATTGACTGCTGGTATTCCCTACAGATTTGTTTAAATAATATTGGACAATCGGTTTGTAAAAAAGAAAAAAAAAACGGGGGTGGGGGGCGGCAATTTAGCAGCTCGCACGGGGCGGCATTTGGGCTTGCGCCGGCCCTGGCTGCAGTCGCTGGTGTCAGTCTCACATCTGTGTGGCGTATAGTACACGGCCACAGGTTTCACCCGTACCCAGGAGCTGCATGGGAACGATTTCCGTGCAAGAGTGACATTCTGTGAGTGGGCCATGCGTAATTTCACGCTGGAGTCTTTACAAAGTGTTATGTTCTCTGATGAGTCCACGTTCAGAAATTATGGTGCAGTGCAGGGCCGGCGCAAGCCCAAATGCCGCCCCGTGCGAATTGCTAAATTGCCGCCCCCACCTATTATTATTATTATTATTTTACAAAACGTTTGTGGAATTTTATTTAAACAAATCTGTGGGAAATAACAGCAATCAATCTCAATTTTTGCTTTTAAGGCCAATTCACACTGTCCGTCACGTCATCGTCACGTCACGGAACCGTCACGTCAAGTTGTATTCACACTGTCCGTCCGTGTCCGTCACGTCAATTCGTTCATCTCAATACGCGATGTTGAAAGTGAGGTTATAAGTGGCGATCTGTTATGTAGAAAGTGGTAGTTTAATACTAGAAAGGGGGAACAACAACGCTAAATGTTATTTATGGCCAAAGAAAACTTTACAGTGTATGTTTGTGGCCAACTTACTGGAAACTGAAACAACATTTCAAAACATCAACATCTATTTTCAAGCGATAAAATAAACATATGAAGACATCAAACCATACTTGTAAGAGCATAAATAGCGCCTGTATACTTTAACCATTACGATTTGCTCGCTGCCATTGTTAATATCGTCGTAAACAACTGAATTTTTGTCTTTCATTAGAACTGACATTTTCATTTAAAGTGTTATTTAATGAAAAATGCGTAATCAAATTACAATCTTATTCAAATAAACAGTTTGCTTCAGTCGTTTCTTTTACAATGTTACGTAACATAAACCATTTTTTGATTTCAGATATCCGACCTCGATTTTAGTGGGACACTCAATTGACAAAAATATTCAAGTCGCCATGAAACATTTGAGATTTACCCCTAAACAAGGTACAACAACAACACGAAGATGAATAAAACACATTTGCATATAAACAGTGCAATCGTCGACTGCAACATGTAATTCGCGTGACGAAAATAGGTTAACTTCCGATGTTAGCAGACGGCCGTTTCGTCCAAACATTCTTCCCGAGAAAGCTTGACGGACGTTGACGTGACGTGACGGTCCGGTGACGGACAGTGTGAATACCGCCATTAGAAATACATTGCGGAATGTTCTGACGGACGGTGACGTGACGTGACGTGACGGACAGTGTGAATTGGCCTTAACTTTACCGATCTACCTAGGTTTCGGCTAATGAGTGGCCAGTCTCAAAGCTTTTAATGTGTGCTTCCAGCTAACCGTCATGTTTACAGTTACATTCAGTTTACTGTTACGGTATAGATGTAAACATAAAGCATTGAGAAGAGCCACACTGTGCCCGAAACCTATGTAGAACTGAAAAATAAAAACAAAGATTACGACTGATTGGCGACATTCTCTTCAGAATGGGCACCAGCTCAAAAATGGAGTCAAACCTGATTTAAGAAATCTAGCTAATTTTAATAAGCCTTGTGAATTTACAAAAATGTTCAAATTTGTGTGAAATCTTATATTACTGTAGGATACAATGTTCAGGAGTTGAAGTCATGAGAATTGAGCCACGTGAAATTGCATTTCAGACCGAATTTCACTACAGACAACAGGTGAAACGGCCAAAGAGTGGGGCGGAAGACAATTGAGAGAGGAAGAGTAAGGAGATGGAGTAACAGAATAATGCAATAAATACACATCCAGGCATCGACGGGTACTGATGCTAGTCGATATATTATCTCACTGCACTGCGACTGTTCATTTCAAAGAACTGATAATCGACACCTGTCGTAATTTCTAGATGACAGTTCTTTCGTTTCTGATTATGGAATAAGGGACAACATATTAGTCATCGCCGTATCACGTCACTTTTCTGCGCTTTATTTTCATTCTAGCTATTGAGACAACGCGTGCTTATATGCCGACTTGCCGATTTTTGAAGTAACAGATAATAGGAAAAATAGATGTTCGTATTCTGCAATCTGGAAGGAGGAAAATTATAACTTATGAATAACATGCATGCGCAATACTAATTGTACGTTATATGAAAAGCACTTACTATTACATCCCAAGTTGCAAAAAATTCTGATGTAACAATTCTTCTGTTCTTACGAAACGCAATGAAAGTGCTTCTGACCAATCTTGACTTCCTCGGCTATCTACCGAAAGTAATTCTCTAGTTTTCGTTGTAGAGAACACAACAATGAACAATGCCTACGCCTGGAAAGGCGAAATGGTGACGCGGCAGTGCCAGGAACTAGGTCACGTGACGAGGTACAGCGAGGTTACGGTTAAATTAGCGCCCAAGAAGAAGATACAAGAAGCTCACAATAAGTATGTGAGAAATATATTAGTACACAGCAATTTCTATGATATTACGAACAATAGAAAGAAATACGAACTTTGCGAAAACTGCACAAATTTTGTAAAACAGAAATGAGCTTCAAAGCTAGCAAGAAAACCCTTAGAAGCAATGTTCTGTCTATGGATTTTCATTTTACAAGGTGTCAAAATTAGCGTTTTGTTTTGTGCGGACGAGAGGGCATTGTTGCTAAAAGACCACACTTTCTCAGGTTTTCATCAGAATCAAAGCGACCATCAGTTTACTTAGATGAAACGTGGATTTACCCGCATTATACAGTAAATAAATGTTGGCAAAGTGGTATTGTGCGAGTAGTATTGTCAAATAAAAGTGATGGTCAGAGTTTGTTGTTCATGCAGGCGGAGACAGGTATTTCATGGCTCAAAAACCAAAACATCCCACTAGCACTCAGAAACGGATAGCAAAAATGTTCAAAAATACGTCGAAATCCAACTTATGCCAGGCTCACTACCAATGTCGTTATCCCCTGCAATTACTCGTAGTGTATTTAATCATTCGGAATCCATTGTAGGTGTTTGACATGTTTGACTGTAGTGATGTTCAACCATTTTTTTTCTTTTTTTTTCCATAATGCGGGAAGAATGAAAGACGCGGAAACTGTCATTGAAGGGCTTAGCAAAATTGCTTCAGACTTAACATGTAACCGCAGTATCGAACATTGCATTCGAATATCCAAATTAGATTTCGTGTTCTGCAAGATTAGTTGTGATTAAACGCACGGCGCGTAGCAGGCTGGCAGCACTCCACTCATAGAATACTGGCGTGTACGCCAGACTGCTTCCCCCTCTCTGTTCCTCCGGCGTAAGTACGACGGCGCTGCCATAGTCACTACGTTTATATGTATCACATCTTCCGGAAGACGAAAACCGATTTTCGTAAACCGTTTTTCGCTGTCGTGTTTACGTGGCATAGCCTCAATCGGATTTCGTAGCTAGCTTAAAATGGCGGCTGGAAAACAGCTGATTCAGTTCCTTATTTAGTCTGCACAATCGCTATTTTTCTTTATTTAAATACGTAGATTTATGTTCACTCTAATGTTTATACTTTTATTTCACATTAGAAAATATAACTCTTTCCATATGTGCCGAAAGTTCTTAACAAGAAAACACAATCTGACAAGCCAAGAACGCTTCAAAAACGGTTACGTTTACATGGGCACGAAAATCGATAGTGGAACTGGAAAACCGCTTTAGAGAAGCGGATTTCCAGAATCGATTATGGAGTGTTTACATGACCAACCAAAAGCGGAATTGGGAAATCGGTCTACGAAATCCGGTTTTGGGAGCCCATGTAAACGGGGTGAGTGGCGAGGGAGAAATCAGTCCTCTCCCCTCCCCTTGTTCAACAGGGGCGGCCGGCAGGTAGTCGAAGCGCCACGCCTCAGTTCCCGAAGCCGCTGCCTACGAGGTTCGGTTTCGAATCCCCTCTTGGGCATTAATGTTGAGTTTGTCCTACAAAATTAAAAAATAAGGGTGGCCGGCAGATTTGCCGCTCCCCGGAAAGTGCCGCCCCGTGCGGCCGCACGTTTCGCACGTGCCTTGCGCCGGCCCTGGTGCAGTGAATCGCCATAACATGCCCTACTGGGCCGCAGACAATCCTCGGTGGGTACGACCTGTCGACCGTCAACGTAGGTGGTCTATTAACGTGTGGTGTGGATTCCTGGGGTATGAAATCATCGGTCCACACTACTTCCCAGGTACACTGACAGGTGAATTATATCGCGCTTTTATAGCCGACAGTTTGGGTGGACTTCTTGAACATGTGTGTCTACACACGAGGGTCCATATGTGAATGCAGCACGATGGTCACCCAGCCCATTCTGCGCGTGCTGTTGTGGAGGAACTAAATAACAGGTTTGTAGGAGATGGTTGGGGCGCCATGGTCCTCATTCAAATGGCCCACAAGGTCGCCCGATTTAACACCAGTAGATTTCTTTTTTTGGGGATATCTAAAGGATCGTGTTTATGTCACTGAGCCCAAATCCACAGATGAACTAAAACGGCGCATCGAGGACGCATGTCGCTCCGTCACACCGGCAGTGTTACATCTCGTCCACAGATCCTTTCGACAGTGCATTGCATTATGCACTGAGGAACATGGACACACATTTGAACATTTCATGTAAATCAACTTCCCACCGCCATAACATCCATCACCCACCACACAGCCATGTATTATGTACAGCGTGTGATATCTGCCACTGAAACTTTGAAGGGTTGTAGCTCCCAAACTAACAGTGATATATCTTTGTGCTGTAACTCTTTGGAAAATGATACAATAAACTATTTTCATAGCTCCGCAGAAAGTGTAACATTTCTTGTGTTGACCTACCGCATTAAAATTTCCCATCACCTATTATTTTATAAGTTACAGAGGCAAACACACTTAGTGAAACACCCTGTATAAGATAAGTAAATTAAGAGGGTACTGTACACAACTTTCACCATAATTTTTTATGAAGTTTTGCCTCCTAAGTCGAGAACTATTAACATGAGGAGTAGAATTACTATTATTTCAGAAAAAAAAAAAACATCTTGGGATCCAACAAAATACTGACCATGTGGCTAATGTTGTCATAGCCGGATTGTGGGGTTTTATTTCCTTGTCTCGTGAACCAGACTGTTTTGAACAGGAAAGGAACTGAAATTAACTGCAGACTTTCTGCTGAACTAAGCGTTTTGGGAACTAAATATACTTTTTTCTCGTTGAAGCGAATTTATTTTCTCAAATGCGTTTCGACTTTTAAAAGGCAAATATGCTGCAGAGGGAGAACTGCTTTTTTTTTCTTTCCAAAAACGAATAATTCGGCGCTTCTGCAGACGATGGCCTCATAAACAAACTCGTTTCTGTAGAACATTCGTCTCTTGAAGGCTTTGCCATTCTAAAAAATGTGCACAAAACCAGTGTTCTACATACACTGTACAAAACGGTACACTGAAACACACGTAGATGAGTCGCAACACTTTGCAAACCATGTCCTACAGTAGCAAATGCTACTGATCGCCTGGCTACTGTATTCAAATGAAAGCAGCTCTCACTTTCTGGAAACGATGTATGTGTAGTGTTAGTGACACATTCTCGTAGGTAATATTCTTTCTGGCTCAATCGCTAAAAGAAAACAGTTATATTTTCGTGATATTCTTTCACGGTATCATGTGCCCCGCCACCCTCTCAGACTTCCGAAAACATGGCGGACGGTTGTTCAATTCGCGTCACTCTGGCTGCAGTGTTGCCCCTCTATGTTAGTCAATCTCTTTGCTTTCCAACAACTTCAGCATAATCTCTGGAGGAAAATGATTTAAACTTTTTCCTTTATGTGGTACAAACTTACCCCACAGTGCCAAAGTTGGCCAAGTTTGCGGTATTTAAGAAAAACAGTTTTTTGCAACTTTGAGAAATTTTTTGGCAAATTTCGCCATTTGCGTTCGAGTTTCATTAAACAGAAACTGTATTTAGTATTTAATTTACTATACGCTCATATTTTGTGTTTTCAAATGTTCAAATGTTTGTACAGCTTATGGGACTTAACTACGGGGTCATCAGTCCCTAAATTTACAAACTACTTATGAACTAGCTAACACTAAGGACGGCACAAATATCCATGCCCGAGGGGGGATTCGAATCCCCGACCGTAGTGGCCGTGTAGACCGCGACAGGAGCGCCTCAGTTCACTCGGCCACTGCGGCCGGCTGTGTTTTCAGGTAACAAGTTTTGCACCAACTTCTTCCTAATGCTTGGACTATATTGCGGTGCAGGCCATACCTAGTGAAATCCGACCTGAAAATAGACTCAAATGGTACCATTGAAATGTGAGTCATCCCTTCTGCCATCAGTGTGTCCCCGAACCTCACGTTAATACGCCTGACAGCTGTATTAAGATGAGACCAATCATGATGCTAAAAATAGTACCATTTGTGCTACTAGTTTCAGCATCTATCTGTTCCAGATCACCACCTTTGTCGCACTCCCCGTCCCTATCAAGACTATTCCCAGCTCCACTCACTATCACTACTTGATCCTGCATAACTCCTTTATGTTAACAGCCACCTGATCCAGAACTTCGCTCGGCTTTACAATGCAGATGACCTCCACAACAATTCCTGTAACTGGTGGCCTACACCCCTCCCATGTGATCTACCTAATAGCAGAACCTTCTTCTTTCTACTAGCATTGTCTGCGTTTGAAGTTTCGTAACAGCTGAAGTCTGCTGCTTGTTATCTAGCTGGCAGTTTAAGAAAATAGTCGTTTCATATAAAGAAATGATTAAGAAATTTAGCTCATCCTGAACCAACCGAATACACTATTAAATGTAAGTTACAAAGCCTGCACATGTAGTAGCCTCCCCAGTTTCAGTAATAATAAGATTTGCAAAAAAGATGGATACTATAGCCGAGTAAATAGGGTATAAAATATTTAACTGAAACATGCATAAAATGAAAAATAAATTTAAACAACACTTATAATTAAGTTTCAAAAAATTTTTTTCCTGTTACATATTCGACAAATTCATTTCTTTCTTAAGCTTAAATTATTCGCTTACAAAAAATTATTTATTAAACTGAAAAATATTGTATCATTTAGTTAATCCTGTCCTTACAGCTTGGGCATATTAACTGTTTTTTCCTTCTTTTGTTAATCTGACATATTCCTCATGTAAATTATGAATGGCAGTGATTTTCCGTCTTTGCAACTACAATGAAATGCGATTTTTTTCACACCAGACGCGTTTCGTTTTATTGAATGTAAAACATCATCAGTGGTCTGAAATAATAGAAATCTACAGTTTGTTTTTTGTTTAGATCGAAAACAGTTCTTAAATGGACCCTGAAAAGTAGGCCTAATGTTTGGTACTTACGGAAATTTTGTCTCCTTTTCGCTTCACATCATGGAATGCCGGTCTGTTTAGTGCAATACCGCCGGTTCTTCATGCTGTGTCGTTTTCTCACTACTTTCACTGTCACTGTTTCACTGTTCATAGTTGTTTTCCACAGATCAGAAGTGTTTGTTTTTGTTTTTACTGATTCTGCTCAGTGTGTTATTGGAGTGTTGCCAACCTCGCAAATGTAGTTCTTTCTCTATGTTTTATAATAAATTATGTTTCGATGTATTTAGTTTTGATGTAAGCAGATTGGAATAGTGGCAGAATAATACATGTATATATTTAATGGGAACATTATTATTATTATTATTATTATTATTTTATTTAATTTATTTAATTACTATTATATTATTATAATTGTTGTTAATATTGGTGGGGGGTTTTAGTAGTTACCCTACATCACATACCAGATTCAACAAGAAACACTACCCACTCCCCCCAAACACACACATCACACACATGCACACTACTTGCATTACCACCACCCAGGAGTTTAATATTACTGCACCACACCTCATATCCATCACTTTTGTCCTCCATCTCACTTCACATCACACCTTACCACATCCAGCCACCATTCAGTCATCTTTCCCTACTACTAAGAACTGTTTTCGATCTAAACAAAAAACAAACTGTAGATTTCTATTATTTCAGACCACTGATGATGTTTTACATTCAATAAAACGAAACGCGTCTGGTGTGAAAAAATCGCATTTCATTGTAGTTGCAAAGACGGAAAATCACTGCCATTCATAATTATGAAAGCAACTACGGACATTATGGCCACACAAACGAAGAATTCCTCATGTAAAACTTACACATTCTGTTGGTGGGGATCTGGTATAACTTGATTTATTGACAACCAAATTTGTTGAAGTCAGAGCATCTGAAGATGGCATAGGCGGATCCAGAGGGGGGGGGGGGGGGCGAAGGGTCGTTCACCCCTCCCCCCAGCAGCTCTCTCTCTCTCTCTCTCTCTCTCTTTTATTTATTTTTTAGAATGCGAAGCTAGCGTGCTATCACTGTCTTCAAAATTTTTGTTTGATTGGGCGTGGATCCGCGCCAGGAAGATGGCAGGTATTGCTGCTGAAACTAGTAATGAAATACAATAAATCGTGCCTAACGGCTTTGGCAGTCAACGTAACAAATATTCCTGTTGGATGTAGTGACAACAAATGAAACAAATGCGCTTATATTTCACTGAACTTCGCAAACGCAAGAGTCATCACCGTGTGTCGATATGGCAGGTTTCTTGGACGAGTACAGCTGTATATTCGATATTCTAGGAGTTATTTCGTATTTCGTCAAAAACAGTGATTTCTTCAAAAGGGTACCTTAACTACTCTAAGCAGGTTTTCGCTGGGACCCTTAAACACTCATTATAGCCTACCAGGCCAATTTGGATCATAATACAAGGAAAGTATTTCACACATGTAGCTACGCAAATATAGTAGTGGTCAAACTGATTACATTATTTAAAGCAGGACAGATGCGATAAGTAACTGGCAAAATACCACTTTTGTAGAAATATTTTAATGAATGACTACCGTAACACAAGAAACTTTCTTGCGTCACGGTCAGCACGGCCACTACGGTCGGAGGTTCGAATCCCCCCTCGGGCATGGATATTTGTATTTAGTGTAAGGTAGTTGATAAGTAGTTTGTAAGTTTAGGGACTGATGACCACGTAGTTAAGTCCCATAAACTTAACATTTGAACAAACTTTCTTGCACAAAATAATAATACTTAAAAAAAAAAAAAAAAAAAAAAAAATCACTCCAGTGTAATGGCTGATGGTTACAGCGCAATGAGTGACAGACATGGATAGTTAACTCAGCTTGCCAAATGTGCACTGACCTGCCGTCAATGGGATTCCTGTCTCAGGTACCTAGAAATAGCCACTAGTTCATATCGAGTTACAAGACACATGTTCTACAGCTGGAGTTAAGATTTACTAAGAAAACTAAAAAAAAAAAAAAGTTTACACAACACGTCTGTTCAAGGTTAATTGTGCCTGTCAATAATCAGTATTCAGAACTTGAATATATGCAATAAACGCATTTATATTAATATATACAGGATGTTACATATACACGAACAAATATTTCTAGACGTGACTCAGGACACTATACCGAACAACGTTAGTGTGAATAAGAGTGCTCTGTCATTTGGAGACTCTTAATGTAGGTATTTAACGCCGTGTGTTTTCAGGTTAGGTAGTACCTTCACGTATTCGTAGCACCAAGACGCCTGTACTGCCAGAGATCAGGGCAAACGCGAATGATGCTCGGCTACTTGCGTAGTAGGCTGTTAGTGGTAGTAACGCGAGGAGATCTAATGGAAGTCTATATGGCCAGGCGTCTTTTACTTGCGGCACAAGTATGGCAAAATAGAAAAAATCAGTTGCAACGTTTGTCGCGTGGGGCAACTGTTCAACCCAAACAAAAAAGAACCAACACACTGATATCCGTACACATTAAAATAACAAACATAAAAATGTTTGTACTTGTATAATTAAGACGGCCTGTGACCCTTTATTCACTGCTAGAACTCGTGCGATAACCGGCGCAGTGAGCAGTGAGTAGAATGAAGAAGGTCACGGGTCAGTAGTGTGTGTGTGTGTGTGTGTGTGTGGATAACTTCACTGTTCATTTCTGGGCTGACACAGGGAATATTTTAGTATTCGACTACGGCCTGTCAGTCCGTAATTTTCAAGTGATGTTAACGCCGCCTGTGAAAGTTTACAATGCAGGCTATGATCAGTGTTTAGACAAGCTGAGAATTTGGGTTTCTCGTGTGGGGGACTAGGGTAACCCATGCAGTCATGAGTAGTCATGGTGATCACTATGTCCTGGTGATATAGTCGTCAGTGCGACTGCCTAGTAAGCAGCAAATCTGGGTTCGAATCCCAGCCAGGCACAAATGTTCAACCTTCTCCATCAACTTTATTCACTTCCACTGGAAGCCAATGTCGTAAATTTCTTTGCGTCTTCATCCATGATCATGATCAGCTGTTAAGTTTCGCAAGCAAACGTAATATTAGAGATGTCATTAAAATTGAATAAGCTTTTGCTGAAATTTCTTTCCTGTCTTTACACTGGGAAGAGTGTTAATCACGGCTTTTGTTTTTATTTGATGATATCCAAGAGGATTTAATATGTCAATAATCCTGTATAAATCCAACAGTATCATATATAAATAAAATATCTTCGTGAATATTTTCTGACCTTACTAAGTAGATGGATATGTTAGATTTAATTAAAGGAGACTATATTTCCCAATCGCTAACTCGAAAAATTGGCTTCCAGAAACATGCCAACATTGGAAAAACGTACGTCTGTGCCTTAGGAGGCAATATAGCCCTTCATTTACTACCATATTGTATCTATGTCTTCTTAGATACAATACGATTTGTGTACTTCCTGTCAAATTTAACCTACTTCTTGGTGTACGACACGTCTTTAGGCTGAGTGAATCTATTACATAAAATTTAAAAAATGTAAGTTTCAGATTTTTGTGTCCTTTTGGATAAAGTACTGTGATCACTAATAGAGAGAGGGATCTAAAGAAACCTGAAGAAAAAAAGACGAAATAATGCGATTCTTCTTTGCCTTATTCTCATGTATGAATGGTGCTTACCTAGCACACGTGTTGAGCTAACATCACTGTTACCAGCAATCCAAATGCAATTAAACAAAAGTCTAGAATGTCGGTCTGGCCAGCTAAGACGGTACATAGCAGGATTGAGGAATATATCTTTTGTGGAGGACCAGAAGCAATTTGGAAGGGGAGACGTCAGAAGAAGAAACTCATTACCGACCTCGGTATAGTTATATTTCTGGGTAGCAATGTGAATATTCAAAGTGACTCTAAAATACCCGCGTGGCAGACGGGGTGGGAAAGGGGGGGGGGGGGGAAGGAGAGAGGAGGGTCTGGCATTCTGGGGAACGACAGTTCTGGAGAAAGTTGTGGACTGCCGCTCATTTTTCTTTCAGTTGGAGCTCACGACCCTCGCTCTTTTCATAGAACTAAAGGACACTCATTAACAGCAGACAGCGCTTCTTTTACTCATCCCGTGAAATTTCTCATTAATGGCAGTAATTTGCCTCGAGAGCTACGATTTAACTTCTTATTCTGCCGTCAAACGTCTTGTTGCACATTCTTTTACGCTCACGAACTTTCTCCCTTTTGAGAAGAAATAAAATGTGTATTCCAGCTGTTACCTCTATCTCTTCGATTGCTTCAGTGGTGATACAGTACAAAATCGAAACATCAATAAGCACTCCTGAGGGAAGATATTGCTATGTCAGCAAAATATACTCACGCATATATGAAATTTTGAAAGTAGGGGGGAGATATTCGTACAACTCTCACCTCTATAGCTCAGTTCGAAAGATAATTCCTCGCGAAAGAGAAGGTGTTCTGGGTTCGAGACCCGTGTTCGACAGACAGATTTCATCATTCAGATACGTTTTACATGGTACACATTCGGTGGTAAAAGTGCACTTTCGGCGTCTACGGTTTGTGAATGACGTGTGTCATTTGTTCGATAACTGAACGACTGACAGGAATCGCCGTTTGTGTGGAAGTGAAATTGCTGCAGATACATACGAACATGGTTCGCGGAAGACAGTGTGTTCAACGCATTAACAGAAGCTGATGTAACACGTCACAGAATTGTCATATAAGGTGATTCAACTGCCTTTACATCTGGCTAAAACCGTTCTGAGTGCCATTGCTGGAAATATGCTTCTATTACGAATGTATTATAGTAGGACTGATCAGATCTTTACAAAACATTGCTAATGGCGACCCTCTTCCTTTTGCATACAGTTTTACTGCACACTCTTCCACTAACTTTAATTAGAGAAATTTTAGAGAGGTTCAATTGCAACATATGTTACTTCAAAGAAATATTAATTTTTATTGTTCAGTTCTAACTACAGAACACACTGATAGAAGAGAAGAATTTTTTGTAATTTTTCTTTCTTTCCTTTTTTTCTGCAAAGTTTGAAAATTTTTTAAAAACTTTTACCGGCTCCTGCGACACTCTTGTTCCCTGTATGCGGCACATCTCGGTGTCGGAAGAATTGTTTGGAAAGCTGTGGGATTAGATACTCAGTTCGATGTTCAGCTTTGCTCCGAATCACAGCTATCTTTCCACGAAGAGAAGTGGAAGGAGTTGAAGGTACTATCATTGATGAAACAACGCCAAACTTATCAGTCGGTTTCAAAATAAATACAAATTGCGTCACAAGCCACAATTTGGCGCAGTGGAGGCGTTAGTGCCAAATATTTTGTTAATTAACATATTAATTTTTTCCTATGTCCTGGAAACTGAATGAAATTTAAATCACTCTGGGCCTCTTGTGAAATTTTCACCTGACTCCTATTGATGATTGATCGTGGAAGGACTGAGCGAAAGGGTATTGAACGTCATTGTGTACTAGAAGCTGAGTTAAACATCACTTATTACTAACTAGCTTATGTGCCCGTGCTTCGCAACGCTTGTTAAAGAGGGACCTTGTATATCATGGTGTTTTAGGATTTCGGACCAAGGTCAGCAAAAGCAGAATCCTTGTTGGATCTCTCTGTCAATAAACTCAGTTCTCCTAGCCAATATGTCAAATTTAAGTAGCATTCGTAGTCGAAAACGATGAATGTTCATAAGGTTTTTCATACAAAAGGTGCAATTGAGTCCGTACTTCTGAACGATGTAAATTTAATGTTAGGTTGTGTTCATAAAGTTAAGACTGCGGTGTGTAATTGTCTTTTTGGCGTAAACTTCTGAAAAGACTTCTATAGTTGAGATGAGAAATAGTTATAATAATAACAGCGCCATGTATTGGTTCTATGGTGTAGTACAAAACTGTTTATCTCTCACAGTAAGTGTATGCTGAAGTATTAGTGTGTTGCATTGTTGCACTGGGGAGAATTAGTTATTCTGTATGTAGTTCTCCCTATTATCGAAAAACTCGACGAATGTTGAAAGTCTGGTAATTTAATCAACAGAGCAGTTCATGTCTGTTTAAATAAGAGGTCATGGTGGTGTCATTTTGCGATAAAGTAAGTCTGGGTAATCTTTGAAGGAATGGCGTCTGTATAGAACTTTCCAAAATGTATATTATTTCCAGTGAATCGTCTTGACTGTGTTACAAGTAGTTTAAGTTTTACGCTGTTACAGGTAATATGTATATTTCCTTAGGACACGAAACATGGAGCACAAGAGTAGTAAGAAAACAGAAGATCGTGAAGGCCAGTGTCATGAAACAACAGGACAGAGCACAAACCGTTGTACTCAGCTTAGTTCCGTTAGGTCCCAAAGAGGTTAAACTAGGGTGTACAATTTCTAGTATAAACATAAGTCTTGTTTAGTATCCGTCAAAAGAAAAGTTGCCCAAGTCCCATACCTGACAACCATCACACTGAAGATTCCCACAAAGAATCTTGGTACGAAAAAAACAATAAAGAATAACAGTGTGCAGGACTCTTGACTAAGAGATTAAGAAATGGCAAAGTAAAAACTGGATTGTGAAATGCAGTCATATTCCTGGACACATGCTTGGATGGCAAATAAGGCTAAGGGGACAGCAGAACTCGGGTGTGGATTCTTTTTTGTCGTCGATGGGAAGAGTGAGGTAGGTGGAGATAATTTTGACAGTTTTAGTGGAAATAACAGCAATATACTGAAAACGTAATTTACCTGTAAGGAAGTAAACAGGTCAAAACTACACTACTGGCCATTAAAATTTCTACACCAAGAAGAAATGCAAATGATAAACGGGTATTCATTGGACAAATATATTATACTAGAACTGCCAGGTGATTACATTTCCATGCAGTTTGGGTGCATAGGTCCTGAGAAATCAGTACCCAGAACAACCACCTCTGGCCGTAATAACGGCCTTGATACGCCTGGACGTAGAGTCAAACAGAGCTTGGATGGCGTGTACAGGTACAGATGCCCATGCAGCTTCAACACGATACCACAGTTCATCAAGAGTAGTGACTGGCGTATTGTGACGAGCCACTTGCTCGGCCACCATTGACCAGACGTTTTCAGTTGCTGAGAGACCTGGAGAATGTGCTGGCCAGGGAAGCAGTCGAACATTTTCCGTATCCAGAAAGGCCCGTACGTGACCTGCAACACGCGGTCGTGCATTATCTTGTTGTAATGTAGGGTTTCGCAGGGATCGAATGTAGGATAGAGCCACGGGTCGTAACACATCTGCAATGTAGAAATGTAACGGCCACTGTTCAAAGTACCGTCGATGCGAACAAGAGGTGACCGAGACGTGTAGCCAACGGCACTCCATACCATCAAGCGCGGGTAATACGCCAGTATGGCGATGACGAATACACGCTTCCAATGTGCGTTCACCGGGATGTCGCCAAACACGGCTGCGACCATCATGATGCTGTAAAGAGAATTTGGATTCATCCGAAAAAATGACATTTTGCCATTAGTGCACCCAGGTTCGTCGTTGCTTACACCATCACAAGCGCTCCTGTCAATGATGCAGCGTCAAGGGTAATCGCAGCCATGGTCTCCGAGCTGATAGTACATGCTGCTGCAAACGTCGTCGAACTATTCGTGCAGATGGTCTTTGTCTTACAAACGTCCCCATACGTTGACTCAGGGATCGAGACGTGGCTGCACGATCCGTTACAGCCATGCTGATAATATGCCTGTCATCTCGACTGCTAGTGATACGAGGCCTGTTGTGGGTTAACTTTTGATATATTTATAAATCTTTTATATATAATGATGTTCCATGATTTATGTTATGTATTCTGTGATGTATTATTCTCTAAGAAATAAACAGTGGTTGTTAAGTATTGGAATCACGGTGTTGTGTGTTCGTCATATTTGGTGCCGAAACTTGTGTAAAAATTACGATTTTTTACGTAATTTTGACGATAAAAAGCTTGCTTCACGCTGCTGGAAGCGGGATATGACGTCGGACCACGTCACAAGATAAGCCTATTCCGATATAATACGATTTTATGAACTCCTTGCCTCGAAAGAATGTTAGCAGTAACGGCATAATTCACGAACTTTGCTTATATCAAAAGAGTGAAATCTTTCGGTTTGAATACCTAATTGATAGCAAAAGATTCAATTACGCTTACGCCAACACAAAAGCAGTTCCGTAATAATGCCAGACGAGATAGATACCGGGAAACAGCTATCAAACTTTAAAATAAAAAGAACTAGGGAGAGGACGAATGCGACGCGGTTTTGTACGGCTGTCGATGAACTTACGACAGAAAGTCCAATGGACGATTTTGAACACTACATAGAACGTCTTCAAGATACTTTAGAGAAGCTCACTTCCTTAGATGACATTATTCACGACCTCTTAAGTGATGATGAATATGACGCAGACGTATCTATCTGTGAGGAATATATAGACAAAACTAAACACGCAATACATAAGGCTACAAAAGCAATCAATTGCAAGCTTTCAGCCTAACATCACAAATGAATATCACGTTAAGTTCCCATACACTCCACTGCAGGCATGCATTCAGTCAAGTTACCTGCCATTAAGCTTGAACCATTTTGTGGAGATATCGAAATGTGGTCCCGCTTCTGAATCAATTTGAATCAACTATTGATAAAGACCCATCGCTTTCTACAGTTAATAAACATGTTTTCCTTCGAGGGTATCTGTCAGGAGAACCGAAGTTGTTAGTAGATGGAATACCTATTACAGCTAGCACATACGAAGACACAAAGAAAATTTTACTGCATCGGTACGGAGATAACAACCGTATTATACAGGCGCACCTCGATTATTTGGATGCGCTAAAGCCAGTACAGTCAGAGACACCTGAAACACTGAACTGTACATTCCTAGAGTGTAATCGCCGTATTCAAGCGCTGCGTGCCCTGGGGGAAGATGTTGTAGCATACGACAAAGTTCTCACACCGAAAATTTTACGAGCATTTCCTGCTGAAATGTGTCAAAAATGGGTTATTCATGCTAGAAGAACCGAAATATCGGAAGGAGATGTACTGAAATTACTTAATGTTTTGGAGGAAGAAGTTCAGGGTGCTCTTACTGCACAAAAAATTTGTGGAGAACAGCAACTATCTTCCAACTACACGCCCACTGCTGCGACATTTCACACAAATTCAAAACAAGCTAAAACCACTCGGAAAATTAAACAAGATGTAAAACCATATTGTATATTTTGTGACCCTCGCACTCATTGGGCTCAAGACTGCAATATAGTAACAGACATCCACCAACGTATTGACAAATTAAAGCAAGATAATCGTTGTTTTATATGCCTAAAACGAGGTCATAATGCTAAAACCTGCAGTAAGAGGGGGAAGATTTCGTGTTCTAAATGCAGGAAACGTCACCATAAAGCGATTTGTACTGACACTACTACTTCTAATTCACCTTCTCAGCAAGTTACCACTTCTTCTGTAGGGAAAATTGACATAAATTCAGCAGATTTTACATATCTTCAGACAGCTCGAGTTTGGGTCAGTGGACCAACAGGATTAAGCAGACTCACTCGCTGTGTTCTAGAGAGTGGCACTCAGTCGAGTTTCATTTCAAAGTTTCTCATTGATGAACTAGATTTAAAAACTTTAGAACATCGTGACATATATGTCAATGCCTTTGAAATACCTTGTGTAACTTCAATGTGTCGTAGAGTTGTAGAATTCACTCTGAAAGGGATATTTAAAAATTCCACAATATCTCTTACTGCATTTGAAAGCACATACTGATTTGCTGCTCACCCAGCTGTCCCACCTGAAATAACAAAACAAGTGTATGATCGAAAACTTCAGTTAGCAGACCCAAAGGACGACACAGAAGATCTTCCTATTGAGATCCTTATTGGAGCAGATCACTATTGGAAAATCATTAAGGATTCCCCTCCTATTCGCTTAACACCATCCATTGTACTGATACCTTCAACGATGGGTTGGATTCTTAGTGGGTGTAAGTCAAACACCATGGCAAACCCTGTGGTGACAAACTATGTTAGTTTGGGTTCAATGACATCAACAGACAATATTTTAAGACGTTTCTGGGATTTAGAAACAATGGGAATCACAGCGGACCAAACAAAGACTCTAAATCCGAAAGAAATAGCTTTATTGCATGATTTCTCAAAATATTACTGCATTGAAGGCAATAGGAGAGTGGTTTATTTACCTAGAAAACCCAACATTATTGTGCCTAATAATCTCTCACAAGCAGAGATTAGATTTATTTCACTGGAGAAAAAGATTACAGAGGACACTAACTTAAAACACATTTATGAAATGCAAATGATAGACCACATAAGAAAGGGACATGTAGAGGTTGCCCCTCCTGAACAAACATCAAATGACATATTTTATTCGCCACATCATGCAGTAAAGAAAGAAAGGTTAGGTGTTATCAAATGGAGGATTGTATTTCATGGTTATTCCCACGAAAATGCTGTACATTCACTGAATGACTCTTTGGAAATTGGCCCTAATTTACTTCCAGATATTCTTTCAATATTATTAAGATTCCGCTTATATCCAGTTGCTTTAATTGCTGATATTAAACAAGCTTTTCTACAGTTAGTTCTACATAGAAAAGACCGAGACTTAACAAGGTTTTTTTGGTATAAAGTAATCATGGACCAACAAGGAAACTACATTACAACGAATGAAAAGATTACATACCGCTTCACCCGACTACCTTTTGGACTAACTTGTAGCCCCTTTCTTCTTGCAGTCACACTAAAAGAACGTGCTACAATGCACAAAAGGAATTTTCCTCAAGCTGCTTTTCTTGTTGAAAATAACATGTATATGGATGACTTTGTAGCAGGTGCTGAAGATGACAATGCTGTGACTTCCTTATATTATGAACTTACTTCACTTATGGGTATCATTAGCCTACCAATGGCAAAATGGGCCACAAACTCAAAACAACTGATTGAAATTTGGCAATCAGAAGGTGTCATTAACGTTACAGATACAGAGGTTCTAGGAATTCACTGGGATACATGGATTGATATGTTCAGTATTATTCACATCAATGTCATAAACTATATTAGAGATCGTCCTGCCACTAAGCGAGAAGTTCTTAGAAGCACTGCAAGTTTCTATGACCCACTGTCTCTCTCGCTGCAAAAATAATTTTCCAGGAAATTTCGTCAAGAGGGACTGAATGGGATGAGCTCTTACCTTCTGATCTTGGTAAACGTTGGCAAATGTGGGTATCAACCTTACCATCATGTTTGGACATGAAAGTCCCTCGATGGGTTGGTGTTCCTGAAGAGACAAAAACAGAAATACATTCTTTTCAGATGCATCAGAAAAGGCCTATGGAGCAGTGCTTTATCTACGATGCAGCACTTCAAACATGACATCAGTCAATTTAGTTTGCAGTAAAAACAGATTAGCCCCAATCAAGAAAATAACTCTTCCGCGACTGGAACTTCTAGCAACACTTCTTGGGTCGAGGTTACTTCACTATTTCTGCAAGGCCACACACTATGATGCAAATAACGCAACACTGTGGACTGACTCAACTGTAGCCTTAGGATGGATACAACATGACCCCAATAGATGGAAGATATTTGTTTCAAACCGTGTTACAGAAATACAAAAATTAACAAATCCATCACAGTGGAGACATTGCCCCGGTGATCAAAACCCAGCTGATCTACTCTCAAGAGGTACCACAGCAGACAAACTTCAAAATTCCATTACATGGTTCCACGGGCCTGCTTGGTTAACAAAGAACAGAATGCATTGGCCAGGACTTAGGCAGAAGAATTTAGATTATTCCTTGCCAGAAAGAAAGAAACAAACAAACCAAGTCTTCATGGTAAAAACAAGACCCCCGATTTTAACAGCTACACGGTATAGTAACTATTACAAACTGTTACGAGTTACAGGATGGATTCTTCGTTTTAAACGACAGTTAATGAAACAAAATAAGACATTAGGAGAATTAACAGCAACAGAATTGCAAGAAGCACGTACTTATTGGATTCGTATTGTTCAACAACAACATTTTGCAGTTGAACTGCATGCTCTGCATAACAACTTGCCTCTGCCACAAAATTCTAAAATAGCTCGTTTTAATCCATTCCTGGATGATGGCCTTATTTGTATTGGTGGACGTCTACAGTTTGCAAAATTAACAAGAGAACAAATTCACCCAATACTTCTTGATGGACAGCATCATTTCACTCATTTACTAATCCGGCAAACTCACATTCGTCTGCACCACCTTGGGGTAAACATCTGAGCTGAGGACAGAATTCTGGATTCTTAGAGCTCGTCAGACAATAAAACGTGTTCTACACTGTTGCCTACCTTGCAAGATGGTGAAAGCTCGTTCTGTTCAAGAAATAGAGGCTCCATTACCCGCTGAACGGGTCTCAGCATTGAAACCATTTAAAGTCACAGGCATCGATTTTGCTGGTCCATTATACGTCAAACAAGGACATATAACAAAGAAAGCATATATTGCTCTGTTCACTTGTGCAACAACACGTGCCTTGCATTTGGAATTATGCTCAGATATGTCAACTGATAAATTTCTTCAAGCTCTACAAAGATTTGTGGGAAGAAGAGGCGTGCCTAGTACAATTTACACTGATAATGCTACTACCTTCCATTCCACCCACACAGAACTAAAGGAGCTCTGGCAGGCTCTCATGGCCAGTAAAACATACAAGTACCTTGCTCAGCAATCTATAACATGGAGATTCATTACCCCACACGCGCCTTGGTGGGGAGGATTTTGGGAACGAATGGTGGGTTCAGTCAAACGTTGCCTGAGAAAGGTTTTAGGACAGTCACAGATAGATGAAGAAGGTCTCAGCACAATCCTGGTCAGCATAGAAGCAGCACTAAATTCAAGACCAATTACACAAGGAGGAGAAGAAACTGAGCCACTGACACCTGCACATTTTCTTGTAGGTGAGCGACTGACAACGTTGCCCACAGGTCCAGAACCGACAGTCAGGAAGGATTTGTCCAAGGAGTTCCAACGGCAGCAACACATGGTAGAGCATTTCTGGAACAGGTGGAAGAAAGACTACCTGATCCTGCTCAAAAACTTCCATGAAACTCATCAACCTAGGACAGGTTCTGGGAGACTACATTTGGGTGATGTTGTACTTCTACAGGAAGATGTTCGTCCACGTCACATGTGGAAGAAGGCGTGGATAGAAGATCTTCATGAGGGAAGAGATGAGAAGATACGAACTGTCACATTACGAACTTCAGATGGAACCATAATTTCACGGCCCATTCAGCTGGTCATTCCTCTTGAAATTGACCAGGGTGGGGAGGATGTTGTGGGTTAACTTTTGATATATTTATAAATCTTTTATATATATTGATGTTCCATGATTTATGTTATGTATTCTGTGGTGTATTATTCTCTGAGAAATAAGCAGTGGTTGTTAAGTATTGGAATCACGGTGTTGTGTGTTCGTCATAAGGCCGTTGGGATCCAGCACGGCGTTCTGTATTGCCCTCCTGAACCCACCGATTCCATATTCTGCTAACAGTCATTGGATAGCGACCAACGCGAGCAGCAATGTCGCGAAACGATAAACCTCAATCGCGAAACGTGATTGTACGCATTTCTCCTCCTTACACGAGGCATCACAACAACATTTCACCAGGCAACGCCGATCAACTGCTGTTTGTGTATGATAAATCGTAATCTTTCCTCATGTCAGTACGTTGTAGGTGTCGCCACCGGCGCCAATCTTGCGTGAATGCTCTGAAAAGCAAATAATTTGCATATCACAGCATCTTCCTCCTGTCGGTTAAATTTCGCGTCTGTAGCACGTCATCTTCGCGGTGTAGCAATTTTAATGGCCAGGAGTGTATTAGGGGATCAACTGAGATATCTAGGTTCTGAGGTATTGTCATCGGCTGAATGAACTAAGTACTACGGTTTTCTGTTGGTTCTATGGAGTGGAGACATCAACTTTCAGACGACTTAAGTAGTGGTAATAACAGAAAGTTGCAGAGGGTGTTGGTGTAGATTTGCGTTTACTCTACCAAAGGAATTACATAAGCAGTTGGGTTCAGACAGTGTCGTGAGCGGGTAGAGCAATGCAACAACTTCGTGACTTACCCGAAGCTATGGCATGGAGAGCTGTAGGAAGGTTGCTAGCGGGACTAACACAGAGGGAAGTGGCTGCAGCTATTAGACACAAAGTGTAATTTCGAGGACCTGGACTCGATTTAAGACTACAGGAACTGTTAAACGAAAACGAAGCAAGGTCTTCCAGAGTTAACATCAGCAAGAGATTACCATTATCTCCAGTTAACTGCCCGTCGAGACAGGAGGTTGAATATAACTCAGCTGCAACGTACCCTCCAGGCAGCAACAGGACGCGCTATATCAACACAAACAGTCAGAAATAACTTTCAGGAACATGGCCTCTAGGCACGGTAGGCTATGGCGCGTATCCCATTAAAACCAAGACACCGTTTAGCCCGCAGAAACTGGGCGGAGGAACATTAGGATTCCCTTCGTAACGAATAGAGCCAGGTTTTGTTCACCGTTGAGTCAATATTTTACGATGATCTCGACATTCGTCGTTCCGTCATCTGGAGATAACATGGACCTCGGAACAGCAGGATTGCTTACGTGCAGGAAACATCACCATATCATGATATGATGGTGGTGGACGAATAGTTTGAGGAATCAGTATTGGCGGACATACGGACCTCTATTTCGTTCAGTATGGCGCTTTGACTGCTCAGAGGTATAGAGTTGACATCCTTCGACCTTTTGTTGTGCCCTACGCTGGTGCCATAGGAGATGGGTTCCTTCTGATAGACGATAACGATCGTATACATAGAGATGAATCGGTGTACAGTATGCTTGAATCTAAGGGAAGTCAACGTATGGAATGGTCAGCTTGGGTACCGGACATAAACCCGATTCAGCGTGTCTGGGATGCACTTGGCAGAACCATTGCAGCCAGACCACCACCTTCCACAACGGTTGCAGAGCCGGATATTGCACTCATGGAAGAGCTGATTGATGACCTCATACCGTCAGTGTCACGCAGGTGAGGAACTTACTGGCCGTATGAGGTGATCACACATCACATTAGAGGGCAACGTGACTGACTTTTTCACTATTACGGTAGCCCCATTGTGCCTCGGCTGACGTAAACGCCAAGTAAACCTCAAGTAAGGAGTTGAGACAGCAAAATATCGTATCACACACAAATTACAATCGTAACCATATGTATATTATGATGTTTCACCTGATCCCCTAATTGTTTTGAGCAGTGTAATTTAGTGTGGTTGCATAGACTTTCTCGGCGTAATAACTGATAATATCTTTCTCGGGTCTGAAACTGGATAGCATCGTCAACTAGACACAATATTTTGGCAGACCACCTGGCTGCCATCTTCAGGTTAGTGCGCTGATTGCAATTACTCTGACAATTATTCCGGCGAGTAAGCACTCCCCTGAAGATGGCAGCTAGTTGGTATGCCGAAATATTGTGTCTAGCTGACGATGCTATTCCGGCTGCAGAGCCGAGAAGAATATTATTATGTAGTTTAGTTCTTGTATAAGAGAAGACAGTGTTCTAAGTAAAGACAATGACCACAGTTTGTTCAGTCACATGAGGATCTATCACCATCGAGCAGCCCTGGTACTAAAGCGTGAAAGACGAACGTCTGTTGTCTTCCATATATTTTTTGTTTATTTCTGTAAAGTTATAATTTATTTAATGTCGCTAGATTATCATTTTGTTAAAACTTGCACCCCACTCTTTTCAAGGCTTGAGGAATACCATTTTTAAATCATATGTTAAAATATTAGTTAATATTGCTAGGTTTTTCTTATTTTGTTATGTTAATAATTTATTATTATATTAATTACTGTGACATAAGTATGGCTTCTCTGCTACGCCACTGTCCCCATGAGAATGTGCAGTTTTTTTTACTTTTAAGTGGGTGCGAGAATCTATGGCTGTCTGAATGTGGGTAGGAATAGCCCACTTTGCATCGTTCTCTCTGGCTCAGAGTCGATAGATACTCATGCTACCACAGAGGTTTCCACACCCTTTGGTTGCGAGCTACTCGGTGAGCCTTCCCTACTCTCTCTCCGCCCCCATCACCACTGTTTCTTAGGGTTTCCAACTTCCGGTAGCAGCGTCCCGCCTCATGACCGCTGGGTCTTCTTTATATACTGGGCGTCTGGCGATGTAAGGTTGGTTTCTCCTCTTGTATCCGCGAGATGGTAGCGTTTTATTGTCTAGCACGTTTAACTTAGACTCGTGAAATTAGAATCATTTTTTGGAATATTTTCTCCGATCGTGTGCGGAAATGTGTTCTCGTATTTCAGTTCAGTGATTTCCAGTAGATAAACGCAGTGTGTGTGATTCTAGTTGCAGTTTGATAACGGCCTGGTATGTTGAAACCTTTTGTGATCATGTGGCGGTGTATGAACTCTGTAAATACTTTCTAGCTTTGTGGGGTCCGATTTCCAATAGGTGATATGATCATTAGATTAGATTAGATCAATACTTGTTCCATAGATCATATATACGACATTTTCGTAATGATGTGGAACGTGTCAGTTTAGTAAATGTTGTCTATACTTGACTATCAGTATGTTAAGGTTCTTTTGTTTTTGTTTATTATTATTATTTTTAAGTTTTATCTAAAAATTCATCTACATTGTAGAAGGAGTTGCCATTCAGAAATTCCTTTAAATTCTTTTTAAATACTAATTGTCTATCTGTCAGAGTTTTGATGCTACTTGGTAAGTGACCAAACACGTTTGTGGCAGCATAATTCACTCCTTTCAGAGTCAAAGTTAGATTTAACCTTGAATAGTGAATATCATCCTTTCTCCTAGTGTTGTAGCTATGCACACTGCTATTACTTTTGAATTGGGTCAGATCGTTAATAACAAATTTCATGAGTGAATATATATATATTGTGAAGCTACAGTGAGGATCCCTAGATCCCTAAATAAATGTTTGCAGGATGCTCTTGGGTGGGCTCCTTACACCCTTTAGTGCAATGTATAATTTTTTACTCAATGTTGAATTGCCCCAGAATATGATCCCATATGAAAGCAGTGAATGAAAATAGGCGTAGTAAGCTAATTTACTGAGATGTATATCACCAAATTTTGCAATGACTCTGATAGCATAAGTAGCTGAACTCAAACGCCTCAGGAGATCTTCACTATGTTTCTTCCAATTCAGTCCCTCGTCAATGTAAACACCTAAAATGTTGAATATTCTACCTTAGCTACAGATTTATGTTCAAAGTCTAAATTTATTAATGGTGTCATGCCATTTACAGTATGAAACTTTATATACTGGGTTTTATCAAATGGTTGTTTGTACAGTGCATGTAAAAATCTTCTCATCGTTTCCTTCCGTGAGTGATATGTGTTCCACGTGGTTGGTTCATGGAACAAAGCCTTCAGCTTCCAATCTTGTTTGTTCCATGCCCATCAGAGAAGCAACTATGCGGGTATCCTTCTGATTTCCACTAATATTTCGCGATCTTCTCTCCCCGCCTATTTTAATCTTGCTGTTTCTTCTCCGACTGGAAGTACGTTCTTTGTCAGTAACTCTCTCTGAGCCTTGTACAACCCCTTTGAATAGCTTCCTTATGTAATTCTAAACATTTGTATGGGTTGCATGCTCTAATTCTTAATTTTATGTTTCCGACTTTGTAATTATTTCACTTTTACGAGTTTTTTGAGACTGGACGTCATCCGTCTCGGTAAGCGCTCCCTGTCGCGTGTAGTTGAATTTCTTTCGCTTCTTCATGTAATTCTAAACATTTCTATGGGTTTCATGCTGTAATTCTTATTTTTATTCTTCCGACTTCGTAATTATTTCATTTTTGTGGTTTTTCTGAGACAGGACCTCATCCGTCTCTGTAATCGCCCCCTATCGCGTGTAGCTGTATTTCATTCGCTTCCTTATATAATTCTAAGCATTTCTATGGGTTGCATGCTGTAGTTAATTTTCTGTATTTTTCGGAAAGTGCATTTATTCAATTTTATCGGTTTTCGGAACCACGTGGGTCCGAGTTCCGACTTCCGGGGTTTGCAGCTAGTCGCCTGAATTCACGCCACTTCTCATATAAAACCAGTACCTAGATCGATTTTTAACAGACTGCAACTTAAGAATCCACCGTGATGTTGTATAATGAATCTAATTTTCAACCACTTCACCTTCAGTGGAGTGCGTTCATGTAACGTAGCCGTGTGTCGCCGTTAGCGTGTTTGCTCGCGGTCCAATTCAGACGTAATTTAACTTGGCTATACACATGCACCATCTCAAAACAGGCACGACAGACCAGAGCCAGCTTCAAAGTGTTTTTGTATATTGTGTTTTGTACTACCTTCGACTTGCTGAATTTCGCCTACGGTAGCGGCGCCTGCCTCCGCCTCGTCTCAGCACGCTGATTTTGGTGAGTTTCGCTGTGGCATTGCGTGTGTGTGAGCGAATGAATGTTGTTTGTGAATCCTTCCCCCAGTAGCGTTAAATCATGTATAATTTAGGCTGGGCACCGTCCGCATTAATCCATGTGAGAGATGCATTTTTATTGTACTAACAAAATTGGTTCCCCATTTTGTTTGTTTTCTCTCTGAATAAACAAGTTTAAGTTCAGCATAATCCGTAAGTTGCCTATAAATTGTAGTTTTAGAGCACCTACCCTCTTTTATTTAATATTGTTCTTTACAAGTGCTGAGAACAAGCTCAGATGCAATTTTTTTATGTCTAAATTCCGTTGCGCCATAAATGTTTTCTTAGCAACCTTTCTAAGATAACTCAAATGCGATGGCTTGCTTATTAATGTCTGTGTGTAATAGCGTGTGAGTTGCTATGTATATTGACCACTGTAGTACTAACTTACTGTTATTGAAGTAATTTGAAACGAGTCAGTCCTCAGTTTGGGCCAGGGAACAAAGTTTTGTAGCAGGGAGTAACCGGTAGTTTTCACGGATCTTATTTGCTAATTTTGTGATAAAAAAGCTCTTGTTTCGTACAGTGGTCGACTTTTAAGCTGGAGGTTCCGGACGCTCTTCTAAGGACTGGAAACCTCTCGATCCAGCCGGGAAGAGTCTTATTTAAGGACAGCAGTCCAGTACTGGGGTTGTCCAGGTGCGATAGCCAGCATATAGAGCACGCCCTGTATCAGTCGCCGCACCAAACTGGCGCAGAACTCCTAGACAACACGACGCCGCGACGCAGCCAATTTGGGACCTCAGCCACCACAGACTGTTCACAATACGCGATACCGCTGGCGGATGGTGAACTCCGGACGTCGGGCGTTGCTGACCTACAAATGATACGATGCCGTGTCTCGCCTGATTCCAGTAGGTCAATGGACACCTGACGGCTCTTGCGTCAGTTCTGCCTGCCGCCCTCGCGTCTCTCAAGCTGGGATTAGATTAGTTTTTCGTTCCGTAGATCTATGTTGAGGAGATCCTCGTGGATGTGGAACATGTCAAGAAACAAAATTTACAAGTTGAATAATGTTGTTGTTGTTGTTGTGGTCTTCGGTCCGGAGACTGGTTTGATGCAGCTCTCCACAATACTCTATCCTGAGCAAGCCTCTTCATCTCCACATAAGAACGGCAACCTTCATCTGTCTGAATCTGCTTACTGTATCCATCTCTTGGTCTTCCTCTGCGGTTTTTACCCCACACACTTCCCTCCAACGATAAATTCACTATTCCTTGATGTGCCCTACCAATCTATCACTTCTTTTAGTCAAGGTATGCCAGAAATTTTTCTCCCCAATTCTGTTCAGTACCACCTCATTAGTTACGCGATCCACCTACCTAATCTTCAGCATTCTTCTGTAGCACATAATTTCAAAAGCCTCAATCCTCTTCCTGTCCGCACTGTTTATCGTCCGTGTTTCACTCCCATACAAGGCAACACTCCCTACAAATGCCTTCAGAAAGGACTTCCTTAGACTTAAATCAATATTCGATGTTAAAAAATTTCTCTTTTTCAAGAATGCTTTTCTACACTTTGCCATTCTGCATTTTATATCCTCTGTACTGCGACCATCATTTGTTATTTTACCGCACAAGTAACAAAACTCATCTACCTCCTTTATTGCTTCGTTACCTAATCTAATTCCTTCAGCATCGCCTGATTTTCTTAGATAAATAATAGATAATACTAATAATATAAATACAGATACATACATTCTTAAGTATTTTTAGCTGATAATATAATAATACTAATATAATATGAATACAGATACATGCATCATTTGGTACAATTTAGAAATTCACTAATGAAGGAGTTGGCCAATAGAAAGTCTTTTAGGTTCCTCTTAAACTGATCTTTATTTGTAGCAAAATTTTTTATACTTGATGGTAAATTATTGAAAATATGTGTTCCTGAGTAGTGAACCCCTTTTTTGAACTAAAGTAAGTGCTTTTAAGTCCTTGTGTAGATCATTTTTATTCCTAGTATTGTATGTATGAACTGAGCTGTTTGTTGGGAAATGGGATATATTATTTATGACAAATTTAATTAAGGAGTAAATATACTGAGAGGCAGTAGTTAATATACCCAGTTCTTTGAAGAGGCTTCTACAGGACGTCCGTGAATTTACTCCACAAATAATACGTATTACACGTTTTTGGACTATGAAGACTTTTGACTGACGTGAAGAGTTACCCCAAAATATTATACCATATGATATTAGGGAATGAAAGTAAGCAAAGTATGAAAGCTTTGTTATTTTTATGTCTCCTATGTCTGATAACACTCGTATTGAAAATAAAGATTTGTTGAGTCGTTTCTGCAGTTCTGTGGTGTGCTCCTCCCAACTAAATTTATTATCAAGCTGTAATCCCAGGAATTTTACACTGTCAACCTCTTCTATCTGATCTTCTTCATACTTAATGCATATGCTGACGGGAAATCTCTTACATGTTTTGAACTGCATGTAGTGAGTCTTTTCAAAGTTTAATGACAATGAGTTAGCTTTAAACCATTTATTAATGTTCATGAAAATATCATTAGCAGACCTTTCTATAACAATGCTTGATGTACTTTTTATTGCAATAGTCGTGTCATCTGCAAAGAAAACGAACTCGGCTTCTGGTTGTGTAACTGATGAGAGGTCATTAATGTACACAAGAAAAAGCAATGGCCCTAAGATGGATCCTTGTGGGACACCACATGTAATTTCTTCCCAATCCGATGATGACTGTTGGCTTAATTCACTAGTCACTTGCACTGACACCCTTTGTTTCCTGTTAGTGAGGTACGACTTGAACCATTTTGCAGCATTTCCCGACACACAATTATAACCTGCCAGGAAGTTTCATATCAGCGCATACTCCGCTGCAGAGTGAAAGTTTCATTCTAGAAACATCCCTTAGGCTGTGGCTAAGTCATGTCTCCACCATATCCTTTCTTCCAGGAGTGCTAGTCTCGCAAGGTTCGCAGGAGAGCTTCTGTGAAGTTTGAAAAGTAGGAGACGAGGTACAGGCGGAAGTAAAGTTGTGCGGCGGCATCGTGAGTCGTGTCGGGATAGCTCAGTCGGTAGAGCGCTTGCCCACAAAAGGCAAAGGTTCCAGGTTCGAGTCCCGGTTCCGACACACAATTTTAATCTGCCAGGAAGTTTCATATCAGCGCACACTCCGCTGCAGAGTGAAAGTTCCATTCTAGAAACATCCCTTAGGCTGTGGCTAAGCCATGTCCCCATCATAACCTTTCTTCCAGGAGTGAAAGTTTCATTCTGGAGTTATATTTTAGTAATCTTCTAATCTACTGTCATGTACCATATTATGCCTTTCATGTACTACTTCTTTCCTGACCCCATTCTTTGCGAAGTTCAATTTATTATTTTTCTTTTTCTGACATGCTGCTCACAGCTTGGCTAAGGCCTACATATTCCTGTGCTGAGTGTAACATTTATATTAAACACTGAACTAATGTGAAATAATATAATTTAACCCTCTAACCCGAACATATTTTATACTGCAGTATGAATGAACACCGGTCTCCTAGACCCCCAGGCCTGTAAACTGTATTTTTCTCCCCTTCTTAACTCTTTCGCACTTCTAAGTTGTTTTCGTCACTCTTTGATGTATAATGTGTTTTAAACTACACTATAGAGTTAAAGACACTGGTACACCTGCCTTGCTATCGTCTGTTATGCCGGCATCTCAGACCGATGTTCCATTCACAAGGTTAAAAATGGGTAAAGCCAGCTGCACTCATGCCTCACTTAAAATAAAATTAACAGCCCTTAGAATAACTTCTTAATTGGTCTAAATAAAATCAAGAAAAGCAACTTGAAACACACCGTATGTCGTGTTATATTAAAATCTAGCAAAATTAAAATGAACCATTGCTTACATGTATAGGCCTATATTTCATTATTACCTCTCTGTGAACATAACTATTTCTGATACAAATAAAAAAGGTTTTGTTCTTAGCGTGCACAGATTGTTTTGTTGCTCGATTTTGATATCCATACTTGGCGTCTGGAATTTACAAGCCACCTTTTACGCCGATTTCTGTTTTAAGGAAACCGATAAAACTTATAGCGACCATGTCTGCTATTATTTGAGCAGGCCAACCAACCATTTCACACTGTCAAACAATAAAATGACAAAATATTTGCTGATTCACTTCTCTGTATTGCACAGCCGGCCGCGGTGGCCGAGGGGACGCGGTGCGCCAGTCACAGCCTGCACAGCCACTACGGTCGGGGGTTCGAATCCCCCCTCGGGCATGGATATTTGTGCCGTCCTTAGTGTTAGCTAGTTCGTAAGTAGTTTGCAAGTTTAGGGACTGATACAAACTACTATACAAGCTATACAAACATTTTTGTACTACACAAAGCATACAACACTGTCGCCGGATTGGGATTCAAAATGGCGGATTGTTCAGCTCGGTATATCTAGTGCTTTAGACCGACTGTTCTCATGAGGCAATCCCCTGTTTGGGCGGTCACAACAATGTTCTCCCAGCGGTCGTCAATGACGCAGAAGACATGATTGGGTTCGGAAACATTCAGACCTTACTCAACATGTCTCGGCTGTTACTGTACTGTACAGATTTTCCTTTCGTTGTTTGGACTGCCAACATTTTTCGAAATTTAATAGTGGTGGCTGTCACATCATAGTGATCTGTGGAAGTTTTATTAACATTTAAGCAGTGAGGACGTTCTCCAAACCCAAACCTTCTTCAAGCTCTAAATCAGGAGTAAAGTGTAAGCACGCACTCTGACCATCAGCCAGAAACTGGAAATTATCAAACGCATGGAGAAAGGCGAGAACAGAAATATTTTGATAACTGAATTTAATATTGGTTCGTCAACCATTTATGACATAAACAAAACAGCTTTCCGAAATTCGTTCACCAAAGAAGACGAAGTGAACACTCCAGAATTCAAACCAAGAACAGATGCCAGCATGCGAAACTTAGAAGTAGATGTTCCTGGAGTAGTAAAACAACTTAAGTCGCTAAACGAAAACAGATCTTCCGGGTCAGATTGTACCAATTAGATTAATCTCAGAGTATGTTGCTGCAATAGCTCCGTACTTAGCTATCATATACAACCGATCACTCAGCGAAAGATCCGTACCCACAGACTGGAAAGTTGCCCAAGTCACGCCAATATTCAAGAAAGGCAATAGGAGTGATCCCCAAAATTACAGGCCCATCTCATTGACGTCGCTTTGCAGTAGGATTTTGGAGCATATACTTTGTTCGAACATTTTGAACTACCTCGAAGACAACGACCTATTAACCAATAGTCAACACGTATTTAGAAAGTATCGCTCTTGCGAAACACTGCTAGCTCTTTAGTTACATGAAGTGATAAGTGCCATCGACAAGGGATCTCAAATCGATTCCATATTTCTGGACTTGCTGAAGGCTTTTGACACTGTACAAGCTGCTTCTAATGAGATTGCGTGCTTATGGAATATCCCCCCAATTGTGCGATTGGATTCACGCTTTCCTCTCAGAAAGGACACAGTTCGTTGTAATTGACGGTAAGTCATCGAGAGAAACAGAAGTGATATCTCGCGTTCCCCAGGGAAGCGTTATAGGTCCCCTACTCTTCCTTGTGTTTATAAACGATTTAGGAGACAATCTGAATAGCTCTCTTAGACTGTTCGTGGATGATGCTGTCGTTTATCGGTTACTGGAGTCAACAGAGGATCAAAAGCAACTGCAAAGCGATTTAGACAAAATTTCTATTTGGTGTGAAAGTCGGCAATTAACACTAAATAATGAAAAGTATGAAGTAATACACATGGCCACTAAAATAAATCCTCTGAACTTCATATACACGATAAATCAGTCAAATCTTAAGATCGTAAATGCTACCAAATACCCAGGAGTTAAAATTACGAACGCCGGCCGCAGTGGCTGAGCGTTATACAGCGCACCAGTCACGTTCTGCACGGCCACTACGGTCGGGGGTTCGAATCCCCCCTCGGGCATGCATATTTGTGCAGTCCGTAGTATTAGCTAGTTCATAAGTAGTTCTTACGTTTAGGGACTGATGACCCTTTAGTTAAAGTCCCATAAGCTCTACAAACGTTTGAACATTTTTACAAATAGGACCAACTTAGACCGGAGAGAACACACAGAAAAGATTGTAGGGATGGTGAACCAAGGGTTACGTTTCATTGGCAGAATGCTTCGTAGATGCAAACAGCGCCACCAAAGAGACTGCTTACATCACACCTTTACGTCCTCTCCTGGATTACTGTTGCCCAATGTGGGACCCTCACCAGATGGGACTGACGGAAGACATTGAGAAGGTTCAGAAAAGAGCAGCTCGTTTTGTTTTATCACGTTACAGGGGGAAAAGCGTCACGGAAATGTTGCACGATTTGACGTGGAAATCATTAAAAGTACGACGTTATTCGTACCGGCGAGATCTATTTGCAAAATTTCAATCGCCGTCCTTTACTTCTGAATGTGAAAATATTTTGCTCGCACCCACCTACATAGGGAGACATGTCCATTGCAATAACATGAGAGTAATTAGATCGAAAACGGAACGATTTAGATGCTTTTTCTTCCCGCGCATTAGTAGAGAATGGAACGGTTGAGAAAGGTTATGAAAGTAGTTGATGAACCTTCTGCCAGGCATTTAAATGAGGTTTGCAGAGTATCTATGTAGATGAAAAGTATGAACTAATAAAATATCGGTAACAACAGAAAAATTGGCTTCCAGATAAACTTAAAAAAAAAAAAAAAAGACGAAACTGGAACAATTCGGTTATTGTACAAATGGTTCAGTTCACTGTGTCACAGCTGTTTTCTATGTGTGGCTTAACCCAATGCTTTGCAATCTTTCCCTCATGGCGACACCCTTTTATACCTTACAGTTTTGCGCGACACCCTTTCACTAATGCACTAATATAAATACATATGGTAGAATTCAGTTGGTTCTAGTCCTAGCGGGGGGGGGGGGGGGGGGTGGAAATAAAGTATCGCTTCGTATACGAAACTGCAATCCTCGTAGGCATTGACATGTTTAATGTTGACCCTGACTGCAGCAATTACGTACACTCATCGCAAGAAAAGGCAACATTAGGAACTACGGAGTTGTACAACAGAGTAACATCGCAGGCAACAATGCCTAACTCACACAGTAATGCTTCTTCTACATGCGACCCAACTTCCGAAACACGAGAAATAAATTTCGGAAACAGTTTTTCGCTGTCGTGTGTACATGTCAGGGCCAGATATGGTTTTGCTGGATCGATTGAAAACGGCATCTGGAAATTAGCTGCTCGGATTTCTGATTTAGACATCACAGTGGCTGTTCCCTTTCAGTTCAGTATTATCACATTATTTTCAGAAATAAAGAGGATGTATTTATGACAAGTGATGAATTATTATTTAAGTTCTATTGTTAGGTTCTTGCTTCACCAAGACCTCGGAAGTCCCGACATATTTGGAAAAAATGAATAAATATTTGTAACAAGTAAGAATATGAATGTCGTCTCTGGTCCCAGAATCTGTTACATACAGGAGATTGAGAGAAAAAAATATTAACGCATACCAGGGATCGAACCAACGATCACTGCATTGAAAATACTACTCTCCGTTAATCACCCGATCATACTCCATACTACTGAATAGCTTTAGTCAGTGGACAATTGTGACTGCTTTTACAATCTGTAACAGCTTTTACAGCCACTGTGTCATTGATTGACATTTAATTGTAAGGAACGCTACCGAGGGTGACGTGGCTTCGATAAATCCATTAAAAAACGCTCAGCTGCAGCTATTTGAGAAGGAAAGCAGACGCAGTGAAGGTTCGTTCAAGAAGCTGCCAGTTCCAGCAAACTGTGCATGGTAAGAGCTGTTATCGAGTATCAGCAGCAGCTCTGCACATGCGCAGTTTGCTGGAATCTGGCAACTGGCAGCTGCTTGAACGAACCCTAGTGTCTACTGCTGTTGAAGCAGAGCTGCCGCCTAGCGGCTGAGCACGTAAATAATGTGCATCGATCATTCCTTTAATACGTGATCTGTGGTGCACTGAATGAAGAGAAGGCTGATTAGCTGCAGGCGAGTCTTCAGGGTAGTATGAAAAGGATATTTTGTGTTGTTTTATAAGTTTTTTTTTTTTTATAGAGTCTAGATTTGTTAATCTCGCGACACCCTGGATACTAATGGCGACACACCAGGGTGTCGCGACACCTAGTTTGGAAAGCTCTGGCTTAGCCTATTTCAGCAGTAGCAGGTATTGAGCGATAGTCCGGCATTTTCGGTAATCCGGCACCGAATCGGTCCCGAACGTGCCGGATTATGGGACTTTACTTATATTTTTGTAATATATGTAGATTATGGTCCCATGCCTCATGCATAAAGGGAAACAAAACTTATTGTGGTGTAAAACTGCTTTAGGTATCAGTGTCTCGTTTCTTTCTCCCTTCAGGTCTGCCGTCACTGGCGGCGGTGAGACGCCCCCGCCGGCGCATTCGTTTCCCCGGCGGTGGAGCCTCTTATCGGCCTCTGCCTCCACTGCCGCGACGCGCCCTTTATGCATTCGTTCTCGGCCGCCCTTTGTTCTGGCGACGTTGGCGCCCCTGCCTGCCTGCAGGAATCTCGCAATTAGGGGGTTCCCCCTGCGCAAGGGCCCGCGCGACGCCGCCTTCCGCTCCTGTCCACCTTCCCGCAGGTGAAACTCCGCCGATGATCGCCAACCGCCGCCCCTCAATTTGTTCTTTCCCTCAGGCACCGTGGTTTCGCCGCCTTTCAGTTTACGCGGAAGTCGCGCGCATTCAGCCGCGGTGCTGATGGAATATTCTTGCCTACATATCTCCCTGCTCACACTCTTAGTCGAAATCTCCGGGGACTAATCACATCCAGAAAAACTATAACATTTGTTTCCTTATATATAGATTTAGTTAGCTGAAAACCCAGCACTGCCGGTGAACGACGGTCGTCCACAAAGTGAAGTTCCTTTTCTAGCAGAATATGGAATCGGTGGATTCAGAAGGGCAATACGGACGCCGTGCTGGAACCCAACGGCCTCGTATCACTAGCAGTCGAGAAGACAGGCATTTTATCCGCATGGCTATAACGAATCGTGCAGCCACGTTTCGATCCCCGAGTCAACAGATGGGGACGATTGCAAGACGACAACCATCTGCACGAACAGTTCGACGACGTTTACAGCAGCATGGACTGTCAGCTCGGAGACCATGGCTGCAGTTACCCTTGACGCTGCATCACAGACAGGAGCGCCTGAGATGGTGTACGCAACGACGAACCTGGGTGCACGGATGGCAAAACGTAATTTTTTTCGGATGAATCCAGGTTCTGTTTACAGCATCATGATGGTCGCATCCGTGTTTGGCGACATCGCGATGAACGCATTGGAAGCGTGTATTCGTCATCGGCATACTGGCGTATCACACGGCGTGATGGTAAGGGGTGTCATTGCTTACACGTCTCGGTCACCTCTTGTTCACATCGATGGCACTTTGAACAGTGGCAGTTTACATTTCAGAAGTGTTACGATCCGCGGTTCTACCCTTCATTCGATCCCTGCACAGCCCTACAGTTCAGCAGGATAATGCACGACCGCATGTTGCAGGCCCTGTACGGCTCTTTCTGGATACGGAAAATGTTCGACTGCTGCCCTGAACAGCACATTCTCCAGATCTCTCACCAACTGAAAACGTCTGGTCAATGGTGGCCGAGCAACTGGCTCGTCACAATACGCGAGTCCCTACTCTTGATGAACTGTGGTATCGTGTTGAAGCTGCATGGGCATCTGTACCTGCACATGCCATCCAAGCTCTGTTTGACTCGATGTCCAGGCGTATCAAGGCCGTTATTACGGCCAGAGGTGGTTGTTCTGGCTAATGATTTCTCAGGATCTATGCACCCAAATTGCGTGAAAATGTAATCACATGTCAGTTCTAGTATAATATATTTGTCCCATGAATACCTGTTTATCATCTGCATTTCTTGTTGGTGTAGCAATTTTAACGGCCAGTAGTGTATCTGGGGTGAAGAGGGTTTCTGTTCCTACTGACACAAAAATTCTATTCTCCGTGAGGTTATTAAACGAACTTACCGAAAAACAAATCGTAAAAAACTGGGATGCAAATGTCACTTCTCACGAAGCTGTGGTGAAAATCAAGGGAATTGTTTGTAATTTAGTTTTGATGTGTTCGTCACAACTATAAAAGAAGGCCAGTGTACGTAATAAAAGCATAATTCTGGTAGGACATACCCAGATAAGAGTTGACTGTTATAAAAAAGCCTAATTTTAGCAATAAAATATTAATATATTAATTACTGGTAACCTTGTAAACTTATAATATCGTTGGATGCTGCCACTACGGACTGCCACTGTCAAAAACTGATGAATCTAATCATATAACCAGTGCTGCTGCACATATACAGATAAGCAGTAATAGATAAGCATTACATCAGATTCTATAATCAATTGGGCAGCAAATAAACAACAACAATATTATAAGTAATGTAAGTAAAACTTTATAGACATTTCTGTAATTATGTTATAAGAATATATGTAACAACGCTTCTATGTTACTCAAATTACAGAACACCTGATGATGGCCTAAGGCCGAAATAAGGTTATAGTGAGAAAATAAAGTTTTAAAGCAGTGTTAAAGTAATTTATAGTTATTGTGGTATTGAATAATTGGTCTAATTTCGTCAACGGGAAAAATACTAGTAATTAGTAAAATGGTGTGCAAGCCTTTTTTAGATACCATCTTCTTTTAATGGTCAAAGTGTACACAATTTCTTCGAGAAAGTAATGGAGCTTCAGATATGTGTCAGAGTCCGTAAGTAAAGTACCCTCTGCCTTCGGCCATACGAAATTTTATGTAGACACTGGACCTGCTTCTTGTTTTGATGGTCAAGTGTGCAAATTTTCATCAATATCAGACTAAAACTAGATTTGTATGAATTACAAACAAACAAACACACACAAGAAGCACTCTTGTTCATATAAAAGAAAGTTATGATTAAAATGACGGCTTCAATCTTCGTGTTAAAATATTAACGCATCAATGTGGTAGCAGAGTGCCCCTTTTTCTGCCTACATCTGCAGCTCCCAAGCAAGTTGTGTATGGTGAGTTGCCTTTCGACGGAACAATAGGCGTCAGGGTTTACAAATTTCAATTCAGCCAAGCCATTTCTGAATTTTAGTGAGACAAACACACAGATATTCATTTTATATATAAAAATACATCAGGTTTGTCGTAACATCATTTAGGAGTGGTTAAAGCATGGGAACATTGATAAAGTGATAAAATAACGAGTTCTAATCTTATATTTTAATACAGAATTTAATATTTCCAATTTGTTGTTTGTCATTTTCTGTTTCTTATTCAGTGAACCTCCAAATCTCTTGCAGCTACGGGAAGTCGCCATTTTGTAGTGCTTTAACATGCAACTGAACTCATTAAGATGGGTTTTTATGCGGTACGAAGGAGGGTAGAGTCGGGCAAAATGCTTTTCACCGGCGCATCAAAAACGTAATTACGCAATTTTTTCCTGTCAGAATCGGAATGAAGTGACTGGGATCCCCCACTGCCAGGGACATGCAAATCCCGCGTGTGCTGTAGAAGCTCTTTCGGAGACACAGGCCGACGGTGTTTCCTGAACACTGGTTTTGCTCATGTGGGCAGTTTTGGAAAGAGCGTCGGGCCCCGAGGGAGTCGCATTTACATTTAAACTACGATTCACCGTGATCCCTTTTTACGTCGCATAAACGATCTAATTCAATTTGCTTTTGCCTTGGCCCTGCGGCTTAGCTTATTCTTTGAAGATGCGGACTTGTTTACACTTGGCTGCCCGCCGGCGATTCGCCGGACGATAGATGGAAATTGAATTCAGCTAAACGATTACTTGGGGTTTTATCTCTTTGTGCGCCGACTTCCACGGAATTAATCACGGCAGACGAGCGGACTCGCATCCGAGTGGGCGTTCTTTCTGCTGCACTGGCTTTGGAGCAGAAGAGCGCCGTCCAAGCAAAGAGCTTCACGGCAGAGACACTCCACGCTCGCCATTTGCTGACGTGTTGCAAAGTTCGGGACAATCTGTGCATTAAGCCGGATTTACACTGACAAGAAAAATGACGCCTCAGTAAGTCATTTGTGGGCAGATATGACTGTCTCTAACACTTCTGTCAGAATTAATTTTGCAATTTGGCGTCAGATTAGATTATTCGAACATATATTGATTATTCCATTAGAATCCAGATAAAACTCCAATTACAAGGAAAGAAAGCGTAAATTTCGTATTTGGAAATGCGTTTTGCATCGAGACAATACTGGAACATTAAAATCACGAATAAACGACGTAACACAAGTAAACGAAACTCGACTCTTGAACCAATTACAAATAACAAAATTAATTTTTGATTAACAATTGATATGGGTATGGAGGTCTGTTAACAAGTCCGAAACACACATTAAAGTTGCAATACTTACTTAAATGATAATAAAATTGGTATTTTGATATTTGTCACCTGACCATTACTTGCTATCTCTCCAAACTTTGAACCAGATTCTCAAAACAAGATCAGTGACCTGTTGTTGGCGCGGAAGAGTGCCGTCCAAGCAAAGAGCTTCACGGCAGAGACACTCCACTCTCACCATTTGCTGACGTGTGCAAAGTTCGGGACAATTTGTGCTTTAAGCCGGATTTACACTTACATGAAAAATGACGCCTCAGTAATTCATGTGTGGGCAGTCTCTAACACTCCTGTCGGAATTACTTTTACAATTTGGCGTCAGATTAGATTATTCGAACATATATTAATTATTGCATTACAATTGAGATAAAACTCCAATAACAAGAAAAGAAAACGTAAATATCGTTTTGCATAGAGACAATACTGGAACATTAAGAACAGAAATAAACGACAAAGCACATGTAACCGAAACTCGACTCTTGAACCAATTACAAATAACAAAATTAATTTTTGATTAACAATGGATATGGGTATGGAGGTCTGTTAACAAGTCTGAAACTCACATTAAAGTTGCAATACTTGCTTAAATGACACTAAAATTGGTATTTTGATATTTGTCATCTGACCATTATTAATTATCTCTCAAAACTTAGTACCAAATTCGCAAAACAAGATCAGTGACCTGGTGTTATGTGGTATTATGTGCTGGAAGCTGTACACAATGTTCTGAATGCTTATTTAGAAGGTCATATACCCCCTCTCTTGCTCCGCACACAAATTAAATACGACAAAATATTAATTTAAAGCGAATTTTGCAGTTACTCTTCGAACAACTGCACTGACAGTCATTGTAATATAGTTTCTTTCATTAATTACGTTAAGATACACTCAATCACAAATTTTACCGAAAAATTTATTATTTCCTTTCTGAAATACATTTCGCATGTGATTAAGATGCCAACTGAAGATTCTGAATAAACTTCCCACGCCATATTAATTTTCGCCAATTGTGCAGTTAAGTTAGGTGTTAAGTACTTTTGAGAAACCTTTCACTAAACACTCAACAACACTAGTTTAATCACACAAAACTCTCATACGCAGATCATATAATAAAAGCATAAAATCTCCATATTAATCATTATATGCTCTTGAAGATTTTCTATGGTGCTATCTCACTACCCCTCACTGTAGCCCAACAACCCGTACCTAAAACGACGTATTAAGAAAATATCGTTAATGTGGTGGGCAACTGAAATATATGTTTTTTGTAGTAAGTAGGTAAAAATGAATGAAAACAGCAAATATAGTTTTAACGTCGGAATCCTTGTAATTTTCATTTTGGAGAAAGTGGAGTCACAGACTTCAAATGATTTTAGCTATAGACCAAGTTGAAAAATGACGAGAGTTGTGTGGTGAGTGATCGCATAATCGTTCTCAAGATAGATACGAAGCCAGCATCGACCACAGTAATACAGATTTAAATGCCAACTAGCTCTGCCGATGATGAAATGGAGGTCGAAGATTTGTATGAGGAGGTAAAGGAAATTATTCATACCGAGGGGACTGAGGCGCTCCAGTCACGGTCTGCACGGCCACTATGGTCGGGGGTTCGAATCCCCCCTCGGGCATGGATATTTGTGTTGTCCTTAGTCTTAGCTAGTTCATAAGTAGTTAGTAAGCTTAGGGACTGATGACCCCGTAGTTAAGTCTCATAAGTTCTACAAACATTTGAACATTTGAAATTATTCCTACACTTAAGGGAGAGGAAAATTTAATTTTGATGGGAGACTGGAATTCGGTTGTAGGAAAGGGAAGGGAAGGAAAAATAGTAGGTGAATGTGGTCTGGGCAAAAGGAAGCCTCCTGGTAGAATTTTGCACGGAAAATAATTTAATCATAACAAACACCTGGTTTAAGAATCACGAGAGAAGTTTGTATACGTGGAAGGGACCAGGAGACACCGGAAGGTACCAGATAGATTTTATAATGGTAAGACATAGATTTCGGAGCTAGGTTTTAAACTGTAAGACATACCCAGGGGCAGATATAGACTCTGGCCATATCTTATTGGTCATGAACTGTAGGCTGAAACTGAAAAACTGCAGGAAGGTAGGCAAATAAGGAGATGGTACCTCTATAAATTGAAGGAACCTGAAGTTCTTGAGAATTTTATAGGCAGCTTTAGGCAACAATTGACAGAAACGGGCGATGGGTAATACCGAGAGATGAAATAGTGAAGGCAGCTGAGGACAAAGTAGGTAGAAAGGCAAGATCCACAAAAAACCCCTGGATATCACGGAACAGAAGAGGATAGAGGCTTTTGAAATGTGATGTTACAGAAGAATGCTGAAGATTAGGTGGGTGGTTCGCGTAACTAATGAGGAGGTACAGAACAAATTTGGGGAGAAAAGGAATTTCCGGCATAACGTGACTAAAGGAAGTGATCGATTGGTAGGACACATTCTTAGGCATCAAGGAATCGTGTATTTAGCACTGGAGGGAAGTGTGTGGAGTAAAAATCGCAGAGGGAGACCAAGATATGAATACAGTAAGCAGATTCAAATGGATATAGGGTGCCGCTTTTACTAGGAGAGGAAGAAGCTTCCTCAGGATAGAGTAGGGTCGAGAGCTACATCAAATCAGTCTCCGGACAGAAGAAAACAAAAACAACAACGTTTACATAAACACACACAAGACAACTTCCATGACCTATGTCGAATTACGGTAAAGCGGCAGTGTAAACCAAGCTTTACCTGCTAAATTGTCTTCTGGATGATTGTTTCAGTGCTCTAGAAGCAATGTTATAAAATTAATTCTTACATGTAAACAAATATGCTTTGTTAATTGATTATACGACGTGAGTCAATAGTTTTTCAGGAATCTTTTCCAACATTATTTCATATAAACCTTGTTCTCACAATTACGCACACACACACACACACACACACACACACAGAACACACAAAGGAAAAAATCAGGCAAATCTGTCGAACGATTCTGAAATGATGATCTTTTGAGAAATACAGCAATTGATTTATATTTATATTGAAGATTTCTTATTTGTGTCGTGGGACATGTTAATCAGTTAGTGCCACCCCATCCCGTCTATTTACGCACACAGACATGTAATTGAGTCAGAACTTTATATATTTGGAATAAATCATGTTAAGCCCTAAACTGTTTGTTATACCTCTTCTTTATTCAACCAGTTTCACTTGTAGCAAGCGTCATCGGGAATTACTAAAAGTCTGAAAGGAAACATACATATAGCATACTCAGTCGAATGACAAACGTCAGTAATACTCCAAATAAGCCAAGCATTACGGCTTGTCACATGTATAAATAATTCTTCTATGTAATTTTTTATACTTTTGACATGCCGTAATATTAAGCATAAGATTATTTTGAGTCTTCCTGAAGTTAGCGTTGTACGTACTACACGATATTCCTTAATTACATAATCATTCATTGTGATTCGGCTGTGTAAGCTACATGAATTTTTCGTTTTTAATTTTTAGTAATTCCTTATAATGCTTGCAACAAGTACAGCTGGTATAATATATAATTTATTCCTAACGAATTGATTGGTTGGTGTGTAATTCTTAGTTTCCTATCGGCTGTGCAAACATTTACTTGAATGCCAGAATGAAACTTTCACTCTGCAGCGGATTGGGCGCTGATATGAAAATTCCTGGCAGATTAAAATTGTGTGTCGGAACCGGGACTCAAAACTGGGACCTTTGCTTTTCGCGGGCAAGCGCTCTATCACTGAGCTATCCCGACACGACTCACGGCTCCCCCATACAACTTTACTTCCGCCAGTACCTCGCCTCCTACTTTCCAAATTTCACAGAAGTTCTCATGCGAACTTTGCAAGACTAGCACTCCTGGAAGAAAGATATAGTGGAGACTTGGCTTAGCCACAGCCTTAGGCATGTTTCCAGAATGTAACTTTCACTTCCTGGCAGATTAAAATTGTGTGCCGGAACCGGGAAAGTAAGAGGCGAGGTACTGGCAGAAGGGAAGTTGTATGGGGGAGCAGTGAGTCGTGTCAGGATAGCTCGGTGGTAGAGCGGTTGCCCGCTAAGGGCAAAGGTCGCTGGTTCGAGTCCCGGTTCCGACATACAATTTTAGTTTGCCAGGAAGTTTCTTTTACTTGAATGGTTTGTTGCACAATGTAGGATGGCTGGCTCACGGCCATAGGTATTGATTTGATAAGAAACTTTCACAGTTCGTAGATTTCATCATAGGTGGAATGGGTGGGGAAAGGTAACATAATTATAGTGTAACATATTGCATTCCCGTGAGAAATTGCGCCAGTATTATCCAGACGTATTCTGATTGGCGGCCCACACCTCTGTGTCAGATCTTCTCTATAATTTTTTTTATTACAAAATATAGAACTTCACGTAATTTCTTGTAATTACTGTATTTCAAATGTTTGTAGAACTTATGGGACTTAACTACGGGCTCATCAGTCCCTAAGCTTACAAACTACTTATGAACAACCTAATACTAAGGACGGCACAAATATCCATGCCCGAGGGGGGATTCAAACCCCCGACCGTAGTGACCGTGCAGACCGTGACTGGAGCGCCTCGGTCCCCTCGGCCGGCAATTACTGTATTTAGATGAAGCTTTACTACGATATGTTTTGCTTATGTAATTATAATCAGTTGAATGTAAATGTTATAGAATGTGCGCTTCGCGTCAGAACTGGTGGCACGCGCGACGAGTACTGCCCAGTTGCAGTCAGTCCAGCACAGAAGGTCTGTCGCGAAGAGCTGTGATAAACGCGCTCTTAAAGTAGTCAAACGTTATATTTTTCATCTACTGCAATTATAATTCAACTGCACGAAGATCATGGAAAGTGTTATATATGTCGCTTGTTGTTTCACGACATATAAATAAATAAGAAACAATTGGTTTCCCTTCTTATTTGAATAGTAGCTACAGATTTAAAAGTTGCACAGCACTTCACTTCAAGACAGAAGAATCAACGACCTGTGCGCCGCTTCTGATGAAAAGAAGAGGTCAGGTCAGTGAACAGAAACTGTAACTTCACGCACTAACGGTGCATGTAGTTCTACGGCCCTCACGTGCAGTGCTACGTAATTAAATCTTGCGACATTGGCACGAGTGTGGTGGTAAAACCTCCGAGGGAAAGTGTTGGAGAAAGCGTTAGAGAGACAGATAACTCACAAAAAACTTACCAATTAGTTTTACCAAACTCTCTCTCAACCTTTTATCTCCGATCCAGCAGTAACATTTAATGAAAGGAAGAAAGGAGTTGAATGACTCTGCCTGGTATAGGGAATTGAAAGAAATCAATGGTGACGAGGGAATCGAATCCAGGTCTCCAGCTTCATATTAGTGACCGCCTTCACCATCTTGGTTAACTGTTAGTCAATGGTTGGTGGAACTGCAGTGGGACGTAACCACACGTATCAAGGAAAATGTACTTTTAACTATCTGATCTGTGTTAAAAATAAGTACACTACTGGCTATTAAAATTCCTACACCAAGAAGAAATGCAGATGATAAGCGGGTATATTAAATTAAAACTGACAAGTGATTACATTTTCACGCAATTTGGGTGAGAAATCAGTACCCAGAAGAACCACCTCTGGCCTTAATAACGGCCTTGAAACACTTGGGCATTGAGTGAAACAGAGCTTGGATGGCGTGTACAGGTACAGATGCCCATGCAGATTCAACACGATACCACAGTTCATCAAGAGTAGTGATTAGCGTATTGCGACGAGCCAGTTGCTCGGCCACCATTGATTAGACGTTTCCAATTGCGGAGACACCTGGACTATGTGCTGGCCAGGGCAGCAGTCGAACATTTTCCGTATCCAGGAAGGACCGTACAGGACCTGAAACACGCGGTCGTGAATTATTCTGCTGAAATGTAGATTTTCGCAGAGATCGAATGAAGGGTAGAGCCACAGGTCGTGACATCTGAAATGTAACAGCCACTGTTCAAAGTGTCTTCGATGCGAATAAGAGATGACCGAGACGTGTAATCATTGGTACCCCCCTACCATCACGCCGGGTGGTACGCCAGTATGGCGATGACAAATACACGCTTCCAATGTGCGTTTACCGCGATGTCGCCAAACACGGATGAGACCATCATGATGCTGTAAACAGAACCTGAATTCATCAGAAAAAATGACATTTTGCCATTCGTGCACACAGGTTTGTCGTTGCGTACACCATCGCAGGCGCTCCTGTCTGTGATACAGCGTCAAGAGTAGCCGCAGCCATGGTCTCCGAACTGATAGTCCATGCTACTGCAAACGTCGTCGAACTGTTCATGCAGATAGTTGTTGTCTTGCAAACGTCTGCATCTGATGACTCAGGAACGAGAGGTGGCTGCACGATCCATTACAGCCACGCGGATAGGATGCCTGTCATTCGACTGCTAGTGATTCGAGGCCGTTGGGATCCAGCACGGCGTTCCGTATTGCCCTCCTGAACCCACCGATTCCATATTCTGCTACCAGTCATGGGTTCGCGACCAACGTGAGCAGCAACGTCGCGATACGATAGGCTACAATCCGACCTTTATCAAAGTCGGAAACTTGGTGGTACGTATTTCTCCTCCTTATACGAGGCATCACAAGAACGTTTCACCAGGCAACGCCGGTCAACTGCTGTTTGTGTATGAGAAACCGGTTGGAAACTTTCCTCATGTCAACATGTTGTAGGTGTCGCCACCGGCTCCAACCTTATGTGAATGCTCTGAAAAGCTAATCATTTGCATATCACAGCACCTTCTTCCTGTCGGTTAAATTTCACGTCTGTAGAACGACATCTTCGTGGTATAGTAATTTCAATGGCCAGGAGTTTATTAATTGCAGAGCCTTGTTTTGTGGATTTTCTTGAGTTGCTTGCAGGGAAATGTAAATTTAGTAAGGCTTGTGCGATAAGAAATCTTTCGAACTTTTGTTTTAGATATGACCAGTGCCCTGCTGCGTGGGAGCAGCCGCACGTTATGGAGCGTCAAGCTGCGGTGCGCACAGTCGCTCCAGCCGGAGTTTCGAGTCTTTCCTCGGGCATGGGTGTGTGTGTGTGGTCCTTAGGATAAGATAGTTTTAGTAATTTGTAAGTCTAGCGACCAATGCCAGAGTAATTTAATCCCTTAGTTCTACAAACATTTGAACAGGTGCCCACTTAACTACCTTGTACCACGTCACTCTAAGTCATCGGCGTCGGAGTCCTGTTCCGGAGAGTACTACTCGGGAGAAGTAATGTAAAATTTGGACCACAGCTGCAGAGCTTGTTATGCTTTTACAGCGTGATCCTACAGCGTGTGTCTTGTGTACTTTGTGCCACTGGCTAGTTTAATAAATGGTAATTTTAGTTACAAGCGGTGTTTAATTCCTTATCCAGCCCAATTCTTCCATTTACAAACAACCAAGTCATCTTGAAAGGGAGTTGTCCCTTTCTTTGTAAAATACTTGTGATGCAGTCAGGGGGTTCAGAGACAGACAAGCAGCAGCAGTCGATGTCGTGGGAGGATCAAATTCTACGTCTGATATGATCCGTTGCGGACCAAAGTTGGAAATCAGTGTAATCAAATTCAAATGTTTGTAGAGCTTAAGGAACTTAACTGCTGGGTCATCAGTCCCTAAACTTACGAACTACTTATGAACTACCTTATACTAAAGACGATACGCGCGCCGAAACCAGTGTAGCAGGAGGGATCCTCGGCGTGGGACACTCACAACTACAGTAATAGCTGGTGACAAACTGTCACCGCTAGGAAGCGAACCTCGAACCAACCGAGTCTGAAGACTGAATTTGCAAATAAGGTGGAGCATCTACGACATCAGTGGTGCTGGACAAGGAAACAAGAATGTTGTTTTTCGATGTGTTGTAACAACCGAGGTGTCGACGAGGAAGTCGACGGTAAGCAGAATAGACCGCCGAAGCAGTCCAAATGAAACGGAAGGGGAGACCGAGCTAACGCCAGAAGCCACGACCTCATCGGTTGCTCCAGCAGGACAGGGAACGTATGAGAATCGTTCTGATTCTGGATTCACGGCAATACAGGGAAATGTCCCAGTCTTGGGTGCGATGCCATTTATTTTGCTTCCGCTTAACATAAAAAAGAAAGTTTGTAAACCTAAGGGGCCAAACTGCTGAGGTCATTGATCCCTACACTTACACAACACTACTTAAACGAACTTATAGTAAGGTAAAACACACACACACACACACACACACACACACACACACACACACACACACAAACAGTAGATAATATAGATTGCCTTACAACAAGACCAGAACCATTCGGAACGACATCGGCAAGTGTTAATTTTGCCTCGCTGCCCTAAAAAGTTTTACAAAACCAAACCCTCTTCAGGCAGTTATTATGAATGTGACCATCTCATTACATATAGAGCACGTCTCAATCACTATACGAGGTACGGTGGGATAAAAAAATATGGGGGTAAGTCTTTAAAGTTCGATGAAGTTAATTATTTGAAAGTCAATTAGTAAGTTTCCAACTTCTTCCCTTCTTTCTTCCCTCGGTCCTGTTACCACGATACTTCGTGCAAATATTTCTATTTGTGACGCAAAAAAGCACTGCACGTGATGGGCTGTATTGCTTCCTACCGTGTCAGAGTGCGAATACGACAATTTCTCTTCACTAACCTGATATCTTCTTTCACTGCTGTTGTTCCCTGCGCGCCGCGGTGGATTAGACGTGCGCGCTAGAGGGCCGTGCTGCGTGCGCGCGGCCGTTCGCCGTCAGGGATTCGAGTCCCCACGGGATACTTGTTCACCGGATCATAAGCTCTATGTTATATCTATGTTATACTCACCTCGACATTTCCTTTAAAATATTATTTTATCCTCAGTGATAAGTTCTCCAACATAATATTTTACACCATCTGTTATTTCCACGAATTAAGAGATACTGAACAGAATTGAGGAGAAAAAGAATTTCTGGCATGCCTTGATTGAAATAAGGGATCGATTGGTAGGACACATTCTTAGACATCGAGGATTCGTAAATTTAGCATTGGAGGGAAATGCGTGGAGGAAAAATCGCTGAGGGAGACCAAGAGACGTAAGTAGATTAAGATGGATGTGGTTTGTTGTTCTTATGAGGAGATGAAGAGGCTTCCTCAGGATAGAGTAGGGTGGAGAGCTGCATCAAACCAGTCTCCAGACTGAAGACCACAACAACACGATGCTTCCACTTTTGAACGCTCTCTTGGTACGCCTCTTGCTGGTTTGCACGTGGCGCTGTCAGCGAATTTTCCAGCTAGAAAAAATTTAAGTTTTAAAAAATTTTTAAAAATATTTTTATGGTCTAATATTTCTAATGTCAGGTTTAGAGAAAGACGTTATTTGTAAGATTCTACCTGATCCTAAGGTAGACAGAAGCGGAAGGATTCATTTTGGTTTTCAATTTGGTGCCTATGACATCCCCCAAGATGAACAGTATTTGTCACTGAATTCATATGCTGTAAAGTATTTACAACTCTATTTCTGTAAACGGCGATATCTCTTTTTCAATTAGCTTCATTAAAGCCACGCAATGTGTTATCCAAAGACCTGTTTTAAATAATTTTCTTATGTCACAGGTAGGTTTGCACTTATTTCCATTATTATACAAATAAAGCAATAACCAAATGCAAAAGTATCAGATATTAAAAAAAAGTCATAAATAATAGCCCAAAACTAAAAATTAACTACTTACCAAACTACACATCTGTATAAAATTCCCGCTCATTCATATATATATATAGGGGGTACTATTGAACAAAAAGTGGTATATCTTTCCAATAATAAGAAAATGTTTAAGTGTTCAAAGTGACCCTGACCCATGTGCTAGGATTGAACAGTGAAATGCTTTTAGAAAAACCATAAATTCTGAAGGTACTGGGGCAAAATATAGGGAGCGAAGAGTTCTATTCAACTTGTACAAAAACCAGACATCAATTGTTAGAGTCGAAGGGCATGAAAATGTCGTACTGGTTGGGAATGGAATAAGACAGGTTTGTATCCTTTCCCCAATGTTGTTCAATCTGTACATTGAACAAGCTGTGAAGGAATGCAAGGAGAAATTTGGAGAGGGAAAGTCCAGGGGGAGGGAATAAAAAACCTTGCGGTTTGCTGACGTATAGTAATTCCGTCAGAGACAGCAAAGGACCTGGATGACCAATTAAATGGAATGGACAGTGTATTGAAAGGAAGATATATGATGAATACTAACAAGAGTAAAATGAAGGTAATGGAATGTAGTGTTTGAATATCAGGCGATGCTGAAGGAATTAGATTAGGTAATGAGAAAATAAAAGTAGTAGATGAGTTTTGTTATTTGGGTAAGAAAATAACTTCGCCGGCCGCGGTGGCCGAGGATACTGAGGCGTTCCAGTCACGGTCTGCATGGCCACTACGGTCGGGGCTTCGAATCCAGCCTCGGGCATGGATATTTGTGCCGTCTTTAGTATAAGGTAGTTGATAAGTAGTTTGTAAGTTTAGGGACTGATGACCCCTTAGTTAAGTCCCTTAAGCTTAAGAAACAATTGAACATTTGAAAATAACTTCTGACGGCCGCAATACAGAAGGTATAAAATGCAGAATGGCTCTGGGAATAAATGCGCTTCTGAAGAAGCCTTTCTGAAAGTATTTTTCTGGAGTGTAGCATTGTATGAAACGTGGACGATAAGGAGTTCCGATAAAAAGATGATAAAAGCTTTTGAAATGTGGTGCTACATACGAAGATTAGATGGGAGACCACGTAACAAATGAGGAATTGCTCAACAGAATCGGGGAGAACAGGAGTTTCTGGCATATCCTGACTAAAAGAAGGGATAGGTTGTTGGGTCACATACTGAGACATCAAGGAATTGTCAACTTAGCATTAGAAGGAAGTGTGGGGGGGCAAAAATCGTAGAGAGAGACCGAGGGACGAATACAGTAAGCAGATTCAAAAGGATGTAGGTTGCCGAACGTACTCTCAGATGAAGAGACTTGCACAGGACAGGGTAGCCCGGAGAGCTGTATCAAACCAGTCTGCGAACTGAAGACCACAACAACAACAACTGTTTCTACGAGGGTTGGAACTTAAATAGTGGCAACACTGCTGCAATGGAATCGACTATTGTCGCTGATAGTATACGTTGTTGACATACATACCTTACCTCCGAGTAAATGGACTCGCCCGTCCCACGTCACCGAAGAGCGCACAATCGGGGAATAAGCTGCCATTTCTGAGAGAGCGGTCTAACGTAACAGTCTCACCATGTTTTCGAAATAGGAGCAACGGTGTAAGATCAATATCTCCAGCAACACCAAAACTGGTCCATGTAATTTATCATCATCAATGATATGTTGCTACACCAATATTAAGAAGATTTATCTCATATATAAGAACAAAAATTCACCCTGGATACTGACCACAAATGTCTATCGTATGCCAAAACATATCCATCAATTAATAACACTGGGCAATTCACGACCCATGTCATACACAGCGGGGAAAAGCCGCGGTGGAATAGCCGAGCGGTCTAAAGCGTCTCGCTGCAGAGCGCGCGGTTGCTGGCCGTGGAGGTTCGTGTCCTCCCTGGGGCATGAGTTTGTGTGTTTGTCTTTAGGTTAGTTTACCTACGTTTAAGTAGTTTGTAAGCTACGGACTGATGACCACGCAGTTTGGTCCGATAGATTTACAAACATTTAAACATTTTTGAACAGCGGGGAAAGAAAACTGATGCCGGCCGCGGTGGCCGAGGGGACTGAGGCGCTCCAGTCACGGTCTGCACGGACAATATGGTCGGGGGTTCGAATCCCCCCTCGGGCATGAATATTTGAACCGTCCTTAGTGTTAGCTAGTTCATAAGTAGTTTGTAAGCTTAGGGACTGATGACCCCGTAGTTAAGTCCCATAAGTTCTACAAACATTTGAACATTTGAAAATTTAGAAAACTGACAGCCAACACCCTATCTCACTGCATAAGTGCTATGGATCACAAGGACCTTGCATCAAAACTCAGCCCAAACCTACAAGATATTTTAGCACAACCTTCCAGTCGACAGGAAGGAAGATTAGAATTTAGTGTCCTGTCCATAATATGGTCATTGGAGATGGGGTACAAGGTCAGGTTGCTTTTGCCTGGGACGATTTAGAAAAATCAAATGAAGAGCCTTGCACAGGACCGGGCAGCGTGGAGAGCTGCATCAAACCAGCCTGATGACTGAAGACAACAACAAGAACATAAAGAGCACCTGATAAAAAATTATAATTAGCTTGTCGTATTGAGTAAGACCTCTTGCAACTCTCCAAAACGTTTCTTGTCAATAGCTTCAGAAATTGTGGTTTAATGTACAAAAATAAATAAAAAATGTTAGAACTCACCCCGTTTTACGGTACTAATATTTACTTGTTTCAGTGTATTTGACGTTTATTCTGCATAGAACCATTGGTTTAATTTTGGACACCACTGTATAGGATGTGTGTAATTTCACATCTCAGTTGGGGCGGAATCGTTTCCAGTCATCCGCAGACAGAAGGAGGCGTGTTGCTCGTCTTGTCGCTCAGCAGTAGGACAACCTTTCCGTCTTCCGTCTACAGAAGGGACTTCCTCCATCCACCCCGCCCCACCAGCCTTGATCGCAGTGAATTGGCTGGAACCGCCTCGGCGGCTGTAGTGAGTTTTTCACCAGACTGGGCCCGCGCGTGACGTCGTGGGGCACGTCCGTGCGATTCGCCCTGTCTGGGGGCCCCAATTGCAGGACTGGCAATTTATGTGGCCCCGTGGCGGGCTCACACACGTTTCCCACCCTCTGCTGCCCCCTTCTGCTTGCGGTGGGTGTCCGTTCCTCCGCGCCGAAGATTTAGAAGCGTTCGAAACGCAGTGAGGGCGCTGGCTAACCCCTCGCGTGCAACCTCCCTCTCCCCTGTAGCCGCCGTCCGTGAAAAACAAAGCCGTGTAAATAATCGTTGACTATGACGCATGCTATCCATTTAGCCCTTTTTAAAGTGGCAATTTCCTAAATTTCTGGCCGGCCGGTCTGACCCGTAGGGCGAATGTAGGCGCTCTCCCTGTCGTGGTGTGAGAAGCTGATGCTAGCTGGCGACTCGCTACAGGGGTTTAGCGGTGCGATATCTCTTCCGAGAGAGACAGAGGCAGGGAGCGAGACAAGGGAGAAAGAAGATAACACAAGCAAGACGCATTACTGTTGGGAATTGTCCGGAATGGTTGTTGCTTTCGAAATTGTTAAATACACAGATAAAAAAGTGTTGCATCACCTTAGTTCCAAGGTCTCCTGTACACTGATGTTGAATGTGTACAATGCATTAAGAACACAGTTCCTTAGATTGTCGACAGATGTCACTCAACCCGCACAAAGATGTTAACAACCCCGCCTGAGCAGTGATAATGTGGTGGAGTCGGTAAGACGACCGATCAGTTCCAGCCATAACACAAGAAACGAAGCACACTGCTTGTGTTGATTACAGTTCTGGCATCATTAGAAGGCCAATTCCGTACTTTAGTCGTATCCGCATTGTTACTTTGTGTGAACTCTGAAGCGATACGGCGAATTGGTGGAATACGAATACGTTTTTTTTTTCATCAGGGAGTGATTTTCATTTCTGTGTTCATCTTTGACCCATTGTCAACATTCCTTTATTTTTTCTAGACAAAAGAGAGAACAGCATTTGACTTTTTCGGTATGATTTTATCTTCCGTCCGATACAGACGTACCTGTTGCGAGGGGGGGGGGTTGTTTGGTTGGGATAGGGGGACTAAACAGCTAAGATTATCAGTCCCCCCGTGGGGAGGGGTAGGAATGAGGATTGGAAAGGAAGAGAGAGGGGATGGAAATGCAGTCTGGGAAGTAAAGAAGGAAGGAAGACTGCATTAGCTCGGGGCCCCACGCACATACTCACGAAAGAACCGCGAGCGCCCTGGGAGACAGACGTACCTCTCTCCACTCCGTTTTTGTATATCTCATTCACGTGAGTATAGTGAGGGTTCTCATTGAATGAATCAGAATGAGTTTTGTTAACGCTAACAAGGACGTTCATTTATTTTTCAGCTTTCGTTGTAATTACAGCAGCGCAAATCATGCAATGGGTTTGGACGCCATTATGGCTAACGTTTATTTCGTGCAGGCATTGTTGTCAATTTGTAAACTTTCATTGAAATCTATCACTTTTGATTATGCAAAAATACATAGAACCTGCAGTCGCGTTTCCTTTCTGTAATGTTTTTAAACCGAAGTACGATAATTAGCAGTTTCATGATTTTCAGTCGAATTTATCGGCTGCGCCTTATACGAAATTTAGCTGACGGTCACTTGCACGGAAGTCGTAGTGTAACTGATCCAAATCCGTCACATGATAGTGCTTTACCCACCTCATTGTAGTTTTGATATTTGACACGTTGTCAGGGAGGCGGTATAAATATTTTTATTAAGTAGACAACGTATACATTCTTGACCGCAAAATTTATTGACAATGATGATCGGTTTCAACACATTTCTGAGTCATCCTCGGATCAGTTTTCTTGTTTGTCAATAGTGCTATCTGCCATCAGACAGTTAAACCTTCCAATCATCAAATAATAATTTATGGAAGTCGAAAAAATGCAATATAATATTGGTTGTTGCACATATATGATACTAGTTGCCGGCCGCTTTGGCCGAGGGGACTGAGGCACTTCAGTCACGGTCTGCACGGACCCTACGGTCGGGGGTTCGAATCCCCCCTCGGGCATGGATATTTGTGCCGTCCTAGTTCGTCAGTAGTTCATAAGTAGTTTGTAAGTTTAGGGACTGATGACCCCGTAGTTAAGTCCCATAAGCTTTACAAACATTTGAACATTTGATACTAGTTGGTTAAAATATTTTTGAAGAACAGTTACTAAAAGTAAGCATTGCTGATTAAAATTCACTGAAATTGTCTTGTACATCAACCACATGGTATTTAAAATTACGTTTCTGATCTGAAGGTCCTTCAACTGTTTAAGATAAGTGACCCACATAGTGGCTAACATCACAGTAATCCAACCGAAAGAGCTGTATGCAGTTGAAACACTGTCCATGATTTTCGCACACCCACAGACAATCTTGGAGGCAGTCTTATCAGCTTGAACGTCTTAGACACACAGTCTAGCGAGTTCATCAAGGCGGTGGTTCCTTCATTTTTTGGGGGGTGGGGGTGGCATTACGTACAGTCACCTTACACCAAGGGTGGAAATCAAACGCTTTGTGCAGTAAAGGGATGACATTCTCCGACGTCCAGTGCAACCCAATAGACAGAATTACGGTGAGGGATTCGTCTTAATGGACGACAATTCGCACGTACGAGATGACGTGTCGTAACACTTGTATCGATGGAGAAATTGAAACAAGTTTAATTTTTAAACGTAACCTCCAAACATTTCTTAACTGCATTCAGTAGATCTTGGAAATAAAATTACAGCGATATATCGCTAATTGATACTGATGTGAAACCATTTCGCTAAATAAAAAAAAAATAACCGAAAAACTTTAGAACACAATGAGGAATGGAGGAATTGATTTTATGGCCACATCCTCAGAATGAATCCAGGTACTTCAACCAGAGTAATTTTCAAATTCTTCTGCAAAAAAAAAAAAAAAAAACAAAAAAAAAAAAAAAAAACAAAAAAAAAAAAAACTCCTCATGTTAAAAGTACTAACACTGGAAAAGAATGAAGCCAGAGCTTGCTATTGCAGTGCATAAGCCGCCAAGCAGCCCGGGCACATCAGGCCTCGTGCTTACAATGCAGCAAGGTAGGCCTACATTATTAAGATGAAATCTCATTTACTTCACGACATAAACACAGGATCAGCCATATTTTTGCGTATGGAGCTACGGAATATGCTATTTTCTGGCGAATCTGAGTACGTTTAATGGGTTATGTGGAAACAATTGCAGTTTTGGTACGCTGTATCCTATAGAAACCTTCACTGCTACTGCTTACTTGTCAAAATCGAAACGTCCGTCGTTCATAGTGATAAAATGCCCTTTTCACGGAATAAATGAAACTAAGAAAAAATGTTCAAATGTTTGTAATTATATGGGACCAAAATACGTTGGTCGTCAGTCCCTAGTCTAACAAACTACTTGAAATAAGTTAAACTAACCTAAGGGCACCACACACATCCATGCCCAAGAGAGGATTCGAACCTCCGACGCGAATCACCGTAACGTGGCGCTCCAGACCGCTCAGCTACTCCCTCGCGGCCTACTTTAACCTGACCTATCTTTGCCAGGGGAAGCCTGAATTCTTCTTAATGATAAAAAAACAGCTATTGTCATACACATCTGGTTGGCGGTGTTTACTCGTAAATAGCCAACTACGACCGCATTGTTTTCCGGCTTTAGTAGATTTCTCGATTTTTTCGCGGAAAGTTTCATCGTCAATATTAGTAGCCCCTATATCATTGTAATGCAGTTATGTAAAGTGTACGATTCCATTAAGAAAACATACTTTTTTCATTATCTGAGTCGATACAAATCGTACGCCAATTCATTACATACCAGAGTACGTGTCTCTAAATAGCACTATAATTTGCAGAAAAATTAGTTTCGGTATCAGGAACCGTTCAGAGAGTAAAAGCGGTGCATGTTACAGGTAAAGCATCCTGTGTATTACGAGCGAAAAATGAGTCAATAGTTCAAAGGAACCGCCCTTTATACACTGTTAGAAATAGTTGTGTGATCAACTGGGACGGACAGTACAGATTCAAAGCTGTGGACAGTATCAATTAGCTCTTCAGAGATATCTGACCATTCTTCCATGAGTGCAATATCCAGCTTTGAAACCGCTGTGGGAGGTGTTGGTGTGGCTGCAATGCGTCCGTCAAGTGCGTCCCAAACATGCTCAGCGCGGTTTAAGTTCGGTGAACGAACTGGCCACTCCAGTGGTTGAAGTTGCTCACCCTCAAGCATGTTGTCCGGCAGTGCAGCTCTGTGGAGACGAGCGTTATCGCCCACAAGAAGGAACCCATCTCCTATGGCACCAACTTAGGGCAAAACAAAAAGTTGAAGGATCTCTATACTTCTGATCAGTCAAAGCGCCATTCTGAACGACATACGTTTCTCCAATGCTGGTGATTTTTCCTGCTCATAAGCATGTTTTTCCTTTTTTTTTCGGAGTTCCACATTCTTTGCAGAGAAGGGAGTGACGATTGTCCGACTGAACACAAAATCTTGACTCATCTGTGAACAGAACCCGGCGCCATTCATTACGACTCCAACGCCAAGTTTCTGCAGGCTAAACGGTGTCGTAGTTGTAATGGGACACACAACATAGGCTTCTGTGTGAAGAGGCCATATTTCCGAAGGCGATTTCGGTCTGTATGTGTTGATATCGCTCGTCCTGTTTTTGCCTGAAGGGTGCGTTACAGCTGACTAGTATTCAGCCTCCTGTCTCGACAGGCTGTTAATCGTAGATACCGGTCATCTCTAGCTGATGTTAACCGTGGACGACCTTGGTCTTGCCTTCTTTTAACAGTTCTTGTTGTCTGAAATCGCATCCAGGTCCTGGTAATTACACTTAGGGACACCTCAATAGCTGCATCCATCTCCCTCTATGTCTCTTCCGTTTCCAAACTTACTTTGGCTCTCTATGCCACAGCTTCGGGTAAGTCACGTTGTTGTTGTTGTATTGCACTGTCTGCTCACTGCAGTATCCGAACCCAACTGCTTGTGTGATTCTTTTGGTAGAGTAAAAACCCTACTCAACACCAACCGATCTGCACTACCATTATCTGTATTACCACTGTTATTAGCACTATCTAGGTTGCCGTAATGATGTCTCCACTCCGCAGAACCGACGAAAAGTCTTTGAACTATTTTAGTTCATTCTGCAGATGACAACAAACATTTCAACGTATTACCTAACTGCTTTGACCAGTGTACCACTACCTAAAGCATTCTAGACGGCAGGGTGTGTTAGCCATACATGAAACCGCGTGTGTACGACGTTGGATGTCGCAGAGGTGTCAAATGAATTGGGTGAAATGTGGATGATTCGGGGAGGATGTGATGGCCTTTCCCTAGTGTGACACTTATGCTCTAACGATGGGCAACATTCTGCCAATGTGACAATATTGGTCCACTTGAAAATTCGTGTTATTTATTTTTAAAGGATTTCTTGACCACGCATTGTTTTAAGCGTTTCTAACTCGGTGGTTGACGTCGCAGGGCGCCATGCACTTTCACCATTACAGAGGAAGGATGTGACCACCTGTGAGCCAAATTACAAACTTATAAGTCGTACTGCCTAAAATTAAGGTGTTCAGAAAAAGTGACCAATTATTGTGATGTGCAGTGTACACGATGAACTTTTGCACATTTGACATTAATAAGAAAAGGAACGGTGCTATCTTCATTACGATTCGTACGGTGGAAGACGGAGAGTACCATTGAACAGAATCCGACACCAATATACAGTGTTATTCCGATCTTGATGAAATTTTGCACACCTGGCCTCCAAAAGAAGACGAACAGCACTGTCGACATGAGATTTCATACAGTGCATGTCGAAGCGTCCCGTACATTGACCGATCACCATGAAATTTGGAGGTATATGAAATTTTTATTATACAGGAAGGAAATGAACTGAGGGGACAGGAGGAGAAGAAGAGGTACTGACGGCGGATGGATGAGGGAAGGAGGAGGAGGCAGAGGTAGACAGAATAAATAAATACCGAAGCAAGATCGGGTTTTCAGCTAGCTAAGATATAGAGAGGCCTAAGAGTTATCCTCTTAGAAATGTAAGAAATACGCATAGACTTGGGGGGGGGGGGGGAATTGATGGACAGAAAGATTAGGGGAGGGTGTGCAGGGTGCATATCCAATTCCCACAGATATTTAGCAGTTCGCAGTAATATAGATTACGTGAAATTGTAGATCTTGAGCACTTCCATTGATTAAAAATTAATACCTAACTGTTAAGTACCCAATTATTCGGTCTGACACAGTAGCGTAACTCGCTGACGTCACTTAGGCAAGTGAGACCTTTTCAAATGTTCAAATGTTTGTAGAGCTTTTGGGACTTAACTACGGGGTCATCAGTCTCTAAACTTACGGCACAAACATCCATGCCCGAGGGGGCGATTCGAACCCCGGACCGCAGTGGCCGTACAGACTGTGATTGGCGCGCCGCAGACCACTCGGACACTGCGGCCGGCCTGAGGCGCGTTACAACCATGGTGCCGCAAGCCACAGGGCCGGGAACTCATATGCCAACATTCCTGTCTGCTCCCAAATGCGTTGTCCCAGCTGGTCATGGTGGTACGCAATGTGCACGGTAAGCGCTTCTTAATGCAAATAAACACACTAGCTTCACCGGAGGCCACTCGGACACTGCGGCCGGCCTGAGGCGCGTTACAACCATGGTGCCGCAAGCCACAGGGCCGGGAACTCATATGCCAACATTCCTGTCTGCTCCCAAATGCGTTGTCCCAGCTGGTCATGGTGGTACGCAATGTGCACGGTAAGCGCTTCTTAATGCAAATAAACACACTAGCTTCACCGGAGGCCACTCGGACACTGCGGCCGGCCTGAGGCGCGTTACAACCATGGTGCCGCAAGCCACAGGGCCGGGAACTCATATGCCAACATTCCTGTCTGCTCCCAAATGCGTTGTCCCAGCTGGTCATGGTGGTACGCAATGTGCACGGTAAGCGCTTCTTAATGCAAATAAACACACTAGCTTCACCGGAGGCCACTCGGACACTGCGGCCGGCCTGAGGCGCGTTACAACCATGGTGCCGCAAGCCACAGGGCCGGGAACTCATATGCCAACATTCCTGTCTGCTCCCAAATGCGTTGTCCCAGCTGGTCATGGTGGTACGCAATGTGCACGGTAAGCGCTTCTTAATGCAAATAAACACACTAGCTTCACTGGAGGCCACTCGGACACTGTGGCCGGCCTGAGGCGCGTTACAACCATGGTGCCGCAAGCCACAGGGCCGGGAACTCATATGCCAACATTCCTGTCTGCTCCCAAATGCGTTGTCCCAGCTGGTCATGGTGGTACGCAATGTGCACGGTAAGCGCTTCTTAATGCAAATAAACACACTAGCTTCACCGGAGGCCACTCGGACACTGCGGCCGGCCTGAGGCGCGTTACAACCATGGTGCCGCAAGCCACAGGGCCGGGAACTCATATGCCAACATTCCTGTCTGCTCCCAAATGCGTTGTCCCAGCTGGTCATGGTGGTACGCAATGTGCACGGTAAGCGCTTCTTAATGCAAATAAACACACTAGCTTCACCGGAGGCCACTCGGACACTGCGGCCGGCCTGAGGCGCGTTACAACCATGGTGCCGCAAGCCACAGGGCCGGGAACTCATATGCCAACATTCCTGTCTGCTCCCAAATGCGTTGTCCCAGCTGGTCATGGTGGTACGCAATGTGCACGGTAAGCGCTTCTTAATGCAAATAAACACACTAGCTTCACCGGAGGCCACTCGGACACTGCGGCCGGCCTGAGGCGCGTTACAACCATGGTGCCGCAAGCCACAGGGCCGGGAACTCATATGCCAACATTCCTGTCTGCTCCCAAATGCGTTGTCCCAGCTGGTCATGGTGGTACGCAATGTGCACGGTAAGCGCTTCTTAATGCAAATAAACACACTAGCTTCACCGGAGGCCACTCGGACACTGCGGCCGGCCTGAGGCGCGTTACAACCATGGTGCCGCAAGCCACAGGGCCGGGAACTCATATGCCAACATTCCTGTCTGCTCCCAAATGCGTTGTCCCAGCTGGTCATGGTGGTACGCAATGTGCACGGTAAGCGCTTCTTAATGCAAATAAACACACTAGCTTCACCGGAGGCCACTCGGACACTGCGGCCGGCCTGAGGCGCGTTACAACCATGGTGCCGCAAGCCACAGGGCCGGGAACTCATATGCCAACATTCCTGTCTGCTCCCAAATGCGTTGTCCCAGCTGGTCATGGTGGTACGCAATGTGCACGGTAAGCGCTTCTTAATGCAAATAAACACACTAGCTTCACCGGAGGCCACTCGGACACTGCGGCCGGCCTGAGGCGCATTACAACCATGGTGCCGCAAGCCACAGGGCCGGGAACTCATATGCCAACATTCCTGTCTGCTCCCAAATGCGTTGTCCCAGCTGGTCATGGTGGTACGCAATGTGCACGGTAAGCGCTTCTTAATGCAAATAAACACACTAGCTTCACCGGAGGCCACTCGGACACTGCGGCCGGCCTGAGGCGCGTTACAACCATGGTGCCGCAAGCCACAGGGCCGGGAACTCATATGCCAACATTCCTGTCTGCTCCCAAATGCGTTGTCCCAGCTGGTCATGGTGGTACGCAATGTGCACGGTAAGCGCTTCTTAATGCAAATAAACACACTAGCTTCACCGGAGGCCACTCGGACACTGCGGCCGGCCTGAGGCGCGTTACAACCATGGTGCCGCAAGCCACAGGGCCGGGAACTCATATGCCAACATTCCTGTCTGCTCCCAAATGCGTTGTCCCAGCTGGTCATGGTGGTACGCAATGTGCACGGTAAGCGCTTCTTAATGCAAATAAACACACTAGCTTCACCGGAGGCCACTCGGACACTGCGGCCGGCCTGAGGCGCGTTACAACCATGGTGCCGCAAGCCACAGGGCCGGGAACTCATATGCCAACATTCCTGTCTGCTCCCAAATGCGTTGTCCCAGCTGGTCATGGTGGTACGCAATGTGCACGGTAAGCGCTTCTTAATGCAAATAAACACACTAGCTTCACCGGAGGCCACTCGGACACTGCGGCCGGCCTGAGGCGCGTTACAACCATGGTGCCGCAAGCCACAGGGCCGGGAACTCATATGCCAACATTCCTGTCTGCTCCCAAATGCGTTGTCCCAGCTGGTCATGGTGGTACGCAATGTGCACGGTAAGCGCTTCTTAATGCAAATAAACACACTAGCTTCACCGGAGGCCACTCGGACACTGCGGCCGGCCTGAGGCGCGTTACAACCATGGTGCCGCAAGCCACAGGGCCGGGAACTCATATGCCAACATTCCTGTCTGCTCCCAAATGCGTTGTCCCAGCTGGTCATGGTGGTACGCAATGTGCACGGTAAGCGCTTCTTAATGCAAATAAACACACTAGCTTCACCGGAGGCCACTCGGACACTGCGGCCGGCCTGAGGCGCGTTACAACCATGGTGCCGCAAGCCACAGGGCCGGGAACTCATATGCCAACATTCCTGTCTGCTCCCAAATGCGTTGTCCCAGCTGGTCATGGTGGTACGCAATGTGCACGGTAAGCGCTTCTTAATGCAAATAAACACACTAGCTTCACTGGAGGCCACTCGGACACTGTGGCCGGCCTGAGGCGCGTTACAACCATGGTGCCGCAAGCCACAGGGCCGGGAACTCATATGCCAACATTCCTGTCTGCTCCCAAATGCGTTGTCCCAGCTGGTCATGGTGGTACGCAATGTGCACGGTAAGCGCTTCTTAATGCAAATAAACACACTAGCTTCACCGGAGGCCACTCGGACACTGCGGCCGGCCTGAGGCGCGTTACAACCATGGTGCCGCAAGCCACAGGGCCGGGAACTCATATGCCAACATTCCTGTCTGCTCCCAAATGCGTTGTCCCAGCTGGTCATGGTGGTACGCAATGTGCACAGTAAGCGCTTCTTAATGCAAATAAACACACTAGCTTCACCGGAGGCCACTCGGACACTGCGGCCGGCCTGAGGCGCGTTACAACCATGGTGCCGCAAGCCACAGGGCCGGGAACTCATATGCCAACATTCCTGTCTGCTCCCAAATGCGTTGTCCCAGCTGGTCATGGTGGTACGCAATGTGCACGGTAAGCGCTTCTTAATGCAAATAAACACACTAGCTTCACCGGAGGCCACTCGGACACTGCGGCCGGCCTGAGGCGCGTTACAACCATGGTGCCGCAAGCCACAGGGCCGGGAACTCATATGCCAACATTCCTGTCTGCTCCCAAATGCGTTGTCCCAGCTGGTCATGGTGGTACGCAATGTGCACGGTAAGCGCTTCTTAATGCAAATAAACACACTAGCTTCACCGGAGGCCACTCGGACACTGCGGCCGGCCTGAGGCGCGTTACAACCATGGTGCCGCAAGCCACAGGGCCGGGAACTCATATGCCAACATTCCTGTCTGCTCCCAAATGCGTTGTCCCAGCTGGTCATGGTGGTACGCAATGTGCACGGTAAGCGCTTCTTAATGCAAATAAACACACTAGCTTCACCGGAGGCCACTCGGACACTGCGGCCGGCCTGAGGCGCGTTACAACCATGGTGCCGCAAGCCACAGGGCCGGGAACTCATATGCCAACATTCCTGTCTGCTCCCAAATGCGTTGTCCCAGCTGGTCATGGTGGTACGCAATGTGCACGGTAAGCGCTTCTTAATGCAAATAAACACACTAGCTTCACCGGAGGCCACTCGGACACTGCGGCCGGCCTGAGGCGCATTACAACCATGGTGCCGCAAGCCACAGGGCCGGGAACTCATATGCCAACATTCCTGTCTGCTCCCAAATGCGTTGTCCCAGCTGGTCATGGTGGTACGCAATGTGCACGGTAAGCGCTTCTTAATGCAAATAAACACACTAGCTTCACCGGAGGCCACTCGGACACTGCGGCCGGCCTGAGGCGCGTTACAACCATGGTGCCGCAAGCCACAGGGCCGGGAACTCATATGCCAACATTCCTGTCTGCTCCCAAATGCGTTGTCCCAGCTGGTCATGGTGGTACGCAATGTGCACGGTAAGCGCTTCTTAATGCAAATAAACACACTAGCTTCACCGGAGGCCACTCGGACACTGCGGCCGGCCTGAGGCGCGTTACAACCATGGTGCCGCAAGCCACAGGGCCGGGAACTCATATGCCAACATTCCTGTCTGCTCCCAAATGCGTTGTCCCAGCTGGTCATGGTGGTACGCAATGTGCACGGTAAGCGCTTCTTAATGCAAATAAACACACTAGCTTCACCGGAGGCCACTCGGACACTGCGGCCGGCCTGAGGCGCGTTACAACCATGGTGCCGCAAGCCACAGGGCCGGGAACTCATATGCCAACATTCCTGTCTGCTCCCAAATGCGTTGTCCCAGCTGGTCATGGTGGTACGCAATGTGCACGGTAAGCGCTTCTTAATGCAAATAAACACACTAGCTTCACCGGAGGCCACTCGGACACTGCGGCCGGCCTGAGGCGCGTTACAACCATGGTGCCGCAAGCCACAGGGCCGGGAACTCATATGCCAACATTCCTGTCTGCTCCCAAATGCGTTGTCCCAGCTGGTCATGGTGGTACGCAATGTGCACGGTAAGCGCTTCTTAATGCAAATAAACACACTAGCTTCACCGGAGGCCACTCGGACACTGCGGCCGGCCTGAGGCGCGTTACAACCATGGTGCCGCAAGCCACAGGGCCGGGAACTCATATGCCAACATTCCTGTCTGCTCCCAAATGCGTTGTCCCAGCTGGTCATGGTGGTACGCAATGTGCACGGTAAGCGCTTCTTAATGCAAATAAACACACTAGCTTCACCGGAGGCCACTCGGACACTGCGGCCGGCCTGAGGCGCGTTACAACCATGGTGCCGCAAGCCACAGGGCCGGGAACTCATATGCCAACATTCCTGTCTGCTCCCAAATGCGTTGTCCCAGCTGGTCATGGTGGTACGCAATGTGCACGGTAAGCGCTTCTTAATGCAAATAAACACACTAGCTTCACCGGAGGCCACTCGGACACTGCGGCCGGCCTGAGGCGCGTTACAACCATGGTGCCGCAAGCCACAGGGCCGGGAACTCATATGCCAACATTCCTGTCTGCTCCCAAATGCGTTGTCCCAGCTGGTCATGGTGGTACGCAATGTGCACAGTAAGCGCTTCTTAATGCAAATAAACACACTAGCTTCACCGGAGGCCACTCGGACACTGCGGCCGGCCTGAGGCGCGTTACAACCATGGTGCCGCAAGCCACAGGGCCGGGAACTCATATGCCAACATTCCTGTCTGCTCCCAAATGCGTTGTCCCAGCTGGTCATGGTGGTACGCAATGTGCACGGTAAGCGCTTCTTAATGCAAATAAACACACTAGCTTCACCGGAGGCCACTCGGACACTGCGGCCGGCCTGAGGCGCATTACAACCATGGTGCCGCAAGCCACAGGGCCGGGAACTCATATGCCAACATTCCTGTCTGCTCCCAAATGCGTTGTCCCAGCTGGTCATGGTGGTACGCAATGTGCACGGTAAGCGCTTCTTAATGCAAATAAACACACTAGCTTCACCGGAGGCCACTCGGACACTGCGGCCGGCCTGAGGCGCGTTACAACCATGGTGCCGCAAGCCACAGGGCCGGGAACTCATATGCCAACATTCCTGTCTGCTCCCAAATGCGTTGTCCCAGCTGGTCATGGTGGTACGCAATGTGCACGGTAAGCGCTTCTTAATGCAAATAAACACACTAGCTTCACCGGAGGCCACTCGGACACTGCGGCCGGCCTGAGGCGCGTTACAACCATGGTGCCGCAAGCCACAGGGCCGGGAACTCATATGCCAACATTCCTGTCTGCTCCCAAATGCGTTGTCCCAGCTGGTCATGGTGGTACGCAATGTGCACGGTAAGCGCTTCTTAATGCAAATAAACACACTAGCTTCACCGGAGGCCACTCGGACACTGCGGCCGGCCTGAGGCGCGTTACAACCATGGTGCCGCAAGCCACAGGGCCGGGAACTCATATGCCAACATTCCTGTCTGCTCCCAAATGCGTTGTCCCAGCTGGTCATGGTGGTACGCAATGTGCACGGTAAGCGCTTCTTAATGCAAATAAACACACTAGCTTCACCGGAGGCCACTCGGACACTGCGGCCGGCCTGAGGCGCGTTACAACCATGGTGCCGCAAGCCACAGGGCCGGGAACTCATATGCCAACATTCCTGTCTGCTCCCAAATGCGTTGTCCCAGCTGGTCATGGTGGTACGCAATGTGCACGGTAAGCGCTTCTTAATGCAAATAAACACACTAGCTTCACCGGAGGCCACTCGGACACTGCGGCCGGCCTGAGGCGCGTTACAACCATGGTGCCGCAAGCCACAGGGCCGGGAACTCATATGCCAACATTCCTGTCTGCTCCCAAATGCGTTGTCCCAGCTGGTCATGGTGGTACGCAATGTGCACGGTAAGCGCTTCTTAATGCAAATAAACACACTAGCTTCACCGGAGGCCACTCGGACACTGCGGCCGGCCTGAGGCGCGTTACAACCATGGTGCCGCAAGCCACAGGGCCGGGAACTCATATGCCAACATTCCTGTCTGCTCCCAAATGCGTTGTCCCAGCTGGTCATGGTGGTACGCAATGTGCACGGTAAGCGCTTCTTAATGCAAATAAACACACTAGCTTCACCGGAGGCCACTCGGACACTGCGGCCGGCCTGAGGCGCGTTACAACCATGGTGCCGCAAGCCACAGGGCCGGGAACTCATATGCCAACATTCCTGTCTGCTCCCAAATGCGTTGTCCCAGCTGGTCATGGTGGTACGCAATGTGCACGGTAAGCGCTTCTTAATGCAAATAAACACACTAGCTTCACCGGAGGCCACTCGGACACTGCGGCCGGCCTGAGGCGCGTTACAACCATGGTGCCGCAAGCCACAGGGCCGGGAACTCATATGCCAACATTCCTGTCTGCTCCCAAATGCGTTGTCCCAGCTGGTCATGGTGGTACGCAATGTGCACGGTAAGCGCTTCTTAATGCAAATAAACACACTAGCTTCACCGGAGGCCACTCGGACACTGCGGCCGGCCTGAGGCGCGTTACAACCATGGTGCCGCAAGCCACAGGGCCGGGAACTCATATGCCAGCATTCCTGTCTGCTCCCAAATGCGTTGTCCCAGCTGGTCATGGTGGTACGCAATGTGCACGGTAAGCGCTTCTTAATGCAAATAAACACACTAGCTTCACCGGAGGCCACTCGGACACTGCGGCCGGCCTGAGGCGCGTTACAACCATGGTGCCGCAAGCCACAGGGCCGGGAACTCATATGCCAACATTCCTGTCTGCTCCCAAATGCGTTGTCCCAGCTGGTCATGGTGGTACGCAATGTGCACGGTAAGCGCTTCTTAATGCAAATAAACACACTAGCTTCACCGGAGGCCACTCGGACACTGCGGCCGGCCTGAGGCGCGTTACAACCATGGTGCCGCAAGCCACAGGGCCGGGAACTCATATGCCAACATTCCTGTCTGCTCCCAAATGCGTTGTCCCAGCTGGTCATGGTGGTACGCAATGTGCACGGTAAGCGCTTCTTAATGCAAATAAACACACTAGCTTCACCGGAGGCCACTCGGACACTGCGGCCGGCCTGAGGCGCGTTACAACCATGGTGCCGCAAGCCACAGGGCCGGGAACTCATATGCCAACATTCCTGTCTGCTCCCAAATGCGTTGTCCCAGCTGGTCATGGTGGTACGCAATGTGCACGGTAAGCGCTTCTTAATGCAAATAAACACACTAGCTTCACCGGAGGCCACTCGGACACTGCGGCCGGCCTGAGGCGCGTTACAACCATGGTGCCGCAAGCCACAGGGCCGGGAACTCATATGCCAACATTCCTGTCTGCTCCCAAATGCGTTGTCCCAGCTGGTCATGGTGGTACGCAATGTGCACGGTAAGCGCTTCTTAATGCAAATAAACACACTAGCTTCACCGGAGGCCACTCGGACACTGCGGCCGGCCTGAGGCGCGTTACAACCATGGTGCCGCAAGCCACAGGGCCGGGAACTCATATGCCAACATTCCTGTCTGCTCCCAAATGCGTTGTCCCAGCTGGTCATGGTGGTACGCAATGTGCACGGTAAGCGCTTCTTAATGCAAATAAACACACTAGCTTCACCGGAGGCCACTCGGACACTGCGGCCGGCCTGAGGCGCGTTACAACCATGGTGCCGCAAGCCACAGGGCCGGGAACTCATATGCCAACATTCCTGTCTGCTCCCAAATGCGTTGTCCCAGCTGGTCATGGTGGTACGCAATGTGCACGGTAAGCGCTTCTTAATGCAAATAAACACACTAGCTTCACCGGAGGCCACTCGGACACTGCGGCCGGCCTGAGGCGCGTTACAACCATGGTGCCGCAAGCCACAGGGCCGGGAACTCATATGCCAACATTCCTGTCTGCTCCCAAATGCGTTGTCCCAGCTGGTCATGGTGGTACGCAATGTGCACGGTAAGCGCTTCTTAATGCAAATAAACACACTAGCTTCACCGGAGGCCACTCGGACACTGCGGCCGGCCTGAGGCGCGTTACAACCATGGTGCCGCAAGCCACAGGGCCGGGAACTCATATGCCAACATTCCTGTCTGCTCCCAAATGCGTTGTCCCAGCTGGTCATGGTGGTACGCAATGTGCACGGTAAGCGCTTCTTAATGCAAATAAACACACTAGCTTCACCGGAGGCCACTCGGACACTGCGGCCGGCCTGAGGCGCGTTACAACCATGGTGCCGCAAGCCACAGGGCCGGGAACTCATATGCCAACATTCCTGTCTGCTCCCAAATGCGTTGTCCCAGCTGGTCATGGTGGTACGCAATGTGCACGGTAAGCGCTTCTTAATGCAAATAAACACACTAGCTTCACCGGAGGCCACTCGGACACTGCGGCCGGCCTGAGGCGCGTTACAACCATGGTGCCGCAAGCCACAGGGCCGGGAACTCATATGCCAACATTCCTGTCTGCTCCCAAATGCGTTGTCCCAGCTGGTCATGGTGGTACGCAATGTGCACGGTAAGCGCTTCTTAATGCAAATAAACACACTAGCTTCACCGGAGGCCACTCGGACACTGCGGCCGGCCTGAGGCGCGTTACAACCATGGTGCCGCAAGCCACAGGGCCGGGAACTCATATGCCAACATTCCTGTCTGCTCCCAAATGCGTTGTCCCAGCTGGTCATGGTGGTACGCAATGTGCACGGTAAGCGCTTCTTAATGCAAATAAACACACTAGCTTCACCGGAGGCCACTCGGACACTGCGGCCGGCCTGAGGCGCGTTACAACCATGGTGCCGCAAGCCACAGGGCCGGGAACTCATATGCCAACATTCCTGTCTGCTCCCAAATGCGTTGTCCCAGCTGGTCATGGTGGTACGCAATGTGCACGGTAAGCGCTTCTTAATGCAAATAAACACACTAGCTTCACCGGAGGCCACTCGGACACTGCGGCCGGCCTGAGGCGCGTTACAACCATGGTGCCGCAAGCCACAGGGCCGGGAACTCATATGCCAACATTCCTGTCTGCTCCCAAATGCGTTGTCCCAGCTGGTCATGGTGGTACGCAATGTGCACGGTAAGCGCTTCTTAATGCAAATAAACACACTAGCTTCACCGGAGGCCACTCGGACACTGCGGCCGGCCTGAGGCGCGTTACAACCATGGTGCCGCAAGCCACAGGGCCGGGAACTCATATGCCAACATTCCTGTCTGCTCCCAAATGCGTTGTCCCAGCTGGTCATGGTGGTACGCAATGTGCACGGTAAGCGCTTCTTAATGCAAATAAACACACTAGCTTCACCGGAGGCCACTCGGACACTGCGGCCGGCCTGAGGCGCGTTACAACCATGGTGCCGCAAGCCACAGGGCCGGGAACTCATATGCCAACATTCCTGTCTGCTCCCAAATGCGTTGTCCCAGCTGGTCATGGTGGTACGCAATGTGCACGGTAAGCGCTTCTTAATGCAAATAAACACACTAGCTTCACCGGAGGCCACTCGGACACTGCGGCCGGCCTGAGGCGCGTTACAACCATGGTGCCGCAAGCCACAGGGCCGGGAACTCATATGCCAACATTCCTGTCTGCTCCCAAATGCGTTGTCCCAGCTGGTCATGGTGGTACGCAATGTGCACGGTAAGCGCTTCTTAATGCAAATAAACACACTAGCTTCACCGGAGGCCACTCGGACACTGCGGCCGGCCTGAGGCGCGTTACAACCATGGTGCCGCAAGCCACAGGGCCGGGAACTCATATGCCAACATTCCTGTCTGCTCCCAAATGCGTTGTCCCAGCTGGTCATGGTGGTACGCAATGTGCACGGTAAGCGCTTCTTAATGCAAATAAACACACTAGCTTCACCGGAGGCCACTCGGACACTGCAGCCGGCCTGAGGCGCGTTACAACCATGGTGCCGCAAGCCACAGGGCCGGGAACTCATATGCCAACATTCCTGTCTGCTCCCAAATGCGTTGTCCCAGCTGGTCATGGTGGTACGCAATGTGCACGGTAAGCGCTTCTTAATGCAAATAAACACACTAGCTTCACCGGAGGCCACTCGGACACTGCGGCCGGCCTGAGGCGCGTTACAACCATGGTGCCGCAAGCCACAGGGCCGGGAACTCATATGCCAACATTCCTGTCTGCTCCCAAATGCGTTGTCCCAGCTGGTCATGGTGGTACGCAATGTGCACGGTAAGCGCTTCTTAATGCAAATAAACACACTAGCTTCACCGGAGGCCACTCGGACACTGCGGCCGGCCTGAGGCGCGTTACAACCATGGTGCCGCAAGCCACAGGGCCGGGAACTCATATGCCAACATTCCTGTCTGCTCCCAAATGCGTTGTCCCAGCTGGTCATGGTGGTACGCAATGTGCACGGTAAGCGCTTCTTAATGCAAATAAACACACTAGCTTCACCGGAGGCCACTCGGACACTGCGGCCGGCCTGAGGCGCGTTACAACCATGGTGCCGCAAGCCACAGGGCCGGGAACTCATATGCCAACATTCCTGTCTGCTCCCAAATGCGTTGTCCCAGCTGGTCATGGTGGTACGCAATGTGCACGGTAAGCGCTTCTTAATGCAAATAAACACACTAGCTTCACCGGAGGCCACTCGGACACTGCGGCCGGCCTGAGGCGCGTTACAACCATGGTGCCGCAAGCCACAGGGCCGGGAACTCATATGCCAACATTCCTGTCTGCTCCCAAATGCGTTGTCCCAGCTGGTCATGGTGGTACGCAATGTGCACGGTAAGCGCTTCTTAATGCAAATAAACACACTAGCTTCACCGGAGGCCACTCGGACACTGCGGCCGGCCTGAGGCGCGTTACAACCATGGTGCCGCAAGCCACAGGGCCGGGAACTCATATGCCAACATTCCTGTCTGCTCCCAAATGCGTTGTCCCAGCTGGTCATGGTGGTACGCAATGTGCACGGTAAGCGCTTCTTAATGCAAATAAACACACTAGCTTCACCGGAGGCCACTCGGACACTGCGGCCGGCCTGAGGCGCGTTACAACCATGGTGCCGCAAGCCACAGGGCCGGGAACTCATATGCCAACATTCCTGTCTGCTCCCAAATGCGTTGTCCCAGCTGGTCATGGTGGTACGCAATGTGCACGGTAAGCGCTTCTTAATGCAAATAAACACACTAGCTTCACCGGAGGCCACTCGGACACTGCGGCCGGCCTGAGGCGCGTTACAACCATGGTGCCGCAAGCCACAGGGCCGGGAACTCATATGCCAACATTCCTGTCTGCTCCCAAATGCGTTGTCCCAGCTGGTCATGGTGGTACGCAATGTGCACGGTAAGCGCTTCTTAATGCAAATAAACACACTAGCTTCACCGGAGGCCACTCGGACACTGCGGCCGGCCTGAGGCGCGTTACAACCATGGTGCCGCAAGCCACAGGGCCGGGAACTCATATGCCAACATTCCTGTCTGCTCCCAAATGCGTTGTCCCAGCTGGTCATGGTGGTACGCAATGTGCACGGTAAGCGCTTCTTAATGCAAATAAACACACTAGCTTCACCGGAGGCCACTCGGACACTGCGGCCGGCCTGAGGCGCGTTACAACCATGGTGCCGCAAGCCACAGGGCCGGGAACTCATATGCCAACATTCCTGTCTGCTCCCAAATGCGTTGTCCCAGCTGGTCATGGTGGTACGCAATGTGCACGGTAAGCGCTTCTTAATGCAAATAAACACACTAGCTTCACCGGAGGCCACTCGGACACTGCGGCCGGCCTGAGGCGCGTTACAACCATGGTGCCGCAAGCCACAGGGCCGGGAACTCATATGCCAACATTCCTGTCTGCTCCCAAATGCGTTGTCCCAGCTGGTCATGGTGGTACGCAATGTGCACGGTAAGCGCTTCTTAATGCAAATAAACACACTAGCTTCACCGGAGGCCCTTGCCATCCGGTGTCAGTAGGACGTGAACGCCTGCTTTTCCGCAACCCATTCCCCTCCTCGGTAACGCTGCTTGCGCAACTGTAAGGCGTAATCTCATATCAACACGAGCTGACGTATTAACGGTATCAGACTTGAGTGCAGTATTCGTTTCGTACGATTCGATACTTCCTATATCATGGCTGTCTATGTGTAGATAACATTTTTTTAAAGTTTATGCAGCCCAGTAGGTTAAGTTCATATCTGAGTAAACCGAATGGCAGGTCCTTAAACAGGTCGGATTAATCTGGAAGATGACACATGTTATGGCCTACATATTAAATTGAGGAAGAGCGTAGTGTGAGTTTTTCTATAGCACTTGTGATTTACAGTTCATATCATGTGGCGTTGCCTTTAATTTGGAAAACACTTCAGCTGTTGGTGCTACTTGATACCCGATCCATATTATGAACAGCGATGTTAAGTGGTTACAGGTATGGAATTTGTATGTTTGCATGAGGTTTGATAGTATTCTTAAGTCGTATGTAGAGCGCTTTTAACAGCTCTTGTTCACCTGGTACTGTCTTAAACTTTGACACCACTTTTTATATTAATCTCATACAGTATCTGAACTTCAATTTATAAAGTTTAAGGTATTGGAGACATTTGAACTCAGATACATGTTAAATATTTAAAGATAGTAACATGCTGAAGGATTAAAGATAAAAATAAAAAACAGGCTTTTTATTCGTTTTCTTTTTATTAATCAACACCCTTCTTGTAGTTCGTTTGTGGCCATCAACACCCTTCTTGTAGTTCGTTTGTGGCCATCAACACCCTTCTTGTAGTTCGTTTGTGGCCATCAACACCCTTCTTGTAGTTCGTTTGTGGCCAGGAGAGATACAGTGAGGCTTTTTTTTGGCAGCTAGCACCCGTCTTCTCTTCCCGGGATCGGGCCGTGGCCGGCGGTATGTGGGATCCGCCGGTTCTTGCCTAGGCAGCGTCTGTCGTGTCCCCAGGCGTTAAGCATGGAGAGCGCAGTACTGGCAGCACCGCCCCACCCACGCTGAGGAGAGACCGCCGCGTCTCGAGTCGTCGGCGGCGTCGGCGGTCCTGCTGTGCCGCGCCGCCGGACGGACCCGCAGCCTGTAGTCAGCTGTGGAGGGCGACCTCGGCCAGAGCTGAGGAGGCTCCGTGTGTTAGCCGCAGCACGGGCCGGCGCAGCAAACTGCGCGGCTACCAAGTGCCGCAGCTCACGGACCCCCTCCCTCTTCAGCCTCGGAAATCCCCCCTCTGCCCAGGCCGCGGGTTCCGCCCCTTGGCCCGACTGTCAGCAGCGTCGCCTCTACTTGCGCCGCCGCAGCCACGCCTGCCGGCCTGGGCGGAGCCTCGGCAGGCCAGACACCTGCCAGACGGCTTCTCTCCTCCGCCTCTCCTGCACTGTAGCGCCCAGGGGTGGCGGCGGCTGGACGGAGGACAGCAGGCACCGCGCCAGAGGCGCCCTCACCACCGCCTCACAACTCGCGCAGCCGCCGCTGACACCGGCACTGGCGCTGCACGTCGCTTGGTAGTAGTCGCTTGGCGCCAGTTACTCGGTGCAAGTTGTGATCCGCCCGCCGCGTGGTTCGGAGACGGCCCCGTGCAGGCCTGTGCGCCGGCGCAACTCGGTGACGACCTCAGGCCTTCTGTAAAGACGAGCACATATTAAGCTAATGACAAGTAATCACTTCATTGGCTAAGATTTGCTTGGAGAATAAGGCGGCAATTCGTAGCGAAATTTCACAAAAATTCATAGTCGCGATGACTTATATACTCCGCATAAAACATTTAATGGTCATATACATAAAAGAATTGAAAGGTCTTCTTGGTACACGACACTTAAAATCTGCTCTGATGATGTTCCATCACGGGAACGAAATCGATTTGTGAAGTTTTGTAAAATAAATATTTCATACTGCCCGCCAAGCTGAATCTTCTTATTTTATAGTAATAAAACTACAAGTACTGAAGTCTACCGATCTACAAAGTTCGCTTTGCGGTACAAACCTGCAGCTGGTCCGTTTTGTTTGTGTCCACGCAGGACAGGCGGCCGCGAGGAGTGGCAGGAGGCCGGCAGCCGGACCACCGCTGTGACGTCACAGCCTGCACCTGCTGCACGGCGGCTGGTGCGGCGGCTGGCTGGTTGTGTGGAGAAGAACTGTGAAGTCGACGTGGCCACCCGCACTAAATAAGTGTGGGCCCACGCACACCCCGCTGCTCGCCACCTGGAGAGAGCAGGCTGTGGTCGCCGAGCGACGCGGCGCTCCTGCTTTTATAGACTCCTGACAATGCCGGACGCGTTACCGCGGAAATGTCTCCTCGAGTTGTGATTCAGCCTATTGTTTATAACAATTTCAATCGCAAATATCGCTGTTCCACAAATGTCCTCGATGAACAGAGCGAAAAAGTATTCCGATGAACCTCTATCCTCCTTAATTCACTTCTTTGCATTCTAAACTTTTTGATTAAAACGAACTAAATGTTTTACGCAGCCATTAGGCAGCTACGAAAACATTGCCTCCCATTCCGATATTCGTGTATTACGACGCTTTCCGAGAGGGATATTCCCATCTGTGAGGGTCAATACGCATTCCTTAAATACAGTTAGCTTAGTGTGGCCACCAGAGGTGTAGACACAAGGATAGACATTGACATCACGTTCCTCGTTTTCTGGAAGATATGCTAGGCCGTTACACGCTGAAACTTAGTAAAAAAAATCGCACTGACGTGTTTTACGGCCCACTTTAGGTTTGTAGTTTTATAAGTTTTTGCACACATTTTCAACGAAAATAATAATAAATTAATTATCAAGAGTGGCTGAAACCATTTTAGGAAAAAAAATAGGTAGTAGCGGGTTTCGAACCACGGATCTTTCGCGCCACAGTCCAGCACCTTGCCCACTACGCTACAGCTATAAATTAAAGCAGGAGCTCTTTAATCTCATACTATTGATGGGCGTTGTTAACTGATGATAATATGGCATTTGTAGACATTAGATTATCTTTTATCATTCGAAGAACGATGTGTGTGTGTGTTAATTCCTCAGTGTGCCGTTGCTTTGAAATGACAACGTGTAAGTTACAATAAGAAAATCATCAAATACGCGAGGAATGTCACGTGACACCTCCGAACGGCTGGTTTTCGTTAATTCAATGGAGGATGTCAGATCTCCGTTATTTTTGCAAATATGTCTCAAACGATACGAGATATAAAAAAAAACATTAGGGAGCTAACTTGTAGAGAATTTTCTCCTCTACCAATTAGGTTATTCAATTTTCGTGTCAAATGAACGGATCGTTTGCAATTACAATTATATTACAAACGGCTTTTTTTAGTTTTACTACCGTATTTTTGTCCGAAAAATTTGAAAAAGAGAGGTTCTGGTCTCTGGTGGCCAACAATCATGTCCGTAATATTTGGTGCTGATCGGTTGAATAGTTCGTCTTAAAAACAGGGAACACGTTACGGACAGACAGACAGACAGACAGACAGACATCCCAAAATCGCCTTTATTTTTGCAAATATATTTGAAACGCTACGAGATATGAAAAAAAACATAATAGAGCAAAGTTGTAGAGTTCTCCTCTACAAATTCGATTATTCAATTTCCGTGCTGGCCGCGGTGGCCGAGGGGACTGAGGCGCGCCAGTCACTGTCTTCACGGCCACTACAGTCGGGGGTTCGAATCCCCCCTAGGGCATGGATATTTGTGCCGTCCTTAGTGTTAGATAGTTCTTAAGTAGTTTGTAAGTTTAGGGACTGATGACCCCATAGTTAAGTCCCATAAGCTATACAAACATTTGAACATTTTTTTTTTTTTCAATTTCCGTGTCAGATGAATAGTTAAGCCGTTATTTTCATTTAAATTTCGAGCTGTTAAAAGACGATCGCAAAGACACTAGCTTAGTATCGGAGCAGCTTATTGACTTCATTTCAGATTTTTTGAGAACAAAGAAACTCGTTGTTAGTAAGTTACGGAATCCACAGATGTGCAGGTCACTTCTAAAGTCCTCAAGACAATGTTAAACGTCAGAATTGCTAAGATGATCCTGTGGGCAACGTCGTATCCTCGTTGACGATATTCGCAAATGATACTGTGATGTGGCAGGACCGTTGAAATAAAGGAAAAAAAGTAGTAACCAAATGCATAAAGACGCTGCAGGGCCTAGCAGGTTACGATCGTTGTAAATCAACGTGGCGTACTCGAGTAAACCCTTCCTCAACAAGGTAGTTGACTTGAGCAGTAAATCGCTTTACTAGACACATTCCTATTGGACTCGCTGTGCCTAAGCCTTGCTGGTTAGTTATACACCTTAACGTGCAATGCAATCATTGCCAAATATGGCATTTTCGCATTTACAGATAAATGCAAGATAATTTATTGATTGTACATTTTTGTAACCTGCTACCTAATATTTAAAAACAGGTCGTTATATAGCACACAATGACATACATTCTTTCACGTTACCATTGAGATAGTCAAACGAGCAATAATATGAAATAAAAAATACCAAAAGAAAAGATTAAAAAATACGAAGATAATTACTTACATATTGGGAAAGATAAAAAAATTACAAAGAGTGTACATATCTAGTTCTTTGTCAGGTTGTTCCAGGTTGGAGGGTCTCGGAAAAAAAACCTTCGATCCTATCCCCCCCTGAACTTGCCTGCATTTAATCTAACATTATTACAATATCTTTTTAATAAAATAAAAATTTTCAGCTTGGTAGGCGATGTGAAATAAATATCGATTTAGTTCTTATGATAGAACATCTTCAGAGCAGAATTGTAAGTCATGATGACTCTCGTACTCTGCTTAAAACAATCACTGGTCATATCCATAAAACAGTTAAAAAGGCTTTCTGGTACACGTCATAAGTTTAAAAAATGGTTGTGACGTGTGCCACAAAGACCTTTTAATTATTTTGTGGATAAGACCAGTGATTGTGTTATGCAGAGCACATGAGTCATCATGACTTACAATTCTGTACTGATGATGATCTAGTATAAGAACGAAATCGATATGTGAATTTTGTAAAATAAATATTTCACATCGCCCGCCAAGCTGAAACTTTTTATTTTGATAAATATTGTGGTAGACGGCACTATTTCCGTAATGGAATCAAGTTACAATATTTTTTCTTTTTCTTTTTTTATACAATTCATGTTGATGGATATTGACAGAAACTACTTTGATGTGTTGAGAATTTGAAAACACAATGTTAATGACCCACAAGCTGACTGTTCCAGGTGGGAGGACTTCGGCAAGCCCTCGAGTCTGTCCCTCAAAAGCAGATTCTAATTTGCACTGTCCTAAAATTATTTTACATTACTTGTAGTAATTCTTCGTTATTTAATGTCTTTGCATACTGTTATTTCGTTCCTTCATTCACAATTATTATCACTTTTACATTTTATGAAATGATGTCTTGACTTTCTTGTAAACTTGCATATCTTTTCTGTCTTATCTGTTCGTCGTTTTCATGATCTGTGTCATTTTTCGGTATTTGTGTCAGTATCTGTATTTGTGTCTGAACTGTCCCAGGCGTTGTGTTTCTTGTTGGCGCGTTCTAAATATGGCATATTGGCGCTCCTGCCTGTAAGTGTTCAGTAAGGATGCAGATGTTTTATCTGTTGCACTATTTAAAGTACACCAGATAAATGCAAGATATGAATGAAGCGGTTAGTTACACGAAAAATTACAGGAGCATTTCAGATCGAATCCCATACCAAATTTGCACCCTATCACCTTGGCGCTGTTTTACCGAACATACCCTCGTAAAAAAACACCTTGAAAGACTAGAGATAGGAATTTATATGTCCAGCACATGTTCATTAATATGTTCTGAAGAACTGATACGCATTTGAGTCACATCGGTTCAGCCTATGTCCTGTTGCCTAGTAGGCACTATGGGCCCTGGTAAGGTGATCCGTGCGTGATGGCATGGACTCGCATAAGGCGCAAATGGTGTAACCATATATGCTACATTCACTGTGATAGTTGGCAGTGGTATTACCGGCGACGCGTGTGGAGATGCGACAGGCAAGGCCAAAGGCTCACGTCCTGTGACACCCACAACGTGTGCAGCAACGTGTTGTCACGTATTTATGAACGAACAATACTACATTAAGGTAAAAAAAAAAAAAAAAAAAAAAAAAAAAAAAAAAAAAAAAAAAAAAAAACTTTGGACTTTATCACAATAATTAATTAATTCAAAAAGTAAGCCAGAATCCAACAAGGAGATCACATGGGTATCGCATTTTATAATTTTTTGATATTTATGGTATATGAAGTTCAGAACTCAAATAACCTTTAGCCAAAGCCATTCGACGCATGGCTCAAAAAATCTCGAGACAATCGACTTTGAAGTTTTGCAAGTACCTGTAAGTGCGAATAATCATAGCAATTTGTGCATCTGTCGGTGTAGCTCAGGTGTAGCGTTTTGACCTTACAATCATAGGGTTGGTGGTTCGAATCCTGTCGTCACTTTTTTGTGGTCGTTTACGTACACCATTTTAATATGTAATGGTAATTTTTACGAACAAATTCACGTTTTTTTTGTTTATTCGTAATTTTTTATATTTTATAAAAAGGTCTCAATAATGATGATTTAAATTAACAAAAAGTAGGAAATATTACAAATTTGTTGCAGCACTGAAAAATAAATTAAAAAAAAAGCTTCCTTCCAACGTGGTCAAACACATGCCAGGGTGGTAAGCATCCTACAAGCAAAATCGTGCACATCGTACAAATGTAATTTTTCTTTGATATGTCAACTGGAAAGCAAACTTCATTTACGTTCATTAAGATTTCTCTTGTACCACACAGATTAGAAGCAAAACACGCATACCTAATCATTCACCGAAGATTGGAGAGGACAGCTAGTGATGAATAATTGAATAATGTTTGATGCAATCATCACTATCACTAATTTCACGTCCTCGTTCGATCACGTAGGTACAGTTCTGCAGTCGCTTAATGAAACTTTTTACTACTTCACAAATTTTGCTCACTGGAACACAACGAAAGAAAAAAAAATCTGTCAAAACTGGATTTGAACCACAGCCCCTATAGTTGTAAGGATACCACCTGAGCTACTCCGACCGATGCTGTAACTGCTATAATTATTGGCACTTATAGCTATTTGCAGAACTTCAGAGTCGATTTTGTCGAGAATTTTTGTGAGTTGGGCTTTGGCTGATTGTTACTTAAATACCTTAAAAAATTCTAAAATCCGATACCCATGGGGTCCCCTTGTAAATTTAATTTTTCACTTCTTTGCATAGTTTTTAATTCACACTAACAGACAATTTCTTTCTACATACAGTGTATCGTTTGATGAAAATGTTCGCCACGGCGTCGAAGTTCAAGGTTTCTGCTTCTTCTTTATGAACCTTATATTAGATTTTGCCTTAGACTACCTCTTTGTTTTATGAAGTGAAAATCCGGATACATCTATGTTTATGAATGTATCAGTAGAAGCACAACCTACATACAGCTATTGATTTATTTACAGGCTACTTCAGTATATTGCGAAAATACTTTGTCATTCTATTAAGACCGATGTCTGGATCATTTTGTCAAATTACTTCACTTTGTAAAAAGTTTCGTAATAGTAATGAGTTGTAGTATTGTGCAACTGTTCATGTTATACGGATTTACTTACATTTCCTGAGCTTGTTTGAAATGTACCGAACAGTTATACGTAGCCTCTTTGTGGTAGGACTTTGATGTTGTATTTTTATCAAAAAATTTCAGTTATGTAAACAAACCGTCACTGTTCTAAACGTAATTTACATACAAATCTAATCTCTGTTTCTGTTTGATATATAAATGCTTTTAAATATACTATACAGAGTAATCTGTTATACTTTTTGTTTCTAAATGACTTATTTCTGTTCAGCGGAGATTGTATTTGGAAACTGCATTGTATTAATTTTGGTCTGGAACATTCTAGAAATCAACATTGTTTATATATACGCGCGCGTTATGGCACGCGAGTAGTCATGTACTGAACTCACGTCAAGTTGTAGTCAGTCTTTGCTTTGATTTGTATACAAGGGTTAGAACTTAAATAGTGGCAGCCGCGGTGGAGTAGCCGAGCGGTCTAAAGCGTCTCGCTGCGGAGCGCGCGGTTGCTCGCCATGGAGGTTCGAGTCCTCCCTGGGGCATGTGTGTGTGTGTGTGTGTGTGTGTGTGTGTGTGTGTGTGTGTGTGTTTGTCCTTAGGTTAGTTAACCTAGATTTAAGTAGTTTCTAAGCTGCGGACTGATGACCACGCAGTTTGGTCCGATAGATTTACAGACATTTGAACGGTTTTTGAAATAGTGGCAACACTGCTATGGAGAAACTATGCAATGGAATCTACTATTGTCACTGATAACACACGTTCTTTACGTACTTACTGTACCTCCGAGCAATTGGACTAGTCCGTCCGACGTCGCCGGAATGTGTACAATCGACGGAAACACAGTTACTTGTGAGCAACCGGTGTAACGTATCGTAACACTGGATTAAGAGTTGGACCACACCGTTCGAGCCTATACTGAAACGCCAATTTAACGAATGAATTCATTATGGGTCGCTGCGAAATTCGAAACTGCCTAAGAGCCCCAGTATCCTGAAAGTTATAGGTAGTGATTCTCGGGTACGACTGTGATGGTGTTATCCTAACGTATTACGTTCATCCACGGTAGAAAGCCTATTCACAGTATTACTGTTCGTTTCTGGAGAACCACCTGCGACCAGCCTTGCGAAAGAAGCGGCAACATTTTCTGCGCAACCCACCCATCATCTTGTACGTCAATGCACGGGCGCATACAGCGCAAGCTGTGGCTGCTTTGTTCGGTCGATGGGACTGGGAAGTACTGTACCATGCACCATACTCCCTGGACCTAAGTCCTTGTGACTTTGATTTGATTCGGAAAATGAAGGAACCACTTCGTGGCATTCGCTTTAGAGATTCGACTGGCAAAAGACCTCTCCATTCGCACCATCAACAGAAGAGTCTCCGTTAACTGTATACTATGCCTTCCACATCTCTGGCGACGGGTTCTATATAACGCTGGTGACTACTTTGAAGGACAGTAATAGGTGCAAATATGTAACGCTTTTGTATCGGTTGTGAATAAATAACAACGTACTGCGTTCTATTGCTTAGGAAATCTTCCAGCCAGTAACAAATCTGTGAAGATATTCCATATGCTCGTAACTTCGTTAGCAGTTTGCAATGCGGCACCACGTCAAATGCCTTTTTGAAATCGAGAAAAACACAATCTGCCTGTTGCCCTTCATCCATAGCTCCCAAGATATCATGTGAAAAAGGGGCAAGCTTTCATAAGAACGATGTTTCCTAAACCATGATTCATAGAAAGAAGCTTCTCCGTCTTTTTTCTATTCAGCCCTCTCAGCTTCTTCTTTTCACCGGAAATACCTATTACTATGTCCTCCATTTGGGAGTCAGTGCGTTGATCAAATGATGGCACGTTTGTATGGTCATCTTGCGTGAATGATTTCTTAAAGGTTAAATTTAGAAATTTAGGACCATCCTATGGCTCTCCATTCCATAGCTTCGGGTAAGTCACGTTGTTGTTACATTTAACTATCTGCCCACTAAAGTATCCGAACCCAACTGTTTTCTGTAATTCGTTTGGTAAACGCAACACCAATCGTAACTGCAGCAACTTTATGGTATTACGAGTATCTGGGTTGTCGTATTGTAGTTGTGTCCACTCTGTAGAACCTATTGAAAGACATCAAACCATTTCATTTCATTCTGCCGATGACCGTACTTCATAACCTAGATATATAAACTGATGTCGTAATTGTTTTAACCAGGGTAGTTAAATTTGTAGAGCTTTGAGGTACATCTTCAGTGTAGACTACCAGGAAGACTCAGAAGTTCAAAAATGTTCAAGTGTTTGTAGAGCTTATGGGACTTAACTACGGGGTCATCAGTCCATAACCTTACAAACTACTTATGAATTAGCTGATCCTAAGGACGGCACATGTATCCATGTCCGAGGGGGGATTCGGAGCCTCGTCCGTAATGGCCGTGCAGACCGTGACTGGAGCGCCTCAGTCCCCTCGAACTCAGCGGTTAAATTGATTGCCGGCCCATAGGGTGTACCTTGGACTCCACCATAACTACCGGGCCAGTTTTATATATTTATAAGAAACTGGCCCGGTTGTTATGCTGGAGTCCAAGGTACACCCTATGGGCCGGCAATCAATTTATATATATAAGCAACTGGCCCGGTTGTTATGCTGGAGTCCAAGGTACACCCTATGGGCCGGCAATCAATTTAAACGCTGCGTACTCTAAAGATTATATGTAGTGGTTCTGAACCCACGTTAAACTTTAGGTCCCCCTGTAAATGGCTGGGTAAGTCACTTCGAAGGTCGGAGGAACGCAACGGCATACCACCTCCAAACAGGACCATGTCTAGTAAAACACTGTGGTGTTCAAACCAATCTTCGGACTGTTGACTGCTTTACCTTTATATATATCAGACGCGTCCAGAAAGTAAGTTCCGTTTCAATTTATCTCAGCTGCAGCGCTGCGATTGCAGTTCCGCACATGCGCTGTAGACAATGTGTATCAAGGAGAAGAACGTGCGCCATTTGGAGAGCGCTGTCAGTTACGTACGCTTTGTTGTGCTTGTTTGAAATGTCGGCGTTGATTGAAAATCCGGCCGCCTGTGAAATCAGGTCGGTGATTCGGTTTCTGAATGCGAGGAAAGTGAAACCAAGTGAAATTTATCGGCAAATTTGCGATGTTTACGGACCAAATGCGATGAGTGATTCAACGGTGAGAAGATGGGTACGGCAGTTCAATGGCGGGCGTAGTGATGTGCACGATTAAGAACGAAGTGGGCGTCCACCTTCGGTTACAGAAGAACTGGTTCACGCGATTGATGACAAGATCCAGGAAAACCATGGGTTTACAATTATTGCTCTTGCTATGGACGACGAGCTGAAAGAAACTGTTTCCAACTGGTTGAAGACACAGGCGGCAGATTTCTATGAAGATGGTTTACAAAACCTGGTGCCACGCTATGACAAATGCCTGCAAAATTTCGGCAGTTATATGGAAAAGTAGTTCAAGAGTTGTAGAATTTTTTGCAATAAAAATTTCTTCTGTATCTGTGTACAATTTCATTTTATTACAAACGGAACTTACTTTCTGGACGCGCCTCGTATATATGGGGAAACTACTTCCTCCTGAGACAGCGTATTTCCGAGCTTGACTTTGGACTTTGGAACCCCCCTCCGCCCCCCCCCCCCCCGACACTGCTTCAAATTCAAATGTTCAAATGTTTGTATAGCTTATGGGACTTAACTACGGGGTCATCAGTCCCTAAACTTACTAACTACTTATGAACTAACTAAGACTAAGGACGGCACAAATATCCATGTCCGAGGGGGGATTCGATACCCCGACCGTAGTGGCCGTGCAGACCGTGACTGGAGCGCCTCAATCCCCGCTGCCACCGCGGCCGCCCGACACTGCTTTACGATACCTATGACTGTGATAAAACCCAGTCTCATAGTCCTATTTCGAAACTATGCCATCTTCTTGGATGGAAGCAGAATATAACCAAATAACAGGGACATGGAAGAAGTAAGGCAATCCAGACAGCCGCGGCGGTGTGGCCAAGCGCGTGGGGACGCTATGCTGCAATGTGCGAACTCGTTCCCCGTCGGGGTTTCGAATCCCCCTTCGGTCATAGATGTTTGTGTCGTCTTCAGTACCAGGTAGTTTTATAAGTAGTTAGTAAGTTTAGGGACTGATGACCCCGAAGTTAAGTCCCATAAGCTTTGCAAACATTTGAACATTTTTATTTGCAATCCAGACAACTGAGGCATCTGGTATTCCGGTATTCGGGCCCTTCAAGAATGCTTGCGCTTGAGCGCCCAATAGGCAGTGCGCATGCGCGAGTGATGTTCTACCCGCCGGCCGCGTCCCCACCGTGGCCCTCATAATTTTCGACGCAATCGGGAGACGTGTACTTGGCGCCGCCCTCGTCTCCCCCCGCTGCAAAACGCGTATTTGCTGGCTCGACGCAGTCCGCCACTGCATTTTCGCGATTCGCATTGTGTCCGCTGAAACATTCAAATCGCCGGGGCGCGGCGCCGGTGGCAGCGGCTTATTTACGATATAATTTCGTTAAGTAAACACGGCGCGCAGTCAGTTTACTCTGGGCGCGCGCATTAATTTAAATTATCCGGCGTCAACAAGCGTCGCAACCCCCTCACAATACACCCGCCCCCTCGTGCTTTTTTTCCCCTTTCTTTTTAGCCATTTCGACGTCAATACAAGCTATTGTCACCACACCGTGTGCAATCCTCCCCCCTCCCCTCCCCGAGAACTGGTCTGTCTGTAATTAAATTACGCGAGATCCACATTTATGTACTATACAAAAGAAGACGTCATGTCACACATACGATTCATCAATTCTTGTTTTAAGTGACGATAAATAACTGCAGCCTTCATCTCACGCATGCCCAGACGAGCGTTTCGTTATCGTGACGTAGCGCTGACGTAAATAAGCTCTATCGAGTGTATATAGATCTATCGATTCCAGTGATCTTTCAGCGAGCCGCAACATCTATTAAATATTACATATTCTAAACAAACATGGAAGTACGTTTGACAAGCTAGTATGTACCGGGTGATCAAAAAGTCAGTATAAATTTGAAAACTCAATAAATCACGGAATAATGTAGATAGAGAGGTAAAAATTGACACATGCTTGGAATGACATGGGGTTTTATTAGAACAAAAAGTTCAAAAAATGTCCGACAGATGGTAGTCGATTCTGGTTTTGTAACAGCTACCGTGATGGGTGCGAGGTACGCCGTAATGTTACAGAATCGCATCATCCCCAGCCTGTCTGATAAACACCTGCTGGAACGTTCGATTTTTATGCAGGATGGTGCTCCACCCCATATTGCTAGACGCGTGAAAGATCTCTTGCGCGCGTCGTTTGGTGATGATCGTGTTCTCAGCCGCCACTTTCGTCATGCTTGGCCTCCCAGGTCCCCAGACCTCAGTACGTGAGATCATTGGCTTTGGGGTACCTGAAGTCGCAAGTGTATCGTGATCGACCGACATCTCTAGGGATGCTGAAAGACATCATCCGACGCCAATGCCTCACTATAACTCCGGACAGGCTTTACAATGCTGTTCACAACATTATTCCTCGACTACAGCTATTGTTGAGGAATGATAGTGAACATATTGAGCATTTCCTGTAAAGAACATCAACTTTGCTTTGTATTAATTTTTTATGCAATTATTGCCTTCTGATCAGATGAAGCGCCATCTGCCGGACATTTTTTGAACTTTTTTTTTTAAGGTTTTAATAAGACCCCATGTCATTCCAAGCATGTGTGTCAATTTTTTACCTCTCTATCTAAATTATTCCGTGATTTATTAAGTTTTCCAATCACCCGGTAGATATCATTGGAGCTCATGTCACTCACAGTATAACTAAACTGTACTCTTATTAGGTCCCGGGCTAATAAAATAATTTAACATTAAGACATATTCATTGAAAGCAGCCGATAACTTTTGATAAACAGAATATAGTCTTCATACCTGCTCGGTTCAAACGCAGCAGTTTAAGCTGTACTCTTAGCTTCCTGCCTAACCACAGTGTCATGACGAATTCGTAAAGAGCAGAAAAGTACTTTTGACAAGGCATTATTTTGATCATAAGTTCGAGGCTAACCACGTCCTTTAATAATCATGCCGTACTTATGAATTAAACCACACATCAATGAAAAATATCCATAAACAACTTACGGGAATGCTGCCGTATGATGAATTAAACCACACATCAATGAAAAATATCCATAATCAACTTACGGGAATGCTGCCGTATGACGTTGTCGACTACCGCCGATATTTCGCCAGGAGCACACCCTGCCATTCTCAAGGCACAACTGCACTCAAGCAAGCAATGTGCAAGGTAAAACAAACATAACACACACTGTACAAGTAACCGCAGATTAAACACAACCAGTGATGAGCAACTTCAGAAATATCGATAGTGACTATTAATCAACAGCATTAATTCTGTCCCTTTGTTTTTTGACGAGAGACAGAGCCAGATTCTTAGCAGAGTCGAACAAAAAATCATTTTATTATTTGGAAACCAGTTTCAGCACCTCATTACTGCCATATTCACGCCACAAATAAATAAAACAAATAATCAGCAGTCAAATCTCTAAATCGATTTACACAATGTAACAAGCAAAAACAAAAATTGGCATAGATGGCCCTGAGGTAATATTGGCGCAAGACCCTACGTTAACCAACTGCCGGCGAGGCGCAATGGATAGCATCACCGATTGCGGTGCTGAAGGTCGTCGGTTCAATCCCGTCCACCGGCAAAAATTTATTTCTTTGTAATTATCATTTCCAGAATGTTCTACATGTTTCTAATGTGCCCTTGTAATTTCTACATGTTTCTTATGTTAACTATTCTTTTAATTTCTGGCACATTCTGTCTGTGTATACATAGCAGAGCACTCTGCCCGAGAAGTAGTTAGTACTGCGTGTATGTTCAGTTGGCAATAAACCTACTTTCAGTATAAGTGCTGTGTTCAGTTGACAAACCTGACTTCGAAGTCAAGCCTGCTTCCATTTCAACGCGACAATATTACTTCAGCCGTAATTTTGCGATTTGATGATCGGAGAGCATCGCCTCCTGAGCAACAAAATATTCGTCTTTCCTTGTTTCAACACGACAATATAAAGGCCTAATTAATGGCATACAATAAAGAGAAGAATTTACTTAAATGGCTTAGAGGTAAAATTACGAAACTTCTACCAGGAATGGTATTGATTGCCATATATTCAAATCGTTATTTATTTATTTTTATTTTTATTTTATTTTATTTATAATAAATTAGGACAAAATAACTAATTTATGAGACAAAACAACAGTCCATAAAAATGAAATGTTGAGGATAGGTACAAACTGCATTGTTCACTTGGAATGAATAGCAACGAAAGGTATGTGGACAAAATACCAAGCCTGAATTAATCAATGTATCTCTGTTTGCTCACGGTTTGACATTTTTAGATACGTTGATTCATTCAAGCTTGGTATTTGGTCCACATACCATACATTGTTGTTCATTCCAAGTGAGCAATACAGTTTGGTACCTATCCTCACCATTTCATTTTTCTATGGGCTGCTGTTTTGTTTCATAGATTAGTTATTTTGTCCCAATTTATTAAAAATAAACTACAACAAATAAAATAAAATAAATAAAAATTTAAATATATGGCAATTAACACCATTCCTGATAGAACTTACGTTCTTCTGTAATTTTATCTCGCAAAATAACTAAATTATTTGTATTTATTGTATGCCATTCATTACGCCTTTAGCCATCTATGTCTAATTTTGTTTTGGCTTGTTCTTCTCTTTTTGTGTGATACAATTGATAATGGGATTTAGGAATATGACTGGAAATTATTTGTTCTATTTATTTACGGACTGAAGATGGCACTAATGAGGTGCTGAAACTGGTTGCCAGATAAGAAAATCATTATTTTCAGCAAAGAAATTTCAGCATTGGACGTAAATTAACTTTTATTTGTTATTTCAAATCGATTTCGACTATAGAATAGTCATTCCAACATGAACAATATGAAGCCGCAGGACATAGCCAGAGTGATTCTGAAACATCTTGTAGCTATGCGTTGCGGCTTGTTATATAAAACTTGAAATGTCTCAACTCGATTGAGGTTAACTATTCCATAGTCGAAATCGATTTGCAGTAACAAATAAACGTTAATTTACGGCCAAAGCTGAAATTTCTTTTAATAGTTATCAGTCTATGGTCATGATGGACGCCGCTATTAATGTTCATTTCATAAAATCCTTATTGTTACGGCTGTTGGTTTTATCTATTTTAATATACTTTGATCATAATTTCTACCAGCCGTTGTCCAACTATCCACATTAGTATGGAGCTATATCTAGAGACGATCAGCGATTTATAACAAGGGTTATGAAATCCGCCCGTCGTAAGTTACTAGGAATGTATTCTGGGTACAATATAAGACAATCAGTGGCAGCAGCTTATTTCATAGAGCAGCCGAATTTGAAGATTGGGTTCTTAAAACAACTAAAAGGGCCACAGTAACAAGAACAATCAATAAAAAAAAGATGAGAAACATTTGAACAAAGAAGATAACGCAACTGGAAAAAAAAACTTCGAATGTTTTTAATCCTAAGGGAGCAAACGTTTGTAGTCATGGGTCCCTAGACTTATAAACTATTTAAACTAACTTATACTAAGGACTACAAACACACTCAAGCCGTAGAAAAACTCGAACCTTCGTCGTGAGCGGCTGCGCGATTCGTATTATGGCTCTCCAGACCCCACGGCCATTCTCTCGCGGCCATGCAGCTGGAATATATTAGGAACTGCAAACGTGATTTATTCGAATGGGATCTGTTGACAGCTAATATATCAAGACATTTTCAAAGCCAATGTAGTCCTGTTAGATAGCACACACTCAGTGTCTGAAAGTAATAAGGCTACTGTGTTACGACACTATCTGTGAAGAACGCAGATTTCTTTTTTCATCTGTGTGGAAGATACTGATACTAGTTGTTATCGACAAGGTCATTTTGTTCTAAATAGATTTACTTGTTTGACATGTCCCATTGCATAGTAATAGTACATGTTTGAATCATTTTAATCAACTGTTGGTTCTTGGTGATACATTTATTTGCACTAAGAGAAACACTTTTTAACCTGGTTTCACAAACACTACTGGTGCTGTACGACCTAGGTTTCAGGTAATAAGCCCATTTTCGGGAACTTAATTCATTACTGATCCCAAAGATGACAACCAACCAAAAGTAAACATGACATAAACTCAGACTATCGTTTCTTGACTTAAACGTACAAATTATCTTTTTGACAATTTCGACCAAGCTACAATACAACACCACAGCATGGATAAATGTACATCGCAATGAAATTATGCCTAAGAATAGATTGTGAAGGGAATAATTGAATTGAGTCTGCTCATTCAATAGTAGCTGTGGGTATACACATCATCTACATCTACATCTACATAGAATACTCTGCAAATCACATTTAAGTGCCTGGCAGAGGGTTAATCGAAGCACCGTTATACAGTTTATCTCCCATTCCATTCTCGAAGAGCATGCAGGAAGAAAAAACACCTGAATCTCTCCGTTCGAGCTCTGATTTCTCGTATTTTATTTTGATGATCATTTCTACCTATGTAAGTGGGAGTCAATAATATATTTTCGCATTCGGAGGAGAATGTTGGCGATTTGAGTTTCGTAAGTAGCCCACGCCGCAGGGATAAGCGCCGTTTTTGTAATGATTCCCATCCCAGATCCTGTATCATTTCCATAACGCTGTCTTCCCTGTATCGTGACAATACAAAACGAGCTGCTCTTCTTTGGACTCTTTCGATGTCCTCCATCAAACCCACCTGATAAGGATCCCACACTGGGCTGCAATACTCCAAAAATGGACGGACAAGCGCAGTGTATGCAGTTTCTTTAGTAGTTCTGTTGCATCTTTTAAGGGTTCTGCCAATAAAACGTAGTCTCTGGTTCGCCTTTCCCACGATATTATCTACGTGTTCTTTCCAGTTTAGGTCTGAAGTAATAGTAATTCCTAGGTATTTTGTGGAGTTTACGGGCTTCACATTTGATTGATTTATGTTGTAAACAAAGTTTAACGGATTTCTTTTCGTACTCATGTGGACGACTTCACACTTCTCATTATTTAGAGCCAATTGCCAATTTTTACACCATACTGATATCTTATACAGATCGTTCTGCAGTTGGTTTTGATCTTCAAATGATTTTACTAGACGGTAAATGACGGCGTCATCTGCAAACAACCTAAGAGAGCTACTTAGATTTTCCCCTAAATCGTTTATGTAAATAAGGAATAGCAGAGGACCAATAACAATACCATGTGGAACGCCCGATATCACCTCTGTTTTAGTCGATGCCTTACCATCGATTACTACGAACTGTGTCCTCTCTGACAAGAAATCCCCTATCCAATCTCAAATTTGGGGCGATATACCATAACCACGCAATTTGATTAAAAGCCGTTTGTGAGGTACGGTGTCAAAAGCTTTCTGGAAATCAAGAAATACGGAATCGATTTGCGAACCTTTGTCGATAGCACCCATCACTTCATGTGAATATAGAGCTAGTTGTGTTTCGCATGAACGATATTTTCTAAATCCGTGTTGACCTTGGGTCAATAGATCGTTCTGTTCGAGATAATTCATAATATTTGAATACAGGATATGATCCAAAACCCTGCTGCAAATTGACGTCAATGAAATAGGCCTGTAGTTTAGTGGGTTACTCCTACTGCCTTTCTTGAATATAGGTGTGACCTGTGCAACTTTCCAATCTTTTGGGACAGATCCTTCTATGAGTGAGCGGTTGTATAAGACTGTTAAGTAAGGAGCTATCGCTTCAGCATAATCAGATAGATATCTAATGGGTATACAATCCGGACCAGAAGACTTGATCTTGTTAGTGATTTTAGTCGCTGCACTACTCCGATGATATCTACTTCTACTTTACTCTTTACGGCCTCTCTTCGTAATTCGAAATCTGGAATATTGGTGTCGTCTTCTTTGGTGAATGACTTTCTAAAAGCTATGTTTAGTAACTCTGCTTTAGTAGCGCTGTCATCGGCATGATCGCCATTACTGTCACGTAGTGAGGATGTTGTTTGTGTTTTGCCCCTAGTATATTTAACACATGACCAAAATCTCTTTGGGTTTCTTGTCAAATATCGAGAAAGAGTTTCGTTGTGATAAGTATTGTGGGCATCTCGCATTGAAGTCCTCGCTAAATTTCGAGGTTCTGTGTAGGATTGCCAATCCTAATATTTCGGAGTCAGCTTTGCACCCTTTTCCTATTTCTAAAACTATAATGTATTTGTGATTTTCATTTAAGCAGTGCTCCGCAAAAGTTGAATCTTCTGTGTTGTTCTTTGAGTCTAGTGCAGATTGACCTCCCAGTGTGACAATATAGCATCTTATACACTTCATCTCTCAACGATGTGAGGAGTCGCTAGAAATGACACGTTACACGTTAAACGGTTGGATAACTTGGGTTGTTTGGGTTGTTTGGTTGGGATAGGGGGACTAAACTACTGAAGTTATCAGTCCCCCGGTGGGGAGGGGAAGGAGTGAGGATAGGAAAGGAGGGGAGGGGAAGTAAAGAAGGAAGGAAGACTGCTTTAGCTCGGGTCCCCGTGCTCGCCACGCACGTACTCACGAAAGAACCGTGAGTCCCTGGGGGTGGTTGGATAACTGTGGTAGGTTAGGGACACAAGTCGCCCAAGTGGCATCCAATTGAAAGTTTTGCACCGGGCCCATGATCCACATGAAATTATTATAATTATCTTATTCACTCCACTTTTCGTGAGGGCTAGTTATTGAACTTTAGAATTATAGAGACATCTACCTAATGTCCATGGAACATGGTAAAACACAGTGAAGACCTTTGCCTTTAGGATGTTTCTTATCCTGTTTCAAGTTTTACCTACAAAAGGTAGATTACATCATTTTCTTTCTGGTTTCTCAGTGTTGATCACTGGGTACAGTAGAGCTCTAGCTTGTTTCCTCCGTTTCTTTGTTGAGAATTTTGTCAATGACGTGCTGTTGAATTTGGTAATCAATTGTAACTTTGGCAAAATTGTCACAAAGAAAATCTATACATATCTCTTCGTTTTTTGGCCTCGTTTTCCGCAGTTGCAGTTATACAATTTCTATAGGTTATGGGACCGTCTGATACAACTGTAAATTAGTCTACTTTAGACCAGAAGCGTTTCGCTTTATTCTAAAGCATCTTCAGTGGCCAGGATTTTTTTATGTTTTCGTCTTCATGTGTGGTTTGTAGCACATTGTCACTTGCTGTCACTGCTTATAATTAAACTATTTACACTTTTTTTTACAGTAACATTTCTTACGAAAGTTTTTGAAACATAGCTACTTCTGTGGCCTGGCAAATAAGCAGTGACAGCAAGTGACAATGTCCTACAACTACACATGAGGACGAAAACATAAAAAATTCCTGACCACTGAAGATGCTTTAGAATAAAGCGAAATGCGTCTGGTCTAAAGTAGACTAATTTACAGTTGCATAAAACGGTCCCATAACCTATACAAATTGTATAATCTATACCTTTAAGTCTAGAATCGAAAGTCTGAGTTTATGCTATGTTTTCCTTTGGTTGGTTATCATTTTTGGGATGGGTAATAAGTTAAGAACTCGAAGATGGGCTTGTAGCCCGAAACCTAGGTCGTACAGCACCAATATAATTTGTGAAACCAGGTTAAAAAGTGTTCCTTTTAGTGTATTATATGTTTAGAGATTAAATTCAGGCGGTTATAACACGTACTTTGGCAAACACAAACACAATACAACCCATAATGGATTTACAAAAGAAGATATTTTGGCTATAGAACATTTATCGGTTTACATAAGGAAACAAAAGGAGTTTAACAACGCAGGAAATCTTATTGAATTACAGAGTTTGTAAAAATCTGGTATGAATTCTTCAAGTATCATACACTAGTACTGTGAGTGTATGTGATGATTAATGCCAAATTGTACGGTCGGTAGAACACTTCCTCGACGCTACTCAAATGTCTGTCCTCCCCTCTTCCCCCTCGCCTCTCCCCTCCCCTTCTCTCTCCCTCACGACACGGCATCCTCTCCCTCCCCCTCTGCCAGTTCGCTGTCACGGCCTGCAGACAATAGAAGAGCCTCTTCTCCACGCCATTTGAGAGGTCCCCTGGTGGCAATCTCCCGGAATTGCCACAGCTTACGCGCAATTATCTGGAAGAAAGGACAAGATGGTTAGATATGTGCGACCAGCAGTAGCTAATTTGACAATGCAGGCAGCACTAGAGCGTGGCAGTTCTTCAGGGGGACAAAGATTGGACATTAAATATCTGAATGTAGCACGCAACCAGAGATTAACTTCCAGGTAAGACATTTTTATCTATTGCACCAAATCTGCTTTTTTTATTATTATTGAAATGCTGACTTGTTTCAGGCTTTGCGCATTTTCTTAAGCCACCCATTACACAGAAAAATTTTCAATTTTAGTGGATCATGCATTTTATATGGCACGTTAATGTTGTAATTACTTTTATTCGTTTATACGTGGACACTGTGTAGGTCACGCTGTTTAATTCAAATATTTTCGTCTAATTTTGTGAGCTGCTGATCTAAAGGAGTTTATTATTAGGTCTTAAATATTTTTTGCTTTATTTCACTGACCGAGCGAGGAGGCACAGTGGTCACACACTGGACTCACATTCGGTAGGAAGGTGGTTCAAATCCCTCCGGCCATCCAGATTTAGGTTTACCGTGATTTTTCCTAAATCACTTCAGGCAAATGCCGAGATGGTTCCTTTCAAAGGTCACAGCCGGTTTCCTTCCCCATCCTTACCAAAACAATCCGAGCTTAAGATCCGCTTCTAATGACCACGCTGACGACGGGGCGTGAGAAACATCTTCCTTCCTTCTTCCTTCTTATTTCACGGATTATATGAAGCTTGACATATACAATAAGCTTTCAATTTTTATCCAGATTTTAAGTGTTAGAAACCTCTTGTTGTATGTTAAATTGCAATTTATAGACGGTATATTCTGATGTATTACTATAATTTATCCGTTGTGGTTGCACGTTTGGATATATTACGGTAGGATTAATTGTATTTTATATGATGGTCAAAGTGCTATGGAAATTTTCTATGAAATCTTTTGTTTTGTTGTTTGTTAAAACTAAGGGACTTAACTGCGGGGTCGTCAGTCCCTAAAGTTACAAACTACTTATGAACTATCTTATACTAAAGACGACACAAACATCCATGCTCAAGGGGACGGGAGATTCGAACCCCCGACCGTAGCGGCCGCGCAGACTGTGACTGACGCGCCGCAGACCACTCGGCCACTGCGGCCGGCTATGAAATCTTTATTGCGCATTTCCGTTTGTTCATTTAACAGTTTTTCTGGCTGTTTAGTCGTGTGAATATAGATTTGTAATTCTCCTAAAATGTCCATTAGTTGTCCTTTGGATACGATATGTAAAATTGTGAGATTCCTCTCTATACTTTCAAGCGAATGTTTACTTCCTGTGAGGTGAATGATGAAACATTATTTTCTCTTGTATTTATGGTTTTTGCCTGTCTGCCAATGTGGGTTTTGTCACGTTTACTGCATTCAATTTTCTAAATTCTCTACTGGCTATAACGTTCCATTTTTTCTTCTGTTTTATATATGATATTGGTTCCTAAAGTGTTGTTGTTATAGACGTCTATTTTAAGATTTGTTTTCTTCAGTCCATGCTATATTCTGTCTGAAAATGGTTCCCAGTGTCGAAGACTTACACTTAAAATAGTTTTGAATGAAAACTGAAAATGTATTGTACAGTCGCAATGTAATGGAACTGTATATGTCACGCTGAATATAGGCCCAACCAGTGATGTTATCCCAAACAAATAAAGCTAAGCCGGCCGCGGTGGCCGCGGGGATTGAGGCGCTCCAGTCACGGTCTGCACGGCCACTACGGTCGGGGGTTCGAATCCCCCCTCGGGCATGGATATTTGTGCCGTCCTTAGTATAAGGTAGTTTGTAAGTTTAGGGGCTGATGACCCCGTAGTTAAGTCCCATAAGCTTAACAAACATTTTTAATAAAGATAATTAAGACCTATTAATAAATTTCGTTTGATAAACATCATGCAAAATTAGACAAAAGTGTTTTAAATAAACAGCGTGACCTACACAGTGTCAAAATATAAAGGAATTAAAGTAACTACGTCAGGAACATACCATGTAAAGTTACTGTATTGATGTATGATCCATTAAAAATGAACAATGTTCTCTGTTATATGTGGCTTAAGAAAATGGACAGAGCCCTAAACTAGTCAGTATTTCACTAAAAAAAAAAAAAAAAAAAAAAAAAAAAAAAAGCAACTTTGGTGCAAGATATAAAAATGTCTTCACTGGAATTTTTGAGAACTGCAAAACGCGACTTTATAAAATGAGAAAACTCGCGTCGTTAACGAGCTATCTGCGAGGAAGTTTATTGCCATGCAAAATATTTAAGTTACTGTTCTTCAGAAACCGCGCCGTTTGATTTCGTGAAACGAGGTTTCCCGCAAATGATTGTAGAATAAGGGTCTCGTTCTTTGGTGTCATATAGTCGTAGCTGAACTAAATTATTTTAAGAAAATGGAGTCTTGTTCTTTTCACAACTGCATTTAATAGTTCTGTTCTTGAAAACACAGTTACAGTGATATAGACTTTGTTCTGACGATATAATTCTCGCAAAGAACAAAAAAACTGGAAAGCAATGCGTCTGGAGTCCGCTGTTGGGCAAACACCGCTAAGCAGAGCTTCCACGCCAGGCGGCGAAGTTACAAGATACGTCTGTGTAGTCGATAAAAACTCATTTCTATTTCCTATACGACTGAAATAATGGGTAAATTATGATATTTGTCTATGTACTTGCGGCATATTCTAGCTTCAGATGTGTCTGGTGGGACTTACGAAAGCTATTTATATACGTCAGTAGCCCACCCCGGCGGCGTCGCATTTCAGTTTTAGTACATTTCTTGAATTTGTTAGCGAAAGGTTTCATCCTCAATGATAATGACCGTTATATCACTATAATTGTCTTCCCAAGAGCTATTAATGAAAAATATACTTGTTTCAATAGATTGATCGGTACTAAAGGTCTCGACAGGTTGCGTGGGAGTAGCCGCGTGGTCTAAGGCCTCATGCTACGGACTTGGGACTGATAACCATAGCAGTTTGGTCTAATTGGTTTAAAAACATTTGAACATACCAACGTGTGTGCTCCTTAGGACACAATCCTTAGCCGAAATCCTTGTTTCGATACCTGTAACCGTTCTTTAAAAAAATGGGGTGTTACATCTTACATGACTCACTCTAAACACGCTGTCGGAAGTAAGAAGCAGTACACGTCTTAGGAGTTTCCAATTCACTTAATATGTTTAAATATTTGTAAAGCTTATGGGACGTAACTGCGGGATCAAACGACTTATGAACTAACTACATCTACATCTACAAGGGATACTTCGCAAATCACATTTAAGTGCCTGACAGAGGGTTCATCGAACGACGTTTATACTATTCGTCTACCATTTCACTCTCGAACAGCGCGCCGGAAGAAAGAACACTTGACTACGTTCGATATATGATTTACCGTATTTTATTCTGATGATAATTTCTACCTATATAAATGTGAGTCAACAATATATTTTCGCATTCGGAGAAGAATGTTGGCGATTGGAGTTTCGTAAGTAACCCACATCGCAGCGATAAATGCTGTTGTTGTAATGATTCCCATCCCACAACCTGTATCATTTCCGTATTGCTCTCTCCCCTGTATCGTGACAATACAAAACGAGCTGCCCTTTTTGGACTCTTTTGATGTCTTCCGTCAAACCCACCTGAAAGGATCCTACACTGGCAGCAATACCCCAAAAACGGACGTTCAAGCGTAGTGTATGCAGTTTCTTTACTACTTCTGTTACATCTTTTAACGGTTCTGCCAATAAAACCCAGTCTCTGGTTCGTTTTCCCACGAAATTATCTACGCGTTCTTTCCAGTTTATGTTTGAAGTAATAGTAATTTTTACGTATTTAGTGCAATTTATGGCCTTCACTTTTGATTGATTTACCTTGTGAACAAAGTTAAACGGATTTATTTTCGTACTCATGTGGACAACTTCACTCTTCTCGTTATTTAGAGTCAGTTGCCAATTTTTACACCACAGTGATATGTTATTTATAACGTTCTGCAGTTGGTTTTGATATTCAGATGATTTTGCTACACGGTAAATTCTCTCCACGCTGTCTGGGTGTGGCGGGAGACGTGCAGGGAAGAGTCTTCTGCATTCGGGTTGGTCACTGTGTTCTCGGTGGCGGTGTGGTCAACGTGTCTGCCCAGTAAGCAGAAGATCCCGGATTCGAATCCCAGAAGGGCACAAATTTTCATTCGCCGCACTTGGGTATTCCATCTAAACCTAGTACAGTGAAACCATAACTGATCGCAAATTGCGATTTATTTCATCACCTAATACATTAATGGACCAATTTATGCTACTACATTTTTTGTGAGACGTTATGCCAATTTTTGTTGTGAATGTTATACATTTTTTTAATAGTGTGACTACTATACTATACAGTTCCTAATAACTACGGGGAGGATAAATAATCTAATTGTTGCAGTACCACAGTGTTGTAAAATCGTACATTGTGGCCATGTGTCTGCCGAGCGAAACCCCACAGACGTGCCCCTGACCCCTGGCACTGGGTTGGCTTTCTCTCTCTCTCCAGGTGCAAACGTTGGTGTGCAACAAGGGGGTTAGTGTACTTAATCCAACTTATCCTGCGTGTTCATTGGTTGTCGCCCGGATCCCCCTAGTCTCCTCCCCTCCCGCCCCCCCCCCCCCACCCTCCCGTGCATGTGGCCAGTCCAGGTTGGCTGCACCTTCTCTCTGTTCCCTCCTATAGCGACCGAAGGTTGGACTGGGTCGGGAGCGACTAGCGACGACCGAACGATCAAGCGTCGCCGCTAACGAGAAACACTACACGAGACCACAGAGACGACAAACAACGACAACAACTAATCGAAAACAAAGATCAAAACGCAAGCCAATCGGAACCGTGATGGAGCAAGTACGAAGACTGATAACCACTGAATACCGAAAGTAAAGTGAGCGCAGTCAACACAAGACTGAGGAGCGAGCTGTGGCTCCGGCCCTATATAGTGCGGGTCTCAGCGCAGATGTGCGGGCGCGGTAGGCGCGCCACGGCGTGCAGCGCTCTAGTGGCGATGGCAGCGCTAGTAGGTTGTGCGCGCCGCCTAACGGCTGCTGTCATAGTCCATGTGGTCTGGCGGGCTCTCAAACATATCGTGCCGGGATACCAGACCTCCCATACTAGTCTTCACGGACTTTGTTGGAGCAATACTATTGAGAATATCGAAGTTATCAGCTTGTCGAATCAGAGTGTAAGTGTCATGATCGGATAGTTGTCTTCTAAGATTGTTTGTTATATCGTCGTATGTGGGCCACTCATACATGACATGTTCAGGTGTTCCTACTTCAGCTCCACAGTCGCATCTAGGTGTCGCCCTTCTCCTAAACCGATATGAGTACGCCGAATAGCGGCCATGGCCTGTGAGGAAGTGTATCAGCCCACAGCTAGTGTCAAAGTGCTTCATAGTTAACCTCTCCTGCACACTCGGCAGCAGCTCAGAGGTCCTTATGCCAGTTTCCTCCACTTTCCATTGCTCCTGCCACAGTTCTTCCCCTCTACGGCTGATAGAGGCCAGGTCCCCAAGAGGGGTCACCAGATTTCGCTGACCTTACCATGGTGCCCTTTTTTGGTCCAATACCATGCGGCCTGCTCTCTGATCTTGATATCCAGGGGGCAGAGCTCCATCAGGAACAAACTACTTAAACTAACAAGGAAGTACATGGGCTCGAACAAACATATCTGTATGAACATTTGGTTACAGGATCTCTACGTACACCTCAATGTGCTAGTGGGTGTCGTTTTTCTGCAAAGCTCTGCAACCAAGCTCTAGATAGCACTGTAGATGTAATTGTAGACGCCATACGTAATGCAGATATCTTAACTATAACTTATGTAATAATCATCGTACATGTTCTCTAGCGAATTGTCATTAAAAGCCGCGTACATGTTCTCTAGCGAATTGTCATTAAAAGCCGTGATGATAGTTGCAACTTTAACCTTCTTCCCGAAAGACTGTTGGTATTCACTGCCACTGCTTCCATCGCCTCTTCCCGCACTTACCGTAGCACTACCGCTTGCAATGAGTTGTTCGTCATTATCATCCCTATTATCATTAGTATGAGTTTGTAACAACAGTATCTAACTTATGCTCATATTTCTGTAGCATAACAGATACGAGAAAGCATGCAAATGATTCATCTTCTACACTAACACAATCTTCACGAAGAAGGGTTTTTCGTAACTTCATCTCAACTAAGCGCAATACATTAGCAGGATTGATTAGCAATCGCCGCCCCCATCTGACGCTTCACCACACAAATAACATCACAAAACGCAAATTCGGAGGCACACTGCAACGTCCCTACTGGCGAACCGACAGGTCAAAGTGCAATGCGGCATGGCACACGCAGAGGCCTCTAATGGACGACTGCAGAGTTTTGCAGATGCGGGAGTATCACTAGTGCAATAAGGGATCTTTACATTATCTTGCAAGGAAACCCTTAAGGTAAGCCTTACATTATAACGAGGAATGAGCTTCATTGTGAACATATTATTCGTTTGAACCTATTTATAGTGAATATGTAGAAATTAACTGCTTATGTGACTTAATTATCGTGATGCACAATGTATGTACGTAACTTAACTGTGAACATTTTATGTCATTTATTTATTATCTTTATTGTAATTGTTTATGTATATATTATTTTATTTTATTTGTACTTTGTATTTTTTTATATGTGATTACCTGTTATGTTTAATTTGTCAACGTAAAATATTTCTCTTTGAACAGTTATCGATATGGCTCCTCACGTCAGAGACTTTATGGTATAGCAGCGCTCGCCTGGGAGAGAGCAGGCAAGCAGCAGTATCTGCCGCCCCGTGAGGTAGATCAGACGTTCGTACGCGGTCCGCGGAGTGTTCAAATAATATAAGTAATAAAGTTGAACAAAGTGACAGTTATAATTTGTTATAAGTGCAACGATATGAAAGTTTATGTGAAACCACTGAACATAAGTGAAGCAAGAATTGCTCTTAATGAAACATTTATTAGTTCGTTCTGCTGAGACAGAAATTCGTTACGTGTTCGGTAACCGTCCCAGACGTCCGAAACGCGGTAGCGTCATCGCGGACGCTAACGGTCGCGATTAATTACGCGATTAGCGAAGCATCACGGCGAACTGCAAGCAAGCTGCCAAAGGACGAGCCACCATCAAAATGATTTCTGTATGAATTTATGTACGATTTATATGACTGCAGAGTACCACGTCGCTGGACTGATAAATAAGATAAGTTAAATGCTATTGATTGTAATTCTCTGTGAATGCATGTTTAAGTTTTGTTTAAATACAGGAGCATTAGACAGTACTTTTGCTATCTTATTTGAAGAGCTATTTAAACCCACGTGAATAGTATAACAATACTCAATAATGTATTCTTGCCGACTCACCGCTACCAGTAGTACCTCTGAGAATGTCCAGCGCAGCTCTGGACGAAACGTCAGGAGCAGATATGTTTCTTAGACCACAATCACATAACCCGGAAGATTCAACAGCGATTATTTCAGCCGGTCGTGAAAGCCTTCACTGCATAAATATTTTCTTTCCTTACAATGTCATACGATTTTGGTGTATATGTGTTTGTTCGATCCAAGTACTTTCCTTGTAAGTTAAACTAACGTAAAGACAACACACACGTCCATGCCCACGGGAGAATTCGAACGTCCGGCGCGGGAGGCCGCGCGATCCGTAACGTGACGCTGTACAGGATGATCAGCCAGTCTAAAACAGGTTAGGGAAATAATTCAACAATTTATTTCAAAAGTTTTAAAGTGTTTTACAAGTGTTCTTCCACTGCGACATACGCCTTGACAACGTGACCAAGCCTGTCCACCTTGCAGGACAGAGCCGGCCAGAACCAGTATTGACTGCTGATTCTAAAATCACGCCACCCTTCTGGCGTCCGTGCTGAAACTACTGACGTTTCCATGCTATCGTGGAGCCAATAGCAGACACCCACGTTTGATCACGTGTGCTACTGCTGCAAGACGCAGAGGTGCGAGAATCAGTTCCTTCGCTCTCTTCAGTTTGAGCTCTCGTACAGAACAGACGCACTCCAGAGGCTCGGCGTCTGTGCGGGGCGAGCGGCCGCTTGCCGTCCGCTCCCGCCTAGCGGCTGTTCGGTATCAGCCACCAACTGTGTGAACCATAACCATTACCATTACCGTAACCATTACCTTTTCCGTTTTCTAATCCGTTTAGACTGGCACTCATTCACTACATCCGTACCCAGGGCGAGTCCCGCCATGTATTCCGTATGTCAAGAATATACCAAATATTAACTTCAATTCTATCTTTTATTTGCCAGTCAGCCACCTTTTCCTAGGGCGCCCACAAGCCTTCACCGCTCCGCCCTGCCATTCTGACAACGCCCCCAACTCATCTTATTTATGCAGCACTGGGATGGGTTGTATAATTTTCCTATCATCCGTAGGATAAAGATTAAGTGCTGTACACCGCTACTCCCGCGCGGCTTAGGGTGTCCCCCTCTGTACATGTGTCACTCTGTGCATCCGGCTATGAGTACTGAGTGGAGCACTGCGGCCCACCTTATTAGATGGCGGGCCACAGTGGTCCAAAGGCAGCACGGGAAAACAAACGCAGCACGTTTTTGGTAAATGTGCCCGGTGAGTGAAACAAGCGCCTTTATCGGGACGCGGCGCGCACCTATCCCGGCGCCCACCGATCACAGTGACGCGGACCTGAAATATCTGCGATATTACTGCTCGCTGACAGCCCGGCAGGCGTTCTTTTCCGCGAATCCGCGAGCGGTCGATGCGGGAGCGGTAACGGCGCGCCTGCAGGAAATTAAGCTACAAACGGCGGCCGTTTATGTATACATATGCGCGCGATGTATAACGCGGGCCCGCTCGCCGCTGTGGTATTCGCGGCGAGCTATCGACCGCGGCGCTGTGTGCGTGCCGCGAGCGGCAAGTTTGGCGTGCCAGCCAGCCGGTTTTCTGCGGACGCGGCCTAGGGCGGCCGAGGTGCGTTTCCCGCATAGCTGCGCATTCGGGCCGAGCCGAGGAGTGGCGAGGCCGATATCTCTGAGGCGGGCCGTTTTAGCGACCGAGCCAGGGGCGTGGGCGGCCGTGAGGCAAGTGTCTCAGGCGGCGACCCTGTCTCTAGGCATGTTCCAGCATCTGGAGTATCGATTTGTCGATATTTCGATATACGTACTGCGACGTAAGAGAAGGTTGGGTAAGGGTACACTTATTTAAGGTTGAAAACAGTTCTTTTTTGTTCTATTATTTTACACATTTACTGCTCTGGATGTTTACCACACAAACTGATTTGCCCGGATGTATGTTTATTCTATCTTCCATTCGCGTTGCCGCGGTGAAGTAGCCGAGAGATCTAAGGCGCCTCGCTGCGAAGTGCGCGGTTGCTCGCCTTCGGAGGTTTGAATCCTCCCTAGGGCATGGATGTGTGTGCTGTCCTTTGGTTAGTTTACCTTAGTTTTAGTAGTTTGTAAGCTACGGACTGATGATCACGCAGTTTCGTCTGATAGATTTACAAACATTTGAACCATTCGCGTTATCTCGTCCTTACCCATTTGTCCACCTACCCTTCATGACACTCTTCCTGTCCGTGTCCTCCCTTGCTTTCCATCTGATCATCCACATACTCTTCGCTTGTTTGATCATCTTGTCTGTCTTATCCTCCCTCCACACCCCTTTCCCTGTTACTCTCATCTGTCCATATCTAACTTCGCTTCTCTATCTCCCATACTCTCTGTCCCCCTCCTCCTCTTCCCTTTCTCTTACCAATTTTCTGTCCCTTTCTTTCTATCTGATCGTGCTCGTGCTCCCTTACTTGCGTCTGCTTATTTGTTCCTCCTCTTTGGCTCTCCATCTCCTCCCACTTTTCATTATTCACGTTAGCATGAGGGATGTTAAAATGAAAAGTATGAAACTTTTTGACAACCAAGCTGGTTGAAAATGTTCGTCCCTAAACTTACAAACTACTTATGAAGTAGCTAATACTAAGGACGGCACAAATATCCATGCCCGATGGGGGATTCGAACACCCGACCGTAGTGGCCGTGCAGACCGTGACTGGCGCGCCTCAGTCCCCTCGACCACCGCGGCCGGCAGCTGGTTGAAATTTGAATACGCCGCTCTGCGACATAGGGACGCGAAGCATGTGTTCTCCCCCACCCCCCCCCCCCCCCAACCCCTCGGGGGCGACCAAGGAGCCCCGAACTAATGCAAATGCAGTCTTCCTGCCTTCCTTACTTCCCGGACTATATTTCCTTTACCTCTCCTTTCCCATCCTCACTCCTTCCCCTCCACACCGGGGGACTTATAAACTTAGCAGTTTGTCAGGCTTGATTCCATGGTGGAATTTGTGCTCCACGACAGTATTTGACTTTTGGAAATTTTTCAGCAATCAGTCGTTAAAATATTTATTTATTTGCAGATCTAGATTTCGACCACTCTGTGGTCATTATCAGTGCTTAAAAACAATTAAAATAAGTAAAACATCTCGACCTCCATGTTGGAGGTTGCGTTCGTACTCTGACTGAGGCAAGGGGATTTGAACCCCCGACCGTACTGGCCTTGCAGACCGTGACTGGCGCGCCTGTCTCCTCGGCCACCGCGGCCGGCCCCGGAAAACGGAAAGGGGTCCCGCATTCCAGTAATTTTAAAAGCCGCAACTATTTGCTATGTGTGGTCCGCAAGCTATGTCATACTGTTTGCAAGTCAACTTCACAATGCATCATATACGAATAACTGACAGTCCCAGAAAAAAAAAAAAAATAAAAAAAAAAAAAAAAAAAAAAACCGCACTTCGTCTGATTATTCCAGGATGACAAATTCGCTAACATTGGAAGTTTTTTTTGTTTTAAGCTCGTGCTGCTTTTGGGGATAGGGTGACGTATTAAAAAATTCGGTTTTTGGTATATTTTCTGTGCCTTCTTAAGTACTTTTCAGTGAGTGTAATGGAATATTTTTCGGTGCTTAAGGTGGCAGGCATGATGTAATATAATCATGTATTTAAAATTTGACATTGAAATACAATATCAGCATTCGTCTTACTTCCTTCAGGAATAAAAAAAGGTGGTGAAATTCTGAAAATGCAATAATTAAAGTGAGCATTTCATGTAGTAAGGCACAATTAAACTCAGCACTTCATCGAAAGAACTTATTTCAAATGGTTTTAAAAAATAGTTTTTATCAAATTTAGTTCGAGGTTATTGCAAAACATAATTCTTCGGGCGGGGTGTGTGGAGCACGATGCTCTAAGAGCTGGAACAAACAAAAGTAGTACAGACAACGAAAGTGATCGGAAGAACGTAACGGAGAAAGAATATGTAAAAATTGCCAGACTCTTAAAATTCAAGATGGAAGTATGAGAAAATATTTATAAACTGTAAATAAACATTGAAAATTAAGAATAAAATATCACTCATGTTAGATGTGTTACTTTAAAAGTAAATGTGTAGACCGACTCTGTTCGTCTAAATTTCTTTTCTAATTTCGGAATAACTGTTGCAATGAGTCACGTGACCTTAGTGCTCCTCCACTTCCTCTAAATGTCTCGCAATGAGTTTTGAAAAAGTTGGCCGTCTTAGTCAAGGGGCAATGTAGTAAATGCGGCCCATTAGCCGCGAGAACGCAGCAGTCGCCACTTTCCTGTCGCTGGGCCAGCGCGCTTATGGTGCATCGCTCTGGAGGCTGTCCTTCCTTGTCTACCAACTACGCTGGGCTTGCGCTGTGTTACGACGTTGTTGTTGTAGTCTTCAGTCCGGAGATTAGTTTGATACAGCTCTCCACCCTACTCTCTGCAAGCCTCTTCGTCTCCTCATAAGAACGGCAACACACATCCACTTGCATTTGCTTACTGTATTCGTCTTTTGTCTCCTTCTGCCATTTTTACCCCACACACTTCCCTCCAATGCTATATGATTCCTTGAAGAACGTGTCTTACTAGTAGATCCCTTCTTTTAGCCAAGGTATGCCAAAATCTTCTCTTCAATTCTGTTCAGCGCCTCTTGTGACTGGGCGGCGACATGGTTTGGTTTGCTTACTGGGGCGACAGTTGTGTTGACTTCGTTTTATATTTGGCTTTAGGTTGCGACTTTTAAGCTGTAGATTACGTCTTGATTTTCAAGTTGTATTGGATGTATAGGTAAAAAATTATAATTGTCACCTCAGTATGAAAATTAAGTTGGTAGACCTGGTACTTCTTCGCAGTTAATAAAATTTATATCTTTGTTGAATTTTTCACTATAAATATTGGTTCTGGATTTCATTTAAACTTACAGACTTTTTGTAATGTTTTGAGCATGAAAATCCGTTTCTCAGGGGATATTATTTAATAAACCAAAGAATCAAAATTTGAGAGTCCCGGTAGTTCAGATAATTTGACGCCCGTCACAAAGCTACTGTTTTTGCCTGATCCTTTTCCTTTATAGAATTATTCTTTAGAAAATTTCACCATAAGTTTCTCCTGACCAAACCTGTTAGATATATTCATTCACACATTAATTAATTTCTTAGGAACGTAACAGATATATTTTTCATTTTTAGAATATTCTGGGTCAATATTAGGGAACTAAATACTCGAATAACTGTTTAAGACTTTTTAAGGTTCATAGATTCTCTATTTTGAAATCAATAGTTACATTCACAACACTTTCATGGCACACACTTTACAATTTCACAATTCGTAATTATTTTCGTCAAAATTTGATTGTATTAATCTCTCTGGATCCTATACATTAAGAACTTTAATTCTTCACGATACGTCTTTGAAAATTTATTGCATTAAACTAGCCAATAAGTTCAAATTTTATCTCACGAATATTCATCAGTTTATTACGGGAGGCAGAAGTTTCTAATTCTTCCGTCCTAGCCTATCCCGATCAAAGTCCAAAGATAATGTTCGCTTTCGCGTATGTTCACGATATGAAAGTTTATATTAAAGTGTAAATAATTTTTCGGGTTTTTTCCTATCTTGGAATTTAACCGCGTATAATATTTTAACTAAGCACTGAGAGCTCGTTACATAGAGAACCAATCACATTGAAAACTACGCACATAGAGAAAGCTGAGCATTTAGAGAAAGCTGAGCACATAGAGAGAGTGAGTAACTCTGCTGCGGGTACTTAGCAATCTGACAAATGATCTCTGATATACGAGATGTTTTGATCCAAGTATTCCCTGGATTTATTACTCTGAATTACGCTAATATAATTTGAATTTACTAAAAAATTTTGAAAAATGAGAAAATTCTGCCTCTTAACAAATTAAAATTACGTAACGATGAAAAATGTCGGAATACGGTGATTCTAATGCTATGGTCGCGATGTGGTGTTACACTCTTCATTAGTTACGCGATCTATCCACCTAATCTTCAGCATTCTTCTGTAGCAACACACTTCAAAAGCCTTCCTCTCTGAACTATTTATCGTTCATGTTTCACTTCCGTACAAGGCAATACTCGACACAAATACCCTCAGAAAAGACTTCCTTACACTTAAATTAATATTCGATGTTAATGAAATTCTCTTTTTCAAAAACGCTTTTCTTCTCATTACCATTCTGCATTTTATATCCTCTGTACTTTGATCATCGTGTGTTTTTTACTGCCCAAGTAACAAAATTCATCTACCACCTTTATTGTTTCGTTATCTAATCTAGTTCCTTCAGCATCGCCTGATTTTCTAAGACTTCCATTACCCAGGTTTTGCTCCTGTTAATGTTCATCTTATACGCTCCTTGGAACACATTGTCCATTCCGTGCAGTTGCTCTTCCAGATCATTTGTTGTGTCAGATAGAATTATAATATCATCAGCAAAATGCAATGTTTTTATTTCTTCACACTGAAGTCTAATTTCTTCCCCAAATTTGATTTCCTTCACAGCTTGCACAATGTACAAATTGAATAACATTGGAGAAAAGCTAGAACCCTTATCAACCACTGTTTCCCTTTCATGCCCTTCAACTCTAATTACTGCTGTTTGGTTGATGTACAAGTTCCAAATAATCGTCCCCATAGTTTACTCTGATGGCTTCAGAATTTGAAAAAGTGTATTCCACTCAACATTGTCAAAATCTTTCTTCAAATCTACGGGGGTTATTCCAAAAGTAAGGTCCGTTTCGCCGTAACACGCATGCGCGCCGACTCCTGGCATACCTTGCGCGTTAAACGCCGCCAGTATCGTTGTTACTGTTGCTCTGTGCTGTTGAGTCACTTCACAATGTTTTAAGACAATCAATCAGCCCGCCGATTGTGAAGTAAGGGTAGTGATACGGTTTTTGTCTTCAAGAAACATTTCAGCGGCAGAAATCCATCGGCAGATTACTGAAGTGTACTGTCACTCATTATGTTAGGCCCGTAAAGTGCGGAAATTGGGTGTGAGCCTGTAATGAAGGACGGGAAAATGTGCAGGATGCACCACGCTCCGGCCGACCATCCGTGATTTCAGACGAGTTGGTTCATGCGGTTGACGACAAAATTCGTGACGATTGACTTAGCGCGATTTCCATCTGCTCTGCTACCTAAAGCAGTTTCTGGTGGCAAGCGCTTCGATACAGATGATGAAGTGAAAGAAGCTGTTAAAGACTGGTTATCTTCGCAGGCGACCGACTTCTATGACTTAGGCAATCAAAAGCTTGTTGAACGATATGACAAATGTCTAAATAAGTATGGAGATTATATACAAAAATAGGAAAGGACAGAAGGAATGTCAATAAAACAGCTGCGTTGGAAACAAGGGTTGTTGTTATTTTTTTCTTTCCTTTTATTTTATTTTATTATTATTTTTTTAACAGAACTTTATTTTGGAATATCCCTCGTATAAAAGCTAGAAACGAGGGTTTGCTTTCTCTTAATCTACCTTCTAAGATAAGTCGTGAGTATTGCCTCCCGTGTTCCTACATTTCTCCTGAATCCGATTTGATCTTCATCGAGGTCAGCATCTATCAGCCTTTCCATCCTTTTGTAAATAATTAGTGTTAAAATTTTGCAACCATGACTTATTAAACTGATGGTTCCGCAATTTTCGCACCTTTATTTGGAATGAGGTTTATTATAACTTTCTTAAAGTCTGAGGGTATTTCGCCTCTCTCATACATCTTACGCACCAGGTGAAATAGTTTTGTCATGGCTAGTTCTCCCAAAGACTTCAGTAGCTCTGAGGGAAAGTCATCTACATCAGGGGCTTGGTTTCGGCTTAGGTCTTGCAATGCTTTGTCAAATTGGTCTCTCAGTACAGTATCTCCTATATCATTTTCATCTACTTTCTTTCCTACAATATTGTCTGGAAATTAATTTCCTTTGTAGAGCCCCTCTATATACTCTTTCCACCTTTCAGCTTTCCCTTCTTTACTCTGAACTGGTTTTCCATCAGAGTTCTTGATATTCATAGAGCTGTTTTTCTTGTCTCCAAATATTTTATTTCCTTATAGGCAGTATCTAGTTTTCCCCAAGTTATACATTCTCCTACAGACTTTCACTTGGATTCTAGTCATGTTGTTGTTATGGTCTTCAGTCCAGAGACTGGTTTGATGCAGCTCTTCACCCTACTCTATCCTGAGCAAGCTTTTAAATTTCCTCGTATGAACGGCAACCCATATCCATTTGAATCTGCTTACTATACGCGTCTCTTGGTCTCCCTCTGCGATTTTTACCCCACACACTTCCCTCCAATGCTAAATTTACGATTCCCCTATGTCTAAGAATGTGTCCTACCAAGCGATCTCTTCTTTTAGTCAGGGTATGCCAAAAATTCCTTTTCTCACCAATTCTGTTCAGTACCTCTTCATTAGTTATGTGATCTACCCACCTAATCTTCAGCATTCTTCTGTAGCACCACATTTCAAAATCCTCTATTCTCTTCCTGTCCGCACTGCTTATCGTCCATGTTTCACTACCGTACAAGGCAACACTCCATACAAATGCCTTCAGAAAGGACTTCCTTACACTTAAATAAATATTCGATGTTAGCAAATTTCTCTTTTTCAAAAATGCTTTTCTTCCCATTGCCATTCTGCATTTTATATCCTCTGTACTGCGATCATTGCATGTTATTTTACTACCCAAGTAACAAAACTCATCTACCACCTTTATTGTTTCGTTACCTAATCTAATTCCTTCAGCATCGCCTGATTTTCTAAGACCGCATTCCATTATTTTTGTTTTGCTCTTGTTAATGTTCATTTTATACGCTCTCTTCAACACACTGTCCATTCCATTCAACTGCTCTTCCAGGTCCTGCGCTGTCTCTGATAGAATTACAATGTCATCAGCAAAACGCAATGTTTTTATTTCTTCCCCCTGAACTTTAATCCCTATTCCTAATGTTTCCTTGCTTTCTTTCACCGCCTGCTCGATGTACAAATTGAATAACACCGGAGAAAGGCTACAACCCTGTCTTACTCCCTTCCCAACTGATGCTTTCCTTTCATGCCCTTCGAGTCTAATAACTGCAGTCTGCCTTTTGTACAAGTTGTAAATAACTCTCCTTTCCCTATATTTTACTCCTGCTGACTTCAGAATTTGAAACAGTGTAGTCCAGTCAACATTGTCAAAAGCCTTCTCCAAATCTACAAAAGCTAGAAATGTAGGTTTGCCTTTTCTTAATCTATCTTCTAGGATAAGCCGTAAAATGAGTATTGCCTCCCGTGTGCCTACATTTCTCCTGAACCCAAACTGATCTTCCCCAGGGTCGGCTTCTACCAGCTTTTCCATCCTTCTGTAAATAATTCGTGTTAATATTTTGCATCCATGACTTATTAAACTGATGGTTCTGTAATTTTCACACCTGTCTGCGCCTGATTTCTTTGGAATGGGGATTATTACATTTTTCTTAAAGTCTGAGGGTATTTCGCCTGTCTCATACATCCTACACACCAGTTCAAATAGTCTTGTCATGGCTGACTCTCCCAGAGACTTTAGTAGCTCTGAGGGTATGTCATCTACTCCTGGGGCCTTGTTCCGTCCTAGGTCTTTCAGGGCTCTGTCAAATTCATCTCTCAGTATAGCATCTCCTATTTCATCTTGATCTACTTCCTCTTCCCTACCTACAACATCGTCTCTAAGTTCATTTCCTTTGTAGAGCTGCTCTATGTACTCTTTCCACCTTTCAGTTTTCCCTTCTTTGCTGAGAACTGGATACCCATCCGAGTTCTTGATATTCATAGAGTTGCTTTTCTTGTCCACAAATGTCTTTTTTATTTTCCTGTAGGCTGTATCTATTTTTCCCCTATTCATACATTCTTCTACATCGTTGCATTTGCCTTCTAGCCACTCCTGCTTAGCCATTTTGCACTTCCTGTCAATCTCATTTTTTAGTCGTCTGTACTCCCTTTTGCCTGTTTCATTTACTGCATTTTTATATTTTCTCCTTTCATCAATTAAATTCACTATTTCCTGTGATATCCAAGGATTTTTTGTAGGTCTTGCCTTTCTACCTATTTTGTCCTCTGCTTCCATCACTATTTCATCTCTCAATGCTACCCATTCCTCTTCTACTGTTTTATTTCCCGCTGTTTCTGTCAATTATTGCCTAAAGCTCCCTCTGAAATTCTCCAGAACTTCACTTTCCTTCAATTTATCTAAGTCCCATCTCCTTATTTTCCTACCTTTCTGCAGTTTTTTCAGTTTCAGCCTACAGTTCATGACTACCAAGTTATGGTCAGAGTCTATATCTGCCCCTGGGTATGTCTTACAGTTTATCATCTGGTTCCGGAATCTATGTCTTACCATTATAAAATCTATCTGATACCTTCCGGTGTCTCCTGGTCTCTTCCAAGTATACAACCTTCTTTTGTGATTCTTAAAACATGTGTTTGTTACGATTAAATCATGTTCCGTGCAAAATTCTATCAGGCGACTTCCTCTTTCATTCCTCCTGCCCAGTCCATATTCACCTACTATTTTTCCTTCTCTTCCTTTTCCTACTACCGAATTCCAGTCTCCCATCACAATTAAGTTTTCCTCTCCCTTAACTGTCTGAATAATTTCCTTTAGCTCCTCATATATTTCTTCAATCTCCTCATCATCGGCAGAGCTAGTTGGCATATAAACCTGTACTACTGTTGTCGGTGTTGGCTTCGTATCTATCTTGACAATTATAATGCGATCACTGTGCTGCTGATAGTAGTTTACCCGCATTCCTATTTTCTTATTCATTATCAATCCTACTCCTGTGATACCCCCAACTGATTTTGTATTTATAATCCTGTACTCACCTGACCAGAAATCCTGTTCATCCTACCACCGAACTTCACTAATCCCCACCATATCTAAGTTCAACCTATCCATTTCCCTTTTTAAATTTTCTAATTTTCCTACTCGATTAAGGGATCTAACATTCCACGCTCCGATCCGTAGAATGTCAGTATTGTCTTTCCTGATGACAACATCCTCCTGATTAGTCCCCGCCCGGAGATCCGAATGGGGGACTATTTTACCTCCGGAATATTTTACCCGAGATGATGCCATCATCATATTTTCATACAGTAGAGCTGCATGTCCTCGGGAAAAGTAACGGCTGTAGTTTCCCCTTGCTTTCAGCCGTTCGCAGTAGCTGTGTGGCAAAGCCACATTAGCTAATGTTACAAGGCCAGCTCAGTCAATCATCCAGACTGTTGCCCTTGTAACTACTGAAAAGGATGCTGCCCCTCTTCAGGAACCACACGTTTGTCTGGCCTCTCCACAGATACCCCTCCGCTGTGGTTGCACCTACGGTACGGCTATCTGCATCGTTGAGGCACGCAAGCCACCCCACCTCGGCAATGTCTGTGGTTCATGGGGTTCATGGGTCATATGTATAGCAAATTTTGTTTAAATCGATCCACGGTATTTGTAAACATATTTCGCTTTTATCTGTAGCGAATTTCGCGTTGTAATTTCATTTTCTTGCTTCTTGCAGCTCAGTAGTTTATGACATCATACCTACTGAAGAATGCTTAGAGCAATTACTATTGCAGGTCCTTTTAATGGTATATTTGGATAATATCTGCGAAATGTGCTTGGATAGCTGTAATAAACACGTAATAAAATGTCAAATGTGAAGCAGTAGTTATTTACGCATCTCAGGTTTATGACGTCATATCTTCTGAGTTATGAATTGCAGAATGATGATTTGGTACGTACGTACGTACGTACGTACGTTCAGCTCCAAAATTTGTTGCAAACAGAACACGCAGGTACAACGTCCTGCATGATGCGTAAGTTTTTAATTTATGACGTAATATCTCCTAATGTCGTACAGTGATATTATTTAGCACGTACAAATAGTGAAATATGCGCATACCACAGTCTAACATAAATAGTCACAACACTTTCACAGATTTTTGTTATACACTGTGGCAGCAGCGCTACATTTCTGAATACTGTATTGGATGACTGAGAAAGTATAAAATATTCAAATGTTGGTAAGCTTATGGCACTTAACTCCGAGTTCATCAGTTCCTAAACTTTCAAAGTACTTATGAACTACCTTATACTAAAGACAGCACAAACATCCATGCCCGACGGAGGGGGGGGGGATTCGAACGCCCGACGGGAAGCGGCCTCGCGCATCGGAGCATAGCGCCTCAATGCCCTCGGCCTCTCCACCGCGGAGCGTATGGTATCGTTTATATCAATTTTAACACACTTTTTACACTAGGGAACGTATGTAATGCCGTACAAACAGGCAATAACTTATAAATCTATCCACATTTGTCTTCCTTTCGTTTCCTAAGATCCATGACAAGATATGAAGTGGTACATTACAGGACAGTTTATTTACATTTATTTTGTAACCTACAGACAGCCATTGAATAATTTCATTCACTACAAAAAATAAAAAAAAATGCATGAGGAACTTACCGTTTGGGAAAAAGACGTCCTATTTCTACTCAGGAACGTTAAGGTTTCTTCATTACGATTCTACTAAAATCGATGAGTGTGGAACGTAGGAAACGTACAGAGAATACTGTAACTACATTGTTTAACATACCAAATCAGCCCCAACAGCTGTAACTGAAGGAAAAACGACAGAGATGTGGGAATAAAACGGCAAAAGCGATCAAACTGTTTCCCAGCGAAGAAGAACCCAATTTTACTGTTTTTGCTAGTGGTTGAACCACAAACGGCAAGAATCTTCAAAACATTGGCTTTTTAAGCTCAAGTAATTACACTTAATGGAACTGCGTATTTAAGAAAGGCGAGTGAGGTGTAAAAATGTGCGAATCATTAGACTCCACACCGAAATAGTATATGTCAAAAAGTTATGTAATATTAGTCGGGGGAGACTTCAAGAGTATAGATTGGGAGCTCTCTAGTTACATTTCAGGCGGCACAGACAAGCAGTCTTGCTAGCTACTTTTGGACAGATTCTCCGAAAACTGTCTTGTACGGCCACGTCTTGAGTATTGCTCAAGTGTTTGGGACCCGCAGCAGATCAGTTTAAAGGAAGACATAGAAGCAGTTCAGAGGCGAGCAGCTAGGTTTGTTACTGGTAGGTTCGACCAATGCGCTACTCTCACAGAAATGCTCCGAGAACTCAATTGGGGACCGCTGGAGGAAAGACGACGTTCTTTTCGTGAATATCTGTTGAGGAAATTTAGAGGGTCGTAATTTGAAGCTGAGTGTAGAACGATCTTGCTGCCACCTCTTACATTTCGCGTAGTGATCACGAAGACAAGATAAGAGAAATTAGGGCTCGTACGGAGGCATATCGGCATTCTTTTTTTTCTCGTTCTGTTTGGGAGTGGAATAGGAAGGGAAATGCCTAGTAGTGGTACAGTGTACCATCCGCCACGCACCTTACGTTGGACTGCTGAGTATGTTAAAAATGACTGGGAAAAGGAAAACAAAACAGCACATTTTACAGCATAGCTTAGCTTGTTCTTCTGATAGCGAGCAGATTAGAAATGCTTCTCATAACATGTTTCTATCCTCTTCAGAGTTTTTAAAATTGAAAACAAAATAATTATGGCATGATCACACTTTAATGATGGAAGTTCCATATGAAACAAAACAATTAATTGAATTAATACAATAATTATAATGGACATAAAACGTTTCGAAAGTTTTTGCGTTGCGTTCATTTTTTGTCTTATTAGGAAATTAATTGAAACATGATTAACAACGTTGCTACATACCAGTACAATTTTACAATCCGCGACACTTGCGTGATATAGCCAGGTTGTCAACAGCTGTTGGATCGTGGGAATCAAGCCGACCAATCGTGGCAAAGCTTGAGAGAGCCAATGAAATTTTAGATGGCGACTGTTTCGAAACCAACTGATCCACCCGCAGCGTAATCAACTTATGGATCGAATAATAATAATAAACACCACGAAATGACATCAATTATTTCTTTGAAACACACCACCGGTAACACCACGGAGATAAGAATAATACGGAGGGGCTTCTAAGGAAACGTTTCATGTTAAATCCGTCTGGCTGTTTTAACCCTGTGTGCATAACGCCATCTTCCTTTTTTCTAACTTCCTTGGCGAATTTGTTCGCTCAGTTACAACGTATTTGATTGCTAGGCGAGTAGCGAAAGAATAAGCTGATAGTCGGAGAATCAAGAAAATGATCCAAATTTCTGTTTTTCTATAATTACGATATTTACCGGTAGATTTTCCAAAAAATTTCTTTCATACGAACCTTCTCCTGTGAATTACGAACAGAACAAAGAAAACATCAGCCAAATCGGTGAAGCCATTCTCAAGTGATACGCATTCATACATGTGGCAATTCATTTTATTAATATAGATTCTTTAGAAATGTGTAATACATATATCAATCTGAACATATGCAGAACAACAAGTAACAAAACACGCCATAGGCAAGAAATAAATAGGAAAATCGAAATCGATGGACAAAAGTATTCAGACACTCAGCAGTCAGTATTTGGTAATATGTCCTTTTATCTGTATTACAGCCCTCAGTCTTTATGGTATAAACAACCTTTTTTGTTATGTACGAACCGATTATCACCCATTCCTCTATATATGCAGGCAAATGTGTCAAACAGCTCACATGTCCTTAGTGTAGTCTCGTTTTCAGTTCATTCCAGATGTTTTCGATGGGGTTGAAGTCCGGAGACTGCAATGGGGTAATGAGGCATTGAGGCGTGTTGAATAGTATCCACAATTTGACAATTTCTGCCGTATGCTTGGGATCATTGTCTTGTTGGAAATAAAAATCATTTCTAAGATCCAACTTCTCAGCACTTTTCTTCAGATTTTGCTTCAGTATACCGAGATACGCAAATCTGTCCACGGTGCCTTCAATAAATACAAGCTCGCCAACACCTCTGGAAGACATGCATCCCCACACCATCACACTGCCGCATCCATGTTTGATGGTTGCTTGCATGTTTCTGGGCTCCCACCCTGTGTTTGCTCGACGCCACACTAAACTGCGGCCATCCAAGTGGCTCAAAGTAAATCTGCATTCTTCACTACACAGAATCATGTCCAAAAAGGTCTCATCCTTGCCGACAAATTTTTCTGCAAAAACCATCTGCATTTTTGCGTTGCACTTAACGACGAACGGTTTGCGCCTTGGCACTCTGGCATTGTACCCAGCACTGTTTAGTCGTCTGCGTACCGTTTTATCACTAACTTCGGTACCAACGCCTTCTGCCAGCTCTGCTGCAATAGCAGGGGCCGTTGTTCGCGGGTCTTCTTTCACCGTATGAACTATCTTCCTCTTTGTTCGTGAGTTTCTGAGGACGCCCCTGTCGTGGACGATTGACGCGAGTTTTTTCTTCTTTCCATTTCTGGACGGTACTAAGTATAGTCTTTCGGCTTCGGTTGACGACCTTGCTTATTTCTGCGTATGATTTTCCCTCACTCCGCACGTCACGTGAGCATCCCCTCCTCTAGCGCGCCGCTGTTATAGAACAATAGTGCGTTTACGTTTAAATTAGCTATAATGTCGAGTCTGAATGGTATTAGGTGTCAGTATAAGGATATTGTGTGTAATTTGTATAATTGTTGCAAAGCGTTGGAAAACTGTCAAAAAAAAAAGATTTGTGATTTTTTCAGACATACTGAAAAAAAAAAAAAAAAAAACGTTGGCTCTCGGTAAGAATAGCGCATTGCATGGAATGAGGAAGCCAATTAAAGTGTAATCAAAAATGATGCCCTAGGGCAAGCTTTTCCTCTCCAAGAAAAACAATTACACGCCAAAAGCCTGTCACAGAGTTATATGATTTTCAAAAAGATCTAATCTATCGCTTAGTTCAAGAATTTTATGATAATGGTGAATAACCAGCACTTTAAAAGCTTAAAAATATTTCAAAAGCTAAAATAGTCTATGCAGGACGTATTAAATCTTTGCATAAAATTGTAAGATGTAAAAAAGATGTAAAAAAGCTAATGACGGTCGGAGATTTTCGTTGCAGAGAAAAGATGTTGTAGCCCCAAGAGCCTCATTTTTAAGAAGAACGCTTGAGATAAGGAATTAAGATTATCCTCGAGCTATTATTTTCATTTATTAAACGTGGGTAAATAAAAACCAGCCCAAATAAAACTTTTAGACTCGATGACCAAGCTGCAGAAATTGAACACAAAGTAATAATGTGGTGTCGCACAAGTACAAAGTGCGCGCCACCTACTTTCGCCGCGCGCCGCCATGCACGCACGGCGCGGCGTTCTCACGACGACAGCCACGAGTGCCCTCTGCGACAACTCCGCTCGTGGCCACCACTGAAGGACATCGTGCACTTCGGACTGAGATAGCAACCAGTTAGGACCTTCGTAATCAGATAGGCACCAGTGAAGACTTTGCTATTGTACAGGCACTAGGCAGGCCTCTAACAACTATGTATCAACATTCTGCAGTACTATGTAAAAGTTAAGTATTGTTACATTCTGTGCAATATATATCTCTTTCTAATTTACTCTAGTGTTTGTAGTTTCTGGCTGCTCCCCTCCGTACCTGCACCGGCGTGCTATCTATATTCCTGTGTCGGTCTCATTCCACTCGGCCACCGACACCTACGACGAGGCTGGAACACAAAAGCGGCGACGAAGTTGGGACACAAAAGTGGCGACGAGGAGTGATAGACGAACCTTGGACCAGCCCGCTAGCAGCAGCCAGACAGCAGCAGTCGGAGCACGCAGAAATTGCTCCCGCCCACCCACCCTTATTATAAGATTTTTGGGGGAACATTTTCCGTTACGTGTTTTGTGGACTTTTTTGTTGCAGAGCGTCCTCATTTATCTTGCATTTGTGTTTTGTACTAATTTACTTGTATACGCGGCGCCTAATCGGTCAGCATGGCCACTACCCCGAACCCAAACTTAATGGATATTATTCAGTTACAGACGGCGCAAATAACGCAACTCCTCCAGGCGGTGTCCCAGCTCACAGCGCAGGCAGCTAACCAACAACAACAGCCGCCGCTTCAGCAGCCCACACCTGCCGCCGCAACACTTCCTACGTTTCGCCAATACAACGAACGTGAGGAAGAATGGAGTGATTATCTGGCGCAGTTTCAAGAACTCGTCGCGGCTCATCAACTTACAGGTCAGACTGTTAAGCATCTTTTATTGTCTGTGGTGGGCCCCAAAACTTTCGTGTTACTGCAAAAACTATTCCCTCACGCATCTCCTCGTGATGTAGACTTTGAACAAATAGTAGAGGCACTAAATGCTCATTATGAGAGAAAAGTTCTCGTAGCTGCGGCACGGTACCGATTTTTCAGACTTAAAAAATTACCGCAGCAGTCACACCAAGAGTGGATTACGGAATTGAAGGGCTTAACCCGCCAATGTAAATTTACTTGCTCTTGTGGACTTTCCTATAGTGACGTTATGTTGCGAGATGTGATTACGCAGAACATTCAGGACCCCAGAATTAGGGCAGCAATTCTGAAACAGTCAGACCCTTCATTAGACAGTGTACTGCAGCTTATAGAAGCGCATGATACTTTTGACTTAGCAGACGTAGAAATGCAAAGCTACAGTGTAAATTCAGTGCGCCGCAACGGGCGCTTTCCTAGTCGTAGTTCTCATTCTAGCCCTAGTGATTCTTATTTTTCTACCGGCCGTGCTGAACAGACAGTGAACAGTAGCCAGTATAAAAGTGCGACACAAAGGTCGCCACGTAGTATTAGAAACAGTAATTTGAATAACGGGCGCCAACACTCATTTCAGAAAAATTTTCGTAAGTCTTGCCCCCAGTGTGTGTCTCGCCACAAGCGTGCTCATTGCCCTATTCGCAACGCAACCTGTTATCAATGTGGCAAATCGGGACATGTGCAGTCTGTGTGTATGCAAATTAAAAACCCGAAGAACAGTAACGTTAGAAACAGTGCTTCGCAAAGTGCGAGAACAGTTCATTCTGTAAATGTTATACGGGCTGTGGAATTGAACAGTGCTTTCCTTGGATCTCAATTGCAAGAAAGTAGTTCTGCGCCTATGGCAAAACTATATAGTGCACCACGTAGCAAGCGCCGACGAGCGCGTAAAACAGTGCAACGGAAAAGGGTTCGGGACAAGCAAAATGACTCTGAACAGTGCATTCCTGTAGTGGAAATAGTGCCTTCTGCAACTGCTCCTTGCCCAGTACTGTGTAGCTAGTGACAGTAGACATCAAGTAGCTACTCAAAAGTGTAGTGCAGTAGTTAGTGACTCTGTAGTAGCCTCGCATGCTAGCGCGGACGCCGATCCGGCGGTAGTGCCATCTAGTGACTGTTGTTAATCCGCTGCGTGCCGAGTCTGCGCCGCTTACTTCACTACGCGGCCCGCGCAAGCGCAGTAAACTAACCGTAGCAGACGTTGCCCACATTCGCGCACCTGTCGAGCGCCGCAAGCAAAAACTGTTTGTGACTCTCTTCATAGAAAATAAGACGGTGCAATTTCAGCTTGATACTGGTTCCGCTGTCACATTAATAAATAAAGATACTTATGAACTTCTGGGTTCGCCAAAATTATCGCCGTCACAGCAAGTGTTAACAGCTTATACGGGTCAAAATATTCTCGTGCTAGGAACGTGTAGCCTGCCCGCCTCTTTTCAAGGTGTAACAAAAACAGTTGCTTTTGTAGTTCTTCAGGCCAAATCGACACAGAACATTTTTGGACTAGATGCTTTTGACTTGTTTGGTTTATCAATTCAAAGAGATGTGCTTCAAATTTCGTCAATAGTGCCTCAGGATAAAATCAATGCATTGTGTGACAAATATAGTGACTTGTTTTCAACGGAACTAGGTTGTGCAAAAGACTTCGTGGCACATGTAACTTTAAAAGAATCTGCAGTTCCAAAATTTCGTAAAGCTAGACCAGTGCCTATCGCCTTGCGTGATACAGTTGCCGAAGAACTTAAACGTTGGCAAGATAGTGGGGTGATTTCTCCTGTTTCTGCGAGTCAGTGGGCCTCGCCTATAGTAATTATACCCAAGCCGTCAGGAAAACTTCGTCTCTGTGCGGACTTCAAATCAACAGTGAACAGTCAAACAATTGTAGACACTTATCCCTTGCCCAGACCTGACGAACTAATGGACAAATTAGGACAGTCTCGTTTCTTTTCTAAGACTGATTTAGCAGAGGCATACTTACAGATTCCACTTGATGACGAGTCAAAAAAAGTTTTTCGTCATTAATACCCACATGGGCCTTTTTCAATTTCAACGCCTACCCTTTGGCAGTTCTTCCGCCCCCGCTATTTTTCAGCGCTTTTTGGAACAGCTGACAGTTTCTGTACCGTGTTGCTCGAACTACTTAGATGATATTGTGGTATCCGGACGTACAGTTGAAGAACATTTAGCAAACCTGGAGTGCCTTTTCAAAGTTTTGACTGCAGCAGGTCTACGTTGTAATAAAGCAAAGTGTTCGTTTTTTCAAACTGAAATAGAGTACCTAGGCCATGTGATTAATGCCCAAGGAATTCATCCCTTACAGTCACATCTTCGAGCAATCAAAGACTTGCCTCCTCCTAAGAATGTGCATGAATTGCAAGCAGTAATGGGAAAACTTAACTATTATTTCAGGTTTATTCCCAATGCCTCTCAGATTGCAGCTCCACTGCATCACTTACGTAGGAAGAATGTTCCTTTTGTATGGTCCAAAGATTGTCAGGTTGCCTTTGACAAACTAAAGTCTGCCCTACTCAGTGATGCATGTTTGATTCCCTTTGACCCACAGAAGCCTGTAGTGCTAGCAGTTGACGCCTCGTCGTACGGTGTGGGTGCAGTTCTGTCACATCGTATTGGATGTCATGATCGTCCAATTGCCTTTGCATCCAAGCTACTGACGCCGACGCAACAGAATTACAGTCAGATAGAAAAGGAGGCCTTAGCAATCATTTACGGCGTCACAAAGTTTCATCATTATCTCTATGGCAGAAAATTCTATTTGTTGACAGACCACAAGCCTCTCACGTCGTTGTTCCCACCCACAAAGCCAATTCCGCCACGAACGGCACAAAAGCTTCAGAGATGGTCCTTGATATTGTCAAATTATCACTATGAGATTTTGTACCGACCTACCTCTAAACATGCCAACGCGGACACACTTTCACGACTTCCGGTTGGCCAGGATGTGTCGTTTGATTCTTCGGAAATGGCATGTTGTCAGATAGACTCCAGAGATGCTACCGCTGTCGCAGATTTCCCTTTGAACTCTCGGGTTGCACAGGAAACAGCTGCGGATGCAGACTTAAGTGTGGTAGCACGTTTTGTTCGCTTTGGTTGGCCTGCCAGAGCCAAAGACATTGATCGGCCTCTGGTTCGACGTTATTTTGCACAACGTCATGCATTATCTTTAAGTAAGGGTGTACTGTTGTTGCATACCGACAACGACCAAGCAAAAGTGATTGTTCCTCGTTCCCTGCAACGAGAAGTGTTACGCCTCCTGCATCAAGGACATTGGGGCATTGTTAGGACAAAGCAACTGGGCAGACGTCATTGTACCTGGGCTGGTATGGACGCTCAGATAGAGAGCATGACGTCACAGTGTACAGTTTGTGCGGAGCATCAGGCGGCTCCTCCACAGCGTTTCTCAGACTGGCCACGCCCCAAGGGACCATGGCAACGTTTACACATTGACTTTGCCGGACCTTTCTGGAATACGCGCTGGTTAATCGTTGTAGACGCTTTCAGCAAGTTTCCTTTTGTGATTGCCGTGAACTCAACGACAGCTTCTAGTACAATCAGTGCCTTAACATCAGTGTTTTGCATCGAAGGTTTGCCTGAAACTATCGTCAGTGACAATGGACCTCAGTTTGTTAGTGCGGAATTTCAACAGTTTTGTCGTGTGAATGGCATTCAGCATATTACCACCGCACCTTTCCACCCTCAGTCCAATGGTGAAGCAGAACGTTTCGTTCGAACATTCAAGTCTCACATGGACAAGATGAAAGGTCAGCACTCCAGGCAGCAAGCTCTTCAAATTTTCCTGTCTACGTATCGGTGCATGCCACGTGACGGCCAGTCTCCTGCCGAGCTGCTACACGGCCGCCGTCACCGCACTCTCCTTCACCTGCTGCAGCCTCCCACGCACCGAGTCGGTTCGTATGGCGCTACGCGTTTTCAGGTTTCTACGCCGGTGCTGTACAGGGTGTTTGCTGGCAACAAGAAGACATGGATGCCGGGCACCATTCAGCGCGTGCTCGGTCGCAATATGTATGTTGTACGTTCTTCCACAGGGTTGGAGCTGCGGCACCACGCAAACCAATTGCGTCTGCATAGGCCGCGTGATCCTGTCTCCGGTTTCTTGATTCCAGACCCAGTTCACCGCCAGGGAACACAACCACATCGTTCGTCCCCGGACTACGAGATCGTCCCGATGGAGATCGACGCGACGCCGCCGCTGTCGCCGCCGCAGATGACAGCGTCACCGAGAGGGACTCCGGGACCGTGCGTGCCGCCGCCGCCTGGGCCACGCACCTCAGAAGAAGATGACCTGCTCCCTCTGGGCGGGGGCGGGCGCCCTTCCGCTGGTTTTCGCGGGTTTTCCAGCGGATCGCAAGGTGTATACCGGGGCGCGGACGGCGTCTCGATCCCAGCCTCAGCTACGACGCCCGTCCCACCAGTAACGCCTCCGCCCAGGCCCTCCTCCCAGTGCCGTCGCCGTGGCCCTCAGTCCTACGCCACGACGGCGCGGCAGTTTGGGGGGGAGGGGTGTGGTGTCGCACAAGTACAAAGTGCGCGCCACCTACTTTCGCCGCGCGCCGCCATGCACGCACGGCGCGGCGTTCTCACGACGACAGCCACGAGCGCCCTCTGCGACAACTCCGCTCGTGGCCACCACTGAAGGACATCGTGCACTTCGGACTGAGATAGCAACCAGTTAAGACCTTCGTAATCAGATAGGCACCAGTGAAGACTTTGCTATTGTACAGGCACTAGGCAGGCCTCTAACAACTATGTATCAACATTCTGCAGTACTATGTAAAAGTTAAGTATTGTTACATTCTGTGCAATATATATCTCTTTCTAATTTACTCTAGTGTTTGTAGTTTCTGGCTGCTCCCCTCCGTACCTGCACCGGCGTACTATCTATATTCCTGTGTCGGTCTCATTCCACTCGGCCACCGACACCTACGACGAGGCTGGGACACAAAAGCGGCGACGAAGTTGGGACACAAAAAATACGAAACTTCCTGGCAGATTAAAATGGTGTGCCGGAACCGGGACTCGAACCTGGGACCTTTGCCTTTCGCGGGCAAGCGCACTACCGACTGTGCTATCCCGACACGACTCACGATGCCGCCTCACAACTTTACTTTCGCCAGTGCTAGTCTTGCAAGGTTCGCAGGAGAGCTTCTGTGAAGTTTGGAAAGTAGGAGGCGAGATACTGGCGGAAGTAAAGTTGTGAGGCGGCATCGTGAGTCGTGTCGGGATAGCACAGTCGGTAGTGCGCTTGCCCGCGAAAGGCAAAGGTCTCAGGTTCGAGTCCCGGTTCCGGCACACAATTTTAATCTGCCAGGAAGTTTCATATCAGCGCACACTCCCCTGCAGAGTGAAAGATTCATTCTACAAAGTAATACGCCTTCAATCCCATTGAACTGATATGGGCTTAAATAAGTGGGAGGAAGCAGACAAGAATTCTGAATTTAAAATTAGAGACACGAGAAAATTACTGGAGGACGTCATTGAAAACGTGACAATAAAGATTGACAGAAATTCGTTGCTCTTGCGGAGCGACTGCAGGAAGAAGACTTTGCGAAGGAAAGACTTAGATATAAACTCATTCAGAGCATTGCAATAAATCTACGTGAACGTACTGATGAGACTTCCAGTGACGACGCCGACAGTAATTTCTGTTTGGTGAGTTACATAATATGTAACTTTTTCTGTAATTTCACTTTCTTAATACAGTTCTTTTAGCGTTATAATCTCTGGAGTGATATACATCATATACATATTGCAAATAACAAAATAAAGTTCGATGAAGTGTGATAAATTAATTCTAAACCCGACAGTACTAATTATTGTTGGTACTTTGATTAAGCGGTGATAGCAATTGACCGTGAGATACTGTAGTGGGACAAGATAGTCGTACTACATTTTCCTATGTCAGCCCTGTTTTGAAGTTATGAATAAAAAATGAAAGTAAACGAACCTTTTATTTAAAATGCATACATATTTGATGTTGATGTAAATATTGTTATTTTTATAATATGATTCTTAAAATGTTTCGTTTCTGTATGTTTCATAGACGATCGAGGCGCCGCAACAACAAGGGCAGCGTCGTCGCCGCCGCAGCAAACATTACTGCAGACGGCCACTATTAAAATTTATCCGACAGCTACGGGGCTACGAATGCTGCTGCGCCTTCTTTATTGCCGCGCTTCAGTCGTTTCAAAGAAGAAAAGAAAAGAATATTAAATTATAGTTAGTCTTGTTTGAGATTCAGTCCAAGCTAGTTATCCATGTTCACGTTTCTTGCTAAACTGACGCTGTATAAACATGAAGAAGAATACATATTTGTTAATGTTGAAAGATATCTTGCATTTATGAAGATTTATTTATGATCAAGAATATTTTATAGCAGGAGAAATTTGATTCTTCTGAAGAATCTCGACTTATTTCAGAACACAATTTAATTCTGATTGAATCACTACTGATTAGCTTAGAATGTGACATTATATTTGTATTTAGTGTGAATGTGGAAAACCAGTGTTTAGAAGGCAGTGGATTATTAATATTTTTCAGTACGAGTTAAGAACAGTGAATAGAAGTGCCTGTGTTTAACTTTGATGAAATTTTAGTAACGGCTACAGACTATTTTGCATACCCCGCTCGTACAAGAACCTTGTTTATTTTTGATGAACTATTTAAAGGAATCATTCCTACAAATTTTAATTTATGTTGTAGTGCGGGACACTTCGGATGAAGTCTAGAGAATTTACACGGTTAGCTTATGACAGTTGGTGTTGCTAGGGAACTGTAAATAACTAATCAACAACGTCCTAGCAACTGATAAAACTTTTTCTAGTGTCAATAATTTCATGATTAGAGACTAACATGAATAACAATATTAAACATCGCAGTTATCCTGTCGCCGTTCCACTACGATACGCATGTGACTAATGTCTGAATACTCTGGTCCGCCTCTGTACATCGTTTGGTACCGACCTGACTGTCTGACATCAGGAAGTTTGGGCCGCTACCGCGCAGCGTTCATTTATTGTTAGTACTAGCTCAAAACCCGGATTTGCCCGGGTATTTATTTATTTATTTCTGCCTTGAGTTAGAACTTCTCCTATCCTTTCTCTGTCTGTCCATCTCCTTGTTTCTATAATCATGCTATATTTACCAGAGAATAAATAAGAAGTAAGGCTGTCTCGCATAATGTACAAAATTATAAGTGCAGTTGACATGTAATATTCGTACGATCTCATATTTATTGAGTTATATGTTGTACAATTGTATAATTTTTCAGGCATTTATTCATTTGTATAAGTGCTATGTGTCTATAAAATCTGCTGTGAATACAATTAGTAGTAAAGAAGCAATAGATTAAAACTTGGTGCGTGATGGGGCGATTTTCCATAAACGTTACTGTTTATGTGCTCATACCTCATGAAATACGTATCGTACTGTGATACAGCTTAGAAGGTACACTCAACTATACGCGTGTATACTGTCTGTAAAATTTCCTCTAGCTACAATTTGTAGAGTTCAAATTAAAAATTGTAACGTCATACCAAGAGCCGTAGTTTTACTCCATAAACAGCGGAAAAATAGTAAGCGAGAAACTTTTTTCCTTTCATCATTTTACTATAGTTGCCAGCGAGAAAAAGATTAATAAAGGTTTGAAATTATGTTTAAAGTTTGTTGCAAGACGCTAAGTACTGCCATTCTCATACAGTGTATTTCGAAAGTCTCGCCGCATTATATTGCATTTTTTGCGATTTCTATTGTTTATGACGTTATATCTTTTGAACCATGTGCCGTATGCGATTCTTAACCATGCAGCAATTGTTACCTCACGGCAAGTAATGTGTGTACCAAATTTGGTTGAAATCGGTCCAAAGGTTCAGGAGAAAATGAGCAGCATTGTCGAAAAATGCAGCAGTTTTTCGCGCATCTCATTGTTTATGACGTCATATCTCGTGAACTGTGTATCGTACGTGATTCTTACATTTACGGCGACCGTCCTCCTGGATTGAAGCTTACGTGTACAAAATTTCATAAAGATTGAAAAAAAACTGTAGATTTGTATGCAACACGTACAAATATACGTATATTCTGCTTCATAACAAGAGCAAAACTAGGGTAATGGAGTGCAGTGTAAGGAAATCAGGTGATGCTGAAGGAATTAGATTGGGAAACGAAGCAATAAAGGAGGTAGATGAGTTTTGTTATTTGGGCAGTAAAATAACAAATGATTGTCGCAGTACAGAGGATATAAAATGCAGAATGGCAATGGGTAGAAAAGCGTTCTTAAAAAGAGAAATTTGTTAACATCGAATATTTCCAGAATGAAACTTTCACTCTGCAGCGGAGTGTGCGCTGATATGAAACTTCCTGGCAGATTAAAATTGTGTGCCGGAACCGGGACTCGAACCTGGGACCTTTGCCTTTCGCCGGCAAGCGCTCTACCACTGAGCTACCCCGACACGACTCACGATGCCGCCTCACAACTTTACTTCCGCCAGTACCTCGCCTCCTACTTTCCAAACTTCACAGAAGCTCTCCTGCAAACACGCAAGACTAGCACTCCTGGAAGAAAGGATATGGTGGAGACATCGAATATTGATTTAAACCTAAGGAAGTCTTTTCTGAAGGCATTTATATGGAGTGTTGCCTTGTATGGGAGTGAGACATGGACGATAAACAGTGCGGACAGGAAGAGGATTGAGGCTTTTGAAATATGGTGCTACAGAAGAATGCTGAAGATTAGGTGGGTGGATCGCGTAACTAATGAGGAGGTATTGAACAGAATTGGAGAGAAAAGAAATTTCTGGCATACCTTGACCAAAAGAAGGGATAGATTGGTAGGACACATTCTGAGACATCAAGGAATTGTGAATTTAGCATTGGAGGGAAGTGTGTGGGGTAAAAATCGCAGAGGAAGACCAAGAGATGGATACAGTAAGCAGATTCAGACAGATGTAGGTTGCCGTTCTTATGTGGAGATGAAGAGGCTTGCTCAGGATAGGGTATTGTGGAGAGCTGCATCAAACCAGTCTCCGGACTGAAGACCACAACACAACACAACACAACACAACACATATTAGAAGATAGAAACACCCTGTACACAGGGCTTTAATAAAGTTAGGAGTGCAGCGCTGCCTGGCGGTCTCTCTGAGTGCCGGCCGCGGTGGCCGAGGTGACTGAGGCGCTCCAGTCACGGTCAGCACGGCCACTACGGTCGGGGGTTCGAATCCCCCCTCGGGCATGGATATTTGTGCCGTCCTAGTTCGTAAGTAGTTCATAAGTAGTTTGTAAGTTTAGGGACTGATGACCCCGTAGTTAAGTCCCATAAGCTTAACAAACATTTGAACATTTTTTTTTTTTTGGTCTCTGAGTGGACTATTACTCAGCACGGCAACCACCGACTAGTTCCATCCCGCAGTTCGCAGATACACGCAGACCTGGAGAGAGTGGTCGGCGAGGGGGGTGTGTGGAGGAAGCGGGGGGGGGGGGGGGGGGGTAGTCCGTGTGGTGCGCGAGTGCGCACGCGCAGGCGGTTCGGTCCGCGAGCGGCCGGCGCGCAGTTCAGTTTGTTTGTTTGGTCGGGCGGCGAAACTTTGTTGCTGTTGTATTAATCCCTATCTCAGCGTAATGTGGGGTATAATGGCGGCGGCCGCGGAGCTGGTCTGGGCTGGTCAGCTCGACGCGTCGCCCTGTTTCGCCGGCGCTCCCTCTGTGTGCGTGTTCGCTCGCTTAGAGAGCCACGTGGGATGTAACGAAATACGGAAGAGCGGAAGAAGTGCTGTAACGATACACTAAATTTTTTTTTGTTTATCTTTGATCAGCGATGCTTATCGCCTCCTGTTCTCTCTGACTCGCAATGCAACTAATTTAATTTCGTTCGTCATTTTTTACTTCCGAAGAAGCGAGAAGACGGAACCGTAATAATAGTTTTACTCACTCTCTTGTCTGTTGTATTCGACATGTGTAGACGTCTTTCATATCTGTGTCCACTCATGTAAGTAAGAATAATGCAAGCCGGCCGCGGTGGCCGAGGAGACTGAGGCGCTCCAGTTACGGTCTGCACGGCCACTACGGTCGGGGGTTCGAATCCCCCTTCGGGCATGGATATTTGTGCCGTCGTTAGTATTAGTTAGTTCATAAGTAGTTTGTAAGTTTAGGGACTGATGACCCCGTAGTTAAGTCCCATAGACTATACAAACATTTGAACATTTCAATAATGCAAGCTGTTGCTGAAAATATATATTTAAATTTAAAAGCTTTCCCTCTCCTTAGTTTTCATTTAAATCAAACTTCTCCTCTTCAAATATTTAATTTCTTAATGTTTTCAGCTGCTTCGCATCCGTAATAGTTTAATGTTCAGACGCCATTACAATCGCTTCGCATTGTCTGCAAAATTTCAATCACAATCATCCTTATACAATACTTTGTTTGATTTTAGAACCTGCAGTAATTTCTTTTGTAATTTCATGAAATCCGATCATTTTTTTCGTTATTCTATCATTACCAGTAAATTCATGTTCCACCCACGGTCACACAACAATAAAAAGCGAAGTGAACAGTCTGAACATTGATCTCCTACGGGAAATATCTCAAACGTTCACGTATTAAATAAGCAAAAGTTATCATTTCCAGCTTCTACAATACGAAGCGCAGGATCCAGCTAGATGCTTTCCGTAAGGTTTTTTTTTTTAAAAAAAAGGGGTTAAGTAGTCCACGCGGAAAATGTTCAAATGTTTGTATAGCTTATGGGATTTAACTACGGGGTCATCAATCCCTAAACTTACAAACTACATATGAACTAGCTAACACCAAGGACGACACAAATATCCATGCCCGAGGGGGAATTCGAACCCCCGACCGTAGTGGCCGTGCAGACCGTGACTGGAGCGCCTCAGTCTCCTCGGCCACCGCGACCGGCCCGTAAGTTTTATAACGTGCTGTTGCTTGTATGATGCCCGACTTCGCGGTGGCCGAGATGACTGAGGCGCTCCAGTCACGGTCAGAATGGCCACTACGGTCGGGGGTTCGAATTCCCCCTCGGGCATGGATATTTGTGCCGTCCTAGTTCGTAAGTAGTTCATAAGTAGTTTGTAAGTTTAGGGACTGATGACCCCGTAGTTAAGTCCCATAAGCTTAACAAACATTTGAACATTTGATGCCCGACTTTAATACGCAACCTGCGGTTTATTTGCTTTAATTTTCATTTTGTGCTGTACTTTAACTAAATTATTTCAAACTCAAAAATTCGGTACCATTAATTCCTTGTCCAAAACATATTCGCAGAATATACTTTAACAATTATGGCATCATACGAAGTAAGGGCAACGTTATAGTGGGTGCAAACATAGTGCACTAATTGTCCGCAATAAAATCAGGCTGAAAAATTCTCCTGTCGGAGCACAAATAAGGCGAGTGTGTTCTTGATCATACAATGATGGCTTTGGTGGCAGGAGTCATGATTACTTGAAACTTCCGGGCGGAGATGTGGTCCGTGCGTAAAACTTTCCCATGACCTTTTCGCCTTCGACTGCAGACGGAATCCTAGGACAGAGGTAGCCAACTTCAGGTGGTGTGACGTATGAGCAGGAAGAGCAAGCCTCTCAATCAGTGTGACGTCAGGCGAGAGCTGTGTTCGCAATGTTGCCTAGGTAAACGGGGATATGGGTACGGAGCTGAAGGGCTCAGTCAGCAGTAGCGTTCTCGTCGACGATAACATGGCGAGTACAATCAAAACGAAGGATTCGGTTTTTCTTTCTTTATTTGAAAATCTGATTCTTTTTGTGCAATGCGGTGAAGGTGGAAAGTGTTGTGTGTGACAGAGAAGTATGATGTATAAAAAAAGTAATTCACACGGCAATATTCCCTGTGCTGCACAAATGAGTGTGGGAAATATCAAGATAAGAACAAGAGCCTAGGTTTCAGTTCATTGCAACACCGTTATCAGCGGATGTTAACAATTTTCCTATCAGGTTTCAAATGGCGCAGTTAAATTTACAGTTTGACAATTTATTGCATGAAAAATATGAGCACAATTAAGGCTTGGCAGACTTATTAGAATGTTCCTCAAAACATGCTTTTGCTTCACGGATATTGTTTATGTTCGGTTCGACGAATGTGAGTAAAAATTGTTTCTATTAAGAAATTAGCAAAGCCCAATACCGAAACACCTTGTCAGATCACAACCTAAGCCGGCCGCGGTGGCCGAGAGGACTGTGGTGCGCAAATCACGGTCTGCACGGCAACTACGGTCGGGGGTTCGAATCCCCCCTCGGGCATGGATATTTGTGCCGTCCTTAGTGTTAGCTAGTTCATAAGTAGTTCGTAAGTTTAGGCACTGATGACCCCATAGTTAAGTCCCATAAGCTCTACAAACATTTGCACAAATTCAAATGTTCAAATGTTTGTTAAGCTTTTGTGACTTAACTACGGGGTCATCAGTCCCTAAACTTACAAACTACTTATTTACTACCTTATACTAAGGACGGAACAAATATCCATGCCCGAGGAGGGATTCGAACCCCCGACCATAGTGGCCGTGCAGACCGTGACTGGAGCGCCTCAGTCCCCTCGGCCACCGCGGCCGGCAAACATTTGAACATTTGAATCATAACCTAACATGCAGTCTTAGATTAACAAAATCTAAAACATTGTATTCTAACATTGAAAATCTAAATAAAGAAAAACGAAATGGAAAACGTAATGAAAGTCTACTTAATTTTACTGTACAGCTTTGCTCTAAATTGTAGAGAAAATTTTATTATTTTCCGTTGTCTTCACTTTCCAACAGTGCTATCCTCACATTAAATTACACGTACATTACAATGTCCTCGTGGTATAGAGACATATACAATTGTCTAATCTGTTTCTGTTACTTAATTAAATCAGTACGTTTTACAATTAGTATATCGTAGACCTGACTGTATTCTTCGCACCAGATCTGCTCCCTGTCTTTCCTAAATTGCCGTACTCCACGCACTGCACTCTATTTCTCCGCGGCAGCAGTACAGAGCGCGTGATGTCACACGGTCAAAACTACTCCTTTGTGAGCAGGCAGAGCGGACTGGGCTGACGTCACACCGGAGCTGCCTGTCCTCCCCTGTCCTAGGAGATGACACGGCGAACTGCAAGTAGAACTCGAGTGAGCACCGTATGTACAGGCCATAGACCAAAGATAACTTTGACTACGGGGGAACCTATCTCTACCGTGTTGTGGTTCACGTGACTGAGTTTTCATCATTATGAGCAACAGTTTTTTCTAGTTATCAGCCGAAGTATTGATTTAACAATAAAACCACTTTTGTATGCCTATTACACAAATAGTACTAACGGAAAGGTAGTTTTTGCACAGCTATACTCAGGGAGGGAAGAATAAATGGGGGCGCTCTGACACCACAGCTGTGAAGCCAAGGGTAGCCATCTTGATTCGACCAAAACATTGTAATGTAGCGTATTTTTCTCTTAGGATTTTCAATTTCCTAAACATTATAGTTATTTTCCCCAATTAACATACTATTTACGAATGAATAAGGAATAAAATATAAATTTGATTTTTATTAAGTCAATGATTTCGAAAGCAAAACCTAGTTTCAATATTAATGAAACTAACTACACAAAGAAAAGATATCTTAACTGTGCTCGTAAATCTGGCGTTGGTTCACTAAATCGAATGATTTGATCTGACGATCGTCTGATTAGCTAAAGAACACGTTTGTGATTCGTAATATTGTAGTAACAACAATTTTTAAACACAATAAACGCGATTTTTTTCGTATTTCGAGATTTTATTGTAAACAAAAACTTGAAACATCCAGTTTGAGGACGTTACACGAGTATATGATGCAATTAGCGACTGTAATTACAGCCACTGCTATAACACACAGTGTTCTGGTCGGAGTGTCATGGCGGCCATGGCTTCAAAGCGTAGTCCGGCTGGGATACGTAGCGCCATCTCCCTTTATTCTTACGACTATACTAATATTAATGCGATGATCGTTTTTACACGTGACGAGTTGACACTAATTCACAGTTCTTTGTACAAGAAATAGAATTACAGATAATGTTTGTGCAGCATTATGATTTTTTTTAAACTGATGAAAGTAATTATTGAAGGGAGGACAATTCTAACTCGTCTTTACTAAATTTATATTTCATCAAGTAAGTCAAATCTGTTTTTAAGAGCTTTGTACGCCGTTACAATTTGAATACAGAACATTCAGCATACCTATAAAATTAGTTTTAGTTGTTGCATTTGCACATCAATTATTGTAATGTAAATAGCGAGTACTTTGCTTGGTTTACGTATTGGCATCGCTGTATATGCAGAGGTCGTAAAATACAAAAGCTTGTACTCTGAAAATTTTTTATATTATGAATATAGACCGTTTTCAGTTCGTATTAAAGCATAACATAGCTTTCACACGTATTGTTGAGGAAACCTAAGAAAACTAATGCTGTCTGTAAAACTGATTTTCCGTCTTCTACTCTCATGGAGGTTGTAAAGTAAGAGACTCGCAGAGCAACAAAAACACCTGTTCACTTAATAAGATCAAGTCATTTATACGTTTCACCTAGGAACATGTAAAAGCTATAACCAGCGCATTAAAATTAGGAATTGCAGCGAAATGACGTTAGCTGTACTGCTAAAAGCGTTATAAGGATATGATTAGACGTTTTGTTGTTACAATCAACGCCTCATTTCCGTTATACATGAGAAAAACAACTGTCAGCTCCACTTCACATTGCTCATAATGACGAAAACGGTTTGTTGCCGCGAGTCACGTGACTTATATGTTGGTTTCAGTGTAAGTCTGTTACCTTTGATCTATGGTATAGGCCATCCAGAGGGTGTCACTGTCAATCATGTGACGTTGCCTGCTCTGTGGTCTCTGATTTGCAAACATTCTCGACCGAAAATAAACAAAAATGTTCAAATGTTTGTAGAGTTTATGGGACTCAACTGCGGGATCATCAGTCCCTAAACTTACAAACTACTTATGAACTACCTTATACTAAAGATGACACAAACATCCATGCCCGAGGGAGGATTCGAACCCCCGACCGCAGCGGCCGTGCAGACTGTGACTGGGGCGCCACAGACCGCTCGGCCACTGCGGCCGGCGAAAATAAACAATTGTGGTTTTATCGCTGGAATGTTGATATTCAAATATTATGCAGTTGAACAGCTTCCTATTTCCTGTTAAAATTATTTCGGTGTTTGGAAATCTCTATGGTCTCTCTGTACATACGGTCATAATAATGTGATATCTTTGCTATGACGCTGGTCTCGTTAAACTTAATCTCATTGTCACCTTCTTCATACACATGTTCCGCTACTGCCGATTTATCATTATGTCCTAGGCGGCAGTTCCTTTTACGTTCACTCAACGGGAGTTAACCTTTTTGTTGTACCGATGTAAACCTGTCCACAACTAAAACACCTGATGTTCGCATTTACTTTTCCGATATTACACATTCTTTTATTTTCCTAATGGGTGACTGATGACCATTGTAATTTTGTCCTCCTTAAACATCCAATCCTAATGGGTCGTAAACAGTTTCTACATCATATTTTCTTAACACTTTCCCAATGCTATATGTAATCTTACTAATAAATGTAAGAAAACTTTGCCCTAGGTTCTGGTTCTCTTTCTAGGGCGAAGGGCTCGATCTAGTCCTTGTTAGAGAATTCAAAATGTTCAAATGTTTGTGTAGATTATGGGACTTAACTACGGGGTCATCAGTCCATAAACTTACAAACTACTTAACAACTAGCTTATCCTAAGGACGGCACAAATATCCATGCCCGAGGGGGGATTCGAACCCCCAACCGTAGTGGCCGGCATTAGAGAATTCATTCTTCTTGAACGTCAAGATTGCAGCTATAACACGAAAACTCTGAAAGTTTGCCAACGACGCTATCACTCCAGGCATCAACAAAAACTCCACCTAAGAAGTTCATTTTTTACGCTGATCAGGGAACCTGAAAATGTCACGGTGAAGTGTTGGAACTAGTAGTTCTTCCTACAGGTACACAAACGGTCGCTCGGCAAGGCTAGTCACAATACTCGACCCCTTGCTCTGAAACAATACGTTTTCTCACGCGTGTTTCTGGAAGGTATTGGTACTGTGCACGACATATCGTATCGTCTCTATTACATGTAGCGAGATAACTCAAAAGCAAAACTCAGTTGAAAAATGAGGGGTAGGGAGGGGGGTCATTGACGTTCTGTCGAGGCCCCTTCGCCTCAGCTCGTACCCCGTGCCCTGTGTGACGGCTTCCTCGTTAGCAGAGACGCATAACAACGCTCGCTGCGGGTTCGACGCGCCCGTCGCCTTTTCACGGCGCTGGGACCAATAAGGCCCCGCCAAAGTGTCGCGACTCCAGAAGCAATCTCCGGCAAACAGAAGGCGCGCCAACAGTGAGACAGAAAGGCGGACAAACACTTGCTGCACCGCCAGTTCGTGGAAGATGGAATCCTTAAGGCCGCCGCCATCCCCGATCGGGAAAATAACAGGGGAAGACGTCGAACACAAACGTCAACTAAACACTTGCAGATTGGATGTCTGGCAACGAGAGTGGCACCACGATAATAAAGGCCATACGGTGTACGCTTTTTTCCCGAACATAAGGAGCGACTACCGATGAAACTAACCAGTTCCGGTCATCTACTACACCTACATATATACTCTGCATATCACATGCAAGTGCCTGGCAGAGATACCAGAAAACGTTTTCATAATATTTTTCCACCATTCTATTCTCTAATAGTGCGCATGAAAAAGAAACACCTATATATTTCCGATGTCTCTTATTTTATGATGATAATCATGTCTCCCTATGTTGCTGAGTGCTAACAAAATATGTTTGCAATCGTAGAAAAAAGGATGGTGACAGAAATTTTGCAAATAGATCCCATCGCAGCGTAAAACGCCTTCCTTTTAATGATTTACACCCCATCTCGTGAATCATTCCCGCAATACCCTTTTCCCCTGAATCACGATAGTACAAAATGAGCTGCCCTTCTCTGAACTACTTATGGTCCTTCGTCAGTCCCACTTGATGGAAATCTCACAATACGTAGTAGTACTCCAAAACGGGATGGACAAAGGTGGTGTAGGCAGTTTCTTTAGTAGAACTGTTAAGTTTTCCAAGTGTCCTGCCAATGAAACGTAGCTTTTGGTTCGCGTTACTCAGGATATTTTCTGTCTGTGTTTTCCAATTAAAGTTGTTCATAATTGTAATTCTTAGGTATTTAGTTCATTACTGATTTGACTGATTACTCGTGTGAAAGAAATTAAACGGATTTCCTTTAATGTTCATGTCTATTCTTTACACTTATTCAGGGTCAGCTGCCAATATTCGCATCAAGCAGATATCATGTAAATCGTTTTGATTTTCTGGGGAATTTACTAACCGATAAACGACAGCATCAACCGCGAAAGCTGAATTGTCTGCTAAATCGTTTATTAAGACAAGGAACGTATTTGCTATACAATCTGGACCGGAAGAGTAGCTTTGGGAAATGATGCAGTTGCTTAACTACTCCAAGGATATCTATATAGAAAAAATATAAAAATAAATAATACCCCTGCATATTTTGATTATCAAATACGCCGGGAGAAACTCAAGAATCACATCATGCCGCGGTGGAGTAGCCGAGTTGTCTAAAGCGCCTCGCTACGGAGCGCGCGGTTGCTCCCCGTGGAGGTTCGAGTCCTCTCTGGGGCATGTGTGTGTGTGTGTGTGTGTTGTCCTTAGGTTAGTTTACCTAGGTTCAAGTAGTTTGTAAGCTACGGACTGATGACCACGCAGTTTGGTCCGACAGATTTACAGACATTTGAACATTTGAATCACATCATACACCTTTACGGGGAGGAGATGTGTCGCAGCATGAAGAAATTTGAAAAATTGCGCCTCTGTAGATGTCGCTTGCTAAGTACTCTTGCCTTTCTAAAGAGATTTCGTTCCGAGAATGTTGTTCCAAATTTCGGTAAGGTTACGCATCACATCGATTCTGTAGCAGCCAAGAGAATTAAGAAACGGGCCAGCCTCGCATTGCTTCGTGGGACAGTGCATTTCAATAGCCTTGAGTTCATCTCACTGGAACTATTCAAACTGCATTTGCAACTGGCTAGCATTTCACAAAGACGACCGGATATTTCACTATGAAGTTGAAGATGATTATTTCATTAAATAACAAGTTACCAGAATATATATAAGAAAATTTTTTTTATCCCTTTCATTGTCCACTCCGAGGAGTGGAGCTGGCTGTTTGTGATCCGGCCCGTAAAGACCCACGGTTCTATTCAGACAATTATATGACAAGCCGGAAGTGGAGCAAAGGGATCTCCTGCCAGCCCTTCAACACGTCCGATCACAAGATCATATCGAACTAAAATGCTTTTGTGCTCTAATGTAACGGAGGAAATGCTACATTTGCTTGTAGAAACTTCCAGTCCCAGGGAGGGAAAAGAGGCCTATATCCTTTCGGTATAACAACTATTAGACAATAATGTAAACCAAAAATATATTCAGTAGCGGAACCATTATTGAAACATAAAGGACGGGAAGGAAACAAAAATTTAACAAAGGTGCGCCTCGGTAGCACAGTGATAGAGTGCCAGACTAGAAAGACTACAAAGGTCGCGGGTTCGATCCCCGCTAGGTCCTAGGATTTTTATCTCTCACTTTCCACTTCTTTCACCTCTGGCAGTATTGCTCATGTGAAAAATACCGAGTAGCACCATGCTTCGGAACCCACGTTAAACTATAGGTCCCCCCTATGACTGGGTAAGTCAGTTCGAAGGTCGGAGGAAGGCAATGGCATACCACCTCCAAACAGGACCATGCCTAGTAAAGCACTGTTGTGTTCAAACCAATCTTAGGATTGTTGACTGCTTTAACTTTTACATTACTGACACTACACATGTGATAAGAAGAGGGAAACACAAAGATACCTACTCCAACGGGTCTTAACGTAAATGGGAGATCAAATTTCCGCAACATGAAACGAACAAAACGCGGCAAAGAAAGATCATTGTATGACCCTTATTGGGAAAATAGGTGCCGTACGCCCTACAACCAAGGAAAGCGTCCCGAAAACCTTGGTCGGAACTGGGGGATTGGAATCAATTCAAATTATTTCTGGGACGTTGTCCAGTTATCAGACTGACCCTAGTGTACTCACGACAAGCAAAAATTGGACGGCGGAGTTGCTCTCGTATATTCGCAGATGTCAGCTCGACCGTTTTGCTATGGAGAAGCGTTTCCCTGGAGGAACTGTGCCCGGGAGCGGGGTATACTCCGCGTGCATAGCATGCTGCATTTAGTTAACACATTATAAATGAAGTACAGACGAATTCAGTTGCAAGTCGACGTATGTTATTCACGGTTTAAAGAGATAGCTACATAAAAATATTTTCGAAATTGTTGACATTTTAATAAGAAAGCAGCAACAAATTAAGTTCGAATCAGCAATTTACTCCACATCACAAAAAATAAATATTACTTTTTGCAATGTAATTCGTGTAATACTAAATCACTCTTATTCTCTTTTTCATTACCGGGTGGAGTACTTAAGATACGTTTTCTCACCGCGATAAAGGCGTACAAATATTATATTTGTTATTTTTCAATACATAACAGGCGTGGGAAAATTAAAAAAAAAGTTATTTGTATGAGTTGCAATCCTTTTCTCGAAAGGAAACCATACCAAGTAACCGAGCTTGAGCGCACCATAATACGTCAAATTTAACTGAAATTATCGCGTGTTAAAAAACTCGTAGAGAGTTCCGATTTGCAGTACAATAAAATTTCATTTCACTCGCTTCATGCGCTCACCCAACTTCAATAATAACAATAAAGTAGTAGTTGTTTAGAGGGGACTAGACTGCTTGGTCATCAGTCCCCTGTTGCGAGCAAAGACAACACAGTGTAATGCAAGCTGAAAAAACGAGTGCTAAATCACACAGAAGAGAAACACACAATGAATACACAATTATAAGGAACATTTAGCTCGGAACACACAAAGAAGAAAACACAAAGAGGAAAATAAACACAACTGGACTATTACAGCAAAATATTGTGGCTGGATGATCACGAGGATAATAAAGGATGAGCCAGCCACTCTGAACATTCTAAAACATTCGTGTAAAAGCACTTCAGGCAACATAAAGTAAAAGGAGGTTGCACTCTTGGTGCGGTCGTCGATGTAAGTACTTCGTGGAATCATGCTCAGGGGATGGCATGCTGTTAGCACTTTGCTTTCTTTGAGATCAGGCAGTCTTGGTTTATCATTTTTTTTTTTTTTTTTTGAGTAATTCCTTCGCCATGCGAGACAAAGTGTTCCTTCATTTACAGAACTCGAGTAATTCAGTTTAAATTTAGTATTTGCATTCTCATTCCAGTGATGATTTTGTGTCCGGTTTTCACAAGTTAGAATTCACTTATGTGGCCTTCAGCCTTTGTGTAAACTTATTATATTTAATTTTCTTGCTGTTTTTTAACTAACGTTTTTGCATCGAGTCTGTGTCCGCGAGTATGCTAAATATTTCTGAGATTTTCTGGTCTTTCCTCTTTTGGTATGACCGATTGCACCACGTGCTTTTGTGATGGTCTTTACTTCGGCCTTCAGCCACGTTTTTACTAATACTAGCTTTCTTCTATGTGATTTCTCGCCGTGCTTTACTTGCTTATTCTAAATTAATTTCTTTTTGTAAATCCTATGTAATTCAAAGTGGTACTTACGGATAGTATGCCACTGCCTGCTCACACATGAGTTCGTTTGTCGCATAGTGTTATCTTAATTTGTGCTTCAAGACACCTGCCATCTCGCCAAAACGCCGCCGACGCTTTTTTTCGCCCCTGCTATCAATTGTTGCCGCACGAGTAATGTGTCACAAGCTTTCTGCATGTGTCTGTGAGTGAATGAATGTGCTTTCCTCTATCCACCGTGTATTTGCAAATATGCCCCCTCATTACCGCCATATTCATAAAGAGCAGAAACAAATTCATTATGGGCAGTAACTTAATGATTTAATTCCCCTTTTGTACGAGGTGTGTGCTTTACTGTACTCACCCACATTTACTGTCTCCCCACATTTATTTGTTTGTTCATTTTATTTAATAGATGATGATTTAAAGTATCAAACCTCTGCTTTAATATTGCATGCTCCCCGTTCCATGTTTAATTATCTATCCCCTTTTTAACATATATGTTGGGTTTGTTAAAACGTTGGCTTCTCTCTTAAGGGGTGAGCAGTTAGATAAATTTCCGTTGCGTAAGTTCTGTGGCCACTCGCAAAGTAATTTAGAGCAGCAGTGAGCGTTTTAACTTGCATTTCCAGATCTCAACTGCCCGAGATCTCACTTAGAAAACTTAACAAGCTACATTAAAATAGGAACATAATTACCAATGTCTGTTCACACTTGTACAATAGGAACATAATTATCAATGCCTATTCATTGAAGCAACTGTTACAACTGAAATATCACAGACAATAGAGGAAACATAATATAAGGTATTCAGTGATTGTGAACGTTATTTATTAGACGAATCATCATTACAAACGTGCAAAACTAAGAAAAACAAATTATTTTTCATGAAAATCTGCAAAACATGTTTTATCTTTGCATAAGCAAAGAGGCACTTTACATGTACTACACTGCCATACAGTACGCACGGGAGATATTTTAGTGCTACAATTGCAGCATTTTCTTGATGTGCTTCTTTCAGGTTGATGCTGACTGGATTCTAGACGAATTTACTGTGGGACTGTAGGTTTGTGGCGATTTATAAATGCAGGTCCTGGAGATGAGGCCGCAGAATTACGGCTGCTGTTCACTGAATCCGGCCCGTGTTTGTATCTGACATGTGCTGGTGCCAGTAGGCCCCGATATTCTTCTCTCTGGAAGTCTTTTAGAATCAGCTTGTCGAGGTCTGGGCGTGAAGAGGACTGCGTTGTACCCGTTGTATTGATGTTTTTATCAGACACTCGAAACAAGGTACGTTAGCGCTATATTTAATGCAACTGACAATCCATGCAATGTACCCGGAATCGCCGGCCGCGGTGGCCGAGGGGACTGAGGCGCTCCAGTCACGGTCTGCACGGCCACTACGGTCGGGGGTATATTTGTGCCGTCCTTAGTATAAGGTAGTCGATAAGTAGTTTGTAAGTTTAGGGACTGATGGCCCCGTAGTTAAGTCCCATAAGCTTAACAAACATTTGAACATTTTTGTACCCGGGGTCTGTCATTTCTTTTGAAGCACAGTCCAAACGGACATACTAATTCAACCATTAATCGCTAGATGGCCTGGAATAGAAGTAACGTGATCGAAAAGAGGTGGTTAGTAACACTAACCACCAAGACTGAAAGAGTTAAGCAATTCTGCTTCAGCAGAACTGTTATCAATAGCATCACCGTTACTTCAGTCGGTCTGTAGAGAGAACGTAGATAGCCGCAGACCGCCATTACGTGACGGTGACGACGGCGGCGCAAAGCGCACGTCTCGACAGGGGCGCTGGTGGCGGCCGCAGTAGCCCCTGCTATTGGGAGGGGTGCCAGAGCTGATTGCGTGAACGCCTGAAGGTCAGCCGCGGCTGCAGGGGTGGCGGCGACTCGACCCTGCTGTGCTGTGCGGGGTTACGACTGACATTTGGCCGCATCCAACCCCACCCCTTTCTCCTCACCACGCCGGCTGAATGCCAGCCGACCGCCGGACGTCGCTAACTGAATCAGCCGATCGCTTCCCCTAGGGGGCGGCAGCTGTCATCCAGAAACACACACGACAGGCGGGGCGTTCACTTCGCTACCGGCAACACACGTGACATATGCCAGACTACACACGCACATCTACCAGCACGCTGCACTCCCTAAAAAAATCGCACTGACGTGTTTTAAGGCCCACTTTAGATTTGTAGTTTAATAAGTTTTTGCAGACAATTTGGAGCAAAATAATAATATAAATAATAAAAAATTAATTAATAAGAGTGTCTGAAACCCATTTAGGAAAAAAATGGTTTGTATTTTTGTTCTTAAAGAAAACTAATTTTTTTTTTTTTTTTTTTTTTTTTTTTTTTTTTTTTTTTTTACAAATATTTGCATGAAGGACAGCAATCACAAAAGTGGAGATCCAGAGATTCTGGCAAACATTCATGTGGTCTTCCCTGATAAACCTTCACATACATCACCTGGTGCAGCTTATCAGTATCTTTCATTGTAAGGATATTCTGGATGTTTTACTCGCTCTGGTACAATAGCATAATTAAACATTCGCCCCTTTGGCCCTTTGTCAAGAGCGTCCAATTCATCCATATCTTCTTGTGTCAGTTCAATATCAAAGACATCAAAGTTCTGCCTGATGCGGTCAGGGTTGACGCTTTTCGCGGTGACGACAATTCCCCGCTGCATGATGTGTCGCAGCAAGACCTGAGCGGTTGTCTTCTAGTACTTCTCTGCAATACGTGACACTACTGGGTCACTCATGGGACTCAAGTTTAATAACCTTGTAAGGTCCCTATGGTCCCGACGTAGTCGGTTTTCTGTATATTTACTGTTGTGAACTGGCCACAGATGTATATTCGTTTCGAACCACTGACCTCCAGCGTCACAGTCCAACGCATTGCCCACTACGCTACAGCTGACAGTTACGAGTTGTGTTCTCTATTCTTATACTATCGATAGTAGTTGTTAACTGATGCTAATATGGCATTTGTAGACACTAGATTATCATTTATCTGTACGAAGGACGACGTGTTTTTGTTAATTCTTCAGTGCGCCTTTGCTTTGAAATGACAACGTGTAAGTTATAATAAGAAAATCATCAAATGCGCAACGCAAGATGGCGATGCCACAGAGAGTTCTAGGCGAGGAATGTCACGTGACATTTGCGAACGGCTGGTTTTCGTTAAGTCAATGGAAGGTGTCAAACCTCCGTTATTTTTGCAAATATCTCTCAAACGATACGAGATATGAAAAAAATAAAAGAAACATATGGGAACAAAATTGTAGAGAATTTTCTCTCTACAAATTCGTTTATTCAATTTTCGCGTCAGATGAACGGTTTATTTGCAATCAAAATTACATTACAAACGGCTTTTTTTGGTATTACTGCTGTATTTTTTGTCCAAAAATTTGAAAAATGGAGGTTCTGGTCTCTCGCGGCCTACAATTATGTGTGCACACTTTGGTGCTGATCGGTTGAACGGTTCGTCTTAAAAACAGGGAACACGTTACAGACAGACAGACAGACATACATCCCGAAATCGGAGTTATTTTTGCAAGTATCTCTGAAACGATACGAGATATGAAAAAAACATAAGAGAGAAAAGTTGTAGAGAATTTTCTCCTCTACAAATTCTGTTATTCAATTTTCGTGTCAGATGCATGGTTAAGCCGTTATTTTCATTTAAATTTCGAGCTGTCAAAAGACGATCGCAAAGGCCCACTTTTAGTGTTACTACCGTAACCTAAAGTGGGCCAATTAGGGGATCAGGAGAGATTTACACGAGGGGCATTTGAAAAGTCCTTGCAAAAATAAAAACTACTAACGTGTTCGGGGAAAATCGTTTTTATTTTTCGACATAGTCTCCTTTTAGAATTATACACTTCGTCCATCGCTGTTCTAATTCGTTGATCCCTTCCGAATAATAGTATTGCCCAAGCCCGCAATATAACTATTAATTTCTGCAATCACCTCCTCGTTTGAATGAAATCTTCGTCCCGCCAGCCATTTCTTCAAATTGGGGACCAAATAGTAGTCCGAGGGAGCCAAGTCTGAAGAATAAGGGGGAGGGGGGTTGTGCAATGAATTGGAATCCCATTTCCAACAATTTTGGGACCACAACTGCTGAGGTGTCTGCTGGTGCATTGTCGTGATGGAAATGGACTTTCTTGTGGGCCAATCGCTGGCGTTTCTCTTACGCATCGATTTTCAAACGGTCCGATGACGATTAATAATATGCACCTATAATAGTTTTAGGCTGTTCGAGATAGTCGATGGGGACTATCCCTTGCGAATCGTCGTCATAACCTTTCAGGCCGAAGGACTGGTTTCGCCTTTTTTGGTGGAGATTCTCCCTTGGTATCCCATTGTTTAGCTTGTTCTTTGTTCTCAGGAGTATAGTAATGTATCCGTGTTTCATCCACAGTGATGAAACGACGCTGAAAGTCCTGCGGATTCTTCCTGAACAGCTGTATACCTTCCTTCCAACGCTTCACACGAGTCCGTTTTTGGTCAAGCATGAGTAATCGCAGCACCCACTTGCGGATAGCTTTCTCATGTCCAAATGTGTGTGCAAAATATTATGTACCCACTGATTCGAGATGCACACAGCACTAACAATCTCACGCAACTTAACTCTTCTGTCATCCATCACCATATCATGGTTTTTGTCAATGATTTCTGGAGTCATAACCTCCACAAGGCGCCCAGAAAGTTCGTCACTTGTGCCCGCATGGCCACTCCGAAAATTTGTAAATCACTTATAAACTGTTCTAATAGAAGGTGCAGAGTCACCGTACTGTTTATCGAGCTTCTCTTTAGTCTCCTGAGGCGTTTTGCCTTTCATTGACAATTACTCGACTTGCTTGATTCACACCAAAGAAATAGACCAATATGGCTGAAACTTGGTCTGCGTCCTTTCCGAAGATGCTACTAACTAAATATGACCTTGATACGAGCAGGTGGTGCCATCTCTCGGACTTTGCACGGACTTTTCAAACGTCCCTCGTACATATGGTAGCGAATTTTTATTCAGATATTGGTTAGAATCGTAATTTGTGTGTGTCACAATACGATATTTTGCTGCCTCAGCTCTTTACTTGAGATTTACAATTCGTTTACTTAGAGCGAGGCACCATGAGGCTACCGTAACAGAGAAAAAGTGATTCTTGTTGGCCTCTAATACGGTGTGTGATCACCTCGAATGGTCAGTACAGTTCTACACCTGCGTGGCATGGTCAGTAGGATGTTATCAATCAGATCTTGAGGGGTACTTGGCTATTCTTGCAGAAGTGCAGTACCCAGCTCGGCAGCCGTTGTGGGAGGAACTGGTGTGGCTGCAATACGTCTGACAAGTGCATCCCAGACATGCTTAATCGGGTTCGATGAACAAACTGGCCACTCCATTTGTTCAATTCTCTCAGACTCAAGCAGGTCTGTAGAGGCGAGCGTTATCGTACACCAGATGAAACCCATCTCCTATGGCACCAGCGTTACGTCCGCCAAAACTGCGCTCACTTTTCGTCCACCAAAACGGTGATGTTTCCTGCACATTATCAGGATTGTATCGGGTTCCACGTTCTCTCCATATAAGGGAACGTCGATGTCCGACTGAACACAAAATCTTCAACCCTAATGTTCTTCCACTCACTTTCTGCGGCCTAAAGGTGTCGTGGTTTTAATAGGACATACACCGTAGCAGTGGCGTAGCTACTACACCAAGGGCCCCGGGGCAAAAATGACGTTGGGGCTCTCTCTAAACTAAAACTATACCACAGGCGCCGGCGCCGACTTTTGAAAATCTTGGGGTGTGCTCAGTGGCGTTTCTAATAGGGGGGAGGTGGTTGCCGGCCTGCAGCCCCCCCCCCCCCCCGATAGGTATTTCTAAAAAAAAAAAAAAAAAAAAAAAAAAAAAAAAAAAACCCTTTATTATTTTTTTCCAATTCCAAGTACAAACGTAAAGTAATAATTTTGTTTTATTTTAGTAGTATTTCTTCTTTTTTGCTTCATCTGGTGTTAATTTAGGACCATTTTAATCTCTGAAAGGAGAAAAGTAATTTTTTAACATACAGTAAAGAAATTAACGGCCATTAATTTCAAGTTCACGTTTCAGAACTACTGGGCGGCTTTTGCGACCATTTTAACCTGTTTTTCCTTTTGTAGTAAGTACAGAAATCATTTTCAGAATTTTCGTCTTCTTAGACATGCATATCAGATAATGATGTGCCTGTATTGTGAATACTGTGTTCATTATCGCAAAAACTAACATCGAATGGTCTTCCTGCCTTCTTTCTTCTGCAGATTTACTTTCTATACAGTATTACGAAAATAGTCCATAACCATTTCTGCTGACATACCATGTCTGTCGATACCAATAGGTTCACAACCCATTGTTACATCACACACCAATTCAGTAAACAGGATGACAAATGTCACGACTTAACACTAACACAATTCCTTGAAGACAATTGACTTCTAAGAGAATACATAAACGTTAAATTAGTAGTATACACATTTTCATCGTATCGTACCAAACCCACTTCATTTCTAGTTATTTAATACAACAATTAAAGGTTACCGCCTTCAGTTTACGAAATTGAACTTACAAGCAGCATTCCATTAACATTCGGACTATTTAGAAAATGATCACTTCACTCGCATGTCAACATGAATTTTAATGCCTACGAATTCAATTACCTGTTTGTTTTAGATAATCTTCTTACAGCTGTGTATTACAAAAGCCAGCCACCCATCAATGGAATGAGAGAGTCGAATTTAATTAGAATCAAGAAATATAACGGTAAGCAAAAATAATACTAAAATTTTCAGTGGGGTTTGCCGAACATACCCACTCAAATTTTGGGGCATGCTTGAGCGACCGAGCATACCCGTAATCGGCGCCTATGAACTATACAGATACAATACTACTTCATCAAGGCCTTACCGCTTATTGGAAGACATAATAAGGCAAACCTACTCTTAAGTAAATCACTGTGTCTCACGCAGCAGATAATATTTAATCGTACTCTCTAATATAATCATAACTGTGAAAGTTAATTATGCTTTCAAGCAGAAACTACTGGGTGGATTTGGATGGAATTTTGCAGAGGCATAGAATTGGACATGGGTAGGACATACAGATAAAACTACCATAGAATAGTTTTCGAAGTTGCTACATACTAGGTAAATGAAGTCGCAGGCAGAAGCTAGTAAAAATGAACAATGAAGTTTTACTCAACCACAAAAATATGGCCCCTGCCGCGAATCAAACCATGAACAGTATTGTCAGACACTGCTAGTAATTCAGCAGGTGGCAGGGTGCACGTCTTAGCGGACAAACAATACTTTTTTATATTCTGAGATGGGAATAAGTTTTGGATTTCACTTCGTGCGTTTGAAGTTTGTTGGCAGTGTTCAAAAAGTTAAAAGTCGAAAATTATTGATTCAGCTAAAATATTATATACAGTAGAACGTCGATTATCCGAAGTGTAATTGGGGACATGGATGTTCGGAAAACCGATTATTCGTATAATCGAACTGTACACTTCTACAAGCCGATAAGAAGTACTGTACAGTAAATGTATTTATACAGTATTTGGAGTCGCGCGATCCTTCACATTGCGCCGAGCGGCACGCCGCAACACTTGGAAGGCGCAGCTGTTGCTGTGAACAGCTTTGATGCTGCCGCTACTTCTGCCGACTGGAGTGTGCCAATTGTTGTACTCAGCGACTGTCGGCTTGGCCTATCAGCAGGCCCCACTAGAAGCAATGTTCCGTCACCCCTGTGGCCCAGTGTGATCAGCTTAGTTTGATGGGAGGGGGAATTGATGGACGGTAGGGTGGGAAGGTAAATAATAATAAAATAAAATAAAAAATAAAAAAACAACAACAACAAAAAACGACGCTCTACTGTAACTTTTTTCCGAACTTTGCTCACGGAGGCCGAGGGCCCCTTGATCTCGGGGGCCCCGGGGCACTGCCCCGCCTAGCCCTATGATAGCTACGCCACTGCACCGTAGGCTTCCGTGCCTAGAGGCCACATACCCAAAGGCGATTACGGGCTGTTTGTGTTAATATTGCGCGCCCTGTTGCTGGCTGGAGGTTGCGTTTCAGCCGAGTTGTATTCAGCCTTTTGTCTAGACGAGCTCTTAACCGGAGGTAACGGACATCTGGTTTTGATGTTACCCTTCGACGACCTTGGCCTTGTCTTCATTTAACGGTTCTTGTTGCCTGAAATCGTGTCGTTGTTTTGGAAATTACACTTTAGGACACTCCAATAGCTTCGGCATCTTCCTCTGATTCTGTGCCGCTTCCAACCTTCCCATGCCTCTCCAAGCCATAGCGTTGTTGTTGTTGCACTACCTATTCACTACACTATCTGAACCCCCCCCCCCCTCCTTGCAGCAACTTCCTCTTACCTTACCTCTTATCTTAGTTACCGTAATGTTGTTATCTCCACTTCGTAGAACCGATAGAAAGACGTCGAACGATTTTAGTTCATTCTGCTGATGTCAGTTCCTCAGTAGCTAGATATTTCATTTCGCGTAAAGATCACAAGGTAAGAGAAATGAGGGCTCTTCATCTACATCTACATGGGATACTCTGCAAATCACATTTAAGTGCCTGGCAGAGGGTTCATCGAATCACCATTATATCGTTTATCTCCCATTCCATTCTCGAATAGCGCGCGGGAAGAAATAACATCTGAATGTCTCCGTTCGAGGTCTGATTTCTCGTATTTTATTCTGATGGTCATTTCTACCTATGTAAGTAGGAGTCAGCTATATTTTTTTTTATATTCGGAGGGGAATGTTGGCGATTGGAGTTTCATAAATAGCCCACGCTTCAGCAATGAGCGCCGTTGTATTGATTCCCATCCCAGGTCCTGAATAATTTCCGTAACGCTGTCTCACCTGGATCGTGACAATACGAAACGAACTTCCATTCTCTGGACTCTTTCGATGTCCTCCTTCAAACACACCTGATAAGGATCCCACACTGGGCAGCAATACTCAAAAAAGGTCGGACAAGCGTAGAGTATGCAGTTTCTTTAGTAGTTCTATTGCATTATTGCCAATAAAACGCAGTCTCTGGGTCGCCTTTCCCACGACATTGTCTAAGTGTTCTTTCCAGTTTAAGTCTGAAGTAATAGTAATTCCTAGGTATTTTGTGGTGTTTACGGCCTTAACTTTTGATCAATTTATCTTGTAAACAAAGTTTAACAGATTTCTTTTGTACTCATGTGGACGAATTCACACTTTTCATTATTTAGAGTCAATTGCCAATTTTTAGACCCTAGTGATATCTTATTCAGATCGTTCAGCAGTTGGTATTGATCTTCAGATGATTTTACTAGGCGGTAAATGACGGCGTCATCTGCAAACAACCTAAGAGAGCTACTTAGATTTTCCCCTAAATCGTTTATGTAAATAAGGAATAGCAGAGGACCAATAAAACTACCCTATGGGACGCCCGATATCACTTCTCTTTTAGTCGATGACTTGCCATCGATTACTACGAACTGTGTCCTCTCTGACAGGAAATCCCCTATCCAATCGCAAATTTGGGGCGATATACCATAGTCACGCAATTTGATTAAATTCTTTTTCCCTCGTTCTATTTAGGATTGGAAAAGGAAAGGAAATGCCTAGTAGTGGTACAGTATACCCTCCGTCACGCACTTCACTGTGGATTGCGGAGTATGTAGATGTAGAGATCCCCTTAGTGTTTTGACCAGTGTATTTATAAAAAAATATTCTTGGGTCAAAAGCTGATGGCGGAAGAATGATGTTTAAAAAATCTTATTCATAAGCGGCTTAAGTGTGTGTCTGTCGCCGACAGAACTGCGCATACGCAGAGCTATTGCCGAGTTCCATAAGCAGCTATGCGCATGCGCAAATTTGGAGCTTACGTGTGTGTCAATTTGTCGCCGATAGCTATTATAAACGTTTTACCGTGAAGTAATTGCGAGAGAGTAATGCTCTGTGCTAATCTCTCTCCTGTTAAGACTCAGGATTGCAAAGCTTCTTTTAAAACATGGCTTTGGCATCATTACCTTGCCATGTTTTTGTTGATGGACTTTGGTCCAATATTCTACGTGCTGTCTTCTGAGCCAGTTACGTAGCTCCAATTTGATCATTGCCTTGCTGATTGTCAGGACAGGTTTCGGTCCAATAAATGGAGTCTCTGCCCCCATCCTGGCTAATCTGTCGGCATGTTCGTTGGCACTGATCCCCGAGTGGCCAGGGAGCCACAATAGGTTTACTCTATTGCTTTCTCCTAGCTCCACCAGAACCCTGTGACATTCTGCAACAATTTTAGGCCTTGTTGCAGGAGCTGCCAGTGATCTCAGGGCTGCCTGGCTGTGTGAATAGATATAGATGCTACGACCTTTGTAGCACCTACGCAAATTCTCCTCTACACACGCCCTGATGGCAGTGATTTCGGCCTGGAATACTGAGGCCAGTTTTCCTAGAGAGATGACGCCCTCCAGTCTTGGCTGCGCCCCATATACCCCGGCCCCAACACCTTGGTCTGATTTTGACCCGTCAGTGAACCAGACAATATCCCACGTACGGTGTCGAACTATTTTCTCCCACTGCTCCCTACTTCCAATTCTTATATTGAAAGGCTTGTTGAAGCAGTATGGGGTTATAATATAGTTGGCTGGCATTTCCCCAACCTTTCCTATATTTACCTCACTCACTATTTTAGTGTGTAATGCTGGATATCCCAAAGAGTTCCAGTTGTTGCCAGATTGGAGTCTGTATGCACCAGCTGCTGCCTCCATCTTGTCCCAAAGGTGTAATGGGGGCATATGGTTTCCATCCCAGCAGTTGGTGTGCTGCTAATTCCGCCTGTTATGTCTAAGCAGGCTAATCTCTGCACCTTACCAAGCTCCTTAGCAGCAAACTGCTGTTCTACCTTCTTCCACCACACGACCGCCCCATAGATGATCCTGGGTCTAATCACTGTGGTGTATATCCAGTGCATACCCTTGGGGCTCAGACCCCAATTTTTGCCACAAGCTCTCCTGGTACTCACCAGAGTACCTTTTGCCTTGGAGCAAATATACCTGATGTGAGGGGTCCATGTCAGTTTCTCATCTAGGGTAACCCCTAGATATTTCACTGTCCCCTTCACAGGTAGCGCTTCATTGAAAAGCTTTAGATTCCAACTTGAATGTTGTATATGCTTCTTTGTGAATGGTACAACAACAGTCTTCTTAGGACTAACCCCCAGATCCTGTTTTCTGCACCAGTCTTGCACAATGTCCAACGCACCTTGTGCCATATTCTTTACTGTGTCAGCAAATTTGCCAAGTATTACTATGACAAGATCATCTGCGTATCCTTGGCAAAAGTACTGCCTAGAGTTTAATTCTCCAATGAGATCATTCACCACTAGATTCCACAATAAAGGGGAAAGAACACCTCCTTGCGGGCAACCCCTAGTGGTGTTGATTACCATTTTTTCATTCATCATGGTAGCTTCTACCTTTCTTACACTGAGCATGGCCCTAGTCCTCCTACATATAGTGGTCCCTAGGTCATGCCCTAACCATGGAATCGAAGGTCGTGAGGAGAGAGATTAAACTCATGGTTGGATTGCTGACAGGCCATGGGAATTTCAAAAAACACCTACGTACAATGGGAATAATAGAAAAGGACCCTAAATGTAGGATCTGTGATGACGGTGATGAAACTGCATCACATCTAATCTTCGAATGCATTGCATTGGAGAGTAAAAGGCACAGAACATTTGGGACAACCAGACCCGAAGAAATTGTGTCCAATAAAGAACTGGTAAAGGGACTCCTTGCACTGTTCAAGGGCATTGGTTGGCTTTACTAGATATACAGGGAGCGATACCGCACAATAAACTTAGTTTCGGTGCGGGCAGTGGCGGGTTGGACCAAGACTGTTTTGGCTTCCCTGGAAAAATCGAATCAAATCAAATCAAATCAATGCTCTGTGCTAAGCAAAGGAGCGTCCCCGCCGCCTGCCTTGGGTAATTCAATTCGAATTAGCAGCGACCTTTGCACAGACATTCTTAGTCATAGTTCATAATATCCAAAACTGTAATCAATTCTGTTGCTGCCGGGCTTTTACTAGTTATATATATTATATTTTATGTCAATTTCTGTGTAGAATATACTGGAGTCCATAAGGTGGCGATCCGTAGTTCAGTAGCAGAGCCAAGTGTTTTTGTAAGCTGCCAGTATCCCAGGTCTCACCATCATTCCCCTCTCAGCCATTCCCTCAGTGCATCATGGGTGTGACGAAGCTGTTTTTCCACCCTCCACACAGCGCAGAAAGGTACATATCCCGCCTTCGACTACTGCAGTCACAGTGACGACATCGAGCCTATTCCCTTGCTCCACTCTGTTTCCTTACTCCACTTTGCCCCTCTCTTGTTAGTGGAGCGCCCATCCACCATTACAAGGTCGTACCAAATTGGATGGGAAAAATGCTTTGAATTGTCCTTGGCCCAAAAACCGCAGAAAAAGTACGTAATGTTAACCTATTAATTATCACGTGACTTGCTCATGTCATGTTCAGTATGCTGTCCACCATTTTGCGCTAGAAGTTGAAATCGATAAACAGCATGTTCCACAACAGACTTCAGTGCATCAGGGGGTCCCAATAGTGCGTAATATATGTATGCCTTCAATTCAGTCTAATTCGCTATGTGCCCACTGAACACAACACTTTTCACACAACCCTACATCTAGAAGTCACACAGATTGATGTATGGTGACCTTGACAACCTGATGTGACTCGTAGAGGGGCTTCACGTTGGTTGTCTTGTATTTTGGTTTTAGCTTGTGACTTATAAGATGTGGATTCGGCTTGACTTTCACAGTTTTAGTGGATGGATGGGTTTAAAATTTTATGTATCACCTCAATATGAAATTTAAGTTGGTAGACCTAGTACTTCTTAATAATTAATAAAATTTATATCTTTGTCGAAATTTCTCATACTGTAAATATTGGTTCTGTGTATCACTTAAAATTAAATACTTTTTATAATGTTTGAGCATGAAATTCCGTTTCTCAGGGCCTGATATTTAATAAACCGAAAAATTGAATCATTGAGTCCCGGTAGTTCAGAAAGTTTGAAGCCGTCACAAAAGATATTATTTCTATCGAATTATTCTTTAGAAAAAAATTCATTAGAAATTTCTTTTAATCAAAACTGTTAGATATTTTCTTTCACATATTAACTGATTCATTACGAATTTCACAGATATATGTTCACTTTTATAATCTACTTGGAAAATATTAGGGAACTAAATACTTGAATAATTGTATAAGACTTGTTTATGTATCACAGATTCTCTATTTTGAATTTAATACTTACAACAAAGTCACTTTCACAGAAAACAGTTTATGAGTTCACAATGCGTGATTATTTTCGTCAAAGTCTCATTTATATTAAAGTCTCTGGATCCTGTTACATTGCGTACGAACTTTAACTCTTCCAGATATGTTTTTTTTTTAACTTATTTCATTAAACTCGTCAATAGGTTCAAATTCCAAAATCACGAATATTAAACAGTTTATTACGGAAGGCAGAAGTTTCTAATACTTCCGTCTTAGTCTATCCCGACCAAAGTCCAAAGATAATGTACGCATTCGCGTATGATCACGATATGAAAGTTTATATTAATAAATAATTACTTTTTCTCGGGTTCCTTCCTATCTTGTAAATAAACCGCGTATGATACTTTGAAACTAATCATGGAGAGCTATCACATGGAGAGTTAAACATTTCGAGATCTAGTAACATAGCAAGTAACGTAGAGAGGGTACAATAATTATAATAGCAATCCAGTGATCTCTATACAAACTGGATGTATAACGTCTGAGCATAGAATTGCAGTGTGCCTGCATATTCATATGTTTTGCACACGATTTCGCTTTGTCCGCCATGTTTAAATTTGACAAACGAGTTTCCATCAGTTACGTGACAAAGAATTGCTTGCTTACCTATTGGCTTGGACTTTAATTCAATATTAAATGTTTTAGCCTGATATGGGAACAGAATCGAAACATATTTTCTTCTCTTTTTCTTTAAATGCTTCTTAGCAGCCATGTTTGAATTTGGCAAGAAACTAAACATGAATATCTATGGCTGGCACGCTAAGACAACTGAAGTTCAACATCCAGACAGTATAGAGATCAATGTAGCAATCTGACAAATTATTGATAGATGATCTTTGATATACGAGGTGTTTTGACCTACGTATTCCCTGGATACTGTTATTCTGAATTATTCTGATCTGATTTGAATTTACTAAAACTCTTGAAAAATGAGAAATTTCAGCCTCTAACAAATAATGAAAATTACGATGAAAAATGTTGGAATATGGTGATCCTAATGCTATGGTCCCGATGTGGTGTTATACAGCCCCCCCCCCTCCAGATGGTGTTTGTTCACTTGTTAACAAACTCCATTTAGACCACAATACAACAACGCGCGACCGTACCAATGGTATCATTTTGTTTCCTATGATTTTACAAGAGGTGTCTCGCGAATTCTGTCAACGACTGTACAGTCGTGCTGAAAAGTATCCGACCGATCTTAATCGAATTTCGCCTGATTCAAATGCTACCCATCTATCGTACCTGTCTTGCGGGTACTCTAGTCGCTTCTAGGTACAATAGTTTGACTATTGAAAATGGTTCTAACAAGTCACCACTAGAGAACACTGCTCTGTATCGCAATAACTCAAGCTGTAAAGTAATGCCACGACCTACAAATATCAGGGAACACCTTATCATTGATAACACTGCCCTTAAGGCTTGGAAGCTCACATTTATTACAAGAAATGACAATGTTACCATTCTCCTTATTACGTCAGATAGGTGAAGCACGTATTCATGATTGCGTGTTCAAAATAACATACCGTACTTGTTATTTAACAGAAAATGACATTTAAAATTTGAGTTACTCACGAACAGCTAGTTGAGAATATGTATGAAATTTAAATGATCCGACGAACCGTCTCGTTCTGCATATGGTTCCAAACCCAGGTCAGGTAGACTAAGCAAACATTTCGTGACTGACGGTCATTCCTGACGAAACATACAGACAATGATATACCTCGATTTTAGACAGTATCAGTTAGCAAATATCATCTTTAAATTACATAACGTAAATATTTTAAATGGACGGAAATTCCTACCCAGCATCTATTGTCCCAGTTAGCGACCTACGGCAGATGTTAAATATTGCTTCTTCACAAGTAACTTACTTGAAATGCCGAGAGGAAAAGCTTTGTGTTGGACAGGGATTCGAGCCCAGAACCTAATCGGAATGTTATCGAAGCACAATCAACTGTTACATATCGGATTTTCTCGACAATAGCTAGATGTTTTAATTGAAATGACGAGACGAAACATTAAATTTTTCCTTCCCAGGACTCCAACCCGGCACCTACTGCTGTTATATTCTAGAGAAAATGAACGCTAAATATGGATTCGTTGCACCATTAGCGACATGCGAGCATGTTTGAACTAGAAATAATATGACGAAGACTGGGAATCGAACTCCACACATATCGTTCTTGGTTACGTCTCTTTAGACGTCAGCTACCGAATTTTTCTCCACCAGCTACACGGAATAACATCCTTGAACTTACAGTGATCTCTCAAATATAGTGCCTCATTGGAAGTCAAAAACGTCAGATATCGTTAGTGTTGACATCGAATGAAAATTCATCGCAAATCAAAATTATTATCCACCAGCAGATAGATGTTCTCATGCTAGAGCTTGATAATATCCCCGACGGGGAACGGCCTCGCCCTTCGGAGCACAGCGACATAGAGAAGCTCAGATAAAAGATGGAGTAAGTAACCCTACATAGCGTTTATTTCATAAAAAAATACTAGTAAAACATGTCACCACAAGGAACTTTATTGTGGTTCAACCTAACCTCTACTTGGTAGAGATGAAATATCATATTTAATGTGTGTTTCAGACCACAATGCCATTATACCTTCTACACTTGGCGTTGCCAGAAGTGAATAGAATCTGTCACTCGCAATCAAAAACTCATCAGTAGATGTTGGAATCGAACGCAGACCATAGGTATATCAACTTATCGTCAATTCCAGAGACCACCAAATTCTATCGTCACGCCGTTGCGCAACACTGGATGAGAATACTGTCACACAGCTCCTTGTAGTGGTTTACAGCATCTTCAGTATTTACTTGGTTGACTGAATCACCATGAACTAGCTGCCTGGTATACCCAGTGCTTACATTCGGCTCCATTTTGTAATCACTGAAATAAAATCACGTAACGCGCATCGTGCAAAAATACGTCAGAAAAGCATGTTGCAAATTATCTGTCGTGTGGTAGTGGTATTTTATTCCTTTTGAAACCTTGTTTGTCAGCTTTAACTCAGACCAAGTTGACTTCATGCATGTAAACAATGAAATGCATGTGCATTGCCAGACTGTTATAGATATCATCGAAGAATCCGGATATATTGTTGATGATTAATTTCTCTCCCTTGTTTACTATTGTTTTAACAACATGGAGTCATGAACTACCAAAAGTTTCGCCAATATCAGTAACCAAATCTAAACTTGAAAATAAAAGACAACTATTTTTGTAATAAACTGGGACTCTATGAAGACACTTTCTTCCCTGTCAAGTAACCACGAAATATGTTTGATATACCTCCATTCAGAAGTAACAAAGAGTGCACGCATTTAAAGATGAAGTGCATGATGGTAAGTTCTGCGACGGAGATACGAACTCAGCACGTAATCGGATTATTAACTAACTAAAATCAAACGTTAGTACCGGTTTTCCTTACCAGCTCCTAGGTTTTTGAGTATAAAATAAGGATACTGTAGTGATACATTTTTTTTATCAAAATAACCTGTGCGACGCTTGTCGCTGACATCCGCCCTCTCTATACCAGCGTATCGATAAACATTTGATATTTGTCCACGTTCAACTATTTTATAAGAAGCTGAAGGGAGAGAGCGGAACTGCTCGGGACTTACTGTTCTCTCCTCCATGTATTAGGACGTGTTCCAGCCATGGGCTTTGATTAACCGTTGTGTGAGCTTAGTTCTTTTTCTACTGATTTCAATAAACATCACAGTTAATTTGAAAGATCTTACTTATTTACAATCCCTTCTCCATTCTCAATAATTTTAAAGTTATTTATTTTCAGCAGACCCAGTACTTCATAAAGTGATGCTTGTGTATTGTTGCAGTTCGCTTCGCGATTGTGCTAGAACATTCTATGTGCAACTTTAATTTATTTCGTGACTATGAATGGTTTATTGCATTTCAATGCCTGCAGGAAAATCTTCGCGATGTTTATGAGGTCCGATAATTTTGCAATTTTTGGCAACTATCATGATTAATTTTCAACACGGTCATAGAACAATAGCAAACGAAACGAACAATCCTAGTATCAATTTATCGAAGTAATATTCCAGTTATCTCTTCCATAATCACAGCATAATATTGCAGAAATATTACTCAAAGGTTTCATTAAGGTAAAATTTAGATTCCGCCGACTTTTTCCGTAATGTTGCTTTCTGGTGTTGTATTTGCTACCTATATCACGACTGCTATCATTTAATGGTGGAATCTAATGATTTTGTTTAAATGGTCCCTTCCTTTTCAAAAGTGATCAGTATTTTCATTTGAAATATTTCACAATCTGGTAAAATTTCATTAGCGATCCGCAACCTCAACTTTAATACGCAACACCCGTTTTCATACGAAAGCAGCATTACAGGAAGAATTGGCGCCCCCTGTGACAGGACAACGTGTGATATACTTCATAAAGTTAATTTATTTGAAATATTTAGTCAAGATTTTTGTGAAGATTGCGCTTTTTCATGTCCCTAATCCCAATATTGTGTTTTGTTTCATGCACCAACAATGAACTGTATGGGAGATAAAAATTAATGATTCTGGACACTGAAGTAAAATTTAACCAGCCGATAGCAGCTAGACTTCCAATGCAGCCAACAATTGAAGTCACAATAAAGGTAGGATGAGACTCATTCAGCTTGCTTGGTGCTTACTAGATTCTTCTAACTATCGCTAGTGCACTATAGCAAATTCAATACTTTTTCCATTAGATACCGCGTTTGCAAAATTTCTCTCGCAGTTACATTTTTTTTTTCAAGTGAATATCAGGGAAGGTATCAATCTATTAGTCCTTGCTGCGTCAATTTTTCGCAGTAGTTTCGTCCAAAGGATGAAGTGCATAAATCACACACGACCGCAAGTGTAATGAACACTTATGCAAAACTCACGTGGTGCCACCGCCACGGACACACAAGTTCAAATGTTTGTAGTAGTGATGGGCAGTTCGGATCATTTCAATGTTTCGAAACATACGGATCATCTGAGTCTAGTGAGTCGACTCACTGTTTCGGCACACGAAACATCTGGCGTGCCGCAGTGCCGTGCGCCACGCTAACTCTCCTGATTCACGTGAACTGCGACAGCTGCAGGGCGCCGTAGGAGTCGACTCGCTGCTTCGGCACACGAAACATCTGGCGTGCTGCAGAGTCGTGTGCCGCGCTACCTTCCCTGATTCACGTGAGCCGAGACAGCTGCAGTAGGGCGATACAGCAAATACGACACATCTATGGAATATCAATATGGTTTTAATACGTTATTCACTAGACTTAATTGAACGGCATGGGATTTGTTTGCTATTACGATTTTACAATCGTGTTAAAGCGTAAACGTTTCCTAAGTTACTCACAGTTTCATACAAACAATAATGTAACAAATGAAGCACAAAATAATAATGTTTAAATTCCAAAGTGATGAAACATTCCCAACCTTCAAAATTCCATAATAAGTCTAAATTATGGTTCAAATGTCTACGTGCATCCAGAAATGAATAACTTTTCTAACCAATCAATATAAGCAAACTATTAAGATTTGTTCCCAAGACATATTTAATGCAATAAACAGATATTACTACAAGTGTTAACACAAGGAAACACATTTCACAATTTACGTGACGAAACCACAAAACTGAACTAAAATCTTTCAATGTCCACATACATATTCTAATAATCAGATTCATCTTCAGTCAGTCAAATAAAAGGGAATCAGTTATAGTTTCTGTAAATTGAAATAAAAAAAGTTGTTTTTGACGTCTTACTGAGAATGCGGTTTCGTCTCACTGAAATTATTTGCCCTTGCTTCGAAAAGACGTTCACCTGGCACAGATGTAGCAACAATGCATAACAACGTTTAGTTCACGCGAAACTACATAACAACACCGAAGGACTTCACAATTTTTCTCGGTGGTATACCTGTTTTAAAACATCAGTTGAAGGGTACCGGTAGCATAATTCAAAATATCGCGTAGCGCGTTAGGGGAACAACTTCAAACCCGTCGCACGCCTGGGCGCTGTGTCGAACCCACCCAGACAGACGGACAGCAAAGCGCATGTTAGCGGTATCTAGCGTCCGATACATGAATCACAAGATTCGTTGTTTCGAAACAGTGCCGATTCAAGTTTCGACTCAGTCGAACAGTTCGCTGACTCGATTCACTGTGTCGAAACATCAACTCAGTAGCCAACTCTAGTTTGTAGAACGTATGAGACTTATCTACGGGGTCATCAGTCCCTAAGCTTACAAACTACTTATGAACTAGCTAAGACTAAGGACGGCACAAATATCCATGCCCGAGGGGGGATTCGAACCCCCGACCGTAGTGGCCGAGCAGACCGTGAGGACACACAAGGACTGGCGCGCGTCAACTAATGCCCCTTTATTGAGACAGTGTTACGTCACGCAGCCGGCGGCGGATCCGCCGCGTGAAAATTTCAAACTGACAAGGTCAACTACTCCACGAACTGAAAATAAATTGTTTAAAGGTGATGTCGCATCAAACGAATGTTCTGTAGCACTTGCAAACGCACAATCCATGAAATAATAAAGTAATGTCATTCTTGAATGATACCTGTATATGTGTATATATAATATCTAAATGTGTGTATAAAGTAAAAGGTTAGCTTTGAAAGCATCTTTACGAATCAAATAATAATGCCTCTTCTAATGAAAGTTAATTAATGTTCAATACAAATAGTGTATAGTAAGAAAACTTTTGCAGGATATGCTTTGTAAATAGTTAATTTACATTGCCAAATCTAGTTTATGTAAAAGACGTGACACGTGTTCATGTCATATTACTCAGATATTTGATTTCACAGAAATAAGCTCACACTTGCAAATCAATGGTAATGTACAATTCTTGCTAAACAAACAATTACAGAGACACTTTCGAGAACAAACGTGTAAAAAAACAATCTAACTGTATTTCTCTTTCAGAAGGAAGGTCTTTTAGCATCTGATTAAGTGTCAAATTTTAATGCATTTTATATGATCTTTATCCCATGTAATCCAAACTAAGACGGGCTGAGAAAACCGGCCCAGCCAAAGCGAGCGGGTGCGCAATGCTGACGCCACACCGGCTACACCGTCGGCGCTGGGGGCCAGCAGCGTCTTCTCCCCACCACAACCACCGGCGTGCCGCCTCGCGTCGCGCCACCGCCCACGCGTCAACAACCGAGGCGCGCTGCGGAACCGCCTCCTACCACCTCGCTGCACCGCCGCGCTACTCGCCCACCCACCGACACTTTGCGTCGATTGAATTATAATAATAATAATAAAAAAACATAATTTGTGATGTAATAATGGAATTCAAGATGTATATACATCAGAATGTGTTGTTAAAAAGAAAAAAAATTCAAAATTGTCACTATGCTATAAACAGAAATCAAATATAAGCTCACACAATATTAAGCTAAAATGTAATGATATAAATTCTTCTTGTATAATGTTTAAAAATACGAAAATTATATATATATCTTTTACTGTCCTGATCTGCTTTTGATAAAATGAAGCCAATATGTTTCCCCAGGATATTCTCTATTTATCTGTTATACCCCATGAATGTTCATTTAGTACTTTTGGAGATAACTCTTTACAAATAGACATATGCGATTGCTTTCAGAGAAATGTTTACATTGTGATATCTTACTTTCTCTGACCCGATTTTGTGAAATGAAGCGTTTCTGTAACGGCAAGATACCCTCACGTTTCCTGTGAAAAAAACCCTGAAAAGTCGTCTATTAGTTTTGGAGATGAAAGAGAAAGATAGACATGACGGTTGTCGATGGGAAACGTTAAATTTTGATGTTCTTCTTTCTGTGATTCGATTTTTACGAAACTAAGTCTATATGTTGTTCCAAGGTACGCTGAAGTTACCTGCGAAAACCCCATGACAATTCGTGTAGTTTTGGAGAAGTGGTTTCTAATAGATGAACAGGCAGACACGACGTTCTGTGAATACACTTCGTGATTCTATTTTGATGAAATCATGTCTAGATCCTGAACCAATATTCGTACATGTTTTCTGTGAAAACCGCATGAAAATTCGTCCAGTAGTTTTGAAGACTGAATCGAACAGCGACAGACCTACATTGAGAGATTAATTATATATATATATATATATATATATATATATATATATATATATATATATATTGTACAATTGTAAAATTTTGCAGGAATATATTGATTTTTATAAGTTCTGTATGTCGGTAAAATCTGTTGGGAATATGGTTAGTAGTAAAGAAGTAGTAGATTAAAACGTGATGCTTGATGGAGCGGTTTTCCATGAACGTTACTCTTTACGTCCTCATATATCATGAACTACGTGTCGTAATGTGATACAATTTCTAAAGTATATTCATCTGTATGTTTGTATACTATATGTAAAATTTCCTGCGAATTAAATTTGTAGTGTAGAAATTATAAATTGTAACGTTATACCGATTGTCGTAGGTTTGTTCCATGAACAGCGGAAAAGTAGTAAACGAGAAACTTTTTTCCTTTCATTAGTAGTTTAGGAGGAGGAGATGTGGAACATACATACATACATACATACACAAATACAGCCTATTTTATAAGATGTAAGATAGGTGGCGGGTTGGAATCCTGTGAAGGAAAAATTTAATGCCTCGTCTGGTCATTTCAGTTAAAACATCTAGCTACTGCCGAGAAAATCCGATACATCACAGTTGATTGTGCTTCGATAAGAATCCGATTAGGTTCTGGGTTCGTATCCCTGTCCAACACAAAGATTTTCTTCATTGCATTTCAAGTAAGTAACTTGTGAAGAAGCAATATTTAACATTTCCGTAGTTCGCTAACAGGGACAATAAATGCTGGGTAGGAATTCCCGTCCATTTAAAATATTTACGTTATGTAATTTAAAGATATTTGCTAAGTGATATTGTCTAAAATTGAGAGCCGCAGCGCAGCGACCGAGCGCATTGAGGCGCTATGCTACAATGCGCGAGGCTGTTCCCCGTCGGGGTTTCGAAATCCCTCCTCGGGCATGGATGTTTGTACTGTCTTTAGAATAAGCTAGTTCATAAGTAGTTTGTAAGTTGAGGGACTGGTGACCCCGTAGTTAAGTCCCATAAGCTCTACAAACATTTGAACATTTAAAATCGAGGTATGCTTAGCCAGAAATGACTGTTAGTTTCCGTCAGTCACGAAATCTTTGTTTAGTTTGCATGACGTCGGTTTGGATCCATATGCAGAACGAGACGGTTCGTCGTATCATTCGAAGTTCATACATATTCTCAACTAGCGTTTCGTGAGTGACTTAAATTTTTAATGTCATTTCCTGTTAAATAATGAGTACGGTATGTTACTTTGAACAAGCAATCATGAATACGACGAACTTATTACGTGCATTACCTATCTGACGTAAAAATGAGAAAGATAATATTGTCATTTCTTGTAATAAATGTGAGCGTCCAAGCCTTAAGGGCAGTCTTATCTGTGATAAGGTGTTCCCTGATACTTATAGTATCGTGGCATTAGTTTACATCTTGCGTTATTGCGACACAGAGTAGTGTTATCTAGTGGTAACTTGTTACAACCATGTTCAATAGTCAAACGACTGTACCGAGGAGCGATTAGAGTACCCGCAAGACAGGTAGGTTAGTTGGGTTTCATGTGAATCAGGCGAAATGCAATTAAGGTAGATCGGATACTTCTGAGTACGACTGTACAGTCGTTGACAGAATTGGCGAGACCACTCGCCTAATCGCTATGCACAACCGCCAACTTTCCCTACCTTTTTGGAAGTTAAAACAACTAGGGGACACCATCGTACATACTGTAAATTACACGTGAATCTGACCCGAAGTCTGAGACGAATACAGTTATCTTCCAGTGTCGCAGGCAGTTGTAATAACACGCGCGCTTTCTGTGCGACGTGAAGGGGACTTCGCAAACGGATATCAGAAACTGCTTTCCGTTTTTGCCATAGTTTTTCAAGCTACTCGCGACCGACACATTCCTATCCATATTCTTTTTCTTACAGTTTCAGTGAACGAACACAGCAATAAGAATTGAGATGCTGCATTTCGTGAATATTGTCGGACACTACTGACACATTCGAGTGGAAAATGTGCCTACGTAATATAGAATTAATTGAATTACAAGACAGGAAACAAATTATCGACATTAGCTAGTACTTAAAGTAATCATCACAAAAGTGCAAGTCGACAAATGTCTAGTGCGTGCTAAACTGGCATACTTACTGGAGTCACGCTACAACACTCATTCTTTGAGTGAGCAGACAAAACGGAGCCTGTTCTAAACAATTTGTTACGAAGCGCTAAGGGCTACAGTGCACCATAATGTTCAGACCGATTGCGTGTCGTTTTCCGCCCACCGCCTCATTCGATATCAGTTTGGCGCGGCAGATCGCTGATGGTATTTGCGAGAGTGAAGATATCATTCTATATGTTATTTCCATTGGTTCTCTTTCGGTTGAGGTTGCAACCTAGATATCAGCATAAATTTAACAAACATAAACAGCTGTGTTACTACAAATTACAGTTTCCCTCAGTGCTCAATAAAGTAAATTATCGGAAATACTTGACCGACCTTGGAACAAAAGTTCTAATGGTACCCAAAGAAAAATAAACACTAGCCTTGTAGGATATAGTGATCATGAATTTTATAAATTGCACATGTAATATAGAAACTAATATTACAATTGCACCAGTAAAAACAGCAAACGTATCCAAAACTACCAATGTGGACAAGTGATTTTGAACATCCACAGCTGCATGTAACTGATCCATAGTCCATCTCTTATTAAAATACCTAATGGTAGGCATTCGACCCCATATTGGGCCGTCATAATACCAGACACTATGATGTCAAATGAATGTGCAGACAACAAAACTATGCTAAAAGAACAGTTTATTTATTATATCTCAGCAGATAAAGAACCCGAATATATAAATTATGCATTGAAATAACAATTAATAGTTAAAACTGCAAACGCTAATATAATATGAGTAAAATAATTTGGAAGGTGTGAGTTTCGAACTCGTGCTGTTTCATTAAAAAAATCTATCTCTTAGCCACTACGCTCCACCGACATCGGCAGTGCTGATCCTCAAGATTAGCTGATGTTGCGCCTGTCTCTAGTCTGAAATTTTTGACAAGTTTTTTCCCTTTTCCTATTGCCTACACAGGGGAGATAATGTAGTAATTTAAAAGGTTCATATTCATATTTTATTTCTATCACAGTTTGAACATAGTAGGTGAGACCCATCCAGCGTTCTCTACTGTTGAGACTTTCAACACGCAAACGCATAAGGGGCAATTATCAGCCTCTGTCGAAACAATCGGATTCGAAGATTGTCGTTGTAGCTCTTACACTCTTGGTATGTGCTTGTCAAGTTTTGAACTCACATAAATTCAGTTATTTTCAGTATGCACTTACAGGTTGTCCAGAAAAGGAATCCCTGATTTTAAAATTAAATATCTCGAAAACATAGATCGATAGAGGAGTGCAGTAAATGGTATGTTTATTGTGAAAGCTCTAAGAAGTTTATACAGCAGTTTGAAATAATAGTTACAAAAGCTGCTAACAGATGGCGCTGTAATCGCCATACGTAATTCCTAGTATAAATAGTGATTCGAAGCCCAGAGCGATCAGTTCCACTATTGAAACGTGAAAGGAGAGATTAAAATCATGTACTCCATTGAACAACGCTTTTTCCTGGTGCTAGAGTACCACAGGTTAGAAGAGAGTCCTACGGCAACAAGGCGAAGTTTTCAAGCACGATTTAATCTTCCAAAAGGACCCGATGACAAAACCATTCGTACGTTCTTCGCAAAATTTCAACGAACAGGCATAGTGGGGCATGTGGGCCGCAAGCAAACCGCAGTTACGCCTGAAAATATCGCCACAGTTTCTGGACTTATTCAGCGAAATCCAATGTCATCCGTTCGTAGAATTGCATCTGACACTGGTTTGAAGCGTTCCAGCACATAGAAAATACTGAGAAGGAGCCTACACATGTTTCCATTCAAAATTCAAAGGCACCAGGCCATACCCGTTCAAGCTGTGCAACAAAGAGTTGCTTTTGCTAATCAGATGCTCACGATAATTGATAGTGAAGGATTTGATGTTAGCTGCATCTGCACACTTCCACCTGAATGGATACGTGAATAAGCAAAACTGGCGATTTTGGGGTTTCGAAAAGTCATATTGGTGTGAAGCGAAACCCCTGTATTCTCCTAAACTTATTGTGTGGGCTGGAGTATGCAGCAGAGGCATTATTGGCCCCTTTTCCATTCGAGAAACGGTCACTGGTGCACGTTACGTTACAATTTTGGGTACAATTTGTCGCCACACAGCAAGCGTCAGAGGATCGACCAGGTACTGAATGGTTTATGCAAGATGGAGCCCGACCACATCAGACCGAACAAGTGTTTCGCTTTCTTCAGGAATACTTCGGGAATCGAGTCATTGCTTTGGAATATCCCAAATTTACTGGTGCAGGCATGGATTGACCTCCATATTCGCCGAATTTGACTCTCTGTGACTTTTTTTTGTGGGGCACAGTGAAAGACACGGTCTACCCGAAGCATCCCGCCACGCTGGACGAGCTTGAATCGGCGATCTCTGTGGCATGTGAATCCATTTCGGTTGAGACACTAGGAAATGTGATGGCGAATTTCATTCTTCGTTTGCGCCACCTCTGCAGTGCCAATGGGGAACATTTTGAAAACATTGTGATGTGATTGTTTGCAAAGAGTGTTTTCATACGATTATTTCACTTATGTATACTGCTATGAGCTGTACAGCGTACAGCGCCATCTGTTAGCAGCTTTTGTTACTATTATTTCAAACTGCTGTATAAATTTTTTACAGTTTTCACAATAAACATACCATTTACTGCATTCCTCTATCGATCTTTGATTTCGAGATATTTAATTTTGAAATCTGGGAGCTCTTTTCTGGACACCCTGTATTTCAGCTAATAAATTGTGGCTACTATGTGTTTCTTATTTATAAATGCATACGATATGTGCGCTGAAACCAACGATTAAGGAAATTCTTTATGTAGAATAAAGATCAAAAAATTATCTATCTGTGGAAAAAATTTACGCTATGACTTATAGGATCTCTGTTGCATTTTTTTCGGTGCGGTGATAATCTGCTCAGAACATCTGCACGCAAATAGACTATTTCGCTCAGACATCCAAAATTTCACTTTTTTATTATAGGTTATCAAATGAACTTTCTGAGTGAAGAATTAAAACTTTTTGATACTACATTCACTTCTAAAATTGTTACTGGGCAGAAAAGTTACGTATGTGAAATATACAGCTTGCAAATTGTCTTCTCGTGCACTCGTGCAAATGAGTGCATATTAAAAAACAAACCTGCTGCAAATATCTGCTCGATCGTAGGACCTCGTCTTACGTATAGGCGCATTTACGCCGGCGTCACCAACACATATTTTAGTATAGCCTTTTTTCGAACCTATGTGGGAACATAGGCCAACTACCTATTCAGAAGTGGCCATCTTATCTGGAAACATCGCACTTTTTTTACTAAAAACGGCGTTTTTGTATTGTGCACAGTAACTGAAACCATCGGTGTGTAATGCTGTATTACTAGATCAGCGTTCGTAACATTGTATAAACACGCTAACACCAAACTGACGGTAGAGATTTTTAATATTAATCACACAAAAAGACCATTGAAACGTACATAATCAGGTGGTCTGTCATAGATGTTGCGAATATAAAAATTGTGTGTGCACGTAGCAGCTAAGAGTGGTAAAAAGAAAAAGAAATTTTAGGATGGTACTCCAAATCCTCCATACTTTTTGCCACTATATTGTAACCCTTTGTTGGTGGCTTATTCATACAGGTACAGTTAGCTCAGTCAGTTAGCACTTTGAGTTCTATTCTTAGGGTCCCAGGTTCGTTTCACACTAACCCCATTTCTTTTTAATTTTTCGTAATATTCATAAATATAGTTTTTAAATATAATTGAACAATTCAGTTTATGAGCGCAGTATTTGAATAAGTGTCAACGACAAACATTTGAAAAAGTTGGGATTCTATTAAGATAAGCAGTTATCATATATGTTAAGCTATATGTTGCAGCAAGCATAGTACGATCCTATGATGGTTTGAGACTTTATATTTGTGAACACAGAGAACAACGACATTCAGTGAATGATGAAAAGATTTTTACGGAAAATGTTGTTTTTACTTAAGTTTTGAAATGCTAAATTGTGAAATAAAGAAATTAATTTGTGTCTTTCATTCTCTCATGTTTCCTCTTTGCCCTTTCTTTCACCTGTTATCATAGAAATCCTATAAAACCTTTAAATTCTCAGTGCTCAATAAATTCCAATGACACTAAAAAATTAATTTTCATGACTTTGCAAACACAACTGGTCGAGTTTCGACCGCGCCAGTGACAAACTCACACCGAAAGATCTCCTTAACCAATGGGGATGCCAAGTGGCGAACATCGGGCTCGCCGTTGTACAAAATTCTTGTCTTCGTACTATCGTCTGGAGTGAAAATGGATTAGATTAAACCACAACGGATTTGAATGTCACAGCGATTTAATATTCCTAATGTTGCTTACACAAAACAGTAGCTTGCATCATTATTGAAAGATACGGAATAAAAATATAATTATGGGTTGGATACAGTAGTTTAAAGAAATTAATTTAATGCAACACAATTCTCTGTTGCACAGGTTTAATTTCGTATTATCAGTATATTTTCTTGGTTACGCAATAAGACCGTGACTGACAACAATAATTTCCTTACAATTTTTGTGATACAGATTATTATTCAATTATTATGTGTGTTCGTTTTTGTTACGTAAGCAACTTTATTAAACATATTTCAAATCATAAGATAAATGTGAAAAAGATAGTAATCAAACTGTCGCTCGCTGATCAGTAGTTGGCCATTTGCTGAGATACAATAAGTAAGCTTATCATTTAGCATAGTTTTGTTGTCTGCACATTTATTTGACATCATCGTGTCTGGTATTATGACGGCCCAATATGGGGTCGAATGCCTACCATTAGGTATTTTAATAAGAGATGGACTGTGGATCAGTTACATGCAGTTGTGTATGTTCAAAACCACTTGTCCACATTGGTAGTTTTGGATACGTTTGCTGTTTTTACAGGTGCAATAGTAATATTAGTTTCTATATTACATGTGGAATTTATAAAATTCTTGACTACTATATCCTACAAGGCTAATGCTTATTTTTTTCTTTGGCTACCGTCAGAACTTTTGTTCCAAGGTCGATCAGTAATACCATTTCTCTGAGGGGAACTGTTGTTTGTAGTAATACAGCTGGCTTATGTTTGTTAAATTTATGCTGATATCTGAGTTGCAACATCAACCGAAAGAGAACCAATGGAGATAAAATATAGAATGATATTTTCACTCTCGAAAATACCATCAGCGATCTGCCGCGCCAAACTGATATCGTCTTTATAGGGCGACTGAGGCGGTGGGCAGAAACCGACACGCGATCGCTCTGAACATCAAGCTGCACTGTAACGGTCAGCGCTTCGTAACAAAGTGTTTAGAACAGGCTCCGTTTTGTCTGCTCACTCAACGAATAAGTGTTGTAGCGTGACTCCAGCAAGTGTACTGATGTAACAGCCACAAGGCATTTGTCGACTTGTGTGTTGAAAGTTACTTTAAGTACTAGCTAATGTCGATACTTTGCTTCCTAATCAATTAATTCTACCTTACGCATGCAAATTTTCCATTCGAATGTGTCAGTAATGTCCGATAATATTCACGAAATGCAGCATCTCAATTCTTATTGCTGTGTTCGTTCACTGAAGCTATAAGAAACGGAAAGTGTAAAGGAATGTGTCGGTCGCGAATAGCTTAAAACAATATGGCAAAAACGCACAGCAGTTTCTAATATCCGTTTTCGAAGTCCCATTCACGTCACACAGAGAGCGTGCGCAATTGTTATAACTGTCTGCAATACTGGAAGATGTTTTCGTCTCAGCTTTCGTTCCAGATTCACGTGTAATCTACAGTATGTACGATCGTGTTTCCTAGCTGTTTATACTTCCAAACAGGCAGCGAAACTTTGCGGTTGTGCATAGTGATTAGGCGAGGGGTCTCTCGAATTCTGTCAACGACTGTACATTAAAACGATACTATACAGACATCTAAGCTCTTGGAGGCTTGGAATGACATGTTTGTATCGTAGTTTTTTTTATACCGGTTGCCAGTGACGGTGGATGTAACGGGCCCTGCATGAGTCATCTCCTAGAAAAAAAAGTGTCATGCTAAAGGATGCTGTGAAACCGTAGCAGACAATTACCTTTGCAAAATGAAGCGGCACTGATTCATATGCGTTGCTGATATTCTGCAATTTTGGGTCAAGGACATGCCTTAAGGTGGAAATGGGCTTCATCTGTCCACTAAAAGTCTCATGGCCACTTCCATATGCGCAAAAAATGTAGAGCAAACGTATGTCTCGCTGGCAGGTCTAGAGGAAGCAACCCCTGTAGATGCGTAATTTTATATGGTCAGCAATTGAGAATATTGCTTAGAATTTTATGTACTGTGCTCGGAGGCATTTTAATGATGGGGAATTCCACAGCACTGCGGTCTTGCGCAACAGTGCTCGTCCCTTCCTCTAACGCTATGGCCACTTCTACAGAGGTTGATTTCCTCTCTCTCTCTCTCTCTCTCTCTCTCTCTCTCTCTCTGCCTCATTGCACTTGAAACGATCCTGTTCCTTCCAACTTCTTCGCTATATTCAGATCCTTCACAGTAATCGGAACACCGACTTTTGTCACGTTCTTCAATGATCGGAATTTCCTTAAAGCTTCAACCGCAGAGTCGTCATCCTTGTAAAAAAAAAAAAAAAAAAAAAAAAAAAAAAAAAAAAAAAAAAAAAAAGCTTCACAAGTAGAGATACAACCCGCAATGATGAGAGATACCTGCCAATACGTAATTGAAGGCCAGCAATACGAAACGTCTTTTATATGCCGACTGCATCGTATCTTGCGCATGTCCCTTGATTGCATCGTATGCAGCTTACAGTTCCATCTATTGATAAAGTTAGGAACTACTACAGATTAGAGCAGGTAATTCTCCAATGAATATTGTGGAAGCGTCTGTCAATATAAGTGTTTTGCACATCTTTGAGAAAAGTCAGCAGTCGATGTATTGAAATGAGTCACTGTTTAATTATTATGGTAGTTTTACTTTAGGATGGAACATTAACATGAATATCTAGAATAAGTGTTTTGCGATCCTTTTGGCAAATCATAACAGGTATTTCTCCTTACGTGTTAGCAGAAGCTGGACACCATATATTCAGTAGTTTCATTTTAATTAGTTTTTTGAGCCCATTTTTCCTGCCAATTAATACGGTTTTCTTCACAGCAGCCTTTCTTGATTTGGAGTTTTATGTTAATGGTTCCTGTGCACGTTCATATTAGCAATCAACGCCGTGCTGTTTCCCTTTATTATGTTTCTGTTTCTCTCTCTCTCTCTCTCTCTCTCTCTCTCTCTCTCTCTCTCTCTCTCTCGGATAGGGTTATTGACAGTGATCTCAGCTACAATTATCAAAAAAAGTTATGTTGATTCGTAATATTTACAGTATATTCACTGGAAATTCTCCAAAAAAGGCGAATCATATCTAGTAAATGTTTTCTTTTGTTTTCAGTACATTTAAGACGGCAAATCCACAGAATTCTGTTATTGATTTATGTTATTAAGTTTGTAGTTGGTGTATCTAAGTATTATTAGTAATTTTAGTGCCTAAATAAAGTAAGACTCACTAAACTATATTTGGGTAATACAGCCCTCGGAGCCACATTTTTTTTAATGCAAGATGTGAAATTGATTCTTTCACGAGAAAGACGTCAAGTGGTATTCTTCCCGGTAGTAATAAAAATGAATCTTGCCAACATAGAAGAATATCAACGTTACTAAAATATTCTGGGCTATTATACTGTGGTCGAGTGTATTCCACAATGAATTTGTCCCCCATCTGTGGTGGAAATTTCAAGGCGCATCGTAATTTATTTGCGTGTCTATTTGACACTGAGGCACGTTGATCAATGCCGCAGGTTCCGTTTTCGCGCAGTGACGTCATATTATTGAATACTCGAGAGCAACTGGTCGTTGTCGTTTACTATCATCTGCAGGGCCGAATATGGGACATTTACAATGGGGAGTAAGCTTAAATTTGCCGCCCGTTCTTTCACCCTCCTTCAACCACATAAAAATTGTCATTTTGACAACATTATGTTATTGACTGAATTAAGGTCAAAGAAAAACAGAACAATTTTAATATATACAAAAATATAACAGGATTATTCATTGTACAAAAAATCAGTTTAAAATTCCGCCCTTCGAGACTTTCTTTTTTTGCTACTAAATTGTTTATGGTATTATTTATAGAATCAGCTCGTTTGCGCTCTGTGGATATGATAGTTGTTAATCTCTGTTGAGCAATCATGTTCCTCCAGTCATTTTTAATTAATTTTAGCTTGCTGCAGCTTCTTTCTCCAGACGAAATACTAACTGGGATAGTAAGGTATAGTTTTAACACTGCAGTAAGGTTGGAATACCCCTGTACCAATTTATATTTTTATAAATCAATGTGAATGATGCAGTGCCATCTTGCAAGGCTCTCTCGATTGCCTGCGCAAGATGTTTGTAACTTTCAATTTAAAAAATAAGTTCTTCCTTGAAGATCTTCTGTATAGGTACCTGCCAGTTTCACTGGTTTGGACTAAGTTCTCCACTTCCATTTCTTGAATTTTGGCACCACACAGAAAACTAAACTTTGCAACAATTTGCTCAAGTGCGGTAAACCTGATACTAAGGTTGATTATCACTTTGTCAATTATTGCTAACAGGCACATCCTGAGCAAATCTTCCTGTGAATGTTCGGATACTTCATCCTCGCAAAGCTCATAAAGACGATTAGAAGAAAGCGACTTTTTTTTGTGGGGGAATACCGTTGATACGTTATTATATTCTGTTAGCACTTTGGCCTCAAAATAGCTTGAGAGGTACAAGAATCCCAGGAAGTTTTAAGAAAGCCCGAAAGGCCTTCAATGTTTCGCACAGCTTTATCAATTGTAAGGTCTTCTCTTTGCAGAAACTAATATGAGCTATTTTTTAATATTGCATACCAGGATACGTGAAATTAATGAATTTGAGTTCTCATATTAAAAAAATCTTGTCCCTGGTTATAAGTGTTTCTTCCAGGGCCTTTAAAACTTTAAGAAAATTCTTGTAAACAGCTTCAAACGCATCGACTATTTCAGACCACCTGGTCTTGTAGTGGGGTGTTTAGTTGTGGGTACATATTTTTGTAAGATTTCCCATCTTGATGTGGACGCCACAAAAAATTTATACAAACGACGGAGAGTAAAAAAAAAAAAAAAAAAAAAAAAAATTGAGTTTTGGCAGATGTGTCGGTTGCATGTGCTCCTACTACATTTAAAGAGTAAGCAGCACATGGTGTGAATTAGGCTAGTTCATTCTTCTGAAGCATTCTTGACTGGACCCATTTGTACTGTCCAGCCATGTTCACCCCATTGTCATAAGACTGCCCCCTGCAGTATTTAACGTGTAATCCAACTTGTTCCAATTTTTATAATATTTCTTGATTAAGACCTGTTTTGTCTGTAACTATAAAACAGCCAATAAAACTTTCGACAACCTCCGAGTCATTTGTCTTAACATATCGAATTAATTGTGTTTTCTGCTCAAAGTGGTTGATATCTGGAGTGCAGTCAAACATCAGTGAAAAGTATTTAGCAGCTAAAATATCTTCATTTATATCTTATTCTGTCATTAATCAAGACAAGGACCTCATCTTGTACATTTTTGGAAAAATAGCTAACCTGGCCTTTCTTGTGGCGTTCAATATGCAGACGAAGGGCGACACTATAGTGTGATATAAGATCAGTTGTATGTAGAAATTTGCCGTTATCTGGGTCACTAAAATCCGGGGAGTATGGTGGATGACCAACTACTTTCCAGTCCCATCAATCGAACGGAGCAGCCACAGATTGCGCTGTATGTGCCCGCGAATTTTCGTCCAAAATATTGGGTGGGTTGCGCAGAAAGTGTTACCGCTTCCTTCACAAAGCTGGTCGCAGTTGACGCTCCAAAAAACGAACATAATACTGTGCATTGACCGTCCGCCGTGGAGGAACGTAATGCATTAGGATAACACCATCACAGTCGTACACAACAATCACCATAACTTTCTCCACACTTAAACACCTTGATGACAATGTCGTGCTGTACGACGTCTGGCACATTCACTCTTGATCCTTAGCCTCCAAATAATACAAAGCCTACTCACTAGGAGCTTACCTCTGATGAGCAGTGTCACCGCTGTAGTTCAAACTTATTCCGCTGTTGGCGCCACAAGCCAACCTCATTCCGTGTAGATTCTTTTGGAACCGAATAGGAAATAAGGCTTAAAAACATGTCCATACAGCACAACGGTTCGTTTTGGTCACTGATATCGAGAACAAATATTGAAGTTCATGTTACTGTCTCTATTTAACAATGATAACATCTATTGTTTCTTGTTATTATCATGTACACTGATTATTAGGCCTAATTGATTGGAATTGTTTTGCGGCTTTTCCTAGAGAGCTTCTTTTCTAAATTTTCATTTCTTTTCGTAAAATATTCCCTACGTACCTGGTCTGTCATAGTGTTCGTGAAATTAGTTAAGTAGGGCCTCAGAAATTTTTGCAGTATTAATCTGCTCAGTAGCTCTGTATGCGAATCCTTAACCGCACTGCAACGCGGGGTTGCGACTAATATGAAGAAGTATGTAAAAGTGTGAACAGTACTTTTGGCTTGTCTGTGACTGATTCCAGTGCCTCGTTAGTCACACTTTCTAGTCTTGCCAGGAACATGACGGATGTAGGTTTTGCAGAGTTTACAGTCTTGCATTTCTAAATGATATACTCCGCCTATTTAACTTTGTTTGTACTATGGCATCTTTATTATGAGGTTGTGAAATATGGCTTTCTTGGCAGACTTCTTCGCTTACATTTCCCTTGTCTGTAGCGATTTTATCGATCTTCTGTTTCAAAGATTTTGTCCCACATCTTTCAATTTCTCTTCTCGGTTCTTTTATATTGATTCGTTTGCTTGGCAGATACATTTCTAAAACACTGGGAACTGCATCAGGATTCAATTTCTTTATCTTAAGGTCGGATTTATAGTCTGAGGTAAGTAAATGGTTACTGCATATCACAGAATGCTCATTGGGCTGCCATAACTTATCCTTTGTATCACCTACATAAGAGTTAAAAATGATATAATTAGGCAACAGTAAAATAAATTATACCAGCACTGATCACTTAGAAATGCACATACCTTGTCTACTTATTGTTTTTATCCATAGTTGTCTCGTGGATTCATTACTCGAAAATTCGTGAAAACTCCAGGAGCTTTATTTCGGGAGCCCTGATTGCAAAATGGCACACAACAATATAACATTTTCCACAAACACTTAAACAATTGTAGATTTTCACATAAAAGCAGTAAGTTACACTCTTTTGGGATGCACAGTGTGCATTACAACGCACTGTAGCAGGACGCACTTCAGTCAAGTTTCGCGCGTGTGTGGTTGTTATGTGGCGCCTCTAGTGGCTGCTGTTTCAACGAGAGCGGCGACAAGAGTTTACTCCTAGTGAGTAGGCTTTGTATTATTTGGAGGCTAAGCTTGATCCAACACCGTTGTTATCGTTTCGAAAACAGTGACACGTTAGACCGCTCGCTCACAAATGACTGTTTCCCTCAATTGTGCGCACGCCAGTGACGTGGGACGGACGAGTCCATTTGCTCGGAGGTGAGGTAGGTATGTTAACAACGTGTGCTATCAGCGACAATAGTAGATTCCATTGCGCAATGTCTCCACAGCAGTATTGCCACTATATAAGTTCCAACCTCGTAAATTAATTTAACTAACTTGATGGACACTTATTAAAATATTAACGTTCAAACAAGAAGTTACACTAAATTAATAATGGGTCTGAAGACTGTTTTAGTTTTATGAAGTTTTCTGTCTGTGATAAATCGTGTTTTGATTTGAAGCAGATGATGACCCGAGTCAAAAAAGCCTTTTCTTGTTTTCACATTTAGGATTTCCTGTGAATTTCTCTTAGATATAGCGACATGGTCTATCTGAAATTCACCCAGGGAATTGTTGGGTGATTTCCATGTTGTCAGTTTCCGGCGGGGTTTCTCAAATTGGGTGGACGTGATTTTAAGACTGAAATTTTCACAGATTTATCTGCCTTTCGCCGTTCTTGTTTGTGCGTCTGTGGGCGGTATGTTGTCCTGTGATGTTACTGTATTTCTTTTCCTTGCCCAACTGGGCGTTAAAATCACCTAGAAGAATTTTCACATGTTTTGCAGGAATTTTGTTCATGGTATCTTCAAGGTCTTCCCAGAATTTTTCTACCATTTGTGGGTTCTTCCTGTTCTGATCAACTGTAGGTGCATGTACATTGGTTATTGTGTACATTTTGTTTCCTGCCTTTATTGTGAGGGTTGACATTTTCTCGTTCTTGGAGTGGAGATTTACTATGGAATCTTTGATGGATTTGTGTACGACGAATCCTGTACCAAAGATATATCGGTTTGAATTGGGAATTTTAGTGGCGGGTTTTCCTTTGAAAATTGTATAGTTTTCCGAGTCGAAGTGATTTTCGTCTCTGAATCGTGTTTCCTGTATACCACAAATTTTATGTCAAATTTATCAAGGGTGTCTGAGGTTTTTGAGTTTACCAACTTTTTGCAGTGTGTTTGTGTTAAGTGTGCCGATGTATACTTTTCATTTTCAAGGTTTTTGAGAAGCTCCGATTCTTCTTTTCATGACAGGCCTGATCCCCCGGAATCCGATGATCAGGTCCATTTCTCAGTTTCTTAACCGAGGCCCGGGGTAGCGGATTCTTTTCCTTATGTGCTGCCATGATTTTTGGTTTGAAATGGGTTTGTGGTGAGCTCTGAAGAGAACACAGGCTTACGACTGGAGTTTTGAAGTCCAGAAGAAAGAAGCAGCCGCGCCGACTCAGCGAACAGACGCTGACCAGAGTACCGGCGAATCTCACACAGACGTGTCTGGATTTTTGTGCTAGATTTGTCCGCCCTGAGTATTTCATTTCCCCAGTACCACCCATATCTGGGAGGCTTTCCCCTATCCGCAACCTAGGGAGGCGCCCGATGGGGGGGGGGTCTAGTAACCCCGCACGGGATTATTATTATTATTATTATTATTATTATTATTGTAGTTTCCTTATTGTATTAATCATGTTTGTTGTTAAAAGTTCGATTTTTTTAATTTAACCTGAAGTCACTTATTGGTGCCTAATTATTTTCATTATCTAGAAGATTACTTTTTGATCAAGTCACCGACTTACAATTTGAATAGAATAATGGTGACAGTACTATTTTTGATGTGATTAGTTTGCGTAATTAATGAGATTAAAATGTAACACAAAGGTAGCTAAAGTGAAATTCATGGTGCTCTGTTGTGTTGTTGAAAGATATTTTAGGTTAATTAATGAGCTTAAAAGTTATTAGAAAACACAGTTTTTTTAATGAAGAAAGTATTTGCATTCAGTTATGTTCTTTTAAAGATTTGAAAATTTCGTAAATGCAAATGAGACAGTCTGATGATTGTTGTGTGAGGCATGTCACCAGTGTCAGTGACTGATGGATAATTGATTTTGAATATCCCAACTGAAGTATTTCATACAAGTCGGACAAAATATTTCAGCAGCAGATAGACACTATTTTTCTTGGCTCGACGATCATTTGAATATAGATTGGTCACTATTATTCTGTGCAAGCTGCAAATTTTAAAATAACCTTAGTAGTCATTACTTTTTAAACATTCGAAATTAGTATTCAATCAGATTACAATTTTAATTATAGTTTTGTCATTAACAGTGTTCCTTTCATTTATTTGTTACCCGCTCCACTCCAAACAATCACACACATGTAATTCTGCAGTGTTCAATGTTAGATGTGTGTGACCTATTTAAAGAACAGAATAGCACTAATATTCATACTGTAACTAGTTTTGTAGGAAAGATTTTTATATTGCATCAAAGCTGCTTTTATTTTAAATGCTGTCTAGTTTCGGGCTATGTCCATTTTCTTAAGCCCCATTCATATATATTTTATTTGGATACTGCGTAGGCTTATTTAATAGATAAGGCTATCACACAATTTTCGTTGGAAAATTTAATCAGTAACAATCACACCACACGTAACCAGCGAGACATTCTTGCTCAAATACAATGTTACGTTTCAATATAGTCTCGTTTTACCAGCAGAGACTTTTGAAGCGGCTGCTTAGAGTACTGGAAACATCACTGCTTCCCGTGCTGTAGTCATAGGCTTCAACCCTGTCAAACACGATTATTTTAATTTATAAATCTAAATTACACCGACTGTTGTTTTTATTCATGTAATTAAGTTCTAATAGCTTGTTACGTATGTTTCATATTAGTACTAATTCGTTATTATCCATCCTACGATTCATTTCTTTGATTGGAATCATTAAGGAAGTGCCAAGGAGGACTGTTGACTCGTGGAGAGATGGCTTAGCCACAGTCTGAGGGACATTTCCCGAAAGAAACTTAAAATTGTGGCCGGAACCGTGATTTGAACTCGGGACTTTTGCCTTTCGCGAGCCCAGGTTCAAATTCAGGTTCCAACACGCAATTCTAATGTGCCAGAAAGTTTGATATCAGCGCGCGCACACCGCTGCAGAGTGAAAATTTCATCCCGGAGTGTGATATTTCCAGGTAGGACAACCAATGACAGCGAGAAATTACAGTTTAATTTTGCACTGTATCTGAAATTTTGTTTCAGTTTACTCATAGAGGTATAAGCTTTATTCGCCGTGATCGAAGAAACCATTGCTTTAGTTTGCTGGAAATGGTTGAACGCCTTACTGTTCGGTAATAGTACATCACGTGTGGTTAAGTTTCAACATGGAATTGTTGACTACAAAACGCGTCTTCCGCTACAGTTTACTTACTGGTTACTAAACATGTGATTCAAAGATTAGACCGTCATTTGACAGATATTTTATTTTCACAATCCGGATTTCGGCTTTTAGGCCATTATCAAGCTTACACTGTAATTACAATAACCATAAGCATCAAAACAGTGGGTGAAAAGTTAAAGCATTGAAATTATTTTAATGTGAAAAGCAATATAAATTATTATACTCAAAAATAGTCCAATTATTTGGTATATATGGAAGACCAAAATGTCTTTTTTCAATATATGCTTGCATATACATAAATATGCAAGTTATCATTAAGTAAAGCGTCAAAGTAAGAAAACATAAATATTGAAGCAAAATGGAGCATTGCTCTGGTGACTTTCCATTATGCAACTGAAGTACTGCTTCTATTACAGCGAGATATAATCATAAATCAAAGATTACATAGATCGAAGTAGAGTCAAAGTACAGAATTTAAATGTGTTATGGAGATGACTAAGTTTCTGTTTACGTGGGTATCTATCTTTGGGGGTGGATCTTTATGTGATGTAAACATAGTTAACATTACGTGTTATCGACTTACAAAATAATACACACATCAAACAAAATACAAAATATTGCGTTAATCTGTACAATTGTTTGGATACACAGTATTCTATTTCCACTAGCGGCATAATCTAGTTAATATTACAAATGATTAACTTCTAGGTGGTAATATCCTTTTTAAACAAAACAAAAGTATGCCAATCAATCATATAGCTAGCCAAATATATAATATTACATTCAACATTCGTTTATGTTGGGTAAACAATTGTACACAATTTTGATTCAAAGGTAGTGATATATACATTTTCATTTAACAAGGTATTACAGATTATATCCGTTGAATACATTATCATCCTGTGTATTAGGTACAAATGAGAACCACATACTTGAGATTATAAGGTGCAAACATTCACAGACATTAATTAGGATGAATCATGTAATCATAATTATATGTGAGAATATATAATATTTTACAGATGGAGATTTACATATTTGTTATTAAGTACTCTTATGTGAATATACAATATTCCCTGAAAATTGCTGAGAGTTACGAGAATACAGGGTACTATATGTTAGATAGTGAGTTTTATATCTAATTGTGATTAATCTAAGTTAATGCAGTCTACGTTTTTAGCACAAGCCGGAACAGTAATATTGACTGATATAGAAGTGAAGCATAACAGAACTGTATCATCAGGACTGTACAACCACAAGCATCTAAAGGTTCAGTACTCTCTTGATCTGTAATGAAAGTATATGTTGACTAATTACTTCTTTTAGTTGCAGACCTTGTCCACAGTCTTGTTAGTCACTGGCCATGTCTGTCTACTGCCGCATCCCAGATATATAAAAGTAACCTTGTAAATTTATTTTCAGCTAACTTAGTTGCAGCACATATGCATGGCGGTATGCGACACACACAAACGCCGATTAAAGAATCAGCACAAGTAACTTCGAAAACTACTAATAATTCGACAGGTCACCGCTGTATGTTTTTCAAGGCCTTTGTACCTTACTGTAGCAAAACATGACAGTAACAGGCGAAAATCCAATATTTTGTTGAGAAGGCAAAAGCCCTCACATTCACGTGTTGGTAAAGTTATGCGACCTAAGTGCAGTGGCCATCTGACTCTAAACTTACAAACTACTTATAAGAACAACAAACACATCCATGCTCATGGGAGGACTCTAATCTCCGACGGCGAACAGCCGCGCGCGCCGCAGCAGCAAGGCACATTAGTGCGCACGGCTATTCCGTCGCGGCTCAAAGGATCTAAACATTTCATTCTGGTGCGATAATTAACCGTATAATGCCTAGTGGAGCTACATACCTTATTTTTTCCATTATTCATTTGTAGCTGTTTGTATAGATAGTGTTACATATGCTAGTAGCTCGTCCTAGAAATTATGAATTGCAGAGTGCTATTGAATCATTTCGACAGCTGCATTGAGTGGTTCCTATCATGTGCGTTTTTTACATTTGTATTCCTGCTTTGCCATGTAAAAGTAGTCAGTCACATACTACTGTTGCATTATGAGTTACCTTCTGGAAAGATGAGAGGCTTAATAGTGACATTTATTCCATCGCGTAGAGCATTGAAGCACTATACAGCTCACCAACTATGAGCTTTTTGTTGCTAGTCTAATATATATGGCTGAACCGATTTGGCTAATTTTAGTCTTTAACTATTCGTGTAAGTCCAGGAAGGTTTAAACGGTGATAAAATATGGAAAAGTTGTCCGGAAAAGAAGGAAAATCAAACCTTTTTGCAGTGAGCTATCAATACCGTTCAACTGCGATTAAATTTGGTACATTTAATATTGAAAGCAAAAGGAGGGGTTGCAGCAAATAAAAAATTTGGAAAAGTCACTCGGAAAGTAGGAAAATTTAGGAAAAACCTAAAGCGATTTTTTCCAATGAATAAAAATCAATTGCCACATGGTTGTAAGATTATCACTTGAGTACGGCTTGCGAGGACAAGGTTTGTATGAAATAACTTTTTTTGGAAAATTACCGGAAAATTGTAAATTTGAGAAAAAACTGAAAGTGCGTTTTTCAATGTGTGTTTGAATTCAGCACTATAACTGACTATTCGTACGACGGAGCGGGATAATTCTTTTTTGTTTTGTTCCTTTTCAATAAAAATAGGTACAATGAAAAAGTAAAGTACGGAAATTCGAACCAAGTTCCTTTTTGAATGCGTTTCTAAATGTATTCAACACTATGAGAACCGGTCATCCAATTGCGATAAAATTTTGATCATTTAACGTTCAACCAAAGATGAATTTGGGAAAGTTACCCGGAAAATGTGAAAATTCGCGAGAAACCGAAAGAGCTTCTTGCAATGGAATATCAATATCATTCGTCTGATTGCGATAAAATTTTGTATATTTTCGTTCAAGGCAAGAGTAACGTTCTTATTAAATACAAATTTGCAAAGTTTCCCGGAAAATGTAAAAAAAAGATATCAGAAAGAAATACATTTTTCTACGAATTATCAATACCACTCTTCTGATTGCGATAAAATTTTGCACGTTCGACGTTCAAAGCGAGAGGAAGGTTTGAGTGAAGTAAAAGTTTGGGATAGTTGGCCAGAAAATTGGAAAATTAGTGGAAAACTGAAAGAGCTCTTTTCTTTGAGATATCAATAGCATTCGTACGAATGCGATAAAATTTTGATGATTTGACGTTCAAAGCAAGATTACATACATATTAGTAATTGCGAAGCATTGCCGGGTCGACTAGTAGTGTATAATAATTGAGGATTAAAAAAAAATATTTTTCTCGTTATATAAGCACCGTACATTAAACGTGATAGTTTTTATAGCTTCAATAAAAAATCACGCATTAAAGGGTTAAGATGTAAACGGAGGATAAGCCGAGGCTCTCCAATAGCGTGGCACCTCGCGGGTTTCAGTCTTTTCTGTTTCAGACAGATTCATAAGTCGCTATTCATTGCCGAGTCCACATTTGTTTTCCACCAAATCTGTGAGCTACCTCGGCCTCTCCCGTCCTCCTGCCCCGGCCGTTTCCATATTTCCCTTATTTCCTTCACCCCCTACCGGAAAAAGATATGTATTTTACCTCGCCGGCGGTGGGTTTCTTCATGAAGTTTTAACTTTTTTCCCTTCTATCGGGAGCCGTTGAAATGGCAGAGTAGCGATTCTGTGTGTCTTGCAAGTTGGAATAATTTAGGTTTGGAAAAGTTGTGCCTGCGTGGAATGTGGTACGAGTTGGAGGCGGCGACGGCGGGGTTTAGTATTCGGAGCGCGGGTACGCCGCGGGGAGCAGAGAGCGGGCGACCGCAGACTACGCCTCCAAGACCGCAGGCACTCGCGGGGGCGAGCCAACCAGAGCCCTCTCTCTCTCTCTCTCTCTCTCTCTCTCTCTCTCTCTCTCTCTCTCTCTCTGTGTGTGTGTGTGTGTGTGTGTGTGTGTGTGTGTGTGTGTGTGTTAACGGAAACGGCCGGAACGCGGAGCACTGAGCGACCATGAGACACCGTAGTTTCCGCTCTCGCAACGAACAATATACTGTCCGCGCAAACTAAGTTGACGCTCGGCGTGGTGCTTGATGGGAATGACAGTACTGGTATTTTCTATTTAAGGTCGTTCCCATCAGCCACCGCGCCGAATGTCAACCACAGTATAAGAGTACGACGTGCGCTTATAGCCCAAGCGAAAAAAAATTTTTCCCCAGAGATACTACCTGTTGGCATTAGGCAAGGATCTAAAACGTTCATGAAGTACCAACCTACTTGTTCAGTACGCATGTAGAGATGCCAGCAGACGACGCTGTTCTGAGTATTCTGTGTACGTTTGCAACAGAAATTAAAGTTATCTTGTTAGGTCCTTAGTTAATCACACACATATGTTGAATTCCAATTCCAAAGAAAGCAAGTGAAGACAAAGTGTAAAAATTACAGAACTATCAGTTTAATAAGTCATGGATACAAAATACTAACACGAATTATGTACAGACGAATGGAAAAACTGGTAGAATCCAATCTCGGGGAAGATCAGTTTGGATTTAGGAGAAATGTAGGAACACGAGAGGCAATACATTACGACTTATCTTAGAAGATAGGCTAAGAAAAGAGAAACCTACGTTTTTAGCGTTTGCCGATTTCGAGAAAGCTTTTAACAATGTCGACTGGAAGACACTTCTAAATTATGAAGAAAACCAGACAGGGGTTATTAGAGTCTAAGGGCAAGAAAGGGACGCAGATGTTGGGAAGGGAGTAAGACAGGGTTGTAGATTTTCCCTAATGTTGTTCCATATATGCATTGAGCAGGCTGTGAAGGAATAGAAAGAAATTTGGAGAGGGAATTTAAGTTCAGGGAGAAGAAATGAAAACTTTGCGGTTTGCCGATAACATAGTAATTTTGTCAGAGACTGCAGAGGATTTGGAGTAGCAAATGAATAGAATTAACAATGTCTTGAAGATATAATATGAACATTAACAAGAGTAAAACGAAGGTAATGGAATGCAATGACAGAAAATCAGACGATGCTGAAGGACTTAGATTAGGTAATGAGACAAAAAAGTAGATGAATTTTGTTATTTGGCTAACAAGATAACTTATGATGGCCGAAATAAAGAGGATATGAAATGCAGAATGGCTATGGAAAAAAACCGTTTCTAAATAAGCAAAACTTATTAACATACAATATTAATCTAAATGTTAGGAAGTCCTTTCTGAAAGCATTTGTCTGGAGTGTAGCATTGTATGGAAGTGAAACGTGGACGATAAGGGGTTCAGATAAAAAGATGATAGAAGCTTTTGAAATGTGGTGTTACAGACGAATGATGAAAATTAGATGGGTAGATCACGTAACTAATGAGGTGCTTAACCGAATCGGGGAGAAAAGGAGTTTCTGGCACATACTGAGTAAGAGAAGGGATAGATTGGTTGGACACATTCTGAGACATCCAGGAATTGTCAACTTGGCATTAAAAGGAAGCGTGTGGGGGTAAAAATCGTAGAGGGAGACCGAGAGACGAATACAGTAAGCAGATTCTAAAGGATGTAGGTTGCCGAAAGTATTCTCAGATGAAGAGACTTGCACAGGACAGGATAGGGAAGGGTAGCGTAGCGTGGAGAGCTGCTGCAAACCAGTCAGCGGACTGAAGACCACAACAACAACAATCAGAAACAAACTACCAAATATTGGTGACAAGGAATATCGGTGTAATCACACTCTCGGAATTCGCGACATTTTCGAAACTAAGCAGCAAAATATTAGGGAGGAACAAGAAATATCAGCCTTTCCCTACCCTCGTGGATATTCGGAAATAAATAGCCAAATCTTTCTGACTAGCTAATAGTGTAGCTCTAAATGTCTTACACATTTCACTTACCGGCAATTTAAACGTCCCTATAGTTTTGTCTCTAACCATATTCTAGAAAATCGCAACACATTTGGAACAAAGGTTAAATATTTGTGAGAATGAAGAACATAAATGTCATTACTGATCGCACCACTTTCAGCAGCAATTTCATTCTCTGTTCTTCAGTCTCACATAAATCATCAAATCGATGTTACCAACTCCTGAGACAGCACATAAGAGTACTGGATGACATAATACTGTTATGTGAATAAGAAAACGCCACAGAGTGTTGTGGATAAATAATTCCTACAATGTGTTAAAAACAAGAATTTTTTTTTCTTTTTTTAAATGGGACGGGTTTCGAGCGCAGCACCTCCCGCCTGGTATCCCACCACTCTATCCATTACGTTACAGCAAGTCGACGCCAATAGTCATGTCATATCTTATATAGCCGTTCCCACATGTTTGTTTCTCAGTGTTAATATGATTTTAATTACATTTAATTATAGTAAACTGAGCCAGAGATTATTTTCTAATCCGTATTTCATTCTTTTGTTGTCCTGAAACGATTAACTGCGAATTATAAAACCAAAATTGAGATATACGGCAAATCAAGATGGCGTCTGTGACATGGAAGGAACAAGTGCATACCGTTTCGACGTCACTTTCCAAGTCGTTCATTGGCTAATGTAACAGCCAATGTCTTTGGAGGGGAAACATTTTTGCTTGGGATCACCTGTCGACTTTGACCAACTGCGTCATGTATTAAATTTTGTCAGATGTATTTGTTTGTTTACTACTTGCACAGTCTAACATATACAGTCTCGTCACTCACTAGTGTGAAAGTTGCAACGACCGCTCCTAGTGGTGGGCAAGCCTCCGAAGGGGTGATGTTTGTTTATAGTTATATGCAGTGCTCTTTTTCAGGGGGGACGCGGGGGGACGCGTCCCCCTAAACATTTTATGTCCGAGGGAGGGTTCCAACCTCCGACGCGGGAGGTCGCACTATCCGCAACGTGACGCTCCAGAATTGTGAAGCTCTCAAGGCAGTAGAAGAGCTGAACTTCGGAGGAATTACACCTGAAAGGAGAGCAAAAAGCAGACATCTTGAACCCAGGAGGTTTTATGATTGCCTGAAACAGCGAATGGAGAATCTTCTGCAGACAAAAGATATTGCTATCTCTGAATGTGCAGAAGTGTTGGACACATTGACTTGGCCTGAAAGCCCTGCAGTAACATATGGTGAATCAAGTGTAAAAACCTTATGTTGTCGTTTTGGTCTTCCAGAGAGAGTGACGCTTAGAGGATATAGAGATTATTTGATGGAGAAGAAAATGCCAGCATCGCTCCTTCTCAATGCAGTGAAATATGTTCCCATTTCTAATAGCGAATGTGAACGTGGGTTTTCGCAAATCTCATTATCCCACCTACAACAGCTTCACTTCATCTCGCTACTGTCAGCAATCGGATGTTTGTTAAATTGGTTGGTCGTCCATTGCAGGTGTTTCAACGCATGGGCTTTGTACACTCTTGGTATATGAAAGGCAGACATCTCCCTACTGATACCAAGTGTAAAGTAAGAAGGCGTGCTGACTACAGCAGTCGTGAATTGATGTCCATTTGGAAACTGTTGTAATGCTAGGTGATGTTAGTTAAAATGTTCAAATGTTTGTAAAGCTTATGGGAAAAATAAGGAGTCATCAGTCTCTAAACTCACAAACTACTTATGAACTACCTTATACTAAAGACAGCACAAACATCCATGCCCGAGGGGGGATTCGAAACCCCGACGGGGAACGGCCTCGGGCATCGCAAAGTAGCGCCTCAATGCGCTCGGCCGCGGCGATGTTAATTATAATGTGCCGCTAGTTTTATAGTTCAGGGGAGTTTACTGTCACGTGTGTCAGGAAATGGGAATTAAGGAATAGTAATGTGAACTGCTGCTGTGATACCAACAGTTGTTACAGTAACTAGATGGTGTTTTACAAATAATATTAAATATTAGGCCACTTTATTACAATTTCAAGTACAGAAAATGAAATCCTTGATATGTAGACACATTACATAGCATGTCTTTAATAATCAAACTCCTCATCAATGTTTTCCTGTTCCATTGTATCGTCACTACCATCAGTTATCAATGACTGATAAAAACTCGAATATATTGGAGGCACAAATTGCAGTAAGCCTTGAACTTTTCTGCCTTAATTCTACATCCAGACTGTCAGTCTGCAAGCTTTCTAAATCGTTCACGGTACTTCTCTAAGCTAACTCCCACAGGTTTCTCAGTTTGATTGTACGAATATTTTATATATACAGAATGTTCACCACTCACTAATCTAACCACCATTATATTTCTGATGTCTGCATGCTTTTTGTCAACAGTAACGTTATTTATGACGATACTGTTCATTATAGGCGACAAAGACACGAAGTCGTCTTCCTTCATTTCAACCACAATTAATGGGTTCGTTTGCTTGATCTTTCTTATAAATTCAACCCGTTTTGCTGGAGTGTACACGCCCTGTTTCTTTCTTTTCAGTTTCTCAGTAATAAAAAATCCCTGAAATTTATCGAAGGTGTGACGAGGGAGGAAAATTTGTGCTCAACAACATAAAAACTTATTTTATCTAGGAGGTACAACCACAGACCTAGGATAATATAGTTTTTATTTTGTCCAACACACGAATCAGAATAAATGATGAGCCTATGATGACGTTCTTCCTTCACCATGTCTAAAGCCTTTAAAACGCAGCTAGCTATTTCATCGGCCGCTCTAGATGCAACATTCTCGGACCACAAACACTTCTCATCACTACAACGGTGACTACAGAAATTATATGTCCATTGGCGATGTACAGTATCAAATGTTCAAATGTTTGTTAAGCTTATGGGACTTAACTACGGAGTCATCAGTCCCTAAACTTACAAACTACTTATGAACTACGTACGAACTAGGACGGCACAAATATCCATGCCCGAGGGGAGATTCGAACCCCCGACCGTAGTGGCCGTGCAGACCGTGACTGGAGCGCCTCAGTCCCCTTGGCCACCGCGGCCGGCGATATACAGTATATGGTGCTGGCAGTGCTTGCATGCACAAAACGAGTGCCTCCCAACCACCCTGTTTCGGCTCATTTTTCAGAGCATTGTATGCAGCTTCAGCTCTCTCAAAGTGTAGTTTGATGTCTGTGGATTCGGTGTTATTATGTGCCTTATCAGAATCACAATTACATGTATCAATCGACGGCAGTTTAAAACCAATAGTATGTAGGACCCGCTCGGATTCTGCGTGATGTGTACCTTGGAAACATTTAAATGTGATTTCTAACTTTTTTTTTTTTCTCTCGTTATCAATGGCATGAGATCTGTTAGAATACTTGCCTCTTCTATCCTGTCTAGGCTCATGTACAGTTACATGTGTTGTAGATTCATGACTCTCAGTGTAACATTCTTAACTGTTACGGGCAGTCCTCAAATGTTTAACAGGAATGGCATGAACAGCCAAAAATACAGTTCTACACACAACCTCAGTAACCGGAGTGTCAAGAATAAAATACCTGAAAGAAACCTCCCTCTGATTTACTGTTTGATGCACTTTGGATGCACTTTGTTGCAATTATAAGGCCACACTAAACCAAATAAATAAGCATTTTGCTTATTATAATCTCCCAACCGATAAAGCTCAATAAATATTGCCGCCTCCTGTTCTTCATTCCATGTTGACTATTTGCAGAAACTAGTTTTGCAGCTTGTATCATTGGAAAAAATGTTCAAATCTGTGTGAGGTTTCATGCGGCCAAACTTCATGGTTATCAGTCGCTAGACTTACACACTAATTACTTGACTAACTTAAACTGACGTAAGCTAAGGACAACACAAACACCCATGCCCAAGGGAGGATTCGAACCTCCGACCGTAGCATATCATTGGTAGTACGAAACACTTTTCCTAAAAAAGCAGCAAATATAATATGCTCTCTTTTTCAATGAGTAGGCACATGCCACTGTGCTGGAAACAAAATGATTCCACAGGTGGCATGTGCCCCTTTTCCACTGGGCCTCTAAGTTTTCAACAGTCAAAACGTAATAAAAAGAAAAGTATAAATAGAAAGAAATTAAAAGTTGATTGGTGATCATGTGAACAGTTGTTTTAACTTTTATTTAAATCTGAATATCAGCAGTTTACAATGTGAGCTGATAATAGTCTTTAAAATTTGTCATTGGTGGGATAGCAAATGGACATAACATTGAATGTCCACCAACATTTTACAATAATCTTGTGAATTTTGCATTGCGTACCCACTGATAAAACAATTTTCTGCATGATGAAACACCCATAAATGTTACATCATTAAAACTTATAAAAATTGCAATGAAAGAGCGTCATGGGTGGGACAAGGAATTGTCACACGTAGGACACATGTGAAGTACAATTTGTTAAAATATATTTTAGTTTATCAATTTTAGATGAATAAGTAATTAACATATTTAGACCTTACTTCTTATTTAAACAACTTTGTAGGGGTTTTGTTACCAATATAAAATTTCAATACAGTATTACTTTAAAGTCCTGAGTACCTAATTATTTCACTTTAAAAAATCCACCACTATTAATGTAAGGTACACCGTAGTTTATTAGTTAAATTTTCAGCTGTATTAAAAATTGATTCATTTGAATCACGGGACACCACCCATCTTTACTATTTCGGGAACCAAACAAGGTTACAAAAGATTTTAGTGTAGTTTTTATAGTTGTTGATAGGTGTGGACGGTTTTTGTTCTATTGTGTCTTTTATTGGTGTTTCACAGGTCAAAATATGTGTAATAAAGTAAATTGAAGAGTCCGATAACGTTTTTTCGTAATTAGACATGTTTCGGTTCATTATATCTAATATCTGAGTACCTCCAAATTTTTTTTTAGAAAAAGAGCACTGGTTATATGTGTAAGTAATTAACGAAATAGTATAATTTTTGGGTTACAAGCATTAGTAAAATATCAAGAGACATATATAGTAAGGAAATTAATGTAAAAATAGACCAATTAACTGATTCAGTGGTATAACGAAGAACATCCTCATGAACCAACACTTAGGAATGAGTTTACATTAGCAGCTTATTCCGCAGAAGTAAGAATATAAACATAAGAGAAACAAATTTCTGTTATGCTCTGTTCTTACTATGACACTTTGACAAATATCAATTCGGTGTGGTCTAATGATTCCACATATTTAGGCTTCACTCGTCTTTCTTATACCCGCATATTCTTTTGAGTGTGATTAAAAAGACAATGTTTTTGAAGATTCTTGCCGTTTGGGGTTCGGCTATAGCAACAATTGTGGAATTAGGTTCTTGTTCCTTGAAAACAGTTTGTTTTTTTCATTTTTCTTGCCGCGTTTGTGACGTTTTCTTCAACTACAGCTATGGTGCTTGATTTGATATGTTAAATACTGTAGTTATTGCATTCTGTATCCTACGTCCCACCCTCACCCATTTTACTGGAATAGTACTGTACGAAGGTTAACGTTCCTTAGTAGAAAAGCGACGTCTTTCTGCCAAGAGCAAGTATTCTGGTGTTTTCCAGAATGAAATGAAATTATTCACTAAAATCCTGTAGATAATTGTAAATGAGCTCTTCAGAACTGTACCGTTTCGTACCTTGTCAGGGATCTTAAGAAACCGAAAGAGACAAATGAGGAGCTATTTTTAATTATTACCTATTTTATAGCTCTACAAACGTTCCCTAATGTAAAAAGTATGTTAAAGGCAATATAAATGATACTATTCGCACTCATCAAATATCGTATTCAGGAATGTAGCTTGCCGGCCGCTTGGAGCACTGCTGTAGCAGTGTAAAACAAAAATCTGCTGGAGTGTCTTGACTAAGTGTTAGACTGTGTGTCAACTTTATTCAGACGGACAGATGCAGGCCGAGCAGTGGAAGAATCGAAATGGAAAACGTTCTGTAATACATTTCGGGAAATAAAAGTGATACCACCTTACGAGGGATGGGGGGGGGGGGGGGTGTTCGAATGAAAAGATACGAAACGTCTTAACAACCAAACCGGTTTGAAATTTGAATACGCCGCTTTGGGATAACAGTGTGACTTCTATGGACGCGAAGCATGCGTCGTCACGTCCACATAAATTCAACGCTGTGCCCTCAGCCTGTAAGGTGATGCTAACTGTGTTTTTTAGACGTCCGATATGATACTCCTAGAATTCTTCTAGCACGGCGCTAGTTGCCCTAGGCTATTAGCGGCCTAACAGTGACGTGTACTCTGAGAAAGTCCGTAGCACTCGCAAGTCCAAGAGCAAGAGCAAACTGTCTGGGCTAGAGTTGCCAGATTAAACTCGAGGCAGGCCCGTAGACCAGACGTGCCCCCTTTCCCCTTGACCAATGACTCACCCCCCCCCCTCCAACTGCGACCAACTCCGTCTCCCTCCAACCAGGATTACACGTCAATTCTAAAAGAAAAAAAAAAATTATCTCCTCCCTCCCAGCAAGTATCCCATCCCCCCTCCCCCCCGGTGGAACATTGCTAGGGGTGGCCTTCACATGCCGCAGCTGACCGCCAGTTGCTGTGGATCAACAATAGGCACACTTCAGTCGGCTTGGCAGCAGAAGTGGCGGCAGCATCAAAGCTGCTCACAACAGCTGCGCCTTCCAAGAGTCGCCGCTTGCGACTCTACGTACTGTGAAGGATCGCGCGCCACCAAGAAGAGCTTCTCACTCTAGCTCCACAACTTGCTGCCGCGTAAAGAAGTAAACTTGAGGGCATAAAATGATTAAACTTAATAGTGCTGTCCTTTCTATGAGAGATAAATACGAGATTATTACTGTACTAAAAGATCACCCACGTTCCCCAATTAGTTCGGATAATCTACGTTCTAATGTAATATCAATTAAACATTATACACCGAAGTACAGGATATCAACAACGATCGCGAATTGTATAGTGAATTGATCGACAGTGCTATACTACGTACGGCGAGAGTTGAGCTCTGACAGGTAACTGCGCAGTTACCAGGTTCGACAGGGAAGTGCAGTGGCCAGTGACTGGTGCTTCGTTCCCCATTATGTTGTACTTATGCGAAAATTACTTCACTGTCGTGACATAAGTAAATAACAGTGCACTGCGGGAGATTTGGACAATGGCATGATATCTTAAGAACCTGTCATTACTTTTTACAATACAAATTGATCCATTTACGTTCACGCATCCACCTACAGGGCCCAATGTGTAATTAAAAAATACTTCATACATTTTGGTGAGGCGATCCTCGGCAGCAATATATTTTGATAAATGGATATTTGTACCCTTTCTGTTATGTTCGTCCTTAGTTTAAGTTACGTTAAGTTCGATGTAGATCGTGGCTACATGAGCCTAGTACATAAAAAGCGTCGTTAAAAAAAAAGTTAAGATGAAGGTTACATTCAAGCCCGGAGATGAGAGTCATTGGCCCGTAGACCCAGAGAATCCATTCCAAACCCGGGCACTCCGGGCGGCGCCCGGAGATCTGGCAACCCTAGTCCGGGCTGCTCATTGAGGGAGTTTGTAGCGTCTCTAATTTTCTGTAATATTTCAGTTTTTATAAATTATCTGTAAACCGCAATAGTGTTTACACGGTACTTATAAAGTTAACACGTTCGCTGCGGCTGACGCTTATAAGCGTTTCCGCCATCAACACGCCAGAGCGGGTAACACTTATAAGCGGCGCGTCCGCTAGCTGAGTACTCAGTTTAGTTTGTTCGGCTGTGCACTCTAGTTAGTACAAGCCACCAACGAAATATCACTTAACGTTTACTTGTCTGCAGTTCTGCATTTTCGTCTTAAGTGGTCTGTGTTGTGCATTGTTTACAATGGCGGCGAAGCAACCGACACCAGTGCCTTCTAACCAGAGAAAGAGGGAGGGGGATGGTGGGGGGTGCGAGCGTGAAGGTCGGGGTGAGAGTTTAAAATTGGGAAAGATTAATTTTTAAAACTCACAACCACCAGGCGCGAACCAGATTCCTAAACATGCAAAAACACTGGAACTGTGATTGCGACTGTTTGACTCGTTTTCTAGGGGATGATATCACACGTTCGCAGCTTTCCTTCCCTGCATATGATTAACAAAACAAATTCATAATAAAATCAACTTCATGAGAGAAAAGGGTGTACTAACTACTATTTTTGAAAACACGTGAAAGTTCACTTTATGTTGTTTATTTCACAATATTTGAACCCTGTGGCTGATACGTCTGTACGTCGACACATTTACCAAATAAAGTTATAGCTCGTGAGCCCCCATACAAAATGAATATTTGTGGCGAATTGTTTTCACACCACGTGGCTGTCTCAAACACCGTTTATGTTCATGCCTATGCGACGACACGTTTTACATTAACAAATCACAGTCACTTTAATTCAATGCGATGCACACCTTGTTCCACCGGCTAAATATTCACAAACACACAGTAGCACTCGATTTAACTTGGTACAGTCTACGACGAGCAACCACACGTGGCGATTGCCACAGACAAATCTCCAGTCACCACCTCGAGATCCACATGCCGACTGATGCAGTGCGACGCCGCCCGGCTAGCCACCCCACGTGCTCCCGTCTCCTCACTTCCTGCCCTCGCGCGCATGCGTCCCAAAAGCTCAACCGCCGGGGCTTTTTCCCCTACGTCATCAACTTCCCCATGTGAGCTGTTCTAACCGATTTGCCAACGTACAGCGCTCAGCCAATACATTTCTAAAACTTTACTTAAAATCAAAATAATTACACTACACATTAAACAAATATCTTCTTACGTTTTTATATTAGTATAAACATCCTTTGTACTATTTATTATAATCGTGCAATTTCTTATATGACAGATAAGTGATTTAACTGAATATTTCAAGGTAAAATACACAAGATTAATTGAAAATAAAATGAGAAATAGTTAATATATTATTTTTATAAACAAACATTGCCATGCAAGTTGTGTAACTGTCTTGTATTCATTGGTAATTTATTGCTTTTCATTGTCAAACATTACGCCAGATGTGACTATATCAGCTAATGTATTGTTTGTCAACAGGCCATTTTGTAATGAGGGCCTTAAAGGTTCCTAACTGCATCGTATTACTTCAAATGCAAGTAGTATTAGAATATTTTATTTCACGCTGTGAACTGCACTGCACCTGGCACTCGCCATTGTCCCTCTCTCTCCTCACCGGAAACGAACTGGAAAATCCTAAGCTGGAACAAGCCACCAACGTCGGCCTGCTCGCTGGCCTCCCGTCAGCTACAAGCACACAGCAAATCTCAACGTGGAGAATTTCTACCTATGGCCTAACTATAAATGTTGTCACCCAACTGTGTACATACATTGCTACCATAATTAATAACGTTAAAATTGTGTAACATTTAGTGCATTGTCATGGTCAATGTTTGCAGTGAACTTCATACTGTTTAATTATCAAATGCTATTAATTATCAAATGCTATTAATTACCAGTATTTCTATTGGGTGGTAATCTTACAGGGGGAAGAGTGAACAATATACGCTTATAAGCGTCAGACAATTCGGCATGCAGCTAAAGCATACTTGCATTTCCATATCTAGCACCACTTGTTGCTGTCAATATTACGTACGTGCACAACATGAAAACTTGCCGGAGTCTGATTTCAGCTCTCAGCGCACGTGCGCTTACGGGCGTCCGCTTAGAGCATTAGCGGCCTGCGCAGGTGACCGCAGCCAACATGTTAAGTAAATTTCTCTATTAATTTATCTTATTTCTGATTATTCGTACTGTTATTCTGCATTGTATAAGTTTTTTCTACGTATTTTACGGTAAAAATATTAAAGGTAATTGATTTTGTGAACTGGCGACAGATACATTGTAAGTAGCGCAATAGTCTTTGGAAGTATCGTTCGATTGAATAGTAAGCGCTCTGACTACGGGAGAGTAGTTGCGAGCAGTAGCGCGTGCGAGTTCGTAAGTAGCAGTAAGGAGAAGCTGTTGGTGAAGGCAGTCATGTGTTGCGGCACGCCATTATTTTTTTTTTTTTTTTTTTTTTTTTAATATTTCATTTCCTGTAATGTTTTCCTGCCTTATATTTCTTTCATAATACAAAATTTCTGATTTTTAAATTTGCTTTCGGCGTTCTCATTTTTGTAGTTTCCCTTTCTTTATTTCCGGTTATTCTTTGACTTATTTCCTGTCAATCATTTTTGCATATTTTTATACTATTAGTGAAACAGTTCATGATCCTGCATTCTGCGAGCTGCTTGCTGTTGCATCTTTCCAGTTTTATAATAAGAATATACGAGGTAAGTTAATTTCTTTTCTTAAGATTAAGAAAAGATTAACTTGAATAATGAAAGGGAAGGCAATCAGTTTAGTTGTACTCTTCGGGAATACTTTCAACAGGGCCAGAATTTTTCCAGTATATTTGTTTCCCCTTTCCCGGTGCGTTTCCGTTGCACATATTAATGTTATTAGGCTTACCTCGGGGGTCGGAGCCACCACACTGTTTTGAAGCTCAGTTTTGCACTTAGTTATTAATATTAGTCAGATTTTCGGGATACCTTACATTTGACATATTCGGGATACCGTGCGCCGCGACGGATTAGTCATGCGCGCTGGGGCGCCGTGCTGCGGTGCACGCGGCCGATCGCCGACGGGGGTTCGATCCCCCCTCGGGCATCGGTGTGTTGTCTTTATTATAAGTTAGTTCATAAGTAGTATGTTTAGGGACTGATAACTCCGCAGTTAGGTCCCAATAAGCTTAAATATTTGAACATTGACAAACTCTGTTGTAAATATTTCAAATGTTTGTTAAGCTTATGGGACTTAACAGCGATGTCATCAGTCCCTAAACTTACAAACTACTTATGAACTAACTTATACTAAAGACAACACATCCATGCCTGAGGGGGGTGGGTCGAACCCCCCGAGGTTTAACAGCCTCACGCATCTTAGCATAGCGCCTCAATGCGCTAGGCCGCTCCGCCGCGGCTTATAAATAGTCCGAGAAAGCGTTCGACAAAATGAAAAGACATGGGACGTGAGTATTGCTGTTTTATACCTTTGTCCCTGATATTAAAATTGTCGTTTAATAATGCGCATAATTGTTTAATAAATAACTCAGATTCATAACACCAAGCCCAGTGTATCGTGGCTATTACTGTATAGTTTCCATCAGTTCTACACAACCTTCAAAATAAAAAGTCAGTGCAAAGCTTCAGGGTGTATTTTGTATTGAATCTTAATGTAAATGCAACTCTGGAATAAAAAGTACTTCTGAAAGAAGTTAGTGGTATCCGAATATGTATAAACAATAATGTAAAGTTCAAACTCAACGTTGGCCAGCCAAAACTAAAGCAACAACCATGCTTGATAACAGGAGAAACGATTCGTAGCCATATTGCCACACACCTGTTAACTGACCAGGCAACCATATTGAAAGCACTAATCGCAGGTAGTTTTTTTGTGGTTTTAGGGCGCACAACTGCTAAGGGCATTAGCGCCCAGACAAGAACAGAGATTCAGTAGATCTCAAAAAATTGGTAACTGCCAGTTAGAATATCAAGAGAATGCTAAAAACAAAAGATAAAAAACAATTAAAAGGGTTAAATAGCCTTTGATAAATTGGCCAAGTTGATAAAACGCAAAACTCTAGCAGCTGCCCGTGTGTCATCAGCTAAAATTTCCTCCAGTGTAGACGGAAAGTGAAGGGCTACACGGAGATGATTAAAATTAACACAAGACAGTAAAACATGTCACACCGTCAGCAATTCACCGCAGGAGCAGAGCGGTGCAGGATCGGCGGTTAGCAAATGACGGTGGCTGAAACGGCAGTGACCGATCCGCAACCGGGCCAGGATGACCTCCTCCCGCCGAGAGGGGCGTGAGGAGGTCCTCCAAGCAGTTGGGATCAGTTTTACAGTTCTCAGTTTATTGTCGTACAGTGAAAACCACGCACTGTGCCAGGACAACACGATACTCCGGTGAAGAGCCCGGGCACACCCACGTGGCCAGGGACCCACAGAAAAGAAACGTGACAGCTGTTATCGGCTAGCAACTGGAGGGAGCGTTGGATCCGATACACGAGAAGATGGGTCGAGAAAGGGTCCTCGAGACTCTGCAGGGCACTAAGGGAGTCCGAACATATGGCATAGAAAGTTTGGCAGTGGTGGCAGGTATACAAAACGGCCTGGTGGAGGGCAAAAAGCGCAGCCATGAAATTCGAGCACCGGTCAGGGAGCTTGTATTGGATACGGTTGTCCCCGACGATGAAGGCAGATCCGACACCGTCAGTGCTCTTGGAACCATCAGTGTAAATAAATATGGCATTATCGAACCGCGAACAGAGTTAGACAAGCCTCGAGCGGTATACCAAATCCGGGGTGCTCTCCTTGGGCAGCGAACTAAGTTCAAGGTGAGAGTGAACCTGGGCCTGATGCCGCAGTGGCAATGGGCTTTCGCTCAACCGAAAGGTGGAGGGAAGGGTAAAATCGAGTCGCTGAAGCAGGCAGCGAAACCGAACTCCAGGTGGAAGCAAGGCTATCGCAGACAACTGATATTGGCGATCGAGTGAGTTGTCAAAAAATAATCGGTAAGATGGATGGTTGGGCATCGACCACAGGCGGCATGCGTACTGACAAGAGTATGTCATGTCGAGTGGTCAAGGGTAATACAGCAGCCTCGGCACACAGACTCAACAGGGCTGGTATAAAATGCACCGGTCGCCAGACGTAATCCCCGATGGTGAATAGAGTTGAGACGGCGGAGAATCGACGGCTGTGCCGTAGTCGAGCTTCGACTGAACAATGGCCTGGTAAAGGTGAAGCAGGCCGGTACGATCCGCTCCCCATGACGTGTCACTGAGGACATGTAGAACATTTAGGGATCGGGCACAACGGGCAGCTAGGTAGGACACGTGTGTGGACCAGCAAAATTTCCGATCCAACATGAGTCCCAAAAATTTCGTAGTCTCCACGAAATGGAGAGCAACGGGACCGAGACGTAGGGATGGAGGAAGAAATTCCATGTATCTCCAGAAATTTACACACACCGTTTTCTCAGTGGAGAATCTGAAGCCGTTCACGATGCTCCAGGAATAGCGTTGAAGACAACGCTCCAAGAGACACGTCCGCTGGGCGCTGCAATAAATTGCAATATCATCTACAAAAAGGGATCCGGAAACGTCGGTTGAAAGGCAATGGCAAAGAGAGCCACACTAAAGACGGAGCCCTGCGGTACCCCATTCTCCTGGCGAAAGGTATCTGACAACAGAGCCTACCCGTACCCGGAACTTACGATCCGCCAAAAACGCTTGAATGAAACGAGGAAGGCGGCCCCGTAGGCCCCATGTGTGCAATGTGCGGAGAATGCCCGTTCTCCAACAGGTATCGTAAGCCTTCAAGTCCAAGAACACTGCTACTGTTGGATGCTTATTCGTAATGAAGGTCGATAACGTAATGAGGTGATCAGCAGCAGAGCGGTGTCGACATAAACCGCATTGGACATTAGGAGGCGGCGAGATTCGAGGAGCTAGACCAACCGAGCGTTAACCATGCGTTCGATCACCTTACAGACGCAGCTCGTAAGAGAAATAGGGCGATAGCTAGAAGGAAGATGTTTGTCCTTCCCTGGTTTTGGGATGGGGACAACAATGGCTTCACGCCAACTTGTGGGAACATGACCTTCAGTCCATATGCAATTGTAGGTACTAAGTAAAAAGCACTTGCCCGCAGGAGAGAGGTTCTTCAGCATCTCAATATGAATGGAATCGGGCCCGGAAGCAGAAGATCGGGACAGGGCGAGATCACGGTATAGCTCCTGCATGGTGAAGGCAACGTTATAATTTTCACGATTAAAAGAGTGGAAAGAAGGCGGCCGTGCCTCCTCTACCTGTTTGCGAGGGAGAAAGGCAGGGTGATAATGGGCAGAGCTGGAAACCTCGGCAAAGAAACGGCCCAATGCGTTGGAAACATCAGCGCGGTCCACGAGGACTGCGTTCTCCACGGCCAGGCCAGGAGTCGGGGAGTGGACCTTTATGCCGGATAAACGGCGTAGGCCTCCCTAAAGAACCGTGGAGGGAGTAAAACGGTTATAAGATCTAGTAAAAGCAGTCCAGCAAGCTTTCTTGCTGTCGTTTATGATACGACGACCTTGCGCTCTCATACGTTTATAATTTATGCAATTCTCCAAAGTTGGGTGGCGGCGGAAGGTGCGTAAAGCACGGCGCCGGGCTCTAAGCGCGTCGCGGCAGGCTGCAGTCCACCAAGGGACCTGGACACGACGTGGAGAAGAGGATGTAGGAGGTATGGAATGTTCAGCAGCGGTGAGAATAACCTCTGTGAGGTAGTCGACCTGACGGTCACAGTTGGGAAAATTCTGATCGTGAAAAACAGCCATGGAAGAATAAAGCCCCCAGTCGGCTTTAGAAATGTTCCAACTGGTGGGACGAGGAGATGGGGAATGACGCAGGAAGTGGATGATACAAGGGAAATGGTCACTTGAGTACGTGTCAGAAAGTGCATACCACTCAAACCGACCGGCAAGCTGAAGACAGCATATTGCGAGGTCTATATTGGAATAAGTGTGTGTTGTGTCTGAAAGGAAGGTCGGTGCACCGGTGTTGAGGTAGACAAGATCGAGGTGTTGGAGAAGGTCCACCAAAAGGGAGCCTCTCGGACAAGGTGCCGGAGAGTCCCATAGGGGGTGGTGGGCATTAAAGTCGCCTACCAACACGAAAGGTGGAGGGAGCTGGTCAACGAGGTTTTTTTTTTTGTGGTTTTAGGGCGCACAACTTCTATGGTCATTAGCGCCCAGCCAAGAACATAGATTCGCTATGATCTAAAAAAATGTAGACTGTCAGAACATCAACAAGAGGCTAAAAACGAAAAAGACAATTAAAAGAGTTAAATATCCTTGGATAAGTTGGCCAAGTTGATAAAACGCAAAACTCTAGCAGCTGCTCGTGTGTCATCAGCTAAAATTTCCTCCAGAGTAGACGGAAAGTGAAGGGCTACACGGAGATGATTAAAATTAACACAAGTCAGTAAAACATGTCGCACTGTCAGCAGTTCACCGCAGGAGCATAGCGGTGCAGGTTCGGCGGATAGCAAGTGACGGTGGCTGAAACGGCAATGACCGATCCGCAACCGAGCCAGGATGACCTCCTCCCGCCGAGAGGGGCGTGAGGATGTCCTCCAAGCGGTCGGGATCGGTTTGACAGTTCGCAATTTATTGTTGTACAGTGAAAGCCACACACTGTGCCATTGCGACTCGATACTCCGGCGAAGAGCCCGTTGAACATCGTCCGATGGGACGCAAAAGGTAGCCATGCGAGGCAAAAGAGCTGCTGCCTTGGCTGCTGTGTCGGCGGCCTCATTCCCGGGCACACCCACATGGCCAGGGACCCACAGGAAAGAAACGTGACAGCTGTCATCCGCCAGCAACTGGAGGGAGCGTTGGATCCGATACACGAGAGGATGGTTCGAGAAAGGGTCCTTAAGACTCTGCAGGGCACTAAGGGAGTCAGAACATATGGCATAGAAAGGGTGGCGGTGGCGGCAGGTATACAAAACGGCCTGGTGGAGGGCGAAAAGCTCAGCCGTGAAGTTTGAGCACCGGTCAGGGAGCTTGTATTGGAAACGGTTGTCCCCGACGACGAAGGCAGATCCGACACCGGCAGTGCTCTTGGAACCATCAGTGTAAATAAATACGGCATTATCGAACCGCGAACGGAGTTCGACAAGCCTCGAGCGGAATACAAAATCCGGAGTGCTCTCCTTGGGGAGCGAACTAAGTTCGAGGTGTGTGTGAACCTGGGCCTGATGCCACGGTGGCAATGGGCTTTCGCTCAACCGAAGGGTGGAAGGAAGGGTAAAATCGAGCCGCTGTAGCAGGCGGCGAAACCGAACTCCCGGTGGAAGCAAGGCAATCGCAGACAACTGATATTGGCGATCGAGTGAGTCGTCAAAAAATAATCTGTAAGAGGGATGGTTGGGCATCGACCGTAGGCGGCATGCATACCGACACAAGAGTATGTCACGTCGAGTGGTCAAGGGTAATACAGCAGCCTCGGCATACAGACTTTCAACAGGGCTGGTATAAAATGCACCGGTCGCCAAACGTAATCCACCATGGTGGATAGAGTTGAGACGGCGGAGAATCGACGGCCGTGCTGAAGAGTACACAAGGCTTCCATAGTCGAGCTTCGACTGAACAATGGCCTGGTAAAGGTGAAGCAGGACGGTACGATCCGCTCCCCATGACGTGCCACTGAGGACACGAAGAACGTTAAGGGATCGGGCACAACGGGCAGCCAGGTAGGACACGTGTGTGGACCAGCAAAGTTTCCGATCCAACATGAGTCCCAAGAATTTCGTAGTCTCCACGAAAGGGAGAGCAACAGGGCCGAGACGTAGAGAATGTGGAAGAAATTCCTTGTATCTCCAAAAATTGATACACACAGTTTTCTCAGTGGAGAATCGGAAGCCGTTTGCGATGCTCCAGGAATATAGACGGTCAAGACAGCTTTGGAGAGAACGCTCCAAGAGAGACGTCCGCTGGGCGCTACAATAAATTGCGAAATCGTCAACAAAAAGAGATCCGGAGACGTCGGCTGAAAGGCAGTCCACGATCGGATTGATTGCAATGGCAAAGAGCGCCACACTCAAGACGGAGCCCTGTGGTACCCCATTCTCCTGGCAAAAGGTATCTGACAAAACAGAGCCCACCCGTACCCGGAACTTGCGATCCGCCAAAAACGCTTGAATGAAAAGAGGAAGGCGGCCCCGAAGGCCCCATGTGTGCAATGTGCGGAGAATACCCGCTCTCCAACAGGTATCGTATGCCTTCTCCAAGTCGAAGAACACGGCTACTGTTTGACGCTTCTTTAGAAAGTTGTTCATAATGAAGGTCGACAACGTAACGAGGTGGTCAGCAGCAGAGCGGTGTCGACGAAAACCGCATTGGATATTAGTCAGGAGGCGGCGAGATTCGAGGAGCCAGACCAACCGAGCGTTAACCATGCGTTCCATCACCTTACAGACGCAGCTCGTCAGAGAAATGGGACGATAACTGGAAGGAAGGTGTTTGTCCTTCCCTGGTTTGGGGATGGGGACAACAATGGCTTCACGCCAACTTGTGGGAACATGACCTTCAGTCCATATGCGATTGTAGGTACTAAGAAGAAAGCACTTGCCCGCAGGAGAGAGGTTCTTCAGCATCTCAATATGAATGGAATCGGGCCCGGGAGCAGAGGACAGGGCGAGAGCACGATCTAGCTCCTGCATGGTGAAGGCGACGTTATAATTTTCACGATTAAAAGAGCGGAAAGAAGGCGGCCGTGCCTCCTCTACCTGTTTGCGAGGGAGAAAGGCAGGGTGGTAATGGGCAGAGCTCGAAACCTCCGCAAAGAAACGACCCAATGCGTTTGAAACGTCAGCTGGGTCCACGAGGACCGCGTTCTCCACGGTCAGGCCAGGAATCGGGGAGTGGACCTTGATGCCGGACAAACGGCGTAGGCCACCCCAGACAACCGTGGAGGGAGTAAAACGGTTAAAAGAACTAGTAAAAGCTGTCCAGCAAGCTTTCTTGCTGTCGTTTATGATACGACGGCACTGCGCTCTCATACGTTTGTAATTGATGCAATTCTCCAAAGTTGGGTGGCGGCGGAAGGTGCGTAAGGCACGGCGTCGGGCTCGAAGCGCGTCGCGGCAGGCTGCAGTCCACCAAGGGACCTGCACACGACGTGGAGAAGAGGACGTACGAGGTATGGAACGTTCAGCAGCAGTGAGAATAACCTCTGTGAGGTATTCGACCTGACTGTCACAGTTGGGAAAATGCTGATTGTGAAAAACAGCCACGGAAGAATAAAGCCCCCAGTCGGCTTTAGAAATGTTCCAACTGGTGGGACGTGGAGATGGGGAATGATGTAGGAAGTGGATGATACAAGGGAAATGGTCACTTGAGTACGTGTCAGAAAGTGCATACCACTCAAACCGACCGGCAAGCTGAGGAGTGCATATTGCGAGGTCTATATGGGAATAAGTGTGTGTTGTGTCAGAAAGGAAGGTCGGTGCACCGGTGTTGAGGCAGACAAGATCGAGGTGGTGGAGAAGGTCCACCAAAAGGGAGCCTCTCGGACAAGGTGCCGGAGAGCCCCATAGGGGGTGGTGGGCATTAAAGTCGCCTACCAACACGAAAGGTGAAGGGAGCTGGTCAACAAGGTTTAGCACATCTGCCCTAGTAAGGGCAGATGACGATGGCGAATATATATTACAGAGGGAGAAGGTAAATGTGGATAAGGTGATGCGGACGGCAACTGCCTGTAGGTGAGTGTGCAAGGAAATGGGATGGAAATAGACGTCGTCTCGAAGGAGCATCAGAACCCCTCCATGGGCTGGGACACCTTCCACGGGTGGCAGGTCGAACCGCACAGAGGTGTAGTGTGGAAAGTCTGCACGATCACGTGGACGCAACTTAGTTTCCTGGAGGCAGACTAGAAGCGGGCAGTGCAATCGAAGGAGTAATTTTAACTCCTCCCGATTAGAACGAATGCCGCGAATGTTCCATTGAAGGAGCGCCATGATAAAAATGAGAGAAGAAATAAGGATAAAAACCAAGTAGCGAGCGGGGTCACCTCGACGGCCGCTGAGGACCGGATTTCGAGGGAGCACTGCTATCGCTGTCCAGGGGCAAAGGGTCGTGGGCCATAGGTTCGACAGACGCGCCTGCCACCCCCCTGACTTGATCAGGAGGGGCAGTTTCCACCGCCGGTAGAGGGCCGGGTGCCAGGCAGATGGAGCGACCCGGTGAAACAGAAAACGGCCGAGGCCGGCAACTGTTGGACGGCGTGACGGATGGGTCACGCCTCGGCGGGGAAGGAGAGGAACTCTTTTTCTTGTCAGCTCTTCTGGAAGAGTGACGGCGGGAAAAGGCAGTTGACGGTTGGGAAGCCTGAGAACGCAGAAAATCCTCCCGGACGGGTTCCTTTTTCAAGGTCCGGGCATCTTGTTTAGGTGCCCGCGGTTTACTAGAGGTTGACGAAGACTGTACCTTAGAAGCAGCAGGAGGAAGCGGGGACGTGGAATGGGCAATCTTCGGGCTGGCGGATCGCACAACTGTGTCAGCGAAAGTGAAATCACAAGTCTGGGTACTGGAATCCTTAGTAGGTCGAGTTGAGGTGAGGACCTTACTGTATGTACCCGCTGGGAGGACAGTGGGCTTTCGACTCGCCAACAACTTTCGAGCGGCAGATGTTGATACCTTCTCCGTGACCCGAATTTGCTGAATGATTTTTTCATCCTTATATACAGGGCAGTCGCGAGAGGAAGCCGCATGGTCGCCGTTGCAGTTAAGGCAGTGAGGGGACGGAGGTGGGCAATCCCCCTCATGGGCGTCCCTACCACAAGTGACACATTTTGCTGCATGTGGGCAATGTTCACGGGTATGGTTGTACCTGTGGCATTGGTAGCAGCGCGTTGGGTTTGGAATATAAGGGCGGACAGAGATGTCTTCGTACCCTGCTTTGACCTTCGACGGGAGGTCAACTCTGTCGAATGTCAAAAACAGAGTACGAGTCGGTGTCAGCTGGTTATCTACCTTTTTCATCACCCTGTGGACGGCTGTCACACCCTGATCGGACATATAGGACCGGATGTCTTCATCAGACAACCCGTCAAGGGATCTCGTAAAAACTACCCCACGTGACGAGTTGAGTGTGCAGTGCGCTTCTACTTTGACTGGAAACGTGTGCAATAACGTAGTCCGGATAAGTTTCTGGGCTTGGAAAGCACTGTCCACTTCCAGCAACAATGAGCCATTGCGCTGACGCGAACAGGTTTTAACAGGGCCAGCAATTGCATCAACACCTTTCTGTATAACGAAAGGATTGACAGAATTGAAGTCTTTTCCGTCGGTGCGCGACACAACAAGAAATTTCGGCAAATTAGGCAGAGTCTTCTTTTGCTGAGGCGAGTATCTTACGTTTCTGGGTCAATGTCAGTGAAGAAGAGAAGGAAGTCATTGCGGAAGTGTCCCCCGTGATTACCGGCGTCTCCGATGGCGCGCTCCTTCCTAGTGGGGGCCCTCTCCGAGGGCTTACCCGCCTTAGGTGATTGTTCACACCTCAGGTCACACCTCCCGAGAACTGACGGAGGGACCAATTTGCATGTTCGGAAGGTACCAGCTCGGGTAATCACCCCTCCCTGGGCCTGGCCTTTACCAGGGGGTACGTACGTGCCCTACTTGTCTACCCGGGGCGGGGAATTACGCGTTACCCCCGTCACCTGCTACGCATGATAATGTGTGGGTCGGCCTTCAGACACGCACAGGGAGGAAAGAAGAAGAATAGAGGAAGTGAAGAGAAAGAAGGAAAGGTGTCTCAAACGCCGAGGCGGAGACTAATGAGGAGAAGAAGGCGAGGAGAGGACAAGGAGAGAGAGACAGAAACAAAGGGTAAGAAAGGAAGGAACCAAGGAATAAGAGAAACGACAACAAGAAAACACCTGAACTCGTGAAATACGCCCGTCTCTGGGCGAAGGCATAAACCGGGAGGGAAAGTGAAGCAGCCTGGGGCAGAAGAAAGGCTGCTCCGGCTCGGGGCCCCGTGCGCGCCACACACGTACCCACAAAAGAACTGTGGGCCCCCTGGGGGGGTCAACGAGGTGTAGCACATCTGCCCTAGTAAGGGCGGATGACGATGGCGAGTAGATATTACAAAGGGAAAAGGTGGATAGAGTTATGCGGAAGGCAACTGCCTGTAGGTGAGTATGCAATGAAATGGGATGGTGATAGTCTCCTCCTGAGAACGCAGAAAATCTTCACGGACGGGTTCCTTTTTCAAAGTCTGGGCATCTTGTTTAGGTGCTCGCGGTTCATTAGAGGTTGACGAAGACTGAACTTTAGAAGCAGCAGGAGGAAGCGGGGACGTGGAACGGACAATCTTCGGGTTGGCTGATCGCACAAATGTGTGCAAAAGTGAAGTCGCAGGTCTGCGCACTGCATCCTTAATAGGTCGAGTGGAGGTGAGGACCTTACTGTTTGTGCCCGCTGGGAGCACAGTGAGCTTGCGACTCGCCAACAACTTTCGAGCGGTAGATGTTGATACCTATTCCGTAACCCGAATTTGCTGGATGACCTTTTCATCCTTATATACAGGGCAGTCTCGAGAGGAAGCCGCATGGTCACCGTTGCAATTAAAGCAGTGAGGGGACGGAGGTGGGCAATCCCCCTCATGGCTGTCTCTACCATAAGTGACATTTTGCTGCGTTAGGGGTGTTGGTTGTATCTGTGGCATTGGAAACAGTGCGTTGGGTTTGGTACATAATGGCAGACGGATATAACTTCATACCCTGCCTTGACCTTCGACGGGAGTTCAACTCTGTCGAACGTCAAAAACACAGTACGAGTCGATGTCAGCTGGTTATCTACCTTTTTCAACACCCTATGCACGGCTGTTACATCCTATCGGACATATAGGTTTGTATGTCTTCGTCAGACAACCAATCAAGGGATCTCGTAAAAACTACCCCCCGTGACGAGCGTGCGATGCGCTTCTACCTTGACAGGAAACGTGTGTAACAACTTAGTCCATATGAGTTTTTGCGCCTGGAAGGCGCTGTCCGCTTCCAGTAACAATGTACCATTTCGCTGATGCGAACAGATCTTAACAGGGCCAGCAGTTGCATCATCACCTTTCTGTATGACGAAAGGACTTACATAGGTGAAATTTTTACCGTCGGTTCGAGAGACAAGGAATTTTGGAAGATTAGGCAAGGTTTACTTTTGCTGAGGCGAATCTATCTTTCGTTTCTGGGTCAACGTCACAGAAGAAGAGAAGGAAGTCATTGCGGAAGTGTCCCCCGTGATTACCGGCGTCTCCGATGGCGCGCTCCTTACTAGTGGGGGCCCTCTCTGAGGGCTTACCCGCCTTAGGTGATTGTTCACACCTCAGGTCACACCTCCCGAGAATTGATGGAGGGACCAATCGGCATGTTCGGAAGGTACCAGCTCGGGTAATCACCCCACCCTGGCCTTTACCAGGGGGTACGTAGGTGCCATACTTGTCTACCCAGGGGGGGGGGGGCGTGGGGTGGGAATTACGCGTTACCCCGTTACCCCGTCACTTGATACGCATGGCAATGCGTGGGTCTGCCTTCAGACACGCACAGGGAGGAAAGAAGAAGAATAGAGGAAGTGAAGAGAAAGAAGTGTCTCAAAACGCCGAAGTGGAGACTAATGAGGAGGAGATGAAGGCTAGGAAAGTACAGCAAGGAGAGAGACAGATGCAAAGGTTAGTAAAGGAAGAAACCAAGAAGATGAGAAACTGGGACAAGAAGCCACCTTGACTCGCAAAGGAAGCAGCCTGGGACGGAAAAAAGGCTTCTTCGGCTCGGGGCCCCGCGCGCTTCACATATGTACCCACAAAAGAGCTGTGAGCCCCCTGGGAGGGGTGGTCTCTCTGTGAGGACTGCTTTCTCAGTATATCGCTTTCGGCATTATCTGTTCTTAATTTATTCCGCAATCGTATAAATTCTAGTTTTCACAATTTAATGTTCTGTTTAATGAAGTCGCTACCTCGCCCAGTACCACTACGTTCCTTTTATTTGCCGCGAAAGAAGGAACACTGGCTGACATTACAACTTCTATGCCTCAGCTTCTCTTTTGCGAATGTTTTACTGGAGATTTTTCTTTCGCGTAACACTTTCGATATATTTGATAAACTGGGAGATAAATAAGGAACCGCTCCTGGTTTTAGAGACCATCTTTCTCTTCCAATTTTGAGTTCTTTACTGTCAGTGACAAGTCTGCTTTCGTGATAACTTTTTCACCAAAATGTTTATCTCTCAAAATAATTTTGAGACAGATCAGTCTTTAAGAGGAATTGCTCTCACCCATTTAAAAAAAATAGTTTACAGATCTAAAAAAGATATTTCCCTGTGCCGAGACCTAGACGATATAGCTAAACAGGTGAATGAGAATATTTTATAATTCTTTAAAATGGAGCTTACTATAAACATGACCACTTTATCCCCAGGCAGCCTTCAACTACTCGACATTAACTGAACACCCCAAATAAAGCCACAAAATAGTCACAATAGATACCGTCCCCTGTAGAAAAAGCACTCTAACCTTAGTATCAAGCGACAGTGCTGCTCGTGGTCCGTGGGTGCGCCATCCGTCCCATGCTACCCACGCAGAGTCATCAGACTTATCCATTTACTCGCTATGTTTCAAGTGGTAAGTACCTTGTATACATTACACCTGGACGAATCGCCTTTAAATGTCGCACGCACACAGCTCTAGGGACAATAGTGGTACTCTATCATCTTCAGCGATTTTTCCATATGGTCTTCACTGCCAGCAGTCAGTTTGTACAATGCCCACATCACAATTTCTATGTTGGTTCAACACAGTGACGCTTTTATAATCGCATCATGACAGTGTTGTATTTGTGTAATGAGATGATTTTGGCAGGAATTACTCTGAAGAACAATGTGTGTGTGTGTGTGTGTGTGTTTTACACGCACCAAGACACAAACACCAAAAACACAAACAAACAAACACATACTAAAACACCAAAAACACAAACAAACAAACACATACTAAAACACCAAAAACACAAACAAACAAACACATACTAAAACACCAAAAACACAAACAAACAAACACATACTAAAACACCAAAAACACAAACAAACAAACACATACTAAAACACCAAAAACACAAACAAACAAACACATACTAAAACACCAAAAACACAAACAAACAAACACATACTAAAACACCAAAAACACAAACAAACAAACACATACTAAAACACCAAAAACACAAACAAACAAACACATACTAAAACACCAAAAACACAAACAAACACATACTAAAACACCAAAAACACAAACAAACACATACTAAAACACCAAAAACACAAACAAACACATACTAAAAAACCAAAAACACAAACAAACCCACACTAAAACACAAAAACACCCACACTAAAACACAAAAACACCCACACTAAAACACCAAAAACACCCACACTAAAACACCAAAAACACCCACACTAAAACACCAAAAACACACACACTAAAACACCAAAAACACACACACACAAACACACACACACACAAACACACACACACACACAAACACACACACACACACAAACACACACACACACACACAAACACACACACACACACACAAACACACACACACACAAACACACACACTGAAACACCAAAAACACACACAAACACACACACTGAAACACCAAAAACACACACAAACACACACACTGAAACACCAAAAACACACACAAACACACACACTGAAACACCAAAAACACACACAAACACACACACTGAAACACCAAAAACACACACAAACACACACACTGAAACACCAAAAACACACACAAACACACACACTGAAACACCAAAAACACACACAAACACACACACTGAAACACCAAAAACACACACAAACACACACACTGAAACACCAAAAACACACACAAACACACACACTGAAACACCAAAAACACACACAAACACACACACTGAAACACCAAAAACACACACAAACACACACACTGAAACACCAAAAACACACACAAACACACACTGAAACACCAAAAACACACACAAACACACACTGAAACACCAAAAACACACACAAACACACACAAACACACACACACACACACACACACACACACACACACACACACACACAGTGGGTTAAAGAAAGAAAGTAAAATAAAATTTAAAAATTTATTTTCTATCGAGAAGACCATGTGATTGTGCCTCTTAGCAGTACCTCAAAAACTCACATGTCCCTAACCTCCAAGTTCAGCACTTCTCGCAAGTTGGCGAGTGCCAGGTCTGAATGAATCTCTATGCAGAACCAGTTAAGGTTATAAGAATGCGCACATGCGTCACTTGCGGCTTGTAGGACACTCGGACAAACTCGAAGCAGAAGTGTGTCAGCTTGGTGCAGCAGCTCAGGTTGCTGAGGTAGGCGAGGCAGCGGTTCGGCATGCCCATGTCCTTCAGTACAGAGAGAGCAGCCGGCAGGTCCTCCACAGTCAGCCTGACGCCGTCCACGGGCATCATGAGTAAGTCCAAGCAGGTAGGTAATCGGAGATCGTGCAACCGCTGACCTTCCGTACTGGCCGTGACCGAAGGGTCCGGTTCGTTTGAGATGGTGAAACGCACCTCTGTCAGGCGGTCACAGTGCCGCAGGAAGGACAGGTCGGCGATCAGTTTGCAGCCCCGCAGCTCCAGCCACTCGAGGCGGCCTAAGGCCACTACAGTCGCCACCAGGTCGCCCTCTTCGAATTTCCATTCACTCAGCAGCAGCCTCCTCAGGTTCCGTAGCTGTCGCAGTTTTCTCAGCTCGTACGAAGGCAGGGCCATGCACTTCATGAGTTTCAGCTCCTCCAGCGTTGTCGAGCAGTGCCTAAGGAACAGCAGTTTCTCGAGGCGTGCACACGATATTTCCAGAGTCCGCAAACGGCCCAAGCCCTCCGCGTCTATCTTGTCTGCGGCCAAGTTGTCCGTGGACACGGTCAGGTGTGTCAGGTTTGGGCAGAGGTCCAGTGCAGTCCGTATCACGTAGTCTGTGCTGTAGTCATGCGGGATCCAGACGGCGGGCGACCACATCTGAGTAATTCGCAGGTCCCGCACTCCTTCCAAGTCTATGATCGTTCGGTAGGACATGATGTCCCCTGCGACCGCCACTCTGGTCGACAAGATCTCGCACCTCAGTTTCGGAAAGTACTTCATTACTCCTATGTTCCTCATCCAAATCCGTATGCACGGGTACGAAATGGACAACATGAAGTAGTTGTTCGGCTCCATGACGACTTCCTGAAACGGGGGCAGGGCGTGCAGCACGGCACGCGTTTCGGCGCACTGTGCAGGGCTCCTGTAGCTGGTGAAGACCTTGCCCTTCCACAGGTGGGGAAACCCGGTGACGATTCCGTGCCACCGTTCGAACATGGAAGCACACCGGCCCATGTCTGCGACCGGCAGGAACGAAAATATTGGAACCAACACTTCTACTGGTAGGTCAACGATCCTGGCCGCAGGTCTAGGTGCCATTTCTGTGAACAGAAATAAATTTAGTAGCTTCATACTCTCTTCAAGTGTGGGAGAGCGGCTGGTCGATTCTGTTGTTTTTTTTTCATATAAATCAACAGAAGTAAATTTTGATCGAGTTTTATTCATTACCAATTTTGGCAATAGTGTCACGTTCAGGCCAAATCGGTGGAGCCAGTACTGTTACGTGTCAATGAGCCACTATTTACCGAAATTACCAGTTTCTGGTTGTCCGTGTGTGTCCGACTTGTTTCGAGCAATTAACCCTTTCGTTCCCAGTATTGTTCCTCAACAACAACATAGTAAAAGCTGATTTATACCGTATTTTGTGTACCAATCCTTAAAGTCGCATTCTTGTCAATGAACAACAAACATGCTTCTAGTATGACATCAGCCGCTTGATATGGCGTGTAGCCACTTCTGAGGCACTAAACTATCCTCCTCGGAGGCTTTGTTACGTTGCCGTCTGCACGTGGCTGTGAGAGTGAGCGTGGTTCATGTTATTTTATTTCAGTAGTGAACTGACTTGTCTGTGGCGCTGTGACTACGTTTATGCTAGCATCATTGATATGACTTAACTATCAACAAATTAACGTCCCAGGTAATAAAATACATCGATACAAACTATGCAGTGCATGAAATACATGAAATAAAACAATAGTTCGATCAAAAATTTTAAAACGCATGATGTTTAGTGCATTATGTTTATACAGAAAACAGTGAATTTTAATTTTTCCAAAGGAATTCATAATGTGGTACTGAAAGGTTTGAGTATAATTGGGCCCTATATGCTCGACCGGAACATAATTTAAATTCACTGTGTTCAGATCGCAAATACACACTTTGAGAAAATAATTGCGTGAAACCGGTCGGAAATGAAACTGATTCCGCAACTGGTTGCTACCTTCCTTAAATTTATAGAAATCACTACGAACTTTGATAACATCTTACGTTCAGAAGTAAATAAGGCACTGGGAGAACTTAAAAAGAACAAAACGTGTGATATAGATGACATTCCAGCCGAAATCTTTAAGAGCTTACAAGAAACAGGCTAAAATGAGTTGACCTTTCTTTGCCACTATATGACAAAGTGGAATGGCCAGAATACTTTCTCGTAGCTATACTATTTCCAGTCCCGGAGACAATGATAAGTAGGACTATCAGCCTAATATCGCAAGCAGCAAAAGGACTTAGAGTTCCGAATAGGAGGCTTTATGGAACGCTGGAAGAAGCACTTGGAAAGGAACAATATGGTTTCAGAAGGGGAAAGGGAACGCAAGATGCAGTTGGACTCTAGAACCATCGGAGAAAGATACAATGAAAAGGGTAGAGTAGTATATGCTGTCTTCATAGATCTCGAAAAAGCATTTGATAAGAGTGCAGTGGGATAAGCTGTTTGTCATCTTGAAAAGGAAGGGTGTAAAGTGTAAGGAGAGAAGGTTAATTGCAAATCTGTACCGGAATCAGAAGGAGTACAAATAGGTAACGGGATCTCTCAAGACAGCAAGATTGGGAGACGTGTCCGACAAGGCTGTTTCTCGCCAAATTTATTTAAAATTTATCTGGAGGAAGTACTGCAAAGCTGTTTGGATGGGACATAAGGCGTGAGGATAGGTGGGCGGAAAATTTAAATTATAAGATGTACTGACAACATGGTCATCCTCGTAGAAAATAAAGATACACTGACTCAAATGCTAAATTACTTGAGTGAAGCATGTACAGCATATGGCATGAAAAGTAATAAAACCAAAAGCACGGTCATAGGTTTAAAGAAAAAAATGAAAATTAAGTTGGAGTCAGAAGTCATAGAACAGGCAACAGCCTTATAGTATTTGGGAAGTTGGATTAAGGAAGATATGAATTGGCAACAAGACATCAAGGTGAGAGTGGCTCTGGAGAAAGAAGCGTTTCAGAAGCAAAGACGACTCTAACCAGTGATTTAAACAAAGAATTAAGGAAGAAACTGGTTAAGTGCCAAATATGGAGTGTGGCTTAGTATGTAGCGGAAACGTGGAGATTGAAAAAGCAGGATGAGAAGAAAATTGAAGCTTGTGAAATGTGGATATGGCGTAGGATGGGGAACTTCAGCAGGACCGATAAAATCAAAAATGAAGTACTGAGTAGATTGTTTTAGGACGCTCAACATCGAGCTCATCAGTGCCCGTGCTAAACTTAAACAGATGCAAGCATAATGGTGCATGTCGTATGGATTTGCGAAGTTGCAAAGTACATCTACAGTTGTAGGGTTATCTTAAAACTTATAGTAGGAATAAAGACCCAGTATTTTGGGAAGAAGCCTGGACGCACTACAAAATCTTAAGACACAATCCACAGACGGCTCATCACCTAAAATAGATTTCAAGTCCTGCGAGAGACCAAAATTTGCCCTCATACCAGCATATAAAACGCATTCTGTTAAAATTTGTCGGATCGACAGTGGTGTCCTACATCTGTCACATTCGGGCGGTTGTTTGCGGCGTAATAGAAAACCATGTGTCAGTGGGCAATGTCAAATTCTAAGACTGGTGAGGGCGATTTAATCAGCCCGTCGAGGGCGGAAGGAAGTGCGCCATGGACGCACTGAGGATTTTAGTGCGCTTAATTTATTATCCGCCACATCCAGCCAATGATCCTCCCACAAAACCGTAGTTTGTCGTGTCACAAAGGAAGTGACACCTTTCAGTGGGACAGAACATCGTACGACAAGGGGGAGAGAGCAAGCCTACTTAGCTGCATCATCGGCCAGTTCGTTTCCCCGAATCCCTATGTGCTCAGGAACCCAACAGGAGAGTACCTCCTTGTGTTGTTTCAGTGCAAGGAGAGCGTCCTTTATGCCTTGCACCATCCGATCTGCCGAATACATTTAGTCGACAGCGAGGAGGGCGCTGTGGGAGTCTGAGCAGATCAGGAACTTCTCACCTTGATGCCCTTTGATCTGTTCTAGTGCCCTCATGATAGCAAACAGTTCCGCATAATAAACGGAAAACTGTTGTGGGAGCCCTATCCGAAGGACAGAGTCACAGAACACAACGATCAGTCTAGATGATCACCCTGCTTGGATCTATCTGTGTAGACGATAAAATCTGCATGGTGCTTTAAAATCTTAAAAAAAAAAATTCTTTTATAAAACTGTCCGAGGTACAAGGCTTCCTAAAATCAATGTAGGCCTATGAAGGAGTCAGGGAGAACCCCTACTCCACCCCTTGCGTTGAACCTTAACGCCCTGCACCTGCAGCAACTCAAGGCTGACCTGTGCTCGAATCCCAGACGGTCTCTCAGCCTGTGGGCGGTTGTGGAACAAACGTTGGAATGGCTGCTGTGCAACACTGACAAAGTTACGTGTGCGGAACTGACAGAGCGCTGTACGCCAGGCGTGCCACGAGCAGAAGACGGCGAATAGAAAGTGGGGGCTCACCAGCCTCTGCACACAGGCGAAGCACTGGGCGTTTTGTACGCACCAGTTCAAATGTTCGTTATCCTATGGGACCAAACTATGTTGGTAATCAGTTCCTAGTCTTGCAAACCACTTTAAGTTACACTAACCTAAGGACAACACACATCCATGCCCGAGGGAGGATTCGAACCTCCGACGCGGGAGACCAGGTGATCCGTAACGTGGTGCTCCGCGCGGCACGCACCAGTCGCCAGCCTGATATCTTCGTGGTGTACTGCATCCAGTATTTTGAAGTATGAAGGCCTGGCCGATCCATAGACCTGCCAGCCACATTCAAGCCTGGGTCGCACAAACGCTTTATAGAACTGAAGCAGACGTGCCCTGTCGCCACCCCAAGACCGATAACAGACATTTCAGGATATTTAGAGCCTTGAGGCATCGCAGTTTGACTAAGATGTGGCAACCACGTGAGCTTCTCGTCGAAAGTGAGGCCAAGATATTTCACCTTGTCTGTTTTAAAACAGGTTGATTGAAAAGAGAATGGGAACAATTAAAATTTACAATTTTTTCCAAAGCACTTAAAACCTGTGGTGTTACCACATTCTCTCAATCGCCTGATAGTCAGGTGCAATTGACGAGCAGCCGTTGCAATGGAGGAGGACGCACAGAAAATGGAAAAAAAATCACAAATCAAGAACACTGTACAGGTCGTCATACGGTGGACGTAATGCTGTTAATTACCATGTCAAACGCCGTCACGCTCAGAACACTGCTTTCAGGGATCCCGTTGTCTTGCTTCAAACGATCAGACAAGACATTCCCGACCTTATATCAGAAGTATCTTTGAAAGGAAAGAACTAACCAATGCCACGAAAACCACTCTGAGCTGCCGCAAAACGTTACCCCTCCTTGCAGTATTGTAGCCTTTTTGAGGTAAAAAAATACACCAGTGAGTTCTTTTTTTCTTTAGGACGCAAAACTACTTAGGTCATTAGCGCCCAACGCTGCCCCTGCACCGGGGTTAGCACTTAAATGGCTTATGTCATATTTGCACGATGTATAAGAAGTAAAACTGTCAGCAGAATGCGGATCATCAGCTAAAATATCACATTTCAAATGGTAAACATAGATCGTGACGGACATTGCACTAAAAGGTGGTACACAGTAAAAGGTTCATCACAGTGCCTATATAAGGGAGCAGGATCACCACGAAGTAAATACTGGTGGCTAAAACGGCAGCGGCCAATAGGAAGCCGTGCTAGAACAATCTCCTCTCGGCGAGAGGGTCGAGATGACTGTTTTGTTTTAGTGCCCACAACTGCTGAGGTCATTAGCGCCCGAATCAAAACTGGGATATATCCAAGGATAATAAGGCTATATAAAAATAGCTAAAAACATGGAAATAAAAACAAAGGGAAGAGCTAAATGTCATTTGACAAATTGGTCAAGTTGATAAATTCAATACTCGAGCAACAGCCCGCGCGTCATCAGCTAAAATTTCTTCCAGTGTGTCCGGCAGATGTAGTGCAAGCCGAACAGGAGTAACATTAGAACACGACAATAAAACATGGCCCAACGACAGCAGGTGGCCACAGGAACATAACGGTGCGGGGTCACCAGTGAGCAAGTGGCGATGGCTGAACCGGCAATGTCCGATCCGCAACCGGGCCAAGATGATCTCGTCTCGTCGCAAGCGGCGACGTGACGAGGTCATCCAAGCCACCTGACTGGTTTAATGGTCCGAAGCTTATTATTTGTAAGTTAAGACCACATATTATGCCACGACGATATAAGGCGCTGCGAAAGAGCCCCTTGAATATCATGCGATGGAACACAGTACGTATCTGTCCGACGTAAGGAAGTTGCAGCCATGGCAGCGGCATCAGCAGCCTCGTTACCAGGCACGCCTGCGTGGCCAGGTACCCACAGGAGGTGGACGCGAGGGCCGTCAGAAGCTAATAACTGAAGGGAGCGGTTGATTCGGTGCACAACAGGATGGGCCAAAAAGGGGTCGCTCAGACTCTTGATGGCGCTGAGGGAGTCAGAGCAGATGACATAGGAAGGAGAACCGTGTCTGCGGATAAATAGTACAGCCTGATAGAGGGCACAGAGCTCAGCTGTGAAATTTCTAGCCGTGAGCATTAAGCCTGTACTGAAAGTCATCCCCGACAACAAACGCACATCCGACACCTTCATTGGTCTTTGAGCCATCTGTATATCGAGCCGTGCACGAAGTTCAAGAAACCGCGAGCAGTAAAAAGCATCCAAAGTACTCTCCTTCGGAACTGAGGCGAGTTCGAGGTGAACGCGAACTTGAGCCTGAAGCCAATGTGGCACTGGGCTCTCACCTATTTGAAATGTGGAAGGGAGAGTAAAATCGAGCTGCCAAAGCAAGCGACGTAAACGGACTCCAGGAGGGTGCAGGGCAATCTCAGACAGCCCGTAATGGCTATCGAGGGAGTCAAAGAATTATGGATAGGAAGGATGGTTGGGCATTCGAAAGCAAACGGCATGCATACCGACAGTAATATGTCCTTTTTTGTGGTTTTAGGGCGCACAACTGCTAAGGTCATTAGCACCCAGTTCAGAACAAAGATTCGCTAGATCTCGAAAAAAGTTATACCTGCCAGAAAGAGTATCAAGAGAAAGCTAAAACAGAAGGATAAAAAGAAACAAATAGAAGGGTTAAATATCCTTTGATAAATTAGCCATGTTGACAAAACGCAAAACTCTAGCAACTGCTCGTGTGTCATCAGCTAAAAGTTCCTCCAGAGTAGACGGAAAGTGAAGGACTACACGGAGATGATTAAAATTGGGACAAGGCAGTAAAACACGTCACACCGTCAGCAATTCACCGCAGGACCACAGCGGTGCAGGGTCGGCGGTTAGCAAATGACGGTGGCTGAAACGGCAGTGACCGATCCGCAACCGGGCCAGGATGACATCCTCTCGCCGAGAGGGGCGTGAGGTGGTCCTCCAAGCGGTCGGGATCGGTTTTACAGTTCAATTTATTGTCGTGCAGTGAGAACCACGCACTGTGCCAGGACGACACGATAATCCGGAGAAGAGCCCGTTGAACATCGGCCAATGGGACGCAAAAAGTAGCCATGCGAGGCAAAACAGCTGCTGCCTTAGCTGCTATGTCGGCGGTCTCATTCCCGGGCACACCCACGTTGCCAGGGACCCACAGAAGACAAGCGTGACGGCTGTTACCTGCTAGCAACTGAAGGGACTATGCAGGGCACTAAGGGAGTCAGAGCAGTTGGCATAAAATGAATGGCGGTGACGGAGGATGTATAAAACAGCCTGGTGGAGGGCAAAACGCTCGGCTGTGAAATTCGAGCACCTGTTAGGAAGCTTGTAATGGAACAGGTCGTCCCCAACGCCGAAGGCAGACTAGACACCGTCGGTGCTCTTAGAACCATCAGTGTAGATAAATTTGACATCGAACCGTGAACGGAGTTCTACAAGCCTCGGGCGATATACCAAATCCAGAGTGCTCTCCTTGGGGAGCAAACTATGATGAACTTAACTGGGATGCAAGTCCGCACTCAGGTGGGATGGCATCACATCACGAGGATGTGTACCCCTGTCTATGTGACTTGTAAACACGCCATATACAATGTATTCTCGTCAATCTGATTTGGGACACAGTTCGTCATCAGACCACAACAAGAGGTCTATTGAATATAATCCCATGGTCCATATTTAAACTCTTGTCGGTGGGAACATCAGCCATAAAAGGCGAAAAATGACTAGGCAGCGAATGATGTTATCAGGAGTCAATCAGATCTCATCTTTGACATACCCTCCACTTTTCCCAACTTGTCTTTAAGGTTTATTTCAAAGATGAGTGTCTTTGTTGACATGAGTTCAAATGTTTGTAATTCTGTTGGACCAAACTACGTTGGACATTAGACCCTAGACTTATAAATTACTTTAACCTAAGGACAACACACATCCATGCCCGAAGGAGGAATCGAACCTCCACGCGGGAGGCCGCGCGATCCGTAACGTGGTGCTCCAGACCGCTCGGCTACTCCCACGCTACCATGAATGAGTTATCAAATGTTCGTGGACATACCAGAAATGACTGAGTATGTATCACTCGCCTCGATTGCGAGCACTACAACTGGGGGGTCTTATTTCACGGTCTTTCCATGCTTCGAGACGCTGAAGCCCGTTACCTCCGGCATTTGACTTAAATCGTTTCATGGTGGTCCCACAAAGAGCTAGGGAAACGGACAATCCAGACCGAAGTCCGCATGCTTTGTTTAAGCCCAGTACATCCGAGGTTAATCCTAAGAGTTTGCATGGTAGCGACTTTTTCACGTTATCTCCTCGGTGCACAGCGCACGTCGAGATTAAGTTTTTTTTAGAGGTTTTGACCATCCGCACTACCTGCGCGATTAAGTCCTGATTCTCGGTCACTAACATAGAACGGTCCACTGTCACCCAATACGGTGTGAAGGACTTGGCACGACAGTCCCAAGGTCAGGGACCCCGATTTAGCCCAGGCCATACCATCAAACAATGCTGAGCCCCGAGAGGGGACCAACTGAAGGTGTAGTTCCAGAATACATCTACATGGATACTCCGCAAACCACGTCATCGTGTATGGTGGAGGGCACTTTACGTACTATTGGCACTTCCACCTATGGTACAAGACATATGGTCACCCCATCACACACCCCTCAGATTTAATTATAAGTGGCGCAGTGGATAGGTCGTGAAAACTGAACACAGATCACTCGAGAAAAAAAGTTGTAGGGAACTATGAAAAAATAAGGAAAACAGAAACTGAGCAGTCCCTGCGAAAGATAAGCACATCGACCAAGTCATGCGCGCAGGAGCGCCGCGGTCCTGTGACCGGGCGCCGTGGCTCAGCGCGCCCGGTCAGACGGTTCAACGCCCTCTGCAATAAAAAAGCTGAGCCAACAACACAACGAACACAAACGAACAAACATGATCAGCGTCCGCAATGAACATAACTACCCATAGAGCAAAAAATGTGGCTAGCGTGAGGAACTGCGGAGCGAGAGTTCTCTGGTTCGAGCCACTCACAGGCAAAAATTTTAATATTTTTATTTTCAGAAAATTATAATCTGTCTGTCCGACCGTCCGAAAAGGGGTAACTGCGCTGTAGTATGGGGACATGTTCAGATTTGCTTGGACATATACAGGATTTGACAGTCTATACACGGAGAAATTCGAAAATGTTAAACCGTATGTTTTGACAGAGCACTGGGAAAACCGACTATGAAAGTGTTGCATTCATTTGTTGCAGTTTATGTGACAAAGTCTTATGTTTTCATCCCTTTTTTGGGAGTGATGACATCCACAAGAAAACCTAAATCGGGCAAAGTAGAATCTCTTTACCCATTCACCAAGTGTTCAAGTTAGGTGGGTCGACAAGAGATTCCTGTCATATGACGCAAATACCATCACCAGTGTCGTATACATCAGATGTGTTTTCCTGTGGAGGAATTGGTTGACCTATGACCTTGCGATCAAATGTTTTAGGTTCCCATTGGAGAGGCATTTCCTGTCGTCTGCTAATCGCACGGTTTTGCGGTGCGGTCGCAAAACACAGACACTAACCTGATTACAGCGAACAGAAACTTCAATGAATGGACGGATAGATCATAATTTTGCGAAAATAAAAAAAAAAACCTTAAATTTTCACCGGGGAAAAGGCTTGAACCAAGAACCTCTCGCTCCGCAGCTCCTCATGCTAACACTGTGCTCGACGTTGCCTATCTTTTGCATGAACCATTCAGTTTTTCTATTTTGCTTATTTTTTCGTAGTTCAACAACTTCTTACAGTTTTCTCGACTGATCTGTGTTCAGTTTTTCACGGCCTATCCACTGCGCCAACTTACAACTAAATCTGAGGGCGTGTGTAATGGGGAAGTTTCCTTGTTAGAAGCCCTTACCACGGTCCAGACCGTCTGCAACCAGAGCTTCCTAATCATCCCTATGTTTCTTTCGTGCTAACTAAATGCGCCCATAACGAAGCGTGCTGTTCTCCGCTGCTCTTCTATTAACCCTGCTTGGTACAGATCCCACACTGCTGAGCTTTTACTCGAGCGCTAATCGAGCAAGAGTTTGTAACCTATTTCCTTTGTAGACTGGTTGCACTTCTGAGGATTTTGAGAATACTTGCTTTATATGTCGGATTGCCAGTAGCCAATTTGGCGAGCCTGGCAGCTAGTGCATTTCCTTGGATCTCGCTATGACTTCGGATGCAGACAAAGACCAAAGAGCAGCCAGTGTTTTTGGGCACGAAGATAATGGTCAGGATCAAGAGACGAGAGTAACATTGCTGAAGAGTGTTTACTGCTCAAGGAATCGCTACAGGTGAATAAATATCTGGTCAGAAACGGAAATGTTTCAGATGGCTACTAACTCTGCAGTGAATACACTGTAGCCTTACGGCAAAGAACGCAGTACATCCTCCATCAACGTAAGTAAAGCCAGCTACTATCAGAAACCACGGAAAGTGCCGAGGTATGAGAAAAATGAGCGGTACAGGGTGAACATTGGGGAACCTGAGATGCACGTGGCCAGAGAAGGCATGAGCGAGGTAAAACATCCCACACTGGTTGATCATGCCTATTAACGTGGAAGAAGATGCTGAGCTATATACAACACTGTCGAGACAGGAAGGGACCTATGCTTTGTACAGCTGCATCACAACGGAGTTGTCTGCACCACAGGTAGTGTTGCTGAGACTTAAGTTTACTGAGGTGGATCCAGCTTGTATATTTAAGTTGTCGAAGATGTGTAAGCCATTTACCTTTTTACATTTATGTTCCACAGGAGCGATATGAGAAGCTGCAAGTCTGCATGGTCAGGTTTCGAAGATCACGAGAAATGTGTCAAGGAAAGTATTAAATTTATTGTCTGTATCATTAGCACTATAAACACCCTGCCAATCTAATTAATTAGGTTTTAAACGGCCTCTATTGCAACTTAGTGTATTTTTAAATTAGATAATTTAGCAGATGTTTGAGCAAAGGAAAATAAATAGTAAAATTTTGGTGTCATGGTCTGAAAGGTCATTCACTGTTCTGGTAACAGAATGCCAATCTGACAATCTCAAAAGGTATAGGTCAAAGATAGGACGAACAGAGTTGTAAAACCATTGGTCTAACAGTTGTATACAGTCGTAGCTGTGTGGCGAAAGTACCAGACCTCTAAGCACTAATAGGAAGTATTGAAACTCAACTCTTAGGTACCGAAAGCTGGCTGAAGCCGGGGATAAATTCAGCTGAAATTTTTGCAAAGGGGGCAAATGGTGTTCAGGAAAGATACACTGAATAAAATAGGTGCCGGTTTATTTATTACCGTCTCAGGCGGTTTATACCGTAGCGAAATTTAAGTAGATTGTCCTGTGAGTTGGTATGGTAGAGATTATAATTAGTTTTTTACCGACCCCGACTCATGATTCAGTCTGAGAAATGTTCAAAAAAGCTTGGATCAAATTTCAAAAGTGTACCGAAGGCATAAAATTTTAATTGGTGGTGACTTACTCTCGACACAATATCAAAAGGAACTGCATGGTAATAAGCGTGATATAAGTCCACTAAAAGAAATCCGTTAATCTTCAGTTACACGATAAATCAGTCAAATCTACAAGCCAGCAATACAAATAAATACCTAGGAATAACAATTACGGACAACGAGGAACCCTTGTGCTGGCTGTACTGCGTCTCAGAATGCCGTTTCGTGCCGTCAGCACCGCTACATGAGCGGTTGACTCAACAGTTCGTCGTGGGTAGACGTAAGGATGTGTATACTTTGGTTACGTAAAGTTCACAAGAACTACTTGAAAAAGATTGCGACCATTATTTTTAATAGTTACTGCATTCAGAAATCTGCAATCTTATTAATTTCATTACATCTTTGGGTGAAAATTTTGGTCACCACAGAGTAGGACTATCACGTCGTTAATTTGTGCGGTTGTTTTCGACATGAAGTCGTGTAACAGATATGTGATGTTTGGTGAAGATACTCTTAACGAGCCTCATTTTACTGGTATCAAAAGAAACAGTAAAACCACCATTAATCGAAATCTGATGAATCTAAACCAGAGTTACGCGAAACGCTTCTGAAAACCAACACCGCTTTTGGACGGTAATAATTCCAGACAAGAATATGGTGGCTTGAAAAATTTGAAACACGTCATTTATTTGTGTGCCAAAGCCTGGGAGTGTGCGAAAGCAAACGTTTCAGAGGTGGTGGAGAAAACGGCATGATTGACTTTAATAAGCATAAAAATGTTTCGTACGATCGACAAATATCATAAACGGAATTACCGGATGCGAAGACGTGGATACGCTTGAGGTGACTTTATTCGCAAGAAATACTGAAACCAACCGCTGATGCGGCGCAGAACAACAGATGGAAGGATGGAGAAAATGTTTTCAAGCACTGGAGATAAGCTTTTATTAAGAACTTACCTTTGAAACACGTAATGGGTATTTTTTAAAACAGCATTATCAGTACACATGTTGCTGCTGTTAAAGGTTCTGGTACAATGTGTTTAACGCACTGACTCAATGCTGGCTGAAGTATTGAAAAGACGGCGGGATATAACTGCACCAATACTTGGGGAGGGAGGGGGCAGTGACAAGAAACAAAAATTAATGATTTCTGTTTGTTTGAATAAGCAATTCATATTGATATGTACCATGCTTGAGTGTGACGTTACTGGAATTTCACTCGCTCCTAGCGACTGTCATCTCTTCTTACACCTAAAATCTGTCCTTGGTGGTCAACACTAACGATGATGACGAGCTGAAAGAACATTTCACCACATGGTTGAATACACAGGCGGCAACTTATAATGAAGAAAGCATACAAAATCTTTTGCCACTATGACAAGTGCCTACAAATTTCGGAAGCTATGTAGAAAAGTGGTTTAACAGTTTTAGCTTTTTGTACAATAAGTGTTTTTTTCTGCATTCGTACACGCTTGTTGTACATAACCAAACGGAACTTACTTTATGGACGATCCTCGTATTTATATATTTCCTACTTAATAAGTGTTAACCTGTTTTAGATTATTTGGGTACCTCATCCTATTACTTCCCGACTACGCTTCCTGCAGCAGACTACATCGTATATATTATAAACTATTAAGTACAGCACACTATATATTAATATATTTTAATTTTATGGTATGTCCAAATGAAAAAGCACGAAACGACACTGTGGATATAACTGAAGTCCTCATTCAGAAGTAATCACTAGAGGGCTGAGCACAACTGTCCCACTTTACGAGGTGGTGGTGGTGGTGGTGGTGGACATGAGGGACCAAACAACGAGGTCATCAGTCCCTTCAACCCCAAATTTTATACGCCACGGAACCCAACGAAAAATAGGTGAAAGCCAAAAGACCATTACACTAGGAAGTAAAATCGACTCGCCAACAAGATTAAGACCAACCCAGGGCAGCAAATGCTACAGTGTCCGATCCCACAGCTCTGGAAGCGACCTCTAGCCTAAACCACAAGGTACTAATGGCACAGTGGTCCCAGCTCCAGAGCAGGGAGAAATAAAACTACATTAAAATGTAAAAGAGTGGGGGGGCTGATGGGGATAAGGCTCTAAACTCCACAATCAGCCAAGAATCACAAACCCACTCACCCCGACCAAGCGAGTCCTAGAGCTGACAATAAAATCTACTTTCACGGAGGAAGGCAAGGACGCGATCAACCATCCGTGGGTCATCCGCCAAAACTGAAGGCAATGCAGGCGGTAGGCCATAGTCGCCACGAAGTGTCGAATGGAGAGGACATTAAGTCAGAATATGAGACACGGATTGTACGGCTCCACAATCACAATGTGGTGGATCGTCATTTTGTAAAAGAAATCCATGGGTCAGCCTGCAGTGTCCAAGACGGAGGCGACAGAGGACAATTGATTCTCTCCGGGAAGGGCGTAAAGATGAACTCCAAGCTGCAGTCGTATCTTTGATGGTGCGGAGTTTATTGGAAGGGGCAGTAGCTTTCCAACTGCTATCCCATGAGGAGTGAAGCAAAGATCTGATCTGCACCCGCAGATCCGCACCCGGAATTTGAAAGGGAGACGGGCAGCGAGTAATTGCCGATCTAGCCAACTGGTCAGCTACTTCATTCCCTGTAATACCAACATGGCCCACTTTACGAGCTGAACGATTCGCTGTTCCCAGAATTCCTGTGACTGACAAGACCCAGTCCTCTACTGTGTCCTTCAGATCGTCGTCCGAGTTGAAGCGCTTCCATTTGAGACGATTTTTAGCGGACCAAACAGATGGAAGTCACAGGGTGACGTGTCCGGGTTGTAGGGCGGAAGCTGAAGCTACTCCCACGTAAATAATGCCATCAATAAAACATTGTTCATCAATGCGTCAGTACGTCCGTGTAGCGGTTGGTATGGCTGCCAGGGGGAGACCCACATGGGAGGATGTTCCAGTGGTGATGAAGGAAGAATAACACCACTGCAAAGTAATTTTTTCCCATAGATCTCTAGACACGCACCCTTGAATGAAGGGAAGGAGTCATTCTGTTGCTGAGAAAGGGCTCTATAGTCTGGGGGCTCCAGTATCGTACCTTCCCAACGGGTCTTCAGTAATCTTGCATTAGTGATTATAGACCCACCACCACAAAGGCTTACGGGCGATGAAATAGTGAAGGAAGGCGGAGAAAGCTGAGCAGAACTCTTAGAAGACCATCTGGAAGGAAATAAAGGTTACACTTATTACAGAGTCTAGCTGGATCCCTTACAACTGCCACTTCCAGGGACCCAGAAACTTACGTCATACTATGACGTTAGCTACCATGTGACTCATTTACGTAAGTTCATGTAGCTAGAATTCAAAAGCGTAATTTTAAATACCATGTGTTTCATGTACAAGACACTGTCAGTTTTACCCAGCAATGCCTGATTTTAGTTACTGTTTTTCAAAAATGTGTTTACCAACGTGTGTCATGAGCAACAACCAATGTGGATCTTCAAATATGGTACCGTTTTTTCATTTTTGTAAGTTTTAATTTGATATACTGCCTGTTGTCAGATACCTACAACTATTGACAGCCGGCCGCGGTGGCCGAGGAGACTGAGGCGCTCCAGTCACGGTCTGCACGGCCACTACGGTCGGGGGTTCGAATCCCCCCTCGGGCATAGATATTTGTGCCGTCCTAGTTCGTAAGTTTAGGGGCTGATATCCCCGGGGTTAAGTCCCATAAGCTTTACAAACATTTGAACATTTTTTTGAAAACGAGAGAAATAGCATTTGAAGGAATTAAATATTCTTGGACAGATTTGTCATACGTATAAAACGCAGCTGCCCGTGCGTCATCAGCTAAAATGTCCTCCAAAGTAGACAGCAGATTTGTTGCAACACGAATACGAGTAAAATTGGGACAGAGCATTAAAACATGGCGCACTGTCATCGGGTGATCGCAGGAACATACTGGTGGGGGGGGGGGGGGTCTCCTGTTAAGTGTCGGTAACTGAACCGGCTATGACCGATTCTCAGCCGCGCTACGATTACCTCCTCCCGATGGGAGGTCTTCCAAGCTGTCGGGATCGGTTTTATGGTTCTGAGATTATTCCCCTGAAACGAGGACAACAGCCGATGCCATGATGCAACAATACGCCTGCAAATAGCCCCTTTAATGTCCTTTTACGGGACACAAACGGTAGGAGAGTGGCAGCCCTGGCCGCAGCGTCAGCAGCCTCGTTCCCTGGCACACCTACGTGGCCAGGTACCCACAGGAAGCGAACGCTAAAGCCGTCTTCGGCTACCAATAATATTTGTTAATAGTATTGAAAATTTGGTAAAATTTTATAATCCGTGTCGCGGCGCGATGTTCAGTGTTGAGATGTTGGCAGCGGCCGTAGCGGACCAATGGTATCACACACGATAATAGCCAATCAGAAAACACGTTAACAGCTGTTTTCCCTTCACATTATTAGATATTATCGATCGTAAACGGAAAATATGTATATCGAAGCAGGTGAAATTTCCTGCTGAAGGTAATGTTTTTATTTTAATCGCAAACAATCGCGAGAAAAATTCTAGCGGTATCCTGTGGACGAAAAACTTAGTACTATCGCTATTATTTACTTATGTCACGACGCTGAGGTAATTTTCGCTTAAACAGAATAACATTGAGAAGGAAACAAAAATATTTGTGTAAGTTGGACATAATTAAAGACGGGTTACAACCCATGACGTCAACATAACGGAAAACCCTTATACGGGATATCTTACTAATGTGTTGTAGATAATAAATCTGTGGTTATCGGAGTAAATTACAGATTGCCGCAACAGAATGCACCATCGATCACAGGTCTCATCCAAAAAATTTGCGCCTTCGGCGCTCACTTGCGGAAAAAAAAACTTTCACGTATTCCTTACTTACCATCACTGGTGCCGCAGATAACTTTTTAAAATCTTAATCTATAATTTATATTCTGGTTTTAAACAATCTGTTGTCTACCTCAGATATGAGGTCATTGGTCAAAGCCGACGAGTTGTATCCCGGTCTTTAATTGACCTTATTCGTAATCAATATTACTTTCTTAGATGAGGATGAAATAATGCTGTTTCTGCTCTGTGGTTGACAGGTTCTGTATGTGCCCTTGCCCGCCCATTAAATCTACTTTAATCGTTTCTCAACGCGAAATGAATACATTAGAATACTGCGCGAATTTCATTGCTGCTTGGCTGATCACATGCAGTGGCCGTAGTTAACGCCTGAACACACTACCATACGCTGCAACACGGATTGTAAAATTAAACCGAAAGTTTATTACCTTTTATACATATGTACTTTCATATTCTTTTCTCCAATACTGTATTACCTATCTGACTGATCAGGATAGATTGCGAATTATTCGCACGGGCCAACTAGTAAAAGAGCTTATTGTTGTGTTTTTTAAAGGGGGCTAAACGGCTAGGTTATCAGTCCCCTGTTCCTAGCTAAGAGAGAGCATCTGTTAGTGAGCACGTAAGAAGTATGCCACGTCTAATGCATAAGACGTTCAAGGTGAGAATGCGTGCTAAGACAACTTTTAAAGGAAAAAAGCACTAAAGCAGTGGACCAAAGAGACAATAACACTAAAATATAGCACAGCAGAAGATTGTGGCTGGCTGATCACAAAGATAATATAGGATGAGCCAGCCATTTTGCACACACTAAAATGCCAGTCATAGATGGGACTGACAGGATGAAAGTAAAAACAGATTAAAACCGGTGAAATGGCAGGTGCCTGAAATATAGGTTTAGAGACCCACTATTAAATCACATGATGATAACCAGCAGCGCGAATAAAATCTAAAACACGTTCGACCATAGCAGCTGTCGGTGAATATTATAAATATTTTAATCATTTGGACGATAGGGGAAGCTACTTTTGCAGCGTGTTACTTGTAATATGAGACGAGCGGAAGGCGTTTTCATAATGAGAACAATTTGGCACATCACCCGACAGCTCACTATTACTGACAACGGGAAAACCTGAGTCATCAGCTGAAATCTGCACACAAAAATTTCGGCTAGGTGCACGAGGCATCAAACCTTTTCACAAGACGAAACAAGCGTTCACGTTTCAGAACAGGTATTCAGAACGACTGCTTTCGCTTTGCTACTGAAATGAAGGGCGTCACTGTCAAAGCTGATTCTAATATTTCACCTTTACGCGTAGCAAATAGGGTTAAACAGTCCAGTCAAACAGTAGCTATACCTTGCAAAACATGGGATGGAAGATATCGTTCATAAGGTTGCACAGATTAAAAAAACAAGTTTTGCCAACAAAATTTCTCTTGGGTAAACTTTCTGGAGTAAAAATTTTCTTAAATTTTGGACTTTTTATAGTTTTTTCAAAATATCTCCGTTTTGTGCTCCTACCGCTTTAACACCTCAGTTCTTTTTTTAAAGAGCACAAAATTCTCTACAAATTTCATTCTTACCATTGTTTTCTACGCCCAATACCCTAGGAGCTATAGCGCATAAAAAATGTCACTTTTTCAAAATTTGTGCTAATTTTTGTGCACTGTTATGTCAGTTTCTGTTAGTGTAATATAAATATGTATCATGTTATATTTTGGAATTTACCATTTCATTTTCAGGTATTCAATTTTTCGTTATGCAACATGGTGATTTCGGAACACGCTCCTACTGTGATTCGTACATCACTAGCCTAAGTTTGCTATATGCCACCTCAGCCCTGGTATCTGTGAAACTACACACACACACACACACACACACACACACACACACACACACACACACACACACACACACAAAGTGTGACAGGAAACAACTATCATTAACTGCAACAGGCAACCGAATTACGTAACTAATTTCTTGTATATATATATATATACAAAGCAATTAACATTAAAAATAAGTAGCTGTATTGCGATTAAAATGCGTAATGATTTACTAACAAATACTGGCACTTCTGGATGTACCATACTCGGAATCTTGGACTTCATCTTGCGCGCACTTTAGAGGGATATAGCATCACTTCCGACGTTTTGAGGTGCCAGGTTTCTTGGTGTCACCAGAAATACCTTGCGTTGCAGATACAGGATATGTACATAGATTTGGTCCCAGGTTGACTTTTTTAAACAGCAAGTCAGCCTCTTCAAGTTCGTAGGTTTGCAAAGTTATCAGATTGTCAATCCATCATTAAGTGGGTGTAAGTTTCTTTTACATAATTGTAAAGAATATGTTGTTAGGACGATACGCATTACTCACTAGCACAAATTTAATTCCTGGAGGTGGAAGAAAGTAGTAGCAGCTGTATTAAGGTTATTTATTCGATTATGCGACAGGTTCCGGCTTTATAATCATCTTCAGGCCCCTGTTGTGCAACTTTTAAAAGGGGGTGCACGTTAACACCGGAAGCGGTAAATTTCTTACACCTTTCATGTCCAAGAAGGACTAAAATTTACGGCAACCGGCCACCTTCAAAATTATCAGCTGTAGTCCCAGCCCAATCATAGGGAGAATTAAATTTTTACATCTACATAGATACTCTGCAAATCACATTTAAGTGCTTGGCAGAGGGTTCATTAACCATTTTCATAACCTTTCTCTGCAGTTCCATTCTCTAATAGCGCGCGGGAGGAAAGAACACCTAAATCGTTGCGTTTTCGATCTGATATTTTATTGGGTTGGTCATGTTTCCCTATGTAGGTGGGTGATAGCAAAATATTTTCACATACAGAAGTAAAAGACGGTGATTGAAATTTCGCAAATAGATCTCGCCGTAACCAATAACGTATTTAAATGATTTCTACCTCAAATCATGGAACATTTCCCTGAAGCTTTCTCCCCCTGTAAAGCAATAAAACGAGCTGCCCTTCTCTGAACCTTCTCAATGACCACCAGTCCTACCTGGTGAGGGTCCACACTGGGAAATAACACTCAGAGGACGCACAAGTGTGATTAGGTAGTCTCTTTGGTGGAGCTGTTGAATCTTCCAAGCGTTCTGCAAATGAAACTTAACCTTTGGTTCGCCTTCACCACTGTTTTCCGTGTGTTCTCTCCTAGATATTTGGTAAAATTTACGACCTTAAGGTTTGATTTATCATGTAATTGAAGTTCAGCGGATTTCTTTTAGTGGTCATGTGTATTACTTCACACATTTCATTATTGCCAATTTTCGCACCATGTAGAAATTTTGTCTAAATCGCTTTGCAGTTGCTTTTGATCCTCTGCTTCACTAACCGATAAACGACAGCATCATCCGATAACATGATCTGGAAGCGATGGCATATTAATGTAACTCATCAAAACGTTAATGTACTTTTTACGAACTTAACGAATTTGAAATACATTACTCGTAAAAATTAATTCTTTTCACAGCTCCAAATAGTTTACAAAGCGAAAAAGACATACATATTCTTATTGGCTGTCTGAACGGCATTCGTGATTGGCTGCCTTCACCGTTCGTCTTCAAGCCACTATCAACATACACGAAAACAATGGCAGTAAACACGAGAACCGCATTTTAACCGCCAATTGCTTACTAAGAATCATTAAGTGAGCATAGGATAATGTATCTCTATAAAACTGAAATCAGTCTTCAAGAAATACATGACATTTTTTGGAGCTGCTTGAATTTAAGTGTCAAATTTTAACGTTCAGTGCCAAACTTTATGAAAAAATGACGCTCTGTGGGAGTATCGTTTTCTTTCTGTAGGTAGAATAATATTCTAAATGACGTATCCATAACTATCATACTAAACTGACAGTATCATGACATTTACACCTAGAAGACAAATTCGACGAACAGTAGAGATTAACACGGAGAAACTGCGATGAGTTATTTAAATGTAACCATCTTTAAACATTCTGCGTCTAGAGTCATAATGGAGCCCCCCTCCATATCGGAATCTTGGTCCAACTGGTACTCCTCTACAGCTGTATAAGGTGTACCTTAGCAAAGGCAGCTGTTTGGCTGTGAAGTAGGATTTTATGTTTGTCGTTTATTTAAACGCGCTTCTCTAGTTAAAAATTCGAGACTTATTTCAGGTAAGCGGTAAAATTTTTTCTACCGTCTTGGCGTAGTATGTTAGCAATATCCTTTGAATGCTCTTTCATAACAATCACAGAGTGAATAATTCTTCGTCTTGACAGTGACATGATACTTTTCCTGATATGTTTGACAGGTTATTGTATGTACCCTAGTCAGGTTAGTAAATTATACTATCAAAGCGAACGTTGTTACCAACATTACCACACTACGCTGCCGTAACTAAAATTTAACCTAGCTAATCAAGATGTATAAGAGTATTTTACTGCATGTTCTGTACCTGTACGTAGGATCAGGAAAATTTCGCAGATATGTTAATCTGGAAAATTACGCGAAATTTTATATTTTTGGCGGAAACGTTAATTCGATTATCTTTCTCTGCAAAGAGAGAAATCAGAAGACTAAAGATTGCAAATATTCGTAAGTTATACATTTGAATGTTTATACTACATTTGGCTTATTTTCCTTAAAGCCGTGGATCATGTATAGTCTTCAAATGACAATACTTTTATTAAGTATCGAAATATGTGAAATCAGAAACCGCATCCAAATTTGCAAAACATAACTAAATTAACGAAAAATACTTACATGCTGTTTAATCCTGTGTTCATTGTAAGTAAAAAACCTAATTTAAAAAAAATTCAATTTAGAAAGAAATATACTGAAACCTGAAAAGTTCTAATTTCGCGGAAAGAAACTAGAAGCTAGAATGGGAAAAGGCATAGAACAGTCACAAAAATTGCGAACTAAGCCCCACATATGGCAACTCACGTAAAAGGTTTCAAAAGAGCACCGAGTTTGGTGGAAACAGTTTCCAAAGAATAAAATAAAAATAACCTTAGCATTTAAAAACACGAACGAAATAACCGAAGTTGATACGTAAATGTGAAAACGGCAAAATGGATTTTTCAAGAAAGCAACACCATTATTGGCAGAAAAATCTGCGGCAGTATTGACAAGAAAACTCTCGGGAAAAACATTCGCAAAAAATAATAAAATTAGGCATGGAAACGATATTTTCCTGTCCTTTCTATAACGTAAATAATTTAAGAAATATCTGGGAGTGTGATAAGTTAGTTTACAAAATAATGGCTAGCATTTTCAGATGTGTGAAGATAACATAATTCCTATCAGCTAATACAGCGTACCTTACTAACATGATTAACAGACATGAAACCGTCCTCCACTGACCTACAAAATCGTTGAGAATTATATACCCTTAGACTAGTGTCGTTGACAAAGAGCTTTAAGAATAATAACCAGAGTGCTTGCAGTAATTTAAGGTACAATGCAACTACTGCGCAAACCATATACAAAGAATACGAAAATTTTAGCTACCGAGCAAGAATTTCAGAGTAGCGAGATGGTTGCTGAAGGCAGTGAGTATAAAGGTTCGTACACAAGCTATCATTAAGAGGACTCCACGACTGGGGACCAATGTTTACAAAAGAAATTTAGGTAGTTCAGGTGTAAATAAAAATTTTTGCGAGTGTAAGTAGTTTCACGATGAACAGAAAGAGCACAATTCCCGTAGTCCATTTAAGGAATGCGTACGTACAAATAATACTGGTTTGCGTACACACAAAATGTGGGAAACATGATACACAATATGTAGAACCGCCCGAGTATTTAATGTGTACTGTCCCGGAGTTTCCTTAATCTAACGGAGTAACGTCTCAAATTTCGCGTATAATTTGGTCTGTAAACAAAACTCTTCGCAGCCGCAATGTCTTTGGCTTTACAGACGGTTTACGGGAGACGTACCGTCACGGTCTTGCTGCGTCGGTTCCATCGTTCCTGTCGGTCGGCCGGCAGCTGCTGCTACAGTGTGTTACTGGGCCACGGGAAGCAACGGCCTTAAGAACGCCCTCTGGTGGTACGCTCCCAATGCAAGTGCACTAATGACTGTATCACATTGTAACTAAATTTTCATAAAAGCAAGAAACCCGTTCGCCGTTCTTGACGGCATAATTGACGACCGCGATACAACCTGTCGGCTTTGACCAATGACCACATCTGAATCTCACAAGATACACTACATACATACAGTGACAAGCAAAGTAAACAATACCGACGAATATAAACATACGGGATAATATCGCAATATGTAATGTAGACAAGGGCGGATTCGGGGGGGGGGGGGGGGGGGGGAAGAACACGTGCCCCCCCCCCAGACGGCCAGACGAAAAAGGAGAGAGAGAGAGAGAGAGAGAAGGTGTAACATTTCTTTTGTGTTGTTGCCTGTACGGATTTAAAAAATGTTCAAATGTTTGTATAGCTTATGGGACTTAACTACGGGTCATCAGTCCCTAAACTTACAAACTACTTACAAACTAGCTAATACTAAGGACGGCACAAATATCCATGTCCGAGGGGGGATTCGAACCCCCGACCGTAGTGGCCGTGCAGACCGTGACTGGAGCGCCTCCTGCCCCTCAGCCACCGCGGCCGGCGAAATGTTGATCACAGCAGCTGAAACTGTTAAGCTGTTGAATGATTTATATAAGCTTTATGATACTTTCTGCAGTAAAATAATGTTCAGACTGTTCGCCTCGTAAGTCATTGTTGACGGACCGTGTACTAAAGTTTGATTACGCAAATAACAAACAGAAAAAAAAAACATGTATAGGACTTCGCGAAACTGTTAATACGAATGCAGGTTCTAAAAGGAAGAAAGGTAATGATTTGCAGTAACTGATAGGGATTTAATCAAGGAAATATACAAAGCGAAAGTGATGGCATCTGTACATCATGTTACGACGGAATATGGAGGGGCTGAAAATCTCAAAGAAAATGAATAATTAAGGAAGGATGGGACATTATGAAATGAGAACAGGGTGGAGACATGGATCTTAACAGAAGAGGGTATATTTCAAAGTAAAATTTAACATCACTCATAGTTACATCACAAATCAGTCTGCGTACATGTCCACACTTAATAAGCTCAAAGCCGGCCGCGGTGGCCGAGGAGACTGAGGCGCTCCAGTCACGGCCGGCACGGCCACTACGGTCGGGGGTTCGAATCCCCCCTCGGGCATGGATATTTGTGCCGTCCTAGTTCGTAAGTAGTTCATAAGTAGTTTGTGAGTTTAGGGACTGATGACCCCGTAGTTAAGTCCCATAAGCTGTACAAACATTTGAACATTTTTGAATAAGCTCAAACAAGAGCGTGGGAATGAACGCGGTTCCATCCTCTCGACACGGCGGAAGAAAAGAAAGACGAGCGAAAAAACCTTTCCACAGATAAAATATTACGAGAAGGAGGGAAACACGGCGACGAGCGTCGCTAAGTGATAAAAAAATATATCAATTTATTTGTGTATCGTTACAAAGGGAAGAGACGGAAAGAATCTTAACACTAGAATAATTAACTTTTACTTATGGGCAGCATGTAATTGTGAGTTTAAAAATGCAAAATCCCTGTAATTAACATAAAGTAATGTGATCTTTTGTGTTATACTTCCATTTAATTGCTTCTTGCCCTTTTTTGTCAGTAATTTACGATAAAAATAAATGAAAGTTGTCTATTGTTTCGTGATTGCTTAGTAGATAAATGAGCTATTTTGTATGTTTTACTCATATATATATGTCTGTATGTGCTCTGTGTTCATAAACCATTCTATGACGAACGCACAACACCGTGATTCCAATACTTAACAACCACTGTTTATTTCAGAGAATAATACATCACAGAATACGTAACATAAATCATGGAACATCAATAAATATAAAAGATTTACAAATATATCAAAAGTTAACCCGCAACATCCTCCCACCCTGGTCAATTTCAAGAGGAATGACCAGCTGAATGGGCCGTGAGATTACGGTTCCATCTGAAGTTCGTAACGTGACAGTTTGTATCTTCCCATCTCTTCCCTCATGAAGATCTTCTATCCGCGCCTTCTTCCACATGTGACGTGGACGAACATCTTCCTTTAGAAGTACAACATCACCCAAATGTAGTCTCCCAGAACCTGTCCTAGGTTGATGAGTTTCATGGAAGTTTTTGAGCGGGATCAGGTATACTTTCTTCCACCTGTACCAGAAATGCTCTACCATGTGTTGCTGCCGTTGGAACTCCTTGGACAAATCCATCCTGACTGTCGGTTCTGGACCTGTGGGCAACGTTGTCAGTCGCTCACCTACAAGAAAATGTGCAGGTGTCAGTGGCTCAGTTTCTTCTCCTCCTTGTGTAATTGGTCTTGAATTTAGTGCTGCTTCTATGCTGACCAGGATTGTGCTGAGACCTTCTTCATCTATCTGTGACTGTCCTAAAACCTTTCTCAGGCAACGTTTGACTGAACCCACCATTCGTTCCCAAAATCCTCCCCACCAAGGCGCGTGTGGGGTAATGAATCTCCATGTTATAGATTGCTGGGCAAGGTACTTGTATGTTTTGCTGGCCATGAGAGCCTGCCAGAGCTCCTTTAGTTCTGTGTGGGTGGAATTATCAGTGTAAATTGTACTAGGCACGCCTCTTCTTCCCACAAATCTTTGTAGAGCTAGAAGAAATTTATCAGTTGACATATCTGAGCATAATTCCAAATGTAAGGCACGTGTTGTTGCACAGGTGAATAGAGCAATATATGCTTTCTTTGTTATATGTCCTTGTTTGACATATAATGGACCAGCAAAATCGATGCCTGTGACTTCAAATGGTTTCAATGCTGAGACCCGTTCAGCGGGTGATGGAGCCTCTATTTCTTGAAAAGAACGAGCTTTCACCATCTTGCAAGGTAGGCAACAGTGTAGAACACGTTTTATTGTCTGACGAGCTCTAAGAATCCAGAATTCTGTCCTCAGCTCAGATAACACTATGTTTACCCCAAGGTGGTGCAGACGAATGTGAGTTTGCCGGATTAGTAAATGAGTGAAATGATGCTGTCCATCAAGAAGTATTGGGTGAATTTGTTCTCTTGTTAATTTTGCAAACTGTAGACGTCCACCAATACGAATAAGGCCATCATCCAGGAATGGATTAAAACGAGCTATTTTAGAATTCTGTGGCAGAGGCAAGTTGTTATGCAGAGCATGCAGTTCAACTGCAAAATGTTGTTGGACAATACGAATCCAATAAGCACGTGCTTCTTGCAATTCTGTTGCTGTTAATTCTTCTAATGTCTTATTTTGTTTCATTAACTGTCGTTTAAAACGAAGAATCCATCCTGTAACTCGTAACAGTTTGTAATAGTTACTATACCGTGTAGCTGTAAAAATAGGGGGTCTTGTTTTTACCATGAAGACTTGGTTTGTTTGTTTCTTTCTTTCTGGCAAGGAATAATCTAAGTTTTTCTGCCTAAGTCTTGGCCAATGCATTCTGTTCTTTGTTAACCAAGCAGGACCGTGGAACCATGTAATGGAATTTTGAAGTTTGTCTGCTGTGGTACCTCTGGAGAGTAGATCAGCTGGGTTTTAATCACCGGGACAATGTCTCCACTGTGATGGATTTGTTAATTTTTGTATTTCTGTAACACGGTTTGAAACAAATGTCTTCCATCGATTAGGGTCATGTTTTATCCATCCTAAGGCTACAGTTGAGTCAGTCCACAGTGTTGCGTTATTTGCGTCATAGTGTGTGGCCTTACAGAAATAGTGAAGTAACCTCGACCCAAGAAGTGTTGCCAGAAGTTCCAGTCGCGGAAGAGTTATTTTCTTGATTGGGGCTAATCTGTTTTTACTGCAAACTAAATTGACTGATGTCATGTTTGAAGTGCTGCATCGTAGATAAAGCACTGCTCCATAGGCCTTTTCTGATGCATCTGAAAAGACATGTATTTCTGTTTTTGTCTCTTCAGAAACACCAACCCATCGAGGGACTTTCATGTCCAAACATGATGGTAAGGTTGATACCCACATTTGCCAACGTTTACCAAGATCGGGAGGTAAGAGCTCATCCCATTCAATCCCTCTTGACCAAATTTCCTGAAAAATTATTTTTGCAGTGAGAGAGACAGGTGACAACAGACCCAGTGGGTCATAGAATCTTGCAGTGCTTCTAAGAACTTCTCGCTTAGTGGCAGGACGATCTCTAATATAGTTTATGACATTAATGTGAATAATACTGAACATATCAGTCGATGTATCCCAGTGAATTCCTAGAACCTCTGTATCTGTAACATTTATGACACCTTCTGATTGCCAAATTTCAATCAGTTGTTTTGAGTTTGTGGCCCATTTTGCCATTGGTAGGCTAATGATACCCATAAGTGAGGTAAGTTCATAATATAAGGAAGTCACAGCATTGTCATCTTCAGCACCTGCTACAAAGTCATCCATATACATGTTATTTTCAACAAGAAAAGCAGCTTGAGGAAAATACCTTTTGTACATTGTAGCAAGTCCTTTTAGTGTGGCTGCAAGAAGAAAGGGGCTACAAGTTAGTCCAAAAGGTAGTCGGGTGAAGCGGTATGTAATCTTTTCATTCGTTGTAATGTAGTTTCCTTGTTGATCCATGATTACTTTATACCAAAAAAACCTTGTTAAGTCTCGGTCTTTTCTATGTAGAACTAACTGTAGAAAAGCTTGTTTAATATCAGCAATTAAAGCAACTGGATATAAGCGGAATCTTAATAATATTGAAAGAATATCTGGAAGTAAATTAGCGCCAATTTCCAAAGAGTCATTCAGTGAATGTACAGCATTTTCGTGGGAAGAACCATCAAATACAATCCTCCATTTGATAACACCTAACCTTTCTTTCTTTACTGCATGATGTGGCAAATAAAATATGTCATTTGATGTTTGTTCAGGAGGGGCAACCTCTACATGTCCCTTTCTTATGTGGTCTATCATTTGCATTTCATAAATGTGTTTTAAGTTAGTGTCCTTTGTAATCTTTTTCTCCAGTGAAATAAATCTATTCTCTGCTAGTGAGAGATTATCAGGCACAATAATGTTGGGTTTTCTAGGTAAAGAAACCACTCTCCTATTGTCTTCAATGCAGTAATATTTTGAGAAATCGTGCAATAAAGCTAGTTCTTTCGGATTTGGAGTCTTTGTTTGGTCTGCTGTGATTCCCATTGTTTCTAAATCCCAGAAACGTCTTAAAATATTGTCTGTTGATGTCATTGAATCCAAACTAACATAGTTTGTTATTACAGGGTTTGCCATGGTGTTTGACTTACACCCACTAAGAATCCAACCCATAGTTGAAGGTATCAGTACAATGGATGGTGTTAAGCGAATAGGAGGGGAATCTTTAATGATTTTCCAATAGTGATCTGCTCCAATAAGGATCTCAATAGGAAGATCTTCTGTGTCGTCCTTTGGGTCTGCTAACCGAAGTTTTCGATCATACACTTGTTTTGTTATTTCAGGTGGGACAGTTGGGTGAGCAGCAAATGAGTATGTACTTTCAAATGCAGTCAGAGATATTGTGGAATTTTTAAATATACCTTTCAGAGTGAATTCTACAACTCTACGACACATTGAAGTTACACATGGTATTTCAAAGACATTGACAGATATGTCACGATGTTCTAAAGTTTTTATATCTAGTTGATCAATGAGAAACTTTGAAATGAAACTTGACTGACTGCCACTATCTAGAACACAGCGAGTGAGTCTGCTTAATCCTGTTGGTCCACTGACCCAAACTCTAGCTGTCTGAAGATATGTAAAATCTGCTGAATTTACGTCAATTTTCCCTACAGAAGTAGTGGTAACTTGCTGAGAAGGTGAATTAGAAGTAGTAGTATCAGTACAAATCGCTTTATGGTGACGTTTCTTGCACTTAGAACACGAAACCTCCCCTCTCTTACTGCAGGTTTTAGCATTATGACCTCGTTTTAGGCATATAAAACAACGATTATCTTGCTTTAATTTGTCAATACGTTGTTGGATGTCTGTTACTAAATTGCAGTCTTGAGCCCAATGAGTGCGAGCGTCACAAAATATACAATATGGTTGTACATCTTGTTTAATTTTCCGAGAGGTTTTAGCTTGTTTTGAATTTATGTGAAATGTCGCAGCAGTGGGCGTGTAGTTGGAAGTTACTTGCTGTTCTCCACGAATTTTTTGTGCAGTAAGAGCACCCTGAACTTCTTCCTCCAAAAAAGTAATTTCAGTACATCTCCTTCCGATATTTCGGTTCTTTTCGCATGAATAACCCATTTTTGACACATTTCGGCAGGAAATGCTCGTAAAATCTTCGGTGTGAGAACTTTGCCGTAAGCTACAACATCTTCCCCCAGGGCACGCAGCGCTTGAATACGGCGGTTACACTCTAGGAATGTACAGTTCAGCGTTTCAGGTGTCTCTGACTGTACTGGCTGTAGCGCATCCAAATAATCGAGGTGCGCCTGTATAATACGGTTGTTATCTCCGTACCGATGCAGTAAAATTTTCTTTGTTTCTTCGTATGTGTTAGCTGCAATAGGTATTCCATCTACTAACAACTTCGGTTCTCCTGACAGATACCCTCGAAGGAAAACATGTTTATTAACTGTGGAAAGCGATGGGTCTTTATCAATAGTTGATTCAAATTGCTCCCAGAAGCGGGACCACATTTCGATATCTCCACAAAATGGTTCAAGCTTAATGGCAGGTAGCTTGACTGAATGCATGCCTGCAGTGGAGTGTATGGGAACTATAGGTGAAGTGATATTCATTTGCGATGTTACGGCTGAAAGCTTGCAATTGATTGCTTTTGTAGCCTTATGTATTGCGTGTTTAATTTTGTCTATATATTCCTCACAGATAGATACGTCTGCGTCATATTCATCATCATTTAAGAGGTCGTGAATAATGTCATCTAAGGAAGTGAGCTTCTCTAAAGTATCTTGAAGACGTTCTATGTAGTGTTCAAAATCGTCCATTGGACTTTCTGTCGTAAGTTCAGCGACAGCCGTACAAAACCGCGTAGCATTCGTCCTCTCCCTAGTTCTTTTTCTTTTGAAGTTTGTTAGCTGTTTCCCGGTATCTATCTCGTCTGGCATTATTACGGAACTGCTTTTGTGTTGGCGTAAGCGTAATTGAATCTTGCGCTGTCAGTTAGTTATTCCAACCGAAAGATTTCACACTTTTGATATAAGCAAAGTTCATGAATAATGCCGTTACTGCTAACATTCTTTTGAGGCAAGGTGTTCATAAAATCGTATTATATTGGAATAGACTTATCTTGTGATGTGGTCCGACGTCATATCCCGCTTCCAGCAGCGTGAAGTAAGCTTTTTATCGTCAAAATTACGTAAAAAATCGTAATTTTTTCACAAGTTTCGGCACCAAATATGACGAACACACAACACCGTGATTCCAATACTTAACAACCACTGTTTATTTCAGAGAATAATACATCACAGAATACGTAACATAAATCATGGAACATCAATAAATATAAAAGATTTACAAATATATCAAAAGTTAACCCGCAACACATTCAGTCGATTGCAATGAAAGTTTGGTGAACTGTTCACAGTACGCCCACGAAGGTTCCTGATCCAAAAACAAAAGAGCACGACACATAGTTCAGGAGATAGGACGTCATAAATAATGAGAGGCCACCGCGTTAGAATATCCAGACTTAAGCGTCAATTACTCGAAAATGGGAGTAGTCAGGGACCTGAAACAAAGTTTGCGTGTGATTTCGGACGTTTATGAAGCATTTTGTAAAAATCAAATGGTTGTATAGCTTATGGGACTTAACTACGGGGTCATCAGTCCCTAAACTTACAAACCACTTATGAACTACTTACGAACTAGGACGGCACAAATATCCATACCTGAGGGGGGATTCGAACCCCCGACCGTAGTGGCCGTGCAGACCGTGACTGGAGCGCCTCAGTCCCCTCGGCCACCGCGGCCGGCAAGCATTTTGTAACTGAACCCCCCTACCCACAAAATGATAAAACGAAACGAAGTCTACCGCTCACAACAGTTTCGCTGCAGATGCCATAAACGTGTCGCATCAGGCGTGACCTTGTATCAAATAAAGTTAGAATTACAGATTTGCATGTTACTATTTATTTTTGTCTGCAAGTCTCCCTTAATTCTCTTGCATCCAAAATTAAGCAATCTCTATCTATATAAAAGCGAAATGACACTCAGTCTGACTAAACAAGAAACCTCGAAAATTACTTCACCTATGAAGCTGAAATTTGACAGGAACGTAGTTTATAGGTAGAAAATGTCAGCTAAGAAAGTTTTTTTTATAGGTGCATGGCGGAGCATGCTTCTCCTAAAGACTCACGAAATCTACAGTTTTATTACGATCTTCACGATATTTCACACTTTTGACCTTCAAAACAAGAGGAAGGTCACTGTCTACCTTAAGTTTCATGTGGTGCATGGGGCAGGGTACTTTGCAACATAAAAATGGATCCCTAAATACCTTGGTCGCGCCCTCACTTGAGAACGGCTTGACCGATGTCACAGATCCTTTTGTTTTTGTTGTTTTAGTTATTCTCAGAACAAGGGTTGTATGAAATAAAACTGTAATATTTGAGAACAACAAAGTGCGTTTTACAAAGTGACCCCGCGTTTATATCGCATAGAAATGTATAGTTTTGTTCCGATATTGATGAAAGTTTTCACGCTCTACCTTAAGATCATAGGAATGTCACTGTCTGTATAAAATTTCGTTCGGTGCATGGTGGAGGGTTCTTAACTTACGGAATTTTACAAAATGCATAGCTTTGCTCCAATCTTTATGAATTTTTGCACACATGACCTTTAAACCAAGAGGAAGATCACTGGCTACAAAATGTTTGTATGGAACATGACAGAGGGTACCATGAAGAAAATTTGTCGAGAGAGGGAAAGGTGGAAACGAGCAGAGAGATGGGAGAGAAGAGGTGGATGCAGAGAGAGAGAGGGGAAGGGGATGTAGACTACGAGGATAAGTGTAGGATAAGTAAACAGCCGGGAAACGCCAGGTCTACAGCTAGTAATTAAATAAAGGATTTAACTATATAAAAACTGTGAAATTCAATGTCTACATTCAGGCGTTCTTTTTCTAGGCAGTAAGAAATGTTACTCCAACTCATTATAAACAGTTTTATTTGAAGATTCACGTTTCGATTTTCTAGTTATTGGAGCAAATTAGAAATTACAGCAGCATTTTTCCACACATCAAATACAAAGGATTTTAATGGTAGTAGAAATTCTTCTTGAAACACAGTCAAGTGTAATTTTCAGAATCAAATTTTCACACTGCAGTGGAGTGTGCGCTGAGATATAACTTCCTGTCAGATTAAAATTGTGTGCTGTACCTGGGATTCGAACTTGCGACCTTTGACTTTCGCCTGCAAGCGCTCTATCGTCTGAAATATTCCGACACGTTTCACAGTCCGTCGTCACAACTTCACGTCCCTCTGGTACTCACCTCCTACTTTCCAAACTTCACAGAAGTCCTCCTGCGAACCTTGCAGTACTAGCACTCCTGGAAGAAAGGATGTGATAGAGACATCGCTTAGGCACAGCCTAAGGGATTTTTTCAGAATGAGTTCTAGTCCTGAAAGGTTCACAGAAAGACTTCTGTGATGTTTGAAAAGTAGGAGGCGAGGTAATAACAGAAGTAAAGTTTTGTAGACGGAGCATGAAACGTGCCAGGAGAGCTCAGATGGTAGAGCGCTTGCCAGCGAAAGACAAAGTTCCCAGGTTCGAATCCCGTTTCTGGTCCACAATTTTAATCTACCAGGGAGTTTCATGTGTAATTTTGTTGATCGCGAAAGCTTTCTTGAAAACTTGTCTCGTTTTGCATAGCAACTTTACAAAGTATGAAGAAGAAATTGATTCAGTACAACACAAACACAGGAAATCTGATTTTTAGGTTTTGAGGGAATATCAAACTTAGCGCGACGTACTCGTATTTACTGTCTGTTTGTTTGTTTGTTTCAGACCCATAATTGGGCGACCTTTTAGGATACGCTGTTTTTTTCTAATTTCTGCATTGTTTGGTTAATGACATAGCTATTCCTGTTACTGTACTGTTCATCCACGGTAAGCTGGCGATTCGTGCGCTGGTTGTTGGCAGCGGCAGGAGGCGTGTACCATGGCTGCCAAGCAGAAGGCAGCGTCGCAGTGTTGGAAACTTTACCCGCAACAATGTGTGCCGTAATATTTCGCGTCTTGGGGTGGCGTAACGTTGACAGCAATACGAAATAAATGGCTGTCCTTCAAGTAGTGCAGATGTTTTGTGCTGCTGGCTTCACCAGGTAAAATCGTCTTCTCTTGTCACATTAATATACTTCCATCTAAATGCACTACTAGTTTATACACACTATGGCGTCATTCTCAAGTTCCTATGATTAAAAAATATATTACAATGATTCAAACACATTAAACAGTGAAAAGTTTAATAATTTATCAAACCATGTGCGACGCACGGCAATGGACGTGTGATCTGGGGCGCAACGTCGTGGAGTACGCGGCCACTCCCAGCAGACTTTCGAGTCCTCCCTCGGGCATGGGTGTGTGTGTTGTCCTTAGCATAAGTTAAAGTAGACCGTAAGAGGGGACCGATAACCTTAGCAGTTCGGTTTTCTTCGGATTACAAACATTTGAACTTTTTTTGAAACATTATGTCCTACGATTTTGTACGGTCACCATTAAGTCATTTGCCTCATTTAATGTGTACAAAATATTTGTAGAACATATTCTGCAATTGTTTGAATTTTCAAGTGGTCACTCTTATTTAGTCTTATAGTCCAATTATTCCAAAGTTGTAAATATGTAGAGAAACCTATGCCAATTTCGCATGGCTTCCTCTGTGTAAGGATACCCATATACCCACATGGCGAAGCTCAGAATCAGTTACATATTGAATTAAATTCAGAGTCTTAATACCCAGTGTTCAGCTGTGGGCAAGTGTTTCTTCCTTTACGACGATGAAGGATGAAACAAGTGTGTCCACAGCTGAACCCAGGTTATTCACGCTCTAAATTTTCTGTTTTTATTTTTATTTTATATTTTATTTTCTTATATTCCGTGGTAAATTTAGAAAATTTACACTGTTTAATGTGATCGAATCATTGTAATATTTTTGCGATAATAGGCATTTCAAAATAGTGCGCAGAAACTAATAGTGCATTGGTAGTTAGATGGAAGTAAATTAAAAAGTTTCTTCTAACAAGCCCCCTCCCCCCAGAAAAAATTCTGTATCCGCCACTGATTGTAGATAATAAATGATTTGTAATTATCATCGTAAATTACAGATTACTAGAATGTACCATCGGTAACAAGTCTCAGCCCAAAAATTCGCTCGTTCGGCGCTTGTTTGCGGAAAAAGAAAAAGATATTCTGTGTTAACCTATACCTAACTATCAGAGACGAGCTTCAGATTAATTTTAGACACAAATTCGTAATCTAGAATCTTTTTCTGCTTGTAAACATACTATCATCCTTAACTCAGAACTGACGCCATTGATCAAAGCCGACGGTTGTATCGCGGACTTCAACTGACCCCTCTATACAATATAAAAATGAATGTGTGTGTCTATCTGTGTATGTTCGTTCGTATTTTATACACTGCCTTACCGTTCACCCTATTGCGATTAAACTTCGCACAATTGATCTTCAAAAGAAGAGGAATGTCACGTAATGTGTTATATGGTACATGGCAGAGGGTTCTTTACCAACGAACTTTGTAGTTTTATGACGATTGTGATAACATTTTGCACAGTTAACCTTCAAACCAACAGGAACATTACACTGTACCTAATATTTGTCATAGTGCATGGCGGAGCGTACATTGCAATAATCGTAAACTACACTGATCATCGTCAAACTTAACAGAGTTATATAATTTTAGAGAGATGGATGAGACAATGAACTGAGGAGGTAGAGGAGGAGTTCGACAGAGAGAAGAAGTAATTAGGACAGAGAGAGAGGTAGGAGTAAACAGAGAAAGAGGGGGGGGGGGAGAGAAGGAAAGAGAAGACAAACGGAAGGAGAGATTGACTAACTTAAGACTGCAATAAATAAGTAAACGGGCGACGCGGGGTTTTCAGCCAGTACTTCGCAACAATGCTAGGGCGTAGTCTTCACTTTAGTAACAGTTTTGTCGAGCAAATTAAACAGGATAATACTTGTCTAACACGACACAGCGATATTCTTTTCCAATGTAGTCCAGCTTTATGACCATAATTTGCAATGTTTGTATACTTGTATTTTGCTCGTGGCATTCATATTTCTCTTTCCTAAATTTTTTATTGTGTCACTATGCCATGAAGGTAAACTCAGGGTAGATTCTAATGCTGAGAGAGGTAGCGGCGCAGGGGATAGCACAATGGACTGGCATTCAGGAGGGCGGCTTTCCATTATAGCGTGTTTTACTGAGATGTGACTGAGATGGCATTCTCTTGTGGAACATGGGCTCACTCGACTCATAGGGAGAGGGATGCGGAATAACACAAGACTCCAAGTTTAGACATTTATTTAACATAAGTTTTACAACAATTCTGAGGACTTGAAACTCTTTATTCTTGCAGTTACACAAGTGACACGCTAAACAGAACTCTGTACTTAAACGAAATGGTCTGGCTTTCTCGAAAGAACATTTATGCTGAGAGAATGAATGAACTACTGTTGGAAACCACTGTGGTGCGAGCCTCGGCTGCAGGAATCGCTGAGTGAAGATGCTGGCGCAGCGGAAGCCGGCGTTGGCTGACTCTGTCGAAGTGCTGTTCGCCGTCCGATGTGCAGACAGTAGGCCTCAGGGCCCCGTGGAGGCAGGACCGTGCCGCTCTGCCCGGGATGGCGTGTGGCGGCTACGGGCGGCGAACTCGCATTCACTGCCGGGAGATGACAGGAGTCTGCGCCCCACCCAGGAGATGAAGGTAGCGCTCACCGACTGGGTCCCAGGTAACCCGCCATTGCCGCCGCTGCTACGCTTCCATCCTCCGCGGCGTTGCATGGGAGCTAACTGGTTCCCGTTGGCTTCTGGTCTTCTGGTGTCGAAGAAACGATCCTCCGATGACGGCTGCGGCGCCCCAGCTCTTCCGGTGATTTGGTCCGAACTCTTTGCCGTCTTCCGATGACTCTGCCGACCTATGCTTAGAGGGGTCCATTTATAGTCGAAAAGTTGCTACTAGAACGTTCTGGTTGCTCCAGTGACCTGCTTACGTTAACGTAAGACACTTTAGTAAGATGACAAAGTCACGCTCTACATGTAGCCTTTGTTGTTACAAGAGTTCCCCTTTCGGGCGAGCATGTGCCTAAGACGAATAACACTCCTGCCACTACTGTTTACAACTGATTTTCGTAACCGCTGCTGCTGCTGCTAACCCACTGCTGTTAAACTTCACTGCTATTAAACTTCATTTGTCCATTCAAGTACAATTCCCATAATTATTTCATTATTAAATATTATATCCTCACATTCTCTTTTGATTTATTTTACACTTTCCATTGGTACACTCTACACCATGTCGCCTCCGTCCATCCAGATCTGGAAGGAAGCTTAGCGTTTAACATTCCATCGACATGGTGATCATTAGATAGTTTTGGCAAGAAGGGGGAAGGAAATCGGCAGTGCCCTTTGAAAGGACTTGACTTGCTGTATCTCTTGGATTTCTAACAAATAATAGTGCTTCATTTATTACAGCTTAGTTTTCTTTCCTTTTATCTTCAACCCCACCTCTGAAGCTTCGGTTTTTAAATCATTCAGCATTGCTTCCATGTCCTTGTAAGTGCTGGCTAGCAAACACAGATCATCTGCAAAGTCCTCCAAACTGCCTGTCAATCCCAGTTCTTCGGCGATTCATTGCCTTCTACATCATAAGATCTAGCACCGTCAAAAATAGAATAGGTTACAGCAAACACCTTTGTTTAACTTCTGGGATAGTTTCCGACAGCATCCCTTGATTTAGAACTTGACTTGTGTAGATCTCAGTCATTTCTTGGGTTATCTTTACAAATTTCTTAGGGATTCCAAACTCTTGCATATCTTTCCACATCGTCTTCGTCACTACACTGTCAAACGCCTTTTCAAAGTCTACAAAGAGTAGACACCGTCTTAATTGGCGTGGTTTTCATCCTCCTTCCAAAACTGGCTCTTTATATGGAAAACAAAATGACAAAATCGACAATATCTGCCGTTTTCTCCAAACAGAAGCCAAGATGTTAACAGAAGTAATCGACAATATCTGCCGTTTTCTCCAAACAGAAGCCAAGATGTTAACAGAAGTTCACACTCCAGCCAGCCTCGACACAAAAGACACCACAGACACTGTTTAGAAACTCTGCTGCATGTTTTAAACACGTGTTAATTCAAAAAATTCCCATTAGACCAGTATTAGAATCTATGTTGCAGATATGCAACACCATGCATTTAAGGCTTAAAAGCAGTATGATCTAAAAGCATTTTGGGCCTATTAAGTGGCCAGAGGGATCTCTTACTGACTCTTGGCGTTGGACCATAATGCCCATAATAACTCAAGGCCTTCCGTTGCTCTGACCAGAAATGGCCTGATTGCATGCGAACTTTTACAGACCAAACGTTCCAAAGGGTGGTCTGCAACAGTGAAGGACGCCATAAACTGATATGCTTGACGCACCATGAGAAGATGGCGACGAATAGAAAGGCTAACAACTGGACTCGTGCGATATGCACCTGTTGACAGCGTCCAGCATTTTCAGGGGATGGCCTTGCTGAACCGTAAACCTGGTATCCATATTCGAGGCTGGCTCCCACAGATGCCTTATAAGGGGCCCTCACACGGACACTCTGAACCGGTGCTTTACGGCGAGCGACACGGATCCGCGCGCAAGAATGCCCGTGTGAACGCAGCGACATTAAAGTGACAGATTCGCGGTTAAGCCGACGATTCAAAGCTGCCAGCGCCTTCACTCGTACACGCCTGGCGTTTTTCGCTCTCACGCGTCTTGCCGGTTGCTCTCAAGCAGAGTTGTTCTTAGCTGCCTGCAGTGCGCGAAACGATTGTCATACATTCTGTCTTACGCAGATTCTCGCTGCTGGAACGACTTTTTGGCGGACTAAATTTACAAACTACTTATGAACTACTTACGAACTAGGACGGCACAAATATCCATGCCCGAGGGGGGATTCGAACCACCGACCATAGTGGCCGTGCAGACCGTGACTGGAGCGCCTCAGTCTCCTCGGCCACCGCGGCCGGCTTCCCTGAAGCAAACCGCCACTTTGTTGGGGGGAAAAAATGGTAGGTACTAAGACTGTGGATCAGGAGCTGCGAAGTGCGAGTTGTTCAAACAGCTACGTATATGTGGGTATGGATAAAATTGTCTATGTCTGCTAAGATGGCAATGGAACTGATAAGGAATACAAAGATGAGGTCAACGTGGATGCAATTGGTGGTGGTAGTCAACAACCGGCCGCAGTGGCACAGGGGACTGAGGCACTTCAGTCACGGTCTGCATGGCCACTACGGTCAGGGGTTCGAATCCCCCCCTCAGGCATGGATATTTGTGCGGTCCTTAGTGCTAGATAGTTCATAAGTAGTTTGTAAGTTTAGGGACTGATGACCCCATAGTTAAGTCCCATAATCTCTACAAACATTTGAACATTTGGTAGTCAACACAGTTAACACCGTAAAAAAAAATGAGTAAAAAGTAGATCCGATCATTTCAGCCTTAATGCTCGATCGTAGCTCGTCCCCGCCTTGCGCCAGACTCGGAGCGATGTGGAGCAATAGGGCACTGTGAGTCAGTCGCGGCCAGCCTGCTACGAGTTTCCGCTGCGCTCGTGAGATTCGTAGAGACTCGTAGACCCGTAACGCTCGTAGAAACTCGCAGACTCGTAACGCACTTAAGAACTCGCAGCGCCGTTTCTTACAATGACGACATAAACGGACGTTCTGTGAGTGTTAGCAGACGGAAACTACCTTTCGCTGGACAGGCCGAAAGCAAGCCACGGTAGTTCCTGCTGGGATAACTCCAAGGTAATAATTTAGTAAGAAATTTATGCATTTCATTTTAGATCAAAGCGGTACCCACGTTAATACATACGATTTTTTCTTAAGTTTATTTCTATAGTCATTTTAAACAAGAGAGCTGAAGATTTATTTTCATATCACCTTACAAAAAGTTGTACATTAAACTTGTGGTAATTGTGATATTTAACACGTTCGCTGCGGCTGACGCTTATAAGCGTTTCCGCGATCAACACGCCAGAGCTGCCGACGCTTATAAGCTAGGTACTCAATTTAGTTAGTTTGGCTGCGTACTCGCGTTAGAAAAGGCCACCATAAAACATCACGTAACATTTTCCTGTCTCCAATAGTGTGTTTTCGCCTTTAGGTGGTTTTGCTATAAAAACATTGCCTATACACCTTGCACCTTTGTTATATGGGATTAGGTTTCCATAGCACCACAATGCAGATGAGAAATGTTTCTTTTTCTTCGTTTGATAAACCTTTTGGTGTTTCAGTATAATTTTTCTCAATGAAGCGGATTTATCGCTTGCGTGAATTTCATTTTCTTCAGATAATAAATCAGAGGCGTTCTTAGAATTATTCATCATTTTCTTGATTTGCAGCTCTTATTTTTCGAGTTTGCAGTAAAAATTACTGGGTATGAGGTACACCTGATATGCAAAACACTGTTTTTATTTGGCACCCAAACTAGTTTCAGCACCTCTGTGCCATCATCAGTGGGCTTTATATTTATTTCATGCTGTGAAAAACAAATTACATTTATTTTACTATTGTGCTAGTTGTAAAATTTAGGCCTAAAAAAGTCGTCAGTCTTATTTTGGTTTTTTGCCTTAATTTACATTTTGTGGTCATGTGGGACCCTTTTTACGTTCTTAGAATGTTTGCAATAAATGCATATGACTTATAAGTCAGAGAGCTTGCGGCATTTATCAAATAATCGGCATGCAGCATGCAGCTTTTGCGCCGGCCGCGGTGGCCGAGGGGACTGCGGCGCGCCAGTCAAGGTCTGCACCGCCACTACGGTCGGGGGTTCGAATGCCCCCCTCGGGTATGGATATTTGTGCTGTACTTGGTAGTAACTAGTTCATAAGTAGTTTGTAAGTTTAGGGACTGATGACCCCGTAGTTAAGTCCCATAAGCTCTACAAACATTTGAAACTCTTTTGCTGACGTTATATTCGCTTTCAATATTACAGGTTTCGCATGGGTCTGATTTTAGCTCTCCGTGCACGTTCGCTTACAGACGTCCGCGAACGTGTTAAGCCTTCAGTTTGTTAGAGAATGTTGTTACATATGCGTACGTTGCGAGCTCGTAACGGATATTCATAATGAGTAAGAGATCCTAAACAGAAATATTGATTTAACATTTTGCAGTCATGGCAAATTTAACTCGCGCTCATCTATATATACATCCAAGTATGCACATACTCCACAATCCACCGTAAGGTGCGTGACGGAGGGTACCTTGTCCCACTACTAGTCTTGCCTTATATGCGCCACGCCCAAATAGATAGAGGGAAAACGATAGCCTTATGTCTTTCTGTGAGCTCTAATTTCTTTTATCTTACCTTTATGGTCTTTTACACGAAATGTTAAGTCGGCGGCAGCAGAATCGTTCTGTAGTTGGCTTCAAATTCCGTCCTTCTAAATTTCCTCAAGAGAATTTACTTCTAGTGCTCACTTCGTCTCTTTATGACTTCTTAGAAAACGTATAATTTTCATTTACTAGTGGATATTAATCGTGTCTCTCAGATTTTTACATACATGATTTAAACAACATCATTATCACAAGTAAAATTAGGCCTAATTAGTGACGCACTTCGCTGATTGTGCAGTTTTCTGATGAGGTAACAGCTCCACTGAATAAAAGTTTATTAAAGAGCCTGCTATTCAAATGTTCAATTGTTTGCAGAGCTTATGGGACTTAACTATGGGGTCATCAGTCCCTAAACTAACAAACTACTTATAAACTAGATAATCCTAAGGACGGCACAAATATCCATGCCCGAGAGGGTATTCGAACCCCCGACCGTAGTTGCCGTGCAGACCGTGAAAGCATGCTATTAAAGACTTTATTTTCTATAGAGGATTCTGCCCTAGTGGATTAATAATATTGTGATGAGCAGAGCAACATTTCGTTATCCACCTAGCTTTTATTCTTCTTTATTTTTTCCCTTTTTTTATTATTTTTTCTTTTTGTACCAAATCAGGAAAATTTCTAACCTGCACTTAGTTTTAGAGTGTTCTTTAATCTGACAAAATTAATTCTAAGGTTTATAAAAAGATTAACGATAGATTTCCAGACCGTTAGACGTACAAATTACATCCTCCGGTACGTAAAAATCTTCACCGAAAAAATGATTGCTTTTCCACTCACAAATCGCACAATGACACTGCTCGTAGATAATTAACTAAGGAAAGGCGTACATTTAACTACACATTACGCAGGGCAAGAATGTCTATATAATGTTATTTGCGTTTGTTGCTGTCATCGACACGAGTATTAGATACTTTGTGACAGAAATGAAGTTGAAGTGGTAGTTCAAACTATCATCACAGACACATTCTGTAGTTTCTTTCTTGGCCAAAGTGGAGCACTGTCTTTTCAAACAATGAATCTTTAAAGAGATCTCCAAACATGTTTTACAGAAAACCATCTAATGTAGTTCACAGTTAAGTAAACCAGTTATCAAACAAGAGGATTGTTTGAATAATGTAGTGCTTTACTAAAGATGGACCTGTTAGAAATGTATGCCGTTTGTTTCCAGCGTTCGAAATGACTTAGCCATTTACAGGAGGAAATCAGATTCCTAATCTTTTCGTGCCTTAGTATTTTTCACGTTCACAAACAGTACCAGAAATCAAAAATGAAATTTCACTCTGCAGCGGAGTGTGCGCTGATATCCACCTACCTGGCAGATTAAAATGCTGTGCCGGAACTGGGATTTTAACCTGGGACCTTTGCCTTTTCATATCAGCGCACACTTCGCAGCTGAGTGAAAATTTGATTCTGAAAACATGCCTCAGTCTGTGGCTAAGCCATGTCTCCACCCTATACTTTCTTCCAGGAGTGATAGTCCTTCTAGTTCACAGCAGAACTTCTGTGAAGTCTGGAAAGTAGCAGGGGAGGTACTGGCGGAAGTAAAGTTTTGAGAACGGCCTGTGATGCGTGCCTGGATAGTTCAGACACGATAGGCAAAGGACAATTTCGAATTTCGGTTCCGGCGACAATTTAAATCTGTCAGGAAGTTTCATTACCAGAAATTAAAGACGTCATAAGTGAGGGATAAAAATCCTTGGATTGACCAGGGCTCGAACTTATGATGTTTACATTTGTATTTTGGCTATTTACTAGCGAACTAAGGAAGCGCTGTATGTATTCTCTTCGAGAAACAAATTAATCTTTCTGATGTTTTACAAACTTTCCTGCAGTGACTGGAAATACATGGATATGTTTTCACTAGATTAACAGAAATGAATAATCAGCTTAGTTACAATCGTTTCTCAGATTTTCTACAAAATTGGTATAAACCTTTGGATTTGTATTCACACACACACACACACACACACACACACACACACACACACACACACACACACACAATCACCCATGCGCGCGCGCGATATCATACATGTGTTCCTATTATAGTTCTTAATGTTCTGCAGTCCTCCTTGCGACAATTAGATTTTTTAAAAGGCCAGCAATGAACTATTGTCCTTTAGATGTTACCGGTTATGTGGTCCTATTTAATATTTAGGTGAAAATATATTGGTGGCATTCAGCGACACTGGATCAAAAATATGTACTGATGCCGCTAATCTCGCCAGCAAATAATGCATTCGGGATAATATGCCGTAAATAGTATTGTTGTTGTTGTGGTCTTGAGTCCGGAGACTGGTTTGATGCAGCTCTCCACAATACCCTATCCTGAGCAAGCCTCTTCAACTCCACATAAGAACGGCAACCTACATCTGTCTGAATCTGCTTACTGTATCCATCTCTTGGTCTTCCTCTGCAGTTTTTACCCCACACACTTCCCTCCAACGCTAAATTCACAGTTTCTTGATGTCTAAGAATGTTCCCTACCAATCTATCCCTTCTTTCAGTCAAGGTATGCCAGAAATTTCTTTTCTCCCCAATTCTGTTCAGTACCACCTCTTTAGTTACGCGATCCACCCACCTAATCTTCAGCATTCTTCTGTAGCACCATATTTCAAAAGCTTCTATCCCCTTCCTGTCCGCACTGTTTATCGTCCATTTTTCACTCCACACAAATGGCTTCAGAAAGGACTTCCTTAGGCTTAAATCAGTATTCGATGTTAACAAATTTCTATTTTTCAAAAACGCTTTTCTACCCATTGACATACTGCATTTTATATCCTCTGTACTGAGACTACCATTTATTATTTTACTTCCCAAGTAACAAAACTCATATACCTCCTTTATTGCTTCGTTACCTAACCTAATTCCTTCAGCATCACCTGATTTTCTTAGACTGCACTCCATTACCCTAGTTTTTCTCTTATTAATGTTCATCTTATATGCACCTTTCAGCACACTGTCCATTCCGTTTAATTGCTCTTCCAGGTGCTTTGCTGTATCTGACAGAATTACTATGTCGTCGGCAAAACGCAATGTTTTTAATTCTTCCCCCTGAACTTTAATTCCTCCACCAAATTTCTCCTTGGTTTCCTTTATAGCTTGCTCAATGTACAAATTGAATAACAATGGAGAAAGACTACAACCCTGTCTTACTCCCTTTCCCACCACTGCGTCCCTTTCATGCCCTTCAACTCTGACAACCGCTGTCTGGTTTTGTACAAGTTGCAAATAATCTTACGCTCACTATATTTTACTCTTGCTTGCTTCAGAACTTGAAAGAGTTTCTTCCAATCAACATTGTCAAAAGCCTTCTCCGAATCTACAAAAGCTAGAAATGTAGGTTTGCCTTTTCTTAATCAATCTACTAGGATAAGCCTCCCGTGTTCCTACATTTCTCCTGAACCCAAACTGATCTTCCCCGAGGTCGGCTTCTACCCGCTTTTCCATTCTTCTGTAAATAATTCGTGATAATATTTTGCAACCATGACTTATTAAACAGATGGTTCTGTAGTTTTCACAGCTGTCTGCACCTGCTTTCTTTGGAACGGGGATTATAACATTTTTCTTAAAGTCTGAGGGCACTTCACCTGTCTCATACATCTTACACACCAGGTAATACAATTTTGTCATGGCTGGTTCTCCCAGAGACTTCAGTAGCTCTGAGGGAATATTATCTACTCCAGGGGCCTTGTTTCGACTTAGGTCTTTCAGTGCTCTGTCAAATTCAACTCTCAGTATAATATCTCCTATTTCATCCTCATCTACTTCTTCTCCCCTTTCTACAATATTGCCGCTAAGTTCATTTCCTTCATAGAGCCTCTCTATATACTCTTTCCACCTTTCAGCTTTCCATTCTTTGCTGAGTACTGGTTTTCCATCAGTGTCTTTGATATTCGTAGAGCTGTTTTTCTTATCTCCAAATGTTTCTTTTATTTTCCTGTAGGCTGTATCTATTTTTCCCCTATTTATACATTCTTCTACATCCTTGCATTTGCCTTCTAGCCACTCCTGCTTAGCCATTTTGCACTTCCTGTCAATCTCATATCTTAGTCGTCTGTACTCCATTTTGCCTGTTTCATTTACTGCATTTTTATGTTTTCTCCTTTCATCTATTAAATTTAGTATCTCCTGTGATATCCAAGGATTTTTTGTAAGTCTTGCTTTCCTACCTATTTTATCCTCTGCTGCCTTCACTATTTCATCTCTCAATGCTACCCATTCCTCCTCTACTGTTTTATTTTCCCCCGTTTCTCTCAATTGTTGCCTAAAGCTCCCTCTGAAATTTTTAAGAACTTCCGGTTCCTTCAATTTATCCAGGTCCCATCTCCTTATTTTCCTACCTTTTTGTAGTTTCTTCAGTTTCAGCCTAGAGTTCATGACCAACAAGTTATGATCAGAGTCTATATCTGCCTCTGTGTGTGTCTTACAGTTTAAAACCTGATTCCGAAATCTATGTCTTACCATTATAAAATCTATCTGGTATCTCCCGGTGTCTCCTGGTCTCTTCCACGTATACAACCTTCTTTTGTGATTCTTGAACCAGATGTTTGTTATAACTAAATTATATTCTGTGCAAAATTCTACCAGAGCGGCTTCCTCTTTCATTCATTTTGCCCAGACCATATTCACCTACTATCTTCCCTTCCCTTCCCTTCCTTGTCCTACTACCGAATTCCAGTCTCCCATAACAATTAAGTTTTCCTCTCCCTTAATTGTCTGAATAATTTACTTTAGCTCCTCATATATTTCTAAGATCTCATCATCTGCAGAGCTAGTTGGCATATAAACCTGTACTACTGTGGTCGGTGTTGGCTTCGTATCTATCTTGACTACGATAATGCGATCACTGTGTTGCTCATAGTAGTTTACCCACATTCCTATTTTCTTATTCATTATCAGACCTACTCCTGTAATACCCCCAACTGATTTTGTATTTATAATCCTGTACTCGCCTGACCAGAAATCTTGTTCCTCTTTCCACCGAATTCACTAATGATCACTATATCTAACTTCAACCTATCCATTTCTATTTTTAAATTTTCTAGCTTCCCTGCCCGATTAAGGGATCTAACATTCCACGCTCCGATCCGTAGAATACCAGTGTTGTCTTTCCTAATGATCACATCCTCCTGAGTAGTCCCCGCCCGGAGATCCGAATGGGGGACTATTTTACCTCCGGAATATTTTACCCGACAGGATGCCATCATCATATGTTCATACAGTAGAGCTGCATGTCCTCGGGAAAAGTAACGGCCGTTCGCAGTAAATATGTGGCAAAGCCACATTAGCTGATGTTGCAAGGCCAGCTCAGTCAATCATCCAGACGGTTGCCCCTGTAGCTACTGAAAAGGCTGTTGCCCTCTTCAGGAACCACACGTTTGTCTGCCCTCTCTACAGATACCCCTCCGCTGTGGTTGCACCTACGGTACGGCTATCTGTATCGTTGAGGCACGCAAGCCACCCCACCTCGGCAATGTCTGTGGATCATGGGAGTGGAAATAGTACTATTACATATTATATATTAATAAAAACATGTAAAACTAGCTAAATGTTTTCCTTGTAAAACTAAATAAATTACTCGTTTGAGCCCTGAGCAGATCATCAGTACTAGCAGACTATCAGACAACCAGAGAAAATCAAAATGTTCAAATGTTTCTAAAGCTTATGGGACTTATCTGCGGGGCATCAGTCCCTAAACTTACAAACTACTTATGAACTAGCTTATACTAAAGACAGCACAAACATCCATGCCCGAGGGGGGATTCGAACCCACGACGGGGAACGGTCTCTCGCATCGTAACTTAGCGCCTCAATGCGCTCGGCCGCTCCTCCACGGCCCAGACAAAAGATTACCATTTTCTGTTATGCAGTGTACCGGTATTGTTCTTTTTTATGTCTGCCGTCGTTCATGACCATTCCGTCATTATCTTTCGTAACGTTTATTACCGTATTATTACACATAAGAAATATTTTCTCAAGAGTTTTCTTTTATAACACACAATGCAGCTGTTAACAGTTTATAATGTTTATTTCTATTATGGTTATTAAGTCTTTCGTTTGTCACATTCTAAGAGATGGTACACCGCACAATAGACTTGCGCATAATAGTTCGCGATCGGGAGCGCTCACTTTAGTTCGCGGCTCTGTCGGTAACGAGTTCACTCTTTTAGTTCGTCTGCTCCCAGTAACGGCTGAGCGGCGTGCTCTGCGCGTGCAGGTGGAGGGGGAAGATCCCCCACCTACCTGCTTCACGCGCTTGCTGCTCGAGTCGCTAACGATATCACGCAAGCTAAAAGTTCAAATGTTTGTATAGTCTATGGGACTTAACTACGGGGTCATCAGTCCCTAAACTTACAAACTACTTATGAACTACTTACGAACTAGGACGGCACAAATATCCATGCCCGAGGGGGGATTCGAACCCCCGACCGTAGAGGCCGTGCAGACCGTGACTGGAGCGCATTACGCAAGCCAAAAGAAACAGTTTGTGGATGATTTCTCGCGTTTAAGTTTAGAGTTATATCTATATCTTGACATTATGGAATTTATTAGTCAGGTATTGCAGAGTACAGAACACTTCGAAACAGAAAATTTGTAGCACTGAACTATAATCTAGCAGGCAGACGCTCACCTCGAAATGACTTATCAGCAGAAGGCAAACACGTGATTTTTAATTCTGCTACGAGCCCTCTCGCTATTGCCCGTCTGTCTTCGGAAAAGAATCTAACGAACTATGAAGCGAGATACGTTTGGCATAATCGACCGCTGCTCCTAGCTCTTTTTTATGACAACTTTTTTATATAAAGAATCAGTGTTGCCAAAGCGTGTGCTATTACCCATATTTTTAGGAAATCTGACAGCAAATACTTAGGCAAATAATCCAGTTATTTACACGAATGGGTTATCCAATGGTATTCAACTACTTTGCATTTTATAAATGGATTTCTTGTGGCAGTGAACTATGAAACTACAGCTGAGCCTCACCTTAGCTCGAAATGAAGGTAACTGTCAGAAGGGAAGAACGCGATTCTGCTCTCTCTCGCGTCCTATCGCTGTTCCCCGTCAGTCTACGGAAAAGGAGCGGACGAACTAAGAGGCGAAGGAGCGGACGAACTAGGTCGCATAGTTCGCCTGTGGGAGCACTCTTCCGAACTAATTCGCGGCCGCGCTTACGAGTAATGGGCGAGATTCTGGCGCCTCCTGACCGGCTCTAGTAAAAAGTCATGTATTTACACAGTGTACAGTAAGTAGTGATTTTACAGCAATATAACTTCCAGAAATAATGACAACAATATGACATCGTTTACTCAACAAATTTTGTGTGTAATGCAACACAAGTTAGGCTCTTCTAGCATCTCTTCTTGCCAGCGTAATCTTTCTAATGCTACCGAATATGTCTTACAACTTTCTTGATTTGCTTCACCGATAATTGTTGGATTTTTTTTTTTTTCACACTGCAGACTGAAAGCTAGGCAACCTCATGTAGCAGAAATGTAGCCTTTGTTTGGTCTACGTAAAACAATTGTGCAACGCACAGATGGCCCAAATGACAACTTTTATTTTCACTCATATTGATTGATATACGCAACATTCGAAATCGGGACGTAATTATACCAGAAACATTTTCCACGACAATTTTAGCACTTGACAATCTGTAGTTCAAAATTCTGCTGTCGTGATCTAATTGACGTTGAGAATAAGTATTTAAAAAATTTTCTTTCAATGACATATTCATAACCCAAGGAAAAGTAGTATAAATTCTTTATATAGTTTCGTCGTTACTTGGTGGATTTAACCGTCCGTTCTTTAAAGCAAGAAGTAATTCTGTGTACTCGTCCGTTTTTCCCTACGTCAACAAAAATAAATTTGTTATGTACATTTAGCAAAGCGAGTAAAACCACGCTGTAGAAATTCTTGTAATTGAAATAATGGGCTTCAGAGTGAGTTGGTGGTACAATATATCAGTACAGTATATCAGCCGGCCGCGGTGGCCGAGGGGACTGAGGCGCTCCAGTCACGGTCTGCACGGGCACTACGGTCGGGGGTTCGAATCCCCCCTCGGGCATGGATATTTGTGCCGTCCTTAGCATTAGTTAGTTCATAAGTAGTTTGTAAACTTAGGGACTGATGACCCCGTAGTTAAGTCCCATAAATTCTACAAACATTTGAACAGTGTATCAAATGTTTCGCTCTCGACTCGTAAATAATTTCTGTAGTCCTGTGAGTAATAGTCGACCAGATCTTTTTAATTAAAGTAGTATGACTTGACGACACCGGTACTCCTTAACCCTGATATCACGTTTTCTTTTATTTGTGATAAAAGTTGTACGTGATGTTTAATGTTGAATCTATCGTTTAATCAGACAACAAAAGTAGTTAATTGTAAAGTTAATCAGACAACAAAAGTAGTTAATTGTAAAGTTACTCATACAAAACCTGATCTGGTATTAGTTGCAGTCCAAATAGTTGTCATATATTGATGTTTAACTGGGAAAGATTAGCGGCACCCCTATGATTATATAAACACGCTAACACGAAACTGAGGGGTATAGATTTTTAATATTAATGATCCAAGAAGGCCAATGAAACGTACATAATTCGGAAGGTGGTTTGTCATAGAAGTTGCGAATATAAAAGTTCATTTACATCTACATCTACATGGTATACTCTGCAAATCACATTTAAGTGCCTGGCAGTGGGTTCATCGAACCACCATTATACTATTTATCTCCCATTCCATTCTCGAATAATGCGCGGGGAAAAACCACCTGAATCTCTCCGTTTGAGCTCTGATTTCTTGTATTTTATTCTGATGACCATTTCTACCTATTTAAGTGGGAATAAACAATATATTAATGCATTCGGAGGAGAATGTTGGCGATTGGAATTTCGTAAGTAGCCCACGCCGCAGCGATAAGCGTCGTTGTTGTAATGATTCCCATCCCAGATCCTTTATCATTTCCGTAATGCTGTCTCCCCTGTATCGTGACAATACGAAACGAGCTGCTCTTCTTTGGATTCTTTCGATGTCCTCCGTCAAACTCACCTGATATGGATCCCACACTGGGCAGCAATACTCCAAAAATGGACGGACAAGCGCAGTGTATGCAGTTTCTTTTATAGTTCTGTTGCATATTTTAAATGTTCTGCCAGTAAAACGCAGTCTCTGGTTCGCCTTTCCCACGACATTATCTACGTGTTCTTTCCAGTTAAAGTCTGATTTAATAGTAATTCCTAGGTATTTTGTGGAGATTGCGGCTTTCACTTTTGATTTATCTTGTAAACAAAGTTTAACAGATTTCTTTTCGTACTCATGTGGACGACTTCACACTTCTCATTAGTAAGAGTCAATTGCCAATTTCTACACCATTGTGATATCTTATTCAGATCGTTCTGCAGTTGGTTTTGATCATCAGATGATTTTACTAGTCGGTAAATGACGGCGTCATCTGCAACAACCTAAGAGCTACTTAGATTTTCCCCTAAATCGTTTACGTAAACAAGGAACAGCAGAGGCCCAATTACACTACCCTGCGGAACGCCCGATATCACCTTTGTTTTAATCTATGTCTTACCGTCGATTATTACGAACTGTGTCTTCTCTGACAGAAAATTCCCTATCCAATTGCAAATTTGGGGCGATATACCATAACCACGAAATTTGATTAAAAGCCGTTTGTGAGGTACGGTGTCATCAGCTAAAATTTCCTCCAGTGTAGACGGAAAGTGAAGGGCTACACGGAGATGATTAAAATTTACGCAAGACAGTATAACGTGTCGCACCGTCAGCAATTCACCGCAGGAGCACAGCGGTGCAGGGTCGGCGGTTGGCAAATGACGGTGGCTGAAACGGCAGTGACCGATCCGCAACCGAGCCAGGATGACCTCCTCCCGCCGAGAGGGGCGTGAGGAGGTCCTCCAAGCGGTCGGGATCGGTTTGACAGTTCTCAATTTATTGTTGTATAGTGAAAACCACGCACTGTGCCAGTACGACACGATACTCCGGCGAAGAGCCCGTTGAACATCGTCCGATGGGATGCAAAAGGTAGCCATGCGAGGCAAAAGAGCTGCGGCCTTGGCTGCTATGTCGGCGGTCTCATTCTCGGGCACACCAACGTGGCCAGGGACCCACAGGAAAGAAACGTGACAGCTGTCATCTGCTAGCAACTGGAGTGAGCGTTGGATCCGATACACGAGAGGATGGTTCGAGAAAGGGTCCTTAAGACTCTGCAGGGCACTAAGGGAGTCCGAACATATGGCATAGAGAGGTTCGCGGTGGCGGCAGGTATACAAAACGGCCTGGTGAAGGGCAAAAAGCTCAGCCGTGAAGTTCGAGCATCGGTCAGGGAGCTTGTATTGGAAACGGTTGTCGCCGACGACGAAGGCAGATCCGACACCGGCAGTGCTCTTGGAACCATCAGTGTAAATAAATATGGCATTATCGAACCGCGAACGGAGTTCGACAAGCCTCGAGCGGTATACCAAATCCGGAGTGCTCTCCTTGGGGAGCGAACTAAGTTCAAGGTGAGTGTGAACCTGGGCCTGATGCCACGGTGGCGATGGGCTTTCGCTCAACCGAAAGGTGGAAGGAAGGGTAAAATCGAGCCGCTGAAGCATGTGGCGAAACCGAACTCCAGGAGGAAGCAAGGCTTTCGCAGACAACTGATATTGGCGATCGAGTGAATCGTCAAAAAATAATCGGTAAGATGGATGGTTGGGCATCGACCGTAGGCGGCATGCGTACCGACACAAGAGTATGTCACGTCGATTGGTCAAGGGTAATACAGCAGCCTCGGCATACAGACTTTCAACAGGGCTAGTATAAAATGCACCGGTCGCCAGACGTAATCCACGATGGTGGATAGAGTTGAGACGGCGGAGAATCGACGGCTGTGCAGAAGAGTATACAAGGCTTCCGTAGTCGAGCTTCGACTGAACAATGGCCTGGTAAAGGTGAAGCAGGACGGTACGATCCGCTCCCCATGACGTGCCACTAAGTACACGAAGAACGTTAAGGGATCGGGCACAACGGGCGGCCACGTAGGACAAGTGTGTGGACCAGCAAAGTTTACGATCCAACATGAGTCCCAAGAATTTCGTAGTCTCCACGAAAGGGAGAGCAACAGGGCCGAGATGTAGAGAGGGTGGAAGAAATTCCTTGTATCTCCAGAAGTTTATACACACAGTTTTCTCAGTGGAGAATCGGAAGCCGTTTGCGATGCTCCAGGAATATAGATGGTCAAGACAGCGTTGAAGAGAACGCTCCAAGAGACACGTGCGCTGGGTGCTGAAATAAATTGCGAAATCGTCAACAAAGAGAGATCCGGAGACGTCGGCTGAAAGGCAATCTACGATCGGATTGATTGCAATGGCAAAGAGCGCCACACTCAAGATGGAGCCCTGTGGTACGCCATTCTCCTGGCAAAAGGTATCTGACAAAACAGAGCCCACCCATACCCGGAACTTGCGATCCGCCAAAAACGCTTGAATGAAAAGAGGGAGGCGGCCCCGAAGGCCCCATGTGTGCAATGTGCGGAGAATGCCCGCTTTCCAACAGGTATCGTATGCCTTCTCCAAGTCGAAGAACACTGCTACTGTTTGACGCTTCTTTAGAAAGTTGTTCATAATGAAGGTCGACAACGTAACGAGGTGATCAGCAGCAGAGCGGTGTCGACGAAAACCGCATTGGATATTAGTCAGGAGGAGGCGAGATTCGAGGAGCCAGACCAACCTAGCGTTAATCATGCGTTCCATCACCTTACAGACGCAGCTCGTCGGAGAAATGGGGTGATAACTGGAAGGAAGGTGTTTGTCCTTCCCTGGTTTGGGGATAGGGACAACAATGGCTTCACGCCAACGTGTGGGAACATGACCTTCAGTCCATATGCGATTGTAGGTACTAAGAAGAAAGCACTTGCCCGCAGGAGAGAGGTTCTTCAGCATCTCAATATGAATGGAATCGGGCCCGGGAGCAGAAGATCGGGACAGGGCGAGAGCACGGTATAGCTCCTGCATGGTGAAGGCGACATTATAATTTTCACGATTAAAAGAGTGGAAAGAAGGCGGCCATGCCTCCTCTACCTGTTTGCGAGCGAGAAAGGCAGGGTGGTAATGGGCAGAGCTCGAAACCTCCGCAAAGAAACGGCCCAATGCGTTGGATACATCAGCGGGGTCCACGAGGACTGCGTTCTCCATGGTCAGGCCAGGAATCGGGGAGTGGACCTTGATGCCGGATAAACGGCGTAGGCTACCACAAACAACCGTGGAGGGACTAAAACGGTTAAAAGAACTAGTAAAAGCAGTCCAGCAACCTTTCATGCTGTCGTTTATGATACGACGACATTGCGCTCTCATACCTTTATAATGTATGTAATTCTCCAAAGTTGGGTGGCGGTGGAAGGTGCGTAAAGCACGGCGCCAGGCTCTAAGCGCGTCGCGGCAGGCTGCAGTCCACCAAGGGACCGGCACACGACGTTGAGAAGATGATGTACGAGGTATGGAATGTTCGGCAGCGGTGAGAATCACCTCTGTGACTGTCACAGCTGGGAAAATTCTGATCGTGAAAAACAGCCATGGAAGAATAAAGCCCCCAGTCGGCTTTAGAAATCTTCGCACTGGTGGGACGAGGAAATGGGGAATGATGGAGGAAGTGGATGATACAAGGGAAATGGTCACTTGAGTACGTGTCAAAGTGCATACCACTCAAACCATGCACTGAGGAGTGCATTTTGCGAGGTCTATATGGGAATAAATGTATGTTGTGTCTGAAAGGAAGGTCGGTGCACCGGTGTTGAAGCAGACAAGATCGAGGTGTTGGAGAAGGTCCACCAAAAGGGAGCCTCTCGGACAAGGTGCCGGAGAGCCCCATAGGGGGTGGTGGGCATTAAAGTCGCCTACCAACACGAAAGGTGAAGGGAGCTGGTCAACAAGGTGTAGCACATCTGCCCTAGTAAGGGCAGATGACGATGGCGAATAGATATTACAGAGGGAAAAGGTGAGTATGCAATGAAAGGGGATGGAAATAGACGTCGTCTCGAAGGAGCATCAGAACCCCTCCATGGGCTGGGATACCTTCCACGGTTGGCAGGTCGAAGCGCACAGAGGTGTAGTGTGGAAAGTCTGCACGGCCACTTGGACGCAACTTAGTTTCTTGAAGACAGACTAGAAGCGGGCAGTGCAACCGAAGGAGTAGTTTAAACTCCTCCCGATTGGAACGAATGCCGCGAATATTCCATTGAAGGAGCGCCATGATAAAAAAGGGATAAGAAATAAGTAAAAAACCAACTAGCAAGCGGGGTCATCTCGACGGCCGCTGAGGACCGGATTTCGAGGGAGCACTGCTATCGCTGTCCAGGGGCAAAGGGTCGTGGGCCATAGGTTCGACAGACGCGCCTGCCACCCCCCTGACTTGATCAGGAGGGGCAGTTTCCACCGCCGGTAGAGGGCCGGGTGCCAGGCAGATGGAGCGACCCGGTGAAACAGAAAACGGCCGAGGCCGGCAACTGTTGGACGGCGTGACGGATGGGTCACGCCTCGGCGGGGAAGGAGAGGAACTCTTTTTCTTGTCAGCTCTTCTGGAAGAGTGACGGCGGGAAAAGGCAGTTGACGGTTGGGAAGCCTGAGAACGCAGAAAATCCTCCCGGACGGGTTCCTTTTTCAAGGTCCGGGCATCTTGTTTAGGTGCCCGCGGTTTACTAGAGGTTGACGAAGACTGTACCTTAGAAGCAGCAGGAGGAAGCGGGGACGTGGAACGGGCAATCTTCGGGCTGGCGGATCGCACAACTGTGTCAGCGAAAGTGAAGTCACAAGTCTGGGTACTGGAATCCTTGGTAGGTTGAGTTGAGGTGACGACCTTACTGTATGTACCCGCTGGGAGGACAGTGGGCTTTCGACTCGCCAACAACTTTCGAGCGGCAGATGTCGATACCCTCTCCGTAACCCGAATTTGCTGGATTACCTTCTCATCCTTGTATACAGGGCAGTCGCGAGAGGTCACCGTTGCAGTTTAGGCAGTGAGGGTACGGAGGTGGGAAATCCCCCTCATGGGCGTCCCTACCACAAGTGACACACTTTGCTGCATTTGGGCAATGTTCAGGGGTATGGTTGTACCTGTGGCATTGAAAACAGCGCGTTGGGTTAGGCACATAAGGGCGGACGGAGATGACTTCATACCCTGCTTTGACCTTCGACGGGAGGTCAACTCTGTCGAACGTTAAAAACACAGTACGAGTCGGTGTCAGTTGGTTATCGACCTTTTTCATGACCCTATGGACTTCTGTCACACCATGGTCGGTCATATACGATTGGATGTCTTCATCAGACAACCCGTCAAGGGATCTCGTGAAGACTACCCCCCCCCCCCCCCCCCCCCCCGTGACGAGTTGAGTGTGCGATGTGCTTCCACCTTGACAGGAAACGTGTGTAACAGTGTAGTCCGGAGTAGTTTGTGAGCTTGGAAGGCACTGTCCACTTCCAGCAACTATGTGCCATTGCACTGACGTGAACAGGTTTTGACAGGGCCAGCAATTGCATCTACACCTTTCTGTATAACGAAAGGATTGACAGAATTGAAATCCTTTCCGTCGGTGCGAGAGACGACAAGAAATTTAGGTACATTAGGCAGAGTCTTTTTTTGCTGAGGCGAATCTATCTTACGTTTCTGGGTCAACGTCACTAAAGAAGAGAAGGAAGTCATCGCGGAAGTGTCCCCCGTGATTACCGGCGTCTCCGATGGCGCGCTCCTTCCTAGTGGGGGCCCTCTCCGAGGGCTTACCCGCCTTAGGTGATTGTTCACACCTCAGGTCACACCTCTCGAGAACTGACGGAGGGACCAATCGGTACGTTCGGAAGGTACCAGCTCGGGTAATCACCCCTCCCTGGGCCTGGCCTTTACCAGGGAGTACGTACGTGCCCTACTTGTCTACCCGGGGTGGGGAATTACGCGTTACCCCGTCACCTGCTACGCATGATAATGCATGGGTCGGCCTTCAGACACGCACAGGGAGGAAAGAAGAATAAGAATAGAGGAAGTGAACAGAAAGATGGAAAGAAGTGTCTCAAACGCCGAGGCGGAGACTAATGAGGTGAGGAAGGCTAGGAGAGTACAAGGAGAGAAAGACAGAAAACAAAGGGTAAGAAAGGAAGGAACCAACGAATAAGAGAAACGACAACAAGAACCACCGTAACTCACGAAATACGCCCGTCCCCGGGCGAAGGCATAAACCTGGAGGCAAAGTGAAGCAGCCTGGGGCAGAAGAAAGGCTGCTCCGGCTCGGGGCCCCATGCACACCACACACGTACCCCCCCAAATAACTGTGGGCCCCCTGGGCGTTCGGCGGAGGCTGTTTACCTCATCTCCCAGGCTATGCAGTCGTATTCCTATCGGCCGTGCCATCCCACATTGGTTTCCCGCCAAGCACTGCAGTAGTCAAGAACTTGTACTCCGCAGTCAGTCCCTGGCTGCGCCTCGCGTCGTTCCAGCTGCTGTTCGCCTGGGACCCATGCAATGCTTTCAGGACTTTTGTTGATATTCTCCTACACCATCCCGAGGGTGGCTGCATGCATTTACCTTGGAGAGAGGAAATTAAGTGACCTGTACATTCCTGCTCTAGAAATTGTGTGTGTGTATGTGTGTGTGTGTGTGTGTGTGTGTGTGTGTGTGTGTGTGTGTGTCAAGATCTGTGGTCGTTCCCCAGGGACCGTCATGGCCTAAGTCCACGTTGTGACGATACTGCTGGCCCTCTCATCTCAATGTTATCGTACGATACCGTCTACCTGGTCCTCTCATCACAATGTCATCCTACGATACCGTCTGCGTCGGATCCGGAATCGTGTGGTTCAATAGTGATAAAAGTTGCGTGTGAAGTTAAAAACGAAATAGCCAGCCTAGGAATCAGTGTAGGACAGGGTCTCAGTGATTAAAACAAGTGATATATTTCATTAATTAAGAGATTCATATATTTTCTTTCCAGACAGTTCTATAAACAATAGTTCCGTCATTGTATGTTACTTCAACACTTAAACAGATGAATTGTAAAATCTTTTGTAAAAAACGAGAAGAAATGAAAATTAATAGCATTGTATGTATGTTAAGCTCATAAACAAGATGTGTAGACCAGATAATTGTATTAATTAATTTAATAGTCGAGATTTGAGTTTTATAATTCTCTGTATATATTGACTGACGTTAGATTTTGAACTTATTTTGAGAATTGTCAATATAATTGATAGTTCAATATATGTTAGGAACATGTATGATGTACTCATTAACTAATTGACATTTAACATTTAGGTTTGTTGTCAAAAAGTAGCGTGATTAAAACTTAAAAAGATAGGTGCGATCTAAAATTATTGTGCGTATAGTTTTCGTTTTATATTGCGATTATTTTTGTGTACATGAAATGTTTTACGTGTATGTTAATTGTAAATTAGTATATTCAATTGTTATTAACAATGCACAATGTAAGATCATTATTGCCGATGTTATATATTTGCCTCACCGCCTTGCGTGGGGAGTTCGAGTTTGAGTCGTTTGCAAGTGCTCTGGAAGCACTGTCAGTCTGTTGTTTTTAAATGAAAGTACTGTCGGCTAAGTTCTCTTGCATTGTTTTGTATTTGTCATGTTTTGGTGGAGAAGAAGTTTGATTCAAATTAAAGAAGAAATGAAAAATTGTACCTACGAGTATTTATTTCTACCACGACGCCCCAGGAGAATAATGTTTCAGCGAACAGAACCCCCATACACCGTAATCTTGAAAAGCTGAGTATCGGTAGAATAAACTGTAATTACTTAAAATTATATTAAAACATCTTAACGTGTATTGATGTTTGTGTTGTGCCGCACTTCTAGTTCGGCTCAGTTGAATTATTCTCTCTCTTGCTCTGTGTAGCAATTTTTCAATTTTCACTTACTTGGACAACGTCACTGGGGAATTTATCTGGTTTGTGCCCCTCTGCTATCTAGCATCTTCACGGGCTTTCAGACCATTTCCCTCCGAGAGGCATCGCGAACCCACCGTTGGCATTTGGTGCCGAGTCCGCTTTAGTTCAAGTCCATTCATGTCAAACCTGCAGGTCTCGTGGGCAGTTGGGCACCCTACCCAATCTCCTTCCTGTCTGGAGTCTGCTCATCTGTTTTATATGGTGGAGTGTGTATTAAGTTAACGAGTAGCCAGTCCTGTTCAATTAATTTTATATTACACTGAAAGTGCTATTGATTGTCTCGGGGTCGTTTTTCAATGCTGTTTAAACACGTGGCTCTTGTTATAAGTCCGAGTGCTTGTGTTTGTGCCATGGTTTTAGGTAACCTTGCTTGAGCTCCTTTATTATTCCCTGTCTCTGTGATAATTCATTTAGTCTGTCTTCTCCCTTGTAATGTGAGGTGGCGGTAACATTTAGTCAATATTTTTATTCCATTATTTTTTTTTGTCTTTTGGCAGAAGGGTAAGTTCAGTGTCATTTTGATACACTATTTAGATTTGATACCACTTCTATTTTTATTGGGGCATTTCGTCTAAGGAAAAGGTCCTTCAATTATAGCAGTTTCTTAATGAATTTTTCTACGATGCTTTCGGATATCTGCTGTCCAGTGCACAAGCTGGCGACGGCAAGGAAACGGTGTGCTTTCTCTCACGTAGCCTCGACAGTTGGTAAATTGGTGTCCATAAATTTACGTGTTTGAGCATTTGCCTTCGTAGAACTTCTCTGTTGCGAGACTGTCGACTCGACTGTGGAAGGAAGGGCCTCCTGTCATGGCCTGGTACCTGTGAGCTCCGGTCGGAGGGCAGTGGACGGAAAAAACCGGTCGACGAGGGCTGACTGCGGCACAGACAAATATATACAGACGGGAAACCTCCGTAAGGGCCCGGTCATACACTCAGGGGTGCGGGGAGGGAGTGTTTCCAGCAGTTCCGTAAGATGTCCCATGATGGCGTTGCGGTCAGAAGCAGCTCTTTAAACTGGCCAGAGCAGGCGGCAGGTAGCAGCTGTCCCCACCACCACTTCCCCTCAAACACCATCAAGCTGGACACAGCCGTGGCCTCGTGGCAGGCGGCACGAGCTCTCCCCTCAGCCACCCCTCCACGCTACCCTCTGACGTGCGAGAGGCACCCTAAGCCAGCGATCCGCCTGACACCTGCTAGCATCTTACGGAAGTACGAGGGGAGCATAAGACAGTGGTTTAGGGGGGGGGGGGGGGGGTGCTGCTCCTCTGTATATGTTACTCTGTGACTGCGGCTACCTGCGAGGTTTTGTTTGAAATCACAGGTAGAGCAGGATAATGCTCTGGAGACGCACTTCAGGTCGTTCGCCTACCTGTCGCCACTAGAACACAATCTGACGACCCTTCAGGGCGAAGTTTGCAGAAAACTGAATAGCACCCTCGCCAATGAGGCGTGTATTTCACGGCTATGAATGCCATGCCATTTTTTTTTTTTTTTTTTAGTCTGCCGAGGTGGATGGTTGTGGAAATGATGTTCTACGTGACAAATGATAAGAGGTTTGTTGGGCGCAGAGTCGGTCGTCTGGGCCAGCAGGGCTTGGCACCTATGGTCATAAAATTAATGTATTTTGAAACCTGAGAACTAAAGAGGGCGTTCGAAAATTCCGGTGAGGTCGTAGACTTGGGTACGGTATCGTATCTGTGGGAAATTTGTTCGTATGGGAGGAGATTGTAGGGGGCGTCTGCAGAGTGCTCCGTGATTCGCCAAAGCTTAGGATTGTAACAGTTTTGTAATTTGTCAGCAGCTTCTCGCAATATCATTAGGCAGGTAATTGGAGCGCTCTGCCGGTGTAGGCGCAGTCACAGGTTGCGAACAGGAACGCTGGGGGAGAGAAAAATTTTTTCAGGGTTTCGCTGGTAGGTCTCCACGGTGTGCGGATCGACTTAGCTATCTCGGTTACTTGTACTATTGTCTGATCTTTGATTTTTGTCCTGTAGGATCGCTTCCGGCGGCCACAGTTGACAGTTGGTCAGTTGCCGAGTGGACGTCCTCCAGTGCACACCCGTCCAGCGACAGCAAATTCTCAGTTGTAAGTGTAACCGGCTTCTCTAGAAGCTACGTATTTTGACTTTTCAGTGCGCTTTCCCTTCAGTTCATTAAAGTTATTGTGTGCTCTCGTTTTTATTTGATTCATATTCACGTTAAATATCTGGTTAGTGTATTCTTCCGTGGTGTGAATCGCGTCGCGACAGTCGTCTGTATTTTCTGATTAGAAGTGACATATAGTATTTTGATTTTTGTCTGCGCGTTCTCATTTCAATTTGTAAATTTATACTGTGCTCTTAGATTCAAATCCGCGTTTTAACAAACGGTGTAGTCTTCCTTTGAACGCATCGCAATTGTAGTTTTTGTTTTTGTTGGCACTGTAATCATGAATAGGGACTGCGACTGCTGGGTGCAGATGCAGTCTGAGCTGGTGACACTTCGCTCCCAGCTTCAAGCTGTGTTACCCTCGGTTGCACAGTTGGAAGCTGCGATCGAGTGGCGTCGTTGTTGTTGGCCAGTAGTGGAGACCGAATGGACTCCCGTCGTCTCCACCGATCGGCGTGCGCCATCGACATGCCCTGGTACTGCTAGCAGTGAGGCAGACACTCCACCCATGGTTGCGTGGGAGGTTGCTCCAGTGCGTAGCAGGAGGCGCAAGACATTCCGGGGGCCGATCGTGAGGCCTCCCCGGTTCGTCTTGCGAACAGGATTGAGGCCCTATCTGTTCAGGACAACGTTCCTGAGTCGGATGGTGTCTCTCATCCTGAGGTCACCATCCAACCTGCAAGATCCGGGCTTTCACAGAGGGTAGGTTTGCTTGTAGTTGGGAACTCCAACGTTAGGCGGGTGATGGAGCCCCTTAGAGAGATGGCTGCCAAGGAGGGCAAGAAGGGCAAAAAGGGCTACGTGCACTTCGTGTGCATACCGGGTGGAGTCATTCCAGATGTGGAATGAGTCCTTCCGGAAGCCATGAAGGGTACGCGGTGCAGCCAACTGCAGGTGGTGGCTCACGTCGGTACCAATGATGTGTGTCGCTTCGGATCTGAAGAGATCCTCTCAGGTTTTGAGCGGCTTTCTGAAGTGGTAAAGACTGCCAGTCTTGCTTACAAGATGAGCTCACCATCTGCAGCATAGTTGACAGGACAGACTGTGGACCTCCGGTACAGAGCCGAGTGGAGGGTCTGAATCAGAGCCTCAGACGGTTCTGCGTTTTGTGTCCCGACTTCGTCGCCGCTTTTGTGTCCCAGCCGCGTCGTAGGTGTCGGTGGCCGAGTGGAATGAGACCGACACGCTGATGCAGGTACGGAGGGGAGCAGCCAGAAACTATAAACACTCGAGTAAATTAGAAAGAGATATATTGCACAGAATGTAACAATACTTAACTTTTACATAGTACTGCAGAATGTTGATACATAGTTGTTTGAGGCCTGCCTAGTGCCTGTACAATAGCTAAGTCTTTGCTGGTGCCTATCTGATTACGAAGGTCCTAACTCGTTGCTATCTCAGTCCGAAGTGCTATATCTCGTTCAGTGGTGGCCACGAGCGGGGTTGCAGCAGAGGGCGCTCGTGGCTGTCGTCGTAAGATCGCCGCGCCGTGCGTGCATGACGGCGCGCGGCGAAAGTAGGTGGCGCGCACTTTGTACTTGTGCGACACCACACCCCTCCCCCCCAAACCGCCGCGCCGTCGTGGCGTAGGGCTGAGGGCCACGGCGACGGCACTGGGAGGAGGGCCTGGGCGGGGGCGTTACTGGTGGGACGGGCGTCGTAGCTGAGGCCGGGATCGTGACGCCGTCCGCGCCCCGGCATCCGCCTTGAGATCCTCCAGGGAACCCGCCGAAACCTGGGGAAGGGCGCCCGCCCCCGCCCAGAGGGAGCAGGTCATCTTCTTCTGAGGTGCGTGGCCCAGGCGGCGGCGGCGGCACGCACGGTCCCGGAGTCCCTCTCGGTGACGCTGTCATCTGCGGCGGCGACAGCGGCGGCGTCGCGTCGATCTCCATCGGGACGATCTCGTAGTCCGCGGACGCTGGACCCGTTGACGAACGATGTGTTTGTGCTCCCTGGCGGTGAACTGGGTCTGGAATCAAGAAACCGGAGACAGGATCGCGCGGCCTATGCAGACGCAATTGGTTTGCGTGGCGCCGCAGCTCCGACCCTGTGGAAGAACGTACAACATACATCTTGCTACCGAGCACGCGCTGAATGGTGCCCGGCAACCATGTCTTCTTGTTTCCAGCAAACACCCTGTACAGCACTGGCGTAGAAACCTGAAAACGCGTAGCGCCATACGAACCGACCCGGTGCGCGGGAGGCTGCAGCAGGTGAAGGAGAGTGCGGTGACGGCGGCCGTGTAGCAGCTCGGCAGGAGACGGGCCGTCACGTGGCATGCACCGATACGTAGACAGGAAAATTTGAAGAGCTTGCTGCCTGGAGTGCTGACCTTTCATCTTCTCCATGTGAGACTTGAATGTTCGAACGAAACGTTCTGCTTCACCATTAGACTGAGGGTGAAAAGGTGCGGTGGTGATATGCTGAATGCCATTCACATGACAAAACTGTTGAAATTCCGCACTAACAAACTGAGGTCCATTGTCACTGACGATAGTTTCAGGCAAGCCTTCGATGCAAAACACTGATGTTAAGGCACTGATTGTACTAGAAGCTGTCGTTGAGTTCATGGCAATCACAAAAGGAAACTTGCTGAAAGCGTCTACAACAATTAACCAGCGCGTATTCCAGAATGGTCCGGCAAAGTCAATACGTAAACGTTGCCATGGTCCCTTGGGGCGTGGCCAGTCTGAGAAACGCTGTGGAGGAGCCGCCTGATGCTCCGCACAAACTGTACACTGTGATGTCATGCTCTCTATCTGAGCGTCCATCCCAACCCAGGTAAATGACGTCTGGCCAGTTGCTTTGTCCTAACAATACCCCAATGTCCTTGATGCAGGAGGCGTAAGACTTCACGTTGCAGGGAACGAGGAACAATCACTCTCGCTTGGTCGTTGTCCGTATGTAACAACAGAACACCCTGACTTAAAGACAATGCATGACGTTGTGCAAAATAACGTCGAACAAGAGGCCGATCAATGTCTTTGGCTCTGGCAGGCCAACCAAAGCGAACAAAACGTACTACCATACTTAGATCCGCATCCGCAGCTGTTTCCTGTGCAACCCGACGAGAGTTCAAAGGGAAATCTGCGACAGCGGAAGCATCTCTGGAATCTATCTGACAACATGCCATTTCTGAAGAATCGAATGACACATCCTGGCCAACCGGAAGTCGGGAAAGTGTGTCCGCGTTAGCATGTTTAGTGGTAGGGCGGTACAAAATCTCATACTGATAATTTGACAATATCAAGGACCATCTCTGAAGCTTTTGTGGCGTTCGTGGCGGAATTGGCTTTGTGGGTGAGAACAACGACGTGAGAGGCTTGTGGTCTGTCAACAAATAGAATTTTCTGCCATAGAGATAATGATGAAACTTTGTGACGCCGTAAATGATTGCTAAGGCCTCCTTTTCTATCTGACTGTAATTCTGTTGCGTCGGCGTCAGTAGCTTGGCTGCAAAGGCAATAGGACGATCATGACATCCAATACGATGTGACAGAACTGCACCCACACCGTACGATGAGGCGTCAACTGCTAGCACTACAGGCTTCTGTGGGTCAAAGGGAATCAAACATGCATCACTGAGTAGTGCAGACTTTAATTTGTCAAAGGCAACCTGACAATCTTTGGACCATACAAAAGGAACATTCTTCCTACGTAAGTGATGCAGTGGAGCTGCAATTTGAGAGGCATTGGGAATAAATCTGAAATAGTAGTTAAGCTTTCCCATTACTGCTTGCAATTCGTGCACATTCTTAGGAGGAGGCAAGTCTTTGATTGCTCTAAGATGTGACTGTAAGGGATGGATTCCTTGGGCATTAATCACATGGCCTAGGTACTCTATTTCAGTTTGAAAAAACGAACACTTTGCTTTATTGCAACGTAGACCTGCTGCAGTCAACACTTTGAAAAGGCACTCCAGGTTTGCTAAATGTTCTTCAACTGTACGTCCGGATACCACAATATCATCTAAATAGTTCGAACAACACGGTACAGAAACTGTCAGCTGTTCCAAAAAACGCTGTAAAATAGCGGGAGTAGAAGAACTGCCAAAGGGTAGGCGTAGAAATTGAAAAAGGCCCATGTGAGTATTAATGACGAAAAACTTTTTTGACTCGTCATCAAGTGGAATCTGTAAGTATGCCTCTGCTAAATCAATCTTAGAAAAGAAGCGGGACTGTCCTAATTTGTCCATCAGTTCCTCAGGTCTGGGCAGGGGATAAGCGTCGACAACTGTTTGACTGTTCACTGTTGATTTGAAGTCCGCACAGAGACGAAGGTTTCCTGACGGCTTGGGTATAATTACTATAGGCGAGGCCCACTGACTCGCAGAAACAGGAGAAATCACCCCACTATCTTGCCAACGTTTAAGTTCTTCGGCAACTGTATCACGCAAGGCGATAGGCACTGGTCTAGCTTTACGAAATTTTGGAACGGCAGAGTCTTTTAAAGTTACATGTGCCACGAAGTCTTTTGCACAACCTAGTTCCGACGAAAACAAGTCACTATATTTGTCACACAATGCATTGATTTTATCCTGAGGCACTATTGACGAAATTTGAAGCACATCTCTTTGAATTGATAAGCCAAACAAGTCAAAAGCATCTAGTCCAAAAATGTTCTGTGTAGATTTGGCCTGAAGAACAACAAAAGCAACTGTTTTTGTTACACCTTGAAAAGAGGCTGGCAGGCTACATGTTCCTAGCACGGGAATATTTTGACCTGTGTACGCTGTTAGCACTTGCTGTGACGGCGACAATTTTGGCGAACCCAGAAGTTCATAAGTATCGTTATTTATTAATGTGACAGCGGAACCAGTATCAAGCTGAAATTGCACAGTCTTATTTTCTATGGAGAGATTTACAAAAAGTTTGTGCTTCTGGCGCACGACAGGTGCGCGAATGTGGGCAACGTCTGCTACGGTTTGTTTACTGCGCTTGCGCGGGCCGCGTAGTGAAGGAAGCGGCGCAGACTCGGCACGCAGGGGATTAACAACACTGTCACTAGATGACACTACCGCCGGATCGGCGTCCGCGCAAGCCTGCGAAGCTACTGCACTAAAATTACTTTCAGTATCTACAACAAGTCTACTGTCACTAGCTACACAGTACTGGGCACTATTACAAGGAGCAGTTGCAGAAGGCACTATTTTCACTACAGGAATGCACTGTTCATAGTCATTTTGCTTGTCCCGAACCCGTTTCCGTTGCACTGTTTTACGCGCTCGTTGGCGCTTGCTACGTGGTGCACTATATAGTTTTGCCATAGGCGCAGAACTACTTTCTTGAAATTGAGATCCAAGGAAAGCACTGTTCAATTCCACAGCCCGTACAACATTTACAGAATGAACTGTTCTCGCACTTTGCGAAGCACCGTTTCTAACGTTACTGTTCTTTGAGTTTTTAATTTGCATACACACAGACTGCACATGTCCCGATTTGCCACATTGATAACAGGTTGCGTTGCGACTAGGGCAATGAGCACGCTTGTGGCGAGACACACACTGGGGGCAAGACTTACGAACATTTTTCTGAAATGAGCGTTGGCGCCCGTTATTCAAATTACTGTGTCTAACACTACGGGGCGACCTTTGCGTCGCACTTTTACACTGGCTACTGTTCACTGTCTGTTCAGCACGGCCGGTAGAAAAATAAGAATCACTAGTGCTATACTGAGAACTACGGCTAGGAAAGCGACCGTTGCGGCGCACTGAATTTACACTGTGGCTTTGCATTTCTACATCTGCTAAGTCAAAAGTATCATGCGCTTCTATAAGCTGCAGTACACTGTCTAAGGAGGGGTCAGACTGTTTCAGAATTGCTGCTCTAATTCTGGGGTCCTGAATATTCTGCGTAATCGCATCCCTCAACATCACGTCACTATACGAAAGTCCACAAGAGCAAGTAAATTTACATTGGCGGGTTAAGCCCTTCAATTCCGTGATCCATTCTTGGTGTGACTGCTGCGGTAATTTTTAAGTCTGAAAAATCGGTACCGTGCAGCGGCTACAAGAACTTTTCTCTCATAATGAGCATTTAGTGCCTCTACTATTTGTTCAAAGTCTACATCACGAGGAGATGCTTGCGGGAATAGTTTCTGCAGTAATACGAAGGTTTTGGGGCCCACCACGGACAATAAAAGATGCTTAACAGTCTGACCTGTAATTTGATGAGCTGCGACGAGTTCTTGAAACTGCGCGAAATAGTCACTCCATTCTTCCTCACGTTCGTTGTACTGGCGGAACGTCGGAAGCGGTGCGGCGGCAGGTGTGGGCTGCTGAAGCGGCGGCTGTTGTTGTTGGTTAGCTGCCTGCGCTGTGAGCTGGGACACCGCCTGGAGGAGTTGCGTTATTTGCGCCGTCTGTAACTGAATAATTTCCATTAAGTTTGGGTTCGGGGTAGTGGCCATGCTGACCGATTAGGCGCCGCGTATACAAGTAAATTAGTACAAAACACAAATGCAAGATAAATGAGGACGCTATGCAACAAAAAAGTCCACAAAATACGTAACAGAATATGTTCCCCCAAAAATCTTATAATAAGGGTGGGTGGGCGGGAGCAATTTCTACGTGCTCCGACTGCTGCTGTCTGGCTGCTGCTAGCGGGCTGGTCCAAGGTTCTATCACTCCTCGTCGCCACTTTTGTGTCCCGACTTCGTCGCCGCTTTTGTGTCCCAGCCGCGTCGTAGGTGTCGGTGGCCGAGTGGAATGAGACCGACACGCTGATGCAGGTACGGAGGGGAGCAGCCAGAAACTATAAACACTCGAGTAAATTAGAAAGAGATATATTGCACAGAATGTAACAATACTTAACTTTTACATAGTACTGCAGAATGTTGATACATAGTTGTTTGAGGCCTGCCTAGTGCCTGTACAATAGCAAAGTCTTCGCTGGTGCCTATCTGATTACGAAGGTCCTAACTCGTTGCTATCTCAGTCCGAAGTGCTATATCTCGTTCAATGGTGGCCACGAGCGGGGTTGCAGCAGAGGGCGCTCGTGGCTGTCGTAAGATCGCCGCGCCGTGCGTGCATGACGGCGCGCGGCGAAAGTAGGTGGCGCGCACTTTGTACTTGTGCGACACCACACTGCGACCGTGTGTGCTGCAGATTCCTTAACTTGCGCCATCGGGTGGTGGGTTTCCGGGTTCCGCTGAATAGGTCAGGAGTCCACTATACGCAGGAAGCGGCTACACGGGTTACGGGGGCTGTGTGGCGTGGGCTGGGCGGTTTTTAGGATAAAGGGCTTCGGGGAAAAACAAAATGGGCAATCTCAAAGGGTGCAGGTGGATCACAGGAGAAATGTAGATCTGGAAACTATCGGTATAACAGTTGTAAATTGTCGTAGCTGTGTTGGGAAAGTACCAGAACTCCAAGCGTTAGTAAAAGCCCCGAAACACACATCATTGTAGGCAATGAAACGTGGCTCAAGCCGGAAGTACGTTCAGCAGAAGTATTTGCAAAAGCTCTAACTGTGTTCAGAAAGAATAGATTAAACAGGTGGAGGAGTGTTTGTCGCTGTCAAAAGTAGTATTTCGTGTAGCGAAGTTGAAGTTGATAGTTCCTGCGAGCTACTATGGGTAGAGGTTGTACCTGAAAATCGTAAGTAGTTAATAATTGGTTCCTTTTACCGGCCTCCCGACTCTGACGATACAATAGCAGAAAGGTTCAAAGAAAACCTGAGTAATTACAAAAACGTACCCGACTCACACGATAATAGTAGGCGGTGATTTTAATTTATCCCCGATCTGTTGGCGAAATTATATTTTCAAATCAGGAGGTACGCATAAAACATCGTGCGAAATTGTACTCATGTGTTCTCTGAGAATTGTTTTGAACAATTAGTTCATGAGCCAACTAGAATTGTAAAACACACTTGATCTCTTAGCAACAAATAATCCTGAGTTCATAAAGGGCATCAAAACAGATACAGGTATTAGTGAACACAGAGACTGAATATCGAAAGTCCCAAAGTTACCAAAAATAAACGAAAAGTATATTTGTTCAGGAAAGCAGATAAAAATAAAATACACTGATTCTTGAAAGACAGCTTCCACTCGTTTCAAACACTAAACGTAGGTGTAGACCAGATGTGGCTCAAATTCAGTGAAGTGGTATCGACAACAATTGACAGTTTTATACCAAATAAATTAATAAAAGGAGGCCACGCCTCTTGGTATATTGCTGCAAAAGAAAAGGAAAAGGCATACTAAATTTAAACGAACACAAAATCCCCAGGATTGGCGATCGTACACAGAAGCTCGAAATTTAGCGAGAATTTCAATGCGAGGTGCCTACAATATTTATCACAACGAAACTCTTTCTCGAGATTTGACTGAAAACCCAAAGAGATTTTGGTCATATGTTAACTATACTAGGGGCAAAACACAAACAATACTCTCACTACGTGATAGTATTGGCGATCCTGCCGATGAAATCGCTACTAAAGCAGAGTTACTAAACATAGCTTTTAGAAAGTCATTCACCAAAGAAGACAAAACCAACAAGTCTTCTGGTCCGGATTGTACACCCATTAGATTTCTATCTGATTATGCTGAAGCGATAGCCCCTTACTTAACAGCCATATACAACCGCTCTATCATAAGATCTGTACCAAAAGATTGGAAAGATGCGCAGGTCACATCTATATCCAAGAAAAGCAGTAGGAGTAACCCACTAAACTACAGGCCTATTTCATAGACGTCAATTTGCAGCAGGTTTTTCGAACATATCCTGTATTCAAATATTATGAATTATCTCGAACAGAACGATCTATTGACCCAAGGTCAACACGGATTTAGAAAATATTGTTCATGTGAAACACAACTAGCTCTTTATTCACACGAAGTGATGGGAGCTATCGACAAGGGTTCGCAAATCGATTCCGTATTTCTTGATTTCCAGAAAGCTTTTGACACCGTACCTCACAAACGGCTTTTAATCAAATTGCGTCGTTATTGTACATCGCCCCAAATTTGCGATTGGATAGGGGATTTATTGTCAGAGAGGTCACAGTTAGTAATAATCGCTGGTAAGGCATCGACTAAAACAGAGGTGATATCAGGCGTTCCACAGGGTAGTGTAATTGGTTCTATGCTGTTCCTTGTTTACGTAAACGATTTAGGGGAAAATTTAAGTAGCTCTTAGGTTGTTTGCAGATGACGCCGCCATTTACCGACTAGTAAAATCAGAAGATCAAAACCAACTGCAGAACGATCTGAATAAGATATCACTATGGTGTAGAAATTGGCAATTGACTCTTAATAATGAGAAGTGTGAACTCGTCCACATGAGTACGAAAAGAAATCCGTTACAATTTATTTACAAGATAAATCAGTCAAAACTGAAGGCCGTAAACTCCACAAAATACCTAGGAATTACTATTACTTCAGGCTTAAACTGGAAAGAACACGTAGATAATGTAGTGGAAAAGGCGAACCAGAGACCGTTTTATTGGTAGAAACAAACGATGCAACAGAACTAGTAAGGAAACTGCATACACTGTGCTTATTCGTCCATATTTGGAGCATTGCTGCTCAGTGTGGGATCCTTATCAAGTGGGTTCGACGGAGGACATTGAAAGAGGTCGAAGAAGGGCAGCTCGTTTCGTATTGGCACGATACAGGGGAGACAGCGTTACGTAAATGAAGCAGGATCTGGGATGGGAATCATTACAACAACGGCGCTTATCGCTGCTTCGTGGGCTACTTACGAAATTCCATTCGCCAACATTCTCCTCCGAATGCGTAAATATATTGTTGATTCCCACTTAAATACGTAGAAACGGTCATCAGAATGAAATACAAGAAATCAGAGCTCATACGGAGAGATTCAGGTGGTTTTTCCCCGCGCACTATTCGAGAATGGAGTGAGAGATAAATTATATTAACGGTGGTTCGATGAACCCTCTGCCAGGCATTTAAATGTGATTTGCAGAGTATCATATGTAGATGTAGCCCCAAATTGTCTCTGGCGGTGTGGACTGCTTGTCTTATTGTTAGTTGCCAAACCTATTCGATCGCAGACATTGCTAGAGTTAAGTCAATTTCTCTACTAATTGATAAATGTACTGTGGCTTCGCTTGTGTGTTGTTTAAAGCTTATCCTTACTAAATAACTAACCGATGGTATTATCTCTCAAAGGCGTACGATATTATGTGTTATCCAACTATGGTTAGCTGTTTTGAGTGTTGTTCTAGGCCTTAGGCCGTGTTACACAAGTACGTAACGTAATCCTTGGTCTATGTTGACGGTAGTGCGTCACAGTGATAGTTATTGATTGCTCCTGCCAGTTAACTAACGTTGTGTATCGCAAAATCAAAATTTGCCTTAACGATCTGCCTAACTTAATATTAAGTGTTCCTTCTTGACAACCTAAACGTTAACGCCTGTTAGCTGGGTCTGTTGCACGGTAGTCACCTGCTATGTGTCGTAGCGACGCGTTGAATTTAAAGTTGTGAATGTACTAATTGTAATTCTATTTGTAATTACCTGTTTTCTGCCTTAGGGAATTTGCCTCGTTCTGTAAAATTTATGAGGCAATTCGGCGTGAAATCTGGCAATTAATGTTTCATAGTTTGAGGGAAACTGCTGCCCTGTTTTTAAGAGAAACTTGCTGGTATCTTCTCGTTATTTGGATTACCGTAGTTTTCAGTTTACTTTTACGGTTAATTGTTTGCTTAAGCATTGTGAATCAAATGATTTTGGCCCTTATAGCAACTTGTTTGTAAACCACCTTAATCGGATTGAATTATAATTTGATGACTGTGTTAAAATGTGTGACAACAAAACTTGCACTCATTACAAATGGCCTACACCTTCCGTTAACTGCTGCCTCCCCACCAGTAGAACAAATCACTTACAACAGTTAAATATATACTGGGTGGTCCATTGATAGACCGGGCCAAATATCTCACGAAATAAGCATCAAACGAAGAAACTACAAAGAATAAACCTTTTCTAACCTGAAGGGGGAAACCGGATAGCACTATGGTTGGCCTGCTAGATGGCGCTGCCATAGGTAAAATGGATGTCAACTGCATTTTTTTAAACAGGTATCCCCGTTTTTCATTAAATATTCGTCTAGTACGGAAGTAAATATGAATGTTTTATTTGGAACACTTTTGCCGCTTTGTGATAAAGGCGCTGTAATATTCACAAACCTAGTGGTCACAATTTTAGACGAACAGTGGGTAACAGGTAGGTTTTTATTAAATTAAAACACTTTAACTTTATTTCGTTGTCCCAATGTGATACATGTACTTTTGTGAAATTCTCATGCATTATGAGAGTGCTTGCTGTTACTGCGTGATTACCTGTAATTACCTAACGACTTCAATAAATACTCAAAATAATATCCTTCAACGTAAATGGATTTGGCGATACGCGTAACGACATTCATCTCAACAACGAGTAGTTCGCCTTCAGTGATGTTCTCACGTGCGTTGACAATGCGCTGACGCATGTTTGAAGGCGTTGTCGATGAATCACGATAAATATCCTTCAGTTTTCCCCACAGAAAGAAATCCGGGGATGTAAGATCAGGTGAACATGCGGGCCATGGTATGGTGCTTCTACGACCAATTTACCTATCATTAAATATTCCATTTAAGACCGCTTCAACTGCACGCGAGCCATGTGCCAGACATCCATTATGTTTAAAGTACATCGCCATTCTGCCATGCAGTGAAACTTCTTGTAGAAAAATCAGTAGAACATCAGGAATGAAATCAGCATACATTGCACCATTTAGATTGCCATCGATAAAAACATAGGCCAATTATCCTTCCTCCCATAATGCCGCATCATACATTAACCTGCCAAGGTCGCTGATGTTCCACTTATCGCAACCATCGTGGATTTTCCGTTGCCCAATAGTGCATATTATGCCGGTTTACGTTACCTCTCTTTGTCAATAACGCTTCGTCACTAAACAGAATGCGTGAAAAAATCTTATCGTCCCGTAATTTATTTTGGGCCCAGTGGCTAAACTGTACACAACATTCAACATCTCCGCCAAATCCTAGTGCATAGAAATATGGTACGGGTAAAATATATCTTGATATAGAATTCTGATAACCAACGCTTTTGAGATTCCCGATTCTCTCCTAATTTGCCTGCTACTGATCTGCCGATTACCTGCAGCTCCAGCTAAAACGTTTGTTGCAGGTCGTGGTTGACATTTCACTTATGGCTGAACACTTCATCTCTCTATAACTAACGTAACTATCCGACAAAATGTCCGGACACTTAGATGATGTCTTCCAGGATAACGAACAACATACATAGCACAGGCTCTGACATTTTGATCACAATAGCCATACATAAATACCATATCAACCTTTGCTGCAATTGGTAAACGGTCCATTTTAACACGAGTAATGCATCACGAAACAAATACCGTCCGCACTGGTAAAATGTTATGCGATACCAAGTACTTAAACGTTTGCGACTATTACAGTACCATTTCTCACAAAGCGAAAAAGGTGTTGCAAATAAAACATTCATATATATTCATTTACGTACTAGACGAATATGTAATAAAATGCAGTTGATATCAGTTTGACCTATGGCAGCGCCATCAAGCGGGACAACCATAGCGCCATCTGTTTTTCCCTTCAAGCTAGAAAAGTTTGTTGTTCGTAGTTTTTTTTTGTTTGCTGCTTATTTCGAGTGATATTTGGCCCGGGCACTATCAATGGCCTACCCTGTATTTCTAGACAAGCAAACTACCGAAACTAATTGTGAAAAAATCATCTTTGCGCCAACAGCTGTACAGTATCTTATTGTTTAGTCTTACCGATTTCGGGACTGTCTGCCATCGACAGAAGATTCTGCAAGTATTGCCCATCAGTTACAAAAATAAAATTCTGCCAAGTACGGCAATATTAAAATTAAAACTGCAACCAGTCGTAGGAATATGTATTTTAGTATACATGTGATGATACATTGCTTTCGAGCGTTGTTCAGCCTAATTATTTATTTTAGATGTTGGCGTATTTGAAAAATGTTTGTAGTTACTGAATCATTTTTCAGAATCACCTGTCGATGGCAGACAGTACTAAGACCAGTAGAGATTAAATAATAAAATATTGTGTAGCTTCTGGCTGAAATATAACTTTTTTTTTCAAAATATATTATGGCTGCAGACCATTACTTAAAAATTTATACTATCTTCAGGTTAGGGTCACACACACAATGGATCTAGTGAAAACAAAAGAGTAAAGTTGAAATATTTTCATTCGAGAATAGTTTTGTGTCCCAACTTCGTCGCCGCTTTTGTGTCCCAGCCTCGTCGTAGGTGTCGGTGGCCGAGTGGAACGAGACCGACACAGGAACAAAGACAGCACGCTGGTGCAGGTACGAAGGGGAGCAGCCAGAAACTATAAACACTCGAGTAAATTAGAAAGAGATATATATTGCACAGAATGTAACAATACTTAACTTTTACATAGTACTGCAGAATGTTGATACATAGTTGTTAGAGGCCTGCCTAGTGCCTGTACGATAGCAAAGTCTTCACTGGTGCCTATCTGATTACGAAGGTCCTAACTCGTTGCTATCTCAGTCCGAAGTGCGAAGTGAACGATGTCCTTCAGTCATGGCCACGAGAGGCGTTGTCGCAGAGGGCGCTCGTGGCTGTCGTCGTGAGAACGCCGCGCCGTGCATGCATGGCGGCGCGCGGCGAAAGTAGGTGGCGCGCACTTTGTACTTGTGCGACACCACACCTCATTGGGGGGGAGGGCGGGAGCAATTTTTGCGTGCTCCGACTGCTGCTGTCTGGCTGCTGTAAGCGGGCTGGTCCAAGGTTCTATCCCATCCTCGTCGCCACTTTTGTGTCCCAACTTCGTCGCCGCTTTTGTATCCCATCCTCGTCGCCACTTTTGTGTCCCGACTTCGTCGCCGCTTTTGTGTCCCAGCCTCGTCGTAGGTGTCGGTGGCCGAGTGGAATGAGACCGACACGCTGGTGCAGGTACGGAGGGGAGCAGCCAGAAACTATAAACACTCGAGTAAATTAGAAAGAGATATATATTGCACAGAATGTAACAATACTTAACTTTTACATAGTACTGCAGAATGTTGATACATAGTTGTTAGAGGCCTGCCTAGTGCCTGTACGATAGCAAAGTCTTCACTGGTGCCTATCTGATTACGAAGGTCCTAACTCGTTGCTATCTCAGTCCGAAGTGCGAAGTGAACGATGTCCTTCAGTCATGGCCACGAGAGGCGTTGTCGCAGAGGGCGCTCGTGGCTGTCGTCGTGAGAACGCCGCGCCGTGCATGCATGGCGGCGCGCGGCGAAAGTAGGTGGCGCGCACTTTGTACTTGTGCGACACCACAAATAGTGACAAACGTTTGTGACTGTGCCTGTTAGCTGTACTACAAAATCTCAAATGTCAGTAACATCGCAGTTGTCTCATCAGCACTTCTCTCTAGCAGGTAGTGCTGGGTCTGAAGACATGCCTATGTAGACCTGGTTAAGGTTATAAAGAGACGCACATTCGGTTGTCTCGCCACAATGGGCTCACGAACAAACTCGAAGCAGATGTGGCTCAGCTGAGTGCAGAGGTACAGTTGGCTCAAGTAGACAAGGATTATCGTCGGCATGCCCAAGGTATCCAGTAGACTCAGAGCTTCCCAGAGCTCGTTCGCGGTCAGGCCGAGGCCGTATACGGGCGCTAAGTCGGTGTCCGAGTCGATAGGCAGTCGAAGATCATTTAGCTGATGACCCATGACACTGGCTATGACCGGAGGGTCCTGTTGGTACGATCTGGTGAAACGCACCTCTGTGAGCCGGTCGCAGTACCGCAGGAACGACGGGTCTGAGATCAGCGGGCAGGCGCGCAGCTCCATCCACTCCAGGCTGCTCAAGGCCACCACAGTCGCCACCAGGTCGTGATCCTCGAAACTCCATCCACACAGCGACAGCTTCCGCAGATACTGCAAATGCCGCAGTTCCCTCAGCTCGCCCGACGGCATGCCCATGCATTCGTCGATTCGCAGCTCCACCAGTGCTGCCGAGCAGTGCCTCAGGAACGGCAGTTTCCGCAGGCGGGGGCACGAGACTGTCAGACTCCACAACCGGCCCAAGTCCTCCACTGCCTCTAGCATCTCCGCTGACAACGTGTCCGTGCAGACGCGTAAGTGTCTCAGGTTCGGGCAGAGGACCAGTGCAGTCCGTATTACGTAGTCGGCGCTGTAGTCGTGCGGCACCCAGAAGCTGGGCGTCCACGTCCGACTGAGTCTCAGTTGCTGCAGCCCACTGAAATCTATGAACATCCGGTAGGATACGATTTCCCCTGCGATGGACACTCTGGTCGACAAGATTTCGCACCTCAGCCTAGGAAAGTTCGTCATTACCGAGATGGTGACCACACAAAGCTTTATTTGCGGGTAGGAAAGGTACATCATGAAGCTGTTGCTCAGATCTATGGCGACTTCCCGGAACGGGGGCAGGGCGTGCAGCACGGCGCGCGTTTCGGCACACAGCGCAGGTTTCCTGTTGCTCCTGAAGCTCTTGCCCTCCCACAGGCGGCTGCAGCTGGTCACGATACGGTGCCATTGCTCGCATGTGGCGGCGCAACGGGCCATGTCTGCGACCGGCAGGAAGGAGAAGATGGAGACCAGCAATTTTTCTGACAGGTCAACGATCCTGGCCCCAGATGTAGATGCCATTTCTGCGAACAGAAATAAATTTACTACATGCATGGCACATTATGACGCACTAATTTCTTTAACAGTTCTCTTTAATACTGTGCAACGGAGGGATGGAGTCAATAATTAAATCATTGAGGTCTCTCATGGACGTGATGAGTAACCTAGCAGAATATTTAACCCCTCGGCGGTCCTATGGGTCTGAGAGACCCGACAATTCCAGACCTACTGTACAGGAACTGTCGTTCGCTCTCCCTCCACTCGTCCGGTGCAAGCGGAAAACCTCAGCATGACCATAGTTATCTTGCTGTTTAAGAGTACTCATCGTTGTTGGGTTTTCATCTGCGGGACCCCTTGACCTTCCTTGTCACAGTAATGCATTGCGTAGTATGATTCTTAAATAGTCCCTTGAGGCTCAGGTGCTTGTCAGACCCACGGGACTTGTCACGTTAAAATTTCTCACACCACTTTTGTTTGTGCATGGAGACAACATTCTTTTCGTTTGGGCGCAAGTGACATTTTGCTGCATTAGGGCAAGATTGACGGGTATGGTTGTATCTGTGGCATTGGAAACAGCGCTTTGGGTTTGGTATGTAAGGGCGGACGGAGATGACTTCGTACCCTGCTTTGACCTTCGACGGGAGTTTAACTCTGTCGAACGTCAAGAACACAGTACGAGTTGGTGTCAGCTGGGTATATACGTTTTTCAACACCCTATGCACGGCTGTTACACCCTGGTGTACATATAGGTTTTTATGTCTTCGTGAGACAACCCGTCAAGGGATCTCGTGAAGACTACCCCCCCCCCCCCCAGACGAGTTGAGTGTGTGATGCGCTTCTACCTTGACAGGAAACGTGTGTAACAACGTAGTCCGTATTAGTTTTTGGGCTTGGAAGGCACTGTCCGCTTCCAGCAACAATGTTCCATTGCGCTGACGCGAACAGATTTTAACAGGGCCAGCAATTGCATCAACACCTTTCTGAATGACGAAAGAATTTACAGGCGTGAAATCTTTACCGTCGGTTCGAGAGACAACAAGGAATTTCGTAAGATTAGGCAGAGTTTTCTTTTGCTGAGGCGAATATATCTTTAGTTTCTGGGTCAAAGTCACAGAAGAAGAGAAGGAAGTCACTGCGGAAGTGTCCCCCATGATTACCAGCGTCTCTGATGGCGCGCTCCTTCCTAGTGGGGGGGGCCCTCTCTGAGGGCTTACCCGCCTTAGGTGATTGTCCACACCTCAGGTCACACCTCCCGAGAACTGACAGAGGGACCAATCGGCATGTTCGGAAGGTACCAGCTCGGGTAATCACCCCTCCCTGGGCCTGGCCTTTACCAGAGGGTACCTACGTGCCCTACTTGTCTATCCGGGATGGGGAATTACGCGTTACCCCGTCACCTGCTACGCATGATAATGTGTGGGTCGGCCTTCAGACACGCACAGGGAGGAAAGAAGAAGAAGAAGAAGAAGAAGAAGAAGAAGAAGAAGGAGAGGAAGTGAAGAGAGAGAAGGAAAGAAGTGTCTCAAACGCCGAAGCGGAGACTATTGAGGAGGAGAAGAAGGCTAGGAGAGTAGAGCAAGGAGAGAAAGGCAGAAGCAAAGGTTAGGAAATGAAGAAACCAAGGAATAAGAGAAATCATGACAAGAAACCACCTTAACTCGCAAAGGACGCCCGTCTCCGGGAGAAGACATAAACCTGGAGGGAAAGTGAAGCAGCCTGGGTCAGAAGAAAGGCTGCTTCGGTTTGGGGCCCCGTGTGCGCCACACACTTACCCACAAAAGAGCTGTGGGTTCCCTGGGGGGAGGAGCCTGTCAGACCCACTGGACTAGTCGCGTTAAATTTCTCACACCACTTGTTTGTGCATGGAGACAACAATCTTTTCGTTTGCCTTTTGTAGGTATGGAGGGAGAACGATTTATATTATCACTTAAGAAGGCGATAGCGTACGACGAATTAACAGGATGCTCCTCGATCTTCCTGAGCTGGGCTGCTTCTTGTTGGGGGGTTTTTAAAGGGGGGGGGGGGCTAAACGACTGGGTTATCAGTCCCCAGTTCCTAGCGAAGAGTTCATTGAATATGGTTGTCCATTGTAGAACGAGCACTTCATAGCCCATTTAACAGGATGATGAAACAAGGGGTGCTAAAATGGCAACATAAAAAGGGGAAAAAACCGTAAAACTTGATAAAATAAGCAACGTTGTAAAGACAGCACAGCAGAAGATTGAGGCTGGATGATCACTAGGGTAATAATGGATGAGCCAGTCATTCTGCGTGTACCAAAACAGCCAATTAAAAATGACTAGCGAGACGAAAGTGACAACAGATTAAAACAGTTTGAATGGTGGGCACCTGAAAGATCGAGCTTGGGGTGCCACCATTAAATCATGTGAGAAAATCCAGCTGCGCGAATAAAACCTAAAAACGGTTTACCATGAAGGCATCGTCGGCTAAAATCGAAGAAAGCGTAGAAAGGAGGATAAAAGACTGCCGAAATGCAGCTAAAAGTGGACAGTCCACCAAGATGTGGACCACAGTCAGCAGAGCGGCACAACGGCAGTCTTGTGGGTCCTCACGTCGTAAGAGGTATGGCCGATTCGCAGGCGACATAGGACAACCCAGTCTCTTCTAGAAGGCAAGAGGTCGGTCTTCCAAGCTGCAATTGACTGTTTAACAGCATGGAGCTTATTTGGCGTGCTCAACGTTGACCATTCACAGTCCCAGGCCATGGAGATTTTGTAATGTAGACCCAATCGGATATCCCCTTCTGGGGTACCGATTTCCAGTCGCCGGTAGGCAATGCTTTGCTAGCTGATCAGCAGGTTTGTTCCCTTGAATGCCAATGTGGCCTGGGGTCGATCCGGGCTTACGCAACACCCCGAACTTCGAGAGTGAGAATTAATTTGAAGATGAGGATTCGATAGGTGTGGCGAGCGGCGACAATGTAGAATCGAGGAAGGAAACATCTGACACGGAACAATTAGAAATTTATCCTGGGAAACAGCCAACTTGTGCCTTCTCTACCGGCATGTCTCCATGCGAAGTGGTCATACGTCTGACGAAGCCTATACACAATACCGGCAGAAATATAACTATGGGCAACTGGTTCAGTAGCTTTTCACTGGCGGAAGAATTGTTGAATAAAGGTTGACAATGGTTGCAACGGCAAGACAGATAAAAAATAGAATTACCACCTGGAATTGCAAATAAAACTTGTATTGCACCCAATTCTTGTTTGATGACAAAAGCTCATATTGTTTATCAATCAAAAAAATAAATAAGTCACCTTATGTAGTATGCATCATAACGCTGTGATTGGAAGTGGAACAGTCGCCAAAAGGACAGAAATTTCATTTTACAATTCCACCAAATCTAGGGTCGACAACGTGGATAGGATATGCAGTTCTGTCAATGTGGCCAGAAATACTCGACGTTGGACAATGACCGTTTTCTACTCATTGCTGAATACTAGTGAAATTTATGTAATGGTAGAGTACAGTTCGCAAAAAGATACTCGTCCGAAACAAACCTTTTTTTAAAGAACTTGTTTTAGGTCTTGTTGCTGAGTCGGTAAAACGGAGACAATATATGAAAAATCTTCCCAGGCAACAGAGATCATCGGTTAGCAACTTATTTGCAACATTGTATCCATAATCATCGAGTGGAACCAGTTCTAAGACATCTAATGAAAGAAGGAAAAGGTGTTACAATTGCTCGAGTGATACTGACAGGAAAACGAACTTCCAATGTATGAAATGACAAAAGCACATTTGCACAAAGGAGCATTCCATTTTCGTTTGTGAAAATTGTTTAGATACTATTTAAAAGTAATAAGTAAAGGTTGTTCAAACGTAAAGCATACTATTGCAATTTGTTTCTTATTTATAAACATTGTTTATTAATATATATTTCCTGTAACATCTAATATATAAAAATGAATGTTTATATTGTCGCGTTGAAATGGGAGCAGCTTGACGTCGAAGGGAACTGAACACAGCAGTTATACTGAAAGCACGTTTATTACTAACTTAACATACACGTAGCACTGACTGCCTCTCGGGCAGAGTGCTCTGCTATTTATACACAGACAATGTACCACAAATTAGAAGAACAGTTAACATAAGAAACAAGTAGAATTTACAAGTGAACATAAGAGATGTAGAACATTCTGGAATTGTTAATTACAAAGAAATAAATTTTTGCCGGTGGGCGGGATTGAACCGGCGACCATCAGTACCGCAGTCGGTGACGCTATCCCCTGCGCCACACCGGCAGTCTGTTTACATGCTGTTTCGCGGCAATATGTTCGTATTTTATGTGTGGCTATACCGTTCAACCGATTGTGATGAAACTTTGTCAACATATTGCTTGCACTTTCGCGATGGTCGTAGGCACAATGAAATGACTGTACGACAAGGAGATATGATGTAACAATGGAAGGCGTGGAAAAGTGCTGCGTCATGCGACGACTGCTTCTAAACCAGTGTAGCGATTTCAACCAAATTTGGTACACACGTTCCTTCCATTAGGTAACAATTGGTGTAGGCGTAAGAATTGCTTACGACATATAGTTCAGGAGATATGGCGTCATAAACAATCATTTGTTTGGAAACCTGTGGCATTATATTACATGCGAATAAGGACGCTTTATTCACCCTAAAATCTTCGTGACATGTTTGACACTTGACCTTCAAAACAAGAGGAAGCTCAATGTCACATAAAATTTTGAATGGCACATGACTGAGGATACATATGGACTTCGTCATATTCTACAGTTGTATTCCGATCCTGATGAAATTTTTAAATACGACTGAACAATTCAGTTTATTAGTGCAGTATTAATATATATTCAGATTACCTAAGAGTATTTCAATTAATTATCGTGACTAAACAGTTAATTTTCAAATTTCGGGGAAGTTTCGGTTGAAATAACATTTTTGAAAATTCTAGAAGCTTAATCTGGAAGTTACGTTACATTTTTCAGGATGATGATCATCAAAGATACATTTAAAACAAATACTGTTATATGAATTTTATGTAAAAAATTTAAAGTAAGAAATTAAAAAAATTGCTTCAATGTAAAGCATTCAGATTTTTAAATGATTTTTTAGCTGTCAGCTTTGATACGTACCAAGCGTTGGGGTGAAAAAAGGATTTCGTTGTTACCAACGTTTGGTTTTAAGGCTAATTTGAATATATATATATATATATATATATATATATATATATATATAGTTTGTCTTTTTGTTCGTATTTTATGCACGGCCACACCGTACACCCGATTGCGATAAAACTTTATGAACTCATTACTTGCACTCGCGCGAAGGTTATAGATAAAGTAAAATTTTCTTCGTGTGGTGCGTGGCGGAATTTAGAATTAGTTAATTCGTTTCTCACGCCTTCACGCTGAAATGGATATACGGATATGAATGAAATTTGGAACAGAGGTGGTTTATACCCTGATTAATGAATGGGCTACCTTTCGTATGCCCCCGTATGGTGCATGGCAGAGGGTACCTTACAAAGTGTTAATGTGTTTGCTACTCCTCCATGCTGAAAGGTATGGACAGATTTGAATGAAATTTGGTATGGAGATAGCTTATACCTTGCATTAATACATGGGCTACCTTTCGTAACCTACTGTACGACGCGTGGCGTAGAGTACTTTACAATGTGTTAATAAGTTTGTTTCCCTGAAACGGCTGGACGGAATTGAATGAAATGTGGAATGAAGATAGCTTATACCCCGAATTAATACATGTGCCACCTTTCGTAAGCGTTCGTAGGTGCATGGCGGAGGGTACGTTACAACAGTCATCCAAATTGTTTCACAGGTCACCATGAAAGTCAGCAGATAAAATGTTTTAATGAACGAAATTTTTATAATCTGAAAGCCAGTGAATTTAGCATGGCATACGGTACGTTGCGACGCTGACAGCGATGGATCAGTCACAATGAAACTGTGCCCATATGTGTATGTTTTCATATATAGGAGGGAGAGGATTACATGGAGGAGGAGGAGGAGGAGGAGGAGGAGGAGGAGGAGAGAAAGGTGAGGGAGGAGACGGAGAGAGGAGAGAGAAGGGAAAGGAAGAGATGGACTAAAGGAATATTATAAAACCTCATATATATTTACATAGTACTTCTACGGCGGCAACGTGCCGGGTATCAGCTAGTTTCTTTATAAATGTAACTCGTAAATACATGTGTTATACGTATTATATTGAGTTTCCTTTCATTGTATTCTATAACGATGGTTTTTTTTTTTTTTTTTTTTGTGGTTTTTAGGGCGCACAACTTCTATGGTCATTAGCGCCCAGCCAAGAACATAGATTCGCTATTATCTAAAAAATGTAGACTGTCAGAACATCAACAAGAGGCTAAAAACGAAAGATAAAAGACAATTAAAAGAGTTAAATATCCTTGGATAAGTTGGCCAAGTTGATAAAACGCAAAACTCGAGCAGCTGCTCGTGTGTCATCAGCTAAAATTTCCTCCAGAGTAGACGGAAAGTGAAGGGCTACACGGAGATGATTAAAATTAACACAAGTCAGTAAAACATGTCGCACTGTCAGCAGTTCACCGCAGGAGCATAGCGGTGCAGGTTCGGCGGATAGCAAGTGACGGCGGCTGAAACGGCAATGACCGATCCGCAACCGAGCCAGGATGACCTCCTCCCGCCGAGAGGGGCGTGAGGATGTCCTCCAAGCGGTCGGGATCGGTTTGACAGTTCGCAATTTATTGTTGTACAGTGAAAGCCACACACTGTGCCATTGCGACACGATACTCCGGCGAAGAGCCCGTTGAACATCGTCCGATGGGACGCAAAAGGTAGCCATGCGAGGCAAAAGAGCTGCTGCCTTGGCTGCTGTGTCGGCGGCCTCATTCCCGGGCACACCCACATGGCCAGGGACCCACAGAAAAGAAACGTGACAGCTGTCATCCGCCAGCAACTGGAGGGAGCGTTGGATCCGATACACGAGAGGATGGTTCGAGAAAGGGTCCTTAAGACTCTGCAGGGCACTAAGGGAGTCAGAACATATGGCATAGAAAGGGTGGCGGTGGCGGCAGGTATACAAAACGGCCTGGTGGAGGGCGAAAAGCTCAGCCGTGAAGTTTGAGCACCGGTCAGGGAGCTTGTATTGAAACCGTTTGTCCCCGACGACGAAGGCAGATCCGACACCGGCAGTGCTCTTGGAACCATCAGTGTAAATAAATACGGCATTATCGAACCGCGAACGGAGTTCGACAAGCCTCGAGCGGAATACAAAATCCGGAGTGCTCTCCTTGGGGAGCGAACTAAGTTCGAGGTGTGTGTGAACCTGGGCCTGATGCCACGGAGGCAATGGGGTTTCGCTCAACTGAAGGGTGGAAGGAAGGGTAAAATCGAGCCGCTGTAGCAGGCGGCGAAACCGAACTCCCGGTGGAAGCAAGGCAATCGCAGACAACTGATATTGGCGATCGAGTGAGTCGTCAAAGAATAATCTGTAAGATGGATGGTTGGGCATCGACCGCAGGCGGCATGCGTACCGACACAAGAGTATGTCACGTCGATTGATCAAGGGTAATACGGCAGCCTCGGCATACAGACTGTCAACAGGGCTGGTATAAAATGCACCGGTCGCCAGACGTAATCCACGATGGTGGATAGAGTTGAGACGGCGGAGAATCGACGGCCGTGCTGAAGAGTATACAAGGCTTCCATAGTCGAGCTTCGACTGAACAATTTTTTTTTTTTTTTTTTGTGGTTTTAGGGCGCACAACTTCTATGGTCATTAGCGCCCAGCTAAGAACATTGATTCGCTATGATCTCAAAAAAATGGTGACTGTCAGAACATCAGCAAGAGGCTAAAAACAAAAGACAATTAAAAGGGTTAAATATCCTTGGATAGGTTGGCCAAGTTCATAAAACGCAAAACCCGAGCAGCTGCTCGTGTGTCATCAGCTAAAATTTCCTCCAGAGTAGACGGAAAGTGAAGGGCTACACGGAGATGATTAAAATTAACACAAGTCAGTAAAACATGTCGCACTGTCAGCAGTTCACCGCAGGAGCATAGCGGTGCAGGTTCGGCGGATAGCAAGTGACGGTGGCTGAAACGGCAATGACCGATCCGCAACCGAGCCAGGATGACCTCCTCTCGCCGAGAGGGGCGTGAGGATGTCCTCCAAGCGGTCGGGATCGGTTTGACAGTTCGCAATTTATTGTTGTACAGTGAAAGCCACACACTGTGCCATTGCGACACGATACTCCGGCGAAGAGCCCGTTGAACATCGTCCGATGGGACGCAAAAGGTAGCCATGCGAGGTAAAAGAGCTGCTGCCTTGGCTGCTGTGTCGGCGGCCTCATTCCCGGGCACACCCACATGGCCAGGGACCCACAGGAAAGAAACGTGACAGCTGTCATCCGCCAGCAACTGGAGGGAGCGTTGGATCCGATACACGAGAGGATGGTTCGAGAAAGGGTCCTTAAGATTCTGCAGGGCACTAAGGGAGTCAGAACATATGGCATAGAAAGGTTGGCGGTGGCGGCAGGTATACAAAACGGCCTGGTGGAGGGCGAAAAGCTCAGCCGTGAAGGTCGAGCACCGGTCAGGGAGCTTGTATTGGAACCGGTTGTCCCCGACGACGAAGGCAGATCCGACACCGGCAGTGCTCTTGGAACCATCAGTGTAAATAAATACGGCATTATCGAACCGCGAACGGAGTTCGACAAGCCTCGAGCGGTATACCAAATCCGGAGTGCTCTCCTTGGGGAGCGAACTAAGTTCGAGGTGTGTGTGAACCTGGGCCTGATGCCACGGTGGCAATGGGCTTTCGCTCAACCGAAGGGTGGAAGGAAGGGTAAAATCGAGCCGCTGTAGCAGGCGGCGAAACCGAACTCCCGGTGGAAGCAAGGCAATCGCAGACAACTGATATTGGCGATCGAGTGAGTCGTCAAAAAATAATCTGTAAGAGGGATGGTTGGGCATCGACCATAGGCGGCATGCATACCGACACAAGAGTATGTCACGTCGAGTGGTCAAGGGTAATACAGCAGCCTCGGCATACAGACTTTCAACAGGGCTGGTATAAAATGCACCGGTCGCCAAACGTAATCCACGATGGTGGATAGAGTTGAGACGGCGGAGAATCGACGGCCGTGCTGAAGAGTACACAAGGCTTCCATAGTCGAGCTTCGACTGAACAATGGCCTGGTAAAGGTGAAGCAGGACGGTACGATCCGCTCCCCATGACGTGCCACTGAGGACACGAAGAACGTTAAGGGATCGGGCACAACGGGCAGCCAGGTAGGACACGTGTGTGGACCAGCAAAGTTTCCGATCCAACATGAGTCCCAAGAATTTCGTAGTCTCCACGAAAGGGAGAGCAACAGGGCCGAGACGTAGAGAAGGTGGAAGAAATTCCTTGTATCTCCAAAAATTGATACAGTTTTCTCAGTGGAGAATCCGAAGCCGTTTGCGATGCTCCAGGAATATAGACGGTCAAGACAGCGTTGGAGAGAACGCTCCAAGAGACACGTCCGCTGGGCGCTACAATAAATTGCGAAATCGTCAACAAAAAGAGATCCGGAGACGTCGGCTGAAAGGCAGTCCACGATCGGATTGATTGCAATGGCAAAGAGCGCCACACTCAAGACGGAGCCCTGTGGTACCCCATTCTCCTGGCAAAAGGTATCTGACAAAACAGAGCCCACCCGTACCCGGAACTTGCGATCCGCCAAAAACGCTTGAATGAAAAGAGGAAGGCGGCCCCGAAGGCCCCATGTGTGTAATGTGCGGAGAATACCCGCTCTCCAACAGGTATCGTATGCCTTCTCCAAGTCGAAGAACACGGCTACTGTTTGACGCTTCTTTAGAAAGTTGTTCATAATGAAGGTCGACAACGTAACGAGGTGGTCAGCAGCAGAGCGGTGTCGACGAAAACCGCATTGTATATTAGTCAGGAGGCGGCGAGATTCGAGGAGCCAGACCAACCGAGCGTTAACCATGCGTTCCATCACCTTACAGACGCAGCTCGTCAGAGAAATGGGACGATAACTGGAAGGAAGGTGTTTGTCCTTCCCTGGTTTGGGGATGGGGACAACAATGGCTTCACGCCAACTTGTGGGAACATGACCTTCAGTCCATATGCGATTGTAGGTACTAAGAAGAAAGCACTTGCCCGCAGGAGAGAGGTTCTTCAGCATCTCAATATGAATGGAATCCGGCCCGGGAGCAGAGGACCGGGACAGGGCGAGAGCACGGTCTAGCTCCTGCATGGTGAAGGCGACGTTATAATTTTCACGATTAAAAGAGCGGAAAGAAGGCGGCCGTGCCTCCTCTACCTGTTTGCGAGGGAGAAAGGCAGGGTGGTAATGGGCAGAGCTCGAAACCTCCGCAAAGAAACGACCCAATGCGTTTGAAACATCAGCTGGGTCCACGAGGACCGCGTTCTCCACGGTCAGGCCAGGAATCGGGGAGTGGACCTTGATGCCGGACAAACGGCGTAGGCCACCCCAGACAACCGTGGAGGGAGTAAAACGGTTAAAAGAACTAGTAAAAGCTGTCCAGCAAGCTTTCTTGCTGTCGTTTATGATACGACGACATTGCGCTCTCATACGTTTGTAATTGATGCAATTCTCCAAAGTTGGGTGGCGGCGGAAGGTGCGTAAGGCACGGCGTCGGGCTCGAAGCGCGTCGCGGCAGGCTGCAGTCCACCAAGGGACCTGCACACGACGTGGAGAAAAGGATGTACGAGGTATGGAACGTTCAGCAGCAGTGAGAATAACCTCTGTGAGGTATTCGACCTGACTGTGACAGTTGGGAAAATGCTGATTGTGAAAAACAGCCATGGACGAATAAAGCCCCCAGTCGGCTTTAGAAATGTTCCAACTGGTGGGACGTGGAGATGGGGAGTGATGTAGGAAGTGGATGATACAAGGGAAATGGTCACTCGAGTACGTGTCAGAAAGTGCATACCACTCAAACCGACCGGCAAGCTGAGGAGTGCATATTGCGAGGTCTATATGGGAATAAGTGTGTGTTGTGTCAGAAAGGAAGGTCGGTGCACCGGTGTTGAGGCAGACAAGATCGAGGTGTTGGAGAAGGTCCACCAAAAGGGAGCCTCTCGGACAAGGTGCCGGAGAGCCCCATAGGGGGTGGTGGGCATTAAAGTCGCCTACCAACACGAAAGGTGAAGGGAGCTGGTCAACAAGGTTTAGCACATCTGCCCTAGTAAGGGCAGATGACGATGGCGAATATATATTACAGAGGGAGAAGGTAAATGTGGATAAGGTGATGCGGACGGCAACTGCCTGTAGGTGAGTGTGCAAGGAAATGGGATGGAAATAGACGTCGTCTCGAAGGAGCATCAGAACCCCTCCATGGGCTGGGACACCTTCCACGGGTGGCAGGTCGAACCGCACAGAGGTGTAGTGTGGAAAGTCTGCACGATCACGTGGACGCAACTTAGTTTCCTGGAGGCAGACTAGAAGCGGGCAGTGCAATCGAAGGAGTAATTTTAACTCCTCCCGATTAGAACGAATGCCGCGAATGTTCCATTGAAGGAGCGCCATGATAAAAATGAGAGAAAAAATAAGGATAAAAACCAAGTAGCGAGCGGGGTCACCTCGACGGCCGCTGATGACCGGATTTCGAGGGAGCACTGCTATCGCTGTCCAGGGGCAAAGGGTCGTGGTCCATAGGTTCGACCGACGCGCCTGCCACCTCCCTGAGTTGATCAGGAGGGGCAGTTTCCACCGCCGGTAAAGGGTCGGGCGCCCGGCAAACGGAGCGTCCCGGTGAAACAGAAGACGGCCGAGGCCGGCAACTGTTGGACGGCGTGACAGATGGGTCACGCCTCGGCGGGGAAGGAGAGGAACTCTTTTTCTTGTCAGCTCTTCTGGAAGAGTGACGGCGGGAAGAGGCAGTTGACGGTTGGGAAGCCTGAGAACGCAGAAAATCCTCACGGACGGGTTCCTTTTTCAAGGTCCGGGCATCTTGTTTAGGTGCCCGCGGTTTACTAGATGTTGACGAAGACTGTACCTTAGAAGCAGCAGGAGGAAGCGGGGACGTGGAACGGGCAATCTTCGGGCTGGCGGAACGCACAACTGTGTCAGCGAAAGTGAAGTCACATGTCTGGGTACTGGAATCCTTAGTAGGTCGAGTTGAGGTGAGGACCTTACTGTATGTACCCGCTGGGAGGACAGTGGGCTTTCGACTCGCCAACAACTTTCGAGCGGCAGATGTTGATACCTTCTCCGTGACCCGAATTTGCTGAATGATTTTTTCATCCTTATATACAGGGCAGTCGCGAGAGGAAGCCGCATGGTCGCCGTTGCAGTTAAGGCAGTGAGGGGACGGAGGTGGGCAATCCCCCTCATGGGCGTCCCTACCACAAGTAACACATTTTGCTGCATGTGGGCAATGTTCACGGGTATGGTTGTACCTGTGGCATTGGTAGCAGCGCGTTGGTTTCGGAATATAAGGGCGGACTGAGATAACTTCGTACCCTGCTTTGACCTTCGACGGGAGGTCAACTCTGTCGAATGTCAAAAACACAGTACGAGTCGGTGTCAGCTGATTATCTACCTTTTTCATCACCCTGTGGACGGCTGTCACACCCTGATCGGACATATAGGACCGGATGTCGTCATCAGACAACCCGTCAAGGGATCTCGTAAAAACTACCCCACGTGACGAGTTGAGTGTGCGGTGCGCTTCTACTTTGACTGGAAACGTGTGCAATAACGTAGTCCGGATAAGTTTCTGGGCTTGGAAAGCACTGTCCACTTCCAGCAACAATGAGCCATTGCGCTGACGCGAACAGGTTTTAACAGGGCCAGCAATTGCATCAACACCTTTCTGTATAACGAAAGGATTGACAGAATTGAAGTCTTTTCCGTCGGTGCGCGACACAACAAGAAATTTCGGCAAATTAGGCAGAGTCTTCTTTTGCTGAGGCGAGTCTATCTTACGTTTCTGGGTCAATGTCAGTGAAGAAGGGAAGGAAGTCATTGCGGAAGTGTCCCCCGTGATTACCGGCGTCTCCGATGGCGCGCTCCTTCCTAGTGGGGGCCCTCTCCGAGGGCTTACCCGCCTTAGGTGATTGTTCACACCTCAGGTCACACCTCCCGAGAACTGACGGAGGGACCAATTGGCATGTTCGGAAGGTACCAGCTCGGGTAATCACCCCTCCCTGGGCCTGGCCTTTACCAGGGGGTACGTACGTGCCCTACTTGTCTACCCGGGGCGGGGAATTACGCGTTACCCCGTCACCTGCTACGCATGATAATGCGTGGGTCGGCCTTCAGACACGCACAGGGAGGAACGAAGAAGAATAGAGGAAGTGAAGAGAAAGAAGGAAAGGTGTCTCAAACGCCGAGGCGGAGACTAATGAGGAGAAGAAGGCGAGGAGAGGACAAGGAGAGAGAGACAGAAACAAAGGGTAAGAAAGGAAGGAACCAAGGAATAAGAGAAACGACAACAAGAAAACACCTGAACTCGTGAAATACGCCCGTCTCCGGGCGAAGGCATAAACCGGGAGGGAAAGTGAAGCAGCCTGGGGCAGAAGAAAGGCTGCTCCGGCTCGGGGCCCCGTGCGCGCCACACACGTACCCACAAAAGAACTGTGGGCCCCCTGGGGGGTCGACTGAACAATGGCCTGGTAAAGGTGAAGCAGGACGGTACGATCCGCTCCCCATGACGTGCCACTGAGGACACGAAGAACGTTAAGGGATCGGGCACAACGGGCAGCCAGGTAGGACACATGTGTGGACCAGCAAAGTTTCCGATCCAACATGAGTCCCAAGAATTTTGTAGTCTCCACGAAAGGGAGAGCAACAGGGCCGAGACGTAGAGAAGGTGGAAGAAATTCCTTGTATCTCCAGAAATTGATACACACAGTTTTCTCAGTGGAGAATCCGAAGCCGTTTGCGATGCTCCAGGAATATAGACGGTCAAGACAGCGTTGGAGAGAACGCTCCAAGAGACACGTCCGCTGGGCGCTACAATAAATTGCGAAATCGTCAACAAAAAGAGATCCGGAGACGTCGGCTGAAAGGCAATCTACGATCGGATTGATTGCAATGGCAAAGAGCGCACACTCAAGACGGAGCCCTGTGGTACCCCATTCTCCTGGCAAAAGGTATCTGACAAAACAGAGCCCACCCGTACCCGGAACATGCGATCCGCCAAAAACGCTTGAATGAAAAGAGGAAGGCGGCCCCGAAGGCCCCATGTGTGCAATGTGCGGAGAATGCCCGCTCTCCAACAGGTATCGTATGCCTTCTCCAAGTCGAAGAACACTGCTACTGTTTGACGCTTCTTTAGAAAGTTATTCATAACGAAGGTCCACAACGTAACGAGGTGATCAGCAGCAGAGCGGTGTCGACGAAAACCGCATTGGATATTAGTCAGGAGGCGGCGAGATTCGAGGAGCCAGACCAACCGAGCGTTAACCATGCGTTCCATCACCTTACAGACGCAGCTCGTCAGAGAAATGGGGCGATAACTGGAAGGAAGGTGTTTGTCCTTCCCTGGTTTGGGGATGGGGACAACAATGGCTTCACGCCAACTTGTGGGAACATGACCTTCAGTCCATATGCGATTGTAGGTACTAAGAAGAAAGCACTTGCCCGCAGGAGAGAGGTTCTTCAGCATCTCAATATGAATGGAATCGGGCCCGGGAGCAGAAGACCGGGACAGGGCGAGAGCACGATCTAGCTCCTGCATGGTGAAGGCGACGTTATAATTTTCACGATTAAAAGAGCGGAAAGAAGGCGGCCGTGCCTCCTCTACCTGTTTGCGAGGGAGAAAGGCAGGGTGGTAATGGGCAGAGCTCGAAACCTCCGCAAAGAAACGACCCAATGCGTTTGAAACATCAGCTGGGTCCACGAGGACTGCGTTCTCCACGGTCAGGCCAGGAAGCGGGGAGTGGACCTTGATGCCGGACAAACGGCGTAGGCCACCCCAGACAACCGTGGAGGGAGTAAAACGGTTAAAAGAACTAGTAAAAGCAGTCCAGCAAGCTTTCTTGCTGTCGTTTATGATACGACGGCACTGCGCTCTCATACGTTTGTAATTGATGCAATTCTCCAAAGTTGGGTGGCGGCGGAAGGTGCGTAAAGCACGGCGCCGGGCTCGAAGCGCGTCGCGGCAGGCTGCAGTCCACCAAGGGACCTGGACACGACGTGGAGAAGAGGATGTACGAGGTATGGAACGTTCAGCAGCAGTGAGAATAACCTCTGTGAGGTATTCGACCTGACTGTCACAGTTGGGAAAATTCTGGTCGTGAAAAACAGCCACGGAAGAATAAAGCCCCCAGTCGGCTTTAGAAATGTTCCAACTGGTGGGACGTGGAGATGGGGAATGATGTAGGAAGTGGATGATACAAGGGAAATGGTCACTCGAGTACGTGTCAGAAAGTGCATACCACTCAAACCGAGCGGCAAGCTGAGGAGTGCATATTGCGAGGTCTATATGGGAATAAGTGTGTGTTGTGTCAGAAAGGAAGGTCGGTGCACCGGTGTTGAGGCAGACAAGATCGAGGTGGTGGAGAATGTCCACCAAAAGGGAGCCTCTCGGACAAGGTGCCGGAGAGCCCCATAGGGGGTGGTGGGCATTAAAGTCGCCTACCAACACAAAAGGTGAAGGGAGCTGGTCAACAAGGTTTAGCACATCTGCCCTAGTAAGGGCAGATGACGATGGCGAATATATATTACAGAGGGAGAAGGTAAATGTGGATAAGGTAATGCGGACGGCAACTGCCTGTAGGTGAGTGTGCAAGGAAATGGGATGTTTTTTTTTTTTTTTTTTTTTTTTTTTTTTGTGGTTTTAGGGCGCACAACTTCTATGGTCATTAGCGCCCAGCTAAGAACATTGAATCGCTATGATCTAAAAAAAAATGGTGACTGTCAGAACATCAGCGAGAGGCTAAAAACGAAAGATAAAAGACAATTAAAAGGGTTAAATATCCTTGGATAGGTTGGCCAAGTTGATAAAACGCAAAACTCGAGCAGCTGCTCGTGTGTCATCAGCTAAAATTTCCTCCAGAGTAGACGGAAAGTGAAGGGCTACACGGAGGTGATTAAAATTAACACAAGTCAGTAAAACATGTCGCACTGTCAACAGTTCACCGCAGGAGCATAGCGGTGCAGGTTCGGCGGACAGCAAGTGACGGTGGCTGAAACGGCAATGACCGATCCGCAACCGAGCCAGGATGACCTCCTCCCGCCGAGAGGGGCGTGAGGATGTCCTCCAAGCGGTCGGGATCGGTTTGACAGTTCGCAATTTATTATTGTACAGTGAAAGCCACACACTGTGCCATTGCGACACGATACTCCGGCGAAGAGCCCGTTGAACATCGTCCGATGGGACGCAAAAGGTAGCCATGCGAGGCAAAAGAGCTGCTGCCTTGGCTGCTGTGTCGGCGGCCTCATTCCCGGGCACACCCACATGGCCAGGAACCCACAGGAAAGAAACGTGACAGCTGTCATCAGCCAGCAACTGGAGGGAGCGTTGGATCCGATACACGAGAGGATGGTTCGAGAAAGGGTCCTTAAGACTCTGCAGGGCACTTAGGGAGTCAGAGCATATGGCATAGAAAGGGTGGCGGTGGCGGCAGGTATACAAAACGGCCTGGTGGAGGGCGAAAAGCTCAGCCGTGAAGTTTGAGCACCGGTCAGGGAGCTTGTATTGGAAACGGTTGTCCCCGACGACGAAGGCAGATCCGACACCGGCAGTGCTCTTGGAACCATCAGTGTAAATAAATACGGCATTATCGAACCGCGAACGGAGTTCGACAAGCCTCGAGCGGAATACCAAATCCGGAGTGCTCTCCTTGGGGAGCGAAGTAAGTTCGAGGTGTGTGTGAACCTGGGCCTGATGCCACGGTGGCAATGGGCTTTCGCTCAACCGAAGGGTGGAAGGAAGGGTAAAATCGAGCCGCTGTAGCAGGCGGCGAAACCGAACTCCCGGTGGAAGCAAGGCAATCGCAGCCAACTGATATTGGCGATCGAGTGAGTCGTCAAAAAATAATCTGTAAGATGGATGGTTGGGCATCGACCGTAGGCGGCATGCGTACCGACACAAGAGTATGTCACGTCGATTGGTCAAGGGTAATACAGCAGCCTCGGCATACAGACTTTCAACAGGGCTGGTATAAAATGCACCGGTCGCCAAACGTAATCCACGATGGTGGATAGAATTGAGACGGCGGAGAATAGACGGCCGTGCTGAAGAGTATACAAGGCTTCCATAGTCGAGCTTCGACTGAACAATGGCCTGGTAAAGGTGAAGCAGGACGGTACGATCCGCTCCCCATGACGTGCCACTGAGGACACGAAGAACGTTAAGGGATCGGGCACAACGGGCAGCCAGGTAGGACACGTGTGTGGACCAGCAAAGTTTCCGATCCAACATGAGTCCCAAGAATTTTGTAGTCTCCACGAAAGGGAGAGCAACAGGGCCGAGACGTAGAGAAGGTGGAAGAAATTCCTTGTATCTCCAGAAATTGATACACACAGTTTTCTCAGTGGAGAATCGGAAGCCGTTTGCGATGCTCCAGGAATACAGACGGTCAAGACAGCGTTGGAGAGAACGCTCCAAGAGACACGTCCGCTGGGCGCTACAATAAATTGCGAAATCGTCAACAAAAAGAGATCCGGAGACGTCGGCTGAAAGGCAGTCCACGATCGGATTGATTGCAATGGCAAAGAGCGCCACACTCAAGACGGAGCCCTGTGGTACCCCATTCTCCTGGCAAAAGGTATCTGACAAAACAGAGCCCACCCGCACCCGGAACTTGCGATCCGCCAAAAACGCTTGAATGAAAAGAGGAAGGCGGCCCCGAAGGCCCCATGTGTGCAACGTGCGGAGAATGCCCGCTCTCCAACAGGTATCGTATGCCTTCTCCAAGTCGAAGAACACGGCTACTGTTTGACGCTTCTTCAGAAAGTTGTTCATAATGAAGGTCGACAACGTAACGAGGTGGTCAGCAGCAGAGCGGTGTCGACGAAAACCGCATTGGATATTAGTCAGAAGGCGGCGAGATTCGAGGAGCCAGACCAACCGAGCGTTAACCATGCGTTCCATCACCTTACAGACGCAGCTCGTCAGAGAAATAGGACGATAACTGGAAGGAAGGTGTTTGTCCTTCCCTGGTTTGGGGATGGGGACAACAATGGCTTCACGCCAACTTGTGGGAACATGACCTTCAGTCCATATGCGATTGTAGGTACTAAGAAGAAAGCACTTGCTCGCAGGAGAGAGGTTCTTCAGCATTTCAATGTGAATGGAATCGGGCCCGGGAGCAGAAGACCGGGACAGGGCGAGAGCACGATCTAGCTCCTGCATGGTGAAGGCGACGTTATAATTTTCCCGATTAAAAGAACGGAAAGAAGGCGGCCGTGCCTCCTCTACCTGTTTGCGAGGGAGAAAGGCAGGGTGGTAATGGGCAGAGCTCGAAACCTCCGCAAAGAAACGACCCAATGCGTTTGAAACATCAGCTGGGTCCACGAGGACCGCATTCTCCACGGTCAGGCCAGGAATCGGGGAGTGGACCTTGATGCCGGACAAACGGCGTAGGCCACCCCAGACAACCGTGGAGGGAGTAAAACGGTTAAAAGAACTAGTAAAAGCTGTCCAGCAAGCTTTCTTGCTGTCGTTTATGATACGACGACACTGCGCTCTCATACGTTTGTAATTGATGCAATTCTCCAAAGTTGGGTGGCGGCGGAAGGTGCGTAAAGCACGGCGCCGGGCTCGAAGCGCGTCGCGGCAGGCTGCAGTCCACCAAGGGACCTGGACACGACGTGGAGAAGAGGATGTACGAGGTATGGAACGTTCAGCAGCAGTGAGGATAACCTCTGTGAGGTATTCGACCTGACTGTCACAGTTGGGAAAATTCTGATTGTGAAAAACAGCCATGGAAGAATAAAGCCCCCAGTCGGCTTTAGAAATGTTCCAACTGGTGGGACGTGGAGATGGGGAATGATGTAGGAAGTGGATGATACAAGGGAAATGGTCACTCGAGTACGTGTCAGAAAGTGCATACCACTCAAACCGACCGGCAAGCTGAGGAGTGCATATTGCGAGGTCTATATGGGAATAAGTGTGTGTTGTGTCAGAAAGGAAGGTCGGTGCACCGGTGTTGAGGCAGACAAGATCGAGGTGGTGGAGAATGTCCACCAAAAGGGAGCCTCTCGGACAAGGTGACGGAGAGCCCCATAGGGGGTGGTGGGCATTAAAGTCGCCTACCAACACGAAAGGTGAAGGGAGCTGGTCAACAAGGTTTAGCAAATCTGCCCTAGTAAGGGCAGATGACGATGGCGAATATATATTACAGAGGGAGAAGGTAAATGTGGATAAGGTGATGCGGACGGCAACTGCCTGTAGGTGAGTGTGCAAGGAAATGGGATGGAAATAGACGTCGTCTCGAAGGAGCATCAGAACCCCTCCATGGGCTGGGACACCTTCCACGGGTGGCAGGTCGAACCGCACAGAGGTGTAGTGTGGAAAGTCTGCACGATCACGTGGACGCAACTTAGTTTCCTGGAGGCAGACTAGAAGCGGGCAGTGCAATCGAAGGAGTAATTTTAACTCCTCCCGATTAGAACGAATGCCGCGAATGTTCCATTGAAGGAGCGCCATGATAAAAATGAGAGAAGAAATAAGGATAAAAACCAAGTAGCGAGCGGGGTCACCTCGACGGCCGCTGAGGACCGGATTTCGAGGGAGCACTGCTATCGCTGTCCAGGGGCAAAGGGTCGTGGTCCATAGGTTCGACCGACGCGCCTGCCACCTCCCTGAGTTGATCAGGAGGGGCAGTTTCCACCGCCGGTAAAGGGCCGGGCGCCCGGCAAACGGAGCGTCCCGGCGAAACAGAAGACGGCCGAGGCCGGCAACTGTTGGACGGCGCGACAGATGGGTCACGCCTCGGCGGGGAAGGAGAGGAACTCTTTTTCTTGTCAGCTCTTCTGGAAGAGTGACGGCGGGAAGAGGCAGTTGACGGTTGGGAAGCCTGAGAACGCAGAAAATCCTCACGGACGGGTTCCTTTTTCAAGGGCCGGGCATCTTGTTTAGTTGCCCGCGGTTTACTAGAGTTTGACGAAGACTGTACCCTAGAAGCAGCAAGAGGGAGCGGGGACGTGGAACGGGCAATCTTCGGGCTGGCGGATCGCACAACTGTGTCAGCGAAAGTGAAGTCACATGTCTGGGTACTGGAATCCTTGGTAGGTCGAGTTGAGGAGAGTACCTTACTGTATGTACCCGCTGGGAGGACAGTGGGCTTTCGACTCGCCAACAACTTACGAGCGGCAGATGTCGATACCTTCTCCGTAACCCGAATTTGCTGGATTACCTTCTCATCCTTGTATACAGGGCAGTCGCGAGAGGAAGCCGCATGGTCACCGTTGCAGTTTAGGCAGTGAGGGGACGGAGGTGGGCAATCCCCCTCATGGGCGTCCCTACCACAAGTGACACACTTTGCTGCATTTGGGCAATGTTCACGGGTATGGTTGTACCTGTGGCACTGAAAACAGCGCGTTGGGTTAGGTACATAAGGGCGGACGGAGATGACTTCATACCCTGCTTTGACCTTCGACGGGAGGTCAACTTTGTCAAACGTCAAAAACACAGTACGAGTCGGTGTCAGATGGTTATCGACCTTTTTCATGACCCTGTGGACGGCTGTCACACCCTGATCGGACATATACGATTGGATATCTTCATCAGACAACCCGTCAAGGGATCTCGTGAAGACTACCCCCCGTGACGAGTTGAGTGTGCGGTGCGCTTCTACCTTAACTGGAAAAGTGTGCAACAACGTAGTACGTATCAGTTTTTGGGCTTGGAAGGCACTTTCCACTTCCAGCAACAATGTGCCATTGCGCTGACGTGAACAGGTTTTAACAGGTCCAGCAATTGCATCTACACCTTTCTGTATAACGAAAGGATTGACAGAATTGAAATCCTTTCCGTCGGTGCGAGAGACAACTAGAAATTTAGGTACATTAGGCAGAGTCTTTTTAGGCTGAGGCGAGTCTATCTTACGTTTATGGGTCAACGTCACGAAAGAAGATAAGGAAGTCATCGCGGAAGTGTCCTCCGTGATTACCGGCGTCTCCGATGGCGCGCTCCTTCCTAGTGGGGGCCCTCTCCGAGGGCTTACCCGCCTTAGGTGATTGTTCACACCTCAGGTCACACCTCCCGAGAACTGACGGAGGGACCAATCGGCACGTTCGGAAGGTACCAGCTCGGGTAATCACCCCTCCCTGGGCCTGGCCTTTACCAGGGGGTACGTACGTGCCTTACTTGTCTACCCGGGGCGGGGAATTACGCGTTACCCCGTCACCTGCTACGCACGATAATGCGTGGGTCGGCCTTCAGACACGCACAGGGAGGAAAGAAGAAGAGGATAGGAAAGGAAGAGAAAAAAGGAAAGAAAAGAAGTGTCTCAAACGCCGAGGCGGAGACTAATGTGGAGAAGAAGGCTAGGAGAGTTCAAGGAGAGAAAGATAGAAAACGAAGGGTAAGAAAGGAAGGAACGAAGGAAGAAAAACCACAACAAGAACCACCGTATCTCACGAAATATGCCCGTCTCCGGGCGAAGGCATAAACCGGGAGGGAAAGTGAAGCAGCCTGGGGCAGAAGAAAGGCTGCTCCGGCTCGGGGCCCCGTGCGCGCCACACACGTACCCACAAAAGAACTGTGGGCCCCCTGGGGGGTATAACGATGGTAAACATATGTCATAACTTAGGAGAACGAAATATACAATATTAAACAGCTAAAATGACTCTCGGGGTCTGTGACGTCGGGTACGATCGCTCCCGTTACCACGTGGAGCGAGACCTCCGCCGGGTTAAGTATTGTTCCACTTGTGTTAGCCCAGAACTTTTCTTTCTTGACTGGTCACTTTCCTGACAGACTGAAGTCAGTAGTAAAACAACTGAACTGTGCCCGCGACACGTTTTCTTGCATCTACACGCTCTTAGCGTGATGTTTGGCCGGATGACGTGAGCGCCCCCACTGGAGGAGGGGGGAGGGGAGAGGGGGGAGGGGGGGAGGAGGGAGGGTTAAAATGGTCATACGCGGCAAGCGAGGGCAGTAAGGCTGGGGTATCCATGGAGCAATGAGGGGTTGACTTGGTCCCGAACTGACCTGAGATCACGCGTACGCGGAATGGCTAAGCCAGGCTTTGTGCAGAAGTATAAGTGCTGGTTGAGCTGTGGTGTTTCAAGCTGATGCTAGTGGCGGAGGTTCGGGAAGAGCGGAACGTTCACTGTATAGTCGTGGCGCATTGTCGTGGTGGGGAGATTACGGTTGTGTGTGCTGTATTGAGACTGGTGTCTCGTTTTGGTACAGCCGTTACGTCACATAAGTATATGCTCGTTTGGCATTCAGAGTTTGTTCGGGCCTAAGCATTTCCTCTATTTTCATATTTTTTTGTGATTGTACCACAGTGAATTGTAATTAGCTGATCGTGTGCTAATATTTGTCATTTCATTAAGGATGGTTTTAAGGAACTACGTACATTTTGAAACTACAGTCTACCTGAGTGATGGAAGTGCACAGCGTATCATGGAACTGTTATTAATCCGTGGTTGAGGAGCCTGCGTGAACTGATGTCCCAAAGGACATGTTCACAGCAGTTTTAAAACAAGTAGCTCAGTGTTAGCCTTTGCCTAATTTAAGTCAAGCGGCTCAGCTTGAAAGTAGCCCACCTGTTGTCTCTATGTATCTACGGCTATTATAAATATTTTCCTTTAATTTAGGAATTTTCATACTTACGTGAATTGTTTTAAGAATTTATGTTGTGTCTTTGTTTCCAAGATCTTCTTCAGCATCTTCCTTTATTAAAAGGCAGAGAAAATCATCAATTTCCCCTGAACCACTAAGTGATTTGACGTAGCGGGCAGCAGTCAGCGGGTGTATCTCAGGATTCCCGAAGTATTTACGCTTTCATTAGTTGTGATTATCATTCTCTTTGATTTGTATACCCAGAAACTCTTGTCTGGTGTCACTGGGTTTTCGGCTGCCTTATCGTACAGCGGTGTGTCAAGTGTGATCACGCTGGCGTGCTTGACCTGCGAGCCGAACTCCCGATACTGATCACTACGGCTTATCTTATTTGTCGTCCAAGTAACCTCTTGTTTTGCAGCTAGCCGGTTCCCTTTTAAATTGCCAGTGACGAACACGTGAACTCTACACCAATTCATCGATTACGATTACAATAAGGAAATCCAACTGGCAAGAATAGAGGCCCCTTCACTATTAACACTTAGAGTGCCGCGCCCGTAATATTACGTTCTCTGTGTCTCTGTGAGAACTGCCGCGCCCGTAATATTACGGACGGCTGTTCTCAAACGAATTCTAGCTTTCGCGCGCATCATATCCGTACGGCAGTTATCAGAAGGGAGGCAAACCCTTGTAGTAGACATCTCTGCCACAAGAAGGCGCCACTGTTCACTTTCCGAAACAAGCGTTTGTGTCAGTTGACTGTGAGACATCAGAGCGAGCGTTAGACGCAACATGTCAAGCAGTAGGCCTTTGAGCGACGCCGAGATTCGCCGCATTCTTGATGCATCGGATGATGATCTGAGTGACGTTTTTGATGGCGATGACACAGATGAAGATCCAACTTATGCTGAATCAGGATCAGGTAATATAATTGCTTTCACGACTGGGTGGAACACATTTCCTGGAAAGAATACCCATTCAAAATGTTCAAATGTTTGTTAAGCTTAAGGGACTTAACTGCGGGGTTATCAGTCCCTAAACTTACAAACTACTTATGAACTACTTACGAACTAGGACGGCACAAATATCCATGCCCGAGGGGGGATTCGAACCCACGACCGTAGTGGCCGTGCAGACCGTGACTGCAGCGCCTCAGTCCCCTCGGCCACCGCGGCCGGCAATATACCCATTCCACCAGGGAACAAGAAGGCTCAAAAGACTTGTAGAGTGTGCTCAGAAAGGGGCAAGAAAGAAGCAGGAGTCGCCAAAAGGAAGGATACTTCATTCCAGTGTGCAGTATGCAAAGTGCGGTTTTGTGTCGAGCCCTGCTTCCAGCTATACCACTCAAAAAAGAATTATTTGCATTAAAAGCCGTTTGTTGGTGTTTAATATTCATAATATTTGCATGTAATCACATAAAAATTGTCATGTTTTTATTAATAAATAGTTTATAATACGAAAAAAATTTTTACCTACCCGAAAACAGCGTTTCTTGTTTTGATTGTTCTGCTGAAGGTTTACAAAGCAGGGAAATGTACGGGGCAAGTATTTGAAGAGGAAATAATAAGGTTTATTCCTGACCAAGAAAAATATATTAATGATTATTCCTGAATCTGTACCAACAGGACGAAATACTGTAAAAATGGACGGCACTGGGGGAAGTCGATTCGCATATATGGCTGGCACTCAAAGTGTTAACTCAGGGCACTGCAGACTACAGAACATACTAACTGAAATTCTACAAGAAGTTCAAACAGCTGCACTATCACTAATCAGTGGAGGGCGAAGACTGTACATAGCGTGGTGGTGGTGGTGGTGGTGGTGGTGGTGGTGGTGGACATAAGGGACCAAACAACGAGGTCATCAGTTCCTTGAACCTCAAATTGTACATGCCACGGAACCCAAAGAAAAATAGGGGAAAGCCAAAAGACCATTACTCTAGGAATTAAAATCTTCTCACCGACAAGACTAAGACCAACCCAGGGCAGCAAATGCTACAGTGTCCGCTCCCACAGCTCCGGAAGCGACCACTACCCTAAACCACAAGTTTCTAATGGCACAGTGGTCAACGTATCACAGCTCCAGAGCAGGGAGAAATAAAACTACGTTAAAATGTAAAAGAGTGGGGTACTGGTGGGGATAAGGCTCTAAACCCCACAAACAGCCAAGAATCACAAACCCACTCACCCCGACCAAGCGAGTCCTATAGCTGACAATAAAATCTACTTTCACGGAGGAAGGCAAGGACGCGATCAACAGTCCGTGGGTCATCCGCCAAAACTAGAGGCAACGAAGGCGGTAGGCCATAGTCGCCACGAAGTGTCAAATGGAGAGGACATTCAGTCAGAATATGAGACACGGATTGTACAGCTTCACAATCACAATGCGGTGGATTGTCATTTCGTAAAAGAAATCCACGAGTCAGCCTGCAGTGTCCAAGACGTAGGCGACAGAGGACAATTTATTCTCTCCGGGAAGGGCGTAAGGATGAACTCCAAGCTGCAGTCGTATCTTTGATGGTGCGGAGTTTATTGGAAGGGGCAGTAGCTTTCCAACTGCTATCAAAGAGAAGACCCAGAAAACGATGCTGTGCGACAACTTCCAGGCGCTGATTACCCAGGAACAGTTCCGGATATGGGTGAACTGTAGTACGACGACAAAAATGCATCACCCTCGTTTTTGATGGGGAAAACTGGAAACCATGGGACATAGCCCACATTGAAGCCCGCCGTATGGTGTTTTGGAGCTGACGTTCAGCAGAGGCTACCGAGTAGGAGCTGTACCATATGGAAAAGTCGTCGACATACAATGCCGGGGTTACCAGCGACCCAACAGAGCTCACCAACCCATTGATGGCGATTAGAAAAAGTATAATACTCAACACTGAGCCCTGGGGGACGCCGTTCTCCTGTATTCGAGGGGAGCTAAAGGAAGAGCCAACTCTGACACGGAACAGGCAGTGGGATAAAAACTGACGGATAAAAATTGGTAAGGGGACTCTGAGGCCCCAGTCATGAAGAGAACGTAAAATATGATGACGCCAAGCAGTGTCGTACGCCTTATGAAGATCGATGAAGACTGCTACCAGATGATGACGTTTAGAGAAGGCCTGTCTGATCGCAGTCTCCAGTCGAAGTAAATGGTCAATAGGGGATCGACCCTCCCAGAACCCACACTGGTAAGGTGAGAGAAGTCCCTGGGATTCAAGAACCCAGCGTAATCTGCGGGCTACCATCCTTTCAAGTAATTTACAGGGGACACTTGTCAGGCTTATTGGTCGATAACTTTTCAGCGCCGACGGGTCCTTGCCAGGCTTGAGGGCCGGGACCACAATACTCTCCCTCCACTGGGAGGGGAACACCCCTTGAAGCCAAATACGGTTAAAAACTTTTAGGAGAAATTGTGGTTGTGAGGGGTTGAGGTGTTTCAGCAATTGATTATGGATATCGTCAGGGCCAGGTGCTGAATCACGAGAAGAGGAGAGGGCCATCGATAGTTCCCAGTCAGTAAAAGGTCCGTTATATTGTTCCACCTGGTGAGAAGTAAAGCCTAATTTGAAGGTTTCGGCCTTGTGTTTCTTAAGGAGAAAGGTCGTCGGATATGAAGTTGTCGCTGATACATTGGCGAAGTGAGTTGCAAGATGTTCTGCAACAACAGATGGCTCTGTGCAGACCCCATCAGGCAGGGCAAGACCATGGATGGAAGACGGTCGCCAGCTACCTTGGATAGATCTGAGCATAGCCCACACTCTTGTCAGAGGGACAGAAGAGCCCAACGAGGACACAAAATGCTCCCAATATGTCCGCTTACTTTGATTAAGTAACGAGCTCTGGCACGCAGACGTTTGAAATTTATGAAACCAGCGAGGGATGGGTGGTGCTTAAGATGTTGCAAGGCCCTACGGTGCTCGCGAATGGCTGCGGCAACAGTTGCATTCCACCAAGGGGCCGGCCGGCGAGTGGGAGGGCCTGTCGACCGGGGAACAGCGGCGTTGGCAGCTTGGGTAATCATGTTGGTCATTTGGCTTATAATATCTATACAGCCCGAGGGGGAAGATGGAAAAACAACCTGGGATGTATATAGCGGCCAATTAGCACGACAGAAAACCCAGCGGGGTACCCTGGCTCGTGGTAGGTGTGAGGGAAGTGAAAGGATCAACGGAAAGTCGTCGCTATCGCAGAGGTTGTCAGACGCCAACCAGTGAAATAAAGGAAGGAGAGAAGGAGAAGTGAGAGAGAGGTCTATGGCAGAAAAGGTGCCGTGAGCGGCACTAAAATGAGTTGGGGAACCATCGTTGAGAAGGCTCTTGTGGTCAGCAAGAAACTGGTCTATGAGGCGGCCCCGGCTAGATGTATAAGCACTGCCCCAAAAGGATGTTGGGCATTGAAGTCCCCAAGGATGAGATAAGGAGGGAGGAGTTGCTGAAGGAGGGCAACTAGGGACGCGAGTGTAGGTGGCCTGTCAGGGGGAAGGTAGGGGTTGCAAATGGTTAACGGAGTGTCCAAGTGAACCCGGACAGCAACCGCTTCCAATGGAGTTCGGAGAGGAATCCAGGTACTGACAATATCTGTCCGGACCAAAGTACAAACCCCACCAGACGCCAGGAGGGGACCAACCCGGTTCCGACAAAAACCACGGAACCCACGGAGGGTCGGTGAAGGTATTTTTTGTGGTTTTAGGGCGCACAACTTCTAAGGTCATTAGCGCCCAGCCAAGAACATAGATTCGCTATGATCTCAAAGAAAAAAGGTGACTGTCAGAACATCAAGAAGAGGCTAAAACCAAAAGATAAAAGACAATTAAAAGGGTTAAATATCCTTGGATAAGTTGGCCAAGTTGATAAAACGCAAAACTCGAGCAGCTGCTCGTGTGTCATCAGCTAAAATTTCCTCCAGAGTAGACGAAAAGTGAAGGGCTACACGGAGATAATTAAAATTAACACAAGCCAGCAAAACATGTCGCAATGTCAGCAGTTCACCGCAGGAGCACAGCGGTGCAGGGTCGGCGGAGAGCAAGTAACGGTGGCTGAAACGGCAGTGACCGATCCGCAACCGGGCCAGGATGACCTCCTCTCGCCGAGAGGGGTGTGAGGTGGTCCTCCAAGCGGTCGAGATCGGTTTTACAGTTCTCAATTTATTGTTGTACATTGAAAACCACGCACTGTGCCATTGCGACACGATACTCCGGCGAAGAGCCCGTTGAACATCGTCCGATGGGACGCAAAAGGTAGCCATGCGAGGCAAAATAGCTGCGGCCTTGGTTGCTATGTCGCCGGTCTCATTTCCAGGCAGACTCACGTGGCCAGGGACCCACAGGAAAGGCTGATGACAGCTGTCATCAGCTAGCAACTGGAGGGAGCGTTGGATCCGATAGACGAGAGGATGGTTCGAGAAAGGGTCCTTAAGACTCTGCAGGGCACTAAGGGAGTCTGAACATATGGCATAGAAAGGTCCGCGGTGGCGGCAGGTGTACAAAACGGCCTGGTGGAGGGCAAAAAGCTCAGCCGTGAAAATCTAACACCAGTCAGGGAGCTTGTATTGGAACCGGTTGTTCCCGACGACGAAGGCGGATCCGACACCGGCAGTGCTCTTGGAACCATCAGTGTAAATAAATATGGCATTATCGAACCGCGAACGGAGTTCGACAAGCCTCGAGCGGTATACCAAATCCGGAGTGCTCTCCTTGGGGAGCGAACTAAGTTCAAGGTGAGTGTGAACCTGGGCCTGATGCCACGGTGGCAATGGCCTTTCGCTCAACCGAAAGGTGGAAGGAAGGGTAAAATCGAGCCGCTGCAGCAGACGGCGAAACCGAACTCCAGGTGGAAGCAAGGCAATCACAGACAACAGATATTGGCGATCGAGTGAGTCGTCAAAAAATAATCGGTAAGATGGATGGTTGGGCATCGACCGCAGGCGGCATGCGTACCGAAACAAGAGTATGTCACATCGAGTGGTCAAGGGTAATACAGCAGCCTCGGCATACAGACTTTCAACAGGGCTGGTATAAAATGCACCGGTCGCCAGACGTAATCCCCGATGGTGAATAGAGTTGAGACGGCGGAGAATCGACGGCCGTGCAGAAGAGTATACAAGGCTTCTGTAGTCGAGCTTCGACTGAACAATGGCCTGGTAAAGGTGAAGCAGGACGGTACGGTCCGCTCCCCATGACGTGCCACTGAGGACACAAAGAACGTTAAGGGATCGGGCACAATGGGCAGCCAGGTAGGACACATGTGTGGACCTGCAAAGTTTACGATCCAACATGAGTCCCAAGAATTTCGTAGTCTCCATGAAAGGGAGAGCAACAGGGCCGAGACGTAGAGAAGGTGAAAAAAATTCCTTGTATCTCCAGAAGTTGATGCACACCGTTTTCTCAGTGGAGAATCGGAAGCCGTTTGCGATGCTCCAGGAATGTAGACGATCAAGACAGCGTTGAAGAGAACGCTCCAAGAGACGTCCGCTGGGCGCTACAATAAATTGCGAAATCGTCAACAAAAAGAGATCCAGATACGTCGGCTGAAAGGCAATCTACGATCGGATTGATTGCAATGGCAAAGACCGCCACACACAAGACGGAGCCCTGTGGTACCCCATTCTCCTGGCAAAAGGTATCTGACAAAACAGAGCCCACCCGTACCCGGAACTTGCGATCCGCCAAAAACGCTTGAATGGAAAGAGGAAGGCGGCCCTGAAGGCTCCACGTGTGCAATGTGCGGAGAATGCCCGCTCTCCAACAGGTATCGTATGCCTTCTCCAAGTCGAACACTGCTACTGTTTGACGCTTCTTTAGAAAGTTATTCATAACGAAGGTCTACAACGTAACGAGGTGATCAGCAGCAGAGCGGTGTCGACGAAAACCGCATTGGATATTAGTCAGGAGGCGGCGAGATTCGAGGAGCCAGACCAACCGAGCGTTAACCATGCGTTCCATCACCTTACAGACGCTGCTCGTCAGAGAAATGGGGCGATAACTGGAAGGAAGATGTTTGTACTTCCCTGGTTTGTGGATGGGGACAACAATGGCTTCACGCCAACTTGTGGGAACATGACCTTCAGTCCATATGCGATTGTAGGTACTGAGAAGAAAGCACTTGCCCGCAGGAGAGAGGTTCTTCAGCATCTCAATATGAATGGAATCAGGCCCGGAAGCAGAAGATCGGGACAGGGCGAGAGCACGATATAGCTCCTGCATGGTGAAGGCGACGTTATAATTTTCACGATTAAAAGAGTGAAAAGAAGGCGGCCGTGCCTCCTCTACCTGTTTACGAGGGAGGAAGGCAGGGTGGTAATGGGCAGAGCTCGAAACCTCCGCAAAGAAACGGCCCAATGCGTTGGAAACATCAGCAGGGTCCACGAGGACTGCGTTCTCCACGGTCAGGCCAGGAATCGGGGAGTGGACCTTGATGCCGGATAAGCGGCGTAGGCCACCCCAAACAGCCTTGGAGGGAGTAAAACGGTTAAAAGAACTAGTAAAAGCAGGCCAGCAAGCTGTTTTGCTGTCGTTTATGATACGACGACATTGCGCTCTCATTCGTTTATAATTTATGCAATTCTCCTCTGTGAGGTAGTCGACCTGACTGTCACAGTTGGGAAAATTCTGATCGTGAAACACAGCCATGGAAGAATAAAGCCCCCAGTCGGCTTTAGAAATGTTCCAACTGGTGGGACGAGGAGATGGGGAATGATGCAGGAAGTGGATGATACAAGGGAAATGGTCACTCGAGTACGTGTCAGAAAGTGCATACCACTCAAACCGACCGGCAAGCTGAGGAGTGCAAGGTCTATGTGAGAAAGGAAGGTCGGTGCACCAGTGTTGAGGCAGACAAGATTGAGGTGTTGGAGAAGGTCCACCAAAAGGGAGCCTCTCGGACAAGGTGCCAGAGAGCCCCATAGGGGTGGTGGGCATTGAAGTCGCCTACCAGCACGAAAGGTGAAGGGAGATGGTCAACGAGGTGTAGCACATCTGCCATAGTAATGGCAGATTACGATGGCGAATAGATTTTACAGAGGGAAAAGGTAAATGTGTATAGAGTGGTGCAGACGGCAACTGCCTGTAGGTGAGTATGCAATGTAATGGGATGGTAATAGACGTCTCGAATGATCATCAGAACCCCTCCATGGGCTGGGGTACCTTCCACAGGTAGCAGGTCGAATCGTACAGAGGTTTAGTGGGGAAAGTCTGCACGATCACTTGGACGCAACTTAGTTTCTTGGAGACAGACTAGAAGCGGGCAGTGCAATCGAAGGAGTAGTCTTAACTCCTCCCGATTGGAAAGAATGCCGCGAATATTCCATTGAAGGAGCGCCATGATAAAAAATGAGGATAAAAACGAACAAGCAAGCGGGGTCACCTCGACGGCCGCTGAGGACCGGATTTCGAGGGAGCACTGCTATCGCTGTCTAGGGGCAAAGGGTCGTGGTCCATAGGTTCGACCGACGCGCCTGCCACCTCCCTGAGTTGATCAGGAGGGGCAGTTTCCACCGCCGGTAAAGGGCCGGGTGCCCGGCAAACGGAGCGTCCCGGTGAAACAGAAGACGGCCGAGGCCGGCAACTGTTGGACTGCGTGACGGAGGGGTCACGCCTCGGCGGGGAAGGAGAGGAACTCTTTTTCTTGTTGGCTCTTCTCGAAGAGTGACGGTGAGAAGAGGCAGTCGACAGTTGGGAAGCCTGAGAACGCAGAAAATCCTCACGGACGGGTTCCTTTCTCAAAGTCCGGGGATCTTGTTTAGGTGCCCGCGGTTTACTAGAGGTTGACGAAGACTGTACTTTAGGAGCAGCAGGAGGAAGCGGGGACGTGGAACGGGCGATCTTCGGGCTGGCGGATCGCACAACTGTGTCAGCGAAGGTAAAATCACACGTCTGGGTACTTGTATCCTTAGTAGGTCGAGTGGAGGTAAGGACCTTACTGTATACGCCCGTTGGGAGAACAGCGGGCTTTCGACTCGCCAACAACTTTCGAGCGGCAGATGTCGATACCTTTTCCGTAACCCGAATTTGCTGCTCTGGTTCGCCTTTCCCACGATATTATCTACGTGTTCTTTCCAGTTTAGGTCTGAAGTAATAGTATTTCCTAGGTATTTTGTGGAGTTTACGGCCTTCACTTTTGATTGATTTATGTTGTAACCAAAGTATAACGGATTTCTTATCGTACTCATGTGGACGACTTCACACTTCTCATTATTTAGAGTCAATTGCCAATTTTTACACCATACTGGTATCTTATTCAGATCGTTCTGCAGTTGGTTTTGATCTTCAGATGATTTAACTAGACGGTAAATGACTGCGTCATCTGCAAACAACCTAAGAGAGCTACTTAGATTTTCCCCTTAATCGTTTATGTAAATAAGGAATAGCAGAGGACCAATATCACTACCCTGTGGAACGCCAGATATCACCTCTGTTTTAGTTGATGCCTTACCATCGATTACTACCAACTGTGTCCTCTCTGACAAGAAATCCCCTATCCAATCGCAAATTTGGGGCGATATACCATAACCACGCAATTTGATTAAAAGCCGTTTTTGAGGTACGGTGTCAAAGCTTTCTGGAAATCAAGACATACGGAATCGATTTGCGAACCCTTGTCGATAGCACCCATCACTTCGTGTGAATAAAGAGCTAGTTGTGTTTCGCATGAGCGATATTTTCTAAATCCGTGTTGACCTTAGGTAATAGATCGTTCTGTTCGAGATAATTCATAATATTTGAATACAGGATATGTTCTAAAACCCTGCTGCAAATTGACGTCAATGTAATAAGCCTGTAGTTTAGTGGGTTTGGAATATTGGTTTCGTCTTCTTTGGTGAATGAGTTTCTAAAAGCTAAATTTAGTAACTCTGCTTTAGTAGCGCTGTCATCGGCAGGATCGCCATTACTATCACGTAGTGAAGGTATTGTTTGTGATTTGCCCCGAGTATATTTAACATATGACCAAAACCTCTTTGGGTTTTCAGTCAAATTACGAGAAAGAGTTTCGTTGTGATAAATATTGTAGGCATCTCGCATTGAAATCCTCGCTAAATTTCGAGCTTCTGAGTACGATCGCAAATCCTGGGGATTTCGTGTTCGTTTAAATTTAATATGCCGTTTCCTTTGCTTTTGCAACAGTGTCCTGACCTGTTTTGTGTACCAAGGGGGATCGCCTCCTCCTTTTATTAATTTATTTGGTATAGAACTGTCAATTGCTGTCGATACCACTTTGAATTTGAGCCACATCTGGTCTACACCTACGTTTAGTGTTAGAAACGAGTGGAAGCTGTCTTTCAAGAAGCAATGTATTTTGTTTCCGTCTGCTTGCCTGAACAAATATACTTTGCGTTTATTTTTGGTAACTTTGGGACTTTCGATATTCAATTTTCTCTTCCTTGTATATAGGGCAGTCGCGAGAGGAAGCCGCATGGTCACCGTTGCAGTTAAGGCAGTGAGGGGACGGATGTGGGAAATCCCCCTCATTGGCGTCCCTACCACAAGTGACACATTTTGCTGCATTTGGGCAATGTTCACGGGTATGGTTGTACCTGTGGCACTGAAAACAGCGCGTTGGGTTAGGTACATAAGGGCAGATGGAGATGACATCATACCCTGCTTTGACCTTCAACGGGAGGTCAACTCTGTCGAACGTCAAAAACGCAGTACGAGTCGGTGTCAGCTGGTTATCGACCTTTTTCATTACCCTATGGACGGCTGTCACACCCTGGTCGGACATATAGGATTGGATGTCTTCATCAGACAACCCGTCAAGGGATCTCGTGAAGACTACCCCCGTGACGAGTTGAGTGTGTGATGTGCTTCCATCTTGACAGGAAACGTGTGTAACAGTTTAGTCCGGATTAGTTTCTGAGCTTGGAAGGCACTGTCCACTTCCAGCAACAATGTGCCATTGCGCTGAGGTGAACAGGTTTTAACAGGGCCAGCAATTGCATCTACACCTTTCTGGATGACGCAAGTATTTACAGACGTGAAATCTTTTCCATCGGTGCGAGAGACAACAAGAAATCTCGGTAGATTAGGCAGAGTCTTCTTTTGCTGAGGCGAATCTATCTATCGTTTCTGGGTCAACGTCACTGAAGAAGAGAAGGAAGTCATGGCGTAAGTGTCCCCTGTGATTACCGGCGTCTCCGATGGCGCGCTCCTTCCTAGTGGGGGCCCTCTCCGAGGGCTTACCCGCCTTAGGTGATTGTTCACACCTCAGGTCACACCTCCCGAGAACTGACGGAGGGACCAATCGGCACGTTCGGAAGGTACCAGCTCGGGTAATGAACCCTCCCTGGGCCTGGCCTTTACCAGGGGGTACGTACGTGCCCTACTTGTCTACCCGGGGCGGGGAATTACGCGTTACCCTGTCACCTGCTACGCATGATAATGCGTGGGTCGGCCTTCAGACACGCACAGGGAGGAAAGAAAAAGAATAGAGGATGTGAAGAGAAAGAAGGAAAGAAGTGTCTCAAACGCCGAGGTGGAGACTAATGAGGAGGAGGAGGAGAAGGCTAGGAGAGTACAGCAAGGAGAGGAAGACAGAAACAAAGGGTAGGAAAGGAAGGAACCAAGGAATAAGAGAAACGACAACAAGAAACCACCTTAACTTGCGAAAGACGCCCGTCTCCGGGCGAAGGCATAAACCGGGAGGGAAAGTGAAGCAGCCTGGGGCAGAAGAAAGGCTGCTCCGGCGCGGGGCCCTGTGCGCGCCACACACGTACCCTAAGCTCCTCATCAGTTTGAAGGAGGAGGTCCCGGTGGAATATCACACCCTGTACCATATTCAAGGATTAGTGCGGGAGTATTGTTACTGGAATGTCGCCAAGGGTGGTGTAGGCGAGCCTGGCCTTCCTCCCAAGGGGTAGCGAAGGAGGGAAACATCGTTGTATCCACAGTAGCTGCATTAAAAGATCTCTTCCTGTCTTGAGAGACGGCCAATGCACGACCATTTTGGAGTCTAACTCTCTTCATACTGCTAGGCATCCGCCCTGGTGTCACCCATTCCGAAACAGGGGCTCTCTCCATGGGCGCCACCCAGTCCCAGCAAAGGCCACCTGGTCCGACGGCCATTGCCGGGAGTTCTGATACCCCCGAGGACAGGCATCAACTCCTTGGCTTGCATGGAGAGGTCGCAGCTCAGACACCAGTAGTGTGATCCCTGTGATGTCAGGGGGCTCAGCCAAAGGGTACATAACAGCCCCCCCACACGGACTGGCTACACGTGCTGGGGACCTAGCGGGGGATGGGGGCTACAGCGAGGAAAGGAAGTGGAAAGGAAGGATAGGACCCGCGCCGTAGGGGCTAGGTCGGGAGTTCTTCCCCAATTGGCTCATACGTTATCGGACAATTTTGTTATGGAAGGTCAAACCCTAAGGGGGGACAAAATTGGACCAAAAAACGGTGTACACAGCAGACAAAACCAAAATTGCAGGACAATCGGTACCATGGGATAGCCAGGCCGTCATCTAGAGTAACACCAAGAGACGGGGTTGGAGAGAGTGGGAAGGAGCAATTGGGATGGGAAGGAGGGGGAACTAGGAGGGGTAATGCAGCCTGGGGAAAGCTGAAAAAAAAAGGCTGCAATGGCTAGGGGGACCTGTTCGCGCCACACACGTACCCACAAAAGAGCCGTGGGCCCCCTGGGGGGGACTGTACATAGCGTTGTCTATAAGGCTATAAAGGCTTAGGAAAGATTCGCGAGTCCAAAGACGACAGTAACAACGAGCCAAAACTGAATAACGAGAATTTTGATTGGTACTGTACCGTACTGTCAAACGAAAAAAATATACAACAAGGACCACTGGGAAACTGTCATGAACATATGAGGGAAACCTTTTGAACTGCAAGCAGAGAAAATAACACCTGCGGTAGCAGCAGACATGAAAACCAGGTGATACACACGGGGCTGGAGATGCTCGGCAGAGTATCAAATGAACAGACTTCTACCAGACGATGACCAAACTTAAGATGAACAACATTCAAATATACGCAGACACTTTAACAACTACACAAATGGCGGAGTAAAGTTTCCCTTTGCACAAGAGGAATTATGTTTTCCAAAAAAGCAAGCTTAAGAATGGAAGGACTGCAAGATCAGATAGGCCCCACCCAGAAACCATAAAGCAGACAGCACCCAAGATTGTACTCAGAGATACGTACTAAATGCACTACAACAAGGTAGAATACCAGTGACATGGAAGATCGGAAATGTAGTAATCATTTAAAAAATCGTATGGCAGAGATCCGACTGACCCCAAGACCTACAGACCAATATGTTTACTCAACACGCTTGCCAAGATTCATGAGAAACTTCTGTGCGAAATAGTACAATCGTATCGACGGCTCCTGGGCTTCAGCTTCAATTACTAGGCCTTCACTTTCAGACCACGAAAGTCAATAGATGGTGCAGTGAATAGAGCGTATAGAGGTATGTCCACAAAGTTAGTTCCGTTATATGATACAGAAAAAATACTTATTGTAGAAAAATCTACAACTACTTTTTCTACATAGCTTCGAAATTTTGTAGGCACTTGTGTGGTATAAGTTTTTGAATGCCTTCTTCTTAGAAAATTGCCACCTGTGTGTTCAACCATGTGGGAACATATTTTAGCTCGTCGTCGTCGAAGTGTTGACCACCAAGGACAGATTTTAGATGTAAGAAGAGATGAAAGTCGCTAGGATCGAGGTCCGTGCTGTACGGAGGATGATGCCCCAGTGAAATTCCCGTAAGAGCTGTTTGGTCACGTACGACATGTGAGATCGGGCATTATCGTGGAGAGAAAAAAAAAAAACACTACCTTTTGACAATAATCCTCCGTGCTTGTTCTGTATTGCGCGGCACAATTTCTTAATGGTCTCACAGTAACCATGTGCAGCGACTTTTTGGCCTCGTAAGAAAGCAGCAAAATGCCGTTTTTTAACCCAAAATGGTGCACATGACTTTTCGAAGTGTGAAGATTAACTTATCCTTAACGTTCGTTGGGGATGAAGTGTACCTCAATCCCACTGACTGCCGTTTTGTTTCAGGTTTGTCGTATGATACCTAACTTTCATTCCCTGTGGCTATCCAAGAAAGAAAACCATCGTATTCTGAAGTGCACTGTCCATCCGTTTACTTTATTTTTTTTCAGTAAGAATTTTGGGTACCCAATGTGAGCAAAGTTTTCAAAATTTCAATTTCTAAGTAACAATATCATGAATTAGTGATCCTGTGATTTGTGAAACTTCCGTAGCAAGGGCACTAAGAGTAAACTTAAGGGTGTGCTTTATTTTCTGTTGTGTGAACCAGTCCGTCAGTAAACGACAGGCGTCCACTCGGTTCTTCATCGTGCACTAGGCAGAAGGAGCTGCCGAGCCATAAACCTGGCACCTGTAATCGGGACTGAACCAGAGCCCAGTATTTATGGAGTGTTGCACGATCTGCAACTCAGGATGAGTGGGCTAGGAAACTGAGGTCATTAAGCTCCCACATGCAGCTTATCTTCAGCTGATGGATATGGGGCAGCCAAGTGAGTTTTTTTTATCAAATAGGAGGCCCAAGAAACGGTATTGTGCCACAACGTCCAGGCGCTGAGTACCCAAGAAAAGTTATGGATCTGGGTGGACAGTACTACGACGACAAAAATGAAAAATGCATTACCCTCGTCTCAGAAGCGGATAACTGAAAACCATGCGAGGGGGGGGGGCATGTGGAAGCCCGCCGAATGGCACCCTGGAGCTGGTGTTCATCCCAGGCTACTGAGTGGTACATACACAGAAGTCGATGTACAGCGCGGGGGTGAAAAGTGGGCCAACGGAGCACACAGCCCTGACGAATTTCGTTCTCCTGGATCTGTGGGGAGCTGAAGGAAGAGCCGCCCTGTACTCTGAATATGCAATGGGATAAAAAGTGATAAAAATCTGAAGGGAGCCTCGTAGGCCCCATTCATGAAGGGTACGTAAAATACGATAAGTATTGTCGTATGCCTTATGCAAATAAAAGAAAACAGCAACAAGATGTTGACGTTTCGAGAAGGCTTAATTGGCGTATCCAGTCGAAGTAGATGTTCTGTAGTAGTCCGTCCCTCCCGAAACCCACACTGATAAGGTGACAGGAGTCCACGTGATTCGAGTATCCAGCACAATCTGCGGGTAACCATTCTTTCAAGTAATTTACATGACACGTTTGTCGGGCTAATCGGCCTGTAACTGTCCAGTGATAACGGATCCTTGCCAAGCTTAAGGACAGGAACTACTAAACTACCCCTCCACTGCGAGGGGAAAACCCCTTGGACCCAAATATGGTTAAATACCTGGAGGAGATACTGCCGTGTTGGAAGACACATGAAGAGACAAAACCCTCCAGCACACCTGCTTGCTATGTTCGTTTATATAACGAGCCATAGCACGAAGACGTTTGAAGTTGGTAAGGGCAGCGTGAGACGGGTGACTCTTGAGGTGTTGCAAGGCACGCCGACGCTCACGAATTGCCGCGGCAATGGTTGCGTTCCACCACGGAACTGGGCGGCGGCTAGGAGGGCCTGTCGACCGGGGAACAGCAATGCTAGCAGTTTGGATCATCGCAGAGATATCACGGATGGCACCATGGGGATAGTGTGGAAACGACTTGGGATGTATACAAAGGCGAATTAGCACGATGGAAAACCCATCGGGTTGGACTGTCCCTCGTTAGACGGGAGGGGAATAAAATCAGAGGAAAGTGCTCACTATCGCATAGGTCATCGTGCACAGGCCAGTAAAGTGAAGGAAGAAAGGGGGGGGATAAATGTAAGATCTATAGCAGAGAAAGTACCGTGAGCGGAACTAAAATGGGTTGGAGAAACGTCATTGAGAAGGCACAGCTCGTGGTCTGCAACAAACTGTTCTACGAGGCGGCCTTGGCTGGATTTATAAGCACTGCCCACATTGGATGATGAGCATTGAAGTCCTCAAGGATGAGGAAGGGAGGGGGAAGTTCCTGAAGGAGGGCAGTTAGGGAAGCAGACGTGGGTGGCCTGCTGGGGGGGGGGGGAGGTATACACTGCAAGTTGTTAATGTTTAAATGTTTGTTAAGCTTAAGGGACTTAACAGCGGGGTCATCAGTCCCTAAACTTACAAGCTACCTATAAACTATCTTGGCACTAGATTTTCAATATTATCATTAATTCATTTGCAAAAGTGTTCCCTTGTAGCAGTAGATCAGGAAGAATGGGTGGTTCGACGAAAAATAGAACAATAAGAGAAAGTGAATCATAAAAGACGACATGAGGCCGACGACTGCAAAAATTCTGTAAATTCCGTTCATTGAACATCGTGACGACAGACTGTAAGCAGCAAGTCACACAAGTCGTGTGTGGCAACATTCGTAGAATCCATCTGACATGGGTTCCGATTATCATTTGCTGGCCCAACTAGGGTGTAACGCTGCGAAAGCAATAGTAGTCTATATATGAACATGTCAGCAGATGAAAAATCTCAGAATTGCAGATTGCTACATTTACAGTGTATTTTGGTGTTGATGGTCATAATTTTAAGTATCTTGTCTTCTGAATCCTCAATGAACTGATTACTGTGTTGGACAAGTAGTTAACTACGTTTCTTCTAACCAAATCAATACATTTCTTTATTCACGTTGTAGACAAATTTTACTGTTACACACACAAAGCTGCATTTAGAAACAGTTGCGATCGAGATGCGAAGTGTTTGATCCCTTACTGTTTAGAGACGGATGGAGCAACGTTCATTTCCAAGGACTTTTTATGAAACCAAAATTAGCTTTCGTCGAAATCTAACAAACTAATTTTTTATTCTTTTGCTTTTGGAGGAAACTGTAATCGCGATGAAAAATTATATATCTCAGTCTTTGACCTGCCTTATGTTGCAAGCACAATATCAATAATTCCGAGTTCCTATTAATTTGCTGAAGCTATATCAGTGTAAAGCTTAAAAAAATTTAACGTTGTTTTTGGCCTAATTGGAGTACTTAAATATTTACAGCCCAAATGTAAAGTTGGATATTGTCAGGAGATAGCGCCACATATTAACCAAAATCTGCGAATACCCTCTGGAAGCCTGTATGAGACGACCGCGATTTCGCGTCACTTATCGCCACAGAGGTCTTCCTAGCAAAGCGAGGAACAGGCAACATCGTTGCTAATATTTCGTAACACTGACAGTGCAGTTACTTACGCAAGTGGTACTGAATTGTCTCGCTAAGTTCACTCCACATTCCTCTTCCACTTTAATGACACACTATATAATGCTTATGAGATAGAGATGGAAACTTAATTTTCGCACTCAAGGAATGCTGTTAGTCGTGTGATATTTCAGGTTATCTTTCCTGATGCATTAGAGGCTGAGCCTAGAATATGTCAGACTGAGGGCAACACGGTGTAGTGTACCTTTGGCTGTGTGGTTCTGTGTGAGTCTCGTATGCCTATGTGGTGTGATGAGGCAGTTGTAATCCTGTTGGGAGACAGTACAGTTGGGGACGGTATTTTCTTTCACTGGATCTTATTTTATACGCTGCAAATTGCAAGAGGAAAGCCTTTACTGAAATCTGAAGAAAACCTTTATGTAAGTCTTTCCGAAAATTCCACTCCAAATTATGAAAATGATCATACAGATGCCTTCGAAGAAATTCGAATTGACTTCCAACGATAGGAATGTAATTTCTATTCCTCCATTAGGACCCACATATAGGGCGCATTGAGGAAGTGAATATAATGATTAATACAGTTCCTTCATATGTACTATCTGCTGTAGAAATGAGAGACGAAGACACGAACCTTGCAGTGCGACAGGTGCTTTGGATCATTCACTGAAAGGTGTTCACATAATGTATCGTATACATTTACCGTCAGGACTCAAACAACGACACTAAAACATATTGCAGTTACACACTGTGGTTTGATTATAACATACGAACTGATAACAATGACAAATTGTCTGAAAGGTAAAAGATTTAAACCACAAATATCAGTGTTAACCATCGTCGAGTGCTTTCATTGGACCTACAACAGTTACAATTTGCCACTCTAATGTATTGTGTATTAGTGTAATTAAATGCACATTCACAAACGGGTGGTCTGCACTGTTGATCCCGAGATTGAAATACACATTGCACCTTTTTCTGTGGATCACCACTCAGCAACACTAAAGCTTTCTACTGTAAATAGCCAGGGTGATGGGCGGCAACAGGCGCTGTGGGCAGAAGGCCAGATAGCGCAGCGCCGCCACCGCTGCTGTCGCCGACGATGGACCGTGGATTTTTTTTTTGTGGTCATTAGCGCCCAGACAAGAACAGATTCGCTAGATCTCCAAAAAAATTTGGTGAATGTCAGATCATCAAGAAGAGGCTAACAACGAAAGATAAAAGACAATTAAAAGGGTTAAATATCCTTCGATAAGTTGGCCAAGTTGATAAAACGCAAAACTCTGGCAGCTACTCGTGTGTCATCAGCTAAAATTTCCTGCAAAGTAGACGGAAAGTGAAGGGCTACACGGAGATGATTAAAATTAACACAAGTCAGTAAAACATGTCGCACTATCAGCAGTTCACCGCAGGAGCACAGTGGTGCAGGGTCGGCGGAGAGCAAGTGACGGTGGCTGAAACGGCAGTTACCGATCCGCAACCGGGCCAGGATGACCTCCTCTCGCCGAGAGGGGCGTGGGGACGTCCTCCAAGCGGTCGGGATCGGTTTTACAGTTCTCAATTTATTGTTGTACATTGAAAACCACGCACTGTGCCATTGCGACACGATACTCCGGCCAAGAACCCGTTGAACACCATCCGAAGGGACGCAAAAGGTAGCCATGCGAGGCAAAATAGCTGCGGCCTTGGCTGCTATGTCGCCGGTCTCATTCCCAGGCATACCCACGTGGCCAGGGACCCACAGGAAAGGAACGTGACAGCTGTCATCAGCTAGCAACTGGAGGGAGCGTTGGATCCGATACACGAGAGGATGGTTCGAGAAAGGGTCCTTAAGACTCTGCAGGGCACTAAGGGAGTCTGAACATATGGCATAGAAAGGTTCGCGGTGGCGGCAGGTATACAAAACGGCCTGGTGGAGGGCCAAAAGCTCAGCCATGAAACTCTAACACCGGTCAGGGAGCTTGTATTGGAACCGGTTGTTCCCGACGACGAAGGCAGATCCGACACCGGCAGTGCTCTTGGAACTATCAGTTTAAATAAATATGGCATTATCGAACCGCGAACGGAGTTCGACAAGCCTCGAGCTGTATACCAAATCCGGAGTGCTCTCCTTGGGGAGCGAACTAAGTTCAAGGTGAGTGTGAACCTGGGCCTGATGCTACGGTGGCAATGGGCTTTCGCTCAACCGAAAGGTGGAAAGAAGGGTAAACTCGAGCCGCTGCAGCAGTCGGCGAAACCGAACTCCAGGTGGAAGCAAGGCAATCGCAGACAACTGATATTGGCGATCGAGTGAGTCATCAAAAAATAATCGGTAAGATGGATGGTTGGGCATCGACCGCAGGCGGCATGCGTACCGACACAAGAGTATGTCACATCGAGTGGTCAAGGGTAATACAGCAGCCTCGGCATAGACTTTCAACAGGGCTGGTATAAAATGCACCGGTCGCCAGACGTAATCCCCAATGGTGGATAGAGTTGAGACGGCGGAGAATCGACGGCTGTGAAGAAGAGTATACAAGGCTTCCGTAGTCGAGCTTCGACTGAACAATGGCCTGGTAAACGGTCCGCTCTCCATGACGTGCCACTGAGGACACGAAGAACGTTAAGGGATCGGGCACAACGGGCAGCCAGGTAGGACACATGTGTGGACCAGCAAAGTTTACGATCCAACATGAGTCCCAAGAATTTCGTAGTCTTCATGAAAGGGAGAGCAACAGGGCCGAGACGTAGAGAAGGTGAAAGAAATTCCTTGTGTCTCCAGAAGTTGATGCACACCGTTTTCTCAGTGGAGAATCGGAAGCCGTTTGCGATGCTCCAGGAATGTAGACGATCAAGACAGCGTTGAAGAGAACGCTCCAAGAGACACGTCCGCTGGGCACTGCAATAAATTGCGAAATCGTCAACAAAGAGAGATCCAGACACGTCGGCTGAAAGGCAGTCTACGATCGGATTGATTGCAATGGCAAAGAGTGCCACACTCAAGACGGAGCCCTGTGGTACCCCATTCTCCTGGCAAAAGGTATCTGACAAAACAGAGCGCACCCGTACCCGGAACTTGCGATCCGCCAAAAACGCTTGAATGAAAAGAGGAAGGCGGCCCTGAAGGCCCCACGTGTGCAATGTGCGGAGAATGCCCGCTCTCCAACAGGTATCGTATGCCTTCTCCAAGTCGAACACTGCTACTGTTTGACGCTTCTTTAGAAAGTTATTCATAACGAAGGTCCACAACGTAACGAGGTGATCAGCAGCAGAGCGGTGTCGACGAAAACCGCATTGGATATTAGTCAGGAGGCGGCGAGATTCGAGGAGCCAGACCAACCGAGCGTTAACCATGCGTTCCATCACCTTACAGACGCAGCTCGTCAGAGAAATGGGGCGATAACTGGAAGGAAGATGTTTGTCCTTCCCTGGTTTGGGGATGGGGGACAACATTATGGGGACAACAAAGCACTTGCCCGCAGGAGAGAGGTTCTTCAACATCTCAATATGAATGGAATCGGGCCCAGGAGCAGAAGATCGGGACAGGGCGAGAGCACGGTATAGCTCCTACATGGTGAAGGCGACGTTATAATTTTCACGATTAAAAGAGTGGAAAGAAGGCGGCCGTGCCTCCTCTACCTGTTTGCGAGGGAGGAAGGCAGGGTGGTAATGGGCAGAGCTAGAAACCTCCGCAAAGAAACGGCCCAATGCGTTGGAAACATCAGCGGGGTCCACGAGGACTGCGTTCTCCACGATCAGGCCAGGAATCGGGGAGTGGACCTTGATGCCGGATAAGCGGCGTAGGCCACCCCAAAGAGCCGTGGAGGGAGTAAAACGGTTAAAAGAACTAGTAAAAGCAGGCCAGCAAGCTGTTTTGCTGTCGTTTATGATACGACGACATTGCGCTCTCATTCGTTTATAATTTATGCAATTCTCTGTGAGGTAGTCGACCTGACTGTCACAGTTGGGAAAATTCTGATCGTGAAAAACAGCCACCGAAGAATAAAGGCCCCAGTCGGCTTTAGAAATGTTCCAACTGGTGGGACGAGGAGATGGGGAATGATGCAGGAAGTGGATGATACAAGGGAAATGGTCACTCGAGTACGTGTCAGAAAGTGCATACCACTCAAACCGACCGGCAAGCTGAGGAGTGCATATCGCAAGGTCTATATCAGAGTAAGTATGGGTTGTGTCAGAAAGGAAGGTCGGTGCACCAGTGTTGAGGCAGACAAGATTGAGGTGTTGGAGAAGGTCCACTAAAAGGGAGCCTCTCGGACAAGGTGCCGGAGAGCCCCATAGGGGGTGGTGGGCATTGAAGTCGCCTACCAGCACGAAAGGTGAGGGGAGCTGGTCAACGAGCTGTAGCACATCTGCCCTAGTAAGGGCAGATTACGATGGCGAATAGATATTACAGAGGGAAAAGGTAAATGTGGATAGAGTGGTGCAGACGGCAACTGCCTGTAGGTGAGTATGCAATGTAATGTGCACCAGTGTTGAGGCAGACATGGGCTGGGGTACATTCCACAGGTGGCAGGTCGAAACGCACAGAGGTGTAGTGCGGAAAGTCTGCACGATCACTTGGCAACTTAGTTTCTTGGAGACAGACTGGAAGCGGGCAGTGCAATCGAAGGAGTAGTCTTAACTCCTCCCGATTGGAACGAATGCCGCGAATATCCCATTGAAGGAGCGCCATGATAAAAAAATGAGATAAGAAATGAGGATAAAAACGAACAAGCAAGCGGGGTCACCTCGACGGCCGCTGCGGACCGGATTTCGAGGGAGCACTGCTATCGCTGTCTAGGGGCTAAGGGTCGTGGTCCATAGGTTCGACCGACGCGTCTGCCACCTCCCTGAGTTGATCAGGAGGGGCAGTTTCCACCGCCGGTAAAGGGCCGGGTGCCCGGCAGACGGAGCGTCTCCCGGTGAAACAGAAGACGGCCGAGGCCGGCAACTGTTGGACGGCGTGACGGATGGGTCACGCCTCGGCAGGGAAGGTGAGGAACTCTTTCTTGTTGGCTCTTCTCGAAGAGTGACGGTGAGAAGAGGCAGTTGACGGTTGGGAAGCCTGAGAACGCAGAAAATCCTCACGGACGGGTTTCTTTTTAAAGTCCGGGCATCTTGTTTAGGTGCCCGCGGTTTACTAAAGGTTGACGAAGACTGAACTTGAGAAGCAGCAGGAGGAAGCAGGAACGTGGAACGGGCAATCTTCGGGCTGCAGATCGCACAACTGTCAGCAAAAGTAAAATCACACGTCGGGGTACTTGAATCCATAGTAGGTCGAGTGGAGGTGAGTACCTTACTGTATGTGCCCAATGGGAGGACAGTGGGCTTTCGACTCGCCAACAACTTTCGAGCGGCAGATGTCGATACCTTTTCCGTAACTGGTTATCTTCCTTTTTTATCAACCTGTGAAAGGCTGTTACACCCTGATCGGACATATAGGTTTGTATGTCTTCGTCAGACAACCCGTCAAGGGATCTCGTAAAATCTACCCCGTGACGAGTTGAGTGTGCGGTGCGCTTCTACCTTGACTGGAAACGTGTGTAACAATGTTGTTCTTATCAGTTTTGGGGCCTGGAAGGCACTGTCCGCTTCTAGCAACAATGTGCCATTGCGCTGACGCGAACAGGTCAGAACAGGGCCAGCAATTGCATCAACACCTTTCTGGACGACGAAAGGATTTACAGACGTGATATCTTTACCGTCGGTGCGAGAGACAACAAGAAATTTCGGTAGATTAGGCAGAGTCTTTTTTTGCTGATGTTAATCTATCTTTCGTTTCTGTATCAACGTCACTGAAGATGAGAAGGAAGTCATTGTGGAAGTGTCCCCCGTGATTACCGGCGTCTCCGATGGCGCGCTCCTTCCTAGTGGGGGCCCTCTCCGAGGGCTTACCCGCCTTAGGTGATTGTTCACACCTCAGGTCACACCTCCCGAGAACTGACGGAGGGACCAATCGGCATGTTCGGAAGGTACCAGCTCGGGTAATAACCCCTCCCTGGGCCTGGCCTTTACCAGGGGGTACGTACGTGCCCTACTTGTCTACCCGGGACAGGGAATTACGCGTTACCCCGTCACCTGCTACGCATGATAATGCGTGGGTCGGCCTTCAGACACGCACAGGGAGGAAAGAAGAAGAGGATAGGAGATGAGGAGAAAGAAGGAAAGAAGTGTCTCAAACGCCGAGGTGGAGACTAATGAGGAGGAGGAGAAGAAGGCTAGGAGAGTACAGCAAGGAGAGGAAGACAGAAACAAATGGTAGGAAAGGAAGGAACCAAGGAATAAGAGAAACGACAACAAGAAACCACCTTAACTTGCGAAAGACGCCCGTCTCCGGGCGAAGGCATAAACCGGGAGGGAAGGTGAAGCAGCCTGGGGTAGAAGAAAGGCTGCTCCGGCTCGGGGCCCCGTGCGCTCCTCACACGTACCCACAAAAGAACTGTGGGGCCCCTGGGGGGGGGGGGGGCGCCGGCGATGGGCCGTGGAGAGCTCTGCTAAGTGCTGCGTCCAGAGGCAGCAATGTTATTGGGCCAAAATGTTTGCAGTGTATCAAAAAGTGAAATACGTTATGTATATTCCCCTTACACTCTCATCATTCACGAGAGACGTGAATTAAAAATTTTGTAAACAGACAGTTCTGATCGCCAAGACTTGCACTTGCCAAGACGCACTTTACCGAGATACAACAGAGGTAGTTTAGTTACACGTCTTGTAACTGGACACAAGACGAACTGCATAAACTGCCGCAATCTACGGTGTTGCCAGATTGTGCAGATAGCCGGACAGAGCCAAAGCGTACACGTAAAGCTGGCTAATTAAGATTAAAAATTTCGGAGAAACAATGGTAGTACTTAATGTGTATTAGAAATATGCTAAATATCTGGTAAAGGTTTCATACGTGTAGGCATAATTTCTCCGAACTTAATTACGACATACCTAACCTAAAAATACGAGTTTTTGCAACTTTCGTAATATTGAAGTATACATACAAAATCCACCAAATATGGCACATTTGCGTCCGATCGCCTGAACTGGAGGTGGCGCAACGCGATGTTCATTTGTTGTAGACCACGTGATTATGTGGCTAGCGAATTACAGCACGAAGAAGAGTATCGTCGTGAGCCAATGGTAACCAAACCGCTCCGCCGCGCGACATGCAAATAGGAATTTTTGACGTTGCAAATTAAATATGCAGTAATGTTTTTATACACGAAACCGCGCAATGTTTACAAGATGTGAAAATAAAAACATTATCGCATATTCAATTTCCAACGTCAAAAATTCTTAATTTCGTGTTGAGCGGCAGTGAGGTTTGGTTACAATTGGCTGACGACGATTCTCTCCTTTGTGCTGTGATTCGCTAGCCACATAATCACGTGGTCTGCAACAAATGAACATCGTTTTGCGCAGCCTCCAATTCAGGCGATCGGAAGCAAATGTGCCGTATTTGGTGGATTTTGTATTTATACTTAAATATTACGAAAGCTGGCAGCCTAAATATAACGGCGCTTGAAAGGCATTTGCAAACAGTTATTTTAAGGTAAGGTATGTAGTAATTAAATTCGGAGTAACTATGCCTACACGTATGAAACCTTTACCAAATATCTTTGTTTTCTACGGTTAATTGTGTCATCTCTCCAGCACACTGATGGTAATGAGGAAAACTATTTTCTGCCCCGAGTCACGTGACAATGTTGGTTTCAGTATAATGACGTCATGCACAATGAGAACTCACGACAGTATTGTATAATAAGTTGACTCACGACATTAAACAAATAACTAGTATGGACAGCTTTAAAAACAGTGTCAAAATGTTTCCCCTTACAAAAAGTTTTCATATGGCGAAACAGTATTTAAATAAAATATAATCTGAAAAAATTACCAACAACATTCCTTAATGAAATGCGGAACTGTATATTTTGTAAGTAGTTGGCCTATACTGTGCTATATTGTAAATATTTTTTATATATTATGTGTATCTTTAAGTATGCGTCTAAACATATTTGTTTTATGACGAAACCCATCATGTAATTTTCTAAATGATAAGTGGTGAATAAGCAAATCAAATCAAACATGATGTAAATAATATATTAGCGCCGTTGCTGTTCATTCTTCTGTCTTTTCACGCTACACTAGCGAAGGTGGTGAACAGGCTAACAAACGAAATGGGTGTTCGAAGAGCCCTAACACCAAGCACGCACACATGACGTCACCGATGCCGCGTATGCTCAGTAGCGCCCGTTTGCTGGCTCTCCAAGTAGCTTTCTGGCAACTGTTCGAACAAAGCTATTATCTTTCGTTTATGGTGGCCGGTATCCTGTGATTCGACTGGATCAGGCTGCTTTCACGGCCAGTCATATACTGCGCCGCTACCAACATAGATACGTCAATAGCAGTCTACACGTAAACTGCACTTTATAAACTATACTGAAATCAGCATTGGACAGAGCAGCTAATGAAAATACTAATAAGTCTTCAAAAAATACAGGGTATTTGTACAGCTGCTCGAAATTAAGTTTCAGCGTTTAGCACTCAGTGTCTTTATAACAAAATGACGCTCTAGCTATGGAAGTATTGACTACACTCACATCGCAGGTACAATCACATTCTGAGCGATAAATCGAGAACTAACACGATTTAACAGAAGTATGACATTTTACACCTAACGGCAAAGACGACGAACAACAAATCAAAGCGTGGAAGATGCTATTTGTTAATTAAAAGTAACCATATCTGAAGATTGGCTCTACAGTGATTCTAATATCACCCCAACCTCTTAAAACCTTGGTGAAGCCCGAGGTCTGTCACAGTAAAGGCAACTTAAGCTGCGAAGACAAGGTTGCAGCTAAGATACTGTGACATCTGATAGTATTTTTTCCGGCGTATTTAAACTCATTTCCGGTTAAATCAACGGAGCTGATAATTGCTAATCAACAAGTTTCCAAATGATATATTGCTGCATATCTTTAACAAGTAACAAGGGACAAAATTTCGCGGTCACTATAACACGAAAATAACGAGAAACTACATTTTCAGCGAAATTTTTACTATTTTGCGTCTTTCAAAGAAATGGTATAAATACCGAGACGAAACTTTGTACATATTGGTAACTGCTAGATTTAAATGTTGAAATAGCATTTACCTCACCCGACCGCCTCTCCCATCAATGCTCTGGATCACGTACATTTTACGCATTGTGGAATCCTCACCAGGTGGGAATGGACGATTTAGAGAAAATTCAGAGAAGTCCAGCTCTGTTTTATCGCTATATAGGGTGCGGAGAGAGAGTCACAAATGAGTTAGGATGGAAATAAAAAGGGAGTTATTCTTTGCGACGATATCTATTTGCGAAATTTAACCAACTTTCTCTTCCGAATGCGAAGATGTTTTGTTTAGTACCTACGTATACAGGGAGACAATAAGAATAAGAAAAAACTAAAATATTTAGCTGCTTCTTTTTGCTGCTAGCTATTACAAAATGGAGCTGTCTAGAGATCAGAAAAGCGGATAGTTGGACCCTCTGCCATACACTTATGTGAATTGCAGAGTACTTACGTAGATGTATTGCACCACACCAAATGTGTTAACACCAAATTTGCCAAAAATTCTTATTTGGTCAAATGTATGTCGAAACCGGAAATACCGAAAAAATCCTATAAAGCTAAGAGGCATAAAATGGTATAAAAGAACTTAAATTGCGAAAAAGTTGCAACACATTTGCAAACAAAAGATTTACAGAAGTACGAAATTTATTAGTAAAACATTTTTACGAAATAGAATACGAAGGAAAACGCAAAATTTCAAACAAATGACAGTGATATTTCCAAAATGGTTTTGGCCAGAAGACAGTGCACATTAATGACAAAGCGTCGCCTACTTTGGCAAAAAAGAAAAATCACATTAGAAAAATAAAAACGTCAATATTGATAAAAATACCAATATTACCAAAAATGGCACCCATATTGGCTAAAAGTATCAAAGTTGGGAGTGACGAAGAGTAAAAGTGCAGTTTATGCGGCAGCGGCTACCCGTCGCGATTGCTAGATTGGGAACGGAAGAGCAGCCAATCAGGAGTCGCGATGCCGCGGCCAATAAGAAAGAGCGTTACAATTGTACTATGCAAACAAATCGAAGTGGTGTAAGCAAACGTTTTTGACGATCTACAAGTTACAGTTGCTATCAGTATGGATGTCACTTGATCACTGTTTCGAATATATCGAAATAAATAAAACATGCTATACCTGCTCTATGGTTGACAGGTTCTTGTATGTACCCTTGTCCGCTCAGTAAAAGTAATTGCGATAATTTCCAAGAATGCTTGCAATCGAGGTAGCTCGGACTGAAATGATATATCGAGCTTACAATTTTAAATCGAATGAGTGTTTCTGAACCGGAGATTCGGGTGATACGCGCCCTCACATACTTAAAAAAATTCGTTTAACCTATACCTAACTTTCACTTAAAATGATCACTGTTTCGTACTGGTTGTAAAACAAATACATGTTTGACTGCTGTGGTGTATTAATGTCCGTAATATGACAATTATCTAAAAATCTCTTTTACATGAAAAATCAATTAGGATCACACAAACGCCGCACCGATATCCACGAATAAACTTCGAAATTGACGCCAAATTAACTCGTCATGAAATACGCAATCTCATTGGCCGCGGCATCGCGACTTCTGATTGGCTGTTCGCCGTTCCCAACCTAGTGAGCGCGACGGCTAGCCGCTGTCGCATAAACTGCACTTTAACCGTGACGAAGACTTTTCCTGTCCATAATTACAACAAATAGTCAAATATATGCGTATACTACGTCAGTTTACAAAATAACGGGCATCATTTTCAAATGTGTCAGCACTACATATGCGAGAGTTTGTCATTTAACATAGCCTACCTTACAAAAACAAATAACAGACTTAAAAATGACATTCACTGAACTCTAAAATCTGCGGGACTTACTTTCAAGATAGATATCACTATTTTAACGCTTTTTTCGCGAACACTAAGTGCATGAAAGAATTCAAAGCAGTATGCAACCCGTTCCAACAAACCACACACACCAAGAATACGATCATCTTACCTATCGAGGAAAAATTAGCAAGATGTTTGAGTAAGTCAGTGAGTATAGGGTTCCGTAAGAGGACTATTCGACCTAATAGAGACCCCTGCAAACGAAAAGTTGAGTTGATCAGGAGTATGAGACAACTGGACGAGGATAATAAATTTTACGAAGCACAGGAGCGTAACTCCCATAGCGCATTCAAAGAATGTCGTACTCCAACGAATCCGTTTGGGCTTTTTGTACACACGGAAAATGTGCGAACGATGTGACAATGTAGAACGGCACTTCGCTCTAATGTAGACTATACAGTCCCGACGATTAAGGTTTAAATATTCAGTAAGTCAGATAAATTGTTCTTTAAACAAAATCGTCAGTCGCACTGTTAACGTTGCAAAAACAGTTTGCGAGGGACATACCGTCACGCCGCAGTAGTGTTGACGTAGCTCCTTCCGGTCTGCCGCTTGCTGCTACAGTGTGTTGCCGGGCCACAGAAAACAACGGCTCTCTCAACGCCCTCTGGTGGTAGGCTCACAATAGAAGCGCACTAGTGATTGACTCATAGTGTCAATGAAGTTTCAAATTGCACTAATGAAATCTGTTAAAAAACTCGTTCTGAGGTACTTATGTATTCTAATAAAATGTAGGGCGTAGTGCTTGTTTTGGTAACACTTTCGTCGAGAAACTCAAACAGTGTAGTACTTGTACAACACGAAACTACGGTACTAGCTTCAATTTCAGTCCAGCTTTATAGAATGAACATTACTTACAATGTTTCTTTTTTTTCTCCTGAAGTTTAATTCGTGGCATTCAGATTTAAGACATTATACTCAGGTATGAAGGAAGTGAGATACCAACAGCCGTATGTATAACAAAATATTTATTTATTGTATCACAATGTATTATACATACGGCTGTTGGTATTTCACTTACTTCATATTGTTGACCAGCCGCTGTCCCGTTTCCACCAGCAATGATGAATTCATTAATTATACTCAGGTTTCATTGTAATATTGACCGAGGTACAGTAACAGTGGTTAATAAACTGGATTCGCATTCCAGAAGACGGGGATTCTAACACGCCTCCGACCATCCATATCTGTATGGTAGTGAGAAAGATGAATCACACGTTCGATAGCTTTGGAAAGGATGGGGAAGCAAAGCGAATGAGACTTTGTAATGTAACAAGACACGCCAGTACCATTACATGTCAGTCTGATTGTAACGCGCAAGATATACCGACAATACATACTGAATCACAGACATACATTACTAGACTGGCAGACTTGCCTCTCTGACTGAAGCCTGATGCCGCCATCTTGCCTCACCTCACGTCAAAAAGTTTCCAAAAGGTTATATTATGATCTTCTGACACGATATGGAGTTGTAAGCTTTAGCATACTACTTGGTTTGAACATGATTTGCATTTGAGCTAACACATCCGCAATAGTTAAATTTAACAGATAGGCCTACGAAGCTACATTGTCGAATCGTGTTTTGAGAAGAGCTTGTTACATACGAGAAATTTTACTTACTGTCCTGGCGGCCTCACGCGATTATGTTGTCAGTCGTGTGATGTTGGCATTAACCATTCACTTGATGATGCAAATGTTTTATCGTGACAGCTTCGTCTTACGAGGGCAATTACTGTTACCAAGTGAACGAAGGAAAACACAAAAATCTGTCAACCGTAGAGCACGAACAGCATTATTTATTTATTTCATCATATGTACGAAACACTTATCAACTCACACTGTCTGGATTACTAAGAATACTAACCTGTTATCCACGACAAATAGCATATTTATAACGGTCATACTATTGAAAGAAAAGCCCGCAGTAGATCAAGCCTGGTAACAGATGAACAATAAGAGCAAATTAACGGGACTCATTACTGTATGTATCAAAGTAGAACACTCAAAAGAATAAACATACGTGTTCTCCACGACAAATGGCTCTTTTATCACATTTAACTTGTTGTTTCCGCAATTCCAGTATTAAACTATGACTTCCTACATAAAAGCTCGCTACTCAAAACCTTACTTTGAAAATCGGGTACTAGGATAACGAATTGACGTGACGGACAGCGTGAATACAACGTGACGTGGCATGACGTTGACGTGACGGACAGTGTGAATTGGCCTTATATCTTCGCTTTGCTGTACGAAAAATTACAGCTACACATGAATCAACCTATATGTCAAATCTCTAAAGATAGCGTAGCTACGTGGGTTCATCCGTATTTTTACGAATGTTTTCTGTAAATACACATACGACTGCTCACACGTTTATAGTATAGAAATATGGCGGCGAGACTTCACTGGCACCAATGGTACTGTATACGGAACTGCCAGTCTAGTAATATATGTCTGTGTACTGAATGCAACGTATGCTTGAATGCTGAAGGACAGAATATGCTGCGCAACGTATTTTTAATTTTTTTTATTGTTCTTTTATTGCTAACATAGAGTTAGCAGGCTGGCAGCAGCTACGTTGGCTGCTCTTCGGCCTTTCGGGATACATATTACGACAGGGAGGACATGAACATGATAAGTAGAATAAAAATTGGAGATTTAAAAACATAGACAAGTTGAGATTTGGAGAACGGACATAAGTGGACAATTAGACAGACATATATATGTAAGACAAATAGTAACAAGGTAAGCGGCGATAAAAAACACACATATTCATAAAAACTGTTTAGAGCCACGGTGACGGTAAAATTACATTGAATGACACATATCGAAGACAGTTGACGGTTCACACGGTAAAATTCGGAGATCGTGGTTGTCGAAGCACTAATTAAAATCACACGGAAGTCACTGATCACTGAATCTAGCACAGTGCACTGTTTAAAGTAGACGAGTCGCCCTCGTGGGGTGGAGGGGTAGGGGATGGGATATGGATGGGGGAAGCGCGGTAGAGGAGGGATTGATGAGACTCTGGGGGTGGGATAGCGGTAGCCAAGCGGGGGGAGGGAGAGGATGGGAGGGAGGGAACGGGCGCTGATGCTACGGGGAAGGGATCAGGGTTGGTAGGGTAGGGTATATCGGGACGAAGATCGTTATCCGGTAAGGGAAGGGTGTGGACGTTGCCCTGGGAAAGGATATGGAGCGTATGTAGGTGAAGACCGGGAGGGATATTGTGGTGGAGGCCCGGGATTGGTGAGGATAGGGTATAGCAAGGGGTTGCTACCCAATATCCCACTGTAACAGATATATAAGAATGAAATAAATCGCAAATGCGATGTAATGGCTTCACTGTATTAGGTTTAGATGGAATACCAAACTGTGGCGAATGAAAAATTGTGCTCGGCCGGGATTCGAACGCGGGATCTCCTGCTTACTAGGCAGACGCGTTGACCACTCCGCCACCGAGGACACAATGACCAACCCCACTGCAGAGGACTCTTCCCTGCACGTCTCCCGCCACACACAAATATCCGTTCACGACACTGTCTCTTCCTATACCACAGCCTATTTCTTCTATAATGTTCGCAGCCACAATACTGTATTCCCGTATCAGGGAGAACAGACCATGAGGTATCGAGCATTATAGAATAAATAGGCTGTGGTATAGGAAAGAGACAGCGTGGCGAATGGAGATTTGTGTGTGGCGGGAGACGTGCAGGGAAGAGTCCTCTGCAGTCGGGTTCGTCACTGTGTCCTCGGTGGCGGAGTGGTCAACGCGTCTGCCTAGTAAGCAGGATATCCTGGGTTCGAATCCCGGCCGGGCACAAATGTTCATTCGCCACAGTTTGGTATTCCATCTAAACCTAATACAGTGAACCCATAACATCGCAAATGCGATCTATTTAAATCATTTAATTCATGAACCACAGACATTGCCGAGATGGGGTGGCTTGCGTGCCTCAATGATACAGATAGACGTACCGTAGGTGCAACTTCAGCGGAGGGGTATCTGTGGAGAGGCCTGACAAACGTGTGGTTCCTGAAGAGGGGCAGCAGCCTTTTCAGTAGTTACAGGGGCAACAGTCTGGATGATTGACTGAGCTGGCCTTGTAACATTAGCTAATGTGGCTTTGCCACACAGTTACTGCGAACGGCTGAACTTATGATGATGGCATCCTCTCAGGTAAAATATTCCGGAGGTAAAATAGTCCCCCATTCGGATCTCCGGGCGGGGACTACTCAGGAGGATGTGATCATCAGGAAGGACAACACTGGCATTCTACGGGTCGGAGCGAGGAATGTTAGATCCCTTAATCGGGTAGGTAAGCTAGAAAATTTAAAAAGGGAAATGGATGGGTTGAAGTTAGATATTGTGGGAATTAGTGAAGTTCGGTGGAAAGAGGAACAAGATTTCTGGTCAGGCGAGTACAGGATTATAAATACAAAATCAGTTGGCGGTGTTACAGGAGTAGGTCTGATAATGAATAAGAAAATAGGAATGCGGGTAAACTACTATGAGCAACACAGTGATCGCATTATCGTAGTCAAGATAGATACGAAGCCAACACTGACCACGGTAGTACAGGTTTATATGCCAACTAGCTCTGCAGATGATGAGGAGATCGAAGAAATATATGAGGAGCTAAAGGAAATTATTCAGACAATTAAGGGAGAGGAAAACTTAATTGTTATGGGAGATTGGAATTCGGTAGTAGGACAGGGAAGGGAAGATAGTAGGTGAATGTGGTCTGGGCAAAAGGAATGAAAGAGGAAGCCGCCTGGTGGAATTTTGCACGGAACATAATTTAGTTATAACAAACACCTGGTTTAAGAATCACAAAAGAAGGTTGTATACGTGGAAGAGACCAGGAGACACCGGGAGATACCAGATAGGTTTTATAATGGTAAGACATAGATTTCTGAACCAGGTTTTAAACTGTAAAACATACCCAGGCGCAGATATAGACTCTGACCATAACTTGTTGGTTATGAACTGTAGGCTGAAACTGAAGAAACTACAAAAAGGTAGGAAAATAAGGAGATGGGACCTGGATAAATTGAAGGAACCGGAAGTTCTTAAAAATATCAGAGGGAGCTTTAGGCAACAATTGACAGAAACGGGGGGAAATAAAACAGTAGAGGAGGAATGGGTAAAATTGAGAGATGAAATAGTGAAGGCAGCAGAGGACAAAATAGGTAGGAAGGCAAGACCTACAAAAAATCCTTGGATAACACAGGAAATACTAAATTTAATTGATGAAAGGAGAAAATATAAAAATGCAGTAAATGAAACAGGCAAAATGGAGAACAAACGACTAAAAAATGAGATTGATAGGAAGTGCAAAATGGCTAAGCAGGAGTGGCTAGAAGCCAAATGCAAATCTGTAGAAGAATGTATAAGAAGGGGAAAAGTAGATTCCGCCTACAGGAAAATCAAAGAGATATTTGGGGACAAGAAAAGCAATTCTACGAATATCAAGAACTCTGATGGAAAACCAGTTCTCAGCAAAGAAGGGAAAGCTGAAATGTGGAAAGAGTATATAGAGAGTCTCTATGAAGGAAATAAACTTATTGGCAATATTGTAGAAGGGGGAGAAGAAATAGATGAGAATGAAATAGGAGATAGTATACTGAGAGATGAATTTGACAGAGCACTGATAGACCTAAGTCGAAACAAGGCCCCTGGAATAGATGATATTCCCTCAGAGCTACTGAAGTCTCTGGGAGAACCAGCTATGACAAAATTGTTTCACCTGGTGTGTAAGATGTATGAGACAGGTGAAGCACCCTCAGACTTTAAGAAAAATGTTATAATCCCCATTCCAAAGAAATCGGGTGCAGACAGGTATGAAAACTACAGAACCATCAGTTTAATAAGTCATGGATGCAAAATATTAAAACGAATTATTTACAGAAGGATGGAAAAGCTGGTAGAAGCCGACCCTGGGGAAGATCAGTTTGGGTTCAGGAGAAATGTAGGCACACGGGAGGCAATACTCATTTTACGGCTTATCCTAGAAGATAGATTAAGAAAAGGCAAACCTACATTTCTAGCTTTTGTAGATTTGGAGAAGGCTTTTGACAATGTTGACTAGAATAAACTCTTTCAAGTTCTGAAGCAAGCAGGAGTAAAATATAGGGAGCGTAAGGTTATTTACAACTTGTACAAAAACCAGACAGCGGTTGTCAGAGTTGTAGGGCATGAAAGGGATGCATTGGTTGGAAAGGGAGTAAGACAAGGTTGTAGCCTTTCTCCAATGTTATTCAATTTGTACATTGAGCAAGCTATAAAGGATAGCAAGGAGAAATTTGGTGGAGGAATTAAAGTTCAGGGGGAAGAATTAAAAACATTGCGTTTTGCCGACGACATAGTAATTCTGTCAGATACAGCAAAGCACCTGGAAGAGCAATTAAACGGAATGGACAGTGTGCTGAAAGGTGCATATAAGATGAACATTAATAAGAGAAAAACTAGGGTAATGGGGTGCAGTCTAAGAAAATCAGGTGATGCTGAAGGAATTAGGTTAGGTAACGAAGCAATAAAGGAGGTAGATGAGTTTTGTTACTTGGGCAGTAAAATAATAAATGGTGGTCGCAGTACAGAGGATATAAAATGCAGAATGGCAATGGGTAGAAAAGCATTCTTGAAAAAGAGAAATTTGTTAACATCGAATATTGATTTAAGCCTAAGGAAGTCCTTTTTGAAGGCATTTGTATGGAGTGTTGCTTTGTATGGGAGTGAAACATGGACGATAAACAGCGCGGACAGGAAGACGATTGAGGCTTTTGAAATATGGTGCTACAGAAGAATGCTGAAGATAACGTGGGTTGATCGTGTAACTAATGAGGAGGTACTGAATAGAATTGGGGAGAAAAGAAATTTCTGGAATACCTTGACTAAAAGAAGGGATAGATTGGTAGGGCACATTCTTAGACATCAAGGAATTGTGAACTTAGCGTTGGAGGGAAGTGTGTGGGGTAAAAACCGCAGAGGAAGACCAAGAGATGGATACAGTAAGCAGATTCAGACAGATGTAGGTTGCCGTTCTTATGTGGAGATGAAGAGGCTTGCTCAGGATAGGGTATTGTGGAGAGCTGCATCAAACCAGTGTCCGGACTGAAGACCACAACAACAACAACATGTATATAAAAGATATATAAGAGACACCTGGGCAGTTAAGTGCAAATGCCAGCACATTGACCTGTCGATTAATGGATGTTCCTTGGACCAGCAATGAGAGGGTCTGACATACATGTCACCGATTTCGATACAATTTAACAAGGGCCTTCTAAATTGATAAAGAGACAGTAGTTTCGGATATTTGCTAGACACTCAGTAGTAAAAAAAATCAAGATCAAAGTTGATAAAAAATCGCATTTTCAATATTATACATCGAAGGATCGCCTAAAGATGACCATTTTTTGTTAATACACTAGCTTAATTCCTGCTGTTTCGCACGCGTAGACTTGATGGTGTACATTGGTTGTTTCTACTTCTAGATATAAAATTCCATAGATTTAGCTTTAAAAATGATTTCCTAATCAAGTATTTTGATACAACTTGCCATCCCCAACTGAAACACTGATAGCAGATGTCAAAACATCCCGAAACACATTTTTTTTTTTTTTTTTTAAATTCTAGCCTTGGTTTCAAAGCCAAATTTTCTCATTTCTAGCATCAAAGTAGTTTTAGTAGCATCCTTAAAATATTTTTCCTTATATTATCCGTTTAATGGTTACATTTTAAAAATATCGAAACACGTGTTTTTAATATTCTAATCAAAAAACCGTTCATCCGCTATTTCACCCTCTTAGAGATGGGAATATCGAAAAATCGCTTAGGCCTATGGTGTAAGATAATCAATGTATGCAAATTTCTAGGTTCTATCGTCTGTAGATACACTTTCCAGAGCCATTTTTTTATAAACGAATCGAGAACGCGAAATTTCTTTCTTAAGCTTTGGAATCTTTCTTGGTTTTTACTTTTCAAACTGCAACATGCACTTAGTTTTTCTTTAATCGTAAGCTTCTTGCAGAATAACAACTGAAGAATGTGCGTCGCGTTTTGCTCTATATAGCCCCTTTGTTATCATGGTGTCAAAAGCCATCGTTGGTCTTCAGTCCAAATTTTTGACGACTTTCAACCACTATATCTTCCACCCTCTTACAGCTACCGACACGGAACTGCTATGATCTACAACGGGAAACGTTGTACTACAACAACACAGAGATCTTTCGTTTCCATTGTGTAGTTTTTGCTAGAGAGCGAAATATTGAAACCCACACGTAGAATTTTATATAAGTTAGCAACTTTCAGCTCCCATATCTTCCATCCCCATATCTTTATCTATCGTCTGCCAGCACAGTGTACAATGAGAGACTGATACCTACTACCACAAACAAACACTATTCGTTTCCCATGTTTAGTTTATGCACCTTCATTCTTAAATATATTACGAAGATATTGGATCAGAAGTTATTGACGTTCGAAAAACTACAATTTTAGTGTTTTCATGGTGTAGCTCTGGCACGCGTAAACGTAGGCTACACTCGGAGCGTAGTCGCCATCGAGCGCAAGTACAGCATCGGAAACCGTCGCGGCAGAGCAGAGCGTTCCGTGAGAGGAGTGGACGATCTCTCTAATAAAAATTTAAGAAATGAGGCAAAAACTGAGCTACGAATCACGAACACGAACAAAGGTCAGCACCGGATCGAACAACGCGGAGAATAATATCAAGGCGGATCCAGATTCAAACCCCCACCATGGCGATATTTTGTTACATTGGTTTTCGATATGTTTGGTAATATTCTCAATTGTAATACCTTTTCTTCCTTTATTTTGTAGTAGAGCACCGGGAAGTGTGATTAATATTAACTATTACGTAATTCCAATTACTGGCCATCTATTCGTCCGCCTTCTCACAGCCATTAGTGTGGTGTCGCACAAGTACAAAGTGCGCGCCACCTACTTTCGCCGCGCGCCGCCATGCACGCACGGCGCGGCGTTCTCACGACGACAGCCACGAGCGCCCTCTGCTGCAACCCCGCTCGTGGCCACCACGGAAAGACACCGGTCACTTCGGACTGAGATAGCAACGAGTTAGGACCTTCGTAATCAGATAGGCACCAGTGAAGACTTTGCTATTGTACAGGCACTAGGCAGGCCTCTAACAACTATGTATCAACATTCTGCAGTACTATGTAAAAGTTAAGTATTGTTACATTCTGTGCAATATATATCTCTTTCTAATTTACTCTAGTGTTTATAGTTTCTGGCTGCTCCCCTCCGTACCTGCACCAGCGTGTCGGTCTCATTCCACTCGGCCACCGACACCTACGACGAGGCTGGGACACAAAAGCGGCGACGAAGTTGGGACACAAAAGTGGCGACGAGGATGGGATACAAAAGCGGCGACGAAGTTGGGCCACAAAAGTGGCGACGAGGAGTGATAGAACCTTGGACCAGCCCGCTTACAGCAGCCAGACAGCAGCAATCAGAGCACGCAAAAATTGCTCCCGCCCACCCACCCTTATTATAAGATTTTTGGGGGAACATTTTCAGTTACGTGTTTGTGGACTTTTTTGTTGCAGAGCGTCCTCTTTCATATTGCATTTGTTTTGTTATAAGTTACTTGTATGCGCGGCGCCTAATCGGTCAGCATGGCCACTACCCCGAACCCAAACTTAATGGAAATTATTCAGTTACAGACGGCGCAAATCACCCAACTCCTCCAGGCGGTGTCCCAGCTCACAGCGCAGGCAGCTAACCATCAACAACAGCCGCCGCTTCAGCAGGCCACACCTGCCGCCGCAACACTTCCTACGTTTCGCCAATACAACGAACGTGAGGAAGAATGGAGCGACTATTTCGCACAATTTCAAGAACTCGTCGCGGCTCATCAACTTACAGGTCAGACTGTTAAGCATCTTTTATTGTCTGTGGTGGGCCCCAAAACTTTCGTGTTACTGCAAAAACTATTCCCACACGCATCTCCTCGTGATGTAGACTTTGAACAAATTGTAGATGCACTGAATGCGCATTACGAGAGGAAAGTTCTCGTAGCCGCTGCGCGGTACCGATTTTTCAGACTTAAAAAATTACCGCAGCAGTCACACCAAGAGTGGATTACGGAATTGAAGGGCTTAACCCTCCAATGTAAATTTACTTGCTCTTGTGGACTTTCGTATAGTGACGTGATGTTGAGGGATGCGATTACGCAGAATATTCAGGACCCCAGAATTAGAGCAGCAATTCTGAAACAGTCTGACCCCTCATTAGACAGTGTACTGCAGCTTATAGAAGCGCATGATACTTTTGACTTAGCAGACGTAGAAATGCAAAGCCACAGTGTAAATTCAGTGCGCCGCAACGGACGCTTTCCTAGCCGTAGTTCTCAGTATAGCACTAGTGATTCTTATTTTTCTACCGGCCGTGCTGAACAGACAGTGAACAGTAGCCAGTGTAAAAGTGCGACGCAAAGGTCGCCCCGTAGTGTTAGACACAGTAATTTGAATAACGGGCGCCAACGCTCATTTCAGAAAAATGTACGTAAATCTTGCCCCCAGTGTGTGTCTCGCCACAAGCGTGCTCATTGCCCTAGTCGCAACGCAACCTGTTATCAATGTGGCAAATCAGGACATGTACAGTCTGTGTGTATGCAAATTAAAAACTCAAAGAACGGTACCGTTAGAAACAGTGCTTCGCAGAGTTCGAGAACAGTTCATTCTGTAAATGTTATACGGGCTGTGGAATTGAACAGTGCTTTCCTTGGATCTCAATTGCAAGAAAGTAGTTCTGCGCCTATGGCAAATCTATATAGTGCACCACGTAGCAAGCGCCGACGAGCGCGTAAAACAGTGCAACGGAAAAGGGTTCGGGACAAGCAAAATGACTATGAACAGTGCATTCCTGTAGTGAAAATAGTGCCTTCTGCAACTGCTCCTTGTAATAGTGCCCAGTACTGTGTAGCTAGTGACAGTAGACATCAAGTAGCTACTCAAAAGTGTAGTGCAGTAGTTAATAAATCTGGAGTAGCTTCGCAGGCTTGCGCGGACGCCGATCCGGCGGTAGTGTCATCTAGTGACAGTGTTGTTCATCCGCTGCGTGCCGAGTCTGCGCCGCTTCCTTCACTACGCGGCCCGCGCAAGCGCAGTAAACAAACCGTAGCAGACGTTGCCCACATTCGCGCACTTGTCGAGCACCGAAAGCAAAAACTTTTTGTCAATCTCTCCACAGAAAATAAGACTGTGCAATTTCAGCTTGATACTGGTTCCGCTGTCACATTAATAAATAATGATACTTATGAACTTCTGGGTTCGCCAAAATTGTCGCCGTCACAGCAAGTGTTAACAGCTTATACAGGTGAAAATATTCCCGTGCTAGGAACATGTAGCCTGCCCGCCTCTTTTCAAGGTGTAACGAAAACAGTTTCTTTTGTAGTTCTTCAGGCCAAATCTACACAGAACATTTTTGGACTAGATGCTTTTGACTTGTTTGGTTTATCAATTCAAAGAGATGTGTTTCAAATTTCGTCAATAGTGCCTCAGGATAAAATCAATGCATTGTGTGACAAATATAGTGACTTGTTTTCGCCGGAACTAGGTTGTGCAAAAGACTTCGTGGCACATGTAACTTTAAAAGAATCTGCAGTTCCAAAATTTCGTAAAGCTAGACCAGTGCCTATCGCCTTGCGTGATACAGTTGCCGAAGAACTTAAACGTTGGCAAGATAGTGGGGTGATATCTCCTGTTTCTGCGAGTCAGTGGGCCTCGCCTATAGTAATTATACCCAAGCCGTCAGGAAAACTTCGTCTCTGTGCGGACTTCAAATCAACAGTGAACAGTCAAACAATGGTAGACACTTACCCTCTGCCCAGACCTGAGGAACTTATGGACAAATTAGGACAGTCTCGCTTCTTTTCCAAGATTGATTTAGCAGAGGCATACTTACAGATTCCGCTTGATGACGAATCAAAAAAATTTTTCGTCATTAATACTCACATGGGCCTTTTTCAATTTCAACGCCTACCCTTTGGCAGTTCTTCCGCTCCCGCTATTTTTCAGCGTTTTTTGGAACAGCTGACAGTTTCTGTACCGTGTTGCTCGAACTATTTAGATGATATTGTGGTATCCGGACGTACAGTTGAAGAACATTTAGCAAACCTGGAGTGCCTTTTCAAAGTTTTGACTGCAGCAGGTCTCCGTTGCAATAAAGCAAAGTGTTCGTTTTTTCAAACTGAAATAGAGTACCTAGGCCTTGTGATTAATGCCCAAGGAATTCATCCCTTAGTCACATCTTAGAGCAATCAAAGACTTGCCTCCTCCTCAGAATGTGCACGAATTGCAAGCAGTGATAGGAAAGCTGAACTATTATTTCAGGTTTATTCCCAATGCCTCTCAGATTGCAGCTCCACTGCATCGCTTACGTAGGAAGAATGTTCCTTTTGTATGGTCTAAAGATTGTCAGGTTGCCTTTGACAAACTAAAGTCTGCCCTACTCAGTGATGCATGTTTGATTCCCTTTGACCCACAGAAGCCTGTAGTGTTAGCAGTTGACGCCTCGTCGTACGGTGTGGGCGCAGTTCTGTCACATCGTATTGGATGTCATGATCGTCCTATTGCCTTTGCATCCAAGCTACTGACGCCGACGCAACAGAATTACAGTCAGATAGAAAAGGAGGCCTTAGCAATCATTTACGGCGTCACAAAGTTTCATCATTATCTCTATGGCAGAAAATTCTATTTGTTGACAGACCACAAGCCTCTCACGTCGTTGTTCTCACCCACAAAGCCAATTCCGCCACGAACGGCACAAAAGCTTCAGAGATGGTCCTTGATATTGTCAAATTATCAGTATGAGATTTTGTACCGACCTACCACTAAACATGCCAACGCGGACACACTTTCCTGACTTCCGGTTGGCCAGGATGTGTCGTTTGATTCTTCAGAAATGGCATGTTGTCAGATAGATTCCAGAGATGCTTCCGCTGTCGCAGACTTTCCTTTGAACTCTCGTCGGGTTGCACAGGAAACAGCTGCGGATGCAGACCTAAGTGTGGTAGCACGCTTTGTTCGCTCAGGGTGGCCTGCCAGAGCCAAAGACATTGATCGGCCTCTGGTTCGACGTTATTTTGCACAACGTCATGCATTATCTTTAAGTCAGTGTGTACTGTTGTTGCATACCGACAACGACCAAGCAAGAGTGATTGTTCCTCGTTCCCTGCAACGAGAAGTGTTACGCCTCCTGCATCAAGGACATTGGGGCATTGTTAGGACAAAGCAATTGGCCAGACGTCATTGTACCTGGGTTGGTATGGACGCTCAGATTGAGAACATGACGTCACAGTGTACTGTTTGTGCGGAGCATCAGGCGGCTCCTCCGCAACGTTTCTCAGACTGGCCACGCCCCAAGGGACCATGGCAACGTTTACATATTGACTTTGCCGGACCTTTCTGGAATACGCGCTGGTTAATTGTTGTAGACGCTTTCAGCAAGTTTCCTTTTGTGATTGCCATGAACTCAACGACAGCTTCTAGTACAATCAGTGCCTTAACATCAGTGTTTTGCATCGAAGGCTTGCCTGAAACTATCGTCAGTGACAATGGACCTCAGTTTGTTAGTGCGGAATTTCAACAGTTTTGTCGTGTGAATGGCATTCAGCATATCACCACCGCACCTTTTCACCCTCAGTCCAATGGTGAAGCAGAACGTTTCGTTCGAACATTCAAGTCTCACATGGAGAAGATGAAAGGTCAGCACTCCAGGCAGCAAGCTCTTCAAATTTTCCTGTCTACGTATCGGTGCATGCCACGTGACGGCCCGTCTCCTGCCGAGCTGCTACACGGCCGCCGTCACCGCACTCTCCTTCACCTGCTGCAGCCTCCCACGCACCGAGTCGGTTCGTATGGCGCTACGCGTTTTCAGGTTTCTACGCCGGTGCTGTACAGGGTGTTTGCTGGAAACAAGAAGACATGGTTGCCGGGCACCATTGAGCGCGTGCTCGGTAGCAATATGTATGTTGTACGTTCTTCCACAGGGTCGGAGCTGCGGCGCCACGCAAACCAATTGCGCCCGCATAGGCCGCGCGATCCTGTCTCCGGTTTCTTGATTCCAGACCCAGTTCACCGCCAGGGAGCACAACCACATCGTTCGTCCCCGGACTACGAGATCGTCCCGATGGAGATCGACGCGACGCCGCCGCTGTCGCCGCCGCAGATGACAGCGTCACCGAGAGGGACTCCGGGACCGTGCGGGCCCCCCCCAGCCTGGGCCACGAACTTCAGAAGAAGATGACCTGCTCCCTCTGGGCGGGGACGGGCGCCCTTCCCCAGGTTTCGGCGGGTTCCCTGGAGGATCTCAAGGCGGATGCCGGGGCGCGGACGGCGTCTCGATCCCGGCCTCAGCTACGACGCCCGTCCCACCAGTAACGCCCCCGCCCAGGCCCTCCTCCCAGTGCCGTCGCCGTGGCCCTCAGCCCTACGCCACGACGGCGCGGCGGTTTGAGGGGGAGGGGTGTGGTGTCGCACAAGTACAAAGTGCGCGCCACCTACTTTCGCCGCGCGCCGCCATGCACGCACGGCGCGGCGTTCTCACGACGACAGCCACGAGCGCCCTCTGCTGCAACCCCGCTCGTGGCCACCACGGAAAGACACCGGTCACTTCGGACTGAGATAGCAACGAGTTAGGACCTTCGTAATCAGATAGGCACCAGTGAAGACTTTGCTATTGTACAGGCACTAGGCAGGCCTCTAACAACTATGTATCAACATTCTGCAGTACTATGTAAAAGTTAAGTATTGTTACATTCTGTGCAATATATATCTCTTTCTAATTTACTCTAGTGTTTATAGTTTCTGGCTGCTCCCCTCCGTACCTGCACCAGCGTGTCGGTCTCATTCCACTCGGCCACCGACACCTACGACGAGGCTGGGACACAAAAGCGGCGACGAAGTTGGGACACAAAAATTAGGCTGAAACTTCTCATAAAACGACCAAAACACAAATATTCCTCACACCAAGCACATGAACGAAATATTGCCGCATACATACGATGTCCGAGATATCGTTCGTGGAGAACATATCAGATTTATATTACTTAAGACAGGTCTGTTAGATACTACTTTCGATCCTTAGCAAGAATATAAAAGCTTATCTTGGAAGACAGATGAGGAAAAGTGATTACCCAAAAACACATAAATTTTGATAACATCTGCTCTATCATGACTGCTCTCGTGTACTGTGGCATCAATTTGAAGTCTTGATATATTTCTGACCTGTCGGAACAAGTATACGTCACAAGGTTGATAACATAAAGCTGAATTACGGTGGTATCACTTTGATAGAAGAGGTCGATTGAAAATGTTCATCGATGTGTCGGTTTGGTCAGCCCATGAATCGAGTATCAAGCAAAATTTATTTTTCTGCATATAAGGTTTCAGAACATCATCCAAATATAATTGATGCAGTTCGAGGTCAGCTTTCCACATTTTGATCAAGTGAGTTAAACATATCCAAATTTTCTCTGAAGATCCTCAACTTCTAACGAGACACATTTTCCATTAGGTTCTTGCAGATACTAGAACACCGTTCGCTGTGATAAAAACTGCGCAGCGTACGAATGTGTAACTTTGTAAACACTACCAACTGTATCTAACGTGGTCTTCTCATCTCGAGGTATCAATACGTTCATATTAACACGGTATTCATACCGTGCTTGGTGTACATTGATTGCAAACCATCTGTCACAGTTTGCTATCAAGGCTATGACCTGTCTCTGTGAAACACTGTGATTAGTACATTAGACAGTATCGCAGTTTGGAAGATAATGTTTCCCGTTTTAAAAAGGCTGCAATTATGCCGAACATTGTTCTCACTATCCAAGACAGTAACAATGATTTTACGAAATGACATTTTTCACTCAGATCTATGGTACTTATGTGAGACACCTCATGTAATTCTGATAGTTTTTTTACACATTTGTGATCAGATCGATAATTTTCCAATAATACAGTTTCAGTATAACAGTGTTGTAACAACTTGCAATTTGTTAGTTCTATCCCTGATTTACTTTAGCTATTTGAAGAACATGAAAGTGTATCTTCTGATTTCAAAAAGTAAGGCATAGGCGCGTCCTATGTGTGCATTGGTTCAGTGAACCCCCAGAAAAAAAGCTCAACGTGAAAAAAGTAATTAAATAAATAAAACGTGTTTTTACACTACCATTCTTCATTTAGTTTTTCTATAACATCATTTCATATGCACATTCAAAGCGTGAGAAATGTTTTATGTCTCAGAGACAGCACGTATAGGTGGCACTGGCCGCGGCGCTGCAATGCGCATGCGCGGCTGAGGAACTAATTCTCTTCTGAACTCCCTGGAGACAGCATATGGTCGCTCCCGCAGCAGGTAGGGGTGAGGGGAAACGCCGCTTTTTAACATTGGTGTTGGAGCTGGTAGAGACTCCAGCTCATGACTCCTCGACCACTGGCGGTTTCGCACGAATGGTTCCGAAAAAGAGACAATGGAGCTACTACGCACCTCGCCTTGAGCATCTCGCCTTGCGCACCCAGAAATTCTCCATTAAGGCAATATCCGCCCTTCGTATTTGTTTTTGCGCATAGGAGATTTATAAAAAACACGTCATATTTGTAAAACATCTCATAACTATAAATTAAAGACGCATCAATTGTAAAAGCCTTCAGAATAATCGATCAAGAATAACAATGAAGTCACTACGTTTAACACAGCAAGAACAGCCGTGCGGTTAGCAGCATCGCCTCGCAGTGAGTTTGAGATTGACTGCATGCAATTTTTTAACCCATTGTTCTTTTTAACAGATACGGGAACCACAATGACTTTTGTACTGTTACTTGTCACATAGCTTTGGACATTTTGGCAAATGTGTCCCGATTTTGAGAGAAAATGTCATTTTACTCTTCGTTGTAACTGTTTCAAAAGATGTATGGGAGATCAGCCTTTGCGCTTGCGTCAGGTTAGGAGGGGGTGCTGCTTACAGTGTCACGCGACCCAAGGGTAGCTTGTCTCTTCATCGTAACAGATTCATTTTGTTACACTCACTTAACAGTGTAATGAGTTACTTATTGAGTTTTAGAATTCATCTTCATATTAATTTTTTTTTTGGTGTTTATTATCAAACAAAAATGAACAACGTTCAGTACCTTTTAGAAACACATTACTTAGATTTAAGATTGGAAAAAAAGTGTGAAATAAAGAAGGAGCCGACACCGCAGCTATAGTTGAAGCAAATGCATACAACTGAGGGTAAGACATTCTGCAGATCTTTTTACGAAACAATCATTATATAAATACGCTAACACGAAAATTGTGGTACAGATTACTAATTTATTCGTACAAGAAGGCCAATGAAAGTTACATAATTCGAAAGATTGTTTGTTGTAGATTTCAAGAATATAAATATTATGTGTGCATTTAGCTATTAAAAGTAGTAAAAGGAAGTAGAAATTTTCCTATCTACAGCTTGGATCAAGTTCTACATTCTTCAACCATCAGCTCACTGATTGGCTATTCGCCTCGACCAAAGACGCTGTAATGCAGCGCATCTGCAGTATTAAAGTAAGTGAATATCGAAACATGGAGTACTCCCGTCTCACTTTTTTGTGCCGTTCAAATACTTCATTTTCGCAGCATATGAATGTCGATATAAAGGATTATGTGCCGGGAGAGGCATCTAGAGGTGCTCGAGTGGAACTACTAAGTCGAGAATGCCGATTTAAATGATGATGCGCTGGGAGAGGCATGTAGCGGTGCACGGGTGGAACTACGAAGTCGACATGTTGTCAGCTCTGGAATTCTGAATATCGCAGTATCGAAATAACATTATTTCTTGGCGTTGTATAAATATACGAACACCGAAATTGTAGTGCCATTTCAAATATTAGGCTAATTAAAGTTATATAACTCTAAAATGGCATTAGAAATACATACTTCCGTTTTTATTTGTTGTTATTGTGTCAGGCATTTTCCTTAACACGTAAAATATACCGTTTCATACCTCCCAGTGCCGGTTAAATTTTACCAAAATCCCAGCGGCCTCCTATGATAATGTTGGCAACGGATGCTGAATAGTGAGAATCCTGTGAGTCTTCATTTTAGCCAGACGCTTGACAACGCTGATGTTTTCTCATGGAATCTTCGCTTTACGAGGGCAATTATTTTTACTGAGCGTACGAGGGTACATACAAGAACCTCTCAACCATAAAGCAGGAACAGCATTATTTGTTTACTTCATGGTGTGTACGATACACTAATCGAGTCATTCTATGTGGTTCGAACAAATGGGCAAAGATTTTCTATCGTGTTGTTGATGTTGCCAACATAATCACATGAGGCCGCCGACATGATACGGAAATTTTACCCCCAGTGACCATTGTAAACACAATTGGTCGATTTTCGACCACAGGCAATACTAGTATATCTAAAAGGTAATGTTTATTGCACGGATTACATTTTGCATTAAGTATGATACTTGTATCACCACTTTTTTAGATGACAGTGACACAGCTTCAACAAAACAATATCATAACGTTCTGAATCTTGCTAATATTATACACAATGTTTCCATACCTCCTGACTCACAGTTACCTTTACGTCCATCATTATTACACCAACCTGAGGAAACCTTTGCACCTCAGTCTGTATATTTATCATTGACAACTTCTGAAGAAACTTTGCCATCTGAATCTAAAATTTACACTCCGAATTCTTGTGATATAGAACAGCAGGAAACGTTGCTTTGAAATTCATATAATATTGATAATCACCACTCACCTAGTAATGCTTCTACTTTATATAACTAGAGTTCTTTGTCAAATGAATTACATGTTTCTGCCACATCTGATGTACAACACTACAGTACCTGCCATACCAGCTATTTTAAATCATCTAAGTGACCATATTGTATCTACTTATGTTCACATTATAAATAACCACTGCTCTTTACAAACTGATGTGAATTCTCATCATACACCTGATGTACCTCAATCCGATGTTACTGACAGTGTAATGATTGTTGTACACCACTAGGACTTTATTCAACAAATAGTGAATTCTAAAATTTAGAAATACATGATAAAACAATTTAAAGTCTATATACAATGTAATTTCAACCATTAAGCAATCCATGACATACTCTGTTAATTTTGTTTGTAAATCTATCGGTCCAAGCTGCGTGGTCATCAGTCCGTAGCTAACAAACTACTTAAACCTAGGTAAACTAACCTAAGGACAACACACACACCCATGCCCCAGGTAGGATTCGGACCTCCACGGCGAGCAACCGCGCGCTCCTCAGCGAGACGCTTTAGACCGCTCGGCTACTCCACCGCGGCCTCTGTTAATTACTGTTTAAGTGTTCACCCTGATGTAAGAAATTTATAAATTTTTGTGCTAAATACAGCACTAATTAGAAATTTGATCACATATTACAGATTATGACTAATACTAATTCACAATTTTAACACTTACGCTATACGTTGTCCACACATTTTTGCATTAAGTAACCCACACTTTTCCTTGTTATGTAAGAATTTGCCTGCTATTGCTAATTAGATAATACTGATGATTACAGATGATTACAAAAAATTCATTTATTGGTGTATATTCTTTGCATATCTTCTTTCTCTGAAATGTCTTACATTTATATATTGGAAATATGGCAGAATAATTAAATATCTCTGTCATTATTTTTGCTGCGTAACGAAGGTTAATCAATGAAGCCTCAAGTTGCATTTTAGCACCTTGTTTCTGCTAAATTTAATCTAATTTCTGTTTTTTTTTTTTTTTTTTTTTTTTTTTTCCCATCTATATCTGGCTCTGTAGTTTAATATGTTATTTCCTCAGCATATTTGTAAGATTATTTTTACTGTAACTGTTTTTCTCGCCGCGACGAAGCGGCTGAGCGCATTGAGGCGCTATGATACGATGGGCGAAGCCATTCCCCGTCGGGGGGTTCGAATACCCCCTCGGGCATGGATGTTTGTGTCGTCTTTACTATAAGGTAGTTCATAAGTAATTTGTAAGTTTAGGAATTGATGACCCCGCAGTTAAGTCCCTTAAGCTTAACAAACATTTGAACGTTTTTGTAACTGTTCTTACTACTGACGCATAAATGTTGATCTTATGTGAATTTCTGTGAAGTGGTGTGAATTTATTATGTGATCAACTTGCAACGAGATACTAAGATTTTGTGACTGGAAATGCTCTATTTTATGGAAATCCGAATATTTTGGTTAAGAAAGTAGTGCTATAGTTTGTTATTCTGGATGTCTATTTAAAATATGTATTGAAGTTGTGGGATCTGTTAGCATGAGAGATAGTTATGATGTGGTAAACGCTTATGTCATATGAGCAAAAAATTTGGCTCACGTCAGATGAAATATTTTGGGTGCGGAATGAGTTACTTTTACATCATAGAGCAATGTGCTGTTGGCTTTTCTTTTATATCTTGTGCCTCATGCTTCCCTCATATTTTCTATTACGATTATTTAGTACACTTTTTCTGAATACATTAGTTATATGCAACAGATAACACAGTGTATAAATAGGTATATTTCTGTAGCTCATTACTCTGTTTTGACTATGTCTGATCTTTTGAGATACAATATGGTGACTTAGATGATTTAAAATAGCAGGTATGGCAGAGCGGTGTTCAGATACAATTTTACTGATAGTGACATTAGTGTTGTACATCGCATGTGGCAGAAACATGTAATTCATTTGACAAAGAACACTGGTTATGTAAATTAGAAACATTAGTAGGTGAAATTGGAAGCAACGTTTGCTGCTGATCGATATCGCAAGAGTTTGAGTGGAAATTTTAGATGCAGTTGCAAAATTTCTTCAGAAGTTGGCAATGGTAAATATACAGACTGAGGTGTAAAGGTTTCCTCAATATGGTGTAATAGTGATGGTCATAAAGGTAACTATGAGTCGAAAGGTACACGTTCATTGCCTGAAAAAAAAAAGAAAAAAAAAAGTGAGAGAGAGAGAGAGAGAGAGAGAGAGAATGCTATCATAATGTTTTGTTGAAGCTGTGTCGCTGGCAGAATCGCTCTGATCTGAAAAACTGGTGATACGACTATCATACTTACGAAGAATGTAAGCCGAGTAAGAAACATTATTTATTGAGGAGTGAGTACTAAAATGATCATCAACAACAGCAGAAGAAAATGTGGACTAAGCATCTGTATCTGACGTGAGCCCTGACGGATCTGAACGAGATACATTATCAACAGAGGTGAGATTATCTTCTAGTGTGCCAAGTACATAAGTGTGTAACGTAACTGGCAGTGGCGGCTGGTGCTTCAAATCACTGGGGATTCACCCCTCTCCCCATCTACTACTAGCTCGACGTCCAAAGAGACACCTCTGGAAAGCATTCCGGTTGCCTCCCTCCCGTCTTTTAGATATATTTTCGTTGAAAGATCTGCAGAACGTCTTACCTTGGTTTGTTTGCACTTGCTTCAACTAGAGCTGTGATGTCAGCCTAGAAAGCTTCTTTATTTCACACTTTTGTTCCAAGCTTAAAGCTGAGTATGTGTTTCTAAAAGATACCGAACGTTGTTCATTTTTCTTTGATAATAAACACCAAGAACAAATTAATATGCACATGAACACTAAAACACAGTAGGTAACTCATTCCACTGTTAAGTGACTCTAACAAAATGAACCTATTACGATGAAGAGTCAAGCTACCTTTTGGTCACGTGACACTGTAAGCAGCACCCCCTCCTAACTTTACGCAAGCTCAAAAGCTGCACTCCCCTGCATCTTTTGAAACAAGTATTTGTTATAACGAATACTACTAATGACATTTACTCTCAAAATCGACAAATTTGCTAAAACGACCAAAGATATGTGACAAGTAACAACACAATAGTCATTTTTGTTCCCGTATCTGTTTAAAAGACGATTGGGTTTAAAAAATATTGCTTGCAGTCAGTCTCGAATTCACAACCTTTGAGACTGCAGAGCGAAGCCGCTAAAGCACGGCTGTTCTTGCTATTTTAAACGTAGTGACTTCGATATTATTCTTGATCGGATCTTCTGAAGGCTTTTACAGTTGATGCGTCTTTAATTTATAGTTATATTTTACGCAATGTGACGTGTTTCTGATGATTCTTAAATGCTCCAAAAACGAATCTGAAGGGCGGATGTTGTCGTAATGCAGTAGCTCCATTGTATCTGCTTCGGGACCATTCGTGAGGAAACCTTTGCACCTCAGTCTGTATGTTTACCATTGCCAACTTCTGATTAATATTAACTATCACGTAATTCCAATTACTGCTCGACCGCCTTCTCGCAGCCAGTAGGCTGAAACATCTAATAAAAACGACCAAAACACAAATATTCCCCACACCTTGCACAAAACCACAAAGACATATTGCCGCGTACACATGTTGTGCGAGATATCGTTCGTGGAGAACATACCAGATTTATATTTTTTGTGACAGGTCTATCAGATACTAATTTTGATCCATACCAAAAGTATAAAAGCTTATCGTCAAAGATAGATGAGGACAACTGATTATGGACCAAGGCATAAATTTTAATAGCATCTGTTCTATCATTGTACTATGGCATAAATTTGAAGTCTTGAAATATACTTCTAACCTGTCGGAACAAATAAACGTCACAAGATTGACAATATAAAGCTGAATTTCAGTGGTATCACTTTAATAGAATAGGTTAAAAGTAGGCCACTGTACGTAATTAAAGCTTAATTCTGGTAGGAGGTAGCCAGATAAGAGTTTACTGTTATGAAAAAGCTTAATTTTAGCAGTATAAGTAGCAATAAGGTCCGTGTGAACTATCGTCTACTCCCTGCTGCAAAACCTTGTTCCCTGGCCCACATTGGCAACTGACTTTGGTCAAATTACTCTAATAACAGGACGTTAACGATACAGTGACCAATATACGTAACAGCTCACACGAAATTACACACAGGAATTAATAAACAAACTACCACAATTAAAGTTATTTCATAAAGGTGGCTATGGAGACATTTATGGAGCAACGGAACTTAAACTGCTAGTGGTCGAGTAGCCAGGAGCAGGAGTCTATCCCAGCTCCAACATCAATGTTAAAAGCGGCCTTTCCCCTCGACCCTCCCTGCCGCGGGAACACCCATATGCTGTCTCCTGGGGATTCAGAAGAGAATTCGCACCTCATCAGCGCATGCGCATTTCAACTCTGTGTCCACTGCCTCCTATATTAAGCAGCGACGCTACGACTCGTATACGTGCTGCCTCCGAGACGTAAAACATTTCTCGTGCTTCGAATGTGCATATAAAATGATGTAGAAAAACCAAGCGAAGAATGATAATTTAAAAACACGTTTTATTTATTTCATTACTTTTATTTTTCACGATGAGTTTTTTTCTAGTGGTGCACTGAACCAGTGTACACACAGGACGCGCCGGCACTGGTAACTCGTACGTCTTCTTTCTTAAAATTAGAGAATACACTTCCATGTTTTTCAAATAGCTGGAGTAAATTAAGGATAGAATTAGCAAATTGCAAGTTAGTACCACATTGTTGTACTGAAACTGTGTAAGTGAAAAAATTATCATTCTGATCAGAAAAACTATCAGTTTCGTGTCTGCCTTAAGTACCATAGATCTGAGTGAAAAACTTTATCTAGTAAATCATTATCACTGTCTTGGACAGCGAGCACAATCTTTGGCATAACTGTAGCTTTATTGAAACGGGAAACATTATCTACTAAACTGGCGATATTGTCTAAGATACAAAGCATAGTGTTTGACGACAGGCGAAAGCCTTGATTTCAATTTGTGACAGATGTTTTGTAATAAACACAAACCAAACAAGGTTACTATGAACGTATTGACAGATCGAGATGAGAAGACCGCGTTAGATGCAGTTGGTAGTATGAACAAAGTTACACACTCGTACGCTGCGCAGTATTCTATCACAACAAAAGGTATTCTAGTATCTGCAAGAACCTATTGGAAAATTCAGTGTATATGTCTCGCTAGAATTTGAAGACTTCATATAGAATTTGAAAATGTTTTCGTCACATGCCCAAAATCTGGAAAGATGACCTGCGAACTGCATCAATTATATTTGGATCATGTTCTGAAACCTTATGTGCAGAAAAATAAATTTTTATTGATGCCTGATTCATGGGTTGTGCAAACCGACTCATCGATGAAGACTATCAATCGACCCTGAAAGACGACCGTCTTTCGTCTTCCATATATATTTTTTTTATAAAATTGTAATTTATATGATGTAGCTAGGATAGCAGTTTGTTAAATTAGAACCCCACTCTATCCAAGGCATGAGGAATAGCATTTTATTTCATGTTTTAAAATATTAGTTTCTGAAATGTTAGTTAATATTGCTAGGATTTTGTTATTTTAATTATTTATTATTGTGGTTATGAATGTGGGAATAAGTACGGCTTCTCCGCTACGCCACTGTCCCTGTGAGAATGTGTACTAGTTTTACTTTTAAGTGGATGTGCGAGAATCTAATGGCTGTCTGAATGTGGGTAGTAATAGCTCGCTTTGCATGGGTCTCTCTGTCTGAATGTGGGTAGTAATAGCTCGCTTTGCGTGGGTCTCTCTGGCTCGGAGTCGATAGTTAGTTGTTATCAACCCCTGCCTCTGATGCGGCCAAAGAGATTTCTACACCCTTTGGTTACAAGCTAGTCGACGAGCCTTCTCCAGGGCGAGTCTCACGATCTTCTCTCCCCCACCACCGTTGTTCCCATGCCTTTCCCAGTTTCCGGTAGCTTTCCTGCGCCTCCTGGCCGCCAGGTCTTCACTTTGTGCTTGGACCATGGTGAGGTAAGGTTGGTTTTGCTCTTGTTCCTGCGGAGATGGTAGCATTTTGTAGTCTAGCATGTTTAACTTAGACTTCTGAACTTATATTCATTTTTTGGAATATTCCTTCCGATCGGATTAAGGAAAGGCAAACGTACATTTTTAGCGTTTGTAGATTTGGAGAAAGCATTTGACAATGTTGACTGGAATACACTGTTTCAAATTCTGAAGTCAGCAGGGGTAAAATATAGGGTTGCTGTTTTGGTCTTCAGTCCGGAGACTGGTTTGATGCAGCTCTCCACCCTACTCTATCCTGAGCAAGCCTTTTCATCTCCTCATAAGAACAGCAACCCACATCCACTTGAATCTGCTTACTATACGCGTCTCTTGGTCTCCCTCTGCAATTTTTACCCCACACACTTCCCTCCAATGCTAAATTTACGATTCCCTGATGTCTAAGTATGTGTCTTACCAAACGATCCCTTCTTTTAGTTAGGGTATGCCAAAAATTTCCTTTTCTCGCCAATTCTGTTCAGTACCTCTTCATTAGTTATGCGATCCACCCACCTAATCTTCAGCATTCTTCTGTAGCACCACATTTCAAAAGCCTCTATTCTCTTCCTGTCTGCACTGCTTATCGTCCATGTTTCACATCCGTACAAGGCAACACTCCACACAAATGCCTTCAGAAAAGACTTCCTTACACTTAAATTAATATTCGATGTTAGCAAATTTCTCTTTTTCAAAAATGCTTTTCTTCCCATTGCCATTCAGTATTTTATATCCTCTGTACTGCGACCATCGCATGTTATTTTACTACCCAAGTAACAAAACTCATCTAACACCTTCATTGTTTCGTTACCTCATCTAATTCCTTCAGCATCGCCTGATTTTCTAAGACCGCATTCCATTATTTTTGTTTTGCTCTTGTTAATGTTCATTTTATACGCTCTCTTCAACATACTGTTCATTCCATTCAACTGCTCTTCCAGGTCGTTCGCTGTCTCTGACAGAATTACAATGTCATCAGCAAAACGCAATGTTTTTATTTCTTCCCCCTATACTTTAATCCCTATTCCAAATTTTTCCTTGCTTTCCTTCACCACCTGCTCAATGTACAAATTGAATAACATCGGAGAAAGGCTATAACCTTGTCTTACTCCCTTCCCAACTGATGCTTCCCTTTCATGCCCTTCGAGTCTAATAACTGCGGTCTGGCTTTTTCTGAAGGCATTTGTGTGGAGTGAAACATGGACGATAAGCAGTGCGGACAAGAAGAGAATAGAGGCTTTTGAAATATGGTGCTACAGAAGAATGCTGAAGATTAGGTGGTTATATCGCATAACTAATGAAGAGGTACTGAACAGAAATGGCGAGAAAAGGATTTTTGGCATACCCTGACTAAAAGAAGGGATCGCTTGGTAGGACACATTCTTAGACATCGAGGAATCGTAAATTTAGCATTGGAGGGAAGTGTGTGGGGTAAAAATCGCAGAGGGAGACCAAGAGACGCGTATAGTACGCAGATTCAAGTGGATGTGGGTTGCCGTTCTTATGAGGAGATGAAAAGTCTTGCTCAGGATAGAGTAGGGTGGAGAGCTGCATCAAACCAGTCTCCGGACTGAAGACCATAACAACAACATTCTCCACGAACGATATCTCGGACAACTTGTGTATGCGGCAATATGTTGTTCTTGTGTTGTGCATGGTGTGAGGAATATTTGTGTTTTGGTCGTTTTTATAAGAAGTTTTAGCCTACTGGCTGTGAGAAGGCAGACGAATAGATGAGCAGTAATTGGAATTACGTAATAATATTAATCACACTTCCCGGTGCTGTATTTGAAAATAAAGGAAGAAAAGGTATTACAATTGAGAATATTACCAAACACATCGAAAACCAATGTAAAAAAATATCGCCATTATGGAGTTTGAACCTGGATCCGCGGTGTGACAGGCCTAAACCCTGGTCCGTCTTGATTTTATTCATCGGGTTGTTCGATCCGTTGCGGATGGTTGTTCGTGATCGAGATTAGTTAAGAAAAAAAAATTAAAAAGTTACTCGAACGCCAGTAACTTCTGATCCTGCATCTTCTTAATATAAATAAGAATTGAGGTGTTTGTGGTTACATTTCACTCTGCAACCAAATCTACACATCGCAAACGAATAGTCTTTGTATGTGGTAGTGGATATCACTGTGGTGGTAGATATGGGAGTTGAAAGTTTATTCAAAATTCTACGTGTGGGTGTCAATATTTTGCTCTTCAGTAAAACTTACACAAAGGAGATGAAAGATGTAGTTGTAGTACAAATTCTTTCGTTGCACACCGCAGCAGTTCTGTGTTGATAGCTATAAGAGGGTGGAAGATATAGTGGTTGAAAGTTGTCAGCTTATATAAAATTTGGACTGGAGACCAGAGGTGATACTATAATAGCAAAGAGGTTATATACAGCGAAACGTGACGCATATTCTTGTTTCTCTGCTAGAAGCGTAGCGAACAAAGAAAAATAAGTGCATATTTCAGTTTGAAAAGTAAAAAGCAAGAAAGATTCCAAAGCGAAAGAAAGAAATTTCACGTTCTCGATCCGTTTCTAGAAGACAGAAAACGACGCTGAAAGGTGAGATTTTTTCGATATTCCCATCCCTAAGAGAGTTAAATAGGGGATGAACGTTTTTTATTGGAATTTTAAAAAGAATTGTTTCGATATTTATAAATTCTACGAATAAGCGGTCAAAAGAAAATGTTTTAAGGGTGCTAATAAGACTATTTTGATGCTAGAATAGCGAAAAATTTGGTTTTGGGATCATTGTTAGAATTTTAAAAAATATGTTTCGGAATGTTTTGAATTATGCCATCAGTGGTGCAATAGCGGGTGGCAAGTTGTATCTAAATAGTTCATTACGAAATCATTTTTAAAGCTAAATATATGAAATTATATATTTATAAGTAGAAGCAACCAGAAATCATTTTTAAAGCTAAATGTATGAAATTATATATTTATAAGTAGAAGCAACTAAATAAGACCATACAGTCTACGCGTGCGAATCAGCAGGAATTAAGCTGGTAAATTAATAAAAAATTGTCATCCTTAGACGATCCTTCGATGTATAGCATTGAAAATGCGATTTTAAATCAACTTTGACCTTGAGTTTCTGAAAAACTACAGAGTTTCTGGCAAAATACCGAAACTAGTGGGTTTTTTGCCAACATAGAACGCCCGTGTAAAAGTCGATCGAAATCGGTGACATGCGTGTCAGACCCACTCCTTAATAGTCCAAGGAATATTTATTAGTCGACACGTCAATGTGCTATACATTGTACTACTTCTTGGTAACTGCCGAAGTGTCTTAAATATTCCTATCAGAGAGACATTGCACAGCATACTCTGTCCTTCATTATTCAAATATACCCTATATTAAAATTCCATTGTCTGTGTACCCTGCGCGTAATAATCAGACATGTAATGGCACTGGTGTGTCTTGGTACATTACAAAGACACGGCCGCTTTGCTTCTCCTTCCTTCCCAAAGCTATCGAGCATGTGATTAATCTTTCTATCTACCATCCAGATTTGGTCGGAGGCGTGTCTGAATCCCCGCCTTCTGGAATGCAAATCCAGTTTATGTACCACTGCGCCTGCACCTTAGTCAGCATTAAAATCAATCCTGAGTATGATGTCTTAATGAGACGATAAATAAATATGAATGCCACAAATAAAACTACAGGAAAAAAAACATTGCGAATAATGGTCATTTTGTAAATCTAGACTCAGAAGGAGAGCACGACTACTAGTCATCGCTGAGTTCGTATAAAATTAGGTAAATGTAGGGCGTGGTGAGAGAAGAAGGTGCCCCAAGTGGGAACTCCAGATGGCCAAGCGTTTAGGAAATATAAGTACGTTTGTTACGGATCTATCACCATATGATCTTATCCCTCCCTGTGACGGCGTGTTCAGGAAGCGGTGTTTGGCTCGCGGTTTCAACTCTGCCGCCGGGCGTCGTGGCTAAACGCTCTCTGTAATAAGAAAGCTGAGCCGGATATTCAACGAACCAACCAAGAACGAATTGAATCAACGACCGAAAAAAAAAAAAAATTCCAAATTAATTACAGCACGCACAGAGGCATTTAAAGTCATTCTCCCCACGCTCAATGCGTGAATGAAATGGGGGGAAAAATCTCAATAACCAGTACAGTGGGACGTACCCTCTGACATGCACTTCACAATGTTTTGCAGACTATTGATATAGATGTAGATTGACGTCACAGTTACCGGCAACATCATCAGCGCCACCGTTCACAACTACAAGTTTTCAAGATAATATGCTTGTTTTAAATAATGAATTCCCTTACTGATGTTGTGAACATATAAATAAAAAATTGCATATATGATGTTGCCATTAATTGTGATGTTAGTAGCATAGGCATTGACGAGGGGCAAAAAAATTTGCAACCGGACGGGATCGAACCCATAAACCTTTCAATAAAAATCCAATTTGTGACCGCTGATCCAAACACCGCTTTCTAAACAGACTATCCCGTGCAGTTGATTATGTGCATATGATGATAGATCCGTATCAAACTACATTTTATTTCCTAAACGCTTAGTCATATGGAGTTCCCACTTGGGACACTTTTATATCTCACCACGCCCTACATGTACCATAAATTTGGACGAATTCGGCGATTACAAGTAGGCGTCCTCTAGTTGTGAAATGGCACATTGTACCGTAGTTTCGTGGCGTGCAAGTATTACACTGTTTGAGTTCCTAGACAAAAGTGTTACCAAAACGAGCACCACTCCCTTAAATTTTATTAGAACTGCCTGAGAACGAGTTTTTTTAACGGCTTTCATTAATGCAGTTTCAAACTTCATTGCCACTATAGGTTCGTTCAAAGAGATGCAGGGCTGCAGCTTTCTGCAGCAACAAAGCAGGTACTACCGCGCATGCGCGGTACCGATGACGTCAGTCAGACTGCAGGAGGAAATTTTCCCTGCAGCTCATGCAGCCCGGAAGCTGCAGCCGGGAGCTTGCTTGAACAGCTGGTAGGCTGCAGGAAGCTGCAGGATTGCTCTTTGAACCCGAATTTCCGTACTGCGCATCCCCGGTAGCAGCCCTGCAGCTTTTTGAACGAACCTTATAATGTCAATGAAGAGCCGCAGTGCTGCAACTTCCTGCAGCAGCAAAGCACGCACTTCCGCGTATGCGCGGTACCGATGACGTCATCAGGCTGCAGCAGGAAATTTTTCCTGCAGCTCATGCAGTCCAGAAGCTGCAGGACACTGCAGCCGGGAGCTTCTTTGAACAGCCGGTGGCTGCAGCATGAACACGAATATCCGTACTGCGCATGTGCGGTAGCAGCCCTGCAGCTCTTTGAACAAACCCTATGAGTCAGTCACTAGAGGTTTGTTCCAGCAGCTGCCAGACTGCTTGACGCGTATGAGCGACGCTGAAATTGTGTTCCAGCAGCGCCTTCTCCTGCTTCTGGCTACTTGGAGTGTGGCTGTTTGGTGTTCCAGCAGATGCCGCATCCAGACGCTACCCGGAAAACTATTTCAGGCGCGGTCAAGCTGCCAATTTGCGCATGCGCAGAAAGGTCTGAGTTAGAGAGGGGGTAGCCATCACGTGATACGTGTGTGTTTGTAGCGTGTTTTTAGATTATTTCGAAGTCACTGCAATCCCACTTAAGATCAGATATTTCTCATTTACACTTCTTCGTTATTGGGAAGGAAAGTATTTTAATTATTCCTTTAAACTCACCTTCCCCTGCAGCCAGAAACAGTGCAAAAAGCGTCCCAGCAGTGCAAAGGTTCGTTCAAAGAGCTGCAGGACTGCAGCTTCCTGCAGCAACAAAGCAGACACTACCGCGCATGCGCGGTATCGATGACGGCAGTCAGGCTGCAGGAGGAAATTTTCCCTGCAGCTCATGTAGACAGCAAGCTACAGGACGCTGCAGCCGGGAGCTCCCTTGAACAGCCAGTAGGCTTCAGGAAGCTGCTGGATTGCTCTTTGAACACGAATTTCCGTACTGCGCATGCGCGGTTGCAGCCCTGCAGCTCTTTGAACGAACCCCAAGTATCAAGCAAGTGTTTTTACGTCATAGTAGCAGCGCATGCGCAGTAATACCTGTTTCTTAGCGCTTGGACTACGCGTCTGGCAGCTGCTAAAACGGACCTTAGTGCGCTTCTATTGTGAGCCTACCACCAGAGGGCGTTGAGAGAGCCGTTGTTTTCCGTGGCACACTGTAGCAGCAAGCGGCGGACCGGAAGGAGCTAAGCGAACAGTACTGCAGCGTGACGGTACGTCCCTCGCAAACTGTTTTTGCAAAGTTAACAGGACGACTGACAATTTTGTTTGAAGGTTTCTCTAACTTAAATGAGTAACGAATATTTAAACGTTACTCGTCGGGAGTGCGAAGTGCCGTTCTACGTTGTCACATCGTTCGCACATTTTGCGTGTGTACAAAAAGCTCAAACGGATTCGTTGGAGAACGGCATTTCCTGAATGGAGTATGGGAATTGCCGTCCTCCTGTGCCTCGTACAATTTCTTATCCTCGACCAAATGTATTTTATATACTCCTGATCGACTCAAATTTCGTTTGCAAATGTCCCTTTTACGTCGCACAGTCCTCGTACACGGAACTCTATACTCGCTACCCTTCGAAAACATCTCGCTGTTGTGAAATTATTCCTGGATCGGTAAGCTGTTCGTAGCCTTGATGGTTTGCTTGGAAGTGCATACTACTATGAATTCTTTCATGCACTTCGGTAATCCACTACTTTTAAAGCTATTTGTCTAGCTTGAAAGTAAGTAGCGCAGATTTTAGAGTTCAGTGTAGGTCAGTTTTGTTTGAGGTAAGCTATGTTACGTGACAGGAATTCTCGCTTACGTAATATTGTTTTTGTCAATATGGGTGGTTTTTTCTAATGTGATCGTTCTTTGACAAAGTAGGCATTGCTTTTTCGTTGAAATGGGTATTCCCGTCTGGGCAAAGCCATTTTTCAAATTTCGCTGTTAGTTTTTTTAATTATCGTGTTTACCTTCATATTTCTTACTTTTTGTGAAACTTTCTTCCTTTTTGCAAATTTATTCTCAAGTATTTTGCCAGTTTTTCGCAATTTAAGTTTTTATACTTCATTATGCCTCTTTTTAGATTTCTCTTTCTGTACCTATTTTCGGATTCGATATACCTTATTTCCAAATTAGATAAATTTGTCAAATTTACAGTTTGACTCGTTTAGTTTTCCCACATCTACATAAAAGGTCTGCAAGTCATACTGAAATGCATTAAAGACGCTTTATAACTCTCGATATATCGAGTCTGTAACAGCTCACGGGAAAAGAGGCGATTCTACCCATCAGCTTTGATCTATGACGTCATCGCAACGAGGTAGTTATGAGGTGCGTACGTGTTTGTGGAAGACGTATGTGGTGGCTGATTTAAAGAGGATTGTTTAAAACCGAACAGATTTTAGAGTAATATTTTATTTTTAACAATTTTATATATCAGCCAAACGGTTGCGTAGTTTTAAGGTACATGACCTAGGTTTCGTTGTCGATGGGGACAACATCAGAAGAATAAGAAAGTTACATGAAACACATGACGCCAAAAATATTAAGAGCATGTTTTTCATGTAATTGTTTTTATTCTTCTGACGTTGTCCCTAGTGACAACGAAACCTAGGTTAAGTAGCCCAAAAGTACGCAACCGGTTGGCTGATATATAAAATTGTTTAACATATTTGGATTACGTTTGCTGTTAACAGCTATGTTCAAAATTATTTTGTTCAAAAAGTGATCTGAAACTTCCTTCTGATATGGTGTAGGTTAGGTTAGTTTTTTTTGTTGCATTTTAGCGCCGAAGACGCAAAGTTTTGAGCTGAGACATGTGATCGATGGTACATTGTAATTTACGATGATAACTACAGACTATGTATAATACAGAAGTATTAAGATATCCTGTATAAGGGTTTTCAAACTTGTCAAGTAGACGAGTGGAATCGCGTCGTAAAATATTGCCCCTCAATCATTTTCTCGTGCATCATTTCTGTGACTCTCGACCCAACATCGCGATAATACAAAACGAATTGCCCTTCTCTGAACTTTCTCTAAATTGGCGATCCCATAGTGCGCAGCAATACTGCAAAATAAGACACGTAAGTGTGGTGTAGGCTTTTTCTTTAGTAGTAATTTGCTTCTTTTGTGTTCTGCCAATGAAAAGTAGTCTTTGGCTGGCCTTTCCTTTTTGTTTTCTTACTAATTTAAATTGTTCGTAATTAACTACAAAGTATTTAGTTCAATTTACGGCCTGTAGCTTTGACTTATGTTATATGAAGTATAAAGTATTTATTTTATTGGTCATGTGGATGACTCCACACTTCATTAAGCTAATTGCTAATCGTTTGTCGTTAATTGCGGTGTTATTTTTTACTTAACATGATAGTTCGTTACATGATATTACTGTCATTAGAATATCGTACGTGAACGAAAGCATTGAAGGGGTGGGGGGGTGGGGAGGGAAATGTTATTTCGGCATTCAAATGTAGCAGTTACGAATATTTAGACTTCCGTCTTGGGATTTATAACATTTGAGAGGCAAAGCGGCAAAATAGTAAATTAATTTTTTGCTGAAAATGTATTTCCCGTTATTTTCCGTATTATAGTAACCGCGAAATTTTTTGGCCCTTGTCACAGGTTCAAGATATGTAGCAAAGTTTCATTACGAAACTTGTTGATTAGCTAATACAAGTTCCGTTAATTTATCCGAAAATTCGGGTTTAAATACGAAAACATAATACTCCCTATGTTGCAGTATCTTTGCCGCAATCTCGTCTTCGCAGCCTAACAGTTGCCTTTACTGTGACAGACCTTGGACATCGCGGCAGATGAGAATCACTTGGAGAAAGTTTTTAAGGGGGGCGCCGGCATTACAATCACTGTAGAGTCAATCTTCAGAAATGGTTACATTTAATAAAGCTTTAGCATCTTTCACGCGTCGGTCTGTTTTTCGTCCTGTTTGGTCGTAATTCGTAAAATGTCTTACTTCCCGCAGTTACGTAGTGTTAAGTCATGGAGTTTTCCCTCAGAATATGCTATGTTTGAGTAATCGGTACTCCCACAGCTAGAGCGTCATTTTGTTATGAAGTTCGTCACTGATTGCTAAAAGCTGAAACTAGCACGAGTTACCAAGCACCATGCATCAATAAGATACTGTGCGTCACGTCATCATACTGAAACTGAGGCCAACGACAAAGGCCGTGGCTCGCACCTCACGTGATCGAGGCCGGAACCGCTGCGATCGCTAGCTAATTGGCCGGCTGTTGGAGCACAGCCCACATTTTTTTTCTAGTTTGCCGAAGAGTGATCGCCTTTTGCGAATTTTACTTCTGGGGTGACCGGTAGGAATGGGTTTTCGCTTTATTTTTGATCACTTCAAAGGTGCTTGGGCACTTATATTGGGTCCTTAAAGCCCTTTGTTGGGTGTAGTTAATTTCGTACGGTTATATTATGTTGGGGTGTCATGCTGCAAGGGGTGTTTAGTCCATCAGGATTCAGTGTGCGTCATTATGGTGGCCGTTGTTGTAGAAGGCTCCTTGGCAGTCAGTGTTTGTGCCAGGATCTGGGTTCTGCTACACCGACGGTGGCAAGTTGTGTTGTTCCCCGATGTATGTCGAGTTTCGTGAATATTCTCGTGGCCTGTTCCGGATTTTGTCCTGTATGTAGGGCTCTCTCGTGATGGCGTGTATGTCCCTCGTTCGTGTCCATCGTGGGACGCCCAGACTCCATTTCAGGCATCTGTTCTGGATCAGTTGAAGCGTCTAAATATTCGTGGAGCAGGTGGTCCCCCAGAATGTTGACCCATAAAGTAGAGATGGTTGGACAGTCGCCCGGTATAGTCGGAGCTTGGTGGACGGGCATCAGCCATCTTAATGGTGGCGTGCTTCTTCTCACGGACGTGTGGTGTTAAGGTCATGGCCTTGCCTGTATCACCCTCAGGTATTTGACTTGTGTCGACCAGGGGATGGGGTGATTATTGATTGTGAGTTGGGTTCGCAGTTCAGGCCTTTTCTTGGTGAAGAGGATGGCAGCTGTCTTCGTTGGGTTAAGCGTGATTTTGTTGGCCTTAGCCCAGACTTCAGTGATACGCAGTTGGCGCTGCATCCTGTTGAGTTGGTCTATAATACGCCACGAGGTGAGGAACGCTTATCTGCGTATAAGCTAGTATCGACGAGGCGGATTGTCGGGATGTCATTAATATAGACATTGAAAAGTATCTGTGAGATCACCGAGCCCTGGGGATGCCCGCAGTGATAGTTTTCAGTACAGACTTTTTCCCATCTATTTGGACGAAAAGCCGTCGGTCCTGTAGAAAACTGAGCTTCACATAGCAGTCTGGAGCGGGAGTACGGTCTAGTAGCTTGACAATGAGCCGGTTTCTCCACTGTCACAAGCTTTTTCGATATCCAGAAACACTCCGATGGTTGAGTTGCTTCTGTTTAGGTTGAGTTGGATTTGCTCCGTTATCCGGAACTCCTCGACTCGAAGGTGGATGTAGTGTTCTTCTTGGGAGTCTACGTCATCTTGTGGAGGGGTGGCAGTAATTTGATGTTCGTAGACTGGCGTAGAGCTCCGCTTGTGCCAGCGGATCAAAGATTAGGCCGTCAGGACCCTGGATGGCCCGTTTTGGTTGTCGGGGTTGCCATAGCGCCCATACAAGGTTCCACTCTTGTGTTCAACACCATAGAGGCCATCTTTGTCTCTCAAAGCTCTTGTCGCCATTCCTCGGCCCCCTTCCGTAAATTTGTGGAGAGCCTGTGCATTCGTCGTCGATCTTCCGGTTTGCGGAAGCGTTGCCAGCGTCTCATGTGGGCATTCCGTAGCCGTTTCAACGCTTCCAAGTGCGGAGGGAATGGATCGTAACGGTGGTCTGCAAGGAAGATTGTGGTCGTCGCGTGGCGTGCTGCCCTCTGGATTTTGCATGTAAGAACATCCACAGCAACGTCTATGTCCGCAATACAAGTAATCGGTTGAGTTGGACGGACGTTATCAAAATAGGTGGCGAAGTGATCCCAATTAACTGTTCTGGTACTCAGGGATGGGACGGATAGTCCTTGTTCGATGATTCCCAGCACAGGAAGGTGATCAGACGAAAGATCGTTGATCGTCTTCAATTGCAGGTTGGTGTGGAATATTTGAGGATAGCTATATCCAGGACGTAAGCTTCTTGTGGAGCGTGGTCGTGAGGTCCGTGCACTGAAATTTGCAGTTCATTTTCTAGTCGTAGAGCTGTTGACCTTTCGGATTATTATGGCGGGAGTGCCAAGATGCATGTTTGGCATTGAGATCGCCACCGACGATGACCTTGTCAAACCCGTCAAAGATCGCGTGAAGGTCCTCGACCACCAGCGGTTGTTTGGGGCTGATGCTGCCACCAGTGTCACTTTCCCTCTCGCTGTCCGAATAATGACAGTTGCTGTTCGTACAGTTCAAAATAGGCCTGGTGGGGATTCATTGTGTCTTAGGCCGGGACCTGAGGCAAGGTGCTCGTCTGCTAATTGATAGTGTTTCTTGCTTCTAACCACCTCAATAAAAGACATCAATGTCAGATTTATTTTAAACCGACTGCAACGTATACCACTATCCATAACCCCTCTTGCCACCACATAGCAAAGAAGATGGCCACATTCCGATACAAAATCAACAGAGCAGTCCAATTACGTTTTTTTGAAGAAAAATTCAAATACGTAACTAATTTCGTAAAACAAATAGCTTTTGAAAATTGCTACAATTCTATAATACACACTGAGTCACTCAATGAGAAAATACATAAAAACTACACAATCCCAGTCACAAGCAACAATTAATACGACTGCCAATATCTTCAATCCAAAAGTATAAACGCATCCTTCAAAACAGATAACAAAGTGGCCGAATGATTTCTTTAAAAGCAACACAAGAAACCCACTACGTGTCACAGCTGTGTAAAAAAATTTGTCTAGATTGTGACTGATATCACATAGGCCTGACCGGTAAATAAGAGATCAGTTTCAAGGAACATATGGCAGCTCTATAAAATTAAATACCAAACAATTCCAAGATAGGTGTATATACCTATGTGTGTTTGTATGTCCTCTGTGTTCATAAATCATTCATTCCATTGCAATGAAACTTTGAAGTATTGAACGTACGCCCACGAAGGTTCTTGACCCAAAGAGCACGACACACAGCTCAGGGGATATGACGTCATAAATTGAGAGGCCACCGCTTGAGAATACCCAGATTTATGCGTCAATTATTGGAAAATGGGAGTAGTTAAGGAACTGCAACAAAGTTTGCATGTAATTTCGGAAGTTTATGAAGCGTTTTGTAACTGACCCCCCATACGTACACAAAATGATGAAACAAAAGTTTACCGCTCACTACAGGTTCGCTGTAGATGCCGTGAAACTGTCACATCAGGCATGATCTTGTATCAGATAAAGTTAGCATTACAGATTTGCATGTTACTTTTTATTTTTGTCGATAAGTCTCCCTTAATTCTCTTGCATCCAAAATTAAGCAATGTTTTCTTAATCTCTATGTATATAAAAAGCGAAAGGACAATCACTCACTGACTAGACACGAAATCTCGCAAACTATTTAACCTATGAAGCTGAAATTTGGCAGGAATGTAGTTTATAGGTAGAAAACGTCAGCTAAGAAAGTATTTTGTGATAAGTGCATGGCGGAGCATACTTCTCCTACAGACTCACGAAATTTCGCACACTTGACCTTAGAAACAAGGTCATCGTATGTCTTAAGTTTCATACGGTACATGGGGCAGAGTACTTTGCATCATAAAAATGGATCCCTAAATAACTTGGTCGCGCCATAACTTGAGAACTGCTCGACCGATTTCGCAGATGATCTTTTTTAGTTATTCTGAGAACAAGGGTTTTATGAAATGAAACTGGAATAGATGAGAACAACAAAGTGAATTTCTCAATGCATGAATTTCTATTGCATGGAAACCTTTAATTTTGTTCCGATATTGGTGAAATTTTGCATAAACAAGAGGAATATCACTGTCTGTATAAGATTTCGTTTGGTGCATGGTGGAGGGTACTTAACTTACGGAATTTTACAAAATGCATAGTTTTGGTTCAATCTTCACGAGTTTTTGCACACATGACCTTTAAAGCAAGAGGATGATCACTGGGTACATAAATGTTTGTGTGGGACATGGGAGAGAGGGTACCTTTCAGAAAACTTTGGCGAGAGACAAAAGATCGGAAGATGGAAACGAACAGAGATGGGAGAGAAAGAGGTGGATGCAGATAGAGGGGGAGGGACGGGGTGTGGGCTACGAGAGTGTAGGATAATCAAACACCCTGACAACACCGGGTTTACAGCCAGTAGTCAATATCTTATACCAAAACAAATTTGTCTGTGAAGAACATAAAAACACTAAGAACATTCTGGAACACAGTGTACAACGTGTTCGTATTCCCAAACTCAGCACAACGTTACATAAGACGAATAGTTTGCTTGTGTTTTGACCAAGGCCCGGATTTTAATTACCTAAAAAAACAGTGAAATATGCAAGCATTTATGACCTAAAACTTATATAAATGACCTTAAAAATAAAATATGACTTAATAGAAGTTTATTTCATACATTCTTGTTTATTTTATTTACCATAAAATAATACAAAATACCCTTCTCAAAATATTGTCAGTATAGTTCTTTCTTTCTGTAGGGTTCGAGGCTAATTAACACCAATTTTTTAATCGTTTGAATCTTTTCTTTTCTAAACACAAAGAACAGTGAACAGGAGATCTATCGAAACAGTAAAACAATATTTTTATTTCTGCACACAAATTATTTAAAGCACTTTACATTATTTAATACCATCTGTTAATCTTCAGTATCTGCAAATTTGCACTGGATCACAAGGTGCATTTTCAGGTTTTCCATTGTCAAAGATATACGGTTGTCGCAGAGGATAGTTTTGTACCTGGAAAAGCTTCTCTCCACTTCACAAGACGACACTGGAGCGTGTTTGAAGGCAGCCAGGTCACTACAGGTCAGCTTTGCTTCACTATCTTCAAATGTTACGGCATTCCCAGAAAGACTGTCACTAATTTTACACATTGTAGAATATCCAGGATTTCGTTGTAGAACACTGCAGTTTTCCACTTTGTTTGCCACATGACTACGGGATCGATCCACCTCACTCTGCTCATGTTGCACAATATTCAGGGCCTCATATAGCTGAGTGCCAACAGCTTCCAGTCGTTTGATGGCTTTTGATATCACTGAAAAATTGGCGTTGATGTATGCCAAGTTTCCAAACAATGTATCTGTAAATAAGTCTTTCACAGTTTTGATAGCACTTGATTCATCGCTATCAAGCTCACAGAAGATTGTCTTTATTTGGCTGTAGTTCGTGCAATAATAGTAGCATTAAGCCAAGAACCCCATCGGGTAAGAACAGGTTTAGGTGGGAGGGGTATTAAAGGTGCCTGTTCCTTGATTTTCTCACCCGTAGCGGAGCTTTTATATAGATTTTCTTGCCACAGGAAATTAATTTGTCCACCTCAGGGTAATTTGGTCGTACCTCTTCAGCAACTCTATGCAAAGAATATGCAAGGCAAGTGGCATACACCATACCTGGGTAGAGAATCTGAAGTCCTTTGGCTGCTTTAGCCATATATGAAGCGGCATCTGTTACAAGCAGTAGAACGTTGTCTCTCTTCACATAGAGTTGCCAGATTGAACTCGAGGCAGGCTCGGAGACCAGACGTGCCCCCCTCCCCCTTGGCCAATGACTCACCGACCCCCCCTCCCCCAACTGCGACCAACTCCCCCCCCCCCAACCACGATTACACGTGAATTCTAAAAAAAAAAAAAAAAAAAAAAAAAAAAAAAACTAATCATCTCCTCCCTCCCAACAAGTAAATGAGATAGTGCATATTCTGCACTTACACATACACTGATCAGTATCGACTTTTTGTAGCCACTCTTTATAATTTTCTTTCTGCAACCATTCTTCACGGAACGAACTTAAATATCGTCTCTTCATTTCACTGTTATTACTCACTAATCTGAGTTAATGTAAGCTTGTCTGTTCTCACACGATCCGAGTATTCCAAAAATTGCCGGTAAACTGTTAATAAACAATGAACGAACGAACACAAATAATAGACGTCGCCAGTTGACACGTTGCCGCAACAGTGTTTGCTTAATAATGCGCTAGCTGATTACTACCGACGCAACAATGAAAATTTTTCAGTGGAAAAACAGAAAAGTTGCGTTTTGTTGCAATACGAAATTGACATTTATATAAAGTTATTCATAATTACTAGAGGAGCCGGCCGGGAATCAGGATTGCCAAGTGTGGCGATTTTTCGCATTCTTAGCTATCTTTTTCTTATAATAGTAGCCATTCTAGCAGTCTGGCGACTGGCGATTACATTTGGCTATTAAAGGAATTAGTTGGCGACTGAATGGCTATTTTATTTTACTTCAAATATAACGAACGTAAAGCAATCACTCTTTAGACATTGTGTCAATGATACTGGCTATACTTCGGTAGAATGTTGGGGAAATGTAGTCAACCTACACAAGTTAGCACAAATGTTTTCAAGTATCATGGATGTGTGGGAGAATGTCACAGATGTACACAAACTCAACTCTTGAAGATGTATACTACCTCATTTACCCTACTTAGGATGGTTCAAGAACAGGCTTTAAATGATATCTCGAAGTATACTACAACACCGTATGTATGGCTCGCACTGAGGACATGAGGATAAGTTTATATAAATTACAGCATGCAAGGAGGCATTTAAACAGTATTTTTTCTGCGTTTCATACGACAACATAACAGAAATTCGTAACAACTGCTACTGTGAAGCGAGCCCTTTGCTACGCACTGCACAGTGGTTAATAATGGTTTACAGAGTATACTTGTCGGTGGAGAACACGCGATTTCCCAGTCGTTCTCATGACTGATTTTTCAGTGTGTAATGATGCATTATTACGAATCACAAAAAAGCACGAAATGCTTAGTGCATTATTATAAATTACCTCAACCCAATATGTTGAATTATTTTGTGTATATTAAAGAAATGTTTGAAAGATTCAATAACTCTATTTAACATCTGTAATTTTTTTTAAGAAGATGAACCTATGCATGAGAACATCTCTTGTGTAAGTTTGATAGAATGATTCTTGAACAGTTTTGTATTGTAATTTTTATAAGTTATGAAATTAATAAATGTGATAGTTAAATGTAACAATTTCCGAAGTCTCCCCATTATATTTACAATGTGAAAATATTTTGACTGCCCTCATTGTCAGTTGGTGTCTGGGTTCAGTTCTTGGATGGACTCTGATAAATGTTTCTGTAAAGTATGAGTTTCCTTGGAGAGTTCAGTCTGATGTCTGTGAATTTGCAGCATAATAATGTTAACAGATTAAAAGGTGCGATATTTGGCTATTTTTACTGATGAATAGATGGTTATATTTTGGCATTTTATTGATGAAAAGATGGTGATATTTTGGCTACTTTTTGTTTAAAATTAGGCGACAGAGCAACAGAAAAACCTGGCAACTTTGCCGGGAATGGCCCAGCGTACTGAGGCGTCTTGCCACGGTGCGCGAGGCTGCTCCCGCCAGAGGTTCGAATCTCCTCCCCCTAGGGCATGGACGTTGTGTTCGTCCTTAGTTTAAGTTACGTTAAGTTCGATGTAGATCGTCGCTACATGAGCATAGTACTTAAAAGTGTCGTAAAAGAAAGTTATGATGGTTACATACAAGCCCGGAGATGAGTCATTGGCCCGTAGACCCGGAGAATTCATTCCAAACCCGGGCACTCCGGGCGGCGCCCGGAGATCTGGCAACCCTATTTTCACACCATCCGGCCACAGTAGCTTCAGAGGGTTGTCAAACAAAATAGCAATCGTCGAATTGTTTACTCTTAGAGCGCTTCACAAGTTAGGAGGAAAATATCTCCAGGCCCATCAAGTTTTAGAACACCACCAACAACATTCGCAAAATACCGCCCACTAACATCCGTAGTTTCATCTATAGACAGCCAGATATTTTTCTCAGCAACAGTAATTCTTATTTTGTTGAGCACATCATTGTAGCATACCGATAAATAGTTCTTTCTCAGTGTGAATTCATCTGGAACTGGATGTGTTGTGTACTTCTCCAAGAACTGTCAGAAGCATGGATTCTTCAGCTTTTCCAGTGGCAGGACACCATCATCTTACACAAATCCTTGCAGACTGATTGCACGGTTGAAGATAGACCTGTCTGTTCAAATAACATTTGTCTGCTGCTATTTTCATCACTTCGTTTCACACAGTTGCTGTGTTTGGCAGTATTACAGTGTTGTTGCACATTAAAGCGCTTTTCTGCACTAACTTCACACAGTTTACAAAATAGTATTTTCCCATCAGTACTAAAGAACTTAATTCTCGCCGGCCGTGGTGGCCGAGCGCTCTGCGGCGCGGCAGTCAGTCTACACGGCCACTACGGTCGGGGGTTCGACGTCCTTAGTATTAGCTAGTTAATAAGTAGTAGTTTTAGGGACTGATGACCCCGTAGTTAAGTCCCATAAGCTCTACAAACATTTGATCATTTTCCAAATTCTAGAACAAATCCTCGCAACTTCGTTGTCTGAGCACTTTGCTTTAGGCATGATGATCAAGGCACAGGCTGTATTCAAACTGCTTACTGTGAAAACCTGCGCGACTGCGATTATTATTACGACAGAAGCCGCCTTTGTTGGCTTTGACAGCGTATTGTCGACTCCGCGCAACATTGTTTTATATTCGTGAAACGACTGTTGTGCTACACTGCTTTTCTACTAGTCCTGAGAAATAAAGCTCTGTACCTAATTTATCTGTTTCATAATATCACATTACATATTGTCTCATGAGCAACATATTCATTTTCTTATTCCTGTATCTCGAAAGGTAAAAGAGAAACAGTATTTGCATTTTGGCAAAATTTGGCGGAAATATGACCTGTTGTAATAAGTTATTCGCAGTATGACCTATTACTAAAATATGTTGAAATATGACTTTATATGTACACTTGAAATACATTTTTTCTACACAAAAAGGGCTAGATTTGTGTATAAATTGTTCTAAAATTCACCCTGAAGTTCAGATCTGAAGTGTCTCAAAAATGTACAAATTTTGCCTATCGATTGAATGTGTAGGATGCTGATATTTTTAATGCTGGTATGATTTGATTCATATAGATATTGGTAGATGATTCGCTACTGCTGATGCATTGTTATTTTATTTATTTATTTATTTATTGTTCTAAGTTCCTTGAAATGGAACTCGAATGATCTACCAGTCTAGTGTGGGTGGAAAGTCAGTTTTACGAGGGAGCATTTGTCCAGTTTTGTTACCGGTTTTCATAGATCTATTTATACGTTTTCGTTTGAAGATATTGGCATTTTGGTATGAAATGTTGCTAGGAATGGGGGCTTGATTGGCTGGCATCGATGTCCTCCTTTTAGATGTATTATATGTTAAATGGAGTAGTTGATACCCTGTCTGCAATGTTGTGAAGCGTGGTTCGTTTTTATACGAGGTTAGTTGAGGTTTCAGATACTACAAGTGAGATACGTTTTTCCTATTTCACGTCATGTCATGAGCTTTGTCTTGTGATTCCGCTTTTTACCAGTTTAGTATGTTTCTACACTGAACTCAAATCCCGATCATGCCCCGTTAGTTTCACTCTATTGTTTTTGCAGAAATTTTCACGAATTTGCATTTATTTTTCGCGTTGTTGTAGTTACCATGTTGCATAGGATTGAAATTTGGGATTTCAGCCATGTTGTCATGGGACAAAGTAAGGGTCCTACAAATATGAGCAGGTGCATCCGCTACTCTTTGCCTACAGATAAGTGTAAACTGTGTGCTGCGCTATAGTTTTTGCGCCACAGCTCATTAACACAAAATTATGGGTTGTTCTACTGCCATAAGCTTTCTTAATCATTCTAGAAGTCGATTTAGAATGGTTAGTTTCTAGAATATTCGGATAGAAGAAAAAATGGACTGTTAGTTGTACTGAAAACTGGGAACCCAAACGGAGCGCACAGCTATGTATTGTAAGTAAATATTATGATCTGTAGAAATATATAATAAACAAAATCGTGTGTGATATTCGAACGTAAGTTTTTGTTTAGCTGTTTTCAAAGTATTAACTCTTAACAAAGTCTACCAGTTGGGAGTTACCAGCCCCAAAATATCGAACACAGCAAAACATTCCGGAACACACAGTATTTAGAGTACAATATGTGTGTCTTGTAATACATTCACAAGTACACCATGTGAGAGTGAAGGTCGGGGTGGGAGTTTAAAAATAGGGAAAGTTTAATTTTTAAAACTAACAATCACCAATTGCGAACCAAATTCCTAAACATGCAAAACACTGGATCTGTGATTGCTACTGTTTGACTCGTTTTCTAGGGGATGATATCACACATTCGGAGCTTTCCTTCCCTGCATATGATTAACAAAAAAATTCATAATAAAGTCAATTCATGAGAGAAAAGGGTGTACTAACTACTATTTTTGAAAACATGTAAAAGTTCACTTTATGTTGTTTATTTCACAATATTAGAACCCTGTGGCTGATACGTCTGTACGTCGACACATTTATCAAATAAAGTTATAGCTCGTGAGCCCCCAGACAAAATGAATATTTGTCGCAAATTGTTTTCACACCATGTGGCTGTGTCAAACACCGTTTATGTTCATGCCTATGCGACGACACGTGTTACATTAACAAATCAGTTACTTTAATTCAATGCGATGCACACCTTTTTCCACCGGCTAAATATTCACAAAAACACAGTAGCACTCGATTCAACGTGGTGCAGTCTACGACGAGCAACCACACGTGGCGATTGCCACACACAAATCTATAACCTCCACCTCGAGATACACATGTCGACTGCCGCAGAGCGACGCCTCCCGGCCAGCTACCCCACTTGCTCCCGACTCGTCACTTCCTGCCCCCCACGCGCACGCGCGCGCGCCTAAATCTCAACCGCCGGGTTTTTTCCTCTACGTCATCAACTTCCCCATGTGAGCTGTTCTAACCGACTTCCAACGTACAGTGCTCAGCCAATACATTTCTAAAACTCTACTTAAAATCAAAATAATTACACTACACATTAAATAAGTCTTCTTAGGTTTTTATATTGGTATAAACATCATTTGTACTATTTATCACAATCGTGCAATTTCTTATATCACAGATAAGTGATTTAACTGAATATTTCAATATAAAATACACAAGATTAATTGAAAATAAAATGGGAAATAGTTAATATATTACTTTTATAAACAAACATTGCCATGCTAGTTGTGTAACTGTCTTGTATTCATTGGTAATTTATTACTTTTCATTGTCAATTAAACATATTACGTGAGATGTGACTATATTGTATATATGTATTGTTTGTCAACAGGCTATTTTGTAATGAGGGCCTTAAAGGTTCCTAACTGCATCGTATTACTTAAAATGCAAGTAGTATTAGAATATTTTATTTCACGCTGTGCACTGCACTGCACCTGGCACTAGCCATTGTCCCTCTCTCCCCTCACCGAAAACGAAGCCTGGAAAACACTAAGCTGGAACAAGCCACCAACGTCGGCCTGCTTGCTGGCCTCCCGGCCGCTACAAGCACATAGCAAATCTCAACGTGGAGAATTTCTACCTTTGGCCTAACTATAAATGTTGTCACCCAACTGCGTACATACATTGCGACCACAATTAATAAGATTAAAATTGTGTAACATTTAGTGCATTGGCATGGTCAATGTTTGCAGTGAACATCATACTGTTTAATTATCAAATGCTATTAATTACCAGTATTTTTATTGGGCGGTAATCTCACAATCACACCAAGGAGTTATGTATTCACATTGCACAAATTGCTGAACATACTTCAATTACGTTGTTTAGAAAGTCCCAGACTGTATTACAATCTCTAAAATGAAAAATGATATAACTATAGGCTAATGGGTGATAATTTACTTACAGCGGTAGCAGGGTACTGTGTTGTTCTTGTTGGCAACAACCGTTGAATGCTGTTTGTGGTTTTTCGAAGTTGTGGTGTTAAAACTTGCAGTAAGGAATTTTAAAGAACGTTAGCTGACTTTTATCACAATAGTTTCATTTCTTATAAGTAAATCTTCATATTGACGCATACTTGTAACATAACTAACACAGATACTTAGTGAAGTTTACTTATGGCTGCAGCGACGTAGTGTGCTAATGTCAATTTTGGCAACGAAATGTTTTGTTTACAAGTGAGATAAATTTACTGACAAGGGAACTGGTACATACCAGTACCTGTCAACCTTAGAGAAGGAACAGCATTATTTTTTTCCTTGTCAAAACAGTTCCCTTAAGCTAGAAGCTGTGTTAAGCATTCGTTGGGACCAAAATGGCAGATGGGCAAGCATGTATTTTCAGGAGCTTTAGGTGGCAGTAGGGTGGCCTCTTGAGTTTCCCTACTGCTGGAAAATCACGAATACCGTTTCCACAGTCATTATTTGTCTTTCGAACAATTTCGAGTTTTTGACATAATCATTTTCTGGAGTCATGTATTAGAAAATTGTGACAAACTCTTAGAAAATAAGTTAATTTGTTGACGAATTGAACTATGTTATCACAGCGCATATCACTAGTAGAATTTAGCCTAAAGATACGCTCGTATAGGCATAAGAGCATAATCGAAAGTCGTGACATAAATAATAGCTTCACATAACAGATCAAAAAGGAACAATTCCTATTTTTGTGAAAATTGCTACTATCCGGCTTTCTGCTCTTTAGGCAATCATCGGGTTACAACTGAATGTTTATAGATGTGACTTATAAGGATGTTATTGCAGACTATAGAAACTGAGATGTTCACAAAAAATTGTTATATTTTTACGGAAAGTGATATATATGGCACTGAATTACATTTACTAAAATGTAAAAATATATAAACAGCTGGTCTTGTATTCAAGCTTTGAATCTTTACATATTAAAGTTAAAAAGCAGGAGATGTGGAGAGGAAGGGGTTGTTACATTGTGAAATAGTACTGAAATGGTAACATTGGATACATATAACAAACTGATAACTTATAAAATTGGTCACTAAAACGTATTAGTGGAGAAGAGGAAAATTGAGCTTGATCATTTAATGCTGTACTGACGTCCTCTACATATGTTTATTGATTTCCAGTATTTCCAATCCTGTCGTCTTTCCGTTTCTTTAAGAGAATGTAAGATTTCAGTCTATGTCGTAAGTATAGTTTTCTGTGAGCAGATGTCCGGAAAGTTTGAATCTTTCTTTTTTAACTTCCAGTTTATCTCATGTTCTGATTATCTAATAGCTACACCCTGCCAGAAAGGAAAATATATTTTGCACACACCACTCTGTGCTGGGGTTATAATCTTTCTTTACTGTTAAATATATATTTTGGAATGCTGTTCGTTGTAAAATGCTGGTCTGTAATTTCGAGATGTTAACAAATTAAAAAGGTGATTTTGCCTGATACGGAATGACTTGCTCTTGTTGACCAGAAAAAAAAATTGGTGAAATGCATAAACTAATATAAACTTGTGATTTCCTTTTGTCTCAATGCCATTGGGCATAGAAAAAAGTTTTTTATCAAGTAATTGTAGAGGCATAAAATCAGTGCATCAAAGAGTAACCGAATTTCTCTACTTCATCACCGTCTTCAGCAGTCTCGACCGTCTCCACACCTGAAGCATTTCGCTTTCCCGCTGATAAGACGATGTATTTTAATTAATGGTGGCGTTCTGAGTTTCTTCCCCCGTTCCTTCCACTCAGCCTAATCATTCTTACATTCGTAGATAAAAAGAAATTTTTGGGACTAATGTTTCACCGGAAACTTTGTTGGACCTCCCATACCTTGCTGTACCCGCTCACTCAGTTCTAAGTGAATTATGTGGTATTTCATGGAACCACCCTCACTCCAATTGTACCAGTCTCTTTTCCATTCGAACCTGGGCTATGGATGAAATGTGTACTCATCTGTACTATAGTCCATATTACATCGTCTCAAGACGATTCATCCTGGCCCGAGACGCGTTTCCGGTGGAAATCCTTTATATAGAAGCTGTCGAATTGCTATCGTCCTATTGAAGTCCTCCTGTTACCTTACATATCTATGCTGTCTTCTTCCACTGTTCCCATAAGTCAGCATGTAATTCGCCTGTCTTCTCTATTACCTGAGTTCCCTTTTGGTTGCCGCTTCGGCAGCTTTAGCTACTTTCACCACCTTGGTTCTGAAGCAGTACTGTAGGTACGCACCATACACTGTAACCAGTATATTTAAATTCACGGAATGTGTGACATTAACTGCGAACGGGTAAAGTTGAAAATGTGTACCTATCCGGGTCTCCTGCTTTCTAGGCAGTTGCGCCGACCTCTACACCACTGGGGACACAGCGATCATCACACCTGCACGGAATTACTCAAGCACGCCTCCCGTCAGATACAAATTCGCAACTTTACCTTGCCGACTAGAACTCAACCTAGTAGTCACTTCGTACTAATTCCCGTTATGAGTAAGGGCCCAGGGGTGCCTTCGCACTGAAGAAAGGATCATTGCCCGTCATCGGCAAATTGTCTGTTATACAGGCTGTTTCACTAAGTGTGTTTGCTCTGTAACTTAAAAAATAGGCGACGGGAAATTTTAATGTGTTAGGTCAAGACAAGAAATCTTACACTTCCTGCGGAGCTATGAACATAGTTTATTGTATAATTTTCCAGAAAGTTACAACACAAAGATATAATTTTTTAAATGGAACAATAGTGTTTTCTATCGTGCATTGGATTCGTTGAAACCAGCTGCGTCCAAATCATTCCTATCACTGTTAGTTTGGGAACTACAACCCTTCAAAGTTTCAGGGGCAGATACCACAAATACTGCGCATAATGCAATGCGCCTTCTAAACGTGTTCTAACGTCGCTGGTGTCACGGAGCGGGAAGCTTCCTCGATGCGCTGTTAGACTGCCGACTGTCGCCGCACACGGCCGTATACCCGATAGTCGGAGCCACACAAACAACCGGGGATTAATATACCACAGTTACTGACAACGGATGACGATGACATACACGAACAACGAGTATGCTGCTGATGCTCGGCGAGGGCCGACACGGTGCCACTGAAGCAGCCACGCCGTATAGCGTGAGATATCCTAGGCGAAGAGCCCCGGCCGCCATTACGTTCTCACGTGCCGAAGAACGACTTCGGGAAACAGGCAGCTTGGTAATGTGCCGCAGTAACAGACGAAGTCCTGCAAGAAGTGAGGAGACGGAGGTGTTTGTTTTAGCTGCACTACACCACGATCCTCATGCCAGCTTACGAGCCGTTGCTGCAGTCGCTGGTGTCAGTCTCACATGTGTGTGGCGTATAGTACATGGCCACAGTTGTCACCCGTACCGCCTGTCACTGACCCAGGAGCTGCATGGGAACGATTTCCGTTCAAGAGTGAGATTCTGTCAGTGGTCCTTGTGTAATTTCACGCTGGAGTCTTTACAAAGTGTTATGTTCTCTGATGAGTCCACGTTCACAAATTCTGGTGCAGTGAATCGCCATAACATGCACTACTGAGCCGCAGACAATCCTCGGTGGGTACGACCTGTCTACCGTCAACGTCGGTGGTCTATTAAGGTGTGGTGTGGAATCCTTGGGGATGAAATCATCGGTCCACACTACTTCCCAGGTACACTGACAGGTGAGTTATATCGCGCTTTTATAGCCGACAATTTGGGTGGTCTCCTTGAACGTGTGTGTCTACACACGAGAGTCCATATGTGGATGCAGCACGATGGTCACATAGCCCATTCTGCGCGTACTGTTGTGCAAGAACTAAACAGGTTTGCAGGAAGATGATTGGGGCGCCATGGTCCTCATTCATGGCCCGCAAAGTCGCCCGATTTAACACCAGTAGATTTCTTTTTGTGGGGATATCTAAAGGATCATGTTTATCTCAGAGCACACATCTCCAGATCTGAAACGGCGCATCGAGGAAGCATGTCGTTCCGTCACACCGGTGATGTTACATCTCGTCCGCAGATCCTTTCGACGGCGCATTGCATTATGCATTGAGGGACATGGACACACATTTGAACATCTCATATAAATCAACTTCCCACCGCCATAACATCCATCACCCACCACACAGTCGTGTATTGTGTACAGCGTGTGGTACTTCCCCTGAAACTTTGAAGGGTTATAGCTCCCAAACAGTGATAGGAATGTAGTTTAAATTGATTTGGATGCAGCTGGTTTAAACGATTCCAATGCACGATAGAAAAAAAACTATTGTTCCATTTAAAAATTATATCTTTGTGCTGTAACTCTTTGGAAAATGATACAATAAACTATGTTCATAGCTCCGCAGAAAGTGTAACATTTCTTGTTGACCTACCGCATTAAAATTTCCCGTCACCTATTATTTTATAAGTTAAAGAGGCAAACACACTTAGTGAAACACTCTGTATGTTATATATGTGGTGGTTTTTCCGGACGTTTGAACAGGCTCTTCTAGCAGCTGTCCATTCCATGACGAGACAACCAATGCCGCAGCAATTCGTGACCACTGTCGAGCCTTGCATCATCTTAAGCGCCACCTGTCCCAAGCTGATCAACATTAAACGCCTTTGTCCTAAAACTTGACATAATTGAAGTGCAAGCGGGTCTGCTGGTAGAATATTCTCTCTTCTTTTAAATCTGCTGCACCTTTCTCATGAGTGTGGGCTATGCGGCACTTCATCCGAGGTGGCCAGCGGTTTTCAGTCCCTGCCTTGCCCTCCCCGGTGGTGTCTGTAGAGACCCTTCAGTTCTTGTAGAGCACTTTACAACTGAGTTTGTGAAGGAATTGTCGACAGTTTCCTATCTGTATGGCTTTATTCTGAAGAAACAGGTCGAAGATTCAAACTTAGATTTTACTTCTCACAAGGAGGAACCTCGCACAAACCCTTTACTACTACTTCTGGCCCTTTCCTCTTACCTGATTTCCTTAACCGGTCCTGACACCATCTATAATTGCTCCAACACCTCAGAGTCCTCCATAACAGCAATATATCCTCCAGGTATTTAACAATATTTGGATCAAATAAGTTTTTTCCTGTGAAAAAGGATTGGGTTTGACGGAAGCCCCAAGTAACATTTGCCAGTTTAAAGAACAATTTATTTAAAGGACACCTAAATAGCTCCTTATTCTATAAACAAATCTCGACAATAGAGAATCAAGCAAAATAGACAGATGGGATAAATACGATTAACAACCCCAAGACAAGCTAGATTTTGCTGACAGACAGATCAACCTTTACAAGCCTTTTATTTTTAACATAGAAGGAACATTAGCAAAACTTAATTAAGGAAAGAACGATAGGAACAATTGTCATGATTGACACTTTAAAGCAAGGAAAATGCTCAGGAGCACCCATTAAAAAAGGGTAAATGAACTAACAAATGCAACTTAAGAAAACCAGTATTTGTTGTTGTTAGTCTCTTGAGCCCGGAGACTGGTTTGATGCAGCTCTCCACCCTACCCTATCCTGAGAAAGCCTTTTCATCTCCTCGTAAGAACGGCAACCCACATCCACTTGAATCTACTTACTGTACGCGTCTCTTGGTCTCCCTCTGCGATTTTTACCCCACACACTTCCCTCCAATGCTAAATTTACGATTCCTCGATGTCTAAGAATGTGTCCTACCAAGCGATCCATTCTTTTAGTCAGGGTACGCCAAAAATTCCTTTTCTCACCAATTCTGTTCAGTAGCTCTTCATTAGTTATGCGATCTACCCACCTAATCTTCAGCATTCTTCTGTAGCACCACATTTCAAATGCCTCTATTCTCTTCCTATCCACACTGCTTATCGTCCATGTTTCACTCCCGTACAAGGCAACACTCCACACAAATGCCTTCGGAAAAGACTTCATTACCCTTAAATTAATATTCGATGTTAGCAAATTTCTCTTTTTCAAAAATGCTTTTCTTCCCATGGCCATTCGGCATTCTTTATCCTCTGTACTGCGACCATCGCATGTTATTTTATTACCCAAGTAACAAAACTCATCACCTTCATCGTTTCGTTACCTAATCTAATTATTTCAGCATCGCCTGATTTTCTAAGACCGCATTCCATTATTTTTGTTTTCTTCTTGTTAATGTTCATTTTATACGCTCTCTACAACACGCTGTCCATTCAACTGCTCTCACAGGTCCTTTGCTGTGTCTGACAGAATTACAATGACATCAGAGAAACGCAATGTTTTTATTTCTTCCCCCTGTACTTTAATCCCTATTCCAAATTTTTCCTTGCTTTCCTTCACCACCTGCTCGATGTACAAATTGAATAACATCGGAGAAAGGCTACAACCCTGTCTTACTCCCTTCCCAACTGATGCTTCCCTTTCATGCCCTTAGTCTAATAACTGCGGTCTGGCTTTTGTACAAGTTGTAAATAACTCTCCTTTCCCTGTATTTTACACCTGCTGACTTCAGAATTTGAACGAGTGTATTCCAGTCAACATTGTCAAACGCTTTCTCCACATCTACAAAAGCTAAAAATGTAGGTTTGTCTTTCCTTAATCTATCTTCTAAGATAAGGCGTAAAGTGAGTATTGCCTCCCGGGTTCCTACGTTCCTCCTGAATCCAAACTGATCTTCCCCGAGCCGCGGTGGAGTAGCCGAGCGGTCTAAAGCGTCTCGCTGCGGAGCACGCGGTTGCTCGCCGTGGAGGTTCGAGTCCTCCCTGGGGCATGGGTGTGTGTGTTGTCTTTAGGTTAGTTTACCTAGGTTTAAGTAGTTTGTAAGCTACGGACTGATGACCACGTAGTTTGGTCCGATAGATTTACAAACATTTGAGCATTTTTTTTATCTTCCCCGAGGTCAGCTACTACCAGCTTTTCCAGATAATTCGTGTTAAAATTTTTGCAACCATGACTTATCAAACTGATGGTTCTGTAATTGTCACACCTGTCTGCGCCTGATTTCTTTGGAATGGGGATTATTACATTTTAAAGTCTGAGGGTATTTCGCCTGTCTCATACATCCTACACACGAGTTCAAATAGTTTTGTCATGGCTGGCTCTTCCAGAGACTTTAGTAGCTCTGAGGGTATATCTACTCCTGGGGCCTTGTTCCGACATAGAGCCCTAAAAGACCTGTGAAATTCATCTCTCAGTATCTCCTATTTCATCTTGATCTACTTCCTCTTCCCTTCCTAGAACATCGTCTCTCAGTTCATTTCCTTTGTAAAGCTGCTCTATGTACTCTTTCCAACTTTCAGCTTTCCCTTCTTTGCTGAGAACTGGTTTCCCATCTGAGTTCTTGATATAAGTAGAGTTGCTTTTCTTGTCCCCAAATGTCTCTTATTTTCCTGTAGACGGTATCTACTTTTCCCCTTCTTATACATTCTTCTAAAGATTTGCATTTGGCTTTTAGCCACTCCTGCTTAGCCATTTTGCACTTCCTGTCAATCTCATTTCTTAGTCGTCTGTACTCCATTTTGCTTGTTTCATTTACTGCATTTTTATATTTTCTCCTTTCATCGATTAAATTTAGTATTTCCTGTGTTATCCAAGGATTTTTTGTAGGTCTTGCTTTCTACCTATTTTGTCCTCTGCTACCTTTACTATTTCTTCTTTCAATGCCACCCATTCCTCTTCTACTGTTTTATTTCCCCCTGTTTCTTTCAATTGTTGCCTAAATCTCCCTCTGAACTTCTCCAGAACTTCACGTTCCTTCAATTTATCTAGGTCCCATCTCCTTATTTTCCTACCTTTCTGCAGTTTTTTCAGCTTCAGCCTACAGTTCATAACTAACACGTTATGGTCAGAGTCTATATCTGCCCCTGGGTATGTCTTGCAGTTTATAACCTGGTTCCGGAATCTATGCCTTACCATTATAAAATCTGATACCTTCCTGTGTCTCCTGGTCTCTTCCAAGTAAACAACCTTCTTTTGTGATTCTTAAACCACGTGTTTGTTACGATTAAATCATGTTCCGTGCAAAATTCTACCAGGCGGATTCCTCTTTCATTCCTTTTGCCCAGTCCATATTCACCTACTATTTTTCCTTCTCTTCCTTTTCCTACTACCGAATTCCAGTCTCCCATAACAATTAAGTTTTCCTCTCCCTTAACTGTCTGAATAATTTCCTTTAGCTCCTCATATATTTCTTCGATCTCCTCATCATCGGTAGAGCTAGTTGGCATATAAACCTGTAGTACTGTTGTCGGTGTTGGCTTCGTATCTATCTTGACAATGATAATGCGATCACTGTGCTGCTCATAGTAGTTTACCCGCATTCCTATTTTCTTATTCATTATCAGTCCTACTCCTGTGATACCCTCAACTGATTTTGTATTTATAATCCTGTACTCACCTGACCAGAAATCCTGTTCATCCTGCCACAGAACTTCACTAATCCCCACTATATCTAACTTCAACCTATCCATTTCCCTTTTTAAATTTTCTAATTTTCCTATTCGATTAAGGGATCTAACATTCCACGCTCCGATCCGTAGAATGCCAGTATTGTCTTTCCTGATGACAGCATCCTCCTGAGTAGTCCCCGTCCGGAGATCCGAATGGGGGACTATTTTACCTATTTTACCCGAGAGGATGCCATCATATTTTCATACAGTAGAGCTGCATGTCCTCGGGAAATGTAACGGCTGTAGTTTCTCCTTGCTTTCAGCCGTTCGCAGTAACTGTGTGGCAAAGCCACATTAGCTGATGTTACAAGGCCAGCTCAGTCAATCATCCAGACTGTTGCCCCTGTAACTACTGAAAAGGCTGCTGCCCCTCTTCAGGAACCACCGTTTGTCTGGCCTCTCCACAGATACCCCTCCGCTGTGGTTGCACCTACTGTACGGCTATCTGCATCGTTGAGGCACGCAAGCCACCCCACCTCGGCAATGTCTGTGGTTCATGGGGGTGGACCAGTATTTACAGGACAAGAATTTAACTTGACGACGAACCGCAGTGGGCAAGAGCCCGTAAAGAGAAAGCTATCGTGAAACCAATCAATTACAGATAGTAGGTTTCAACACTAAGTGCAGGAACCAGCACACCACTGGAATGGAAACCTAACCGGGCCCTGTCCGCTGGGTCCGGCCGCCAGACTACAAATATTTAACCTCAATGCACAACTGGAACATACAAATATAAGGGAAACAATTACTAAAATGTTCATAAATCAACAACTTAAATAAAATTAATCAAATACAAAACACTAACTTTTTGAAGTATTACGGGACAATAGATTATCGTTAATCCAAATGTGGAAGAAAATGCGCCAACATAGGAATTTGCACCCCGCGTTAAACAGTCCCCTACACTTAAGGACCACGGAAAGGTAGAGTGCCAGTAATGAATAAATATCAAATATAAGCGCTCACAAAATCAGTGCACGTAAAATATAAAATAGTTTCACAGAAACAAAACTTACTGGAAAACTTACTGGAAATATTACCTAAAGTCCACCGAGCATAAGCTTATTAACTTGTAATCAGTTTAACAAGTGCATAACCAACTAGTGCCGTATTCAGGTGAGGCGTCACGGTTCTATGCCAGCCACACAATATCACACGGCCATAACAAGAGGCATCTCCATCCACGATGTACAAAATATTTGCGAGACACTTGGCGACTTAAATAATACACAACACTTCTGAAAGACAGATGTATTACAGTACAGCACTCAAACATCCGCTGGTGTCACACTCCGATACCGAACTTGACTTCCACATTCCCTTGCTAGAGAACCATGGGGCACAAACCGCCAACAGGTGTAACCGTCGCCGAAATCCACCGTCTGCTGACCCACTGCACGAGCATGCCGACTCGCCCGGCCCACGGAAGGTACTGCCCCCTGATGCGTGCTACGTCTCCAACGCCCACACGCCTTCCCCGAAAATCACCACACTTCCCACTCGGAGAAACAGAGATATATATCGGTGGAAATGGTAACGATAATCGCAATTCCACGGAGCGGAACTCGAAAATCTAACCGCACAGTTCATCCTGTCAGTGGAGAGACAGCATTATGGTTCCTGTCCTTGAGCTGGGCAAGGATTCATTTTCCCTTAACTGTTACCAAAGAGTTAGTCTGACAAATGTAGCTTGTAAGTTTCTTGAAAGAATGGTTGCCCACAGAATATGCTACGTTCTTGATTTGGGGGACTTCTGTCACCTTTTCCGAGTGGGTTCCAGGAGCGACGACTTTAAATTGACCATCTACTTACACTGGAAATAACAATCACACAGGTCTCCTCTAAACGTCTTGTTGCGGTCTTATCCGACTACATAAGGCATACGACACCATTGGCGTCATATCTTACATCTCCATAATATGGCCCTACAAGCCCACTAGCGATTATTATTATGTCACTGTTTATCACACTGCCTGAACCGTGTTAGGGTTGGCAGCCTACAGATCAAAGAGTGTTAAGTGTTACGTGGTATACTGTTCCTAATCGTCATTAGTGGGCTGGTGAGCTCTGTTGGGCTACTGGTCACTCATGGGCTACAGGTCGAATATTTCGGCATATGGTACAGCTTCCAATCAGCAGCCTCCGCTGAAATCCGGCTCCAATGTGCCATTTGGCGGGCTTCCACGTGGACTCGTTCCAGTGGTTTTCATTTCTCTCCTTCCAGAACTACAGTTAGGCATTTTTCTTGTCATACCGCAGTTTACACTGATCCCAAAATCTTCCTGCGTACTCGGCGTCTGGAGGTTGCGGTGCAACCACAATTTATTGGGCTCTATTTTGGTAAATAAGTGACTTGGCTTAACCATATTCGCCAGCTGAAGGCTAGAGCATGAGGAAGCTCAATGCTCTGTTTCCTTGCCTTATATTGGGGGGGATGATCGTGCAACTCTCCTTTATTGGGATTTGTGTCCAGATTGGATTACAGGTGTCAAGTTTATAGCTTGACAGCTCATTCTGCCCTAAAATGTTAGACCAAATTTACCATTGTGGTTTCCAGTTGCCTATGGGTGCCTTCTGACCTTTTGAACCAGCCCTGTTGAAAGTCTCTTCCCTCTTCAAGTTAAGGGGCATCAACTTTTGGTGTTCTATTGCCATTCAATAGTTCTCCGTGACACGATAGACGAGGAGGAGGAGGAGGAGGAGGAGGAGGAGGAGGAGGAGGAGGACGACGACGACGAAGACGTCTTTTCTTTCCCTACAATAATTTCTGTGCGTTCTTTCCAATTCAAGTTATTCATAATTGTTACTCCCAGGTATTTAGTTGAATTTGTGACCTGTAGTTTTGACTGATTTGTCTTGAAAAATGAGGTTTAATGGATTTCTTATAGTGGTCATTCAAATGACTTCACACTTCTCATTATTAAGGGTCAACTACCAATATTTTCCCCTTGCAGATATTTTATGTAAATCGTTTTTCAGTTCATTTTGATCTTCTGGTGACTTTACTAACCAATAAATAACAGCATCATCCACGAACAATCTAAGAGCTACTCACTGTCTCGTAAATCGTTCACAAAAAATAAAGAAAAGTTGGGGCTCTAAAACACTTCCCGGAGGAATGCCAGATATCATTTCTCTTCTGCTTAATGGTTTTCCGTCAATTACAACGTACTGAAAGAGGTCTGTCTGACTCCGTGGCTGGGTCACCATCCAAAGGGAGGTGTGCGATTAGGGACAAAGCATACAGTCCAGGAAAGAAACGAGTAGCAATCGGACGGTTTATCACATTTGAGGGCGAGTGAGGTCGAAATCGATCACCTGTAAACAGAACACAATATGTGGTGTAATGCACCATTGACTGCATCACCTATTGACTTTTGTGGTCTGAAATCGTACTGATGGAAGCGGAGGCCCAGAAGCCATCGATGCGATTGTATTATTTCGCACACAAGTCTCTGGAACTTTAGCCAGTGTATTTGGTGAACATATTGGTATTCAGGTCAATCAGTACTCTTATCAGACTTTTATTCATAATTATTTCCTGTCTTCCATGTCACTGGTATTCTGCCTCCTTCTAGTGCGACATTTAGTAAGTCTGTCAAGAAGAGTACAATCCTGGGTTCTGCCATTCTTAAGCTTGCTTATTAACAACCCAACTTCTTCTTGTGGAACGGTAACCCTTATTCGGTCATTTGAGTAGTTTTTCAGGTGCTGTTCATTTAAAGCTTGATCATCGTCGGGTAGAAGTCTCTTCAGTAGATACTCTGCTGAGCATCTCCAGCCCCCATAAGTATCACCTGGTTTTCATGGATGCTAGTACTATAAGTGCTTTTATTTCTTATACTTGCAAACTAAAACGTTCCCCTCACGTTCCTCTGTAGCTTGTTCATGACAAGTTTCCTCTTGATCTTTTCTTGTTATATTTAACCTTCCTTTCGTTTGGCAGTATGGTACTGTAGTAATCAAAGGTCTCTTTCTTCTGCTGTTTCAGCTCGTTGATACTGTCGTCTTTTGATTCGCGAATCTTTCCTAGGCCTTCCAGTGATTAGTGGTACTGCACCTGCTTAATGTTTTGGTAGAATTTCAGTTAGCAAGTGTGTTCTGTAGTCTGCACTGCCCTGAGTTATATAGTGGAGAGGCCTCTCTCTTATTTCTGAAGATCTGCCAGTTGGCTCTTTTTTAGTGGTGTAGAGTCAACATGTGTCACTGGCAATTTAAAAGGGAACCGAGTAGCTGCAGAACAAGAGGTTGCTTGGACGACGAATAAGGTAAGCCGTAGTAATCAGTGTCAGGATTTCGGCTTGCCAGCCAGGGCCGCCAGCGGGTTTACACTTGACACACCGCTGAACGATAAGACAGCCGAAAAGCCCAGTCACCCCAGAGAAGAGTTATGTGAGTACAAAGATAGACTGATAATAACAAGTAATAAAAGCGAAAATGCGTCTGGGAACCCTAAGTTGCACCCGCTGACTGACCGAGCTACAGTATTTCGAATTTCTTAAACGATAAACTATGCCTACTAAATTCAAACAATTCGAAACTTAAATAGGACATTATACTGGCCACCAAAACACAGTTGCGATAAAATACTAGACGTTTTAAGTAGCAACTGCTGCCCGCTATAATGTCAAATCACTGAGTGGTTCAGAGAACCTGATGATTAACTCTGCCATTTTAATCGAGGAAGATACTGTAAGAAGTTCTTTGAAACTAAGATACAACATAAATTCTTAAATCACGTAAGAGACTTAGAAGTATTCAGAAGTCTGAAAAGTCCTAAAGCAAAGGAAAAATATTTATAATACCCTTAGATAGCTTTGAATAGAAACAAACGGTTAATAAGTTTCAAGCTGAGCCACTTACGTTACATTAAACAAGGGCTCTCTCATCTACTTCCTTGAAAACGTGAACATATCCACGGGACATCAGTTCACACAGGCTCCTCAACCATGGATTAATAACAGTTCCATGATAAGCTGTGCACTTAAATCAGTGAGTTAGACTTCAATTTCACAGTGCATGTAAATCCTTAAAATATCCTTAATTGAAGGACAAATATTAGTACACAATGAGATAATTCCATTTCACTGTGATAGAACCACAAAAAATTAATATATGAACACAGAGAGCGGAAATGCTTAGGTCTAAACAAAACTACGAATGCCAAAGGAGCCCATACAGCCAGCGCCCACGTGGTATAACGGCTGTATAGGTCTTGCGAGACGTCATGGCCCATGCGCGGAAACGCATTCTAGAGTTGTGCGCAGGGCGAGTCTATTCCTTTGTTTCTGAGGCGGCCGGCTCAGTTGCACGTTGCCTGCTCGGCCTTACACTTCATCTGTTAAGCTGGCAGTCATCAGCGCCCCGCGACCAGTGAGCAACACGGAACTGAGATGGCCGCCCCTCCAAAACAAGGGAATGGAGTCACCTTGTGCCGAAGTAGAGAAGACATGGGCCACCATTTCTTGCACGAGCTACACCACAACCAGACACGTCTCAACACAATACATGCAACCGTCACATCGCTGGCACCATAACGCAGCCACGGCAATTCAGTGAATGTTCTGCATTTCACAACACTTCCCAAAACTCCGCCACTAACATCAGCTTGAAGCTCCAGCTGCACAAGCGTTTGCACTTCTGCCCAAAGCCTGGCTTAGACACTACACGCACGCGTGATCTCAAGTCACTCCGGGCCAAGTCAACCCCTCATTACTCCATGGCTACCCCAGCCTTATTGTACTCGCTCGCCGTGGATGACCATTTTAACCCCCCACCCCCCTCGAGAGGGGGCGCTCACATCATCCGGACAAACATCACGCTAAGAGCGTAGAGCCGCAAGATATCACGCCGCAGGCAAAGTTCAGTAATTTTACTGACCATCTTTGGTCTGTCAGGAAAGTGACCATTCCGGAAAAAATAAGTACTGTAGGCCAGTCGTCGTAGACAAAAAAATGGCCTTAGGTCCAAAAAAATTGCAGGAAGCTGAATTTTTGGTATGTTGTTAAGACATATTAGAGTAGTATTAAACCAAGTTTGCAGCTTCGAAATACTTTAGCTTAACTTTTAAGAGCCAAAAAACCTCGAAAATTTCGGACTTTTTTCTGGTTTTGGCTTATAACTCGTGAAGGGTGGTTTTTTCAATAAAAGTCGCTCACATCTCTATTAATGTAGATAAAATATTCTACAATTTAAGCCCAACCGCAGCTCTGTAAGTCCAATAGTTCCTGAGATACTGGACTTCAAAAATTGACTTATTTCTCCAAAAAGTTCAAATTTTCGATTTTAGCCATTTTTCGGCTAGAATATTGGCTTTACTGATTATCCCACGGGGAAAGTCACACTAAAGAAAGTTATAGAGCTGATATTTAGCTTTAATCTAAGTACAGAACGAAGTCCATAGTCCCAATAGATTTCAAGTTATTGGTAAACAACGAAAAGTCGGGAAAATCGCAGTAGTCAGTAAACTGACCCAGACGAATTGCAGTCCTCTTATCGTATATATGTTAAAGAAAAAGGAGTAATTACTCATTGACGATGATTATTAACGCATTGTATATAAATAGGTGTAATTTATGTGTTAGTGCATACCAATATATTTGTGAAAGTAGGTATTGCTGTAGAAACAAGGAAAGCCTCTCCGTTTGTGGGTATTGGCACAGAGTATGTGGTATTGGTCAGCCATTTAGGAATTGGGACTTTAGTTCGTAGCGAGGCCTTTTGTTGTGAGAAGGCACCCCCGCCCCCTCCCCCACCTCCTTACTCCAAGTGGTGACCCAGCAGGTGTTCTGTCCTCCCTCCCAAAATTCTTGTCTCCGAGGTCTTCCTCACTACACCCAGTCTGCCCTTCTAGAAACGGCCGTATTCGGATCTGTGAAGAACGTTTCAAACAAAAATAGTCTAAATCTCGATCGTGGTGGTGTTTTAAGTAATTTCTTTTTCACAATACGTCGGAGCTACCCCGTTTGTTTCATGTGCCGGGAAGTGGTTGGAGAGGGAACAGTGACAGTGAAAAACCGCGTGATCTCCAGCAGCGTCCTTGCGCGCTGGACTGGTCGCACGGTCTACATGCTGGATATCTGTGAGGGCTTGGAGTAATTCTATATGTCCTGCACCAGCACTGAGCAACACGTTGACATGAGATCCTCTCGTATTGACCGAGTTACTACTTCGACAAAATAAAAACGTATTTTGAATCCCAATAAACCATTTCCTTGGAATGAGAAACTACTGTCCGTCAGGCAATGTTACTTTCAAAAGGAATGACAAGGTACGGACATTGACTACAGCTACAGTTAAAGTGTGGGACAAGGTGGTCGCTATTGGCCCTTTCACAATTTTCCAAAGACTATGCATTACGAAAAAGTCACATCAAGACTTAAGAGAGCACATTGCCTTAGAGATGCCTATGCCACAGTACTATTTTCAGAGGAGGGTATGCGGAAGGGCACAAAACCCACCTTCTTCAGTGCTTTCACTCCTCTCACTGAAACCTTCTCCATCACACAAAGCACTTTTGTTGTTGTTGATGGAGGGCATCTGGTACAGTTATCTGGCAACGTAACAACAGCATCTGCGAAATTGTAGCAACCCTACATTTCCTGCACTGTCCATCGCTATGGGAGGAATGTGGCTGTGGTGTTCGATGGCTACTCTGAGGAGGGGGCTAGCAGTAGCATAAAAGCAGCTCAGCATCTACGCCGTTATGCAATACCTGCACGCAGCGTAATAATATTACAATATCATACTGTGATCAAAGTGGCTCAGAGAAAATTTCTTTCCAACGGAAAGAACAAGCAGCGCTTGATCAACTTTATTCGCGCTGGAATGAAGAGCGAAGGACTAGAGACCAAGCAAGCTACCGACGACGCTGCCTTATCGCCAGGACAGCGCTGGAGAAGAGCCGACAACATGAACACATCCTAATAGCCGGAGAGGATGTCGATTTGTTGGTTCACCTCAATGGGTTAGGCTCCAATACAAGGAACATATTCCTCTAAAAAAGTGGAAGGGGTGAAGCTAGTTGCGAACAGTTCTCGTTAACATCCTTCAACTGAGGACAAATGTCGCTCCCTCCTGGATTAGATCTGTTCCTCCACGCATTTACTGGTTGCGACACGGTACCTGCCGTTTTCAGGCAAGAAAAAAAATGATGGGCATAATTGAGAAGAATCCCTAGCTGATTGGCGTGGCTCCCACATTCCTTACGCCACATGCCACTAAAGAAGAGATAGCCTCCACAGTCTGCTAGTTCTTGGTCGCCCTATATGGTGGTGGAGAGGACGACAACATTCAAACTCTCCGCTAAGAACTTTTCCTCGGGTCTGCTGCGAGTGGAAAAGTCCAGCTTGCTCGTCTACCCCCAACCCAAGAAGCAGCGGCCCAGCACTCCTACAGGACATACCACCAGGTTAAATTGTGGTTGCGCGTCGAGAAAGAGCCCTCTGACGGGGGTTGGACAAGATGCCAGCAAGGGCTAACTCCTTTTGCCACATTCCAAGTCCCAGCGCCTTCAGCACTACTGAAGATGATGTCGAGCAAATGTAGGAAAGAGTGTGGCGACGGGACCTGCTCTTGCCAAAGAGCAGGGCTCAAGTGCTCTGTTCTTTGCCGAATGTGCCACGGCAAGATGTACCGAACACCTCGAACGTCTCGGCGGATTCGGAAGAGGACGACGAAGATGTGGATGAACCAACTTCGGTTACGGAGCTCCAACAGACAGAAGAAACAACGGAGCCCGATCCAGGAAGGAAGAAATCCCGGCATTCTCATTAAAACGAATGGTAAGAGACATTTTAGTAGGTACATACTGCATTATATTTTAGTTTGTTGCAGCTTTAAAATTGAGAAGTAGCGAATTACATTACTACAAATCTATGTTGTGGTGTAAATTTGTTGCAGGAGTCACCAGGCGTTTCCTTTGACGATACACCCCCCCCCCCCCCACTGCTCGGCCACCTCAACTTTCACTTCGACGTACCACTTAAGTTTTTTATTACATGTACATTGTGTTATAAATAGTACTAGCTGTAAAAAAAAATGTTACCTTAAAAATTAATCATCTGGACCAATTTATTGAACTAATCGATTTTCCCAACTTTTTGTTTTTTAACGATAACTTGATACCTATTAGGCTTATGGATTTCGTTCTGTCTTAGATTAAAGCTAAATAACTGCTTTATAACTTTTTATGTGTCTTTCCCCGTGGGGTGATCATTGGAGCCAATATTCTAGCCGAAAGATGACTAAAATCGAAAATTTGAACTTTTTGGAGAAATAAGTCAATTTTTGAAGTCCAGTATCTCGGGAACTATTGGACTTATAGAGCTGCGGTTGGGCTTAAATTGTAGAATATTTTATCTATATTAATAGAGGTGTGAGTGACTTTTCTTGAAAAAAAAAAAACCCTTCACGAATTATAAGCCAAAATCAGAAAAAAGTCCGAAATTTTCGAGGTTTCTTGGCTCTAAAAAGTTAAGCTAAAGGAATTCGAAGCTGCAAACTTGGTTTAATACTACTCTAATATGTCCTAACAACATACCAAAAATTCAGCTTCCTGCAATTTTTTTGGACCTAAACATACCTGACGACTGGCCTACTGGGCTAACAGAGGCGGAACATTACTAAATATTCCGATAGATTACTCATGACATACACGAGTCCTTGATAATTCAATTTTTGACTCAATCCCTCTGTTGTACAGTATTACAGTGGACTGATGCAATAATTAGTGCATCATACTGCGCCAGGTATGTAGTAAATTTATTTCTGTTCACAGAAATGGCATCTACATCTGGGGCCAGGATCTTTGACCTACCAGAAGAGCTGCTGGTTTCCATCTTCTCCTTCCTGCCGGTCGCAGACATGGCCCGTTGCGCCGCCACGTGCGAGCAGTGGCACCACATCATAAGCGGCTGCAGCCACCTGTGGAAGGGTAAGAGCTTCAAGAGCAACAGGAGCCCAGCGCTGTGCCCCGAAACGCGCGCCGTGGTGCGCGCCCTGCCCCCGTTCCGGGAAGTCGCCATCGAACTGAGCCACAGCTTCAAGATGACAATTTCATACCCGCAAATAAAGCTTTGTGTTTACGGCATAGAAGTAATGAAGACCTTCCCGAGGCTGAGGTGCGAGATCTTGTCGACCAGAGTGGTCATCGCAGGAGACATCCTAACTTACCAAATGATGATAGATTTTAATGGGCTGCGGCAGCTGGTTCTCAGTCGGACGTGGACCTCCATATTCTGGGAACCGCACGACTACAGCGCCGACTACGTAATAGGAGCTGCACTGGACCTCTGCCCGAACCTGAGACACTTAAGCGTGTGCACAGACATGTTGTCAGCAGAGATGCTAGAGGCAGTGGAAGGGTTGGGCCAGTTGCGGAGTCTGACAATCTCGTGCCCCCGCCTGCGGAAACTGCCGTTCCTGAGGCACTGCTCGGCAGCACTGGTGGAGCTGCGAATCGACGAATGCATGGGCATGCCGTCGGGCGAGCTGTGGGAACTGCGGCATCTGCGGTATCTGCAGAAGCTGTCGCTGGGCGAATGGAGATTCGAGGAGCGCGACTTGGTGGCGACTGTGGTGACCTTAAGCAGCCTGGAGTGGATCGAGCTGCACGCCTGCACGCTGGTCTCGGACCTTTCCTTCCTACGGCACTGCGACCGACTCAAAAGGGTGCGCTTCACCAGCTCATACCAACCGGACCCTCCCGTTGTTGCCAGTCTGACAGATCAGCGGCTGCACGGTCTGCGACTACCCACTGGCTCGGACTACCCCATTGCGGTCGTAGAAGGTGTCAGTCTGACCGCGGACGACCTCTTGGTTGCTCTGCTTGGACTAGAGACCCTGGGTCTGCCTAACAGCTGCCTCTTATATCTGAGCCACTTGCGCCACTGCACTAGGCTGACACACATCTGCTTAGAGTTCGTTCGTGAGTGCAACGTGCCAATATTTTTGAATGTGCGTGTCTTTTTAACCTTAACCGGGTCAACATGAGCATGTTATCAGATGCAGCACCTCCTACTTACAAGAACTGGTAACGTGACAACTGGGAGGTTAGTGGCATTTACATTTCTTGATGGAAGAAGCATCCGTTTGTTGGCTATTTCAGCTTTCACAGTTCTGCTTTTTATGTCTGCTGACTTTACTTCCTAAGTAGGTGAATACATTAACTTCTTTCAATGGTACGTCATTAATATTGTCAGTTGTAATTTACTCGTGGCTGCATACCATGATTTTCATGATATATTTATCTGGCAGGATCTCATTCATACTTGATTAAGCCTTTTGCAGATTTTCTTAGCTATCTTCAATGATGGCTATTCATCAGCAAACAATTGATCTTAATTCCTTTCGTAAACTCTTTATATTCCTTAATTCCTTCCTTAATCTAAAAAATTGAACAGCACTGGTGATAAAATCCTTGTACTTCTTTATGTAAGTCTCTTGTATTTTACCATGTATATTATAACCCCTTCTTCGATTTTTGTAGAGTTCATGCACTATCTGTCTCGGAAATCAAAATTAATCATTTCCATCAGAACATTCGAATTCACGTTATCGAAGGCTTTTTCCAAGTAGACGAAAGCAATGAACAGAAGTCTGTTTAGGTCTACCATTTTATCCATGATTTGTCTGAACATTAAGATGGCTTCTCCTGTTCCTCTCCTTTGTCGAAATCCCAATTGATCTTCATACAGACTGCTCAATTTTACTTTTTATTCGGTTATGTATTACTTTCGTTAATATTTTGACATATGTGATGTGCTCAAGGTAAGATATTGGTCACATTTCATAAAGCCTGGTTTCTTTGGTATAGGAATTACGATAGTCTTTAAAATGTTCCGGTATGTCTCCATTTTCATATATATCTTGGATTAATTTGAAGATACAGTCGTGTGTTTAGTCATCCAATCCTTGTATCATTTCTCTAGTTACTGCGTCGCATCCTGGTTCTATGTTATTTTTTAGTTCTCACAGTCTTTAGGTATTCTTTTGTTTTGAGGGTCCTAACTGATCATTTACAACAGTTTCTTCGTTTTCAAGATCACTTATCTAGATCTTCGTATAATTTTTCTATATAACGTTAACATCTCTCTCCCACTTTCTTCTTCTCAAATAGCATTTTCCATTTTCATTTAGTATGTTAATGCTTCGGTCATTGATTTTCATGAATTGTTTCTTAATCAGTTAATAGGCTGTTTCTATAATTCCTTTCTCTAGCTTTTCTTTTACTTTCTTGCATCGTCTCATTACACGTTCTTTATCTTTCTTCCACTCCCATGAACCACATACATTGCCGAGGTGGGGTGGCTTGCGTGTCCCAACGATACAGATAGCTGTACCGTAGGTGCAACCACAGCGGAGGGGTATCTGTGGAGAGGCCAGACAAACGTGTGGTTCCTGAAGAGGGGCAGCAGCCTTTTCAGTAGTTACAGGGGCAACAGTCTGGATGATTGACTGAGCTGGCCTTGTAACATGAGCTAATGTGGCTTTGCCACACAGTTACTAGTTACTGCGAACGGCTGAAAGCAAGTGGAAACTACAGCCGTTACCTCTCCCGAGGACATGCAGCTTTACTGTATGAACATACGATGATGGCATCCTCTCGGGTAAAATATTCCGGAGGTAAAATAGTCCCCTATTCGGATCTCCGGGCGGGGACTACTCAGGAGGATGTGATCATCAGCAAAGACAATACTGGCATTCTACGGGTCGGAGCGGGGAATGTTAGATCCCTTAATCGAGTAGGAAAATTAGAAAATTTAAAAAGGGAAATGGATAGGTTGAAGTTACAGTGGGGAGTAGTGAAGTTCGGTGGCAGGATGAACAGGATTTCTGGTCAGGTGAGTACACGATTATAAATACAAAATCAGTTGGGGGGTATCACAATAAGAAAATAGGAATGCGGGTAAACTACTATGACCAGCACAGTGATCGCATTATCATAGTCAAGACAGATACGAAGCCAACACCGACAACAGTAGTACATGTTTATATGCCAACGAGCTCTGCCGATGATGAGGAAATCGAAGAAATAAATGAGGAGCTAAAGGAAATTATTCAGACAATTAAGGGAGAGGGAAACTTAATTGTTATGGGAGACTGGAATTCGGTAGTAGGACAAGGAAGGCAAGGAAAGATAGGTGAATATGGTCTGGGCAAAAGGAATGAAAGAGGAAGCCGCCTGGTGGAATTTTGCACGGAACACCTGGTTTAAGAATCACAAAAGAAGGTTGTATACGTGGAAGAGACCAGGAGACACCGGGAGATACCAGATAGATTTTATAATGGTAAGACATAGATTTCTGAACCAGGTTTTAAACTGTAAAACATACCCAGGGGCAGATATAGACTCTGACCATAACTTGTTGGTTATGAACTGTAGGCTGAAACTGAAGAAACTACAAAAAGGTAGGAAAATAAGGAGATGGGACCTGGATAAATTGAAGGAACCTGAGGTTCTTAAGAATTTCAGAGGGAACATTAGGCAACAATTGACAGAAACAGGAGAAAATAAAACAGTAGAGGAGGAATGGGTAAAATTGAGAGATGAAATATTGAAGGTAGCAGAGGACAAAATAGGTAGGAAGGCAAGACCTACAAAAAATCATTGGATGTCACAGGAGATACTAAATTTAATCGATGGAAGGAGAAAATATAAAAATGCAGTAAATAAAACAGGCAAAATGGAGTACAGACGACTAAGAAATGAGATTGACAGGAAGTGCAAAATGGCTAAGCAGGAGTGGCTAGAAGGCAAATGCAAGGATGTAGAAAAATGTATAAATAGGGGAAAATAGATACAGCCTACAGGAAAATAAAAGAAACATTTGGAGATAAGAAAAACAGCTCTATGAACATCAAGGACACAGATGGAAAACCAATTCTCAGCAAAGAAGGGAAAGCTGAAAGGTGGAAAGAGTATATATATAGAGGGGCTCTACAAAGGAAATGAACTTCGAGACAATATTGTAGGAAGGGAAGAGGATGTAGATGAAGATGAAATAGGAGATTCTGTACTGAGAGAATAATTTGACCGAGCACTGAAAGACCTAAGTCGAAACAAGGCCCCTGGAGTAGATATTCCCTCAGAGCTACTGAAGTCTCTGGGAGAACCAGCCATGACAAAATTGTTTCACCTGGTGTGTAAGATGTATGAGACAGGTCAAGTACCCTCATACTTTAAGAAAAAATGTTATCATTCCCATTCCAAAGAAAGCAGGTGCAGACAGGTGTGAAAACTACAGAACCATAAGTTTAATAAGTCATGGTTGCAAAACATTAACACGAATTATATACAGAAGGATGGAAAAGCTGCTAGAAGCCGATCTCTGGGAAGATCAGTTTGGGTTCAGGAGAAATGTAAGAACTCAGGAGACAATACTCACTTTATGGCGTATCTTAGAAGATAGATTAAGAAAAGGCAAACCTAAATTTCTAGCTTTTGTACATTTGGAGAAGGCTTTTGACAATGTTGATTGGAATAAACTCTTTCAAGTTCTGAAGCAAGCAGGAGTGAAATATAGGGAGCGTAAGGTTATTTACAACTTGTACAAAAACCAGACAGCGGTTGTCAGAATTGAAGGGCATGAAAGGGATGCAGTGGTTGGAAAGGGAGTAAGACAGGGTTGTAGTCTTTCTCCATTGTTATTCAATTTGTACATTGAGCAAGCTGTAAAGGAAAGGAAGGAGAAATTTGGAGAAGGAATTGAAGTTCACTGTGAAGAATTAAAAACATTGCGTTTTTCCGACGACATAGTAATTCTGTCAGATTATAATGTTCCAGCCTGGCTATTAATTTTTGAGATTAACAAATTTACAGAAGGAAGTGGTTTGAAGTTAGAAGCTATGAAAGGTCCCAATCAGTAAATTACGGGAAAAAAATTTGGAAAAATTATTACTTGCATTTAAATGAAATGGCAAGTTAATTAACGGTGGAGTGTTGTGCAGGCAGAAAATTACAAAAAGAATCGACGAGCAGTTCCCTTTAACAATAGATCCATCGGTGGTTGAAATTTGGCTGTAAATGAAATTTTAATATGATAACCACTCGCCGAACAGTGGATGGCAGTTCGTCAGTATCAAACTACAGCGCTTTGTACAGCTCGCCAGTAACTTCAGTTTTGAAGGTGTTTTCTAGTAGGTGTAGTGTCGTGTAGCACTGTAAAACACGCGTTAAGTGTTTGTGAACCATTCTATATTTCGTTTTCGTGCTACTTGCGTGTGCGTCTCTAAATAATGGTGAATAAGCGAGCAGCGCGCAGCAGGTGTAGGAGCAGCGCTCTCCGCAGCGCGGGAGTCCGGCCGCAGCCAGCGGTGGGCCCGGCAGCCGCGGCCGCGCCCGCCGGCATCTCGGAGGACCTGGGCGAGCTCGTCCGCAGCCAGGTAACGGCCGCGCTCCACCGAGCCGACACGCTCGACCTGGTCGTGCAAGCCATCACCGACTCTGTGTCAGCCGCGGTGCTCGCGAAAATCCAGACCACCATACAACACAACGCGAACAAGGTTAGTGAGCTCGAGAAGTCCCTTGCTGCAGCTAACGAGAAGATACTTTCCCTAGAAAATCAATTGATAGACAGATCGGATGAAATTGAACAGGTTCAAAGACGTAACAATCTCAGAGTCTTTGGCGTCCCAGAAGAGCCTGCAAAAGTACAACTGAAGTGTTCCTCAAAATCGCCCGTGAAAAGTTAGGCGTTAATGTTTCAGAATCTGACTTAGACAGTAGCCACAGAGTAGGACGAAAATTGCCAGATGCCAAAAAGCCGAGACCAATCCTGATAAAATTGTCATACCGCAAACGCTCTGAAATCTTCGGAGCAAAGAAGAAACTAGCAAAATCGGGAATAACCATACGGGAAGATCTTACAGCGGAAAGAATGAAGGTGTTAAACAGTGCGGTCTCTGATTTCGGACTGCATAATGTGTGGACCAGGGATGGTCGGATAATGATAAAGACAACCACAGGAAAACACTCAGTGTGCAACGACAAGGAACTAAGAAGCTTAAGCTGTGCGACCCAAAAATAACTTTCTTGCAAAGAAACCTTATAAGCTACTGTGAATTTCTTGAAAACTATTTACTAATATTAATTTTATTTGACTAGATTTACTGTTAGTTCCAATATCGTATTATCTTATTGTTTAGCAATAGTCATAACTTAGTTATACTGTATCTGTGTTTCTCTTATCCTATCAGAGTATTTATATCAGAGTATTATTTATATCAGAGTATTATTTATATCAGAGTATTATTTATATCAGAGTATTATTTATATCAGAGTATTATTTATATCAGAGTATTATTTATATCAGAGTATTATTTGATCAGAGTATTATTTCATTATTGTGCAAGTACAATCTGTTCCTCATACTACTATTATATTATTATTTTCAGTAGAATCACTCTTTCTACCACCGCTTCTCCAATAATTAACAGTGCCTACTCCATCCCAGTGTTTTAGCGCTCTCTGGCGAACCCCCGCACCTGCAGCCTGCACTGTTTGTGCCGGCAGGTGTGTCCGACCTTGACCCTCCCTCCCTCTTTGCCGGCCACCCTGGCCGCCGCCGCTTTCTCCTCCCCCTCCCCCTCCCACTCCCTTCCGCATTCCAACGGGCGCGCCACGGCGCCTCCCTCCTCGACAGCTGTGCCTTCTACGTCCAGCCTTTTAGCGAAAACCGCAGGCGACTTCTCAACGCTACAGATTGCTCATGCAAATGTCCAGTCCCTATCAGCGCACCTGACTGAATTCCGCTGCATATTCCAAGACCTCGGTTTTCACGTTATACTTCTATCAGAGACATGGCTAAAACCGAGCATACCTTCTAACTCTGTAGCTCTTCATGACGATTACATTTTTCTGAGACATGACAGATGTAACAAACGAGGCGGCGGAGTGGCAGCATATATTTGGGCAAACCTGTATCCTAAAATTGTCCACTCGTCCAAAAACGAAGAAAAACAGCCCGAATACATGTTCGTAGAAATTAAGGCTTTCCATAGGAAATGTCTGATCTGTGTAATATACAATCCACCAAAGGTTGGGCAACTCTCAAGTTTTGAATCTGCACTGTCAAGTTTTGCACCCTCGTATGAACACGTAGTTATAGCTGGAGATGTAAACATAAATTTCTTACAAGAGAGTCCTTCTGCGTCAAAATTCACTCGCATACTTTCCTCCTCAAACCTTTCATTGGTTCCACTTGGGCCGACCCACCATACAGCAGACACTCATACACTTATTGATATCCTTGCAACCAAGTCTCCAAACAGAGTAATCCGCTCAGATCAGATCTCTGCGCCTGGATTATCTTCCCACGATATTATACTCATGTCCTATTCACTGAAGTGCCCTAAGAATACATCGCAAGTGACGACTTTTAGAGATCTTAAGCATATGAATATGACTGAGCTTGCAGCAGATGCCTATGATATTTCGTGGCTGATACCAACAGGAAACAATCGCAACGTTAATATGCAAGTATGTGACTTCACTAATAAATTAACCAACTTGTATGACAAACATGCTCCCCTTAAAACAAGAAAAGTAAAGAGAAAGCCTGCACCGTGGCTTACAGACGACATCAAACACCTGATGAGCGTCAGAGACGCAGCACACAGGGAATACAAACGGCACCCGACCTCTGAAAATCAACTTGCCTACAAGAGACAACGAAACCGTATTAGTCAATCGGTGAGAAATGCGAAACTCAGGCACGCTCACTTATTAACCAAAGACCTTCACAGACCTGCCATCCTATGGAAAAAATTACGAGGTCTAGGAATTGGCAAATCAAAATCTGCTACCGAACCTGTAGTTCCTGTAGAAGATCTTAACGAGCATTTTACCACACCGACATTTGTAATGGACCAACGCACAAAGACGCAAACTATTAATTCCCCTAAAATGTCGGTGGCTGATACAAACCAAAAATTTTCTCTCAAGCCGGTAAGTCCAAACACAGTCAGGAAATCGATTTTGCGAATTCGTTCAGCAGCTGCAGGGCATGATAATATTAATGTACACATGATTAGTAGTGTCATCGACCCGCTACTACAAATTATAACTGACATCTTTAACAATTCTCTGACTTCCAGTATCTTCCCAACATTATGGAAGCATGGTCTTATTAAACCATTACCAAAAAAGGAATCTGCCACAAAACTTTCCGACTACAGACCTATTTGCATCCTACCATCACTATCCAAGGCCTTGGAATATATAGTCCATGAGCAGATAACTAGCTATTTGGCATCACACGACCTACTAGACGAATATCAATCGGGTTTCCGCCAAAATCGCAGCACGACGACTGCTCTTATAAAAGTTACAGACGATCTCAAGCATGCTATGGATAACCAACAGGCGACAATTATGTGTTTTTTAGATTTTAGCAAAGCTTTCGACAATGTCGATTTTGACATTTTACTCGCTAAACTATCTAATCTAAATTTCTCTACAAGTGCTATTGAGTGGTTCCACTCATACCTCACCACCCGTAAACAGTGTGTGATAACAGCAAAAAATAGGTCAAAATGGAGGGATGTTGTATCAGGGGTTCCACAAGGATCTGTACTGGGGCCGTTACCCTTCTCACTATATGTTAATGATGTGTCCACTGTTCTGTCCCACTGTAAATACCATCTATACGCTGATGACTTACAATTATATCTCAGTGAAAGTCCTAAAAACCTAAGCACAGCCATCCAGCAAGTAAACGCAGACTTACTTTCACTATCAAGATGGGCACATAGCATGGGATTGATACTGAATCCATCAAAAACACAGGCAATCTTAGTGGCCCATAAAAGACTCATCACTCCACAGTTCAGAGAAACTCTTCCACCTTTAATACTGAACGACACACAAATACGCTTCACTCATTCAGCAAAGAACTTAGGAGTAATATTTGATCAGCACTTAGACTGGACAGAGCACACAACGAGAGTCTGTAAGAAGGTATATGCCTCACTTCATTCACTGCAGAAATATAAAAAAGCATTTCCTTTACAGCTGAAAAAGAAGCTCGTTGAGACATTAATACTTCCCAATCTAGATTATGGTGATGCTATTCTGCAAGGACTATCACACGAAAACTCACGTAGGCTGGAGCTGGTGATGAATTCTTGTATCTGATATATTTGCAACTTACGTTTCTACGACCATGTCAGTCCCGCATACCAGCAGTTATCTTGGCTACGTGCAGATAAGCGTCGAAGCTATCGTACACTATGTTTGCTGCATCGCTTTCTCAATCATTGCAAACCTTCATACTTATCCTCAACGACTATATTACTATCTGAACAGCACAGTAGAAACACACGCTCTTACCAAAATAAAACTCTCTCTCTACCTTCACATAACACTGCAATCTTCTACAAATCATTTTCTGTTTCGGGAACACGTCTGTGGAACAATCTTCCTCAAAAGTTAAGAGAAATAAAATCAATTCAAAACTTTAAAAGACAACTAAGGGTTCACCTTCTGTCACAATAGCCATCTTTTTCTCCACTTACCAGTCTGTAGCCCACTGTTGTCAATTCCTCCTCCCCCCATAAATGTTTCCCTTTCCTTTCGCCAGCATAGATCTCCATTCATATATGTCTCCACTTCCTCACATCCATTAGCACTGTCATTTTTCAATCTTCTCCTTTTTCACTAACCATTTTCTCTCTTCTGTTTATTTTAAACTTAATTCAAATGTGAATATCTCTTATTATTAGTATTACTTTCATTTTTGTGTTATTATTATCATTATTATTATTATTATTATTGTTAGTACTATCATATATTGTTATTATTTAATATTATTAATGCAGTGGTTTTTGTAATGAAATCCTTTGTTTATGTTGTTCCTGATCAGATGTAAGAGAGGGCCCTATGGCCCTAATCTGGTCAGGTTAAATAACCAAATAAATAAATAAATAAAATAAATAAAGTAAGATAAGTGACATAAATCGAATAGGAATATTACCTAAGTCAATCACATCGGACTTCTAGAAATTCACAAGAAAATCGACTGCAGATTCTATTGCCGGTAAATAATATTATGGAATAAATTTTGAAACAAGAGTGGCAGGCTACACGAAATATCACCATTCAATATTAACCAAAAAAACTGTGCCATCCATTGTTGCGGTGATTCAACGAGGCTGAAAAAGATATGGGCGGAGGGAGGATAGGGCAAAATTATTAATAAATATTCACAAGTGCGAATTTTAGTGAGAGGTGGGGTTATAAATTTAAGATATGGCACAGCACATATATTTACCTGAATGTACATGACTGCGGCCACATAAAAATAATGAAGTACAGCTCCCGTCTGCAAGATGCTATCGCTACGAAGTACAAAGCAAGAGTGTCATCTTTCTTACAAAAAATGAAAGTATTGTTCCTAAATTTTCTTTCTCTGACTTTCATAGATAATTATTTTAACATGCCGAAATAATATAAAAATACAAAATGTTCTCTGATAATATCGGGGAAAGGCAACCGTGTCATTATAAGATACAGCAAAGGACCTGGAAGAGCAATTGAACGGAATGGACAGTGTGCTGAAAGGTGCATATAAGATGAAGATTTACAAGAGCAAAACTAGGCTAATGGAGTGCAGTCTAAGAAAATCAGGTGATGCTGAAAGAATTAGATTGGGAAACGAAGCAATAAAGGAGGTAGATGAGTTTTGTTACTTGGGCAGAAAAATAACAAATGATGGGCGCAGTACAGAGGATATAAAAATGCAGAATGGCAATGGGTAGAAAAGCGTTCTTGAAAAGGAGAAATTTAACATCGAATATTGATTTAAGCCTAAGGAAGTCCTTTCTGAAGGCATTTGTATGGAGTGTTGCCTTGTATGGGAGTGAGACATGGACGATAAACAGTGCGGACAGGGAATTCAGGCTTTTGAAATATGGTGCTACAGCAGAATGCTGAAGATTGGGTGGGTGGATCGCGTAACTAATGAGGTACTGAACAGAATTGGGGAGAAAAGAAATTTCTGGCATACCTTGACTAAAAGAAGGGATAGATTGGTAGGACACATTCTTAGACATCAAGGATTTGTAAATTTAGCGTTGGAGGGAAGTGTATGGGGTAAAAATCACAGAGGAAGACCAAGAGATGGATACAGTAAGCAGATTCAGACAGATGTAGGTTGCCGTTCTTATGTGGAGATGAAGAAGCTTGCTCAGGATAGGGTATTGTGGAGAGCTGCATCAAACCAGTCTCCGGACTGAAGGCCACAACAACAACAACAACAACAACACATATCTTTCTTTGCTTACCTGATCATGTTTTGAAGCCTTTTATACCTGTTTATTCCTTTTTCGCTCTTTGAATTCTTGATCTTTCTTCTTCCTTCCATAAGTTAAAGTGTGTGATTACTAATCCACGGTGGTGTTGAATGTTTTTTGTCTTTCCTATTTCTTGATAAACTGCTTCAAGGACTGAATGTTTCAGTCCACTCTATTTCTCGCTTACTGTACCATTTGGTGTTTTTTTAACCTCTTGCTGTGCCTGCTTTTGGTATCTTTCCTTAACACTGTCTTGCCTTAATTTTTTGACATCATATTTGCGATATCCTTTAGAATTTTGCCACTTCCTTCTTGAACTTAGATTATATTTTAGCATAACTAGATTGTGATCAGTAGCTACATCAGCGCCAGGGTAGCTTTTTGCATTGTTTAGCTTGGTTGCGATACCTTCCTCTTACTATTATGTAGTCTATTTGGTATTGCGATCTGCCTCCCGGTGAAATCTAGGTGCATCTACTTCTCTTTGGCTGGTACATTTTTACTAGTTCCTTCTCTTTACAGAAGTCAACTACTTGTCCTCTGTAATTCCTGTAACCAAGTCCAAATACCCACGGTATTTCCATCTTACCCTTCACCTATAGGAGCATTCCTGGCTACAAGTATGATGTTGTTTTTATCGTTAACCATTTCCATTATTTCCTCTAGTTGTTGATATACTTGGTCCAATTCTTCAACAATATGACTAGACTTTGGCATCTATTCTTGTATTATTACGGTATGAATAGGATCATTTCTATTCTTAACATTATTATTCTATCAGTATATTGCATGTAGCTCTTAACGTGATTGCCGAAGTGTTTCCTTAGTATTATTCAAACGCCTGCATAACTTCCTTCTTCTCCAGGGCATATCATTCTAAAATTACCACTCCAAAAGTCTCCCTTTTCAGTCCATCGTATTTCTCTTATTCCTAGTAAGTGTATATCATATTCAACATTCTCGAGTTTCCTTACAGACGTTAAGTGATCTGATGTTCCATGTTCCTTTTCTGACATATCTTCTGTCTTCTTTGATAATGCGCTTTGTCCCCTGCCGGAGATCCAAATTGGGGACCATTTTTAACTCTGGATTGTTTAGTTACAAAGCCTGCCATAATTGCTGCTGGACATAGGATATCCACAAGGATCTTTAATAGAGTGGTTTCCCTCTTGCCTTGTCCATTCTATGCCGTTGACAATGCTGGTTCTTTCGCATTTATGAGCGATTTCACACTCAAAGGGCAAGAGTGTGTGTGATCCTATACCCGCTCATCCATCCGCATGGATTCCTTTGGCACTTGGTACGAGGGGATCCCCTTATGCTGGGGGATATTCGATCACTGCATTTGTTAGCCATTTACTATGTAAGCGTTGCCCCTCACTACTACGGGGAGGTGAATGTCAAGATTTTCCTTTCATTGATTCTAGGACCGTAATGGTATTTTCTAGAATCTCCAGTACTTTGTGCCAACAGTTTTCTTTCTTCCTTTCGCTTCAGCCATTTTCCCACACATGGATGGTCGGCTTTGTTTATTGGGATTTGGCGTGTTAATATTGACGGGGTGGCCGGATGCCCTTCCTGTCGCCACCTCCTACCCCCTCTCCCTCCCCAGGAGGAAACGTGTACCCCAAATGTCTGTGTATAGTGTTATGTGTGCAATTGTGAAGTGTTACGAAATGTTTGCGAATCGTGTAAATGAGGCGGGACTTGGGGACCAGCCCGCTATTCACCTGGGGGGGGGGGGGGGTGGAAATCCACCTAAAAACCACATCCAGGCTGGCCGGTACTCTGACCCGCTTTAATCCGCCGGGCGGATTCGAACTGGGTCCGGTACGCCTCCCCGTCTCGGAAAGCGGTGCTCTAGACCACACGGCTAACAGAGTGGGTACTTTGTGCTACACAATATTAGTCTCTACCCTTCTTGGTACTGTGTGCCATCGACAGGTGATTCTGAAAGATGCAGTAACTTCAAAGAAACATTTGTCAAATAGGTCAGCATCAAAATAAATTATTAGACTGAACACGTTCCAAAGCTGTTCTACATGGGATACTCTCCAAATCACATTTAAGTGCCTGGCACTTAACTGTGTATGAACTTGATAGCTATCATGAAGAGTTGCATACTCGCTACTACTTTCCAACATCACATGTGTGCTGAAGTACATATTCCAGTGACTAGTTAGTTTATTTTTAATATTGCTATCCTTAGCAGATATTGATTTTTGTAACTGAGGGGCAGTATCTCTCGGAATCTTGTCAATGGCAGACGCTGTGGAAGTCAGGAAAGACTAAACAATATTGTACAGCTGTTGGCACAAACATAATTATTTCATAATTAGTTTAGGTAGTTTGTTCGTCTAGAAACATATGACCTTATCAATTTGCTTCCTTAGGATTAGAACATCCGAACTCACAAACTATTTAAACTTATTAAAATTACATGGCATTGCAGATAACTTGCTCACACACACACACACACACACACACACACACACACAGTACTAGGAGCGTGTTCAACTGGTGCCGCAGATTGACACCACTCCTTCACCTGCCACCAATCCCCCCAGGGGGCCCACACAGCTCTTTTGTGGGTACGTGTGTGGCGCGCATGGGGCCCCGAGCCGAAGTAGCTTTTCTTCTTTCCCAGGCTGCTTTACACTCCCCCCCCCCCCCCACCGGTTCGTGCCTTTGCCCGGAGACGGGTGTCTGAGTAAATGCAGGTCATCTCCTTTTCTAGGCTTTCCTTTTCCTACTGGTCCTTCCCTCCTTTCACTCGCTTTTTCCGCTCATTCTTCTTACTCTGTTGTTCCTACCTTGGAGCCATCCATACCATCACCGCTTAGGCGTTTGAGACTCTCCCTTTTCTCACTTTCGTATCTCCCTCTTTCCATCCTCTATTTTTCCTTCCTCCCTGTGCGTGTCTGAAGGCTCACCCACGCATTCACATGCGTAGCAGGTGACGGGGTAACGGGTAATTCCCCGCCCCGGATAGACAAGTAGAGGATGAACGTACCCCCTGGTAGAGGCCAGGCACAGGGAGGGGTAATTACCCGAGCTGGTTCCTTCCAACCATGCCGATTGGTCCCTCCGTCCGTTTCTCGGGGCGTGTGACCTGAGGTAGCCCCCAGTGAGGGTCCCCATTAGGAAGGAGCGCGCCATCGGAGACGCCGGTAATCATGGGGATACTTCCGCAATGACCTCTCTCTCTCTTCCCTTTTGACTTCGGCACAAAAACGAAAGTTGGATGCCCCTCAAACAAAGAAAATATTACCAAACGTTCCTAAGTTTCTGATTGTTACCCGTACTGATGGTCATGATTTCTCTAAGGTCAATCCCTTCATAATTCAGAATGGTGTAGATGCCATTGCAGGTCCGTTGAAGAAATGTTCTCGACAACATAATGGGAGTTTGCTGTTAGAGCCTTTCAGGCTCAAAAACTGATTCGAGCCACACTTTTGCACACCATCCCGGTAAAAGTCGAAGCCCAGCATACCCATAACTCGTCACGTGAGGTGGTTTACTCTCGATCCCTCGACGGGTTATCGGACGAAGAAATAAAGGACTACTTGTCTGATCAGGGCGTCATAGCTGTCCATGGGGTTACGAAAAAGGCTGATATAGGTTTGACACCAACCCAAACCGTATTTTTGACATTTGAGAAGGTGTATCTACCTTCCAAAGTCAAAGCAGGCTATGAAATCGTATCAGTTCGCCCCTATATCCCGAATCCCACATGTTGCTACCAGTGCCACAGGTATAATCATACCCGTGAGTCTTGCCCTCATGCAGCCAAATGCGTCACCTGCTGCAGGGACGCTCATGAGGGGGACTGGTCACCTCCATCCCCCTCACTCCATCAACTGCATGGGCGACCATGCTGCTTCATCCAGAGACTGCCCTGTTAACAAGGAGGAGCGGGTAATCCAAGAAATAAGAGTACACGAAAAAGTTTCGACCTCTGCTCTGCAGAAGATACTAGGCAGTCGAAAGCCTGCTGAGCTCTCAGCGGGTAAATACAGCGCTTTCCTTGCTTCTCCTAGTCCTACTAAGGAGGTTGGCACACAAACATGTGACCTTACTTTAAGCGACACGGTTGTCAGATCGGCCAGCCCAAAAATTGCCCGATCAACCTCTCCACTCAGTTCCTCTCACCGAAAAAGTCATCATCAGCTCCTCCCAAATCATGGGCGACTAAATCGGATGCCCGGACATCCAAGATAGAGCCTCTCCATGAAGATTTCTTAAGATCTGAGCCTGCACAACCTACGTCTGCGCACACCTCATCATTCCTCTAATAAGGCACACAGAAAATAGTTCCTCTACTTCCCCGCCACGGCGCGACTCATCTGTGACCCCATGTAGCAGTGGCACCACCCGGTCTTCCTCTGTATCTCTAGGGCACGCTACTGCTAGCCGATCATCCGGCCCTTTACTGGAGTAGGAAGCTGCCCCTGTCGATAAATCCAGGCAGGCGGCGGAAACTCCAGATGAAGCGATGGAACATGACCTTTTACCTGTAGATTCCGGTAGCAGCGTTCCCTCGAAGTCAGACCCTCAGCGGCCAGCGAGGTGATCTCCTCTAGCTTTTCTTCTCTATCTTCTCACCTTATGGATCTCCTTCAATGGAATATTCGTGGCATTCGTTCCAACAGAGATGAATTGAAACTCCTACTCAGACGGCACCGTCCATTTGTGGTCTGACTTCACGAAACGAAGTTACGCCCACGCGACGACATAGTTTTTTCGCAATATACCTCAGTGCGTTTTGACCTGCCCCCTGTGGAGGGTATTGCAGCCCATGGAGGGGTAATGTTGCTCATTAGAGATGACATCTACTACCATCCTATTCGGTTTGAGTGGTTCCACTACTTGGGACATCTCGAAAGCTGACTGTGGACTGTTCTCCTAAAGGGCGGTTTTCCATGATGGGAACTTCCCCACCTGTAACAGTTAGGTCGAATACCTCACATTCTCATTGCTGCCGAATATTCCACTCCACGTACTTCGTCTTCTACACGTCGAGTGCCAGTCCTCTGGTGGACTGTGGCATGTCGCAATGCTATTAGAGCCCGGAGACGTGCTCTACGCACCTTCCGCCACCACCCAATGTTGGCGAACTGTATCAATTACAAACGTCTACGAGCGCAATGCCATCTAGTCATCAAGGAAGCAAACGGGCCTGCTGTATTGCTTTTACTAGTTCATTTAACAGACTTACTCCTTCTGTTGTCTGCGGGGGGGGGGGGGGGGGGGGCTGCACCGGTTATCTGGCACAAAGGTCCATTCCCCAATTCCTGGCTTGACCGTCGCAAATGAAGTCTTCGTGGACCCAGCCGATATATTCAACGCTTTGGGTCAGTCTTTTGTAGAGGTCTCGAGCTCCGCACATTATCACCCCGCCTTTCTCCCTCGAAAACAGACAGGAGACAAGGCCACCTTCCTTCCAATCTCTGTCGGGAAAGTTACAATGCTGTATAAATTTCTGGAGATACAAAGAGTTCCTTCCACCATCTCTCCATCTTGGCCCCATTACGCTGCCTTTCGTGGAGACGACTAAATTTTTAGGGCTATTATTGGACAGGAAACTCTGCTGGTCCCCGCATGTGTCCTATCTGGCTGGCCGGTGTAATCGTTACCTTAACGTCCTACGTGTTCTTAGCGGCACGTCATGGGGAGCGGATCGAACCGCCCTACTTCACCTGTACCGGTCCACTGTCCGCTCAAAATTGGATTACGGAAGCTTCGTTTACTCTTCCGCACGGCCATCTATTTTACACCGCCTAAACTCGATTCACCATCATGGCTTACGCCTCTGGATAGGAGCTTTCTACACAAGCCCTGTTGACAGCCTCTATGCCGAAGATGCCGAATTACCTTTACCCTATCGACGCGACATATTACTGTCAGTATGCACGCCGTTTGCTTTCGATGCCCCCCACCATCCTTCCTATCCATCGTTCTTTAACGACTCCCTCCATAGCCAATACTGGCTGTCTGCAATTGCCCTGCTCCCTCCTGGAGTCCGTTTTCGTTGCTTGCTTCGGCAGCTCGATTTTACTCTCCCACATTTCAAATAGGCGAGAGCCCAGTGCCACCTTGGCCACCTTGGCTTCAGGCTCAAGTTCGCGTTCACCTCGAACTCATATCACTCCCGAAGGAGAGTACTTCGGATGCTTTATACAGCTCGCGGTTTCTTGAACTTTGTGCACCGCTCGGAAATTCAGTTTTCATATATATACGGATGGCTCAAAGACCAATGACGGTGTCGGATGTGCGTTTGTCGTTGGGATGACCGTTCTCAGTACAGGCTTAGTGCCCACTGCTCGAATTTCACAGCTGAGCTTTTTGCCCTCTATCAGGCTTTACTATGTATCCGCCGACACCGTTCGCCTTCCTATGTCATCTGCTCTGACTCCCTCAGCGCCATCCTGAGTCTGAGCGACCCCTTTTCAGCCCATCCTATTGTGCACCGAATCAACCGCTCCCCTCAGTTATTAGCTTCTGACGGCCCTCGCGTTCACCTCCTGTGGATACCTGGCCACGCAGGCGTGCCTGGTAACGAGGCTGCTGATGCCGCTGTCAAGGCTGCAACTCTCTTACGTCGACCAGCTATGTACTGTGTCCCATCGCATGATAATATTCAAGGGGCTCTTTCGCGGCGCCTTATATCGTCGTGGCATAATGTACGGTCTTCACTTACTAATAATAAGCTCCGGACCATTAAACCGCTCCCGGTGGCTTGGATGACCTCATCACGCCGCTCGCAACGAGATCATCTTGGCCCGGTTGCGGATCGGACATTGCCGGTTCAGCCACCGTCACTTGCTCACTGCTGACCCCGCACCATTATGTTCCTGTGGCCACCCGCTGTCGTTGCGCCATGTTTTATCGTTGTTCCAATTTTACTCCTGTTCGACTTGCACTACATCTGCCGGACACACTGGAAGAAATTTTAGCTGATGACGTGCGGGCTGTTGCTCGAGTATTGGATTTTATCAACTTGACCAATTTGTCAAACGGACATTTAGCTCTTCGCTTTGTTGTTTTTTATTCTATGTTTTTTAGCTGTTTTTATAAAGTCTTATTATCCTTGGGTATATCCCAGTTTTGATCCGGGCGCTAATAACCTCAGCAGTTGTGCGCCCTAAAACCACAAAAAAATAAAAGAAATAAAAAAAAAACCCTGCCACCAATGACGTATATCTGTGAATCCACAACACGTGTTGTACGTTCCTTGTACTGTCAAACGACAGGAAACTGCATTTAGTTTAGGTGTCTGAAGATGGCGCAAGCTAAGGAGGACTCTTTTGTCAGGATCATCAGCGCAATCCGCGACATGGGTTGACTTAATGACCAGTCCTACTGAATCAAAGGAATTGAAATGGAAATGAGAGCTGTAAATATTTATAAATAATTCACTTTTCTACCACTGTCTGTTCTACATTAAAGCTATCTTGAAGCTCCTAATGGAAGCACAAGTTCTATGATCTTTTTCAGTACTGGGAGCCTGTTAAACTGCTACAGTGAAAGGACATGGAAATAGCATTGGTTTTAGAGGCCTGAAGATAGATTTAATGTAGAGTCGCAACATTTAGAAAAATAAATTTATAACTTGCAGTTCGTTCCATTCAGTTTAACATGATGATAGAGCCAATATACTGAATCAAAATTGAAGGCATATGAATCCATTTCAAAGTCATTGCCATAAATATGTAGGGGTTAGATGGCACCTCAGTGAACTTCTGTTGTAGGCTAGTTGATACCAATTCCTACCTGCCTCTAGCCATTCTTACACTGGTTTAGCCTCAAATCGCACCACCCAAATGATCCAATAATTACTTTGAACTGGATATATAGCCCATTTCCTTCCGAAATGACAAGTGTTAGTTCGAGCTCTGATGAATGCTTTGTCGATGGTTCGTAATCCTGATACTTCCTTCTCCCAGCATAACAGGATATCCCTTTGCAGTGATTGAGCTAAGCCTGAGTCGTGCAAAGCGGGCCGTCTGACCACCACCACCTAGAGAAAAGGCCGCGCCGCTCTCGTGTGACGTCAGGCAGAGTAGGTTGCACGCGCATAGCTGACTGGCTCGCTGCTTCGGTATAGTGGGCTGTGCCCCAGCGGCTACCCAGTCAGCTATGCGTGCGCAACCTACTCTGCCTGACGTCACACGAGAGCGCCGCGGCCTTCTCTCTAGGTGGTGTTGGTCTCACGGGCTCGTGTTGCATTGCTCCGCACTGGGCTTCAGCAGTCTCGGACCTATCGGGCCGGTGACGTCACCGCAGAGGCTGGGCCAGGCTACTTCCTTGAGGCCCGAGTGCAGCGGGCTGTGGCAGGCATCTCGAACCTTAGGGACTGATGACCCCCCCCCCTAGTTAAGTCCCATAAGCTATACGAACATTTGAACATTTGCAGATGCAATAACGGTAGAGAAATAATAAATTCAAATGCGTGAACAGTCACGGTTGAAAATATTTAACCGATTATTAATCTCAATTACGCGTTTCAGGTGGTTTGTGCGTCGTCGTCGTCGTCGTTGTTGTTGTTGTTGCTGCTGCTGCTGCTGCTGCTGCTGCTGCTGCTGCCGCCGTCGCCGCCTTCAATCCGCAGGCTGGTTTGATGCAGCTCTCCACGCTACTCTGTACTGTGCAAGTCTCTTCATCTTAGAACAAGTTCGGCAACCTACATCCTTTTCAATATGCTTACTGTATTCGTCATTGGGTCTCCCACTAAGATTTTTACCCCACGCACTTCCCTCTAACGCTAAGTTGACGATATTTGATGTCTCAGAATGTGTCCCACCAATCTCTTTTCTTAGTCAGAATGTGCCAGAAACTCCTTTTCTACTCATTTCGGTTAAGCACATTAGTTACATGATATATCCATCTCATTTTCATCATTCGTCTATAGCACCACATTTCAAACACTTCTATCATCTTTTTGTCTGACTTCCTTATTGTCCATGTCTCACTCCAATACAATGCTACACCCCAGACAATTGCTTTCAGAAAGGACTTCCTAACATTTAAATTAATATTGGATGTCTTCAGAAACGCTTTTCTTCCCATAGCCATTCTGCATTTTATATCTTCTTTACTTCGGCCATCAGAAGTTATCTTGCTACCCAAATAACAACTCATTTACTACTTTTATTGTCTCATTACCTAATCTAATTGTCTCAGCATTACCTGACTTTCTGACGCTACATTCCATTATCCTTGTTTTACTTTTCTTGATGTTCATCTTATACCTTCCTTTGAGGACACTATCCATTCCATTTGTTATTTCAGGTCTTTTGCTGTCTGACGGAATTACTATGTCATCAGCAAACCGGAAGGTTCTCATTCCCTCTGCCTGAACCTTAATTCCCTCTCCAAATTTTCCCTTGCATTTCTTCACTGTTTGCTCAATGTACAGATTGAAAAACATTGGGGAAAGGCTATAACCCCGTCTTACACCCTTCCCCTTCCCAACCTCTGCGTCCCTTTGATGCACTTCGACTCTTGTTTTTATATACGTTGAATATAACTCTTCGCTCCCTATATTTTACCCTTGTTACCTTCAGAATTTGAAAGTTTGTATTCCAGTCGACATTATCCAAAGCTTTCCCAGAGTCTACAAATGCTAAAAACCTTACCGTAGCCAATCTTCTAAGATAAGTCGTAATGTATCGCCTCGTGTTCCTACATTTCTCCTAAATCCAAATTGATCTTCCCCTAGGTTGGTTTCTACAAGTTTTTCCATTCGTCTGTAACTAATTCGTGTTATTATTTTGCAACCATGACTTATTAAATTGATCTGTAATTTTCACATTAGTCTATATTTGCTTTCTTTGGAATTGCCATATTCTTCTTGAAGTCGGAGGGTATTTCCCTCTTACATCTTGCATAGCAGGTGGAATAATTTCTTCATGACTGGTTCTCCTAACGATATCAGCGGTTCAGACGGAATATCATCTATTCCAGGAGCCTTGTTCAGACTCAAATCTTTCAGCGCTCTATCAGTTTCTTCTCGCAGTATCGTATCTCATTTCTTCTCTTCCTACACTTTGTCTTCCTTTTCTAGAATACTGCCTTCAAGTTTATTTCCTTTGTATAGGACCTCTATATATTTCTTCACAGTTCAGCTTTCCCCTCTTTGCTTAGTACGGGTTTTCCATCTGAATTCTTGATATTCATACAGCTGATTTTCCTGTCTCCAAATCTCTTTGATTTTCCTGTAGTCAGTATCAGTCTTTCCTCTGTTATGTTCTCAGAGTCTATTTCTGCCCTTGGTCTGTCTTACAGTTTAAAACCTAGTTCCTAAGTCTATTCCTTACCATTATAAAGTCTATCAGGTACGGTCCAGTGTCTTCTGGTCTCTTCCACATATACAGCCTTCTTTAATGATTATTAAACCAAGCGTTGATAATTAAATTGTGATCTCCTCTTTCATTTCTTTTCCCCAATTATTTAGGTTACCTACATTTCCTTCTGTTCCTTTTCCAACTTCCAAGTTCTAGTCCCCCATCACAAATTTTCTTCTCTGCTTAATTCTCTGAATACATTATCTCCTCATACATTTCTTCGATGTCATCGTCGGCAGAGCTAGTTGGCATATAAACTTGTACTACGTGATCGGTGTTAGTTTTCGCGTCTATCTTTGCTATGATAATGCATTCACTATGCTGTTCATAGTAACTTACCCGCATTACTAGTTTCTTATTAATTTTATATATTTTCCTCATACTGATATAAAATATGGAGGGCGCAGCTGCCATGTCAAGCAGCAATAGTAAACTGTTCTGTCTTCAGCGTTTTAACAAATTTGCTTATCCGTTAACCGCGTGAAACATGTACTTCAAACAACCAATTACAATAGACGTTTAATCATTTCCATTGCATAAATAGTACTGAGTGACTAGTTAATAAAGGAGGCTCCGGCCTCAAGCACAGTGTATCAAACAAAACGAAAGTCGGCCAGAGCTAGGTACATTTTCACATAAAACATTACCAGCTGTGTATGAACTGTCAGACTATCCATGTAGAATCTGACAAGAGCTATGGAGCAGTCCTGAAATGCTGAAAAAATTCAGACATTTTTAAGAACAGTACAGTTTATTTTGTTCGCAATTGTACTTTTACTTTAGTGCTGATTTTACAAAAAGTGGATTAATATTGTTTTTTCTTTTTTTACAATAGGTGAAAATCTTAATGGTGAAAGGAGCAGGAGGAAAACCTGAAGAAACAATGCACGAAACAGAATCCCAACAGTGACCACCTAAACTACCAAAGTTTGCTACGTGGGCTGATATTGAAGAATATCCGGCTCCCACAGATGACTTAGAACGATATTTACACTAGTAATGTGCAATAGTAGAAAGCGTGGCATCTTATTGGGAGCCGCGGTGGAGTAGCCGAGCGGTCTAAAGCGTCTCGCTGTGTGTGTGTGTGTGTGTGTGTGTGTGTGTGTGTGTGTGTGTGTGTGTGTGTGTGTGTGTGTGTGTGTGTTATCTAGGTTTAAGTGGTTTGTAAGCTACTGACTGACGACCACGTAGTTTGGTCCGATAGATTTACAAATATTTGAACATTTTCTTATTGGGATGGAAACAGCCAAATGTTTCCGACTCTGCAGAATATGGTGAAAAAAGATCTTATGTATACAGTCGTCAAGCACTGCATCAGAAAGAAATTTTAGTTATGCAGGCTTAATTCTAAACGCACGGAGGTCGCTTTTCTCCCCGGAGAACGTTGATGTCCTTCCGTTTCTGACAGCAACTCCTGTAAGAGGAAAGTGTGTGAAATAATATACTGTAATTCGTTTAGCACAGGTCCCTGTGTTTCTATTCTGTATCAGTTGGTTTCTCCATATTCTATGTTTGTTTTGTACCAAATTATTCTTAAATAATTGTAAGCGTATTATAGTTTACTCAGGGTTTCGTTTGAATTATTATGGTAATAGTTTTATTGAACTCAAAGTCATGTTTTGAAGTTAGTGCTGCGACTTCTTTTAACACAATACTTAACTTGAATAATTCGTCAACAGAAAATAGTAGCCCTCCATAATACATATACATCTACATGGGATACTCTGCAAATCACATTTAAGTGCCTGGTAGAGGGTTCATCGAATTGTACTTAATGATAATCTATACTAATAATAAATCTATAAATGTAGGCCTGCCACTGTTAACTTAAATCTGCAAAACTATTGGACGAATCTTCATGCGGTTTTCACAGGAAACACGAGAAAAGTTTGGGTCAACATATAGGCATAATTTTATCAAAGCGGATCACGAAAAAAAAAAAGATATCGTAATTTTAAGTGTTTTTTAGTAATCGTCGTGTCTGTTCAAGTACGAGGCGCGTCCAGAAAGTAAGTTCCGTTTGGTTACATAAAACGAACGGGTACAGATACAGAAAAAAATATTGATTTTACAAAAATCTACAACTGTTTAACTACTTTTCTACATAGCTTCCTAATATTGTAGGCAGTTTTCATAGCATGGCACAAGGTTTTGTGTGCCTTTTTCATAGAATGTTGCCGCCTGTGTATTCAACCATGTGGTAACATGTTCTTTCAGCTCGTCATCATCGTTGAAGTGCTGTCCACCAAGGACAGATTTTAGGTGTAAGAAGAGGATTACTGTCAAAAGATTTTTTTTTTCACTAAAATGCCTGACCTCACACTCTGAATGTGGCCAAACAATTCTTACGGAAATTTCAATCGGACCTGTTTGATCATCCTCCATACAGCTCGGACCTCTCTCCTAGCGACTTTCATCTCTGCTTACACCTAAAATCTGTCCTTGGTGGTCAACACTTCAACGATGATAAAGAGCTGTTACCACATGGTTGAATACACAGGCGGCAACCTTCTGTGAAGGATGCATGCAAAAACTTGTGGCACGCTATGACCAGTGCCTACAAAATGCCGGAAAGTTATGTGGAAAAGTAGTTTAAAGAGTTGTAGAATTTTGTGCAATAAAAGTTTTTCTCTATCTGTGTACAATTTCATTTTATTACCAAACGGAACTTACTTTCTGGACGCGCCTCGTATTAAAAACCTCTTATCTCCGAAACCACTTCACAAATTTGCATGGGATTTTACAGGTAACTTGAGCGTAACTCTGGACAACATATTGACTTCGTTTCATTCAAATCGAATCGCGGAAAGAAAGAATACCGTAATTTGAAATTTTTTATCTACGACCGTCATGTCTCTCTCTTTGAACGCGTTTATCTCCAAAACTGCTTGTCAAACTTTCATAGGCTTTTCACACGTAACTTTAGCATATCGTGCGGTTACATTAATTGAATTATTAAAATCGAATCAGAGAAAATAAAGATATCATAATTTAATCATTTGTTTAAAAGGAATCGTGTATATCTGTTTGTTGAAGATAATCTCCAAAATTACTACACGGACTGTCAAGGGGTTTCCACAGGTAAATTAAGAAGAGTTTGGAGAGTAACATAGGCTTCATTTCATCAAAATCGGATGAGAGGAAGGAAAGATATCGAAATTTGAAGTTTTATGTATATACTAATAAGTATGGTGTAGTACAGCAAATCTCCGAGAGTACTACAAGAACTTTCATGGTGTTTCATAGGTCAACTGAGGGTACATTAGGCAACATATTATAAGCTTCATTTCATTAAAATTGGATCAGGAGAAGAAAAGATATCGTAATTTGTAATTTCTGGTGTAAGCTATGCTTGAATTGCAGCGTAGTAGAGCAAAGATCCGATAGAGGCGCTGTTACTTACGTAGATACCAAGTAACCAAGGAGGTATTCTAACCACCTTGCAAATAACTAATAGATGGCAATGCTACGTTTTTTATTTTTTTATTTTAATTTTTTGTTTTTATTTATTTATTTTTTTTACATAAGGTGTAATACAGTGAAACAAGGCCTACGATTTTCCTTATGGCAGCGCTGAAGTGTAATGATGTTGGCAACGATCCGTGAATCCTTTTTGAAAAATCAGTCACGTACATTGAGGGGAATAATTCTTAGTGTTAATAATGATATAAATAATGTTGTTCCGATCTGTAAATTAATCATCCCTCTAAAGCGAATATTTCGTTGCCAACATAACCCAGGTACCACACAATTCCTTGCAATGCCATGGAAAGGAAAAAAGTGATTCTTTCCGCAAGTATCATTCCTTCGCGTCTATCGATGTTACACTTACTAAGAATTCTTTGTAAGGAAAACCGAATTTTTCATTTCTTATTTCGGTGCGTACTTATTACATCATGAGTCCATTCTGTTTACGAATGCCTCGAAAACGCCATAGTACAGGAAAGTATAAAGTGAGGCGACGTTAGTTACATAGTAAAACAAATAACTAATTAGGGTGTTGCTGAGTTTCTTCATTCTCATAACTATTGTGTAATACACTACAAGAAGAGGTACATTTTACTTACGGCGTTGTGTGATGTTGGCAACGGCCGTTGAATGCTGTTTCAAAAATCAGTCACGTAGAAGAAGGGAAATAATTCTTAATGTTCATGATCAAATAAATAATTTATGCCGTTCTTTTCAGTAATTGTCGTCCTAAAGTGAATAGCTCGTTGCCAACTACAGCAAACTAAACTGCTGCCACTTGAAGTAAAATTTAACCTATGTAGTACACAATATTTTGTTCCCCCAACTGTATCCCCATGCTTTGCAATGTCATGGAAACAAAAGTGCATCTTTTGACGGGTATAACCACTAAATTGTACATGGAGTAGAAATATGTATGGAGTGAGCATTGCTTCTTGTACATATTTTCAACATTAAGCTAAAATTACCACATGATATTGAGACAAATCCACTCTTCCCATACATTTGCTCTTAAGATTGGTTTGTACCACTATGGCTGGCAAGAAACCCCACCTTTTTGCAGAGAAACCCCATAACATGAAACAGAAGCAACAAGAAAGTTGAGGAAGAGTCGCTAAAAGTCATCCGTCTTAACGGAACAAAGATAGTCAGCGATTAGTAGATTTACGCCAATATCGCGTGACATTTCCACCTTAATGTTGACACAAAATCTGTTCTGTGCATCTGAATGCTCACTCTAGCGATACTTCTGCTCTTTGCCTGCCACCAGAGATAATATACACACTCGAGCGACAAACTCATCACAAACGTCTCTGATTTCATAATTGCTCGGTACAATATTGTGATTAAACTTTCTAATTACTTCCTTTCGGTGCGGACTACATTAAGAAAGAGAAGTCGTCTTTTGCAGAGATAATTGTACTTAGTTTTAACCCGACTTCTAAATATATAGTCTATTATATGTCATTTCAACTTCGTGCTTTATGAAGTAATCACTGCAGAACGTGGGAACATGTATTAGCCAAAAGAGTGGCTGATGCTGCTAACACAGTAAAGACAATTCACTGGAAATACTATATTTATGGAAAGTTTTATACGGATGATCAGCTGACGCCATTCCTTCAACGATTACCCAGACGAACTTTATCGTACATTGACATCACCATGACGTCTTATTTAGACAGACATGAACTGCTCTGTTGCTTGAATTACCAGACTTTTAGCCTTCGTAGAGTTTTCGATAATAGGGTCCACTGCATACAAAATAACTAAATTGTCCCCAGTGCAACACTGCAACATAGCAACATACTATTATATCAGAATACACTTACTGTGACAGATACGTAAACAGTTTATTATTACACCATAGATCCAAACACGGCACTGTTATATTTTTTTCATCTCAACGATAGAAGTGTTGTCAGAAGTTTGCGCCAAACAGACAATTGCACACCGCAGTCTTTATGAACACAACCTAACTTTGAATTTACATCGTTCCAGAGTAAAGACATAAATTAATTTCACTTTTTATATGAAAATCTTAATTTACATTCATCGTTTTCGACAATTACTTCTACTTCAATTTGACATCTTGGCTAGGAGAACTGAGTTTACTGACAGAGCGAACCAACAAGGATTCTGTTTTTGCTGACCTAGGTCTGGAACCCTAAAAAACCATTATATACACAGGTCCCTCTTTAACAACCGTTGCGAAGCACGGGCATATAAGCTAGTAAACAGACGTTGTGCGCCCTAAAAACCACAAAAAAGCTAGTAAACAATAAAAGTAAAAGTCAGTGTGCATACTTGATGCACTGGTTTCAACACACATATTCTCCTTCATATCGTTATTTGTAGTGTAAATGCAATAAAGAGAGCAGCTTTGGGGCAGGTTCAACCGCTGCAGTGTCACGACATGTCAGTATTCTAGTCATTTAGTTTTTGAATTTTATTTTGAATGTGTCAAAAAATGGTTCACTGTTTGTCTAAATGTAATGAACGTTTACAATGGCGAGTATAACGAGTATAACTGTCCTGATTTACACTAGTATAGGTGCACTTAACTGAAGGGTTCCAGAAGGAAACGGAACGTTCTTCCGCAAGAGCTCAGTTAATACAGGGTGTCCAGAAAAGGGATCTCTGATTTCAAAATAACTCAAAAACGAAGATCGATAGAGGAATGCAGTAAACGGTATGTTTATTGTGAAAGCTGTAAGTAGTTTATACGGCAGTTTGAAATAATAATTACAAAAGCTAACAGATGGCGCTGTACGCTGTACAGCTCATATCAGCATACATAAGTGAAATAATCGTGTGAAAACACTCTTTGCAAACAGTCACATCACAATGTTTTCAAAATGTTCACCTTTGGCACAGACGTGGCGCAAATGAAGAATGAAATTCGCCATCACATTTCGTAGTGTCTCAAACGAAATGGATTCGTATGCCACAAAGATCGCAGATTCAAGCTCGTCCAGCGTGGCGGGATGCTTCGGGTAGACCATGTCTTTCACTGTGCCCCCACAAAAAAAATCACGGAGTCAAATCCGGCGAATATGGAGGCCAATCCATGCCTGCATCAGTAAATTTGTGATATTCCAAAGCAATGACTCGATTCCAGAAGTATTCCTCAAGAAGGCGAAACACTTGTTCGGTCCGATGTGGTCGGGCCCCATCTTGCATAAACCATTCAGTACCTGGTCGATCCTCTAACGCATGCTGTATGGGAACAAATTGTTCCAAAGTTGCAACGTAACGTGCACCAGTGACCGTTTCTCGAATGAAAAAAAAGAGCCAATAATGCCTCTGCTGCATACTGCAGCCCACACCGTAACTTTAGGAGAATACAGGGGTTTCGCTTCACACCAACATGGCTTTGAGAACCCCAAAATCGCCAGTTCTGCTTATTCACGTATACATTCAGGTGGAAGTGTGTCTGTAAACCAGATGCAGCCCACATCAAATCCTTCACTATCAATCATTGTGAGCATCTGTTTAGCAAAGGCAACCCTTTGTTGCACATCTAGTATGGGTATGGCCTTGGGCGTTTGAATTTTGAATGTAAACATGTGTAGGCTCTTTCTGAGTATTTTATGCGTGCTGGAACGCTTCAAACCATTCTCAGATGCAATTCTAAGGACGGATGATATTGGATTTCGCTGAATAATTCCAGAAACTATGGCGATATTTTCAGGCGTAACTGCGGTTTGCTTGCGGCCAATATGCTCCACTAGATCATCAGTTACGCTGCCTCTTCGTTGAAATTTTACGAAGAGCGTACGAATGGTTTTAGCATCGGGTCCTTTGGGAACATTAAATCGTGCTTGAAAACTTCGCCTTGTTGCCATAGGACTCTCTTCTAACCTGTTGTACTCTAGCACGAGAAAAACGCGTTGTTCAATGGAGTACATGGGTTTAATCTCTTCCTTCGGTACGCTAACCTCCTTTCACGTTTCAATAGTGGAACTGATCGCTCTGGGCTTCGGATCACTATTTATACCAGGCATTACGTATGGCGATTACAGCGCCATCTGTAAGCAGCTTTTGTAACTATTTCAAACTGCTGTATGAACTTCTTACAGCTTTCACAATAAACATACCGTTTACTGCATTCCTCTATCGATCTTTGTGTTAGAGATATTTTGAAATAAGGGAGTTCTTATCTGAACACCCTGTATATATCCTTCGGTACTGAGCTGAACGGCGAGGCGTGCAACATCTGCAGAAGTTGGTGAAACTAAAGGTGCACCTTTACTCTCACCAGCGCAAACATGTGGCCTCACACCACAACACTGCTAAAGTCGCCTAGCGGATGCGGCCCCACATTGCTAAAGTACCAGTAAGTTGTCTGTGAAGAAAACGGTGCGCTGATAGCAAGGTACGTCCAACACGCAGTCCGTTACTACCTCACACTCCTTGCTAGCCTCCTCATCTCTCTCTCTCTCTCTCTCTCTCTCTCTCTCTCTCTCTCTCTCTCTCTCTCTCTCTGACTGCTGACCGTTACTCCAGCCCCGTCGACCGTCTCTTCGCATCGCGGCGGCACATCGGATCAAAACACCGGTCGCGCAAGGAGCGTACACCGCAAACAAGAGGTCCAAGAGGTAGAAGCACCATCAACGGTGAAACTAAGAAGCACGATCGACAACGATCGGGCTGCGGTGTAGCCGAGCGGTCTAAAGCGTCTCGCAGCGGAGCGCGCGGTTGCTCGCCGTGGAGGTTCGAGTCCTCTCTGGGGGCATTTGTGTGTGTGTGTGTGTGTGTGTGTGTGTGTGTGTGTGTGTGTGTGTTTGTTCGTAGGTTAGTTTACCTAGGTTTAAGTAGTTTGTAAGCTACGGACTGATGACTACGCAGTTTGGTCCGATAGATTTAAAAACATTTGAACATTCGACAACGATCGAATAGATTACACCAGAAAACTTGATGTAACACCAAGCTAGGAAGTACCATGCAATGACAAGGCGTAAAGTTAATTCAACCAACACAAAAAGGAATATAGAACAGGGAGTAGGAAAATAAAAGAAGGAAATTCCGAAGGAAAAGCAATGACTTAACAAGATTCAGCGCGGAAGCGCCTTCTTACATGACGCAAACTCCGTAACAAAACCTCGTGCACTGTTAAGCGATATTAACATTTGTATGCCAAATCTGTCGACTCAGATCTTAAATGTGTCATGGACTTTTGTTTGATAAACAGTGCTATTCGGACGCTGTGTAAAATTATAGGGCCACAGATAGTGATGTGGTCATGCGTTTATTGACGCGTTTCGATTTAATCATCTTTAGAATCTGTAAAGTTACAAATATCAGTAAGCCTGGTGTCACAAAAAGATAGAGGACTGTATGGACAAGAGATACCAAGGACATTACAAACACACATACTGAAGTACATACCGTGGAGGGGGTTGACACAATAAAATTATATGGCTTCAAGGCCCTGCTGAACATTACTAAAGTCAAATCACCCAGCATCGTCGAAGTAAAAGGTAGCCACCGGGTGGCTCTAGTGTAAATGAGCTGAAAAAGGCAAGAAAAATAGAAATTATATAAAACCAAATAGAGATAATTAAAACCTAGTAATCCTAGAAACATTTTAAGTTTAGAATGGAGAGGACGGGGCCATACAACTGTATGCAACTCTTGTTAAACTTACATAACTATGGTGGTGCCCCATGGCATGGCGAGGACAGAAAGGCGGGAGACCACGAGGTATTCAAATGGGAGTAAAATTGACGGATACTCTCAGCTGTTATATATATGACATGTGTGTAACCCTACGAATGTAGCGTACGGATTTTATCATGTTAACCGTTAAATAGTGGTATTTTATAATATCTGACAGTATCCGTCAATTTTACACCCATACTCTCCATACAGTTCTCTTTTTGTGACACCAGGCTTACTGATATTTGTAACTATACAGATTCTGAAGATGATTTAATCGATACGCGTCAATAAATGCATGACCACATCACTGTCTGTGGCCCTATAAGTTTACACAGCGTTCTAATAGCATTCTTTAGCAATTAATACTGATATGGGCGCATACCTCGTCAACGACTTTGTCACGTCTGGAGTTTTAATAATTTTGATAAGGCTAATAAATGTATCAAACGTTCTATCAGCATGATATGTGGAGAGGCTTGATGATCCAAATTTAGACGCACAAACTTGCATGTTCCTACCTGCTGTCAAAGGTCTTTACAAGAGACCTGGTCCAATTAATACCGCAAGTCCAAGACCTGATGCACTTATCACTACAGCGCAAATACAGGACTTGCTGCCAGCTGGTTTCATTTACTGTCGTATCCTGTGAAACAACACTGACAATTAAATTGATCTCCAAATCTGAAAGAACAAAATTAACTGCTAAATTTACTGCTTTTAATTGTTACGAATTTTGTATGAGTTGCTTTTAATTTAGCACAGTCCGCAAAATGCACGATATAATACTGAAATGAGTTAATCTACTTTACATCAATCACACTAACAGAAAAACAGTAAGACTCTACTTGCATCCATGAAATGAGCAGGCGAACTTGTTAAAGATGGCAGCTTGGTACTTAAACTGTAGTGTATCCCCTCAGACCGTATGTGGGAGACTGGAGACCCGTGGAATTCTCCCTGAGAGGGGTCAGCTACGAAGATCAAATATGCATATCTTATTTAAAAAAATCGGTTGGTACGCTGAGTCCTCTTCTGATGTTGATTTTCTCTTCTTTCAGGATAAGACACATTTGACAAACTGCAGCAGAAGGAGAAATCTAATGATTAATCTCTCATAATAAATTATCTACTTGAAACCGTAGTTGAACTTATTTAGCAACTGTAATGTTCCATAAATGATTCTCGGATTACTAGCCGCGTTATGTCGGATAAAATACTCTAGCTTTCGATGGTAAGCTCCGCCATCGTCATCAGGAGTAAAATCAGTGATATTACTCCTGATGACGATGGCGGGGCTCGCCATCGAAAGCTAGAGTATTTTATCCGACATAACGCGGCTAGTAAACCGATAATCTTTTATGGAACAATGCCGTCGCGAAATTGCTAGTTGGTGCGAAGAATGGCAGCTAGCTCTCAATGTAGAAAAATGTAAGGCGATGCGCATGAGTAGCAAAAACAATCCCATAATGTTCGAATACAACATTAGTAGTGAGCTTCTTAATGCTGTCGCGACGTTCAAATATCTAGGCGTAACATTGCAGAGCGATAGGAAATGGAACGAACATGTAAGGACAGTTGTAAGGCGGACAGCCGACTTCGGTTTATTGGGAGAATTTTGGAAAGATGTACTTCACCTGTAAAGGAGACCGCCTATAAAACCTTTGTACGACCACGTCTTGAGTATTGCTAAGCTTTTGGGACCCGCAGCAGATCAGTTTAAAGGAAGGCAGTTAAGAGGTGAGCAGCTAGGTTTGTTGCTGGTAGGTTCGATCAATGCGCGAGTGTCACGGAAATGCTCCGGCAACTAAATTGGGGATCGCTGGAGGAAAGACGTTATTTTCGTGAATTTCTGTTCAGGAAATTTAGAGGGCCGCAATTTGAAGCTGAGTGTAGTACGATCTTGCTGCCGCCTACTTACATTTCGCGTGATGATCACAGACAAGATATATGAGGGCTCGTACGGAGTCATATAAGCATTCTTTGTTTTCCCCCTCGTTCTATTTGGAAGTGAAATAGGAAAGGAAATGCCAAGTAGTGGTACAGTGTACCCTCCACTACGCACCTTACGATGAATTGCGGAGTATGTATGTAGATGTAAACTCAGAGGACACAACTGTGTTATTTATTACATCAATGTGCAATATAATACATGAACTGCTTAACAGCATTCAGAAAACATCTTAACTCAATACCTTCACATCAAAGAATCCTAAACAATGTCAACTTTCTTCATATACATCAGCCTTCACTATTTTGTTCATTCCTTGACATTTAGAGCTTCTTTTCCAGCCACAGGAAGCATACTCCACAAGGCTGCACTCCGCTGTTCTCGAGTACCTGCGAGCACAAGTGCGCGGCACACACTATCTATTCACCTTTATCTTCCCCCCCCAGGGGTACGTGTGTGGCGCGCACGGGGTCCCCGAGCCGAAGTAGCCTTCTTCCTCCACGGGCTGCTTCACACTCCCCCCCCCCCCCCCCGGTTTGTGCCTTTGCCTGGAGACGGGTGTCTGAGTAACTGCAGGTCATCTCCTTTTCTACGCTTTCCTTTTCCTAAGGACCTTCCTTCCTCTCACTTGTTTTTTCCGCTCCTCCTTCTTACTCTGTTGTTCCTAACTTCTAGCCATCCATACCATCTCCGCTTCGGCGTTTGAGATTCTCCCTTTTCTCACTTTTCTATCTCCCTCTTCCCATCCTCTATTCTTCTTCCTTCCTCCGAACCACGCATCCCCATGCGTAGCAGGTGACGGGGTAAAGCATAATTCCCACCCCGGGTAGACAAGTAGGGCAGGTACGTACCCCCTGGTAAAGGCCCGGCCCAGGGAGGGGTGATTACCCGAGCTGTAACCTTCCGACCGTGCCGATTGGTCCCTCCGTCCGTTTCTCGGGGGGTGTGACCTGAGGTGTGAACAATCACCTAAGGTGGGTGAGCCCTCAGTGAGGGTTCCCCATTAGGAAGGAGCGCGCCATCGGAGACGCCGGTAATCATGGTGGACACTTCCGCAATAACCTCTCTCTTCCCTTCTGACTTCGACCCAAAACCGAAAGTTGGATGCCCGTCAAACTAAGAAAATACTACCTAACGTTCCTAAAATTCTCATTGTTACTCGTACTGATGGTCATGATTTTTCAAAGGCCAATCCCTTCATAATTCAGAAGGGTGTAGATGCCATTGCCGGTCCATTGCAGAAATGTTCCCGTCAACGTAATGGGAGTTTGCTGTTAGAAACAGATAATACCTTTCAGGCTCAAACACTGATCCGAGCTACGCTTTTCCACACCTTCCCGGTAAAAGTCGAAGCCCACAATACCCTTAACTCGTCTCGTGGGGTGGTCTATTCTCGATCCCTCGACGGGTTATCGGACGAAGAGATAAAGGGACTATCTGACTGATCAGAGCGTCATAGCTGTCCATAGAGTAATGAAAATGGCTGATACAGGTTTGATACCAGCCCAAACTGTATTTTTGACAAGGTGGATCTCTCTTCCAAAATCAAAGCAGGCTACGAAATTATATCAGTTCGCCCTTGTATCCCGAATCCCACACGTTGTTACCAGTGCCACAGATATAATCATACCCGTGAGTCTTGCCCTCATGCAGCCAAATGCGTCACCTGCGGCAAGGACGCTCATGAGGGGGACTGTCCGCCTCCCTCCACTCACTGCAATAACCATGCTGCTTCATGCTGCTTCATCTAGGGACTGCTCTGTTTACAAGGAGGAGCGGGTCATCCAAGAAATAAGAGTACGCGAAAAAGTTTCGACCTCTGCTGCGCGGAAGATACTAGCTAGTCGAAAGCCCGCTGAGCTCCCAGCGGCTAAATACAGCGCTGTCCTTGCCTCTCCTCGTCCTACTAAGAAGGTTGCCGCACAGACATGTGATCTTACCTTTAGCGACACGGTTGTCCGATCGGCCAGTCCAAAGATTGCCCGATCAACCTCTCGAATCACTTCCTCTCACCATAAAACACAGCCATCAGCAGCTCCTCCCAAATCACATGCGTCTAAATCGGATGCCCGGACTTCCAAGGAAGATCATGTCCGTGAAGATTTCTTAAGATCTGAGCCTGCACAACCTACGTCTGCGCACACATCTCATCGTCATTACTCCAAGAAGGCACACAGAAAAAAAAGAGTTCCTCTCCTTCCCCGCCACGGCGCGACTCGACTGTCACGCCATCTAGCAGTGGCACCACTCGGTCTTCCTCTGTCTCTCCGGGGCGCGCTACTGCTGGCCGATCATCCAGACCTCGACTGGCGGAGGAAGCTGCCCCCCTGCCATTAAATCCAGGTAGGCGGCAGAAACTCCAGATGGAACATGACCCTTTACCTACAGATTCCAGTAGCAGCGTTCCCTTGAAGTCAGACCGTCAGTGGCCAGCGAGGTGCTCTCCCCTCGCTTTTCTTCTCTATCTTCTCACCTTATGGATCTCCTTCAATGGAATATTCGCGGCATTCGTTCCAACAGAGATGAATTGAAACTCCTACTTAGACTGCACCGTCCATTTGTGGTCGGACTTCAAGAAACGAAGTAACGCCCACAATATACTTCAGTGCGTTTTGACCTGCCCCCCTGTGGAGGGTATTGCAGCTCATGGAGGGGTTATGTTACTCATTAGAGATGACATATACTATCATCCTATTCCACTGCACACTCAACTACAGCAGTTGCCGTCCGCATCATTCTTCCAACCTTTTCCTTTTCTCTTTGTAACATCTATACCCCATCGTCTTCTGCCTTTACTAGGGCAGATGTGCTGCACCTTGTTGCCCAACTTCCTTCCCCCTATTTGTTGATAGGCGATTTCAACGCCCACCACCCCCTATGGGGTTCTCTGGCCTCTTGCCAGAGACGCTCCCTTTTAGCGGACATTCTCAACCATCTTAATCTTGTCTGCCTAAACACAGGTGCACCAAACCTTTCGTTCAGATACGACGCATACCTACTCTCACATGGACCTCTCGATATGTACTGCTCAACTTGCGCATCGGTTTGAGTGGTATGTTCTCTCTGATACATACTCGAGCGACCATTTCCCCTGCATAATTAATCTCCGCCATACCCTACCTCCGGGTTCCACTAGTTGGAACATCTCGAAAGCTGACTGGGAACTTCCCCAGCTGTGACAGGTAGAATACCTCACGGAAGTCATTGGCGAACTGTACCAATTACAAACGTCTACGAGCGCAATGCCGTCGAGTCATCAAGGAAAGCAAACGGGCCTGCTGGATTGCTTTTACTAGTTCATTTAACAGACTCACTCCTTCTTCTGTTGTCTGGGGGGGGGGGGCTGCGCCGGTTATCTGGCACAAAGGTCCACTCCCCAATTCCTGGCTTGACCGTCACAAATGAATTCTTCCTAGACCCAGCCGCTATATCCAACGCTTTAGGTCAATCTTTTGCAGCAGTCTCGAACTCAACACACTATCACCCCGCCTTTCTCCCTCGAAAATAGAAGAGGCACGGCCACCTTCTCTCAATCGGGAAAGTTACAATGCCATCTTCACCATGCAGGAGCTTGAACGTGCTCTCTCTGTGTCACGATCTTCTGCTCCAGGGCCTGATACAATTCATATATAGATGCTGAAAAACCTTCCTCTTGCGTAAATGGTTTCTCCTCCGCACTTATAATCGCATGTGGATTGAAGGTCAGGTCCCCACACGCTGGCGTGAAGCAATTGTTGTTCCCATACCAAAACCAGGGAAGGACAAACATCTTCCTTCGAGTTATCGCCCCATTTCTATGCAAGGTTATGGAACGCATGGTCAATGCTCGGCTGATTTGGCTACTCGAATCTCGCCGTCTCCTTACCAACGTCCAATGCGGATTTCGTAGGCATCGTTCTGCTATCGACCACCTCGTTACCTTGTCGGCCTATATTATGGATAACTATTTGCGTAAGCGCCAGACGGTGGCTGTGTTTTTTTATTTGGAGAAGGCTTATGACACCTGTTGGAGGCCGGGAATTCTCCGCATGCTCCATACATGGGGCTTTCGCGGCCACCTCCCCATTTTTATCCAAGCATTTTTACTAGATCGAAGGGTCCGTGTGCGAGGGGGCTCTGTTCTGTCGGACACCTTCCGCCAGGAGAATGGGGTGCCACAAGGATCTGTGTTGAGCGTGGCACTTTTCGCCATAGCAATTAACCCAATTATGGATTGTCTTCCGGCCGACGTCTCTGGCTCCCTTTTGTGGACGACTTCACGATTTACTGCAGCGCCCAGAGAACGTGTCTCCTGGAACGCTGCCTTCAGCGATGTCTCGACCGTCTCTATTCTTTGAGTGTCGCCAATGGCTTCCGGTTCTCCAGTGAGAAGACAGTCTGTATAAATTTCTGGAGATACAGAGAGTTCCCTCCACCGTCTCTCTATCTTGGCCCCGTTACTCTGTCCTTCGTAGAGACGACGAAAGTTTTAGGGCTAATATTGGACAGGAAACTCTGCTAGTCTCCGCATGTGTCCTATCTGGCTGGCCGGTGTATTCGTTCCCTTAACTTCCTCCGTGTTCTTAGCGGCACGTCATGGGGAGCGGATCGAACCGTCCTACTTCAGCTCTATTGGTCCAATTTCCGCTCGAAATTGGATTATGGAAGCTTCATTTACTCTTGCGCACGGCTATCCATTTTCGACGCTTGCTTCGGCAGCTCGATTTTACTCTCCCTTCCACATTTCAAATAGGTGAGAGCCCAGTGCCACCTTGGCTTCAGGCTCAAGTTCGCGTTCACCTCGAACTCGCCTCACTCCCGAAGGAGAGCACTTTGGATGCTTTATACAGCTCGCGGTTCCTTGAACTTTGTGCACGGGTCGAAAACTCCGTTTTCATATATACGGAACGCTCAAAGACCACTGACGGTGTCGGATGTGCGTTTGTCGTGTGGGATGACTGTTACCAGTACAGGCTTAATGCCCACTGCTCGAATTTCACAGCGGAGCTTTTTGTCCTCTATCAGGCTGTACTCTTCATCCGTCGACACCGTTCTCGTTCTTATGTTATCTGCTCTGACTCCCTCAGCGCCATCCTGTGTCTGAGCGACTCCTTTTCAGCCCATCCTATTGTGCACCGAATCAACCGCTCCCCTCAGTTATTAGCTTCTGACGGCCCTCGCGTTCACCTCCTGTGGGTACCTGGCCACGCAGGCGTGCCTGGTAACGAGGCTGCTGATGCCGCTGCCAAGGCTGCAACTTTCTTACGTCGGACAGCTACGTATTGTGTCCCATCGCACGATATTCGAAGGGCTCTTTCGCGGCGCCTTATATCGTCATGGCATAATGTGTGGTCTTCACTTACTAATAATAAGCTCTGGACCATTAAACCGCTCCCGGTGGCTTGGATGGCCTCATAACGCCGCTCGCGACGATAAGAGATCATCTTGGCCCGGTTGCGGATCGGACATTGCCGGTTCAGCCACCGCCACTTGCTCAGTGGTGACCCCGCACCGTTATGTTCCTGTGGCCACCCGCTGTCGGTGCGCCATTTTTATTGTCGTGTTCAAATTTTACTACTGTTCGGCTTGCACTACATCTGCCGGACACATTGAAAGACATTTTAGCTGATGTCGCGCGGGCTGTTGCTCCAGTATTAGATTTTATCAATTTGACCAATTTGTCGAGGGACATTTAGCTCTTCGCTTTGTTGTTTTTTATTCTGTTTTGTTTTAGCTGTTTTTATTATTCTTGGGTATATCCCAGGTTTGATTCGGGCGCTAATGACCTTAGTTGTTGTGTGCCCTAAACCACAAAAAAAACAACAACAACAACTCTATCTTAAAATAATTTCAGGCGAATCCGCGCATTTCAAGGCGGGATACGGACGCAGTGTAGCCTCAAACTGTTTGTTACACTACAAAATGCCCAAGGTGACGCTATCTTGCTTTGCTGTACAGTATACAGAGCCATATGGAAATTAAATCTGCTTTTACTATAATAACCTTTTATTAAAAACCGCACAAGCGGTTTCGCGTCCTGCAGACGCAACATCAGGTGCTTATAATTTTGGAGAAAAATAGTGCCGTGTATCCATCACAATCATGGCATGGTCTTAAATATACCGCAGCAGCGTTTAACTTTTAAATCCTTTTAATGAAAACTGAACGTTAGGTAACGTTCAGTATTTTACCCGTATGAGGTGAACCCTGGGGTGTTATATAATTTTATAAGCACCTGAAGATGCGTCCGCTGGGCACGAAACCGATTGTCCTTTTATTTCATTTTAAAAAAACTGCAGGTGCAGATGAGAGCGCTGCTCATACAGGACTGGAATAGCATCTGGCGGGCTACTGCCCCATCTAATAAACTCCGCTCGATAAAGTCGACCATTCCAGCTTGGAGTTCTTCCTCGCGCCCTTCTTGGATGGAATCCACTGTCGTTTGCCGTCTCCGCATCGGTCACTCCAGGCTGACCCATGTTTTTTTGCGCAATGAGTCTCCCCCACACTGTGGTTGTAGAGCCTTCCAGTCTGAGGCTCATATCTAAGTGGAATGTCCGCTCCGTGCCAAATAACAAATTTCACGCTGATTGACCTCGGTTTTGGCGGATGATTCGCGGATGGCTGTTTTAAAACCAGTTTTTACTGTCAGCTATAAGATTTTATCTCTGACACTTGGCCAGGATGGGTGGGTTTGTGGCTTTTCATGCAAGCAGAAGGGTTTGGAGCTCCAACCCTCCCCCCCCCCACTTCCTGAAGACGTCAATTTCTTGTTTTAATTTGTTTTTAACATTCTTCCTTTTTTCCGTTTTTAGGCTTCTGATTTAGGAACATAGTGTTCACCTGTATCTGCTCGTCGATAAGGAATGGGGGTTCTAGATCTGTAGCGATCTGCAGCGCAGAATTCCGGATGTGCCGCCGGTTTTATTCCTAATTGTCCTTTATCTCCCTTTTAATGCCTCCATTTTTCTGTCGGCATGTCCTAAGAAGACCAAACCACTGCTTCAATTTCATCCAGAGGTAACAGGACTTATAACTTACATGTTTGGTCCCTTCCTCCCACCAACCAACTAACCAACCAACCATTAGTTTGTGATAGTACTTTGAGAAATACCTTAACAAGGCGAAAGTTAACTACCCACTTCCGCATTGGGAAGTACTACCTGTGCTAATAGGCAAGGTAAGACGACTGTGACAATTATGGACGCAAACATCATGCAACATCTACAGCAAAGGACTAGCGAGATTCATACCTTTAGCACTCTCGTCTAGCTCTCCGGTGTTGAGCGACGGACAAAGAGGGGTCACAATTCACAAAGTACATGTGGTGTATATATATGTTAAGATTCAGTGACAGCTGGCACATCTGTGAAGAGTTATTGCAGGAACACCATCAACGTTAAACACACTTGACAAACGTTTCATACAAATATATTGTATCCTAGATCCCGAATATCGTCAAACCGGGAGGCAAGAATAGATTTCAAAGAAGGAAAACGTTAGTTAATTGTTAATGATATATTTCGTACCTTACATTTATACAGGGTGTTACAAAAAGGCACGGCCAAACTTCGAGGAAACATTCCTCACACACAAAGAAAGAAAATGTTATGTGGACATGTCTCGAAACGCTTAATTTCCATGTTAGATCTCATTTTAGTTTCTCTCTTTAAATGTAAATTGAAATAATTCGTGCAGACAATTGCCAAAATACCCAATTGTTTCGTTAGTATGTACTGTACTTCCTCGATTCACCGCCAGTTGACCCAATTGAAGGAAGGTAATATTGACTTCAGTGCTTCTCGACAACAGATTCGGTGACCAATGGCTTGGTAGAGGCGGACCAATTCCATGGCCTCCACGCTCTCCTGACATCAACCCTCTTGACTTTCATTTATGGAGGCATTTGAAAGCTCTTGTCTACGCAACCTCGGTACCAAATATAGGGACTCTTCGTACTCCTATTGTGGACGGCTGTGATACAATACTGGAGTATTGCTGCATCAGCGCACCAGGGATTCCATGCGACAGAGGGTGGATGCATGCATGTATCCTCGCTAATTGAGGACATTTTGAACATTTCCTGTAACAAAGTGAAGTCACGCTGGTACGTTCTGTTGCTGTGTGTTTCCATTCCATGATTAATGTGATTCGAAGAGAAGTAATAAAATGAGCTCGAACATGGAAATTAAGCGTTTCCGGATACATGCCCACATATTTTTTTGTTTGTGAGGAATGTTTCCTGAAAGTTTGGCCGTACCTTTTTGTAACTCCCTGTATAAAAGAAAACACATTTACAGTTTCGTTGTTCCGTCAAATTTGTGGTACCAGTCAATCAAACGCATTAAAAATTTTTTGGGAATCAAACACTGAAACATACAAATGGATTGTGAAGTTATTAAAGAGCTATATCCCAGTTTTTCCTAAGAGCTTTGGCTTAATTAACACCTATCAATATTACCAAGTCAATCCACACGAGACTTTCAGTATTCGGACTCCTCCCGATACCTTGAGATAAGCAGCAAGCAGGAAACGCAAAAATCAATTGTATGTTTCGTTGAGACGTTGTCACATTTGTCACCATATTCCAACCCACTTCTTGCAGTCTGTCTGTTGGTTCTGTTCGACTCTTGCTCGATGTACGTGGAACAACTAAACTGTCAGACAGGCCTCGAGAGGCCGACTGGGTACTGACCGGCCGCCGTGTCATCCTCCACCCAAGGGCGTCAACATATGCAGTATGGAGGGGGGACGTGGTCAGCGCCACGCACTCCCAGCCGTTATCTCAGTTTTCGTGAACGGAGCCGCTACTTCTCAGACAAGTAGTACCTCAGTTGGTCTTACAAGGGCTCAGTGCACCCCGCTCGCCAACAGCGCTTGACAGACTCGGACGGTAAACCATCCAAGGGCTAGTCAAGCTCGACAGTGCTTAACTTCCGTGATCTAACGAATCGGTGTATCCACTAACACAAAGACGTTTGCATGTGAAGCAACAATATTAGTTCTGTTTGAACACGACTGGAAAACATCGAAGAGTAGTTCAAAAAGATTTTTTGAGTACAGTACATCCCCCCGAGAGTCGACCTCTGGTCGTCCTGACAAATTACAATAACGCCGTCCCCCAGGGGGCCCACAGTTCTTTTGTGGGTACGTGTGTGGCGCGCACGGGGCCCCGAGCCGGAGCAGCCATTCTTCTGCCCCAGGCTGCTTCACTTTCCCTCCCGGTTTGTGCCTTCGCCTGGAGACGGGCGTATTTCGCAAATTAAGGTGGTTTCTTGTTGTCGTTTCTCTTATTGCTTGGTTCCTTCCTTTCTTACCCTTTGTTTCTGTATTTCTCTCCTTGTACTCTCTTAGCCTTCGTCTCCTCCTCATTAGTCTCCGCTTCGGCGTTTGAGACACTTCTTTCCTTCTTTCTCTTCACTTCCTCTATACTTCCTCTATTCTTGCCTCCCTGTGCGTGTCTGAAGGCCGACCCACGCATTATCATGCGTAGCAGGTGATGGGGTAACGCGTAATTCCCCGCCCCGGGTAGACAAGTAGGGCACGTACATACCCCCTGGTAAAGGCCAGGCACATGGTGGGGTGATTACCCGAGCTGGTACCTTCCGAACATGCCCATTGGTCCCTCCGTCAGTTCTGGGGAGGTGTGACCTGAGGTGTGAACAATGACATAAGGCGGGTAAGCCCTCAGAGAGGGCCCCCACTAGGAAAGAGCGCGCCATTGGAGACGCCGGTAATCATGGGGGACACTTATGCGATGACTTCCTTCTCTTCTTCAGTGACGTTGACCCAGAAACGAAAGATAGATTCGCCTCAGCAAAAGAAGACCCTGCCTAATCTACCGAAATTTCTTGTTGTCTCTCGCACCGACGGAAAAGATTTCAATTCTGTAAATCCTTTCGTCATTCAGAAAGGTGTTGATGCGATTGCTGGCCCTGTTAAAACCTGACGGGTTGTCTGTTGAAGACATCCAATCCTATATGTCCGATCAGGATGTGACAGCCGTCCATAGGTTAATGAAAAAGGTCGATAACCAGCTGACACCGACTCGTACTGTGTTTTTGACGTTCAACAGAGTTGAACTCCCGTTGAAGGTCAAAGCAGGGTACGAAGTCATCTCCGTCCGCCCTTATGTACCTAACCCAACGCGCTGTTTTCAATGCCACCGATACAACCACACACGTCAATCTTGCCCTAACGCAGCAAAATGTGTCACTTGTGGTAGGGACGCCCATGAGGAGGATTACCCACCTCCGTCCCCTCACTGCCTTAACTGCAACGGTGACCATGCGGCTTCCTCTCGAGACTGCCCCGTATATAAGGATGAAAAAGTCATCCAGCAGGCCGAGGTGACGGACGTTCCAGTCACGGTCAGCACGGCCACTATGGTCGGGGGTTCGAATCCCCCCCTCGGGCATGGATATTTGTGCCGTCCTAGTTTGTAAGTAGTTCATAAGTAGTTTGTAAGTTTAGGGACTGATGACCCCGTAGTTAAGTCCCATAAGCTTAACAAACATTTGAACATTTTTTTGTCATCCAGCAAATATGGGTTACGGAAAAGGTATCACCATCTGCCGCTCGAAAGTTGTTGGCGAGTCGAAGGCCCACTGTTCTCCCAGTGGCCACATACAGTAAAGTCCTCACCTCCACTCGACCCACTAAGGATTCCAGTACCGAGACCTGTGACTTCACTTTCGCTGACACAGTTGTGCGATCCGCCAGCCCGAAGATTGCCCGTACCACGTCTCCGCTTCCTCCTGCTGCTTCTAAAGTACAGTCTTCATCAACCTCTAGTAAACTGCGGGCACCTAAACAAGATGCCCATACTTTGAAAAAGGTTTCTGTGTTCTCAGGCTTCCCAACCGTCAACTGCCTCTTCTCTTCGTCAATCTTCCAGAGGAGCCAACAAGAAAGAGTGTTCCTCACCTTCCCCGCCAAGGCGTGACCCAACCAGTACGCCACCCAACAGTTGCCGGCCTCGGCCGTCTTCTGTTTCACCGGGACGCTCCGTCTGCCGGGCACCCGGCCCTTTACCGGCGGTGGAAACTGCCCCTCCTGAACAACTCAGGGAGATGGCAGGCGCGTTGGTCGAACCTATGGACCACGACCGTTTGCCCTTAGACAGCGATAGCAGTGCTCCCTCATAATCCGGTCCTCAGCGGCCGTCAAGGTGACCCCGCTTGCTTGTACGTTTTTATCCTCATTTCTTATCTCATTTTTTATCATGGCGCTCCTTCAATGGAATATTCGCGGCTTTCGTTCCAATCGGGAGGAGTTAAAACTACTCCTTCGATTGCACTGACCGCTTCTAGTCTGTCTCCAAGAAACTAAGTTGCGTCCAAGTGATCGTGCAGACTTTCCGTACTAAACCTCTGTGCGTTTCGACCTGCCACCTGTGGAAGGTACCCCAGCCAATGGAGGGGTTCTGATGTTCATTCGAGACGACGTCTATTACCATTCCATTTCATTGCATACGCACCTACAGGCAGTTGCCGTCCGCATCACTCTATCCACATTTACCTTTTCCGTCTGTAATGTCTATTCGCTATCGTCATCTGCCCTTACTCGGGCAGATATGCTACACCTCGTCGACCAGATCCCTTCACCTTTCGTGTTGGTAGGCGACTTTAATGCCCACTACCCCCTATGGGGCTCTCCGGCACCTTGTCCGAGAGGCTCCCTTTTGGTGGACCTTCTCCAACACCTCAATCGTGTCTGCCTCAACACTGGTGCACTGACTTTCCTTTCCGACACGACACACACGTATTCCCATATAGACCTCGCAATATGCACTCCTCAGCTTGCCGGTCGGTTTGAGTGGTATGCACTTTCTGACACGTACTCGAGTGACCATTTCCCTTGTATCATCCACTTCCTGCATCATTCCCCATCTCCTCGGAACAGTTGGAACATTTCTAAAGCCGACTGGGGGCTTTATTCTTCCATGGCTGTTTTTCACGATCAGAATTTTCCCAGCTGTGTCAGTCAGGTCGACTACCTCACAGAGGTTGTTCTCACCGCTACCGAACATGCCATACCTCGTACCTCCTCTTCTCCACGTCGTGTTCCGGTCCCTTGGTGGACTGCAGACTGCCGCGACGCGCTTAGATCCCGGCGCCGTGCTTTACGCACCTTCTGCCGCAACCCAAGTTTGGAGAATTGCATAAATTATAAACGAATGAGAGCGCAATGTCGTCGTATCATAAACGACAGCAAAAAAGCTTGCTGGACTGCTTTTACTAGTTCTTTTAACCGTTTTATTCCCTCCACGGTTGTTTGGGGTGGCCTACGCCGTTTATCCGACATCAAGGTGCACTACCTGATTCCTGGCCTGACCGTGGAGAATGCAGTCCTCGTGGACCCCGCTGATGTATCCAACGCATTGGGCCGTTTCTTTGCGGAGGTTTCGAGCTCTGCCCATTACCAACCTGCCTTTCTCCCTCGCAAACGGGTAGAGGAGTCACGGCCGCCTTCTTTCCATTCTTTTAATCGTGAAAATTATAATGTCGCCTTCACCATGCAGGAGCTAGAGCGTGCTCTTGCCCTGTCCCGATCTTCTGCTCCTGGTCCCGATTCCATCCATATTGAGATGCTGAAGAACCTCTCTCCTGCGGGCAAGTGTTTTCTTCTTAGTACCTACAATCGCATATGGACTGAAGGTCATGTTCCCACAAGTTGGCGTAAAGCCATTGTCGTCCACATCCCCAAACCAGGGAGGGACAAACACCTTCCTTCCAGTTATCGCCCCATTTCTCTGACGAGCTGCGTCTGTAAGGTGATGGAACGCATGGTTAACGCTCGGTTGGTCTGGCTCCTCGAATCTCGGCGCCTCCTAACAAATGTCCAATGCGGTTTTCGTCGACACCGCTCTGCTGCTGATCACCTCGTTACGTTGTCGACCTTCAATATTAATAACGTTCTAAAGAAGCGTCAAACAGTAGCAGTGTTCTTCGAATTGGAGAAGGCATACTATACCTGTTGGAGAGCGGGCATTCTCCGCACATTGCACACATGGGGCCTTCGGGGACGCCTCCCTCTTTTCATTCAAGCGTTTTTGGCGGATCGCAAGTTCCGGGTACGGGTGGGCTCTGTTTTGTCAGATAACGTTTGCCAGGATAATGTGGTACCACAAGGCTCCTTCTTGAGTGTGGCGCTCTTTGCCATTGCAATCAATCCGATCGTAGATTGCCTTTCAGCCGACCTCTCCGGATCCCTTTTTGTAGACGATTTCGCAATTTATTGCAGCGCCCAGCGGACGTGTCTCTTGGAGTGATGTCTTCAACTCTGTCTTGACCGTCTATATTCCTGGAGCATCGCAAACGGCTTCCGATTCTCCACTGAGAAAACGGTGTGTATAAACATCTGGAGATACAAGAAATTTCTTCCACCTTCTCTACGTCTCGGCCCTGTTGCTCTCCCTTCCGTGGAGACAACGAAATTCTTGGGACTCATGTTGGATCGTAAACTGTGCTGGTCCACACATGTGTCCTACTTGGCTGCCCGTTGTGCCCGATCCCTTAATGTTCTTCGTGTCCTCAGTGGCAAGACTGCTGTATTACTCTTGACCACTCGACGTGACATACTCTTGTGTTGGTACGCATGCCGCCTGCGGTCGATGCCCAACCATCCATCTTACCGATTATTTTTGACGACTCACTCGATCGCCAATATCAGTTGTCTGCGATTGCCTTGCTTCCACCTGGAGTTCGGTTTCGACGGCTGCTACAGCGGCTCGATTTTACCTTTCCTTCCACCTTTCGATTGAGCGAAGGCCCATTGCCACCGTGGCATCAGGCCCAGGTTCACACTCACCTTGAACTTAGTTCGCTGCCCAAGGAGAGCACTCCGGATTTGGTATACTGCTCAAGGCTTGTCGAACTCGGTTCGCGGTTCGATAATGCCATATTTAGTTACACTGATGGTTCCAAGAGCACTGCCGGTGTCGGATCTGCCTTCGTCGTCGTGGACCACCGTTTCCAATACAAGCTCCCTGACTGGTGCTCGAATTTCACGGCTGACCTTTTTGCCCTCCACCAGGCTGTTTTGTATACCTGCCGCCACCGCCAACCTTTCTATGCCATCGGTTCGGACTCCCTTAAGCCCTGCAGAGTCTTAAGGATCTCGAACCATCCTTTCGTGTATCGGATCCAACGCTCCCTCCAGTTGCAAGCAGATGACAGCTGCCACGTTTCTTTTCTGTGGGTCCCTGGCCATGTGGGTGTGCCCGGGAATGAGACCGCTGACATAGCAGCCAAGGCAGCAGCTCTTTTGTCTCACATGGCTACCTTCTGCGTCCAATCGGACGATGTTCAACGGGCTCTTCGCCGGAGTATCGTGTTGTCATGGCACTGTGCGTGGTTTTCACTGTACAACAATAAATTGAGAACTGTAAAACCGATCCCGACCGCTTGGAGGACCTCCTCACGCCCTTCTCGGCGGGAGGAGGTCATCCTGGCCCGGTTGCTGATCGGTCACTGCCGTTTCAGCCACAGTCACTTGGTATCCGCCGACCCTGCACCACTGTGCTCCTGCGGTGAACTGCTGACAGTGCGACATGTTTTACTGACTTGTGTTAATTTTAATCATCTCCGTGTAGCCCTTCACTTGCCGTCTACTCTGGAGGAAATTTTAGCTGATGACACACGAGCAGCTGCTCGAGTTTTGCGTTTTATCAACTTGGCCAACTTATCCAAGGATGTTTAACCCTTTTAATTGTCTTTTATCTTTCGTTTTTAGCCTCTTCTTGATGATCTGACATTCACCAAATTTTTTTGGAGATCTAGCGAATCTATGTTCTTGTCTGGGCGCTAATAACCACAAAAAAAAAAAGAAAAAAAAATCCACGGCCCATCGTCGGCGATAGCAGCGGTGGCGGCGCTGCGCTATCTGGCCTTCTGCCCACAGCGCCTGTTGCCGCCCATCACAGTAGAAAGCTTTAGTGTTGCTGAGTGGTGATCCACAGAAAATGGTGCAATGTGTATTTCAATCTCGATCTAGTTAATGAGCTCAACGGTGTCAATAAAAACATTCTATTGATGAAATTATGTGATTCTGATGTAGATAAAAGGCATCAAATTAGAAATGGTGATAACATAAATACTGATTTATGTTGTAAAGATTTAATGGACTTCAGTAGTGAATTCAAAATCATGTTACCAGATAGAGATGGAAAAAATGGTAGAATGGCATGATTGTGCGACTATGATTGGTTAGAATATAGTATATAAAGGTATAATAGGTAAACTTAATTGAATTGAAATTGCAGTAAGTAATGTTTTGTATAATAAATGGATACTCTCATGTAGTGTACTCGATGTAAACATTTAAGAAATATTGACGAATTTCATAGTGATAAATTTTGAATAGATGGTTATCGCAATATATGTAATAAATGTGCATTTTATTATACTAAGGGATATTATGGGAAATATTCAGGTAATTTATAGTTATTATGGGATTAATAAGGATAACAAATTTGAAAAGTTGCATGTGAATGTGTTAGAAGTGTAGCTATGTGTAAACATGAATGAGGTGAAAAACTAATAGAAAACAAACTCACAAAAATAACTATCTTTATTTACCCAACTATTATGTAAATTATCACATTGCAACCATTTAACATAATTTATATCATCTTTTCTTCTTACATTCTTCGAAGTCTTTCAAAATGTATGTAATAGGGTTTATGACCAATAGAATACATTTCTGTAGTTGGATACATAACATTTGCATAATGTTTATAATCTAAAGAAATAAAACCAATTGGTTTCTTTTTTATTGCTCGACGTATATTTATCAACTAATTTTGAGAAAATATGTACCCACTAATAAATGCCTTGTAGGCTAACTTTTTCCACATTTTTTAATAATCTAGTGATTGAAAAACATATGCTTTTTCATTCACTAAATGTAGAATAATGGTTAATACATTTTTCCTGGAAATATATATCAGAGAATTCTATTCCATAATTAGGTTGAAAATTTCTCGGATTTCTATACCTAAATGTTTTTTCAAAAGCATCAGTTACATTTATACCAGTTTCATCTTTATCCTAAATAGTCCAAGCAAAGATTGAAACGAAATTCAAGATGCAACAGTCAAATATTAAATTCATAATAATGTGATTTTTAGTTAACAGATTCATTAGTCCACCTGTACCTTCATATTATTGTTCAGAAAAACTCAAGTGCTCTACTAATAGCCATCAGTTCTGCCTTAAACACACCCCAAAAGATTCTACCAGACACTGAGATTCAATATCATTGGAAGATGTAAATGTATATCCAGTTTCACCAGCACATTTCGAGCCATCAGTGTAGAATATCGTGGCACCCTGAAATTCTTCAAGGGAAAGGAGAATAAAGTCGACAAGAGAAAACGCAAAATATGACAATCACATGAAAAAAACTGAGAGACGAGAAGAGATTGAATGTGTCAGCCGATGTCCGTGGTTGACTACCATGAGACTAAAAGGAGGAAAAAGTCAACCACTCAGCAAACTTGGAAACCTCGAATCAGCGAACATGAGGCACGAAGACGACAGACAGAGTACTGAAAAGCTTTAAATTGAGTGGTAAAAACCAGTGTCCCATATGAAAAGTAACACTACCAGCCATTTTGGCATTGTCACTTAAAACATCAGATAAAAGCACAGGAAAATTAAAACACCACCCCAAGGCTGCTGAAACAGGGCAGACCATCAACATGTGAGCTATCATCAGGTGGGAGCCAGAGTGAAACTCAACTGAATCCTCGCCACAAAGACGATGGCTGTGTGTCAGCCAAGTATGGCCAATGCAGTAGAATCCCAGTATTATTATTATTATTGTGGTGTCGCACAAGTACAAAGTGCGCGCCACTTACTTTCGCCGCGCGCCGCCATGCACGCACGGCGCGGCGTTCTCACGACGACAGCCACGAGCGCCCTCTGCGACAACGCCGCTCGTGGCCACCACTGAAGGACATCGGCCACTTCGGACTAAGATAGCAACGAGTTAGGACCTTCGTAATCAGATAGGCACCAGTGAAGACTTTGCTATTGTACAGGCACTAGGCAGGCCTCTAACAACTATGTATCAACACTCTGCAGTACTATGTAAAAGTTAAGTATTGTTACATTCTGTGCAATATATATCTCTTTCTAATATACTCTAGTGTTTATAGTTTCTGTCTGCTCCCCTCCGTACCTGCACCAGCGTGTCGGTCTCATTCCACTCGGCCACCGACACCTACGACGAGGCTGGGACACAAAAGCGGCGACGAAGTTGGGACACAAAAGCGGCAACGAGGATGGGATCCAAAAGTGGCGACGAGGAGTGATAGAACCTTGGACCAGCCCGCTTGCAGCAGCCAGATAGCAGCAGTTGGAGCACGCAGAAATTGCTCCCGCCCACCCACCCTTAATATAAGAATTTTGGGGGAAGATATTTTGTTGCGTGTTTTGTGGACTTTTTTGTTGCAGCGCGTCCTCTTTCATATTGCATTTGTGTTTTGTTATAATTTACTTGTATGCGCGGCGCCTTATCGGTCAGCATGGCCACTACCCCGAACCCAAACTTAATGGAAATTATTCAGTTACAGACGGCGCAAATAACACAACTTCTCCAGGCAGTGGCGCAGTTGACGACAACTCAACAACAGCCGTCGCTTCAGCAGCCCACACCTGCCGCCGCAACGCTTCCTACGTTCCGCCAGTACAACGAACGTGAGGAAGAATGGAGCGACTATTTCGCACAGTTTCAAGAACTCGTCGCGGCTCATCAAATTACACGTCAGACTGTTAAGCATCTTTTATTGTCCGTGGTGGGCCCCAAAACCTTCGTATTACTGCAAAAACTATTTCCCAACGCATCTCCTCGTGATGTAGACTTTGAACAAATAGTAGAGGCACTAAATGCTCATTATGAGAGAAAAGTTCTTGTAGCTGCGGCACGGTACCGATTTTTCAGACTTAAAAAATTACCGCAGCAGTCACACCAAGAGTGGATTACGGAATTGAAGGGCTTAACCCACAAATGTAAATTTACTTGCTCTTGTGGACTTTCGTATAGTGACGTGATGTTGAGGGATGCGATTACGCAGAATATTCAGGACCCCAGAATTAGAGCAGCAATTCTGAAACAGTCTGACCCCTCATTAGACAGTGTACTGCAGCTTATAGTTACTTTTGACTTAGCAGATGTAGAAATGCAAAGCCACAGTGTAAATTCAGTACGCCGCAACGGACGCTTTCCTAGCCGTAGTTGTCAGTATAGCACTAGTGATTCTTACAATAGTACAGGCCGTGCGGAACAGACAGTGAACAGTAGCCAGTGTAAAAGTGCGACACAAAGGTCGCCCCGTCGTGTTAGAAACAGTGATTTGAATAACGGGCGCCAACGCTCATTTCATAAAAATGTACGTAAATCTTGCCCTCAGTGTGTGTCTCGCCACAAGCGTGCTCATTGCCCTAGTCGCAACGCAACCTGTTATCAATGTGGCAAATCGGGACATGTGCAGTCTGTGTGTATGCAACTTAAAAACTCAAAGAACAGTAACGTTAGAAACGGTGCTTCGCAAAGTGCGAGAACAGTTCATTCTGTAAATGTTATACGGGCTGTGGAATTGAACAGTGCTTTCCTTAGATCTCAATTTCAAGAAAGTAGTTCTGCGCCTATGGCAAAACTATATAGTGCACCACGTAGCAAGCGCCAACGAGCGCGTAAAACAGTGCAACGGAAACGGGTTCGGGACAAGCAAAATGACTATGAACAGTGCATTCCTGTAGTGAAAATAGTGCCTTCTGCAACTGCTCCTTGTAATAGTGCCCAGTACTGTGTAGCTAGTGACAGTAGACATCAGGTAGCTACTCAAAGTAATATTAGTGCAGTAGCTTCGCAGGCTTGCGCGGACGCCGATCCGGCGGTAGTGTCATCTAGTGACAGTGTGGTTAATCCGCTGTGTGCCGAGTATGCGCCGCTTCCTACCGCACGCAACCCGCGCAAGCGCAGAAAAACAATATGTATTAGACGTTGCCCACATTCGCGCACCGGTCGTGCGCCAGAAGCACAAGCTGTTTGTTACTCTCTCTATAGAAAATGAGACTGTGCAATTTCAGCTTGATACTGGTTCCGCTGTTACATTAATTAATAAAGACACTTATGAACTTCTGGGTTCGCCAAAATTGTCGCTGTCACAGCAAGTGTTAAAAGCTTATACAGGTCAAAATATTCCCGTGCTAGGAACGTGTAGCCTGCCTGCCTCTTTTCAAGGTGTTACGAAAACAGTTGCTTTTGTTGTTCTTCAGGCCAAATCTACGCAGAACATTTTTGGATTAGATGCTTTTGACTTGTTTGGTTTATCAATTCAAAGAGATGTGCTTCAAATTTCGTCAATAGTGCCTCAGGATAAAATCAATGCATTGTGTGACAAATACAGTGACTTGTTTTCGCCGGAACTAGGTTGTGCAAAAGACTTCGTGGCACATGTAACTTTAAAAGTATCTGCAGTTCCAAAATTTCGTAAAGCTAGACCAGTGCCTATCGCCTTGCGTGATACAGTTGCCGAAGAACTTAAACGTTGGCAAGATAGTGGGGTGATTTCTCCTGTTTCTGCGAGTCAGTGGGCCTCGCCTATAGTAATTATACCCAAGCCGTCAGGAAAACTTCGTCTCTGTGCGGACTTCAAATCAACAGTGAACAGTCAAACAATTGTAGACACTTACCCTCTGCCCAGACCTGAGGAACTGATGGACAAATTAGGACAGTCTCGCTTCTTTTCTAAGATTGATTTAGCAGAGGCATACTTACAAATTCCGCTTGATGACGAGTCAAAAAAATTTTTCGTCATTAATACTCACATGGGCCTTTTTCAATTTCAACGCCTACCCTTTGGCAGTTCTTCCGCTCCCGCTATTTTTCAGCGCTTTTTGGAACATCTGACAGTTTCTGTACCGTGTTGCTCTAATTATTTAGATGATATTGTGGTATCCGGACGTACAGTTGAAGAACATTTAGCAAACCTGGAGTGCCTTTTCAAAGTTTTGACTGCAGCAGGTCTACGTTGCAATAAAGCAAAGTGTTCGTTTTTTCAAACTGAAATAGAGTACCTAGGCCATGTGATTAATGACCAAGGAATTCATCCCTTACAGTCACATCTTAGAGCAATCAAAGACTTGCCTCCTCCTAAGAATGTGCACGAATTGCAAGCAGTAATGGGAAAGCTGAACTATTATTTCAGGTTTATTCCCAATGCCTCTCAGATTGCAGCTCCACTGCATCACTTACGTAGGCAGAATGTTCCTTTTGTATGGTCCAAAGATTGTCAGGTTGCCTTTAACAAATTAAAGTCTGCACTACTCAGTGATGCATGTTTGATTCCCTTTGACCCACAGAAGCCTGTAGTGTTAGCAGTTGACGCCTCGTCGAACGGTCTGGGCGCGGTAATCTCACATCGCATTGGATCTCAGGATCGACCTATTGCCTTTGCGTCCAAGCTACTGACGCCAACGCAACAGAGTTACAGTCAGATAGAAAAGGAGGCCTTAGCAATCATTTTCGGCGTCACAAAGTTTCATCGTTATCTCTATGGCAGAAAATTCTATTTGTTGACAGACCACAAGCCTCTCACGTCATTGTTCTCACCCACAAAGCCGATTACGCCCCGTACGGCACAAAAGCTTCAGAGATGGTCCTTGATATTGTCTAATTATCAGTATGAGATTTTGTACTGACCTACCACTAAACATGCTAACGCGGACACACTTTCCCGACTTCCGGTTGGCCAGGATGTGTCATTCGATTCTTCAGAAATGGCATGTTGTCAGATTCCAGAGATGCTTCCGCTGTCGCAGATTTCCCTTTGAACTCTCGTCGGGTTGCACAGGAAACAGCTGCGGATGCAGACCTAAGTGTGGTAGCACGTTTTGTTCGCTCAGTGGGGCCTGCCAGAGCCAAAGATATTGATCGGCCTCTGGTTCGACGTTATTTTGCACAACGTCATGCATTATCTTTAAGTAAGGGTGTACTGTTGTTGCATACCGACAACGACCAAGCAAGAGTGATTGTTCCTCGTTCCCTGCAACGAGAAGTGTTACGCCTCCTGCATCAAGGACATTGGGGCATTGTTAGGACAAAGCAACTGGCCAGACGTCATTGTACCTGGGTTGGTATGGACGCTCAGATAGGGAGCATGATGTCACAGTGTACTGTTTGTGCGGAGCATCAGGCGGCTCCTCCGCAACGTTTCTCAGACTGGCCACGCCCCAAGGGACCATGGCAACGTTTACATATTGACTTTGCCGGACCTTTCTGGAATACGCGCTGGTTAATTGTTGTAGACGCTTTCAGCAAGTTTCCTTTTGTGATTGCCATGAACTCAACGACAGCTTCTAGTACAATCAGTGCCTTAACATCAGTGTTTTGCATCGAAGGCTTGCCTGAAACTATCGTCAGTGACAATGGACCTCAGTTTGTTAGTGCGGAATTTCAACAGTTTTGTCGTGTGAATGGCATTCAGCATATCACCACCGCACCTTTTCACCCTCAGTCCAATGGTGAAGCAGAACGTTTCGTTCGAACATTCAAGTCTCACATGGAGAAGATGAAAGGTCAGCACTCCAGGCAGCAAGCTCTTCAAATTTTCCTGTCTACGTATCGGTGCATGCCACGTGACGGCCCGTCTCCTGCCGAGCTGCTACACGGCCGCCGTCACCGCACTCTCCTTCACCTGCTGCAGCCTCCCACGCACCGAGTCGGTTCGTATGGCGCTACGCGTTTTCAGGTTTCCACGCCGGTGCTGTACAGGGTGTTTGCTGGCAACAAGAAGACAAGATGGATGCCGGGCACCATTCAGCGCGTGCTCGGGCGCAATATGTATGTTGTACGTTCTTCCACAGGGTCGGAGCTGCGGCGCCACGCGAACCAATTGCGTCTGCATAGGCCGCGCGATCCTGTCTCCGGTTTCTTGATTCCAGACCCAGTTCACCGCCAGGGAGCACAACCACATCGTTCGTCCCCGGACTACGAGATCGTCCCGATGGAGATCGACGCGACCCCGCCGCTGTCGCCGCCGCAGATGACAGCGTCACCGAGAGGGGCTCCGGGACCGTGCGTGCCGCCGCCGCCTGGGCCACGCACCTCAGAAGATGATGACCTGCTCCCTCTGGGCGGGGGGGTGCGCCCTTCCCCAGGTTTCGGTGGGTTCCCTGGAGGATAGCAAGGCGGATGCCGGGGCGCGGACGGCGTCTCGATCCCAGCCTCAGCTACGACGCCCGTCCCACCAGTAACGCCCCCGCCCAGGCCCTCCTCCCAGTGCCGTCGCCGTGGCCGTGGCCCTCAGCCCTACGCCACGACGGCGCGGCGGTTTGGGGGGGAGGGGTGTGGTGTCGCGCAAGTACAAAGTGCGCGCCACTTACTTTCGCCGCGCGCCGCCATGCACGCACGGCGCGGCGTTCTCACGACGACAGCCACGAGCGCCCTCTGCGACAACGCCGCTCGTGGCCACCACTGAAGGACATCGGCCACTTCGGACTAAGATAGCAACGAGTTAGGACCTTCGTAATCAGATAGGCACCAGTCAAGACTTTGCTATTGTACAGGCACTAGGCAGGCCTCTAACAACTATGTATCAACACTCTGCAGTACTATGTAAAAGTTAAGTATTGTTACATTCTGTGCAATATATATCTCTTTCTAATTTACTCTAGTGTTTATAGTTTCTGGCTGCTCCCCTCCGTACCTGCACCAGCGTGTCGGTCTCAATCCACTCGGCCACCGACACCTACGACGAGGCTGGGACACAAAAGCGGCGACGAAGTTGGGACACAAAAATTACTATTATTATTACTATTATTATTATTATTATTATTATTATTTTGTGGTTTTATGGCGCTCAACTGCAGTGGTCATTAGCGCCAGATTCTGACCCTAGATTGACTTAAAACAAGGTTAAAAAAGGTGCCAATAAGGAGAATTTCAGAATATCACGAAAATGAGGAATAAAAATATCATGAGAAGAAATTAAATGTCCTTGAACAAATTAGTCACATGTATAAAACGCAAAACTCTAGGAGCAGCCTGTGCGGCAGCAGCTAAAATTTCTTCCATAGTCGACAGCATATTTACTGCAACACTAACATGATGAACACTTGGGCAGAACGTTAAAACATGGCGCACCATCATTGGCTGACCACAGGAAAATACTGGGGGGAGGTCGCCTGTTAATAAGTGTCGGTGGCTGAACCGGCAATGACCGATTCTCAGGCGGGCCAAGATTACCTCCTCCCACTGGGAAGGGCGGGAGAAGGTCTTCCAAGCTTTTCGGGATCAGTTATAGGGTTCAAAGCTTATTGTCCTGAAGCGTGGACAATAGCCGATGCCATTATGCGACAGTACGCCTACAAATAGACCCTTGAATGTCGTTGGACGGGACACATAAGGTAGCCTTGGCCGCAGCGACAGCAGCCTCGTTCCCCGGCACACCTACGTGGCCAGGTACCCCACAGCAAGCGAATGCGAAAGCCATCTTCAACTACCAACTGAAGGGAGCATTGGAGTCGGAGGACAACAGGATGGACCAGATGTGGGTCTTTAAGACTCTAAATGGCACTGAGTGAATCTGAGCAGATGACATAAGAAGGGTGGTGGTGGCGGAGAACATACTGGACTGCCTGATAGAGAGTAAAAATCTAAGGGTCATCTTGTCATAGGTAGCTGCATTGAATTTGTTATTCCTAACTTCTGAGACGGCCATATTACGACCATTTTCTATCTTCGCACGTTTCATCGTGTGAAACGCCCGTCCTGTTAACACCCACTCCGATCAGGAGCTCTCCACACAGACGCCACCCAGTCACAAAAAAGGTCACCTGGCGTGATGGCCATTGCTGGGCGTCCTGATATCCCACAAGGTCTATATCGACTCCTTGTTCTGCATGGCGAGGCTATAGCTGTGGTACCAACAGTGTGATCCTCGCATTGTCAGGGGCCTCAGCTGGAAGGTTATAAACAGCCGTCCCGCCCCATATGGAATGGCTACAACGTGCTGGAGACCAAGCGGGGTAGGATGCTATGGCGAGGAGGGTAATGGGAAATGAAGGGATAGGGATCCACGCTATAGGGCCTAGGTCGGGAGTCTTCCCCAAATGGCTTACACTGGTACCTGTAATTTTTTTGTGGAGATCAAACCCTGAAGAGGGTCCAAACTGTGCTAAAAATAGAAGTAAACAACGAGGATCAAAATCGCGGGGAGGAGAGGAACTGGTAGAATTAATTCATCCTGGGAAAGTAAGAAGTGAGGCTGCAATGGCTCATGGACTAATGCACGGCAGACATATGCCCACAAGAGCTGTGCACCCCCAGTGGGGTTCCGCAAGCTGAGGATTATATACCACGTTGCGAAGTTTTTCCTGGACAGCTGGTTACCAAAATTTCGCTAGGAAGGCTTATTCAAACTCGTTCAAAGGTATCACAGTAGTGCAGTTACATGTGCTGCCCAGATCGTCCCTTCATCTTGAGGTAAATGAGGTTTGTTACAGGCTATATTAATCTCATTCCAAGATGTTGCCGAAAGTCCCGTAAGTGGTGGGTGCAGCAGTGTGTTTTTTTTCTTTCATATAACCTTTAAATTTGTCATGTTTAATCATGTTCTCTTCACATAATTCTGAAGTCACACTGGTCTCTGAAAATCGCGATTGCTGAACATTACTATGTATTTTAAGCTCAAATCTACCATGACCAGTATGTGTCGGAATGTGTGGTGTGTCCTAGCTGACTGTGCTGGTGGGAGTAGTCTGGTTGAGATCTGTTGGTGCAGTGATATTGTTGATGGGTGTATTCGACTCATGATGTGCGTCAGGTGTTTGTATATTTACACCTCTGATATTGCATAATTGATGGTGCAACAGATTTCTCTGCAGTCTGATCGTAATGTTTTCACAGATGTATGTTTCCTATCTACGTCTGACTCTACGTGCCATATAACTGAACCTCTATGTTTTGGAAGAAGTGTTGCACTTTGTGCTGATTGTTTTTTCACTATTGTTTCAGCTTGGTTTTTAATTTGTGTGACAATAGCCTTTCAAGATTCTTGTTCAACTGTGTTGTGTGATACGTTATTTGCTGAAGGCAATGCTTTTACTGTGTTTGTACCCTTACATGGCTAATAGGTAATTTTGACATATACACTTAGCAAAATTTCAGGTTTAACTACATATTGCAATTCAGAAAACTTTGAATCTATGAATTTTCCCACGTTACTGACGTTTCTGCTGAACTGCTTGTTAATCTCTTCTGACATTAATATTGGTAAATTGTCCTCTGTCCGTTCAAGTTTGAGAAATCTGTCTATTCGTGAGTTACCATCACTTCAACTCTTTGCTGTTGCTGTCGTTCCAGTGGCGAATATAGCATAGAGTTTTTTTTTTTTTTTTTGGAATTGGGGGGGGGGGGGGGGGGGGGAAATAAAACATTTTGTGGCATCTTATTTCAAACGGATGCCTAAAAAGAGGAGTTGTTACAGCGTTTTCTGAAGAGGCATTGACCTGAATTCTAAAAAAAATTTAAAAGAATGGAAACAGTTCTTACTTTTGTTCTTTATATTCAGAATCATTTCGTGTGTGTGTGTGTGTGTGTGTGTGTGTGTGTGTGTGTGTGTGTGTGTGTGTGTGTGTGTGTGTGTGTGTGTGTGTGTGTGTGTGTGTGTGTGTGTGGAGGGGGTGGGGGGCGCGAGTCCCCTGCCAATCCCACCCCCCGTCCCCCCTGCATATGTCACTGTGTTCTTATAACCTGTGCAAATGCTGCTGTTATGTGTCAAACTTCGAGTTAAGCTCTTGTTTTGTAGCTGTTTACAATTTGACGAATTCAGTTTGGTAGAAGTACTTACGCAGTCATATTTACGTAGCGTGTTTGAAATATTTTAGCTAAGTCTAAAGATTTTGTGACACATACAAAGAGATACAAAGTTACTCCTACCAAAGAACGTGACACGCAGGGGCAGGGCATCGTGTAGGACAACCTAGGATCGCTTTGCTTTCGTCTCCACGCCATTTTGAGAAACCCTATCACGACTATTCAAAGTATTTACAGTAAAAATGTGGCAAGTAGATGAGGAGAAATAAGACGAAAAATTTTCTACAGTATGCTAGCAATAGACTAACACAGTGATATAAACACCAAACAATCGTAAGACAGCCCGGTCGTACCATGTCTGTTAATTAAGACGTCTTTTGTAGTGATGGATTGGTTTTTTGATTTTTGACTTTCAGAAAAAATTTTCTTTTTCGTTTCATCTATTTTTCAGACTGTCTTTCCAGATTCTGTCCGAGGAAAAAGCATGACAAAATTGTGTTAGAATACAGGCATTGATATAGTACAACAAAAAGGTTGTAAATATTTGAAAAAAATGTAATTTTAATCAGTCAAAATACATACGTCATCTCGCAAATGATGTATTTTTTAATGTTTTGTCCCTAGGTAGCTAATTATTATAACCATAAGCCATCTATGTTGTCTGTATACGTAAATTTAAATTTCCTTAAGTTACATACATGAAATCTGTATGAATTTTGGGTGCAAAAATTGAGATAAATAGTAAATGAAAATATTGAGTTCAGGCTTAAATGGCAATGCAAATGAATAAAGGGACGGAAAGGCGGATGCAAAAATGAGGTCTGAGAGGCTCGAAACATCATTATAAAAAGTAACAAGAAGGTACCTCAAAATAGCTCTTCATCTCAAAGGGCTGCTGTAATTTATAGATAATAGAATTAATGTTGTTCAAACAACTTACGGGTATGCTGCCAGGTGCCATCGACAACCGCCAATATTTCGGCAGGAGGACACCCTGCCATTATGAAGGCACAACTACACTTAAGGAAGCATTGTGCAAGCGTAGTGGTTAGGGTCTCACAGTATTAATGTTGATAGATTATACAATTATGTTAATTTCCTACTGTAGATAAAGGGTTGGTCATGTCAATCTTCACGTAACAATGTGTAACAGACCGGGCAATAATTTAGTCATAATATGAGAAGTATATGAATTGTCGAACAGACTGCAGGTTATTTTACTAAAGAAATGGAATAAGCTGTAAAATTAAACAATGAGGATTAACGATTACTTGAAGCGCAAAATCAAACGTAATGGTGCTCAAACCTTGTGTTATGGCATGAATCGCAACACTGAAAACCAGTAATTATATACTGATTTAGAAAAAGGGAATAAATCAAATAAATCTCTACACATTTTTGAAGGTTAACTATGGGGGGAGATGGGTTTTTTTTTTAAAAGAAAGGCAGGTCTTATTTTATCACACTTTGATTTATGAAGCGAGAGTTCTAAGAAACATCTCAACTCATCTATAGCTGAACAACCAAAAACGACGACTGCTTGCGTATTCCTTCCAAGTAATAAGTGAAAGTACAAGGACGAAAACGGAAACTGGGCAGATGTTTAATCTGAAAGGAGAAGGGATTCTGAAGTGTCAGGAGCCGCGTGTATCTGTGAAAAATCGCTACAAATGTACACTATTATTACACATCCCAACAGCTCGAGTGCTTATGTCCTACAAACATTGAGAGGCTTAGCTCAATCACTGCAAAGTGACACCCAGCGATACTGAATGAAAGAAGGAAGGAAGTAGTTTAACGTTCCATCGATTTGGTAGTCAAGCTCACGCTGTCTATTTTTGTCAGGGATTGGGAAAGAAATGCGCGGTGTTCGTTTGAAAGTAACCATCTCAGAATAAGAGTGGTGTGAGTTCAAGGAAACCTTATAAAGAGGGTGGTCACAAGCGGGTCTTATTTGTGGTTTTAGGGCGCACAACAGCTAAGGTCATTAGCGCCCAGACAAGAACAGAGATTTGCCAGATCTCAAAAAAAAAAAAAAAAAAAAAAAAAAAAAAAAAAAAAAAAAAAAAAATGGTAACTTCCAGTGAGAACATCAAGAAAAGGCTAAAAACGAAAGATAAAAGACAATTAAAACGGTTTAATTATCTTTGATAAGTTGGCCAAGTTGATAAAACGCAAAACTCCAGCAGCTGCTCGTGCGTCATCAGCTAAAATTTCCTCCAGAGTAGACGGAAAGTGAAGGGCTACAAGGAGATGATGAAAATTCACACGAGACAGTAAAACATGTTGCACTGTCAGCAGTTCACCGCAGGAGCACAGCGGTGCAGGGTCGGCGGATAGCAAGTGACGGTGGCTCAAAGGGCAGTGACCGATCCGCAACCGGGCCAGGATGACATCCACTCGCCGAAAGGGGCGTGAGGAGGTCGTCCAAGCGGTCGGGATCGGTTTTACAGTTCTCAATTTATTGTGGTACAGTGAAAACCACGCACTGTGCCATGGATACACGATACTCTGGCGAAGAGCCAGTTGAACATCGTCCGATGGGACGCAAAAGGTAGCCATGCGAGGCAAAAGAGCTGCGGCCTTAGCTGCTATGTCGGTGGTCTCATTCCCAGGCACACCCACGTGACCAGGGACCCACAGAAAAGAAACGTGACAGCTGTCATCTGCTAGCAACTGGAGGGAGCGTTGGATCCGATACACGAGAGGATGGGTCGAGAAAGGGTCCTTAAGACTCTGCAGGGCACTAACGGAGTCCGAACAGTTGGCATAGAAAGGTTGGCGGTGGCGGCAGGTATACAAAACAGCCTGGTGGAGGGCAAAAAGCTCACCCGTGAAATTCGAGCACCAGTCAGGGAGCTTGTATTAGAAACGGTGGTCCCCGATGACGAAGGCAGATCCGACACTGGCAGTGCTCTTGGAACCATCAGTATAAATAAATATGGCATTATCGAACCGCGAACGGAGTTCGACAAGCCTCGAGCGGAATACCAAATCCGGGGTGCTCTCCTTGGGCAGCGAACTAAGTTCAACGTGAGTGTGAACCTGGGCCTGATGCCACAGTGGCAACGGGCTGTCACTCAACCGAAAGGTGGAAGGAAGAGTAAAATCGAGCCGCTGAAGCAGGCGTCGAAACCGAACTCCAGGTGGAAGCAAGGCAATCGCAGACAACTGATATTGGCGATCGAGTGAGACGTCAAAGAATAACTGGTAAGATGGGTGGTTGGGCATCGACTGCAGGTGGCATGCATACTGACACAAAAGTATGTCACGCCGAGTGGTCAAGGGTAATACAGCAGCCTCGGCATACAGACTTTCAACAGCGCTGGTATAAAATGCAATGGTCGCCAGACGTAATCCCTGATGGTGAGTAGAGTTGAGACGGCGGAGAATCGACGGCCGTGCAGAAGAGTATACAAGGCCTCCGTAGTCTAGCTTCAATGGCCTGATAAAGGTGGAGCAGGATGGTACGATCCGCTCCCCACGATGTGCCACTGAGGACACGAAGAACATTAAGGGATTGAGCACAACAGGCAGCCAGGTAGGACACTTGTGTGGACCAGCAAAGTTTCCGATCCAACATTAGCCCTAAGAATTTCGTTGCCTCCACGAAAGGGAGAGCAATGGGGCCGAGACGTAGGGATGGTGGAAGAAATTCCTTGTATCTCCAGAAGTTAATACACACCGTTTTCTCAGTGGTAAATCTGAAGCCGTTCGCGATGCTCCAGGAATATAGACGGGCAAGACAGCGTTGAAGACAACGCTCCAAGAGACACGTCCGCTGGGCGCTGCAATAAATTGCGAAATCGTCTACAAAAAGGGATCCGGAAACGTTGGCTGAAAGGCAATCTACGATTGGATTGATGCGATGGCAAAGAGAGCCACACTCAAGAAGGAGCCTTGTGGTACCACATTATCCTGGCAAAAGAGGGAGCCCTGCAGTACCCCATTCTCGTGGCGAAAGGTATCTGACAAAACAGAGCCCACCCGTACCCGGAACTTGCGATCCGCCAAAAACGCTTGAATAAAATGAGGAAGGTGGCCACGAAGGCCCCATGTGTGCAATGTACGGAAGATGGCCGCTCTCCAGCAGGTATCGTATGCCTTCTCCAAGTCGAAGAACACTGCTACTGTTTGACGCTTCCTTAGAAAATTATTCATAATGAAGGTCGACAAGGTAACGAGGTGATCAGCAGCAGAGCGGTGTCGACGTAAACCGCATTGGACATTTGTTAGGAGGCGGCGAGATTTGAGGAGTCAGACCACCCGAGCGTTAACCATGCGTTCTATCACCTTACAGACGCAGCTCGTCGGAGGAATGGGGCGATAACTGGAAGGAAGCTGTTTGTCCTTCCCTGGTTTGGGGATGGGGACAACAATGGCTTCACGCCAACTTGTGGGAACATGACCTTCAGTCCATATGCGATTGTAGGTACTAAGAAGGAAATACTTACCCGCGGGAGAGAGGTTCCTCAACATCTCAATATGAATGGAATCGGACCCGGGAGAAGTAGATCGTGACAGGGCGAGAGCTCGGTCTAGCTCCTGCATGGTGAAGGCGACATTATAATTTTCACGATTAAAAGAGTGGAAAGAAGGCGGCCCTGCTTCCTCTACCTGTTTGCGAGGGAGAAAGGCAGGGTGGTAATGGTCAGACCACGAAACCTCCGCAAAGAAACGGCCCAATGCCTTGGAAACATCAGCGGGGTCCACGAGGACTGCGTTCTCTACGGTCAGGCCAGGAATCGGGGAGTGCACCTTGATGTCGGATAAACGGCGTAGGCCACCCCAAACAACCGTGGAGGGAATAAAACGGTTAAAAGAACTAGCAAAAGCAGTCCAGCAAGCTTTTTCGCAGTCCTTTAGGATACGACGACATTGCGCTCTCATATGTTTATAATTTATACAATTGTCCAAAGTCGGGTGGCGGCGTAAAGCACGACGCCAGGTTCTAAGCGCGTCGCGGCAGGCTGCAGTCCACCAAGGGACCGCGACACGACGTTGAGAAGAGGATGTACGAGGTATGGAATGTTCGGCAGCGGTGAGAATAACCTCTGGGAAGTATTCGACCTGACTGTCACAACTGAGAAAATTCTGATCGTGAAAAACATCCATGGAAGAATAAAGCCCCCAGTCGGCTTTAGAAATGTTCCAACTGGTGGGTCGAGGAGATGGGGAATGACGCAGGAAGTGGATGATACAAGGGAAATGGTCACTTGAGTACGTGTCAGAAAGTGCATACCACTCAAACCGACCGGCAAGCTGAGGAGTGCATATAGCAAGGTCTATGTGGGAGTAAGTTTGGGTTTTGTCAGAAAGGAAGGTCGGTGCACCTGTGTTGAGGCAGACAAGATTGAGGTGTTGGGGAAGGTCCACCAAAAGGGAGCCTCTTGGACAAGGTGCCGGAGAGCCCTATAGGGGTTGGTAGGCATTAAAGTCGCCTACCAACACGAAAGGTGAAGGGATGTGGTCGACGAGGTGTAGCACATCTGCCCGACTAAGGGCAGATGACGATGGCGAATAGACATTACAGACGGTGGATAGAGTGATGCGGACGGCAACTGCCTGTAGGTGAGTATGCAATGAAATGGAATGGTAATAGACGTCGTCTCGAATGAACATCAGAACCCCTCCATGGGCTGGGGTACCTTCCACAGGTGGCCGGTCGAAACGCACAGAGGTGTAGTGCGGAAAGTCTGCACGATCACTTGGACGCAACTTAATTTCTTGGAGACAGACTAGAAGTGGGCAGTGCAATCGAAGGAGTAGTTTTAATTCCTCCCGATTGGAACGAAAGCCGCGAATATTCCATTGAAGGAGCGCCATGATAAAAAATGAGATAAGAAATAAGGATAAAAAGGAACAAGCAAGCGGGGTCACCTCGACGGCCGCTGAGGATTGGATTTCGAGGGAGCACTGCTATCGCTGTATAGGGGCAAAGGGTTGTGGTCCATAGGTTAGACCGACGCACCTGCCACCTTCTTGAGTTGATCAGGAGGGGCAGTTTCCACCGCCAGTAAAGGGCCAGGTGCCCGGCAGACGGAGCGTCTCGGTGAAACAGAAGACGGCCGAGGCCGGCAACTGTTGGACGGTATGACTGAATAGTCACGCTGTGGCGGGGAAGGAGGGGCTATTCTTTTTGTGAGCGTTCTTTGAGGCATGACGGGCAGAGGAAGCGGTTGACGATGGAGAAGACGTAGTCTTGAGGAGGTCTTCACGAACAGGTTCTTTTTTTTTTAACTGCAGGCAGCGGATTTAGGTGCCCGGCATGTATGGGAACTGGCCGACGAATGTACTGTAGAATGGGCAGAAGGGATCGGAGACGTGGAACGAGCAATTTTCGGGCTAGCCGACCTGACAACATTGTCACAGAATGTTAAATCGCAGGTCTGAATGCCTACCTCCTTAGTTGGTCGAGGTAAGGTGAGGACCTGGCTGTAAGTACCCGATGGGAGTACAGCGGGCTTACTACCAGCTAATAACTTCCGATCCGCATAGGTTGAGACTTTCTCCTTGACTCGCTCTTCTTTATTAACGGAGCAGTCCCGCGAAGAAGCAGCATGGTCACCCATGCAATTAATGCAGCGAGGGGATGGAGGTAGACATTGACCCTGATGGGCGTCCCTGCCACATGTGGCGCACTTGGCTGCATTTGGACGAAGGCAATGGAAGCAGCGCGTAGGGTTGGATATTTACGGGCAAACGAAGATGACTTCGTAGCCCGCTTTCACCTTAGATGGTAGGTCAACCCTGTCGAAAGTCAACAAGACAGTACGAGTTGGCACGAGGTCGTTGTAAAACCTTTTTCATGACGCGATGGACTGAAGTAACTCCCTGATCAGACATATAGCTGAGTATTTCCTCATTGGATAACCCATCCAGGGATCTCGTGAAGACTACCCCCGTGAAGAATCGAGGGTGCGGTGAGCCTCCACTATCACAGGGAATGTATGTACAAGTGTAGCCCGAAGTAACTTCTGTGCCTGCAATGCATTCTCTATTTCAAGTAACAAGGTCCCATTGCGCTGCCTGGAGCAGTTCGTCAAGGGACCTGCGATCGCATCGACGACCCTTCTGAATGATAAACGGATTCACAGCAGTAAAATCCTTATCGTCAGTACGTGATACCACCAGGAACTTAGATGTTAGGCAATACTTTCTGTGGCTGAGAATCATCATGTTTCCGCTTATGGGTCAAGGTTATAGATGATTTGGAAGGTTTCATAGCGGATGTGTGCCTCCAGAATTACCGGCGTCTTCGATGGCGCGCTCCTTCCTTGTGGGGGCCCTCACTAAGGGCGCACCCGCCTTAGGTGACTGTTGAGACCTCAGGTCACACCTCCCGAGAACGGACGGAGGGACCAATCGGCATGTTCGGAAGGTATCAGCTTGGGTAATCACCCCTCCCTGGGCCCGTCCTTTACTGGGGGGGGGGGGGTCCGTATGTGCCTTATATGTCTATCCAGGGGCGGGGAGTTACGCCTTACCCCGTCACCGGCTACGCAGATCGTGGGCTGACCTTCAGACACGCACAGGGAGGAAAAGAGGAAGGAGAGAAAGGGCTGAAGGAGGGAGAATCTCAAACGCCGAGGCGGAGATTAAAAGGGCGGTTCGAGGACAACGAGAAAGGAGAAAGGGGGAAGGCTAAAGAACAGGAAAGGAAGAGGACCAAGAAAAGAGAAACCTCGGACTGACTAAAAACGCCCGTCTCCGGGCGAAGGCACAAACCGGGTGGAAAGAGGGAAGCGGCCTGGGGCGGAAGAAAGGTCGCTTCAGCTCGGGGCCCCGTGCGCGCCACACACGTACCAACGAAAGAGCTGTGGGCCCCCTGGGGGACAAGCGGGTCCAAACCTCTGTCCTCCTGATCGTGACGACAGTGTATTGCCACCGCACGACCTCGCTCGGTCAGTGATGCTGGTAAGCATCAATTGACGTCTAGTCAATAACAAAAGTTCTTCGCCGAGATGCCTTCTGTCACCCCTAATCGTTTGACCCAAGGCCCTTAACACGTTCGCTGCGGCTGACACTTATAAGCGTTTCCGCGATAAACACTCCAAAGCTGCCGACGCTTATAAGCGTTTCCGCAATCAAAATGCCAGTGCGGGTGACGCATATAAGCGGTGCGCTTGTTGAGTGCCCAGATTAGTTTGGCTGTGCACTCGTGTTAGTGCAGGCCACCAAATCATCACGTATCTGCAGTTGTGTATTTTCGTCTTTAGTGGTTTGTTATAAAAACATCGCTTACACACCTTGCAAATTTGTTATATGGGATAGCACCATAGCGACACATTGCAGACGAGACGTTTCTTTCTCTCCGTTTGATATACGTTTTGGTGTTTTCAGTATAATTCTTTCTCAGTGAAGCGGATTTATCGCTTGTTTGAATTTCATTTTCTTCAGTTTCCAATAAAATCAGAGGCGTCGTTAGAATTATTTGCGATAAATGCATATGACGCTTATAAGAGTCAGACGACTTGCAGCATTCTAGCTCCACGTCTTTTAGTCCAGTGGCCGAGGGGACTGAGGCGCTCCAGTTACGGTCTGCACGGCCACTACGGTCGGGGGTTCGAATGCCCCCTCGGGTATGGATATTTGTGCCGTCTTTAGTATAAGTTAGATCATAAGTAGTTTGTAAGTTTAGGGACTGATGACCCCGTAGTTAAGTCCCATAAGCTATACAAACATTTGAACATTTCCAGTCAAATTAGGGTTTCACCTCGGAATGAGAGGTAACAAGCTGAATATTTGCATGAGCCTTTGGTTTGGCATTCTAAATGATGTGTCAAAAGTCTCATAAAATCTCGTGTCCGCGTCTTAAGATATTAAAGGTCAAAGGTCACGAAAATCAGTTTTTCGCAAATATCTCGCTTCCTATGCGTTAAATGGTGTTTTCATCTCCGATAAAAGATGTAAAGCATGAAATTCTCTACAATTTTTGTTTTAAACATTCTTTTGTGCAGTTCATAGTTTTTTAGATATAGCGCGGAGAGCGCACAGGTCAAAGCACTCAGACATATAAGACGTAATTCGAGGTCAGCTGCGAATCACAGTCAATGGTACGTTGAATAAAACAATAAGTGTAAATAAAATTTTATTATTTACGAATACCCAATTTTAGTAATACTTATTTCACTGATAATTTTTGAAGACATGAAGATTGAAGATTGTGTGTCAGATGAGTTAACTGAACAGATAACTTGCCGCGATGCTTCCTACGAATATATAGAAGGTTATGTAAATAACTCGAGTTCATTGATTGATCAATTTCAGAATAAATTAAAGGAATTAAAGGCTAGAGGCTGTACAGCACAGTTATGGGTACAATATTTTGAAATGGCATCAATAGTACAAGATTTTATTCGAGCTGAGAAACCGGGTCTTGTCACTCCAAAGTTTCAAGTTGAGGGGGGAGGGGGGACATTTTAAAGAACATCAGGATGCAGTAAGAAAAATGTTGCCATATTTTCACACCAGTGGTCACTTTTTATATGGGAAATCAGCACATTTATATCTGCAAGATATGAGCAAACTGGAAGATACAATAGATGAACAGACTTTCGATAACTTTAAAAACGGATTTTTCACTGTAAAACGAACTGAAAAATTTAATTCTGGTACATGGACAGACATGGTCATCGAGCAAAATCTTATGAAATCTATGAAGGCAGAAGGAGGAATATCTCGAGGTAGAAGTACGCAACAAAGTGTTCTGTGTAAGTGAGTGTATGCTATGTATGCCACGAATACAATTTGTGAGGAGATTGTGAAATTTTGTAACATATCTTTAGATTCTTCATAACAACACGTTGACGCTAGGAGTTCCCGAGTAAAAAGAGATAATAATGACGTCAGTAAACTAGTTGATTGGTTGACGTTTCATAACCCCTTTCCAAATACGAAACAGTTGGTATCTTTAGCTAGTGGAATCGTTGGAAATGGCCAAATTGTCACAGATCCTATGAAATTGGATTAAAATCAATCGTTAAGATAACTGGTTTGAACTTTAGCGAGATAAAATTTAAACGTGCTGATAAGGTTTTACCGCTTTCAGTTGTTAACAAATCTGTCACGATTAACAATTGTAAAGTTGCTGTAGACACGTTACTACTCTTCCAGAGAACAGCAGCAGGCAAAAAGTTTGAAAGTAATCTTCAAGAATATCTTAAATACGAACTAAGTCCGTATCCAACATCTTTATTTGATGATAATGGCATGAGGAAAACCACGAAACCGACAAAATGAGACCTATCGATATCGATCTTGATGAAAGTAATGTAACATATATTATCTATGGCGGATTTCTTCTGCATCGCATCATATGGAGCAAAGACGCTACTTTCACCGTTGTTTTACATAAATATATAAAGTATTTACGAACACATTATGGCTCAAGAATGGTTGTTATATTTGACGGATACTCTACAGTAGAAATACTAAAGCAATGGAACAACTAAGAAGAACTTCTGTTCTTTCAGAATCGTATGAAGTTTGCTTTGAGGAAACAACGACTGTGCCAATCAGCCAAGAGAAATTTTTATCAAATCGATCTAATAAAAAAAGCTAATTGACTTGCTTGTTGATAAATTAAAAACTGTTAATATCACTACAAAACAAGCCAGAGATGATGCTGATGTTTGTATAATCGAAACAGGTATTGAAGAATCAGAGCACCAAAGGACTGCCGTCATCGTAGGAGAAGATATTGATTTGCTCGTCATTTTAATTGGACGTAATCAATCGCATCAACAAGAAATTCTTTAAAAAATTTGGTAAAGGCAACGTTAAAACACTAACTCCTCCAAAAGTTTTGAATATTATCCACGTTGTAAAAAACACATTTTACTTTTGCACGCATTGAGTGGCTGTGACACATCAGCGTTGTTTAAAAAAGGCAAAAAAACTTTTGTTAAAATATTGGAAGAACTTCCAGATTTGGATCAGCTAGCTCAAGTATTTCAACAAGAAAATTGCCCTACGCAAACGTTACTTGAAAATGGAGTACGTATCTTGTTGGCAGTATATAACGCTCCAAAATCTGAAGAAAATGTAGATCATCTTCGATACACGCAATTTATTAAATCAACAAAACTTAATAAACCTGTGCAACTATCAAATCTGCCACCAACTAGTGCAGCAGCTCATCAACATATCAATCGTGCTTACTACCAACTACAAACGCGGTTAGGAAACTATATAGAACCCCAGGAATGGGGGTTGGGTGCTGCAGAATGTACATTTGGAGCCATTACTAACAATATTACCACCTGCACCAGACGAGCTCCTGAATACGATATTTTGCAACTGCAAAAATGGTTGTGGTTCGCGCTGCGGATGCAGGAAATCGGGGATGCAATGTTCTTCAGCTTGTGGCGAGTGTAATGGGCAAGCTTGCCTCAATGCGCCATCACACCAGAACGATCTCGATGAAGAAAGTGTATATGACCCCGAAATCTTTGAAGGTTTAGAGACGACGATCGTCGATTACGAGGAGGATGATAATGAAATGGACGTTTTCGAGCGACCAGATGAAGACGACGACGATGATCAAGAAGGTGAAAATTGAGACCTATGTGTGATTAATAATTAAAGTGAACAAAAATCCTCCTCACGTTTGAACTTCTAATTGTGATAACTGAATCGTACATAAAGATTTACATAAAACGTATTTCCTCGTTTTTTTTTATTTAATATATTTTGCTTCAAATATAATTAAGTCTTAATTACAGTTAATTTTATTCTTTTCTACATGAAACATAATTAAGATATATTAGAATATAATTAAAATATACTTGTATTTGGCTTCATAACTTTATAATTTCATGAAATAAGTAAATATTATTAAACAAATAATATTATGAAATATTGAACGTAATTCATAAAGAATGAAGGTTTGTTATTGTAATTGTTGCAATGATTTCCTAACTTTAAACAACCTACCATTGACAGATTCGCGGTTGACTTGCATTACGTCTTATGTCTGAGCGCTGTGACCTGTGCACTCTCCACGCTCTACCTAAAAAACGATGAATTGCACAAAAAAATGTTTAAAACAAAAATTGTAGAGAATTTCATGCTCTACAACTTTTATCGGAGATGAAAATACCATTTAACGCATAGGAAGAGAGATATTTGCCAAAAAAGTGATTTTCGTGACCTTTGACCTTTAATATCTTAAGACGCGGACACGAGATTTTATGAGACTTTTGACACATCATTTAGAATGCCAAAACAAAGGTTTATGCAAATATTCAGCTTGTTACCTCTCATTTCGCGGTTGACGCCTTTTTTCGGCTTATTTGACTGGACTATTTAGCAGACGTTATATTCGTTTTCAATATTACAGGTTTCGCAGGGGTCTGACTTCAGCTCTCAGCGTACGTGCGCTTACAGGCGTCCGCCTAGAGCGTTAGCAGCCCGCACTGGTGAGCAACGAACGTGTTAAGCATACATGTAATGTTGAAGAGCTATAACAAGTATAATTCAAACATGAAACGTCGGCTCGTCTGGTTCATACTGCCTGCTGTAACCGTGGTTACTAGCATCGTAACTGGACCCGGTAGCGCTAGCAGCACATTTCGTCACCCGCGCCCTTGGGGGGCCAGTTGCAGTTTGACAGTCCCGAACGGCTCTTCTTCCTGCTACCTGAGCCGGCGCCTACACACATTGGACCACTCGGGCGATGGGCCCGCTCATTGACGGTTTGGCATGAGGAATGTCGGCGAAACTATCTTGGATTCGAGAGTTAAATTCGAGGCCATCTGTGTTGTGTGTGCCGCTGTTGTACCAGGGGTTGCTGTTTTGCATTGCGTTTGTTATTTAATTGGTTCTGACGTGTGCTTAACAAGTCGTTTGTTTACGTTGGCGGCCTGACCTTTCGCGTTCTGGTTGCTGTTCCGAAGTGCACGGAAATTTTTACTTCAGCATTTTTCCCTCCGTCCGACTTACCTGTATGTCCTTTTTGTGGATTTCGTCATTTAGCACTGCTTTTGAATGGGCTGGTTAATGTTGTGAAGTTTTTGTAGACAAAACTGTGCAATCTTTTATTACCCCTGTCGGCCGTCTTATCGGCTACCTGCTAATATTTTTGGAGATTGGGACTCGTTCGGCCCATGGCATTGTGCTATCTTGTCTTGCAGGACACGTAGAAAGACTAATTGTGCAATTAATTTTGGCTATGGAAAAGCCAGTCCAACGGCATATTTAAAGGAGATTGTAACTCATCTATTTAAATTTGAATGCCGTGTTACCCTTTAAACGCTGGTTTACCACAAGTGATCATCTCAGCCCAAGAGCCAACCTGTTACCTGTCATGTTTTAACGGTTGTAGCTCTGATGGTGCATCTGACAAGGAAAGTACTTAGGCTCGAACAGAAATATACCAAAATCGTATGATAGATAATGTAAAGGTCTCTTATTGCACTAGTGATACTCCCGCATCTGCAAAACTCTGCAGTCGTCCATTAGAGGCCTCTGTGTGTGCCATGCCGCATCGCACTTTGACCTGCCGGTACGCCAGTAGTGACGGTGCAGTGTGCCTCTGAAGTTGCACTTTGTGACGTTATTTGTGTAGTAAAGCCTCAGATGGGTCGGCGATTGGTAACCAATCCTGCTAATATAGTGTGACTGGTTGAGGTGAAGTTACGAAGAAACCTCCTTCGTTTAGATGGTATTGGTGTAGAAGATGAATCATTCGCATGTTACCTATTATCGGTTATAGTGTTTCTAATCTATGCTCTTATTTCTGCACTCTAATAGATACCAGAAAACATGTGAATTATTCACCAAGAAGAGCTCTTCGGAATTTCATCTCAACCAATTTCAATATATTAGTAGGACTGATTAGCAATCGCCGACCCATCTGACGTTTCTATAAACAAATAACGTCACAAAGTGCAACTTCATTGGCACACTGCACTGTCCCTACTGGCGAACCGGCAGGTCAAAGTGCAATGCGGCATGGCACACGCAGAGGCCTCTAATGAGCGACTGCAGAGTTTTGCAGATGAGGGACTATCACTAGTGCAGTAAGGGACCTTCACATTATCTCTAATACGATTTTGGTGTATTTCTGTTTGGTCGAGCCCAAGTACTTTCTTCGTGTCATGTGGATTCAATTTTAGGAAAGCTGTCAGACATTTGGTTTACTTTAAAATCTGTTTTTTTCCTGGTTATTTAATAAATTGTAAGGTTATGGTTACAGATCCAGATTGCGCTGGTTTTGATAATACGGCAAGTCAGTGATTTTTTATTTTTTTTATTTTTTTATTTTTTTTTTTTTTTTGCCTGTGTACACCAAGTGTCTCATCCCTTGTCATTTTAACAATTTATTGCTGGTCTGTTATGTACGTTATTATATCAGCTTCATGTTTACAAGCTAAATTGTGCTTCTGTTTTAAGTTTTGGTTTTACCTACCTGTTTGAAAGACTATATCTCACATACTTGTTAAAATATAATTTTAGTTTTAATATTAGGTCTATCAGGATTGATAGCTATTGTTTTAGGCTGTTACTTTCTGCCTTTGAGGTTATCTGACCTCTCGATGAATTATGATACCTTAAAGCAGGTCAATAAATATTCTCCTGATTTCATGACGATTTTTATTTTTGTAGTGTAAAGTCCGTTTTGGGCATCCTTGTTTTAATTGAAATCTTTGGGGTCTATTTATATTTATTACATTAAATGCTTACGCATTTAGAATACTCGTTGTAGCTGTCAAAAATTACTTTTATTTTCGTTGCTATAAAAGGTGGCTACTTGCCGTAGGGTAATCTGTACCTTTTATATTGCTGTAAATTTTCAAATGCTCATTCTCTAACTTTAACAACCTTAATTATTGTAAAGTTATTCTTTGGAATGTACCGCTAAGCACTTCAGGTTTTCGGCTTTGCTTTTCCTTAATTTGATCATCATTGCAACAATTTAAAGTATTGGTTAATTAAAAAGTTTTATCTAATATCCAAGTTGTTATCTAGTAAAGCCACCAGCCTTAGTACACATGTTCAGTTAAAGTGTTTCATTTGGTGATTTTTTTTAAATTGCTATCTGGAAAAATCTATTTATCGATCCCACTTTATCTTCCCTTTCCTCGAATTTCTCAGGCCAACCTAACCATACCTAAAGATTGAGGTACCAATACACTGATAACAGCACTGATATACTTTTAGTCTAATAATTTTGATGTTGCAGTATATGGCAGAAATTTACTGTTGTAATATTCCGATGAGTAACAGCTTTCAGAGTCTCTTGTCGATGGCAAACAGTGTCGAAGTTAATAGATACTAAATAATAAAATACTATACAGACGTTGTCATATTTTCCAAATTACATTACGGCTCAGCCTTGGCGCCAGAGACTGAAGCGGCTCGGTCCTTTTCAACTTCGGGCCACACCCTTCCCAGATCGATTATTTCTATCAAGCCGTTTGAGCTTTACCCACTAGGTGGCGAGAGAGGAAAAATACCGTCTTCCTCCATCGTGACAGTCGTGAGGAGGAGTTTGTCCGTAGGGATCTGGAGTAAACATCCCCTGCCTTCGCCACGTGTCAGCGCGAAGGGTCTGACTTGGAAGAGTTGATTACAAACCTAAATTAATGAATCCCAAACTACATTTCATAATATATGACAGATATTGCTGCCATGAGAAAGAATTAATGAAGTACTGTATCATAAATTACTTTGCCATGTACGAAAATAATTTTTCTTTGCTCTCCATTTCATCAAAACCCTAATTCACTTTGCAGGAAACTAGTTTTTACGTTTCTCTAGTCGCATTTCTATATTCAAACATGCCAAAAGTTTTGTTCCTCAAAACTGGTAGTGCTACCATTAGCGAAATAAGTATATCATTAGTTATCTATTAGTCAATCCATTTCACATTAATGCATATATATGAATGTATACAGTGGGCTGAGTAGGTTGGAGCCTAGAGCGGCAGATTTTAGGGGCTGCAAGGTTTGAGTCCAATATTTTTAAATTGTAAGTAAGTGTAAAAAAATAAATTTAATTACGTTTACAGAATGCACACTTTTCTGTAAGATTTATTAAGATATTCCTTACCCTCACATTATTAATGATATCTGAATGTACATTTATTAGCTTTTATTCTAAAATCGTATCCAAATAGTTGGGTTGTAAAGATAATCTGGGAAGTGACAGTGATCCTCTAGTTCAAATGTTTGTATAGCTTATGGGACTTAACTACGGGGTCATCAGTCCCTAAACTTACAAACTACTTATCAACTACCTTATACTAAAGACGGCACAAATATCCATGCCCGAGGGGGTATTCGAACCCCCGACCGTAGCGGCCGTGCAGACCGTGACTGGAGCGCCTCAGTCTGCTCGGCCACCGTGTCAGGCTATCCCCTAGTTCACAGTTACACAAGTTACGGAAGAACGTGGTATAATTAAGACGATAACTAGTATAACTGTAAAATAGGGTGTCACATTCTAGATGTTATCAGGGGCGACAAAATTTGAAAACTCTGCTGGCAGTAAAAATTAGAATCCGCCACTGAATGCCTCTAATAGGCAAATGACAATTTAGTAGACGCCTGTAGTATGCAATAAGTTGATAATTTGGGCAGGACTAGAAACTTATCTTGATAGCCAATCGCTCAGAGGACGAAACAGGGTGAAACAGAGTGAAGATCTCCAGAACATCATAGAACAAGAACAAGATCTACCCGTGGGGGGAAAAATACAAGAAACAGAATTCGAGTACCAATATGGCAAAAAGTTCCAATTTCACCATTTAATTTCATTGATTGTCTTGAAACAAATTATTTTAATTTATTGTATACAGAGCTCACTGCTAAACCAATGTTTTCCATTTTAGTTTTACATGCACTACGTCGACTGTATGACGAGAAGGTACAGCGAGAACTCTGTAGGGAGGACGGTCGGTAAAAATCGTTATAACAAATAATCCACTACCAAATATTAAGAACCCGATACCATCAAACTCAATTGAAACGTTTGATGGCAGTAAAGTGACACACCAAATACTTAATTTTAGCTTGTGATACACGTTTTGACAGAAATACAACAACATAACGTTCATTGTTTTGGGGATTGTCGCGAAGTATTAAGACAACATATTAACATATATATGTTAGTACATTACTTACGGTATTTTAACACTATGTAGATATGAAAATCTTCTGGTAAAAGCTTGTAAAAGGAAGTATGTCCATATAAACTGGTCATCTTGCATATTTTGTGCTATGGTCTGTTATGTAGAAGATTTTGAAGCTTGTTAACACACTAAGTCACTTGATATGGATTAATACCGATTTAATTACTCATTTGAAACTGATCATATTTTAGAATATTTGAACTTCGTTATTTTTCAGAAAGCACCACAAAATCCAAAAGAGATGTTCTTATGAATTATTAAAACATGCCTTTTAAGTTATTGTCATTGTTTAAATGGTTCTAAAGGCCATATCTTGTCATATATATATATATATATATATATATATATATATATATATATATATATATATATATATATATATATATAAAGGAAAGATTTTACGATTTTTGTTTCTATAAAACCAAATTGCACTTAGCCTCTTGGTCAGTTGACGTCTGGACGAGGTGCTAGGAGCCTGTATTGTTTGCAACCATAGTATCCCAAGAACTGCGAATAAAGTCATAATTTGTGGCTATTACTGAGCTTCATTTATCTGCTTAAAATCTGGACTTCTGCCTTTGTGGGAATCATCTTCCAAGACAACTAGACAATCTCGACTTTCAATATTGCATTGAGATAATACAGAGATATTGTATATACCGCTACCATGTGTTCTCAATGTGCCATCATTCTGTTATGACACTCAAGAGCACAGAATTTATCCTAGCTTTGATGTTGTGGGTAGCAGGGATACTACAGTGTGCTAGCTGCCATTTGACGATGTGCGCCTCTCTACAGTATGGGGGGCACCGGTGGTCTGAAGTGTCAGTCGCCTGCTGTGGCAGCTGACCGGCTTTTTGCCAATGTGCAAGCTGCAATGCCCTGCAATGGTCTACTGCTGGAATGTGGACGGCCGATATTTTACCGGTGGTCCAAAATCGGTATGTGTGCAACCAGCCTTAGGGAGCAACGGCAGACAGTTGGCTGCTCGGGCGTTTTCTTGGATCACAGTTTCGTAATACATCGTAGTCGACGCCCGCAAATACCAATCATTGCTGAAAGTAGTTCTTGTTTACTGACTGTTCTGATGTATTTTGCTGGATAATTTCGGCGGTGGATCATGTATAAAATTTGTTCAAATCAAAAAAGTTCAAATGTTTGTTAAGCTTATGGGACTTAACTACGGGGTCATCAGTCCCTAAACTTACAAACTACTTATGAACTACTTACTAACTAGGACGGCACAAATATCCATGCCCGAGGGGGGATTCGAACCCCCGACCGTAGTGGCCATGCTGACCGTGACTGGAGCGCCTCAGTCACCTCGGCCACCGCGGCCGGCTATAAAATTTGCTTTGCAAAGGAGAGTACCAGTGTGGTGAAACTGATTTCCCTTCGTACGCTGTTGGCGTTAAGTGCGTGTTTCCTCTGGTAGCTGAGAACCTTAATTGCTGGCTCAAGAGTTATGGACAATTACAGTGTGGTTTTCCGCCGAGCTATTGGGTATTGCAGGGAGCTTGTTAATTCACTGTTTGTCATATCTCATGCCTGTAACCTATTGTTGTTTACTGTTTTGTGCCGGTGGTATTTCATCACTCTGCCATGCATCTTTATTACTCCCGTGTATAAATCTTTTCAAGTGGGGGTGTGTATCCGGGAAAGTTAGTTTCGGCCCGACGTTTCCTAGTTATTTTGATCGAAGCATTTTCTCTCCATTGGTGTGATGTTTGGTTAGCAGCCTACTTCTGCCTCTACCTAGTTGAAGTGTTGATTTTAAAGTCTTGACTGGCTTGCCTCAAGTAACTCTCAATATTTATGGTTTTCCTTATCACCTCAAGAGTGTTTGTTTTTACAATTGTATTCGTGTACTAAATGACTCCGAGAAATGTATCCCGAAGTCTGACAACTTACCTTAGGCCGTATTACTGTTACTTATACTCCATTAATTCTTTACTGTGTGGCAACAGTGGTGGGCCAAGTAAACGGTCTTGCATTTAAGCTGGAGGGTTTACTCTGGTTACTTGCTAGGAAATTAAGCCTTAACCTATTTTAACTCGCTTCCTGGTTATGGGCCTTTTGTTATATTCGGCCGCATTATTGTGGCTGGTTCTAAAACTGACATTACTAGCGAACCGACACATTTATGTGTATATTTATTCTTTTATGGTTTAATGTAACTAAGGAATACTGCTTCTGTTTGATGTGATTTCTCTTTAAATCTTTAGTGTGCTTGGAGTTATGTTTAACTGTCATCTCTCTTAGTGTAATTGGGTCCCACATAAGGTTAACAACTGATTTCCTTAAAAATCTGATATTGCCCTGGGCCCGTTAAATATAAATTTTTCGTATATTGTGGACGGTCTTAAAGGCACTCGCTATGCCAATCTTATTACCTGTTAACTTTTGTTTGTGTAACTGGGACCTTCATAAAATGAAATCCATTACACACACACAAACACACACACACACACACACACACACACACACACACACACACACACAAACACACAAAATATATATATATATATATATATATATATATATATATATATGGCTGCTACTCGTGTTATTTGTGATAGTTAACTCGTTCTGATAAATTGGGAACGTTAAATAAACCTTAGCCGCAGCCGAGCGCATAGATGCGCTATGATACGAAGCGTGAGGCCGATTCCCGTCGGGGTTCGAATCTCACCTCGGGTGGTGTCTTTAGTATAAGCTAGTTCGTAAGTAGTTTGTAAGTTTAGAGACTGATGTCCCCGCAGTTAAGTCCCATAAGCTTTACTAACGTTTGAACATTTTTGAATAAACCTTACATAATGAGAAGCAAACTAGTGGGTCTGGCCTTCTACATGATCGATCCTATGCCCTTTCAATTAATTTATTCTTGTGTTTATATGTTTAGAGGCAAACAGCTATAGATCGTCACTTAAAACAACTTTAACTACCTTATACTATTGGCAACCTTCTCCCTCCTCCCGTTAACAACACACCGAAATGGGGTTACAAACTACTGAAAAGATAAAGAAAGTAGTACTAATGACAAAATCGGTGAAATTTATTTTTCCGAGAAGACACACAGACTTCATGCCTGTACCCCAAACCATTACCACAAAAACTCAAGTGGCACTAACCTCACAGTTGTCAGCACTTTTCGCCAGTAAGGAGTGATATGTCTGAACACGTCTCTATGTAGAACCGGTTAAGGTTAGAAAGACACGTACATTCATGCTTTCTGGGTCGTCACACTCGCGAACAAACTCTAAACAGATGTTTCTCAGCTGGGTGCAGTGGCGCAGGTTGCTCAGGTAGGCAAGGCATTGGTTTGGCAGGCCCACGGCCTCCAGTGCAGACAGAGCAGCTGACAAATCCTCCGCAGTCAGCCTGACAGCGTCCACAAGGACTAAGCGGAAGTCCGTGTCGATAGGTAGTCGCAGATCGTGCAGCTGCTGATTACCTGGACTGGCTGTGACCGAAGGATCTGTAAAGTGTGAGTTGGTGAAGCGCACACTTGTCAGTCGGTCACAGTACCTCAGAAAGGACAGGTCGGAGAGCGGCCTGCAGCCATGTACCTCCATGCACTCGAGGCAGTGTAAGGCCACAGTGGCTGCCACCAAGTCACCCTCCTCAAAGTTGTAATCTCTCAGCACTAGCTTCCTCAAGTTCCGCAGCTGCCGAAGTTCCCTTAGCTCGCACGATGGCAGGCCACTACAGTCCACTAGTCGCAGCTCCGTCAACGCTGCTGAGCAGTGCCTCAGGAACAGTAGTTTCTGGAGGCGCGAGCACGACAATCCCAGAGTCTGCAACTGGCCCAACCCCTCCAGAGCATCTAGTTCCTCTGCTGACAAGGTTTCTGTGCACACGCTTAAATGTTTCAGGTTTGGGCAGAGGTCGAGTGCAGTCCGTATGACATAACCGACGGGGTAGTCATGTGGGGACCAGAAGCTCGGCGTCCATGTCCGACTAAGACGCAGATCCTGCAGTCCTTCAAAATGTATGATCTTCCGGTAAGACATGATGTCTCCTGCTATGGCTACTGTGGTTGACAAGACCTCACACCTCAATCTCTCACAGTTCTTCATTGATCCTATGTTGATCATCGCAAGCCATATGCGTGGATAAGAAATGGACACCACAAAGCTGTTGCCTGGATGGATGTCGAGTTCTGGGAATGGAGGCAGGGCATGCAGCACGGCGCGCGTTTCGGGACAAACTTCGGGGCTCCTGTAGCTGCAGAAGCGCTTGCTCTTGCCCTTCCACAGGTGTGGGTAGCTGGTCACGATTCGAAGCCACCGTTTGCACACAGATGCACACCGGGTCAAGTCTGCTACTGGCAAGAAGAAGAATATGGAAACCAGCACTTCATCTGGTAGGTCGACTATCCTCGCCCCAGCTGTAGATACCATTTCTGTGAATAGAAATAAATTTACTACATACTTGTCACAGCACGTTTCAATTTACCAGTCCTCTGTGATTCTGACATGGGAGAGATTAATTCAATAATTAAATCACTAAAGACTTATGGATATGATCCGGTATGTAACACAGTACTTAACTATTGTTCCATCTGTTAGACTAGTGCTTAGCCATATGTGTAATTGTTTCTTTTGGAGTGGTCAGTTGACTGACATATTTAAGTACTTAGCAGTGTAACCACTTAACACTAGAATTACGGTATTATTCTGTATCCATAGTAGTACCAAGTAGGTCATTTTTGACCCACACTAGGAATCTACTCTTTTATTGATATTTGGGTAGTGCTTTGGGTCTCTACATGTTGGCATTACATTAAAAAAAGACTCCCATTTACAAGAAAAATATTATTTGTTCTCTAAAAGTCAATAGTGTACAGTCAAAAGTATATTTTCAGAAAGAAATGTTAGTTCCATTTTACTGTTTACAGACCAAATGCTACAATCTTCTATCAAACATCGTTCAAACAAGTAAGCAAAAATTTTACAATGTTTATCTTTATAGAAAGATTATAACAGGATGAATACATACAATTTGTGCTACCAGCAATAGTACTTTTACCTTTACTAACATATAAGGTAAGTACTGAGTGTGAAGTGTCTAAAAGACATGTTTTCTCGCTGTTGCAAACAAGGGACCAAAATATAAGAACAAACAATTTCAAACCGTGCCCACGGGTGCGATTCCTGTAGGGGTATGCTTGTCCACCGTTGGTCGAGCTGATCTCTACGAGATTACGAGAGTAGCTCGTGCGTCCGATCCTTGATTGTCGTGAGTGCATTCGTGTTTTCTCGATAATCCATTTTCGTCCGGGGCAAGTCCCGGAGATAAATTAAATTGGTCCCAATCCCCCTGCTCCGACCAAGGTTTTCGGGAGGTTTTCCTTGGTTGTAAGGCGTATGCCGGAGCTGGTAAGCCCCTTCCCCTATTCCCGATTGGGATCCCCCTTTGCCCCACTATCAGCTTGTCTGATATTGGCTGAATAGAACCGCGACTCTTTATGGGCCGGATCTCAAACAGCCCGCTCCACTCCTCGGAGTGGAGAATGAAAAGAGATAAGGTTTTTTTTTATCTATAATAAGTTATTACTTGGCAACTTTTGCACACAGACTTGTTAGAGTTGAAACATGAGTTTGATGTTTCATTCCCCTGTTGAAAGTGGCCTGTTATATTATGTAAGCAAAATCTTAGGCAGTGAGATCTGCAAATGTAAGTTAAAACTTTCACTGCTGCTCTAAATTACGAGTGCCCACAGTACATGTGCAACGGAAATTTATCTAACTGCTCACTCCTTATGGGAGCAGCCAACGTTTTAACAAACAAAATCAAGATTAACAAATAAATTAATAGATAATTAAAATGGGACGGTGAGCATTAAAAAAACAAAGTAGAGGTTCGATAATTTAAAATCAATCTGTTCAGTAAAATAACAAGCAAATAAATGTGGGGAGACCAAATTAAGCACACACCTTGAACAAAAGGGAATTAAATCATATAATTGCTACCCTTATTAAAATGTTACTGCCCTTTATGAATATGGAGGTAATGTGGGAGGAAATTTTCAAATACAGAACGGCAAGCTGAAAGCACATTCATTCACAGACACACGCATAATGCTTGGTGGTATATTACAATGCTGGAACACATGAAAGCAGTGGCACTCTCAAGCATCGGTGGCATCTTGATGAGATAGCGGATGTCTTAATCACAAATTGAATTATACTATGCAATAAACGAACTCTTGTTTGGGGAGACAGTGGCTCACTATTCTTAAGTACCACATGGTGTGTGACCACACCAAATTTCATAGAATTTACAAACAGAAATTAATTTGGTATGAGTGAGTAAAGCACATACTAGAATTCCTGTAGAAGAAAGCTACTATTAATAAAACTTAAGGCTCAAGTAATGACCGTTACAAAAGCATGTGTGCAATCAATCTTACACAACAGGAAAGACAGAATCAAACAAGAAAATCTAATAAATATATAGCATACTCATGGATACAGATGCAACATGAAAATGTTACTTAAAAGCAATAAGGAAATTAAAACAACAAAATTTACACAAAGGCTGAAGGCCACACGTGTGTATTCTAACTTGAACAAAACCGAACACAACCACTGGAATGAAAATGCAAATAATAAATTTTCACTGAATTTACTAGAGTTCTGTAAATTAAGAAACGCTTTGTTTAGCATAGAGAGATAACTACTCAAGAGAGCTTGATCATAAAGAAATCAAACTCCTAACAGCATGCCTTCCCCTCGGAATGATTCGGCGGAGTACTTACTTCCACAGTCGTTGGAGCCAGAATCCAGAGAAGCTCTAGGGCCACGAGGAAACCTCCCCCCACCATACACCGAATATAGAGCGCACTGAAGGCGACGCAGAGTGCGTTCAGAGACTAGTGTTATCAAGCCTTGCTACCTGGCCAAGACAATTCCCTCTGCATCAACTCGTAGAGGTGTCTTTTGGCACCTTTTGTCCAAGATTAGGTTGGTATGACACTAAGAACATGGCCAACTCGCCATCCAGCCAAGTGATCTTGTCTCTGGCCATCCAGCAGACGCCAGCGCAGACGACAAACGAAGCCATGCGTTCTTAAATTCAGCAAAAAGGGCCTAAAGCCATTGCGCGGCAGTCAGTCAATATTAAGAGCAACCTTCCACATTCACATGAACACACAAGTTCAATCAAACGGGTGGAAACACAAATATGGGGCAAACATATATAAACAAGGGGCATTGATCATTAATAAAAAGAATAAAATAATTAACACACATATAACATCAATGGTGCACAAACACTTTAGGTTAATGGTGAAATTCGCCCACTGTTCTTTTGGCTGTTAACTAGCCGTGTTTGTGAAGTTAACAATTGACTGCTTGTTCACAAAATCGAATTACGGCGATATTCACATAGTGGCGTAAGTATACAGTTCCCTTAAGAAAAACTCTGATCCTATAAGTTAAGTAACAGTTCTACCTTTACTGTAATCTTTAGAGGAAACTGCACACAAATAATGATCCGCAGTCATGGATCTAAATAAAAAATCAAATTTTGGCAATGGAAACGCAAATATTCTCTCCTCCAGAAGGAAGCAGAGGCAAGATACATGAACAAATTACCCCATATTAATCCAAAATAAATGATGAGGGGAGAATTTAAATAAGCACAAAAGCATTATAGTTTAACAAATTAATTTATTGTTCAAAACAAGAACAACAAGGGGGAAGACCATTTTTAAATTACAATAAAGAACACATCTTACACAATGTTCAAAATATCCACAATTACATGGCCGTAAAATTGCCCACTTGCAAAGTTCAGTACGGGTTAATTACGATCACGTTTCACACGGGGGAACAGAAGAATTGCAGCACATTCACACACAGATACATACACCAAGCCATGTAGGTACTTACCAAGCACCTGACACCAATACACGAAGACGACAGCCAAGCAATGTGGAGAATACAGATCGAAGGTTCACTCGCACACAATGAAAAAGTACTTCGCTTCCATAACATGTCAAGCTAGTGGCTTAGGCTCATGATAAAATATCAGAAACAAACGAACTAGGTTTAAGACCACAAACTGCAGTGTACAGGCGGAAGTTAAAGATTTCATCCAATAATATCTAAAAACGGTCGCTCTGGCGTTCATTTAGCACAGGGAGAAGATAACTACAGAAGGTTAAAGTTGTTAGATCAATACAGCACTCTACGAAGTCGAATACAAAATATGCATAAAGTTAACAAAATCAATTTCGAAGAGAATAAGATCGCGAAATATATCGTGTAACCATTCTTTCTGATCAGAGGAATGATATCTATTAGATAAGCAAGGTTACAGATTGCTACATCACAATACACAGTTCGGTCACAGAAATTCAGAGAAGTGAAATAATTCTATTTCATGAAAATTAAAAACACGATATACGTTGTGCAACTGTTCTTTCTACACAGAGGGAAAAGATCTACTTAATGATAATAACCACGACAGGGAACACGCTAATCGGCGCACACGTGGGCCTACGAGTACACAGATTACAATTTTCGGGTAAAATTATCATGCTACACTCACTAGGAAACACATTAGCAAATTAGCTATACAATTATTAACCACTCATGGGCACTGAATGATGGAAAAGCTGAAGGCTTAGTCTGATATCGTCCACGTGTTCTGTTGACAAAGTATGAACAGTATAGGCACCACGAGTCCTCGAAAATATTTGAATTCAACAATTCGTCAGACAGGTAACCTGACCAACTCCCAGCCAAGGAGGTTAAGAGCAAGCTACATTAGGAATCTTTGCTAAGACTGGGTTCTGCTCAACAGTTGCAAATACAATCTTCTCGCCCAGAGACATTCAACGTCCAGTGTTTGAAAGAAACGACAACATAAAACGGACGAGGCGCGCCTAGCACTTGCAAAACTTTCTTACATACAAAGTTTTCATTCATTCTGTGGAAGCCAGGGACAGTGGGAGCACATCACAGTACACACTAATACATATTTGGGGCCTCATGTACAACATAGACACTTAGAATTTTACATACAGATAAAACTAAATCAATATATAATGCCTGATATCTCACATATTGCGAATGGAGTGTCTTGCTACAAAAAAGTCTGAAGCTCGTCAACATTTGTTCATGGGGAGTCAATTAAATGGAACTCGTTATGTGGACGTGTTTCAATGGATAAATCAAAGTGGAACACGACCACACATTCAATGGACATGTTTCATCTGTGAAACGCGGGTGCAAACTTATGAAACTCTTAAAGAGGCACCACGTGTTCTGACCACGTGAGTGACCAGCAACTTATCGTTTGATATCGCATCGTGAATATTTTAATGTGCTTGTTAATATTTTAAAGTGATTTCAAAAAAGGATAGCGTTTCAGTCTCAGCAATTGATACATGTAGGCAGACCGCTCTTAAGGAGCAAGGAAAGGAAAAGCATGGTAGGTTGCAGGAATTAGATTCGGTGGCAAATGAAAATTAGCAAATTGGTTTAAATGACACAGTGAACAAGGGAGCTGGTTCTCATACAGAAAATAATCCTTCATTTGTAAAACTCGTACAAAGTGCTGGTGATGGGTCGGCTAGAGGCGTGCTTCTAGCTGGAAGCTGCCTTGAGCCAGGGCCCTTCTGTGTTATGGATTATGGGAATAACCTAGCGGCAGCCGCTTCTCCGCAGCTACCCCCATCCACCGACGCGCTCACCACCCTATTGAAACAAACGACATTGCAGATAAACGCTCAGTTTTGCGAAATAAAAGAACAGTTGCAAGAGGTCACCGAACGCTTACATAAAATGGACCAACACACTGCGGAACGCTTAGCTAAAATAGACCAACGCACTAACGACCAGTTTCACGAAATAAAAGAACAGTCGAAACAAATTACCGAACAAATGATAGAGCAGTTATGAAAGATTGATGAAAGCACGGGTCACACGAATCTAGAGGCATGGGTATTGTAAGAGATGACTATTTTCCGCGAGCAACTGGCTGAGGGATTTAGTCAGAGCAGCGCGGAGATAAAAACCGTAAAATCATGTGTTGAGAATGTATAGATGTGGCTCAACGGAATTACTGAACACATTGAAGCCATTGATTCCCTCATTGACGATGTGTTCACGCTGGCCAACAGCATGTGTTAAACTGTACTGTTTCTACACGTTTTTCCACAAAGTATCGGTGCTGTTTCTGGCCGCATCGATGTTGTGACCGCTACAGTTACTAGTGTGCAAAGCACGCTAGATGATGTCATGAAAGGGATTGCATGATTAGAATTAAACCCCGTGCAGCCTGTAAGCGAGGGATGCTACCACGCTGACGAACCACGTGTGCACATGGCTTGGCAGCAAGAGGAGCCCACGTGCAATAACATGCAATAACAGCTGCGCAGCCCATGGCACTTGTAGCAGCTGCGACAGGACCGCAGGCCACAATTCCGATTCTGCTTTGGAGGACGACAGTGAGACTCCCCAGGCTACCTCTAGCCGTGCTCAAAACAGGACTGCACGCTGTAATCGGGACCAGCACTGGGCTTAGATTACATCCACTGTCTGACCCTACGTAAATTTGAAGTCTTCCGGAACGCGCCCAGTGGAATACATCCGCAGGCATGGGTACACGAGTTTCACTTCCCGCTTTCACCGAACTCGCCCAAAGTATTGTTGACTCCCACTTACATAGGTAGAAATGATCATCAGAATAAAATACGAGAAATCAGAGCTCGAACAGAGAGATTCAGGTGTTCTTTCTTCCTGCGCGCTAATCGAGAATGGAATGGGAGATAAATAGTATAATGGTGGTTTGATGAACCCTCTGCAGACACTTAAATGTGATTTGCAGAGTATCCGATGTAGATGTAGGTCATAAAATTGAGTTCATGGGTGGACATCTCGAAGGCGAACCCGCAACACGGATGAGGTCGTTCCCGCATTATGGCTAAAGCTATGAAAGCTTCTGCCAATACTTTTTAGCTTTGTACTGGTCAGAGAATCAGCAGGACCACGTGCACCACAAATTACAAATGATGCCGCCCTTCAGACAGTCAAACTTTGACAGTCCGTCCGAGTTTTTCAGGACATGTTAAATAAGAACTATTATTTGACCAACCCCTATCCAGTACCTGAACTCATTAGAATTTGTTTGGTTAAGTTGCGGTGACGTTTGTGCAACTCTCTTAGCAATGAGATGCAAAGACGACATGGAGCAGTTTCAGGCCCTCTTAGAAATTGTAGATTTTGATTATGACGCCTCGCAGAACAACTTTTCAGTCAAACAGGGAAAGTGGAATAATAATAATAATAATAATAATAATAGTAATAGTAATAATAATAATAATAATAATAATAAAAGAAAATCAGCACCAGAGAAGGAGCAAAATAATAGTTTTGATCAGCAGTCCTCGGGAAATGGCCAGCGAACCCAGCAAAACGGACAATGGTGCAATCAAAATGAAGGCGGGTACAAAAGTGACTTCTGCAGAAGGAAAAAGTGCAAGTGGGGGAATGGCAATAACTGGCACGCCCATAATAAAGAATTGGCTGAGGAAAATTCCAAGCGCGCTAAATGGGAACGGCCGAACACGCCGCCATAGGGTGTCTAAGTGCGTTCGCCCGACCTGAAGCATAACAAAACGTCCAACGCACAACCCGATCGACGTCAAAACAATGATGTACTTACTAGGTTACTCCATGCTCGCGGTATGACAACGAACAGGAGACTGAACACGTCAGGTGGAAAAAGTTTGATGACATAAGTCCTCTTAAAGGATTTCGTGTGTACTTTTTCTTGTGTATTTTCTATATGTTACCAGTTCCAAGTTTTTATTGTGTATATTGCAGGTGTTTTCTACTGTTTTTCGGCGTTAAAGAACGCGCCGACAACGTGTCACACAGAAGATGCATTCACAATTGTCTATTTTGTGTACCGCGACAAAGAACGCGCTGGCAATGTGTTGCGTAGAAGGCGCATATGTAATATTTGTTATCCTGCATATGAGTATATGCAGCACTGGGTGAGTTAAGTTTTGTACCGTACAATCAGCTGATGCATGAGGCATGCAGATTCGGTGCGCGCGCTTAAATTTTGTGGCACTGTCAGTAATGTCGGCTCCACTAAACAGCCGTGTGATTGCTACTTTACCGTGAAGCGCCCGTGTAGTGGATAAATTTAGTTTAATTCTCAGTCGTTAGTGCATACGTTTCTACTGCTGCACCACATATGTGATCTAACTACAATTAGTACCAAAACAAAGTGTAATATTTTTGGGTGTACCTTTCTTTTCAGCTGTGCTTCGCAAATTTAATGTTTTAGGTCGTATTGATGCCCAGTACTGTCAGTGAGTCAATGGGAAAGGCAAGTTCCTTCGGAGCAAGGAGGATGGTAATTAGTACTGCCACAGCCAGTATGTGTGCGCACTTTTTTTTGTGGGTTTAGGGCGCACAACTGCTAAGGTCATTAGCGCCCAGATAAGAACAGAGATTCGCTAGATCTCGAAAAAAAATTGGTAACTACCAGATAGAGTATCAAAAGAAGGCTAAAAACGAAAGATAAAAACAATTGAAAGGGTTAAATATCTTTTGATAGATTGGCCATGTTGATAAAACGCAAAACTCTAGCAGCTACTCGTGTGTCATCAGCTAAAAGTTCCTCCAGAGTAGACGGCAAGTGAAGGGCTACACGGAGATGATTAAAATTGGTACAAGACAGTAAAACATGTCGCACCGTCAGCAATTCACCGCAGGAGCACAGCGGTGCAGGGTCGGCGGTTAGCAAATGACGGTGGCTGAAACGGCAGTGACCGATCCGCAACCGGGCCAGGATGACCACCTCTCGCCGAGAGGGGCGTGAGGAGGTCCTCCAAGCGGTCGGGATCGGTTTTACAGTTCTCAATTTATTGTCGTGGAGTGAGAACCACGCACTGTGCCAGGACGACACAATACTCCGGCGAAGAGCCCGTTGAACATCGTCCGATGGGAAGCAAAAAGTAGTCATGTGAGGCAAAAGAGCTGCTGCCTTGGCTGCTATGTCGGCGGTCTCATTCCCGGGCACACCCACGTGCCCAGGGACCCACAGAAAAGAAACGTGACAGCTGTCATCTGCTACCAACTGGAGGGAGCGTTGGATCCGATACACGAGAGTATGGGTTGAGAGAGGGTACAGACGGAGATAACTTCATACCCTGCTTTGAACTTGGACGGGAGTTAAACTGTTGTTGTTGTTTGGTTTTGGAAGGGACTAAACAACGACGGTTATCAGTCCCTTGTTCCAATCAAAGAGATAAAACATTTTGTTAAGCGATCCAAAGTGAATGCATTAACAAGTCAAAGTTTAAAACTTACAGAGTAATAGAAAGAAAGGATACGATTAAAAACGAAGAAGGGATAAAATAGCTGAAACAGCACAAGAGTGTTTTTTCTGGGTGGTCACAAGGATATAAGGAGCACACCCAGCCACTCTGGAACACGTTAAAACCACCCACCTAACAGACTTAAGCAGGTGGAGGACAGAGAAATGACAGACAAACACAAACTTTAAAGTGACTTGTAAAGTCCACACTCACGCATAAAATTTAAAACAAAGACAACCATGCAGGTAGTGTCAGCTAATGCTAGCTGCACAGTGTCAGGAACATTAAAGTACCGTCGTGCTGCGGCTAAATTCTGGCATTCAATTAAGATGTGGGCGACCGTCAAAGTCACACCACATCGACACTGAGGAGGATCCTCGCGACCACGCGTAAGCCAAGTATGGCCTATACGGAGTCGGCAAAGGACTACCGACTCCCTGTGAGAAGTCCTCAGGGACGTCTTCCAAGCAGCGGTAGACGGCTTGACAGTACGGAGCTTATTTGGTTCGGTGGAATCTGCCCATTCAGAATTCCAAATCCCTAAGACCTTGCGGGTCAACTGGGTTTGGAGGTCGGAAACTGGGAGGCCAATATCCAGGGACCGCATAGTGGTGGCCTGCTTGGCCAGCTGATCAATACATTCTTTGCCCGGTATACCTATGTGCCCTGGCGTCCAGACAAAAACGACAGAACGGCCTGACTCGCCAAGGGCGAAGACAGCATCTTGAATAGCTCGCGCCACTGTGTGTTTCGGAAGAAACTGGTCGAGGGCCTGTAAGCCACTCAGGGAGTCGCTGCAGATGACGAACGACCCCCCCTGGGGCGAGCTCTGAGGTGTTCAAGAGCTCTCAAAATACCGACCAGTTCTGCGGTGAAGATGCTGCTTTCACAAGGCAATGACCGCTGTTCGATGCGGTCACCATAGATAAAGGCATATCCAGCATGGCCATCGACCAAAGAACCGTCCGTGTAGATGATGGGTGCTCCGTGAAACGTTTCAAGCAGTGCATGGAACCGGCGACGGAGAAGAAGTGGTGAAATCGAGGCTTTCATATCCCGGGACAAGTCCAGCTGAAGCTCCAGGCGAGGAATTTTCCAGGGGGGGGGATACGGGGGGAGTAATGGTAAGGTGGAGGAAGGGGTAAGGAATCAAGTGACGAGAGAAGGGAACGGACATGGACCGCAATCGGGAGACCCGACCTGGGCCGACGTCGTGGGGAAGGGAGTGCAGAAAGTGGGAAGAGAAGCCTGTGGTTCGGATGGCGGGGTGAAGCATGAAGCCGGGCAACGTAACTCACCAACAACCGTTGCCGGCGATACCGCAGAGGGGGAACACCAGCTTCAGCAAGAAGACGCGTTACGGGACTGGTGCGAAAAGCCCCTGTTGCGAGACGCACACCTGTGTGGTGAACAGGGTCTAGGACCCGCAAGGCTGCTGAGTCGTACACCAAGCTCCCGTAATCAAGCCGCGACAGAATGAGAGACTTGTAGAGCTGAAGAAGGGTTGAACGAGCTGCTCCCCATCCAGTATGGCTGAGGCATCTGAGGACTTTTAAATGCCGCCAACATTTCTGTCTCAGCTGACGTAGGTGTGGCACCCAAGTCAGCCGGGCATTGAAGACCATGCCCAGGAAGCGATGTGTTTCCTCGACCCAAAGTAGTTCACCACCCAAGTAGAGCTCTGGGTCAGGGTGAACTACCCGACGGCGACAGAAGTGCATCACGCGGGTTTTTCGGGCGGAGAACTGAAAGCCATGAGTAGAGGCCCATGAGTGGGCCTTATGGATGGCACGCTGCAGCCGCCGTTCAGCTACGCTGATGCTAACTGAGCTGAAATACAAGCAGAAGTCATTGGCGAACAGGGAGCAACTGACCGATGACCCCACAGCCGCAGCAAGACCGTTAATTGCCACTAAAACCAACGGGACACTGAGGACGACGCCGGCCGCGGTGGCCAAGGTGACTGAGGCGCTCCAGTCACGGTCAGCACGGCCACTACGGTCGGGGGTTCGAATCCCCCCTCGGGCATGGATATTTGTGCCGTCCTAGTTTGTAAGTAGTTCATAAGTAGTTTGTAAGTTTAGGGACTGATGACCCCGTAGTTAAGTCCCATAAGCTTTACAAACATTTGAACATTTGAACACTGAGGACGGAGCCCTGTGGGACACCGTTCTCTTGAATACGGGGGGAGCTAAAAGATGCCCCAACCCTCACCCGGAACGAGCGATGGGAGAGGAAATTACGAATAAAAATAGGAAGGGCACCCTGTAAGCCCCAGTCATGAAGAGTTGTTAAAATATGGTGGCGCCAGGTGGTGTCATACGCCTTTCGTAGGTCGAAAAATACAGCTACCAAATGCTCACGTCTAGAAAACGCCGTGCGAATGGCCGACTCCAATGACACGAGGTTGTCAATGGTAGAACGGCCCTGGCGAAAGCCCCCTTGTTGTGGAGCCCCCTTGTTGGGAGCGTGCAGAGCACGCCCTGTATGGTGAGGAATGGGATTCCTGTCGGCGGGCGGTAGCCAAAGACGCGTCGGACTTGCGTCCATACCCGAGTCAGGGAGGTGCGGGATCTGATACTGGCTACATACCGCTGCCAGGAATCCTGCTTGCTCTGCTGTATTAGTCGTCGAGCACGCGCACGGAGGCGTTTAAAGGCCACCAAATTCTCCACGGATGGGTGGCGTCGATGGCGCTGGAGCGCTCGTCGACGTTCCCGGATAGCCTCAGCAATTTCCGGTGTCCACCAAGGCATGGACCTACGCCTAGTGGAACCGGTGGTTTGTGGAACTGCTAGCTCAGGGGCCATGACAATACAATCAGTCACCTGCTGGACTGCATTGTCTATGTAATCTGGAAGTGGTGCAGCGATGACAGCGGTTGAAGCATAGACTGGCCAGTCAGCCCTACGGAGACACCAACGGGGTAAGCTGTCTGCAGCTTGGTACTGCGGGAGCGACACAAAGATTGGGAAGTGGTCGCTGCCACACAGGTCCTCATGCACACGCCAACCAAAGTGTGGTCGAAGGCTGGGGCTGCAGACGGACTGCACGGTTGACTTTGTTTTAAATTTTATGCGTGAGTGTGGACTTTACAAGTCACTTTAAAGTTTGTGTTTGTCTGTCATTTCTCTGTCCTCCACCTGCTTAAGTCTGTTAGGTGGGTGGTTTTAACGTGTTCCAGAGTGGCTGGGTGTGCTCCTTATATCCTTGTGACCACCCAGAAAAAACACTCTTGTGCTGTTTCAGCTATTTTATCCCTTCTTCGTTTTTAATCGTATCCTTTCTTTCTATTACTCTGTAAGTTTTAAACTTTGACTTGTTAATGCATTCACTTTGGATCGCTTAACAAAATGTTTTATCTCTTTGATTGGAACAAGGGGTCGATCACTGAATACGTGCCCTGTGCCACGCTAAAGTGCGTGGGGGCACCTGTATTCAGGAGGCAAAGGTCTTGTTGCGCCAATAATGTCTCAACATCCCTACCGCGGCCTGTGGTCTGGAGTCCACCCCACAGAGAGTTGTGGGCATTGAAGTCCCCCAAAAGGAGGAATGGTGGGGGAAGTTGGGAGACCAGAACAGTAAGGGTGTTGAGAGACACAGCCTCATCCGGAGGAAGGTACAAGCTGCAGACAGTGAATTCCTGCATTGCCCGGATTCTGACAGCTGCTGCCTCAGGAGTGGTGTTGAGTGGCACTGGGGCACTGGGGACAGTGTCCAGGACATACAGGCAGATACCGCCAGACACCCTGTTGTAAAGGGTCCTGTTGCAGTAGTAGCCCCGATACCCACGGAGGACAGAGGTGCGCTGTGCTGGAAACCATGTCTCTTGTAGGGCGATACAAAGTGCATGGTAGCGCCACAGTAATTGGCGCAGCTCGGCCAGGTGATTAAAGAAGCCACTGCAATTCCACTGAGAATAAATCTTTCTGCTCGCTGTAAAACCATAACAGAAAAGAAAGAAAAGAAGATAATTCCATAGGAACATCTGCTGCCTTATGGTCAGGATCTAGAGAATGTAAGACCATAGGTGTTTCTGGATGTTCAGAGCTCCTATGTTCAGGCGAATCAAGAAGTGCGAGATCCTCAGCAGAGGCGAGGATCTCGACTTCATCCTCTGAAGCAGAGGATGTGGGTGTGGGTGGCTTGGAGGCCACCAAAGAATCCTTTTTCTATTTTTCTTTCTTTCTACCCTCTCGCTGACCCTTGGGTGTTAAGGGCCGTGGGGGCTTCTCAACAGGGGCTGCAGGTGCCGATGAAGAGGTGGAGGCCCCTCGATCAGCAGCTGCAGGATCCTTCAGCCATTTGCTGGGATCCACTTTCCCACGAGGAGAAGCCTCGGAAGGGAGTGTCCCGTGGGACCCCTTCCGGGCGAGAGGAGCCGGAGAAGGCTGTTGTTTCCCCGGCGCTGGGGTGGGGACGGACGTCCCCTGCAATGGTTTGTCTGTTGCTCCCAACGTGAAAAGTGTGGGAGCAACCGAGGGAGTAGCACCCCCAACTGTCAAAGGGGCAGGTGCAGTAGTTCGGGCCTGGGGGCCTGCTGGCATTCGTGGTACAGGTGGTCTGGAGACTGACGAAGCTACTGTGGCATAAGACGTTGTCATGGTGACAGGATGGAGCTTCAAATATTTACGTCTGGCCTTTGCGTATGTCAACCGGTCCAGGGTCTTATACTCTATGATCTTGCGCTCTTTGTGGAGGACAGAACAGTCGGGCGAACAAGGACGATGCTGCTGATTGCAATTGATGCACACTGGAGGTGGGGTACAGGGGGCGTCTGGATGGGATGCACGCCCACACTCCCGACATGTTGGATTGGCGTCACATCGAGAGGACATGTGACCAAACCTCCAGCACTTGAAGCAGCGCATAGGGGGAGGAACGTAGGGCTTGACGTCGACCCGGTAAACCATCACCTTAACTTTCTCAGGCAATGAATCGCCCTCAAAATCCACGATGAAGGCACCGGTGGCAACCCTCTTGTCCCTCAGACCCCTATAGATACGGCGGATGAAGTGCACACCTCACCGCTCCAAGTTAGCTCTCAATTCATCGTCTGATTGCAGCAGCAGATCCCTGTGAAAAATGATGCCCTGGACCATGTTTAAGATCTTATGTGGTGTAATGGAAACGGAAACATCACCCAGCTTGTCACAGGCTAGCAAAGCCCATGACTGGGCTGGGGATGACGTCGTTATCAAAACGGATCCAGACCTCATCTTTGACAATCCATCGACTTCTCCATATTTGTCTTCTAAATGTTCCACAAAGAACATTGGCTTTGTGGACATAAAAGTTTCCCCATCTGTATGGCTGCACACTATATACTTCGGGGCCCTACGTTCCTCCCACGGTGTAGATAGGGAAGGAAACGTTTGGGGGTCATACTGTTCAGCGTTGTAATCACTTCAGCCACGCTTAGAGACGGCGGTTGTACGTCCGCCAACGTTTCGTGGTCTTTTCATCGAGTTCCCACGAGCAGCTAGGGAAATAAGAGTCCACCCAGACAGAGTCCCGCTTGCCTGGGTAAGCCTTATACAACTTAGGTGCGGCAGGTTCCTCAGAGGTTGCTCGCTAACGTCTGTTCAACCTCAACAGCCATGCATCTCCTCGGCACGTAGCACACCTTGAGATTGAGGGTGCTTTTAGAGAGGTTTGTATCGTCCTCGCGACCCGGGCGATTAAGCCAAGATCCCCGGGCTCTGAAACGTACCACGTTCCACCGTCGCGCCGAACGATGGTCGTTGAGGCACGCATAGAGCTTACGGTGTAGCGGACTGTTGGCGCGACACAGCTCACAGCTCAGGACCCCGGGTTCGCCAAGCCCGTACTCAGCGAATTAATGCTGAGCCCCTGATGGGGGGAGTTAAACTCTGTCCAACGTCAAAAACACAGTACGAGTTGACGTCAGCTGGTTATCTACCTTTTTCAACACCCTATCCACGGCTGTTACACCCTGATCGGACATATAGGATTGTATGTCTTCGTCCGACAACCCATCAAGGGATCCCGTGAAAACTACTCCCCGTGACGTGTTGACGGTTGCGATGCGCTTCTACCTGGACAGGAAACGTGTGTAGCAACGTAGTCCGTATTAGTTTTTGCGCCTGGAAGGAACTGTCCGCTTCTAACAACAAAGTTCCATTGCGCTGACGCGAACAGGTTTTAACAGGGCCAGCAATCGCATCAACACCTTTCTGAATGACGAAAGGATTTACAGAAGTGAAATCTTTACCGTCGAGACAACTAGGAATTTCAGGAGATTGGTCAAAGTATTCTTATGCTGAGGCGAATCGATCTTTCCTTTTTGGGTCAAAGTCACAAAAGAACAGAAGGAAGTCATAGCGGAAGTGTCCCCTGTGATTACCGGCGTCTCCATGGCGCGCTCCTTCCTAGTGGAGGCCCTCTCTGAGAGCTTACCCGCCTTAGGTGATTGTTCACATCTCAGGTTACACCTCCCGAGAACTGATGGAGGGACCAAGCGGCATGTTCGGAAGGTACCAGCTCGGGTAATCACCCCTCCCTGGGCCGGGCCTTTACCAGGGGGTACGTACGTGCCCTACTTGTCTACCTGGGGCAGGGAATTACGCGTTACCCCGTCACCTGCTACGCATGATAATGCATGGGTCGGCCTTCAGACACGCACAGGGAGGAAAGAAGAAGAATAGAGGAAGTGAAGAGAAAGAAGTGTCTCAAACGCCAAAGCGGAGACTAATGAGGAGGAGAGGAAGTCTAGGAAAGTACAGCAAGGAGAGAAAGACAGAAGCATAGACAAGAAACCACCTTGACTCGCAAAGGAAGCCCGTCTCCAGGCGAAGGCATGAACCGGGAGGAAATGTGAAGCAGCCTGGGGCCGAAAGAAAGGCTGCTTAGGCTCGGGGCCCTGTGCGCGCCACACGTACCCACAAAAGAGCTGTGGGCCCCATGGGGGTTTTGAGTCACTTTGATAGTATTAGGAAATTTCTTAAACATTTCTCATTAGTTATAACTTGTGGCATCTAAGGCTTTCCTGGCGTAGTAAATCTTTATAGTCCTTCCGGGTATGCTGCTGGATACTAAGAAAGAACTGGTCCAATATTTCGGCGATCCAACTGTCCGCCATCCTCAGGAACCCTGCTGCTCAGTTCCGTCGAGTACTGAGGGTAGAGCCATATTCTCCATCCCATATAGGCGACACGTGTATGTGCGGCACATGCGCCGCCTTCCAAAGTTGCTACGTACGGGACGTGTACTAGTGGCGCCACCACTAGTGGGACATCAGTGTAGCGATATATCGATTATGGTTGATCAACTGGCGCTGGCGTCATCACAGAAAGTTGCAAACTGATGTTTTTTAGAAACGGGTTCCACGATCTGCTCAGAGGAAAACCCTTGTCTCAGTTAATCAAATTGTTCAATCTAATTTCAATTGTCCCAAAATCCAGAGATGTTAGCTGTTATGGGGGTCTCGTCAAATTCCATCTTGTGTCCCTCAGTTAAACAATATTCTGCCATAGCAGATTTTTTTGGCTGCAGCAGTCTCGTGTTCCACGCATCTATCTTTGACAGTGTGGATAGATTGCCCGATGTATGCCTTGCCGAATTGGCTTCTTAAGACTTAGGTCATCTTTTACAGAGCCAAGCAGTGCCCTAATTTTTCAGGGAGGGCGAAAAACACTCTTCATATTAAAGTTTTTTAAAAGTCTTCCAACTTTGAAAGAGACGCCACCAGCATAGGAAATGAACGCCACCGCTTTATATTCCACTTCGTGAAACTCTGGCGATGGTCCAAACTCCATGGCCCTATGAATTTGTTAGAATAACCATTTTCTTTAAAGACGGTCTTCAGATGTTCAAATTCAGGTGTTAAACTACCTGCATCTGAGATGGCATATGCCCTAAGAAACAGGGTTTTAAGGACACCGTTGCGTTGGAATGGATGGCTGCTTTTGGGATGCAAATACCTATCGGTATGTGTTGCTTTTCTATAAACCGTGTATCCCATGGCACCATGATGTTTTTATAAACCATTACGTCCAAATAATTGATATATCCTTACATCGATGTCCCACTACGGGTGGCGCCAGTAGTACACGTCCCCTTTTTTTGTGGTTTTAGGGCGCACAACTGCTAAGGTCATTAGCGCCCAGACAAGAACAGAGATTCGCTAGATCTCAAAAAATTTGGTAACTGCCAGTCAGAATTTCAAGAGAAGGCTAAAAACGAAAGATAAAAAAAAATTAAAAGGGTTAAATATCCTTTGATAAATTAGCCAAGTTAATAAAACGCAAAACTCGAGCAGCTGCTCTTGTGTCATCAGTTAAAATTTCCTCCAGTGTAGACGGAAAGTGAAGGGCTACACGGAGATGATTAAAATTTACGCAATACAATAAAACGTGTCGCACCGTCAGCAATTCACTGCAGGAGCACAGCGGTGCAGGATCGGCGGTTAGCAAATGACGGTGGCTGAAACGGCAGTGACCGATCCGCAACCGGGCCAGGATGACCTCCTCCCGCCGAGAGAGGCGTGAGGAGTTCCTCCAAGCGGTCGGGATCGGTTCGATAGTCCGCAATTTATTGTTGTACAGTGAAAGCCACGCACTGTGCCATGACGACACAATACTCCGGCGAAGAGCCCGTTGAACATCGCCCGATGGGATGAAAAAGGTAGCCATGCGAGGCAAAAGAGCTGCGGCCTTGGCTGCTATGTCGGCGACCTCATTCCCGGGCACACCCACGTGGCCAGGTACCCACAGGAAAGAAACGTGACAGCTGTCATCTGCGAGCAACTGGAGGGAGCGCTGGATCCGATACACGAGAGGATGGTTCGAGAAAGGGTCCTTTAGACTCTGCAGGGCACTAAGGGAGTCCGAACATATGGCATAGAAAGGTTGGCGGTGGCGGCAGGTATACAAAACGGCCTGGTGGAGGGCAAAAAGCTCAGCCGTGAAGTTCGAGCACTGGTCAGGGAGCTTGTATTGGAAACGGTTGTCCCTGATGACAAAGGCAGATACGACACCGGCAGTGCTCTTGGATCCATCAGTGTAAACAAATATGGCATTATCGAACCACGAACGGAGTTCGACAAGCCTCGAGCGGTATACCAAATCCAGAGTGCTCTCCTTGGGGAGCGAACTAAGTTCAAGGTGAGTGCGAACCTGGGCCTGATGCCACGGTGGCAATGGGCTTTCGCTCAACCGAAAGGTGGAAGGAAGGGTAAAGTCGAGCCGCTGTAGCAGGCGGCGAAACCGAACTCCAGGTGGAAGCAAGGCAATCGCAGACAACTGATATTGGCGATCAAGTGAGTCGTCAAAGAATAATCGGTAAGATGGATGATTGGGGATCAACCGCAGGTAGCATGCATAACGTATGGCACGCGGAGTGGTCAAAGGTATACAGCAGTCTCGGCATACAGACTTTCAACAGGGCTAGTATAAAATGCACCGGTCGCCAGACGTAATCCCCGATGGTGAATAGATTTGAGACAATGGAGAATCGACGGCCGTGCAGAAAAGTATACAAGGCTTCCGTAGTCGAGCTTCAACTGAACAATGGCCTGGTAAAGGCGAAGCAGGATGGTACGATCCACTCCCCATGACGTGCCACTGAGGACAGGAAGA